>JALAZF010000202.1:0-2710000 GCA_022829125.1 Lathyrus tuberosus
AACTTCATCTTTTTATAGAATTCGCGAAAAGAAATACAAGAAGTATGAAGCTTTTGATTTAAACTTCTTAGGGTTATAGTCTTCATCTTTTAATGGATGGGTCTTACACTCCCTGTTTGAATACTAACTAATTTTCTTCATTGCTTCCCACTTCTTAGGGTTTGTTTCACACGGTGATGATGATGGTGGTACATATATATATGAATTCATTCTGATAAGGTACATATATATGAATTCATTCTTATATTGTATATGAAATTTAGTTTATTATATACTATGTATATTGTTTGTTTCACTATCCTTTTATTGAAAATGCAATCAGTTAAATTGATATAGAAACTTATAATCTGAAAATTAGGATGTATTTGAAAACCAACCTTTATCATGTCAATATTTTCCGAATTGCATCCATTTCATTCAGCACATTTAATGTTCCTTAACATAAAATTTATGGTCCAATGGTCTGTTTGCTTCAATTCATCGATATCTTTTCTTATAGTTTACCTCATCGTCGTCACTAATCGTCGTGGTTGTTAAGATCATGATTGTTATGATGATAAAATCGCGATGATTTTTGGCGATGATGAGGTAAACTATATAAAAGATATCGATGGATTGAAGGAAACCGACCATTGAACCATAAATTTTATGTTAAGGAACATAAAATGTGCCGAATGAAATGGATGCAATTTGGAAAACAGTGGTGTGTTTAAGTTGGTTTTCAAGAACAGTTTAATTTCAGATTATATAGTTCTTTACCAATTTTAATGGTTGTATTTCTTTAATTAGGTGTATGGTAAAACAAGCAATATACATTTGTATTTAATAAACTAAGGGTACATTCCACAACGGTTGAGACACATAACCGTTGTGATAGTTAATATATATGACAACGGTTGATACTCATAACCGTTGTGATAGTTAATTTATATTACAACGGTTGAAATACCTAACCGTTGCAATATAACGCGCGCTTCCACAATACAACAACGGTTTCCAGACCGTTGTAGAGAAACAACAAACTTACAACAACAATCTACATAACAACGCCTTCTCCCGCGTCATTATATGTCATTCCCAACCGTTGCTAAATAGATTTTTCGTAGTAGTGTGTTTTTCCCTTTAACCATCATCAATCATATAGTCAACCCCCAATCCAGTCCCCTACATATGATGATCCTGACTTGTCCCATCAATCTCTCAATTCTACTGATATTTCCACTTTCCTTGATAGTAGTACCTCATCCTCTAGTTTACACTATCAGAAAAATAATCACAATTCTGCACCATCTGATAGTGACATATCAAACAAACAGTCTGAACATCACAACTGTCCTCTTTTCCATACTTCTCATGCAGACAGTACTGTTTCCATAAATGATCTTGTAACATCTGCCAATTCTCCTTCTAATACTTTGCCTACAGCTAGCCCTATCCACAATGATACCACACCTTTATCCACTGATTCCTCTGGGCCATTAGCTTCTCCCAATATTAACCACAATAATCCACATAACAACACTACTTCTAACACTAATGACCCTCCTCTTAGAAATTCCACTAGGATTTCCAACCCTCAAAGCTATCTAGCAGAATACCATTATTATCTAGCTAAAGATAGTCTATCTAATTTCCCACCTCCTACTTCACCAATTGCCTATCCCCTCTCTTCTGTCATTTCATATGAAAAATGTTCCTTATCTTATAAAAACTACTGTTGTGCCATTTCTTCTAATCCTGAGCCTAACACCTATAAACAAGCTATCAAACTTGACTATTGGGTTAAGGCCATGGATGTGGAGCTTAAAGCTCTTGCAGAGAACCAAACATGGACTGTGGTGGATTTGCCTCTTGGTAAGGTACCTATTGGGTGTCGTTGGGTATACAAAGTCAAACACAAAGCTGATGGATCCATTGAGAGATACAAAGCCAGATTAGTTGCAAAAGGATATACTCAAATGGAAGGTATTGATTACTTTGACACTTTCTCCCCTGTTGCAAAGCTTACCACTGTTAGAGTGCTCCTTTCACTTGCAGCTATCAAATGATGGTACTTAGAACAATTAGATGTGAATAATGTCTTTTTACATGGGGACCTACATGAAGAGGTGTACATGAGTCTTCCACCTGGCCTTTCTGGTTTTGATTCTTCTAAAGCATGCAAGTTACAAAAGTCTTTGTATGGTTTAAAACAAGCCAGTAGACAGTGGTACTCCAAATTGTCCACTTTTTTAATCTCACTGGGTTATCATCAGTCACAAGCTGACTATTCTCTGTATGTTAAACATGATTCTCCTCATTTTACTGCTCTTCTGGTGTATGTAGATGATGTTGTTCTAGCAGGTAATTCTCTAGCTGAAATCAAACATGTTAAGCATGTTCTCCATCAGTAATTCAGAATTAAGGACCTTGGCCAGCTCAGATACTTTCTAGGTTTGGAAATTGCTAGATCCACAGAAGGCATTTTTCTCAACCAAAGAAAATATACTCTTGAATTACTCCAAGATGTTGGTGTTCTTACAGCCAAGCCTTCTTCATTTCCCTTCGATCCCAACATTAAACTCTCCATCAATGAAGGTTCTCTCTTAGAAGATCCTTCTTCCTATAGGAGGTTAATTAGTAGGCTCATCTATCTCACAAACTCCAGACCTGATATTTCATATGTTGTCCAACATTTGAGCTAATATATGTCTCAACCTAGAGTTCCACATTTTCAAGCAGCAACTAGGATTTTGAGATACTTAAAATTTGTTCCAGCCACTTGGATTTTATTTTCTGCATCTAGTGACTTGAAGCTCCTAGGCTTTGCAGATTCTGATTGGGCTAGATGCCCTGATACTAGAAAATCTATTACAGGTTATTGTGTCATGCTAGGAGCTTCATTATTGTGTTGGAAGTCCAAGAAACAACACACTGCTTCTAGATCCTCCAATGAGGCTGAGTATAGAGCATTGGCCTCTATTACATGTGAGATACAATGGTTGCAGTACTTGTTTTGTGACCTTCTTGTAGAATTCTCTCAACCTGCTACCATTTTTTGTGACAGCAAGTCAGTCATATACCTGTCATATAACCTCACTTTTCATGAACGTAGTAAGCATATCGAATTGGACTGTCATGTTGTTCGAGAAAGACTTTAGCCCAAGCTCATACATTTGCTACCATCTCCACTCATGACCAGCTAGCTGATATGTTGACAAAGCCTTTGCATTCTCCAGCTCTAAAGAAAACTTTAGCCAAGTTGGGTCTTTGTAGCATCCAAAGTCCAACTTAAGGGGGGATGTTAGTATAGTTAATATCTTTGTAGATTTATTTCATTGTTTTTCCTTACTATTATGTACTATAAGTATAGATTACCATCTCAGCTAGTGAGTGACACTAGTTACTATCTAACTGGACCCTATGTTTATCCATATATATACTACTTGTAAGTCACTGAATGGTTCATGAGAATTATACTTTACCCTAACTGTTTGCAGTTATCTTTCTCTTTCTGTTATTACTGTTATTCTTCTTCTTCTTTCATGGCTACGTGTGTCACCATTAACATATATATATATATATACAGGGTTGTTCATGGTATGGTTCAAGTAGAAAATCAAACCGAACCAAACTGAACCATAATAAAAGGTTATTTGAACCGAATTGAACCGTTTCAATTAAGTTAGATCCAAACCAAACCAAATTTATTGGTTTGGTATACTGGTTTGAAATTTCAAACTGAACTGAACCGTTTCAATTAAACTAGACCCGAACAAACCAAATTTATTTGTTTGGTATACCAGTTTGAAATTCTAACCATACTAAATTTTAAAAAAACAATTTTTTTTTCAAACTAGATATTTTATTAAAAAACCGAATCATTATATCATGTAAAAAAAAAACAAATTACACGTTTAATTTAAATCTCATAAGTTAACTTGTCCTCCAAAATTTGTTCACTGAGGCAGAAGAGCACAAGTTACAGGTAAGTTGAAATTCTCATCTTAAAATAAAAAGAAAATAGACTACAACATTACCAACACTAGTTAAATAAATAATTGGAAGGGTTAATACCTATTTTCACCCCTGCCATATGGGCGTGTTTTGAAAAAACCCCCTGCGAAAAAAAAAGTTGCAAGACTGACCTTAACAAATTTTAAAAGTTTTGATTTACACCTTTATCATGCCACATCATCAAAAATACTGATGTGGCAACATTTTTTAAAATTTTTAATTGAAACGAAATGCCACATGGTTAAATGACTAGATATTATGACTAAAATACCCTCATACCATTTCTAACAAAAAAAATTCTAGAAAATCTAGAAAAATCATTCATTTCCATTTCCATTTGCAACATTCTCATCAAGGGCAATATCGGCAGGGTCTCCTATCCAATGTCTTCCTTCCCTTCATCGGAACCTTATTCTTAGTTTACCATTTGCATCTACTCCTACAACTTGATTATCGTCTTCCATTCGATGCACCACTCCAACGCTTGAATGACTCACTTCCCCCCAATGGTGGGTTAGAGTTGAAATTGATACTCTAACCCTTACCCAGTCTCCAATATAGAGATCCTTCTCTTCTACCACCTCAACTTGTGATGGGTCCAACATCCATGTTTTTGAACCCGCTGGAGTGTATATTCGAAGCTTTCCATCAGCATCGATTGATTGTATAGTACCAATACTAGAATGGGTGTGCCCCGACCACCCAAATCTAGGTTGTTTTACATATTGTTTAACTTTTACTTTCTGTCCCACAAAGAGTTTGTCAACTCTTTCAAGATGAGAACTTGGTCTTACCCATTTTTCTTGCTCCCCACAAAAGCCAACAAAAGTGCTTCTATCAATTTCATCTCCTTCATACCATATTCCTTGAACGACACCAACACTACCTGGCCCAATTGATTTCCAATTGTTTGCATTTTCTTTCAATCTCACCCACTCTCCCACTTCAAAGATTTATTCTGCCTGCAAATATGAAGGATCACCTTTCCACAGTCCTGGCAAACTAAAGAATGCAACCCTGACTTCTCCATCCGCGTGAATACTGGTTATAATACCTTGAGACGGAGGCTGAGTGTGTGAAGGTTAATGAGGTAGGAGAATACGCCGGAGAGAAGTTTGTCGGAGAGTGAGAGCAGAGAGAAGAAGATGAGCGAAGAAGAAGATGAGATAGGGAACAAGAGACTTCTGGAGTTTTTGTAAAGAATCTAACAAGGGTAAAAAAGTCATTCCAACTACTAAATAATTGAGGTGACATTTCGTTTCAATTAAAAATTAAAAAAAAAAGGTTGCCACATCAGTATTTTTGATGATGTGGCCTGATAAAGGTGTAAATCAAAACTTTTAAAATTTGTTAAGGTCAGTCTTGCAACTTTTTTTTTCACAGGGGGGTTTTTTAAAACACGCCCATATGGCAGGGGTGAAAATAGGTATTAATCCTAATTGGAATAATTGTTCGTGGCCAGGCTGTTAGATTCGTATTTAGCTTTCAGTTTTACTTCAGTCCTATAATGTATACAAATTTAGATTATAAAAATAATGGTTCGGTATTGGTTTATGTTTGGTTAGTAGTCATTAATATATATATATATATATATATATATATATATATATATATATATATATATATATATATATATATATATATATATATTAAAAACAAAAGGTAGTATAAAATTCCTAATCTTTTCATTTTTTCTATATAAGTTTTTTAATGTTATTTTTTATTCTTGAAATTGAATACCTTATACTTATTCCATAATAACGATGATATATATTATACAAATTAATTATAGTAGTAGAATTTTGAAAAGGAAAAAAAGGGTGATGCACTGACAGTGTCAATTTTTTTTACACTGTCAACCAAAGGCAATCATTTATCCCGCCAAGTTATACGGGAAATTTTAAACGTACTATATGAAATGACATAATGATATATTTCTATTGGATGACAGTGTATATTAGGAAGATCCTAGAAATCCCACATTGGTTGGAGATAGAGCAATGAAATAGTTTATATAGAGTGACACCCCTCACCTTACCAACTAGTTTTGTAAAATTGTGTTAGGTCAAACTCTAATATGGTATCAAAGCGTATCGATCGCACCTTGAGCAGCCCACCGTTTAAATCCACGCACCAAACCCAAAAAGAGTGCTGGGCGTGAGGGGGTGTATTAGGAAGATCATAGAAATCCCACATTGGTTGAAGATAGAGTAATGAAATAATTTATATAGAGTGACACCCCTCATCTTACCAACCAATTTTGTAAGGTTGTGTTAGGCCAAACTCTAATAGTATAAAATATTTTTACACTATTAGTGCATAACAATTAAACCCTTTTAAAAATTCATTGTCCAGCCAAATTAACGTTGAATTTCATTAATTTTATTTGCTTTTTATCCAAACTAAAAAATATCCAACTCAAACACAATACTTTAGTTTAAATTTCAATTTGGCTCGAATTTGCCTTAACAAATGAAAACCCATGAAAGATATAAACACAAAATTACAAAAATTATCTTAAAGATAGTGAATAATCTCCTACATTGATCCGGTGTTTTTTTCAAGACACCTTGTTATCCTTATTTATCGTCCCAATACAAAACTTATTTCAACTACTTTCAATCCTCCCCATCCAAAATTTATTTAGTAAATTACAAATTTACTCCATGCAAATATTTATTATTGCAAGTGAGTAGTTAATGCCAAATTAATATAAATAGGCTGTATACATATACTGTTTGTTCACTTGTGCGTTATTTCCTTCTAATCAAACTTTGTCTATAACCGATCAAGAAAACACAAACAAAAACCAAAGAATGAAGAAAGAGAATCAAACAGTGATCATTGTCGGAGCAGGCCCTTCTGGTCTCTCTGTCGCAGCATGCTTGACAAACCAATCAATTCCTTACGTAATCCTCGAACGAGAAAACTGTTTTGCATCTCTATGGAAAAAATATGCATACGATCGTCTTCATCTTCACCTCAAAAAGCAATACTGTGAGCTTCCACACAAACCATTTCCACCTTCTTTTTCATCATACATTCCTAAGGAAAAGTTCTTGCAGTATTTAGAAGACTACGTATCTCACTTCAAGATCAATCCTGTGTATCATAGGACAGTGGAGCATGCGGAGTTTGATGAAGGTTGTGGGAAATGGAAGGTGAAGGCTGCGAATAAGGAATCTGGTGAAGTTGAGGAATATGATGGGAGGTTTCTGGTTGTGGCTAGTGGTGAAACTAGTGACCCTTTTGTGCCGGAGATTGAAGGGTTGAAGAGTTTTGGTGGGAAGGTGATGCATTCGACTCGGTTTAAGAATGGTAAAGAGTTTAAAAATGAACATGTTCTTGTTGTTGGGTCTGGGAATTCTGGTATGGAGATTGCATTGGATCTTATCAACCATGGCGCTAAAACTTCGATTCTCGTTCGAAGCCCGGTAAATTTTTTGTACCATGTACTTTCTCTATTTTTTAATTAATTCGTAATTTAATTATCTCATCACTCTTATACCTACTACAAACTCGGTATGAATGTGAGGAAATGTAACACATTTATAATAAAATTTTAAGACCATATGTAATGAATTGAATGGAATTTGCAGGTTCATATATTGTCAAAAGGAATGCTAAATTTAGGGTTGTTTATGATGAAGTATTTGTCAATGGAGATTGTGGATTCATTAATGGTGATGCTTAGTAAAATCTTCTATGGAGATGTGACTAATTATGGGGTTGGCAGGCCTAATGATGGACCTTTTTACATGAAAGTTAAGTATGGCAAGTATCCAGTTGTTGATGTTGGAACCTATCAGAAAATTAAATCTAATGCGTTAAAGGTACGTTAAATATGAATAATGAACAATCATATATTCACATAATGTATATTATTATTTTATAGTATATGATTTTATTATATCTGTAAAGTATATAAATATAATTATTGTTGTGACGTGACGCATCAGCATTGTGTAGGTGTTGCCAACGGAAATAGAATGCTTAAGTGGCAATAATGTGTTATTCAAGAATGGTGAATTGCATACTTTTGACTCTATTGTTTTCTGCACTGGCTTCAAGAGATCAACACATAAGTGGCTTAAGGTGTGTAATTTTTTTTTAAGAATATTTTAAATTACTACAATTAGATGATTAATTTTAATTATGTTTTGGTATATAGGGAGATGATTATCTTTTGAGTGATGATGGTATTCCTAAGCAAAGTTACCCTTTTCATTGGAAAGGAAAGAATGGTTTGTATTGTGTTGGATTATCAAGGAGAGGTTTATATGGAGCTGCTCAAGATGCTGAAAATGTAGCAAAGGATGTTAGATCCATCATGCAAGAAATTATATGACCATACATGTCATGGTTGTCATGATCCTTGATTAGCTTCCAATTGGTGTTAGAGATATAATTTAGAGTATTAGACATTTGATATTATTCTACTTCATCTTATTTGAATTAGACATTTGTATTACTTCCTCCTTCTCTATTTAGAATAAAATGGTGTTCTAAAATATATAACTCATTTTAATTTTCAATACAATTTTTTTATTTTATTCTCTAATTAATATTACTTTTATCATTCTCAATATATTATAAGGGTACTTTAGTAAATATCATTCTCTCTCTTTTATTTATTGTTCTTTTTTTTTTTTTTAATTTGTGTGAAAAGTTAACTAAATCACTCATTGTGGGACGGAGGGAATATACATTATTGTACTTCATCTTATTTAAAAATGTTTAATATCATAGAGGAACATAGATTGTTCCATTTTGTTTAAGAACTTTTTTAAAGAAGAGTCTAACAATTTAAGGCTCCTTTTGAGTGGATATGAATTATTGATTTTTTTATTTTAAATTCAATTTTAAATTTAAAATTGTTTAACAGAAATAAAGTTTTTTATTTAATTTTAAAATAATTTTTTTATTAAAATTTAAAATAAAAATAGATTTGGTCTAAAGATTAAGATACCACTATCATTGGTTGCTGACCACTACACCATTTGCTATTTTGATCACCACTCTCATCACATTTAACCACCGTTAACCACTATTATGACCACTTCGACTACCATCCATCATATTTGACCACCATTCTTATCTTTATAAACCATCATTGGTATCAATACCCACCATCAATTACCATCACTTTCACGACCATAAATTACCATTCTGATGTGTATTCATCGACAACCATCATTTTTTTTATTGATCAAGTAGTTTCATGCACAAGAGGATCAGGTGAATTATGATTTTTTTTTAAAATAAAGAAACATGTTGATTTTACTTGATTGATTTTAACAAAAGAGATGAAGCAGAGATTAAGCATGGAAGATTAAATAACATAAATGTAAAAAGATAAGAAAAAGGAAAGAACACACCAGAATTTATATTGGTTTGACTTTAAATCATGCGACTTATTATAGTCCCCAATAATTCCCCCTTGAGAATTCCACTAACAACAGAGCTTTTCTCACATAATCAACTAATAACTTTTTTACATATAAGGAGGTCACTGGCTCCCATCCTTATATCCTATGGGAAAAACTCAAGAGACTTAGACCTACCATCAAGAGATTGAGCAAGCCCCTAACTGATGTCAAAAGAACCATATTGGCAACCAGAAAGGACTTAGAGAAGTGCCAGCTAGAATTAACCTCAAACCATATGAATCCTACTCTTATTCAAATGGTCAAGACCAAGACAGAAGAAATAATCAGATGGAATGCCTTAGAGGAAAAAGTTCTCCAACAAAGAGCTAAAATTGGGTGGATAAAGCTTGGTGATGGAAATAACCACTTTTTCTATGCCTCTCTAAAGGCCAAGAATCACTCTAAAAAGTTGATGAACTTATGGAATGTTGATGGCTCTGTGATGAATACCAATAGTGATATTGAAACAACAGTCCTCAACTTCTATGAATACCTAATGGGAAAGGAAGATAGAATTCTCCACCATGTTGACATAGGAGCTATGAGGGAGGGTGCTCAACTCAACTATGACCAGAGACAACAACTTATCAAACCTATCAGTGAGAAAGAGATTGTTGAAGCCTTGCATGATATAGGGGACTCTAAAGCCCGAGGGGTTGATGGCTATAGTGCCAAATTTTTCAAAAGTTGTTGGGATATTGTGAAACATGATATCATTAAAATTGTTGACTATTGGTTTAAGTACAACAAGGGTTTCTTGGCTTTCAATAACACCCTTGTCACTCTTATCCCTAAGAAGGATGATGCCAAGCATATTAGAGATTTTAGACCTATAGCTTGTTGTACAGCGGTCTACAAAATCTACTCTAAGATTCTGACAACCAGACTTGCCAAAGTTATTGGCACCATTGTCAGCCACCACCAAGCTGTTTTCATTCCAGGTCAACAGATCCACAACCACATCTTACTTGCTCTTGAGCTCATCAAGGGATACTCAAGGAAAAATGGTACTCCTAGATGCCTTATGCTGCTTGACCTGGAGAAAGCTTATAATATGTTAAACTGGAGAGCTTTGGAAACTATTCTGTTGGAGGTTAGCATCCCAGACCAGTTTGTGAAATGGATCATGATGGGGGTTACAACTGTCTCTTATAGATATATCATAAATGGTGATAACTCCAAATTATTGAAAGCTAAGAGAGGTATTAAACAGGGTGATCCAATATCACCCTTTCTGTTTGTCATAACCATTGAGTACCTGTCCAGGTTACTTTTCAGAATGTAGAGAAATCCTAACTTCAACCATCACTCAAAGTGTGAAAGGATGAAGCTAACTCACTTGACCTTTGCTGATGATATATTGCTCTTTTGTAGAGGTGACAAAGGTTCTGTGGAATTAATGAGTAACACTGTGCAACAGTTCTCTTCTTCTACAGGGTTGGTGGTTAATCCCTCTAAATGCAAGGCATATTTTGGAGTTGTAGATGAGATGGAGAAGCACTAGATCCTCAAGATGACTGGTTATAATGAGGGTAGTCTGCCCTTCAAGTATCTTGGAATTCCTTTTTCCAGCAAAAAGTTGTCAATCAATCATTACCTCCCTCTTATTGACAAGATTCTTCACAGAATTCACCATTGGAGTGCTAAGTTGTTAAGTCAAGCTGGTAGAGTGCAGTTGGATAATGTTGTGGCCTTTGCCATATCAAACTATTGGCTTCATTGCTTCCCTATACTCAAGGGTGTGATAGGTAGAATTCATAAAGCCTGCAGAGCCTTCATTTGGATAGGTGGATCTAACCCTAGCAGGAAAAGCCCTGTGGCTTGGAAGACTGTCTGTCAACCTAAAAGCAAGGGTGGCCTGAACATCCTAAACTTGGAAACTTGGAATTCTGTCACAATGTTAAAGCTGATGTGGAACCTTTGCAGGAAAAGTGACTCTCTTTGGGTCAAATGTATTCACATGAATTTCATAAAGAACCATGATGTGGTGAATATAGAGGCTGATATGAAGTACTCTTGGGTTTTCAATGGCATCCTGAAAACCAGGCAGCTTATCCCTAAGTTTCAGGAGTATTGAAACCAAAGCCTCATAGATGGGAATATCAAGATAGGTGCAGTCTATAAAGAAATCTTTAAACATGAGGACAATGTCAGTTGGTACTCCATCATAGCAGGTAACAAGGCCAGACCTAGGGCTATTCTTTGCCTATGGATAGCTTGCCATAGGAAGTTTGCTACCAAGGAAAGGCTTGCAAATTGGGGTTTGTTGGATGATAAGGTTTGTTATTTCTGTTATGACATAGAAAACATAGATCACTTGCTGTTTGAGTGTAATATGAGCTACATTTGGAGGAAGGTTCTTCATTGGCTTCAAGTGGACCATACACCCAAGTAGTGGGACGAAGAACTGGATTAGTTGAGTAACTTCTGCAAGGGTAAAGGCAACAAGGTTGGATTGATGAAGATGGCTTTGGCTGAAACGGTTTACCACTGCTGACAGCATAGGAACAATCAGTGTTTTAATAGGGATCAAAATATAGGAAAGGATGATATTATAAGTAACATCATAGATAATATAGTTCAAAAGGGGTGGTGCACCAAAAAGTATAGGAAGTACATAGCATTACTCTTGATGTAATTGTCTTTTGGGGGGTTGGATCCTTAGTGATCACCTTTTGTATTATCTGTTTTTTTGAATTAATTCAATTTTTTTATTGGTTAAAAAAAAAACTTTTTTACATCAAGCTTTTATCTTAGGTTCAGCTTGCAACCTTTATAAAGATATTAAAGTTTACAAGAGAACAACACTCTCTTGATTCACAATTACAACTCCAACAGATTAATCATTAACTACAAAAGAATAACTCTTACTAAGTGTTTCACTCTCTCAACACTAAAATAATTTTAAGTGAATATGAAATTTCTAAGAAGAGAGTGAGAGTAAAAAAAAGTAGGCTTAAATAATGTTTTCGTCCCTGTAAGTTGGCGAGTTTTTGGTTTTCGTCCCTGAATCTTTTTTTTTTTCGGTTTTAGTCCCTATATCTTACTTTTTATTGGTGTTTAGTCCCTAAAGCCAAAATCCACAGGAAAATCCAAAGGTTTCCTGCAGATTTTCCTTAAAACAAAAATCCGAAGGAAAATCCGCAGGAAACCTCTGTAGGGACTAAACACCAACAAAAAGTAAGATATAGGGACTAAAACCGAAAAAAAAAAGATTCAGGGACGAAAACCAAAAACTCGCCAACTTACAGGGACGAAAATACTATTTAAGCCAAAAAAGTAATATTCATATTTCTTATGTGTTTTTAAATGACCATGAGTCCTCTTTATATAGTAAAAAAATTGGCTGAGAAACAAAATATTTTGGATTGCATCTTCATCATAATCGATTAGACTGCAACTTTAATCAATCATGACCTACCAAAATAGGAAAGATTTTGTTGGATTTGAACCCTAATCGATATGAAATATTTCTTAATTGATTATTGAACGAGTTCTCCCAATAATCAATTAGACAAATCTTATAGTTGAGTAGAGGGGAAATTTTTGCTTTATAATTGATTAAGTTTCAGTTTTAAAAAAGGTTTGACCCAACTTATGAGGCTTGAGGAAGTTTTTTGAAAAAAAAAAGAGGTTTAGAAAGTATTTTTGTGTATGGGTTCATTTATCTTAACACTTTAAGAGCTACACACACTTAATATTGCGTATGATCCTATAAAGCAGATAAACTGACAAAGCAAGGATCAATGACATGTTTTTTTTTTTGCAATTTTCTTCGTTTTCTAGATGAAGTTCTTTAACTTTTGATTATTTTTGCACAGATTACCAAAAACTTTTGATTATTTGATTCAATTTTTTTTATTTGCTTGATGATGTTTATGATTTTGCTTTAATTATTTTTGTCATCATCATAACCAAGTACACATGCACAACACATAAAACTACACTTTCAACTAAAATTGCTTTGCTCTCCTAGGGTTTTAATGCATGTCTTATTGGTTATCATTTACTTTATCATTTTTAATAATTGTGTCTCGTCTCAGTTATATCATTGTGCATCTCTTAGAATTGATCATTTTTCTATAAAATGTATTTTGAATGCATAAATAAAACCTTTTACCTAAAGTTGATATAAAATCAATTCTAGAAGTGTGATTCGAAATAGAATTATGTGTGATTCGAACCATGACATGAATGAGTAAATCAAAATTTTCTTCTAGAAGTATGTTTTGAATCACAAGATTCCTTAATTTGAATCAGGTTAGAGCTTGATTTGAATCACATGTCACCTTGATTCGAAACATGATTTAACATCATAGTTTGGAGTTCTTCTCTTGTCGTGTGACTCAAATCAAGGATTTCTTTGACTCAAATCAAAGGTGCAAAATTTGGATTTTATGCTCTTGATTTAAATCATTATCTTATTTGACCTGAATCACAATCTTTGCTTTTGACTCGAACCATAAGGGTTATTTTACTTATTTTTAGTGCATTAGCTCCAACACATATAAACAAAATTTTATCTCTTTAGCTCATAACTTTGAATTAACTTTCACAAAACCATTCTTGAGTTTTTTCAATCACACATATTCTCTCTTTGAAATAAAACTTGAAGAATAACTTTTTCTGGTGGTAATCTCATAAGTTCTTGATCATAGTTATGTGATATTTCATATAAAATCATTCTTTATCAACCTCTAGCAAATTACCATTCTTGTATGTGTGCTTCTTAACTCTAAGGGAGTGGAAGATGTAGAGCGAGGAGGGTCATTAGGTGTTAATGTTTTGTGAAGTTTGAGTTTTAGATTGCAGAATCAAGTTATGTTTATGTAGTTGTTGGTGTAAGCCCTATAGGCTAATACTTTTGGTACTTGTATCGAATTATTTATTATTAATAAAAGGAATTTTTTTATTATGTCTGTTTTTCCAGAATAATAAAGTCCCTAGAATAACTAGTTCGTTTAATGAAATATTATGTGTGACTTAATCATGAGATCCCATTAAACATGAAGACATTATTCTTAAAGTATCCGTAGTCGAGCTTTACTATGAAGTGGGATAACCTTAAAGCATTAAGACTATTATATTGATAGATTGATGGTCACATATCATGGATCATGGATAAGGAGTTATCAAGTCTTAACACATGTATGAATATTAGGAGTAATATTTATACGGGATTGACCTACTATGAGAGTACTACATAAAATGTTATGCAAAGTGTCATAAGTTACTCTCATGGTGATAGTGGTGTATACCACTCTTCAACCTAAAACCACTATGGACCCTAGATGTAGAGTCGAGTATTTTATTATTGATCTAACATTATTTGTAACTGGATGTCCATAAAGACAGTTGATGGGTACTCCACAAAGCATGCTGAAGGACATGAGTGACCTAGATGGAATTTGCTTATCCTGCATAACAGGACAAGTGTCTAAGGGTCCAATATTGAATAGGACAAGGATGACACGGTATATGCCTTGTGTTCAATATAGACATAAGGGCAAAAGCGTAATTGTACATATAAGTACTATCACAAAAGGTTTTGTCAGATCACATGACATTTTTGTGACTTGGGTAGTAGTGATGTGTTGCTAGATACTACTCACTGTTTATTTTGTTAAATGCGTGATTTAATATAATTGCCAACATCGCAGAAAACCTACAGGGCCACACACATAAGGACAGATTGATAAGAGATAGAGTAAATAAGGAACACCGTAAGGTACAATGCACTTAAGTAAATGTAGAACATTGTAAGGTATAGTGCACTTATGTAGAATATAGAATGTGGTAAGGTACCACGCGCTTAGGTGATATACGGTACACCATAAGATATGGTGCGCATACACTTAAGTGGGCTTTTTAGCTTGCATCCCACAGAAGTGGTTCTATAAATAGAACCCTTGTGCAGAAGCATACACTCTTGATGAAAATTCAGACTGTGAAACCCTAGTTGTATTTTTCCTTCTCTATCTCACTCAAAGCCTTCAATCGTAATAGTTAACACTGAGACTGAAGGAATCTGTTCATGTGAACTGAGTAAAAGCGTTGTTATTCATCATTCAATGCTCATGATTACTCCTTCGATTCAGCATCAAAGATTTCATCGTCACAAGAGGTAACAGTTTCTATCAGTGATCATGCTCATTCGTAAGGATCACTAAAGGGAAAATTTTAATTTTCGCTGCATTTTGGATCGTGATTTCCCTTCAGTAGCTAGGATTAAAAATCAATCAAAGGAAAAATAAGGGTTTTATTCCCCAAGGAAAACTTCGGTAGAATCAAGTGAAGGTTGTTGCAAATGAAGTTTAGAGTTTCTGATTCCTTCAGTTAGATCAAAGGCTCTGACAAAGGACTTTCTATAGCATTGAGTAAAGACTGTTGTGGATGGAAGTTTGGAGAAAACTTTGGATCTAGGAAGGTGAACCCATTCAAGGTTGAGTGGAGATATTATGGAATTCAGCCTCATGAGTTGTATACGTTAGAAGAAAAAATTGAGATTGAAGCTTATTATATATTGATTTTAGTTTTCAACATTGTCTAAGATTATATGATTGTATTGAAAGACACAATATAAAATTTTCATATAGTGGAATATTAACAATTTTTAAATGATTTATCATTTGAGATTGGATTGGATGCTAAATGTTGGAATAAAATTAGTTTGTACCACATCTCTAAGGTTTTGATGATAACAACATATTTAAAGAACAATATGGATACTAACAAATGTTTCAGTATGCAGGACCATAGATTAAAATTTCTAAAGTGAACCTAGTATTGGAACTGAGAATGGACATTAAAAGAGAAGGTAAATATCTAGATTCTGAAGACTCCGACTCTGAATGAAGTCAGCCTATGAAGATCCAGACTCTGGAGATTCAGACTCTGAAAATCCAGTCAACGTAAGGATCGAGGAGATTCTGATAGGTCACTATCAGACTATGAGGACATTTTGTCTTCTGATCACGTGAAGAGTTAAGAAAAATATGCATAAGACAGCTGTCATACCCGAAATTTTGACCACCAAGACTTCCCATCATTGTGCAAATCATCATCATAATATGGATGTACTTTCATGCCTCATCTGTCTGCTCAAAGATGCTTAAGCATTCACTACAATCAAGAAATAGGGTTTTGAGCCCTCTCAGAGCATTTAGACAAAGGATCAATCAAGAATTGACATGATCTTCAAATTGTCTAGCCTCCCAAACACCTCTAAAGGACCAAGAGGTCTCCCACATCAAGAATTAGGCACAAAGTTGCAACATTCCAAGTGGATTAAGCCTCAGGATCGCCAGCGTCACCAAATTAGGGTTTTGGTCGACTGAGGCCTCCAGATGAAAACTTCCATCTGGGCATGAGCCAATGTCTCAATGTATGGTCTAATAAGCTCAAAAGGATCTCAAGAGCCCATCCACAATGGCAAAATCACGTTGAAGGTCCATCTATCAGAAAAATTGGGAATTAGGGTTTTGACCTAATTCAACCCTTTGAGTTAACTTGTGAAGTGAGACATGGCTTGAAACTTCAAAATGAACCTCAAAGACCTTAAATACATCATATTGACATATTTACAAGATTTGATTGACTCAAAGAGCTCACATCATAAACCACAAGAACTCAAAATCATCTGATCACAAATTAGGGTTTCTAATGAAAAAAGTCAACACTACCCTTGACTGTTGACCTACCCTTGATCTCAAACCTTGGGGAGGGGTCCAAGACATTCCTAAATATCCTTTGAGTCCATCCATGAAGTTTAATATAGCCCAAGGATTGATTTCACAAAAGGATCACAGAGTCAAAATTTCATCTGCTGAAAAAGTCAACTGTACAAAATGCCAAGTTTGACTTTTTGAATTTTTGGTCAACCAAGGTTCTTTAACCCTAAAACAATGTTAATATGTGATTTGAATCATCATTCATCAAGAAAAATCAAAGAAAGTGAGTTAACTTGTAAAAGGGGTAACCATAAAAAACTTAGAATTTTTCTAAGTTATGGAACAAAGAAGCTAGGGTACCAACTTTGCAAGGCCATATCTCCCAAACCCTAAGGCCTTTTTCTCCCATTTAAAGCTCAGATTAAAGTTCATGTTACATACTTCAAATATGTCAACTAGACCTCATTCCAATTCATCATGGATTTTGAGTTATTGTTTGAGAAAAATCACAAAAAACATGAAAATAACATTTTTCCAACACTTAGTGAAATTTTCACTAAGTCAGAATCTGCCTTACTTTTTCCAAAATGTAGGGACATTTTTCACCTTGATCCAAGTCAAACCAGGTCTAGGGGTGAACATCAAAGTTAAATTATGCCATAAGGGCTTTCCAACAAGTACCGGATCATCTCCAAATTCAATTTGAGCAGGGAGATACAGCCCTTGAAACATGGCATCATGGACTGGTTTTACAAGGCAGAATTGTGCACATTTGCTCGGTTTGTCCAAATCTGATAACTCTAAGCCTTGTCATTAATTTGGACACATCAAAGGATCAAATCCAAGGGGGATGATCTGATCTCCAAGCCTTCCAAGTCCAAGAATCTACATTAGGCTTGTCATCCCTAAAAAGGCTACAAAGATGCCAAGACTCCAATTTTGTTTCCAAGCCTTTAATGAATGCATCAAGGTGGCATGAACTAAGCCTATTCCAACTGAATTCAGTCAAGACTTATCTCTGAACCAAAGCTACAAAGCCTGTGCTCTAACCTCAAGTCAATGGCTAGAGGAGACTTGAGATTCCTTTTGCATAACATTGGCCAAAGGCCTGCTGCAGTTGCCATTCACTATTGTTGGCAAAACAAACTTGACACACTATAAATAGACCTCAATTGTGATCAATTTGAGTACACCAAAGCACCCAAACTGATGCTTTCCTCAAAATCCCCACTTTCACTCCAATTTTGCCTTCTAACTCAAGTCACCATCGGATTTTGAGTTTGAGAGCAATTCCAACCAAAACAATGGTTCACACACCTCACATATAACATATATAAGTGATCCATAACACAAAATCACATCTGGACCATCAGATTCTCAAAATCACCAGCCAATTGCTCAAGTTCTTGACAGATTTGCAGTTGAGGTACCACAACCAGTTCCAGCTCAATTCAATCCACTCCAAGCATTCAAACACACTCCTTGGCACATAAGGAAGCTGTCGAGATCATTGGAACCTAGTTGTAACACCTCCAACTCAGAACTCGATCACCAGCTGCAAGAGGTAAGCATGAACTCTTCAAACTCCATGATGCATGCATATTTTACTGCACAATAATTTTGCCACATGTTCATAATCATGTATGGAGTGATAACCCTCAATCAATTGCCATGAATCAATCGTGTATGGAATTTCATTTGTTCATGCTGAAATTAGGGTTTTTGAGGTTTTCTTCTAATTTCTCACTCAATACTCAAAATAAATGCAATTAAACTATATGGTTGTGATCCTTGTTCAAAAGCGAACAAGATTGGTACTTGAATCGTGCAAAACCATTGAGAAATCATGGAGAAAAGTGAGAAAATGTGAATCTGGAAAAACAGAGGGCGCGGGCAAGAACCAACTGTTCTTGGCGCCATAATTCAAATTTTTGAATTTTAGTTATTTTTGTTAAATGATTCAAAAATTAATTTCTCTCTGATTATTTATGTTTTTGAATTGATTCTTTTTCTCAAAATTCATAAAAATGTTAAATTATTTTATTTTAGAAAAAATCCAATTTATATTATTTATTTAATATAGTTAGAATTTTTGTAATTAATTTCATTTTATTTGTTTTTAAACATTTTTAAATGAAATTCCCACTTTGATCTTTCAAAATCAATTGAATTTTAAACTTTCATATGATTAAACATGTTTTTTCAAGATATTTTCCAAAGTGTATAACTTGTTTTTAAATATAATTGATATTTTGTCATTTATTATTTAAATTACCTTTGAAAAATAACATTTTATTTAAAATTAGAGTTTTTCCTCGATTTTAAATTTTCAAACACTTTTGGGCCTCTAATAGAGTGTAAGACCCAATCCCTTTTTTTTAACCAAAACCTTTTTGGGCCTCGGACATTGTATAAGTCCCATCGTGTTTTCAAAAATCTCGGCGCGATCGCCAGTTCAAAATCAAAACATTTGGGCCTACCCTCGTGTTGTAAGTCCCATTCTCTTTTCTTTAAAAACACTTTTGGGCCTCTGATAGAGTGTAAGACCCAATCCTTTGTAAATATTAACCATTTTGGGCCTCAGATATTGTATAAGCCCCACTGTATTTTCAAAATCACGGCGCGGTCATCGCCTTTTATAACAAAGTCATCTGGGCCTCCCCTCGTGTTGTAAGTCCCATCTTTCTTTTTCAAAATACTTTTGGGCCTCTCCTTGAGTTGTAAGACCCATCCATTTGTACAAAAAACCTCTTTGGGCCTCAGTCATTGTATAAGACCCATTACAATTTTCTAAACAACAGTAAAATTACTGTTATTCATCTGGGCCTCTCCTTGAGTATAAGCCCCAATAATCTTTTCAAAAACAACTTCCCTTTGATTTAGGTTCAAATATACAGTTGTTATCAAAACTTTCTTTAATTTCTTTAAAACTAACAATACAGCTATGGAAGCTTGCTCGCTTGTAAGTTTTTATCAGCTTTCTTTTACTTACTTGCACATATACATATATATACTTGTTTGAACAGCATGGAAGCTTGCTCACCTGTAAGTTTTTATCAGCTTTCATTTACTTGCTTTCATATATATATATAACTGTATTGTGGGAAGCTGCTCCCCTGTAAGTCCTTCTTTCATATCCTTTTAAATACTTGTCATATATCAACTGTATATATACTTATATATCTGCTTAGAGTTTTCCCCGGCAACTACGTCTAGAACTAAGTAAAGCCCGTTGTTCACTCTTTAATACAATCAAAACTAGATCCCTATAGGACTTCCAGATACAGTCTTTCCTTCTCTTGGGCTTAAACAATATGGAACAAAGAGAAATGCAGTATTCTCGATGAACCTTTTCTCAGACTTTCACCCTTATAAATTGTCAAAGAAATTCTATTCCCCAGAGGTGATCTATTCTCCGTGAATGGCATATTTTGAATTTCTTCAAACCTCAGAACTTTCACTAAATGATCTATTCTCGCTGAATAGCATTTCTTAAACTTTTCTCTGGTTTGGGACCCACAGGCTTCCTAAAAGCATCCCCGCCTCCTCTTGGACTTTGTACAAGGACCCTCCGGCTTTTTAGAAGTTCGTATGCCTTCTCTTGGGCTTAATACAAGAACCCTGAAGACCTCCTAAAGGTATAAGACAGAACTTATTCATCCTTTGCTAGAGCAGTCTTTCCAGTGTCAAATCTCAGACCAATTGAGGGTTGATTCTCATCCCTTAAAATACCTGCCTCCTCTTGGGCATCATACAAAGATAAAACCTTCAATACCAATAGACTTGGACAGTCTAAATCTCCTTTTGAGTCTCAAAGACATTCTCAAGTTCCCTACAAACATAGGAGAAATCCTGATCATCCGATCAATCCTCATCCAGGGTCAGTTTATCATCAGTATAACACTATCAAAACCTCAAGGCATCCGATACCTCAACTCTCCTGTAATCCTCAGCAAGAGTTGATTCCCCATTTGGACCTACCTCGGGATCTCAACAATCCCCAACAAAGATAGCCTCCTCTTAGGCTTTGTATAATGATCTTTCCTCAGCATAGCCATCCTCCTCTTGGGCTTTGTACAATGATTCTCCCCAGCGGAGCTAACCTTTTCAGACTCTCTTGTTGAGTCAATCAACTTTTCAGACTCTCTTGTTGAGTCAATCAACTTCCAAACTCTCTTGTTGAGTCAATCACCTTTTAGCACTCTCTTGATTGAGTCAACCCTTTTAGCCTCAATCCTGGGCTTTGTACAAGACAGATAAAAACACTCTCTTGTTGAGTCAATCTTTTCCAGCCTCCTTTTAGGCTCGGTATAAGGATTTCCCCTAGCAGAAGTCAGCCTCCTCTTAGGTTTGGTATAATGATTTCTCCAGCTTGTTCAACCACAATCATGGGCTTCGTACAGAACAGAGAAAAACACTCTCTTGTTGAGTCAAACCTTTTTTAGCCTCAATCTTGGGCTTTGTACAAGACATAAATCTTCATAACCTTCTCTTAAGCTTGGAACAAATTTCTTCCCCAGCGGAGTCAATTCCTCCCAGCCTTCCTTTAGGCTTTGAGAAATAAATTTCCTAAGCTGAGTCAAACTTATTTCAGCCTCAATCTTGGGCTTTGTACAAGACAGATAATACTCTCCAGTAGAGTCAAACTCTCTTTCAGCCTCAATCTTGGGCTTTGTACAAGACACCTAAAATACCCTCAGTCGAGTGATTTTAGCCTCAATCTTGGGCTTTGTACAAGACATATAAAGATTTCTTTCCCACCGAGTCAGTCTTCTTTTCAACCTCAATCTTGGGCTTTGTACAAGACACATACAAACCCTCCCCAACGGAGTCAAACTCTTTTTAGCCTCAATCTTGGGCTTTGTACAAGACAGACAGAATATTTTCCCCAGAAAAGTCAAACTTTTAGCCTCCTCTTAGGCTTTGTATAATGATATCCCCAAAGAGTCAGTCTCTTTTTTTGCCTCAATCTTGGGCTTTGTAGAAGACAGATAAACACTCTCTCGTTGAGTCAGTCTTTTTCAGCCTCCTCCTGGGCTTTGTATAAGGACTTCCCCGGTGGAGTCAATCAACCTCTTAGCTTCAACCTTGGGCTTTGATCAAGGTACACAAAAATCAACATCCCCTCAGAGAAAATAAAAAAATCTCTGTAGGAAGTCATTTCTCTGTTTATCACTCATCAAAACAGAAAATCAAAACAACCTCTAATCCCAGATAACTGCTGTAAGTGGCACACTTGTTGATTAAAATATCCAAGCTATCGTCCATCTTTTATCCTGGTAAACCCTTTCTTTCATCTAATTGCTGTAAGCGGCAAGCCTCTGGATTATTTACATCCACGCCACTGTCCCTCTCTTAGCATGAGAAATTCCTAAGGAAAAATGGCATTGCTCTACACTGAGTTAAAGTTTTCCCCTTCAGGATAAATCCCCTATAAAGGAAATTATGGCATTGCTGGATTCTCATATCCCAGTTAAAGTAATCCTCCTTTATAAACAGTCACCCAACGGTCGTGATAAACAGACCAAATGTCTCCCTTTAGAGATGACAAATTCTCTCTCAGTCAAACCTTTTAGCTTCAATCTTGGGCTTTAAACAAGATACAAATAAACCTTTTAGCTTTAATCTTGGGCTTTGAACAAGACACCAAATATCTTTTTCCTCCCTTAGAATAGGAGGAACTATAATTGCTCTGATTTCACTGTTTCATTGAAACGGGAATACGTAGGCATAAGATTGCGAAATCTTAGCGAGCATACTAATAAAAAAACTCTAGGTCCAAGTACCTTCATATCAATCAAAACTTAGGTCCAATACCTTACCAAAAACATCGGGAAAACCCGAACATCAACAAAAACTCACTCACTCTCTCATATTTCCCAAGAAACTTTCTCAACCCATTAACGGATAAACACCATCAAGTACAAAGCGAAACCTAAAGCTAACATCCTGTGGATAACCACATATAGGGTGGGTAATTGACAACTTCCCATTGTATAACCTGACCCCGAACTCCCCGAATCTCTCTTAGCATTTGTTTAGTTAAATATTCGTGTGCAAGGTTAGTTTTAGATAGCTTCCCTTTCCCTTCCAGCTTCACGGGATAAATAAGAAATCAGAAAGTAGCATCCCCTCCTCTTCATCGAGGAGAAAACCCAAATTTCCGCGACAAGGTGGTCGCGTCAACGACAAAAATCACGCGCTACAGTAAAACGGCGACTCTGCTGGGGAGTCATTTGTTTGTATAGGACTAGGATTATAGCTCTTAAGAGGTCTAGGGTGTTAGTTTTAGGAATAAATATATATCGCTTTTCCTAATTGATATCCATGTTTATTTTTCTGCTAATGGGACTGCGGGTGATGCCGCATCTGGAAAGTTTGAGTGATACCTAAGATAAGTGATGGCATAAACGGGGGGTCTTATAGGGAGTGATTCCCGAATAAGCGATCCTGGTAGACCATCGAATCAGTAGAGATACCCTTTGCGGATTCAATGTCTAAACGACTTCGGTTGTTGAAAGCAGATTGTTCGATTGTAGTATCCATGAAACTGAGGATTTAGTATACTAAGACCATGTGACTATTTTGTAGTGCGGAAGCTATCGGAAATAGTTGTCATGCGATACTACCCTCATTTGAGATTACTCTAAGATACTACAGCTCGCTCGGGTGAACCAGCATGCTGTTGTTATCCCAAGGGGGGTCAATGATTTTGAGGACAGGTACAAAAATTCACCAGTACAACCTTTGGGAATGGGTACATCCATGACTTCAAGACACTGAACCTTTAACCCTATGTTTTTCCAATGTTTTTGTGTGTTGCATTCATGCATTCATTTCATTAAAAAACTTTAAACAAAGAAAAATCTTCTTTTCTCTTCTCTCTTTTTCAAAATAAACTAAAACAATGATTGCAAATATCAGAGAGAAAGATCATGTTATGGATTTCGGTAGAAGGAAGACTCACAAGTACACCTTCAAGGTTCCAAAACTAGAGGATTTGAGAGGGTTGGCAAGGATGATCACCAACCCCGATGCTTTTAGAGATAAGTACGGAGGACTGCTGTCTCTATTAAGGGTCCATGTAATTGAAGGAATCATGTCTAAGCTAATCCAGTTTTACGATCCGGTCTATCACTGTTTCACATTCCCGGATTATCAACTAGCACTAACACTGGAGGAGTACTCTCACCTGACTGATTTACCCACCACTGACCAAGCTCCATTTTCTGGACTGGAAGAAATTCCAAAGGATCAAACCATTGCAAGAGCAAACTATTTGGACGAGTCAGAAGTCAGGACTCACATGACCACTAAGAATGGAATCCCGGGTTTATCGGCTAAGTTTTTGATAGAGAAAGCCATGTACTTTGCCAGTATAGGAAACATTACTGCTTTCGAAGATATCTTTGTTCTACTTACATATGGGTTGTTCCTTTTTCCCAACATTGATAACTTCATTGATATTAATGCCATTAAGATATTTCTGATTGGAAACCCCGTACCAACCTTGCTTGCAGATGCTTATCATTCTGTACACTTAAGGAATTTGTACAACGGAGGAATGATCACATGTTATGTACCCCTGCTATACAAATGGTTCACTTCCCATTTACCCAAGTCTACTGCTTTTTGGGATAAAAAGAGTACTTTACATTGGTCACAAAGAATCATGTCTCTTACCAACTCTGACATAAATTAGTACAATCGGATCTATAACGGGGTAAGAATCATTAACCGTTATAGAGACTTCCCCAATGTACCCCTCATAGGAACCAAATGAGGAATCAACTATCATCCAGTTTTAGTTCGTCGTCAATTCGGATACCCGATGAGACATATCCCGCGTAATGTTCATTTGGAAGGTCTTTTCTTCAAAGAAGGAGAAAATGACAGGGCACTAAAGACAGAAATAGTGCATGCCTGGAAACAGGTTCATAGGAAAGGAATAGAGTCTCTAGGAAAGCCAGACTGTGTCTCTGTGGAACCTTATCTCCACTGGGTACAAACTAGAGCTCTCAAGCTGAGGATGCCTTACCCTCGTCAAGAAGTTCTTCCGTTAAAGGAATTTGTCCTTTATTTTATGTCTGATACAGAAAAACTCCAGGTCACTCTCAACAAAGTTCAACGGGAAAAGAAATCTTGGAAGAACAAGTACCGCATTCTCAATGTGGAGTGTGCCAAAATACAGCAACTGTTAAAAGAAAAAGATGCTCTGATCGAGATTTTAGAGCAACATGCTGTAGAAAATCAAGAAGACAGAAGGAATTTGCTCGCTCCTTTCACTTGACAAAAGGATGACAACCCGACAACAGCTCAAAAGCCCCGGTCAAAGAAAAGGAAAATACCAGAACCAGCACCTGAGCTCTCCTCAGAGAGGACTCAGGATCCATAAGCTTAGACGTTTCCTTTTACAGCACTCTGTAAATTACTGTATTTCCATTTCCACAATCTTTGAATTCAATAAAACGGGGTCTCCCCACTGTATGATATTTGCAATCCAATTGTTGAAGTTTCTTTTGATTAAAAAAAATTATTAATATATAATCATTGCATATCATTCATCATTCTCACATAAACACATTCTTCTTCCCTACGAATCTCACGTTTATGTCTCGATTCTAGAGTCAAACTGTCTCATTCGTACAATACTCGGGCCAATTGACAAAAGAAAATACATGATCTCAAGGAAGAGAACAGAGAGTTAAAAGAAGAAATCGACACTCTAAAAGAAGATTTGAGAAAGCTTCATAATGACATGCAATCTGTGGCAGCAGCTCAGATACAACAACAAAGGTCTCTGATCTCAGAGATCACATCTATGCCTATAGTGGAAAAGTATGATCCTCGGTACAACATGCCTAAAGATCGTCCCTAGGGCATGCCACTCAACTATATCCCGGAAGGATATATTCCGCCGATCACGGAAGATCCGGAAACTGCAGCAGGAACCGCTGGGCCTGAAGGTTACAAACTTCGGGAAAACGAAGATGCAAGAGTCATGACAGCAACTCCTGAAGGTTACAAATTTCAGGATAGGGAAGCACCAAGAGTCATAGCCGTAATGACTATACCACCACCCATGGTACACACTGTCCAGGAAGGACAGATTCCACCGATACCTTCTGGTGGAAACGAAAGTATGTACGACAGATTGAATGTGTTCCAGGAACAATTTCTGGAGATGCAGAAGGAACTGCATGCTATTCATGGTCAGGATCTATTCGGAAAGGACGTCGCAGACCTTTGTTTGGTCCCCAATGTGAAAATTCCGCACAAATTCAAGGTGCCCGAATTTGAAAAATACAAGGGCAACTATTGCCCTCAAAGTCATTTGGTGATGTACGCTCGGAAGATGTCAACTCAGACAGAAAACCAACAGCTACTGATCCACTATTTCCAAGATAGTTTAACCGGTGCCGCACTCAAATGGTACATGGGTTTAAACCGTACTAAGATCGTCACTTTCAGAGATCTTGGCGCTGTCTTCGTTCAGCAGTATAAGTATAACCTGGACATGGCACCAGACAGAGATCAACTCAGATCAATGTCGCAGAAGGATAAGGAAACCTTTAAGGAATATGCTCAGATATGGCGTGAAATTGCCGCCCAGATTTGTCCACCTCTTGAGGAAAAAGAGATGACAAAGATATTCTTGAAAACCTTGAGCTCATTTTACTACGACCTAATGGTCGCCAGTGCGCCCAGCGACTTTACTGAAATGCTGAATATGGGAGTACGTCTTGAAGAAGCAGTCCGAGAAGGACGTCTGGTCAAAGATACAGGACCATCAAGCAGTACTAAGAGATACGGTAGTGCTTTCTCTAAGAAAAAAGAGAAAGATATTAGTAATATCTCTCTCGGAAAGCAAAGGCGGTGGTACCAACCAGTAGCAGCAGTAACTCCTGCTATCAATCCTGCACCTGTTCCAACGTATCAACCTCAGGTTACTCAGAGCCAACCAAATCAACAACAATATCAGCAAAGGACACAACAGCCTCTTCAGCAAGCTCGTCCTCAGTACAACAACAACCGTACAACGCGACCACCAGGGTTTGACCCTATACCAATGTTGTACGCAGAACTGTTTCCGTTACTACTGGCCAAGGGGCATGTCCAAACTAGGTCTCCTCTTACAGTACCAGAAAATCTGCCTTTTTGGTTCAAGGCGGATCAGACTTTCCCTTACCATCAAGGAAGACCGAGGCATAACATAGAAAACTGTCTCAGCTTTAAATCCGATGTGCAGAAGCTTGTCAGAAATGCGGTTTTATCCTTCAAGGATACAAATCCAAATGTTCATACGAACCCGTTGCCTCAACACGAGAAAGCTGCAGTAAATTTAATAGAGGAAGAGTCTAACCACAGCTATCAAATTCACAACGTACTCTTATTGGGAACCAACTTGGTCAAGATGCATTGCAGACCGAGCGGATAAGGTCATGTACCGTCTCATAACTATCACCAGTGTGATGTCTACTCTAATGACAATCAAGGATGTTCTGTGGTGCAATCAACTCTACAAGAACAGATGGATCTCTGGTGGATCCAAGATCACCGAATTCGTGAAGTCAACATGACTTATACAAATTCCAACATCATTCAAAACCACGACATCCGTGCAATGAATGTCAACTTGGTGGCAATGCACTCAAGGCAAAGCCAACATCATGATCTGCCACGACACAATTACGATTCCTGTCTAGTATGCTCAATAAATAATCAGGGATGATCTTTTATACAAGAGGCCCTCCAGCGTCAGATGGATCTTGGATGGATTCAGGATTACCGTGATAGAAGTCATTATCAAGTTAATATGATTCAAATCTTTGATATTTGCTTAATGAATACCAGCTTGGTGGAATTACACGCTAAGCAAGTCCTGCTTGGTTTTCTGACTTCACACGATTATCGAAACTGTAAAGTATGTAGTAAGAGTGACCAAGGATGTGCACTTGTTCAAAAAACGCTGTAACACTTGTTGAACCACTGGTGGCTTCCGATCTATATGGACGAAGCTACACAGCAGATCAGTATGACTGACGGGAACCCTACTAGGCATCAAAGTTAAGACGTTCGATCAATGGAAACAGACCTAGTGAGGTTACACTGCATACAAAGCGGACGTGGCAGGGTGCCACCACACAACTATGAGCCATGTAGAATTTCCTCAGAGAATAACCAAGGATGCTACCTCGTGCGAGCATCCCTTCAAAGTCAGTTGGATCACAAAGAGGTTCAACCATGTGCAAGCTATGGTCCGACTAACATAATGTCAGACTATCTTCCCAATCGAGGCAAAGAAATTGTTTTGATCCCTAAGCGAGAAGTGGCCAAAGACGTATGCGCCATAATCCCTTTACTCCATGAATCAAGAGTTCCTCTTAATAGTGGAAAGGTTCTCAACCTCGAACCAATTGAGGCCAGCTACGATGGTCAGAAAAATCAGAAGGCTCCTATAGTTATCTATCTGCCGGGACCAGTACCGTACAAATCTGATAAAGCTATCCCTTACAAGTACGGTGCAACAACAATTGAGAATGGAAAGGAAACTCCATTACCCTCCGTCGTGAATATTGCAGACATCAGTCGAGTAACACGGAGCGGTCGGATCTTCAACCGAGGAGTTGGAGAACCCAACAGAGAAAAGGAACCTCAAACAGAAGTTCCTAATCAACCAGACAGTCAATCCAGTGATCCCGACCTTTCAAAGAACAATGATGAGCTGCTGAAGCTCATCCAGAAAAGCGAGTACAACATTGTAGACCAACTGTTGCAAACTCCTTCAAAAATCTCTGTGTTATCTCTTTTACTCAGTTCCGAAGCTCACAGGGAAGCTATACAGAAAGTTTTATAGCAGGCCTTTGTGGAACAAGATGTGACAATAAGACAATTTGACAACATCATCTCCAACATCACTTCCTGCAACTATCTAGGATTCAGTGATGAAGAACTGACGGAAGAAGGCAAACATCATAATATGGCACTCAACATTATAGTCAACTGCTAGGACGATGCTTTAGCCAGCGTAATGGTAGACACCGGATCAGCTCTAAATGTTATGCCAAAATCTACTCTTATGCGATTATCATTTCAAGGATCTCCGATGAGAGGAAGTGAGGTCATCGTCAAAGCATTTGACGGATCCCAAAAAACAGTTATCGGCAAAGTCGACCTTCCCATAACTATCCTTCCTCACACTTTCTAAGTCACTTTCCAGGTCATGGACATCCGGGCAGCATACGGCTGTTTGTTAGGAAGACCTTGGATACACGAGGCTGGGGCAATCACTCCGACACTTCACCAGAAGCTGAAGTTTGTTAAGAATGACCAACTAGTCACAGTCTACGGAGAGCAAGCCTTGATCGTGAGCAACTTATCATCGTCCACTTGTGTAGAACCAGAGGGGATTGTAGGGACCCAGTTCCAAGCACTTTCGGTGAGCAATGACAATCAATCAGAAAAGGGAACGTCGATTTCCTCGTACAAAGATGCTCTCGAAGTAATCAAAAGTAACAATGCAAAAGGATGGGGACAACTTGTCATTCCTACTGACAACAAGACAAAGAAAGGTCTTGGTTTTTCTTCAACCTGTACCCAGACTGCTACTAACAATGAAAGTCTTCATCCCATTCAAAACTTCTTCCACAGTGGAGGTTTCCTTCACCTAGTGTCTTAAGAAGTCCATACCATCAACGAGGGTGATTCTTCAGATACAGATGAAGAGTGGAAGTCCTATCTTAACGAGGACGGTTATAAGTCTCAAGAAGAGGTGCATACGCCATTTTGCTGTCCCGCACAGAGTCCAAGATACATACCGAGATCGGATGTCAAAATGATATACGGAGATTGTGATCCGGAAGGATGTCGTGCTCCACCAAACTCATTAGAGGAGAACACTCTGATGAAAAACAACTTTGACTATTATGGCCCAATGGATGGCCTGCCTATCTGGCAGCCGTACCCAGGAGACTTGGGGCAAAAGAGTCAGCCCAATGGTGCATATCAGCTGAGCATCATTGAATAGAATACTTGTGTCCCCACCGAATCATGGGATCATTACTCAGGGAATTCTAAAGATATCCAGCACGACGATGAATTTGCAAAGATTGCAGGATAAGAGTTCCTTAACTATGCTTTTCCTGAGGTCAACGTCATCGAAAGGGATGAATCCTCTAGTTCCAAAGATGTGTGGGACACCTTAGGGAAACAAAGTGGAACATTCGGCTTCATGGTCAAATACACCGCTCCTGAAAGCTCTCGTATCAGGCTCGAAGACATCCAGCCAACTGGATGGGGAGATCTGCTTGAGGGTGCAAATACTGTGCAAGATACAACAGAAGAATCCTCCTACGGCAACTCTTCCTGGAAGACAGATTCCAACGATCTTGCTCCACCAGAAATCAACGTTATTTCTAAAGACACACCGAGAAGGAAGATACCAGACTTTTTGATTCACCGAGGAGTTCGCCCCCAATGGGTTGCTCTCAATGTTCCAAAAGTTATCCATAAGTCTAAGTAATTATCGTCTTTGTCTTAACCTTTCACCCTGCCCAGGTGAAACGGATGTTTTGATAGGGCTCACTTTCTGTAAATGTTCCTCTTCGCTTTGCCCGAAGCGACAGAGTTTTGTTTTATAGGGTTGTAGTTTCAAGAATCGACCAAATCATAAATAAAATAACGTCGTTCTGTAATTTCCGCATTTATTGTTGTTTTCTCTTTTCGCTTTTTCAGAAAATGGTAATCCTAAAAACAACTCAAATAATAAAAACAAGCAGTTTTCAGAAAATACACTGCACACACTCATCCATTCTCTCTATCTCTTCTAAAAACAATCATCACGTCATGCAGATTGCTTGTTTTAAACCCCATTGAAACATACGATCCAACGCCTTCTCCCAACTTTAAATTCCCGGTATTTGAGGCTGAAGAAGAAGACGAAGGAATTCCAGAAGAGATCTCCCGATTACTCAGACAGGAGGAAACGTCCATTGAACCTCACAAAGAGCCGTTGGAAATGGTCAACTTGGGTTCAGAAGAAGAGAGAAAAGAAGTCAAGATTGGGGCACTGCTCTGTCCAACTGTCAAAGAAAGTTTGATAAAGCTTCTCAAAGAATTTCCCGATGTATTCGCTTGGTCCTATCAGGATATGCCAGGTTTGGATACCAATATCGTGGAACATCATCTACCGTTAAGATCAGAATGTTCGCTGGTAAAACAAAGACTGAGACGGACTCACCCGGACATGGCCATCAAATTCAAAGAGGAAGTACAGAAATAGATTGACGCAGGTTTCCTCGCCACATCAGAATATCCTCAATGGTTAGCCAACATAGTACCAGTTCCGAAAAAGGATGGGAAGGTCATAATGTGTGTAGACTACAGGGATCTAAACAAAGCCAGCCTAAAGGATGACTTTCCCTTCCCACACATTGACATGCTGGTAGATAGTACAACAAAGTTCAAAGTTTTCTCCTTCATGGACAGATTCTCGGGCTATAATCAGATAAAAATGGCGTCGAAAGACATGGAGAAAACTTCTTTCATCACCCCATGGGGCACCTTTTGTTACAAGGTAATGTCGTTCGGTTTGAAGAACGTCAGGGCAACCTATCAAAGGGCCATGACTACTCTGTTTCACGACATGATGCATAAAGAAATCGAAGTGTATGTCGATGACATGATTGCCAAATCTAAAACAGAGGAGGAACATGTGACCCACTTGTCAAAGTTATTTGAGCGTCTAAGAAAGTACAAACTTCGCTTGAATCCCAACAAGTGCACGTTCGGTGTTCGCTCGGGAAAACTTTTAGGGTTCATCGTCAGCCAAAAAGGAATTGAGGTTGATCCTGACAAGGTCATGGCCATTCAAGAAATGCTTTCTCCAAAGACTGAAAAACAAGTCAGGGGATTCCTGGGACGTTTGAATTACATTTCCAGATTTATATTCCTCATGACCCCGACATGTGCGCCGATCTTCAAATTACTAAAAAAGAATCAGGACTGCGTTTGGACAGAAAACTGCCAAACCGCCTTCGACAATATCAAGAAATACCTGTTGAATCCACTGATTATATCACCTCCAGTGGATGAAAGACCACTGATCATCTACCTAACAGTCTTGGAGGACTCAATGGGTTGTGTACTTGGCCAACAAGATGAGACCAAAAGGAAAGAGTCTGCCATCTAATATTTGAGCAAGAAATTTACTGATTGTGAGACCCGGTACACTATGCTTGAGAAAACTTGTTGTGCTCTAGCTTGGGCAGTCAGACGTCTTTGCCATTATATGATTTGTCACACTACTTGGTTAATCTCCGAAATGGATCCAATCAAGTATGTCTTTGAAAAGCCTGCTCTCACGGGAAGGATAGCCCGTTGGTAGATGTTGTTATCAGAATACGACATTGAATACCACACTCAGAAAGCCGTCAAAGGAAGTATTTTAGCCGATCATTTGGCTCATCAATCGATTGACGATCAGGAATCAGTCGGATTTGACTTCCCAGACGAAGATATCATGTATCTGAAAATGAAAGACTGCGATGAACCGCTATCCAATGAAGGGCCAGAACCAGGTTCCCAATGGGGACTAATCTTTGACGGAGCAGTCAATCATTATGGAAACGGAATTAGGGCAATCATCATAACACCTCAGGGTACCCACATTCCTTTCACCGCCCGACTGCCATTCAAATGTACAAACAACGAGGCCGAATACAAAGCTTGTATCATGAGTCTCGAAGAAGCAATTGACTTAAGGATCAAGAACTTGGATGTATATGGCGACTCATCCCTGGTTATCAATCAGATCAAAGGAGATTATAACACATACCAATCAGGACTGATTCCTTACAAAGACTATGCGAGAAGGTTGTTACCATTCTTTAACATAATCGAGTTTCATCATATCCCTCGTGAAGAGAATCACATGGCTGATGCATTAGCCACTCTCTCTTCCATGATTAGTGTAGGGCAATGGAATGACATACCTAAGATCGACATAATGCGCCTTGAAAGGCCCGCTTACATTTTCGCAATTGAAGCGGTCATAGACGATAAACCTTGGTATCACGACATCAAATGCTTCCTTCAGAAATAAGAGTACCCACCTGGGGCATCCAGAAAAGACTAAAAGACCCTCAGAAGATTGGCGGGCAGCTTCTTCCTGAGCAGTGATACGCTCTATAAGAGAAATTTTGACATTGTCTTTCTCCGATGCGTAGACAGACCAGAAGCAAACATACTGATAAAAGAAATTCATGAAGGATCCTTTGGCACTCATGCCAACGGACACACAATGGAGAGAAAAATTATAAGAGCAGGATACTATTGGTTGACCATGGAATCCGATTGCTACAAGTACATTAGGAGATATCACAAGTGTCAGATATACTCAGACAAGATCCATGTACCGCCAACGCATCTCAAAGTTCTCTCTTCCCCATGGCCTTTTTCTATATGGGGAATCGACATGATTGGCATGATCGAACCCAAGGCTTCAAACGGACATCGATTCATCCTAGTAGCCGTTGATTACTTCACCAAGTGGGTCGAAGCAGCGTCATACACCAATGTAACCCGACAAGTCGTGGTCTGCTTTATCAAAAACAATCTCATCTGCCATTATGGTGTTCCAAGCCAGATCAGTACTGATAATGGATCCAACTTGAACAACAAAATAATGAAGGAGTTGTGCACTGAGTTCAAGATCGAACACCATAACTCATCTCCCTACAGACCCAAGATAAACGGAGCGGTAGAAGCAGCTAACAAGAACATCAAGAAGATTGTTCAAAAGATGGTTGTAAACTACAAAGACTAGCACGAGATGCTACCCTTTGCTCTTCACGGTTATCGGACATCTGTCCGCACTTCAACTGGGGCAACCACTTTCTCTCTAGTATATGGCATGGAGGCAGTGCTCCCCATAGAGGTAGAGGTCCCATCAATCCGGGTATTGATGGAAGCTAAGCTAACAAAGGCTGAATGGTGTCAAAATCAACATGATGAACTGAATCTGATCGAAGAAAAGTGAATAACGACTCTATGCCATGGTCAGCTATATCAGAAAAGAATAAAGAAAGTGTTTGACAAAAAGGTCTGACCTCGCGTCTTCAGAAAAGGAGACCTTGTGCTCAAGAAGATACAATCATTTCTCACTGATTCCCGGGGCAAATGGACTCTAAATTATGACGGCCCCTATGTGGTCAAGAAAGCTTTCTCAGGCGGTGCCTTGAGACTCGCAACCATGTACGGAGAGGAATTTGCCTACCCCACAAATGTTGATGTAGTCAAGAAATACTTCACCTAAATAAATAAATAAATAAAAACGTCTCGGTGGATTGAAAACCCGAAAGGGGGGTCCAGGAAAAAATTAGAGACATAAGCAAAAAAAATCACCCCGATGGATTGGAAATCTCAAAGTACAATCCAGGCAAAAATTAGGGATTAATGGCAAGTAACTACGTCTGACAAGGTTAAATCCCTCAGCAGTCATGCCATCCATCAGAGAAAACTCCAGTCAAGGTCATCTTCGTTATGTTTCGATGTAGCCCTTTTCCCTTAAATTACCATTTTCTAACTTTGTAAATACTCTGTGGAATCACGCACTTGGCTGATTTCCATCATATCAATAAAATTTGAGCCCTAGTGCTTTTGTTTGCAATTCTTATTTATTTTAGCTTTATAGAATGACATTTTAATATGATCAACGATTCTTGAAATAAAACAAAAATGAATTTACTTGTTAAAATTTTTATGCTTTTAAAATAAAGATGGCAATTCTTTTGACTGTTGAACATCGAAAGAACATCGATCACATCTCTGGAAGTAATTGAACCTCAAAGTACAAAATCAAAGTACTCCTTCTAAACCAGCACGCCTGAATGAAGGATCAACTGTGTCAGAGACCATGTTTCATCTGACAGCCCCGACAGAGTTCTTATCTCCTAAGCCCGACCAACGTTTTTCCCCACAGGGACTATCTCTCCTAAGCAAGTCAGAATTGCTGTTTTGAACCAAATGGTACTTCTTCGTTCCCAGCAGTGGCCGAGTATCCTGTCGTGTTCATCCACTAGTCTGTATGTCGTGTCAGTTTTGTCAGCATAAACATACATACATCAGGTGTAGCGCGATTTTTGTGGTCTTGAATCACGATCGCTTGGGTACTACAGTTCGATTCATTTTTATCCTATTGAGCTGATTAAGGAAGGGAAATAGATGTCTCTAATTAACCCTGCTTGCATACTGAGTTTAAACAGCTGACTGTTAGTTTACAGATGCTATTAAGATATGAGCCCCTCTTCAGTTATTTTGTTAAGATTAAAATGTCTGGATTATGGGCTAGGTTTCTGGTAAGGGATTAGGTCGGATACTTTTGATTGATATATGAAGGTACTGGATTTTGGGTTTTTTATTAGTATGCTCGCTAAGATTTTTGCAATCTTATGCCTACGTATTCCCGTTTAACGAAACAGGGAAATCAGAGCGATCGTAGTTCCTCCTATTCTATGGGAGGAAAAAGGTTGTTTTGGTGTCTTGTTCAAAGCCTAAGACGTGAAGCTAAAGGTGGTTTGTATCTTGTTTAAAGCCCAAGATGTGAAGCTAAAGGGTTTAGAGGGAATTTGTCATCTCTAAAGAGGAGTTATTGATGTTTGTATGTTATGAGCAAGGCACATATTTGATGCTAAAAGGTTGATTGACTCAACCGAGGTTTCCTTATACAAAGCCTAAGAGGAGGCGTTTGACCCAACAAGAGGGTGCCTTTTATTTGTTGTCTCGTACGAAGCCCGAGATAGAGGCTAAAAGGGTTGACTCAACAAGAGAGTACTAACAAGTGACTGACTCAACAAGAGAGTGCTTTTTATGTGTCTTGTACGAAGCCCAAGATGGAGGCTAAAAGGTTTAACTCAATAAGAGAGTACTTTTATTTCTCCTGTATGAAGCCCAGGGCGGAGGCTAAAAAGGTTCACTCAACAAGAGAGTCTATGACAGGTGATTGACTCAACAAGAGAGTCTTTTATACTCAACAAGAGAGTGTTTTACTATCTCGTATGAAGCCCGAGATAGAGGCTAAAAGGAGATTGACTCAACAAGAGAGTCTTTTATACTCAACAAGAGAATGTTTTATATGTGTCTTGTATGAAGCCCAAGACGGAGACTAAAAGTTGACTCAACAAGAGAATCTTTTATACTCAACAAGAGAGTGTTTTATATGTGTCTTGTATGAAGCCCAAGACGGAGGCTAAAAGAGAGACCTGTCATACCCCAAATTTTGAAGACTAAGATTTCCCATCATTGTGAAAATCATCATCATAATATGGAGGAACCATCATACCTCAGTAGTCTCCCCAAAGATGGGTGAGCATCCACTACAATCAAAATTAGGGTTTCCAGCCCTCTCAGAGCTTTTAGACAAAGGATCAATCAAGAAATGACATGATCTTCAACTTTTCTAGCCACTCAAATATCCACAAGGGATCAAGAGGACTCCCACTTTAAGGATTAAGCACAAGGCTGCTCCCTTCCAGGTGGATCAAGCCTCAAGATCGCCAGTGTCACCAAATTAGGGTTTTGGTCGACCAGGACCTCCAGATGGAAATTTTCCTCTAGGCATGAGCCAATGCTTCAAAGCATATCCTAAAATACTCCATGGAACCTCATGGGCCCATCCATCAAGTCAGTTTGACCTCAGGGGATGCATACATAAAAAATCAGGAATTAGGGTTTCTTGACCTAATTCACCCCTAAGTTGACTTTTGGGACAAATCATGAGCCAAGACCTCAAGAGAGGGTTTGAGAGTCTCCAACATACCACATTGATCCATTTGTTACAATGGATTGGTCCAGGAAGCTTGAGCAACAAGTCTCAATTTCATCAGTACCACAGTTAGGGTTTTGCGAGAAAAGTCAACTGTATCTTTGACTTTTGACCAGGAGATGCCCCCAAACCCTAAGACATGATTCAATATACCCTATAACACCCATGGAACATGTCCATCAAGTTTGATTTAGGTCAAGGACATGATTTCCTAAAGGATCGCACAGTTTGGAATTCATCTGATAAAAAGTCAACTGTGCACAAAAGTCAACTTTGACTTTTTAAGATTTTTCACAAAAATGGTTTTTTAACCCTAAAATGATGTTAATGTATGATTTGAATCATCATTCATCAAGAAAAATCAAGAAAAGTGGGATAACTTGTAAAAGGGGTAACCATAAAAACTTAGAAAATTTTCTAAATTATGAACAAAGTGGCAAGGGTACCAACTTTGGAGGATCATAACTCCTAAACCACAAAACCATTTTTTCCCATCCAAAGCTTGATTTGTAGATCTCATTACCCTCTACAAAAGCTTAAAACTGACCCCCCCCTCTCCAAATTTCTCATGGATTTTGAGTTATGGAATGATCAAAATCACAAAAAGTGAAAATGTCACTTTTTTCCAACACTTAGTGAAATTTTCACTAAGTCAGAATCTGCCTTCACTTTTTCCAAATGTAGGGGGATTTTTCACTTGGATCCAAAAGGTATCAAAACCAAATATGATCAGACAGTTGTTGTATCACATGAGGGCTTTCCAAAATGACCAAGAACATCACCAAATTCCACTTGAGCCATGAGATATGACAAGGGCAATATGCCTTGCTGAAAACTGCCAAGGCTAGGCAAAATTTTGCATTTTTGCTCGATTTGGAAAAATCAGATAATTCCAAGCCTTGTCATCATCTTGGACACATCTGAGGATCAAATCTAAAAAGGACAAACACTGAGCCAAGCCTCCAAAGTCCTTGGAACAAGAAGTAGCATGCCAAACCTAGAATTGCCTAAAAGAGGGACAAGACTCCAATTTTGGATTAAAGCATTCAATGAATACACCAAGGTGGCATGGATTGAGCCATTTGCAACTGAATTCAGTCAAGACTTATCCAAGACCAAGGGAACCACAACCCTATGCCCTAACCTCTAGTCAATGGCTAGAGGAGACTTGGATTCCAAAGTGCAACCATTAGCCAAACCTCTGCCGCAGTTTCCATTCACTATTGATCCCAAAACAAACTTGCTCTACTATAAATAGAGCTCATTTGTGCTCAGTTTGAGTACACCAAAGCCATCAAACAGATGCTTTCCTCAAAATCCCTCTTTTTAGGCCAAAATACCTTCTTTAGCAATGTAACTCTGAGTTTTTGAGTTAGAGAGCATTTCCATCACAACTCATGATCCTAACACCTCATAAACCTCATATGTAGGTGATCTAAACTATCAAAAGTCACCTGTAATCCCAAAATCACAAAGTCACCTCTCAAAACCTCAAAATAGGCCTTTTGTGCATTTTTCAAGCCATGTCTTGATTCAGTCACTTTCCAAACCAGATAAAACCTCAAACACACTCCAAATAACATCCTTGAACTGTCCCAAATGGTTCCCCCCATCTGGAACACCATTTGAGAGAGTTGCTATTTTGGTCATTTTAACCCCTTTTGCAAGAAAGGGCCAGTTTGTGTTTTTGCAGGTTCCAGTTGATTCCAACCATCCTCAAAGCTTCTAAGGGATCATTTGAGAGTGTCCAAAGCATCAAACCATTTCTGGAACAAGAAGTTTGGCAGATTGCACAGAAAACTCCAAAAGCTCAAAAAGAGGTAAGCATCATGACTTGAACTTTCCAAAATATGCATTGCTTTGAAGTCCACTGATCATACACACCTCATACATGTTATATATGTTGTGTTTGAACCAATTCATCATGTAATTCATGCCTGTATCAAAGTGTAGCATAGAAAATGCAATTATAGGCCTTTTTCAAAACCACTATCAGGTTTTGAGGAGAGAGTATGATCTTAAAAAAATACCACCAACATTGGATTCCTTATGAAATTCTAGGTCAGATGCATATAAATTTTGTCCCCAAACATTGAGAAATGAGAAAGTTATGGACCTTCCCGTTTCTTGGCAAAACTTGCCTTGCCTTGCCTTGGCCAGGCCTAGAAAACAAGGCATGCCTTGTATATTTGTGGTTTCACTTCAAGCAATGGATGTATCACCACCCCAGTGGTAAGGCGCGCGCCCTATAACCTTGAGGTCGTGGGTTCAAACCCCACCCATGACATTTTGTGTTTTCTCACATTTTTGCTATTTTTCCAATATTTTTATGTTTTATTAATTAATTGGAAAATTAATAACTCCTTCAATTTTAATTATTTTTTATTGGTTCTTTTTTCAAAAAATCACAAAAATGTTGAAATATTTTATTCCACAAAAAAATTAATTTTATATTATTTATTTAATATAATTAGTATTTTTGTGAATAAATTCCTTTTTTATGTTTTTAAACATTTTAAAAGTGAACATTTACTTTGAAAATCAAAACCAAATGAGTTTTAATTAACCTTGTGATTAATTCCTCATTTCTAAAACCTTAAGCAAAAATCACAAATGGTATATTCAAACTTATTTGGTATTTTATTTGATTTTCTTTAAATATTTACTTTTAAAGAATAATAAATTAGGGTTTCTTTGATTTTCACCCTCATCAAACAATTTCAAACACTTTTGGGCCTCTAATAGAGTGTAAGACCCAATCCTTTGTAAATACAAACCTATTTTTGGGCCTCACTTATTGTATAAGTCCCGTTGTATTTCACAAAGTTCGACGCGATCATCGTCCGTTGAAAAACAAACCCTGGGCCTCTCCTCGAGCTATAAGACCCATTGAAAATCTTTTGGGCCTCTATTAGAGTGTAATACCCAACCCCCTTTTAAAAAGAAACCATTTTGGGCCTCAATGCATTGTATAAGACCCACCGCGTTTTCAAAAATCTCGTCGCGATCGCCATTTTCAAACAAATGACCCTGGGCCTCTCCTTGAGCTGTAAGCCCCACCACTTGTACAAAAATAAATCTTTTGGGCCTCTTGAGAGAGTGTAAGACCCATCCCCTTGTACAGAAAACTTTTTGGGCCTCAGTCACTTGTATAAGTCCCTCTGTACAAAACGACAGTGCGATCACTGATGAACCTTGGGCCTCTCCTTGAGCTATAAGCCCCAACATCTTTTCAAAATACTTTCTCCTTTAAATTTTAAATATACTGTTGTTTTCAATCTTTCTATGTTGAACAACTAACCAAACAGCATGGAAGCTCTACAACTGAGTAAGTGGTTATAAGCTTTCTTTATCCGCTTTCATATACATATAACTGTATTGTGGGGCTGTTTCGCTGTAAGTCTTCTTTCATAAACTCATATCAACTGTGTAATACTAGTATAGATATTTAGAGTTTCCCCGGCAACTACGTCTAGCACTAAGCCCTGTTGATCACTCTTAAATAGACAAAACTAGATCCCTCATAGGATTACCAGATACAGTCTTCCCTCCTCTTGGGGTTAAACAATATGGAGACGTGAAAGGCAGCATTCTCGGTAAACACTTTCTCAGACTGTAACCCTTAGAAATCGTCAAAGAAACTCTACTCCCCAGAGATGATCTTTTCTCCATGAATGGCATCTCTTGAGTTTCTTCCAAATTCTCGGACTTTCCTGGCTTGATCTATTCTTTGTGAATAGCCTGTCTTGAATTTCTCTGGGTTTGGGGACCCACAGGCTTCCTAAAAGCATCCCCGCCTCCTCTTGGGCGTTGTACAAGGACCATACGGCTTCTTAGAAGTATTCACAGCATCCTCTTAGGCTTCGTATAAGGATTCTTCCTTCGGGAAGAGAGCCTCCTCTTGGGCTTCGTACAAATTGTCCCTCGGCTTCTTAAAAGTTTCCAGCCTCCTCTAGGGCTTCGTACAAATTGTCCCGACGACCTCCTAGAGGTATAGGAACAGAAATTAGTCATCTTAATAGAACAGTCTTTCAAAGAGTCTAGATCTTTCTACCGTAAACGTACTACTACTGTTTTTTTAAGCATAGTACAAAAGATAAAACTCTAGACTTGGATAGTCTAATCCCTTTTGAGCCTCAAAGGCATTCTCAAGAATGGGAAAAACACCCGTAGACTTGGACAGTCTAGAAACCCTACGGATTCCCCATTTCCTTAAAGAACAGGAAATAACCCTGATCCTTTGATCAATCCCAAAGCATAGCCTTACCTTTAATCAGTCTCTTTATAAGAACTGATTTTCTCTTTTAACCAGCCTACTGGACCTGTCACTCAACTAAAACAGCAATCCTTTTACCCTCTATCTCGGGCTTCGTACAAGACACAAAAGACTCTCTTGTTGAGTCAATCTCCCTTTAGCCTCCATCTCGGGCTTCGTACGAGATACAAAAAACACTCTCTTGTTGAGTATAAAAGACTCTTGTGTTGAGTCAACCTTTAGCCTTCATCTTGGGCTTCGTACAAGACACATTTAAAAGCACTCTCTTGTTGAGTCAAACCCTTTTAGCCTCCCTCTCGGGCTTCGTACGAGACACAAAAGCATCCTCTTGTTGGGTCAATAGTATCCTCTTAGGCTTTGTATAAGAAAAACCCCGGTTGAGTCAATCAACCTTTTAGCATCAAAACTGTGCCTCGTTCACAGGATACAAATATCATCCACTCCTTTCATCTAATCGCTGTAAGCGGCAAGCCTCTGGATTATTTACATCCACGCCACTGTCCTTCTTTTAGCATGAGAAATTCCTACGGAAAGATAACATTGCTCTACACTGAGTTAAAGTCTTCTCCTTCAGGTTAAAACCCCCTATAAAGGAAATTATGGCATTGCTAGGATTCACATATCCCGATTAAAGTAATCCTCCTTTATAATCAGTCACCCAACAGTTGTGACAAATAGACCCCCTTTAGAGATGACAAATTCTCTCTAAAGACAACACCTTTTTAGCTTTACATCTTGGGCTTCGAACAAGATATAAATAAACCCTTCAGCTTCACATCTTGGGCTTTGAATAAGATACAAACAACCTTTAGCTTCACGTCTTCGGCTTTGAACAAAACACCAAAACACCATTTCCTCCCATAGAATAGGAGGAACTACGATCGCTCTGATTTCCCTGTTTCGGTAAACGGGAATACGTAGGCATAAGATTGAAAGAAAGATCTTAGCGAGCACACTAATCCAAAAACCCAAATCCCATACCCTCACATATCAATTGAAAAGCATCAGTCTTAAATTCCCACCAATCACCCATGCACTATTTTAACAAAATAACTTAAGAGAGACCCACAATCTCAATAGTATCTGTAAACCAACAGTCATCTGTTTAAACTCAGTATGCAAGCAGGGTTAATTGGAGACATCTATTTCCCTTCCTTCATCAGCTTAATAGGATAAAAAATGAATCGAACTGTAGTACCCCAAAGGCGATAGTGCTTCGCAACCACGTCCAAAAATTCGCGCTACAAGACTGACTCAACAAGAGAGTCTTTTATACTCAATAAGAGAGTGATTTAGTGTCTCGTACGAAACCCGATATGGAGGCTAAAAGGAGATTGACTCAACAAGAGAGTTTGAAAAGGTTAGCTCCGTTGGGGAGAATCATTGTACAAAACCCAAAAGGAGGTTGTGTTACTGCTGAGGATTAGATCCATAGGCAGTTTCATACCCCAAATTTTGACCACTAAGATTCCCCATCATTGTGTAAATCATCATCACAATATGGATGGACCATCATGCCTCATTAGTCTCCCCAAAGATGGGTGAGCATTCACTACAATCAGACTTAGGGTTTCAAGCCCTCTCAGAGCTCTTAGACAAAGGATCAATCAATGAATGACATGATCTTCAACTTGTCTAAACCTCTCAAACATCCACAATGGATCAAGAGGACTCCCACAGCAAGAATCAAGCACAAGGTTGCAGCATTCTAAGTGGATCAAGCCTCAAGATCGCTAGTGTCACCAAATTAGGGTTTGGTCGACCAGGGCCTCCAGATGGAAATTTTCCTTTGGGCATGAGCCAATGCTTCAAAGCATAATCTAAGATACTCCACGGGACATCATAAACCCAATCATCAAGTCAATTTAGCCTCAGGGGATGCATTCACCAAAAATCAGGAATTAGGGTTTCTTGACCTAATTCACCCCTAAGTTGACTTTTGGGACAAAACATGAGCCAAGACCTCAAGAGAGGATTGGAGGGTCTCTAACACACTACATTAATCCATTTGCAACATTGGATTGGTCCAAAAATCTTGATCAACAAGTTTCAAATTCATCAGAACCACAATTAGGGTTTCGCGGGAAAAGTCAACTGTGCCTTTGACTTTTGACTCAGGCATGCTCCCAAACCTTGGGACATGATTCAATACACCCTATAACACCTATGAAATCAATCTTTCAAGTTTGACTTAGGTCAAGGACGTGATTTCATAAAGGATCGCACAATTTGGAATTCGTATGATAAAAAGTCAACTGTGCACAAAAGTCAAAGTTTGACTTTTTGAGATTTTTCACAATTATGGTTCCTTAACCCTAAAATGATGTTAATGTGTGATTGGAATCATCATTTATCAAGCAAAATCAAGAAAATTGGGATAACTTGTAAAAGGGGTAACCATAAAAAACTTAGAAATTTTCTAAGTTATGGAACAAAGTGGCTAGGGTACCAACTTCCAAGGATCATAACTTGAGATCCAAGAATCCATTTGGGCTGACCCAAATATGGATTTGTAGCTCTCATGGCATACTTTAAAAGTGTCAACTACACCTCATTCCAATTCATTATAGATTTTGAGTTATGGAATGATCAAAATGGTTGAAAACATGAAATGCCACTTTTTCCAACACTTAGTGAAATTTTCACTAAGTTAGAACCTGTCTTGCTTTTTTTCCAAATGTAGGGGCATTTTTCAATCAGATCCAAAAATTATCAAGACAAACTATGATCACACATATGTTGTATCATATAAGACCTTTCCAAAATGGCCAAGAACTCCATGAAACTCCACTTAAACCATGAGATATGACAATGGCAATGTGCCTTGCTGCAAACTGTCATGGCAAGGCAGATTTGTGCATCTGAACACCTCAGGCGAGACCAAGGAGGGACAAACACTGATCCATCAGCCTCCTAAGTCCTTGGAACCAAAAGTAGCATTCCAAACCTAGAAATGCCTAAAAGAGGGATAAGACTCCAATTTTGGTTTGGAGCATTTAATGGATGCACCAAGGTGGCATGGACTGAGCTCTTTCCAACTAAATTCAGTCAAGACTTATCCTATTGATCAACATTTGCCAAACCTCTGCTGCAGTTGTCATTCACTATTGCAGCTAAAACAAACTTGCTCTACTATAAATAGAGCTCATTTGTGCTCAGTTTAAGTACACCAAAGCTGTCAAACAGATGCTTTCCTCAAAATCACCTTCTCACTTCCAAATTTGTCTTCCAAAGCAAGTCACTATCGGGTTTTGAGTTTGAGAGCAATTCCAACCAAACCAATCACACACACCCCTCATAAAAATCATGTAGAAGTGATCCAAACACTCACATAACATCTGTAACACCAAAATCACAAAATCACTTGCCAACTGCTCAAGTTCTTGACAGAGGTGCAATTGAGGCACCAGCTCAAGTTTCAGCTTGTTTCAAACCACTCCAAGCATTCAGGCACATCACTTGGCACCCAAGGAAGCTGTGCAAATCATTGGAACCAGCTTGCAACACCTCTAACACAAAACACGATCACCAGCTGCAAGAGGTAAGCCTGAGCTCTTCTAACTCTATGATCCATGCATTTTTTGCTGCACAATAATTTGGCCATATGTTCATAATCATGCATAGAGTGTTTCCCCTCAATCAATTGCTTTTTTTGAATCGTGTATGGAATTTCTGAGCCTTCATGCAAATTTTAGGGTTCTCGAGGTTTCTCTTTGATTTCTTATTCCATGCTTAAAATAAATGAAATTAAAGCCATAGACATGATCGTGAGGTGAAAACGAGCATATTGATATGTAGATTGCATGATATAATCAAGTATTCAGTGAGATTGGATAGAATATGCAAATCTGCAGAAACAGAGAGTGGCGCGTGTTCTTGGCGCCCTTTTTTGAGAATTCAAATATTTGAATTTTGTGATTTTATTTAATTGATTCAAAAATTAATTTCTCTCTGAGTTTTAATGATTTTGAGTTGATTCTTTTTTTAATAATTCACAAAAATGTTAAAATATTGTATTTTACCAAAAAATCCCAAAAATATTATTTATTTCATATATTTGATATTTTTGAAAATAATTAATGTTTTATTTGTTTTTAACATTTGAAATATTTTTTCTCCCTTGATTTTCCAAACTTAATTGATTTCCAATCATTTTGTGGATATAAACATGATTTTTCAAACATTAATCCAAGATCATTTTGTGGACCTCTAATTGATTTCCAATCATTTTGTGGATATAAACATGATCTTAATCCCCCTTTTTGTAAATAATCATTATTGGGCCTCACACATTGTATAAGTCCCTCTGTATATTTTCAAACGTTCGACGCGATCGTCGCCTTTTCAAAATCAACTCGGCATCTCCTTGAGCTGTAAGCCCCGTCTTTATTCATTTTCAAACTCTTTGGGCCTCTAATAGAGTGTAAGACCCAATCCCCTTTTAACTAAAACCTTTTTGGGCCTCAGACATTGTATATGTCCCCTTGCGTTAAAAGAAAAATCTCGGCGTGATCGCCACTTCAAAATGAAAATCATCTGGGCTTACCCTCGTGTTATAAGTCCCATTTCCTTTCTTTAAATTTTTGGGCCTCTAAAAGAGTGTAAGACCCAATCCCCTTGTACATAAAAACTTTTGGGCCTCACATATTGTATAAGTCCCTCTGTACAGTTTTCAAAACAACGGTGCGATCATCGTTAAAACTTGGGCCTCTCATTGAGCTGTAAGCCCCAACAATCTTTTCAAAGCACTTTCTCCTTTGATTTTGAATTCAAATACAATATTGTTATCAAAACTTTCTTTGTTGAACAACTAACAAAACAGCATGGAAGCTCTACAACGGGTAAGTGTTATCGGTTTCATATGTATATAACAGTATTGTGGGGCTGCTTCACTGTAAGTTTTCTTTCACATCCTTTTATATACTTGTCACATATCCACTGTGTAATACTAGTATAGTTATTTAGAGTTTTCCCCGGCAACTACGTCTAGCACTAGGTAAAGACTTGTTGGTCACTCTTAAATACAGTCAAAACTAGACCCCCTATAGGATTACCAGATACAGTCTTCCCTCCTATTGGGGTTAAACAATATGGAAACGTGAAAGGCAGCATTCTCGGTGAACCCTTTCTCAGACTGTCACTCTTAGAAATTGTCAAAGAAACTCTACTCCCCAAAGTTGATCTATTCTCCGTGAATAGCATCTCTTGAGTTTCTTCCAAATTCTCGAACTTTTCTAGAATGATCTATTCTCAGTGAATGACATTTCTTGAACTTCTTTTGGTTTGGGGACCCACGGGCTTCCTAAAAGCATCCCCGCCTTCTCTTGGGCGTTGTACAAGGACCCTTTGGCTTCTTAGAAGTTCTCATTCCTTCTCTTGGGCTTAATACAAGGACCCTGACGACCTCTTAAAGGTATAAGACAGAACTTAGTCATCCTTTGCTAGAGCAGTCTTTCCAGTGTCAAACCTCTGGCCATTTTTAGGGTTGATACTCATCCCTTAATGCCCATGCCTCCTCTTGGGCATTATACAAAAGATAAAACTCTAGACTTGGACAGTCTAAGACCCTTGAGTCTCAAAGACATTCTCAAGTTCCCTTCAAACATAGGCAGAAACCCGGTCTCTCTCATGAGAGTTCCCCACACTTGGACCCGCTTCAGGATCTCCAGAATCCACAGTAGTAAGGCAGCCTCCTCTTGGGCTTTGTACAAATGATTCTCCCTAGCAGAGCTAACCTTCTCATACTCTCTTGTTGAGTCAACGACTTTTAGCCTCCATCTCGGGCTTCGTACGAGATAGAAAAACACTCTTTGTTGAGTATAAAAGACTCTCTTGTTGAGTCAATCCCTTTTTTAGCCTCCTTTTTGGGCTTTGTACAAGACATATAAATAACTCTCTTGTTGAGTATAAAAGACTCTCTTGTTGAGTCAACCTCCTTTTAGCCTCCATCTCGGGCTTCGTACGAGATAGAAAAACACTCTCTTGTTGAGTATAAAAGACTCTCTTGTTGAGTCCGTCTCCTTTTAGCCTCAATCTCGGGCTTCGTACGAGACAGCAAATCACTCTCTTGTTGAGTATAAAATACTCTCTTGTTGAGTCAATCACCTGTTCAAGACTTTCTTGTTGAGTCAACCTTTTTTAGCCTCTGTCTTGGGCTTTATATAGGACAGATAAAAGTACTCTCTTGTTGAGTCAAACCATTTTAGGCTCCATCTTGGGCTTTATACAAGATACATTCTCCCTAACGGAGTCAAAATCCCTTTTAGCCTCAATCTTGGGCTTTGTACAAGACAGAAAGAACGTTTTCCCCGAAAAAGTCAAACTTCCCGCCTCCTCTTTGGCTTTGTATAAGGAAAACCCCGGTTGAGTCAGTCAACCATTTAGCATCAAAGTTGTGCCTTGCTCACAGCATACAAACATCAACAACTCCTCTTTAGAGATGACAAATTCTCTCTCATCCAAAACCTTTTAGCTTCACATCTTGGGCTTTGAACAAGATACAAACCACTTTAGTTTCATGTCTTAGGCTTTGAACAAGACACCAAAACAACCTTTTTCCTCCCATAGAATAGGAGGAACTACGATCGCTCTGATTTCCCTATTTCGTTTAAACGGGAATACGTAGGCATAAGATTGCAAAATCTTAGCGAGCACACTAATAAAAAACTCAAGGTTCAATACCTTCATACACCAACCAAGAGAAAAATTAGGTCTAGTATCTACCCAAAATCCTCATGAACAGTCCAGGCACTCTATTTTTTAACAAAATAACCTAAGAGAGACCCCCAATCTTAATAGCATCTGTAAACCAACAGTCATCTGTTTAAACTCAGTATGCAAGCAGGGTTAATTGGAGACATCTATTTCCCTTCCTTAATCAACTTCAATAGGATAAAAAATGAATCGAACTATAGTACCCCAAAGCGATAGTGCTTCTCAACCACGCAAAAATTCGCGCTACAGAAAAATGGCGACTTCACTGGGCACTTGAACGAGATCTTGTTCTCTTCCCATCTCTTAGGTAGAAACCTTAAAAAAGTGCCACAGAAAAAATAGCGCCCACCGTGGGGCCAAGTTCTCTTTCTTACAATCTTCGGTGGAAACCTTAAATTCAACAAAATATCACAGAAATGGCGACTCTGCTGGGGAGTCATTGTCTGTATAGGATCATAAGACTAGAGGTCTAGGATGATTAAGACAAATATATATATTGTTTTTCCTAATTTATATGTGTTTATTTTTCTGCTAGTGGGAATGCGTGTGATGCCGCATGTGAAAAGATTGAGTATACACCTAAGATAGGTGATGGCATTATACAGGTAATCTTACGGGGAGTGAATCCTAGTTAAGAGTCCCCGGTCGACCATCAAACTCAGTGGAGACTCCCTTTGCAGATACATTGCCTATACGACTTCGGTTGTTGAAAGTAGTGTGGTTGACTGGGTTATCTGAGAAGCTGAGGTTTTTAGTAGACTGAAACGATTTTGTAGTGCGGAAGCTATCGGAAATAGTTGTCACGTGATACTACCCTCATTTAAGATCACTCTAGGATACATCAGCTCACTGGCGATCCGCTTGCTGTTGTTATCCCAAGAAGGGTCAATGATTTTGCGGACAGGTACAAAAAATCACCAGTACAAACCTTTGGGGATGGGTAGAGCCTTGACTTCGTGACACCGACCCTTTGACCCCATGTTTTTTCTATGTTTTTGTGTGCTGCATTCATACATTCATTTAAAAAACATTAAAAAACAAAGAAAAATCTTCTCTTCTAGTCTCTCTTTTTCAAATTAAACTAAGACAATGATTGCAAATGTCAGAGAAAGAGATTTCCAATGGATTTCGGTAGAAGAAAAACTCACAAGTATACCTTCAAGGTTCCAAAACTAGAGGATTTAATTGTCGAAGTCTACTTTGAATAAACGAAATATATATACAATTAATATAATCATTGCATATCATTCATCATTCTCGCATAAACGCATTCTTCTTACCTACGAATCTCACGTTTGTGTCTCGGTTCTAGAGTCAAACTGTCTCATTCGTACAATACTCGGGCCAATCGTCAGAAAAATATGGATGATCTCGAGGAAGAGAACAGAGAGTTGAAAGAAGAGATCGACAATCTGAAAGAGGATCTAAGAAACCTTCATAACAACATGCAAGCTCTAGCAGAAACTCAGATACAATAACAACGGACTGTGATCTCAGAGATCACATCTACGCCCATAGTGGAGAAGTATGATCCTAGGTACAAGATGCCAAAAGATCGTCTTTGGGGCATGCCACTCAACTATATCCCGGAAGGATATATTCCGCCGATCATGGAAGATCCGGAAACTACAGTAGGAGCCACTGGGACTGAAGGTTACAAACTTCGGGAAAGCAAAGATGCCAGGGGCATGACAGCAACTCCTGAAGGTTACAAACTTTGGGAGACACCGAGAGTCTCGGCCATGATGACTATACCACCACCCGTGGTACACACTGTCCCAGAAGGACAAATTCCATAGATATTGCCTGGTGGAAACGAAAGTATGTTTGGCAGAATGAATGAGTTCCAGGAACAATTCCTGGAAATGCAGAAGGAACTGCATGCCATTCGCGGTCAGGATCTATTTGGAAAGGACGCCGCAGACCTTTGTTTGGTCCCTAATGTGAAAGTTCCGCACAAGTTCCAGGTACCCGATTTTGAAAAGTACAAGGGTAACTCTTGCCCTCAAATTCATTTAGTGATGTACGCTCGGCGAATGTCAGCTCAAACAAAGAACCAGGAGCTACTGATTCACTACATTTAGGATAGTTTAACCGGTTTCGTACTCAAGTGGTACATGGGTTTAAACCGCACTAAGATCGGCACTTTCAGAGAATTTGGCACTTCCTTCATTCAGTAGTATAAGTATAACCTGGACATGGCACCGGACAGAGATCAACTCAGATCGATGTCATAAAAGGACAAGGAAACCTTTAAGGAGTACGCTCAGAGATGGCGTGAAATTGCCGCCCAGATTTGTCAACCTCTTGAGGAAAAATAGATGACAAAGATCTTCTTGAAAACCTTGAGCTCATTTTACTACGACAGAATGGTTGCCAGTGCGCCCAGTGACTTCACCGAGATGGTGGGCATGGGAGTTCTTTTTGAGTAAGTCGTCCGAGAAGGACGTTTAGTTAAATACGATGGATCATCAAGTAGTACAAAAAGATACGGTAGTGCTCTCCCTAAGAAAAAAGAGCAGGATATTGGGAATATCTCTCTCGGAAAGCAAAGGAGATGATACCAACAAGTAGCAGCTGTAACTCCTGCTATCAACCCTGCACATGTTCCTACGTATCAACCTCAGGTTGCTCAGAGCCAATCGAATCAACAGCAATATCAACAAAGGACACAACAGCCTCTTCAGCAGGCTCGTCCTCAGTACAACAACAACCGTACAACGCGACCACCAGGGTTCGACCTTATACCAATGCTGTACACAGAATTGTTTCCATTACTACTGGTCAAGGGACACGTCCAGACCAGGTCTCCTCTTACAGTACCGGAAAATCCGCCTTTCTGGTTCAAAGCGGATCAGACTTGTCCTTACCATCAAGGGGGATAAGGGCATAACATAGAAAACTGTCTCAATTTCAAATCCGATGTGCAAAAGCTTGTTAGGAGCGGGGTCTTATCTTTCAAAGATATGAATCCGAATATTCTCACGAACCCGTTGCCTCAACACGAGAAAGCGGCAGTCAATTTGATAGAGGGAGAGTCTAACGACAGCTATGAAATTGATGATGTACTCTTATTGAGGACCAATCTGGTCAAGATGCATCACAGACAGAGTGGGTATGGCCATATACCACCTCATAATTATCATCAGTGTGATATCTTCTCTAAAGACAATGAAGGATGTTCTGTGGTGCAATCAGCTCTGCAGGAACAATTGGATCTCTGATGGATCCAAGAGCATCGAGTTCGTGGAGTTAACATGACTTATACAAATTCCAACATCATTCAGAACCACAAAATCCGTGCGATGAATGTCAACTTGGTGGCAATGCACTCAAGGCAAAGCCAGTATCATAATCTGCCACGGCATGATTACGATTCCTGTTTGACTTGCTCGGTAAACAAACAGGGATGCTCTTTTATACAAGAGGTCCTCCAGCGTCAGATGGATCTTGGATGGATCCAGGACTACCATGATAGAAATCCCTATCAGATTAACATGATTCAGATCTTCGATATTCGGTTGATGAATACCAGCTTGGTGGAGTTACACGTTAAGCAAGTCCAGCTCGGTTTTCGAACTTCGCATAATTATTAGAACTGTAAAGGATGTTGTGAGAGTGACCAAGGATGTGCTCTCGTTCAAAGAAATTTGCAATATTTGTTAAATCATTGGTGGCTTCCGATCTATCTAGATAAAGACACACAATAAATCAATGTGGTTAATGGGAACCCTACTAGGCGTTATAGTCAGGATGTTCGATCAATGGAAACAGACCTAGTGAGGTTACACTGCATTCAAAGTGGACGTGGCCAGGTGCCACCACATAACTATGAACGCTGTAAAGTCTGCTCGGAAAATAATCAAGGATGTTACCTTGTGCGAGCAGACCTTCAGAGTCAGTTGGACCGCACAGAGGTTCAAGAATACTCAGTTTCAGGGTCTGTCAACTGGACGCCAGACTATTTTGCTGATCAGATTAAGGATGTTGTCGTAATCTCTGATCATGAAAGGACCAAGGATGTTTGTACCATCATCCCTCTACTTGACGAATCAAAGGTTCTTAACCAGAAATTGATTGAAGTTACCTACGATGGTCAGAAAAATCAGAAGGTTCCTGTAGTTATCTATCTATAGGGACCACTACCGTATGAATCAGCTAAAGCGATCCCTTACAAGTACGGTGCAACAACAGTCGATAATGGAAAAGAAATTCCATTACCCTCCATCGTGAATATTTCAGACATCAGTCGAGTAACACGGAGTGGTCGAATCTTCAACCGAGGAGTTGGAGAACCTAACAAAGAAAAGGAACCTCAGACAGAAGTTTCCAATCCCCCAGTCGGTCAATCCAATGATTCTGACCTTTCAAAGAACAATGATGAGATGCTGAAGCTCATCCAAAGGAGTGAATACAACATTGTTGATCAACTGTTACAAACTCCTTCAAAGATCTCTGTGCTATCACTTTTACTCAGTTCCGAAGCCCACAGAGAGGCTCTACAGAAAGTCTTAGAGCAGACCTTTGTGGAAGAGGATGTGTCAATACGACAATTCGACAGTATCGTCTCTAACATCACTTCCTGCAATAACTTGGGGTTTAGTGATGAGGAAATGCCAGAGGAAGGCAAAAGTCATAACATGGCGCACAATATTACAGTCAACTGCCAGGACGATGCTTTAGCCAGCGTACTGGTAGACACAGGATCGGCTCTCAATGTTATGCCGAAGTCCACTCTAATGCGGCTATCATTCAAAGGATCCCTGATGAGGGCCAATGAGGTCATCGTCAAAGTATTTGACGGGTCTAGAAAAGCAGTTATTGGCGAAGTCGACCTTCCCATAACTATCGGTCCTCACACTTTCCAAGTCACTTTGCAGGTCATGGACGTTCGGGAAGCGTACAGCTGTTTATTAGGAAGACCTTGGATACACCAGGCTGGGGCAGTCACTTCGACACTGCACCAGAAACTGAAGTTCGTCAAGAACGATTAACTCGTCATGGTCTCTGGAGAACAAGCCTTGATCGTGAGTAACCTTTCATTATCCACTTGTGTAGAACCCGAGGAGGTTGTTGGAACTCAGTTCCAGGCACTTTCGGTGAGCAATGAGAATTAGTCAGAAAAAGGAACATCGATTTCCTCATACAAAGATGCTCTCAAAGCAATCGAGAGTAAAAATGCAAAGGGATGGGGATGGCTTGTCATTCCTACTCATACCAAAACAAAGAAGGGTCTTGGTTTTTCCTCAAGCTGTACCCAGACTGCTACTAACGATGAAAGTCTTCATCCCATTCAGGACTTCTTCCATAGTGGAGGTTTCCTTCACCCAATATCACAAGAAGTCCATACCATCAACGAGGGAGACTTCTCCGATACAGATGAAGAATGGAAGTCCTATCTTAACGATGATGGTTATATGTCTCAAGAAGAGGTGCATACTCCATTTTTCTATCCTGCACAGAGTCTGAGATTTATACCCAGATCAGATGTCCGAACGATATACGGAGATTATGATTCGGAAGGATGTCGTGCTCCACCAAACTCATTAGAGGAAGACACTCTGATGAAAGACAACTTTGACCACGACTATTATGGCCCAATGGATGGCATGCCTATCTGGCAGCCGTATCCAGGAAACTCAGGGCAAGAAAATCAGCCGAACAATGAAAATCAGTTAAGCATCATTGAAAAGAATACCTGCGTCCCCACCATGTCATAGGATCAACACTCAGGTCATTCAGAAAACATCCAGCGCGACGATGAATTCGCAAAGTTTGCAGGACTAGAATTCATTAACTATGTTTTTCCCGAGGTCAACGTCATCGAAAGAGATGACTCCTCCAGTTCCAAAGAAGTGTGGGATACCTTGGGACAACCAAGTGGAAAATACGACTATATGGTCAAGTACACTGCTCCTGAAAGCTCTCGTATCAGGCTCGAAGACATCCAGCCAACTAGATGGGGAGATCTACCTGAGAGCATAAATACTATGCAAAATACAACAGAAGAATCCTCCTACGACAACTCTGCCTGGGAGACAGATTCCAACGATCTTGCTCCGCCAGAAATCAGCGTTATTTCTGAGTATAAACCAAGAAGGAAGGTACCAGACTTTGTGATTCACCGAGGAGTTTGCCGTCAATGGGTTGCAGTCGATGTTCCGAAGATCGTTCATAAGTCAACGTAATGGCCATCTTTGTTTTAACCTTTCACCCTACCCAGGTGAAACAGATGTTTTGATAGGGATCACTTTCTGTAAATATCCCTCATCGCTTTGCCCAAAGCGACAACGTTTTGTTTTATATGGCTGTAGTTTCAAGAATCGACAAGATCATAAATAAAATAACGTCGTTCTGTAATTTCCGCATTTATTGTTGTTTTCTCTTTTTGCTTTTTCAGAAAATGGTAATCCTAAAAAACAACTCAATAATAAAAACAAGCAGTTTTCCAAAGAAAATACACTGCACACACTCTTGCATTTTCTCTATCTCTTCTAAACACAAATCATACCGTCATGCAGATTGGTTGTTTTAAACCCCATTGAAATTCGATGCCTTCTCCCAACTTTGAATTCCCGGTATTTGGGGCTGAAGAAGAAGATGGCAGCGAAATTCCAGAAGAGATCTCCCGATCACTCAAACAAGAGGAAAGATCCATTAAACCTCACAAGGAGCCATTGGAAACAGTCAACTTGGGTTCAGAGGAAGAGAGAAAAGAAGTCAAAATTAGGGCACTGCTCAGTCCAACTGTCAAACAAGATTTGATAAAGCTTCTCAAAGAATTCCCCGATGTATTTTCTTGGTCCTATCAGGACATGCTAGGTTTGGATACCAGCAACGTGGAACATCAACTACCATTAAGATCGGAATATCCTCCAGTAAAACAAAGGTTGAGACGGACTCACCCAGACATGGCCATCAAAATCAAAGAGGAGGTACAGAAATAGATTGACGCGAGTTTCCTTGCCACGTCAGAATATCCTCAATGGTTAGGCAATATCGTGCCAGTTCCAAAAAAAGGACGGAAATGTCAGAATGTGTGTAGACTACAGGGATCTGAACAAGGCTAGTCCGAAGGACGACTTTCCTTTACCACACATCGACATGCTGGTAGACAGTACAACAAAGTTTTCTCCTTCATGGATGGTGTTAGTTCTGTATTGGCAGCATTTTTGTTAAAACAAAGTGTTACATCAAGATGCCATGCTTGATGTCTTGACATGTGATTCTAACATTCTGCAGTTGGTGTTTCTTAGTGTTGCAGGACTCTGTGCATGATGTCGAGCCTGATGTCCTAACATCTATTGACAGAACATTCTGTTTTGAATGTCTTGGTTTATTTACTGCGTTTTATCTGCAATCGTTTGTGTGTTTATGTTGAGTGATTGCGTACGAAAATCTTGGAGTAACATTATTTTGAAGCAAGCACTTTCTGTTATTTTTTGATGAATAGTTTGTTATATTTTTGTGCAAAAAGATGTGGAGAATAATTAGCTTTAATTATTAATTAAATCTAAGATCTGCTAATGCCCAAGCCCAAGGAGATTGTTGCTATTTAAAGACGTGCTGACCCTAATTGCGTAGAGAGAGAAAAGTTATTGAAAGTTGCGTTTCAAGTTTTAGGGTTTGAGTCTTTTGTTAATTGTTTGTTTTTGTGAGCCATTCATTCATCATTTAGATGCCTGAATTGGACTGAGTCTTTGTGTTGTAAGTTGTTTACTCTAAGCTTTTAAGTACAAGTGTTTTGTCCTTGATTGAAGCTTTTAAGCAAGATCAAGTATTGTCATTGAAGTGTGTCCTTCTCTTTTGTATTTTTCTGTAGTTATCACTACATGTGATTGAGGGGGAGTGAGAGGTGTCTCTTATCTAAGAGTGTCTTAGATAGAAATTACATAGGTAGAGATTAGGTGAGAAGATTGTAAAGTGGAGAGTGTTTACTGAGAGTCTTCAAACTAATTATGTTTAGTGGATTTCCTTCCTGGCTTGGTAGCCCCCAGACGTAGGTGTGATAGCACCGAACTGGGTAAACAATTGCTTGTGTCTCTTTACAATTGTTTACTGCTTTTTATCTTGTTCATAAATTGATCATTGTTCTGATATTAGTGTCGTGACATCTCTTTCGACATCTCATATCTGATACCAGAATTTCAATTGGCATCAGAGCAGGCATCCTGTTCTGTTTCTGGGTAAGATCTAGGGACGATACTTTCTGGTACTATGGACAAGGAAGGAGGATTTGTGAACAGACCACCCATCTTGGATGGATTTAATTATGATTATTGGAAACCACGCATGGTGGCCTTCTTGAAATCACTGGATAGTAAGGCCTGGAAAGCTGTCATAAAAGGATGGAAACGCCCTGTCATTGTTGGGAAAGATGGAAAAGAAACATCTGATCTGAAACCTGAGGAAGAATGGACTAAGGAGGAGGATGAATTGGCTCTTGGAAACTCTAAAGCATTGAATGCTTTGTTCAATGGGATTGATAGAAACATATTTAGATTGGTGAACAATTGTGAGGTAGCTAAAGATGCTTGGGACATCCTCAAAACTACTCATGAAGGTACCTCTAAAGTGAAGATGTCAAAGCTTCAATTGCTCACTGCCAAGTTTGAAAATTTAAATATGAAGGATGATGAAAGCATACATGACTTCCAAATGAATATTCTTGAAATAGCCAATGCTTCAAGGGCCCTAGGTGAAAAGATGTCTGATGAAAAGCTGGTAAGAAAAATTCTCAGGTCTCTTCCCAAGAGATTTGATATGAAAGTGACTGCCATAGAAGAAGCTCAAGATATCAGCAAGATGAGGGTGGATGAACTTGTTGGATCCCTCCAAACATTTGAACTTGGGATAAGTGACAGATCTGAAGAGAAAGCCAAAAGCATAGCCTTTGTGTCCAATGCTGAAGATGGAGAGGAGGAATGTGCTCTGGATACTGATTAGAGCTTATCAAATGCTATAGTACTGCTAGGAAGACAATTCAACAAGGTGATGAAGAGGATGGACATAAAGTCAAGACCTAATGTCAAGAACAACTCATCTGACATCAACGGGTCTAATGATGTTGGTAGAAGATCAAGGGCTGAAGAAAAATCCACTCAAGGGAAATGGATTCAGTGCCATGGATGTGAGGGATTTGGTCACATTAGAGCTGAATGCCCTACTTACCTCAAGAAACAAAAGAAGAGTCTAACTGCATCTTGGTCGGATGAGGAGTCTGAAAGTGAACTTGAAGAAGAATCTGCAAAACATGTGGCGGCTTTGACTGGAAGATGTGTCTCTGATGGAGATTCTAGTGATGAGGAATTGACCTTTGAAGAACTAGCAACTTCCTACAAAGAGTTGTGTCTCAGAAGTGAAGAAGTCTGTCATGAAGGGGAGAAGCAGAAGAAACTTATAATTCAACTGAAGGCTGAAAAGGCATAACATCTTGGAACCATCTCTAAGTTGGAGAATGAAGTCATGTTGCTGAACTCCAAGCTTGATCAAATGACCAAATCTGTCAGAATGTTGAACAGTGGATCTGACACATTGGATGAAATTCTTTAGGTTGGAAAAATGGCAGGAGATATGACTGGGCTATGATTTGATGGAGAAAAGAAACCCACTTCAGATGCTAGTTCATCTGGACCTAAACATAATATGTCACATCAGGTGTCGCAACATCATAGGAGAGGACATTCATCTGGACCTAAACATAATATGACAGATCAGGTGCCTCAACATCATGGGAGAGGACATCCCAACCACTTAAGAGGAATATTACAAAGATGGAGATGCCATTACTGCGGGCGTTTTGGTCACATAAAACCTTTCTGCTTCAGGCTGTATGGATATCCTAAGCCTGCTCCTCAACCTAGACCCAATCAAAACATTCATACTAATGGAAGACAATGGGTTCCCAAGACTGCTGCTACCAGTTTAATAGCTCACATGTCTCTCAGAGTTTCAGCTAAGGAGGATTGGTACTTTGACAGTGGTTGCTCTAGACACATGACAGGAATTAAAAATCTGTTAGTTGACATCAAATCTCATTCCACCATCTATGTGACCTTTGGTGATGGAGCCAAGGGTGAAATCAAGGGGGTTGGAAAGCTGAACTGCTCAGGAGTTCCAAATCTTGATAATGTGTTGCTGGTTAAAGGGTTGACTACCAACTTGATAAGCATCAGTCAACTGTGTGATCAAGGATTCAATGTCAATTTCACCAAATCTGAATGCTTGGTTACAAATGAAAAGAGTGAAGTGATTATGAAGGGAGTTAGATCTAAGGACAACTGCTACTTGTGGGTTCCTCAAGATTCTAGTTACTCCTCCACTTGTGCTCTAGCCAAAGAAGATGAAGTGAAACTGTGGCACCAAAAACTTGGTCATTTACATCTAAGAGGGATGAAGAGGATCATCTCTATGGAAGCTGTCAGAGGAATTTCTAAGCTAAAAATTGAAGAAGGAAGGGTATGTGGTGAATGCCAAATTGGAAAGCAAACTAAGATGTCACACCAGAAGATTAAACATCTCACTACTTCAAAAGTGTTGGAACTTCTTCACATGGACTTGATGGGACCTATGCAGGTGGAAAGTCTTGGTGGAAAGAAGTATGCTTATATGGTGGTGGATGATTTCTCCAGATATACTTGGGTGAATTTTATAAGAGAAAAATCTGATGTGTTTGATGTGTTCAAAGATCTTTGCCAAAGACTTCAAAGAGAAAAGGAGATCAATGTTGTTAGAATTAGAAGTGACCATGGGAAGGAATTTGAGAATCACAAATTTGCTGAATTTTGCTCATCTGAAAGGATTGGCCATGAATTTTCATCTCCCATTACTCCACAGCAAAATGGAGTTGTAGAACGAAAAAATAGAACTATCCAGGAATCAACTAGAGCTATGATCCATGCTAAGAAACTGCCCTACCACTTCTGGGCTGAAGCTATGAACACTGCTTGCTATGTTCATAATAAAGTAACCTTAAGAACAGGAACCTCTACTACCCTGTATGAGATATGGAAGGGAAGAAAACCTACAGTCAAATACTTCCATGTGTTTGGAAGCAAATGCTATATCTTGGCAGATCGTGATCAAAGAAGAAAGATGGATCCAAAAAGTGATGAAAGAATATTTCTGGGCTACTCTACTAACAGCAGAGCCTATAGAGTCTTCAACTCCAGAACTAAAGTTATGATGGAGTCTATAAATGTTGTTGATGATGATTTGCAAAAGGAGGTTGATGTTTTAGATGATGTTGGAACATTCTTTGATATCTCTGCAGAAGCTTCAGACAAAAACACTGATCCTAATCCTACTAATGCAAAACCTGAATCTGAGCTTGTAAACAAGGGACCCTCCATCAGAATTCAGAAAGACCATCCTAGAGATCTTATCATAGGTGATCTAAATGAGGGAATCACTACTACATCAAGAGAAGTATAACAAGTTCTTGTTTTGTGTCAAAAATTGAACCAAAAAATGTCAAGGAAGCCTTGACTGATGAATTTTGGATTAATGTCATGCAAGAAGAGCAAGGGCAATTCAAGAGAAATGAAGTATGAGAGCTTGTTCCAAGACCTGAAGGAATAAATGTAATTGGAACAAAGTGGGTATACAAGAACAAGTCAGATGAAAAAGTGGTGGTCACAAGAAATAAAGCTAGATTGGTTGCTCAGGGATATGCTCAGATTGAGGGGATTGACTTTGATGAAACCTTTGCTCTTGTAGCTCGTCTTGAATCCATCAGATTGCTATTGGGAGTTGCCTGCATCCTGAGATTCAAGTTGTTTCAGATGGATGTAAAGAGTGCCTTCTTAAATGGTTATCTAAATGAAGAGGTCTATGTGGAACAACCTAAGGGATTCATTGATCCAACCTTTCCAAATCATGTTTATAAGCTGAAGAAAGCTCTATATGGATTGAAGCAAGCTCCAAGAGCTTGGTATGAAAGACTGGCAGAATTTCTAGTTGATAATGGATACAGAAAAGGTGGCATAGATAAGACTCTTTTTGTCAAAGATGAAGGAGGGAAACTCGTGGTTGCTCAAATCTATGTTGATGATATTGTGTTTGGTGGGATGTCTGATGAGATTGTTCAACATTTTGTTCAGCAAATGCAGTCAGAGTTTGAGATGAGCCTTGTTGGTGAGTTAACTTATTTTCTTGGGTTGCAAGTCAAACAGATGGAAGATTCTATATTCCTATCTCAGAGTAAATATGCCAAGAACATAGTTAAGAAGTTTGGGATGGAGAATGCCAATCACAAAAGGACACCTTCTCCTACTCATCTGAAGTTGTCTAGAGATGAAAAGGGTGTTAATGTGGACCAAAGTCTCTAAAGAAGTATGATAGGGAGTCTGCTATATCTTACAGCTAGCAGGCCTGACATTGCCTTTACTGTAGGTGTGTGTGCTAGATATCAAGTTGAACCCAAAGTCAGTCATATCAACCAAGTAAAGAGGATTCTGAAATATATCAATGGAACATGTGATTATGGCATGTTATACACACATGGATCTGGCTATGTATTATCTGGATATTGTGATGCTGATTGGGCTGGAAGTGCTGATGATAGGAAAAGCACATCAGGAGGATGCTTCTTTTTTGGGGAACAATCTTATATTTTGGTTCATCAAGAAGCAAAATTGTGTCTCTCTGTCTACAGCTGAATCTGAGTACATAGCAGCTGGGAGCAATTTTTCTCAACTGGTGTGGATGAAACAAATGTTGACTGAATATAATGTCACACAAGATGTCATGACAATGTATTGTGATAATTTGAGTGCTATAAACATCTCCAAAAACCCTATTCAACACAGCAGAACCAAACACATTGATATTCATCATCATTTTATTAGGGAACTTGTAGAAGACAAGACTATTGCCTTAGAACATGTTGCCACAGAGAAGCAATTAGCTGACATCTTCATTAAGGCATTGGGTGCAAGTCAGTTTGAATTTTTAAGAGGAAAATTAGGGCTTTGTATTTATGAGGATTTGTAGCAATTAATGGTGTGTGGGAAAATTTTTTTAAGTTTTAAAAATTTAAAGTGTCATTTACTGTCTTATGGAAATATCATTAATTTCCCCTTATGTTCCCAACAAACAAAGTGCCCCTATCATAGGCAATCATTTCTAGAAAGCCTTCTCACTCGCTACTTCCATCTTGTGCCATACTTGACTAGTCCTTTTAACTTCTTTCTCATAAAGTCCTCTGTCCCCAGTTCAAACATTTGCAAGACTATCCAGATGTCTAAACAACCAACTTCGTCTCCTTCCAGACACCCATCTGATCTGTTTGCTTCAAAATCTAGGGTTCACTCTGAAGATATTTCTCCTGATGATGCTCTTGATGTTGCTCCATTGGCTATGATTCTCAGTACTGAAAATGAGATGAAAAAGCCCAGAAATACACATGCAAGGGGTTCCAAACATGCGGCTGCAGGTAACACTTCTAAAACCCCTTTCGAGTCGTCTTCTGAAAATAGGGCAATTGAAGGTAGTAAGTATGTTGATAGAACTATTAGAAGTATTGTTACTGGACTTTTCTATGGAGATCATAGGGTTCCTGGGATTTCAATCCCACTTGCTCAAATTAATGTTGTCCCCACTTTAAATGAAAATCAAAGTGAGGAAAGGGATGTTGATACTTCAAATTCTGAGAAGGATATTGATACTACAAATCTGCACAAGTTGGCTAACTCTGTGCTGAAGGAAGGAATGAGTGATGGTTCTGGTGTGGAGAAGAAGAGTGTTGGTCCAGATCAGAGTGACGGAAAAACTAATGACTCTGATGATGTTGTGAATCTTGATGATGTTCCTTCTGACAATGATTTAATTGCAAATGTGCATCCTGGGATAGCTAAGCGCTTGAAGGCAAGAAGAGGGAAATCTGTGGTTGAATCTCCTAATGTGAAAGCTTTTAGTGACAAGACAAAGACTGTTGTAGGCCCCCAAAAGTCCTGGAGCAAAGTGGTTACTTCCTCCAAGAAGAGGAAGATTAGGTCTGAGTCTGACTCTGAGTATGATGTTGAGGATGATGTCCAGGACATCACTCATGTGAAAAAGTCTGCGGTCAAGAAGATCTCTGATAAAATTCCTGATGCCCCCTTGGATAACATCTTATTTCACTATGCTGAGAGTGTTGCAAGGTGGAAATATGTGTATCAAAGAAGGATTGCTCTTGAGAGAGAATTAGGGAAAGATGCTCTGGATTATAAGGAGGTAATGGATCTTATTACTTTTGCTGCTTTGATGAAATCTGTGACTAGGTTTGCAAGATGTTATGAAGTGCTTGTGAAGGAATTCATTGTTAATATCCATGTGGACTGTGCTGACTACAAGAGTAAGGACTTTATGAAGGTGTTTGTTAGAGGAAAATGTGTTGAGTTCTCTCCCACCATCATCAATAGATATCTGGGAAGAAGTGAGGAAGAACAGAGTGAGCTAGAGGTAACTGATAATCAAGTCTGCAATGAGATTACTGCCAATCAGGTTACTACATGGCCATTGAAAGACAAGTTGTCAGCTGGCAGACTTAGTGTCAAATATGCTATTCTTCATAGGATTAGAACTGCTAACTGGGTCCCCACCAATCATACATCTACTATTTTTGTTGGTTTGGGAAGATTTATCTATGCTGTAGGAACCAAGCAGAATTTTGACTATGGCTTCTACATCTTTGATCAAACTATAAAGCATGCTGGAACCTTTGCTGTTAAGATGTCCATTGCCTTTCCTTCTCTGATATGTGGCATTATATTAAATCAACACCCTGGAATCCTGGCTAATACTGATGCTGTTTGCAAAAGGGAATCTGCTTTGTCCCTTCATTATAAACTGTTTGTAGGTAAACATGTCCCAGACATTGTTATGACATCAGCTGGTGCTTCAAATCAGCCCACAGACAAGTCAGGGGTGATCTCTGAATTAGTGGAAGCCTGCAAAGAGCTGGATGAGGTTATTCGGGTTAGTACTGAGAGAAAACTCAAGTTTGAAAGGATGATCAGGGCTCTGAGAATGTCTGAGGGTGATAATGTTGAGGATGAAAATGAAAAGGGAGATATTGATGAGGGTGGTTCTGATGATTCTGATGGTAATGCTGAGGGTGAAGAAGATAATTCTGAGACTGATGACTCTGCTGGTTCTGAAGATGTTTGATTGATTAGTTTTTGAAGTTTTTTTGTAGCTGTACTTTTGGTTCTTTTCTGGTTTTCTGTTGGTACCTATGTGTGCATTGATTGTACTGTACTTTTGATGGTTGATGACAGCTTCTGAATGTTACTTATTTGTTCTGGTTGTTATGGAATTTTACTAGTGTTGTTTGTCTAATTATGGCTAAAATGGGGGAGAGAGTAGTGTGGCTTAGTCGTATTGCTCTGTGTGCTGTTGGGTATCTCTGTTCCTTGCCTTGAGGGGGAGCTTCAGTAAGTTTTTGGAATGTTAGATGTGTATGTTAGAGGTGTTTTGTTTCTGCTGCAGGGTTCTCTGATATGTGTTGGTGATTTTGTTTTAGCCAAAATTTGCCAAAGGGGGAGTTTGTTAGTTCTGTATTGGCAGCATTTTTGCTAAAACAAAGTGTTACATCAAGATGACATGCTTGATTTCTTGACATGTGATTCTAACATTCTGCAGTTGGTGTTTCTTAGTGTTACAGGACTCTGTGCATGATGTCGAGCCTGATGTCCTAACATCTGTTGACAGAACATTCTGTTCAGAATGTCTTGGTTTATTTACTGCGCTTTATCTGCAATCGTTTGTGTGTTTATGTTGAGTGATTGCGTGCGAAAATCTTGGAGTAACATTATTTTGAAGCAAGCACTTTCTGTTATTTTTTTATGAATAGTTTGTTCTATTTTTGTGCAAAAAGATGTGGAGAATAATTAGCATTAATTATTAATTAAATCTAAGATCTGCTAATGCCCAAGCCCAAGGAGATTGTTTCTATTTAAAGACATGTTGACCCTAATTACGTGGAGAGAGAAAAGTTATTAAAAGCTGCCTTTCAAGTTTTAAGGTTTGAGTCTGTTGTTAATTGTTTGTTTTTGTGAGCTATTCATTCATCATTTAGATGCCTGAATTGGACTGAGTCTTTGTGTTGTAAGTTGTTCACTCTAAGCTTTTAAGTACGAGTGTTTTGTCCTTGATTGAAGCTTTTAAGCAAGATCAAGTATTGTCATTGAAGTGTGTCCTTCTCTTTTGTATTTTTCTGTAGTTATCACTGCATGTGATTGAGGGGGAGTGAGAGGTGTCTCTTATCTAAGAGTGTCTTAGATAGAAATTACACAGGTAGAGATTAGGTGAGAAGATTGTAAACTGGAGAGTGTTTACTGAGAGTCTTCAAACTAATTTTGTTTAGTGGATTTCCCTCCTGGCTTGGTAGCTCCCAGACGTAGGTGTGATTGCACCGAACTGGGTAAACAATTGCTTGTGTCTCTTTATAATTGTTTACTGCTTTTTATCTTGTTCATAAATTGATCATTGTTCTGATATTAGTGTAGTGACATCTCTTTCGACATCTCATATCTGATACCAGAATTTCAGATGGATTCTCAGGTTATAATCAAATCAAAATGGCACTGAAAGACATGGAGAAAACTTCGTTCATTACCCCATGGGGTACCTTTTGTTACAAGGTAATGTCGTTCGGTTTGAAGAACGCCGGGGCAACCTATCAAAGGGCCATGACTACTCTGTGTCATGACATGATACACAAGGAAATTGAGGTATAAGTCGATGATATGATTGCAAAATCTAAAACAGAAGATGAGCATGTGACCCACCTGTCAAAACTATTCGAGCGGTTGAGAAAATACAAACTCCGGTTGAATCCCAATAAGTGCACCTTCGGTGTCCGTTCAGGGAAACTTTTAGGGTTCATCGTCAGCCAGAAAGGAATTAAGGTTGATCCTGACAAGGTCAAGGCCATTCAAGAAATGCCTTCTCCGAAGACTGAAAAACAAGTCAGGGGATTCCTGGGACGTTTGAACTACATTTCCAGATTTATATTCCTCATGACCGCGACATGCGCGCCGATTTTAAAATTACTCCAAAAAAACCAGGATTGCGTTTGGACAGAAGACTGCCAAACCGCCTTCGACAGTGTTAAGGAATACTTGTTGAATCCACTGATTCTGTCACCTCCAGTGGAAGGAAGACCACTGATCATCTACTTAACAGTCTTGGAAGACTCCATGGGTTGTGTACTTGGCCAAGAAGACGAAACCAAAAGGAAAGAGTCTGCCATTTACTATTTGAGCAAAAAATTCACTGAGTGTGAAACTCGATACACTATGCTTGAGAAAACTTGTTGCGTTTTGGCTTGGGCAGCCAAACGTCTTCGCCAGTACATGATTTGTCACACTACTTGGTTAATCTCCGAAATGGATCCAATCAAGTATGTCTTTGAAAAGCCTGCTCTCACGGGAAGGATTGCCCGTTGGCAGATGTTTTTATCAGAATATGACATAGAATACCACACTCAAAAAGCCGGTAAAGGGAGTATTTTAGCCGATCATTTGGCTCATCAACTAATTGACGATCAGGAATCAGTCGGGTTTGACCTCCCAGACGAAGATGTCATGTATTTGAAAATGAAAGATTGCGATGAACCTCTACCCAGTGAAGGGCCAGAACCAGGTTCCCAATGGGGACTAATCTTTGATGGAGCTGTCAATCATTATGGAAACGGAATTAGGGAAATCATCATAACACCTCAGGGTACCCACATTCCTTTCACTGCCAGACTAACATTCAAGTGTACAAACAACGAGGCCGAATACGAAGCTTGTATCATGGGTCTAGAAGAAGTGGTCGACTTAAGGATCAAGAACTTGGATGTATATGACAACTCAACCCTGGTTATCAATCAGATCAAAGGAGATTGGAACACATACCAATCAAGATTGATTCCTTACAAAGATTATGCGAGAAGGTTGTTACCCTTCTTCAACAGAATCGAGTTTTATCATATCCCTCGTGAGGAAAATCACATGGCTGGTGCATTAGCCACTCTCTCTTCCATGATTAGTGTAGGTCAATGGAACGACCTACCTAAGATTGACATAACGCGCCTCGAGAGGCCCGCTTACATCTTCGCGATTGAAGCAGTCATAGACGACAAACCCTGGTATCATGATATCAAATGCTTCCTTCAGAAACAAGAGTACCCACCTGGGGCACTTAGGAAAGACAGAAAGACCCTCAGAAGGCTGGCAGGAAGCTTCTTCCTGAGCGGTGATACACTCTATAAGAGAAACTTTGACATGGTCTTGCTCCGATGTATAGACAGACCCGAAGCAAACATGCTGATGAAGGAAATTCACGAAGGATCCTTTGGCACTCATGCCAACGGACACACAATGGCGAGAAAAATTCTGAGAGTAGGATACTATTGGTTGACTATGGAATCCGATTGCTACAAGTACATGAGGAAGTGTCACAAGTGTCAAATATACTCCGACAAAATCCATGTACCGCCAATGCATCTCAAAGTTCTCTCTTCCCCGTGGCCTTTTTCCAAATGGGGAATGGACATGATTGGCATGATTGAACCTAAGGCTTCAAACGGACATCGGTTCATCCTGGTAGCCATTGACTACTTCACCAAGTGGGTTGAAGCAACGTCATACGCCAATGTAACCCGACAAGTGGTGGTCCAATTTATAATAAACAATCTCATCTGCCGTCATGGTGTTCCAACCCAGATCATTACGGATAATGGATCTAACTTGAACAACAAGATGATGAAAGAGTTGTGCACTGAATTCAAGATCGAACACCATAACTCATCTCCCTACCGACCTAAGATGAACGGAGTGGTAGAAGCAGCTAACAAGAACATCAAGAGGATTGCTCAGAAGATGGTCGTAACCTACAAAGACTGGCATGTGATGCTACCCTTTGCTCTTCACGGTTATCGCACATCTGTCCGCACTTCAACAGGGGCATCCCCCTTCTCTCTAGTGTATGGCATTGAGGTAGTGCTCCCCATAGAAGTAGAGATTCCATCAATTCGGGTATTAATGGAAGCTAAGCTAACAGAGGCTGAATGGTGTCAAAGTCGACACGACGAACTGAATTTGATCGAAGAAAAGCGAATAACGGCACTATGCCATGGTCAGTTGTACTAGCAAAGAATGAAGAAGGCGTTCGACAAAAAGGTCTGACCTCGCGTCTTCAGGAAAGGAGACCTTGTGCTCAAAAAGATACAATCATTTCTCACTGATTCCCGGGGCAAATGGACCCCGAATTATGACAGCCCCTATGTGGTCAGGAAAGCTTTCTCAGGCAGCGCCTTGAGACTTGCAACTATGGATGAAGAAGAATTTTCCTACCCCACGAATGTTGATGTAGTCAAGAAATACTTCGCCTTAATAAAAAAAAAACGTCTCGGTGGATTGAAAACCCGAAAGGGCGGTCCAGGCAAAAATTAGAGACATAATCAAAAATCATCCCGGTGGATTGGAAATCTCAAAGTACAATCCAGGCAAAAATTAGGGATTAATGGCAAGTAACTACGTCTGATTAGTTCAACTCCTCAGCAGTAATGCCATCCATCAGAAGAAAAACTCCAATCAAGGTCATCTTCGACAGAAGCTCAGGATGTCTAGAATTCAAAGTTGGTAGAAGGATAGTGGTCGTTATGTTTCAATGTAGCCCTTTTCCCTTAAATTACCATTTTCTAAACTTTGTGAATACTCTATGGAATCACGCGCTTGGCTGATTTCCATCCTATCAATAAAATTTGAGCCCTTGTGCTTTTGTTTGCAATTCTTATTTGTTTTAGCTTTATAGAACAACGTTTTAACATGATTGATGATTCTTGAAATAAAACAAAAATGAATTTACTTGATAAAACTTTTCTGCTTTTAAAATAAAGATAGCAATTTCTTTTGACTGTTGAACATCGAAAGGACATCGATCGCTTCTCCAGAAGTAATCAAACTTCAAAGTGCAGAATCAAAGTACTCCTTCTAAACTAGTGCGCCTGAATGAAGGATCAGTTATGTCAGATGTGAATATTCCATCCGACACCCCCGACAGAGTTCTTACCTCCAAAGCCCGACCAACGTAGCTCCCAACAGGGACTATCTCTCCTAAGCAAGGCAGAATTACTATCGTGAACCAGTGATACTTTTCATCCCCCACTGTGGCAGAGTATCCAGTTGTGTTAATCTATTAGTCTGTATGTCGTGTCAGTTTTGTCAGCATATGCATACATACATCATGAATTATTGATTTATATTCTTATTCATATTGCATCACTATCACTCTAGTCGGTCTTGTCCCCTAGTGATAGAAGTCCTCTCAATCTAGCTGTCAGTTCTTTCCTCGTCAGGAAATGTTACGTCTGAACAATCTCTCTCCTCCAGTTTATTTCTGGATTGGAGTTGGCCCTCGACCATTTTGATAACTTGAACCTCTGAAAGACAAGAAAACCTTCGACAAATGTCACTCTTCGCCATTGAAGATGATATCTTCGCTTTCCCAGATTAAGGAAGATCCCCAAAGAAAGCCTCTTAATTGGAGATTCGGCAATTCAATCGTTTTTCTTCGAAAATACCCGCTGACGAAAAGGTCATCAGCACCTCAAAATTGGATCACATCATATGGCATTTCTCCAAGAAGATCCCGAGAAAAGTATGATGTAATATCCCCAAGCGGAAAACAGTCTCTCAAGAGACTCGTTTTCCCCGGTAGAGTCGACCAATGGCGTCTCCAAACAGAGAAGTTTGTACACCTCTACAACTCAGACGACTGGGTTCCCCAACAAGTCTGACATCAAAACTTTTTCCATCAAATGGCATCTCCCCAGGAAAATTCGGCGAGAAGTTTGAGGAAAACTGCTACGAGTAGCGTCCCTTGTCAAGAAAGTTTATTGATATCAGAAACTTAGACCAGTTCCTTGGTAAGAAACCAGGATTGAGGGGAAGTTTATTTCGGAAACTGAGACCAGTTCCTTGGTAGGAAACTAGGATCGAGGGGAAGTTTATATCAGAAACTTAGACCAGTTCCTTGGTAAAAACCAGGATCGAGGGGAAGTTTATTTCGGAAACTGAGACCAGTTCCTTGCTAAGAAACCAGGATCGAGGGGAAGTTTATTTCAAAAGAAAACTGAGACCAGTTCCTTGGATGAAGACTAGGATCGAGGGGAATTTTACCTTTTCTAAGCATCATGGCTTAGCAAAAGAATACGGATGGGCAAACTACCATTCGTAACCATCATCAAAATTTTGGGTATTCTGATATTTAATCATCTTGCACCCCGAATGCCCGAATACCTTCGCCATTCACACCTTCGGGTCCAAGAAGATTAAATAGGGGCATCTGTCATACCCCAAATGTTGACCACTAAGATTCCCCATCATTGCGTAAATCATCATCACAATATGGATGGACCATCATGCCTCATTAGTCTCCCCAAAGATGTGTGAGCATTCACTACAATCAGACTTAGGGTTTTAAGCCCTCTCAGAGCTCTTAGACAAAGGATCAATCAAGGAATGGCATGATCTTCAACTTGTCTAAACCTCTCAAACATCCACAATGGATCAAAAGGACTCCCACAACAAGAATCAAGCACAAGGTTGCAACATTCTAAGTGGATCAAGCCTCAAGATCGCCAGTGTCACCAAATTAGGGTTTGGTCGACCAGGGCCTCCAGATGGAAATTTTCCTCTGGACATGAACCAATGCTTCAAAGCATAATCTAAGATACTCCATTGGACATCATAAGCCCAATCATCAAGTCAATTTAGCCTCAGGGGATGCATTCACCAAAAATCAGGAATTAGGGTTTCTTGACCTAATTCACCCCTAAGTTGACTTTTGGGACAAAACATGAGCCAAGGCCTCAAGAGAGGATTGGAGGGTCTCTAACACACTACATTGACCCATTTGCAATAATGGATTGGTCCAAAAAGCTTGATCAACAAGTTTCAAATTCATCAGAACCACAATTAGGGTTTCGCGGGAAAAGTCAACTGTGCCTTTGACTTTTGACCCAGGCATGCTCCCAAACCTTGGGACATGATTCAATACACCCTATAACACCTATTAAATCGATCCATCAAGTTTGATTTAGGTCAAGGACTTGATTTCATAAAGGATCGCACAGTTTGGAATTCGTTTGATAAAAAGTCAACTGTGCACAAAAGTCAAAGTTTGACTTTTTGAGATTTTTCACAATTATGGTTCCTTAACCCTAAAATGATGTTAATGTGTGATTGGAATCATCATTCATCAAGCAAAATCAAGAAAATTGGGATAACTTGAAAAAAGGGTAACCATAAAAAACTTAGAAATTTTCTAAGTTATGGAACAAAGTGGCTAGGGTACCAACTTCCAAGGATCATAACTTGAGATCCAAGCAACCATTTGGGCTGATCCAAAGATGGATTTGTAGCTCTCATGGCATACTTTAAAAGTGTCAACTACACCTCATTCCAATTCATTGTAGATTTTGAGTTATGGAATGATCAAAATGGCTGAAAACATGAAATGCCACTTTTTCCAACACTTAGTGGAATTTTCACTAAGTCAGAATCTGTCTTGCTTTTTCTCCAAATGTAGGGGCATTTTTCACTCAGATCCAAAAAGTATCAAGACAAACTATGATCACACATATGTTGTATCATATAAGAGCTTTCGAAAATGGCCAAGAACTCCATGAAACTCCACTTAAACCATGAGATATGACAATGACAATGTGTCTTGCTGCAAACTGTCATGGCAAGGCAGATTTGTGCATTTTGCTCGATTTGAGCAAATTTTGCAAATGACAAACAAGTTTATCCATCTGAACACCTCAGGGGGAGACAAAGGAGGGACAAACACTGATCTATCACCCTCCTAAGTCCTTGGAACTAAAAGTAGCATACCAAACCTAGAAATGCCTAAAAGAGGGACAAGACTCCAATTTTGGTTTAGAGCATTTAATGGATGCACCAAGGTGGCATGGATTGAGCCCTTTCCAACTGAATTCAGTCAAGACTTATCCAAGAACTAGGGAACCAGCAGCCTGTGCTCTAACCTCTAGTCAATGGCTAGAGGAGACTTGGATTCCTATTGATCAACATTTGCCAAACCTCTGTTGCAGTTGCCATTCACTATTGCAGCCAAAACAAACTTGCTCTACTATAAATAGAGCTCATTTGTGCTCAGTTTAAGTACATCAAAGCCATCAAACAGATGCTTTCCTCAAAATCACCTTCTCACTTCCAAATTTGCCTTCCAAAGCAAGCCACTATCGGGTTTTGAGTTTAAGAGCAATTCCAATCAAACCAATCACACACACACACACACACACACCTCATAAACATCATGTAGAAGTGATCCAAACACTCACATAACATCTGTAACACCAAAATCACAAAATCACTTACCAACCGCTCAAGTTCTTGACAAAGGTGCAGTTAAGGTACCAACTCAAGTTTCAGCTTGTTTCCAACCACTCCAAGCATTCAGACACATCACTTGGCACCAAGGAAGCTGTGCAAATCATTGGAACCAGCTTGCAACACCTCTAACACAAAACACGATCACCAACTGCAAGAGGTAAGCCTTAGCTCTTCTAACTCTATGATCCATGCATTTTTTGCTGCACAATAATTTGGCCATATGTTCATAATCATGCATAGAGTGTTTCCCCTCAATCAATTGCTTTGTTTGAATCGTGTATGGAATTTCTGAGCCTTCATGCAAATTTTAGGGTTCTTGACGTTTCTCTTTGATTTCTTATTCCATGCTTAAAATAAATGAAATTAAAGACCATGGACATGATCGTGAGGTGAAAACGAGCAAATTGATATGTAGATTGCGTGATATAATCAAGTATTCAGTGAGATTGGATAGAAAATGCAAATCTGCAGAAACAGAGGGTGGCGCGTGTTCTTGCCATGTTCTTGGCGCCCTTTTTTGAAAATTCAAATATTTGAATTGTGTGATTTTATTTAATTGATTCAAAAATTAATTTCTCAATGAGTTTTAATGATTTTGAGTTGATTCTTTTTTTAATAATTCACAAAAATGTTAAAATATTTTATTTTCCCAAAAATATTATTTATTTCATATATTTAATATTTTTGAAAAGAATGAATGTTTTATTTGTTTTTAACATTTGAAATATTTTTTCTCCCTTGATTTTCCAAACTTAATTGATTTCCAATCATTTTGTGGATATAAACACGATTTTTCAAACATTAATAGAAGATCACAACTTGTTTTTCATACACGTTTGATAATTTTGATCCTTTTAATTAAGTTTTTATTTAATTAAAATACATTTTGAAATTAATTTAGGATTTTGATCTTAATCCCCCTAAACAAATCATTTTAAAACACTCATGGGCCTCTAATAGAGTGTAAGACCCAACCCCTTTTTGTAAATAAACATTATTGGGCCTCACACATTGTATAAGTCCCTCTGTATATTTTCAAATGTTCGGCGCGATCGTCGCCTTTTCAAAATCAACTGGGCATCTCCTTGAGCTGTAAGCCCCATCATTATTCATTTTCAAACTCTTTGGGCCTCTAATAGAGTGTAAGACCCAATCCCCTTTTAACCAAAACCTTTTTGGGCCTCAGACATTGTATAAGTCCTTCTACGTTAAAAGAAAAATCTCTGCGCGATCGCCATTTCAAAACGAAAATCATCTGGGCTTACCCTCGTGTTATAAGTCTCATTTCCTTTCTTTAAATTTTTGGGCCTCTAATAGAGTGTAAGACCCAATCCCCTTGTACATAAAAACTTTTGGGCCTCACATATTGTATAAGTCCCTCTGTACAGTTTTCAAAACAACGGTGCGATCATCGTTAAAACTTGGGTCTCTTCTTGAGCTGTAAGCCCCAACAATCTTTTCAAAGCACTTTCTCCTTTGATTTTGAATTCAAATACAACATTGTTATCAAAACTTTCTTTGTTGAACAACTAACAAAACAACATGGACGCTCTACAACGGGTAAGTGTTTATCTGCTTTCATTTATCACTTTCATATGCATATAACTGTATTGTGGGGCTGCTTCACTGTAAGTCTTCTTTCACATCCAATTATATACTTGTCACATATCCACTATGTAATACTAGTATAGTTATTTAGAGTTTTCCCAGGCAACTATGTCTAGCACTAGGTAAAGCCTTGTTGGTCACTCTTAAATACAGTCAAAACTAGATCCCCCATAGGATTACCAGATACAGTCTTCCCTCCTCTTTGGGTTAAACAATATGGAAACGTGAAAGGCAACATTCTTGGTGAACCCTTTCTCAGACTGTCACTCTTAGAAATTGTCAAAGAAACTCTACTCCCCAGAGTTGATCTATTCTCCGTGAATAACATCTCTTGAGTTTCTTCCAAATTCTCGAACTTTCCTGGAATGATCTATTCTCGGTGAATGGAATTTCTTGAACTTATCTTGGTTTGGGGACCCACAGGCTTCCTAAAAGCATCCCCGCCTCCTCTTGGGCATTGTACAAGGACCCTTTGGCTTCTTAGAAGTTCTAATGCCTTCTCTTGGTCTTAATACAAGGACTCTGACGACCTCTTAAAGGTATAAGACAGAACTTAGTCATCCTTTACTAGAGCAGTCTTTCCAGTGTCAAACCTCTGGCCATTTTTAGGGTTGATACTCATCCCTTAATGCCCATGCCTCCTCTTGGGCATTGTACAAAAGATAAAACTCTAGACTTGGATAATCTAAGACCCTTGAGTCTCAAAGACATTCTCAGGTTTCCTTCAAACATAGGCAGAAACCCGGTCTCTCTCATGAGAGTTCCCCACACTTGGACCCGCTTCAGGATCTCCATAATCCACAGCGGTAAGGTAGCCTCCTCTTGGGCTTTGTACAAATGATTCTCCCTAGCAGAGCTAACCTTCCCAGACTCTCTTGTTGAGTCAACCACTTTTAGCCTCCATCTCGGGCTTCGTACGAGATAGAAAAACACTCTCTTGTTGAGTATAAAAGACTCTCTTGTTGAGTCAATCCCTTTTTTAGCCTCCTTCTTGGGCTTTGTACAAGACATATAAATCATTCTCTTGTTGAGTATAAAAGACTCTCTTGTTGAGTCAACCTCTTTTTAGCCTCCATCTCGGGCTTCGTACGAGATAGAAAAACACTCTCTTGTTGAGTATAAAAGACTCTCTTGTTGAGTCCGTCTCCTTTTAGCCTCAATCTCGGGCTTCGTATGAGACACCAAATCACTCTCTTGTTGAGTATAAAAGACTCTCTTATTGAGTCAATCACCTGTTCAAGACTCTCTTGTTGAGTCAACCTTTTTTAGCCTCCGTCTTGGGCTTTATATAGGACAGATAAAAGTACTCTCTTGTTGAGTCAAACCATTTCAGCCTCCATCTTGGGCTTTATACAAGATACATTCTCCCTAACGGAGTCAAAATCCCTTTTAGCCTTAATCTTGGGCTTTTGACAAGACAGAAAGAACGTTTTCCCCGGAAAATTCAAACTTCCCGCCTCCTCTTAGGCTTTATATAAAGAAAACCCCGGTTGAGTCAGTCAACCTTTTAGCATCAAAGTTGTGCCTTGCTCACAGCATACAAACATCAACAACTCCTCTTTAGAGATGAAAAATTCTCTCTCATCCAAAACCCTTTAGCTTCACATCTTGGGCTTTGAACAAGATACAAACCACTTTTAGCTTCATGTCTTAGGCTTTGAACAACACACCAAAAAAACTTTTTCCTCCCATAGAATAGGAGGAACTACGATCGCTCTGATTTCCCTATTTCGTTTAAATGAGAATACGTAGGCATAAGATTGCAAAATCTTAGCGAGCACACTAATCAAAAACTCAAGGTCCAATACCTTCATACACCAACCAAGAGCAAAATCAGGTTCAGTATCTGTCATACCCCAAATTTTGACCACTAAGATTTCCCATCATTTTGAAAATCATCATCACAATATGGAGGAACCATCATATTTCATCAGTCTCCCCAAAGATGGGTGAGCATTCACTACAATCAAAATTAGGGTTTCAAGCCCTCTCTGAGTGCTTAGACAAAGGATAATTCAAGGAATGACATGATCTTCAACTTGTCTAACCTCTAAAATATCCACAATGGATCAAAAGGACTCCCACTTCAAGGATCAAGCACAAGGCTGCTCCCTTCTAGGTGGATCAAGTCTCAAGATCGACAGTGTCACCAAATTAGGGTTTTGGTCGACCAGGGCCTCCAGATGGAAATTTTTCATCTGGGCATGAGCCAATGATCCAAAACACAACCTAATGTACTCCATGGAACCTCATGGACCAATTCATCAAGTCAATTTTGCCTCAGGGGTTGCACTCATCAAAAATCAGGAATTAGGGTTTCTTGACCTAATTCACCCGTAAGTTGACTTTTGGGGCAAATCATGAACCAAGACCTCAAGAGAGGGTTTGAGGGTCTCTAATGAACTATATTGATCCATTTGGAACAATGGATTAATCCAAGAAGCTTGAGCAACAAGTCTCAATTTCATCTGCACAACAATTAGGGTTTTAAGGAAAAAGTCAACTGTAACTTTGACTTTTGACCAGGACATGCTCCCAAGCCCTAAGACATGATTCAATATGCCCTATTACACCCATGGAACATGTCCATCAAGTTTGATTTAGGTCAAGGACATGATTTCCTAAAGAATTGCACAGTTTGGAATTCATCTGATAAAAAGTCAACTGTGCACAAAAGTCAACTTTGACTTTTTGAGATTTTTCACCAAAATGGTTTTTTAACCCTAAAATGATGTTAATGTATGATTTGAATCATCATTCATCAAGAAAAATCAAGAAAAGTTGGATAACTTGTAAAAGGGGTAACCATAAAAACTTAGAAAATTTTCTAAGTTAAAAATAAAGTGACAAGGGCACCAACTCTGAAGGATCATAACTCCTAAACCACAAAGCCATTTTTTTTATCCAAAGATATATTTGTAGCCCTCATTACCCTCTACAAAAACTTCAACTAGACCTAAGTCCAATTCATTAAGGATTTGGAGTTATGGAGTGATCAAAATGGCTGAAAAGTGAAAATGTCACTTTTTTCAACACTTAGTGAAATTTTCACTAAGTCAGAATCTGCCTTAAGTTTTTGCCAAATGTATGGGGATTTTTCACTTGGATTCAAAAGAGATCAAAACCAAACATGTTCAAACAGTTGTTGTATCATGTAAGGGCTTTCCAAAATGGTCAAGAGCATTACCAAATTCAACTTACACCATGAGATATGACATTGGCAAGTTGCCTTGCTGAAATCTGTCAAGGGCAAGGCAGAATTTGCAATTTTGCTCGATTTACCAAAATCAGCCAAATTCAAATGCTCCTATCCACTTGGACACATCTGAGGATTGAATCTAAAGGGGACAATCACTGAGCCAAGCCTCCAAAGTCCATGGAACAAGAAATATCATGTTGAACCTTGAATGGCCAAAATAGGGACAAGACTCCAAATTTGGATTGAAGCATTCAATGGAAGCATCAAGGTGGCATGGGCTGAGCCATTCTCATCTGAAATCAGTCAAGGCTTATCCAAGACCAAGGGAACCACAGCCCTGTGCCCTAACCTCTAGTCAATGGCTAGAGGAGACTTGCATTTCCATTGGCCAACATTGAACAAACACCTGCTGCAGTTGCCATTCACTGTGGATCCCAAAACAAACTTGCTCTACTATAAATAGAGCTCAATTGTGATCAGTTTGAGTACCCCAAAGCCATTTAACAGATGCTTTCCTCAAAATCTCTTTCTCTTGGCAAAAATGCCTTTCTTAGCAAGGTAGCTATCGGGTTTTGAGTTTGAGAGTTTTTCCAATCAAACCAATCACTCACACACCTCACATACATCATATAGAAGTGATCCAAACACTCACATAACATCTGGAACACAGATTTCACAAAATCACCAACTGGTTGCTCAAACTTTCAATCAAGTTGCAGCTGAGGTACCACAAATCATTCCAGCCATTTTCAATCAAGTCCAGGCATTCAAACACACTTCATAGGGTGTAAGGAAGCTGTTCAGATCATCACCACTCATCTGTAACACCTCCAAATCAAAAATCACATTGCACTTGCTGTCACGACCTAGAGGTAAGCATACACTTGGTCATCTCTCAATCTATGCATATTTCCTCGCACAATAATTTGGCCATATGTTCATAATCATGCATGGAATGTTTTCCCTCAATTAATTGCATTGTTTGAATCGTGTATCAAAAATCCTAGCCTTCATGCAGAAATTAGGGTTCTTGAGGATTTTTCATGATTTCTTGTTATATGTTTAATTTAAATGAAATTAATGGACATAGACACTATCGTGAGGTTGAGACGAGCATAATGATATGTGGTTTGCATGTTATAATCAAGTATTCAGGGAGATTGGATAGAAAATGCAAATCAGCCAAACCCAGAACACGCGCGTGTTCTTCAGCTGTTCTTGGTGCCTTTTTTGAATTTTCAAATATTTGAATTTTGTGATTTTTCTTTAATTGATTCAAAAATTAATTTCTCTCTGAGTTTTAAAGATTTTGAGTTGATTCTTTTTTTAATAATTCACAAAAATGTTAAAATATTTTATTTTATCAAAAAATCCCAAAAATATTATTTATTTCATATAATTGATATTTTTGCAAAGAATTAATATCTTAATTGTTTTTGACACTTTAAATATTTTTTCCACCTTGAATTTGCAACTTTTAATGCTTTCTAATTATTTTGTAGGTCAATACTTAATTTTTGAAGCATTAATCCAAGATCACAATTTGTTTTCCATATGTTAAACAATTTTGATCACTTTAATTGAATTTTTATTCAATTAAATACATTTTTGAAAACAAATTAGGGTTTTTGGATTAATTCAACCCTCATCAAACTTTTTCAAAACACTCATGAGCCTCTAATAGAGTGTAAGACCCAATCATTTTTTTAACCAAATCATTTTTGGGCCTCAGTGTATTGTATAAGTTCTGATACCGTCAAAAACAAATGGCGCGATCGTCGCCATTTGAAAAATAACCTTTTGGGCCTCTCCTCGAGCTATAAGACCCATTCAAAACTCTTTTAGGCCTCTAATAGAGTGTAAGACCCAATCCTTTTTTTGACCAAATCATTTTTGGGCCTCAGTGTATTGTATAAGTCCTGATACCGTCAAACACAAATGGCGCGATCGTCGCCTTTTGAAAAATAACCTTTTGGGCCTCTCCTCGAGCTATAAGATCCATTCAAAACTCTTTTGGGCCTCTAATAGAGTGTAAGACCCAATCCTTTTTTTGACCAAATCATTTTTGGGCCTCAATGTATTGTATAAGTCCCGATACCTTCAAAAACAAATGACGCGATCGTCGCCTTTTGAAAAATAACCTTTTGGGCCTCTCCTCGAGCTATAAGACCTATTCAAAACTCTTTTGGGCCTCTAATAGAGTGTAAGACCCAATCCTTTTTTTGACCAAATGATTTTTGGGCCTCAGTGTATTGTATAAGTCCCGATACCATCAAAAACAAATGGCGCGATCGTCGCCTTTTGAAAAATAACCTTTTGGGCCTCTCCTCGAGCTATAAGACCCATTCAAAACTCATGGGCCTCTAATAGAGTGTAAGACCCAATCCTTTTTTTGACCAAATCATTTTTGGGCCTCAGTGTATTGTATAAGTCCCGATAACATAAAAAACAAATGGCGCGATCGTCGCCTTTTGAAAAATAACCTTTTGGGCCTCTCCTCGAGCTATAAGACCCATTCAAAACTCTTTTGGGCCTCTAATAGAGTGTAAGACCCAATCCTTTTTTTGACCAAATCTTTTTTGGGCCTCAGTGTATTGTATAAGTCCCGATACCGTCAAAAACAAATGGCGCGATCGTCGCCTTTTGAAAAATAACCTTTTGGGCCTCTCCTCGAGCTATAAGACCCATTCAAAACTCTTTTGGGCCTCTAATAGAGTGTATGACCCAATCCCCTTTTAACCAAAACCATTTTTGGGCCTCACTTATTGTGTAAGTCCCTCTGCGTTAAAAGAAAACCTCGGCGCGATCGCCATTTTAAACGGAAAAATCATCTGGGCCTACCCTCGTGTTATAAGCCCCACTCTTTTTCTTTAAAACATTTGGGCCTCTTGAAAGAGTGTAAGACCCATCCCTTTGTACAGAAAATAAATTTTGGGCCTCAGTCACTTGTATAAGTCCCTCTGTACAAATTCAAACAGTGCGCTCACTGATAAAACCCTGGGCCTCTCCTTGAGCTGTAAGCCCCAACATCTTTTCAAAATACTTTCTCCTTTGATTTTGAATATACTGTTGTTTTCAATCTATCTTTGTTGAACAACTAACCAAACAGCATGGAAGCTCTACAACCGAGTAAGTGGTTATTGCTTTCATTTACTGCTTTCATATACATATAACTGTATTGTGGGGCTGTTTCACTGTAAGTCTTCTTTCATAAACTCATATCAACTGTGTAATAATAGTATAAATATTTAGAGTTTCCCCGACAACAACGTCTAGAACTAAGTGACACCGTTTCGTTTATTCGTAGAAATAGACAACTAGATCCCCAATAGGATCACCAGATACAGTCTTCTCTTCGGCTGTCCTCATTAGGAATTGTCAAGAAACTCTACTCCCAGAGTGAATGTATTCTCCGTGAATGGCATCTTTGAGTTTCTTCCAAATTCTCGAACTTTCCTGACTTCATCTATTCCTTGTGAATAGCTTGCCTTGAATTTCTCAGGGTTTGGGGACCCACGGGCTTCTTAAAAGCATCGGCCTCCTGTTGGGCATCGTACAAGGACCCACAGGCTTCCTAAAAGCAACCCCGCCTCCTCTTGGGCTTAGTACAAGGACCCTACAGCTTCTTAGAAGCATTCACAGCCTCCTCTTAGGCTTCGTATAATGATCTCTTCCTCCAGGAATGATAGCCTCCTCTTGGGCTTAGTACAAGGACTGATCGGCTTCTTAAAAGTTTCCAGCCTCCTCTTGGGCTTCGTACAAATTGTCCCGACGACCTCCTAGAGGTATAGGAACAGAACTTAGTCATCTTCGTAGAAAATTCATTTCATAGAGTCTACTACTGTTTCTCAAAGCATAGTACAAAAGATGACACTCTAGACTTGGACAGTCTAAGACCCTTGAGTCTCCAAGACATTCTCAAGTGACCCCTTCATTAAATAGGAAGGAAACCCGCAGACTCGGACAGTCTCAATACCCTTTGGATTTCCCGCTTCCTTAAAGAACAGGAATAACCCGGATCCTTGAATAAAATCCATGAGTACAGTGTTGCTCATATAAGAACTGATTTTCTCTTTAAAATCAGTATACTGGACCTGTCACTCAACTGAAACAGTAACCATAGCCTCCCTCTTGGGCTTTGTACAATGATCCTCCCCAGCGGAGTCAAACAACATTTAGCCTCTCTCTCGGGCTTTGTATGAGACACATAAGGGACTCCCTCGTTGAGTTAATCACCCTTTCGCCTCCATCTCGGGCTTTATACGAGATACAAAAACGTTCTTCCTGAGCCAAACGAATTTCCGCCTCCATCTCGGGCTTCATACGAGATACCAAAAGATTCCCTCGTCGAGTCAAAAACCTTTTAGCCTCTCTCTCGGGCTTTGTACGAGACACATATTAGCCTCCTCTTAGGCTTTGTATAAGAAAACCACTGGTTGATCCAATCAACCTTTTAGCATCAAAACTGTGCCTCGTTCACAGTACACAAACATCAACAACTCCTTCCCTTTCCATCTAATCGTTGTAAGCGGTAAGCCTCTGGATCATTTACATCCATGCCACTGTCCCTCTTTTAGCATGAGAAATTCCTAAGGAAAGATGGCATTGCTCTACGCTGAGTTAAAGTCTTCTCCTTCAAGTTAAAATCCACTATAAAGGAAATTATGGCATTACCGGATTCACCAATCCCGGTTAAAGTAATCCTCCTTTACAGTCAGTCCCCCAACAGTTGTGACAAACAGACCTCTTTAGAGATGACAAATTCTCTCTAAAGTCAACACCCTTCAGCTTCACATCTTGGGCTTTAAACAAGATACAAATCACCTTTCGCTTCATGTCTTGGGCTTTGAACAAGACACCAAAAACCAATTTCCTCCCATAGAATAGGAGGAACTACGAACGCTCTGATTTCCCTGTTTCGGTAAACGGGAATACGTAGGCATAAGATTGAAAGAAAAATCTTGGCGAGCACACTAAACAAAAACCCAAAATCCCATACTCTCATGTATCTATCAAAAGCATCAGTCCTAACATCCTAATCCTTGTTCCTCGCCAGAAACCTTCTGTCTAGATAAAAAGAAAGAAACCGTATTGGTGAATATACAAATAACCAGTACAAAGGCCCCCCCCCCCACATTGATAGCATTCGTAACCTAACAGACCGCTGTTTAATCTCAGTATGCAAAGCAGGGTTAATTGGAGACATCTATTTCCCTTCCTTATTCAGCTCACAATAGGATAAAAAATGAATCGACCTGTAGTTTAAGCTCAAACCGCAGAGAGCGACCAGTGCTTAAGAACCATGTCCAAAATCGCTCGCTACAGAAAAATGGCGCCCACCGTGGGGCCGTTCAAAGTTAGATCTAGGCACGGTCTTTCTTTTCACCTCTTGCGTGAATACCACAGATTGGGGCTTCCGCCGGGGAACCCATTTCTGTCAGGAACTTAGGATTCATAGCTTTAAAAGGTCTAGGATGTTTTAGGACAAATATATATACTGCTTTTCCTAATTGCTATACATGTTTATTTTTCTGCTAATGGGAATGCGGGTGATGCCGTATGTGGAAAGATTGAGTATACACTTAAGATAAGTGATGGCGATGGGGTCGACCATCAACCTCAGTGGAGGCTGACCAACGCAACCCATTCTCTCACCTAGACAATGGGCCGGTTGTTAAGTCTGAGAAGCTGAGGAGCCAAACCCTTTCGTAGTGCGGAAACTATCGGAAATATTTGTTACGCGATACTACCCTCATTTGAGGCTGGTGATCTATTCTCGGTGAATGGCACTTACTCTAAGATCGCTCTACAACTCGCTGGCGATCCGCTTGTTGTTTTGCTTTCCTGGGAGGAGCTGATGATAATGAGTACAGGTACAAAAATCACCCTAGTATAAACCTTTGGGGATGGGTGGAGCCTTGACTTCATGACAACGACCCTTTGACCCCATGTTTTTTCTATGTTTTTGTGTGCTGCATTCATGCATTCATTTAAAAAACATTAAAACATTCAAAAAATCTTCTCTTCTAGTCTCTCTGTTTTTCAAATTAAACTAAGACTGTGATTGCAAATATCAGAGAAAGGGATTGCACTAATGGATTTCGGTAGAAGGAGAACTTATACGTACACCTTCAAGGTTCCAAAGCTAGGGGATTTGAGAAGGTTAGCGAGGATGATCACTAACCTAGAGGCTTTCAGAGCCAAACACGGAGGTTTGCTACCGCTGTTAAGAGTCCATGTGATTGAGGGAATCATGGATGTGCTCATTCAGTTTTATGATCCAGTTTATCACTGTTTCACATTCCCGGATTACCAGCTAGCACCAACGCTGGAGGAGTATTCTCATCTGATTGATCTACATATCACCGATCGAGCTCCATTTTCTGGACTGGAAGAAATTCCAAAGAATCAAACCATTGCAAGAGCAATTCATTTGGACGAGTCCGAGGTCAGGACTCACATAACCACTAAGGGTGGCATCCAAGGTTTGCCAGCCCAGTTCTTGACAAAGAAAGCCCTGTATTTTTCCAGTATAGGAAACGTGACTGCTTTTGAAAGCATCTTTGTCTAGAATCCCCTATAAAGGAAATTATGGCATTACTGGATTCACCAATCCCGGTTAAAGTAATCCTCCTTTACATTCAGTCACCCAACAGTTGTGACAAACAGACCTCTTTAGAGATGACAAATTCTCTCTAAAGTCAACACCCTTCAGCTTCACATCTTGGGCTTTAAACAAGATACAAATCACCTTTCGCTTCATGTCTTGGGCTTTGAACAAGACACCAAAAACCAATTTCCTCCCATAGAATAGGAGGAACTACGAACGCTCTGATTTCCCTGTTTCGGTAAACGGGAATACGTAGGCATAAGATTGAAAGAAAAATCTTGGCGAGCACACCAAACAAAAACCCAATATCCCATACTCTCATGTATCTATCAAAAGCATCAGTCCTAACATCCTAATCCTTGTTCCCCGCCAGAAACCTTCTGTCTAGATAAAAAGAAAGAAACCGTATTGGCGAAAATACAAATAACCAGTACAAAGGCCCCCCCACATTGATAGCATTCGTAACCTAACAGACCACTGTTTAATCTCAGTATGCAAAGCAGGGTTAATTGGAGACATCTATTTCCCTTCCTTATTCAGCTCACAATAGGATAAAAAATGAATCGACCTGTAGTTTAAGCTCAAACCGCAGAGAGCGATCAGCGCTTAAGAACCGCGTCCAAAATCGCTCGCTACAGTATCTACCCAAAATCCCCATGAACAGTTCAGGCACTCTATTTTTTAACAAAATAACCTAAGAGAGACCCACAATCTTAATAGCATTTGTAAACCAACAGTCATCTGTTTAAACTCAGTATGCAAGCAAGGTTAATTGGAGACATCTATTTCCTTTCCTTAATCAGCTTCAATAGGATAAAAAATGAATCGAATTGTAGTACCCCAAAGCAATAGTGCTTCGCAACCACGTAAAAAATTGCGCTACAGGCAGGCCAAAGGGTGGGGAACTCTCATGAGAGAGACCGGGTTTCAGAGTGATCCGTGTTTTTTCCTATGTTTGAAAGGAACTTTAGAATGTCTTTGAGACTCAAGGGGGTTTAGACTGTCCAAGTCTAGAGTTTTATCTATTGTACAATGCCCAAGAGGAGGCACGGGCATTAAGGGATGAGTATCAACCCTAAAATGACCGGAGGTTTGACACTGGAAAAACTGCTCTAGCAAAGGATGACTAAGTTATGTCTTATACCTTTAAGAGGTCGTCCGGGTCCTTGTATTAAGCCCAAGAGAAGGCATGAGAACTTCTAAGAAGCCGAAGGGTCCTTGTACAATGCCAAGAGGAGGCGGGGATGCTTTTAGGAAGCCTGTGGGTCCCCAAACCAAGAGAAGTTCAAGAAATGCAATTCACAGAGAAGAGATCATTCCAGGAAAGTTCAAGAATTTGGAAGAAACTCAAGAGATGCTATTCAAGGAGAATAGATCAACTCTGGGGAGTAGAGTTTCTTTGACAATTTCTAAGGGTGACAGTCTGAGAAAAGGTTCACCGAGAATACTGCCTTTCTCTTTGTTCTATATTGTTTAACCCCAAGAGAATGGAAGACTTTATCTGGAATCCTACGGGGGATCTAGTTTTGTTTGTATTTAAGAGTAACCAACAAGGCTTTACCTTGTGCTAGACGTAGTTGTCGGGGAAAACTCTAAATAACTATACTAGTATTACACAGTTGATATTTGACAAGTATATAAAAGGATGTGAAAGAAGACTTACAGTGAAGTAGCCCCACAATACAGTTATATACATATGAAAGCGGTAAATGAAAGCGGATAAACACTTACGCGTTGTAGAGCTTCCATGTTGTTTTGTTAATTGTTCAACAAAGAAAGCTTTGATAACAATATTATATTCAATAATCAAAGGAGAAAGCGCTTTGAAAAGATTGTTGGGGCTTACAGCTAAAGGAGAGGCCCAAGGTTTTAACGATGATTGCACCGTTGTTTTGAAAACTGTACAGAGGGACTTATACAATATGTGAGGCCCACAAAGTTTTTGTTTCAAAAAGGGTTGGGTCTTACACTCTATTAGAGGCCCAAAGATGAGTTTTATAGCTCAAGGAGAAGCCCAGGATTTTTGTTAAAAAGGCGACGATCGTGCCAAACTTTTTGACGGTATCGGGACTTATACAATACACTGAGGCCCAAAAATTGTTTTTACAAAGGAGTGGGACTTACACTCTATCAATAGGCCTAAAGAGTTTTAAAGAAAGGAAATGGGGCTTATAACACGAGGGTAGGCCCAGTTGTTTTTGTTAAAAAGACGACGATCGCGCCGTTGTTTTTGAAACTGTATCGGGACTTATACAATGCACTGAGGCCCAAACTTTTTTATTTACAAAGAGGTGGGACTTACACTCTATCAAGAGGCCCAAAGTGTTTGAAAAAGATTTGTGAGGGTGAAAATCAAAGAAACCCTAGTTTTGTTTTCCTTTAAAAGTAAATATTTAAAGAAAATTAATAAAATGATAAAAATACCAAATAAGTTTGAATAAACCACTTGTGATTTTTGCTTAAGGTTTGAAAATGAGGTTTTAATCACAAGATGATTTAGAACTCATTTGGTTTTGATTTTCAAAATAAATATTCACTTTTAAATGTTTAGAAACAATTAAAAATGAATTTTTTCACAAAAATACCAATTATATTAAATAAATAATATAAATTTGATTTTTTGTGGAATAAAATATTTCAACATTTTTGTGATTTTTTTACAAAAAGAACCAATAAAAAATAATTAAAATTGAGGAATTTATTAATTTTTCAAATCATTAAAAATAATAAAAAAAAGTGAAAAAAACCACTAAAAAGGGGTCTGGGGTGAGGGGGATTCGAACCCCAGACCTCTTGTGTGCAGTGTGCGCGCCCTACCATTGGGGTGGTGATACATTCGTGTATCAAACCCCAGCCACAAATATACAAGGCTTGCCTTGTTCTTGGTCTGGCCAAGGCAAGGCAAGGCAAGGCTATTGGTCAGAAACGTGAAGGCCATAACTTCCTCATTTCTCCATGGATGGAGACAAAATTTATATGCATATGGCCTAGAATCCCCTATAAAGGAAATTATGGCATTACTGGATTCACCAATCCCGGTTAAAGTAATCCTCCTTTACAGTCAGTCACCCAACAGTTGTGACAAACAGACCTCTTTAGAGATGACAAATTCTCTCTAAAGTCAACACCCTTCAGCTTCACATCTTGGGCTTTAAACAAGATACAAATCACCTTTCGCTTCATGTCTTGGGCTTTGAACAAGACACCAAAAACCAATTTCCTCCTATTCTATAGGAGGAACTACGAACGCTCTGATTTCCCTGTTTCGGTAAACGGGAATACGTAGGCATAAGATTGAAAGAAAAATCTTGGCGAGCACACTAAACAAAAGCCCAATATCCCATACTCTCATGTATCTATCAAAAGCATCAGTCCTAACATCCTAATCCTTGTTCCCCGCCAGAAACCTTCTGTCTAGATAAAAAGAAAGAAACCGTATTGGCGAAAATACAAATAACCAGTACAAAGGCCCCCCCACATTGATAGAATTCGTAACCTAACAGACCGCTGTTTAATCTCAGTATGCAAAGCAGGGTTAATTGGAGACATCTATTTCCCTTCCTTATTCAGCTCACAATAGGATAAAAAATGAATCGACCTGTAGTTTAAGCTCAAACCGCAGAGAGCGACCAGTGCTTAAGAACCGCGTCCAAAATTGCTCGCTACAGAAAAATGGCGCCCACCGTGGGGCCGTTCAAAGTTAGATCTAGGCACGGTCTTTCTTTTCACCTCTTGCGTGAATACCACAGATTGGGGCTTCCACCGGGGAACCCATTTCTGTCAGGAACTTAGGATTCATAGCTTTAAAAGGTCTAGGATGTTTTAGGACAAATATATATACTGCTTTTCCTAATTGCTATACATGTTTATTTTTCTGCTAATGGGAATGCGGGTGATGCCGTATGTGGAAAGATTGAGTATACACTTAAGATAAGTGATGGCGACGGGGTCGACCATCAACCTCAGTGGAGGCTGACCAACGCAACCCATTCTCTCACCTAGACAATGGGCCGGTTGTTAAGTCTGAGAAGCTGAGGAGCCAAACCCTTTCATAGTGCGGAAACTTTCGGAAATAGTTGTTACGCGATACTACCCTCATTTGAGGCTGGTGATCTATTCTCGGTGAATGGCACTTACTCTAAGATCGCTCTACAACTCGCTGGCGACCCGCTTGTTGTTTTGCTTTCCTGGGAGGAGCTGATGATAATGAGTACAGGTACAAAAATCACCCTAGTATAAACCTTTGGGGATGGGTAGAGCTTTGACTTCATGACAATGACCCTTTGACCCCATGTTTTTTCTATGTTTTTGTGTGCTGCATTCATGCATTCATTTAAAAAACATTAAAACATTCAAAAAATCTTCTCTTATAGTCTCTCTGTTTTTCAAATTAAACTAAGACTGTGGTTGTAAATATCAGAGAAAGGGATTGCACTAATGGATTTCGGTAGAAGGAGAACTTATACGTACACCTTCAAGGTTCCAAAGCTAGGGGATTTGAGAAGGTTAGCGAGGATGATCACTAACCCAGAGGCTTTCAGAGCCAAACACAGAGGTTTGCTACCGCTGTTAAGAGTCCATGTGATTGAGGGAATCATGGATGTGCTCATTCAGTTTTATGATCCAGTTTATCACTGTTTCACATTCCCGGATTACCAGCTAGCACCAACGCTGGAGGAGTATTCTCATCTGATTGATCTACATATCACCGATCGAGCTCCATTTTCTGGACTGGAAGAAATTCCAAAGAATCAGACCATTGCAAGAGCAATTCATTTGGACGAGTCTGAGGTCAGGACTCACATAACCACTAAGGGTGGCATCCAAGGTTTGCCAGCCCAGTTCTTGACAAAGAAAGCCCTGTATTTTGCCAGTATAGGAAACGTGACTGCTTTTGAAAGCATCTTTGTCTTGCTCACCTACGGGTTATTTTTGTTTCCCAACATTAATAATTTTGTCGATATTAACTCCATTAAGGTTTTTCTCATTGGAAATCCTGTGGCGACTTTGCTCGCAGATGCGTATCGTTCTGTACACTTGGGAAATTTGTACAGTGGAGGGGAGATCACATGCTGTGTACCTTTGCTTTACAAATGGTTTATCTCTCACTTGCCCAAGTCTGCTGCTTTTTGGGATTGTAAGAGTGTCATACGTTGGTCGCAGAAGATCATGTCTCTTACCAACTCTGATATAGATTGGTGCAATAGGATTTATGAGGGAATCAGAATCATTGACCGTTGTGGAAACTTCCCCAACGTACCCCTCATAGGAACTAAAGGAGGAATCAACTACCATCCGGTGTTGGTTCGCCGTCAATTTGGATACCCGATGAGGCACATCCCACTGGGTGTTCATCTGAAAGGTCTTTTCTTCAAGGAAGGAGAAAATGACAGAGCACTAAAGATGGAAATAGTGCACGCTTGGAAGCATGTTCTTAAGAAAGGACGAGATTCTCTAGGAAAACCGGACTGTGTCTCGGTGGAGCCTTATCTCCATTGGATACAAACTAGAGCTCTCAAGCTAAAGATGCCTTATCCTCATTACGGAATTCTTCTGCCAAAGGAATCTGTCATGTACTTCATGAAGGAAACTGAAAAGCTTCAGGTTACTCTCAACAAAGTTCAAAAGGAGAGAAGGTCTTGGAAGAAAAAGTACCGCACCCTCGACATAGAGTGCATCAAAATACAGCAATTACTGAAAGAGAAAGATGCTCTGATTGAAATTTTGGAGCAACATGCTGTGGATAATCAGGATGACCAAAGGAATTTGCTCGCTCCTTTCATCTGGCAAAGGAATGACAACCCGACAACGGCCCAAGAGCCCCGGTCAAAGAAAAGGAAGATACCAGAATCAGTACCCGATTTCTCTTCAGAGAGGACTCAGGACCCATTAGCATAGGTTTCTATTTCTGCACTTTGTAATCTACTGTATTTCCGTTTCTGTAATCCTTTGAATTCAATAAAAAGGGGTTTCTCCACCGTTTGATATTTGCAATCTAATTGTCGAAGTTTATTTTGATTAAACCTTAAACAATTAATATAATCATTGCATTCATCATTCTCACATCGCGTATTCTTCTTACCTACGAATCTCACGTTTGTGTCTCGGTTCTAGAGTCAAACTGTCTCATTCGTATAATACTCGGGCCAATCGTCAGAAAAAGATGGATGATCTTGAGGAAGAAAACAGAGAATTGAAAGAAGAGATCGACGCTCTGAAAGAGGATATGAGAAACCTTCGTAACGACATGCAAGCCATGGCAGAAGCTCAGCTACAAAGAACTGTGATCTCAGAGATCACCTCAACGCCCATAGTGGAGAAGTATGATCCTAGGTATCAGATACCGAAAGATCGTCCTTGGGGCATGCCTGTTAACTATATCCCGGAAGGATATGTTTCGCCGATCACTGAAGATCAGGGAATCACAACAGAAGCCGTTGGGCCTGAAGGTTATAAACTTCGGGAAAGCGAAGATGCCAGGGGCATACTGAAGACTCCTGAAGGTTACAAACTTCGGGAGACGCTAAGACTCACTGCCGTAGTAACGGTACCACCCCCTGTGGTGCACACTGTCCCAGAAGGACAGATTCCACAAACATCTTCTGGTAAAAAGGAAACTATTTTTGACTGGATGGATGAATTCCAGGAGCAGTTCCTGGAAATGTAGAAGGAGTTGCAAGCCATTCGCGGTCAGGATTTATTTGGAAAGGACGCCGCAGACCTCTGCTTGGTCCCAAATTTGAAAGTCCCGCACAAATTCCAAGTGCCCGACTTTGAAAAGTACAAGGGTAACTCTTGCCCTCAGAGCCATCTGGTGATGTACGCTCGGCGAATGTCAACCCAGACGGAGAATCAGGACCTACTGATTCACTACTTCCAGGATAGTTTAACCGGTGCCGCACTCAAATGGTACATGGGTTTAAACCGTGCCACGATCAGCACTTTCAGAGATCTTGGCACTGCCTTCGTCCAACAATACAAATACAATTTGGACATGGCACCCGACAGAGATCAACTCAGATCAATGTCACAAAAGGACAAGGAAACCTTTAAGGAGTATGCTCAAAGGTGGCGTGAAATTGCCGCTCATATTTGTCCACCTCTTGAGGAAAAAGAGATGAAAAAGATCTTCTTAAATACCTTAAGCTCATTTTACTATGACCGAATGGTTGCCAGTGCACCCAGTGATTTCACCGAGATGGTCGGCATGGGCGTACGTCTTGAGGAAGCCGTCCGAGAAGGACATTTGGTAAAAGACACTGGATCGACGAGCGGTATTAAAAAATACGGTAGTGTTCTCCCTAAGAAAAAAGAGCAAGATATTGGGAATATCTCTCTCAGAAAGCAAAGGCGTCGGTATCAGCCGGTAGCAGCTATAATTCCTGCTATCAACCCTGCGTCTATTCCTTCATATCAACCTCAGGTTGCGCAGAGCCAGCCTGATCAATAAAGGACACAACAGCCTCTTCAGCAGGCTCGTCCTCCATATAACAATAACCGTACAACACGGCCACCAGGATTTGATCCTATACCCGTGTCGTACGCAGAGTTGTTTCCATTACTACTGGCTAAAGGGCACATTCAGACTAAATCTCCTCTTACAATACCGGAAAATCCGCCTTTTTGGTTTAAGGTGGTTCAAACTTTCCCTTACCATCAAGGAGGTTCAGGGCATAACATAGAGACTTGTCTCAATTTCAAGTCCGACGTGCAAAAACTTGTTAGGAGCGGGGTCTTATCCTTCAAGGATACGAATCCTAATGTTCTCACAAACCCGCTGCCTCAACATGAGAAGGCTGCAGTCAATTTGATAGAAGGAAAGACTAATGATGTCTATCAAATACACGATGTACTCTTGTTGAAAACCAATCTGGTCAAGATGCATTGTAGACAGAGTGGATATGGACATGTGCCACCTCATAATTATCATCAATGTGATGTCTGCTCTAAAAGCAATCAAGGATGTTCTGTAGTACGAGCAGCTCTACAGGAACAAATGGATCTCGGATGGATCCAAGAGTACCGAGTTCGTGGAGTTAACATGGTCTACACAAATTCTAACGTCATTCAAAACCACGACATCTGTGCGATGAATGTCAACTTAGTGGCAATGCACTCAAGGAAAAGCCAGTATCATAATCTGCCGCGGTATGATTACAGTTCCTGTCTGACTTGCTCGGTAAACAAATAGGTATGTTCTTTCATACAGGAGGCCCTCCAGCGTCAGATGGATCTTGGATGGATCCAAGACTACCATGATAGGAACCATTATCAGATCAACATGGTTCAGATCTTCGATATTCGCGTGATGAATACCAACCTGGTAGAGTTACATGCTGAGCAGGTCCGGCTCGGATTCTTAATATCACATGACTATCAAAGCTGTAAAGCGGGTTGCGAAAATGATCGAGGTTGTACCCTTGTCCAGGAGGCACTTCAGCACTTGTTAAATCACTGGTGGATGCCAATTTATATGGATGAAGATACTCAACAAATTAGTATCAGTAACAGGAATCCTACTCGGTGTCAAAGTCAGGATGTCCGATCAGTGGAAGCTAACCTAGTGAGGTTACATTGTATTCAAAGTGGCCGTGGCCAGATGCCACCACACAACTATGATAGTTGTAGCATCTGTTCGGAAAGTAACCAAGGGTGTTACCTTGTAAGAGCAGCTCTTCAGGGTCAGGTGGACCGTGGAGAAATTCGTCCATATTCGGGTTCTGGACCCATCGACTGGACGCCGAACTACCTTGCCAAGCAAGTTGAGGATGTTGTCACAATCTCTGGTCATCACAGGACCAGGGATGTTTTTGCCATTATCCCTCTACTTGACGAATCTAAAGTTTCCAACCGGGAACGAATCAAGATTACTTATGATGGTCAGAAAAATCAGCAGGTTCCCATAGTCATCTATCTACCGGGACCACTACCGTATGAATCAGCTAAGGTTATCCCTTACAAATACGGTGCAACGATAATTGAAAATGGAAAGGAAATTCCATTACCCTCTGTCGTGAATATTGCAGACACCAGTCGTGTAACACGGAGTGGTAGAATCTTCAACCGAGGAGTTGGAGAACTTAACAAGGAAAAGGAACTTCATTCTGAAACTCCTGATCCACCAGTCGGTCAATCCAGTAATCTCGACCTTTCGAAAAATAATGATGAGATGTTGAAGCTCATCCAAAGGAGTGAATACAACATTGTTGATCAACTATTACAGACTCCTTCAAAGATCTCGGTATTATCGCTGTTACTCAGTTCAGAAGCCCACAGGGAGGCTCTACAGAAAGTCTTGGAGCAAGCCTTTGTGGAACAGGATCTAACAATCAGACAGTTCGATAGCATTGTCTCTAACATCACTTCCTGCAATAATTTGGGATTTAGTGATGAGGAATTACCTGAAGAGGGTCGTCGTCATAACATGGCACTCAATATCACAGTTAACTTCCAGGACGATGCTTTAGCCAGCGTACTGGTAGACACAGGGTCAGCCCTGAATGTTATGCCGAAGTCCACTTTGATGCAATTATCATTCAAGGGCCCTCCGATGAGAATTAGCGAGGTCGTCGTCAAAGCGTTCGACGGATCCAGAAAAACAGTTATCGGCGAAGTTGATCTTCCCATAACTATCGGTCCTCACACTTTCCAAGTCACTTTCCAGGTCATGGACATCCGGGTAACGTACAATTGTTTATTAGGAAGACCTTGGATACATCAGGCTGGAGCGGTCACTTCGACCCTCCACCAAAAGCTAAAGTTCGTCAAGAACGATCAACTTGTCACAGTCTGTGGAAAACAAGCCTTGCTTGTAAGCAACTTGTCATCATCTACTGGTATAGAACCCGAGGAGGTTATTGGAACGCAGTTCCAAGCACTGTCGATGAGCGAGAACAATCAGTTCAGAGGAGGAACTTCCATTTCTTCATACAACGATGCTATCAAAGCTGTCGAGAGTACCGATACAACATGATGGGGACAACTTGTCGTTCCTACTGACAATAAAACAAAGAAGGGTCTTGGTTTTTCCGCAACCTGTACCCAGACAGCTGCCAATGATGAAAGTCTTCATCCCCTTCAAAATTTATTCCACAGTGGAGGTTTTCTTCACCCAGTGTCTCAAGCAGTATATGCTATCAATGAGGAAGGTCCCTCTTACACAGATGAAGAATGGAAATCCTATCTTAATAAGGACGGTTATATGTCTCAGGAAGAGGTACCTATGCCTTTTTGCTTTCCCACAGAAAGTTCGAGATTTATACCACGGTCAGACGTCGAAATGGTCTATGGAGATTGTGATCCGGAAGGATGCCGTGCTCCGCCAAATTCATTAGAGGAGGACACTCTGATGAAAGACAACTTTGACCATGATTACTATGGCCCAATGGATGGCCTGCCAATGTGGCAACCTTACCCAGGAAACTTGGGGCAAGAGAGTCAGCCGAACAATGAAAATCAGCTGACCATCATTGAACAGAATACCTGTGTCCCCACCATGTCATGGGATCAACACTCAGGTCATTTCGAAACTACTCAACATGAAGATGAATTCGCAACGTTTGCAGGACTTGAATTCATCAACTATGCTTTTCCCGAGGTCAACGTCATCGAGGGGGATGACTCATCCAGTTCCAAAGAGGTTTGGGACACTCTGGGAGAACCAAGTGGAAAATACGACTATATGGTCAAGTACACCGCTCCCGAAAGCTCTCGTATCAGGCTCGAAGATATCCAGCCTACTGGATGGGGAGGTACAGCTGAGAGAACAAATGCTATGCAAAATGCAACAGAGGAATTCTCCTACGACAATTCTGCCTGGGAGACAGATTCCAATGATCCCGCTCTACCAAAAATCAGTGTTATTTCTGAAGACAAATCAAGGAAGGTGCCAGACTTTGTGATTCACCGAGGAGTTCGCCGCCAATGGGTTGCCGTCGATGTTCCGAAGATTGTTCATAAGTCAAAGTAATTGTCGTCTTTAACCTTTCACCCTGCCTAGGTGAAACGGATGTTTTGATAGGGCTCGCTTTGTGTAAATATCCCTCTTCGCTTCGCCCAAAGCGATAGAATTTTGTTTTATAGGGTTGTAGTTTCAAGAATCGACTTGTTCATTAATAAAATAACGTCGTTCTGTAATTTCCGCATTAATTGTTGTTTTCTCTTTTCGTTTTTCAGAAAATGGTAATCCTAAAAAACAATTCAATAATAAAAATAAGTAGTAAAAAAAATATACACTGCACACACTCGCATTTTCCTCTATCAATTCTAAACACGAATCATCACGTCATGCAGATTGCTTGTTTTAAACCCAGTTGAAACATACGATCTGATGCCTTCTCCCAACTTTGAGTTCCCGGTATTCGAGGCTGAAGAAGAAAATGACAACGAAATTCCAGAAGAGATCTCCTGACTACTCAGACAAGAGGAAAGGTCCATTGAACCTCACAAAGAACCATTGGAAACGGTAAACTTGGGTTCAAGAAAAGAGAGAAAAGAAATCAGGATTGGGGCACTGCTCAGTCCAACTGCCAGAGAGAGTTTGATAAAGCTTCTCAGAGGATTTCCTGATGTATTCGCTTGGTCCTATCAGGATATGCCAGGGTTGGATACCAGCATCGTGGAACATCACTTACCGTTGAGATCGGAATGTCCGCCAATAAAGCAAAGGTTGAGATGGACTCACCCGGACATGGTCATCAAAATCAAAGAGGAGGTGCAGAAACAGATTGACGCGGGTTTCCTCGCTACATCTGAATATCCTCAATGGTTAGCCAATATTGTACCCGTTCCCAAAAGGGACGGAAAGGTCAGAATGTGTGTTGATTACAAGGATCTGAATAAGGCTAGTCCAAAGGACGACTTTCCTTTACCACACATTGACATGCTGGTGGACAATACAGCAAAATTCAAAGTCTTCTCCTTCATGGATGGATTCTCGGGCTATAACCAGATCAAAATGGCGCCGAAAGACATGGAGAAAAATTCATTTAGTACCCCATGGGGCACCTTTTGTTACAAGGTAATGTCGTTCGGTTTGAAGAACGCTGGGGCAACCTATCAAAGGGCCATGACTACTCTGTTTCATGACATGATACACAAAGAAATCGAAGTGTATGTCGATGATATGATTGTAAAATCAAAAATAGAGAGTGAGCACGTTGAACATCTGTCAAAATTGTTCGAACGTCTAAGAAAATTCAAGCTCCGCTTGAATCTGAACAAGTGCACCTTCGGTGTTCGTTCAGGGAAACTATTAGGGTTCATCGTCAGCCAGAAAGGAATTGAGGTTGATCCTGACAAGGTCAAGGCCATTCAAGAAATGCCTTCTCCGAAAACTGAAAAACAAGTCAGAGGATTCTTGGGACGGTTGAACTACATCTCCAGATTCATATTCCTTATGACTGCCACGTGTGCGCCGATTTTCAAATTACTAAAAAAGAACCAGGATTGCGTTTGGTCAGAAGATTTCCAAACCGCCTTCGACAGTATTAAGGAATACCTATTGAATCCGCCGATTCTATCACCTCCAGTGGAAGGAAGACCACTGATCATTTACCTCACAGTCCTAGAGGACTCAATGGGATGTGTACTTGGCCAACAAGACGAAACCAAACGGAAAGAGTCTGCCATTTACTATTTGAGCAAGAAATTTACCGACTGCGAAACTCGGTACACGATGCTTGAGAAAACTTGTTGCGCTTTGGCTTGGGCAGCCAAACGTCTTCGCCAATACATGATTCGTCATACTACTTGGTTGGTCTCCGAAATGGATCCAATCAAGTACATTTTCGAAAAACCTGCTCTCACAGGAAGAATTGCCTGTTGGCAGATGTTATCAGAATATGACATAGAGTACCAAGCTCAGAAAGCCGTTAAGGGAAGTATTTTAGCCGATCATTTGGTTCATCAATTGATTGACGATCAAGAATCAATCGGGTTTGACTTCCTAGACGAAGATGTCATGTATCTAAAAATGAAAGATTGCGATGAACTGTTACCCAGTGAAGGGCCAGAACCAGGTTCCCAATGGGGACTTATCTTTGACAGAGCAGTTAATCATTACGGAAACGGAATTGGGGCAATCATTGTTACCCCACAGGGTACCCACATTCCTTTCACTGCTAGACTTACGTTCAAGTGTACGAACAACGAGGCTGAATACGAAGCTTGTATTATGGGTCTCGAAGAAGCGATTGATTTAAGGATCAAAAACTTGGACGTATACAGCGACTCAGCCTTGGTTATCAATCAGATAAAAGGAGATTGGAACACATACCAATCATGACAGATTCCTTACAAAGATTATGCAAGAAGGTTGTTACCTTTCTTCAATAGAGTTAAGTTTCATCACATCCCTCGTGAAGAGAATCACATGGCTGATGAATTAGCCACTCTCTCTTCCATGATTAGTGTAGGTCGATGGAATGACATACCTAAGATCGACATAATGCGCCTTGAAAGGCCCGCTTAAATCTTCACGATTGAAGCAGTCATAGACGACAGACCTTGGTATCACGATATCAAATGCTTCCTTCAGAAACAAGAGTACCCATCTGGGGCACTCAGAAAAGACAGGAAAACCCTCAGAAGATTTGCTGGAAACTTCTTCCTGAGCGGTGACACTCTCTATAAGAGAAATTTTGACATGGTCTTGCTCCGATGCGTGGACAGACCAAAAGCAGACATGCTTATGAAAGAAATTCATGAAGGATCCTTTAGCACTCATCCCAACGGACATACAATGGCGAGAAAAATTCTAAGAGCAGGGTACTATTGGTTGACAATGGAATCCGACTGCTACAAGTACATAAGGAGGTGTCACAAGTGTCAGATATACTCCGACAAAATTCATGTACCGCCATCACATCTCAAAGTTCTTTCTTCCCCATGGCCATTTCCATATGGGGAATCGACATGATCGGCATGATTGAACCTAAGGCTTCAAACGGACATCGGTTCATCCTAGAAGCCATCGACTATTTCACCAAGTATGTCGAAGCAGCGTCATTTGCCAATGTAACCCGGCAAGTGGTGGTCTGATTTATCAAAAACAATATCATATGCCGTTATGGTGTTCTAAGCGAGATCATTACTGATAATGGATCTAACTTGAACAACAAGATGATGAGAGAGTTGTGTGCAGAGTTCAAAATCGAACACCATAATTCGTTTCCCTACCGACCCAAGATGAACGGATCGGTAGAAGAGGCCAATAAGAACATCAAGAAGATCGTTCAAAAGATGGTAGTAACCTATAAAGACTGGCATGAGATGCTACCCTTTGCTCTTCACGGTTATCGTACATCTGTCCGCACTTCAACGGGGGCAACCCCTTTCTCTCTAGTGTATGGCATGGAAGCAGTGCTCCCCATAGAAGTAGAGATCCCGTCAATCTGAGTATTAATGGAAGCTAAGCTCACCGAAGCTGAATGGTGTCAAAGCCGACACGACGAACTGAATCTGATCGAAGAAAAGAGAATCACGGCACTATGCCATGGTCAGATGTATCAACAGAGAATGAAGAGGGTGTTTGAAAAAAAGGTCCGACCTCGTGTTTTCAGAAAAGGAGACCTCGTGCTCAAGAAGATACAATCATTTCTCACTGACTCTCGGGGCAAGTGGACTCCGAATTATGATGGCCCCTATGTGGTCACGAAAGCTTTCTCAGGCAGCGCCTTGAGACTTGCAACCATGGACGGAGAGGAATTTTCCTACCCCACAAATGTTGATGTAGTCAAGAAATACTTCGCCTAAACTTAAAAAAAAAAAAACGTCTCGGTGGATTGAAAACCCGAAAGGGCGGTCCAGGCAAAAGTTAGAGACATGAAAATAATCATCCTGGTGGATTTGAAACATCAAAGTACAATCCAGGCAATAATTAGGGATAATGGCAAGTAACTATGTTCAACAGAGGCGAATCCCTCAGCAGCAGCAGTTACATCATCTGTCAGAAAACTCCAATCAAGGTCATCTTCGACAGAAGCTCAGGATGCCCCGAATTCAAAGTTGGTAGAAGGATAGTGGTCGTTATGTTTCAACATAGCCCTTTTCCCTGTAAATTACCATTTTTTAACTTTGTAAATACTCTTTGGAATCACGCGTTTGGCTGATCTCCATCTTATCAATAAAATTTGAGCCTTTGTGCTTTTGTTTGTAATTCTTACTTGTTTTAGCTTTACAGAACGACATTGTTAACATGATTACGATTCTTGAAATAAAACAAAAATGAATTTACTTGTTAAACTTTTTATGCTTTTAAAATAAAGACGGCAATTTCTTTTGACAGTTGAACATCGAAAGAACGTCGCTCGCTTCTGCAGAAGTAATCGAGCTTTAAAGTGCAGAATCAAAGTACTCTTTCTAAGCTAGTGCGCCTGAATGAAGGATCAGTTATGCGAGATACGGATACTCCGTCTAACACGCCTCGACCGAGTTCTTACCTCCAAAGCCCGACCAACGGTAGCTCCCAACAGGGATTGTCTCTCCTAAGCAAGGTGGAATTGCTATCTTGAACCAGTGATATTTCTATACGCCCCGCGATGGCTGAGTATCCAGTCGTGTTCACCCGTCAGTTTGTATGTTGCGTCAGTTTTGTCAGCATATACATACATGCATCATGCATTATTTGATTTGCATTCACATTTCATATTGTATCACTATTACTCTAGTCGGTCTTGTCCCCTAGTGATAAAAGTCCTCTCAATCGAGTTGACAGCCTTTTCCTCGTCAGGAAATGTTACGTCTAAACATTCTCTCTCCTCCAATTTTATTTCTGGATTGAAGTTGGGTCCTCGACCACTTTGATAACTTGAACCTCTGAAAGACCAGAGAACCTTCAACCGATGTCACTCTTCTCCATTGAAGATGATATCCTTGCTTTCCCGGATTAAGGAAAATCCATAGAGAAAGCCTCGTAATCAGAGATTCGGCAGCATGCCAGTTTTGCTCCGAAAGAACCGCTGATGAAAAGGTCATCGGCACCTCAAAATTGGAGCCCATCATGTGGCATTTCTTCGGGAAGATCCTGAGAAAAGTATGATGTAAGACCCCAAGCGAAAGAAGTATCTCAAGAGACTCATTTTCCCCAGATAGAGTCGACAAATGGCGTCTCCAACAGAGAAGTTTGTGTACCTCTACATTTCAGACGACTGGGTTCTCCAGCAAGTCTGACATCAAAGCTTTTTCCATCAAATGGCATCTCCCTAGGAAAATTCGGCGAGAAGTTTGAGGGAAATCCGCTAAAAATAGCGTTCCTTGTCAGTAAAGTTTATTGACAAAAGAAACTGAGACCAGTTCCTTGGTAGGAAACCAGGATCGAGGGGAAGTTTACAAAAGAAACTAAGACCAGTTCCTGGGTAGGAAACCAGGATCGAGGGGAAGTTTGTTTCCGCAACTGAGACCAGTTCCTTGGTAGGAAACCAAGAACGAGGGGAAGTTGACAATCAGAAACTAAGACCAGTTCCTTGGCTGAAGACCAGGATCGAGGGGAAATTTGCCTTTTCTAAGCATCATTGCTTAGCAAAAGAAGATGAATGCGCAAGCTGCCATTCATAGCCATCAAAATTTCGGGTATTCCGATATTTAATCCTCTTGCACCCCGAATGCCCGAATACCTTCGTCATTCACACATTCGGGTCCAAGAAGATTAAATAGGGGCATCTGTCATACCCTAAATTTTGACCACTAAGATTTCCCATCTTTGTGAAAATCATCATCACAATATGGAGGAACCATCATACTTCATCAGTGTCCCCAAAGATGGGTGAGCATTCACTACAATCAAAATTAGGGTTTCAAGCCCTCTCTGAGTGCTTAGACAAAGGATCAATCAAGGAATGACATGATCTTCAACTTTTCTAACCTCTAAAATATCCACAATGGATCAAAAGGACTCCCACTTCAAGGATCAAGCACAAGGCTGCTCCCTTCTAGGTGGATCAAGTCTCAAGATCGACAATGTCACAAAATTAGGGTTTTGGTCGACCAGGGCCTCCAGATGGAAATTTTTCATCTGGGTATGAGCCAAGGATCCAAAACACAACCTAATGTACTCCATGGAACCTCATGGACCCATTCATCAAGTCAATTTTTCCTCAGGGGTTGCACTCATCAAAAATCAGGAATTAGGGTTTCTTGACCTAATTCACCCCTAAGCTGACTTTTGGGGCAAATCATGAACCAAGACCTCAAGAGAGGGTTTGAGGGTCTCTAATGAACTATATTGATCCATTTGGAACAATGGATTAATCCAAGAAGCTTGAGCAACAAGTCTCAATTTCATCTGCACAACAATTAGGGTTTTAAGGAAAAAGTCAACTATAACTTTGACTTTTGACCAGGACATGCTCCCAAGCCCTAAGACATGATTCAATATGCCCTATGACACCCATGGAACATGTCCATCAAGTTTGATTTAGGTTAAGGACATGATTTCCTGAAGAATTGCACAGTTTGGAATTCATCTGATAAAAAGTCAACTGTGCACAAAAGTCAACTTTGACTTTTTGAGATTTTTCACCAAAATGGTTTTTTAACCCTAAAATGATGTTAATGTATGATTTGAATCATCATTCATCAAGAAAAATCAAGAAAATTTGGATAACTTGTAAAAGGGGTAACCATAAAAACTTAGAAAATTTTCTAAGTTAAAAATAAAGTGACAAGGGCACCAACTTTGAAGGATCATAACTCCTAAACCACAAAGCCATTTTTTTTCATCCAAAGATGGATTTGTAGCCCTCATTACCCTCTACAAAAACTTCAACTAGACCTAAGTCCAATTCATTAAGGATTTGGAGTTATGGAGTGATCAAAATGGCTGAAAAGTGAAAATGTCACTTTTATCAACACTTAGTGAAATTTTCACTAAGTCAGAATCTGCCTTCACTTTTTGCCAAATGTAGGGGGATTTTTCACTTGGATTCAAAAGAGATCAAAACCAAACATGTTCAAACTGTTGTTGTATCATGTAAGGGCTTTCCAAAATGGTCAAGAGCATTACCAAATTCAACTTACACCATGAGATATGACATTGGCAAGTTGCCTTGCTGAAATCTGTCAAGGGCAAGGCAGAATTTGCAATTTTGCTCGATTTGCCAAAATCAGCCAAATTCAAATGCTCCTATCCACTTGGACACGTCTGAGGATTGAATCTAAAGGGGAGAATCACTGAGCCAAGCCTCCAAAGTCCATGGAACAAGAAATAGCATGTTGAACCTAGAATGGCCAAAATAGGGACAAGACTCCAAATTTGGATTGAAGCATTCAATGGAAGCATCAAGGTGGCATGGACTGAGCCATTCTCATCTGAAATCAGTCAAGGCTTATCCAAGACCAAGGGAACCACAGCCCTGTGCCCTAACCTCTAGTTAATGGCTAGAGGAGACTTGCATTTCCATTGGCCAACATTGAACAAACACCTGCTGCAGTTGCCATTCACTGTGGATCCCAAAACAAACTTGTTCTACTATAAATAGAGCTCAATTGGGATCAGTTTGAGTACACCAAAGCCATCTAACAGATGCTTTCCTCAAAATCTCTTTCTCTTGGCAAAAATGCCTTTCTTAGCAAGGTAGCTATCGGGTTTTGAGTTTGAGAGCTTTTCCAATCAAACCAGTCACTCACACACCTCACATACATCATATAGAAGTGATCCAAACACTCACATAACATCTGGAACACAGATTTCACAAAATCACCAGCTGGTTGCTCAAACTTTCAATCAAGTTGCAGCTGAGGTACCACAAATCATTCCAGCCATTTTTCAATCAAGTCCAGGCATTCAAACACACTCCATAGGGTGTAAGGAAGTTGTTCAGATCATCACCACTCATCTGTAACACCTCCAAATCAAAAATCACATTGCACTTGCTGTCACGGCCTAGAGGTAAGCATACACTTGGTCATCTCTCAATCTATGCATATTTCCTCGCATAATAATTTGGCCATATGTTCATAATCATGCATGGAATGTTTTCCCTCAATTAATTGCATTGTTTGAATCGTGTATCAAAAATCCTAGCCTTCATGCATAAATTAGGGTTCTTGAGGATTTTTAATGATTTCTTGTTATATGTTTAATTTAAATGAAATTAATGGACATAGACATGATCGTGAGGTTGAGACGAGCATAATGATATGTGGATTACATGTTATAATCAAGTATTCAGGGAGATTGGATAGAAAATGCAAATCAGCCAAACCCAGAACACGCGCGTGTTCTTCAGCTGTTCTTGGCGCCTTTTTTGAATTTTCAAATATTTGAATTTTGTGATTTTTCTTTAATTGATTCAAAAATTAATTTCTCTCTTAGTTTTAATGATTTTGAGTTGATTCTTTTTTTAATAATTCACAAAAATGTTAAAATATTTTATTTTATCAAAAAATCCCGAATATATTATTTATTTCATATAATTGATATTTTTGCAAAGAATTAATATTTTAATTGTTTTTGACATTTTAAATATTTTTTCCACCTTGATTTTGCAACTTTTAATGCTTTCTAATTATTTTGTAGGTCAATATTTAATTTTTGAAGCATTAATCCAAGATCACAATTTGTTTTCCATATGTTAAACAATTTTGATCATTTTAATTGAATTTTTATTCAATTAAATACATTTTTGAAAAAAAATTAGGGTTTTTGGATTAATTCAACCCTCATCAAACATTTTCAAAACACTCATGGGCCTCTAATAGAGTGTAAGACCCAATCCTTTTTTTGACCAAATCATTTTTGGGCCTCAGTGTATTGTATAAGTCTCGATACCGTCAAAAACAAATGGCGTGATCGTCGCCTTTTGAAAAATAACCTTTTGGGCCTCTCCTCGAGCTATAAGACCCATTCAAAACTCTTTTGGGCCTCTAATAGAGTGTAAGACCCAATCCTTTTTTTGACCAAATCATTTTTGGGCCTCAGTGTATTGTATAAGTCCCGATACCGTAAAAAACAAATGGCGCGATCGTCGCCTTTTGAAAAATAACCTTTTGGGCCTCTCCTCGAGCTATAAGACCCATTCAAAACTCTTTTGGACCTCTAATAGAGTGTAAGACCCAATCCTTTTTTTGACCAAATCATTTTTGGGCCTCAGTGTATTGTATAAGTCCCGATACCGTAAAAAACAAATGGCGCGATCGTCGCCATTTGAAAAATAACCTTTTGGGCCTTTCCTCGAGCTATAAGACCCATTCAAAACTCTTTTGGGCCTCTAATAGAGTGTAAGACCCAATCCTTTTTTTGACCAAATCATTTTTGGGCCTCAGTGTATTGTATAAGTCCCGATACCGTCAAAAACAAATGGCGCGATCGTCACCTTTTGAAAAATAATCTTTTGGGCCTCTCCTTGAGCTATAAGACCCATTCAAAACTCATGGGCCTCTAATAGAGTGTAAGACCCAATCCTTTTTTTGACCAAATCATTTTTGGGTCTCAGTGTATTGTATAAGTCCCGATACCGTAAAAAACAAATGGCGCGATCGTCGCCTTTTGAAAAATAACCTTTTGGGCCTCTCCTCGAGCTATAAGACCCATTCAAAACTCTTTTGGGCCTCTAATAGAGTGTAAGGCCCAATCCTTTTTTTGACCAAATCATTTTTGGGCCTCATTGTATTGTATAAGTCCCGATACCGTCAAAAACAAATGGCGCGATCGTCGCCTTTTGAAAAATAACCTTTTGGGCCTCTTCTCGAGCTATAAGACCCATTCAAAACTCTTTTGGGCCTCTAATAGAGTTTAAGACCCAATCCCCTTTTAACCAAAACCATTTTTGGGCCTCACTTATTGTGTAAGTCCCTCTGCGTTAAAAGAAAACCTCGGCGCGATCGCCATTTTAAACGGAAAAATCATCTGGGCCTACCCTCGTGTTATAAGCTCCACTCTTTTTCTTTAAAACATTTGGGCCTCTTGAAAGAGTGTAAGACCCATCCCTTTGTACAGAAAACAAATTTTGGGCCTCAGTCACTTGTATAAGTCCCTCTGTACAAATTCAAACAGTGCGCTCACTGATAAAACCCTGGGCCTCTCCTTGAGCTGTAAGCCCCAACATCTTTTCAAAATTCTCTCTCCTTTGATTTTGAATATACTGTTGTTTTCAATCTATCTTTGTTGAACAACTTACCAAACAGCATGGAAGCTCTACAACCGAGTAAGTGGTTATTGCTTTCATTTACTGCTTTCTTATACATATAACTGTATTGTGGGGCTGTTTCACTGTAAGTCTTCTTTCATAAACTCATATCAACTGTGTAATAATAGTATAGATATTTAGAGTTTCTTCGGCAACTACGTCTAGAACTAGGTGACGCCGTTTCGTTTATTCGTAGAAATAGACAACTAGATTCCCAATCGGATCACCGGATACAGTATTCTCTTCGGCTGTCCTCATTAGGAATTGTCAAGAAACTCTACTCCCAGAGATGAATGTATTCTCCGTGAATGGCATCTTTGAGTTTCTTCCAAATTCTCAAACTTTCCTGACTTGATCTATTCCTTGTGAATAGCTTGCCTTGAATTTCTCGGGGTTTGGGGACCCATGGGCTTCTTAAAAGCATCGGCCTCCTCTTGGGCATCGTACAAGGACCCACAGGCTTCCAAAAAGCAACCCCGCCTCCTCTTGGGCTTAGTACAAGGACCCTACGGCTTGTTAGAAGTATTCACAGCCTCCTCTTAGGCTTCGTATAATGATCTCTTCCTCCGGGAATGATAGCCTCCTCTTGGGCTTAGTACAAGGACCGATCGGCTTCTTAAAAGTTTCCAGCCTCCTCTTGGGCTTCGTACAAATTGTCCCGACGACCTGCTAGAGATATAGGAACATAACTTAGTCATCTTCGTAGTAAAGTCCTTCCATAGAGTCTACTACTATTTCTCAAAGCATAGTACAAAAGATGACACTCTAGACTTGGACAGTCTATGACCCTTGAGTCTCCAAGACATTCTCAAGTGACCCCTTCGTTAAATAGGAAGGAAACCCGCAGACTCGGACAGTCTCAATACCCTTTGGATTTCCCGCTTCCTTAAAGAACAGGAATAACTCAGATCCTTGAATCAAATCCATGAGTACAGTGTTACTCATATAAGAGCTAATTTTCTCTTTAAAATCAGTATACTGGACCTGTCACTCAACTGAAACAGTAACCATAGCCTCCCTCTTGGGCTTTGTACAATGATCCTCCCCAGCGGAGTCAAACAACATTTAGCCTCTCTCTCGGGCTTTGTACGAGACACATAAGGGACTCCCTCGTTGAGTCAATCACCCTTTCGCCTCCATCTCGGGCTTTATACGAGATACAAAAGGGTTCTTCCTGAGCCAAACGAATTTCTGCCTCCATCTCGGGCTTCATACGAGATACCAAAAGATTCCCTCGTCGAGTCAAAAACCTTTTAGCCTCTCTCTCGGGCTTTGTACGAGACACATATTAGCCTCCTCTTAGGCTTTGTATAAGAAAACCACTGGTTGATCCAATCAAACTTTTAGCATCAAAACTGTGCCTCGTTCATAGTACACAAACATCAACAACTCCTTCCCCTTCCATCTAATCGTTGTAAGCGGCAAGCCTCTGGATCATCTACATCCATGCCACTGTCCCTCTTTTAGCATGAGAAATTCCTAAGGAAAGATGGCATTGCTCTACGCTGAGTTAAAGTCTTCTCCTTCAGGTTAAAATCCCCTATAAAGGAAATTATGGCATTACCGGATTCACCAATCCCGGTTAAAGTAATCCTCCTTTACAGTCAGTCACCCAACAGTTGTGACAAACAGACCTCTTTAGAGATGACAAATTCTCTCTAAAGTCAACACCCTTCAGCTTCACATCTTGGGCTTTAAACAAGATACAAATCACCTTTCGCTTCATGTCTTGGGCTTTGAACAAGACACCAAAAACCAATTTCCTCCCATAGAATAGGAGGAACTACGAACGCTCTGATTTCCCTGTTTCGGTAAACGGGAATACGTAGGCATAAGATTGAAAGAAAAATCTTGGCGAGCACACTAAACAAAAACCCAAAATCCCATACTCTCATGTATCTATCAAAAGCATCAGTCCTAACATCCTAATCCTTGTTCCCCGCCAGAAACCTTCTATCTAGATAAAAAGAAAGAAACCGTATTAGCGAAAATACAAATAACCAGTACAAAGGCCCCCCCACATTGATAACATTCGTAACCTAACAGACCATTGTTTAATCTCAGTATGCAAAGCAGGGTTAATTGGAGACATCTATTTCCCTTCCTTATTAAGCTCAAACCGCAGAGAGCGACCAGCGCTTAAGAACCGCGTCCAAAATCGCTCGCTACAGTATCTACCCAAAATCCTCATGAACAGTCCAAACACTCTATTTTTTAACAAAATAACCTAAGAGAGACCCACAATCTTAATAGCATCTGTAAACCAACAGTCATCTGTTTAAACTCAGTATGCAAGCAAGGTTAATTGGAGACATCTATTTCCCTTCCTTAATCAGGTTCAATAGGATAAAAAATGAATCAAACTGTAGTACCCCAAAGCAATAGTGCTTCGCAACCACGCAAAAATTCACGCTACAGGCAAGCCAAAGGGTGGGGAACTCTCATGAGAGAGACCGGGTTTCAGAGTGATCCGTGTTTTTTCCTATGTTTGAAAGGAACTTGAGAATGTCTTTGAGACTCAAGGGGGTTTAGACTGTCCAAGTCTAGAGATTTATCTATTGTACAATGCCCAAGAGGAGGCACGGGCATTAAGGGATGAGTATCAACCCTAAAATGACCGGAGGTTTGACACTGGAAAAACTGCTCTAGCAAAGGATGACTAAGTTCTGTCTTATACCTTTAAGAGGTCGTCCGGGTCCTTGTATTAAGCCCAAGAGAAGGCATGAGAACTTCTAATAAGCCTAAGGGTCCTTGTACAATGCCAAGAGGAGGCGGGGATGCTTTTAGTAAGCCTGTGGGTCCCCAAACCAAGAGAAGTTCAAGAAATGCAATTCACAGAGAAGAGATCATTCCAGGAAAGTTCAAGAATTTGGAAGGAACTCAAGAGATGCTATTCACGGAGAATAGATCAACTCTGGGGAGTAGAGTTTCTTTGACAATTTCTAAGGGTGACAGTCTGAGAAAAGGTTCACCGAGAGTACTGCCTTTCTCTTTGTTCTATATTGTTTAACCCCAAGAGAATGGAAGACTATATCTGGAATCCTACGGGGGATCTAGTTTTGTTTGTATTTAAGAGTAACCAACAAGGCTTTACCTAGTGCTAGACGTAGTTATCGGGGAAAACTCTAAATAACTATACTAGTATTACACAGTTGATATTTGACAAGTATATAAAAGGATGTGAAAGAAGACTTACAGTGAAGTAGCCCCACAATACAGTTATATACATATGAAAGCGGTAAATAAAAGCGGATAAACACTTATCCGTTGTAGAGCTTCCATGTTGTTTTGTTAGTTGTTCAACAAAGAAAACTTTGATAACAATATTATATTCAATAATCAAAGGAGAAAGTGCTTTGAAAAGATTGTTGGGGCTTACAGCTCAAGGAGAGGCCCAAGGTTTTAACGATGATTGCACCGTTGTTTTGAAAACTGTACAGAGGGACTTATACAATATGTGAGGCCCACAAAGTTTTTGTTTCAAAAAGGGTTGGGTCTTACACTCTATTAGAGGCCCAAAGATAGGTTTTATAGCTCAAGGATAAGCCCATGATTTTTGTTAAAAAGGCGACGATCGTGCCGAACTTTTTGACGGTATCAGGACTTATACAATACAGTGAGGCCCAAAAGATGTTTTTACAAAGGAGTGGGACTTACACTCTATCAAGAGGCCCAAAGAGTTTTAAAGAAAGGAAATGGGGCTTATAACACGAGGGTAGGCCCAGTTGTTTTTGTTAAAAAGACGACAATCGCGCCGTTGTTTTTGAAACTGTATCGAGACTTATACAATGCACTGAGGCCCAAACTTTTTTATTTACAAAGAGGTGGGACTTACACTCTATCAAGAGGCCCAAAGTGTTTGAAAAAGATTTGTGAGGGTGAAAATCAAAGAAACCCTAGTTTTGTTTTCCTTTAAAAGTAAATATTTAAAGAAAACTAATAAAATGATAAAAATACCAAATAAGTTTGAATAAACCACTTGTGATTTTTGTTTAAGGTTTGAAAATGAGGTTTTAATCACAAGATGATTTAGAACTCATTTGGTTTTGATTTTCAAAATAAATATTCACTTTTAAATGTTTAAAAACAATTAAAAATGAATTTATTCACAAAAATACCAATTATATTAAATAAATAATATAAATTTGATTTTTTGTGGAATAAAATATTTCAACATTTTTGTGATTTTTTTGCAAAAAGAACCAATAAAAAATAATTAAAATTGAGGAAGTTATTAATTTTTCAAATCATTAAAAATAATATGAAAAATAATAAAAAAAAAAGTGAAAAAAACCACTAAAAAGGGGTCTGGGGTGAGGGGGATTCGAACCCCAGACCTCTTGTGTGCAGTGTGCGCGCCCTACCACTGGGGTGGTGATACATCCGTGTATCAAACCCCAGCCACAAATATACAAGGCTTGCCTTGTTCTTGGTCTGGCCAAGGCAAGGCAAGGCAAGGCTATTGGTCAGAAACGTGAAGGCCATAACTTCCTCATTTCTCCATGGATGGAGACAAAATTTATATGCATATGGCCTAGAATTTCCTAAGGAATCCAATGGTGGTGGTGGTTTTTCCAGAAAATCAATCCTCCTCAAAACCCGATAGTGGTTTTGAAATAGGCCATAATGTGCATTTTCTGTGCTACCTCTTGGTACAGCCATGAATTACATGATGAATTAGTTCAAACACAACACATATAAGATGCATGAGATGTGCATGATCAGTGAACCTCAAAGCAAGGCATATTTTAAAGAGTTCAAGTTGAGATGCTTACCTCTTTAGGAGCTTTTTGGGCAATCTGTTAAGTGCCTTGTTCCAGAAATGTTTTGATGCTTTGAACACTCTTAAATAATCCCTTAGAAGCTTTTAGGATTATTGGAATCAGCTGGAAACCTCAGGAATGGAAATTGGCCCTTTCTTGCAAAAGGGGCAAAAGTGGCCAAAATAGCAACTCTCTCAAATGGTGTTCCAGATGTGTGGAACCATTTGGGACAGTTCAAGGATGATATTTAGAGTGTGTTTGAGGTTTTATCTGGTTTTAAAAGTGACTGAATCAAGACATGGCTTGAAAAATGCAAAAAAGTACAATTTTGAGGTTTTGAGAGGGGACTTTGAGATTTTGGTGTTACAGGTCACTTGTGAGAGTTTGGACAGCTTGGATATGACATATTGGATGTGTTTGGATCATGAGCTGTGATGAAATTTCTCTCTAACTCAAAAACTCAGAGTTACCTTGCTAAAGAAGGTATTTTTGTCTAGAGAAAGAGATTTTGAGGAAAGCAAGTGTTGTAGTGCTTTGGTGTAGTTAAACTGAGCACAAATGAGCTCTATTTATAGTAGAGCAAGTTTGTTTTTGCCGTAATAGTGAATGGAAACTGCAACAGAGGTTTGGCCAATGTTGATCAATAGGAATCCAAGTCTCCGCTAGCCATTGACTAGAGGTTAGAGCACAGGCCTATGTGTCTTTGGTTCAGAGCTTGTCCTTGACTCATTCAGTTGGAAATGGCTCAGTTCATGCCACCTTGGTGCATCCATTGAATGCTCCAAAACAAAATTGGAGTCTTGTCCCCTCTTTAGGGTTTTTTAGGTTTGCCATGCTACTTTTGGTTCCAAAGACTTGGGAGGCTTATGGGTCAGTGCTTGTCCCTCCTTGGTCTGCCCCTGAGATGTTCAGATGGATAAACTTGTTTGTCATTTGCATAAATTGCCCAAATCGAGCAAAATTCACAAATCTGCCTTGCCATGACAGTTTGCAGCAAGGCATATTGCCATTGTCATATCTCATGGCTCAAGTGGAGTTTCATGGGGTTCTTGGCCATTTTGGAAAGCTCTTATATGATACAACATATGTGTGATCATAGTTGGTTTTGACACTTTTTGGATCTGAGTGAAAAATGCCCCTACATTTGGAAAAAAGACAAGGCAGATTCTGACTTAGTGAAAATTTCACTAAGTGTTGGAAAAAAGTGACATTTTCACTTTTTGTCATTTTGGTCACTCCATAACTTAAAATCTATGAGGAATTGGAATGAGGTGTAGTTGACACTTTTGAAGTATGCCATGAGAGCTACAAATCCATCTTTGGATCAGCCCAAATGGTTGCTTGGATCTCAAGTTATGATCCTTGGAAGTTGGTACCCTAGCCACTTTGTTCCATAACTTAGAAAAATTCTAAGTTTTTATGGCTACCCCTTTTGCAAGTTATCCCACTTTCTTTGATTTTTCTTGATGAATGTTGATTCAAATCACATATTAACATCATTTTAGGGTTAGGGAACCATAATTTATCAAAAAATCAAAAAGTCAAACTTTGATTTTTGGGCACAGTTGACTTTTTATCAGATGAATTCCAAACTGTGCGATCCTCTATGAAATCAAGTCCTTGACCTAAATCAAACTTGATGGATTGATTTCATAGGTGTTATAGGGTGTATTGAATCATATCCTAGGGTTTGGGAGCATGTCCTGGTAAAAAGTCAAAGATGCAGTTGACTTTTTCCACGAAACCCTAACTGTGGTTCTGATGAACTTGAAACTTGGGAATGCAAATGGATCAATGTGGTGTATTGGAGACCCTCAAATCATGTCTTGAGGCCTTGGCTCATGTTTTATCCCAAAAGTCAACTTAGGGGTGAATTAGGTCAAGAAACCCTAATTCCTGATTTTTTATGAATGCATCCCCTGAGGCTAAATTGACTTGATGGTTGGGTCCATGAGGTTCCATGGAGTATTTTAGGTTATGTTTTGAAGCATTGGCTCATGCCCAGAGGAAAATTTACATCTGGAGGCCCAGGTCGACCAAAACCCTAATTTGGTGACACTGGCGATCTTGAGGCTTAATCCCCTTGGAATGTTGCAGCCTTGTGCTTAATCCTTGATGTGGGAGTCCTTTTGATCCTTTGTGGATGTTTGAGAGGTTAGACAAGTTGAAGATCATGTCATTCCTTGATTGATCCTTTGTCTAAATGCTCAGAGAGGGCTTGAAACCCTAATCTTTGATAGTAGTGAATACTCACCCATCTTTGGGGAGACTGATGAGGTATGATGATTTACCCATATTGTGATGATGATTTTCCCAATGATGGGAAATCTTAGTGGTCAAAATTTAGGGTATGACATCATGCATTATTAACTTGCATTCATATTCATATTGCATCGCTATCATTCTGGTCAGTCTTATCCCCAAGTGATAAAAGTCATCTCAATCGAGTTGTCAATTCTTTCCTCGTCAGGAAGTGTTGTGTCTGAACAATATCTCTTCCTGTTTATTTTTGGATTGGAGTTGGTTCCTTGACCACTTTGATAACTTGAACCTATGATAATCAAGAAGACATTCGACAAACGTCACTCTTCACCATTGAAGATGATATCTACGCTTTCCCGGATTAAGGAAAATCCCCAGAGAAAGTCTCACAACTAAAGACTCTCAGTAACACATTGATTTTTCTCCCCAAGAGAGTCAATGTTAATGAAGTCATCAGCACCTCAAAATTGGATTGTATCACATGGCATTTCTCTGAGAAGATCTCGAGGAAAAGTATGATGTAATATCCCCAAGCAGAAAGCAGTCTCTCAAGAGACTCGTTTTCCCCAGTAGAGTCAACAAATGGCATCTCCAACAAAGAAGTTTGTACAACTCTACAACTCAGATGAATGGGTTCCCCAGCAAGTCTGACATCATTTTTTTCCCATCAAATGACATCTCCCCAGGAAAATTCGGCGAGAATTTTGAGGAAAACTGCTACAAATAGCGTCCCTTGTCAAGAAATTTATTGACAAAAGAAACTGAGACCAGTTCCGTGGCTAAAAACCATGATCAAGGGGAAGTTTATATCAGAAAAGGAGACCAGTTCCGTGGCTAAATAACAAGATCGAGGGGAAGTTTATTGACGAAAGAAACTGAGACCAGTTCCGTGGATAAAGACCAGGATCGAGGGGAAGTTTATATCAGAAACTAAGACCAGTTCCTTGGCTGAAGACCAGGATCGAGGGGAAGTTTTTACCTTTTCTAAGCATCATTGCTTAGCAAAAGAAGATGAATATGCAAACTGCCATTCATAACCACCATCAAAATTTCGGGTATTCCGATATTTAATCCTCTTGCACCCCGAATGCCCGAATACCTTCGCCATTCACACCTTCGGGTCCAAGAAAATTAAATAGGGGCATTTGTCATACCCCAAATTTTTACCACCAAGATTTCCCATCATTGTACAAATCATCATCACAATATGGGTGTACTTTCATGCCTCATCAGTCTCCTCAAAGATTCTTGAGCATTCACTACAATCAAGAAATAGGGTTTTGAGCCCTCTTAGAGCATTTAGACAAAGGATCAATTAAGAATTGACATGATATTCACCTTGTCTAGCCTCCCAAACACCTCTAAAGGACCAAGAGGTCTCCCACATCAATAATTAGGCACAAAGTTGCAACATTCCAAGTGGATTAAGCCTCAGGATCGCCAGTGTCACCAAATTAGGGTTTTGGTCGACTGAGGCCTCCAGATGAAAACTTCCATCTGGGCATGAGCCAATGTCTCAATGTATGGTCTAATAAACTCAAAAGTATCTCAAGAGCCTATCCATAATGGCAAAATCACCTTGAAGGTCCATCTATCAAAAAAATCAGGAATTAGGGTTTTGACCTAATTCAACCCTTTGAGTTAACTTGTGAAGTAAGGCATGGCTTGAAACTTCAAAATGAACTTCAAAGACCTCAAATACATTATATTGACATATTTACAGGATTTGATTGACTCAAAGAGCTCACATCATAAACCACAAGAACTCAAAACCATCTGATCACAAAATAGGGTTTCTGATGAAAAAAGTCAACCCTACCCTTGACTGTTGACCTACCCTTGATCTCAAACCTTGGGGAGGGGTCCAAGACATTCCTAAATACCCTTTGAGGCCATCCATGAAGTTTAATTGAGCCCAAGGATTGATTTCACAAAAGGATCACAAAGTCAAAATTTCATCTACTGAAAAAGTCAACTGTACAAAAATCCAAGTTTGACTTTTTGAATTTTTGGTCAACCAAGGTTCTTTAACCCTAAAACAATGTTAATATGTGATTTGAATCATCATTCATCAAGAAAAATCAAAGAAAGTGAGTTAACTTGTAAAAGGGGTAACCATAAAAAACTTAGAATTTTTCTAAGTTAGGGAACAAAGTGGCTAGGGTACCAACTTTGCAAGGCCATATCTCCCAAACCATAAGGCCTTTTTCTCCCATTCAAAGCTCAGATTGAAGTTCATACTTCAAATATGTCAACTAGACCTCATTCCAATTCATCATGGATTTTGAGTTATTGTTTGAGCAAAATCACAAAAAACATGAAAATAACATTTTTCCAACACTTAGTGAAATTTTCACTAAGTCAGAATCTGCCTTACTTTTTCCAAAATGTAGGGACATTTTTCACCTTGATCCAAGTCAAACCAAGTCTAGGGGTGAACATCAAAGTTAAAGTATGCCATAAGGGCTTTCCAACAAGTACCAGATCATCTCCAAATTCAATTTGAGCAGGGAGATACAACCCTTGAAACATGGCATCATGGACTGGTTTTACAAGGCAGAATTATGCACATTTGCTCGATCTGTCCAAATCTGATAACTCCAAGCCTTGTCATCAATTTGGACACATCAGAGGATCAAATCCAAGGGGGATGATCTGATCTCCAAGTCTCCTAAGCCCAAGAATCTACATTAGGCTTGTCATCCCTAAAAAGGCTACAAAGATGCCAAGACTCCAATTTTGTTTCCAAGCCTTTAATGAATGCATCAAGGTGGCATGAACTGAGCCTATTCCAACTGAATTCAGTCAAGACTTATCTCTGAACCAAAGCTACAAAGCCTGTGCTCTAACCTCAAGTTAATGGCTAGAGGAGACTTGAGATTCCTTTTGCATAACATTGGCCAAAGGCCTGCTGCAGTTGCCATTCACTATTGCTGGCAAAACAAACTTGACACACTATAAATAGACCTCAATTTTGATCAGTTTGAGTACACCAAAGCACCCAAACTGATGCTTTCCTCAAAATCCCCACTTTCACTCCAATTTTGCCTTCTAACTCAAGTCACCATCGGGTTTTGAGTTTGAGAGCAATTCCAACCAAAATAATGGTTCACACACCTCACATATAACATATAGAAGTGATCCATAACACAAAATCACATCTGGAACATCAGATTCTCAAAATCACCAGCCAATTGCTCAAGTTCTTGACAGATTTGCAGTTGAGGTACCACAACCAGTTCTAGCTCAATTCAATCCATTCCAAGCATTCAAACACACTCCTTGGCACCTAAGGAAGCTGTCCAGATCATTGGAACCTAGTTGTAACACCTCCAACTCAGAACTCAATCACCAGCAGCAAGAGGTAAGCATGAACTCTTCAAACTCCATAATGCATGCATATTTTACTGCACAATAATTTTGCCACATGTTCATAATCATGTATGGAGTGATAACCCTCAATCAATTGCCATGAATCAGTCGTGTATGGAATTTCATTGTGTTCATGCTGAAATTAGGGTTCTTGAGGTTTTCTTCTGATTTCTCACTCAATACTCAAAATAAATGCAATTAAAATATATGGTTGTGATCCTTGTTCAAAAGCGAACAAGATTGGTACTTGAATCGTGCAAAACCATTGAGAAATCATGGAGAAAAGTGAGAAAATGTAAATCTGGAAAAACAAAGGGCGCAGGCAAGAACCAAGTGTTCTTGGCGCCATAATTCAAAATTTTGAATTTTAGTTATTTTTGTTAATTTATTCAAAAATTAATTTCTCTTTGATTATTTATGTTTTTGAATTGATTCTTTTTCTGAAAATTCATAAAAATTTTAAATTATTTTATTTTACAAAAACATCCAATTTATATTATTTATTTAATATAGTTAGAATTTTTGTAATTAATTTCATTTTATTTGTTTTTAAACATTTTTAAATGAAATTCCCACTTTGATCTTTCAAAATCAATTGAATTTTAAACATTCATATGATTAAACATGATTTTTCAAGATATTTTCCAAAGTGTATAACTTGTTTTTAAATATAATTGAAATTTTGTCATTTATTATTTAAATTACCTTTGAAAAATAATATTTTATTTAAAATTAGGGTTTTTCCTCGATTTTAAATTTTTCAAACACTTTTGGGCCTCTAATAGAGTGTAAGACCCAATCCCTTTTTTTAACCAAAACCTTTTTGGGCCTCAGACATTGTATAAGTCCCACCGTGTTTTCAAAAATCTCGGCGCGATCACCAGTTCAAAATCAAAACATTTGGACCTACCCTCGTGTTGTAAGTCCCATTCTCTTTTCTTTAAAAACACTTTTGGGCCTCTGATAGAGTGTAAGACCCAATCCTTTGGAAATACTAACCATTTTGGGCCTCAGATATTGTATAAGCCCCACTGTATTTTCAAACTCACGACGCGGTCGTCGCCTTTTATAACAAAGTCATATGGGCCTCCCCTCGTGTTGTAAGTCCCATATTTCTTTTTCAAAATACTTTTGGGCCTCTCCTTAAGTTGTAAGACCCATCCCTTTGTACAAAAAACCTCTTTGGGCCTCAGTCATTGTATAAGACCCATTACAATTTTCAAAACAACAGTAAAATTATTGTTCTTCATCTAGGCCTCTCCTTGAGTATAAGCCCCAATAATCTTTTCAAAAACAACTTCCCTTTGATTTAGGTTCAAATATAAAGTTGTTATCAAAACTTTCTTTAATTTCTTTAAAACTAACAATACAGCTATGGAAGTTTGCTCGCCTGTAAGTTTTTATCAGCTTTCTTTTACTTACTTGCACATATACATGTATATACTTGTTTGAACAGCATGGAAGCTTGCTCACCTGTAAGTTTTTATCAGCTTTCATTTACTTGCTTTCATATATATATATATATATATATATATATATATATATATATATATATAACTGTATTGTGGGAAGCTGCTCCCCTGTAAGTCCTTCTTTCATATCCTTTTAAATACTTGTCATATATCAAATGTATATATACTTATATATCTGCTTAGAGTTTTCCCCAGCAACTACGTCTAGAACTAAGTAAAGCCAGTTGTTCACTCTTTAGTACAGTCAAAACTAGATCCCCATAGGACTTCCATATACAGTCTTGCCTTCTCTTGGGCTTAAACAATATGGAACAAAGAGAAAAGCAGTATTCTCGGTGAACCTTTTCTTAGACTGTCACCCCTAGAAATTGTCAAAGAAATTATATTCCCCAGAGGTGATCTATTCTCGGTGAATAGCATCTTTTGAATTTCTTCAAACCTCGTAACATTCACTAAATGATCTATTCTCGGTGAATAGCATTTCTTGAACTTTTCTCTGGTTTGGGACCCACAGGCTTCCTAAAAGCATCCCCGCCTCCTCTTAGGCTTTGTACAAGGACCCTCCGGCTTCTTAGAAGTTCTCATGCCTTCTCTTGGGCTTAATACAAGGACCCTGAAGACCTCCTAAAGGTATAAGACAGAACTTACTCATCCTTTGCTAGAGCAGTCTTTCCAGTGTCAAATCTCAAACCAATTGAGGGTTGATTCTCATCCCTTAAAATACCTGCCTCCTCTTGGGCATCATACAAAGATAAAACCTTCCATACCAATAGACTTGGACAGTCTAAATCTCTTTTTGAGTCTCAAAGACATTCTCAAGTTCCCTACAAACATAGGAGAAACCCTGATCATCCAATCAATCCCCAGCTAGGGTCAGTTTATCATCAGTATAACACTATCAGAACCTCAAGGCATCTGATACCTCAACTCTCTTGTAATCCTTAGCAAGAGTTGATTCCCCATTTGGACCTGCCTCGGTCTCAACAATCCCCAGCAAAGATAGCCTCCTCTTAGGCTTTGTATAATGATCTTTACTCAGCATAGCCACCCTCCTCTTGGGCTTTGTACAATGATTCTCCCCAGTGGAGCTAACCTTTTCAGACTCTCTTGTTGATTCAATCAACTTTTCAGACTCTCTTGTTGAGTCAATCAACTTCCAGACTCTCTTGTTGATTCAATCACCTTTTAGCACTCTCTTGATTGAGTCAACCCTTTTAGCCTCAATCCTGGGCTTTGTACAGGACAGATAAAAACACCCTCTTGTTGAGTCAATCTTTTCCAGCCTCCTTTTAGGCTCGGTATAAGGATTTCCCCTAGCAGAAGTCAGCCTCCTCTTAGGTTTGGTATAATGATTTCTCCAGCTCGTTCAGCCACAATCCTGGGCTTCGTACAGAACAGAGAAAAACACTCTCTTGTTGAGTCAAACCTTTTTTAGCCTCAATCTTGGGCTTTGTACAAGACATAAATCTTCATAACCTTTTCTTAAGCTTGGGACAAATTTCTTCCCCAGCGGAGTCAATTCCTCCCAGCCTTCCTTCAGGCTTTGAGAAATAAATTTCCTAAGCTGAGTCAAACTTATTTCAGCCTCAATCTTGGGCTTTGTACAAGACAGATAATACTCTCCAGTAGAGTCAAACTCTCTTTCAGCCTCAATCTTGGGCTTTGTACAAGACACCTAAAATACCCTCAGTCGAGTCATTTTAGCCTCAATCTTGAGCTTTGTACAAGACAGATAAAGATTTCTTTCCCACCGAGTCAGTCTTCTTTTCAGCCTCAATCTTGGGATTCATACAAGACACATACAAACCCTCCCCAACGGAGTCAAACTCTCTTTAGCCTCAATCTTGGGATTTGAACAAGACAGGCAGAATATTTTCCCCGGAAAAGTTAAACTTTTAGCCTCCTCTTAGGCTTTGTATAATGATATCCCCAAAGAGTCAGTCTCTTTTTTTGCCTCAATCTTGGGCTTTGTACAAGACAGATAAACACTCTCTCGTTGAGTCAGTCTTTTTCAGCCTCCTCTTAGGCTTTGTATAAGGACTTCCCTGGTGGAGTCAATCAACCTCTTAGCTTCAACCTTGGGCTTTGATCAAGGTACACAAAAATCAACATCCCCTCAGAGAAAATCAAAATATATCTGTAGGAAGTCATTTCTCTGTTTATCACTCATCAAAAACAGAAAATCAAAACAAACCCTAATCCCAGATAACTGTTGTAAGTGGCACACTTGTTGATTAAAATATCCAAGATATCGTCCATCTTTTATCCTGGTAAACCCTTTCTTTCTTCTAATTAATGTAAGCGGCAAGCCTCTGGATTATTTACATCCACGCCACTGTCCCTCTCTTAGCATGAGAAATTCCTAAGGAAAAATGGCATTGGTCTACACTGAGTTAAAGTATTCCCCTTCAGGATAAATCCCCTATAAAGGAAATTATGGCATTGCTGGATTCTCATATCCCAGTTAAAGTAATCCTCCTTTATAAATAGTCACCCAACGGTCATGATAAACAGACCAAATGTCTCCCTTTAGAGATGACAAGTTCTCTCTCAATCAAACCTTTTAGCTTGAATCTTGGGCTTTGAACAAGACACAAATAAACCTTTTAGCTTCAATCTTAGGCTTTGAACAAGACACCAAATATCTTTTTCCTCCCTTAGAATAGGAGGAACTACGATTGCTCTGATTTCCCTGTTTCATTTAAACGGGAATACGTAGGCATAAGATTGCGAAATCTTAGCGAGCATACTAATAAAAAAACTCTAGGTCCAAGTACCTTCATATCAATTAAAACTTAGGTCCAGTACCTTACCAAAAACATTGGGAAAACCCGAACATCAACAAAAACTCACTAACTCTCTCATATTTCCCAAGAAACTTTCCTAACCCATTAACGGATAAACACCATCAAGTACAAAGCGAAACCTAAAGCTGACATCCTCTGGATAACCACATATAGGATGGGTAATTGACAACTCCCCATTGTATAACCTAACCCCGAACTCCCCGAATCTCTCTTAGCGTTTGTTCAGTTAAACATTCGCGTGCAAGGTTAGTTTTAGATAGCTTCCCTTTCCCTTCCAACTTCACAGGATAAATAAGAAATCAGAAAATAGCACCCCCTCCTCTTCATTGAGGAGAAAACCCAAATTTCCGTGATAAGGTGGTCACGTCACCGACAAAAATCGCGCGCTACAACAGCTGGGATGCAACCTTTAATTCCTTTTATAGCAAAGGGATTTCAAATGATCTTTCAATGGTATTAACCAGGTCAAGAAACATCTTAATGTCTCTGAATCAAGCTTCTCAAAGACTTTCTTGTGCAAACTCTTTAACGACTCTTTTCTTTATCTCTATATAAGGAGCTGAATACATGAAGAACAATAATGAACCATTGATAATAAAAGAGTTGCTACTCTATCAAACAAAATGCACAAGTTTAACTTAGAATTTCTTAACACTTGTATATTCTAGAAATTCTTAAGTCTAAAGTCGTCATTTTGTGTTGTATTTGTTCTACACCTCTGATTGTATATCATGTGTAGTTTTTCACAATCTCTTAGTTGTAAGTTAGAGTTTAAGAAGTCTCTTGATAAGTGCTTGAGCATTTGAAGTATCTTGCATATGTGCTTGAGCATTAGAAGTCCCTTACCTGCGTGTTTAAGCATTCGAAGTCTCTTGCTTGTATGCTTGAGAATTTAAATTCTCTTGCTTGTGTGCTAGATAATAGAAGTCTCTTACTTGTGTGTTTGAGCATTTGAACTCTTTTCATTTGTGCTTGAACAATTTTAATCAGTCTTGATTATAGTCAAAATCCCTCGAAAGTGCAAGAGGAATGGATTACTCTTAATTTGTGGGAGGAACCAATATAATTGTTTGTGTCTCGCTTTCTTTCTTTTCTACCTCTGAACTATTTTAATCTGCTGCTAAACTCTTAAGTCTGATTTAGATTCTAGACCTTGCGTTTGGAATCTGATAAGAGATTTTCAGAAAAGAAAGAGAAAGTTAACACAGTTCAACCCCCTTCTTGTGTTTTACTAACCTTCACTAACAAGGACAGATGCATTGAATTGGTATAAATTGTGGTGCACTTTTCTAGACCCCTTTCATTAAGATTTTGTATAGATTTATATTAACACTTAACAGTGGTACAAAAGAATATCCTAAGAGAAAAACATGATTGGTGTATCTGAAAGTTATGGTGAGCCTAGAAACAATGATGTAAACTATGACTATCGTACCTCTAAAAAGAATAACTATATAGCTAGACCTTCAACTTTCAATGGAAACTCTACAAAGTTTGAATGGTGGAAGAGTAAGATGTACACTCACATCATAGGTCTTGATGATGAGCTGTGGGGCATTCTTAAAGATGGCATTAATATTCCTGTTATTGGAGTAGGAATGGTAAGTGACAGAAAAAGTCTCCCACTTGCTCAAAAGAAGACTTATAGGAAACATCATAGAGTTATAGGCATTTTGGTAGATGTTCTACCTCACTCTGAGTACTTTAAGACTATTGACAAATCTACTGCTAAAACCATCTTTGAATCCTTAAGTGTTACATATGAAGGAAATCAACAAGTAAAAGAGGCAAAGGCTAACCTCTTGGTCCAACGTTATGAACTGTTCAGAATGATAGAAGATAAAGATATTGAAACCATGTTTTCAAGGTTTCAGGTTCTGGAATATGGTCTTCAATTTCTGAACAAAAGTTATACTACTTCTGATTATGTCAAGAAGATTCTTAGGAGTCTTCTTGTAAGATATGGGCCAAAGGTGACAGCCATTCAAAAAGCCAAAGAATTAAACATTATAAGTCTTAAAAGCCTAATAAGCAATCTCAACGGTTATAAGATGGAGTTTAATAGAGATGAAACTGCTAAGAAATCAAAGTCTCTTGCTTTGAAAACTGTTGATAAATCTATAAAATCTCCTAAACTCTGGGAATCTGAAGAAGCTACTCATGCAGAAGTTTTGGAAGAAGATTCAAATGATGAAGAAATGTATTTTATAATCAAAAGATTCAAGTATCTGGCCAAGAAGAACAAAGCATTCTTTGGCATAAGTATTGGCTTTAAAGGATCAAGCTCTAGAGAAAAGAAAGAAGACTATAAGGGATGTTTCAACTGTAAGAAGCCTGGTCACTTTATTGCTGACTATCCAGAGGTGCAAAAGGATAAGTCAAAGAAAGGAAGCTATCTGAAGGTCAACTTCAGAAACAAGTTCAAGAATAGTCTCATGGCATTATGGGATGAACCTGACATTGAAGAAGATTCTGAGAAAGGTGAGGAACAAGGTAATTTAGCTCTAATGGCTCTTACATCTTCTGAAATAGAATCTAAATCAGATTCTAGATCAGAGTCTGAAGAAGAATATGAGGTATTTTATAAATTATCTCGCTCTGACTTGTTTACCTTTATTCAAGACCTCACGGGTCATTGTCAAGAAAAAGCCAGACATATGAAAATCTTGAAAAAGAAATATAATCAATTAAAAGATGAATTAAAATATTCTCAAAATAAAAATTAATCTTAGAAAGAGATCATATTGATCTAGTAAAATAAATGTCTGATAAACCTCCTGATGAGCGTGAAATGGCACTTCAGAAATTTATCATAATTGAATTTAACATGACAAAACTTGCATCCATGATTTATGGTGTAAGTATTAGCAAAATAGAAGGTTTTAGTTATTCTCAAAAACTTTTTAATACAAGTTCGGGAACCTTGATTAAACCAATAGAACCTTCTTCATCAAGCTCTGTTCAGAAAGGGCTAGAATCCTATTTTGTACCTGCTGTTGACAAAGCAAAGGTTCTGAACCAATCAAAGATAAGATTCCTATTAAGAAGACTCTTGCTAAGTGCTTGAGCATTAGAAGTCTATGTTAGAACAAGATTTGGTTTTGCAAGGTATCTTTTTGTTTTGATAATAACAAAGTTGTATTTTTGTGAGAACAATTTTGGTACTCTAACGTTTGTTTTCTTAAGTATTGACAAACAGGTTCTAACGCTGATAAAGATAATTCTGACTCTAATAAAGATAGCTCTGACTCTGAAAGAGAACATGTGAAACATCACTCTCAAATTCTCAAAAGTTGCTTATGCGTCGTAGAAGCAAGATTGCTTATGATCTACTGTACTTCAGAAAGACTCTAAGAAGACAATATGTTATTGCTGCAATGTTCTCTTGGATTCTGGCTCTGAATATAACTCTGATACTTATCTTCTGAAGACTAAGTGCTAACGACTCTGAAGACAAGGTTCTGATGAACAAGTTCTGAAGACTCTGAAGACTTAAGTTTCTGAAGACCAAGTTCTGAAGACTCTGAAGACAAGGTTCTGCTGAACAAGTTCTGAAGACTCTGAAGACTTATGTTTCTGATAACCAAGGGTCTGAAGAAGGAGTGCTGAAGACTCTGAAGACAAGGTTCTGCTGAACAAGTTCTAAAGACTCAAGACTCTGAAGACCCAGTGATCCATTCTTCTGATCATGCTTCAATCATATCAATTCAGAAGCCTCTGATGAATAGAAGAAGATGAAACGTTTGTGAGGGAAAATAGGACATAGTACAGATCAAACACGTTATTTTCCACTACCATTCCACTACCCTGATTTGGTGGTACAAAGGATAATTTCAGTGTACGATTTTCATCCTAACATAACGACATTATTTCATGTCGCCAGTATTTAACTGATATTCCTAATCTGCCCTTCAACGGATCTTTTTCTGGCTATATTAAGACTTGATCATTCAAAGAATCCAGTGTGGGTCACACCAAGTGTGAAAAATATATATACAAAAACACTGATTCATACGAGAAAGAACTCAAAAATAGAGAAATCCATGAGTGAACAGTAAAGCACCACAATACAAAGAAGAAGGTTGTTCTTACTGTATAGATTTTCTCAAAGTTAGTTTGAGCTAGAAATTGTGTTTATATCAGCTTATGTAAGAAGCATTTTATTGTAAACATTGTATTTGATCAATAGTTGTTTGTATTTCTTAAGGGACAGTTGGGTCAGAATCCTTAAGAAGAGACAGTTAGTTTGTGTATGTTAGTCACCAGCAGTTGCTAGTGCAGTTGTAATCAGTTTGGTTATAGTGGATTAAGTCCTTGTGTATAAGGCGAAATCACCTTGGCGGGTGGACTGGATTAACTTGATAGTTTTCAAGTGAACCAAGATATATCGTGTGTCTTTCTCTATTGTTAGTCTATTTGTTATCTTTGCCTGAGTTTCACAAAAAGCTTTCATTTTGAAAACCCAATTCAAACCCCCATTTCTTGTGTTTTTCTCACACCTTCAATTGGCATCAGAGCTCCGGTTCTGATTATGATAAAACGATTTATCAACACTTCACCGTGTTCAGTACCGATCCAGTATTTGTGTGAGATATCATGGTTGCTGCAGCTAATGTTAATACTGTTGTAGAAGAGAAAGATCATTACAGTGCCAAACCACCAGTCTTTGATGGTGAAAAGTTTGACTACTGGAATGACAGAATAGGAAGTTTCTTTATTGGTTATGATGTAGATCTTTGGGATCTGGTAGTCAATGGCTACACTCACCCAGTTGATGCTACAGTTGCTAAAATATCTAGAAGTGATATGACCAACCAACAGAAGAAAGATTATAAGAATCATCACAAGGCAAGAACCATATTGCTAAATGCTATCTCTTATACTGAGTGTGAGAAGATAACAAATAGAGATACTGCCAAATCCATTTTTGATTCTCTGAGAATGACTCATGAAGGAAATGCTCAAGTTAAGGAGACAAAGGCGCTGGCCCTAATCTAAAAATATGAGGCATTCAGGATGAAAGATGATGAAATAGTTGAGACTATGATTTTAAGGTTTCAAATGCTAGTCACAGGACTTAAAGTTCTGGACAAAGGTTACTCAACTGCTGATCATGTTAAAAAGATCATTAGAATCCTTCCCAAGAAATTGAGACCTATGGTAACAGCTCTAAAGCTATTCAAGGATCTTAACAGCATAAGTCTTGAAGAACTTGTTAGTTCTTTAAGAATTCATGAGATAGGGCTTGAAGAAGATGAACCTCAGAAGAAGAGTAAAACTATTGCTCTTAAGTCTAAACCTGAAAAGGCAAAGGCTTATCAAGCTGAAGAAGAATCAATAGATTTTGATGAAGAATCAGAAGATGAGCTGTCACTGATTTCCAGAAGGATCAACAAACTCTGGAAACACAGAAACTTCAAAGGTTCAAAAATAAATAAAGGCTGCTCTGAGTCATCATCTGGACAGAAGAAGCAGAACTCTGAAAAGGAAGTCATTTGCTATGAGTGTAATGAGCCAGGTCATTACAAGAACGAGTGTCCAAAGCTCAAGAAAGACAAGAAGCCTAAGAAGAGCTTCTCCAAAGTGAAGAAAGGACTGATAGCAACTTGGGACGACTCTGATTCTGAAGATGAAGAAGACTCTGATGAAGAGCAAGCAAATGTTGCACTAGTAGCAACAATTGATGATGAAGTTTCTGGAGAACCAGAAGACAAAATATCATCAGACCCAGAATCAGACTCTGACTCTGACTCAGAGGTATTATCTAAACTCTCTCGTTGAGAATTAGAGTCATGTCTTTCGGAAATGCTGGAAAAATATCAAACTCTTCAGAGTAAATACAAAGATCTTAAAAGATCACATGTAATTGCTTCTGAGGAAAAAGATAAGCTTGAGCAGAATAATTCTTCTCTAAATGAAAACATTATTTCCTTAAAAAATAGTAATTGTGCCCTGAAAAGCAAGATTGCTAAATTAGAAGAAGAATTAATCTCCAATGTCTCTGACACAAGCTGTATCAACAAGTATGATAGAGCATTCAAGTATTTTCTAGCTAAAAGCATAGATAGAAGCAGAATAGCTTCCATGATATATGGAGTTAGCAGAAATGGTAAGAAAGGTTTGGGATATACAGAACCATCTGAAATTGACGAAAGTTAAACTGTTAAACCAAAACCTCTCTTTGACCATTTTGTGCCTTCTGGCACTGAGATTGTTTGCTCTGAGTTTGCACAAGAACCCCCACCGACACAGAAATCTGTTTCTAAAGTTAAATATCATGCACAAATTCCACTTGATTATCCTGTTGCACAAAAGCCCAAAGTTGTGAAACACTCTGGGAAAACTAACAAGAGAGGACCCAGAAAGTGGGTACATAAGGACAAGATAATCTATGTTGCAGATATCCTTAGCATCTCAGTTGAAACACCAATCATAGTACATGGACAGTGGTTGCTCGCGACACATGACGGGAAGAAGGCACATGTTCCAAAGTCTGGAACTTAAGTCTAGAGGCTTCGTCGGTTTTGGAGGAAACCAGAAAGGAAAAATCATTGGCTCTGGAACCGTTGGTAATGGTAACCTTCCTTCTATTACTGATGCTCTTTTAATCGATAGTTTGATGCATAACTTGTTGTCAATTAGTCAACTTAGTGACAATGGTTATGATATCATCTTTAATCAAAAGTCCTGTAAGGCTGTAAGTCAGAAAGATGGTTCAATCCTATTTGTCGAAAAGAGGAAAAACAACATTTATAAGATTAGACTTTCTGATCTTTGTGAATAGAATGTCAAATTCTTAATGTCTGTTAATGAAGAGCATTGGGTATGGCATAGACGTTTAGGCCATATTAGCATGAGGAGGATTTCTCAACTAAATAAGCTTGAACTTGTCAGAGGCTTTCCAAATATGAAGTATTCTTCAGATGCTCTTTGTGAAGCATGTCAGAAGGTAAAGTTTTCTAAAACTTCCTTTAAAGCAAAGAATGTTGTGTCCACCTCTAGACCGTTAGAACTTCTACACATTGATTTGTTTGGACCAGTGAAAACTGCCACAATCAGTGGAAGAAGTATGGATTAGTAATCATTGATGACTATAGTCGTTGGACATGGGTAAAATTCCTGAAACACAAGGATGAGTCTCATTCGTGTGTCTCTACCTTTTTCTCTCAAGTGCAAATAGAAAAGGATTGTAAAATAGTCAGAGTCAAAAGTGATCATGGAGGAGTATTTGAGAACAAATACTTTGATAATCTTTTTGATTCCCATGGCATTTCCCACTATTTCTCCTGTCCTAGAACTCCATAAAAAAATGGATTAGTGGAAAGGAAGAATAGGACTTTGCAAGAAATGGCTCGTACCATGATCCAAGAAACTGACATGGCTAGGCACTTCTGGGCAGAGGCAGTAAATACAACATGTTACATTCAGAACAAGATCTCAATAAGATCTATTCTGGGTAAGACTCTTTATGAATTGTGGAAGAATAGAAAACCCAACATTTCATATTTTCATCCCTTTGGATGTATTTGTTTTATGTTGAATACTAAAGAGAATCTTGGCAAGTTTGACTCCAAAGCTAAAAAGTGTTTACTGTTAGGATACTCTGAACACTCTAAAGGCTACAGAATATATAACACAAAAACACGAATTGTTGAGGAATCAATTCATGTCAGATTCAATGATAAGCTTGACCCTGAAAAGTCAAAGCTAGTTGAAAAGTTTGCAGATCTGAAGATCACCTTATCAGAATCTAATGAAGAAGAAGAATCAACAAAAGTAGACAAAGATGCAGACTCTCCAGATTCAGATACAACCTTACCAGAAAGTGAAAATAATACATCTCATCAGAAGAAGAATAGATTAAATCCTACTCATTTTGAAGAATTGATTCTGGGAGATAAAGTTGATCCTGTCAGAACTCGTTCATTATTCAGACATTCTGAAGAAACTCTTATGGGCTTGGTGTCTCTGATAGAACCAACATCAGTTGATGAAGCTCTTAAGGAAAATGAGTGGATTATGGCCATGCAAGAAGAACTGAATCAATTCACCAGAAATGATGTCTGGGATCTTGTTCAGAAACCCAAAGGTGTCCACGTCAATGGAACTAAATGGGTATTCAGAAACAAGTTAGATGAGAAAGGTGAGGTCGTAAGAAACAAAGCACGGTTGGTTGCACAAGGTTATATAGTCAACAAGAAGGGATAGACTATACAGAAACCTTTGCACCAGTTGACAGGTTAGAATCTATTCGCATTTTATTCTCATTCGCTGTGAATCATGACATTACTTTATATAAGATGGATGTAAAGAGTGCATTTTTAAATGGATATATTTCTAAAGAAGTGTATGTGCACCAACCTCCTAGTTTTGAGAGTTCTGAAAACCCATATTTTGTTTTCAAACTTAAAAAAATTGGTATATGGTCTGAAACAGGCTCCCAGAGCTTGGTATGAAAGACTAAGTAACTTTCTTTTGGAAAATGACTTTACCAGAGGAAAAGTGGATACAACACTCTTTTGTAAAACATTTAAAAATGACATTTTGATTGTTCAAATCTACGTTGATGATATTATATTTGGTTCTGCTAATATTTCCTTGTGCAAGGAATTTTATAAGTTAATGCAGGCTAAATTTGAAATGAGTTTGATGGGAGAACTCAGATTCTTTCTGGGAATTCAGATTGATCAATGATCAGAAGGAATGTACATTCATCAGAGCAAGTATACAAAAGAACTTCTGAAGAAATTCAATATGTCAGAAAGTAAACCTGCTAAGACTCCTATGCATCCGACATGCATTCTAGAGAAAGAAGAAGTAAGTAAAAAGGTTTGTCAGAAGCTCTATCGTGGTATGATAGGCTCTCTTCTGCATTTGATAGCTTCTCATTCAGATATTCTGTTCAACGTATGTCTTTGTGCTCGTTTGCAATCAGATCTAAGGGAAACTCACTTAACTAGTGTTAAGAGAATCCTAAGGTATCTAAAAGGAACAACTAACCATGGCTTGATGTATAAGAAAACATCAGAGTACAAGCTTTCTGGTTAATGTGATGCAGATTATGCTGGAGACAGATTGGAAAGGAAAAGCACTTCTGGAAACTGTCAGTTTTTGGGAAGTAACCTCATCTCATGGGAAAGCAAAAGACAATCAACAATTACTCTCTCAACTGCAGAAGCAGAATACATCTCAACATCTCTATGCAGTACTCAGATACTCTGGATGAAGAATCAACTTGAAGATTATCAGATACATGAGTGTAACATTATCTTCTGTGATAATACTTCTGCCATTTGTTTATCTAAGAATCCTATTCTACATTCTAGGGCAAAACATATTAAAATAAAACATCACTTTTTACGTGACTATGTTCAGAAAGGTATTTTTCAGTTAAAATTTGTGGATACAGATCACCAGTGCGCTGATATTTTCACAAAACCCCTTGCTGAAGATAGATTCGTATTCATTCTAGAAAACCTATTTTAATGTGCCAAGCTACCAGAACGTCTGATATAAGATTCTGATGTTAAGCAAAGTGTGTTATTTATTATTTTTATTGACTTTCTGATTCATGATACTTCTACAAGTTAGAAGATGTCCTAATCAGAAACTAGTCCAGTCAGTTATCTCTTGGTATTCTTGACGTTGGAAACATCAAACGTGCTCTCTTGAAAACAAACGGCTAAGATTATTTGTGACACGTGTCCAAAATCAAATCATACCTACTGTGGAAGAGACACCTCGAGCGTTGTGATTTCGTGAGACTAGGTTTCAAGTAATTATTTCCTATTACTCCCACCTTGTCATAATCATTATTTTTGTTATAAATATGCACTCTCTCACTTCACACACTACGCTACTCTCACTTCCAAAACTTTTTTTCTTACAAACCCTAAAACCCTTTTGTACTCTGTAACTCCATCCTCTTCATCAATGGCAGAACCATCTCAAACTATCTCCAAAGCTAAGCTACTTAGATATTAGTGCACTATTCTGGAAGAATGTTTTATCTCTCTCAACACGCCGGTAAATGAACTTCGATTTCTTAGTGAATCCATGGTTAACTTCACAAATCTATTGGATAATGGATGTGATCTTACTCAAACACTTGAATTCTAAGGATGGAACAATTACTTTAATAGATTGCAAGGATCCTCCCTTCCAAACTTGGTTAAATATTTTTGGATTCATGCAATCACTAGTAGAAATGTCATCGTTTCCACTGTGTTCAGAAGATGAATCATCATCACAGAAAAAACTATATGTGACTTAATCTCTCATGATGGAAAGGGACTAAGAATCATCAATGTTCAACAAGATAAGCAAAGGGAAGACAAGGTCACAACTGCTATTTTTAAAGAAGGAACTGTTCTGGATTCTAAAAAGGATCCCTCCTCATCATTCTTGAAAGATACTCTAAGAGTTTGGTTCAAAATCATGTTGGGGACTATGTATCATCGTCATCCTACTCATTAATCTAATTACATCAATTTGTCACAAAAGTATGTTCTATACTTTCTATTGAAAGGAAATAAAATTCATCTTCCTTGTATCCTGTTCAACTTTCTGAGAGACTCTATAGTTAACTCAAGGACAGGCTCCTCCAAGAAGGGAAATCATATCCCTTACGGCAGACTCCTCTCTGATATTTTCACTGAGTCGGGTTTAGTTGATGATCTATTGGTTGCTGGGTTCACTAAAGAACTTGACAAATCTTCTGGACAGACTTTTTGGGCTAAGAACTTAAAGAATATGAAGCTTCTTAAGAAAATCACTCATCGACCTACTATTCCAAACCAGTTTGAACTTAAGTTTGTTCGATTTCCAATCTCTGGATTTCCACTCTTTTCAAAGATCTACAATCCAAAAGAACTTGAAAACTATTTTGCTTGATGTGTAGATGAACCATTAGATGCATGGATTGGCCTGGATAATCTGTCGGATACTCTTCCTAAAATCTTTCAGAGAAAGGGAAAAGGCAAGAAAAATAAAAGTGATGATGAGGACGGATCATCAACAAAGAAGATGAAGATGACATCTACATCAAATCCTCCCCGAACAACAAAGTAAGTCTTTTGAATCTCCATCTGTAACTGCACCTGTTTCTATTGACAGAAATATGTCTTCATCTCTTCCCATTTCATCACCACCACCTACAACTCAACCATTATTTTTAGCTCCTCCACCAATATTTTCTACTGTTGTCACCACATGCCCAACACCCATTTCTGAATCAATTACTAAAATAATTCCATCTTCTACACCATTTTCACCACATTCTCTTGAACTTACCTCAACTCAACTAACTTCCACCATTTTTATCCAACCAACTCTTGTCACATATTTTCAACTATCTCCAACAAATTCCTTACCTTTAACCACTCAAATCATTGAAGAGATTCTCAATGAACATCCTCAAACAACCATCTCACCATCACCAACTTCATTTACTGCTCCACAACTAATTCCAAAATCCATAATAGATAATCCTGAACCTTCTCTAAACAATGATACCACCATTCTTGATGACTCTGTTGAAGAAAATCAACCTTTACCTGAGAATCAGCCCTCTGGCCTTCCTCCTAACCTAGATGAAGAAATATCTGTTTTTAAGGATAGTTTGGTTATGAGATTCAAGACACTCTCTGATGAATCAAATTCTAGTGAAGACCCTTATGATTTGGGTGCTTCATGGGGTCAATTCAATCAGTGGATGTCTGAGGAATTTTAGAAGATTCAAAATCTTTCTGTCCAGACAAAGGGTTATTTTGCTCAACAAGCTGAAAAGAGGTTGTAAAAGAAGAAGGAAGCTGAAGCTAAGCTAGCTACAGAAAAGAAACTGGCAGAAAGGTTAGCCAAAGAAGCTCAAGATAGAAAGGCTGAAAGATTAGCTAAGGAGGCTAAAGATTAAGCTGAAAAAGAAGCTGCTAAAAACTCCTCTTCTGATCTAGTGTTGAAAACTCTAGCTACCCTTCAGAAGCAACATGAGTTGTTCAGAGCAAGAATGGACAAGCAAGATGAAGTCACTGTCAACATTCAGAATGGTCTTGCTCAGATTCTTTAGAGGCTCCCTCCTCCTTCTCAACCTTAGGCACTTTTTTAGGCTACCCCGTAGTTTTCCTTTGACTGCTTGTTTCTTGATGTACTTTTGGATTATCTTTTTTTATTATCCTTTCTGATTATGACAAAAGGGTGAGTATTAATATGGAAAGTTATTTTGATAAATATCTTGTCTCTAATCATAGCTCTAACATTCTAACACTTCAATTGCATATCTTTTTAGAATGTTTTTCAGGAAAAATATTTATATTGGCAAAATGACTCTGATATCAATCAGGCTCTGATCTACTTAATCAAGCTCTATTATCAGAATGCATCACCACTATAATCAAGCTCTGATATTATGGATCTGCCTAGATCATTGCAATCAGGCTATGTATCCCAAATCTTATAAGATTTTGTTAAGTCTTAGATTCTGGGGGGCTTGATAAAGGGAAGTTTACTTTGAACTAATCTGAGTCAATTCTTATTATCTTCGTACAAAATTGTGTTATCAAAATACATTGTTTTGTCATTATCAAAAAGGGGGAGATTGTTAGAACAATATTTGGTTCCACAATGTATCTCTTTTTTTATAATAACAAAGTTGTATTTGTGTGAGAACAATTTGGGTAGTCTAACGTTTGTTTTCTTAAGTATTGACAAACAGGTTCTAACGCTGATAAAGATAATTCCGACTCTGATAAAAATAGCTCTGACTCTGAAAGAGATCATGTGAAAGGTCACTCTCAAATTCTCAAAAGTCGCTTCTGCGTCAAAGAAGCAAGATTGCTTCAGATCTACTGTGCTTCAGAAAGACTCTAAGAAGACAATATATTGTTGCTGCAATGTTCTCTTGGATTCTGGATCTGAATATAACTCTGATACTTATCTTCTGAAGACTAAGTGCTAACGACTATGAAGACAGGTTCTGAAGAACAAGTTCTGAAGACTCTGAAGACTTAAGTTTCTGAAGACCAAGTTTTGAAGACTCTGAAGACAAGGTTCTACTGAACAAGTTCTGAAGACTCTTAAGACTTATGTTTTTGATAACCAATGGTTCTAAAGAAGGAGTGCCGAAGACTCTGAAGACAAGGTTCTGCTGAACAAGTTCTGAAGACTCAAGACTCTGAAGACCTAATGATTCATTCTTCTGATCATGCTTCAATCATATCAATTCAGAAGCCTCTGATGAATAGAAGAAGATGAAACATTTGTGAGGGAAAATAGGACATAGTACAGATCTAACACGTTATTTTCCACTACCATTCCACTACCCTAATTTGGTGGTACAAAGGATAATTTCAGTGTACGATTTTTATCCCAACATAACGGCATTATTTCAAGTCGCCAGTATTTAATTGATATTCCTGATCTGCCCTTCAACGGATCTTTTTCTGGCAATATTAAGACTTGATCATTCAAAGAATCCAGTGTGCGTCACACCAAGTGTGAAAAATATATATACAAAAACACTAATTCATACGAGAAAGAACTCAAAAATAGAGAAATCCATGAGTGAACAGTAAAGCACCACAATACAAAGAAGAAGATTGTTCTTACTGTATAGATTTTCTCAAAGTTAGTTTGAGCTAGAAATTGTGTTTATATCAGCTTATGTAAGAAGCATTTCATTGTAAACATTGTAGTTGATCAAACAGTTGTTTGTATTCCTTAAGGGACAGTTGGGTCAAAATCCTTAAGAAGAGACAGTTAGTCTGTGTATGTTAGTCACCAGCAATTGCTAGTGCAGTTGTCATTAGTTTAGTTATAGTGCATTAAGTCCTTGTGTATAAGGCGAAATCACCTTGGCGGGTGGACTGGATTAACTTGATAGTTTTCAAGTGAACCAGGATATATCGTGTGTCTTTCTCTATTGTTAGTCTATTTGTGATCTTTGTTTGAGTTTCACAAAAAGCTTTCATTTTGAAAACCCAATTCAAACCCCCTATTTATTGTGTTTTTCTCACACCTTCAGTCTCTTGCTTGTGTGCTTGAGCATTAGAAGTCCTTTACTCGTGTATTTGTGAAGGCTCTAAAAGATTTGACTAAATTTTTGTAAAACATGGTGTTGAACAAGATGTTCCAACATGATGAAATCTGCTGAAAGAAGATATGTCAGACAATATGTCACAGCTGGTGGACTCAATGTCTTGGTCTGATATAGAAGGTTTTTGTTGATCTGTCCAAGATTTAAGGAGCAATCAGATCATGGATCAAGGAATAAATAAATAAATATTTTGAAGCCCATGCACAGCTGAAGAATATAAAATGAAGACCAAGACCTAGGGTAGAATATGAATTCTTATTAAGACTTTTGTAAAGTAGAAAATAAGGGTTTAGGGTTTTAAGAGTCGTGTACTTTCTTGTGTTGTAAGTCACCCTTTGAATCGTTTGATGCATCGCGGTAGACATAGTTTTACAGATTCAAAAACCTGTAGGTAATGGATTGTGTATTGTTCTTGGATGAAGTTATTAAGACAGCTCAAGAGTTATTGTTAGTCAAGAGTCTTGACTGAATATTGTATTAGAAGGGGTGTCTTTCAATTGAACAGATTAATGCACTTGCTGGAGGTTGTAACTGTTAGATATCACTGAGGTGATTTAGGAATTGAGATGGGTTTCTCTTATCTAGATGGAGTTTCTAGATAGAATTGAACTGGTTAGGGAATTAAGTGATAAGTTACCAGAGGTTGTATACTTAGAATTAATACTAGTTATAGTGAATTCATTTTTGGCTTGGTAGCCCCTAGATGTAGGTGTTGTTGTTCACCGAGTTAGGTCATCATATCTTTGTGTTATTTACCATTCTATTATGTTCAATTCAGTTTGCTCTCTTGATCAGAAGTTTATGTCTTGACTGATGTTGAAACATCTATCACGACATTATTTTAACCTGAAGTGTTTTTGAATGTTTATGTTCTGTCCTTGTTTAGGTTTTAGCAGAGATCAATGTCTCGGCATCTAATAGGACATATGTTATCTGCTTGCCAAAATTTTAATTGGTTCTGTTTATGGATGAGTTCTAGGGAAGATACTTTCTGGTCTTTGAACAAGGTAGGTGGTTGCATGATCAGACCATTCCTTGGTGTTGTTGGATAGGTTGTTCCAGACAAATAACTACTAATGTTTGACTGATACTTTCTGAAGTTTCTACCGCTGCTACTGATAATGATGTTATTGTTACACATGGTGCCTTATAAGATGTTCTGACATCTTACCTGTTGCATGTTAAAGTTAGTGTCCGTTTCTATAATTGTTCTTGTCACCTCTAGCTGGGAGTAATAGACAAGAGGGAGCAATGTAACCTGGAGTCCTCTGATAGATCTTTCTATGTTGCTTGGGAGATAGTTTCAATCAGGTAACATGAAGGGAAATAGGAGGAAAAGGGTTATGTTGAGGTCTTGTGTATCCATTGAATTTGATAAACACTCTATGTCATGTTTAAAGTAGCCCAAGATACTTGAGTTTTCTCTCAAGTCCACTCATAAAGGCATTTTTTAATAATAGAGTCAGAAATGAAGATGGTCAAGTGGATGCTTCTAGGTTTCTGAAAATGTGTCATGAGAATGTCATATCATTGAAGAGAGCCAAGAGCAAGTCACTCTTACTTCCAACCCTACAAGAGATTGTCCTTGCTTGAGGATCTCCTATTAGAATTGCTGGAACTGGAGTAATTGTTCATCAATATTAAAGTAGTCTCATGAGTGTAAAGACATTGGATTTGTGATTCTGTTTATCAAAGGTGGTTTCTGGTGTGTCTGAAGATGGTTTTCTGAGGAAGATTCATGCCTTGAAGATTTCTTCCTAGGTTGTGCTGGAAGCCTTATTTCTGGTTTTTGTAGCTAGAGTAAGGAGGGATGTGTCATACCCTAATTTTTTACCCTGAGATTCTGTTTTTCGTTTCGCATCGTCTGCATAGCATAACATGCACTTCATCTTGCATTGTGTCTGAAATGTCAGTTAGAATAAATTTGTTGGATTTACAAACAAACTGGTCTAAATTTATTTTAAAATCTGACCAAACGCTGTATTTTTCCAGTATGTTTATTTCGCGCTGATTATTTTGGTGTGTTCATTTTATTTTATTTTTCGAGCACTTTTCTGCCCGACTTTTTATTTTGTTTTTTAATCATTTTTATTTTTTTAGTTAAATAATTATTTAATTTATTTAGATTTAATTAGATATTTAATTTTTATTAATTAATTTTATTTTTAATTTGTTTATTAATATTTTCTTTTTTTATAAAAAACACAAAAACATCCTATTTAATCAATACTTAATTATGTTTCTCCTTCTAAAAACAAAAAAAAAACATAATATTTAATTCTTTTTATTTTTGTCTCATTATAAAAAACAAAATCCATCATCAATTACAATTTTCAAAAACATGTCTCAGACACAATCAATTGAAAAAGGAAGGTTTTCAAACCACAACACAATCCAGCATCAGCATCCAAGTCCTTTCCAAAACAATGATGAAACATAATTCAAACATGTCACAAACTTGCTCGCACAAAAAGGGAAAGTTTTTTATCACACAAGCAACACAAAATCAGCAGCAATGTTTTGGCATTCATTTCGAAATCAAGAGCTTTAAGGCCTATAAAAGGACAATATATATTCAATCCTAACAATCCTTCCCACAGACACTTCATCTCACAAAAACCTTCTTTTTCTTCACTAATTAATCACTACCTTCATATAATTTTTTAAAAATGCCATCTCCACATACAAACTGGCACCGTCGAGAAACCAAGAGACGCGAGAGAGAAAAAATTTATTCACATCCAGTTTTTTGGTAGTCTTGCTTTCCCTTATTTTTTTCTTTTTTTATTTTATTTTACTATACTTTTGCATTTTGTTTTGTTTTTGTATATATGTAATACGGTGTATGATTTCTGTTTGCTTCATTTTATTTTATGACTACAGTTATACATAATATATGGTTACATTATAAATCCTGTTATAAAGTTTATATATTAGTTACTTCTCTTCCTTTTCATAGTGTGGGTTACAATTATATATCTAGATTTGTATTATAGATTTTACTAAAAGTTTTATATATTATTTATTTATTTTTTATAGTTTTTTATTACAGCTTTATCTTTTAGTTTCTATTATAATTTTATACATATATATATATATATATATATATATATATATATATATATATATATATATACTTTCTTTCAATGTTGAGTTTTTCATACATATATATATTTTTGGTTTAAACTATCATATTTATTGTTGCATATTATATACTTTTTTCGGTTGTGTTTGGCATATATATTGATTTTGGTTTAAGTTTATATATAAATGTATCCATTCCTTTTAGTTATAAATTTACATTTCTCGAGTGTGTGGAGCATATTGATCATTTTGCGAGTGTCATAACGTTGCTACTGCATTCTGTAACTTGAAAGTGTGTTTGCAAACTGTAATTTTATATTTTAATAATGTGTCTTTACTTTGTATGATATTAGAAAAGAAAGAACAAAAAAAAAACTCTCTTTTAATCCTATTTTTCTTTTCTTTTATTTTATTACTTTAACTTTCTAGTTTTATAGTTAATTTGAAATATTAAAAAAAAAAACAAAACAAAAAATATTTTTATCACTTATTTTGATATTTTCTTATTTTTTTTAGTTTTAATTACTTATTTGTTAAATATTAAAAAAATGTAAAAAATATTAGGTTAATTATTAATTTATTTAAATATTTTTATTTAATTTGATTAATTAAATTATTAATTAATCTTATTAAATGTTTATATTTAATTTGATTAATAATTCATTTGTAGCCCGATTCTATTTTGCGGCTTGCTTGTTCTCTCTGATTAATTCTTGGTGTTTTCCCATGATTATTTTTACGATGTTTTGTCGTGAACGTGTTTGTCGATTTCTTTACATGATGCTTTGCCGTGTCTATTATTGATTTTACTTGTCGTTGATTACCATGATGTTCTTTCATGTGTATTTCTGTGATACTGTGTTTGTGTCTTCATTTATTGCTTGCCTTTTACATGATGTTCTCCCGTGTTCCTGCTGTTTTCTATTCCTTGTTGACCTGATCCAAGGGAAGGGACTGTATGTTGACTTATCGTCATTATGCATGTCCCTCGTCTGTTCGTTACTTGTCTTTGTTGTTCTTAGTTCTTAGAACCTGGCAACCCGTAGTCGTCTGAACTACGGACGCTCTGATTTCTCAAAGTTTCTTTTGAGAATACGTAGGTGAAGATGGCTGGTTTATACCTGAGTGAATCACACACTCAAAGATACAACAGAGTCACCACCGAACTTTATTTAGTCCCAAAGGACAGGGAAAATATCGATAAAACCCAAGGGGGAGAGAAACGGGAACGGGGGTCGGTTATGTGAAAGGAAGGTACTAGCACCTTACGCATCTGTCGTACTCGACGGGAACCATTTTGCTTGCTTCTAGGCTTGGATGAGTTATCTATCTAAAGGCTTCTAGCTATAAGAAGGAGGAGAGAGAGAGAGAGAGAGAGAGAAGAAAAGGAAAGAAAGTGCTCGCGGAGGATTAGGACCCTCGTGCCTACGTACCCTCATAGTGCAATGAGGAAATCAGAGCGCCGTAGTTCATGGAACCAGGGAAAAGAAAGGAAATGAGGAAGGTGGAAGGGTAGAAGAGTGCTCGCCAAGATCATTGCGATCTTGTACCTACGTATCATACATTCGAACGAATGCAGAATCAGAGCTTTCGTAGTTCGAGGAACTAAGACGGAAAAAAGAAAAGGAAAGTGGTGTTAAAACCAAGAACAAAAGAGGGAGAGAAAAGATCCGCTGGGGATACAAAAGAATTGGTGTCAGAACCAAGAAAGGCCGAAAAGAATTCGGTATGAACAGAAAAAACTGTGATTAGCCGAAAAGAAACGAGTGATTAACCAAGAGAAGGTGATTAACTCGAAAGGGGTTCAGTATTTTAACAGACAGGCTGTGGTTAACTGAAAAAATGGGTGATTAACCAAGAGAAGGTGATTAACCCAAGAGAAACTCAGTATGTTAACAGATAGACTATGGTTAACTGAGAAGAAGTGCAAATTGGTGTTTTAACTGACAGGCAGTGGTTAACCAACCAAAGGGAGAAGAACCAAGAGAAGGTTGCGAACTTCGCAAGAATTTAGGTGTTTAACAGGAAGACTGTGTTTAACCGAAGAAAAAGGAATTGAGACTCTTCAGGGGGATCAAAAGGCAATGATTGACCATAAGAAAAGAATGTTGAGACAAGGGAGAGGGATGCTAACCCAAGACAATGATCTTAACCAAGAAGGATGACGATTGATCAAAAGAGAGATAGAAAGAGATAAGAGTGATTAGGGATCGACTCAACTGGGGAAGGAGATACACTACCGCCTAGAGATAGAGATGACTAAGCCAGGCACAGGGTCATTCGTCTCCTACCTGAAATAGTCAGAATGAGAGTAGGAATTCTCCCTTCTCATTCCTTCTCTAACACACAGGGTGTAGTGTAGAAGTTGAAACAGACAACGCAACAGCTCCAATTTGTACAGTGCTCCAGTGCCGTGCTCTAGTGCGTCGTGCGAAACTCCAACTCCGCGGGGAAAGAGAGAAAGAAAGCTCTAAAGGAAGCCTAAAGAGAAGTGCCAAATGGAGGATTAATAATCGAAATGAATTTTTGATTAATTAATCAAAAGGGGGGAGTATGCTAATAATTTCCAAAATGAATTGAAAAATTATTAAAGCAAAGGGTGCATTATTTATTGTACAAGATTAAGCTTATCCTTTGAAGAATAAACTTAATTCAATCATGAATGGAAAGTGCAAAACAGTACCAAATGATATTTAGTAAGCATTACAAATCATGTATCATGTGATCAAAGAAAGTGCAAAAATGATCATGTTTACACAATGCCAAGAATATGAACAAATTGAATAATCGGAATCGTGCATCGAAAGTTCGTGAATATGCTTCAAACAGAGGTTAAACAACTCATAAAACATCCACAAATATCAAGCATATCAAGCCATGGAAGTTAAATGAGGAAAGAAGATCAAACAAGCTTGAAAAATAGGAAAATTTCACATTCTGGTTCAGAGTTAATCGCTTAACCATTTACAGTGCAAAATTGGTTAATCTATTAACAGCACAAAAATCAGCAAAATTATACTGGTTAATCGATTAACACTTGAAAAACAACAAAATTACACTGGTTAATCTATTAACACTTTTTGCACTGAAAAGTGCTATCGGTTAACACTGAAGCAGTGGCAAAAAAACAGTTTTCAAAAGTGCTTCCAGCCACTTAATCACTTATCCAAGCATTCTCATGTTATGGTTTACATTTGTGCACGAAAATCACATGAATTATGAGCAATTAATCATATAATTGAAAGCATTAACATGCAGATCAAAGCTCAAGAAAGACACATGATTAGACGAACCAAAAAATGATCGAACTACATCGCAAATGATACAAAAACGTTCGAAACTGTAAAATGTGCAAAGAGATACCTACCTACAAGCCGGAGAATTGGCTTGGTGATTGTTGCAAAGTGATCTTGATGAAGATAATCAAAGAAAACCAGAGGAATCTTCAATTGTAGCCGAATCATACCGAAACTGAGCAAATTGCGACGAAACTTCCGAAATACGAATTCGAACCGTAGAATCTTGAAGCAAACACTTGAGATGAATCCAAAAGCTAATAAAACTCCAGAAAATCAAGTATAATTGCAAGATGTTGAAGGTTAAGCTCAAGAAATAATCACTTCCAATGTAGAAGTGATTATTCTTCAATGGTGAAGAGCTATGGTGAGGTTTAGGAAAAAATGTAGATGAAGAAGAAGAAGTTGCAGAAAAATTCAGAGAGAATTGAGAGTGAAGTGTGAGAAATTTGTGTGCAATGATTGAAGGTCCTTGTGAAAATAGTGAAGCTTTGTTTATATAGAGGATAGGTATGGCGTGTGAGAGGTTTGGAATTAGGCTAGGAGTTAGCTTTGGGTGGTTTGGAATTAGGCTAGGAGTTAGTTACACTTGACTCATCGAGTCAAGCGGTTAACTCGGTTAGTTAGGAAGTTAACTCGGTAGCAATCCCAATGTGAATCCAAATCAAGTGGTTCACATGCTTGGAAATTAAGTAACATGGTGGACTTAATTCAAAGTGATGTATTGGAATAAATGCCTTGAATTGTCTTGAAAAGTCTTGAAATGTATAGAAATATCTAGAATATTCCACACAATTCTAGAAACAAGTGGAACCCCAAAAAAGTGGAGGAAAAGTTGTTGTCATGAAAATGCAGCAGAATTTTCCAATTTTACGAGGGTTAATCTATTAACACTTTTTGCACTGAAAAGTGTTAATAGATTAACCAAGCCAAAAAGTGCCCAATTTGCATGAAAAAAGGTGCTTTGGCTACAGTTTCGATTTTCAACCTCTTGCTTTGATGAATTGGCATAAAAACCCTTGTTTTGTGCTTGTGTTGATGATGTGATGACTTCGTGAGGATGCGATTAATTGGGCTTGGAAAACCTGAATATTCCTGCAACAAAATCATAGAGAAAAATGTACGAATGTGTATGCCAACGATGCGAATGCACATGCTTATGCAAAAAAAGAAAAAAGGGAGGTCAAATTTTGGGTTACGACAGTTGCCCTATTAAATCCTCTTGGACCTGAATGTTTGAATTGTACCAGCTTTTCGATGATTCGAGGTAGAAGGGGATTAAATACAAGAGTAGCTCGAAAATTTGGCCGACGGCGACAAAAGAAGGGTTGAATGTTTTGAGGGTTGATAAGTGCAAAGTTAGGCTAAATATCTGTTGGGAGATGAATCAGACAAAGGGAGGTATGCTAATGCATATGTTATGTATGTGCTGTTCTACATGATGCTTGATATCATGTTATGCAACGGTGCTGGTTAAGGTACAGTGTCACAAGCTGGCAGGTTCTAGACGGACCAAAGAATAAGGAAAGGTCTTTGGATGAACCAAAGGAAAGGAAGAGACTTTGAAAAAGTTTTCCATACGCAAACTGGACTTGAAAAGTGTGCCAGACGAGAACCGGTCTTTGAAAAAGGTGTGCCAGATGAGAACTGGACTTTGGAAAAGTGCACTAGACGAGAACTAGAAAAGTTTGCCAGACGAGAACTGGAAAAGTTTGAATAAATCATACAGGAACTGACTGGATTTTGTAAAGATTGGTCAGACGAGAATTGACTATCAGACGAGAACTGGGCTTTGAGAGATAAATCAGATGTGAACTGAACTTTGCAAAAATTTGCCAGACGAGATCTAGACTTTGAAAAGGTGCGTCAGACGAGAATCGAAAAAGTTTGCCAGAAGAGAACTATACTTTGAAAGGATAAGCCGGACGAGAATTTCATTTTTGAAAAGATAGGTCAGATGAGTACTGAACACCAGACGAGAAATGTATTTTAAAGAAGTAAGTCAAATGAGAACCAACCACCAAACGAGAACTGGAATTAAGTTTACTATACGTAAACTGGAATTAAGAAAAGATGAGCCATACGAGAACTGACTACCAGACGAGAACTGGGTTTTAAAGAGATAAGTCAGACGAGAACTGACTACCAGACGAGAACTGGGTTTTGAAGGGCAAGGTCAGACGGGAACTGACTACCAGACGAGAACTGGGATTTAAAGAAATAAGTCAGATGAGAACTGACTACCAGATGAGAACTGGGTTTTGACTAGGATGCTTGTTTGAATCTGCATGGTGTAATGCTCCAACTTGATGAATATGATATGCGTTTGAAGATGCGATGTTGTGCGATGATGATTACTATATGCAGGATGTTAGTGATCAGGTTTTGAGGAGATGTCAAGTATGATCGAGCTTATGACAAGGCTTCATGTTATGCCAGATGAAGGATACGAATGAGTGAAGCGACATGATTAATGAATGAGAAAGGTATATGCAACTGTTCAAGAGAAACTATCAAGTGCTTTTTTTATGGGAGACGAAAGAGTTGAGGTTAGGGTGTAAGCCATAAAGACGTGATTCCCGACACCTACTCCAAGATCAGCAGTTGTTGATGCACCATTGCTCTTGCCCCAAAATAGGGAGAGAACTTGTACTTTGGTAGCTTGTATCTGCCCCAGTCCGTAGGGTATCTGCATGGATTGCCCCAGTCACAAGGTAGGAAATAGTTGTGTCACAGGATAACCCTGATTTAACTTTCCCCAATGTAACAGAATAGTATTCCCCTGATTAATTGTCTCTTGGAGAGGTTAGCTTCTTGTGCTATTGGGATGGCCTGCCCCAGTATGAGCTCTGAAGTGATTTTGCCCCTGGCTGATCGACTTTAGAGGGATTCCCCTGACCAACTGATCTTTGAGACATTTGTCGAATCTCGACGTGATTTCCCTAGATTGGCTGAATCTTAGAGCGGCTTGCCCTTTTGCTCAACGGAGTTTTCAGGCGCTTTGCCCCTTGAGGTGATCAAACTTTCCATTGTGGAAACCTTCTTGATGTCAAGTGCTTGTTCGCAAATAAAAAGTGTTTGTTTTGAAAATGATAATTTTAATGACATGTGTATGTTAGTTTTGAAATCCAAGTATGTCCACTGAGATTATGACATATAGCGACTGAATCACTATTTAGAATGTCATGTCAATACCAGCACAAATGATAATCAAATCTTTAGGAGTCATCTTTGACGCGATTTTACCGTAATAAGCTTTTTTAAATAAACCCTGCTTCAATTAGGTATTTTAAGGGTTGTAACGTGGTCTGGTTCATGGTTTAAGAAAGAAAGGATATATGGCTCAAAATTTATTTTAACCCACCCATTCTCCTTGATGTTCTCTAGTCCTACGTTCAGCTAGTTTGACACAAGCGTTCACCTTTCATAAGGATTTTGAATGGTAGAAGTGACGGTAAAGGAACCGATGAGGGTTTTTGGAGCGGCAGTCACTCACCTTTTGTTTTTGTCACATGTGATCACACGAACTTGTTCTTGTTGAGAATTTTTCTCTTTTGATTCTCAGTTTTGTTCTTTTTGTTTTCCCTAATTTTTGCGTAGACTGATTATTTTGAATTTGCAGTCTATCGGGATCCCCTAATTTTTACCTAAGTCATTTGTTTTTGACTTAGCGGGCTTTTTTGTCTTTTTTTTTCTTTTGCTTTTGTGCTTTTGCTTTTTATTTTATTTTTTGAACAAAATCGTGTGACATGTGTTTGTTTGATTTGTAAGGGTGAGTTGTGACTGCCTCATTCCTTTGGTCGGTGAGGGACAACCAATGTGGATTTGTGATTTTTCCGACCTCTTCCGAGGGATAGGATGTGGTTGATCCGTAGATGGGGTGCTCCTCTTTTGAAATTTGAACGCATGGTCAAACTAACTGAAGACTACCCTGCCCCTGGTTAAGATTGAGGGTTTTATGTGTACAGAAAGAAACTCCTACTTCAAAGCCCAAAGGGGTTGACTAGGGATTATCTTCCTTATACCTCCGGTGTTTGGGAATGGAACCAATGCCTTACATCGTCAGCAAGGCTTTATTCAAAAGCATACAAACAGTGATCTCATGTCCTTTTGATTTTATCATTCTTTTTTTAATTTTGCTTGATCAAATGTGTAATACAGATAAAAAGTATGAGTGAACACGAATGAATTTATTTAAAACATGCATATTCATTTCATTATTATTATCATTTGAAAACAAACAAGTTTTACAAGTGAATAATGCTTGACAAACAAAAAGATTACAAATGGAAAAGATGGAATGACATGATGATTGCCGATATTGAGAAAGTGCTCTCAGGCTTGATCAATTATTTTAAAGGATGCTTTTGCAATCTTGGCCCCTACACGGACAAGGGATTTCCGTTCACCCACAGTTTCTCACCTTGAACAGTTAAGTGCTTCTTGTCAATCAACTGTTGGACCTTAGCTTTGAAAGCGTTGTAATCCTCAGTCGAATGTCTAGCCGACCCAACATGATATCCGCGTTGCACATTGGGATCATACCCAGGTGGAAATGGTTTTGGTGGAGGCTTCAGAGCTTTGGGAACCACCAGCGAGTTCTAAACTAGATATGGGAGTTGTTGAGTGTATATCACAGGAATCGGATCTAGAGGAGCATTCCTTCATTCTAGATTGTTTCGGGGCTTGCGCTGGTTTTGGCGCTCTCGGCCTTGGGCTTGCTGATTATAAGCCTGAGGAGGTTGTTGATATGGTGGTTGTTGATACTGTGCAGCAACAATGTAAGGGCACGGATAGTATAGCATGGGAGTTTGCGTTCGAAAGTGGACACCAGCCATGACAGAATTTGTTTCCTCTTCCTTTTCTTCAGAGAACTCGCGTTGTGGCTTATTGACTCCTGATTGTTGACTCACAGTGCCAGCAATTTTCCCTGTTTTGAGTCCATTCTCAATGCGTTCCCCAATGGTCACAACATCAGCAAAATTGGAGGATGAGCTACCAACCATCTTCTTATAGTACAAACCCTGAAGAATGCCCATGAATATGTCAACCAACTCTGTATCAGATAAAGCAGGACGGATTTGGGAAGCCATCTCACGCCACCTTTGAGCGTATTCTCTGAATGATTCACCAGCCTTTTGAGCTTGATTTTGCAACTACAGTCTGGTGGGAGCCATATCCAAGTTATACTTGTATTGCTTCAAGAACGCTTCACATAGGTCTTTCCAGGTTCTAATCTTACCTTGCTCAAGATTCATGTACCAATCTAGGGAAGCCCCTGATAGGCTATCCTGGAAACATTGGAAAAGCATATCATCATTGTCTATGTAGGAAGCCATTTTTCTGCAATACATTGTGATGTGACTTCGTGGACAACTCAACCCCTTGTACTTAGGCAAATCAGGCACCTTGAATTTCTGGGGTAGTTCAATGTTTGGAACCAAGCACAAGTCTTTGGCATCCATGTCAAAGGCATAAAATCCCTCGATAGCTCTGATTCTGTCTTCTAATAGCTTGTAGTCTACAGGTTTGTTATGATTATCAGGTCTAGAAAAAATCCAAGGATTTGGAAGTTGAGATGCGGATGGAGCAAGAACTTGAGGAGAAGCAATCTGAGATGAATGTAACAACCCAGAATTAACGATCTGACCAGCAGTCTGACCCATCTGAACACCATATGGATAACCAGGAAGAGGTGCCATAGCAGCTGCAGATGCCCCAGGGTAAGGCATTCCAGAATGAGCATTGTGAACAACAGTTTGTGCAGAAAAATGGCAAACACAAAAACCCTTAAATCTTAACCTTGGGATGGGTAGTTCTCAGTTAACTTGGTTATGCGTTCGCGTAAGACACCTTTCATATAAAGGTTGCATTCACAAATTTTCCTTCGCACACAGCAAGTAGGTGTCGAAGATGTCCTTTAAGTCGAAAGCCAGTGATGGTTCACCGTAATCATTAAGCCAGCCAGTCACTCTCTTTCTTTCTAAAAAAACCCGCTAAGTCAAAACCTATGAAGGAAACTTAGGCAAAACTGGGGCATCCCGCTGACTATAAGCTTTAATGAAATAGTTTAGGCAAAAGTTAGGGATAATAAAAGGAGGAGATATTTAAATCCTTACCCTGAAAATCCTCAATGACAATAACAACTAAATGTTGTAAGGAAGCAGTGACTGCTATTTCAAAGTCCCTCGACTTCTGAACCATCATCAGTGCAATTTCCAACCTCTTGGGAACCTGAGTGCATAGTCTGAGTTAATTGAGCGTAGGGCTGAAGGTCATCACGAAGATTGGGTGGGTACAAATAAACTTTGAACCTTTATCCTTTGTTTCATAAACCGTGAACCAGGCCACGTTACAACCCTTAAAAGACCTAATTGAAGCAAGGTTATTTTGAAAGCATACTATAGTAAGGTTGCATAAACTGACTCCAAAAGATCCTTGCAAATCATGTTGTTTTGACATCACACATGTGCTTCACCTTTCACTTTAAATCTTTTGAACTTCCGTGTTCTGACTAATGGCTCATATGCTTTGCATCTTTAAAAAAAAGATTTTGATTTCAAAAGTTGCATGAACTTTGCATTAAAATTACCATGTTTGTATGAACACTTTTGTTTGCAAACTGGCTTTCCTCTCAAGGAATTTTCAAACAATTGAGAAGCTTAGTCGGTGATCCTATTAGGGGCAATCCTTCTCATAATTGGGTTATCCATAAGATCTTTCAAGACTCAGATTGGAGCAAGCTTTCCAAGCGCACAGTGAAGTAGTCATTTCCAGCATCAATCCAGCTGAAGCAATGATCAACTCATCTACAACAGCCAACTAATCTGGGCAGTTTACTTGAAGAATCCCCAAGCAGCTCTCTATCCTTCCTACAAGGATCATCAACTTGATACAATTTACCAGTGTGACAGTGATTATGTTTAGCAACATCTTTAGTCCCCAAGCAGAATGGCAGTGATCTCCGTGGTGAGGAATCAGTCTTCCAGTCTTGTCTTCTCCCAAAAAAAGTCAATATGTGTCGTCGACGTCTACATTTTCATTTGATCATATATCATAGCATACTTCATATACACATGCATAGAAAGAGTGTTTCATCCTCATTTGCATCCCCTATAGGTCGTGTCGTTACCCACGTCTTTCCTTGTGGTCAAAACCCAACTTACTTGGCACCTACCAAACAGATACTATCGTGTCTATCTGACGTTCTTCCAGATATGACCTTTCTTATCCGATGTTTTCCCGGATATGTCTGTTGTCTTCTCATCCAATACCATTCTTAGGTGTCACATATGTTTGTCTCTCTGATGCTTTTTCGAAATATATCCGAAGTTTTATCGGATGTGTTTATCTCTTTGATGATTTTCCAGATTTAGTCTTTTGTTCTGATGTTCTTCCAGAACTTATCTGATGTTTCTCCATATTTTCCTATTAATTCTGATACTTTTCTAGAATCTATCTGAGGTTTTACCGGATGTGTTTTTTCTCTGATGTTTTACCAGATTGAGTCTTTTGTTCTGATGTTCTTCTAGAACCTATATGATGTTTTTCCAGATATTTCCATTGTGGTTCTGACACCCTTCCAGAATTTGTTTTACTCCCTAGTGAGTTTCCAGATATATACCTTCGCAATTCTGATGCTTTTCTAGAATGTTGTTGCTTTTACCATCTGATGATTTTCCAGATGTGTCTTTTGTTCTGATGTTTTTCCATAACCTCCTTTGTGTCTATCTGACGTTCTTCCAGATACGACTTTGTTCTGATATTTTTCCAGAACTCCTTTTATGTCTATCTGACGTTCTTCCATATACGACCTTGTTTATCTGATGTTCTTCCAGATATGATGTTGCTTATCTGACGTTCTTCCAGATATCTCTTCAAAACCTTTTCCCTTACATTTAATGCTTTTCTAAATGTTTTGGATGTATCTTCAGAATCCTTGTCTTCATCTAATGTTTTTCTAGATGTCTTAAATTTATTTCTGACTATGGTTAACAGCTATTGATTGTTTTCAAGTCTATTTCCATTTTCCATCCAATGCTTTTCTGGATGTGTTCCGGAGTTTATTCGATGTTTTTCCGAATATCTCTGATGTATTCCAGAGTTTATTCGATGTTTTTCCGAATATCTCTGATGTTTTCTAGAGTTTATTCAATGATTTCCTGAATATCTCTGATGTTTTCCAGAGTCCATTCAATGTTTTTCTGGATGTCTCTGATGTTTTCATGTGTTCCAGAGTTCATTCAATGCTTTTCTGGATGTCTCTGATGTTTGTCCCTAATACATTTCCCAGAGTTCTCCTCACCTCATTCAATGTTCTTTTGAATATTGTGACTTTTTTCCATCCAGTTTCATTCATGGATGATGACTGTTGATTCCTCAGTGGAGCTAATTCAATGCTATTCTGAATATCTATGATGGATGCTTGTTTATATTCCAAAGTTCATTCAATGTGCTGTGATCAATTTTTGTCGGTGACGCGGCCACCTTATCGCTGGGTTTTCCTCACCGTAATGGTAGGAGGGGGTGCAACTTTCTGATGTCTTATTTATCCTGTGAAGCTGGAAGGGAAAGGGAAGCTATCTAAAACTAACCTTGCACGCGAATGTTTAACTGAACAAACACTTAAAGAGATTCGGGGAGTCGGGGTCAGGTTATACGATGGGGAGTTGTCAATTACCCATCCTATATGTGGTTATCCACAGGATATTAGCTTTAGGTTTCGCTTTGTAATTGATGGCGTTTATCTGTTATTGGGTTGGGAAAGTTTCTTGGGAAATATGAGCGAGTGAGTGAGTTTTTGTTGATGTTCGGGTTATTCCCGATGTTTTTGGTAAGGTACTAGACCTAAGTTTTGATTGATATGTGAAGGTACTGGACCTAGAGTTTTAGATTAGTATGCTCGCTAAGATTTCGCAATCTTATGCCTACGTATTCCCGTTTAAATGAAACGGGGAAATCAGAGCAATCGTAGTTCCTCCTATTCTAAGGGAGGAAAAAGATGTTTTGGTGTCTTGTTCAAAGCCCAAGATTAAAGCTAAAAAGTTATTTGTGTCTTGTTCAAAGCCCAAGATTGAAGCTAAAAGGTTTGATTGAGAGAGAACTTGTCATCTCTAAAGAGGGATGTTGATTTTTGTGTGCCTTGATCAAAGCCCAAGGTTGAAGCTAAGAGGTTGATCGACTCCACTAGGGAAGTCCTTATACAAAGCCTAAGAGGAGGCTGGGAATGACAGACTCAACAAGAGAGTGTTCATATTCGTCTCGTACAAAGTCCGAGATTGAGGCAAAAAAAAGACTGACTCTTTGGGGATATCATTATACAAAGCCTAAGTGGAGGCTAAAAGTTTGACTTTTCCGGGGGAAAGTGTTTTATCTGTCTTGTACAAAGCCCAAGATTGAGGCTAAAAGGGAAATTTGACTTACTCAGCTAAGGATATTTTTTATGTGTCTTGTACAAAGCCCAAGATGGAGGCTGAAATGAGTTTGACTCTTGCTGGAGAGCGTTATCTGTCTTGTACAAAGCCCAAGATTGAGGCTGAAAAAGTTTGACTCTGCTTGGGAAATCATTCCTCGAAGCCTAGAAGAAGGCTGGGAGGAAATGACTTTGCTGGGGAAGATATCTGTCCCAAGCTTAAGAGATGGAGATCTATGTCTTGTACAAAGCCCAAGATTGAGGCTAAAAGGGTTTGACTCAACAAGAGAGTGTTTTTATCTGTCTTGTACAAAACCCAAGATTGAGGCTGAACAAGCTGGAGAAATCATCATACCTAAGAGGAATATGATTTCTGCTAGGGGAAATCCTTATACCAGACCTACGAGGAGGCTGTAAAGGATTGACTCAACAAGAGAGTGACTTTATCTGTCTTGTACAAAGCCCAAGATTGAGGCTAAAAAGGGTTGACTTAACAAGAGAGTGCTAAAAGGTGATTAACTCAACAAGAGAGTTTGAAAAGTGATTGACTCAACAAGAGAGTCTGTAAGGTGGTTGACTCAACAAGAGAGTCTGAAAAGTGATTGAATCAACAAGAGAGTCTGAAAAGGTTAGCTCCGCTGGGGAGAATCATTTGTACAAAGCCCAAGAAGAGGCTAACTATGCTGAGGAAAGATCATTATACAAAGCCTAAGAGGAGGCTAACTTTTGCCGGAGATTATGGAGATCCAGAGGCAGGTCCAAATGGGGAATCAACTCTTGCTGAGGGTTTCAGAAGAGTTGAGATATCAGATACCTTGAGGTTCTGATTTGGTGATTTTTGGGGAGAGACGGGGTATTAAAACCCATGGGTTTTAACTCAGCTGGAGATTTATCCAAAATGACCAGGGTTTTTCCTACGCTTGTAGGGAACTTGAGAATGTCTTTGAGACTCAAAGGGATTTAGACTGTCCAAGTCTACTGGTGTGGAAGAGTTTTATCTTTTGTGTGATTCCCAAGAGGAGACAAGGGTATTAAGGGATGAGGATCAACCCTAAATTGGTCTGAGATTTGACACTAGAAAGACTGCTCTAGCAAAGGATGACTAAGTTTTGTCTTAAACCTTTAGGAGGTCATCAGGGTCCTTGTATTAAGGCCAAGAGAAGGCATGAGAACTTCTAAGAAGCCGAAGGGTCCTTGTACAAAGCCCAAGAAGAGTCGGGGATGCTTTTAGGAAGCCTGTGGGTCCCAAACCAAGAAAAGTTCAAGAAATGCTATTCACCAAGAATAGATCATTTAGTGAAAGTTCTGTGATTTGAAGAAACTCAAGAGATGCTATTCACCGAGAATATATCAACTCTGGGGAGTAGAATTTCTTTGACAATTTCTAGGGGTGACAGTCTGAGAAAAGGTTCACGAAGAATACTGCCTTTCTCTTTGTTCCGTATTGTTTAAGCCAAGAGAAGGCAAGACTGTATCTGGAAATCCTATGGGGGATCTAGTTTTGATTGTATTCAAGAGTGACCAACATGGCTTTACCTAGTTCTAGACCTAGTTGTCGGGGAAAACTCTAAATAACTGTACTAGTATATATACAGTTGATATATGACGAGTATTTAAAAGGATACGAAAGAAGACTAACCATGCGCAGCTTCCCACAATACAGTTATATTTATATGAAAGCGAGTAAATGAAAGCTGTTAAAACTTACATGTGAGCAAGCTTCCATGCTGTATTGTTAGTTGTTCAAAGAAATTAAAGAAAGTTTTGATAATAACATGTATATTGAATCTAAATCAAAAGGGAAATTGCTTTGACAAGATTGTTGGGGCTTATACTCAAGGAGAAGCCCAAGGTTTTAACACTGATCGCACCGTTGTTTTGAATATCGCATTGGGACTTATACAACGACTAAGGCCCAAAAAGGTTTATTTACAACATGGTTGGGTCTTACAACTCAAGGAGAGGCCCAAGAAGTTTGAAAATGAATAAAGATGGGTCTTATAGCTCAAGGAGAAGCCCAGTTGATTTTGTTAAAAAGGCGACGATCGCGCCGAACTTTTTGAAAATATACAGAGGGACTTATACAATGTGTGAGGCCCAAAATTATTTATTTACAAAGGGATGGGACTTACACTCTATCAAGAGGCCCATGAGTGCTTGAAAAAGATTGATGAGGGTGGAATCAATCAAAACCCTAATTTTGTTTAAAAATGGAATTAATTTTGTTTAAAAATTAATAAAAATTATTAAAAACATGTAAAAAATGAGTGGTGATCTTGGATCAATGTTTCAAAAATCATGTTTTTATCCACAAAATAATTGAAAACCATTTAAGTTTAGAAAATCAAGAGAAAGAAAATTTTCAAAATGTTGAAAAACAAATAAAAATTAATTCTTTTCAAAAATATCAAATATGTGAAATAAATAAAATTTTTGGGAAATTTTTGTAAAATAAAATATTTTAATATTCTTGTGAATTATTAAAAAAAGAATCAACTCAAAATCATTAAAATTCAGAGAGAAATTAATTTTTGAATCAATTAAATAAAATCACAAATATTCAAATATTCAAATATTTGAAAAAGGGCGCCAAGAACATCTTGTTCTTGCCTGCGTGCCCTGTTTTGCCCAGATTTGTGTTTTCTCATCAATCTCAGTGAATACTTGATGAAATCACACAATCCACATATCAATCTACTCGTTTTCAACTCACGATCATGTCTATGGTCTTTAATTTCATTTATTTTAAGCATGGAATAAGAAATCAAAGAGAAACCTCAAGAACCCTAATTTCTGCATGAAGGCTCAGAAATTTGATACACGATTCATACAAAGTAATCAATAGAGGGGAAACATTCTATGCATGATTGTGAACATTTGGCAAAAGTTTTGTGCGAGGAAATATGCATAAATTATGAGATGACCAAGTTTAGGCTTACTTGAAGGTCGTGACAGCAAGAGCAATTTAATTTTTGAGTTAGAGGTGTTACAGATGAGTTGTGATGATCTGAACAGCTTCCCTACACCATATGGAGTGTGTTTGAAAGCTTGGATTGATTTGAAATGAACTGGAACAGATTATGGCACCTCAACTGCAACTTTGTTGAAAACTTGAGCAAATGGATGATGATTTCATGAATTTGATGTTCCAGTTGTTGGTTTAGTGTTTGATCACCTCACATATGATGTTTATGAGGTGTGTGTGTGTGATTGGTTTGGTTGGAAACACATTCTAATTCAAAACCAGATAGTAGCTTGCATTATAAGGCATTTTTTGGAAGTGAGAGTGTGATTTTGAGAAAGACAAGTGTTATAGGCCTTTTGTGTACTCAAACTGATCAGAAATGAGGCCTATTTATAGTGTGTCAAGTTTGTTTTGGCATCAATAGGGAATGGCAACTGCAGCAGGCCTTTGGCCAATGTGGATCAAATGGAATCTCAAGTCTCCTCTAGCCATTGACTTGAGGTTAGAGCACAGGCCTATGGTTCTTTAATTCAGAGCTTATCCTTGACTCATTCAGTTGGAATAGGCTCTGTTCATGCCACCTTGGTGCATCCATTGAATGCTTGGAATTAAAATTGGAGTCTTGGCCTCTTTTAGGCTTTTTAGGTTTGGCATGCTACTTGTAGATTTTGGGACTTTGAAGGCTGATAGATCAGTGTTTGTCCTTTGTTTGTTCCCCCTTGAGGTGTACAGATAGATAACCATGCTTGTTGTTGCACAATTTGATCAAATCGAGCCCTTATGCACAAATCTGCCTTGCCAAGACAGATTACAGCAAGGCATGTTGCAGCTGTCATAACTCCTAGCTCAGATGGAGTTTGAGGGAGTTCTTGGTCACTTTGGAAAGCTGACATATCCTATTTCAACATGATGTCCAACTTTGGTTTTGAACCAACTTGAATTACAATGAAAAATGCCTCTACATTTGAGAAAAAATAAGGCAGATTCTGACTTAGTGAAAATTTCACTAAGTGTTGGAAAAATGTCACTCTCATGTTTTTTACCATTTTGATCACTCCATAACTTAAAATCCATGGAGAATTGGGATGAGATGTAGTTGACACTTTTAAAGTATGCCATGAGAGCTAAAAATCCAGCTTTGGACCATCCAAAATTGTTGCTTGGATCTCAAGTTATGATCCTTGGAAGTTGTTACCCTTGCCACTTTGTTCCATAACTTAGAAAAATTCTAAGTTTTTTATGGTTACCCCTTTTACAAGTTAACTCACTTTATTTAATTTTTCTTGATGAATGATGATTCAAATCACATATTAACATTGTTTTAGGGTCAAAGAACCATAATTGTGAAAAATCTCAAAAAGTCAAACTTGACTTTGTGCACAGTTGACTTTTTATCTGATGAAATCCAAACTGTGTGATCCGTTGTGAAATCGAGCCCTTGACCTAAATCAAACCTAATGGATATACTCCATAGGTGTTGTAGGGTGTATTGAATCATGTTCCAAGGTTTGGGAGCATGTCTTGGTCTAAAGTCAAAGGTACAGTTGACTTTTTCCTCAAAACCCTAATTGTGATCCAGATGAAATTGAAACTTGTGGATCAAGCTTCTTGGATCAATCCATTGTTGCAAATGGATCAATGTAGTGTATTGGAGACCTTCAAATCATGTCTTGAGGTCTTGGCTCATGTTTTGTCCCAAAAGTCAACTTAGGGGTGAATTAGGTCAAGAAACCCTTATTCCTGATTTTTGGTGAATGCATCCCCTGAGGCTAAATTGACTTGATGATTGGGTCCATGAGGTCCCTTGGAGTATCTTGGGTTATGCTTTGAAACATTGGCTCATTCCCAGAGGAAAATTTCCATCTGGAGGCCTCAGTCGACCAAAACCCTAATTTGGTGACACCGGCGATCTTGAGGCTTAATCCACTTGGAATGTTACAACCTTGTGCTTGATTCTTGATGTGGGGGTCCTCTTGTTCCTTTATGGGTGTTTGAGAGGTTAGACAAGTTTAAGATCATGTCATTTCTTGATTGATCCTTTGTCTAAGTGTTCTGAGAGGGCTCAAAACCCTAACTCTTGATTGTAGAGAATGCCTAACAATTCCTGAGGAGATTGAGGAGGCATGATGGTTAATCCATATTGTGGTGATGACTTGCACAATGATGGGAAATCTCAGTGGTCATAATTTTGGGTATGACAGATGCCCCTATTTAATCTTCTTGGACCCGAAGGTGTGAATGGCGAAGGTATTCAGACATTCGGGGTACAAGAGGATTAAATATCGGAATACCCAAAATTTTGATAATGGCTATGAATGGCAGCTCGCTCATCCATCTTCTTTTGCTAAGCAATGATGCTTAGAAAAGGTAGAAGCTTCCCCTCAATCATGGTCTTCAGCCAAGGAACTGGTCTCTTTTTCTGGTACAAACTTCCCCTCGATCCTGGTTTCCTACCAAGGAACTGGTCTCAGTTTCTGATATAAACTTCCCCTCGATCCTGGTTTCCTACCAAGGAACTGGTCTCAGTTTCTGATATAAACTTCCCATCGATCTGGGTTTTCAGCCACGGAACTGGTCTCAGTTTCTTTTGTCAATAAACTTTCTTGACAAGGGATGCTAATTGTAGCGGTTTTCATCAAACTTCTCGCCTAATTTTCCTGGGGAGATGCCATTTAATGGAAAAAGATTTGATATCAGACTTGCTGGGGAACCCATTCGTCTGAGTTGTAGAGATGTACAAACTTTTCGGTGGGAGACGTCATTTGTTGACTCTACTGGGGAAAACGAGTCTCTTGAGAAACTACTTTCTGCTTGGGGATATTACATCATACTTTTCTCGAGATCTTCTAGGAGCAATGCCATGTGATGTAATCCAATTTTGAGGTGCTGATGACCTCTTCGTTAGCGAATTTTCTGGAGAAGAACTGCTGTATTGCCGAATCTTTGATTAAACGGGCTTTCTCTAGGGATTTTCCTTAATCCGTGAAAGCGAAGATATCATCTTCAATGGCAAAGAATGACATTTTGCCAAAGGTCCTCTTGTCTCTTCAGAGGTTCAAGTTATCAAAGTGGTCAAGGACCGGCTCCAATCCAGAAATAAACTGGAGGAGAGATTGTTCAGACGCAACATTTCCTAACGAGGAAAGAATTGACAACTCGATTGAGAGAACTTTTATCACTAGGGAATAAGACCGACTAGAGTGATGGTGATGTAATATGAATATGAATGTAAATCAATAATGCATGATGTATGTATGTATATGCTGACAAAAATGATGCGACACACAAACTAGTGGATGAACACGACTGGATACTCGACCACTGCGGGGGACGAAGAAGTGCCATTTGGTCCAAAATAGCAATTCTGCCTTGCTTAGGAGAGATAATCCCTGTGGGGAAAACCGTTGGTCGGGCTTAAGAGGTAAGAACTCTGTCGGGGGTATCAGATGGAATATTCGCATCTGACACAGCTGATCCTTCATTCAGGCACTCTGGTTTAGAATGAGCACTTTGATTCTGCACTTTGAAGCTCAATTACTTCTGGAGAAGCGGTCGATGTTCTTTCGATGTTCAACAGTCAAAAGAATTGCCATCTTTATTTAAAAAGCAGAAAAAGTTTGACAAGTAAATTCATTTTTGTTTTATTTCAAGAATCGTTAATCATGTTAAAATGTCGTTCTGTAAAGCTAAAACAAATAAGAATTACAAACAAAAGCACTAGGGCTCAAATTTTATTGATATGATGGAGATCAGCCAAACGCGTGATTCCATAGAGTATTTACAAAGTTTAAAAATGGTAATTTAAGGGAAAATGGCTACATTGAAACATAACGACCACTATCCTTCTACTAACTTTGAATTTTGGACATCCTGAGCTTCCGTCGAAGATGACCTTGACAGGAGTTTTTCTGATGGATGACATGACTGCCGCTGAGGGATTTGCCTCTTTGCTGGACGTAGTTACTTGCCATTATCCCTAACTTTTTCCTGGATTGTACTTTGAGATTTCCAATCCATCGGGATGATTTTTTATTATGTCTCTAATTTTTTCCTGGACCGCCCTTTCGGGTTTTCAATCCACCGAGACGTTTTTTTTATTTAGGTGAAGTATTTCTTGACTACGTCAACATTTGTGGGGTAGTCAAATTCCTCTCCACCCATGGTTGCGAGTCTCAAGGCGCCGCCCGAGAAGGCTTTCTTGACCACATAGGGGCCATCGTAATTCGGAGTCCATTTGCCCCGGGAATCAGTGAGGAATGATTGTATCTTTTTGAGCACGAGGTCTCCTTTTCTGAAGACGCGAGGTCGGACCTTTTTGTCAAACGCCTTCTTCATTCTTTGCTGATACAACTGACCATGGCATAGAGCCGTTATTCGCTTTTCTTCGATCAGATTCAGTTCATCGTGTCGACTTTGACACCATTCAGCCTCTGTTAACTTAGCTTCCATCAATACCCAGATTGATGGGATCTCTACTTCTATGGGAAGCACTGCCTCCATGCCATATACTAGACTGAAAGGGGTTGCCCCTGTTGAAGTGCGTACAGATGTGCGATAACCGTGAAGAGCAAAGGGTAGCATCTCGTGCCAGTCTTTGTAGGTTACAACCATCTTTTGAACAATCTTCTTGATGTTCTTGTTAGCCGCTTCTACCGCTCCGTTCATCTTAGGTCGGTAGCGAGATGAGTTATGGTGTTCGATCTTGAACTCAGCGCACAACTCTTTCATCATCTTGTTGTTCAAGTTGGATCCATTATCAGTAATGATCTGGCTTGGAACACCATAACGACAGATGAGATTGTTTTTGATAAATCGGACCACCACTTGTCGGGTTACATTGGCGTATGATGCTGCTTCGACCTACTTGGTGAAGTAATTAATGGCTACCAAGATGAACTGATGTTCGTTTGAAGCTTTGGGTTCGATCATGACAATCATGTCGATTCCCCATATGGAAAAAGGCCATGGGGAAGAAAGAACTTTGAGATGTGTTGGCGGTACATGGATCTTGTCTGAGTATATCTGACACTTGTGACACCTCCTTATGTACTTGTAGCAGTCGGATTCCATTGTCAACTAATAGTACCCTGCTCTCAGAATTTTTCTCGCCATTGTGTGTCCGTTGGCATGAGTGCCAAAGGATCCTTCGTGAATTTCTTTCATCAGCATGTTTGCTCCTGGCCTGTCTACACATCGGAGCAAGACCATGTCAAAATTTCTCTTATAAAGTGTATTACCGCTCAGGAAGAAACTGCCTGCCAGTCTTCTGAGGGTCTTTCTGTCCTTTCTGGATGCCCCAGGTGGGTACTCCTGTTTCTGAAGGAAGCATTTGATATCGTGATACTAAGGTTTGTCATCTATGACTGCTTCAATTGCGAAGATGTAAGCAGGCCGTTCAAGGCGTATTATGTCAATCTTAGGTATGTCATTCCATTGACCTACACTAATCATGGAAGAGAGAGTGGCTAATGCATCAACCATGTGATTCTCTTCACGAGGGATATGATGAAACTCGATTTTGTTGAAGAAAGGTAACAACCTTCTTGCATAATCTTTGTAAGGAATCAGTCCTGATTGGTATGTATTCCAATCTCCTTTGATCTGATTAATAACTAGGACTGAGTCGCCATATACATCCAAGTTCTTAATCCTTAAGTCAATTGCTTCTTCGAGACCCATGATATAAGCTTCGTATTCAGCCTCGTTGTTTGTGGACTTGAATGTTAATCTGGCAGTGAAAGGAACATGGGTACCCTGAGGTGTTATGATGATTACCCCAATTCTGTTTCCATAATGGTTGACAGCTTCGTCAAAGATTAGTCCCCATTGGAAACCTGGTTCTAGCCTTTCACTGGATAGCGGTTCATCGCAATCTTTCATTTTTAGATACATGACATCTTCATCTGGGAAGTCAAATCCGACTGATTCCTGATCGTCAATCGGTTGATGAGCTAAATGATTGGCTAAAACACTTCCCTTAACGGCTTTCTGAGCATGGTACTCGATGTCGTCTTCTGATAACAACATCTACCAACGGGCGATCCTTCCCGTGAGAGCAGGCTTTTCAAAGACATACTTGATTGGATCCATTTTGGAGATTAACCAAGTAGTGTAACGAATCATATACTGGCGAAGACATTTGGCTGCCCAAGCCAGAGCACAACAAGTTTTCTCAAGCATAGTGCACCGAGTCTCACAGTCGGTAAACTTCTTGCTCAAATAGTAAATGGCAGACTCTTTCCTTTTGGTTTCTTCTTGCTGGCCAAACACACAACCCATTGAGTCCTCCAAGACCATTAGGTAGTTGATCAGTGGTCTTCCTTCCACTGGAGGTGATAGAATCGGTGGGTTCAATAAGTATTCCTTGATACTGTCGAAGGCGGTTTGGCAGTCTTCTGTCCAAACGCAGTCCTGATTCTTTTTGAGTAATTTGAAGATTGGCGCGCATGTCGCGGTCATGAGGAATATAAATCTGGAAATGTAGTTCAGACGTCCCAGGAATCCTCTGACTTGTCTTTCAGTATTTGGAGAAGGCATTTCTTGAATGGCCTTGACTTTGTCAGGATCAACCTCAATTCCTTTATGGCTGACGATGAACCATAAGAGTTTCCCTGAACGAACACCGAATGTGCACTTATTGGGATTCAAGCGGCGTTTGTACTTTCTCAGACGCTCGAATAGTTTTGACAGGTGAGTCACATGCTCCTCTTCTGTCTTATATTGGCAATCATTTCATCGACATATACCTCTATTTCTTTGTGTATCATGTCATGAAACAGAGTAGTCATGGCCCTTTGATAGGTTGCCCCGACATTTTTCAAACCGAACGGCATTACCTTGTAACAAAAGGTACCCCATGGGGTGATGAAGGAAGTTTTCTCCATGTATTTCGGTGCCATTTTGATCTGATTATAGCCCGAGAATCCATCCATGAAGGAGAATACTTTGAACTTTGTTGTACTGTCAACCAACATGTCAATGTGTGGTAGGGGGAAGTCATCTTTTGGACTAGCCTTGTTCAGATCCCTGTAATCTACACACATTCTGACCTTTCCGTCCTTTTTCGGAACTAGTACTATGTTGGCTAGTCATTGAGGATATTCTGACGTGGCAAGGGAACCCGCGTCAATCTGTTTTTGTACTTCCTCTTTGATTTTGATAGCCATGTCCGGATGAGTTCTTCTCAGCCTTTGTTTTACTGGCGGACATTCTGATCTTAACGGTAGATGATGTTCCAAAATGCTGGTATCCAACCCTGGCATATCCTGATAGGACCAAGCGAATACATCGGGAAATTCTTTGAGAAGCTTTAACAAACTTTCTTTGACAATCGGACTGAGCAGTGCCCCAATCTTGACTTCCTTTCTCTCTTCTTCTGAACCTAAGTTGATTGTTTCCAACGGCTCTTTGTGAGGTTCAATGGACCTTTCCTCTCGTCTGAGTAATTGGGAGATCTCTTCTGGAATTTCTTCGTCATTTTCTTCTTTAGCCTCAAATACCGGGAATTCAAAGTTGGGAGAAGGCGTTGGATCGTATGTTTCAATGGGGTTTAAAACAAGCAATCTGCATGACGTGATGATTTATTTTTTAGAAGAGATAGAGAGAAACGCAAGAGTATGTGCAGTGTATTTTCTGAAAAATGCTTGTTTTTATTATTTGAGTTGTTTTTAGGATTACCATTTTCTGAAAAAGCGAAAAGAGAAAACAACAATAAATGTGGAAATTACAGAACGGCGTTATTTTATTTATGATTTGGTCGATTCTTGAAACTACAGTCCTATAAAACAAAACTCAGTCTCTTTGGGCGAAGTGAAGAGGTACATTTACAGAAAGTGAGCCCTATCAAAACATCTGTTTCACCTGGGCAGGGAGAAAGGTTAAAATAAAAACGGCAATTACTTAGACTTATGAACAACTTTCGAAACGTTGACAGCAACCCATTGGCGGCAAACTCCTCGGTGAATCACAAAGTCTGGTACCTTCTTTCTTGATTTGTCTTCAGAAATAACGCTGATTTCTGGCGGAGCAGGATCATTGGAATCTGTCTCCTAGGCTGAGTTGTCGTAGGAGGATTCCTCAGTTGTATCTTGCACAGTGTTTGTACTCTCAGGTGGATCTCCCCATCCAGTTGGCTGGATGTCTTCGAACCTGATACGAGAGCTTTCGGGAGTGGTGTATTTGACCAAGAAGTCGTATTTACCACTTGGTTGTCCTAAAGTGTCCCACACTTCTTTGGAACTGGGGGAGTTATCCCTTTCGATGACGTTGACCTCGGGAAAAGAGTAGTTGAGGAACTATTGTCCTGCAATCTTTGCAAATTCATCGTCGTACTGGATATTTTCTGAATGCCCTGAGTAACAATCCCATGATTCAGTGGGGACACAGGTATTCTTTTCAATGATGCTCAGCTGATATGCATCCTTCAGATGACTTTCTTGTCCCGAGTCTCCTGGGTACGGCTGCCAGATAGGCAGGCCATCCATTGGGCCATAATAGTCGTGGTCAAAGTTGTCTTTCATCAGAGTGTCCTCCTCTAATGAGTTTGGTGGAGCACAGCATCCTTCCGGATCACAATCTCCGTATATCATTTTGACATCTGCCCTTGGTATATATCTCAGACTCTGTGCGGGATAGTAAAATGGCATATGCACCTCTCCTTGAGACATATAACCGTCCTCATTAAGATAGGACTTCCATTCTTCATCTGTGTTGGAGGAGTCACCCTCGTTGATGGTATGGACTTCTTGAGACACTGGGTGAAGGAAACCTCCACTGTGGAAGAAATTCTGAATGGGATGAAGACTTTCATTGCTAGCAGTATTCTGGGTACAGGTTGAGGAAAAGCCGAGACCCTTCTTTGTTCTGTTATCAGTAGGAATGACAAGTTATCCCCATCCTTTGGCATTGTTACTTTTGATTGCTTCGAGAGCATCTTTGTACGGGAAATCGACGTTCCCTTTTCTGATTGATTGTCATTGCTCACTGAAAGTGCATTGAATTGGGTTCCTACAACCTCCTCTGGTTCTACACAAGTGGACGATGATAAGTTGCTCACGATCAAGGCTTGCTCTCTGCAGACTGTGACGAGTTGGTCATTTTTTACAAACTTCAGCTTCTGGTGAAGTGTCGACGTGACTGCCCCAGCCTCGTGTATCCAAGGTCTTCCTAACAAACAGATGTATGCTGCTCGTATGTCCATGACCTGGAAAGTGACTTGGAAAGTGTGAGGATCGATAGTTATGGGAAGGCCGACTTCGCCGATAACTATTTTTTGGGATCCGTCAAATGCTTTGACGATGACCTCACTGCCCCTCATAGGAGATCCTTGGTATGATAATCGCATCAGAGTGGATTTAGGCATAACATTTAAAGCTGATCTGGTGTCTACCAGTACGCTGGCTAACGCATCGTCCTGGCAGTTGACTGTAGTATTGAGCGCCATATTATGATTCTGGCCCTCTTCCGGCAGTTCCTCATCACTAAATCCCAAGTTGTTGCAGGAAGTGATGTTGGAGATGATGCTATTGAATTGTCTTATTGTTACATCCTATTCCACAAAAGCCTGCTCTAAGACTTTCTGTAGAGCTTCCCTGTGAGCTTCGGAACTGAGTAAAAGAGATAGCACATAGATTTTTGAAGGAGTTTGCAATAGCTGATCAACAATGTTGTATTCACTCTTCTGGATGAGCTTCAGCATCTCATCGTTGTTCTTTGAAAGGTCGGGATCACTGGACGGACTGACTGGTTGATTAGAAACTTCTGTTTGAGGTTCCTTTTCTCTGGGTTCTCCAACTCCTCGGTTGAAGATCCGACCGCTCCGTGTTACTCGACTGATGTCTGCAATATTTACGACAGAGGGTAATGGAGTTTCCTTTCCATTCTCAATTATTGTCGCACCGTACTTGTAAGGGATAGCTTTATCAAACTTGTACGGTACTGGTCCCGACAGATAGATAACTACGGGAGCCTTCTAATTTTTTTGACCATCGTAGCTGGCCTCAATTGGTTCGAGGTTGAGAATCCTTCCACCATCGAGAGGAACTCTTGATTCATGGAGTAAAGGGATTATGGCGCACACATCTTTGGCCACTTCTCGCTTAGGGATTAGGACAACATCTTTGCCTTGATTAGGATAGTCTGACATTGAACTAGAGCTCGACCATGGTTGAATCTCTTTGTGGTACAATTGACCTTGAAGGGATGCTCGCACGAGGTAGCATCCTTGATTATTCTCTGAGCAAACTCTACAGCGCTCATAGTTGTGCGGTGGCCCCCGACCACGTCTGCTTTGTATGCAGTGTAACCTCACTAGGTCTGTTTCCATGGATCGAATGTCCTGACTTTGATGCCTAGTAGGGTTCCCATTAATCATACTGACTTGTTGTGTGTCTTCGTCTAGATAGATTGGAAGCCACCAGTGGTTTAATAAGTGTTGAAATGTCCTCTGAACGAGTGCACATCCTTGGTCATTCCCACGACACACTTTACAGTTTTGATAGTCGTGCAACGTCAGAAAACCGAGCTGGACTTGTGTAGCGTGTAACTCCACCAAGCTGGTATTCATCAAGCGAATGTCAAAGATTTGAGTCATATTCCCTTGGTACTGACTCCTATCGCGGTAGTCCTGAATCCATCCAAGATCCATCTGACGCTGGAGGGCCTCTTGTACAAAAGAGCATCCTTGATTGTTTACCGAGCAGATCAGATAGGAATCGTAATCATGTCATGGCAGATTATGATGTTGGCTTTGCCTTGAGTGCATTGCCACCATGTTGACATTCATCGCACGGATGTTATGGTTCTGAATGATGTTGGAATTCGTATAAGTCATGTTGACTTCGCGAATTCGGTGATCTTGGATCCATCCGAGATCCATCTGTTCCTGTAGAGCTGACTGCACCACAGAACACCCTTGATCGTTTTTAGAGAAAATATCACACTGGTGATAGTTATGAGATGGTACATGCCCATATCCACTTTGTCTACAATGCATCTTGACCAGGTTGGTTCCCAATAAGAGTACATCATGAATTTGATAGTTGTGCTTAGACTCTTCCTCTATCAAATTTACCGCAGCTTTCTCGTGTTAAGGCAACGGGTTCGTCTGTACATTTGGATTTGTATCCTTGAAGGATAAGACCCCGCTCCTAACAAGCTTCTGCACATCAGATTTGAAACTGAGACAGTTTTCTATGTTATGCTCTGGTCCTCCTTGATGGTAAGGGAAAGTCTGATCCGCTTTGAACCAAAAAGGTGGATTTTCCGGTACTGTAAGAGGAGACCTGGTTTGGACGTGCCCCTTGACCAGTAGTAATGGAAACAGTTCTGCGTACAACATTGGTTTAGGGTCGAACCCTGGTGGTCGCGTTGTACGGTTGTTGTTGTACTGAGGACGAGCCTGCTGAAGAGGCTGTTGTGTCCTTTGCTGATATTGTTGTTGATTCGGTTGGCTCTGAACAACCTGAGGTTGATACGTAGGAACAGGCGCTGGGTTGATAGCAGGAGTTACAGCTGCTACTGGTTGGTACCGTCGCCTTTGCTTTTCGAGAGAGATATTACCAATATCTTGCTCTTTTTCTTAGGGAGAGCATTACAGTATCTTTTAGTACTGCTTGATGGTCCAGCATCTTTTACTAAGCGTCCTTCTCGGACTAATTCCTCAAGACGAACTCCCACGCCCACCAACTCGGTGAATTCACCGGGCGCACTGGCGACCATTCTGTCGTAAAAAATGAACTCAAGGTTTTCAAGAAGATCTTTGTCATCTCTTTTTCCTCAAGAGGTGGACAAATCTGGGTGGCAATTTCACGCCATCTCTGAGCATACTCCTTAAAGGTTTCCTTATCTTTCTGCGACATGGCTCGGAGTTGATCTCTGTCTGGTGCCATGTCCAGCTTGTACTTATATTGTTGAACAAAGGCAGCGCCAAGATCTCTGAAAGTGACGATCTTGGTGCAGTTTAAACCCATGTACCATTTGAGTGCGGCACCGGTTAAACTATCTTGGAAATAGTGGATCAGTAGCTGTTGGTTCTCCGTCTGAGGTGACATCCTCTGAGCATACATCACCAAATGGCTTTGAGGGCAAGAGTTGCCCTTGTATTTCTCAAATTCGGGCACCTTGAACTTGAGCGGAATTTTCACATTGGGGACCAAACAAAGGTCTACGGCATCCTTTCCGAATAGATCTTGACCGCGAATGGCATGCAGTTCCTTCTGCATCTCCAGGAATTGCTCCTGGAACTCATTCATTATGTCGTACATACTTTCGTTTCCACCAGAGGGTATCTATGGAATCTGCCCTTCCAGAACAGTGTACACCATGGGTGGTGGTATAGTCATTATGGTAGTGACTCTTGATGCTTCCCTCTCCCGAAGTTTGTAACCTTCAGGAGTTGTTGTCATGCCCCTTGCATTTTCGCTTTCCCGAAGTTTGTAACCTTCAGGCCCAGCAGTTCCTGCTACAGTTTCCGGATCTTCCGTGATTGGCGGAAAATATTCTTTCGGGATATAGTTAATAGGCATGCCCCAGGGACGATCTTTAGGCATGTTATACCGAGGATCATACTTTTCCACTATGGGCGTCGATGTGATCTCTGAGATCACAGTCCTTTGTATCTGAGCTGCTGCTAGAGATTGCATGTCATTATGAAGTTTCCCCAGATCTTCTTTTAGAGCGTCGAGTTCTACTCTCAACTCTCTGTTCTCTTCCTCGAGATTATCCATCTTGTTTTGTCGATTAGCCCGAGTATTATACGAATGAGACAACTTGACTCTAGAATCAAGACACAAACCTGAGATTCGTAGGTAAGAAGAATGCATTATGTGAGAATGATGAATGATATGCAATGATTATATTAATTATTTTTTTGTTTAATCAAAAGAAACTTCAACAATTGGATTGCAAATATCATACAATGGAGAAACCCCATTTTATTGAATTCAAAGATTGCGGAAATGGAAATACAGTAATTTACAAAGTGCTGTAAAAGGAAATGTCTAAACTTATGGATCCTGAGTCCTCTCCGAGGAGGGCTCGGGTGCTAGTTCTGGTACTTTCCTCTTCTTTGACCGGGGATCTTGAGCCGTTGTCGGGTTGTCATTCCTTTGCCAAGTGAAAGGAGCGAGCAAATTCCTTTGGTCTTCTTGATTTTCTACAGCATGTTGCTCTCAAATCTCGATCATAGCATCTTTTTCTTTTAACAGTTGTTGTATTTTGTTACACTCCACATTAAGAATACGGTACTTGTTCTTCCAAGATTTCTTCTCATGTTGAACTTTGTTGAGAGTAACCTGAAGTTTTTCCGTATCGGACATAAAATAAAGGATAGATTCCTTTAACGGAAGAACTTCCTGACGAGGGTAAGGCATCCTCAGTTTAAGAGTTCTAGTTTGTACCCAGTGGAGATAAGGTTCCACAGAAACACAGTCCAGTTTTCCTAGAGACTCTCTTCCTTTCCTGTGAACATGTTTCCAGGCATGCACTATTTCTGTCTTTAGTGCCCTGTCGTTTTCTCCTTCCTTGAAGAAAAGACATTCCAGATGAGCATTACACGGGACATGCCTCATCGGGTATCCGAATTGACGACGAACCAAAACTAGATGATAGTTGATTCCTCCTTTAGTTCCTATGAGGGGTACATTAAGGAAATTTCCACAACTGTCAATGATTTTTATCCCGTCATAGATCTGATTGTACCAATCTATGTCAGAGTTGGTAAGAGACATGATTCTCTACGACCAACGTAAAGTACTCTTATGATCCCAAAAAGCAGCAGACTTGGGTAAATGGGAAGTGAACCATTTGTATAGCAGGGGTACACAGCATGTGATCATTCCTCCGCTGTACAAATTCCTTAAGTGTACAGAATGATAAGCATCTGCGAGCAAGGTCGGTACAGGGTTTCCAATCAGAAAAATCCTAATGGCATTGATATCAATGAAGTCATCAATGTTGGGAAACAGAAATAACCCGTAGGTGAGTAAAACAAAGATGCTCTCGAAAGCAGTCACGTTCCCTATACTAGCAAAGTACAGAGCCTTTTTTACCAAAAATTTGGCTGGTAAACCTTGGATTCCACCCTTAATGGTCATGTGAGTCCTGACTTCCGACTCATCCAAATAGACAGCTCTTGCAATGGTTTGATCCTTTGGAATTTCTTCCAGTCCAGAAAATGGAGCTTGATAAGTGATGGGTAAATCAGTCAGGTGAGAGTACTCCTCCAGTGTTGGTGCAAGTTGATAATCCGGGAATGTGAAACAGTGATAGACCGGATCGTAGAACTGGATTAGCTTAGCCAGGATTCCTTCAATTACATGGACCCTTAACAGAGACAGCAGCCCTCTGTACTTAGCTCTGAAAGCATCAAGGTTGGTGATCATCCTTGCCAACCCTCTCAAATCCTCTAATTTTGGAACCTTGAAGGTGTACTTCTGAGTCTTCCTTCTACCGAAATCCATAACGCAATCTTTCTCTCTGACATTTGCAATCATTGTCTTAGTTTAATTTGAAAAAGAGATACTAGAAGAGAAATTTTTCTTTGTTTAAAGTTTTTTAATGAAATGAATGCATGAATGCAGCACACAAAAACATAGAAAAAACATGGGGTCAAAGGTTCGGTGGCATGAAGTCATGGCTCTACCCATCCCCAAAGGTTGTTCTGGTGATTTTTTGTACCTGTCCTCAAAATCATTGACCCCTCTTGGGATAACAACAGCAGGCTGGTTCACCCGAGCGAGCTGCAGTATCTTAGAGTAATCTCAAATGAGGGTAGTATCGCGTGACAACTATTTCCGATAGCTTCTGCACTACAAAATAGTAACATGGTCTTAGCCTACTAAATCCTCAGTTTCAAAGAATACCACAATCGAACAATCTGCTTTCAACAACCGAAGTCGTATAGGCATTGAATCCGCAAATGGTCTCTCCACTGATTCGATGGTCGACCGGGGCCTCTTATTTGGGAGTCACTCCCTGTAAGATTACCCGTCTAGTGCCATAATTTATCTTAGGTGTCACTCAAACTTTCCAGATGCGGCATCACCCGCAGTCCCATTAGCAGAAAAATAAACACGGATATCAATTAGGAAAAGCGATATATATATATATATATATATATATATATATATATATTCATTCCTAAAACTAACATCCTAGACCTCTTAAGACCTATAATCCTAGTCCTATACAGATCAAAGACGTCCCTAGCAGAGTCGCCATTTTCCTGTAGCGAGCGATTTTTGTCAGTGACGCAACCACCTTATCGCTGGGTTTTCCTCACCGAAATGGTAGGAGGGGGTGCTACTTTCCGATTTCTAAATTATCTCGTGAAGCTGGAAGGGAAAGGGAAGTTATCTAAAACTAACCTTGCACGCGAATGTTTAACTGAACAAACGCTTAAAGAGATTCGGGGAGTCGGGGTAAGGTTATACGATGGGGAGTTGTCAATTACCCATCCTATATGTGGTTATCCACAGGATATTAGCTTTAGGTTTCGCTTTGTAATTGATGGTGTTTATCTGTTAATAGGTTTGGAAAGTTTCTTGGGAAATATGAGCGAGTGAGTGAGTTTTTCTTGATGTTCAGGTTATTCTCGATGTTTTTGGTAAGGTACTAGACCTAAGTTTTGATTGATATGTGAAGGTACTGGACCTAGAGTTTTTTATTAGTATGCTCGCTAAGATTTCGCAATCTTATGCCTACGTATTCTCGTTTAAATGAAACAGGGAAATCAGAGCAATTGTAGTTCCTCCTATTCTAAGGGAGGAAAAAGATGTATTGGTGTCTTGTTCAAAGCCCAAGACTGAAGCTAAAAAGTTATTTGTGTCTTGTTCAAAGCCCAAGATTGAAGATAAAAGGTTTGATTGAGAGAGAACTTGTCATCTCTAAAGAGGGATGTTGATTTTTGTGTGCCTTGATCAAAGCCCAAGGTTGAAGCTAAGAGGTTGATTGACTCCACTAGTGAAGTCCTTATACAAAGCCTAAGAGGAGGCTGGGAATGACCGACTCAACAAGTGAGTGTTCATATTCGTCTCGTACAAAGCCCGAGATTGAGGCAAAAAAGTGACTGACTCTTTGGGGATATCATTATACAAAGCCTAAGAGGAGGCTAAAAGTTTGAATTTTCCGGGGGAATGTGTTTTATCTGTCTTGTACAAAGCCCAAGATTGAGGCTAAAAGGGAAATTTGACTGACTCAGCTGAGGATATTTTTTATGTGTCTTGTATAAAGCCCAAGATGGAGGCTGAAATGAGTTTGACTCTTGCTGGAGAGCGTTATCTGTCTTGTACAAAGCCCAAGATTGAGGCTGAAAAAGTTTGACTCTGCTTGGGAAATCATTCCTCGAAGCCTAAAACAAGGCTGGGAGGAAATGACTTCGCTGGGGAACATATATGTCCCAACCTTAAGAGATGGAGATCTATGTCTTGTACAAAGCCCAAGATTGAGGCTAAAAGGGTTTGACTCAGCAAGAGAGTGTTTATATCTGTCTTGTACAAAGCCCAAGATTGAGGTTGAACAAGCTGGAGAAATCATCATACCTAAGAGGAATCTGATTTATGCTAGGGGAAATCCTTATATCAGACCTACGAGGAGGCTGGAAAGGATTGACTCAACAAGAGAGTGACTTTATCTGTCTTGTACAAAGCCCAAGATTGAGGCTAAAAGGGTTGACTCAACAAGAGAGTGCTAAAAGATGATTAACTCAACAAGAGAGTCTGAAAAGTGATTGACTCAACAAGAGAGTCTGCAAGGTGGTTGACTCAACAAGAGAGTCTGAAAAGTGATTGACTCAACAAGAGAGTCTGAAAAAGTTAGCTCCGATGGGGAGAATCATTTGTACAAAGCCCAAGAGGAGGCTAACTATGCTGAGGAAAGATCATTATACAAAGCTTAAGAGGAGGCTAACTTTTGCCGGGGATTATTGAGATCCAGAGGCAGGTCCAAATGGGGAATCAACTCTTACTGAAGGTTTCAAAAGAGTTAAGATATCAGATACCTTAAGGTTCTGATTTGGGATTTTTAGGGGAGATACGGGGTATTAGAACCCACGGGTTTTAACTCAGCTGGAGATTTATCCAAAATGACCAGGGTTTTTGCTACGCTTGTAGGGAACTTGAGAATGTCTTTGAGACTCAAAGGGATTTATATTGTCCAAGTCTACTGGTGTGGAAGAGTTTTATCTTTTGCATGATGCCCAAAAGGAGGCAAGGGTATTAAGGGATGAGAATTAACCCTAAAATGGTCTGAGATATGACACTGGAAAGACTGCTCTAGCAAAGGATGACTAAGTTCTGCCATATACCTTTAGGAGGTCATCAGGGTCCTTGTATTAAGCCCAAGAGAAGGCATGAGAACTTATAAGAAGCCGAAGGGTCCTTGTACAAAGCCCAAGAGGAGGCGGGGATGCTTTTAGGAAGCCTGTGGGTCCCAAACCAAGAAAAGCTCAAGAAATGCTATTCACCGAGAATAGATCATTTAGTGAATGTTCTGTGATTTGAAGAAACTCAAGAGATGTTATTCACCGAGAATAGATCAACTCTAGGGAGTAGAATTTCTTTGACAATTTCTAGGGGTGACAGTCTGAGAAAAGGTTCACGAAGAATACTGCCTTTCTCTTTGTTCCGTATTGTTTAAGCCCAAGAGAAGGCAAGACTGTATCTGGAAATCCTATGGGGGGTCTAGTTTTGATTTACCCAGTTCTAGACCTAGTTGCCGGGGAAAACTCTAAATAACTATACTAGTATATATGCAATTGATATATGACGAGTATTTAAAAGGATACGAAAGAAGACTAACCATGCGCAGCTTCCCACAATACAGTTAGATTTATATGAAAGCGAGTAAATAAAAGCTGTTAAAACTTACAGGTGAGCAAGCTTCCATGCTGTATTGTTAGTTGTTCAAAGAAATTAAAGAAAGTTTTGACAACAACATGTATATTGAATCTAAATCAAAAGGAAATTGCTTTGACAAGATTGTTGGGGCTTATACTCAAGGAGAGGCCCAAGGTTTTAACAAGGATCGCACCGTTGTTTTGAATATCGCATTCGGACTTATACAACGACTAAGGCCCAAAAAGGTTTATTTACAACATGGTTGGGTCTTACAACTCAATGAGAGGCCCAAGAAGTTTTAAAATGAATAAAGATGGGTCTTATAGCTCAAGGAGAAGCCCAGTTGATTTTGTTAAAAAGGCGACGATCGCGCCGAACTTTTTGAAAATATACAGAGGGGCTTATACAATGTGTGAGGCCCAAAATTGTTTATTTACAAAGGGATGGGACTTACACTCTATCATGAGGCCCATGAGTGCTTGAAAAAGATTGATGAGGGTGGAATCAATCGAAACCCTAATTTTTTTTTAAAATTGAATTAATTTTGTTTAAAAATTAATAAAAATTATTGAAAACATATAAAAAATGAGTGGTGATCTTGGATCAATGTTTCAAAAATCAAGTTTTTATCCACAAAATGATTGAAAACCATTTAAGTTTGGAAAATCAAGAGAAAGAAAATTTTCAAAATGTTAAAAATAAAATAAAAATTAATTCTTTTCAAAAATATCAAATATGTGAAATAAATAATATTTTTAGAAAATTTTTGTAAAATAAAATATTTTAACATTTTTGTGAATTATTAAAAAAATAATCAACTCAAAATCATTAAAATTCAGAGAGAAATTAATTTTTGAATCAATTAAATAAAATCACAAAAATTCAAATATTCAAATATTTGAAAAAGGGCGCCAAGAACATCTTGTTCTTGCCCGCGTGTCCTGTTTTGCCCAGATTTGCGTTTTCTCATCAAGCTCACTAAATACTTGATGAAATCACGCAATCCACATATCAATCTGCTTGTTTTCAACTCACGATCATGTTTATGGTGTTTAATTTCATTTATTTTAAGCATGGAATAAGATATCAAAGAGAAACCTCAAGAACCTTAATTTCTGCATGAAGGCTCAGAGATTTGATACACGATTCATACAAAGTAATCAATAGAGGGGAAACATTCTATGCATGATTATGAACATTTAGCAAAACTTTTGTGCGAGGAAATATGCATAAATTATGAGATGACCAAGTTTAGGCTTACTTGAAGGTCGTGACAGCAAGAGCAATTTGATTTTTGAGTTAGAGGTGTTATAGATGAGTTGTGATGATCTGAACAGCTTCCCTACACCATATGGAGTGTGTTTGAAAGCTTGGATTGATTTGAAATGAACTGGAACAGATTATGGCACCTCAACTGCAACTTTGTTGAAAACTTGAGAAAATGGATGATGATTTCATGAATTTGGTGTTCCAGTTGTTGGTTTAGTGTTTGATCAGCTCACATATGATGTTTATAAGGTGTGTGTGTGTGTGTGTGTGTGTGTATGATTGGTTTGGTTGGAAACACATTCTAATTCAAAACCCGATAGTAGCTTGCATTAGAAGGCATTTTTTGGAAGTGAGAGTGTGATTTTGAGAGAGGCAAGTGTTATAGGCCTTTGGTGTACTCAAACTGATCAGAAATGAGGTCTATTTATAGTGTGTCAAGTTTGTTTTGGCATCAATAGGGAATGGCAACTGCAGCAGGCCTTTGGCCAATGTGGATCAAATGGAATCTCAAGTCTCCTCTAGCCATTGACTTGAGGTTAGAGCACAGGCCTATGGTTCTTTGATTCAGAGCTTATCCTTGACTCATTCAGTTGGAATAGGCTCAGTTCATGCCACCTTGGTGCATCCATTGAATGCTTGGAAACAAAATTGGAGTCTTGGCCTCTTTTAGGCTTTTTAGGTTTGGCATGCTACTTGTAGATTTTGGGACTTTAGAGGCTGATAGATCAGTGCTTGTCCCTTGTTTGTTCCCCCTTGAGGTGTGCAGATGGATAACCATGCTTGTTGTTGCACAATTTGATCAAATCGAGCCCTTATGCACAAATCTGCCTTGCCAAGACAGTTTGCAGCAAGGCATGTTGCAGCTGTCATAACTCCTAGCTCAGATGGAGTTTGAGGGAGTTCTTGGTCACTTTGGAAAGCTGACATATCCTATTTCAACATGATGTCCAACTTTGGTTTTGAACCAACTTGAATTATAATGAAAAATGCCTCTACATTTGGGAAAAAATAAGGCTGATTCTGACTTAGTGAAAATTTCACTAAGTGTTGGAAAAATGTCACTCTCATGTTTTTTACCATTTTGATCACTCCATAACTTAAAATCCATGGAGAATTGGGATGAGATATAGTTGACACTTTTAAAGTATGCCATGAGAGCTACAAATCCAGCTTTGGATCATCCAAAATGGTTGCTTGGATCCAAAATGGACGCTATACTTCAAAACAACATGCCTCCTAAACTGAAAGACCCAGGCAGTTTTTCCATACCTTGCGTAATTGGAAAATCAATCATAGACAGAGCGCTATGCGATTTAGGAGCCAGTGTTAGCTTGATGCCATTATTTACATGCAAGAAATTTGACTTCGGGGAACTAAGGCCGACAAAAATGTCATTGCAACTAGCGGACCGTTCTGTTAAATATCTTGTTGGTATGCTAGAGAATGTGTCCGTTCGTATAGGTCAGTTCTATATCCCTACTGATTTTATGATAATGGACATTGAATAAGATTCGAACATACCCATTATTTTAGGAAGACCGTTCTTAGCAACAGCCGGAGCCATCATCGATGTTAAGAAAGGAAAACTAACTTTTGAAGTTAGGGAAGAGAAAGTTGAATTTATCTTGGCCCAATTCCTAAAAGCTCCAGCTACTGATGATTCATGCTGTTTCCTAGATGTTATCGACGAATGCGTTAGAGAAATGGAGAAGGAACTGACTAAGTATACTAAAATACTAAAGATTCCTGCACCTCCAATATTCGAAGATGATAATTGGCGCGAGCCATACGAAGATGACAGTCTAAGGGAATGCCTAGCATTAACATCTGATCCAATGCCATGCCCAAAGAAACCATCTTTAGAACTCAAAACACTACCGAAAGATTTAAGGGTATGAATTCCTAGACACTAAGCTAGAGCGACCAGTAATAGTCAATGCCGACCTGGGACAAATAGAGACAGAAAAACTATTACATGTCTTAAGAAAGTATCCCACAGCCCTAGGTCACAACATCTCAGATCTAAAAGGAATAAGCCCTTCTATATGTATGCATCGCATTATGCTAGAAGAGGACTGTAAAACCTCTAGAGAGCGTCAGAGGAGATTAAACCCCATCCTAAGTGATGTAGTAAAAAAGGAGGTGCAAAAACTATTAGAGGCAGGAATTATATACCCGATATCTGACAGTAATTGGGTCAGCCCTGTGCATGTCGTATCGAAGAAGGGAGGTGTTACAGCTGTTAGCAAGGAAAAAGGCGAATCCATAGTGAAGCGAATTCAAACTGGTTGGAGAATGTATATAGATTATAGGAAGCTAAACAAAGCCACTCGTAAAGACCATTTTCCTTTACCTTTCATAGATCAAATGCTTGAACGGATGGCTAAACACGTATATTTTTGTTATCTTAACGGATACTCAGGATTCTTTCAAATCCCTATTCACCCTGATGACCAAGAAAAGACTACATTCACCTGTCCCTATGGTACATTCGCATATCGACGAATGTCGTTTGGATTGTGTAACGCTCCTGCAACATTTCAAAGATGTATGATGTCGATCTTCGTAGATTTTATAGACGACATAATGGAAGTATTCATGGACGATTTCTCTGTATGTGGGGGAAGTTTCGAAAATTGCTTATCAAACCTTGAGATGGTGCTTGAACGATGTGTTAAAGTAAACTTAGTGCTTAACTGGGAGAAATGCCATTTCATGGTAAGGCAAGGAATGGTTCTTGGACATGTAGTATCCGATAGAGGCATTGAAGTAGATAAAGAGAAAATAGAAATTATAGAGAACCTTCAACCTCCAAAAACAGTTAGAGAAATTCGTAGTTTCTTAGGACATGCCAGATTTTACCGGCGATTCATTAAAGATTTCTCAAAAATCACAAAGCCTCTGACTGAGCTGTTAATGAAAGATGTCGAGTTCATCTTTGATGAGGATTGCTTGAAAGCATTCGAACACCTGAAAAACGCTCTTATTACGGCACCAATCATGTAACCACCTTATTGAAGTATACCATTTGAGATTATGTGTGACGCCAGTGATTATGTTGTAGGCGCTGTCCTAGGACAAAGGAAAGATAAGAAGCTTCATGCTATCTACTATGCAAGTAGAACCTTGGACAACGCACAGATGAACTATGCCACCACCGAAAAGGAACTCCTTGCAGTTGTGTTCGCTTTAGATAAATTTCGTTCCTAACTAGTGGGAGCAAAAATTATAATCTACACCGACCATGCCGCAATAACATATTTGTTGACTAAGAAAGATGTGAAACCAAGACTCTTAAGATGGATTTTGCTCTTACAAGAATTCGACTTAGAAATCAAAGATAAGAGAGGTACCCAAAATGTAGTAGCAGATCATCTCTCTAGGATTGAGGATCTGAGACCCGAAGAAGTACCAATTAATGACGATTTCCCCTATAACAGACTAGCAGCCCAGTTAGAAAGCGAAAGCGAAACAGCTGAATGCTCCTTGATATTTAATGACACAGAAACTAATGAAGTAGTAGAATCAATATGCACCAAGACCACACTGCCATGGTATGCCGACTTTGTCAACTACCTAGCAGCTGGGGTGCTTCCACCAGACTTAACGTACCAACAAAAGAAAAAGTTTATCCATGATCTTAAACACTGCTATTGGGATGAACCCCTACTTTTCAAGAGAGGCGTCGATGGAATATTTCGTCGATGCGTTCCTGAATCAGAAGTAGATGAGGTCATATCTCATTGTCATGATGCACCTTATGGAGGGCATGCAAGTACCTCTAAAACATGTGCAAAGATCCTGCAATCTAGTCTCTTCTGACCGAATCTTTGGAAAGATGTCCATATCGCCGTTATAAACTGCGACCGGTGTCAACGCACTGGAAACATCTCTAGACGTGATGAAATGCCACAGAAGAGAATACTAGAAGTGGAGGTCTTTGACGTATGGGGTATAGATTTCATGGGACCCTTTCCGTCTTCTTTTGGTAATAAGTACATACTCATTGCAGTCGATTACGTGTCAAAATGGATTGAGGCAGTAGCTTCTCCTACGAATGATGCACGAGTGGTGATTAAGCTCTTTAAAAACATAATCTTTCCAAGGTTTGGTGTACCGAGAATTCTCATTAGCGATGGCGGCTCCCATTTCATTTCCAATGTCATTGGGAAGCTTTTGCTCAAATATGGAGTCCGACACCGAGTAGCAACACCCTATCATCCTCAAACTCGTGGACAAGTCGAGGTTTCAAATAGGGAGATCAAATAAATCTTAGAAAAAACAGTCGCAACTTCCAGGAAAGATTGGTCTACTAAACTTCATGAGGCTCTGTGGGCTTATAGAACAGCTTACAAAACCACAATAGGAACCACACCGTTTAAAATGGTTTATGGAAAGTCTTGCCACCTACCTGTAGAATTAGAGCATAAAGCTTATTGGGCCATTAAGACCTACACAGCGGCAGAGGAGAAAAGAGTTTTAGATATCCATGAACTCGAGGAACTTAGACTGGATGCCTACGAAAATGCCCGAATCTATAAAGAGAGAACCAAGAGATTGCATGATAAGCGAATAGCAAATAGGGAGTTTAATGAAGGAGACGTAGTTCTTCTCTTTAACTCTCGACTGAAGTTGTTCCCAGGTAAGTTACGTTCCCGATGGTCTGGCCCCTTTGAGGTTGTGAGAGTTTTCCAAAGTGGAGCAATAGAAATTCGAGGTAAAACAAACGAAACATTCATTGTGAACGGGCAGCGACTTAAGCACTACCACACCGTAGAGAACAAGGAATATTTGACTAGTTATAAGTTGGAAGAGCTGCCCGCTCCTCCCAATGAATGATTTTTTTTCTAGATCAATGTCGAGCTCCCGACATTAAACGAAGCGCTCCGTGGAGGCAGCCCACGATCTTTGTTTATTATTGTTTTATTGATGTTTTTATACTTTTACTTGTATTAGTTGTTAACTTTTATCCATACTTACATTTACGTTATTATTATTATTATTATTATTGTTATTAATATTACTATTATTATTTCTCACTAACCTATGTTTATGGTACAACTTGACTAATAGGAAAATCATTGTCTATTTCAGGATAGCTCATTTTAGGATAGCACTTATCTCTAGGAGAATGCAGCCTTTTGAGAATCATGAAGTTACCTTTAGCAACAAAGTCCAGAGGTGCCGTTTTGAGGCCCTGTTACAAAGAGACTTTGATGCGTCTATCTATCCTGACAACCCAGCTATGACCACCCTTGGCATCCGTGATAGTGTCACCTACCTGCTTAACTAGTTAGGGTGGGATGATTTCGCTATCCGGAAGAGGTTTAGCACTTACACAACCTGACACTGGAGTTCTTGAGCTCGTTATACTATGATCCTACCAGAGGTTTCGGTTTTGTCCGTGGGTTGGCTACATTTAGGTTGTTTAGCAACAAATACCGTTTTACACATCATGAGTTGGCTGACCTATTAGGATTTCCTAATGGGCCTGATACCATAACTAAGACCCCTGAGGATGCCTTTACTGCTTATGATCTAAACCAATTTTGGGGTACTCTGACCGGTAATTCCAACCCTGAGCCAAATGGAATGTTCTCTGAGAGTATCCATAATCCTGGTATAAGGTATTTCCACAATACATTAGCACACACCCTTTTTGGTATGGAAGAGAATGTGACATCTGTCTCTAAGGACGAGCTTTACATTATGTTATGTGCCTCTCAAGGCAAACCTGTTAATGCAGCCCCCCCTTTCATGTTGGCTAACTTTGCTAAGATCTCTCATGAGCCTCATGGTGTTATTATTGTTGGTGGCCTAATTACTATGATTGCTGATGCTATCGGATTACGGTACCACTTGAACCGTACCCGTGTTTTTGGTAGTTACTGCCCCATGAATATCAATTTCTATTTCAACCGTGGAATCATTGCTAATCTTGGTCCAGTTAAATTTGAGCTTCTGATTAACAATGTTGTTGTCCATCACTTTACCTTGTCGAATCATGAGAAAACTAGTGTGCATAACAAGGATAATTGGCTCTATGATTTGGAAGGTCAGAACGAGTCTCTAACTCCACCTGAATCTCCACAAGCTTATGAGAATTTAGAGGCCGGTATGCCTGATGCTGGCACTCTTGGCTCTGCTACTCAGCCGATTGTTCCACCTATTGACATTGTTACCGCTATTCATGCTCTGAAAGCTGAAGTAGATTTCCTCTGTCGAGAGATAACCTCTCTTCCTGTGGATTTCTTGGTATTTATGGATGTAGTTCATGAGCAGTTTGACCATCTTTTCCAGATCGTTTATTCACTCTGTCGTCCTACTGAACCTCAGATGAGGCGTCACCATGGATAATCTCAATTGTACTCATTTCCCTGTTTTTTGTAGATTAGGATTTTGCTTTAATGTATTAGTGTTTCATTCCCATATTGTGTTTTTTTTTTCAATTCTGTTGTACACTGTCGGTATGCCTACAATGAACTTTGTATGTACTTCTGATCATTTCAATTAATGCAATTTCCCTTTTCTGTAATTTTGTGTTGTTGATGTTAGCAAGTTTTGAATTTTTCATGGCTTGTTAAGTGTTTGTGTTAGTACTTCCAGTAAAATCAAAACAAAAACAAAAAAGAAAAATATTTTTAAAGCATGTTTTGCCTTCTGTTCCAGACCTGCAGCGAAAATTCGCACCTTCTAACATAATGGCGTTCGCCATTATGCTGATGGCGTTCGCCATCAGTTCAATTTTCCTAATCTTTTACATTCGCAACACATGGCGTTCGCCATGTGCTTAATGGCATTCGCCATTGTATTGGAACCTGCAGTCTACGCAGAATTCAAATTCCTGCGCGTTTTTTCCAAAGATTCCATATAAGCACCTTTTTACACTTCCAAAACACCTTTCCAATTACCTCATTAACCCATCATTAATCCACCATAACCACTAACAATCTACATTCCACAATTTGCATATAAATTCATCAAATCCATCATCATTCTCACACCCATCACTCACACTCTTCACTCATAGACTTTTCCAGTCATTCTCACTACTTTCATTCTGCTACCATGCCTCCTAGAGTCGCTACTAACATCGACTACATGGGCATTGAATTTCCTAAAACTGTCCTTGGTCAGAGCCAATGTTCTAGCTTTCTCAAGCTGCGAAAGAGGGCAGTCGTCGTGATAAGATACCCAGACACCACTGCTGTCTAGACCTTGGGTCTTTTCGATAGCGTGAATTGGATGATCACAAACTTAGGTATGTCACAGTTCTATTCAATATGTAATAATACTTACTTCGACTGACTTATGAGTTTTTGAGTTCTTTGCATCTTTCCACCAATCTATCCCATACTGATGGTTCCATACAATTTAGAATGTTTAATGTAGATCACTCCTTGACCTTTAAGCAGATAGGTAATATCTTTAGTTTTCCTAGCGGTCCAGAGTATGCTACTCAGACAACCTTAGAGAGTGAGTGGGAACCTAATGCTCTAGACTTTTGGCACAAAATCACTAACAAGAACTCCGACACTTGGGAAGGTCTTAAAGCCACCTCCATCCACAACCCAGCCATCCGGTATTTCCACTTAATCCTTGCTAGCACTATCTTTGGACGGGAGAACACAGGAAATGTGAACTCCAAATATTTATTCTTCATTCATTGTGCACTTTCCGAGACCAAGGTTAACCCGACACCGTTTTTACTTGCACATCTCCTATCTGTCAGTGGTAGATCGGGCGGTTCCATTTATGTCGGAGGGATCATTACCTCCATAGCCTTAGCCTTAGGATTGCATAGAGAGTTGGAGCCCCTTGAGCCCTTGTCGGCTTTATTTGCTGATCTTACCCATTGCCATGCCATGCGCCTAGTTAAAATTTTACCCAATGGCAAATATCATCTGATGATAGGAAACAGGGAAGTTAAGGGAGTCACATTGCCTTGTCCTAATGATATTAACGTGCGTGTTAGCACTAATTGGATAGTTGATACCGAGGCACCCGATCTTGAGCAGGAGAGTGCTGAGAGACACTACCAAAATGTTATGGGATTTACTACACCTCAGCCCCGAACTCGTACCCGTGGTACTGTACACCCGGACCTAGCGGCCGTTCACGAACAACAAATTTTTCTTCTGACTCTTTTGCAGGTACACATCAGTCCCAGGAGGAATGTGATTATGTGGCCATCCGGAGCTCTTTGGATGATATTCTGCCAGAGCTTAGGCATCGAAATGACATGGAGGCCGAACGTGATCTTTTACTCCGTAGCATGCAGAGGCAGCAGGAGGAGCTTAGAGTCGCTGTTGATCAGATTGGCCAGCAGCAACAAGATTTTGTAGAGAGGACTCAGTATGATATGGCTGACCTGATTGAGCAAATGAACAGAGTGCGCTTAGAGACGGCTGATTTGAGAGACTTTATCAAACATGTGCCACAATCAGAGTGGGGGAGAGTAGGCCGTAGCAGAGGCAGAGCATCCATGCACAGAGGTCGTGCACCTCGCCCTTGACCAGGTTTTATCATTTCTTTCTTTCACCTTGTGCTAAAACATTGGGGACAATGTTTAGTTCAAGTGTGGGGGGGGGGGGGGATCTTTACTGTTTTATTTCCCGTTATTTATGTTTTTCAATTTTTACTTTTTTTAGTTTGTCCAGTTTATCGAGTCATATGCGCTGTTGAGTCCTATTTTACGTTATTTTATTTGGTTGTTTGAAAACTCCCTTATTTTTTACCCCAACGAAAAAAATTTCTTAATTTTCTGGATTCATTGGCGTGACACCTTGTGTATAGGTTGCTTTTCATCATTAGGCTATGTTAGATAGACTTGGGAAAGTTTTGTAAATATCGGTATCATTTCTACACCCTAGATCCCCTAAATATGTGATATTGATTTAAATAGGTATTATGTCGAGACCTTATGCCTAGTTTCTTAGTATTAACCTCTTGATTAGTTTATACTAGCAGTCAGCACCATCCTTATGTACAAACTAAGTAACGAACCGATGCAAATATGTGTTGATCTAAAAAATTTGAATAATGTGATTTTTATAGAAAAAGAGAATGAAAGACATGTTCCCGCTAAGTTAGGTAGTCCTCACCCGACCATTTAGCCTAAAGGTTTGGACTCTTGAAATTCGTAAGCAAAAGAAAGCATAATGTGCGAAAAAGAAAAAAAAAATTGAATAATGAGATCATATAACACAAACAGGTTCGATTACCATGTGAGTATAAAGGATAACGGGCTTAATGTGATTGCGCGAGAATGAAAGAGAGGTGAAATAGGATGAAGGATATAGATCGAGATATAATGTCATGATTTAAATTGGTATTGCATAGGAAGGGAGTCTTTGTCCGCAAATGTAGCTTTGTGTCGTCACGATATCCTTGTTTTCACTATTTAGTACCTATCTGTTTGACATTAGCCTAGCAACCTTGCACCTTAATTGTTTCCAGTCGCGCTTTTGAATCCGGAACTGCACTCACTGTTTTAAAATTCTGTTGGAAATTGCTTGGGGACAGGCATTGGTCTTAGTGTGGGGGAGTTTGACGACACAAATTTATACCGTATTTTTAGGATCACATTGCGCATTTTTAGTCCATATTTTTATCGAGTCTTGCTGTTCTTACTTTGTTTTTATCATGTTTTATGTTTGCAGGAATAATAATCGAGATCCCAGAAGAATCGGAGAAAAGAAGCAAAAGAAGAAGAAAAAATCCAGTAAAGCAGACAATTGTGCAGACCCAGCTGATATGGCATTCGCCATTGCCTCTTGATGTCGCCCCTTGTTGATTCCAGAGCATGGCGTTCGCCATGCCCCCATGGCGTTCGCCGTACAAACGCGGGAGCAGTTCTTCACTGCAGAATCCGTTTCTGGCAGTTTTGAGGAGTTTTCTAATTCCCTTTCCCTCCAAAATTCGAACCTGGCAGTTGTTAAGTCTGACCTTCTATAAATAGGACCCTGGGGAGCAAATTTCAGTGTCAAAAATAGTACGTGGAAGCGCTGTCGAAATTGTATTAGAATTTTAAGCATAAATTACTCTAAAAGCAACAATAACTCGCATTGAGGGATTGTTGCAAATTGTATTTCTCTTGTACTTTTGTTGTACCATTTCGGATCAAAGATTTAATTCAAGTTCATTTCCTTTTCGTAAGATTTACGTTACCGCATTTTATTTTCAAGTTTATTTACTTTACAGCATTATTACTTTAATTGTCATTTTTAAATTGCTTAACATGTTAAATTCAGATTCTATGTGTTTAAAATTGGTAGACTTAGGATTAATTATGTCTGAGTAAATAATTAGAGACCATTATGTGAGGATCGTCGCCTTTGGCGGGACTCCGTAGAAATAATAGATGCGACATTAAAGAATGTATGTTATTTTGGTTTTAATTTCCAAGTTCAATTTAAGTGGCCTTGTCACGAGAGTGGGAGGTTGTTTAACATTGCTTTGTCACGAGAGTGAGAAGCATATTAAGGTTTAAGCCAAGATCCGCGAGAGCGTGAGGAGTGAACCGGATAGTGGGAATTAGGCAGCACATCTAAATACAGCGAGAGCGCTTTAGATGTTGTTTAGGATAGTATCGGTTTCCAAACCGTGTTTCTTAGTTACCGGGCGAGCGAGAGCAAAATCTTGGGATTATGAAGCATAGCTCTTGTCAAGACCGCAAGAGCGTGAGGCGGAGCCTTTAAGTCGGTTTATCCTATGGATTGGCAGCATAATCGTAGCTAGCACATGTTTTCTATAAGTTCCATCGATGCACGAGATTCACATTTCGGACTCGTTTTAGTATTGAATTTCAGTTTTCAATTTCAGTCATTATTTCTCGTTAAATTCCTGTTCTATCCAGGCTTAGCTTTGCACAGCAACCTTGGATAACATTAGTTTGACAAATCGGTCCCTGTGGGTTCGACAACCTTTTTAAGACTACACGATCAACTGTATACTTGCAGATTTATCCGTCAGTGTCGACCAATCAGTATAGTGCTCTGAGATTTATGGTTTGTGGTCTGCTAAGAGCTCACCCACATAAGGATATTGGAGATATCAAGTATGAGTTTTTGAGGAAATTTGTGATCTATTTCCCCTTCTGTAAACGGAGTATATATATATGAGACTTCTTGGGCATGAATCAGAGGCCAAGAGGAGCATATTCCTCTTCTTTTGATCGAAGGTCTGGGACTGAAAATACCTGGTTCTTCCTATAATTGTGGAGGATTTATTTCCTTCCCTTAAGTGATTTCACGCGTGTCACGTGCCCCGTAATTTGAACCAGTGGGAAACATGGTTTGGTTAGGGAGGCTAGGTTCAAGCCTAATATGGAGACTAACTTTAGCTGCCCATTGTGATTATTCGATTCGGGCGGCTTGTGGTACACTGTTGGGCGCTCACCCAGTATTAGAGAAATTTCTTTGGCTTGGGTCCTTTGAACTATTCATCCTAGGGCCTGATGAAATTATCCCTGGTCCATAGTCCCTTAAGCACGGACCTTTGGAAAGGTGAGTGGTTAACCCGAATATATGGGACCTTGGGAAAAATCTTCAGCTAGATATCTTAGATTATTTATCCTAATTGGATGAAGGGAGAGTTCCTCGAACGAAGCTTGGGGGTGAGTCCAACAAGCGAAGCATGGGGCGAGTCCCTCAATTGAAGCTTGAGCCGAGTCCATAAGTGTCACCAATAGTGGTACGTGTATCATTAAATGCTTCTAATGATGGGGTTTCCTTGAGAATACAAAATGGCCTGGGACCTTACACATGTCAGATACATGGGGAGATCTCTCAACAAGAGTTGGTGTGCCTAGGGAGAGGTCATCATTGCCTACTCGACCTAGTTTATGGTTCTATAAAAGGGAAATTCCATCCTATTTTCAAAACACATTATCACATACTTCCTTCTCAGAGCAAGTGATTCATCTTCTTCAAACTCAAAGCTCTCGTCTCTACTCAACTACAGGTAGGGATGGAAATGGGTACCCATGGGCTCAGGTACTAGTCCCTTGCTACCTGTCCCGTTTTGTAAATATGATACTGGTACCCGCCCCATACTAGTGTGGGTATCCGCGAGACAGGTATTGGTGGATTTTTAGATATCCACAGGTATTTCCAAATATCCATGGATACTATTATTTAATTTTTTTTTTAAAAATATTATAATTAACTAATTTTTTATCCCTTATAAAGAAAAAAAATAGTTTCAAATTTCACACGTAATAATAATAACAAAAATAAATCAGTGATTTTAATTTTTTTGTTTTATCAAATAATTATACGATTCAACAAAATAATAATAATAACAACAACAAAAATAATAATAATAATAATAGTTTCATAATAATAATAATAATAATAATAATAATAATAATAATAATAATTTTAGATTAAATAAATTAATATTTAAACAACTTTGATAATTATTAATTGATACGAATACCCGTGAGTACGGGTACTATCAAATATGTTTGTAACCGTAAACATGTAACTAAGTAACTGTTTATTTTACTCGTGGATACCCATAAAGCTATCAAACCCGTTTCCGTGACGGGTTTTACCCACGGGTACATATTTTTTTTCCATCTTTAACTACAGGTACACACATTTTTCCTTCTCTTTACCCATTTCCTTTTCAACCACAGCGATTATTAGAGGTTTAGACGATAATGGCAAAGTGATAGAAACTTCTAACAGTAGATAGTAGTCAGAGTTGTATTTATATTATATGAAGAACGTTGAGTGAGTTGACAGGACAGTCAACTATAGGTACACACCTTCTTCCTTCTCTATACCCATTTCCTTTTGCATTATTTGAACCAGAGGTTCTTGCGACCATAAATGTCGTTCCATCTCAAATTTCACCAAACAACTAGGCATATATTTGGGTCTTTGAGATCTTATGTCGGCGACTGAATGTCACCCTACTATGGGGATATTCTTCCCCTTTTACAGGACAAAAACCAGGCCGAGGGGAGGATGGGTAACTTTGTGCGACCTGGTGGAAAGGACATTGTTCAAGCCTCATTCTAACCAAGGGTAGATAAACTTCGAGCAAAATGGGTAAGAAATAAACTTCGATATAAAACGGTGTAAAGAATGCAAGGGTAGATAAACACACAACATAACATACATTCAATACACAACCAACATCATCACAATCTCACACCCATTCCACAACAATATACACATATATGCAATGAGATTCACGAAACAACAAGACATTATACATGTTGTACCATCTCAACATTTGGTTCTCTTAGGAACCGGGCCCCCTTCTGAACCCATGAGCCCCCCCCCCCCCCCCCCCCCCCCCCGAGCTCCAACCTCCCCTTCTAAGATTGGGATAAGCCACTAGTCCCTCCTTTTGAACTAGCGAACATACCTCTTTCAACGATACGACACATTGATGTATGTCACTAAAAATCAATGCAACAACAATAACAATTCTTACAGTCTCCCGTCTGATCATAAACAACTTGCATTCCCACACACTAGTAACTCCCCCTTCTAAACTATTATCCAACAATCATAACAACAATGCATATAAGCATATAAATAGTCGCCCTTCTGACCTATTTATCATCACATTAATAATATGTAATTAGTCAACGTATAATCATGCATCTCACAACAATGTTAGTCATTTTCACATCATATAACATCAAAAAACAACATCATATGCATTCCATACAATTGCTACATCATACAAACGATATCATTTAATTAATTCAATTATCGTTCACAAATAATAATCCTACCAAGACCAATTAAGCTCATAATACTTGATTAACAACACCAACAAAGCCAAACAATAGCCAACCATCGGCCAAACCATGAAACAACATCAAAAATTTGAACCGACAACTCAAACTACATAAATTAGGACAAAAATACCCTTTCTGACAGCATGACGTGTAACTCGTCACCAAGGTGACGCCTGTCATCCAATTAAAATCTCCCAATTCGTTATCCCAATGACGATCGACTTAAAAAACCAAGCCTGGAGAGCATGACAGTCTCCTCATCGTAATATTGACGCCCGTCAATGTCTTAAGGTGAGTGGCGGTCAACTCGTCATTTAGGTGATGTCCGTCACCCTACACCAGAATGTTGAAACACAAATTTATGCATGGGAGTCCCCTGGAATCCTCATTCTTCGCCCTCCAACTATCCCGACACGTCCAGAAAATATACTACATATAATATCATTATTATAACATGCTAAATCACAAATTTGCACAATTTATTCTTCAATTTCATGAAATTCATGTTTATGTTCAAAGCTTCAAAACCTCAACATGGGCATATATCATATAGGCATAAAAACAGAGTTTCACGCATATGAATTTAGTCATGAAAATCAGATAACAACATATTCAATCATCAATTTTCAGATTGTCATACCACAACAACAATTCATAATAGTTTCACTCAATTCCAAAAGAGTGTAAGGGTCCCTCTTCTACCCTTTCATGCAGAATATGAATATAGAAGCACTCCCCCTTACCTCAGATTCCTAGCAGCAATTCTGAATTTGATTAAGGTTGGTAGTTTGAGTTCTTTCTCTTCAAGCCTTAGCATCCTTTTCTCCCCAAAACTCTAACTTTATGTATATTTCTCAAAAGCTCTGCTAACCCATTTTTATCTCTAAAAACCTAATTTATTCTTTTTTTAATTACACATAGGCCCAACTCTTCTCATAATCCTCACCACGTCCCTTATTTTTCTTTAGTTCCTATTTTCCACCCAAAACCTATATTCCTATTTTTTTAATTAATTAATTAAAAACAATTATTAATTCTAATTATTTCTAATTATTTTAATCATTCTATCCACCCAACAATACTCTCACTACACCCCACCATACAACACATACACATACAACATATAATATATTTAATTAAAAGTGCACCACATACTAAATAATTAAATAAAAACACAAATAATTTGATCAAATAGATTAATCAATTTTCGGGGTGTTACAACTCTCCCTCACTTAGAGAATTTTTTCCTCCGAAAATTACCTGAAGGAAACAGAGTCAGATACGACTCTCTCATCTGACTCTCCAGCTCCCGCGTCATGCTTCCATCAGAAGGTGCTTCCTACACCACCTTCACCATCGCAATTTCCTTGCCTCTCAAGTGCTTCACTTTGCGATCCTCTACTCTCATTACAAATGTCTCAACGGTCAAGTTCTCTATGACTTGCACATCGTCCACTTGAATCACATGAGACAGATCAGGAATATACTTTCTTAACATATACACATAAAAGAAATCATGAAGATTCGAAAGAAACAACGGTAATCCAATCCAGTAGGCCACTTCTCCCACTCGCTTCATAATATGATACAAACCAATGAACCGTGGCATGAGCTTTTGAGACTTCAAAGCTTGATCAACATCAGTTATCAGAGTAACTCACAAAAACATATGATCTCCCTCTAGGAAGTCAAGTGTTTTCCTTTGCTTGTCATGATAACTATTTTGGTAACTCTACAAAGCTTTCATCCTCTCTTGGATCATCTTGATCTTCTCAGAGGTTTGTGACCGCGCGACACTGACGTATCTGTCGAATAATGACTGGAAATATACAGTTGTTCGTTTAGTTTCAAAAAGGTTTCGAATCCACAGGGATTGATAATCAAACTAATGTTATTTATCATTGTAGTGCAAAGCTAAGGCTAATGATTAACAGATTACGAAAGGGAACAAAAATACTAATTGCTAAAGGTTTGAAAATAATGATGAAACGAGTCCAGAATATGGATTCCGTGTGACTAAGGGACTTGTAGAAATTGGGTGCTAATTACGACTGAAATCAGCTCCGTAGAAAATACCATCTTAAAGACTTCGTGTCACACTCTCGCGCTATTGACAAGAACCACACTTTCCAACCACAGGATTTTGCTCTCGCTCGCCCGTTTCAATTGAAAAGCGTGTTTTGAAAGTCAATGAAATTCTAAACGATGCCTAAAGCGCTCTCGCTATTTTTAGGATCGATGCCTAGTTTCCACTATCCAGTTCATTCCTCACACTCTCGCGCTATTGGCCTGAACTTTAGTTTATTCCTCACTCTCGTGTCGAAATAATAAGACATGCAATTTGGAAACTAAAACCAAAACTATCATACAATCATAAGTTCGCACCTAAAGTTTTCTACCAAGTCCCATCGGTAACGATGGTCCTCATACACCGGTCTCAAATAAATTTAGCCAGACATTATATTAACTACAACTAACATGTTCATACTTAACAAATTTAAAACTATCATGTTAAACAATAATTAAAAGCAATAACAAGTAAAAACAAGAAATGGTAAAAACCTGAAATTAAAGTAAATGGGATTGAAATCCAAATGCCGGCTGACTTGAAATTACGATCCAATAATACAGTACAAAGGAAAATAAATAATAGAAAAACAGTTGCGACAATCCCTCGATGTGAGTTATTGCCGCTTTTATAAGTAAATTTGTGCCTAAGAACTAATTGGAATTTCTGCAGCGCTTCTGCACGTCTTGGATGCTCTGAAATGTGTCCCATAGGTCCTATATATAAAGATAACTGGCCCTGCAACTGCCTTGGAACGTGCATGAGAGTGGAGGGAAAAGAAGTTATAAAAAAAACTGCCTAGAAATGTTGCTACAGAAAAACTGATGTTGCGAACTAATGGCGAACGCCATTGGGAAATGGCGAACGCCATTGCCTTCTTCACTTAAATGACGTGGCAGGCAAGGTGATGGCGAACGCCATCTATCTATGGTGAACGCCATATCAGCTACAGAGGCAGAATGCCTCTTTTGTTGTACTTTTTGCTATTCTCTCACTCCTTTTCCGGTTTGCTTCCGAATTCGCAACGGATGAACCTGATACTGTAAAACACAATAAAACAAAGTAAAATGCAATAAGACTTGATAAAATAAGGACAAATAATATGCGCAATGATCCTAAAAACATTATAAGATTTCTCGTTATCAAACTCCCCCACACTTAGACCGTTGCTTTTCCTCAAGCAAACTCCCAACGCAATGAAAACAGTAAGCATAATATCTGAAACATAGGCATAACATGACTCTAAAACGTACGCGGCTTCCAGGCTAATGGTAAATAGATAGGTACTAAATATTGATAACAAGGACACCGTAATGACACATATCCGCATTTGCAGACAAAGGCTCCCCCCTATGCAATACCAATCCAAATCATGCCATTATGACTCGACCTACATTCTTCGTTGCTTTTCACCTCTTTTTCATTCTCGCGCTATCACATTAAGCCCGTTATCCCCCACACTCACATGGTGAGTGAACCTGTTAGTGTTTATGATCTCGTTATTCAATTTTTGCACTTTTTCTTCTTTTTTTTTTTTATTTTTCGAATTTCAAGAATCTGATCCATTGGGCTAAATGGCCGGGTGAGGGTCACCTAACTTAGAGGGAGCGTATCCTTTCACTCACTTTTTCTATAAAACTATTCAATTCAATTTTTCGAGATCAGACACATATTTGCATCAGTTCATTACTTAGTGTGTGCCTTAGGATGGTGTTGACTACTAGTATAAACTACTTAAGAGGCTAATACAAAAACTCGGAAATCAAGGTCTCGGCATAATGGTTATTTGAATCGATGCCGCATACTTATGGAATCTAGGGTGTTAGAACGGTACCGATATTATCAAAACTTTCCCAAGTCTACTTAACATAGCATAGAAATGAAAGACAACCTATACTCTCGGAGTGTCATGCCATTGAATCAGAACAAATTTTTTCATTGGGGGTCAATTTTAAGGGAATTCTCTAACAAAAGGAAAAAGTAACATACAATAGGACTCAACGGCGCACAAAAGACTCAACACACAAACATAACAGAAACTAACTAGAAAACATAAAAACAACAGGAAATAAAGCAGTAAAGCTCCTCCCCCACACTTGAACCAAACATTGTCCTCAATGTTTCAGTGGAAGGTGAAAAAGGGAGTAGAGAAACCAGGTGTGAGGCTGAGTGATGCCGGCCTCGGCCACGGTGAAGTCCAAATCCTCTACCAAGTGCAGGGTGTGGGACATGCTGCATAAGCTCTCTCATATCCGCTACCTCTATCCTCAGTCCGTCCATCTGCTCAATAAGGACACCCATGTCGTGCTCAGTCCTGTCAGGAAAATTAACCTGCTACTGGCTGACCTGGTCAATGGCAAATCTCAGCTCCTCTTGCTACCTCTGCATGCTCTGAAGCAGTAGATCACGCTCCGCCTCGATATCATTCTGATTCCTAAGCTTGGACAGAATATCATCAAGTGTACTCTGAATGGCAATGTAATCATACTCCTCGCGGGGTTGGTGGGTACCTGAAAATTGGTCAGAAGCAACAAGTGCGGTGTGTGCGCGGGTGTTAGGCCCGGGAGCATTTCGGCCCATAAGGTTAGCATAACCCCGATTAACCGTCTCTTCCTCATGATCGGTGGCCTCAGTGTCAAAAATCCAGTTAGTACTAACGCGCACATTAATGCGTGCGACGCAAGGAAAAATGAACTCCTAACCTCTCGGGTACTAATCATCAAACGATATTTGCCGCTAGGAAAATTCTTAATAAGGCGCATGGAGCGGCAATACTCTAAATCAGCAAAGGGTATGGCTATCTGCTCAAGAGCAGCCAACTCGATGTCTAAACCTAAAGCATAGGCTATAAAGGTAATCAACCCTCCAACACAAATATGACCACCGGCTCTACCGACGGTGGATGCAAGATGCGATAAAAGGAAAGGTGTCGGGTTAACCTTAGTCTCAGAGAGTGCACAATGGATGAAGAAAAGATCTTTGGAATTCACATTCCCAGTGTTTTCCCGGCCAAATATGGTGTTAGATAAGATACGGTGCAGATACCTAATGGTTGGGTTATGAATGGCGGTGGCTTTAAGACCTTTCCAAGTGGTGGAGGTTTTACCAATAATTTGATGCCAAAAGCCTAGAGCACTAGACTGCCACTCGCTCTCGAGAGCTGCTTGGCAAGAATATTCCTCTCTGCTAGGGAACTGAAAGATTGTGCGAATTCGTTCTTGGGTGAGTGTGTAATCCCTATTAAACATCCTAAAATCTATGGAACCAGTAATGCAGAACAGATCGGGGGAATATCGAAAAGAATTCAAAAACTCATAAGTCAACCTAGTGTATGTGGCGTTGGTAAGAGAATAAAAGTGCGACATACCTAGGTTGTTTAGCATCCAGTTGACGCTACCGAACAACCCTAAGTCGTAGATAGCATCGATATGGCGATACCGCGTTGCGATGACAGATCTTTTTGCACAGCTTGTGGAAGTTGGTTCTTTGATTCTCACCAACGATGCCTTCTGCAAATTCAATACCCATTTAATCGATATCTCTAGCGATTCTTGGAGGCATGATGGAGATTGGATGATAATGAGAGGGTTTGAAAGATTTGGAATGGATATTATGAGAAGAATAGAGGAATGGTAGTGATGATGGAGTTAGAGTGATTTTTTTGGTGTTTTATAGAGAATGAGGAGAATTTGGATGGTTAGGGGTCAGGGTAGGAGTTAGTAGAGGTTAATGTAGGTGGTTATGGATAGGTTAAGGAATTTGAATGGATTTGTGTTGGAAAAACATGCAAAAAGAAAATTGAAAACCCGCAGGAATTGTTCCTTCATTGTGATAGCGAACGCCATAGAGCACATGGTGAACGCCATGTGTGTTGAACGTTGTTTTTTCATAATAAAAGGCCAATGGTGAACGCCATCAGCATAATGGTGAACTCCATTAGGCTAAAATGCGCAATTTTAATTGTTAAAGTCTAGAAACAGCGAAATACGCATTTCTAACGGCCATAATATTGTTATTACGAGTTATAGGTGCAGATAGTCTATTTAGAAGTTTGAAAATGCATAAAATTAGAAATAGAACATAGCTAGGAATAAAAATAAAAAACGGAAAGGAAAATCACACTAAATTAAATAACAGTAACAACATGTCTTCGTCGATAACGCGACGGTACAGTAAATGCAAAACAACGATGGAGGGAAATACAACGATAAACTAAAACAATTCAAAACAAATAAACAACGGAAACAACAGTACAAGTCATCAACATCAACCACCGTGGAACCTAAATGAATAAAATTACTGGTATAAGTGATCAAACTGCTCATTGGCGACATCCATAAAACCAATGAGATCCCCTCGTATAGAAGTGATCTCGGTCCTAAGAAAATCTACCTCAGACTGCAAAGCACAAATAGCGGTGGCAAAGTCTATAGGAGGATTAAAACGATTATCTCCAGAGACGTGAGAAATAGCATCATGGGGAATGGCATCCCGGATTTCATAAGGTTGAGGGCTATCTGGTGGAGTTGGCGACTCACTTTGTTCCTCTAAGTCATAAAGCCAGTTATCCTTGTTGTGAACATTGGTTTTCTCATGGTTGGGCAAGGTGAAATGATGGACCACTTGGTTATCAATGAGGAATTCAAACTCCGCAGGTCCTAAATTAGCAATAATGCCACTGTTAAAGCAAAAGTTCAGGTGCATGGGACGGATACCTCCAAAGGCACGAATATGGTTAAGCTGGTATATAAGGCCAATGGCATCAGCAATCATGGTGACTAATCCTCCTATGAAAATAGTACCTTGGGTCTCATGGGCAATTTTGTTCAGGTTTGCTAGCATATAGGTAGCGGCATTCACAGGCCTTCCCTAAGAAGCACAGTACATGATAAACAACTCATCCTTTGATACATAAGTAACGTTCTCATCCTTACAAAAGAGTATATGGGCTAAAATCTTATGGAAATAGCGGATGGTGGGGTTATGGAAATTCTCTAAAAACATGGTATGAGGCTCAGGGTGATAGTTACCGGTTATAGTCCCCCAAAAGTAGTCAAGGTCAAGGTTGGTAAAGGCATCATCAGGAGTTATGGTATAAGCATCAGGTCCATTTGGAAATCCTAAAAGATCAGCCATCTCGTGGTGGGTGAAGCGGTATTTGGTTCTAAACAATCTGAAAGTAGCTAAGCCTCGGCCAAATCCGAAACCTCGGTTAGGATCATAGTAAAGGGAACTCAGGAAATGAAGGGTGAGCCTACGGTACGAGGTAAATCTCTTTCTCACGGCAAAGTTAACCCAACCTATTTGGTTGAGAAGGTACATCACACTGTCTCTGAGTCCTAAAGTAGTCAAGGTAAGTCCATCAAGGTAAATCGGTAATGCCATTTCCCTTTGAGCCAGAACATCAAAACGACGTCTCTGAGCTTCATTCCTAAAAACAACCTCCATGTCATCAATAGGCTCCATACTCCTAAGTCACTGATTAGCTATCATAAGTTATGTTAGCCTGAAATTAGACAAAGATTATGCTATTAGTGGATTGTACCGCAAGGAAGTGTTAGAATAGATAATAATAGTAATAATAATAATAATAATAATAATTGTGATAATGATGATAATAATAATAATAATAATAATAATAATAATAATAATAATAAGAACGAAAATAAAACGGAAAAGGAAATAGTTATAATAGGAAAATTAAAAAAAAAAATAAAAGAGAGAATAAAGACTAAAGATCATGGGTTGCCTCCCACGCAACGTTTGTTTAATGTCGGTAGCTCGACATTAGATCAGAGTCGGGCTATTTCTTCGAATGAGGGGGTAGCTCTTCTAACTTGTAACTTATGCAGAAGTCCTTGTTTTCTATGTTGTGGTAATGCTTAAGTCGCTGCCCGTTTACAACGAATGTCTCATTGGATTTTCCTCTTATTTCTACTGCTTCGCTTTGGAAAACTCTTATAACCTCGAAGGGGCCAGACCATCTGGAACGGAGTTTGCCTAGAAATAATTTAAGTCGAGAATTAAAGAGAAGGACTATGTCACCCTCGTTGAATTCTCGCCTCGTTATTCGTTTATCATGCCACTGTTTAGTTCTCTCCTTGTAAATCCGGGCATTTTTATAGGCATTTAGTCTAAGTTCTTCTAATTCATGGATATCCAAAATTCTCTTCTCTCTTTCAGTTGCGTAATTCATATTTAGAGTCTTAATGACCCAATAAGCCTTGTGCTCAAGTTTGACGGGTAGGTGACATGAATTACCATAAACTAGTTTGAATGGAGTGGTTCCTATCGGAGTTTTGTAAACTGTCCTATAAGCCTACAGAGCTTCATGAAGTTTTGTAGAGCAATCCTTCCTAGAGGTCGCAACTGTTTTCTCTAATATCTGCTTAATTTCTCTATTAGAAACCTCAACTTTTCCACTTGTCTGAGGGTGATACGGCGTCGCTACTCAATGTCGCACTCCATTTTGAGCAACAATTTTCCAAAGATATTTGAGATGAAATGGGATCCACCATCGCTAATGACAACTCTAGGCACACCGAGTCTAGGAAAAATAAAATTCTTGAAAAGTTTGATGACTACTCGTGCATCATTAGTAGGAGAAGCTATTGCTTCGATCCATTTTGATACATAATCAACTACGACAAGTATGTATTTGTTGCCAAAAGAAGATGGGAAAGGACCCATGAAATCTATACCCCAAACATCAAAGGGTGCAGAGTGGCAATTAGATATGATATTTTTTACTTCTGATTCGAGGACACATCGACGGAAAATTCCATCGGAGCCTCTCTTGAAAAGCAGGGGCTCATACAAATAATAATGTTTAAGATCATGGAAGAATTTCTTCTTTTGTTGGTAGGATATGTCCGGTGGAAGTACCCCGGCTGCTAGGTAGTTGACGAAGTCAGCATACCATGGCAGTGTGTTTTTGTGCAGATCGATTCCATAACTTTATTCGTTTCTGCGTCATTATAAATTAAAAAGAATTCGCTTGTTTCACTTTCACTTTCTAACTGGGTTACAAGTCGTTCATAGGGAAAATCATCATTAATGGGCACTTGTTCGGGTTCTTGATCCTCAATTCTAGAAAGATGACCTGCTACTACATTTTCAGTCCCTTTCTTATCTTTGATTTCTAAGTTAAACTCTTGTAAAAGCAGAATCCATCTTAAAAATCTCGGTTTAGCATCCTTCTTACTTAGCAGGTACCTAATTGCAGCGTGACCGGTATAGACGATGATTTTGGCTCCTACTAAGTAAGAACGAAATTTATCTAAAGCGAACACAACAGCTAGGAGTTCTTTTTTTGTGGTGGCGTAGTTCATCTGTGCATTGTCTAAGGTTCTACTTGCGTAGTAAATAGCATGAGGTTTTCTATCCTTTCTTTGTCCTAAGGCAGCGCCAACGACATAGTCACTAGCGTCACACATAATTTTGAATGGTTTACTCTAATCGGGTGGTTGCATAATAGGTGCAGTAACAAGAGCATTTTTCAGATGTTTGAATGCTTTCAAGCGGTCCTCATCAAATATGAATTCAACATCTTTCATTAATAAGCCCGTTAGTGGTTTGGTTATTTTAGAGAAATCTTTAATGAATCGTCGGTAGAAACCTGTGTGTCCTAAAAAACTACGAATTTCTCTAACGGTTTTCGGAGGTTGAAGATTTTCTATAATTTCAATTTTTCTTTATCTACTTCAATTCCTCTGTCGGATATTACATGTCCAAGGACAAATCTTTCTCGGATCATGAAATGGCATTTTTCCCAGTTCAGCACTAGATTAACTTTAACGCAGAGTTCAAGTACCATTTCTAGGTTCGATAGACACCCTTCAAAACTTTTCCCACAGACAGAGAAGTCATCCATAAATACTTCCATTATGTTGTCTATAAAATCAACAAAGATTGACATCATACATCTCTGGAATGTTGCGGGTGCGTTACACAGTCCAAACGAAATTCATCGATAGACAAATGTACCATAAGGACAGGTAAATGTAGTATTTTCTTGGTCATCAAGATGAATAGGAAGTTGGAAGAATCCTGAGTATCCGTCTAAATAACATAAATGAGAATGTTTAGCCAGCCGCTCAAGCATTTGATCGATGAAGGGTAAAGGGAAATGATCTTTACGAGTGACCTTATTTAGTTTTCTATAGTCTATGCATAATCTCCATCCAGTTTGAGTTCGTTTTGCTATGGATTCGCCCTTTTCGTTACTAACAACTGTAACACCTCCCTTCTTCGGTACGACATGCATAGGACTAACCCAGTTACTATCGGATATCGAGTATGTAATTCCTGCATCCAGCAGCTTTTGTACCTCTTTTTTTACTACATCGCTCAAGATAGGATTTATTCTTCTCTGATGCTCTCTTGAGGTTTTACAGTCTTCCTCTAGCATAATGTGATGCATACATATAGAGGGACTTATTCCTTTTAGGTCTGAGATATTATACCCAAGTGCTTTTGGATACTTTCTTAGAACTTGTAGCAATTTTTTCGATTTCTATCTGTCCTAAGTCAGCATTGACTATTACTGGTCATTCAAGCTCGGTGTCTAGGAACTCATACCTTAGATTTTTGGGTAGCATTTTAAGTTCTATAGAAAGCTTCTTTGGGCACGGCATTGGATCGGGCGTTAATGCTAGACATTCCCTCAGACTGTCATCTACGTATGGCTTTTGCCAATTATCGTCTTCGAATATAGGAGGTACTGGAATCTTTAGTACTTCAGTATACTTAGATGGTTCCATCTCCATTTCTTTCACGCATTCGTCAATGACGTCTAGGAAGCAACATGAATCATCTATAGTTGTGGCCTTTAAGAATTGAGCTAAAATAAATTTGACTTTTTCTTCACCAACTTCAAAAGTTAGCTTTCCTTTCTTGACATCAATGATGACTCCGACCGTAGCTAAAAAGGGTCTTCCTAAAATAATAGGAATGTTGGAATCCTCCTTTATGTCCATTACCACAAAGTCGGTAGGAATATAGAATTGACCTATACGAACGGCACGTTCTCTAGCATACCTAAAGGAAATTTAACAAAATGGTCTGCTAGTTGTAGACACATTTTCGTTGGTCTTAACTCTCTTAAATCAAGTTTCTTACATGTGGATAAGGGCATTAAACTAACACTGGCTCCTAAGTCATATAGAGCGTTGTCTATGACAAACTTTCCGATTACACAAGGTATGGAGAAACTACCTGGGTCTTTCAGCTTAGGAGGCATGTTGTTTTGAATGATGGTGCTACACTCGGCAGTGAGCATAACAGTTTCATTATCCTCGAGCTTTTTCTTGTTGGATAGGATCTCTTTAAGGAATTTAGCATATGAAGGCATTTGCGTTATGGCTTCTGTGAATGGTATAGTGATATTATGTTGTTTCAAAATTTCTACGAATTTCTTAAATTGTCCTTCATTTTTAGACTTAGCAAGTCTTTAAGGATAAGGTATAGGAGGCTTGTATGGTGGCAGAGGCACATAAGGTGTTTCTTTCTCTGCGGCCTCTTCAATTTTGTCTTCCTTTTCGTTATTATTTGGTTCTTTCACCTTTTCAGTTCCTTTACCAGGGTTTTGATACATGGCAGGATTTTGGAGTCTTGGGTCGACTGGTCCATCAAGTTCTATTCTGCTTCGCAGTGTGATAGCATTAGCATGCCCTTTCGGGTTTGGTTGTGGTTGACTAGGAAACGTTCCAGCTGGGGCTGCTACTGTTGCTTGTTGTTGGGCTACTTGAGAAATTTGAGTTTCTAACATTTTGTTATGGGTAGCCATAACATCAAGTTTAGATTCCATTTGCTTTAGCAATTCACTCGTGTGCACATTTTGGTTGGCGAACTCTTTGTTTTGTTGTGTTTGGGTTGCAATGAAATTTTCTAATAATAGCTCAATGTTTGACTTTCTGGTTGCTAAATGAGCAGTGGGGGATCCTTTTTGATATCTTGGAGGAACAGCGGGGGCTTGAGTTAGAGCAAACAAAGCATTATTGCTCTTGTAGGAAAAATTTGGATGATTCCTCCAGCCTGGATTGTATGTGTTTGAGTATGGGTTTCCTTGGGCGTAATTTACTTGGTCGGTAGGAATACCGGCCAATAAATGACATTCAGCGTTACTGTGCCCAGGGGTTCCACACAATTCACAATTCGGTGTCACAACGACCACGGTGGCTGCTGGAGCTACAGTCAAACGTTTAATCTTTTGAGTAAGCGCATCCACTTTAGCACTGACACAGTCTAAACTGTTAACTTCGTACATTCCTTTCTTTGTAGCAGGTTTTTCTGTCGGAGTTCTCTCACCTCCCCATTGGAAGTGGTTTTGAACCATATTTTCAATGAGTTAATAAGCGTCTTCATATGGTTTATCCATCAGAGCGCCGCCAGCTGCAGTGTTCAGATTTAACTTTGTATTGTAGAGAAGACCATTATAGAAAGTATGGATTATCAACCATTGTTCAAGTCCATGGTGTGAGCAGAGCCTCAGAATGTTATTGTATCTTTCCCAAGCATCGAAAAGAGATTCATTGTCTTTCTGCCTAAATCCGTTGATTTGGGCTCTTAGCACAGCAGTTCTGCTAGGCGGAAAATGTCGGGCTAAGAAGACTTTCTTCAACTTGTCCCACGCAGTGATGGAGTTGGATGGTAGAGACTGGAGCCAAGCTCTAGCTCTATCTCTTAAAGAGAAAGTAAAAAGACGTAGTCTTATGACTTCGTTACTAACACCATTTACTTTTACAATATCAGCATATTGCACAAACATAGATAAACGAAGGTTCAGGTCATCCGTGGAACTTCCAAAATATTGTTTCTATTGAACGGCTTGTAACAGTGAAGGTTTCAACTCAAAATCGTTTTGATTGATGGCAGAGGCAGTAATGCTGTTATGCGGTTCATCCTACGATTAAACAGCGTAATCCTTAAGAGGACGGTTCGGTGGATTCTCAGCCATGGGGATTCCTAATTCTGGATAAGGAATTTCAAGTTCAAGAAGATTATACTTAATTCAAAATTCGTTGATTCGGCGTCTTAAGTTAATAAAATGCTCAATATCGTCAATCGGTTGCTCAAGCTTGTCGCCTCGAGAGCGAGTGTTTGGCATACAATTGACAAAATGGGAAAAAGGAAATTTGGTGCCTTAGTCTATACTGCGCAACAATGGAATCACAATATTGACTAAATCAACTCCCCGGTAACGGCGCCAAAAACTGGACCGCGCGTAACTGACGTGTCTGTCGGATAATGACTGCAAGTATACAGTTGTTCGTTTAGTTTTAAAAAGGTTGTCGAACCCACATGGATTGATAATCAAACTAATATTATCTATCATTGCAGTGCAAAGCTAAGGCTAATGATTAACAGCTTACGAATGGGAAGAAAAATATTAATTGCTAAAGGTTTAAAATAATGATGAAACGAGTCCGAAATATGGATTATGCGTGCCTAAGGGACTTGTAGAAATCGGGTGCTAATTACGACTGAACTCAGCTCCGTAGAAAATACCAACTTAAAGACTCCGTCTCACACTCTCACGCTATTGACAAGAACCACACTTTCCAACCGTAGGATTTCGCTCTTGCTCACGCGTTTCAATTAAAAAGTGTGTTTTGAAAGCCAATGAGATTCTAAATGATGCGTAAAGTGCTCTCGTTGTTTTTAGGATCGATGCCTAGTTTCCACTATCCAGTTCATTCCTCACACTCTCGCGCTATTGGCCCGAACTTTAGTTTATTCCTCACTCGTGTCGAAATAATAAGACATGTAATTTGGAAACTAAAACCAAAACTATCATACAATCATAAGTTCACACCTAAAGTTTTCTGCCGAGTCCCATCGGTAACGACGGTCCTCATACGCCAGTCTCAATTAAATTTAGCTAGACATTATATTAACTACAACTAGCATGTTCATACTTAACAAATTTAAAACTATCATGTTAAACAATAATTAAAAGCAATAACAAGTAAAAACAAGAAATGGTAAAAACCTGAAATTAAAGTAAATGGGATTGAAATGAAAATGTCAGCAGGCACAACACCTTTCTTCTAGAAACACAGTAAATTCCTTCCATTCCAAACCTTATTCAACAAGGCACAAAGCATCTGGGTGCTTAACAAGTTGCTGCAGGTAAGGATGTTTAATAACTAATCGAGAATATGAATGTCTTGAGGGATACAGTAAATCAGAATAGAAGAAAAGAAAACTTGTTTTACAAAGGGACAAACCATGAACAGATGTTGGGCAGATTCACCAACAATGCCATAGAGCGTGCAACAATTGTCAATCCTAACACCTTTCTTGATGAGATTATCATTCAAAGGGAGGATATTCTTTGCCAATCTCCAGATAAAATTCCTATTCCTGGAATGGATTTTGGCCTTCCAAATCTCTTTCCACAGCTGACAGAAAGAGGATTTGGAAAGGTCATGATTCTTGGCCTCACATGACATCAAACACGAGTAATAATTCGTACGAGCGGAATACTCCCTGTGCTTCTCAAAATTCCAGAAAAGGCGGTCTTCCATGTTTCTAGAGGAGAGGGGAATGCTGACAATCTGTTTGGCCTCCCCTAGATCGAAGCAACTGAAAATCACATCAGCTTTCCAACAACCTAAATCCCTATCGATGAGATCCATAACGTTAGCATTATTCTCAATACCAATAGTAGGTGCAAGAAATTTAAAACCAAAATTATCTGGGAGCCAAATGCCATGACAGATTGATACTTTATCCCTATTGCCTATCATCCACCTTGCCCCACAATTCACAACGTCCCTAGCACTAAGGATGCGTATCCAAGCGTAGCTTGGAGCAAAACCCAAGGAATTTTCGGCAACTAAAGTGAGCAGATAATATCTGCTTTTAAACACTTTGGCCATCAAAGAATTGTCCTTCGTGAGCAGTCTCTAGTAATGTTTCCCTAGAAGGCTGATATTGAAGTCACTGAACCCTCTAAAACCTAACCCATCGTCGCTTTTGCCCTTGGCTAGCTTGTCCCAACTCAGCCAGTTGATTTTCTTCTCTCCCTTCTTGGCGCCCCACCAAAATCTAGCCAACGTAGCCTCAATTTCATGGCAAACAGACTCAGGCAATTTGTAGCAACTCAAGATGTAAGACAGGATCACCTGCGCCACATATTTAATGAGCATTTCCTTACCAGCTCTTGACAGAAACTGTTTCTTCCACCCTTTAAGCTTTTTCCAAAATCTCTCGATCACCAAGGCAAATATTTCCTTTTTAGATCTCCCAAACACCACCGACAAGCCAAGATACTTAGTGTGACTAGATACAATCTTGACCCCCAACCTGGCACGAATCATTTCATTGTCCTTAGCACTCACATTACGGCTAAACGACAACTCAAATTTCTCGAAATTCACCATTTGTCCAGAAGCATATTGATAATTTTTAAGGACTCCCATAAGGCAGTCAACCTCTTTAGAATAGCTCTAGCAAAAAGTAAGCAGTCGTCGGCAAAGAGTAGGTGTGTAATGATAGGAGCCTTCCTACCCACTTGGACATCATGGATCGCCTTGTTATGAAACTCTTGCTTCAGCAAACCTGAAAGAACATTGGCACACAAAATAAACAGATACGGAGAAAAATGGTCCCCTTGACGGATACCCCTCTCCGAATGGAAGGACGAGCTAGGTTGGCCATTCACCAAGATCTTATAGGAGATAGTCGTGACGCATCTCATGATGAGGTTGACCAAGTTCAGGGGAAAACCTATGGAGGAAAGAACCTCGCGAATGAAAGGCCACTCTAAACGATCGTATGCTTTTACCATGTCTAATTTTAAAGACATAACGCCTTTCATCCCTTTCCTCTTTTTCTTCATCCAATGGAAACATTCCATCGCAACAAGAGCATTGTTCGTAATTAGCCGGCCCTTTACAAAAGTATTTTGTTCCTCATCAATGATCTCTGGCAGGATATGCTAGGTTATGTTGGTAATTGTCTTTGTAAAACCCCAAAATGAGTAGAATATGATTAAGGGTGTGTTGATGATGTTAGGGGTATATGATTTATTAGGGATTATTTCGATAATAATAATAATAGAATAATGTGACAATGTTATTTAAATTATTATTATTATTTTAATATAAAAGGAAGGGCTAAGTGGTAATTGTGCGAGAATAAGTGAGGACAAGGTTGAAAAAGTCTATTAGGGGTCCTAGGAGTAAGTTGGACAAAAGGAAAAAAAAAAGAGAGGGAGAAGTCATTTGTGATACAATCAGTTTGGAGAAAACGCTCTGAAGAATAGGAGAAGAAGGCTAGGGCTCAGAGAGGTTTCGAAAGAACTCAGAGAGGAGGAATCGAAAATCGATTTTCTAAGGTATGCGAAGAAATCTTTTATCATTATAATTGATATAGGTGTAGAAACATGTAGGTAGTGGGTTTTTCAGGGAAATTGACGAGTTCATTACGGAATTGGGGTTTTGGAAGGTATTAGATTTTAGGGATGAAAACCCTTTATGATGTGTTGTTGTTGTTGTATTGTTGCTATGGTGAAGTATGAATAATTTGGACTGTTTAGTACTGAAATCGTACATTTTGAGGGTCTGAGATAGTGCATAATCGCAACTGAGAGTTGCAGATTCGCACGTTTTCGCTGGGTTAAAGTCTCGTCTCGCCGGGCGAAGCGAATTCGCCCCAACCTCGTCGGGCGAAAGTGAGAGCGAAGGAAAGGTGAAAATGTGAGCTACTGAATTTTGTATGAGGGTGTAGGATTCGCCCCTGCTTCGCCGGGCGAAGCCCAGGCGAGCGAGCAACCTCGCCGGGCAAAAATAGAAGCGAAGGGAGAGTGTGAAAGTGAGGTTCTGGATTTTGTATGGGGGAAGTTGTTTCGCCCCTGCTTCGCTGTACGAAACCCAGGCGAGCACATTGTTTCGCCGGGCGAGCTCCATGCGAGCAGAAGCAATGATTTATTTTATTTTTTTCCTTGTTCTTGTGTTGTGTGCTGCCTTGTACCTTGTTGATCATAGGCCTTGGATATTTGATGTGTCGTGTTTTGATGAGTAATATGTGATGACTTGTGATGTGATTATGAGAATTTTGATGCATGATAATGATGTGATAACATGATGTTTTAATGGAATTTGATGAATGATGATAAAATGTGATGACTTTGTGATGATGATGATTTTGATGTATGTAAATGATGTATGTTAATGATGTATTACCATGATTCTTGACGAGAGTTGTATGAATGATGATGCAATTTGACAATTTTGTGATGATGACTATTATGACGTTTGCATCATGCATACATAGCATTCTAGGACTTCGGTCCAGTGACGGTTTTAGGACTTCGGTCTAGTGGTGGCTTCTATCCCATTGTGTGGATTAGAGTGTATGACGTTGCTCCAGTTCTTGTGTAGAATCGATCCTATTGGTGGGGATCTTTGGAGGGTAATGGCCCAATGTCCATCAAGTGTGACAAATTGGTACCATATGCATGAGTTTGTGTTGTGCATTTCATAATTAAGTGGCATTGCATGTTGTGAATTTAAGATGTTTTGGTGACATGATTTATAAGATGTGTGACAATGACGATTTGTAATGATGACGTTGGTTTGTTGCGATGAATGCTATAGTACTGTTTCTTATCTTATATCTTGTATAATGGTTTATGATTACTCACCTGCCTGTTTGAATGTTACCTCCACGTGGGTAACGTGCAGGTGATCAGGATTAGCTTTCGGTGCGTGAAGACCTGACTTAAAGTATTTTGATTATTTTGGTCGAGTAAAGGGTCTTGCTCTAATATGTAACATCGGGTCAGGACGTTTGAGTCGAACCATAGTGTTCTTTTATTTTGATGATATTATGATGATTTGAAGTTGTTTTAAAAACCTTTTGATGTTATAACTTATGATGTTTTTTGAAGTTTTCCGCTGCATAGTAAACGATTTAATTTTGATGGTTATAACCCGTGTTACAGAGCAGGATGTTATTACTTGATGTTTTATGACAAAATGTGACACCCTTTTGGGATTTTACTCTGATAATTGTTGTTATATTATTCGTGAATGGTTGTTGGGTAGAAGGGTGTTACAGTCTTCGTAATCACCTTCATAATCACGTTGCACAGACTAATAAGACGAAACTCTTTGGCATTATTGGGATGCTTACACTTCGGGATAAGGACGATGTGAGTGTTGTTGAAATTCCCAAGATCAACATTGTTATTGAGAACATATAACACCATAGTAGTAAACTCATGACCTCCGATGTTGGATACTTCTGAAAAATAGTGCAGGAAGACCATCAGGCCCAAAAGCCTTGAGGGCCTGCATCTGGAAAAGAGCTTCTCTAACCTCCAAACGAGACAAACTCCCCTGACACCAGCTAATATGACCGAGTTGCAATCTACCTTTCACAACTGAGCTCTTTAATATTTGAGAGAAGAGAAGAAAATAAACCAGAGAAGTAATGGATTAGGATTCGCTCACAGTGAAGATCACCATTCCACCAAGTGCCTTTATCATCCCTAAGTTTTCGGATCACATTCGTTTTCCTCCTTTGGTCAGCCTTACAATAAAAAAAAATTGTATTTTGTCTCCAAGACTAAGCCAAAAAGCCCTGTTGCGCTGCCTCCAAATCACCTCCTCCACATGAAGTAAATTGTTTCTTTGGCCTTCAAGCGCTTCGTACCTTCTAATATCATCTTGAACAACTTCCTAATTAGTGTCGACCTTCAATTCTTTCAATCTCCTTCCTAACATTGCTTCTCCTATATTTTTTAAAAACAACAGCCATCCCTTGCATTGCCTCTAACTTCTTATGGCCCTTCACCGAATTGTTGTTCCAAAGCGGGGCTATCACCTTCTCACACTTAGGGTCCCTACTCCAAGCTTCTTCAAATCTGAAAATATGTCTCATTCTCTTGTTCTTCCCTAACTTAGTAGCTTCAAGATCAATCCTTAAGGTGGCGTGATCAGAACCAAAACGAGGAAGGTGGGTTACACGAATAGGGGAGAAACGATTGATGAAGTTCTCCGTAGTCAGACCCCTACCTAACCTGCACTGGATGTTATCCTTTCCTTTGCGTCCATTAGTCCACGTGAATTTATAACCTGAAAAACCCAAATCAGTTAGTTCACAAAAAAACATGGTTTGTCTCCCCACTCGTGTTGGTTGTAGGATCTTGTGTTCCCTCATCTCTTTTCATGATCAAAGACAATGTCATTCAAGTCCCCGAACCATACGAACCTGTCTCCCTTGCACTTAGCCTTGTCTTGGATCATCTTCCATGTGTTCCTTTTGTTTTGCTCCTCCGGGTAGCCATAAACACTGCAGAAGGACCAACTTTGGTTGCTCTCTTCATCAAAAACCGTCCCATCAATGTGATTGAGAAAGTGGGAATTAATGGAAATTTTCAGGTTCTCCTTCCAAAATAAGATAAGTCCTTAGCTCTGTCATTGCCACTTCCTTTGCATTCCTCAATCCTGCAACCTTCGAAACAACATTTAGATTTTATGGGCAACACTTCCCCACTCTTCAGATGCGACTCCATTAGAAAAAGAACATCTGGGTTTTCAAGCCGGTTGAGCATTAGCAAGGCTCGAACTGCACGGGGACTCCCTAACCCTTGCAGTTCCAGCTTATGAGTTTCATTGGGATAGGCGATGTTGGTCATCCAACACCACCTCTGGTACAATAGCAGTAGCTTTTTTCACAATGTAGACTCTTCCTTTTCTTTTCCCCACTTCCACACCCCCTCCACCAATTGTCGTTTCCCAATTTCAAGTTCCAACATCTTCAATTTAGTAGGACCCTTTTTCCTGGGAGTTAATTTCCTCGTCCATTTCTTCTTCTTTGAGACAACAACATTAGTAGTTAAGGGTCTACCTATTCCAGAGTTAGAAATCTCCACAACTCCAAGAGTGTGTGTACAGTGTCAATGTTTTGTTTCTTCTAACCTTGTTGGTGATTTGCATAATGGCTGGAACAAACGATCGTGCTATTGCTGATGCGTTGGAGTCGCTTGCTCAGGCGATGGCTCAGAACAATCAGAATGGTGAAGCTCCTGATGAGTTCTGTGCTTTGGGGAAGTTCCAGAGGAACAATCCGCCAACTTTTGTGGGAACTCATGATCCAGAGACTGTACAGAAGTGGCTAAAGGTGATTGAGAATATCTTCCGGGTGATGGGGTGTATGGACGCTCAGCAAGTTCAGTTTGGAACTCATATGCTGCAGAAGAGGATGAGGATTGGTGGGATAACACTCGTCAAAGGCTAGAGGATGTTGGTACCGAGATAACATGGGCTGTGTTTAACAGAGAGTTTTTGGGAAAATATTTTCCTGAAGATGCTCGCGGCAATAAGGAGGTAGAATTCCTTGAGCTGAAGCAAGGAAACATGACTGTGGCAGAATATGCGGCAAAGTTTAAGGCGCTGGTGAAGTTTTGTCCGCATTATAATCGTGTCGATGCTGAGATGTCCAAGTGCCTTAAGTTTGAGAATGGACTGAGACCAGAGATCAAACAGGGTATTAGTTACCAACAGATTCGAAGGTATGTCGAGCTGGTGGATAAGAGTAGAATCTATGATGAGGACAGCTGAGCTTGATCTGCTCACTACAAGCATCTTAGTGAGAAGAAAGAGAAGGGACAGTTCAGAGGAAAACCTTATGTGACTTCAGCTGACAAAGGGAAATAGAAGGCTTCAGATGAGAAAAAGACAAGTGGGGGAGCAGTTCCCGCTTCTGTGAAGTATTACAGGTGTGGCGAGCAAGGCCACCGTACTGAAGTCCATAACAATAGTGTGTTGAGGTGCTACAGATGTGGTAAGAGAGGTCACAGAGCTATTGACTGCAAAGATGAGGGTCCGACTTGTTTCAATTGTGGTGAACAAGGTCACATCAGTACACAGTGTCAGAAGCCGAAGAAGATTGCTACTGCGGCTCAGACTAATGTCAGAGTGTTTACTTTGAGTGGTTCAGAGGTTCCTAAGAAGGATAACTTGATTCGAGGTACTTGTTTTATTAATAACATTGAGTTGGTCGCTATTATTAATACTGGTGCTACTCATTCATTTATTTCGCTTGAATGTGCTAATAGATTGGGTTTTAAATTGTTTGATATGAATGGTAGTATGGTAATAGAGACTCATGCTAATGGTTCTGTTACTACTACTTTTGTGTGTTCGAAATGTCCTTTGATGATTTTTGGGAAGAGTTTTGTGATGGATTTGGTGTGTTTGCCCTTGCACCAAATCGATGTGATTCTGGGGATGAACTGGTTGGAGTTCAACTATGTGAGGGTTATTCTTCTATCTACTTTGTTTTAATGATGTCAACAAATATGTGAGAAATTAGATTGTAATTTGAGCGGTATCACTTCACGTGTCGGGCATATTGCATCTAATCACTATCGTTCGTATGTCTAGATGCATAGGACCTTGTCTTACCCATAAATAAATGTTCATTATCATTTTAGTAGTGTCTAGTATGTGTTTCTGAACTTGGTCAGGTGAAAATGCACAGAAAATTGAATTTCCTGAAAAAATGCAGTTCATGCGCTAACCCTCCCAGTTCATGCGCTAACCTTCCAGTTCATGCGCTAACCAAGAAAATCCTGCGGGAAAGCGCATAACTTTAAATGATACAAAAATTTGCATCTGTGCGTCGACGCATGGGGGTTGTAGGTTGACGCATGATTTCCTGAATCAGTGTTTCTTCACTTAATTTTTTCTTCTGTTATTTCTGTTATTATTTTGTGTGGGTCATTCATTTTCCTATAAATAGTTTGGTCATCTCATTATTCAAACCACAAGAAACATGAAAATTTATGCCATTTCTCTCTTCATCTTCATCTTCTTCATTGTGTAAACAAACAATCACACATAATCATCTTTGTTTGTGTCGCCCATTGTTCGAAGTGATAACGTTCAGAATTTAGGAAGTGTGATCTTCATCTTCTGGGTTGAGAGTTTGGCAGGTGTTTCTTGAATCAAACCAGTTGGTTTTGTCCTCCAAGAATCGGATAGATTTTGGGGGTTTTTACACAAACCGTTTCGTTCTACAGGGATTCGGATGGGCAAAGGTAATCGGAAATTAGTGCAATTGTTCGGTTTAGTAGCTGTAATCAGAGGATCGTAGAAGAGAGGTTTGGGTTCGAATTTTTGGTAGATCGCAATTGATCGAGTGAAGGTAACCGAAGAATGGTGGGTTCTTTCAGTTTAGTAGGGTGAGACGGTAATTGGATCAACCATATTCGAAGTAGGGATGTTCGCGGGCCGGTTTGGTTCGCTTTTAAGAGAATCCGATACCCGAACCAATGAAAAATAAATGGATTGGTTTGAATTGGATTTCTATATTTTTGCAATAAAATCCAAACCAAATCGATCCGAAAAACAATGGATTGGTTTGGATTGGATTGATCGGATAAATTAAATATAAATATACAAAAATATTTTTTTAAAATTATTTGTTTACACACTATAATATGAAAAATAAATATTGAACACATTAATTACACACATATTTTTAAACAAGTTATGACCACCTTAATCATACAGTTGTTGTATTTCACTTAAATGTTCAATAACTTGAGACAATTTTATTGCATACTCATACTCCATTCCATAGTATAAAATTAAAGGTTTGCAATTTGCAGATACTCGAGGTTTTGCTATTTGGGAAGAAGGTTGTGGTTTGCGGATACTTGTAGTTTTCAATTTGTGAGTTTGATTTATAATGGTTGTGCCGTTTGATTTCTCTATATTTCATCGTTGATTGATATGCTTGTAATAATTTGAAAGATGTCGTTCTGTTTTTCATTGGAAATGTTCAGAGACTATACTTTTTGTTTCTTTCATTATGATTTGTACTTGGTAACTGCTATAACAATTTTTCTCTTCATTCAATAAATAAGTAATAACTTAATTAAAATTAATAATTTATTATATGAGTTAATTATGTTGATTGTTATTGGTTTGGTTCGGGTTTACGGGTAGCAAATTAGAAATCCGTTGTCCGAACCAATTAACATCGGTTTTAATTGGTTTGGTTCGGTTTTAGCCCGAACTGAAAAAATGCCCAACCCAAACACATTGGTTTGGTTTGGATTCCGGTTTGGTTCGGATTTGCCCGAACCAATGAACACCCCTAATTCGAAGCACTTGATTCATCTTGAATCAAGGGGAGAAAAAATTCTGCATCAACGATCGAAGACGTTCGAGGGTTTGGATGTTCATAGTTTTCTCTTGTAATAAACAATTTGCACCAGGTACATATATACATATATCTCAATTCTGTTTGTGGAGTTGGGGGCAGACGTACCCAAAGCGAGGACGATTGGGGAACTGCCTAATCAAATCTCGTTTGTTCTCTCTTTCCCTTAACTCTTTTACATTTTAGTTTGTTCGAATTTATGAAGTCGCAATTTATCGAAATCTCTGTTGTAGTGTAATTTTGAGCTGAGAAACTATTTGGTAAATTGATACAATTCCTTGAATTGTATCTTGGAGCAGCTCTATATTACATTCCATGGAAATTCTGCACTTAGTGTATTTACGCACACTAGGTGTTTGATAATTTGTTTCAAAGCAAAAATCGAACGCATTGCTTATCATTTCACCTCATTGGTTTGGATTAAACATCAAGCAAGTGATATTTTATTGACTGCGTTTTTAAGTGTAGTAATCAAACTGAATTTTTCTCTTCCATACTCATTCTCGATATATTCGTGCATATCCGATCCTTTTGGTAGGAGGTTCGTTGTAGACGTTCTATCCAGTGGTAGCTTCCGTTAAACAATTTTTAAAACCAAATTTTTGGAAACCATTTGCATGTAAAACTCAAGGGATCTATTTAACCCCCCTTCTAGATCCATAGCCATCGTCTAACAAACTACGTTTACATCAACTGTTATAATAAGACTGTGGAGTTTCCTGAGTTTAGTGATAATGGAGAGTTGATGTTCTTGTCTACTAAGCAAGTAGACGAACTCTTAGAAGACGAAGCCTTGATGTTTGCGTTGTTTGCATCGTTGCAAGTTGATCGTGAAGCTGCGAGTGTCGAATTACCTATTGTCTGCAAATTCCCATAAGTGTTTCTGGATGACATAAGTGATTTGCCTCCAAAACGTGAAGTAGAGTTTGCGGTTGATTTGATACCAGGTACGAGTCCGGTGTCAATGGCTCCTTATCGGATGTCAGCTTCTGAGCTAGGTGAATTAAAGAAACAACTGGAAGAATTGCTTAAGAAGAAGTTTGTTCGACCGAGTGTTTCTCCGTGGGGTGCTCCTGTGTTGTTAGTAAAGAAGAAAGATGGTAGTATGATGTTGTGTGTGGATTATCGGTAGTTTAATAAGGTGACTATCAAGAATAAGTATCCACTTCCGAGAATTAAGGATTTGATGGATCAGCTAGCAGGCGCTTGTGTGTTCAGTAAGATTGATTTGAGGCCTGGTTATTATCAAATTCGTGTTAAGTCGGATGATATTCCAAAGATAGCTTTCAGGATGAGGTATGGTCACAATGAATACACTGTGATGCCATTTGGTGTATCCAATGCACCTAGTGTGTTCATGGAGTATATGAATCGGATTTTCCATGAGTGTTGGAGCGGTAAAGCGGCAAGCAACAAAAATTTTAAAAGTATTTTTCTGGGAATTTATCGTGTCCACAGAGATCGGTGCTATTGAACTGTCGTTCGACAATTTAAATGTTAAAGAGTTTGGGTTTAAAATTGGTTAAAATAAAAGCAGAAAAGTAAATATCAACATAAAAAGAGTTCATTCTTCAGAGAGAAGAAACTTATCCGGCATGCACATAATCGACTCGTCACAAACTTAAACTTACCGACCAGTTATACTCAACCTACAATACTCCTCAATATCATCCAGCATCGCTCACAACAATGTCCATCTCTGACACACTGAGCTAAGAGAACAACCGTGTTACCCTCGTCGACACTCTCGCACCCGACTCAAGATATGGAGACATTAAGCTTCGACACCCATATAGATTGTTAGCTCTAAATCTATCTCTAGAATCCATAAACTAACAGATAATCATCCCTAATCAAAGTTTGCGATGTTTATCTCTAACACAACCCAAACCCCGAGCATAAAGCAAAAATCAAGGACAATCACCGATAAAGATTTGTAAAGCGGATTTTATACAACGCCATGGGCGATAAATATACATGAGTTCAAAGTAAATACATATACAACAACCCAACAAAAAAGAAATACACAAAGAAGAAAAGAAATAAACCAAACATCTCACGGTTTGTCAACGTCGGTCGATGAGAAATCCATCCCGGATCATCCGTGTGCAAGCTTCAATATTGTTTTCTAAGCTAATCTACTGAAAAATGAGTTTGATGGAGTTGGGAGCAAAAAACCTCAAAACTATAACCTAAAAAATGAATGAAATGATTTAAATACAATTTCAAAATCTGTCACGTTCGCAAAACGAACTTTTATTTGCAAACCGAACATCAAAAATTGGCACTTAAGTGCCTCAAAATAGTCAAACCGCCTCTGCAATTCTGCAAAAGTTTGCAATGCGAACTTTCTGCGAACATTCGCTGGAAAGTTCGCAAAGCGAACTTATGTCCCTTTTTCCTCTGCCATAATTCTGGGAGCATTCGCTGGGAAGTTCGCAAAGCGAACTTGACAGCAAACCAGTCCTTATTTTGATCATAACTTCTGAACCGTAACTCAGATTGACGCACGGTCGGAAGCGCTGGAAAGCTTATTCATTGCTCTATACAACAATGGCAAAATATCTTTGCTTGAATACCTACAAAAATGAGATAAAATCAATTAAACTTAATGATATATATACGATACGTAATATATACACTATAATGTAAAGTAAATGTATTTACAAATAAAGTGGGGTTTATTCGTACGATATTAACAAAAAGTATCGATAAGTGCAACAAAACTTATATACAAAAATAGTTACAATTTGCACTTATCAAAATCTCCCCAACTTAAACTTGTTTGTCCTCAAACAAGAATCAAACAACTCAAAGAAACAGAGTAATAACCAAAGAATCATGAATCAACAGGTTTTGAAAAACGGAAATGAATGAATGGTTCAAATGAAAAACGGTACACACAAAGTAAATACTTACCACTAAACTACGACGATAACATAGTCACGAAACAAATGCAAAATACAAAAATCATGTCAAACATCCTAAAACAACACAAGTTCAAACGTGAATCACACCTAGCAAAAACAATCATCGGTAGATGAAAAACATAAAATGAGGCACTTTTCACTCACACAACAATCTTGCAAACAAAAGACTAAATTATGCAATCATCCAAAAATCCACATTGAACATACAAAGGCAAGAATCACAAGGACTTTCAAGGTTGTAGCGTGGTCGGGTAAACAAACAAGGGGCAATTTCTAAAGGTAATTAAAACAAAAACTTGCCTAAACCTAAGGGAGTGATCAACTCACAAAGACTCAAACACAAAATTCCGATCATCTTCTTTCAAAATCCCAAGTGTTACACAAAACACAATACTTATTTAGCACAACTATTTGAACTCTTTTTGTTTCCTTTCTCAAGGATTTTCTTCTTTTTTTTCTTTTCTTTTTCATATTTTTCTCTTTTTTCTTTTCTTTTTCAACCTCATAGAAACCAACCAATGAGTAAACAATTATTCTCTCCCCAACTTGAATTTAACCATATCATCATGTGAATACTCCCTACTTTCTAAGGCAAGGTAAAAATTCATACAACAACACAAAGTTGAGGGTTCAAGAAAAAAACAATTAATCAAAATCCATACAAAAAGTGAATTTAATACTCATAGACAAGCATTAAGTTCAAACAACATGGATAATGATTGAAAGGCACAAAGGGGTTACGAATGATCACACGCTCACAAGGTGAATGACTATTTGGCTAGGTAGTTGTGCTCAAAATGAAACAAAATGCATTGATCCTTTTCATTCTTTCATATAATCAACACAAACAAAAGATTAAGCATAATAAAATCCAATTAGAACAAGAATGTTGGTACTCCGCGCATATATGAACAATGGAAAGCTACCTCACAAAAAAGTTGGGAACTAAAGTGATTCACAACAAGAATAAATATACAAAAGAATGAATGGCATGGAAGTTTGTAAAATGCCTAAGTATCATGAGTATGCTAAAGTCTAGAAAGCGATAAACACATACCTTGGACGTGTACAAAACTTAACAATATCATTACCATACATTCGCAAGTTGAAACGATCAAACTTGGAACATCACCTTAAATTTCCTCAAGTTACTCAAAACAAGCTTTTAGACAAACACAAAAACTATTAATATAAACAAACTAAAAGACCGGGTGAAATTGGATTAAACAAGTTATAAAGTGAGGATTTGAGAATTTTACGAATAATCCGAGTACAACTTGTTTAATGAAAGTTCACCACACTACCTAAGCTAGAATGAAAAAGTAATAACGAAACAAAAAATGATAAAACATACTTGTTTTACGTCGTAAGCTCGACGCCTTTACAGTGCTTAGCTAGTAACTTCCTTCCTTCATGCCATGGTGATGCCTCACCATGCAAACCAAAAGCAAGTGTCCTAACCAAACACTTAAACAAACGTTACGGGAACAAAATATACAAGTATCAGTATAAACAAGTGAAAATATACAATATGTACGATATCTACAAAACTCAAAAACAAAGAAACTATCGCAATGCGAGTTAATAAAAACACCGATCCCCGACAACGACACCATTTTGTTGGAGCAGTAAAGTGGCAAGCAACAAAAGTTTTGGAAGTATTTTTACAAGAATTTATAGTGTCCACAGAGACCGGTGCTATTGAATTGCCGTTCGACAATTTAAATGTTAAAGAGTTTGGGTTTAAAATTGGTTAAAGTAAAAGCAGAAAAGTAAATATCAACATAAAAAGAATTCATTCTTCAGAGAGAAGAAACTTATCCGGCATGCACATAATCGACTCGTCACAAGCTTAAACTTACCAACCAGTTATACTCAACCTACAATACTCCTCAATATCATCCAGCATCACTCACAACAGTGTCCATCTCTGACACACTGAGCTGAGAGAACAACCGTGTTACCCTCGTCGACACTCTCGCACCCGACTCAAGATACGGAGGCATTAAGCTTCGACACCCATAAAGATTGTTAGCTCTAAATCTATATCTAGCATCCAGAAACTAACAGATAATCATCCCTAATCAAAGTTTGCGATGTTTATCTCTAACACAACCCAAACCCCGAGCATAAAGCAAAAATCAAGGACAATCACCGATAAAGATTTGTAAAGCGGATTTTATACAACGCCATGGGCGACAAATATACATGAGTTCAAAGTAAATACATATACAACAACCCAACAAAAAAGAAATACACAAAGAAGAAAAGAAATAAACCAAACATCTCGCGGTTTGTCAACGCCGGTCGATGAGAAATCCACCCCGGATCATCCGTGTGCAAGCTTCAATGTTGTTTTCTAAGCTAATCTACTGAAAAATGAGTTTGATGGAGTTGGGAGCAAAACACCCCAAAACCATAACCTAAAAAATGAATGAAATGACTTAAATACAATTTCAACATCTGTCACGTTCGCAGAGAGAACTTTTATTCGCAAAGCGAACATCAAAAATTGGCACTTAAGTGCCTCAAAATAGTCAAACTGCCTCTGCAATTCTGCAAAAGTTCGCAATGCGAACTTTCTGACGAGCATTCGCTGGAAAGTTCACAAAGCAAACTTTGGTCCCTTTTTCCTATGCCATAATTCTAGGAGCATTCATTGGGAAGTTCGCAAAGTAAACATTCGCTAGAAAGTTCGCAAAGCGAACTTGACAGCAAACCAGTCCTTATTTTGATCATAACTTCTGAACCGTAACTCGGATTGACGCACGGTCGGAAGCGCTGGAAAGCTTATTCATTGCTCTATACAACAATGGCAAAATATCTTTGCTTGAATACCTACAAAAATGAGATAAAATCAATTAAACTTAATGATATATATACGATACGTAATATATACACTATAATGTAAAGTAAATGTATTTACAAATAAAGCGGGGTTTATTCGTACGATATTAACAAAAAGTATCGATAAGTGCAACAAAACTTATATACAAAAATAGTTACAATTTGCACTTATCAAAATCTCCCCAACTTAAACTTGTTTGTCCTCAAACAAGAATCAAACAACTCAAAGAAACAGAGTAATAACCAAAGAATCATGAATCAACAGGTTTTGAAAAACGGAAATGAATGAATGGTTCAAATGAAAAACGGTACACACAAAGTAAATACTTACCACTAAACTACGACGATAACATAGTCACGAAACAAATGCAAAATACAAAAATCATGTCAAACATCCTAAAACAACACAAGTTCAAACGTGAATCACACCTAGCAAAAACAATCATCGGTAGATGAAAAACATAAAATGAGGCACTTTTCACTCACACAACAATCTTGCAAACAAAAGACTAAGTTATGCAATCATCCAAAAATCCACATTGAACATACAAAGGCAAGAATCACAAGGACTTTCAAGGTTGTAGCGTGGTCGGGTAAACAAACAAGGGGCAATTTCTAAAGGTAATTAAAACAAAAACTTGCCTAAACCTAAGGGAGTGATCAACTCACAAAGACTCAAACACAAAATTCCGATCATCTTCTTCCAAAATCCCAAGTGTTACACAAAACACAATACTTATTTAGCACAACTATTTGAACTCTTTTTGTTTCCTTTCTCAAGGATTTTCTTCTTTTTTTTCTTTTCTTTTTCATATTTTTCTCTTTTTTCTTTTCTTTTTCAACCTCATAGAAACCAACCAATGAGTAAACAATTATTCTCTCCCCAACTTGAATTTAACCATATCATCATGTGAATACTCCCTACTTTCTAAGGCAAGGTAAAAATTCATACAACAACACAAAGTTGAGGGTTCAAGAAAAAAACAATTAATCAAAATCCATACAAAAAGTGAATTTAATACTCATAGACAAGCATTAAGTTCAAACAACATGGATAATGATTGAAAGGCACAAAGGGGTTACGAATGATCACACACTCGCAAGGTGAATGACTATTTGGCTAGGTAGTTGTGCTCAAAATGAAACAAAATGCATTGATCCTTTTCATTCTTTCATATAATCAACACAAACAAAAGATTAAGCATAATAAAATCCAATTAGAACAAGAATGTTGGTACTCCGCGCATATATGAACAATGGAAAGCTACCTCACAAAAAAGTTGGGAACTAAAGTGATTCACAACAAGAACAAGTATACAAAAGAATGAATGGCATGGAAGTTTGTAAAATGCCTAAGTATCATGAGTATGCTAAAGTCTAAAAAGCGATAAACACATACCTTGGACGTGTACAAAACTTAACAATATCATTACCATACATTCGCAAGTTGAAACGATCAAACTTGGAACATCACCTTAAATTTCCTCAAGTTACTCAAAACAAGCTTTTAGACAAACACAAAAACTATTAATATAAACAAACTAAAAGACGGGGTGAAATTGGATTAAACAAGTTATAAAGTGAGGATTTGAGAATTTTACGAATAATCCGAGTACAACTTGTTTAATGAAAGTTCACCACACTACCTAAGCTAGAATGAAAAAGTAATAACGAAACAAAAAATGATAAAACATACTTGTTTTACGTCGTAAGCTCGACGCCTTTACAGTGCTTAGCTAGTAACTTCCTTCCTTCATGCCATGGTGATGCCTCACCATGCAAACCAAAAGCAAGTGTCCTAACCAAACACTTAAACAAACGTTACGGGAACAAAATATACAAGTATCAGTATAAACAAGTGAAAATATACAATATGTACGATATCTACAAAACTCAAAAACAAAGAAACTATCGCAATGCGAGTCAATAAAAACACCGATCCCCGACAACGACACCATTTTGTTGGAGCAGTAAAGTGGCAAGCAACAAAAGTTTTGGAAGTATTTTTCCAAGAATTTATCGTGTCCACAGAGACCGGTGCTATTGAATTGCCGTTCGACAATTTAAATGTTAAAGAGTTTGGGTTTAAAATTGGTTAAAGTAAAAGCAGAAAAGTAAATATCAACATAAAAAGAATTCATTCTTCAGAGAGAAGAAACTTATCCGGCATGCACATAATCGACTCGTCACAAGCTTAAACTTACCAACCAGTTATACTCAACCTACAATACTCCTCAATATCATCCAGCATCACTCACAACAGTGTCCATCTCTGACACACTTAGCTGAGAGAACAACCGTGTTACCCTCGTCGACACTCTCGCACCCGACTCAAGATACGGAGGCATTAAGCTTCGACACCCATAAAGATTGTTAGCTCTAAATCTATCTCTAGCATCCAGAAACTAACAGATAATCATCCCTAATCAAAGTTTGCGATGTTTATCTCTAACACAACCCAAACCCCGAGCATAAAGCAAAAATCAAGGACAATCACCGATAAAGATTTGTAAAGCGGATTTTATACAACGCCATGGGCGACAAATATACATGAGTTCAAAGTAAATACATATACAACAACCCAACAAAAAAGAAATACACAAAGAAGAAAAGAAATAAACCAAACATCTCGCGGTTTGTCAACGCCGGTCGATGAGAAATCCACCCCGAATCATCCGTGTGCAAGCTTCAATGTTGTTTTCTAAGCTAATCTACTGAAAAATGAGTTTGATGGAGTTGGGAGCAAAACACCCCAAAACCATAACCTAAAAAATGAATGAAATGACTTAAATACAATTTCAACATCTGTCACGTTCGCAGAGAGAACTTTTATTCGCAAAGCGAACATCAAAAATTGGCACTTAAGTGCCTCAAAATAGTCAAACCGCCTCTGCAATTCTGCAAAAGTTCGCAATGCGAACTTTCTGACGAGCATTCGCTGGAAAGTTCACAAAGCAAACTTTGGTCCCTTTTTCCTATGCCATAATTCTGGGAGCATTCACTGGGAAGTTCGCAAAGTAAACATTCGCTAGAAAGTTCGCAAAGCGAACTTGACAGCAAACCAGTCCTTATTTTGATCATAACTTCTGAACCGTAACTCGGATTGACGCACAGTCGGAAGCGCTGGAAAGCTTATTCATTGCTCTATACAACAATGGCAAAATATCTTTGCTTGATTACCTACAAAAATGAGATAAAATCAATTAAACTTAATGATATATATACGATACGTAATATATACACTATAATGTAAAGTAAATGTATTTACAAATAAAGCGGGGTTTATTCGTACGATATTAACAAAAAGTATCGATAAGTGCAACAAAACTTATATACAAAAATAGTTACAATTTGCACTTATCAAAATCTCCCCAACTTAAACTTGTTTGTCCTCAAACAAGAATCAAACAACTCAAAGAAACAGAGTAATAACCAAAGAATCATGAATCAACAGGTTTTGAAAAACGGAAATGAATGAATGGTTCAAATGAAAAACGGTACACACAAAGTAAATACTTACCACTAAACTACGACGATAACATAGTCACGAAACAAATGCAAAATACAAAAATCATGTCAAACATCCTAAAACAACACAAGTTCAAACGTGAATCACACCTAGCAAAAACAATCATCGGTAGATGAAAAACATAAAATGAGGCACTTTTCACTCACACAACAATCTTGCAAACAAAAGACTAAATTATGCAATCATCCAAAAATCCACATTGAACATACAAAGGCAAGAATCACAAGGACTTTCAAGGTTGTAGCGTGGTCGGGTAAACAAACAAGGGGCAATTTCTAAAGGTAATTAAAACAAAAACTTGCCTAAACCTAAGGGAGTGATCAACTCACAAAGACTCAAACACAAAATTCCGATCATCTTCTTCCAAAATCCCAAGTGTTACACAAAACACAATACTTATTTAGCACAACTATTTGAACTCTTTTTGTTTCCTTTCTCAAGGATTTTCTTCTTTTTTTTCTTTTCTTTTTCATATTTTTCTCTTTTTTCTTTTCTTTTTCAACCTCATAGAAACCAACCAATGAGTAAACAATTATTCTCTCCCCAACTTGAATTTAACCATATCATCATGTGAATACTCCCTACTTTCTAAGGCAAGGTAAAAATTCATACAACAACACAAAGTTGAGGGTTCAAGAAAAAAACAATTAATCAAAATCCATACAAAAAGTGAATTTAATACTCATAGACAAGCATTAAGTTCAAACAACATGGATAATGATTGAAAGGCACAAAGGGGTTACGAATGATCACACGCTCACAAGGTGAATGACTATTTGGCTAGGTAGTTGTGCTCAAAATGAAACAAAATGCATTGATCCTTTTCATTCTTTCATATAATCAACACAAACAAAAGATTAAGCATAATAAAATCCAATTAGAACAAGAATGTTGGTACTCCGCGCATATATGAACAATGGAAAGCTACCTCACAAAAAAGTTGGGAACTAAAGTGATTCACAACAAGAACAAGTATACAAAAGAATGAATGGCATGGAAGTTTGTAAAATGCCTAAGTATCATGAGTATGCTAAAGTCTAGAAAGCGATAAACACATACCTTGGACGTGTACAAAACTTAACAATATCATTACCATACATTCGCAAGTTGAAACGATCAAACTTGGAACATCACCTTAAATTTCCTCAAGTTACTCAAAACAAGCTTTTAGACAAACACAAAAACTATTAATATAAACAAACTAAAAGACCGGGTGAAATTGGATTAAACAAGTTATAAAGTGAGGATTTGAGAATTTTACGAATAATCCGAGTACAACTTGTTTAATGAAAGTTCACCACACTACCTAAGCTAGAATGAAAAAGTAATAACGAAACAAAAAATGATAAAACATACTTGTTTTACGTCGTAAGCTCGACGCCTTTACAGTGCTTAGCTAGTAACTTCCTTCCTTCATGCCATGGTGATGCCTCACCATGCAAACCAAAAGCAAGTGTCCTAACCAAACACTTAAACAAACGTTACGGGAACAAAATATACAAGTATCAGTATAAACAAGTGAAAATATACAATATGTATGATATCTACAAAACTCAAAAACAAAGAAACTATCGCAATGCGAGTCAATAAAAACACCGATCCCCGACAACGACACCATTTTGTTAGAGCAGTAAAGTGGCAAGCAACAAAAGTTTTGGAAGTATTTTTCCAAGAATTTATCGTGTCCACAGAGACCGGTGCTATTGAATTGCCGTTCGACAATTTAAATGTTAAAGAGTTTGGGTTTAAAATTGGTTAAAGTAAAAGCAGAAAAGTAAATATCAACATAAAAAGAATTCATTCTTCAGAGAGAAGAAACTTATCCGGCATGCACATAATCGACTCGTCACAAGCTTAAACTTACCAACCAGTTATACTCAACCTACAATACTCCTCAATATCATCCAGCATCACTCACAACAGTGTCCATCTCTGACACACTGAGCTGAGAGAACAACCGTGTTACCCTCGTCGACACTCTCGCACCCGACTCAAGATACGGAGGCATTAAGCTTCGACACCCATAAAGATTGTTAGCTCTAAATCTATCTCTAGCATCCAGAAACTAACAGATAATCATCCCTAATCAAAGTTTGCGATGTTTATCTCTAACACAACCCAAACCCCGAGCATAAAGCAAAAATCAAGGACAATCACCGATAAAGATTTGTAAAGCGGATTTTATACAACGCCATGGGCGACAAATATACATGAGTTCAAAGTAAATACATATACAACAACCCAACAAAAAAGAAATACACAAAGAAGAAAAGAAATAAACCAAACATCTCGCGGTTTGTCAACGCCGGTCGATGAGAAATCCACCCCGGATCATCCGTGTGCAAGCTTCAATGTTGTTTTCTAAGCTAATCTACTGAAAAATGAGTTTGATGGAGTTGGGAGCAAAACACCCCAAAACCATAACCTAAAAAATGAATGAAATGACTTAAATACAATTTCAACATCTGTCACGTTCGCAGAGAGAACTTTTATTCGCAAAGCGAACATCAAAAATTGGCACTTAAGTGCCTCAAAATAGTCAAACCGCCTCTGCAATTCTGCAAAAGTTCGCAATGCGAACTTTCTGACGAGCATTCGCTGGAAAGTTCACAAAGCAAACTTTGGTCCCTTTTTCCTATGCCATAATTCTGGGAGCATTCACTGGGAAGTTCGCAAAGTAAACATTCGCTAGAAAGTTCGCAAAGCGAACTTGACAGCAAACCAGTCCTTATTTTGATCATAACTTCTGAACCGTAACTCGGATTGACGCACAGTCGGAAGCGCTGGAAAGCTTATTCATTGCTCTATACAACAATGGCAAAATATCTTTGCTTGATTACCTACAAAAATGAGATAAAATCAATTAAACTTAATGATATATATACGATACGTAATATATACACTATAATGTAAAGTAAATGTATTTACAAATAAAGCGGGGTTTATTCGTACGATATTAACAAAAAGTATCGATAAGTGCAACAAAACTTATATACAAAAATAGTTACAATTTGCACTTATCAAAATCTCCCCAACTTAAACTTGTTTGTCCTCAAACAAGAATCAAACAACTCAAAGAAACAGAGTAATAACCAAAGAATCATGAATCAACAGGTTTTGAAAAACGGAAATGAATGAATGGTTCAAATGAAAAACGGTACACACAAAGTAAATACTTACCACTAAACTACGACGATAACATAGTCACGAAACAAATGCAAAATACAAAAATCATGTCAAACATCCTAAAACAACACAAGTTCAAACGTGAATCACACCTAGCAAAAACAATCATCGGTAGATGAAAAACATAAAATGAGGCACTTTTCACTCACACAACAATCTTGCAAACAAAAGACTAAATTATGCAATCATCCAAAAATCCACATTGAACATACAAAGGCAAGAATCACAAGGACTTTCAAGGTTGTAGCGTGGTCGGGTAAACAAACAAGGGGCAATTTCTAAAGGTAATTAAAACAAAAACTTGCCTAAACCTAAGGGAGTGATCAACTCACAAAGACTCAAACACAAAATTCCGATCATCTTCTTCCAAAATCCCAAGTGTTACACAAAACACAATACTTATTTAGCACAACTATTTGAACTCTTTTTGTTTCCTTTCTCAAGGATTTTCTTCTTTTTTTTCTTTTCTTTTTCATATTTTTCTCTTTTTTCTTTTCTTTTTCAACCTCATAGAAACCAACCAATGAGTAAACAATTATTCTCTCCCCAACTTGAATTTAACCATATCATCATGTGAATACTCCCTACTTTCTAAGGCAAGGTAAAAATTCATACAACAACACAAAGTTGAGGGTTCAAGAAAAAAACAATTAATCAAAATCCATACAAAAAGTGAATTTAATACTCATAGACAAGCATTAAGTTCAAACAACATGGATAATGATTGAAAGGCACAAAGGGGTTACGAATGATCACACGCTCACAAGGTGAATGACTATTTGGCTAGGTAGTTGTGCTCAAAATGAAACAAAATGCATTGATCCTTTTCATTCTTTCATATAATCAACACAAACAAAAGATTAAGCATAATAAAATCCAATTAGAACAAGAATGTTGGTACTCCGCGCATATATGAACAATGGAAAGCTACCTCACAAAAAAGTTGGGAACTAAAGTGATTCACAACAAGAACAAGTATACAAAAGAATGAATGGCATGGAAGTTTGTAAAATGCCTAAGTATCATGAGTATGCTAAAGTCTAGAAAGCGATAAACACATACCTTGGACGTGTACAAAACTTAACAATATCATTACCATACATTCGCAAGTTGAAACGATCAAACTTGGAACATCACCTTAAATTTCCTCAAGTTACTCAAAACAAGCTTTTAGACAAACACAAAAACTATTAATATAAACAAACTAAAAGACCGGGTGAAATTGGATTAAACAAGTTATAAAGTGAGGATTTGAGAATTTTACGAATAATCCGAGTACAACTTGTTTAATGAAAGTTCACCACACTACCTAAGCTAGAATGAAAAAGTAATAACGAAACAAAAAATGATAAAACATACTTGTTTTACGTCGTAAGCTCGACGCCTTTACAGTGCTTAGCTAGTAACTTCCTTCCTTCATGCCATGGTGATGCCTCACCATGCAAACCAAAAGCAAGTGTCCTAACCAAACACTTAAACAAACGTTACGGGAACAAAATATACAAGTATCAGTATAAACAAGTGAAAATATACAATATGTACGATATCTACAAAACTCAAAAACAAAGAAACTATCGCAATGCGAGTCAATAAAAACACCGATCCCCGACAACGACACCATTTTGTTGGAGCAGTAAAGTGGCAAGCAACAAAAGTTTTGGAAGTATTTTTCCAAGAATTTATCGTGTCCACAGAGACCGGTGCTATTGAATTGCCGTTCGACAATTTAAATGTTAAAGAGTTTGGGTTTAAAATTGGTTAAAGTAAAAGCAGAAAAGTAAATATCAACATAAAAAGAATTCATTCTTCAGAGAGAAGAAACTTATCCGGCATGCACATAATCGACTCGTCACAAGCTTAAACTTACCAACCAGTTATACTCAACCTACAATACTCCTCAATATCATCCAGCATCACTTACAACAGTGTCCATCTCTCAGGGCCGGCCGAAACAATTCAGAGGCCCTGTTCAAATCTTAAAAATAAGTTTCGAAAATAAAATATAAAATAAAAATCAAGATGAAAATTGATTTTTTAAAGAATTTAATTAAAATACATCGACAATGTAAAAGAATTTTACACAATCAGTTAATCATAAACGTTAAATGTTGAGAGAAATTTAAATTTTATTTTAACCACTTATAAAATAATACAAATGGATGATGGTAATAAATTAAGCGTATACAAATTTTTACACTGAAAGTGCATAATAATTAATCTTTTTTTTTTTAATTGTAAATAACATTATTAACTAAAAAAAATGAATAACCGACTAGAATTTAACATATATAAAACTTATTTTTGTATTTTTTTTATAGAATTTGTCTATTTATAAACTTTTTACCACTAAATTAATCTTAACGCGTTTCAACTCACACTAATGTTTACAATTTCACATATTAAAAATAGATTTGTAATTATGAGATTTTTAAAATTTTAAGACAGTAGTGAAAGATCTAATTGAACTTGAACAAACAAATTTTGAGGCTCACTCCTACTAATATATATTTTAATAATATACTAGTATTTCTCATTAGAAAATACTTATAAGTTTCATTAAGAGTTAATATAATAATATGAAAGAAAGATAAGTTAGTAAGAAATATTATAAAACTTTACAAATAATAAATTAGACAAGGTTAAATTAAGTGTTCAAAAATTTTTAAATCTAATAAAAAGATTAAATTATTTATTTAATTATAATGATTTAATTAAAAATAATAATACTAATTTTAAATTTTAAATGATATTGAAAGAAAATATATTATCTTTGTAAAATAGAATAAAATAAAAAGGTGGTTTTAAGAACCCACACCTTTCATTCTCCTAAGCTACTCCTTTAGCGCTGATTTGTTTCAAATACTTAAAATATACTTTAAACTAAATTAATATATAGAAACATATAGTTTAATAGTTTAATGTATATTAAAAAACAAATTATGAGGCCCCTTATATTTTGAGGCCCTGTGCTGTGGCACTGTTTGCACAGGCACAGGGCCGGGCCTGCCATCTCTGACACACTGAGCTGAGAGAACAACCGTGTTACCCTCGTCGACACTCTCGCACCCGACTCAAGATACGGAGGCATTAAGCTTCGACACCCATAAAGATTGTTAGCTCTAAATCTATCTCTAGCATCCAGAAACTAACAGATAATCATCCCTAATCAAAGTTTGCGATGTTTATCTCTAACACAACCCAAACCCCGAGCATAAAGCAAAAATCAAGGACAATCACCGATAAAGATTTGTAAAGCGGATTTTATACAACGCCATGGGCGACAAATATACATGAGTTCAAAGTAAATACATATACAACAACCCAACAAAAAAGAAATACACAAAGAAGAAAAGAAATAAACCAAACATCTCGCGGTTTGTCAACGCCGGTCGATGAGAAATCCACCCCGGATCATCCGTGTGCAAGCTTCAATGTTGTTTTCTAAGCTAATCTACTGAAAAATGAGTTTGATGGAGTTGGGAGCAAAACACCCCAAAACCATAACCTAAAAAATGAATGAAATGACTTAAATACAATTTCAACATCTGTCACGTTCGCAGAGAGAACTTTTATTCGCAAAGCGAACATCAAAAATTGGCACTTAAGTGCCTCAAAATAGTCAAACCGCCTCTGCAATTCTGCAAAAGTTCGCAATGCGAACTTTCTGACGAGCATTCGCTGGAAAGTTCACAAAGCAAACTTTGGTCCCTTTTTCCTATGCCATAATTCTGGGAGCATTCACTGGGAAGTTCGCAAAGTAAACATTCGCTAGAAAGTTCGCAAAGCGAACTTGACAGCAAACCAGTCCTTATTTTGATCATAACTTCTGAACCGTAACTCGGATTGACGCACAGTCGGAAGCGCTGGAAAGCTTATTCATTGCTCTATACAACAATGGCAAAATATCTACAAAAATGAGATAAAATCAATTAAACTTAATGATATATATATGATACGTAATATATACACTATAATGTAAAGTAAATGTATTTACAAATAAAGCGGGGTTTATTCGTACGATATTAACAAAAAGTATCGATAAGTGCAACAAAACTTATATACAAAAATAGTTACAATTTGCACTTATCAAAATCTCCCCAACTTAAACTTGTTTGTCCTCAAACAAGAATCAAACAACTCAAAGAAACAGAGTAATAACCAAAGAATCATGAATCAACAGGTTTTGAAAAACGGAAATGAATGAATGGTTCAAATGAAAAACGGTACACACAAAGTAAATACTTACCACTAAACTACGACGATAACATAGTCACGAAACAAATGCAAAATACAAAAATCATGTCAAACATCCTAAAACAACACAAGTTCAAACGTGAATCACACCTAGCAAAAACAATCATCGGTAGATGAAAAACATAAAATGAGGCACTTTTCACTCACACAACAATCTTGCAAACAAAAGACTAAATTATGCAATCATCCAAAAATCCACATTGAACATACAAAGGCAAGAATCACAAGGACTTTCAAGGTTGTAGCGTGGTCGGGTAAACAAACAAGGGGCAATTTCTAAAGGTAATTAAAACAAAAACTTGCCTAAACCTAAGGGAGTGATCAACTCACAAAGACTCAAACACAAAATTCCGATCATCTTCTTCCAAAATCCCAAGTGTTACACAAAACACAATACTTATTTAGCACAACTATTTGAACTCTTTTTGTTTCCTTTCTCAAGGATTTTCTTCTTTTTTTTCTTTTCTTTTTCATATTTTTCTCTTTTTTCTTTTCTTTTTCAACCTCATAGAAACCAACCAATGAGTAAACAATTATTCTCTCCCCAACTTGAATTTAACCATATCATCATGTGAATACTCCCTACTTTCTAAGGCAAGGTAAAAATTCATACAACAACACAAAGTTGAGGGTTCAAGAAAAAAACAATTAATCAAAATCCATACAAAAAGTGAATTTAATACTCATAGACAATCATTAAGTTCAAACAACATGGATAATGATTGAAAGGCACAAAGGGGTTACGAATGATCACACGCTCACAAGGTGAATGACTATTTGGCTAGGTAGTTGTGCTCAAAATGAAACAAAATGCATTGATCCTTTTCATTCTTTCATATAATCAACACAAACAAAAGATTAAGCATAATAAAATCCAATTAGAACAAGAATGTTGGTACTCCGCGCATATATGAACAATGGAAAGCTACCTCACAAAAAAGTTGGGAACTAAAGTGATTCACAACAAGAACAAGTATACAAAAGAATGAATGGCATGGAAGTTTGTAAAATGCCTAAGTATCATGAGTATGCTAAAGTCTAGAAAGCGATAAACACATACCTTGGACGTGTACAAAACTTAACAATATCATTACCATACATTCGCAAGTTGAAACGATCAAACTTGGAACATCACCTTAAATTTCCTCAAGTTACTCAAAACAAGCTTTTAGACAAACACAAAAACTATTAATATAAACAAACTAAAAGACCGGGTGAAATTGGATTAAACAAGTTATAAAGTGAGGATTTGAGAATTTTACGAATAATCCGAGTACAACTTGTTTAATGAAAGTTCACCACACTACCTAAGCTAGAATGAAAAAGTAATAACGAAACAAAAAATGATAAAACATACTTGTTTTACGTCGTAAGCTCGACGCCTTTACAGTGCTTAGCTAGTAACTTCCTTCCTTCATGCCATGGTGATGCCTCACCATGCAAACCAAAAGCAAGTGTCCTAACCAAACACTTAAACAAACGTTACGGGAACAAAATATACAAGTATCAGTATAAACAAGTGAAAATATACAATATGTACGATATCTACAAAACTCAAAAACAAAGAAACTATCGCAATGCGAGTCAATAAAAACACCGATCCCCGACAACGACACCATTTTGTTGGAGCAGTAAAGTGGCAAGCAACAAAAGTTTTGGAAGTATTTTTCCAAGAATTTATCGTGTCCACAGAGACCGGTGCTATTGAATTGCCGTTCGACAATTTAAATGTTAAAGAGTTTGGGTTTAAAATTGGTTAAAGTAAAAGCAGAAAAGTAAATATCAACATAAAAAGAATTCATTCTTCAGAGAGAAGAAACTTATCCGGCATGCACATAATCGACTCGTCACAAGCTTAAACTTACCAACCAGTTATACTCAACCTACAATACTCCTCAATATCATCCAGCATCACTTACAACAGTGTCCATCTCTCAGGGCCGGCCGAAACAATTCAGAGGCCCTGTTCAAATCTTAAAAATAAGTTTCGAAAATAAAATATAAAATAAAAATCAAGATGAAAATTGATTTTTTAAAGAATTTAATTAAAATACATCGACAATGTAAAAGAATTTTACACAATCAGTTAATCATAAACGTTAAATGTTGAGAGAAATTTAAATTTTATTTTAACCACTTATAAAATAATACAAATGGATGATGGTAATAAATTAAGCGTATACAAATTTTTACACTGAAAGTGCATAATAATTAATCTTTTTTTTTTTAATTGTAAATAACATTATTAACTAAAAAAAATGAATAACCGACTAGAATTTAACATATATAAAACTTATTTTTGTATTTTTTTTATAGAATTTGTCTATTTATAAACTTTTTACCACTAAATTAATCTTAACGCGTTTCAACTCACACTAATGTTTACAATTTCACATATTAAAAATAGATTTGTAATTATGAGATTTTTAAAATTTTAAGACAGTAGTGAAAGATCTAATTGAACTTGAACAAACAAATTTTGAGGCTCACTCCTACTAATATATATTTTAATAATATACTAGTATTTCTCATTAGAAAATACTTATAAGTTTCATTAAGAGTTAATATAATAATATGAAAGAAAGATAAGTTAGTAAGAAATATTATAAAACTTTACAAATAATAAATTAGACAAGGTTAAATTAAGTGTTCAAAAATTTTTAAATCTAATAAAAAGATTAAATTATTTATTTAATTATAATGATTTAATTAAAAATAATAATACTAATTTTAAATTTTAAATGATATTGAAAGAAAATATATTATCTTTGTAAAATAGAATAAAATAAAAAGGTGGTTTTAAGAACCCACACCTTTCATTCTCCTAAGCTACTCCTTTAGCGCTGATTTGTTTCAAATACTTAAAATATACTTTAAACTAAATTAATATATAGAAACATATAGTTTAATAGTTTAATGTATATTAAAAAACAAATTATGAGGCCCCTTATATTTTGAGGCCCTGTGCTGTGGCACTGTTTGCACAGGCACAGGGCCGGGCCTGCCATCTCTGACACACTGAGCTGAGAGAACAACCGTGTTACCCTCGTCGACACTCTCGCACCCGACTCAAGATACGGAGGCATTAAGCTTCGACACCCATAAAGATTGTTAGCTCTAAATCTATCTCTAGCATCCAGAAACTAACAGATAATCATCCCTAATCAAAGTTTGCGATGTTTATCTCTAACACAACCCAAACCCCGAGCATAAAGCAAAAATCAAGGACAATCACCGATAAAGATTTGTAAAGCGGATTTTATACAACGCCATGGGCGACAAATATACATGAGTTCAAAGTAAATACATATACAACAACCCAACAAAAAAGAAATACACAAAGAAGAAAAGAAATAAACCAAACATCTCGCGGTTTGTCAACGCCGGTCGATGAGAAATCCACCCCGGATCATCCGTGTGCAAGCTTCAATGTTGTTTTCTAAGCTAATCTACTGAAAAATGAGTTTGATGGAGTTGGGAGCAAAACACCCCAAAACCATAACCTAAAAAATGAATGAAATGACTTAAATACAATTTCAACATCTGTCACGTTCGCAGAGAGAACTTTTATTCGCAAAGCGAACATCAAAAATTGGCACTTAAGTGCCTCAAAATAGTCAAACCGCCTCTGCAATTCTGCAAAAGTTCGCAATGCGAACTTTCTGACGAGCATTCGCTGGAAAGTTCACAAAGCAAACTTTGGTCCCTTTTTCCTATGCCATAATTCTGGGAGCATTCACTGGGAAGTTCGCAAAGTAAACATTCGCTAGAAAGTTCGCAAAGCGAACTTGACAGCAAACCAGTCCTTATTTTGATCATAACTTCTGAACCGTAACTCGGATTGACGCACAGTCGGAAGCGCTGGAAAGCTTATTCATTGCTCTATACAACAATGGCAAAATATCTACAAAAATGAGATAAAATCAATTAAACTTAATGATATATATATGATACGTAATATATACACTATAATGTAAAGTAAATGTATTTACAAATAAAGCGGGGTTTATTCGTACGATATTAACAAAAAGTATCGATAAGTGCAACAAAACTTATATACAAAAATAGTTACAATTTGCACTTATCAAAATCTCCCCAACTTAAACTTGTTTGTCCTCAAACAAGAATCAAACAACTCAAAGAAACAGAGTAATAACCAAAGAATCATGAATCAACAGGTTTTGAAAAACGGAAATGAATGAATGGTTCAAATGAAAAACGGTACACACAAAGTAAATACTTACCACTAAACTACGACGATAACATAGTCACGAAACAAATGCAAAATACAAAAATCATGTCAAACATCCTAAAACAACACAAGTTCAAACGTGAATCACACCTAGCAAAAACAATCATCGGTAGATGAAAAACATAAAATGAGGCACTTTTCACTCACACAACAATCTTGCAAACAAAAGACTAAATTATGCAATCATCCAAAAATCCACATTGAACATACAAAGGCAAGAATCACAAGGACTTTCAAGGTTGTAGCGTGGTCGGGTAAACAAACAAGGGGCAATTTCTAAAGGTAATTAAAACAAAAACTTGCCTAAACCTAAGGGAGTGATCAACTCACAAAGACTCAAACACAAAATTCCGATCATCTTCTTCCAAAATCCCAAGTGTTACACAAAACACAATACTTATTTAGCACAACTATTTGAACTCTTTTTGTTTCCTTTCTCAAGGATTTTCTTCTTTTTTTTCTTTTCTTTTTCATATTTTTCTCTTTTTTCTTTTCTTTTTCAACCTCATAGAAACCAACCAATGAGTAAACAATTATTCTCTCCCCAACTTGAATTTAACGATATCATCATGTGAATACTCCCTACTTTCTAAGGCAAGGTAAAAATTCATACAACAACACAAAGTTGAGGGTTCAAGAAAAAAACAATTAATCAAAATCCATACAAAAAGTGAATTTAATACTCATAGACAAGCATTAAGTTCAAACAACATGGATAATGATTGAAAGGCACAAAGGGGTTACGAATGATCACACGCTCACAAGGTGAATGACTATTTGGCTAGGTAGTTGTGCTCAAAATGAAACAAAATGCATTGATCCTTTTCATTCTTTCATATAATCAACACAAACAAAAGATTAAGCATAATAAAATCCAATTAGAACAAGAATGTTGGTACTCCGCGCATATATGAACAATGGAAAGCTACCTCACAAAAAAGTTGGGAACTAAAGTGATTCACAACAAGAACAAGTATACAAAAGAATGAATGGCATGGAAGTTTGTAAAATGCCTAAGTATCATGAGTATGCTAAAGTCTAGAAAGCGATAAACACATACCTTGGACGTGTACAAAACTTAACAATATCATTACCATACATTCGCAAGTTGAAACGATCAAACTTGGAACATCACCTTAAATTTCCTCAAGTTACTCAAAACAAGCTTTTAGACAAACACAAAAACTATTAATATAAACAAACTAAAAGACCGGGTGAAATTGGATTAAACAAGTTATAAAGTGAGGATTTGAGAATTTTACGAATAATTCGAGTACAACTTGTTTAATGAAAGTTCACCACACTACCTAAGCTAGAATGAAAAAGTAATAACGAAACAAAAAATGATAAAACATACTTGTTTTACGTCGTAAGCTCGACGCCTTTACAGTGCTTAGCTAGTAACTTCCTTCCTTCATGCCATGGTGATGCCTCACCATGCAAACCAAAAGCAAGTGTCCTAACCAAACACTTAAACAAACGTTACGGGAACAAAATATACAAGTATCAGTATAAACAAGTGAAAATATACAATATGTACAATATCTACAAAACTCAAAAACAAAGAAACTATCGCAATGCTAGTCAATAAAAACACCGATCCCCGACAACGACACCAATTTGTTGGAGCAGTAAAGTGGCAAGCAACAAAAGTTTTGGAAGTATTTTTCCAAGAATTTATCGTGTCCACAGAGACCGGTGCTATTGAATTGCCGTTCGACAATTTAAATGTTAAAGAGTTTGGGTTTAAAATTGGTTAAAGTAAAAGCAGAAAAGTAAATATCAACATAAAAAGAATTCATTCTTCAGAGAGAAGAAACTTATCCGGCATGCACATAATCGACTCGTCACAAGCTTAAACTTACCAACCAGTTATACTCAACCTACAATACTCCTCAATATCATCCAGCATCACTCACAACAGTGTCCATCTCTGACACACTGAGCTGAGAGAACAACCGTGTTACCCTCGTCGACACTCTCGCACCCGACTCAAGATACGGAGGCATTAAGCTTCGACACCCATAAAGATTGTTAGCTCTAAATCTATCTCTAGCATCCAGAAACTAACAGATAATCATCCCTAATCAAAGTTTGCGATGTTTATCTCTAACACAACCCAAACCCCGAGCATAAAGCAAAAATCAAGGACAATCACCGATAAAGATTTGTAAAGCGGATTTTATACAACGCCATGGGCGACAAATATACATGAGTTCAAAGTAAATACATATACAACAACCCAACAAAAAAGAAATACACAAAGAAGAAAAGAAATAAACCAAACATCTCGCGGTTTGTCAACGCCGGTCGATGAGAAATCCACCCCGGATCATCCGTGTGCAAGCTTCAATGTTGTTTTCTAAGCTAATCTACTGAAAAATGAGTTTGATGGAGTTGGGAGCAAAACACCCCAAAACCATAACCTAAAAAATGAATGAAATGACTTAAATACAATTTCAACATCTGTCACGTTCGCAGAGAGAACTTTTATTCGCAAAGCGAACATCAAAAATTGGCACTTAAGTGCCTCAAAATAGTCAAACCGCCTCTGCAATTCTGCAAAAGTTCGCAATGCGAACTTTCTGACGAGCATTCGCTGGAAAGTTCACAAAGCAAACTTTGGTCCCTTTTTCCTATGCCATAATTCTGGGAGCATTCACTGGGAAGTTCGCAAAGTAAACATTCGCTAGAAAGTTCGCAAAGCGAACTTGACAGCAAACCAGTCCTTATTTTGATCATAACTTCTGAACCGTAACTCGGATTGACGCACAGTCGGAAGCGCTGGAAAGCTTATTCATTGCTCTATACAACAATGGCAAAATATCTACAAAAATGAGATAAAATCAATTAAACTTAATGATATATATATGATACGTAATATATACACTATAATGTAAAGTAAATGTATTTACAAATAAAGCGGGGTTTATTCGTACGATATTAACAAAAAGTATCGATAAGTGCAACAAAACTTATATACAAAAATAGTTACAATTTGCACTTATCAAAATCTCCCCAACTTAAACTTGTTTGTCCTCAAACAAGAATCAAACAACTCAAAGAAACAGAGTAATAACCAAAGAATCATGAATCAACAGGTTTTGAAAAACGGAAATGAATGAATGGTTCAAATGAAAAACGGTACACACAAAGTAAATACTTACCACTAAACTACGACGATAACATAGTCACGAAACAAATGCAAAATACAAAAATCATGTCAAACATCCTAAAACAACACAAGTTCAAACGTGAATCACACCTAGCAAAAACAATCATCGGTAGATGAAAAACATAAAATGAGGCACTTTTCACTCACACAACAATCTTGCAAACAAAAGACTAAATTATGCAATCATCCAAAAATCCACATTGAACATACAAAGGCAAGAATCACAAGGACTTTCAAGGTTGTAGCGTGGTCGGGTAAACAAACAAGGGGCAATTTCTAAAGGTAATTAAAACAAAAACTTGCCTAAACTTAAGGGAGTGATCAACTCACAAAGACTCAAACACAAAATTCCGATCATCTTCTTCCAAAATCCCAAGTGTTACACAAAACACAATACTTATTTAGCACAACTATTTGAACTCTTTTTGTTTCCTTTCTCAAGGATTTTCTTCTTTTTTTTCTTTTCTTTTTCATATTTTTCTCTTTTTTCTTTTCTTTTTCAACCTCATAGAAACCAACCAATGAGTAAACAATTATTCTCTCCCCAACTTGAATTTAACCATATCATCATGTGAATACTCCCTACTTTCTAAGGCAAGGTAAAAATTCATACAACAACACAAAGTTGAGGGTTCAAGAAAAAAACAATTAATCAAAATCCATACAAAAAGTGAATTTAATACTCATAGACAAGCATTAAGTTCAAACAACATGGATAATGATTGAAAGGCACAAAGGGGTTACGAATGATCACACGCTCACAAGGTGAATGACTATTTGGCTAGGTAGTTGTGCTCAAAATGAAACAAAATGCATTGATCCTTTTCATTCTTTCATATAATCAACACAAACAAAAGATTAAGCATAATAAAATCCAATTAGAACAAGAATGTTGGTACTCCGCGCATATATGAACAATGGAAAGCTACCTCACAAAAAAGTTGGGAACTAAAGTGATTCACAACAAGAACAAGTATACAAAAGAATGAATGGCATGGAAGTTTGTAAAATGCCTAAGTATCATGAGTATGCTAAAGTCTAGAAAGCGATAAACACATACCTTGGACGTGTACAAAACTTAACAATATCATTACCATACATTCGCAAGTTGAAACGATCAAACTTGGAACATCACCTTAAATTTCCTCAAGTTACTCAAAACAAGCTTTTAGACAAACACAAAAACTATTAATATAAACAAACTAAAAGACCGGGTGAAATTGGATTAAACAAGTTATAAAGTGAGGATTTGAGAATTTTACGAATAATCCGAGTACAACTTGTTTAATGAAAGTTCACCACACTACCTAAGCTAGAATGAAAAAGTAATAACGAAACAAAAAATGATAAAACATACTTGTTTTACGTCGTAAGCTCGACGCCTTTACAGTGCTTAGCTAGTAACTTCCTTCCTTCATGCCATGGTGATGCCTCACCATGCAAACCAAAAGCAAGTGTCCTAACCAAACACTTAAACAAACGTTACGGGAACAAAATATACAAGTATCAGTATAAACAAGTGAAAATATACAATATGTACGATATCTACAAAACTCAAAAACAAAGAAACTATCGCAATGCGAGTCAATAAAAACACCGATCCCCGACAACGACACCATTTTGTTGGAGCAGTAAAGTGGCAAGCAACAAAAGTTTTGGAAGTATTTTTCCAAGAATTTATCGTGTCCACAGAGACCGGTGCTATTGAATTGCCGTTCGACAATTTAAATGTTAAAGAGTTTGGGTTTAAAATTGGTTAAAGTAAAAGCAGAAAAGTAAATATCAACATAAAAAGAATTCATTCTTCAGAGAGAAGAAACTTATCCGGCATGCACATAATCGACTCGTCACAAGCTTAAACTTACCAACCAGTTATACTCAACCTACAATACTCCTCAATATCATCCAGCATCACTCACAACAGTGTCCATCTCTGACACACTGAGCTGAGAGAACAACCGTGTTACCCTCGTCGACACTCTCGCACCCGACTCAAGATACGGAGGCATTAAGCTTCGACACCCATAAAGATTGTTAGCTCTAAATCTATCTCTAGCATCCAGAAACTAACAGATAATCATCCCTAATCAAAGTTTGCGATGTTTATCTCTAACACAACCCAAACCCCGAGCATAAAGCAAAAATCAAGGACAATCACCGATAAAGATTTGTAAAGCGGATTTTATACAACGCCATGGGCGACAAATATACATGAGTTCAAAGTAAATACATATACAACAACCCAACAAAAAAGAAATACACAAAGAAGAAAAGAAATAAACCAAACATCTCGCGGTTTGTCAACGCCGGTCGATGAGAAATCCACCCCGGATCATCCGTGTGCAAGCTTCAATGTTGTTTTCTAAGCTAATCTACTGAAAAATGAGTTTGATGGAGTTGGGAGCAAAACACCCCAAAACCATAACCTAAAAAATGAATGAAATGACTTAAATACAATTTCAACATCTGTCACGTTCGCAGAGAGAACTTTTATTCGCAAAGCGAACATCAAAAATTGGCACTTAAGTGCCTCAAAATAGTCAAACCGCCTCTGCAATTCTGCAAAAGTTCGCAATGCGAACTTTCTGACGAGCATTCGCTGGAAAGTTCACAAAGCAAACTTTGGTCCCTTTTTCCTATGCCATAATTCTGGGAGCATTCACTGGGAAGTTCGCAAAGTAAACATTCGCTAGAAAGTTCGCAAAGCGAACTTGACAGCAAACCAGTCCTTATTTTGATCATAACTTCTGAACCGTAACTCGGATTGACGCACAGTCGGAAGCGCTGGAAAGCTTATTCATTGCTCTATACAACAATGGCAAAATATCTACAAAAATGAGATAAAATCAATTAAACTTAATGATATATATATGATACGTAATATATACACTATAATGTAAAGTAAATGTATTTACAAATAAAGCGGAGTTTATTCGTACGATATTAACAAAAAGTATCGATAAGTGCAACAAAACTTATATACAAAAATAGTTACAATTTGCACTTATCAAAATCTCCCCAACTTAAACTTGTTTGTCCTCAAACAAGAATCAAACAACTCAAAGAAACAGAGTAATAACCAAAGAATCATGAATCAACAGGTTTTGAAAAACGGAAATGAATGAATGGTTCAAATGAAAAACGGTACACACAAAGTAAATACTTACCACTAAACTACGACGATAACATAGTCACGAAACAAATGAAAAATACAAAAATCATGTCAAACATCCTAAAACAACACAAGTTCAAACGTGAATCACACCTAGCAAAAACAATCATCGGTAGATGAAAAACATAAAATGAGGCACTTTTCACTCACACAACAATCTTGCAAACAAAAGACTAAATTATGCAATCATCCAAAAATCCACATTGAACATACAAAGGCAAGAATCACAAGGACTTTCAAGGTTGTAGCGTGGTTGGGTAAACAAACAAGGGGCAATTTCTAAAGGTAATTAAAACAAAAACTTGCCTAAACCTAAGGGAGTGATCAACTCACAAAGACTCAAACACAAAATTCCGATCATCTTCTTCCAAAATCCCAAGTGTTACACAAAACACAATACTTATTTAGCACAACTATTTGAACTCTTTTTGTTTCCTTTCTCAAGGATTTTCTTCTTTTTTTTCTTTTCTTTTTCATATTTTTCTCTTTTTTCTTTTCTTTTTCAACCTCATAGAAACCAACCAATGAGTAAACAATTATTCTCTCCCCAACTTGAATTTAACCATATCATCATGTGAATACTCCCTACTTTCTAAGGCAAGGTAAAAATTCATACAACAACACAAAGTTGAGGGTTCAAGAAAAAAACAATTAATCAAAATCCATACAAAAAGTGAATTTAATACTCATAGACAATCATTAAGTTCAAACAACATGGATAATGATTGAAAGGCACAAAGGGGTTACGAATGATCACACGCTCACAAGGTGAATGACTATTTGGCTAGGTAGTTGTGCTCAAAATGAAACAAAATGCATTGATCCTTTTCATTCTTTCATATAATCAACACAAACAAAAGATTAAGCATAATAAAATCCAATTAGAACAAGAATGTTGGTACTCCGCGCATATATGAACAATGGAAAGCTACCTCACAAAAAAGTTGGGAACTAAAGTGATTCACAACAAGAACAAGTATACAAAAGAATGAATGGCATGGAAGTTTGTAAAATGCCTAAGTATCATGAGTATGCTAAAGTCTAGAAAGCGATAAACACATACCTTGGACGTGTACAAAACTTAACAATATCATTACCATACATTCGCAAGTTGAAACGATCAAACTTGGAACATCACCTTAAATTTCCTCAAGTTACTCAAAACAAGCTTTTAGACAAACACAAAAACTATTAATATAAACAAACTAAAAGACCGGGTGAAATTGGATTAAACAAGTTATAAAGTGAGGATTTGAGAATTTTACGAATAATCCGAGTACAACTTGTTTAATGAAAGTTCACCACACTACCTAAGCTAGAATGAAAAAGTAATAACGAAACAAAAAATGATAAAACATACTTGTTTTACGTCGTAAGCTCGACGCCTTTACAGTGCTTAGCTAGTAACTTCCTTCCTTCATGCCATGGTGATGCCTCACCATGCAAACCAAAAGCAAGTGTCCTAACCAATCACTTAAACAAACGTTACGGGAACAAAATATACAAGTATCAGTATAAACAAGTGAAAATATACAATATGTACGATATCTACAAAACTCAAAAACAAAGAAACTATCGCAATGCGAGTCAATAAAAACACCGATCCCCGACAACGACACCATTTTGTTGGAGCAGTAAAGTGGCAAGCAACAAAAGTTTTGGAAGTATTTTTCCAAGAATTTATCGTGTCCACAGAGACCGGTGCTATTGAATTGTCGTTCGACAATTTAAATGTTAAAGAGTTTGGGTTTAAAATTGGTTAAAGTAAAAGCAGAAAAGTAAATATCAACATAAAAAGAATTCATTCTTCAGAGAGAAGAAACTTATCCGGCATGCACATAATCGACTCGTCACAAGCTTAAACTTACCAACCAGTTATACTCAACCTACAATACTCCTCAATATCATCCAGCATCACTCACAACAGTGTCCATCTCTGACACACTGAGCTGAGAGAACAACCGTGTTACCCTCGTCGACACTCTCGCACCCGACTCAAGATACGGAGGCATTAAGCTTCGACACCCATAAAGATTGTTAGCTCTAAATCTATCTCTAGCATCCAGAAACTAACAGATAATCATCCCTAATCAAAGTTTGCGATGTTTATCTCTAACACAACCCAAACCCCGAGCATAAAGCAAAAATCAAGGACAATCACCGATAAAGATTTGTAAAGCGGATTTTATACAACGCCATGGGCGACAAATATACATGAGTTCAAAGTAAATACATATACAACAACCCAACAAAAAAGAAATACACAAAGAAGAAAAGAAATAAACCAAACATCTTGCGGTTTGTCAACGCCGGTCGATGAGAAATCCACCCCGGATCATCCGTGTGCAAGCTTCAATGTTGTTTTCTAAGCTAATCTACTGAAAAATGAGTTTGATGGAGTTGGGAGCAAAACACCCCAAAACCATAACCTAAAAAATGAATGAAATGACTTAAATACAATTTCAACATCTGTCACGTTCGCAGAGAGAACTTTTATTCGCAAAGCGAACATCAAAAATTGGCACTTAAGTGCCTCAAAATAGTCAAACCGCCTCTGCAATTCTGCAAAAGTTCGCAATGCGAACTTTCTGACGAGCATTCGCTGGAAAGTTCACAAAGCAAACTTTGGTCCCTTTTTCCTATGCCATAATTCTGGGAGCATTCACTGGGAAGTTCGCAAAGTAAACATTCGCTAGAAAGTTCGCAAAGCGAACTTGACAGCAAACCAGTCCTTATTTTGATCATAACTTCTGAACCGTAACTCGGATTGACGCACAGTCGGAAGCGCTGGAAAGCTTATTCATTGCTCTATACAACAATGGCAAAATATCTTTGCTTGATTACCTACAAAAATGAGATAAAATCAATTAAACTTAATGATATATATACGATGCGTAATATATACACTATAATGTAAAGTAAATGTATTTACAAATAAAGCGGGGTTTATTCGTACGATATTAACAAAAAGTATCGATAAGTGCAACAAAACTTATATACAAAAATAGTTACAATTTGCACTTATCAAAATCTCCCCAACTTAAACTTGTTTGTCCTCAAACAAGAATCAAACAACTCAAAGAAACAGAGTAATAACCAAAGAATCATGAATCAACAGGTTTTGAAAAACGGAAATGAATGAATGGTTCAAATGAAAAACGGTACACACAAAGTAAATACTTACCACTAAACTACGACGATAACATAGTCACGAAACAAATGCAAAATACAAAAATCATGTCAAACATCCTAAAACAACACAAGTTCAAACGTGAATCACACCTAGCAAAAACAATCATCGGTAGATGAAAAACATAAAATGAGGCACTTTTCACTCACACAACAATCTTGCAAACAAAAGACTAAATTATGCAATCATCCAAAAATCCACATTGAACATACAAAGGCAAGAATCACAAGGACTTTCAAGGTTGTAGCGTGGTCGGGTAAACAAACAAGGGGCAATTTCTAAAGGTAATTAAAACAAAAACTTGCCTAAACCTAAGGGAGTGATCAACTCACAAAGACTCAAACACAAAATTCCGATCATCTTCTTCCAAAATCCCAAGTGTTACACAAAACACAATACTTATTTAGCACAACTATTTGAACTCTTTTTGTTTCCTTTCTCAAGGATTTTCTTCTTTTTTTTCTTTTCTTTTTCATATTTTTCTCTTTTTTCTTTTCTTTTTCAACCTCATAGAAACCAACCAATGAGTAAACAATTATTCTCTCCCCAACTTGAATTTAACCATATCATCATGTGAATACTCCCTACTTTCTAAGGCAAGGTAAAAATTCATACAACAACACAAAGTTGAGGGTTCAAGAAAAAAACAATTAATCAAAATCCATACAAAAAGTGAATTTAATACTCATAGACAAGCATTAAGTTCAAACAACATGGATAATGATTGAAAGGCACAAAGGGGTTACGAATGATCACACGCTCACAAGGTGAATGACTATTTGGCTAGGTAGTTGTGCTCAAAATGAAACAAAATGCATTGATCCTTTTCATTCTTTCATATAATCAACACAAACAAAAGATTAAGCATAATAAAATCCAATTAGAACAAGAATGTTGGTACTCCGCGCATATATGAACAATGGAAAGCTACCTCACAAAAAAGTTGGGAACTAAAGTGATTCACAACAAGAACAAGTATACAAAAGAATGAATGGCATGGAAGTTTGTAAAATGCCTAAGTATCATGAGTATGCTAAAGTCTAGAAAGCGATAAACACATACCTTGGACGTGTACAAAACTTAACAATATCATTACCATACATTCGCAAGTTGAAACGATCAAACTTGGAACATCACCTTAAATTTCCTCAAGTTACTCAAAACAAGCTTTTAGACAAACACAAAAACTATTAATATAAACAAACTAAAAGACGGGGTGAAATTGGATTAAACAAGTTATAAAGTGAGGATTTGAGAATTTTACGAATAATCCGAGTACAACTTGTTTAATGAAAGTTCACCACACTACCTAAGCTAGAATGAAAAAGTAATAACGAAACAAAAAATGATAAAACATACTTGTTTTACGTCGTAAGCTCGACGCCTTTACAGTGCTTAGCTAGTAACTTCCTTCCTTCATGCCATGGTGATGCCTCACCATGCAAACCAAAAGCAAGTGTCCTAACCAAACACTTAAACAAACGTTACGGGAACAAAATATACAAGTATCAGTATAAACAAGTGAAAATATACAATATGTACGATATCTACAAAACTCAAAAACAAAGAAACTATCGCAATGCGAGTCAATAAAAACACCGATCCCCGACAACGACACCATTTTGTTGGAGCAGTAAAGTGGCAAGCAACAAAAGTTTTGGAAGTATTTTTCCAAGAATTTATCGTGTCCACAGAGACCGGTGCTATTGAATTGTCGTTCGACAATTTAAATGTTAAAGAGTTTGGGTTTAAAATTGGTTAAAGTAAAAGCAGAAAAGTAAATATCAACATAAAAAGAATTCATTCTTCAGAGAGAAGAAACTTATCCGGCATGCACATAATCGACTCGTCACAAGCTTAAACTTACCAACCAGTTATACTCAACCTACAATACTCCTCAATATCATCCAGTATCACTCACAACAGTGTCCATCTCTGACACACTGAGCTGAGAGAACAACCGTGTTACCCTCGTCGACACTCTCGCACCCGACTCAAGATACGGAGGCATTAAGCTTCGACACCCATAAAGATTGTTAGCTCTAAATCTATCTCTAGCATCCAGAAACTAACAGATAATCATCCCTAATCAAAGTTTGCGATGTTTATCTCTAACACAACCCAAACCCCGAGCATAAAGCAAAAATCAAGGACAATCACCGATAAAGATTTGTAAAGCGGATTTTATACAACGCCATGGGCGACAAATATACATGAGTTCAAAGTAAATACATATACAACAACCCAACAAAAAAGAAATACACAAAGAAGAAAAGAAATAAACCAAACATCTCGCGGTTTGTCAACGCCGGTCGATGAGAAATCCACCCCGGATCATCCGTGTGCAAGCTTCAATGTTGTTTTCTAAGCTAATCTACTGAAAAATGAGTTTGATGGAGTTGGGAGCAAAACACCCCAAAACCATAACCTAAAAAATGAATGAAATGACTTAAATACAATTTCAACATCTGTCACGTTCGCAGAGAGAACTTTTATTCGCAAAGCGAACATCAAAAATTGGCACTTAAGTGCCTCAAAATAGTCAAACCGCCTCTGCAATTCTGCAAAAGTTCGCAATGCGAACTTTCTGACGAGCATTCGCTGGAAAGTTCACAAAGCAAACTTTGGTCCCTTTTTCCTATGCCATAATTCTGGGAGCATTCACTGGGAAGTTCGCAAAGTAAACATTCGCTAGAAAGTTCGCAAAGCGAACTTGACAGCAAACCAGTCCTTATTTTGATCATAACTTCTGAACCGTAACTCGGATTGACGCACAGTCGGAAGCGCTGGAAAGCTTATTCATTGCTCTATACAACAATGGCAAAATATCTTTGCTTGATTACCTACAAAAATGAGATAAAATCAATTAAACTTAATGATATATATACGATACGTAATATATACACTATAATGTAAAGTAAATGTATTTACAAATAAAGCGGGGTTTATTCGTACGATATTAACAAAAAGTATCGATAAGTGCAACAAAACTTATATACAAAAATAGTTACAATTTGCACTTATCAAAATCTCCCCAACTTAAACTTGTTTGTCCTCAAACAAGAATCAAACAACTCAAAGAAACAGAGTAATAACCAAAGAATCATGAATCAACAGGTTTTGAAAAACGGAAATGAATGAATGGTTCAAATGAAAAACGGTACACACAAAGTAAATACTTACCACTAAACTACGACGATAACATAGTCACGAAACAAATGCAAAATACAAAAATCATGTCAAACATCCTAAAACAACACAAGTTCAAACGTGAATCACACCTAGCAAAAACAATCATCGGTAGATGAAAAACATAAAATGAGGCACTTTTCACTCACACAACAATCTTGCAAACAAAAGACTAAATTATGCAATCATCCAAAAATCCACATTGAACATACAAAGGCAAGAATCACAAGGACTTTCAAGGTTGTAGCGTGGTCGGGTAAAAAAACAAGGGGCAATTTCTAAAGGTAATTAAAACAAAAACTTGCCTAAACCTAAGGGAGTGATCAACTCACAAAGACTCAAACACAAAATTTCGACCATCTTCTTCCAAAATCCCAAGTGTTACACAAAACACAATACTTATTTAGCACAACTATTTGAACTCTTTTTGTTTCCTTTCTCAAGGATTTTCTTCTTTTTTTTCTTTTCTTTTTCATATTTTTCTCTTTTTTCTTTTCTTTTTCAACCTCATAGAAACCAACCAATGAGTAAACAATTATTCTCTCCCCAACTTGAATTTAACCATATCATCATGTGAATACTCCCTACTTTCTAAGGCAAGGTAAAAATTCATACAACAACACAAAGTTGAGGGTTCAAGAAAAAACAATTAATCAAAATCCATACAAAAAGTGAATTTAATACTCATAGACAATCATTAAGTTCAAACAACATGGATAATGATTGAAAGGCACAAAGGGGTTACGAATGATCACACGCTCACAAGGTGAATGACTATTTGGCTAGGTAGTTGTGCTCAAAATGAAACAAAATGCATTGATCCTTTTCATTCTTTCATATAATCAACACAAACAAAAGATTAAGCATAATAAAATCCAATTAGAACAAGAATGTTGGTACTCCGCGCATATATGAACAATGGAAAGCTACCTCACAAAAAAGTTGGGAACTAAAGTGATTCACAACAAGAACAAGTATACAAAAGAATGAATGGCATGGAAGTTTGTAAAATGCCTCAGTATCATGAGTATGCTAAAGTCTAGAAAGCGATAAACACATACCTTGGACGTGTACAAAACTTAACAATATCATTACCATACATTCGCAAGTTGAAACGATCAAACTTGGAACATCACCTTAAATTTCCTCAAGTTACTCAAAACAAGCTTTTAGACAAACACAAAAACTATTAATATAAACAAACTAAAAGACCGGGTGAAATTGGATTAAACAAGTTATAAAGTGAGGATTTGAGAATTTTACGAATAATCCGAGTACAACTTGTTTAATGAAAGTTCACCACACTACCTAAGCTAGAATGAAAAAGTAATAACGAAACAAAAAATGATAAAACATACTTGTTTTACGTCGTAAGCTCGACGCCTTTACAGTGCTTAGCTAGTAACTTCCTTCCTTCATGCCATGGTGATGCCTCACCATGCAAACCAAAAGCAAGTGTCCTAACCAAACACTTAAACAAACGTTACGGGAACAAAATATACAAGTATCAGTATAAACAAGTGAAAATATACAATATGTACGATATCTACAAAACTCAAAAACAAAGAAACTATCGCAATGCGAGTCAATAAAAACACTGATCCCCGACAACGACACCATTTTGTTGGAGCAGTAAAGTGGCAAGCAACAAAAGTTTTGGAAGTATTTTTCCAAGAATTTATCGTGTCCACAGAGACCGGTGCTATTGAATTGCCGTTCGACAATTTAAATGTTAAAGAGTTTGGGTTTAAAATTGGTTAAAGTAAAAGCAGAAAAGTAAATATCAACATAAAAAGAATTCATTCTTCAGAGAGAAGAAACTTATCCGGCATGCACATAATCGACTCGTCACAAGCTTAAACTTACCAACCAGTTATACTCAACCTACAATACTCCTCAATATCATCCAGCATCACTCACAACAGTGTCCATCTCTGACACACTGAGCTGAGAGAACAACCGTGTTACCCTCGTCGACACTCTCGCACCCGACTCAAGATACGGAGGCATTAAGCTTCGACACCCATAAAGATTGTTAGCTCTAAATCTATCTCTAGCATCCAGAAACTAACAGATAATCATCCCTAATCAAAGTTTGCGATGTTTATCTCTAACACAACCCAAACCCCGAGCATAAAGCAAAAATCAAGGACAATCACCGATAAAGATTTGTAAAGCGGATTTTATACAACGCCATGGGCGACAAATATACATGAGTTCAAAGTAAATACATATACAACAACCCAACAAAAAAGAAATACACAAAGAAGAAAAGAAATAAACCAAACATCTCGCGGTTTGTCAACGCCGGTCGATGAGAAATCCACCCCGGATCATCCGTGTGCAAGCTTCAATGTTGTTTTCTAAGCTAATCTACTGAAAAATGAGTTTGATGGAGTTGGGAGCAAAACACCCCAAAACCATAACCTAAAAAATGAATGAAATGACTTAAATACAATTTCAACATCTGTCACGTTCGCAGAGAGAACTTTTATTCGCAAAGCGAACATCAAAAATTGGCACTTAAGTGCCTCAAAATAGTCAAACCGCCTCTGCAATTCTGCAAAAGTTCGCAATGCGAACTTTCTGACGAGCATTCGCTGGAAAGTTCACAAAGCAAACTTTGGTCCCTTTTTCCTATGCCATAATTCTGGGAGCATTCACTGGGAAGTTCGCAAAGTAAACATTCGCTAGAAAGTTCGCAAAGCGAACTTGACAGCAAACCAGTCCTTATTTTGATCATAACTTCTGAACCGTAACTCGGATTGACGCACAGTCGAAAGCGCTGGAAAGCTTATTCATTGCTCTATACAACAATGGCAAAATATCTTTGCTTGATTACCTACAAAAATGAGATAAAATCAATTAAACTTAATGATATATATACGATACGTAATATATACACTATAATGTAAAGTAAATGTATTTACAAATAAAGCGGGGTTTATTCGTACGATATTAACAAAAAGTATCGATAAGTGCAACAAAACTTATATACAAAAATAGTTACAATTTGCACTTATCAAAATCTCCCCAACTTAAACTTGTTTGTCCTCAAACAAGAATCAAACAACTCAAAGAAACAGAGTAATAACCAAAGAATCATGAATCAACAGGTTTTGAAAAACGGAAATGAATGAATGGTTCAAATGAAAAACGGTACACACAAAGTAAATACTTACCACTAAACTACGACGATAACATAGTCACGAAACAAATGCAAAATACAAAAATCATGTCAAACATCCTAAAACAACACAAGTTCAAACGTGAATCACACCTAGCAAAAACAATCATCGGTAGATGAAAAACATAAAATGAGGCACTTTTCACTCACACAACAATCTTGCAAACAAAAGACTAAATTATGCAATCATCCAAAAATCCACATTGAACATACAAAGGCAAGAATCACAAGGACTTTCAAGGTTGTAGCGTGGTCGGGTAAACAAACAAGGGGCAATTTCTAAAGGTAATTAAAACAAAAACTTGCCTAAACCTAAGGGAGTGATCAACTCACAAAGACTCAAACACAAAATTTCGACCATCTTCTTCCAAAATCCCAAGTGTTACACAAAACACAATACTTATTTAGCACAACTATTTGAACTCTTTTTGTTTCCTTTCTCAAGGATTTTCTTCTTTTTTTTCTTTTCTTTTTCATATTTTTCTCTTTTTTCTTTTCTTTTTCAACCTCATAGAAACCAACCAATGAGTAAACAATTATTCTCTCCCCAACTTGAATTTAACCATATCATCATGTGAATACTCCCTACTTTCTAAGGCAAGGTAAAAATTCATACAACAACACAAAGTTGAGGGTTCAAGAAAAAAACAATTAATCAAAATCCATACAAAAAGTGAATTTAATACTCATAGACAAGCATTAAGTTCAAACAACATGGATAATGATTGAAAGGCACAAAGGGGTTACGAATGATCACACGCTCACAAGGTGAATGACTATTTGGCTAGGTAGTTGTGCTCAAAATGAAACAAAATGCATTGATCCTTTTCATTCTTTCATATAATCAACACAAACAAAAGATTAAGCATAATAAAATCCAATTAGAACAAGAATGTTGGTACTCCGCGCATATATGAACAATGGAAAGCTACCTCACAAAAAAGTTGGGAACTAAAGTGATTCACAACAAGAACAAGTATACAAAAGAATGAATGGCATGGAAGTTTGTAAAATGCCTAAGTATCATGAGTATGCTAAAGTCTAGAAAGCGATAAACACATACCTTGGACGTGTACAAAACTTAACAATATCATTACCATACATTCGCAAGTTGAAACGATCAAACTTGGAACATCACCTTAAATTTCCTCAAGTTACTCAAAACAAGCTTTTAGACAAACACAAAAACTATTAATATAAACAAACTAAAAGACCGGGTGAAATTGGATTAAACAAGTTATAAAGTGAGGATTTGAGAATTTTACGAATAATCCGAGTACAACTTGTTTAATGAAAGTTCACCACACTACCTAAGCTAGAATGAAAAAGTAATAACGAAACAAAAAATGATAAAACATACTTGTTTTACGTCGTAAGCTCGACGCCTTTACAGTGCTTAGCTAGTAACTTCCTTCCTTCATGCCATGGTGATGCCTCACCATGCAAACCAAAAGCAAGTGTCCTAACCAAACACTTAAACAAACGTTACGGGAACAAAATATACAAGTATCAGTATAAACAAGTGAAAATATACAATATGTACGATATCTACAAAACTCAAAAACAAAGAAACTATCGCAATGCGAGTCAATAAAAACACCGATCCCCGACAACGACACCATTTTGTTGGAGCAGTAAAGTGGCAAGCAACAAAAGTTTTGGAAGTATTTTTCCAAGAATTTATCGTGTCCACAGAGACCGGTGCTATTGAATTGCCGTTCGACAATTTAAATGTTAAAGAGTTTGGGTTTAAAATTGGTTAAAGTAAAAGCAGAAAAGTAAATATCAACATAAAAAGAATTCATTCTTCAGAGAGAAGAAACTTATCCGGCATGCACATAATCGACTCGTCACAAGCTTAAACTTACCAACCAGTTATACTCAACCTACAATACTCCTCAATATCATCCAGCATCACTCACAACAGTGTCCATCTCTGACACACTGAGCTGAGAGAACAACCGTGTTACCCTCGTCGACACTCTCGCACCCGACTCAAGATACGGAGGCATTAAGCTTCGACACCCATAAAGATTGTTAGCTCTAAATCTATCTCTAGCATCCAGAAACTAACAGATAATCATCCCTAATCAAAGTTTGCGATGTTTATCTCTAACACAACCCAAACCCCGAGCATAAAGCAAAAATCAAGGACAATCACCGATAAAGATTTGTAAAGCGGATTTTATACAACGCCATGGGCGACAAATATACATGAGTTCAAAGTAAATACATATACAACAACCCAACAAAAAAGAAATACACAAAGAAGAAAAGAAATAAACCAAACATCTCGCGGTTTGTCAACGCCGGTCGATGAGAAATCCACCCCGGATCATCCGTGTGCAAGCTTCAATGTTGTTTTCTAAGCTAATCTACTGAAAAATGAGTTTGATGGAGTTGGGAGCAAAACACCCCAAAACCATAACCTAAAAAATGAATGAAATGAATTAAATACAATTTCAACATCTGTCACGTTCGCAGAGAGAACTTTTATTCGCAAAGCGAACATCAAAAATTGGCACTTAAGTGCCTCAAAATAGTCAAACCGCCTCTGCAATTCTGCAAAAGTTCGCAATGCGAACTTTCTGACGAGCATTCGCTGGAAAGTTCACAAAGCAAACTTTGGTCCCTTTTTCCTATGCCATAATTCTGGGAGCATTCACTGGGAAGTTCGCAAAGTAAACATTCGCTAGAAAGTTCGCAAAGCGAACTTGACAGCAAACCAGTCCTTATTTTGATCATAACTTCTGAACCGTAACTCGGATTGACGCACAGTCGGAAGCGCTGGAAAGCTTATTCATTGCTCTATACAACAATGGCAAAATATCTTTGCTTGATTACCTACAAAAATGAGATAAAATCAATTAAACTTAATGATATATATACGATACGTAATATATACACTATAATGTAAAGTAAATGTATTTACAAATAAAGCGGGGTTTATTCGTACGATATTAACAAAAAGTATCGATAAGTGCAACAAAACTTATATACAAAAATAGTTACAATTTGCACTTATCAAAATCTCCCCAACTTAAACTTGTTTGTCCTCAAACAAGAATCAAACAACTCAAAGAAACAGAGTAATAACCAAAGAATCATGAATCAACAGGTTTTGAAAAACGGAAATGAATGAATGGTTCAAATGAAGAACGGTACACACAAAGTAAATACTTACCACTAAACTACGACGATAACATAGTCACGAAACAAATGCAAAATACAAAAATCATGTCAAACATCCTAAAACAACACAAGTTCAAACGTGAATCACACCTAGCAAAAACAATCATCGGTAGATGAAAAACATAAAATGAGGCACTTTTCACTCACACAACAATCTTGCAAACAAAAGACTAAATTATGCAATCATCCAAAAATCCACATTGAACATACAAAGGCAAGAATCACAAGGACTTTCAAGGTTGTAGCGTGGTCGGGTAAACAAACAAGGGGCAATTTCTAAAGGTAATTAAAACAAAAACTTGCCTAAACCTAAGGGAGTGATCAACTCACAAAGACTCAAACACAAAATTCCGATCATCTTCTTCCAAAATCCCAAGTGTTACACAAAACACAATACTTATTTAGCACAACTATTTGAACTCTTTTTGTTTCCTTTCTCAAGGATTTTCTTCTTTTTTTTCTTTTCTTTTTCATATTTTTCTCTTTTTTCTTTTCTTTTTCAACCTCATAGAAACCAACCAATGAGTAAACAATTATTCTCTCCCCAACTTGAATTTAACCATATCATCATGTGAATACTCCCTACTTTCTAAGGCAAGGTAAAAATTCATACAACAACACAAAGTTGAGGGTTCAAGAAAAAAACAATTAATCAAAATCCATACAAAAAGTGAATTTAATACTCATAGACAAGCATTAAGTTCAAACAACATGGATAATGATTGAAAGGCACAAAGGGGTTACGAATGATCACACGCTCACAAGGTGAATGACTATTTGGCTAGGTAGTTGTGCTCAAAATGAAACAAAATGCATTGATCCTTTTCATTCTTTCATATAATCAACACAAACAAAAGATTAAGCATAATAAAATCCAATTAGAACAAGAATGTTGGTACTCCGCGCATATATGAACAATGGAAAGCTACCTCACAAAAAAGTTGGGAACTAAAGTGATTCACAACAAGAACAAGTATACAAAAGAATGAATGGCATGGAAGTTTGTAAAATGCCTAAGTATCATGAGTATGCTAAAGTCTAGAAAGCGATAAACACATACCTTGGACGTGTACAAAACTTAACAATATCATTACCATACATTCGCAAGTTGAAACGATCAAACTTGGAACATCACCTTAAATTTCCTCAAGTTACTCAAAACAAGCTTTTAGACAAACACAAAAACTATTAATATAAACAAACTAAAAGACCGGGTGAAATTGGATTAAACAAGTTATAAAGTGAGGATTTGAGAATTTTACGAATAATCCGAGTACAACTTGTTTAATGAAAGTTCACCACACTACCTAAGCTAGAATGAAAAAGTAATAACGAAACAAAAAATGATAAAACATACTTGTTTTACATCGTAAGCTCGACGCCTTTACAGTGCTTAGCTAGTAACTTCCTTCCTTCATGCCATGGTGATGCCTCACCATGCAAACCAAAAGCAAGTGTCCTAACCAAACACTTAAACAAACGTTACGGGAACAAAATATACAAGTATCAGTATAAACAAGTGAAAATATACAATATGTACGATATCTACAAAACTCAAAAACAAAGAAACTATCGCAATGCGAGTCAATAAAAACACCGATCCCCGACAACGACACCATTTTGTTGGAGCAGTAAAGTGGCAAGCAACAAAAGTTTTGGAAGTATTTTTCCAAGAATTTATCGTGTCCACAGAGACCGGTGCTATTGAATTGCCGTTCGAAAATTTAAATGTTAAAGAGTTTGGGTTTAAAATTGGTTAAAGTAAAAGCAGAAAAGTAAATATCAACATAAAAAGAATTCATTCTTCAGAGAGAAGAAACTTATCCGGCATGCACATAATCGACTCGTCACAAGCTTAAACTTACCAACCAGTTATACTCAACCTACAATACTCCTCAATATCATCCAGCATCACTCACAACAGTGTCCATCTCTGACACACTGAGCTGAGAGAACAACCGTGTTACCCTCGTCGACACTCTCGCACCCGACTCAAGATACGGAGGCATTAAGCTTCGACACCCATAAAGATTGTTAGCTCTAAATCTATCTCTAGCATCCAGAAACTAACAGATAATCATCCCTAATCAAAGTTTGCGATGTTTATCTCTAACACAACCCAAACCCCGAGCATAAAGCAAAAATCAAGGACAATCACCGATAAAGATTTGTAAAGCGGATTTTATACAACGCCATGGGCGACAAATATACATGAGTTCAAAGTAAATACATATACAACAACCCAACAAAAAAGAAATACACAAAGAAGAAAAGAAATAAACCAAACATCTCGCGGTTTGTCAACGCCGGTCGATGAGAAATCCACCCCGGATCATCCGTGTGCAAGCTTCAATGTTGTTTTCTAAGCTAATCTACTGAAAAATGAGTTTGATGGAGTTGGGAGCAAAACACCCCAAAACCATAACCTAAAAAATGAATGAAATGACTTAAATACAATTTCAACATCTGTCACGTTCGCAGAGAGAACTTTTATTCGCAAAGCGAACATCAAAAATTGGCACTTAAGTGCCTCAAAATAGTCAAACCGCCTCTGCAATTCTGCAAAAGTTCGCAATGCGAACTTTCTGACGAGCATTCGCTGGAAAGTTCACAAAGCAAACTTTGGTCCCTTTTTCCTATGCCATAATTCTGGGAGCATTCACTGGGAAGTTCGCAAAGTAAACATTCGCTAGAAAGTTCGCAAAGCGAACTTGACAGCAAACCAGTCCTTATTTTGATCATAACTTCTGAACCGTAACTCGGATTGACGCACAGTCGGAAGCGCTGGAAAGCTTATTCATTGCTCTATACAACAATGGCAAAATATCTTTGCTTGATTACCTACAAAAATGAGATAAAATCAATTAAACTTAATGATATATATACGATACGTAATATATACACTATAATGTAAAGTAAATGTATTTACAAATAAAGCGGGGTTTATTCGTACGATATTAACAAAAAGTATCGATAAGTGCAACAAAACTTATATACAAAAATAGTTACAATTTGCACTTATCAAAATCTCCCCAACTTAAACTTGTTTGTCCTCAAACAAGAATCAAACAACTCAAAGAAACAGAGTAATAACCAAAGAATCATGAATCAACAGGTTTTGAAAAACGGAAATGAATGAATGGTTCAAATGAAGAACGGTACACACAAAGTAAATACTTACCACTAAACTACGACGATAACATAGTCACGAAACAAATGCAAAATACAAAAATCATGTCAAACATCCTAAAACAACACAAGTTCAAACGTGAATCACACCTAGCAAAAACAATCATCGGTAGATGAAAAACATAAAATGAGGCACTTTTCACTCACACAACAATCTTGCAAACAAAAGACTAAATTATGCAATCATCCAAAAATCCACATTGAACATACAAAGGCAAGAATCACAAGGACTTTCAAGGTTGTAGCGTGGTCGGGTAAACAAACAAGGGGCAATTTCTAAAGGTAATTAAAACAAAAACTTGCCTAAACCTAAGGGAGTGATCAACTCACAAAGACTCAAACACAAAATTCCGATCATCTTCTTCCAAAATCCCAAGTGTTACACAAAACACAATACTTATTTAGCACAACTATTTGAACTCTTTTTGTTTCCTTTCTCAAGGATTTTCTTCTTTTTTTTCTTTTCTTTTTCATATTTTTCTCTTTTTTCTTTTCTTTTTCAACCTCATAGAAACCAACCAATGAGTAAACAATTATTCTCTCCCCAACTTGAATTTAACCATATCATCATGTGAATACTCCCTACTTTCTAAGGCAAGGTAAAAATTCATACAACAACACAAAGTTGAGGGTTCAAGAAAAAAACAATTAATCAAAATCCATACAAAAAGTGAATTTAATACTCATAGACAAGCATTAAGTTCAAACAACATGGATAATGATTGAAAGGCACAAAGGGGTTACGAATGATCACACGCTCACAAGGTGAATGACTATTTGGCTAGGTAGTTGTGCTCAAAATGAAACAAAATGCATTGATCCTTTTCATTCTTTCATATAATCAACACAAACAAAAGATTAAGCATAATAAAATCCAATTAGAACAAGAATGTTGGTACTCCGCGCATATATGAACAATGGAAAGCTACCTCACAAAAAAGTTGGGAACTAAAGTGATTCACAACAAGAACAAGTATACAAAAGAATGAATGGCATGGAAGTTTGTAAAATGCCTAAGTATCATGAGTATGCTAAAGTCTAGAAAGCGATAAACACACACCTTGGACGTGTACAAAACTTAACAATATCATTACCATACATTCGCAAGTTGAAACGATCAAACTTGGAACATCACCTTAAATTTCCTCAAGTTACTCAAAACAAGCTTTTAGACAAACACAAAAACTATTAATATAAACAAACTAAAAGACCGGGTGAAATTGGATTAAACAAGTTATAAAGTGAGGATTTGAGAATTTTACGAATAATCCGAGTACAACTTGTTTAATGAAAGTTCACCACACTACCTAAGCTAGAATGAAAAAGTAATAACGAAACAAAAAATGATAAAACATACTTGTTTTACATCGTAAGCTCGACGCCTTTACAGTGCTTAGCTAGTAACTTCCTTCCTTCATGCCATGGTGATGCCTCACCATGCAAACCAAAAGCAAGTGTCCTAACCAAACACTTAAACAAACGTTACGGGAACAAAATATACAAGTATCAGTATAAACAAGTGAAAATATACAATATGTACGATATCTACAAAACTCAAAAACAAAGAAACTATCGCAATGCGAGTCAATAAAAACACCGATCCCCGACAACGACACCATTTTGTTGGAGCAGTAAAGTGGCAAGCAACAAAAGTTTTGGAAGTATTTTTCCAAGAATTTATCGTGTCCACAGAGACCGGTGCTATTGAATTGCCGTTCGAAAATTTAAATGTTAAAGAGTTTGGGTTTAAAATTGGTTAAAGTAAAAGCAGAAAAGTAAATATCAACATAAAAAGAATTCATTCTTCAGAGAGAAGAAACTTATCCGGCATGCACATAATCGACTCGTCACAAGCTTAAACTTACCAACCAGTTATACTCAACCTACAATACTCCTCAATATCATCCAGCATCACTCACAACAGTGTCCATCTCTGACACACTGAGCTGAGAGAACAACCGTGTTACCCTCGTCGACACTCTCGCACCCGACTCAAGATACGGAGGCATTAAGCTTCGACACCCATAAAGATTGTTAGCTCTAAATCTATCTCTAGCATCCAGAAACTAACAGATAATCATCCCTAATCAAAGTTTGCGATGTTTATCTCTAACACAACCCAAACCCCGAGCATAAAGCAAAAATCAAGGACAATCACCGATAAAGATTTGTAAAGCGGATTTTATACAACGCCATGGGCGACAAATATACATGAGTTCAAAGTAAATACATATACAACAACCCAACAAAAAAGAAATACACAAAGAAGAAAAGAAATAAACCAAACATCTCGCGGTTTATCAACGCCGGTCGATGAGAAATCCACCCCGGATCATCCGTGTGCAAGCTTCAATGTTGTTTTCTAAGCTAATCTACTGAAAAATGAGTTTGATGGAGTTGGGAGCAAAACACCCCAAAACCATAACCTAAAAAATGAATGAAATGACTTAAATACAATTTCAACATCTGTCACGTTCGCAGAGAGAACTTTTATTCGCAAAGCGAACATCAAAAATTGGCACTTAAGTGCCTCAAAATAGTCAAACCGCCTCTGCAATTCTGCAAAAGTTCGCAATGCGAACTTTCTGACGAGCATTCGCTGGAAAGTTCACAAAGCAAACTTTGGTCCCTTTTTCCTATGCCATAATTCTGGGAGCATTCACTGGGAAGTTCGCAAAGTAAACATTCGCTAGAAAGTTCGCAAAGCGAACTTGACAGCAAACCAGTCCTTATTTTGATCATAACTTCTGAACCGTAACTCGGATTGACGCACAGTCGGAAGCGCTGGAAAGCTTATTCATTGCTCTATACAACAATGGCAAAATATCTTTGCTTGATTACCTACAAAAATGAGATAAAATCAATTAAACTTAATGATATATATACGATACGTAATATATACACTATAATGTAAAGTAAATGTATTTACAAATAAAGCGGGGTTTATTCGTACGATATTAACAAAAAGTATCGATAAGTGCAACAAAACTTATATACAAAAATAGTTACAATTTGCACTTATCAAAATCTCCCCAACTTAAACTTGTTTGTCCTCAAACAAGAATCAAACAACTCAAAGAAACAGAGTAATAACCAAAGAATCATGAATCAACAGGTTTTGAAAAACGGAAATGAATGAATGGTTCAAATGAAGAACGATACACACAAAGTAAATACTTACCACTAAACTACGACGATAACATAGTCACGAAACAAATGCAAAATACAAAAATCATGTCAAACATCCTAAAACAACACAAGTTCAAACGTGAATCACACCTAGCAAAAACAATCATCGGTAGATGAAAAACATAAAATGAGGCACTTTTCACTCACACAACAATCTTGCAAACAAAAGACTAAATTATGCAATCATCCAAAAATCCACATTGAACATACAAAGGCAAGAATCACAAGGACTTTCAAGGTTGTAGCGTGGTCGGGTAAACAAACAAGGGGCAATTTCTAAAGGTAATTAAAACAAAAACTTGCCTAAACCTAAGGGAGTGATCAACTCACAAAGACTCAAACACAAAATTCCGATCATCTTCTTCCAAAATCCCAAGTGTTACACAAAACACAATACTTATTTAGCACAACTATTTGAACTCTTTTTGTTTCCTTTCTCAAGGATTTTCTTCTTTTTTTTCTTTTCTTTTTCATATTTTTCTCTTTTTTCTTTTCTTTTTCAACCTCATAGAAACCAACCAATGAGTAAACAATTATTCTCTCCCCAACTTGAATTTAACCATATCATCATGTGAATACTCCCTACTTTCTAAGGCAAGGTAAAAATTCATACAACAACACAAAGTTGAGGGTTCAAGAAAAAAACAATTAATCAAAATCCATACAAAAAGTGAATTTAATACTCATAGACAAGCATTAAGTTCAAACAACATGGATAATGATTGAAAGGCACAAAGGGGTTACGAATGATCACACGCTCACAAGGTGAATGACTATTTGGCTAGGTAGTTGTGCTCAAAATGAAACAAAATGCATTGATCCTTTTCATTCTTTCATATAATCAACACAAACAAAAGATTAAGCATAATAAAATCCAATTAGAACAAGAATGTTGGTACTCCGCGCATATATGAACAATGGAAAGCTACCTCACAAAAAAGTTGGGAACTAAAGTGATTCACAACAAGAACAAGTATACAAAAGAATGAATGGCATGGAAGTTTGTAAAATGCCTAAGTATCATGAGTATGCTAAAGTCTAGAAAGCGATAAACACATACCTTGGACGTGTACAAAACTTAACAATATCATTACCATACATTCGCAAGTTGAAACGATCAAACTTGGAACATCACCTTAAATTTCCTCAAGTTACTCAAAACAAGCTTTTAGACAAACACAAAAACTATTAATATAAACAAACTAAAAGACCGGGTGAAATTGGATTAAACAAGTTATAAAGTGAGGATTTGAGAATTTTACGAATAATCCGAGTACAACTTGTTTAATGAAAGTTCACCACACTACCTAAGCTAGAATGAAAAAGTAATAACGAAACAAAAAATGATAAAACATACTTGTTTTACGTCGTAAGCTCGACGCCTTTACAGTGCTTAGCTAGTAACTTCCTTCCTTCATGCCATGGTGATGCCTCACCATGCAAACCAAAAGCAAGTGTCCTAACCAAACACTTAAACAAACGTTACGGGAACAAAATATACAAGTATCAGTATAAACAAGTGAAAATATACAATATGTATGATATCTACAAAACTCAAAAACAAAGAAACTATCGCAATGCGAGTCAATAAAAACACCGATCCCCGACAACGACACCATTTTGTTAGAGCAGTAAAGTGGCAAGCAACAAAAGTTTTGGAAGTATTTTTCCAAGAATTTATCGTGTCCACAGAGACCGGTGCTATTGAATTGCCGTTCGACAATTTAAATGTTAAAGAGTTTGGGTTTAAAATTGGTTAAAGTAAAAGCAGAAAAGTAAATATCAACATAAAAAGAATTCATTCTTCAGAGAGAAGAAACTTATCCGGCATGCACATAATCGACTCGTCACAAGCTTAAACTTACCAACCAGTTATACTCAACCTACAATACTCCTCAATATCATCCAGCATCACTCACAACAGTGTCCATCTCTGACACACTGAGCTGAGAGAACAACCGTGTTACCCTCGTCGACACTCTCGCACCCGACTCAAGATACGGAGGCATTAAGCTTCGACACCCATAAAGATTGTTAGCTCTAAATCTATCTCTAGCATCCAGAAACTAACAGATAATCATCCCTAATCAAAGTTTGCGATGTTTATCTCTAACACAACCCAAACCCCGAGCATAAAGCAAAAATCAAGGACAATCACCGATAAAGATTTGTAAAGCGGATTTTATACAACGCCATGGGCGACAAATATACATGAGTTCAAAGTAAATACATATACAACAACCCAACAAAAAAGAAATACACAAAGAAGAAAAGAAATAAACCAAACATCTCGCGGTTTGTCAACGCCGGTCGATGAGAAATCCACCCCGGATCATCCGTGTGCAAGCTTCAATGTTGTTTTCTAAGCTAATCTACTGAAAAATGAGTTTGATGGAGTTGGGAGCAAAACACCCCAAAACCATAACCTAAAAAATGAATGAAATGACTTAAATACAATTTCAACATCTGTCACGTTCGCAGAGAGAACTTTTATTCGCAAAGCGAACATCAAAAATTGGCACTTAAGTGCCTCAAAATAGTCAAACCGCCTCTGCAATTCTGCAAAAGTTCGCAATGCGAACTTTCTGACGAGCATTCGCTGGAAAGTTCACAAAGCAAACTTTGGTCCCTTTTTCCTATGCCATAATTCTGGGAGCATTCACTGGGAAGTTCGCAAAGTAAACATTCGCTAGAAAGTTCGCAAAGCGAACTTGACAGCAAACCAGTCCTTATTTTGATCATAACTTCTGAACCGTAACTCGGATTGACGCACAGTCGGAAGCGCTGGAAAGCTTATTCATTGCTCTATACAACAATGGCAAAATATCTTTGCTTGATTACCTACAAAAATGAGATAAAATCAATTAAACTTAATGATATATATACGATACGTAATATATACACTATAATGTAAAGTAAATGTATTTACAAATAAAGCGGGGTTTATTCGTACGATATTAACAAAAAGTATCGATAAGTGCAACAAAACTTATATACAAAAATAGTTACAATTTGCACTTATCAAAATCTCCCCAACTTAAACTTGTTTGTCCTCAAACAAGAATCAAACAACTCAAAGAAACAGAGTAATAACCAAAGAATCATGAATCAACAGGTTTTGAAAAACGGAAATGAATGAATGGTTCAAATGAAGAACGATACACACAAAGTAAATACTTACCACTAAACTACGACGATAACATAGTCACGAAACAAATGCAAAATACAAAAATCATGTCAAACATCCTAAAACAACACAAGTTCAAACGTGAATCACACCTAGCAAAAACAATCATCGGTAGATGAAAAACATAAAATGAGGCACTTTTCACTCACACAACAATCTTGCAAACAAAAGACTAAATTATGCAATCATCCAAAAATCCACATTGAACATACAAAGGCAAGAATCACAAGGACTTTCAAGGTTGTAGCGTGGTCGGGTAAACAAACAAGGGGCAATTTCTAAAGGTAATTAAAACAAAAACTTGCCTAAACCTAAGGGAGTGATCAACTCACAAAGACTCAAACACAAAATTCCGATCATCTTCTTCCAAAATCCCAAGTGTTACACAAAACACAATACTTATTTAGCACAACTATTTGAACTCTTTTTGTTTCCTTTCTCAAGGATTTTCTTCTTTTTTTTCTTTTCTTTTTCATATTTTTCTCTTTTTTCTTTTCTTTTTCAACCTCATAGAAACCAACCAATGAGTAAACAATTATTCTCTCCCCAACTTGAATTTAACCATATCATCATGTGAATACTCCCTACTTTCTAAGGCAAGGTAAAAATTCATACAACAACACAAAGTTGAGGGTTCAAGAAAAAAACAATTAATCAAAATCCATACAAAAAGTGAATTTAATACTCATAGACAAGCATTAAGTTCAAACAACATGGATAATGATTGAAAGGCACAAAGGGGTTACGAATGATCACACGCTCACAAGGTGAATGACTATTTGGCTAGGTAGTTGTGCTCAAAATGAAACAAAATGCATTGATCCTTTTCATTCTTTCATATAATCAACACAAACAAAAGATTAAGCATAATAAAATCCAATTAGAACAAGAATGTTGGTACTCCGCGCATATATGAACAATGGAAAGCTACCTCACAAAAAAGTTGGGAACTAAAGTGATTCACAACAAGAACAAGTATACAAAAGAATGAATGGCATGGAAGTTTGTAAAATGCCTAAGTATCATGAGTATGCTAAAGTCTAGAAAGCGATAAACACATACCTTGGACGTGTACAAAACTTAACAATATCATTACCATACATTCGCAAGTTGAAACGATCAAACTTGGAACATCACCTTAAATTTCCTCAAGTTACTCAAAACAAGCTTTTAGACAAACACAAAAACTATTAATATAAACAAACTAAAAGACCGGGTGAAATTGGATTAAACAAGTTATAAAGTGAGGATTTGAGAATTTTACGAATAATCCGAGTACAACTTGTTTAATGAAAGTTCACCACACTACCTAAGCTAGAATGAAAAAGTAATAACGAAACAAAAAATGATAAAACATACTTGTTTTACGTCGTAAGCTCGACGCCTTTACAGTGCTTAGCTAGTAACTTCCTTCCTTCATGCCATGGTGATGCCTCACCATGCAAACCAAAAGCAAGTGTCCTAACCAAACACTTAAACAAACGTTACGGGAACAAAATATACAAGTATCAGTATAAACAAGTGAAAATATACAATATGTACGATATCTACAAAACTCAAAAACAAAGAAACTATCGCAATGCGAGTCAATAAAAACACCGATCCCCGACAACGACACCATTTTGTTGGAGCAGTAAAGTGGCAAGCAACAAAAGTTTTGGAAGTATTTTTCCAAGAATTTATCGTGTCCACAGAGACCGGTGCTATTGAATTGCCGTTCGACAATTTAAATGTTAAAGAGTTTGGGTTTAAAATTGGTTAAAGTAAAAGCAGAAAAGTAAATATCAACATAAAAAGAATTCATTCTTCAGAGAGAAGAAACTTATCCGGCATGCACATAATCGACTCGTCACAAGCTTAAACTTACCAACCAGTTATACTCAACCTACAATACTCCTCAATATCATCCAGCATCACTCACAACAGTGTCCATCTCTGACACACTGAGCTGAGAGAACAACCGTGTTACCCTCGTCGACACTCTCGCACCCGACTCAAGATACGGAGGCATTAAGCTTCGACACCCATAAAGATTGTTAGCTCTAAATCTATCTCTAGCATCCAGAAACTAACAGATAATCATCCCTAATCAAAGTTTGCGATGTTTATCTCTAACACAACCCAAACCCCGAGCATAAAGCAAAAATCAAGGACAATCACCGATAAAGATTTGTAAAGCGGATTTTATACAACGCCATGGGCGACAAATATACATGAGTTCAAAGTAAATACATATACAACAACCCAACAAAAAAGAAATACACAAAGAAGAAAAGAAATAAACCAAACATCTCGCGGTTTGTCAACGCCGGTCGATGAGAAATCCACCCCGGATCATCCGTGTGCAAGCTTCAATGTTGTTTTCTAAGCTAATCTACTGAAAAATGAGTTTGATGGAGTTGGGAGCAAAACACCCCAAAACCATAACCTAAAAAATGAATGAAATGACTTAAATACAATTTCAACATCTGTCACGTTCGCAGAGAGAACTTTTATTCGCAAAGCGAACATAAAAAATTGGCACTTAAGTGCCTCAAAATAGTCAAACCGCCTCTGCAATTCTGCAAAAGTTCGCAATGCGAACTTTCTGACGAGCATTCGCTGGAAAGTTCACAAAGCAAACTTTGGTCCCTTTTTCCTATGCCATAATTCTGGGAGCATTCACTGGGAAGTTCGCAAAGTAAACATTCGCTAGAAAGTTCGTAAAGCGAACTTGACAGCAAACCAACCCTTATTTTGACCACAACTTCTGAACCGTAACTCGGATTGACGCACGGTCGGAAGCGCTGGAAAGCTTATTCAATGTTTTATACAACAATGGAAAAATATCTTTGCTTGAATACCTACAAAAATAAGAGAAAATCAATTAAACTTAATGATATTTATACGATACGTAATATATACACTATAATGTAAAGTAAACGTATTTACAAATAAAGCGGGGTTTATTAGTACGATATTAACAAAAAGTATCGATAAGTGCAACAAAAATTATATACAAAAATAGTTACAATTTGTACTTATCAGTGACTATTTGGATAAGTTTGTGGTGGTTTTCATTGATGATATCCTAATATACTCTAAATCTGAAGAAGAGCATGTTGAGCATTTAAGGACTGTGTTGCAAGTATTGAAAGAGAAGAAGCTATATGCAAAATTGTCAAAGTGTGAGTTTTGGTTGGAAGAGGTGAGTTTTATTGGCCATGTGATTTCAAGTTGTGGAATTGATGTTTATCCTTCTAAGATCGATGTTGTGCTACAGTGGGAGACTCTGAAGTCTGCTACTGAGATACGAAGTTTTCTGGGGTTGGCAGGTTACTATCGCAAGTTTATAGAAGGTTTTTCTAGATTGGCGGTGTCGTTGACGCAGTTGACTCGTAAGGGTCAGGCTTATGTGTGGGATGTTGCTTGTGAAGAGAGTTTTGTGGAATTGAAGAAGAAGTTGACGACCGCTCCAGTTTTAGTTTTGCCTAATCCGAATGAATCTTTTGTGGTGTATTGTGATGCCTCGAAGATGGGTCTTGGTGGAGTGTTGATGCATAATGGAGAAGTTGTTGCTTATCCTTCGAGACAATTGAGAGTTCATGAAAGGAATTATCCTACGCATGACTTAGAATTGGCAGTTGTAGTGTTTGTGTTGAAAATTTGGAGACATTACTTTTTTGGCTCTAAATTTGAAGTGTTCAATGATCATAAGAGTCTGAAGTACTTATTCGATCAGAAAGAGTTGAACATGAGGCAGAAGAGGTGGTTGGAATTGTTGAAAGACTATGATTTCAATTTGAATCACCATCCTGGTAAGGAAAATATGGTGGCCGATGCATTGAGCAGGAAGTCATTGCATATGTCCATGCTTATGGTGAGAGAGTTGGAATTAATTGAGCAATTTTGAGATTTGAGTTTGGTATGTGAAGAGCCTCTTGACAGTGTGAAGTTGGGTATGTTAAAGTTGACTAGTGGTATTCTGGAAGAGATCAGCATTGGACATCAATCTGATTTGAAGTTGGTTGATCAATCAGTTTTAATTAACCAGGGTAACGGAGGTGAATTATGGATTGATGAGAATGGTGTGATGAGATTCAGAGATAAAGTGTGTGTCCCAGACGTTCCCGAAATTAAGAAGAGTATTCTTGAAGAAGGACATCGAAGTAGATTGAGTATTCATCCCGGTGCTACGAAGATGTACCAGGATTTGCAAAAACTGTTTTGGTGGCAAGGTATGAAGAAAGATATTGCGGAGTTTGTTTATGCCTGTTTGATTTGTCATAAGTCCAAGATTAAACATCATAAGTCTTTGGGTATGATGTAACCGTTGAATATTCTAGAATGGAAATGGGATAGTATTTCCATGGATTTTGTGTCGGGATTGCCGAAGACTGCGAAAGGAAATGATTCTATTTGGGTGATTATAGACATGTTGACTAAATCGACTCATTTCTTGCGATGAAGATTAACCATCCTATACAGAAGTTAGCTGAGATGTACATTGAGGAGATTGTGAAGTTGCATGGGATTCCTTCGAGTATTGTGTCAGACAGAGACCTGAGATTTACGTCGAGGTTCTGGAAAAGTTTACAAGATGCTTTGGGTACTAAGTTAAGGATGAGTTATGCATATCATCCGCAGACGAATGGCCAGACAGAGAGGACTATCCAGTCTTTGGAGGATTTGTTGAGGGCTTTTGTGTTGGATCAAGGAGGATCTTGGGATAGCCATTTGTCGTTGATTGAGTTCACATACAACAACAGCTTTCATGCTAGTATTGGGATGGCGCCGTATGAAGCTTTGTACGGAATAAGGTGTAGAACTCCTTTGTATTGGTATGAGTTAGGCGGGAGTGTTGTACTCGGACCTGAGATTATGCAGGAGATGATTGAGAAGATTAAGATGATCCAAGAAAGGATGAGAGCTTCGCAGAGTCGTCAAAAGAGTTATCATGACAAGAGAAGGAAAGCACTTGAATTCCAAGAGGGAGATCACGTGTTTTTAAGGGTTACGCTGGTGACTGGTGTGGGACGAGCTTTGAAGTCTAGGAAGCTCACTCCACGTTTTGTTGGTCTGTATCAGATTTTGTAGAGGATAGGGGAAGTAGCCTATCTGATTGCTTTACCGTCATCGCTTGCTAATGTACTTGATGTGTTTCACGTGTCTCAATTGAGGAAGTACATTCTGGATTCGTCGCACGTGATTCAGATGGATGACGTACAGGTGAGAGATAATCTGACAGTTGAAGCATTACCTGTACGGATAGATGGAAGAGAAATGAAGTAACTGCGGGGTAAAGATATATCTTTGGTGAAGGTGTTATGGGGTGGACCAGCTGGTGAGAGTTGGATTTGGGAGCGTGAGGATCAGATGAAGGAGTAGTATCCGACTCTGTTTTCTTCAGGTAATTTTCGAGGACGAAAATTCTTTAAGTGGGGGAGAGTTGTAACACCCCAAAATGAGTAGAATATTTATTTAATGGCAAAAAGGCACTTTTAGTCCTTTAATTTATTTAATATTACCACTTAGGTCCTTTAAGTTTTTTTTGTAACGTTTAGGTCCATTAACTTTAAAAAGGTTTGCAAAGTTAACCTTTTTTGGAAATTCCGTTAGAAAAAGTATATGTGGCTTTGACGGTGCTGAGTTGGTAGTTAAGTGAGATGACAAGGCTTTGTGGTTAGTATTCATAGTTGTGTCTTCTCTTCTCCAACCGTAATTCTCATCTTCTCTTCTCCAACCCTAATTCTCTTCTCTAACCCTAATTCGCATCTTCTCTTCTCCATCCAATCGGTTGACGGTGAAATTTCTGAACTTCTCTGCAGAACACAATTACAATGAAGGTGGAGAAAGCATTGTATCAGGTTCATACACTTCTTCACCATTGTTGTTTCGGTTTTTAAAATAGTAATGTCTGTAAGTAGATAGAAAATAGGTTACTTATGGTTTAGGTGATTTAAACAGGAACACCATGGTTATGGATGAATTTTTTGTTGACTTTCATCATGGAGGGTATTTCGAAGGTGACAAATATATTGGGGGTGAAGTCTCAAACTGGAAATGTGATGGTGACAGGTGGAGTTACTTTGAAATATTGGGGGTTGTTAAAGAGATGAAGTATCGAGGAGTACAAGAGATGTGGTATGACTTTGCTAGAACCCTGAAGGCGTTGGAAGATAATTTTGGGGCAATAGAAACTTTGAATTGGTCAAAGACAATTAGAAGCTTTTTAAAACTAACACTTAAAATTTGATTTATAGGTTATCAGGTGACATGATTTAGGAAGTGAGACATACAAATATGGTTGGAGAAAAACACACAGTGGATCTTAGGAGATTGGAGTGCTCTTGTAGAAGTTGGATGCTCACTGGCATTCCTTGCTACCATGTTATCTCTTGCATGCAACATAGATCTTTAGAACCAGCTGACTTCATTCCAGACTGCTATAGAAAAAACACTTACAAAGCTTGCTACCAACCTATAATATATCCGACAAATGGAGAAAATTTGTGGGAAAAAACACCTTATCCGGACATACTGCCACCACCTTCTAGAAGAGCACCAGGGAGGCCTAAAAGAAGAAGAAATAAAGATGCTGATGAAAAGAGAAAGGATGCAGTGAATGTCTCAAGGAAGGGGCTGCCAAATAAGTGTTTCATATACAGACTTTCTGGGAATAACAAGGCCTCATGTCCATTAAGACCAAGAGAGGCCCAGACTGCCAACACTAAGCAATCCCAAACAACAGATCTTGTTTCAACTGTACTGTCACAAATAAGTCATCCAACTCCAACTATCCAGTCACAACCAACTCCAAGGGTTCAGAAAAAACTATCACAAACTACTCCAGCAACATCAGTTCAGTCACAGCCAACTCCAAGAATTCAAACAAGGCAGTCAACATCAAGTTTAAGAATCCAAACAAGACAATCTATGACAGTATCACAACTACTTACAGTGAGAAGGCAATCTGGCACAACAACATTTAAGCCACCATCAAGTATGAGGCCAAAATTGACTATAAGGAGGAATACCACCAACAAATAGCATTTCTGTTTTGGATTTAGGATTGTTTCAATTTTTTGTTTTGGATTATGTGATGACACTTGTGTTTTTGAAATTTTTTTGGAATGTAATGACAATTATGTTTTGCAATTGTTTTGGGAAGTAATGACAATTGTGTTTTGTAATGACAATTGTGTTTTGTAATGACAACTGTGTTTTGAAATAGTTCTGGATTATGTAATTCTCAATGCAAGAATATGTTAATGTTCACATTTGTGTTTGCAATTAGTTTTAGTTTTGTTTTAAAATGTAACGCATTGGTCCTACACGATTTTAATTTGTAACAATCACATCCTTCATGTTTTTAAAATGTAACAATATAGTCCCATATGTTTTTAAAATGTTACAACTTAGTCCCATATGTTTTTAAAATGTAACATAGCCCTTCCCTATTAACAATAACTGAACTTAATTGAAAACAACACACACGGAGGCAACAATTTGACAGAATGCAACACAAATAAGTTTCATTAAGTGCGGTCAACAAAAGATACATAGCAATCACTCAATATCCCTTTCTTTGTTACAAATTACATTAACCAAAACAAACAAACACATAGCACTAACAAAATAAGACCTAACAACACAATCACATAGCCTAATATATTCAACATCTTCACCATGATCTTTATAACCTCCTTAGTGTATCCCTCTTCATTATCAATGTTCCTTCTGAGCAAGTTAATTTCAACATCCTTTTCTTCACATTTGGGACATTTTGAAATAAGTGGGGCATGTAACTCTGGATTGACTTCATCACTGACATTGTGTTCATACCATTCAAAGAAATTGCAACCCACATTATAAGCTTCGCTCTACATAAACCAAAACGAAAATTAATACCATAAACCAAAACCATAATTTGATAAATAGTTTGAGCTTCATACGTACCTCAAAGAATCTGCATCCTCAAAATTGCTTCCCAAAATTTCTTCCTTTTTTCTTAACAGTTCGTAGCACGGCTGACGATCCACACGTACACTTCTTCTCCATTCCAGTTTGAGATATATGACAAACGCAGGTATTAGTCTTCATATACCTACGATTTGCTGAACTACCACCTTGAGAGGCCATTGCTGCAGCGTATTATCAGTTTTAGGGTTCAAGTATGTTGATTTGGGGATTTATGTATGAAATCACTCAATACTCTAAAACGCCAGCACATTTGCCCAGTCAACAAACCTAAAAGCCAAATCATCTCAGTTATAAGCCACCTCAGATCAAATTTTGCCACCAGTGCATTTTTTAAACAGAATTTCCAAAAAAGTCTAACGTTGCAAACAATTTTAAACTTAAAGGACCTAAACGTTACAAAAAAAAACATAAAGGACCTAAGTGGTAGCATTAAATAACTTAAAGGACCCCTGGTGTTATTTTGCCTTATTTAATTAATTTATTATAAATATTCGTATTTTCGGTGAATTTTGGTGAATTATCGTGATGTCTGATGATTTATGTTGTGGGGTATTGACGATGTTCAGGGTGTGTTGATGATGTTAGGGGTATATGATTTATTAGGGATTATTTCGATAATAATAATAATAGAATAATGTGACAATGTTATTTAAATTATTATTATTATTTTAAAATAATAGGAAGGGCTAAGTGGTAATAGTGCGAGAATAAGAGAGAATAAGGTTGGAAAAGTCTATTAGGGGTCATAAGGGTAAGTTGGACAAAAGGAAAAAAAAGTGAGAGGGAGAAGTCATTTGTGATACGATCAGTTTGGAGAAAACGTTCTGAAGAAAATGAGAAGAAGGCTAGGGCTCAGAGAGGTTTCAGAAGAACTCAGGGAGGAGGAATCGGAAAGGGATTTTCTAAGGTATGGGGAGAAATCTTTTATCATTATAATTGATATAGGTGTAGAAACATGTAGGTAGTGGATTTTTCGGGAAAATTGGCGAGTTCTTGACGGAATTGGGGTTTTGGAAGGTATTAGATGTTAAGGATGAAAACCCTTTATGATGTGTTGTTGTTGTTTTGTTGTTGCTTTGGTGAATTATGAATAATTTGGACTGTTTAATACTAAAATCGTACGTTTTGAGGGTTTGAGATAGTGCAGAATCGCAACTGACAGTTGCAGGTTCGCACGTTTTCGCCGAGTGAAGCGAATTCGCCCAAACCTCGCCGGGCGAAAGAGGCAGCGAAGGAAAGATGAAAAATGTGAGCTATTGGATTTTGTATGAGGGTGTGGGATTCGCCCCTGCTTCGCCAAGTGAAGCCCAGGCGAGCGAGCAACCTCGCCGGGAAAATAGAAGCGAAGGGAGAGTGTGAAAGAGAGGTTCTGGATTTTGTATGGGGGAAGTTGTTTCGCCCCTGCTTCGTCGGGCGAAACCCATGCGAGCATGAGCAATGATTTATATTATTTTTTTCCTTGTTCTTGTGATGTGTGCTGCCTTGTGCCTTGTTGATCATAGGCCTTGGATATTTGATGTGTCGTGTTTTGATGAGTAATATGTGATTACTTGTGATGTGATTATGAGAATTTCGATGCATGATAATGATGTGATAACATGATGTTTTAATGGAATCTGATGAATGATGATAAAATGTGATGACTCTGTGACGATGATGATTTTGATGTGTGTTAATGATGTATTACCATGATTCTTGACGAGAGTTGTATGAATGATGATGCAATTTGACAATTTTGTGATGATGACTATTATAAAGTTTGCATCATGCATTCATAGCATTCTAGGACTTTGGTCCAGTGACGGTTTTAGGACTTCGGTCCAGTGGTGGCTTCAATCTCATTGTGTGGATTGGAGTGTATGACGTTCCTCCAGTTCTTGTGTAGAATCGATCCTATTGGTGGGGATCTTTGGCGGGTAATGGCCCAGTGTCCATCAAGTGTGACGAATTGGTACCACATGCATGAGTCTGCCTTGAGGGCCTGCATCTGGAAAAGAGCTTCTCTAACCTCCAAACGAGACAAACTCCCCTGACACCAGCTAATATGACCGAGTTGCAATCTACCTTTCACAACTGAGCTCTTTAACATTTGAGAGAAGAGAAGAAAATAAACCAGAGAAGTAATGGATTAGGATTCGCTCACAGTGAAGATCACCATTCCACCAAGTGCCTTTATCATCCCTAAGTTTTCGGATCACATTCGTTTTCCTCCTTTGGTCAGCCTTACAATAAAAAAAAATTGTATTTTGTCTCCAAGACTAAGCCAAAAAGCCCTGTTGCGCTTCCTCCAAATCACCTCCTCCACATGAAGTAAATTGTTTCTTTGGCCTTCAAGCGCTTCGTACCTTCTAATATCATCTTGAACAACTTCCTAATTAGTGTCGACCTTCAATTCTTTCAATCTCCTTCCTAACATTGCTTCTCCTATATTTTTTAAAAACAACAGCCATCCCTTGCATTGCCTCTAACTTCTTATGGCCCTTCACCGAATTGTTGTTCCAAAGCGGGGCTATCACCTTCTCACACTTAGGGTCCCTACTCCAAGCTTCTTCAAATCTGAAAATATGTCTCATTCTCTTGTTCTTCCCTAACTTAGTAGCTTCAAGATCAATCCTTAAGGTGGCGTGATCAGAACCAAAACGAGGAAGGTGGGTTACACGAATAGGGGAGAAACGATTGATGAAGTTCTCCGTAGTCAGACCCCTACCTAACCTGCACTGGATGTTATCCTTTCCTTTGCGTCCATTAGTCCACGTGAATTTATAACCTGAAAAACCCAAATCAGTTAGTTCACAAAAAAACATGGTTTGTCTCCCCACTCGTGTTGGTTGTAGGATCTTGTGTTCCCTCATCTCTTTTCATGATCAAAGACAATGTCATTCAAGTCCCCGAACCATACGAACCTGTCTCCCTTGCACTTAGCCTTGTCTTGGATCATCTTCCATGTGTTCCTTTTGTTTTGCTCCTCCGGGTAGCCATAAACACCGCAGAAGGACCAACTTTGGTTGCTCTCTTCATCAAAAACCGTCCCATCAATGTGATTGAGAAAGTGGGAATTAATGGAAATTTTCAGGTTCTCCTTCCAAAATAAGATAAGTCCTTAGCTCTGTCATTGCCACTTCCTTTGCATTCCTCAATCCTGCAACCTTCGAAACAACATTTAGATTTTATGGGCAACACTTCCCCACTCTTCAGATGCGACTCCATTAGAAAAAGAACATCAGGGTTTTCAAGCCGGTTGAGCATTAGCAAGGCTCGAACTGCACGGGGACTCCCTAACCCTTGCAGTTCCAGCTTATGAGTTTCATTGGGATAGGCGATGTTGGTCATCCAACACCACCTCTGGTACAATAGCAGTAGCTTTTTTCACAATGTAGACTCTTCCTTTTCTTTTCCCCACTTCCACACCCCCTCCACCAATTGTCGTTTCCCAATTTCAAGTTCCAACATCTTCAATTTAGTAGGACCCTTTTTCCTGGGAGTTAATTTCCTCGTCCATTTCTTCTTCTTTGAGACAACAACATTAGTAGTTAAGGGTCTACCTATTCCAGAGTTAGAAATCTCCACAACTCCAAGAGATTTTGCCACTGCTTCAATCTCCCGAATGTTGTGTTCACCTACTTCCCTGTGACTACTAGGATCCTTGTCATGGTCACTTTTTCTCACACGCTCCCCTTCCTGTTTGACCTCTTCATCACAGTCTTTATCCTTCCCTTTATTCTCGCATTTACTGTTACCATACGAGGCATTAAAGAGACATTTGCTGCAAGAGCTAGAGGTTGATTCCTTCTTTTGCTCCAAGGGAACCCTAGGTAGAGGAGAGGCACGCATCCACGGGCCATAAGAAAGATCTTTTTCCTCAAGTTCCTCAATAGCATCACAGTCTTTGAGCTGGTGTCCCAATCTCCAGCATACAAAACAAAGAGTTGGAAGTCTCTCATACTTAAAGAAGACTCGAAGATTCTTATCTTTGAATCTCACCACCGTTCCCCTTTTCAACGAAAGTTTAAGGTTAAGGGCTACCTTCACTCAGAGAAATCTCTCATTCCTGTGAGCGTCCTTCTGATCCATCTTCTTAAAAAACCCCCGGATTCCCCCCAGCTTTCGCGCCATTGCCTCCTTTATGAGCATTAACGGAAGTTCATAAACTCTCACCCAAAATACCCCAAAATGCATGTTCAAAGCCGATGGTTGTTGTTCTCCAGAAACACGAGCAAGAACAAGAAGATTTATGTCGAAACTCCACTGACCGTTTCGCAACACATTCTCTAGATCTCTTTTGGTGTGAACCAGAATAGAAAAAGGTTCTTGCTCAATTCTTGGGTTTCCACCGGGTTTTTAGGTCTCTAAGCATCAATCACTGTTGTTGTGAAAGCCCTAACGTTAAAGTTATGGTCCGTCCAAAGTTTCGTCGCTATGGTACGGTAAAAAACCTCTTCGCCTCTTACCTCATCAACATTCGTCATGACTCCTTCCTCTTTTTTCTTTGATAATGATAACTCCTTCTATTTATCTATAATGGAAACACACCAAGTAAAAAGTGGGAACACCTTCTACTAGAGAAGGAAACCAAACCAACAGACGAACTGGGAAAGACCAAGAATAAAATTAATTAGGCTGGGTAGTTTAACAATTAACAGATATAAATTATTGCTATGTTCATAAACAAATTCTAGTTGAAATTTATGAATTAACAATTAAAATAAACACATTTAATCTTTTATTTTAAAAAAAAAAATCGGAATTATTGCGTTGACCTTGGACCAGACCTGATCCAGAATTTTTTTTTTTAAAAGAAAGAATAGAATGAATGGTTAATATTGATAGTCGTGCATCATCACTTTGCAGTTTTCTTATAGTAGTGAATAATAGAAGACAACAATCACTATGATAATGATGCAAAGCTTGAAACTAAATCTACTTCATTCCACAATTCCATGTCCCCGCAGCATCACTCGTATCACCCCTTTCTCACCATCCTCCTCCATTACCGTAACACTCACTCTCCACCACCAACAACACACTTATTCTTCTTCATCTTCACCTAAAATTGTTCACATTACTCGCACCCATTCACATTCTCATCCATTTCCAGAACCCAATAACGACCAAGTTGAAGACCTCCGTGTTCCTCCCCATTGGTCACTCCCAACCAATGCCTCTAAGGTACTCTTTTCTTTCATTCATCTTCAATTTTACAATTATTTACAACTGCAATGTTCTTTTAAGAATTAGTTGAGTATTGTTTTAGCTAGTTAGAGTTAGTTATGATTAGTCAAAAATCTGTTAGGATTAGTGGCAAGTTTGTTTCAAATTAGTTGCAAATTAGTTACAAATTGGTTACACTAATGAGATTTAGTTATCAATCATAAGTTAGTTACAAATTGGTTACACTTAGTTATCAATCATAAGTTAGTTACAAATTGGTTACACTAAATGAGATTCAGTTATAATCGTAAGTTAGTTGCAAATTGGTTACACTAAATGAGATTCAGTTATCAATCGTAAGTTAGTTGCAAATTGGTTATACTAGATGAGATTTAGTTATACTCTATATAAGTCTCATCGCATCACTTTAATGGACCGAACTGTCATTTTGATCCATACAAAATTTATGCATGTTGTAACTAATTTGTAACTAATTCTAACAATTCCAGCGCTTTTGTGTTTTTGATTTTTTCTTCTGATACAATTATTAGGAATCAGAGTGGCTTAGGGTTACTTTGCATAAGTGGTTGGATGATGAATACTGTCCAGAAGAAACCAATGTGGAGATAAGCAGAGTTGCTGCCAAATCCTATTACAATTCTTTGATACGGAAACAAACTGATCTGAGTGACATTTTGTTGAACATGGCACGTGAATTGGAGTCTATTTCTTATAAGGAAAGTTTTCATGGTGCGTTCTCGTCTGCAAATGCTGCTGTTAGCCTTATTGCTCAACGGATTGAAACATTTTGTCACCCGAATTGAATTTTATAGCTCCATGTGGTTTGGTTTTTTCACTATTAGTAGGATTGAATTTACTTCTTCTATTGTATAGTAAAGTATTGTAACTTGTTTCTTTGTTATAGAATTGCATAACTCTCTTTGATGGCTCTTTCATGTAGCCGATTTAATGTTTGAAACCTCGTGACTTGTGAATTTTATGCCATATGGTCTTTTCTGTACTTGTTGAAAAATTAAATGGATCTCATGAAGCATTGTGTATATTCATGTTATATTTGCACTGAAGTTAAATAAGCTGGTATGTGTATACAGCTATAGATAAAGTGGAGTTTATTGTTATCATTCTGCTTTAGGTTGTTGTCGAGCGACAGATTTCCTTTTCGGTATGATCATATATTCACAGAGAAGTTTTCATGTAATTGATGCTCAACCTTCAACTCCTTTCTTATGAATGAATTAAGTCCTTAAAACATTAGCAAAATATTGGGAATTATGCGATGAAATCTATGTCAGTATATTCTAGCAAGGTAGATTAGTAAGCATCAAAGGTCCTACATGGAACTTTTTTATCAACAAATTGGTTATCAATAATGTGTAGTTACCAAACCTAATTTTGAACTGTTAAACTATGATATTCATAAACAAATCTTGAATCAGAATACACAGAAACAAAAATTGATTAGGTACTTGATCCTTTAAGCAATTGATCAGAAGTTTGATTTAAGTTATATTTGTTTAAGCATCTTCTAAAGCGTGGTTCGGCTTCCCTTAGTCAAAAGGTGATGACAATTCTATCACAAAGAGTTCTCTTGATGTAGCTGTGAGTTTTTTCTTAAATGCAACAGAGTCAAAAAGGTTGATATGATCATATGAAGGTTCATATTCTTGTATATCAATATAAGAACTAATGAAGAACATGAATTGACTGCGGTACAACACAGTTTGTATTGTGTTTATTCTGCTGGTGAAGAAAGTTTCTGGTTCAGGAAACTCCTAGTATACCTTGAACAAACTTCTACTGCACTTGATCTGGTGCAGGAAACTCCAAACTCTTAAAAGATGTTAAACCTCCATCCACAATTAAATTATGTCCACTAACATACCTAGCATCATCGGATGCAAGGTAAAGTGCGGCGTTAGCAACATCACTCGGTTCACAATTTGCTCCTTTTAGTACACCAACATTACGAACAATTTCTACAAGTCGTTGTGACTCAAGATGCGGATATATCTCATTCATTTCGTTCATGACGAAAGGAGTAGGTATAGCAATAGGCGAAATGCAATTGACTCGGATTCCATGCTTACATAGCTCCGAAGCTAAAGATTTAACAATGCCTATAACCGCAAACTTTGATACCGAGTACGTATGCTGTGCCATCCCTCCAATCACACCAGTGACACTAGCAGTGCATAGAATGGATCCAGTTCCGCGTGGGATCATCACGCGCGCAGCATGCTTTATCCCAGCCATAACACCGCGAACATTAATGGCCATGACTTTGTCAAACGATTCTAGATCAAGATTAACAATACTTGGAGGCGTTTTACAAGGTATCCCTGCATTGTTATACATGATATCAAGCTGTTTGTATTCAGAAACAGCGAAATCCACTGCATCGGATATGTCTGATTCTTTCGTGACGTCGCAAGCTACAAAAGTTGCATTAGGTCCTAATTCCTTTGCAGTCTCTCGGCCATGTCGTTCGTTGATATCAGCAATAATTACTTTTGCTCCATTATTGATGAATTTTGTTGCGGCTGCTTTTCCTATTCCACTAGCTCCCCCGGTTATCAGCGCCACCTTGTTTTCTAACTTCCTGGATTACCACATCAAATGTGAATCAATTAACATTAAACAACAACGATTCTTTCGATAACATTTGCGTAATATTAATAACATTTACTAGGCCATACCTTCCGGTCTGAGTAGACAATAACCTTCCATAGTGAAGATTTTTTCTGTTTTTAACATAAGCAGAAATAGAGTAAGCTGAAACCTATTCACAACTTCAAAAAAAATTCATTTGCAGAATCCAAGGTTATAAAAATAAACTCACAAATAACCAAATTAACACTGCAGAAGTTGAAAAACAAAGCAGAACTGAAAGTATATAGATAAAGAGAGTAAATTAAACATAGAAAAGATAAAAGCAAAAAAATGAAGTTGAAACCAACCTTAAGCAAATTCTTAACATGATTTTCTGCAGAAATGAATCAGATCTCATACACTGGAGGGTAATGTAGTTTGAGTCTTTCAAAGTGATTTTAAGTGCTTGTTACAAAAAAAAAAAAAAAACTGGAAGGGTAATTTGGTCAATGAATTGATATTTTATAAGATAAGATGCATGAAATCAGAATCAGCATAATTAAAAAAGGGGCATTCCGAGAATTGAACTCGGGACCTCTCGCACCCTAAGCGAGAATCATACCACTAGACCAAATGCCCATTCGATGTTTACGTTTCGCATTGGTTACCCTTTTCATTTAAAATCACTTTTCATTTTCCCTCCAAAACTGAAATTCTACTTCGTATTTCCATTCATAAATCGTTTGCTGTGGTTTTTCATCTTCACTTTCATCAATAGTTAACAATTTGATCACAGTTTTAGGGTTTTACTTCATTTTCAATCTCATCAAATTTATCATCAATTTGTACTATGAGTTTCACAAATTGCTAAAAGAAAAAAAAAACAGTGAAAGGAGTTTCCATTCTAATGGCGAACGCTAAACCTTCATCTGCATTTGATGGTAATTTTCGGTTCATCGATGCTTCTGTTTTTCGTTTTCTTTTTTTTTTTTACACTTCGATCATTCATTTCACCATTGATGCTTGTTGACATAAATCGTTTGCATGTTGTTCGTTTATACCGTTTTGATTTTTCTCATTTTCTTTAAGCTTTGAGGTTTGATCAGAAACTGCGTTTTTTTTTTTCTGAATGTATTGTAGCTTCTTCTTGATTTGTCTTTAGAACTGTTATACCTGATTTGATGGAAGTAAAATCGAGTTTAATGCACTTAATTTGATCAATGGAGTATGTTTGATGTTGTATGAGGATCATCCATGGTGGTAAAATATGCATTAGGTTGATTTGGAAAATGTAGAAGTTTAGAAGTGATTGTGAATAGTGAATGCTATTGTTGCTTCTATTTCTGCATGTTGTGTATTATGGGATTTGGATTGAACTTTTTTATGTTGATAAGAATGTTGATTCAATATGGTTAGGAGATGGAGTCGAAGACGCGAATGGATATGAGAAGTATCAGGAAACGGAGCTTTTTGAGGATACTTTAGTTGTTCGTAGTCCCTTCACAGAAACTGAGGTGGAAATGCTCAATTTGACTGATACTGAGATTGTAGAGGATTCGGAGTCTTTAGAGAATTTGACAATTGATGCGAAATGTGAGTATGAGACAGAAGTGGTGCTTGATAGTGAGGACGAAGAAATGAGTAATGCAGGCAAAGTGACTGTTGGTGAAAGATTTCTTGAGGATGAAAGCAGTCCAGCAGTTAGCAATTTCTCGGTGCTCTTCAGGAAGAGATTGTCTAAGATACCGTGTGAGCAAACAAACTCAAAATCAAATGCTGTCACTTCTGGGAAACCTGGTACTGGTATGCATTTGTTTATCACCGATTAACACTAAGAGGCAGTTTTTGGTTTTTTTGATAATTCTTGCTTCTTCTTTATTTGTGTGGTATCTCTGGAAGCCATTCTTGCTTTGATTTACCTTTTGTAACTTATAAGTAACTAGTTTACCAAGTAGTTGTTTTTAGAGCAGTTCATGAATGATTGAGTTTTCAAAATTATAATGTGCTTGAAGGTGATGAAAGAGCTTCAATTAATGCTGAGAACTTTGATGACAACAACCATCTATATGACTCACCAGAGCGTGAGGATTCAACCCTAGCTGCTCTAGGCTTCGTGGATCAGTACTTGTCATCACTAGACATTGACCTGTTTCAAGGAGTTCAAAATGGAAAGATCACTAGGGAGAAATCACCACATGTCTCGAGTGCAAGAGGATCATTGAGTCTGGCTAAGAAACTTAACGCTCGCACTCAAAATGAAGATAAAGACCCTTTCAAATGGGCTGAAAGTGATCAAAGTAAAAAAGAAGCTGGTATTTTCAGTGAAAAAATTGAAGCATCTTTCAATTTTGGAAGCCACGGACTGACATATAAGAGAAGAATACAAAAAAAAGGTAGTCATTCTCAGAACCAAGGTAAATGCGGTACAAGTAATAGATGTGACGAGAATTTAGCCCGAGAACCAAGAATGACATCTGACAATAATAACTCTCTCAAGGAATTGGATGATGAGTCCTCTACCCCAAGAGAGAATGTTGATATTTATTCTAATGTAACACGTACAGAAGACGATTATGAAATCGGCTTAGACACTCAAATAGCTGTTGAAGCTATGGATGCCTTAGCCAATCTACCCCCTGCTGGCTTTCATTTCAGTGATGCTCACCAGTCAGAGAATGTGTCGGATGCATCTCTGAGTGATTTGAAACAAGCTCATCAGAAAAATTCTCCATTTAAAGAGAATCCTGGTTCAAAGCCTTTTGCACTAAAAGCCTACAAGAGAAATGTGTCTGCTTGTAGATTTAGAAAAGTAACTTATAGTTCCTCATTTGAGCACAGTAACGACCAGGAGGAGGGGATTATTAGACATAGGAGGAAGGGAAATTGTTTAGCGGCGGCATATCCAGGGAAGATAGACGATTTTAAGAATAAACATCTTAATTTATTTACTAGTTCATATGGTGCGGCTAGGAAGAGCAGTTCGAACCATCAGGTTGAAGTTAGTCCACAACTATTTGCAACTAACAGTTTTTCAAAGACTGATTCTTGGGCTTATCCAAAAGGACCAAGAGGGAAAAGAAAGCGAGCTAATGCTCCTAGAGTTTTGTGTATCGATGATAAAGAAAACAATGTCTATTCCACCAGAAGTCTAGAAAACCGCGATGATCTTAAGAAAAAACATATTAATTTATCTTCTTATTCATATGGTGTGGCTAGAAAGAGCAGTTTGAACCATCAGGTTGAAGTTAGTCCACAACTATCTGCAACCAGCAGTTTTTCAAAGAATGGTTATTGGACTTATCCAAAAGGATCAAGAGGGAAAAGAAAACGAGCTAATGCCCCAAGTATCGTGTGTATTGATGATAAAGAAAACAATGTCTATTCCACTAAAAGTCTAGAAGGCCGAGATGATGTGCAAAAATCTCGTCTTCCACCAGTTTCAGCTGGTGATGCTATAAAATTTGAAAACCTGCATGATAGGCATCCCTTGTTGCTGGCACATGTTGAAGTATCATCAAACAAGTGTGTTGTACAGTGGAGTTCAGAAGTTTCAGCTGCAGTTGCTCCAAGTGAAGGCAAACAAATTTCCAATGCTAACCATAAATGCAACGAGCACCGCAAAAAGGCATGTGAGAAAAACCGGCCAAAGTCTTCACTTTTGAAGGAACTTGTCAGATTAGGAGTTCCCAAATCCACGTCAGAAATGATGAGCAAAGATCCGAGACATCGGAAAGATATGACAAATGTTCGAGTTCTATTTAGCCAACATTTGGATGACAGTGTCCTCAAGCAACAACAGAAGGTAAATTATTGCTTCTATGTATATGATAGGAGATGCTAAATATAACCATTATTGAATAATGATTTTGTTATATCCTCCTTGCAGATCTTGGCGCGTCTTAATATATCTACTGCGTCAAGCTCAATGGAAGCCACTCATTTCATAGCCGACAAGTTCACACGTACAAAGAATATGCTAGAAACAATGGCTCTTGGGAACTTAGTATTGACACACTTATGGCTTGAGAGTTGTGGACAAGCCAACTGTTTTATTGATGAGAAAAGTTATATTTTGAGGGATATGAAAAAGGAAAAGGAAATAGGCTTTAGCATGCCAGTTTCTCTTGCTCGAGCAAGACAAAAGCCACTCCTGAAGGTATTTGTATTATTTATAAACTTCGGTTATGCTCAAGTTTTTATGCACTCTTGCCTCAAAATCTAGTTGCTTGTCTCTATAGGATAAACGAGTCTACATAACACCACACATCAAGCCTAATAAGGAGGTGGTTGCGAGCTTGGTTACAGCTGTTCAAGGCCAGGTATGACTATTCATCTATGCATGCCACTCTACAGCTGCAACTGCCATTGTTTCAATATTAGATATTTTGGATTATTTCTTTTGTTGTGTTCATCACATTTTTTATAAATTATTTTTTGACTCTTCAGCCAGTGGATGAAAATCAAATAGTTGCAGACAAGAATGATAATATCTTAGATGATCTATTGATTCTTTCTTGTGAAGAAGACTTTGCAATATGCCGCCATTTCCTTGAGAGAGGTATTGAATCCTTCCATCATCTTTATGAACAATGCAGTTGTATTTTGTCCTTTATTCATGTCACATCTGAGAAGACTTAAATTTGCAGGAGCTTCTGTTTACAGTTCAGAGCTTATTCTGAATGGAATTGTAATCCAGAAATTGGAACTCGAGAGGTATAACTTGATATATGGAAGTCATTTATTCTTAATATTGATGATGTGATTTTTGGATGTCATTTGGAACCTGATATATTAGCCTATTCATACAAATGTCTTCCACTGTGTTGAACCTAACATTATGATGTGAAGTTATATCATCTCTAAAGTGGACAAATAAGGCTATATATTTACCCTTCAAATTTAGTGTGTTAAGACCACAATGCACTTAAGGGTGAAAACACTCTTGTTCACTTAGATAAAGTCGCTTTGAACTTTGTGTGTATGATTTAGGAGTCCATTATTCAGCCTTGGAGAATAAGAAAAATGCGTGGTATTCTTGATAAAATGATCATTAACACATTATGTTGACAATTTTGTTTAACCTTTACATAGTTGTGAACTTTATCTTTGGCAGGCATAAACTGTTCCGTGAATCAAGTTTCAAAGAATAAACTAGGTAAATGTAATTGGTTTGGGAAGGTTTACAGAAGGGGTTTGAGGCCCTTATCTTGAGAATAGCTGATTTCTGAGAATATTACCATGGTCTATGGAATTGATGAAAATAATGGCCCTTTTTTTCTCAGATTGACGAACCGATGCTACTTGCTCAGTAACTTACAAATACAACTTAGTCTCCTTACTTTATGTTGTTTTAAGGCATGCTCAACTTAAAGTGTCTCAAAATGAAGGCAATTATGGAGTATCACGTATCAACTCACGTTCATTCAAATCTACAATTATCAGCTTCGGTAAATTCAGTAAACTCTCATTAGAACGTGATTGTGATGCTACCAAATGCATATCTAAACAGACACTTATTCACCTTTTGGTGGGGCTAAGTTCTAATTTGTAAAGTATAGCGAGTGAAACTGTTCATTCTTAAACTTTTTTTATCTATTGAAATCATTCAATATTTAAAGTTAAGTGAAAGGTAACTGAATTGTATTTATACAATTATATCATTTCAGTTGAATTCTATCAGCGATGAATATAAATACTACACAACCCTGTGTGAGCTAGAATGTAGCCCCCAGATTTCATTGGGTAAGAAAACGTTCCAACAGTAGCAAAGTTGAATCTGCATCTGCTTGGTCATTTCCCTATGTGACGTTTAATTCACCCACTATGTTTAATTGTGTAGGTATATAACCATTAGAAACCCGTTATAGTTATCACTAGCTGGTTTGAAAACTAATGAGACTTTTTTATTATATCCTAAAGGTTTCTTATGCATCATGTGAATTTTTACATATGTTTCATAATTTCGGAGATACATTTTTGGACACACCTATTTTTGAATAAACATTAACATATTCTGGAGATACATCTTCAGAACTATTTTAAACATATAAAACATGTCACCCAGACATCATTTACATTTACATTGTTTTAGAGATGCATATCCGGTAAATTTTTGGAGATACATCTCCGAAGTATATTAGAACAAATGTTTTTTTAACTATAAGTTGTGTATTTGTTTTCAGATAAAGTATTCACGATCCTAAATAAATAAATAAAATAGACGTACAAAATAATAAGAGATTAATACTGGATGAAGTATAACAATATATATAAAAAATGCCGTACAATCGAGATTCAAAATGTGATAAAACCGTAAAAGTAAAGTAGAGAATATAATAATACAACAAAATAATAACAGACTACTACTCGCTGTGTCTGACAACATCTCTACCTCATCTGCCTACTTTGCCTCCTCGGCCATCAATCTCCCCCGTCCTCCGACGATGTCTCCGGTACAACTGTGCCTCCTGTTCTTCCGTCATGATGGCATCCAGGACTAGGACTCGCTTGACAACAGACCCCTTAGGGAAGATACTCTCGTCAATGTCTTTCTGTGCAATCTCCACTATGCAACTACACTTAGGCAAGACATCATCAGTATGATCTAGCTCAACTTACTCCTCCTCTAGTATCTCTTGATGAGCTGGTCTCGGCGGATCTCCTGGAGCAGTCTGCACCATGTACAGATGTGACACCTTAAAGAACCATGTGATGTACCCCTCGACGTAGCTCTAATCGTTCGGCGCTATGGTAGCCCGTGCCTCCTCCGGAACTAGACGACTCTCATTATCAGCAAACTTCTCATATATCTGTCTACGAGTCAAGGTAGGAAGAGTAGAGACAACAAGGTATCTAGGGATGGTCTGGGTGTACCCGAACTGTCGCATGATGCGCTCGGGCAAAAAAGGAGTAGTGATACGCGATCCGCAGGTCAACCATCCGAAGAATAGCGATATCTCGTCAAATGACCGCGTTTGATGGTGATCCATATCGTTGTTGAAGTGCATGTCCTCAATAACCAAACAATCAAGGTAACTCTGAAAGACTCGACCGTCTGGTTCCCTTTGAGCGGGATAAAAGCACAGGCACATGGCATGCCCTTAGTGTACTCATCCACACTCGTCCAGCCAGCGACGCGCGGGAAGTGCTACAGGATCTGGGCCTGAAATGAAAATTAAAAAAAAAAAGAAACATTCAAGGATCAAGAATTATCGACAATGGTTTCGCAAATATGAAATGAAAATGACAAAAAAATATTCATGGATAAATAATTATTACCATCAGTAGTGTCATGCTGCCTGTGACCTGCTTCGTCTTCCACAAACATCCCTCCCTTAACTTAGAATAAAGATAGGTCAGACAAGCCGCCCCCAGCTGTACTCATGGATCTGCTGTAGATCCAAGAAGTACCGGAGGTAGGCGACGTCAGTAAAAGTGGCACTCGTGTCCACAAAAATACAAGTGTCAACTAAAACAAGAAAGTATGCTTTCAAAGCATGCGTCCTGTGTACCGCCACCTGCTTAACATCACCATGTTCCTGCTGTTCCTTCTCGATCTTGGCCACATACAACTTCCTCAGGAACTCAAATATAGCATGAGCACCCCTGATCTTATCCACCTCCTCCATCACCTTCTCTGGATCTGCCCCCAAATGCTCTACCATCATCTCAACTGCCTCATCTCTGATAATCCTCCCATGATCGAGGAATCTCCCCGAAAGATATAACAAACACGAGACATTGTCCACTGTGATAGACATCTCACCATGCAGAAGATGAAACAAAGAGGTTTCAGAGTGTCATCTCTCCACGAATGCATTAATCATCCTGTGGTTGTACCCGGTCATGCAGAAGATGAAACGAAGAGGTTTCAGGTTGTACTCGGTCATGCATATGTCCTTCAGACCAGATAAAGATAGAACTCTCTGAAACCAATCGTCCTCCTACTGAGGCAATGCAGCAATCTTCTTCCCATGGTTAAGAAATTTATGGGGATCATGCTCCTGAAATTTGACAGAAATAATCAATGTCAGTAATAATCAATGTCAGAAATAATCAATGTCAGCAATTAAAATAAACGTACAAAATAAATCAAAAATCCAACTAATGCTACCTCTTCGTCCCAAATATGTATGTTAGTATGATCTGGATACAGAGGAAGTGAGGACAAATCAGATGGACCTCCTCCAAAACCCTCTGCCTCGGCATCCGCAACATCCTTACCCTCAGGAGGCATTAAACCAACAAGATCTTCAGTGGGAGGTGGCACTGGTTCAGCAGGAGGTGGCACTGGTGAATCCTGTACCCTGGGGGAGGATGGGGGAAGTGATGCGTCAGTTGGTGAATCATGTCTCCTACGGGAAGAATAAGAAGGTGGAGTGGACTGAGGTGAAGCACAATCCCCAGAAGTAGGCTATGCCCCAAAAATCGACGCCTCTGCCTGACCAGAGGTACCTGCTGCCTTTAGAAACTGTTAGCTCCGCTCCCGCCGAACGATTGCGTGTTGGGCAACCCGGCCATGTCTCAGTCTGTCGACTCTATCAGCCATCGTGCATGTAAGGTAAAGTAAGACATATCATTAGTGCACGCAAACAAAACACGCAAACAAGAAAATAAATAAAAAATAGACTGAAGAAAATTTCGAAGATGCATCTCCGGAAACACCTTAAAACAATAACGATGAACAATTCTGAAAATGCATCTCTGGAAACAACATAAAACTATTAACTTTGAAGAGTTCCGGAGATGCATCTCCGAAAATTCCCAAAGTATATGAAACGTTGAACAATTCCAGAGATGTATCTCCGGAATGTTCTGCAACTCAGAGGTCGCGACAATGGCACAATGTGCCACATGCAATGTAGAAAAAATGATTTGATAGCCCTTTTGAGCCAAAAAAAACAAGTCATACACTAAGTCTAAACTATGTTACATGTGATTTCTACACATTTCTACCGCTAATCATTAATTTCTACACATTTACACTAAAACTCGAATATTTACCGAAAACTAAAAAAAATTACGTAAAATTGATGATTCAGATGTTGTTTCTGATATTATAGATGATGCTTGATGTTTCCTAGAGTTCTTTTGAGTCTTGTTTGATGAAATTTGATTTGGTGTAGGAAAGTGCATTGAGAAGAGTTTGATGTTGTGTGTTGAACAAACTGTGAAATGAGGGAGAAGAGTATGGCACAACTTATGCTCCAAATTGTTCAAAAGATATATCTCTAGAATATTTCAACGTTCAATAAACTTTGGGTGCGTCCGGAGATATATCTTTAAAATCAAAGAGCATTTTCACATAGTACGGTAGAAATACATAGGGTACTATAAGAAATTCTCAATAAAATATATATGTAACGTAAGACCTAAACACCTTTATCCAAATTCAAAACCGAAACTTCACTATTATGTTTGAGTTTCTTTTCATCTACATACACACAAAAAAAAAAAACTAGAAATTTTCATAGGCTAGGTACACGAACGACCGGACTTTGAAGATGCTTCATTATCATATCGGAAAGAACTTAGTCATGATGCGACTCTCAAACTAGATTTTTTCACTAATCTTTTTGGATGACTCAGTATATCATAAAGTGTTGTCATAGTAGCACTGACAACACTGTTTTAAATAGCTCATTTTAACCGATATATAATGTCTTGAAAAATGTTAGAAATGTTATAATATTATTATTGTTATAATAATATTATTAGTTAGAAATATCTATCTTAATTGTCAAAGTTAAAATAGTAAGTCCAATTATTACATTAGTGTAATAGTTGTATTTCTAGTAGTATAAATACTACATTTGGCTAATGTAAAACACACCAATTTTTACTTTGAAAAACATAAACAAAGTATTCTACTTTATTCAATCTTTTTCATCTAAGTTTGATATTTACAACTAGATTAGTAACTTATATCACTATATTAGTTTATAAATATTATCAAAGAATATTCAAAATCGGTTTTTCTCAACACGTTATCAACACGATCGTTTCTATCAGAAGTTATTACTACACTATGTATATCTTCTAGACTTATCACTTTAATCTTATTATTACTATAATTATTATTATTTACCATGATTTATAACTAGAACGGCTTTTATCGTTTTTTTTACTTTACCCCTTGTTATAGAAAATTGGCAACTTGTCAAGTGCTCTATAATAAATGTGGCATTTATATATTTAGTGGAGGTTTAAAACCCTATATGCAGTTACTAACTTTTATATTCAATGGAGGTTTAAAACCCCATATGCAGTGACTAACTTTTATATTTAGTGGAGGTTTAAAACCTCATATGTAGTTACTAACTTTTATATTCAATGGAGGATTAAAACCCCATATGCAGTTACTAACTTTTATATTTAGTGGAGGTTTAAAACTCCATATGCAATTACTAAATTTTATATTTAATGGATGTTTAAAACCTCATATGCAGTTACTAACATTTATATTTAGTCGAGGTTTATGAAATTCTGGCATGCAGATCACAAATGTCCTATTAGATGTCGAGTTATTTATCTTTGCAAAAAAACTGAACAAGGGCAGAACAACAACATTAAAAAATAATTCAGGTTAGAACAATGCCGTGACAAATGTTTCAACATCAGTCAAGACATTAACTTCTGACCAAGAACAGACTAAATATATCATAACAGAATGATAAATAAAAACACCAAGATATGATGACCCAAGTTCGGTGCAAATCACCTACATCCGGGGGCTACCAAGCCATGAATGAAATCCACTAATAGTATTAGTTCAAAGCTAAACTCCCCCGTTTACAACTTTTCAACTAATCACTACTCGTGCAAACTTCTACCTAAGACACTCCTAGGTATGAGAAATCACCATCTAAATTCCTAAATCACCTCAGTGATATCTAACAGTTACAACAGCCTACAACTGCATCAATCTGCTCAATTGAAAGACACTCATTCCAATACAACATTCAGTCAAGACTCTTGACTAAAAAATAATGATTGGATTTGGTTCAAAGCTTCATCCAAGAACAATACACAATTCATTACCTAAAGGTTTTTAAATCTGTAAAACTATGTCTACCACAATGTATCAAACGATACAAAGGGTGACTTACAACACAAGAAAGTACACGACTCTCAAAACCCTTAATCCTTATTTTCTACTTAACAAAAGTCTTAATAAGAATTCTTATTTTGCCCTAAGTCTTGGTCTTCCTTTTATAATCTTCAGTTATCCATGGGCTTTGAAATATCTGTTTAATTATTCCTTGATCCATGTTCTGATTGCTCCTTAAATCTTGGATCAGATCTGCAATAACCTGTTATATCAGACCAAGATGTCGAATACACAAGTTAGGACATTTTGTCTGACATGTCTTCTTTCAGCAGAAATCTTCATGTTGGAACATCTTGTTCAACACTTTGTTTTACCAAAATTTAGTCAAATATTTTAGAGCTTTCAATCTCCCCCTTTTGACAAATTTTGGCTAAAACACCTTTTTCACAATAAACCCAGGATGCTCCAAAGAGAGAGAGAGAGAGAGAGAGAGAGAGAGAGAGAGAGAGAGAGTAGAAAGTCCTGAAGTCATTTCAGCCGAAAGCTTTCACTCTTCCCGTCCAGCTGTACATATGGTTTACATGGCGTTCCCCACCTGTTGTATGTCGTGTATCTATTGTACTGGTGTACATGAGGAAGAGGATGCACAAGACTCCCCCTCAATACCAGTCCCAATATACCACCATGAATTATCCCGATGAGGACTCAGGGGAGCATCCTGCACCTCCGGGTAACTCAGACACAAGACACAACTGTGTTCATAAATCAGATCACAAAACACAAAGGAAAGACTCAAAGAAGAACCTGAGCCTAAGACATGATGTTAGAACATCTCATCCAACATTATTACAAAACAACTGCAAGAATGGACTCCACACCAAAAAGGATATCAGTTATGTGTTGTAAGGACCAACACATAACTGAGAATACACACCTATTCTCCCCCTTTTTAACCAAAAATTGGCAAAAGAAACCAACACAGTTCCATACCCACTTGGTACTTACCCAAACCCGAACAAAAGCCATGAAGACACAACACAACAAAAGAAACACAACCTGTGAATCAAGAAGCAGCAACCCCCTTTAAATACCCAAGCATTTTCTCTAGGAATTAACGGTCCATAGAAGTTACCGAAGAACAATTCAATGGAGAAATAAATTTAGGTAGGTAACTTCAACACAAATGAGTGTGCACTGCCCAGCTAGGATTTGACTGTTTCAACTTTAGGGTAAACCGTCCAAAGAATGCGCATGTATCAAGACACATGTTTAACACGCCTTCTCTTAGGCACACTCTCCACCGTCCAAGGCAATCAACTTAGAAACAACCACAAGTCCTAAACAATATCCTGACACCTTGTCATACATTGTCTAGTCCATCTTGTAAACTTTGAAGCATAGTCATAGTGCCTTCTAATGAGCCCCAAGAATACTCATTTCAACCATAAGTAAAAGCAACTAACCAAGATGTTAAGACATTCCTTCTAACACCTGCCAGTCAACAACAAAGACTCCCATGAGCCTTATCTCAATCTGCAGAGAAAAATAAATTCTCCCAGACAATACCCACTCTTATTTCTCAGGCCTCTCCTAAGAATTAAGAACAAATTTGATATAAGTCAATAGCCTTAACAGATCAAACTCCCAAGCAGAACTGTCAAAGTCACAGAATCAACACACCATAATGTCAAGACATCTTTCTTGACATCACATCTTCACAAGAATCACATAAGCATATTCATGCTCATAAGTGAAAACAAACACCAGGATCACACTCCTTGTATCATAACCAACGAACTCTTGGATTAAAACTAGATAACACCATTGATCACTCTCCCCCTGAACATATCTACACCCTGTACAAATTCATCATGAATCTTACAGCCATAGATAACCTTGTTCCTTGAGAATAAATCCAATCAAATCTGGAATACTCACATCCACGAAAGAGACATACACATTCTCTTAGCTTCTTGGTTAGACAAAATGTCATTCACACTTGGAAGACACCAGACCCCTTCTCCATATGAATAATGATACACCTTCAGCCTGATACGATTTTTCTAGTGATACTTCCAGCATAACCTATCACCAGAATCCACACAGTCTTGACTAGTAGCTCTACACCATACTCAACCATGAATAAATATAGCTCCAAGACTGAAGGTCAACCTTAGTCATCCTCCAAGAATAACCAAAACCAGGAATGATGTTCCAACATCATTCAGGACATCAGTCTACTAACCATACCCTTTTCTTTGCAATGAACACATAAGAACCATAGTCCATCACTGAAGCCAGAATACCATAGAGAGAAATAAACTCTCACGAGCCTCAAGAAGCTTCAACCCAAAAGTACAAAGTTCAGACATCCCAATCTAAACAGACTCCTTAGCAAGGTTTGCTTCTCCTCTGCACTTCAGTCTTCTATCCCTCAAAACTCCACCTTGCACAGTCCCCCACGAGACACGGTACATCAGTACTGGCAAAGTCTAATGTTTTAATAGAAGATGACACCACAAACCTAGAGCAACATGCTTGAGTAGGTAATTTCTTGAGTCACACTCAAGTACCACCTTCCACCAATAGTGACCAATCAGAACACCTCCCACAAGGTCCTTGATTAGCTTAAACTTCCAGTACTAATATCTCCTTACCCCAGACAGAACTCTAGACACTCACATCCAACATGTTAGATGAGACTTCAAGAAGATATAAGCAATCACCAACACCCCTGATCCAAAGATGTTGAGATAAACTTTGGCAACAACCTTATAGCTGCAGAGTAACCACTCCTAAGAATACCAGCCTACACCAGATGGTACAGCTCCATTGCATACAAAAGACTATAGCAAGAACATCCTGATGTTCAGTCCCATATCAGAACATTTGATCTACATCAATGACTTAACTAGCTAACTGATGAAACCACACATGCCTGACTTAGTCTTGAAGGTCTAACTCTTAGACTTCCAGATAATATCCTACATTAAATAGCCTTTCCATCATAATAGAACAAGAGTTCCATGTTCTCATAGACTTGATCATTAAATCAAGTTTGAGTAAACAACCTCCATCCTGATCATAAGATCGAAACTAACAACCAGTTCTTTTCAGGATAACTCAAGTGAAGGAACAAATACCCTGATGGAAGCCTCCTTCAAGCATAATTCTCCATGATTCCAAGCCAGAACCAATATACACAACTATCTGCAAGATCATTCAGATTCAGCTTTGAAAATCCTGAAAAGTCTCCAAGATGTCAGGGAAAATGTCCTAGACATGTTTCCTTAACTTCTATATGCACAGAATCTGGTAGAGATGTCTTTACAGTCCTCCACTAGTAGTTTGAACCCAAAATCCTATACAGGAACATAGATTCTGCATCCCTATATGCTTAGACCAGAAATAAACTGACCTAACGAATGATCATCAAGATGATCATGTGATAGTCTTCACTTCTACCATCCTACCTATCCATGCCAAGATGATTGGATAGAGCCTTCCTAGGCTGCATACCAAATGTCTCTTCAAGACTAATCTGAAAGAGATTCCAAACAAATATGGTCATCACACATTTGTTTAGCACCCAGAACATATGCCACAATGCTCCTTTGTCCACGCAGTTCACTCCTTGGACCAACAGAGTTCTGCACACAATCTTTTGGAAAGATGTTTCAACATCTGGTTGAACATCAGTTCCTTTTTCCAATGAACACATCATTGAAATTGGTTATGAGTTCTTACAACTATCTGAAGCTGCACTTTCTGATGTAACAATTATATTTCTTGAACACCATGTAATAGGATAATCAATTAAATACTTACTAAGGCCACAAATAGCAGTTTATCTTAAATCCCAATTCTGCATTCTTCAAACACCAAATTAGATTCCCTTTTTCTTCAGGTTGACACCCCTTCTTACTCTAGCCATAAGGTATCCAGCACATCCTAGGAAGAAATCTTCAAAGCATAAAACTTCACTAGAAGACCATCTTCAGATAAACCAGTAGAATCCTTGGAAAATCGGTATCAATTTCCAAGAGTTATAAACCTCAAACAAGGTCAAACTCTTATAGGGATGAGGGCAAAAATAAATTGCTCATTTCTTCACGTGGATCTTCTTCTTGTCAATCTTCTCTTCACATTCAGAAGTACCTTTATGAGTGGACTTGAGAGAAACCTCAAGTATCTTGGGCTACTTTAAACATGACATAAAATGTTTATCAAATCCAATGAATTGGATACACAAGACCTCAACTCAACCTTTGTCCTCCTATGGCCCTTCATGTTACCTAAGCAACATAGAAAGATCCTTCGGAGGACTCCAGGTGACAGTGCTCCCTCCTGTCTATTACTCCCAGCTAGACGTGGAAAGAACACCTAGAAAAAACAACCCATCTTCAACATGCACCTGGTAAGATGTCACAATATCTTATCAGGAACTATGCGTAGCAATAACATCATTATTAGCAGCAGCGGAGAATCTTCACAACGTATCAGTCAACCATCAGTAGTTGTTTGTCTGAAACAACTTATCCCCCAACACCAAAGAATAGTCTGATTATGCAACCTCCTTCCTTGTTCAAAGACAAAAAAGTATCTTCCCTAGAACTCATCCAAAAACAAACCAGAATGCCTGCTCTGATACCAATTGAAATTCTGGCATGTAAATCACATATGTCCTATTAGATGTCGAGACATTGATCTCTGCAAAAAAATTGAACAAGGACAGAACAACAACATTCAAATATACTTCAGGTTAGAACAATGTCGTGACAAATGTTTCAACATCAGTCAATACATAAACTTCTGACCAAGAAAAATTGAATATATCATAACAGAATGATAAATAAAAACGCCAAGATATGATGACCCAGTTCGGTGCAAATCACCTACATCTGGGGGCTACCAAGACAGGAATGAAATCCACTAATAGTATTAGTTCAAAGCTAAACTCCCCTGTTTACAACTTTTCAACTAATCACTACCCGTGCAAACTCCTACCTAAGACACTCCTAGGTATGAGAAATCACCATCTCAATTCCTAAATCACCTCAGTGATATCTAACAGTTACAACACCCTACAACTGCATTAATCTGCTCAATTGAAATACACTCCTTCCAATGCAACATTCAATCAAGACTCTTAACTAACAAACAATGCTTGGATTTGCTTCAAAGTTTCATCCAAGAACAATACACAATTCATTACCTAAAGTTTTCTGAATCTGTAAAACTATGTCTACCACAATGTATCAAACGATACAAAGGGTGACTTACAACACAAGAAAGTACACGACTCTCAAAACCCTTGTAGCGAGCGATTTTTGTCGGCGACGCGACCACCTTATCGCTAGAATTGGGTTTTCCTCCTCGCGGAGAAAGGGGTGCTACTTTCTGATTTCTTATTTATCCCGTGAAGCTGGAAGGGAAAGGGAAGGTATCTAAAACTAACCTTGCACGCGAATGTTTAACTGAACAAACGCTTAAAGAGATCGGGGAGTCCCGGGTCAGGTTATACAATGGGTAGTTGTCAGTTACCCATCCTATATGTGGTTATCCACATGATATTAGCTTTAGGTTTTGCTTTGTAATTGATGGTGTTTATCTGTTAATGGGTTGAGGAAAGTTTCTTCTTTGGGAGATATGAGAGAGACTTTTTTTCGTTTTTGGTGAAGTATCGGACTTCAGTTTGGATTGGTGTGAATGTACTGGACCTAGAGTTTTTGTTTAGTATGCTCGCTAAGATTTTGCAATCTTATGTCTACGTATTCCAGTTTAAACGAAACAGGGAAATTAGAGCAATCGTAGTTCCTCCTATTCTAAGGGAGGAAAAAGATGTTTTGGTGTCTCGTTCAAAGCCCAAGACAGAGGCTAAAAGGAGTATTTGTGTCTTGTTCAAGGCCCAAGATAGAAGCTAAAAGGTTGAATGAAAGAGAATTTGTCATCCCTAAAGAGGGATTGTTGATTTTTGTGTACCTTTTCAAAGCCCAAGGTTGAAGCTAAGAGGTTGATTGACTCCACTGGGGAAGTCCTTATACAAAGCCTAAGAGGAGGCTGTATGAGACCGACTCAACAAGAGAGTAGATATATGGGTGTCTTGTACAAAGCCCAAGACGGAGGCTAAAAGAGACTGACTCTTTGGGGATATCATTATATAAAGCCTAAGAGGAGGCTAACAGTTTGACTTTTTCGAGGAAAATGTTCTTTCTGTCTTGTACAAAGCCCAAGATTGAGGCTAAAATGGATTTTTAACTCCGTTGGGGAGGTTTATATGTGCCTTGTACAAAGCCCAAGACGGAGGCTGAAATGAGTTGACTCAACAAGAGAGTGCTTTTATATGTCTTGTACAAAGCCCAAGACGGAGGCTAAAGGAGTTGACTCAATAAGAGAGTCTTTTATACTCAACAAGAGAGTGATTTTATATGTCTTGTACAAAGCCCAAGACGGAGGCTAAAGGAGTTGACTCAACAAGAGAGTCTTTTATACTCAACAAGAGAGTGATTTTATATGTCTTGTACAAAGCCCAAGACGGAGGCTAAAGGAGTTGACTCAACAAGAGAGTCTTTTATACTCAACAAGAGAGTGATTTGTTGTCTTGTACAAAGCCTGAGATGGAGGCTAAAAGGAGATTGACCCAACAAGAGAGTCTTTGAAAAGTGATGGACTCAACAAGAGAGTCTGAAGAGTGATTGACTCAACAAGAGAGTCTGAAAAGGTTAGCTCCGCTGGGGCAGGATCTTTGTACAAAGCCCAAGAGGAGGCTGACTGTGCTGAGGAAAGATCATTATACAAAGCCTAAGAGGAGGCTATCTTACTGCTGAGGATTAGATCCATAGGCAGGCCCATGGATGGGGAACTCTCATGAGAGAGACCGGGTTTTTGCTGGAGATTTATCCAGAGTGATCGATGTTTTTTCCTATGTTTGAAAGGAACTTGAGAATGTCTTTGAGACTCAAAAGGGTTTTAGACTGTCCAAGTCTACTGGTGTTGAAGAGTTTTATCTTTTGTACGATGCCCAAAAGAGGACAAGGGCCTTAAGGGATGAGGATCAACCCTAAGGTGGCCAGAGGTTTGACACTGGAAATACTGCTCTAGCAAAGGATGACTAAGTTTTGTCTTATGCCTTTAAGAGGTCATTAGGGTCCTTGTATTGAGCCCAAGAGAAGGCATGAGAACTTCTAAGAAGCCGAAGGGTCCTTGTACAAAGCCCAAGAGGAGGTGGGGATGATTTTAGGAAGCCTGTGGGTCCCCAAACCAAGAGAAGTTCAAGAAATGCAATTCACAGAGAAGAGATCATTCCAGGAAAGTTCGAGTATTTGGAAGAAACTCAAGAGATTCTATTCACAGAGAATAGATCAACTCTGGGGAGTCGAATTTCTTTGACAATTTCTAAGGGTGTCAGTCTGAGAAAAGGTTCACCGAGAATACTACCTTTCTCTTTGTTCCATATTGATTAACCCCAAGAGAAGGGATGATTGTATCTGGAAATCCTTTGGGGATCTAGTTTTGTTTGTATTTAAAGAGTGACCAACAGGGCTTTACCTAGTTCTAGACCTAGTTGTCGGGGAAAACTCTAAATAACTATACTAGTATACATACAGTTGATATATGACAAGTGTGTAAAGGAGTATGAAAGAAGACTAACCATGCGCAGCTTCCCACAATACAGTTATGTATATGAAAGCATTTAAAAGAATGAAAGAAGACTAACCATGCGCAGCTTCCCACAATACAGTTATGTATATGAAAGCATATAAAAGAAAGCGGATAAACACTTACCCATTGTAAAGCTTCCATGCTGTTTTGTTAGTTGTTCAACAAAGAAATCAAAGAAAGTTTTGATAGCAACTATACATTTGGCTTCAAAATAAAAGGAGAAAGTATTTTGAACAAAGATCGGGGCATACATCTAAAGGAAAGGCCCAAATTTTAACAGTGATGGCACTGTTGTTTTGTATCGGGACTTATACAACGACTAAGGCCCAAAAAGTTTTGGTTAAAAGGGGATTGGGTCTTACACCTCAAGGAGAGGCCCAAAGAAGTTTGAAAATGAATAAAGATGGGTCTTATAGCTCAAGGAGAAGCCCAGTTGATTTTGTTAAAAAGGCGACGATCTCGCCGATCGTTTGAAAATATACAGAGGGACTTATACAATGTGGGAGGCCCAAAAAGGTATTATTTACAAAAGGGGTTGGGTCTTACACTCTATTAGAGGCCCAAATATTATTTAAAAAAAAAAGAAAGATGGGACTTACAACACGAGGGTAGGCCCAGATGATTATTTGTTTGAAAAATGGCGATCGCGCCGAGGTTTGAAAACACAGTGGGTCTTATACGATGACCGAGGCCCAAATTATTTTGGTTTTCAAAAGGGGTTGGGTCTTACACTCTATTAGAGGCCCATGAGTGTGAAAAAGATTTGTTTTGGGTCATTAAGATCAAAACCCTAAATTAATTTCAAAATGTATTTTAATTAAATAAAATTTTGATTAAAATGATTAAAATGATCAAAATTATCAAACATGTGTGAAAAACAAGTTGTGATCTTGGATTAATGTTTGAAAAATCATGTTTTTATCCCCAAAATGATTGGAAATCAATTAAGTTTGGAAAATCAAGAAAGAAAAAATATTTTAAATGTTAAAAACAAATAAAAATTAATTCTTTTGCAAAAGTATCAAGTATATGAAATAAATAATATTTTTGGGAATTTTTGGTAAAATAAAATATTTTAACATTTTTGAGAATTATTAAAAAAAGAATCAACTCAAAATCATTAAAAACCAAAGAGAAATTAATTTTTGAATTAATTAAATAAAATCACAAAAATTCAAATATTTGAATTTATGAAAAAGGCGCCAAGAACATGGGCCAAGAACACGGGCGAAGGGAGTTTTGCTCAGATTTGCATTTTCTATCCAATCTCACTGAATACTTAATGAAATCATGCAATCCACATATCAATCTACTCGTTTTCACCTCACGATCATGTCTATGGTCTTTAATTTCATTTATTTTAAGCATGGAATAAGAAATCAAGATAAAACCTTAAGAACCCTAAATTATGCATGAAGGCTGGGAATTTTGATACACGATTCATACAAAGCAAGTAATTGAGGGGAAACATTATATGCATGATTATGGACATTTGGCAAAAGTATTGTGCGAGGAAATATGCATAGATTAAGAGATGACCAAGTTTAGGCTTACTTGAAGGTCGTGGCAGCAAGAGCAATTGGATTTTTTAGTTGGAGGTGTTACAGATGAGTTATGATGATCTGAACAGCTTCCCTACACCATATGGAATGTGTTTGAATGCTTGGAGTGATTTGAAATAGACTGGAACAGATTATGGCACCTCAGCTGCAACTTGGTTGAAAACTTGAGCAATTAGCTGATGATTTTGTGAAATTGGTGTTCTAGATATTGTTTAAGTGTTTGATCAGCTCGCATATGATGTTTATGAGGTGTGTGTGTGTGATTGGTTTGGTTGGAATGGCTCTCAAACTCAAAACCCGATAGTGGCTTGCTTTAGAAGGCAATTTTGGAAGTGAGAAGGTGATTTTGAGGAAAGCATCAGTTGTAGTGCTTTGGTGTACTTAAACTAAGCACAAATAAGCTCTATTTATAGTAGATCAAGTTTGTTTTGTAAGCAATAGTGAATGGTGGTTGCAGCAGGCTGTTGGCCAATTGAATCACTTTGGAATCTTAAGTCTCCTCTAACCATTGAATAGAGGTTAGAGCACAGGCCTATGGTTCTTTGGTTCAGAGCTTATCCTTGACTCATTCAGTTGGAAATGGCTCAGTTCATGCCACCTTGGTGCATCCATTGAATGCTTGGAAACAAAATTGGAGTCTTGACCTCTTTTAGGCTTTTTAGGGTTTGGCATGCTACTTTGGGAATCTTGGACTTGGGAGGCTGATGAATCAGTTATTGTCCCTTGGTTGTTCCCCCTTGAGGTGTGCAGATGGATAAGCATGCTTGGAATTGCACAATTTAAGCAAATCGAGCCTTTATGCACAAATCTGCCTTGGCAAGACAGTTTGCTGCAAGGCATGTTGCAGCTGTCATAATTCTTAGCTCAGATGGAATTTGATGAAGTTCTTGGCCATTTTGGAAAGCTCTCATATGATACAACATATGTGTGATAATAGTTTATCTTGACACTTTTTGGATCCAAGTGAAAAATGCTCCTACATTTTGAAAAAAAGTGAAACAAATTCTGACTTGGTGAAAATTTCACTAAGTGTTGGAAAAAGTGGCATTTTCATATTTTTGTCATTTTGGTCACTCCATAACTTAAAATCCATGAGGAATTAGAATGAGGTGTAGTTGACACTTTTAAAGTGTGTAATGAGAGCTACAAATCCATCTTTGGATCATTAAAAATGGTTGCTTGGATCTCAAGTTATGATCCTTGGAAGTTGGTACCCTAGCCACTTTGTTCCATAACTTAGAAAAATTTCTAAGTTTTTATGGTTACCCCTTTTACAAGTTATCTCACTTTCTTTGGTTTTTCTTGATGAATGATGATTACAATCACACATTAACATCATTTTAGGGTTAAGGAACCATAAATTGTGAAAAATCTCAAAAAGTCAAACTTTGACTTTTGTGCACAGTTGACTTTTTCTCAGATGAATTCCAAACTGTGCGATCCTCTATGAAATCAAATCCTTGACCTAAATCAAACTTAATAGATGGATTCCATAGGTGATATAGGGTGTATTGAATCATGTCCCAAGGTTTGGGAGCATGTCCTGGTCAAAAGTCAAAGGCACAATTGACTTTTTCAACAAAACCCTAATTGTGGTTCAGATGAAATTGAAACTTGTGGATCAAGCTTCTTGGATTAATCCATTGTTGCAAATGGATCAATTTAGTGTATTAGAGACCCTCAAATCATGTCTTGAGGTCTTGGCTCATGTTTTGTCCCAGAAGTCAACTTAGGGGTGAATTAGGTCAAGAAACCTTAATTCCTGATTTTTGATAAATGCATCCGCCGAGGTTAAATTGACTTGATGATTGGGTTCATGAGGTCCCATGGAGTATCTTAGGTTATGCTTTGAAGCATTGGCTCATGCCCAGAGGAAAATTTCCACCTGGAGGCCCTGGTCGACCAAAACCCTAATTTGGTGACACTGGCGATCGTGAGGCTTAATCCACTTGGAATGCTGCAACTTTGTGCTTGATCCTTGATGTGGGGTCCTCTTGATCCTTTATGGATGTTCTGAGAGGTTAGACAAGTTGAAGATCATGTCTTTTCTTGATTGATCCTTTGTCTAAGGCTCAGAGAGGGCTCAAAACCCTAATCCTTGTTTGTAGTGAATGCTCACCCATCTTTGGGGGGACTGATGAGGCATAATGATACATCCATATTGTGGTGATGATTTACACAATGATGGGAAATCTTAGTGGTTAAAATTTGGGGTATGACAACCCTAAATCCTTATTTTCTACTTTACAAAATTCTTAATAAGAATTCTCATTCTGCCCTAGGTCTTGGTCTTCCTTTTATAATCTTCAGCTATCCATGGGCTTCGAAATATCTATTTAATTATTCATTGATCCATGTTCTAATTGATCCTTAAATCTTGGACCAAATCTGCAACAACTTGCTATATCAGACCAAGATGTCGAATACACAAGCTAGGACATCTTGTCTGACATGTCTTCTTTCAGCAGAAATCTTAATGTTGGAACATCTTGTTCAACACTTTGTTTTACCAAAATTTAGTCAAATTTTTTAGAGCTTTAAGTTTAAAACCTCATCTGCAGTTGCTAACTTTTATATTCAATGGAGGTTTAAAACCCCAAATCCAGTTACTAACTTTTATATTCAATGGAGGTCTAATACCCCATCTGCATTTACTAACTTTTATATTTATTGGAGGTCTAAAACCCCATATGTTATCTTATAATTATCTCTAAACCATTGTAATAGCTAGTTGACATTTAACACACTTTAAATTTGAATTGATGATATTTAACTCATTTTTTTCTCTTTTTCCTTTTTCCCTTTTCTCTAACGGTAACTATAACGGTCGTTTTACAAATTTATCTATATATAATTTAACTTCTTTCATAAATTTCACATCATTCTCAAATATCTATCCATATCTTTCAAGTGGCTAAATGTTTTCTTTTGTTCATCACTCTACTTTTCATTATTTTATTCCTCATTAGTATTATCAAGCGTGAAGAACTAGGTAAAGATTATGTAGCATTAATGATATTTATTGTTTTATCATTATTAGTCTTAGCTTGGTTTATTAATAGTGGTTTTTGAATAAAACATGATCATGGTTTTTGTAATGTTATTGACTAAATTGATATATATATATATATATATATATATATATATATATATATATATATATATATATATATATATATATATATATATATATATATATATATATATATATATATATATATATATTTGTTTATGTATTAAATTTTGATTATGTTTATTTAAATTCTAGATATAATCATGTCAAATGTTAAGCATCAGTTTAAAATTTTAAGAATAATTAGGGACAACTACATAACATGGAATAACAATTTAATAAAGTACCTTGCATGTGAGGGACTCGACAAAATCCTTGAAAGAGAAAATTCAGGAAAGTCAGTTGTTGACCCAGAAGAGATGACAATAAAAAAAATCAAAAGTAAATAGAATAATCAAACAGCACCTTGACGATGGTTTAAAAAAACAGAATATTCAAATACAAAAGATCCCAATATTTTGTGGGACAAACTTAAGGCAAGATTTGGACATCAGAGAAAAGTCTTGTTGGCCTCATTAATGGATTAGTGGAACAACTTAAGGTTCCAAGATTATAAAAGTGTTGTTGCATATAACTCTTTCATGCACCAAATTATAGCACAATTATAATTTTGTGGCATAGTTATAACCGAAGAAGAAAAGTTGGAAAAAAATTTCAACTTTTCATGCATCCCAAGTTTTGTTGCAACAATAGTACAGAATGAGAGAATTTTCTGAGTATTCTAATTTAGTTGCAGCCCTTATAGTAGCATAACAAAATAGTGAGCTCCTTATAAAAAACCATATGTCACGTCCCACAGGAACAATAGCATATCCCAAGATAAATGCCACAACATTTAATCAAAGGCGTGGTGGCTATAATTGTAATAAAAAGCGTGGAGGTTCTGCTCGTTTTGAGGGTCCTAGTCGACGTGGATATCACATCCGAAACCACTTTCGTGGTCGAGGTTGTGGATGGAGTTATGTGTATAATTATAGATTTTTCATATATGACCAAACTAACAAGAATTCTCAAGGTAGGGATACTTATATTCAAGAGGGTTCCTCGAGGAATCATGGTGATTTGTGTTATAGATGCGGAAAGAAAGGTCATTGGTATAAGACATGTAGAACACCATAATATTTGTGTAAGAGAAACAAGGCATCTATAGAGGGAAAGAGGAAAGAAGTAAATTTTAATGAAATTGAACTCAAAAATGATACTACATGTCTTACGGTTGCTGATTTTGTTGAAGGATTAATGGATTAAGAAACTTTTTGAATAATGCGTGATATGCTTGTATTAATTTTATATTTGAATTATGTACGAAGTTAAGAATTTGTATGTTATTTGGTATATCCAATGTTTGCATGAAATAATAATTTTAAATATGTTGTATTAATTTACTCTCTATTTAATCTTATTTCTATTTTAAGAAGGTTAGAAATGAAACATGTTGAAGACATTTGCATTCCAGACAGTGTAACTACCCACACAATCCTCAAATGTAAGCAATATTTTACTGAAATAAATCCTACTAAAGGTATAATAAATACAATCTCAAGTACTACAGATTTGATTGAAGGAACAGGTAATGTTATGTTCATATGACCAAATGGAACAAAGTTTGTTATTAATAATGCTTTATACTCTCCAAAATCAAAGATAAATTTGTTGAGTTTTAATGACATATATTGTCAAGGATATGATTCTGAAACTGCGACTGAATGTAATATGAAATATATTAATATTACTGCTAATGTTTTGGGAAAAAAGAAATCTTTAAAAAAAAAACTACCAAAATTGCCTTCTGGATTACATTATACTTATATACATGAAATTGAATGTAATTTAGTAGTAAAAGACGATCCCAAAATGATAAATTTATGGCATGATCGTTTAGGTCACCCTGATTCAACAATGTTGCGTAAGATAGTTGAAAGTACCCATGGTCATCCATTGAAAAGATTAAAACTTACAAAAGAAGATAAATCATGTGAATCTTGCTCTCTTGAAAAACTAATAACAAAGCATTCGACAGGTAAGATTCAGACATAATCACATGCATTTCTTGAAAGAATTCAAGGCGATATATATGGACCTATCCATCCACCATCAGTACCATTCAGGTACTTTATGGTATTAATTGATACATCTAGTAGATGGTAGTATGTATGTTTATTGTCAAGTAGTGATGTGGCATTTGCAAAATTTCTTGCACAAATATTTAAACTAAGGGCTTAATTTCCTGATTACACTATAAAAATTTAGACTTGACACTGCTGGTGAATTTACATCAGAATCATTTAATAATTATTACATGTCAATTAGAATTACAATTGAACATCATGTTCCTCATGTGTATACACAAAATGGTTTAGCCGAGTGTTGAAAAGTATTTCGGGGGTGTTTTATCGTATCCACGGGGATTGTATGTGTATTGCCGCCGTTCTATAGTCGAAATCGTTTTAAACTTAGACTAACAAAGATTTTGGTTGTTTTGTAACGGACCGTTTGCATAAGAATTTAGTAACAACGGTATAGAAATTGGTTTTCAAGATTTGGTAAAAGTATGCCAAGATTAGGGTCCGACAATCCGTTTTATACGTATTTACTCGATAAAGGATGTGAACTTGTTAACGATGAATATAATCATGTTTCCCACAACAAGTTTATCTCTAACACTTGTTGTGGGATTTACCATATTGATCCTTAGATGATCTCTCACTCCAACTATCAATATGATAACATTCAAGATCAATATTTATGAACATCAACTTTCAAAACTATCTCTAGCCTCATGATTGTTGATGGATTGAAACTTAGGTCAAGTTTTAGAACATATTTCTCAATCATGAACTAAAATAAAATATAAACCATACAAACAAAATTTTTCACCTATATTTATCATCAACAAAGTTCACACACTACAATTAAGATCAATACATACAAAATGATTTATTACCTACCACTAATCTTGACACAAGATGTGTTTAGCTACACATATTCATGGTAGCTTGTTTCACAGGTTTCGGGAGGAGATGAAAAAGCATCCGCGTCGAATAATCGAGATCAGATGCAAATCCAGCTTCTCAATGTGAATTATCACTCTTAGATGAAGAAAAGTCAGAAAACTAGGTTATGGTGTGATAAAATGAGGTTATGATCCCAAGAAATTACATAAAGTGCTTTTATAGTACACTTAAAATCAACCCAGTTCGCATTGCAAACTTTTCATTCTCCTAGCGAACTACGAAATTGGCACCTGAAGTGCCTCTGATAAGCTAAACCGCCTTTGAGTTTCTGCATATGTTCGCAATGCGAACTTTTATTCGCAAAGCGAACTATTCGCCTACAAGTTCGCAAAGCGAACTTAGGCCCCTTTAGCTACTGCCTTATCCAAGGTGTCCTTTTTCCCTTTGTCAGGTCTTCGATGGAGCGATGAATCAGCGAACCTTCGCTGGGAAGTTCGCAAAGCGAACTTTAGTCCCTTTTCTTACTACCCAAAGTCTGGGACTGTTCGCTGGAGCTTCGCCAGATGTTCGCAAAGCGAACATTCGCTGGCAAGTTCGCAAAGCGAACTTTCTGATGTTTCTTCCTTTCTTTGGCAACTTGGATCCTTTCTTTGTGTCTTACTTCTTTGATAAATTAGTACCTTTTCCTGCACAATAACACACATATTACAAGCACCAAAGGCAATTTTGCAATGTTTGAAGAATGACAACAATTCAAGAATAAAATCCACAATTAAACATAAAAGAGTTGAAAAATGCCAAGTACAAATGATAAATATAAGGCATATTTGACATCTAACAAACTCTCCTTAACTAACTCTTTGCTTGTCCTCAAGCAAAGTATGCCTCTCATTGAAAACAAGAGGATTTGCTCAAGCATTTAACTCAACCAAGAAAAGATATAAGGCTCAAATAAACAACAAATGCAAACAAGCAACGATTACAAATTCCAAGAATCGAACAATGTAAAAGAACTTGATTCTTAAACAAATATCAAACAATGTTTCAAGTAACAACTAAACTATCACGCTCATATCACTCTAACATACCTCTTCAAAAAAGAATTGAAGGAAAAATGCGCTTACAAGCGCGGGCCAATTTTGTTCATCTGACAAATGATGCAAATACAAATCAATTCATACAATATCTAAACGATCAATAAATAAATCATGGAACCAAAAAGATCACTAAGGGCTTTTAAGGTTGTAGCTTGGTCGGGTTAACAATAAAGAGACATTCCTAAAGGCCATTGAATCAAAATTTCTGATGCAAAAGAACATTCACTATACAAGGTATTCACACATCTCAACTTCATTCACCAATTTCATTCCTTTATCACAAACCTTCTCAAACTTCCTTATGCACAATTATTTGGTCTCTATTTTTCTCATTCAAGTAAGCATTATTTTTCTTTGTTTTTCACATTCACATTCACATTTTCTTTTCTTTTCATGCTTGCTTGAAATTTTTCAAAAATTTGAGCAATTTACTAATCTTCTTTTTCATTCTCCCCAGCTTATTTTCAACTAAACCTTAAGTGAATGCTCCTTGCTTTTTAAGGCAAGGAAATCAATAAAAACAAAGTTCCAAGGTTCAAGAAGAAAATTTTTTAAATCTCTCAAAAGTTAAATGATGAACTTGATTTTCAAATTATGTGCAACACAAAATTCATCACTAAAATGAGATCTAAACTGTTTAGGCTCAAAGGGCTAACGAATACTCACTACTCATGGGTAAATCACTGTTTGGAAATGGTTATGCTCATTATCAACAAATGCCTTGATCATTTCTAATGCTTCCACAAAATCACACAAATCATAAGATAAAGCATGAATTAAAAGTATAAAATAAAATTCATCAGCAATCCTATGCATTTAGTAGGCCATGGAGGTTTGTCACCATTTTGGTTTTTGGACCTAAGTGACATAAGCAATCAATAAAGTTGTAACAAGAAACAAAATTTCATTTGCACAAAGACTAGAAGTTCTAACACATTCTAAATCCTAGAAATAGGTAACCATGTACCTTGCCAAGAATTACATGCTTAAATACTGTCATTGTCATCCAAACTTGGAAGAATCTTCTTTGATGAACAACAATCACCAACCTAGAAGTTCCTTTCAAAACCACACCTAAAAATGGAAACATTAAATTCCCACAAGCATACCAACATAATACAATAATAATCAAAACTTAAAATAAAAATGAAACTGAATAAATTCAACTGAAAAATAAAATACTAATAATAATAGTACAATAGTGTCATGGTGTAAAACACTAACAAAAGTCATCAGTACCTCATAAGGTTACAAAGTACATCAAAATATCCCAAAATAATCCACATAGTGGATAAAGTACAATAATAAAACTGATACATAAAACATAACAAGAAAACTTCACTTTGAAGATCAAAGGAAGTACAAAATGACATCATCAAAACTAGTCCTCTTCGAACTCAGAACCTGACACCTCAATCTCCTCTTCCTCGGAACCAGACTCAAACCCATATACCTCAACCACCTCCTCATCATCATCATCCGCATCAGCATCCTCCTCAGGCTCAGCTGCCTCTGCTCCCCCTCAAAAAACTGGCTTGGCCTCAGGCCAACCAGCATGAGCTAGGAATTTCTCCCTAGTCATCATAGAGTGATCCACGGAGGGCTCACGAATCTGCAGCTGTAATACCTACATAGAATCATGTAAATCCATCATGGCGCGCTGAGAAGCCGTCATCCAGTCCTAATTGTACTGGCATATCTCTTGCTGATACAGGTAATAACCTTGAGAACCATAACCACTCGATCTATCACCAGCACCTGTGCCGACATCAGTACCAGCACCTGAAGACTCACCTCACAACCCCTTTGGTTTACAGAATTTGTCCATATATCAGTCATCAATAGCGGCCGGGTTGGTAGCCTGACGGCGTGTGGGGACATTAACCCCCGCATGAACACAAAGGGCCATGATAAGACAAGGGAAGGCAAGATGACAGTTCTTCCGTGAAATTGAACCAAGTTCACTTTCCACAATAGCCCTCATCTCATCAGCAATAATCCTGGCCACATCAACTTGGACATTTAGCATGATGCTATGGACCAAATGTGCAAGGGGTATGGTGATAGTCGAAGAATGCGACTTTGGCTTAATGTTTGTAAGAACCAAAAGTAAGATCAATTGGGAAAAAGGACGCATGTTCTCTCGACGGTACCTGCGTGCAACCCCAGATGGGTTTAACTCAACAGTTTTGCCTTCATGCAATAAATTTCTAGTAATGGCATCAGTGTCTCTATGCAGTCTCAAAGTTATGTGGTAGGTATTTATCTCATTTTCTCTCAACGGGAGCGGGTTCCCAAGAACCGTGTTAATCGTCGCCCGATCAAACAACACCTCTGTTCCCAAAACCAAGGTCTTCCACCCAAATTCCTCCCCATCATCCGGGAAGGCATTTGCATAAAATTCCCGTATCATCTCCACGTTATAGCTATCCACAGGTGTAATCAACTTCCCCCACTTCTTTCTTTTAAGGAGTCAAGTTACCGCCCGGTAGCTTCCTTGTGGGTTCAAGTTAAATCTTTTCTCAGGTAAGATCGTCCTTCTCTCAAGAGTCAGGTACCGGGCAGCCTGTTTTGCCCCTTTGAAACAGTCATTATCGAACTGAATTGGAACCGGTCGTGAAGTGATTCCGGTCTTTCTCTTTTTCGATGGAATAATTTTTGGAGCCATCTGCAAAAACCATCAGACAAAACAACAACCAGCCAGCAAACAATCCATTAGATAAAGAACAAAGCAGTATATCAGAATCCCAAACAAAAACAGTAAAAAATAATTCAGAAATCTGGTATGTTCGCCCAGAATTTCGCAAACCGAAGTCCTGGCGAACATTCGCCCCAGATTCGGTAGGCGAAGTTCTGGCGAATGTTCGCCCCAGGTTCGCAAAGCGAACTAGTGGCGAACCTGCGATTTTTTTTCATAATTAACAGCTTCTGCCAATGCACACAAAATTGCTCAATCTTTCACAACCCAACCTCTATTCTTAGGGTTTGCATAAAAACTCAACATGAAACCACAAACAAACCTTAAAAACAGAGGTGCATTGTACCACTTTTAAACCTAGAATCAATTGGTCTCTAATGTCATCCTAACCTAACCTAACCACATGTTCTAACAAAAATTAACAGAGAGAAAGAGAATCAAACCTGGACTTGTTGAGAACTTGGAAAATTTTGTGAAAAGATGTAAGAACAGAGAGAGCACGTGAGAGTTCAAAATGTTCTTGTGTTTGTGAGCAAGTGAGAATGTGAGAGTCGCAATGTGAGTGTAGGGTTACCTCACAAAATCATAAAAAGTGGGTCAATGGTCCAGGTGTGGTCCACCACTTTTTTAAACCCTTTTTTTTAATGAGGTGGCAGCAAACAATTTGTGTCTGTCTCGTTGAGTTCGCAATGCAAACTGGCCAGTGAACGCTCGCCCCAGGTTCGCAAAGCGAACTCCCAGCGAACAAGACAGACTTTTGAAAATTTTTGTACAGACTGCTACCACACTTCCTACCAACTCCAAACAACATAATACTAAAAAAACAGTAAGAAAAACAGAAATACTTACAATGTTAGGGTGCCTCTCAACTAGCGCTTTGTTTAACGTCATTTGAGCTCGACGGTCCAAGATGATCTTAATGATCATCTAGAAACACTGCGCAATTTTCTCGATCAATTTCTCCTCCGAGATAGATTTTCAGACGTTGGCCATTCACAGTCCAACTTTCCTTTCTCTGCAAGTCTTCAATGACTATCGCCCCATAATGTTTGATCTCCCGAATCCGGAATGTTCCAGACCACTTAGATTTCAATTTTTTAGGGAATAGTTTTAATCGAGAGTTGAAAAGTAAGACTAGTTGCCCTACTTCAAACTATTTGGTCATTATCTTTCTGTCATGGTAACTTTTCACTCGGTCTTTGTAAAGCTTGTTGGAGTCATACGATTGGAGGCGTAATTCCTCCATTTCATGTAATTGTACCTTTCTTTTCTCTTCGCTTAAAGTTGGATCGAAATTTAGGAATTTCAAGGCCCAAAATGCCTTATGTTCTAACTCCACCGGCAAATGACAATTCTTACCATAGACCATTTTGAAAGGTGTGAGACCAATCGGAGCCTTAAAAGCTGTCTGATAGGCCCACAAAGCATCGTCGAGCTTGTTTGACCAGTCCTTTTTTGAGGTCGACACCGTTTTTCGAAGATCCTTTTAATTTCTCGGTTTGATACCTCTGCTTGCCCATTAGCCTGAGGATGGTATGGTGTTACAACTTTGTGCTTTACACCATACTGCTCCAAGAATTTTTCCAACTGAGTGTTGCAAAAGTGGGATCCTTCATCACTTATCAACACCCTCGAAGTACCAAATCGAGAAAAAATGTTTTGCTTTAAAAATTTTATCACAGTTTTTTCGTCTGCTTTAGCACATGTTATCGCCTCTACCCACTTGGATACATAGTCAACTGCAACCAAAATATACTCATTGGAAAACGATGATGGAAAAGGTCCAACAAAGTCTATTCCCCAACAATCAAACACCTCGACTTCCAATATGTTTTGCAACGACATTTCATCCCGTTTTGAAATTCCACCACTCCTTTGACACTTGTCACAACTTTTCGCATGGAGGTTTGCATCCTTAAACAATGTTGTCCAATAAAAGCCTAATTTTAGGACTTTTGTTGCCGTTCTCAAACCATTGTAATGCCCTCCATACGGCAAATTGTGACAATGCCAAAGTATATTTTTTGCTTCATCGCTAGTGACACACCTTCTCAACAAATTATCACATCCTAACATAAAAAGATATGGTTCATCCCAAACATAAAAATTGGCTTCCGATAAGAATTTCTTTCTTTGGTGCCAAGTTAGATCTTCCGGTATAAATCCGGTTGCTTTGTGGTTAGCAAAATCTGCGAACCAAGGTCTAACTTGTACCCGAAATATTTTTTCATCTGGAAACTCTTCTCGGACCTCATTTTCTCGGTGTGTTACTTCTACATTGACCAAACGGGATAAATGATCCGCTACCAAGTTTTCATACCCCTTCTTGTCACGAATTTCTAAATCAAATTCTTGTAACAAAAGGATCCACCGGATTAGCCTTTGCTTTGAATCCGACTTGGTAAGCAGATATTTAATGGCCGAGTGGTCAGTGTAGACTACAACTTTTGAACCAATCAAGTAAGACCGAAATTTCTTGAGAGCAAACACTATAGCGAGTAAGTCTTTTTCTGTGGTGGCATAATTCACTTGTTCCTCATTTAAAACTTTACTCGTGTAATTGTCATACCCCAAATTTTGACCACTGAGATTTCCCATCATTGTGCCAATCATCACCACAATATGGATGTACCATTATGCCTCATAAATCTCCTCAAGAATTGTTGAGCATTCCCTACAACTAAGAATTAGGGTTTCAAGCCCTCTCAGAGCTCTTAGGCAAAGGATCAATCCAGGAATAACATGATCTTCAACTTGTATAAACCTCTCAAACATCCACAATGGATCAAGAGGACTCCCACATCAAGGATCAAGCACAAGGCTACAACATTCCAAGTGGATTAAGCCTCAAGATCGTCAGTGTCACCAAATTAGGGTTTTGGTCGACCAGGGCCTCCAGATGGAAATTTTCCTCTGGGCATGAGCCAATGCTTCAAAGCATAACCCAAGATACTCCAAGGGACCTCATGGGCCCAATCATCAAGTTAATTTAGCCTCAGGGGATGCATTCACCAAAAATCGGGAATTAGGGTTTCTTGACCTAATTCACCCCTAAGTTGACTTTTGGGACAAAACATGAGCCAAGACCTCAAGACATGGTTTGAGGGTCTCTAATAAATTACATTGATCCATTTGCAACAATGGATTGATCCAAGAAGCTTGATCCACAAGTTTCAATTTCATCTGAACCACAGTTAGGGTTTTTGAAGAAAAAGTTAACTGTGCCTTTGACTTTTGACCAGGACATGCTCCCAAACCTTGGGACATGATTCAATACACCCTATAACACCTATGAAATCAATCCATCAAGTTTGATTTAGGTCAAGGACTTGATTTCATAAAGGATCGCACCGTTTGGAATTCATCTGATAAAAAGTCAACTGTGCCCAAAAGTCAAAGTTTGACTTTTTTATTTTTTGATCAATTATGGTTCCCTAACCCTAAAACGATGTTAACGTGTGATTGGAATCATCATTCATCAAGAAAAATCAAGAAAAGTGGGATAACTTGTAAAAGGGGTAACCATAAAAAACTTAGAAATTTTCTAAGTTATGGAACAAAGTGGCTAGGGTACCAACTTCCAAGGATCATAACTTGTGATCCAAGCAACCATTTTGGTTGATCCAAAGATGGATTTTTAGCTCTCATGGCACACTTTAAAAGTGTCAAATACACCTCATTCCAATTCCTCATGGATTTTAAGTTAGAGAGTGACCAAAATGACAAAACCACAAAAATGGCATTTTTCCAACACTTAGTGAAATTTTCACTAAGTCAGAATCTGTTTCACTTTTTTCAAAATGTAGGGGCATTTTTCACTTGGATCCAAAAAGTGTCAAGACAAACTATGTTCACACATATGTTTTACCATATGAGAGCTTTCCAAAATGGCCAAGAACTCCATCAAATTCAATTTGAGCTAAGAGTTATGACAGTGGCAATATGCCTTGCTGCAACTGTCATGACAAGGCAGATTTGTGCATTTTGCTTGATTTGATCAAATTGTGCAAATGACAAACAAGTTTATCCATTTGAACACCTCAGGGGGGGACCAAGGAGGAACAAACACTGATCCATAAGCCTCTCAAGTCTTTGGAACTAAAAGTAGCATGCCAAACCTAAAAATGCCTAAAAAGGGGACAAGACTCCAATTTTGTTTTGGAGCATTCAATGGATGCACCAAGGTGGCATGAACTGAGTCTTTTCCAACTAAATGAGTCAAGGATGATCTCTGAACTAGGGAACCAAAGGCATGTGCTCTAACCTCTAGTCAATGGCTAGAGGAGACTTAAGATTCCAAAGTGATGCAATTGGACAATGAGCTGCTGTAGTTGCCATTCACTATTGCTTGCAAAACAAACTTGCTCTACTATAAATAGAGCTCATTTGTGCTCAGTTTAAGTACACCAAAGGCCTACAACACTTGCCTTTCTCAAAATCATCTTCTCACTCTCAAAAATGCCTTTCTTAGCAAGTCACTATCGAATTTTTCAGTAGAGAGGAATTCCACTCAAACCAATTGCTCTAACACCTCATAAACATCATATGTGAGCTGATCAAACACTAAACACACAACTGTAACACTGATTTCTCAGAATCACCAGCCAGTTGCTCAAGTTTTCAACCAAGTTGCAGTTGAGATGCCATGAAGTGATCCAGCCATTTCCAATCGAGTCCAAGCATTCAAACAAACTCCATATGGTGTAGGGAAGCTGTTCAGATCATCATAACTCATCTATAACACCTCCAACTCAAAAATCACATTGCTCTTGCTGTCACAACCTTCAAGTAAGCCTAAACTTGGTCATCTCTTAATATATGCATATTTCCTCGCACAATACTTTTGCCAAATGTTCATAATCATGCATAGAATGTTTCCCCTCAATTAATTGCTTTGTTTGAATCGAGTATCAAAATTCTCATCCTTCATGCAAATTTTAGGGTTCTTGAGGTTTTGTCTTGATTTCTTATTCCATGCTTAAAATAAATGAAATTAAAGACCATAGACATGATCGTGAGGTGAAAACGAGCAGATTGATATGCGGATTGTATGATTTCATCAAGTGTAACACCTCAAAATTTGCCCTCTTGCTTTTAGCTCTTACTGGCTTATGTTTCATTGCATTGCATTTAGATCTTACTCCATCTCACATATCATTTCATGTTGCATAAGGGCATGTGATCAGTGGATTGCAAAACATTGACTATTCGAAACAAGAAAACAAGATCCAAGGGTCTCCCAACAAGTCTCAAGGGTCTCTTACATCTCACATGATCTCAATTAATTCCACAAGTCATTGGAAGATGGGAATTCATCAAGAAGATGGGGCAGTGCATCATCTCCTATCAAACAGTCCAAATTAGGGTTTGTGGTTCAAGCAGTCTCCTGATGAAATTTTGATTCAAACTTGATCTCAATGTTTTCTGCATGATATCAAGTATTTAAGGATGGAAGATTGCCCATTGGTTCCTTTCAGAAGAGGTTCAATTGACCAGTTGCTTGAGAATCAAGAATTTGGGGAAAAGTCAACTGTGCAGAAGAAAAAGTCAACTCCTGACTCTTTAAGGTCACATTCTTATCCTTTAAGTCAAATATGATCATTGGTGAAGATTTGAGCAAGAAATAGGGGATTCTATGGATATCTGTCAAAGCGCGGAGTAGAGAATCGAAACCGGAGCCCAACACCATCTTTTAAGCAAAATTGGGCGAAATTGACTTGAGTAATCGATTACCCTGTGTCAGCTTGCAAATTTCTGCTGCTTTTTTATGACAGCTCCATTGCACACTTGGGTTTTGATTCTATAAGGCATTATAGCAGCTAATGGAATATTCTAGACATCTCTAGACATTTCAACTCAATTCAATTCCAAGAGCATTGATTCTAGTGCTTCACTTCCAATCAAGTGTACCATATTCCTTGTCTTCCAAGCATCTCCACCTTTGGATGTTGAAATTCAACTTGGGATTATTACCGAGTTGATCCTAACTAACCGAGTTAACTAACTTGACTCGGTGAGTTGAGTCTAACTAACTCCAACCCTAGCTCCTAACCCAAAGCTAAGTCCAAAGCTAATCCCAAACCTCCCACACTCCAAACCTAAAGTCTATATAAGAAACCCTTCACTCATTTCAAATGGGAGACCATTATTCACCATTTTCACCAAGTTTCTCACATTGCACTTTTAATTCTCTCTTCCAAACCCTCACAAAAAGCTCTTATTTCTTGAAGGATAATCACTTTTTACATTGAAAAGTGATTAATTCTTGAGCTCAAACTCCATCATTTGGCTTTCTTTGGTTGGATTTCTGGAAGTTCAGATTATTCTACTTCACTCCAAGGGTTTCACACCATTTATTTTGGTGCGAGTTCGATCTCGTTGATTTTCCGCGACTTTGCTCGGTTTCGACGCGTTTCGGCTACTAATCGAGGAATCTCTGGTTTTCTTGAATTTTCTGCACCAAGATCACTTTGCAACAATTACCAAAGCAAATCTCCGCTTTGTAGGTTGGTTTTCCTCAAATCTACACTTGATTTAGCTTATTCGCAACTTATTCGATGTAGTTCTTTGGTGATTTTGGTTTGGATCCATGGTGCTTGAATTTGATTCTTGACATTGATGATTGTTGGATCTAATTGATGATGACTGCTGTGATTGAACAAAATTTTCGTGCATGATTGTTTACATGATCATTTGGATGCTTGGATAAGTGATTTACTGCTGAAAAGTGCTTTTCAAAGTTGAATTTTTGCCTTTGTTTCAGTGGTAATCGATTACTCTAACAGAGAAATTAGTTAATCTACCTTATTTTCACGTTTTTAGCCAATTTTCAACTGAGTAATCGATTACCCTATGTGAGTAATCGATTACCACTGAAGCAGATTGTGTTTTTCTTGCATTTTCTTGCTTGTTTGAGATCTCTTGCATGTCTAAACTTCATGGATGGGTCCGTTGATGATTAGTGGACTATTCTTGAGCTGATTCACTTCACACTATTGCATGAGCATTATTTTTCGACACGCGGTTCTTGATTGTTAATCGATGAATGTTTATATTTACGTTGTTGATTAATCGATGTAATGAGCACATAATGCACACACATTGAGATTGTTAATTGTTAATTGATGCTTGTGTTGCTAGAATTGCTATGTGCATGTTCATTTGCTTTCTATTTCAAGAGGTGCACATTTGTTTTAATTTGTTCACATGCTTAACAATGTGTATTCTCTTACAATGTGCATTATTCCATGGTGATTTCAAGAATCGTTTATAATGATTTACGGTGTAATTGTGATCATGTTTGATTGAATAGTGTGCAAGGCTTGAAGCATGTTTGTTTTTTTACGAATGAATCATTTGTGAGTGCATGCTGCCTCTGAATTTTCATTGCTGTCTACACACATATGTGCTGTTGTATGTGCTGCCATTTGCTTTTTACACCCATTTTGTATGCTGAACATGTGCTGTTAATTGCTGTTTGGTACAAGATGATGGATTTTACCGCTGCATTGCACTTAGGAGCTGTAATTGTTGCCGTTTTCATTGTGTCCTCCCATTTTATTTTCTTATTTGGGTAGCATGATATGTTGTTTTGTGTAGAATTGTCTTCACACCTTTAGGATCCTTCTTCCATTGATTCTTAATTTGTTTGATCATTACTTGTTATTCTTTCCTTATTTCACTACTTGTAAATAGATTTTGAACTAATCTTTTCATGTAGGTGCTAATGGTGAGTAAGTGTGTGGATATGATTCCACATACACTTTTTTCTTTCATCTTCTCTTGTCTCTTTTAATCATTCAACTTGTGATCATGATAAGCATTTATATGCTCTTTTTGAATAACTTCTTTCTCCTCCCTTTTGAGTTATAACTCATCTTCTACTTTAGAAGTGAGTTGTTTAACTCACTCTTCTTCTCCTTTCTCTTAGGATTAGGTTTCTTATACCACATTAACCATAGGAACATCCATGTATGATAACTTTAGGGTTTGAGTCTTAGTCCCCCCTAGATTTTTACCTTATTGATCTTTGAGTCCTTTCTCTCCTCATCTCAAAACAAAAATAAAAAACACTTAACAAAAAGGCATAACATGTATTGTATTTGAGCCTTTCATGTGAGAATAAGATAATGAGGGGTCTTCTCTCATTTTCTTAGAATGTTTAGCGTACGTCCCGTCTTGGGTCGATATGCGAGGCATTCGATCCTACATGAGAGACTTAAATACAATGCGTGTTACAAAACACAAACAACTTCAAAAACACTTCTTGTCTAAAAAACACAAAACAAATTCAAACCTTTTCATCCTACGGGATTGCTAAGTTTCAAAACTCATTTTCAGAAAAGGGCACGTTACTTCCGTCTCGTTGCAAACAGGCATCGACCCTAACTGCCGGACGCGAACTTAACATCGCTCATAAAAAAACACAGACTTGGTTAAGTCGAACTACGACTACTCTGACTTCCTCTCTCTGGTTAGATTGAGGATACGTAGGCACGAGACAGCGATGTCTTGGAGAGCAACCTCCTCCATAGTTCGTGTCCGAACTACGTTGACTCTGATTTTCCTGTTCCCGAGGGAATACATAGGCCTAGGACTCCGAGGACGTCCTATCGAGTCACTTCTTTTTTTTTCTCCTTCGTTTCTTCGTTCTTCTCCGTTCTCGTTTCTTCTCCTTTCCAGTAGTAGTGGAGCTCCAGACGACGACACCCTTTGATCGAGACAACAAGCGTGGATCCCATCGAGTACGATGGACGTGTTGGGTGCTAACACCTTCCCTTCACGTAACCGGCTCCCTTACCCATTTCTCTTGGTCGCAAGACCATGCTCTTTTCCTTCCCCTCAGGTTTATGCAATGTTTCCTTTCCCTCTCTTGGGATAAATACACATTGTTGGCGACTCTGTTTCAGCGCCACTTTCGCGTTTGTACTTGGATGAAAATCCCGGGAGCGACAGCTGGCGACTCTGTTGGGGAATTATTCTCCCTAAGCGAGTCAATCCTAACGCTTGTCTGTTTTTGTTTCATTGGGTGTTTTTGTGGAGCTGTAGTGCTGTATTTTTGTCGTTTTACTATATTTCTATTTACTGTATTATTGCTTTACTGTATTACTGTATTTATTTCATTCTTTACATTGCACATCATTATTATACTGGACTGTGCTGTGCTGGTTTTCTGTTTGGCGGGATGGGTATTCCGAGAGATAAGCCCATTACACAGGCTTGAGTACATACATAGGACTATAGTGGACGGTAGTGTGGCATACGTAGCGTCTTGTTATGTATGGTTTACACGAAATTCACAACTAGACGAGGTTTTCTTGGGAGATGTTCTGATTTGCGCGTCTTGTGCATTTCGGAGTGTTAACCTAGAAAGTTGTCGACGCTGGTGACCGATCATTGAGGACCTTAATGGAAACATCCCTCTCTAGTGGTGACAGTGGCAGCCCATATTCTGTGGCAAGCCCATTCGCACCCGAGGGCCCACTTTGGAACTTGTATAGGATGGCCTTTATTTTTGGGGAATCAGTGGATGATCTCTTTGTTTGGCGATAACATTGTATCCTATGGGCTGAATGTGCTATTGCTTCTCAAAATAGAGAATCCCAAAACTAAGGAACCGTTGTTTTAGTACCTACATGTGAGTATGGGCGGGTGTCTACAGGTTTGCAGGTAACCATGCCTCCTACATACCCTGATATTCTGGTATTTTCACAGACGGATGATGTAACTTATTACAGTCAGTGGGTTTATATCTACAATATTATTCTCAGATTTGTACAGACACCGTGCACACAGTCCAGCACAGACACAGAGCACGCTGATACCATGCCTTTTTGCATTGCATTATCATATCATAACATTCATGTTTGTCATTTACAGGTGCTTATTACACTTCTGATTCCAATCAATGGGCTCGACAGAGACAGTTCTCAAGAGAAAGAGTAATGTCGCCTACAAGTTCCCAGAACCTACTTTGGATTTACCGCATAAGGTGATAGATATGGCTGACCCGAGAGTTCTTGTCCACTTCCAGAAGAAATATGGGAAATTGGTTGAGATGGTCCGCAGAATCACACAGTATGAACATGATGCTCTTCACACGTTGCTACAGTTTTATGAGCCTTCGCTGAGATGATTTCTTTTTCCTGATTACATTTTGATGCCTACTTTGGAAGAGTTCTCATTTATTTTGGGAATTTCGGTCGAATCAGCTTTGCCATTCTTTTTTGGTAGTCATCCTAGCATAGAGGAGATTGCAGCTGCGGTACAGGTGAAAGATTCAGTTCTAAAAGGAAATGTGGCTATCAAAAATGGGGTCAAAGGTTTTCACTTAGCCTGAAGCAAAGAATTGGACAGTTTACAAGTCCATCCTGGCTTTGTGCATATACGGCACTGTGCTTTTCCCTAATCAACAGGATTTTGTGGATATGCAGGCTATAAGAGTTTTTGTTCTCAAAAACCCAGTTCCCACCTTGTTAGGAGATTTTTACTACTCTGTGCACTTCAAGAATGAAAAAAGAAGGGGAGGATCTGTCAATTGTTGCACTCCACTTTTATCTCATTGGCTTTTGAAGCATTTACCTCAGACAGGTGCTTTTGTAGATACAAAAGATTCTTTAAAATGGTCCAAGCGGATAATGGGATTGACTGCTAATAACATCATTTGGTTCGATCGTAAGTTGCTGGGAATAGAGATTATCACCAGTTGTAGGAATTTTCCCAATGTGCCTCTAATTGGCAGGAAAGGGGGAATCAACTATAACCCGATCCTGGCCATTAGACAGTTTGGATATGCTTCCAGGTGTCCTCCCACAGATCGGGATGTCGAAAAATCTTTGTTCTTTACAGGGATTGAAAATGAGGAAATGCTGCGAGAAGTTGTGAACGCTTGGGGGCACCAGCGTAAAACAGGAAAAACAGTCTTTGGAAAAATGGATTGCAGATCTTATCCTGAGTATGAAAGATGGATTGTAATGAAGGTGAACGAATTACTCTTGCCTTTTTCAAAGGAACCCCCTTTATATCCGGTAATGCCAAAGCAGCCTACTACGGTAGCTATCGAGGAGTTTGACAAACTGCAAGCTTTGGTGAAGGAGCTTCGGGTGGAGAATTCAGATTTGAGTAGTCTTCTTCAAAATGCTTTGCATGCCAACAAAGAGTTGGAGCATAAAGCCCAAGACGCCGGAAAAATCTTAGCTGCAAGAGAAAAGGATTTCGCCGAAAGAGCTCAACATTTCCAGAAAATTAGTAAAGGTGCCGATGCTGCCACTCAAGCTCACAAGAAGACCAAACAGACTTTAGCTCAGACTAAAGACATGCTAGCCAAGCTTCAGCAAGCCTGGGATGATGTCAGAATAGAGAATGCAGAGTTTCGAGAGCAATTAAAGGCCAAGGACGACGAGCTTCTTAGAGCGCATGAACAACGGAGAAAGCATCGGGAAGACTTTGGAAAAAGCCAAGAGCAGCTGAAGAATGTTAACGATGAATTGAAATTGTCCAAGAAAAAGCTTGAGGATGCCATGGTGGAGATGGGAAGACTCAAGATACAAGTTGGGGTGAAAAGGTTTAAGGAAGTGAGTACTGATGAAGCTCTTGATGCACGTGGATTCACTAGCCGAAGCTCTGAAGAAGAGAGACATTTTGATCAAAGAGATGATTGAAAGGCCAGATCATCAGCGCACCAGAATCCTTTTTGAAGAAATCAAGTATTCTAGCGACAAATTGAAAGATTTGGAGTTAGATGTTTGATCTTGCTTTCCCAACTCCTTAATGTAGTTTTGTTGATGTAATGTTGGCTACCATCAGGCTTGTTGATGGAGCAATTTCCTTGATGTACTTCCTGTCGCGGTGAAAATTGGATAACAAGCTATTAGTTAACTTGTATCGCATATTTTTAATGTCACCACCGTCTTTGATTTTATCCAAGGGAAGGGAGAAAGACCGAATACCCACAATGCAATGCAAATGCACTAAGATTCTAAGTCTGGGGGTTGGTTATACCTAGGGAAGGTGTTAGCATCTTAGATATCTGTAGTACTCTACAGGAACCTCTTGATTTTATTTTATTATCTGTTATCTGTTTTGCTAAGGATTTAAGGGTAGGTGATTTATTATTTTTTTCCTAAGCGTGCTCGACAAGATGTCGCATCTTGTGCCTACATATCCTGTCAGGAGGGAATCAGAGCACTTGTAGTTCCTTATTATTAAGGGTACTAAATGTTTTAAAGGTTTAGGAAAAGAAGATGAGTCATCATCTTAAGAAAGACCACCACAGTTTTAAAAATGTTTGTATGTTGTGGGGTATGGGATTGTATGTCCCTTTCTTTGAGATGATTAACATCTAATTCTCTTGTGTGGAGAATTAGGTAGGCTAAAGTTTGATTAAAAATCAAAGTTGTGGGGGACTAACCTAAGAAATCTATCCTAAGTTGTCTAATTGACTTATCTTAAGGTATCGATTATGATGCAAATGAAATGCACCATGCACAATAACGTGGTTATCATGCATGGGATTTTCCCTTGGATATTTTATGCGGTTAATTATGTTATTTAGGCGAGTGTGCTAGCAAAGTGATGCTAGACTTGTGTCCAGTGACCGGAAGGTTGAATGCGATGCCCTAAGGCGATCGACTTACATGGGTAGAAAATTGGCTCGACGTTGGATCGAGAGTTTTAATATTTTTTGAAAGGGGTTTGAGACAGAAGTGATAGCATGCATACATCTAGATAAACAGATAAAGGCGTAAGCAATATATAAATCACACACAAGCGTACACTCGAGAATCTATTTAGAGGACGACTTATTGAGGAAAGAGTTTTGAGTTATTCTTAAGGTTTATTGAGAAGAAGTTGTTTTAAGGCTTGTTGATGTGGGGATTTGTTAAGGATTACTTTTAGTTTAAAAGTTTCTTATTAATAAGATTTTGATATTGATTTTAATGTCCCAAAAATTATTATTATTGGAGATAGGAGGTTATTTAAATTTGAAAAAAGTTTTCTTAGATGAAAGGTTTTTTTCTAATTAAAGAGTTTTATTGTTAATAAGAGTTTTTAATTTTAATATTTATAAAAGGTTCATTACTTTTATTATTTGGAGATTAATTGTTATAAAGAAAAAAGGTGTTTTAAAAGAAAATTTTTTTACATGATTAGAGGTTTCTTATAAAAGGAGCTTAATTATTAATTAAAAGGAAAATCAATTTTAATATTAAAATGATTTCTAATATAAAAGGTTTTATATTATTTTAATCTTAAAAGGTCTTAATTTTAATTATAAAAATTTTAATTTTTGGTTAAAAAACTTCAAATTTTAATTATGATTATAAAAGTTTTAAATTAATTATTAAAAAGTTTTAATTCTAATTATCATTATAAAAAGGTTTGAAAAAGTTTTAAAATTAATTATTAAAAGTTTTAATTATTATGAAAAGAAATGGTTTTTTGGATTAACTAGGAAGGTTTTAAGTTAAATCATTATTAAAAAAGGTTTTAAATTAACTAGAAAATTGTTTTAATTTAATCATTATTTAAGAAAAAAGTTGAATTAAATTAAAATAAAGAAAAAAACAAAATCAATCGGAAAGAAAAAGGAAAAGGGGGAGTCCTCTTCCTCCAAATTAGGGTTAGAAGAGGAAAGCCGCCGCTCACTCTCTCGATCGCTTCCTCTCGAACCTTCCGTCTCTCTCGCTTCTTCTCGCCTCACTCGATTCATCTCTAAATCTCGTGTCCTCTCTCTTGATTCTTCTATCAGCCTCTCTCACCGCCATCTCCGTTCTCGCTCGCTCACTCGATTTCTCTCACGATCAAACAAAAATCAAACAAATAAACCCCACCCCCATGATTCCCAGCCCCATTTCATTAGCTTTTCATAGTTACAGATTACAACATGATTAAAGTGTAAAACGGAAAAAGGAAAATGGCTGGCGAAGGTTGAAGTTGTGATATGAACGGCTCTGCAAATCTCCAATCAGGGATGAGTTTCCTTTCCTCTACTTTACCTCTTGTGCGATTCGTGAAAACTTTATGTTGTTCTTTAGTTTTTTCACCTTTTCTGGATTTGATGTTGATGATTAATTGTTTGTTGGTGTGGCTGATGCGATTTCTGTGAGGTGATGATGCGCAAGTATTTTTTTTGAATCTCTGGGTTTGTTTTGCGATTTTGGTAGAGTATTTCGTAATGACCCTGGTTGCTGCGTATGGTGGTAATTTTCGTGTCCTGATGAAGAGAAATGTTCTTATATTTATAGGCCAATGATGATAAACCTTCTTTTGGAAATCTTTGAATGCTGTCTAAAATCGTTTTGGAAAGAAAACATTGATGTCTGATATATGCTTGATTTGGAGATTTTGAAGACTTTATTGCCGTGTTGAAAACTTTGATTTCCCTGTTGAATATTTGATTCGTTGCTTGGTTTGGAAAGTTTAATATTGTTTTGGGAGATTTGAATTCATTCTGATGTGATTTTCTGTAAGTTATTTTAGGAAATTGATGCCGGCGATATCTTGATATTGCCCTCAACTCTTAATTGGAAATGATGAAAAAATATGATTCTAACAAATATTCTGAGGCCAATTTGGAAGGTTTTGAAACTGATCTGGCAAGTATTTGGAATCGATTTTGAACATGTTTGTTGCAATCTGATATTGCGATTTGTAATGATCTCCCTCTTTGTGGTTACCATTTATTTTGATCCAAATATTTATGACTCAGAATGAGGTCGATTCTAATCACTCTATTCTCTTTTTCATGTATTACCTTTGGAGTAGCGGTTCGCTTGGCAGGAATTTGGAAGAGCTTTTTCTTTGCACGGGATCACATTCGGAGTTGGAGGTGTTTGTCGCTAGAGGCCATGTATGAAGTGATTTGGACTATCGACTTGGAATATCTTCATTACTTGAACAAGGTCCTAATATCCAAAGCCTTTTGATTGATGAAACTTGACGCTTGCGTTTTGGTAATGCAGGTTGAACAATGAGTGGAAAGGTTTTGAAACTGATTTGCTTGTGTGCCTGCATCGAAATATGTCATAATTACGCTAAATTGTTGATCCGGTTGTGGCTGCAAGGTGCTATTGGTAAGCTTCTCGTATCCGATTTCTTCTTGGTTGTGTACTGCTGTTATCGTAAAATTTTTTTGCTTTCGGTTCTGTCCTAACCATTTACTTTCATTCAGGTAACATATTCACACCAAGTCTTGGTAGAACTTCCAATTTGGTTTGACATATCTCCATAATGGAACAGAATAAACGGCTTAACGGTATCACGAATCCATTCAGGCCGTGCTTCTCAAATTCGAAAGATCAGAGGTATCTAAAGTCGAGGCTGCGGTTTGCAAGTCGTCGAGTTCATAGGTATTGAAATTCTTTTCTCGAAAATTATTAATTTGCTGAGTCTCTGAACTGATGGATATTGGTGTTTGGAATTCAATCTGCAGGTCATGAGATATTGCAGCTTAGTTCGTTGATTAAACAGAAAAGGACCTTCGGTCGCATGAGCTAACTGTAGATGCAAACAGACTTCAGGGAATCAATAACAAAGATGGTGGAACTTAAATTCTGACGTTTCCATGAGGTGTTCTCAGCTACTAGAAACAAAATTTCAATTGCCCATGATACTACTTCATCTCAATTACCAAGTGACAGATTTCCAACGACAGAGAAGCATCACATAGGAATAATGTCGGATTGACTCCGAATCCGTTTGTAGCTTTGAAACCGCAACGACTTGATTTACGAATATCCTCTGAAACATAGATATATATATATATATTTTGAAGCTTTGTGATCCTTGGATCCCTGGAGTTGACTTGTAGCCTTTCAACTTGTACCTTGTAATTTCCAATCAACAAAACTTTGTATTTATGAAATCCAGCATATGATATTCTTTGTTATAGCCTTATATTCCAAGAATCTTTGAATTGCGAAAAAAGGATACGAGATCACATGGCACATCTTAAAGTAACTTGGAATTCCTTACACTTGGATTTGTAATCGGGATAGATAATGAAAGTTTGATCTTGTATGTGAAACTTAAACTTATCCAATTCAATTATGTGCCTTCATTTCATGAATGAATTAAGCCCTCCACTAAACTCATGTTCTAGGTCTATGGAGTTATCTTGGAACTTGTGGCACGGCTCGGTATAAATGAGTAGGATAGATTCTTGGCCTTGCATTTGGAACTTATAACCTTGAACGTCTGGGATGAACTTGAATTTAAATTCTCATGATGACTTAAGTTGGATTTTCAAATTTGAAATGTGAGGAATTTTTGAATCTTGAAATCATAATCTCATGAATTTGTGAATTTGTTATAGAATTTGAAAGAAACATGAAATCTCGGTTTTGGACTTAAATATCATGGATCAAATTGACTTGTAAAGAGAAATAACTCTTGGACTTCAACTTGAAAGTTGCTCGCCTAAACCCAATTCCAAGTTTATTCTGAAGCGCAGGGTTTGCAAACTATCAAAAACCCAAATTCTTCCACCGGAAGAATACTGATTCAACCTCTTGTAGTGGCTTAGGGACCATAAGATTGAGGGTATGTCTCCACGGGAATTCAACACAAACTTGCAAGGACCAGAGTTACGATGAACACACACATAACCTTCATAACCTTTGGATCATAGTTCTGGTTTCAACAGCGACAACAAGCAAGCAAGGCACGGTAAAATGGTTGGTCACAAAGGAAAAAAAAAACGCACACAAAGACGGCGTGACTTAAAGATGCTATGCAAAAAGAAGAGGGATCTTAGGGTCAAAATTTAGGGTGTGACAGATGCCCCTATTTAAGTTTCTCCTATTCGGAGATAAGGAGATTGAAATCTTCATCTCGACGAGATAGGAGAGACTTAAATACAAACATGCACAAAATTTTGGCCCTAAGATGCCGCCAAATGCACATGATATGGTATGAAAATGATATGAAATGTAAGACAAGGAAAGCAAGACAAAGATCCTATGAGGGAATAATGTCACAGGGGATAACTGATGTTAAGACACAAAGGAAGAAAAACCCGACGAGGACGACTCATCAAGACAAGACTCCACAGAGAAAAATCTAACTCCACTGGGGAAAGAGACTACCCACTGACAATCACAGGGTAGCTAAAGCGCATGGCAAGAAACTTGAAAGGAAGGATAACCTACTACCAACAGCTGGTAGCCTAAGCGAAGGCATCCAATCGAAATAAAATGGCGTATATTACCTACTATCACACATGATATCCTAAGCAGAGGTAATAAACTAGGGAGGAGAGGTCACCTACTACCAAACACGGTAGCCTAAGCATAGGTGTCTGACCCAAAAGAGAGGTGTGTTACCTACTATCAAGCATATGATAGCCTAAGCGAGGTAAACACAAAAAGGAAAGATGACCTACTACCACCACGGTAGCCTAAGCGAGGCATCTGACCAAAACACATGTGGTATATTACCTACTATCAAACATATGATAGCCTGAGCAAAGGTAATAACCAAATAAGCTTCCAGTGATCAAAATAACGATTCGGCTTCTCCTTTGAATATCCTGTTTAAAAGGAGTCAATATTGAGGAATCTGCTGGGAAGAAATAATTGTCTGTCGAAGTCTTCTGGAAATCTACTGCCGAGAATAACCAGGAAAAAAAATGAAATACCTACTGCCGAGGCCTTCTGGAAATCTACTGCCGAGAATAACCAGGAAAAAGAATGAGATACCTACTGCCGAGGTCTTCTGGAAATCTACTGCCGAGAATGACCAGGAAAATAAACGACTGTTTGTCGAAGTTTAAAATAAACCAGGGAATCTACTGCCGAAATCCTGGAAAGAAATGACTGTTTGTCAAAATTTGAAATAAACCAAGGAATCTACTGCCGAGATCCTGGAAGTTTCACCGGGGATCTTAAAAAGAGATGTGGGTCGGCTGACTTGTAAAATATGTCTTCTCAAATAAAGAGTAAGATCATTTGAATCTTCACCAAACATCTCGAAGAGATGCCATTTGATAGAAGCGCATTGAATTGTGGGCTCACTGGGGAGAATATCACTGAGAAGTAATTACTGTTGTAGTTGAAGTTTGTGTTGAAGCTAGTAAAGTTCTTGTAATAGAGATTCTCAAATAAAGAGAATACTTGTAAAGTCTTCGATCGTTGATAAACTTGATAACTTCACCGGGGATAAGCAAATGTCTTGAGGAGACTACCATTTGTCATCCAGATAGAAAATTGAGCTCAAATAAAGAGTCATCCCTTGATGTCTGGATTTAAATCCTATAATACTGCTGGAGGAACAACTTTGTCTTCTATAGATATCTTTGGATATATTCTTCTTTGGGGAGATAGGGTGCAAAATAAATGCACGCTTGATCTAGGTTCACCAGCCTAGAGATATCCACAATTGTGATTGTCAGGGACCAAAGTTCAATTTAGGGAAAAAACTGAAAAGAAACGGCCAATCCAAACTCTATCCAGTGAGGAATGAACTCAACTGGGATTATCTTTATCCAAAAGGTGGAAAAGAAAACTAAAGTAACCATCTTCCATGAGGGTCGAACTCAGTGGGGAATTAGAAAGGGTGTGCTCTTTCTACCTAGGGCTGAAGACTCTACTTGGAGGGAGCAGACAAACCCGATCACTTGGGGATAAGCACAACCAAAGTGAAAGAAACAGACAAACAAACACGAAGATGCAAGATGCAAAATGCGCACATGCCATGAATCTACATGAAAGAATGCCATGCTATGCTTATGCTTATGCTGACAAAACAACAACAAGAAGCAAACAGAAGACGAAAACAAGCATCTCGATACGGATACTCGGCCGATCTTCGCAAGATAAGAAGCATCATTGGGGATGAATGGAAATCCACATATGGAACCATGTCTTGCTTTAAAGCTTCAAACTTCTCTGGGGAAAAGAGAGCATTCCATTTGGGGATGAACATCATGACTTCACTTGGGATTATCAAGATGGACCTTATGATTCCGTTGGGAATGAGAAAGATTCACTGGGAACTAATCAAACTCATGATTGAAGAGACTTCATGGGGGATAAAATAAATATCCGCTGCGAACTGAAGTAATCTGGATGAGAGTTGTATCTGGATAAAATAAATATCCAGTTCATCGGGGAAGCTTGAAAATATCAGATAAAACTTCGAGGGGATGAAATAAACATCTGCTTCATTGGAGAGGGTTGAGATGGTGATAAAATCCAATGATGAGTGAAATAAACACTCGCTTCTCTGGGGAAGGTTGAAACCAAAGAAAATCACCGGGGATTCTTAGGCTGCCAGTCGGAGGAATCTTGCATCAAAGGTGTCATAACTTCTTGTAGTAGAGATTTACCGGGGAATAGTCACGACCACCTGAAGTGAAACTCACTGGGGAGTTGCCACATTACCTGGGATAGACGCTCTTTGAGACATGTATTACGGAGACTGTTTTGAGACTGATGTAAGTCTGTATTGATGAACCGCATGGTAATTGCCATTTTGAACGACAGTTGTTGTGAATGGATAAAAAAAATCTTCGATCCTCAAATGCCCCAGGCCACTTGGTTTATAAGAAGAAGTCATCCCAAGAGGATTTTACAGAAAACTTGGCGTCCAACTGTCCCAATGTTTTCAAACTCTTGGAGAGATTGTCGAATCTCGACGTAACTGGTCCGGATTGACTGTATTTTGTAACCGATTCTTCAAATTCTTTGAGAGATTTACCAAATCTCGACGTAACTGCCCCAGATTGACGGTATTCTGAGTCTTCAAACTTGTTCTCCAGAATGTGGAGAGATTTACCAAATCTCGATGTAACTGCCTCAGATTGACGGTGTTCTGTATAACCGAGTCTTCAGACTTGCCCCTTGGGGTCAGACTATGAGAGAAACAACTGGGCAACAACTTGCCCCTGCTCAGCGAAGCCTTCAGGTATCGTGCCCCTGGGTATGGTCATCTTTGAAATGATCTGCCATCTACTCATCAGAGCTGCAGGTCTCAAAAGCTCTAGCTCATCGCTGATGCTTACATGCTAGCTTCTATGATGTCAAGCAATGCTAGCAAGCCGAAAAATGTTAATTCTGAAATCGATAATGCAACGTATGTTTGTCTTGAAGTTTTATTTAAAATATTTTTGTGATTGAATTATCGATTTTATAAAGCCAATACAAATTTGAGCATAGCTCGTAGGAGTCAGGAAACGATACCTCAATGAGTATGCTTTTGAAATAAACCTTGCTTCAATTAGGACTTTTGAGGGTTGTATCATGGATTGGTTCACGGTTTAAGAAACAAAGGATATAAGGCTCAAAGTGTGTTTATGCCTGCCCAATCTTCGTGATATTTTACTCCATTTTGAAAATTACCCTGCCCCGGGTTAAGAATGAGGGTTTTTGATTTGGAAGAAGAAAACTCCTACTTCAAAGGCTCAAAAGGGTTAACAAGGGTTTATCTCCTTATATCTCCGGTGTTTAGGATTTGAAACAATGCCTTATATCACTAGTAGAGTTTTATTCAAAAGCATACAACAAGAGATCTCGCATTTGATTTCATCATCCTCCATTCAGTTCTCTACCGAGGCAAGAGATTGGGCAGCATTGGCATTATAAAATAGAAAAAGCATTTTGATGAGTGAAACGAATGGGTTTCTTTAAGACAAACATTATCATTGCATTAATTATTCAAAATAACAAATTCTTACATGAAAAACATGCTCATAATCAAAGAAATAACAATAAGATGCAAGCAAATGAATAAACAACTTAATGGTTCTAATATTCATCAGCATAAAGGTGTTCCATTCATAACTGGGATTCCTCTCTTGAAGGTCAGCACTTCATCGTCGATCATCTCTTGGACCTTTTCTTGGAAAACCTTACAATCTCCAATCGAATGCCCCAACACTCCATCATGAAATTCACAACTGGTATTTGGATTGAACCAAGGAGGTCGAGATTTCATGGCTCTGGTCTTCCTGGGTGCCATTATTGAGTTTCGGGCAAAGTAAGACCACAATTGACTGTAAGTCATTGGGATTAGGTCGAACCAATGAGTCTTTTCTTCTGGACTACTCAAAGGTCTCTGCTGATCCTGACGTTGATTCTGGTGATTCATGTTCTAAATTCGTGGATCTTGACGTTGACTATGAGGAGTCAACCTTCGTCGTTTGTACGGACGTCCATGAGGTAGTGATTGCTGGCACTGAACAAGACCTGTATACCGACGTTTGTGATAAGGCACCGGAACTGGAGCTTCCAAAGTCTGAGGAGGATCCAAAATTGCATTAACTTCAACACTTCTTTCCCTTCGAGAATCACTAATGGATTCCTTTCCATCAGCTTGTCTATTTGAGACGTCTTTAATTTTCCCACTTTTGAATGTGTTCTCGATGTTTACTCTGACTTCCACAATTTTAGAGAACTCTAATGGCACAACGCCTATCATTCTGACATAATAAGAGTCTGACAGTGTTTTTAGAAACATCTTGGCCAGCTCCTTCTCTTGAAGTGGTGGCTGAACTTGGGCTGCCAATTCTTTCCATAGTTGCACATATTCCCTGAAGGACTCGTTGTCTTTCTGACCCATGTTCATCAATTGATCACTGTTTAGAGCTATGTCCACATTATAATTGTATTGTCTCATAAAAGCATTAGCTAAGTCTTCCCAAGACTGAATACAGTTCCTTTCTAGCTTCATATACCACATCAAGGATGCCCCAGATAAACTTTCTTGAAAGCAATGAATCATCAGCTTGTCATTGTCGGCATAAGTAGTCATCTTTCGACAAAATATTGTCAAATGGTACCTTGGACAACTAACACCCTTGTATACTTCGAAGGTAGGCATTTTGAAGTTCGGAGGAAAAACCACGTCCGGAACTAGACACAAGTCAGGAGCTTTAAGACCGGATGCATTAGGTCCTTTCAACATCTTCAATTGTTCTTGGAGGTCACAAAATCCTTTCTCAATTTCCGCAACTCTAAGATCGTCCACAGTCGTCACATGACAGGCGTTCTGAGAATCTGGCCTATACCTTAGAAGATGGGAAGCTCTTTCATTAACTTGACTAACCAGGTTATCTTGCACATGCTGAGGTCGAAAAGGAACATCCTCTTTTGGAGCATTGTCGTCAATAGGAAAACCAAACGTCGAATTAGTCATCACTCTGAAGCCTGACATGGGATCCATATTTTCTGTTCCATCCATTATCCCCAGTAACTGCTTCAAGTTTGGATGCCGGAAGATCAGCTGAGCGACACGAAAATAGAAGACTGAATAAGCTGAGGTAGAGAAGACGTATGCAAAGAGGATGCGATGCTAAAGATGCAATGCGAATGCAACAAGTTTCATGGAACTCAGCTATTTATAATCATCAAGGAATAAAAAAAAATGCGTTTTTTTTAATAAATGGTTACAACCATTAGTATCAAAATACTAAGATATTGGTTTATTAAAATTGATTACAACGCGTCCATACGCCTTACAAGAATCATGATATACAAGCTAAATAAAAGCTAGTAAAGATGGATCTAAGGAGACTCTTCCAACGATCTTCTCTTGAGTCGCTTGAATTTTTCTTCCAATTGGGCTTCTTCCAAGCTAAGTAGAATAGAGTAGAGTAGAAAGAAGTAGAACTAAAAGTAGAGTAGCGAGAAGTCCCTTATCACTCTTCATACTCAACAAAGATAATAATTTCCCATATATACTCTTGAATCCTTCTTTGTCTGTTACCAAGGTCTCTAATCTCCTTAGATCGTCCAGATCATGACTCTTGTAAGTGTACTTCAACGCTCTTTTTTTTTAGAGTCCATGATATCCCTACGATGTTTACAAACAAACCTAAATTCCATGAAACTTTATGATATGATGCTCATGAATGCATGTATGCAAACACACAGATAAAGCACACACAAGCAAGCAAACAGACAGACAAGAAGTCCTAGGTTTGAAAGGCCATGAGCGTGGAGCCAAGGTCTAACCATCCCAATAGGTGTGTACTATGGTTTCAAATGTACCTGCCGAACGGGTTCTACAAAGTTCCCAGAGTCTACAATCCATCTTTCGGATATTATCGATTTCCCAATTACTTGGTAGTCAACAATATTCTCAAGAGGATCTCGTCTGAGTGTAGTATCGCGTATCAACCATTCGGAATTACTCCCTCATAGTCATCGGACTACATCCTAAAAGGCCAAGTTGGGTTAAAGGTGACTACGGTTCTCAATATCCCGGGCTCCTAGGTCGAAAGTAGTAATGTATTCACGATAGCTCGTTCAACAAATACCACCTTCGAGAGGGCCTCAACTGAGTGTGGAATCAAATCGACTTCTTTGGAATTACTCCCTCGAAATCTCCTCGATTATACCCACGATCCTATCTTATATGTGCTCTCAAGTCCGGGTTAGGACTTATCTCACCACTCAAGTGTAACAACCCTGCCAAACAGAAAATCCAAGCAAACAGATAGACAAGTATACAGATATATACAAGTATAAACAAATAACATAAATAAACAAGTTAGGGGGAACCCTCTTATGAGACATCCCCAGTGAAGTCGTCATTTCTGTCGCGGTGAAAATTGGAGAACAAGCTATTAGTTAACTTGTATCGCATATTTTTAATGTCACCACCGTCTTTGATTTTATCCAAGGGAAGGGAGAAAGACCGAATACCCACAATGCAATGCAAATGCACTAAGATTCTAAGTTTGGGGGTTGGTTATACCTAGGGAAGGTGTTAGCATCTTAGATATCTGTAGTACTCTACAGGAACCTCTTGATTTTATTTTATTATCTGTTATCTGTTTTGCTAAGGATTTAAGGGTAGGTGATTTATTATTTTTTTCCTAAGCGTGCTCGACAAGATGTCGCATCTTGTGCCTACATATCCTGTCAGGAGGGAATCAGAGCACTTGTAGTTCCTTATTATTAAGGGTACTAAATGTTTTAAAGGTTTAGGAAAAGAAGATGAGTCATCATCTTAAGAAAGACCACCACAGCTTTGAAAATGTTTGTATGTTGTGGGGTATGGGATTGTATGTCCCTTTCTTTGAGATGATTAACATCTAATTCTCTTGTGTGGAGAATTAGGTAGGCTAAAGTTTGATTAAAAATCAAAGTTGTGGGGGACTAACCTAAGAAATCTATCATAAGTTGTCTAATTGACTTATCTTAAGGTATCGATTATGATGCAAATGAAATGCACCATGCACAATAACGTGGTTATCATGCATGGGATTTTCCCTTGGATATTTTATGCGGTTAATTATGTTATTTAGGCGAGTGTGCTAGCAAAGTGATGCTAGACTTGTGTCCAGTGACCGAAAGGTTGAATGCGATGCCCTAAGGCGATCGACTTACATGGGTAGAAAATTGGTTCGACGTTGGATCGAGAGTTTTAATATTTTTTGAAAGGGGTTTGAGACAGAAGTGATAGCATGCATACATCTAGATAAACAGATAAAGGCGTAAGCAATATATAAATCACACACAAGCGTACACTCGAGAATCTATTTAGAGGACGACTTATTGAGGAAAGAGTTTTGAGTTATTCTTAAGGTTTATTGAGAAGAAGTTGTTTTAAGGCTTGTTGATGTGGGGATTTGTTAAGGATTACTTTTAGTTTAAAAGTTTCTTATTAATAAGATTTTGATATTGATTTTAAAGTCCCAAAAATTATTATTATTGGAGATAGGAGGTTATTTAAATTTGAAAAAAGTTTTCTTAGATGAAAGGTTTTTTTTCTAATTAAAGAGTTTTATTGTTAATAAGAGTTTTTAATTTTAATATTTATAAAAGGTTCATTACTTTTATTATTTGGAGATTAATTGTTATAAAGAAAAAGGGTGTTTTAAAAGAATTTTTTTTACATGATTAGAGGTTTCTTATAAAAGGAGCTTAATTATTAATTAAAAGGAAAATCAATTTTAATATTAAAATGATTTCTAATATAAAAGGTTTTATATTATTTTAATCTTAAAAGGTCTTAATTTTAATTATAAAAATTTTAATTTTTGGTTAAAAAACTTCAAATTTTAATTATGATTATAAAAGTTTTAAATTAATTATTAAAAAGTTTTAATTCTAATTATCATTATAAAAAGGTTTGAAAAAGTTTTAAAATTAATTATTAAAAGTTTTAATTATTATGAAAAGAAATGGTTTTTTGGATTAACTAGGAAGGTTTTAAGTTAAATCATTATTAAAAAAAGTTTTAAATTAACTAGAAAATTGTTTTAATTTAATCATTATTTAAGAAAAAAGTTGAATTAAATTAAAATAAAGAAAAAAACAAAATCAATCGGAAAGAAAAAGGAAAAGGGGGAGTCCTCTTCCTCCAAATTAGGGTTAGAAGAGGAAAGTCGCCGCTCACTCTCTCGATCGCTTCCTCTCGAACCTTCCGTCTCTCTCGCTTCTTCTCGCCTCACTCGATTCATCTCTAAATCTCGTGTCCTCTCTCTTGATTCTTCTATCAGCCTCTCTCACCGCCATCTCCGTTCTCGCTCGCTCACTCGATTTCTCTCACGATCAAACAAAAATCAAACAAATAAACCCCACCCCCATGATTCCCAGCCCCATTTCATTAGCTTTTCATAGTTACAGATTACAACATGATTAAAGTGTAAAACGGAAAAAGGAAAATGGCTGGCGAAGGTTGAAGTTGTGATATGAACGGCTCTGCAAATCTCCAATCAGGGATGAGTTTCCTTTCCTCTACTTTACCTCTTGTGCGATTCGTGAAAACTTTATGTTGTTCTTTAGATTTTTCGCCTTTTCTGGATTTGATGTTGATGATTAATTGTTTGTTGGTGTAGCTGATGCGATTTCTGTGAGGTGATGATGAGCAAGTATTTTTTTGAATCTCTGGGTTTGTTTTGCGATTTTGGTAGAGTATTTCGTAATGACCCTGGTTGCTGCGTATGGTGGTGATTTTCGTGTCCTGATGAAGAGAAATGTTCTTATATTTATAGGCCAATGATGATAAACCTTCTTTTGGAAATCTTTGAATGCTGTCTAAAATCGTTTTGGAAAGAAAACATTGATGTCTGATATATGCTTGATTTGGAGATTTTGAAGACTTTATTGCCGCGTTGAAAACTTTGATTTCCATGTTGAATATTTGATTCGTTGCTTGGTTTGGAAAGTTTAATATTGTTTTGGGAGATTTGAATTCATTCTGATGTGATTTTTTGTAAGTTATTTTAGGAAAAGGTTGATGCTGGCGATATCTTGATATTGCCCTCAACTCTTAATTGGAAATGATGAAAAAATATGATTCTAACAAATATTCTGAGGCCAATTTGGAAGGTTTTGAAACTGATCTGGCAAGTATTTGGAATCGATTTTGAACATGTTTGTTGCAATCTGATATTGCGATTTGTAATGATCTCCCTCTTTGTGGTTACCATTTATTTTGATCCAAATATTTATGACTCAGAATGAGGTTGATTCTAATCACTCTGTTCTCTTTTTCATGTATTACCTTTGGAGTAGCGGTTCGCTTGGCAGGAATTTGGAAGAGCTTTTTCTTTGCACGGGATCACATTCGGAGTTGGAGGTGTTTGTCGCTAGAGGCCAGGTATGAAGTGATTTGGACTATCGACTTAGAATATCTTCATTACTTGAACAAGGTCCTAATATCCAAAGCCTTTTGATTGATGAAACTTGATGCTTGCGTTTTGGTAATGCAGGTTGAACAATTAGTGGAAAGGTTTTGAAACTAATTTGCTTGTGTGCCTACATCGAAATATGTCATAATTACGCTAAATTGTTGATCCGGTTGTGGCTGCAAGGTGCTATTGGTAAGCTTCTCGTATCCGATTTCTTCTTGGTTGTGTGCTGCTGTTATCGTAAAATTTTGTTGCTTTCGGTTCTGTCCTAACCATTTACTTTCATTCAGGTAACATATTCACACCAAGTCTCGGTAGAACTTCCAATTTGGTTTGACATATCTCCATAATGGAACAGAATAAACGGCTTAACGGTATCACGAATCCATTCAGGTCGTGCTTCTCAAATTCGAAAGATCAGAGGTATCTAAAGTCGAGGCTGCGGTTTGCAAGTCGTCGAGTTCATAGGTATTGAAATTCTTTTCTCGAAAATTATTAATTTGCTGAGTCTCTGAACTGATGGATATTGGTGTTTGGAATTCAATCTGCAGGTCATGAGATATCGCAGCTTAGTTCGTTGATTAAACAGAAAAGGACCTTCGGTCGCATGAGCTAACTGTAGATGCAAACAGGCTTCAGGGAATCAATAACAAAGATGGTGGAACTTAAATTCTGACGTTTCCATGAGGTGTTCTCAGCTACTAGAAACAAAATTTCAATTGCCCATGATACTACTTCATCTCAATTACCAAGTGACAGATTTCCAACGACAGAGAAGCATCACATAGGAATAATGTCGGATTGACTCTGAATCCGTTTGTAGCTTTGAAACCGCAACGACTTGATTTACGAATATCCTCTAAAACATAGATATATATATATATATATATATATATATATATATATATATATATATATATATATATATATATATATATATATATTTTGAAGCTTTGTGATCCTTGGATCCCTGGAGTTGACTTGTAGCCTTTCAACTTGTACCTTGTAATTTCCAATCAACAAAACTTTGTATTTATGAAATCCAGCATATGATATTCTTTGTTATAGCCTTATATTCCAAGAATCTTTGAATTGCGAAAAAAGGATACGAGATCACATGGCACATCTTAAAGTAACTTGGAATTCCTTACACTTGGATTTGTAATCGGGATAGATAATGAAAGTTTGATCTTGTATGTGAAACTTAAACTTATCCAATTCAATTATGTGCCTTCATTTCTTGAATGAATTAAGCCCTCCACTAAACTCATGTTCTAGGTCTATGGAGTTATCTTGGAACTTGTGGCACGGCTCTGTATAAATGAGTAGGATAGATTCTTGGCCTTGCATTTGGAACTTATAACCTTGAACGTTTGGGATGAACTTGAATTTAAATTCTCATGATGACTTAAGTTGGATTTTCAAATTTGAAATGTGAGGAATTTTTGAATCTTGAAATCCTAATCTCATGAATTTATGAATTTGTTATAGAATTTGAAAGAAACATGAAATCTCGGTTTTGGACTTAAATATCATGGATCAAATTGACTTATAAAGAGAAATAACTCTTGGACTTCAACTTGAAAGTTGCTCGCCTAAACCCAATTCCAAGTTTATTCTGAAGCGCAGGGTTTGCAAACTATCAAAAATCCAAATTCTTCCACCGGAAGAATACTGATTCAACCTCTTGTAGTGGCTTAGGGACCATAAGATTGAGGGTATGTCTCCACGGGAATTCAACACAAACTTGCAAGGACCAGAGTTACGATGAACACACACATAACCTTCATAACCTTTGGATCATAGTTCTGGTTTCAACAGCGACAACAAGCAAGCAAGGCACGGTAAAATGGTTGGTCACAAAGGAAAAAAAAAACGCACACAAAGACCGCGTGACTTAAAGATGCTATGCAAAAAGAAGAGGGATCTTACGGTCAAAATTTAGGGTGTGACAGACTGGATCTTCTTAAGAACAAGGTTTCCTTCTTTGATCTCGCGAGGTCGAACCTTCTTATCAAAAGCCTTCTTCATCTTCTGCTGGTATAGTTGTCCACGACATAGAGCTGTCAATCTCTTTTCCTCAATCAGATTCAATTGGTCATATCTGCTTTGACACCATTCAGCTTCCGAAAGCTTTGCCTCCATCAGAACCCTCATAGAAGGGATCTCGACTTCTACCGGGAGCACAGCTTCCATACCATAAACGAGTGAAAAAGGTGTCGCCCCTGTTGACGTGCGCATGGAAGTGCGGTACCCATGTAAAGCAAATGGGAGCATCTCTTGCCAGTCCTTATAAGTGACCACCATTTTCTGAATAATCTTCTTTATATTCTTATTTGCTGCTTCGACCGCTCCATTCATCTTTGGACGATACGGAGAAGAATTGTGATGCTCAATCTTGAACTCTTCGCATAATTCCTTCATCATCCTGTTATTCAGATTTGACCCATTATCAGTGATGATTTTACTCGGCACACCATATCTGCAAATAAGCTGGTTCTTGATAAATTTGACGACCACCTGTCCAGCAACATTCGCATATGAAGCGGCCTCTTCCCAGCATTGTTGCAAAAAGGCCATATCCAGACTAAGTCCCCACCAGCGGTGCCTAAGGACCTTCCTTATTGGTACAGAGCTGATCAGTTTTGTCCATATCATCAGGGTGCGCCAGGCCATAATATTGAGAATTGTTATGGATTGAAAGCCGATGTTCAGAGATTAGTCAAGAGTGGAATCCTGACTTTCAAAGATTCGAATCCAAATGTGCAGAATAATCCTTTACCGCAGCATGGAGCGGCCAATGTGAACATGATCCAAGAGTGTCTTACAGATGAGGATGAAGAGGTATTTGTGATAGTTCCCCACATCAAAGATCTGGAACGAATTGAGTTTACTTATGATAGCCGGAAGACTGTTGCTAATCCTCTGGTTATTAATGTACCTGGTCCAGTTCCTTATACTTCCAGCAAGGCTATTCCCTACAGGTATAACGCTACTATGTTTGAAAATGGTAAGGAGGTGCCTTTGCCTAATTTGTCATCTGTGGTCAACATTGCTGATGTTAGCCGAGTTACAAGGAGTGGTCGAGTTTTCTTGGCGCCAAAAGATAAAGAGGTCCCTTCTGAGCAGCCAGTTGTAAAGAATACGACTCTGGGGCAGTCCAGTGGGAATGATTCCGTAGACAAATCTGATGAGGTTCTAAAAATGATCAAGAGAAGTGAATACAAGGTGGTGGATCAGCTGCTACAGACACCATCTAAAATATCTGTGTTGCAATTGTTGATGAGCTCCGAGGCCCATAGGCAGGCATTGCAAGGAGTACTTGAGCAGGCATACATTGACCATGATGCAACTATAGAGCAGTTTAGTGGAATAGTGCGTAACATTACTGCATGTAACAATCTGGGATTCTGCGATGAGGAGTTACCCGAAGAAGGGAGGAAGCATAATCTGGCTCTGCACATTTCCATAAATTGCATGAATGACATGTTATCTGGGGTTTTGGTTGATACTGGTTCTTCGTTTAACGTGATGCCAAGAACAACTCTCGCAAGGCTAACTTATCGAGGACCACCAATGAGGCCAAGTGGTGTTGTTGTCAAAACTTTTGACGGTTCGCGAAAAACGGTGATTGGAGAAGTAGATCTACCCGTGACTATCGGGCTCAGTGTTTTTCAGATTACATTCCAGGTCATGGACATTCATGCCTCCTACAGTTGCTTATTAGGCAGACCATGGATACATGAGGCGGGAGCTGTCACATCTACTCTTCACCAAAAATTGAAATATGTTTGCGATGGACAATTGGTCACAGTTTGTGGTGAAAGGGCTCTAGTAGTAAGCCATCTTTCTTCCTTTTCTTACGTCGATGCAGAAGAAGAGGTGGGGACTCAATTTCAAGCCCTCTCGATTGTTAACAATACTAATAATAATGGAGCTTCTATGGCATCTTTCAAAGACGCACAACGAGTGGTGGAAGGTGGTTCTCAAGGGAAGTGGGGACAAATGCTGGAGTTACCCGAAAACAAAGACAAGAAAGGTTTGGGTTTCAAAGGTAACAATTCCGAGAAGAATCCCACAGGAAATATGGTTATTCTCCCTATCAAGAATGTGTTTCACAGCGGAGGGACTATCCATTCGCCAGAGGTAAATATCGTGGAAGAAGATTCTGAAGATGCTGCCATTCCTCTCTTTCCTCCTCAACCAGAAGTCCAAGGACCCGAATATGAAGCTAGTGCCATTCTTGAAAATGAGTCTGTCGAAGACCAGCCTAATTTTGTGACGCATGGGGCAATGGCTCAGAATTGGAGTGCTGTTAATGTTCCTGTTGTGATCCCATTATCAAAGTAATGGTTTTGTTATTTCATTTGTTTTAGTTTTTCGCTCTGCCCAAGGCGATGACATTTGTGTGTGGGCTTTACTTTCCATAATTCCCTTTGCTCTGCCCAAGGCAAAGGTGATTTTGTGTTGGGGCTTTTGTTTGAAATTTGCTATCATCAATAAATCATCATTTTTGCATTCCTATTTTCTGTTTCTATTTATTATTACTCTAAGGAAAATGGTAATCACAATTTTAAATCACTTCGCACGTTCGTGCACACACTCTCACTTACTCAAAATCTAAAATAAAATCACGTCACATGTGTAGATTACTGCACGAATTGAACATAAAAAACAATGACCCAATGCCTTCTCCGAACTTTGAGTTTCCTGTGTTCGAAGCCAAAGAAGAGGAAGAAGAGATCCCTGAGGAGATATCCCGGTTACTTGAGAATGAAGATAAAGCCATTCAGCCTCACAAAGAGCCAGTAGAGGTTATTAATTTGGGTACCGAAGAGCTCCGTAAAGAAGTGAATATTGGAGCTTTGCTTGCGTCTAATGTGAAAGAAAGGTTGATTGAATTACTCAAGGAATATGTCGATGTGTTCGCTTGGTCGTACCAAGACATGCCTGGTCTCGACACTGCCATAGTGGAGCATCGTCTACCTTTGAAGCCGGAGTGTCCGCCAGTCAAGCAGAAGCTCAGAAGGACTCGCCCTGACATGGCCTTGAAGATTAAAGAAGAGGTACAGAAGCAGATTGATGCAGGTTTTCTCGTTACATCTGAGTATCCGCAGTGGTTAGCCAATATTCTGCCTGTGCCGAAGAAGGATGGTAAAGTTCGCATGTGTGTCGACTACAGAGATTTGAACAAAGCTAGTCCTAAAGATGATTTTCCTCTCCCTCACATTGACATGTTGGTGGATAGTACTGCAAGGTATAAGGTTTTCTCTTTCATGGACGGATTTTCAGGTTACAATCAAATCAGGATGGCTCCCGAAGACATGGAAAAGACATCATTCATCACACCCTGGGGCACGTTTTGTTACAGAGTTATGCCATTCGGTCTAAAGAATGCTGGTGCAACATATCAAAGGGCTATGACTACTCTTTTCCATGATATGATGCACAAAGAGATTGAAGTTTACGTAGATGACATGATAGCCAAGTCCAAGACGGAAGAAGACCATATCGAACATCTGTTGAAGTTGTTTCAGCGTTTGAGGAAGTATCAGCTACGTTTGAATCCTAACAAGTGCACATTTGGTGTCCGCTCAGGAAAGCTGCTAGGCTTCATTATTAGCCAAAAGGGAATCGAAGTAGATCCAAATAAGGTTAAAGCCATACGAGAAATGCCAGCTCCCACCACAGAAAAACAGGTCAGAGGGTTCCTGGGTCGTTTGAACTATATCTCTCGGTTTATCTCTAATATGACTGCTACTTGTGGACCCATTTTCAAGCTTCTCAGAAAAGAACAAGGTTATGTTTGGACTGAACAATGCCAGAAGGCATTTGACAGTATTAAAGAGTATCTCTTGGAGCCTCCTATTTTGATTCCTCCTGTTAGGGGCAGACCTTTGATCATGTATCTGACGGTTTTAGAAGATTCCATGGGGTATGTACTCGGTCAACAAGATGAATCCGGGAAGCAGGAACATGCCATTTATTACCTCAGTAAGAAGTTCACCGACTGTGAGTCCAGATATTCAATGCTAGAGAAGACCTGTTGTGCCTTAGCATGGGCGGCTCGCCGTTTGCGCCAGTACATGCTAAATCATACCACTTGGCTGATCTCTAAGATGGATCCCATCAAGTACATTTTTGAGAAGCCAGCCCTGACGGGAAGGATTGCCAGATGGCAGATGCTGTTATCCGAATACGATATCGAATACCACACTCAAAAGGCAATTAAAGGAAGTGTTTTAGCAGATCACCTAGCTCATCAACCTATTGAAGACCACCAGTCTGTGGAAGACGATTTCCCTGATGAGAACGTGATGTATCTAAAAATGAAGGACTGTGAAGAACCATTACCAGATGAAGGGCCTGAACCAGATTCTCAGTGGGGTTTGATTTTTGACGGTGCTGTCAACAGCTACGGTAAAGGGATCGGGGCAATTATTGTGACTCCTCATGGATCTCATATCCCTTTCACCTCAAGATTGACGTTTCCATGTACGAATAATGAGGCCGAGTATGAAGCATGTATCATGGGCCTTGAAGAGGCAATGGATTTAAGAATCAAGAATTTGGATGTATACGGCGATTCTGCTGTGGTAATATACCAAATCACAGGGGAATGGGTGACCCAACAAGACAATTTGGTTCCGTACAGAGATTACGCAAGAAGACTACTCCCTTTCTTCAACAGAGTTGAATTCCACCATATTCCTCGTACCGAGAACAGGATGGCGGATGCTTTGGCAACCCTGACTTCTATGATTGTGGTGAACCGCCAGAATGACTGTCCTAAGATTAATGTTATGCGCCTCGACAGGCCTGCTTATGTGTTCTCTGTAGAAGAAGTTATTGATGAGAAACCCTGGTACTATGATATTGAATTGTTTCTCCAAAAGCAAGAATACCCACCTGGGGCATCTAACAAGGACAAGAAGACTTTGAGAAGACTAGCTGGTAACTTTTTCCTGAACAATGATGTACTTTACAAGAGGAATTTCGACATGGTCTTGCTGAGATGTGTTGACAAGCGAGAATCGAACATGCTAATGACCGAAATTCATGAAGGATCTTTTGGTACCCATGCTAACGGACATGCTATGTCAAAGAAACTCTTGAGAGCAGGCTATTATTGGATAACAATGGAAGCTGATTGTTACAAATTTGCTAAGAAGTGCCACAAGTGTCAAATCTACGCTGATAAGATTAATGTACCACCGACTCTCCTGAATGTTATATCGTCTCCGTGGCCCTTCTCTATGTGGGGCATCGATATGATTGGTATGATAGAACCGAAAGCATCTAATGGACATCGCTTTATCCTAGTGGCGATCGATTACTTCACCAAATGGGTTGAAGCCGCTTCATATGCGAATGTTACTAGACAGGTGGTCGTCAAATTCATCAAGAACCAGCTTATTTGCAGATATGGTGTGCCGAGTAAAATCATCACTGATAATGGGTCAAATCTGAATAACAAGATGATGAAGGAATTGTGTGAAGAGTTCAAGATTGAGCATCACAACTCTTCTCTGTATCGACCAAAGATGAATGGAGCGGTCGAAGCCGCAAACAAGAATATAAAGAAGATTATTCAGAAAATGGTGGTCACTTATAAGGACTGGCATGAGATGCTCCCGTTTGCTTTACATGGGTACCGCACTTCCGTGCGCACGTCAACAGGGGCGACACCTTTTTCACTTGTTTATGGTATGGAAGCTGTGCTCCCGGTAGAAGTCGAGATCCCTTCTATGAGAGTTCTGATGGAGGCAAAGCTTTCGGAAGCTGAATGGTGTCAAAGCAGATATGACCAATTGAATTTGATTGAGGAAAAGAGATTGACAGCTCTATGTCGTGGACAACTATACCAGCAGAAGATGAAGAAGGCTTTTGATAAGAAGGTTCGACCTCGCGAGATCAAAGAAGGAGACCTTGTTCTTAAGAAGATCCAGTCTTTCCTTACCGATTCCAGGGGAAAATGGGCTCCTAACTATGATGGTCCTTACGTAGTCAAGAAGGTCTTTTCAGGAGGTGCTGTGATGTTAGCAACTATGGATGGAGAGGAGATCACTCGTCCCGTGAATGTGGATGCAATCAAGAAGTACTACACCTAGAGAGGTTGGCTCAGTTTGGTTCGCCAAAGTTTACTACAACAGTTGAAGACATGGCCTTCAAGGGGCCTAGAACATGGGAAACTCTAGTTCGCTTAAGAAATAACATTGTTTTGTTTTTGATGTAATTTCTTTTACTACCATTTTCCGACATTGTAATAACATATGGAATCACGCAATTTGCTGATCACCATTTTATGAAATAAAGTTGCAATTGTCATTTATCGGCAAATTGTTTTATCTTGCAAAATGATTTTTTTTTGTATCCTTTGATAATAAATTTCAAATTGTCTTGTGTGCGGATTACTTTGATTTACGAACACTAAAAGGGATGTTGACAGCCTCCATAAGCCATGGCTCAGAGAGTTTCTACCCCAGGTAAGGTGGCAGCTCCCCAGTGAGTTTTATTTCAGGTAGTCGCGACTGTTCCCCGGTGAATTTCTTCAGTTTCAGCCTTCCCCAGCGAAGCGAGTGTTTATTTCACTCCTCATTGGATTTTCTCAATCTTCCCCGACGAAGCGGATATTTATTTTATCCCCCTTGAAGTCTCTTGGATCAATGAGTCTGATTCGTTCCCAGTGAATCTTTCTCATCTCCAACAGAGCGGCCAAACTCATCTTAATAATCCTAAGTGAAGTCACGATGTTCATCCCCAAGTGGAATGCTCTTTTTTTTCCCCAGAGAAAGTTTGAATCTGTGAAGTGGGGCTTGTTTGGTTTTCCATTCATCCCCAGTGATGCTTCTTATATTGCAACGATTGGCCGAGTATCCGTATCGAGATGCTTGTTTTCATCTCCAGTTTGCTTTTGGTTTTGTCAGCATAAGCATAGCATGGCATCCTTTCATTTAGATTCATGGCATTTGTGCTTTTCGCATCTTGCATCTTTTGGTTTGTTTTTTCTGTCACTTTGGTCGTGGTTATCCCCAAGTGACTGGGTGTGTCTGCTCCCTCCAAGTATAGTCATCAGCCCTAGGCAGAAAAAGCACATATTTTCTAATCCCCCACTGAGCTCGATCCTCGTGGAAGATGGTTGCTTTAGTTTTCTTTTCCATTTTTGGATAAAGATAAACCCGTTGGGCTCAATCCTCAACGAATGGAGTCTTGTTTGACCGTTTCTTTCCAGTTATTTCCTGGATTGAACTTTGGTCCCTGACAATCATAATTTTGGATATTTCTGAGATATTGAGCCTGGACTAAGCGTGCATTTATTTTGCACTTTGTCTCTCCAAGAAGAGTGTACTTGAAGACCTCTAGGGAAGACATAAATTATTTCTCCAGCAATGATTATTACATGTTCAAGGGATTTACACCCAGACGACAAGTGGCAGCTCTTTATTTGAGCAGTTTGTTTATCAAGATTTCTACGACAAATGGCGGTCTCCTCAGGACAGTTTGTCTATTGCCAGCAAAGTTATCAAGGTTATCAATTCATTTTCCATCAAATGTTATCTTCTCGGAAATCCGTCCGGGAAACTTATTGAGGACTTTACAGGCATTCTCTTCATTTGAGAACTCCCGTTACAAGAATTCTATTTACTTCATTGAAATTTCAACTACAGCCATGTCGCTCTACAATGGCTACCTCCAGTGAATCCATTATTCAAGTTACTCCCACCAGATGACATCTCTTTGAAAAGGGTGGGAAATTCAAGACTTTGTTTGAGGCAGACAACCTCACAACACTTATTTTCAAGACTTGCCCGTGGCATACAACAGTGGGGCATGGGAAAGTATTTACTCTTCCTAAGTGAAACATTTCAAGAAGCTAGATCATCACCTTGATTGTTGAAGCTTATTTCAGTCTATTACCTCTGCTTAGGCTATCGTGTGATAGTAGGTAATATATCTGTATTTTGGTCAGATGCCTCGCTTAGGCTACCGTGGTGGTAGTAGGTCATCTCCCTTTCTTGTGTTTACCTGGCTTAGGCTATCATATGCTTGATAGTAGGTAACACACCCCTTTTTGGATCAGATGCCTCGCTTAGGCTACCGTGGTGGTAGTAGGTCATCTTTCCTTCTTGTGTTTACCTGGCTTAGGCTATCATATGTTTGATAGTAGGTAACACACCTTTTGGTCGGACGCCTTTGCTCAGGCTGCCACAAGTTGGCAGTAGGTGATCCTTCTTCTTCAGTCTATTACCTCTGCTTAGGCTATCGTGGGATAATAGGTAATAAGTCTGTATTTTGGTCAGATGCCTAGCTTAGGCTACCGTGGTGGTAGTAGGTCATCTTTCCTTCTTGTGGTTACCTGGCTTAGGCTATCATATTCTTGATAGTAGGTAACACACCTTTCTTTTGGTCGGACGCCTTTGCTTAGGCTACCGTGTTTGGTAATAGGTGATCTTTCCTCCCCAGTTTATTACCTCTGCTTAGGCTATCGTGTGTGATAGTAGGTAATATACATCCTTGTATTGCAATTGGATACCTTGGCTTAGGCTACCAGTTGTTGGTAGTAAGTTATCCTGTTCCTTTCAAGTTTCTTGCCATGTGCCTGAGCTACCTTGTGATTGTCAGTCGGTAGTCTCTTTTCCCCCAGTGGAGTTAGATCTTTCCCCGTGGAGTCTTGTCTCGCTGAGTCGTCCTCGTCGGGTCTTCCTTTCTTTGTGTTTCAACATCGGTTATCCCCTGTGACGTTACCCCTCACAGATTCCTTGTCTTGCATAGCATATCATATCATGTGCATTTGGCGGCATCTTAGGGCCAAAAATTTTGTGCATGTTTGTATTTAAGTCTCTCCTATCTCGTCGAGACGAAGATTTCAATCTCCATATCTCCGAATAGGAGAAACTTAAATAGGGGCATCTGTCGCACCCTAATTTTTGACCCTAAGATCCCACCTTGTTCTTTGCATATCATTCCTAGGTCAACCATCTTTGCATAGCTAACCATTTTGTTTAGTTTTTGTCTGTGTGTTTCATTAGTGAAGACAGGTGGTGCTGCAGAAGATTCAAGGTCTTAGAGTTTGTGTTGTGTGTGTGTGTGTGTTCACGGAGGTTCCCTGGTCCTTGCAAGATGTGTGTGGATTCCTGTGAGATTGTGCCTTTCCATACATTAACTTCAAATATAGATAGTATTCTTTCTCGCAGTCAAAGTACTTCAAGGCGTAACTAATGGATCCGGATTCAAGAAGCACTAAGGTCAAAATATTCCTAGTTGATCAAGTTGTGTTCGAGATTAAATTGAAGATCGAGGCTAATAAATTTATTAAGTATCTGGAGCATTTATTTTGTTCAATAATTCGATGCAAGGCAAAGAGGGAAGAAGTGAAATCGCGGGTGGAAAGTGTATGTTCAAGGAAACAAGACTCGTCCTTGTTCCTCCATGAGATGATTGCAAATGGAACAGTAGCTAATGATGAAAGTAGCTGCCATGAGTGTTTAAATTGAAAGATGCATATGGAATCATTGCTAGTTGGGTAAGAGACACTTGGGTAAGAGATTAGCCGTGTTTAAATTAAACGATGCATATGGAGTCATTGCTAGGCTCAGTCATTTTCGAGGGTAGCGATCACTAATAATTTTGTCAACAACATTGAGGAACACGTGTTTTTTTTTTGTGTAAAATTACTCTAACTCCATCAATTACTAATAACAAGGAGGTAGAAATCAAGAGAAAAAACCGCTGAATACAATAAAATTGAGGACGTTGGCATTAAATTACATAATAAGTGTGAAACATGCTCATAATGAAACAAGAGCATGCTTGGTGAAAATTCTAATGGACTTGCTAATGCTTGACGAGAAAGATTGTCCGTTTCCCTTGGTATTGTTGAACCACCGTATAGATCATGTGGCAGCCACATAAAACAAAATGCAGATTTGATTGCAAGTTAATCACGCCATATTCCCAGCCGCAATTCCAAGCTGAAGAATAAGATTATGCATCCGTGCCAGTCACGTATTGTTCATCATCATATTCAAACAAGCTGGTCGCAAATAGGATGCCATGGTTCAGAGCCTGTAGATGAGAAAAAGGACCAGTATCATCAATATTCATCATAATAACACGTTCCAAAATATTTCTAAACATTTATGGGAAGCTTGAATCATAAATACTCCTCACAGTCATTACCGCCTTCATACAGTTTATATGTCGAACTTGAAATCGCAGTTAGCTTCTTCATGGTGCATAGATGAAGGAGGTCCATTGTACCGCACAGCGTTCAATTCTCTAGCATTGGAAGCTACTGCAGTCCTAGAAGAAAGGCCATACGAAGGAAGTTGGTTGGTGCGGTTGGAGCGATAACAAAAGCTGCCATAATTAAAATTGATCGGATTAAACGGAAGGTTTGGAATCACAATTATTTTTCTTATCAAACATAATGCTTCCAAATCAAAAGCAACAAGAAGCTTTGAATTGGAAACTTTGATATTTTGAAAACAAGTCATCAACCTATGGCTGCTCGAATTCACCGTCATCACTCGCCACTACAGAACATAAAAAAAAAAGAAACCGAGAACAGCAAAGTTGAATCACGAATAGCAAGGAAAATAAATTGGCTGCAGCTAAGCGCCTTGATGATGTTTACAAGTTTTACAAGCTCTGAAAGTGATAGCCCTGTACCTGATTACGTGCCCCCACCAACTTGAAAGCGAGACTTGTCGTTCGGTTGATTGGAAATTCGAAACCGGCGTTGAGGAAATCCAAAATAGAACTAAGCCGAAACTAATTCTAAGTTAAACACTGTCGAAATTCCAAAATGCCACCTTGCAGGAACCCAACACAAAATCATGCCATATCCAAAACAATCAAAACAGAGTAAGAAAAAACCTTGAGACACTTGTAACCCAGAGAGTGGTTTGAGTAGGCCGTCCCTTTTACTTGAATACTATTGCCCTGAATGGATTTGATTCACCTTTTCCACAACCTGAAAATTTGCCAAAGCCATCATTTTGGTATTGAGAATTGCAGTATCGTGGGAGCAGCGATTCTATAGCATTATCAGTTACCATGAAGCAACCAACAACAATTTCCAACTACTGCGGTTGATCATACTTAACTGCAATCAAATTGAAAATCGTGTTGCACCTAGAAAGGAAATTCAGATGGAAGAAGAAAAGATAAAGAATCAGAAGGTAATTCACCTTCTCGCCTCGCTAATTATTGCGGTATCGTAATCATGGGAATCATCGAGTTTCTTCAAGTTAATGGCAATTTTGAGCTGACTGAAAAAGAAGAAACACGATTGAGAATTAAATCGCAACCAAACCTACGTGTTTACAACATTTCCCACATAAACTTGTTCATACTAACTATCTTCGAACACAACATATCTTGTTGGAAAGAGGATGAATGACAAGCCGTATATACGAAAAAGAAAATTGAATAAGTTGGCGAGAACATACCATGATATCGAAGCCATTGGTCCTGCCACCTTTAAGAATAAAACTTGCTGTGCATATTGATTTGTGGAAAGACATGATGTGGAAGAGGACCTTCCAAAGTATCAAAAATGAAGTTTCAATTGTTGTTTATATCAAGAGAAACAAGTATAAATCTTCACCATTCAAACTCTTGCTATTTGGAACCCGTAATAGTGGCTGAAACGGAATGATGTCCCGGTACTAGGCAACGTGTATCAGAATAGGGACAATGAGAAATTGACTGACATGAACATCGTCTCAGATACAAGCTGCCAGGTGGAATCCGTCGGGAATTCTTGTCACCACTTAGTACTGCATTCACGATCACATACAACAAAAAGTCAATAACATGATCAAACGGTAAATGCGGGATTGGTTCTATTTCACTGTCGTCATCAATAAGCATTATCAGACACGTTTGGTTAATTTTGAAAACAAGAACGGAGTATTCAAAGGCCAAATCAAATTTACCAAAACAGTCCTCAAAGTAAAATCAGACATCATAATCTACTTTCCAAACATGTCCATCCATCAATTTTAAAACTTTCCTAAATGGCCTCAGAGGGTTTGAGAATCAGATCTATTTTCTTCAGGTTCAAAAACGGAATTATGGGCAATATCATAAGGGATACCGCCGGCATAAACCTTCCAAAATTAGATTAGATCCGAAATCAAAAAAGCATCCAACAAAGCAACTTTTGAATCGTGGCAAGACAAGTAAAGAAGGTTTTCAAAAAGTTTCCAAAACTTTTCAAATTTGAAAACCGAGTCACAAAGCGTACCAATCAGCTCAAAAAACTTTCCCAAATCCCAATCAAATCAGATCGTGGCATTAACACAAAATCAATCAACATTTAAGAGTTTTCAAATCTCATATCTCATCATTGGCCTATAAAAGGGACGCTCTTCTCATCAGAAAAGGAACGGGAAAAAAAATCAACCAAAAGGTCACCAAGAAACCCAGAGATCAGAAGAACACCCTGTTCATCATCATCTCTCAAAAATCACGCCAACAGACGGAGCAAACATCAACATCATCAGAAGCAATCGCACAGACAAGAAGAAGATAAATCACGCAAGAAAGGTAAAAGAAAGAAAGAACTCATCCTCGGAGCCGTTCTTGTCCGCTCACTCTGCCGCCGGCGACCTTACTCCTTTTTGCTTTCGCTTTCTTCATTATTGTTGTAATTGTAATAGCATGAACATAATGGATTGGGGCTGGGAACCGTGGGGTTAGGGTGGTTGATTTTGTTTGATCGCGCGAGATGAGAGAGCGAGATAGCGGCGAGAAGTGAGGTTTTCAAAGAACCCTAATTTTTTTGAGAGAAGTAACGAGAGAGAAGAGCTTTTGTTCGTGAGGCCCCCCTCCGTTTCGTTTTATTTGAAACCAACCCTTTTTTTTCTAAAACAAATGGTTCGTTAATCTAATATAACTAAACCTTTTTCAACTAATCTGTTTTTAAAAAAAAAAAAAAAGCTTTAACTTAATAAAACCTTTTATTGTTAGAAACTATTTTTATTTAAATACTAAAATTAAAACTCTTTTAACCAATAATTAAACTTTTTTATAAAAAACCCTTTAACCTTTAAGAATGTATCTTCCCTTTTAAAACATCGCCTTTTTCATAATAAATAATTTCTAAACTAATAAAAACCTCTTCCTTTAAATATTAAAACTTTTAAGTTATAAGAAATCTCTTTAAGGTTTAAGTATCCTTTTTTATTAACTTTAAAACTAAAATAAAACTCTAAAAATAATTAGAATCCTTTTATTATTAATAAGAATCCTTAACCCCTCCCTTTAGTTATTGAGGTGATCCTTAACATAATCCTCCCATCTATAAACCTTAAGAGCAATTCGTTAGATCCCTCGCGTGAGTGTACGCTTGTCTCTTTCTTCCTTACTATGCCTCACTAGTATGAATGCATGCTTTATATGTCAAAACCTTTTCAAACTTATAAAAATCCTCGATCCAACGTCGAGCCAATTTTCTACCCATGTAGGTCGATCGCCTTAGGGCATCGCATTCGACCTTTTGATCACAAGACACAAGTCTAGCATCACTTTGCTAGCACACTCGCCTAAATAACGTAATTAACCGCATAAAATATCCAAGGGAAAATCCCATGCATGATAACCATGTTATCGTGCATGGTGCATATCATTTGCATCATAATCGACACCCCTAAGATAAGTCCATTAGATAACTTAGGATAGATTTCCTAGGTTAGTCCCCCTTCAATTTTGATTTTTAATCTAACTTTAGCCTACCTAATTCTCCACACAAGAGAATTAGATGTTAATCATCTCAAAGAAAGGGACATACAATCCCATGCCCCACAAAATACAAACATTTTCAAAACTGTGGTGGTCTTTCTTAAGATGATGACTCATCTTCTTTTCCTAAATCCTTAAACCCTTAGCAAAACATATAACGGATAAGATAAAAATAAAATCAAGAGGTTCCTGTAGAGTACTACAGATATCTAGGATGCAAACACCTTCCCTAGGTATAACCAACCCCCGAACTTAGAATCTAAGTGCATTTGCATTGCATTGTGGGTATTCGGTCTTTCTCCCTTCCCTTGGATAAAATCAAAGACGGTGGTGACATTAAAAATATGCGATACAAGTTAACTAATAGCTTGTTATCCAATTTTCACCGCGACAAAAATGGCGACTTCACTGGGGATGTCTCATAAGAGGGTTCCCCCTAACTTGTTTATTTATGTTATTTGTTTATACTTGTATATATCTGTATACTTGTCTATCTGTTTGCTTGGATTTTCTGTTTGGCAGGGTTGTTACACTTGAGTGGTGAGATAAGTCCTAACCCGGACTTGAGAGCACATATAAGATAGGATCGTGGGTATAATCGAGGAGATTTCGAGGGAGTAATTCCAAAGAAGTCGATTTGATTCCACACTCAGTTGAGGCCCTCTCGAAGGTGGTATTTGTTGAACGAGCTATCGTGAATACATTACTACTTTCGACCTAGGAGCCCGGGATATTGAGAACCGTAGTCACCTTTAACCCAACTTGGCCTTTTAGGATGTAGTGCGATGACTATGAGGGAGTAATTCCGAATGGTTGATACGCGATACTACACTCAGACGAGATCCTCTTGAGAATATTGTTGACTACCAAGTAATTGGGAAATCGATAATATCCGAAAGATGGATTGTAGACTCTGGGAACTTTGTAGAACCCGTTCGGCAGGTACATTTGAAACCATAGTACACACCTATTGGGATGGTTAGACCTTGGCTCCACGCTCATGGCCTTTCAAACCTAGGACTTCTTGTCTGTCTGTTTGCTTGCTTGTGTGTGCTTTATCTGTGTCTTTGCATACATGCATTCATGAGCATCATATCATAAAGTTTCATGGAACTTAGGTTTGTTTGTAAACATCGTAGGGATATCATGGACTCTAAAAAAAAAGAGCGTTGAAGTACACTTACAAGAGTCATGATCTGGACGATCTAAGGAGATTGGAGACCTTGGTAACAGACAAAGAAGGATTCAAGAGTATATATGGGAAATTTTTATCTTTGTTGAGTATGAAGAGTGATAAGGGACTTCTCGCTACTCTACTTTTAGTTATACTTCTTTCTACTCTACTCTATTCTACTTAGCTTGGAAGAAGCCCAATTGGAAGAAAAATTCAAGAGACTCAAGAGAAGATCGTTGGAAGAGTCTCCTTAGATCCATCATTACTAGCTTTTATTTAGCTTGTATATCATGATTCTTGTAAGGCGTATGGACGCGTTGTAATCAATTTTAATAAACCAATATCTTAGTATTTTGATACTAATGGTTGTAACCATTTATTAAAAAAAAAAAATGCATTTTTTTTATTCCTTGATGATTATAAATAGCTGAGTTCCATGAAACTTGTTGCATTCACATTGCATCTTTAGCATCGCATCCTCTTTGCATACGTCTTCTCTACCTCAGCTTATTCAGTCTTCTATTTTCGTGTCGCTCAGCTGATCTTCCGGCATCCGAACTTGAAGCAGTTACTGGGGATAATGGATGGAACAGAGAATATGGATCCCATGTCAGGCTTCAGAGTGATGACTAATTCGACGTTTGGTTTTCCTATTGAAGACAATGCTCCAAAAGAGGATGTTCCTTTTCGACCTCAGCATGTGCAAGATAACCTGGTTGGTCAAGTTAATGAAAGAGCTTCCCATCTTCTAAGGTATAGGCCAGATTCTCAGAACGCCTGTCATGTGACGACTGTGGACGATCTTAGAGTTGCGGAAATTGAGAAAGGATTTTGTGACCTCCAAGAACAATTGAAGATGTTGAAAGGACCTAATGCATCCGGTTTTAAAGCTCCTGACTTGTGTCTAGTTCCGGACGTGGTTTTTCCTCCGAACTTCAAAATGCCTACCTTCGAAGTATACAAGGGTGTTAGTTGTCCAAGGTACCATTTGACAATATTTTGTCGAAAGATGACTACTTATGCCGACAATGACAAGCTGATGATTCATTGCTTTCAAGAAAGTTTATCTGGGGCATCCTTGATGTGGTATATGAAGCTAGAAAGGAACTGTATTCAGTCTTGGGAAGACTTAGCTAATGCTTTTATGAGACAATACAATTATAATGTGGACATAGCTCTAAACAGTGATCAATTGATGAACATGGGTCAGAAAGACAACGAGTCCTTCAGGGAATATGCGCAACTATGGAAAGAATTGGCAGCCCAAGTTCAGCCACCACTTCAAGAGAAGGAGCTGGCCAAGATGTTTCTAAAAACACTGTCAGACTCTTATTATGTCAGAATGATAGGCGTTGTGCCATTAGAGTTCTCTAAAATTGTGGAAGTCGGAGTAAACATCGAGAACGCATTCAAAAGTGGGAAAATTAAAGACGTCTCAAATAGACAAGCTGATGGAAAGGAATCCATTAGTGATTCTCGAAGGGAAAGAAGTGTTGAAGTTAATGCAATTTTGGATCCTCCTCAGACTTTGGAAGCTCCAGTTCCGGTGCCTTATCACAAACGTCGGTATACAGGTCTTGTTCAGTGCCAGCAATCACTACCTCATGGACGTCCGTACAAACGACGAAGGTTGACTCCTCATAGTCAACGTCAAGATCCACGAATTTAGAACATGAATCACCAGAATCAACGTCAGGATCAGTAGAGACCTTTGAGTAGTCCAGAAGAAAAGAGTCATTGGTTCGACCTAATCCCAATGACTTACAGTCAATTGTGGTCTTACTTTGCCCGAAACTCAATAATGGCACCCAGGAAGACCAGAGCCATGAAATCTCGACCTCCTTGGTTCAATCCAGATACCAGTTGTGAATTTCATGATGGAGTGTTGGGGCATTCGATTGGAGATTGTAAGGTTTTCCAAGAAAAGGTCCAAGAGATGATCGACGATGAAGTGCTGACCTTCAAGAGAGGAATCCCAGTTATGAATGGAACACCTTTATGCTGATGAATATTAGAACCATTAAGTTGTTTATTCATTTGCTTGCATCTTATTGTTATTTCTTTGATTATGAGCATGTTTTTCATGTAAGAATTTGTTATTTTGAATAATTAATGCAATGATAATGTTTGTCTTGAAGAAACCCATTCGTTTCACTCATCAAAATGTTTTTTCTATTTTATAATGCCAATGCTGCCCAATCTCTTGCCTCGGCAGAGAACTGAATGGAGGATGATGAAATCAAATGCGAGATCTCTTGTTGTATGCTTTTGAATAAAACTCTACTAGTGATATAAGGCATTGTTTCAAATCCTAAACACCGGAGATATAAGGAGATAAACCCTTGTTAACCCTTTTGAGCCTTTGAAGTAGGAGTTTTCTTCTTCCAAATCAAAAACCCTCATTCTTAACCCGGGGCAGGGTAATTTTCAAAATGGAGTAAAATATCACGAAGATTGGGCGGGCATAAACACACTTTGAGCCTTATATCCTTTGTTTCTTAAACAATTATTAATCATATCCTTCCCTTCAAGCGTGGGATGATACCACTTAATGTCAGTATGCGTGAGTGACATAAATTTTTGTGACCAAAGAAGTCCATCCTTAAGATTCCAAAATGTTCTCGAGCGGGGCAAGTGCGAAACAAACCACTTGTATAGTAAAGTAGCACAATAAATTATCATCCCTCCCCCATGAGATTTCCTTTGGTGCACAGAGTGATAAGCATCGGCGAGTAGAGTTGGGACCGGATTCTTGATAATGAAAATTTTGATTGCATTCATGTCGACAAAGTCATCAACATTTGGAAAGAGAAAGAGCCCATATATAAGCAAGGCGAAAATAGCCTCAAAAGCTTCCCTATTATTCATACCAGCACAATACCGAGCTTTCTCAATTAGAAACTTAGTGGGTAACCCTGAAATTCCACTTTTGGTAACCATATTAGCCTTGACGTCTGATGGTTTGAGGTGAGCAGCTTTGGCAATATCCTTTTCACTAGGTGTACCTTCCAAACCAGAGTAAGGGAGATCTGTAGAGATAGGAATTCCGACCAAGATAGAATATTCCTCTAGAGTAGGCATCAACTGATAATCAGGGAAAGTGAAGCAGTGGTATACTGTGTCGTAAAACTGCACGAGAGTAGGGAGTATTCCCTCTAGCATCTTGGATTTCAACAAGGAGAAAATCCTCCCATACTTGTCTTCGAATGTTGAAGGGTCCTTTATCAATTCCCCTAATTCCTTCAGCTTTTCCAACTTAGGACTTTTGAAGGTAAATTTCTTTGTTCATTTCCTCCCGAAATCCATCCTATAAGGTTTGCAAAACAAATGTTAAGTTCCTCGAAAATGGCATGGTGTAAGATACATGGATGCAATGCACAAACACACGTAGGGAAACACAAATGCGCACAACAAGCAAAAGGCCTAGGCTTGGAGATCACGAGCAAGGAGCCAAATGGTCTAACCATCCCAAGAAGGTATGTACTATGGTTAATTTGTACCTGCCGAACGGGTTCTACAAAGTTCCCAGAGTCTACAACCCACCTTTCGGATATTATCGATTTCCCAATTACTTGGTAGTCAACAACATTCTCAAGAGGATCTCGTCTGAGTGTAGTATCGCGTATCAACCATTTGGAATTACTCCCTCATAGTCATCGCACTACATCCTAAAAGGCCAAGTTGGGTTAAAGGTGACTACGGTTCTCAATATCCCGGGCTCCTAGGTCGAAAGTAGTAATGTATTCACGATAGCTCGTTCAACAAATACCACCTTCGAGAGGGCCTCAACTGAGTGTGGAATCAAATCGACTTCTTTGGAATTACTCCCTCGAAATCTCCTCGATTATACCCATGATCCTATCTTATATGTGCTCTCAAGTCCGGGTTAGGACTTACCTCACCACTCAAAGATAACCCTGCAAACAGCAAAACAAATATATATAACAGATAAAAAAGATTCAAGTTAGGGGGAACCCTCTTACGAGAAATCCCCAGTGAAGTCGCCATTTCTGTCGCGGTGAAAATTGGATAACAAGCTATTAGTTAACTTGTATCGCATATTTTTAATGTCACCACCGTCTTTGATTTTATCCAAGGGAAGGGAGAAAGACCGAATACCCACAATGCAATGCAAATGCACTTAGATTCTAAGTTCGGGGGTTGGTTATACCTAGGGAAGGTGTTAGCATCCTAGATATCTGTAGTACTCTACAGGAACCTCTTGATTTTATTTTTATCTTATCCGTTATATGTTTTGCTAAGGGTTTAAGGATTTAGGAAAAGAAGATGAGTCATCATCTTAAGAAAGACCACCACAGTTCTTTGAAAGTGTTTGTATTTGTGGGGTATGGGATTGTATGTCCCGTTCTTTGAGATGATTAACATCTAATTCTCTTGTGTGGAGAATTAGGTGGGCTAAAGTTTGATTAAAAATCAAAGTTGAGGGGGACTATCCTAGGAAGTCTATCCTAAGTTATCTAATTGTCTTATCTTAAGTTTGTCGATTATGAATGCAAATGATGTGCACCATGCACAATAACATGGTTATCATGCATGGGATTTTCCCTTGGATATTTATGCAGTTTGATTATATTATTTAGGCGAATGTGCTAGCAAAGTGATGCTAGACTTGTGTCCAGTGATCAAAAGGTCGAATGCGAGGCCCTAAGGCGATCGACTTACATAGGTAGAAAATTGGCTCGACGTTGGATCGAGGATTTTTATTATTTTTGAAAGAGTTTTGACAGAATCAAAAATCAAGTGAAAACAAACCAATAAAGCAAACATGTGAACACTCACGAACCTATGACTAAGCGAGGTTTCTAACCGGGGACAATCTAAAAGGTTGAGTCTTGAACTTATTGTTTTAATTAGGAAATTATGCTAGAGATTATTATTATTGTAAAACTTAAAATTAGTTACTAATAAAAGTTTTAATTTTAATTATTAAGAAAAGTTTTGATTTTAACATTATCATAAAAGAAAAAGTTTTAGATTAATTATTAAAAGGAAAGTTTTAATTTTAATATAAAAGAAAATTAGATTAATTATTATTATAAAAGAGTTTAAATTAATTATTATAAAAAAAAGGTTTTAAATTAAATTATTATTAAAGTCTTAGGTTAGATTATTAATAAAAGGTTTTAATCTTAATTATAAAAAAGATTTTTTAATTTTAATTAAAAGGTTTTTTATTATCAAAAAGGTTTAATTTTAAAAAGAACTAACGAAACTCTCTCTTTCAGTCGTCTCTCACATCTCTCGTTACCTCTACTCGCCTCTCACCCTCTCATCTCTCAACGGAATGAAAACAGAAAAAAAGGTTACGAAACCCTAGCCGCCGCTCACCGCCGCGATTCCTCTCCTCTCTCTAGATCGAACAATCAACAAACATGCACCCTAACCCCATTGTTCCCGTCCCCGATTTTCACTATATTTCACGGTTACATTTACAATCAGATGCAATGAATAAAGCAAAACAAGAAAAAAAAAAGCGATGGTGGCGGAGGCTGCGACGGCTCCGTGACGCTCCGATCAGGGAAGTATCTTTTTCCTTTTACCTCTGTGTGATTTCGCGTTGTGGCTTTCTCCTTCTTTGCTTTCTGGTTGTTGATTGGGAACTCGCGTGATGGTTTCTGACGGGTTTCTCTTGGTTTGATGTGTGTTGGCTTTGATTTCTGGTGTGAGATCGCGAACGGTTTTACTTTTTCTGATTTTAGTGTATTTGGTTTTCTAATGAATTCCGTCCGATAGTGGATTTGTGATGGCTGCCCCCTTTCCTGATGAGACGAGCGCTCCTTTTATATGCCAATGATGAGATATGAGATTTGAAAACTCTTAAATGTTGATTGATTTTGTGTTAATGCCATGATCTGATTTGATTGGGATTTGGGAAAGTTTTTTGAACTGATTGGTACGCTTTGTGATTCGGTTTTCAAATTTGAAAAGTTTTGGAAACTTTTTTAAAACCTTCTTTACTTGTCTTGCCACGATTCAAAAGTTGCTTTGTTGGATGCTTTTTTGATTTCGGATCTAATCTAATTTTGGAAGGTTTATGTCGGCGGTATCCCTTATGATATTGCCCATAATTCCGTTTTTGAACCTGAAGAAAACAGATCTGATTCTCAAACCCTCTGAGGCCATTTAGGAAAGTTTTAAAATTGATGGATGGACATGTTTGGAAAGTAGATTATGATGTCTGATTTTACTTTGAGGACTGTTTTGGTAAATTTGATTTGGCCTTTGAATACTCCATTCTTGTTTTCAAAATTAACCAAACGTGTCTGATAATGCTTATTGATGACGACAGTGAAATAGAACCAATCCCGCATTTACCGTTTGATCATGTTATTGACTTTTTGTTGTATGTGATCGTGAATGCAGTACTAAGTGGTGACAAGAATTCCCGACGGATTCCACCTGGCAGCTTGTATCTGAGACGATGTTCATGTCAGTCAATTTCTCATTGTCCCTATTCTGATACACGTTGCCTAGTACCGGGACATCATTCCGTTTCAGCCACTATTACGGGTTCCAAATAGCAAGAGTTTGAATGGTGAAGATTTATACTTGTTTCTCTTGATACAAACAACAATTGAAACTTCATTTTTGATACTTTGGAAGGTCCTCTTCCACATCATGTCTTTCCACAAATCAATATGCACAGCAAGTTTTATTCTCAAAGGTGGCAGGACCAATGGCTTCGATATCATGGTATGTTCTCGCCAACTTATTCAATTTTCTTTTTCGTATATACGGCTTGTCATTCATCCTCTTTCCAACAAGATATGTTGTGTTCGAAGATAGTTAGTATGAACAAGTTTATGTGGGAAATGTTGTAAACACGTCGGTTTGGTTGCGATTTAATTCTCAATCGTGTTTCTTCTTTTTCAGTCAGCTCAAAATTGCCATTAACTTGAAGAAACTCGATGATTCCCATGATTACGATACCGCGATAATTAGCGAGGCGAGAAGGTGAATTACCTTCTGATTCTTTATCTTTTCTTCTTCCATCTGAATTTCCTTTCTAGGTGCAACACGATTTTCAATTTGATTGCAGTTAAGTATGATCAACCGCAGTAGTTGGAAATTGTTGTTGGTTGCTTCATGGTAACTGATAATGCTATAGAATCGCTGCTCCCACGATACTGCAATTCTCAATACCAAAATGATGGCTTTGGCAAATTTTCAGGTTGTGGAAAAGGTGAATCAAATCCATTCAGGGCAATAGTATTCAAGTAAAAGGGACGGCCTACTCAAACCACTCTCTGGGTTACAAGTGTCTCAAGGTTTTTTCTTACTCTGTTTTGATTGTTTTGGATATGGCATGATTTTGTGTTGGGTTCCTGCAAGGTGGCGTTTTGGAATTTCGACAGTGTTCAACTTAGAATTAGTTTCGGCTTAGTTCTATTTTGGATTTCCTCAACGCCGGTTTCGAATTTCCAATCAACCGAACGACAAGTCTCGCTTTCAAGTTGGTGGGGGCACGTAATCAGGTACAGGGCTATCACTTTCAGAGCTTGTAAAACTTGTAAACATCATCAAGGCGCTTAGCTGCAGCCAATTTATTTTCCTTGCTATTCGTGATTCAACTTTGCTGTTCTCGGTTTCTTTTTTTTTATGTTCTGCAGTGGCGAGTGATGACGGTGAATTCGAGCAGCCATAGGTTGATGACTTGTTTTCAAAATATCAAAGTTTCCAATTCAAAGCTTCTTGTTGCTTTTGATTTGGAAGCATTATGTTTGATAAGAAAAATAATTGTGATTCCAAACCTTCCGTTTAATCCAATCAAGTTTAATTGTGGCAGCTTTTGTTATCGCTCCAACCGCACCAACCAACTTCCTTCGTATGGCCTTTCTTCTAGGACTGCAGTAGCTTCCAATGCTAGAGAATTGAACGCTGTGCGGTACAATGGACCTCCTTCATCTATGCACCATGAAGAAGCAAACTGCGATTTCAAGTTCGACATATAAACTGTATGAAGACGGTAATGACTGTGAGGAGTATTTATGATTCAAGCTTCCCATAAATGTTTAGAAATATTTTGGAACGTGTTATTATGATGAATATTGATGATACTGGTCCTTTTTCTCATCTACAGGCTCTGAACCGTGGCATCCTATTTGCGACCAGCTTGTTTGAATATGATGATGCATAATCTTATTCTTCAGCTTGGAATTGCGGCTGGGAATATGGCGTGATTAACTTGCAATCAAATCTGCATTTTGTTTTATGTGGCTGCCACATGATCTATACGGTGGTTCAACAATACCAAGGGAAACGGACAATCTTTCTTGTCAAGCATTAGCAAGTCCATTAGAATTTTCACCAAGCATGCTCTTGTTTCATTATGAGCATGTTTCACACTTATTATGTAATTTAATGGCAACGTCCTCGATTTTATTGTATTCAGCGGTTTTTTCTCTTGATTTCTACCTCCTTGTTATTAGTAATTGATGGAGTTAGAGTAATTGTACACAAAAAAAACCACGTGTTCCTCAATGTTGTTGACAAAATTATTAGTGATCGCTACCCTCGAAAATGACTGAGCCTAGCAATGACTCCATATGCATCGTTCAATTTAAACACGGCTAATCTCTTACCCAAGTGTCTCTTACCCAACTAGCAATGATTCCATATGCATCTTTCAATTTAAACACTCATGGCAGCTACTTTCATCATTAGCTACTGTTCCATTTGCAATCATCTCATAGAGGAACAAGGACGGGTCTTGTTTCCTTGAACATACACTTTCCACCCACGATTTCACTTCTTCCCTCTTTGCCTTGCATCGAATTCTTGAACAAAATAAATGCTCCAGATACTTAATAAATTCATTAGCCTCGATCTTCAATTTAATCTCAAACACAACTTGATCAACTAGGAATATTTTGACCTTAGTGCTTTTTGAATCCGGATCCATTAGTTACGCCTTGAAGTATTTTGACTGCGAGAAAGAATACTATCTATATTTGAAGTTAATGTATGGAAAGGCACAATCTCACAGGAATCCACACACATCTTGCAAGGACCAGGGAACCTCCGCGAACACACACACACACACACACAACATAAACTCTAAGACCTTGAATCTTCTGCAGCACCACCTGTCTTCACTAATGAAACATACAGACAAAAACTAAACAAAATGGTTAGCTATGCAAAGATGGTTGACCTAGGAATGATATGCAAAGAACAAGGTGGGATCTTAGGGTCAAAAATTAGGGTGCGACACTTCCCATTTACGGACTCATTGTAAAATGCTTCGGCGCTTATTTGTTTTCTGTTGAATTCAATGAATGGCTTATTCAAAGGGGTTTCTTCGGCATCACTCTATTCACCAACACATTACCACAACATTTTATCACAGCACAGTTCTTCTCAATATTTTTCTCTCAACATCATGTGACTATTATTGAGCTCTTTGTGATTAAAACTGGAATCAGGGTGTAAAACGCCCTGGCAATGATAAACATGACATTTGCATTCTCATAATCATGAGCATTTTGCATAACAGGTACTTGTTCCGATTTTTTCCTAACTTTTTATTTGGTTTCTGGCAGGATAGCTGACCAACCGATTCATCAATATTATACTCGACTAAACCAAAAAAGAGTAATGGAGCAAATGCAAGCAAAGATGGCCGCCATGCAAGCCCGTATCACCCAATTCATGGAAATGATGCAAGGGGTCGTGTAGGGACAAGAGCAACTCAGGACTCTCGTTCTGCCCTTGGTAGCAAGGGTGGATGAGAATGAGGTACTTCATGGTGGTGTCCAGAACAATATTATTCCTCCAGGAAGAGGTGCTAATGGACACAATATTCAAAATGGACCTCCGGGCGGAGTTCCAGTTCCCACTGTTGTTATCCCTCCGGGCGGAGGAGAGAATATGGTGATTCCTTCTGTGGTTGGAGGGGGAAACAGTATTCATGCAGTTCATGGCCATCATTTTGATGACCAACAAGACAATGTTTTCTCGGTACCATGTGGAGATGCTGGTCTCCCGGTTGTTGATGACCAAAGGATTAGAATGATTGAAGAACAGCTAAGAGGGGTGGTAAATCAAAATTCTGTGGGCATGGATCTGGATGACCTAGGGCTGGTTCCTGATATGAGAATTCCTCATAAGTTTCAAGTCCCCGCTTTTGAGAAGTACAACGGCACTACTTGCCCCAGGACACATGTTCGGGCATACACAAGAAAGATGGCTGCGTACTCCCGTGATGAAAAATTGTTGATGCACTTCTTCCAGGACAGCTTGTCTGGAGCGTCCCTACAATGGTATATGCCGCTTGAGAGGAGCCATGTATGCAACTGGAGAAAGATGGTGGAAGCATTTGTGAAACACTATCAATATAATACCGACTTGGCTCCCAATCGTACACAGTTACAAAATATGTCTCAAAAGAGTGGTGAAAGTTTTAAGGAGTACGCACAGAGATGGCGCGAGTTGGCGGCAAGGGTACAACCACCCATGCTGGAGAAAGAAATGCTGAATCTGTTTATGGATACTTTGCTGGGACATTATTATGAAAATCTGTTACCTTGCATGTCGGGCAAGTTTGCTGACTTGATCATGGTTGGGGAGATGTTAGAGGGTGGAATCAAAGTTGGGAAAGTTTCGGGTAGTGATGGGTCGTCTTCTAGTCAGGGGAAGAAACCATATGCGAATTACAAAAAGAAGGAGGAAACCAATTCTGTCTCGTCTTACCAAGGTAAAGGGAAGCAACGCCAGAATTATAATCAGCAAGTAGCTTCAGTGACAATTCCTGCAGCGCCTCCTCAGCAGCGAAATCAGGCTCCTCGCCAACAACAGTACAAGCCCAAACGGGATAGACATTTTGATACTCCGCCTCTACCGTATTCACAATTATTCCAGCACTTACTTCAGCTGCAGCTAATTCAAAAGAGGACTCTAGCTCCTATCACTGGTAATCCACCTCCGGGTTATAATCCTAACGCCCATTGCGACTTTCATTCTAGGGCACCCGGACATCATATCGAGGACTGTAAAGCTTTTAAGCACACAGTTCAAGATTTGGTGGATTCTAAAGCCATCAATTTTTCAAATGTCGTGCCGAATGTTATCGAGAACCCAATGTCTGACCATGGCAGGCCAAGGGTTAACGCGGTGTTAAAGGGGAACGAATCTTTGAATCTGGTTAGGGATGTGAATGAATTAAGGACTCCTTTGATGGTGGTAAAGGAGAAATTATTGATGGGAGGAGTGGACCCCGGTTGTGACAAGGATTGTTCAGAATGTATGATACAGACGAATGGTTGTAGGTTGTTGAAATCAGGAGTTCAAAAGTTGATCGATGAAGGTAGGTTGCAGTTTGACAGATGTGACCAACGAAAAGAGGTTATTAGCAGCGATGTGGCTACCATCACTATTCCATTCAAGACAATCACAATTTCAGCGGCGGCAAGACCAGCGTCGGTTATAATCACAGGTCCTGGAACCATTCCTTATGAGAGTACCAAGGCCATTCCTTGGAACTATGGGGCAGAAGTTTTCGTTAATGGGCAGAAACAAGAGTTAATGGGAACATCGGTAGCAAGTTCCAGTCTTGAGGAAGCAGGAGCTATTACCCGAAGCGATAGAATCTTCACTCCTTTCGATGAACGGGCTAATAATTCCAGGCAGGACAAGGGTAAACAGGCCATAGATAATTCTGTGCAGACCCCGGCAGTGACTGACCTCGTAGTGAGGCCAGCTGATAGTCCTTTCTCCGAGAATGTAGAGAAATTCATGAGGTTGATTCGAAAAAGTGACTATAAAACTGTGGATCATTTACATCAGACGCCGTCCAAGATATCCATCTTATCCTTGTTGTTGTGTTCGGAAGCTCACCGAAACGCGTTGTTGAAAGTGCTGAATGCCGCATATGTGCCCCAAGAGATCTCAGTCAATCAGCTTGAGGGGGTGATAGCCTATGTTAGTGCATGCAATGGTTTGGGGTTTACTGATGCTGATTTGACTCCAGCTGGGAGAAACCATAACAATGCCTTGCATATTTCTGTTGAGTGCTGGGGGTCGTTGATGTCTCACGTGCTTGTGGATACAGGGTCATCTTTAAATGTGTTGCCTAAGAAGGCATTGATGAAGTTGGATACTCGAGGGTTGATATGCACGCCAAGTCATTTGGTGGTGCGCGCATTTGATGGTTCTAAAAGGGTTGTCTTTGGAGAGGTTGTACTGCCAATTAAGGTTGGCCCGGAGGTCTTTGACGCCATATTCTATATAATGGATATCCAGCCCGCTTACAGTTGTCTACTTGGTCGGCCGTGGATTCACAGTGCTGGGGCTGTAACGTCTACACTCCATCAGAAGTTGAAGTATATGGTGGATGGACATGTGGTGACAGTTTGCGGCGAGGAGGACATTATGATAAGCCATCTATCTACTTTCAAATATGTGGAGGTAGATGGCGAGATACAGGAAACGTTATGTCAAGCGTTTGAAGCGGTAAAAGTTCATGAAGAAACCCCTAAAGGGGTCAGTCCATCTGAAGTGGTTAAGCAGCTTACAGAGGTAGAGCATCCGGAGATTTCTATGTCATCCCTCAAAGATGCACGGGCTGTAGTTGAAGCTGGAAACTCACAAAAATGGGGTCAGATTATTGAGGTACAGAAGAAGCAAGATACTTATGGGCTGGGTTACAAGCCACCCAGGCGTCCTGAAGAGCCTCCGAAGTTTTATGGCCCGGTTCGTTTTACTAGTGCTGGGGTATTCTTTGATAGAGTCAACGCTATTGAAGAGGATGGGGATAGTGATTGCGACATGGATAATTGGATCCGCCCCTGCGTGCCTGGTCAAAGTCCACGCAACTGGTCATCGGAGAAGATCATCCAAGTGACTGGCCCAGAGTAATTGTCTCTGTTTTTTCTGTTATGTTTGATCCTACGCTCTGCCCAAGGAATAGTGACTCTTGTTTGTAGGGATTGAACATTTCGTATGCTTTTCCTTATCAATAATAAAGGACTTTTCGCATTCAAATATTTCTGATCCCTGTTTTTCTATTTTTCTTTTGTGCATAAAATCATATCAAAATGGCAATGTGTTTTGTTTGTTTCATACATAATAAAACATGAATCATCTATCATGCAGGTTACCTTGTTCAGATTCCATCCCTCATGATTCGGCTATGGCTCAGTATGATTTTGATAATCCCATATATCAGGCTGAAGAAGAGGTTGAGGAAGGCTGTGAACTTCCTGAGGAATTGGCCAGACTACTAAAACATGAGGAAAGGGTAATCGTGCCTCATCAGGAGGAGATTGAGATTGTTGATTTGGGAACCGAGGATGCGAAGAAAGAGGTAAAAATTAGGGCTGCTTTAGAAGACAATGTAAAGGGAATATTGATTGAAATGCTTCGAAAGTATGTGGATATCTTTGCCTGGTCTTACCAAGACATGCCTGGGCTTAATACTGACATCGTGGTACATCGGTTGCCACTCAAAGAGGGATGTACTCCGGTTAAGCAGAAGTTGAGAAGAACGAAACCTGAGATGTCTGTCAAGATTAAAGAGGAGGTTCAAAAGCAGATAGATGTTGGATTTCTGGCCGTGACAAGTTATCCTCCGTGGGTTGCTAACATTGTGCATGTACCTAAGAAGGACGGAAAGGTTAAGATGTGTGTTGATTACAGAGATCTGAATAGACCAAGCCCAAAAGATGATTTCCCGCTCCCTCACATCGACGTGTTAGTGGACAACACTGCTCAATACTCTGTGTTTTCCTTCATGGATGGCTTCTCTGGGTATAACCAAATCAAAATGGCCCCAGAGGACATGGAGAAAACAACGTTCATAACATCGTGGGGAACATTCTGTTACAAAGTAATGCCCTTTGGATTGAAAAATGTTGGGGCAACTTATCAGCGGGCAATGGTGACTCTCTTCCATGATATGATTCACAAAGAGATCGAAGTATATGTTGATGACATGATTGCGAAGTCACAAATGGAGGAGGAGCATCTAGTGAATCTTCAGAAGCTTTTTGATAGGTTGATAAAGTTCAGATTGAGGTTGAATCTGAACAAGTGCACCTTCGGGGTGAGATCGGGAAAACAACTGGGGTTTATTGTCAGCGAAAGAGGTATCGAGGTTGATCCTGCTAAAGTAAAAGCCATACAAGAAATGCCTGAGCCGAGAATAGAAAAAGAGGTTCGTGGTTTTCTGGGGAGGTTGAACTACATTGCTAGGTTCATATCTCATCTTACCGCCACTTGTGAACCAATATTCAAATTGCTAAGAAAAGATCAAGCGGTCAGGTGGAATGAAAACTGTCAAAAGGCATTCGAAAAAATAAAAGAATATTTGCAGGAACATCCGGTCTTCATGCCGCCAGTGCCAGGAAGGCCATTGATTATGTATCTTACGGTTCTTGAGAACTCAATGGGGTGTGTGCTCGGTCAACACGACAAGTCAGGTAGAAAAGAGCATGCCATATACTACCTGAGTAAAAAATTCACTGATAGTGAGTCGAGATACTCAATGCTGGAAAAAACATGTTGTGCACTCGCTTGGGCAGCTAAGCGTTTGAGGCAGTATATCTTAAACCACACAACCCTCTTGATTTCGAAGATGGATCCGATCAAGTATGTGTTTGAAAAGCAGGCGCTTTCTGGAAGAATAGCCCGTTGGCAGATGGTTCTGACAGAGTACGATATTCAATATGTTTCCCAAAAAGCCATTAAGGGAAGTGTTTTATCAAAATATCTTGCCGAACAACCAATTGAGGATTATCAACCGATGAAGTTTGAATTTCCTGATGAGCATATTATGTATCTGAAGATGAAAGACTGTGAAGAGCCTCTACATGATGAAGGACCTGAAATTGGATCCCAGTGGAAGCTAGTCTTTGATGGGACTGTCAGCTCATGTGGTAATGGAATTGGGGCAGTCATTGTAATACCCCAAAATTTGCTCTCCCCTTTTGTCATCATAGCATGGCATTATCATTTATCATATCATATTCACCTCATTAACATTACATTGCATTTAACATAGAAAAATGAAGCATGGCATCCTTCTTACCATCAGGGCATGTGATCAGGTGGAAGGTGGACAATCAAGGAATCATTCAAAGCACAAAAAGGTCAATCAAGTTGGCTCTAAGCAAGCCAAGAGGTCTCTCATGTCTCATACTATCTCAATTGATCTTCCACAACCTCAAGAAGGTGAGATTCAATAGGAGAGTGAAGCATTACATCCTACACTATGCAAGAGGTCCAAAAATTGAAGGAAAATCCTCAAAAGAGATAGCTCATTGATTCAAAATCATTCTTAAGTGGCATTTCTCATCATCCTTTAAGGGGATACACAACATACTCTGAGGAATTTGGATTTGGAAGATGTGTAATTTCCTCCTAACCAGAGGAGGTCAAGATTAGGGTTTCCAATTAAATCAGGATATCTCTGATTTTTTGGACAAAGCTTGTTGTCATGGTATTCTACATGTTCCTAAGTGTATGTATGTGGAAAATTGCATCTCAATTGGTTTTAGAAGTGGTTCAATTGGAAGAAAGATCAAGAATCAGAGAAATTGGGGCAAAGTCAAATAATCAGAGGAAAAAGTCAACTCTTGACTTTTTGAGCCCAAAATCATGAAATTCATGTTACATATGTCCAATGTACAAAATTTGATCAAGAAACTCCAAAGGAATCATGAAAAAATCAAGATGTGGAAAGTTGCCATTTTTGGATGAGGTAGGGTTACTAAAAATAGCAAGTTTTAGCCATTTTGCATCAGAATTTGAACCAAGGCCATTCAAATTTGGAGCACTAAATGAAAATTCCACTCTGCCTCAATGAAAGGCCTTGCTTTAAGCTTCAAATCCATGGGTAGAACATTTCCATTGGATAAAAAATGAGGGAGATATGATTGATCAAAGTTGGAGGAAAGTAGGTTCAAAACTAGGTCATGACCAAGATTTTCAGGTCACGCGCGCAGTCATTTTAATAAACAGTTGGTGGGCCAAATGTCCACTCATTTTTCTCATGGTTAAAGGCCTCAAATGAAAAACTTTTCAACATCAAAGTTGTTCCTTGTAGTGTCATCTTCAATACTCATGTTGGACAAAATTCCATTTGATCAAGTTATAGTGGAGATATATTGGTTCAAAGTCATGTTGATTGTGCTGAAATTTTGTGTGCCAAGTTGCCATGCCATGACTTGCTTCACACGCCCTTACACCAGTTCTCAGACCTTTGTGTTTTAAGCTATTTTGCACCATTTTCCAAACCTCATCTCAATTTGAAATCAACATCAAATGTGTTCCACAACATGCCCTCTTTTATTTGGCATCAAAAGTTCCTCAAACCATTCACTAACATGTGAGAAGTTCACCCTCAAACACCTACTGTTACAATGATGATTTGGTGCACGATTTTGGTTCACACACACTACAAACACTTCCTCACTTCAGTTTCCTCTTTAGACCAAGCACACATCACTTACACAATGTTTAGTATCACGTGCCTTGCATGAAAATGGAGAGAACAACTTGTTGAGCAAGTTTCTGCCACAACAGTCCTACCATTCCAAGCTTCACTCTTCATCCTCACCATAACTGTCATGAGATTAACCTCACCATAACCCAGCCTTGATCACTCGCCCCTAACTAACTTGACTCAGTTAGTTAGGGTGGACTCAGTTAACCACCTTGACTCACCCTAACTCAACTCATTAAACCGTGGTAAGCTCACACTATAAAAGAAAATCACACACTCCGTTTTCATTCTTCAGTTTGGACAACCACATTTCTCTCCAAGAACACCTCAAACTCTCTCTACTTTCTCTCTGATTCCACACGATTTCAACACTCTTCTTCCACTTTTCATCTGCATTATCATTGTTTGGCATTGTTGGATCAGGAGCACACTGAATCTTCATCATTCTCCAAGTGAAGCTTCATCAACATTTTGCAATTTTCTCTCTGCTCTCAAGATATTAAGATCAAACAGCATTTATTTTGCTTAGTTTGTGAAGCTCCAAGGAAGAAGAAGAAGATAGGATCTCTGGTATTCTGGTAGATCCAAAGTTCATCGCATTTCAGGTTCCCTTCCTCAACTTTGCTTTAGTGAATCTAGCTTGTTTTCGTGGTGTTTGTGGCCTAGTAGAGGTCGTGTGCGTCCTGGCTAGTTGATAGGCTTCTTAGAGGCATAGTTCTATACCTAGGGCTTAATTTGATTGACTCTGTTCTTGCTGTGCGTATGTGTTTGGTGATTTTCATTAGCATATTCATAATGTACGTGAGCTTAGCTTTCAATTGATGTATGCATTGTGATTTTCTGGAGAAATGTGAGTTGCAGACGGTGGTAAGTGACCGGAGAAGGTGACCGGAGGTCCCTCTCCGGCCGATGGCTTCATGTTAGGGTTTTATGACCAGTTTGAATGTGATCCGTTGGATGCGTGTGATCTAATGGCTACCATGCTGCCAACACATAAAAATTCATGTGCATGTCACGTGTGATTTTCTGAAATTTTTTTAAACATTGTGTGGTATGGTACATGGTAGTGTGTATGGACATTCAAGTGTGCGCGTTGATCTTGATTACCTTGACCTAGATTTGACCTTGACCTGATCTGATGGTGGTGAATGGTTTGACTTAGTTTGACTGATAATGCATGGTAGTTAGTGTGTGCTACGCGTAATTGGACCTATGACAAATTGCTTTTCGCACCTCCTTTTTAAAAAAGCCCAAACACTTTGAACTGTTGGTTTACTATATTTGCACCCCACTCTTGTTTTCTATTTCCTTTTATTTTCTTCATTTTATACACGTTTGCTTTTCAATTTTTAGAAATATCAAATGACATTATAAAATTCCACAAAAATTCATGTGTATTCTTAAAACATTTAGAAAATTTTTGGCAATTTTATTTTCTGATTTTATGACCTTTTTACCCCTGGTCCATAATTTTCTTTGAATTTCCATTTAGATGCATTCTAAGCATGATACTTGAATTTGTTTAATTTTGTGCTTGCTCATTACCAACTGTTTTGACATGATTCTTTTTGTATTGATTCACTAATACATTGAAGTATGTTAGATGATTTTTGTTTGATTTTTTAGGTCACTTTATCACATGTCTTGATGCCTATATTTGTACCACTTTGCATGACATTTCAACTTGACCTAATTGCTTTGTTTGAAGTCATTTTGCTTTGAATTTTGATATGCTATTTTGATATGTGATTCATCTCTGATTAGTGAACTCCAATACCATGTTTTCATAATTTTCATGAGGCCATTTGATTTTTGTTTGATGCATTTCATTTAAAGCATTATAATATGTCATATCATTGTAATCTTTGGTGCATGTTTTCTTTGGTGTATACTTGCATGATCATTTGCATATTTGGTGAACCATTCACTTGACATTATAGGTCATTGGTACATATTATATGTCATCCTTGCATGTTGACTTTCATTTAAACCTTGTGCACCTTTAACATGTTGTGTTTGTACTTGTGTTCTCTTTTGAACTTCCATTTCAATTCTATTTCTTCTATCACTTCTTAAATGTTTTGATGTTTACCTCATAAATACTTTTGAGATGTTTATAAACCATTTTCCATTTAGTTTCAATTCTGGTTGTTGATTTACATGTTCCCTTTATGCATGTCCTCTTCATTTCTTTCCATCTTTCATCTATCCCTTCTTCTTGTAACATGTTTAAATGCTAATGGGTGATGATGGTTGCTTATTCACTTGCACTTGTATGATAATAACCATTGGTTTCCATATGATGCCCATTCTGATTGTGGTTCTAGGATTTGTTTTCTCATTTAATTCTTGTGAGTTTTATGATGCATTACATGTTCTTTTACTTCTTATACTTCTTATACATGTTTACTAACCATGTAGGGGCTTCGGTAAGTTTCAATTGAGTGTGGATAAGGAATCCACATTCAACTTCTATCCTTTCTCTTTTACAATTCCATTTTGTGTTTTGTTAAGCACTTATGTGCTTTCTTTTAATAACTCATTACTTTCCCTTTTTGAATTACAATTCATCTTCTACTTTGGAAGTGAATTGTTTAATTCTTTCTTTCTTTAGACTTTAGGTTGAAACCTCACAAACCTTAGGATCACTCCCTTAACTAATCAATTAGGATTGAGTCTTAGTCCATATAGATTTTTACCTTTATCCTCCCTTGAGTCTCTTTTCTCATCTCAAAGAAAATTCAAAATATCTAATAAAGGTAGGCATTTATTGCATTTAGGCCTTTCATATAAAGAAAAGATTATAAGGGGTCTTCTCTTATAATCTTAAGATGTGTAGCATATGGCCCATCTTAGGTCAATGTGTTACATATTTGATCTTGTATGAGGGACTTAAATGCAATACTTGTTGAAGGTGCAAATAATAAAAAACACTTCTTCACTTCATAATCAACAAAACACTTAATAAACACAAGTATGCTAGTGTGTTTGAACCTTGATAATTGGAACTAAGTGTGAGGGTCTTCTTCACCCTTAGTGTGCTTTCTTACCCATTCCATCTTGGAATGTGAGAAGGTACACATTCCAATGACTAAGATCCAGATACACTGTCGTATGCAAACAAATCCAAAACACTTCCTTCTAAAAGACAAAAACAAACAATAACGTCTTTCCTTCGAGAATTCTTTTCTCACCTCATTCACTCTCAACGAACGAACGCGCTCCTACTCGTTCTCTTGCAAGATGGTAACGCACTCGGACCAGCGAGCCTGCAACACCTGAGCTAGAACGTTAGCCGTTCCTTAAAAAACACAAACAATCCATCCCTAGTGAGGGGAACTACGTCGCTCTGATTCTCATATTCCCGATGAGATACGTAGGCAGTGGGGTAGGACCCATGCGAGCACTTCTTTATTTTCCCTACATTTGTTTCTCTTTCTCTTTCCATTCCTTTTCCTTCAGTTCCTTTTCCAGTATTCTTTTCTATCACCCTTTGATCGAGACAAGCAAGCGTGGATCCCATCGGGTACGATGGACGCGAGGGGGTGCTAATACCTTCCTCTCGCGTAACCGACTCCCAAACCCATTTCTCTTGGTCGCAAGACCATGCTTTTCCTTTCTCTCAGGTTTACGCGGTGTTTCCTTTCCCTCTCTTGGGATAAATACACATTGCTGGCGACTCTGTTTCGGTGCCACTTTCACGTTTGTACTAGGATGAAAATCCCGGGAGCGACAGCTGGCGACTCTGCTGGGGAGAAAAGTCATAAAAACTCTGGTTTCCTTAGCGAGTCAATCCTAGCGCTTGTCTGTCTTTCTTTCATTGGGTGTTTACTGTTGTGCTATATTTACTGTTTTATTGTATGGTTATTTACTGTTTTACTGTACATTACTGTATTTACCGCATTTTAGCATTACATATCATATATTATATTGTGTTGCACTGTTTTGTCTGTTTGACGGGATGGGTGTTCTGAGAGATAAGCCCACTACCAAGGCTTGAGTACACACATAGGTATTAGAGTGGATAGTCATGACGCTTGCGTGGTGGTGACCACGTATTGTTGTTCATGAGACCCACAACCAGACGAGGTTCTATCAGGAGCTTTCTGCTACTGCATGTTATGCAGGCCAGTAGTTATTCTCTTGAGGAACTGTCGACTCTGGTGACCATTCCCGAGGACTCAGTTGCGGCACTCCTCCCGAGGTGTGACAGTGGCAGACCACATTCCGTGGCAAACCCATTGCACATTCTCGATCCGAGGACCCAATGCTGGGAACTTGCTATAGGACATCCCTTTTTGAAAGAGAATCAGCGGAGGCACTCCTCGATTGGTGGTAGTACTGTACCCTGAGGGATGAATGTACTATTGCTTCTCGACCTCAGTGCCAGAAGCTGAGGACCTTTTTGTTTTGGAGAATCAGTTGAGGCCTCCTCGATTGATGATGATGCCAAACCAGAAATGGTGAACGTATCATCATTTCTCGACCTGAGAGCCCGGGATATTGAACATCCTAGTACCCACATGTGAGAAGGGCGGGTTATTTACAGGTTTGCAGGTAACCATGACCTCCTACATACCCGGTTTTCTATCATCATTGCACAAAAAGGAAGTTTCATCCTATTGTATTCAGATGGTTCTTATCTATGGTTCTATATTAGTCTCAGAGCTACACTGACACCGTTCACAGTTCAGCACAGACACCTGATTACCTGATCACATTGCCCTTTGCATTGCATTATCATATCCTAACATACATGTTTATTCATTTCTAGGTGCATATATTACCCTTGATTCCAGTCATCAGGTCCCTGCAAAGATGAACACTAAAGAGAGGAAGAATATCATCAGCTATAAGTTCCTTACGCCTACTTTGGGCCCTATTGTTATGCTGAAGGGAATGGCGAGTCCTGCAGTACGAGAAGCTTTTGAAGAGAAATATGGGTGGATTTTATCTATGGTCCGTAATGTCAGTGATTATGAAGCCAGAGGTCTCCATACGTTGATGCAGTTCTATGATCCGCCTCTGAGATGTTTTGTATTTCCAGACTATGTGTTGGTTCCTACCTTGGAGGAATATTCCAACATGTTGGGGATTGCTATCAAGGAGGAGCCCCCTTTCTTTGGATCGGTGGGGGATCTTGACTTTGGGAAGTTGGCTGGTGCTCTTTATTTGAGCAAATCAGAGTTAAGTGACAATGTCTCCAACAAAGGAAAGATTCGTGGTTACAAGCTGGAATATCTGATTAAGAAGGCCCAGGAAGCAGCTAAAGGCGAGAATTGGCTTGTTTTTAATGCTTTGTTAGCCCTTTGTATATACGGCATAGTGTTGTTTCCCAACGAGCCGGATTTTATTGATACGGACGCTATACGAATATTCATGATGAAGAACCCGGTGCCAACGCTACTGGGAGATCTTCACTACTCATTGTACAACCGAAACGAAAAGAAAAGAGGAGGGATAATTCGTTGTTGTGCACCCTTGTTCTATAAGTGGTTTGCGGGCCGTTTACCACAATCAGGGGCTTTTGTGGATTCCAAAGATTCTCTAGAGTGGAAACAGCGTTTAATGGGATTGGTGGCCAAGGACATCGTATGGGTAGATCATGGGCTGATTGGTAAGAATATTATCCACAGCTGTGGTAAGTTCCCTAACGTTCCACTGATAGGAAGACTGGGTGGGATTAACTACAATCCTTCTTTGGCCATTCGACAATTTGGGTATGCCCTGACAGGTCCGCCTATTAAGAGAGATGTGGAGGAGTCCCTCTATTTTCATACATCAGAAGGATGGGAAGCAGCACAGAAAGCTTCTGAAAGCTGGGGTAGCATACTGAAAAAGGGGAAAGTTACTCTAGGAAAGCCTAACAACCGGGTTTATCCAGCATATGAAGAGTGGGTGAAGAAAAGAGTTGAAGATTTTCTCTTGCCTTTTGGTAAGGCACCCCTTTTGTATCCGGAGAAGGAGAAAGCAAAGCGCATTGCTACTATGGAAGAAGTTGACAAGTTGCAAGCCTTGGTGAAAAAGCTCCAAGGAGAGAATTCCGAGTTGAGTAGCCGTCTTCAGAATGCTCTACATGCCAACAAAGAGCTGGAGCGGAAAGCCCAAGATGCTGAACAAATCCTAACTGCAAAAGAAAAAGACTTTGCTGGAAGAGCCCAACATTTCCGGAAGATTAGTAAAGGTGCTGATGATGCTACTCAAGCCCACAAGCAAACCAAACAGGCGTTAGCACAGACCAAAGAAAAGTTAACAAAGTTTCAGCACGCTTGGGACGAAGTTAGGATAGAGAATGCTGAATTACAGGAACAGTTGCAGATTAAGGACGAAGAGCTTGAAAAGGCGCATGAGCAGAGGAGAAAGTATCGGGAAAGCCTCGGTAAGAGTCAGGAACAGCTAGAAGAAGCTAGAGGTGGGCTGAGGAATACCAAGAAAGAGCTTGAAGAAGTCATGATAGAAAGGGAGATACTCAAGACGCAAGCCGGCATAAAGAGACACAAAGGAGTGTGTGATGACGAGGCTCTGATGGTGCACATGGGTTCTTTAACTGAAGCTCTTGAGAAAAGGGATGTCTTGATCAAAGAAATGATTGAAAAGCCGAATCACCAGCGTACCCGTATGCTTTTTGAGGAGATCAAATACTCAAGTGATAAGCTGAAGGGTGTGGAATTGTCAGACTGATGTTCTTTTCCTTATATTTTGTTATTAATGGTTACCATCAGGCTTGTTGATGGATCCATTTTTCCTTGTATTGCATTTGCGGATGAGCCTTTCTTAAATGTACTTGAATACTTTGTTGAATGAGTATGAGCAGTTTTATTCAGAATTATTCCTTATCAGATAGCTGCACACAAGCACATGACCACGACACGTCTCTTTATATCACAATTTCTGGTCTTCAGATTTCTGTGGTTGGATTGGAATCAGGGTATAAAGCACCTCGGAAATGACAAACATGGCATTGCATATCATTTTGCATTTTTTGTTACTTGCTTTTCAGGTACTCGTTGCGGGGTCTCTAACCTTTATTTGGTTTCAGGCAGTATAGCGGAGAGTCATATTCACCGATATTCGACACGAAGGAATCAAGTAAGAATCATGGATCAAGTACAAAGTGATTTGGCGGAAATGAGGGCGCGTATGGACCAGTTCATGACCCTCATGACTGGCATGGCGCAAAATCAGGAGAGACTGAGGCTTCTGGTAGAGCGTCCCGACAACGGGCCCGAAGGTGATCATCATGACAATTCACAGGGACATGGCATTCCTCCTCCCGGTGGCAACCCTCCTCCTGGTGGTAACAATCGGGGTAATGGAAATGGTAGGCAGGCTGGTGTTACTCTTGAAGATACTCTGGAAGACCAATTTACTCTGCTGGATGCTGATGTGGGTAATCAAGGGGATCGAAGGTATGATGAGTTAGCAGAGAAGATCAGGGCCATAGAATGCAAGAACTCTATGGGTATTGATGTTACCAGCTTGGGGCTGGTCTCAGGAGTCAGAATTCCCCCTAAATTCAAACCTCCCACTTTTGATAAGTATCACGGCAATGCGTGTCCCCAAACGCATCTTCAAGCTTACTTTGGGAAGATTTCAGCCCATACGGATGACGAGAAGCTATGGATGCACTATTTTCAGGACAGTCTGGCGGGGGCGTCTTTGGCCTGGTACATGAAGTTGAGTAGAGCTGCTGTGAAGAATTGGAAAGATCTGGCAGAAGCGTTCCTGAAGCAATACCAATATAATATTGACATGGCGCCCAACCGCACCCAATTGCAGGGATTGTCACAAAATGCCAAGGAGAGTTTCAAAGAATATGCACAGAGGTGGAGGGAAATGGCTGCCCAGGTTCAACCTCCCTTGTCAGACAGAGAAATGGCAGATATGTTCATGGGCACCTTGCAAGGGGCCTATCTGGATAGATTAGCTGCTTGTCCGTCAACTGGATTTGCTGATATTGTGATTGCGGGAGAAAGAATAGAAAGTCTGTTAAAGCTTGGAAAGATCCAGGATGTGAGTGGGGCTGGCTCTTTGGGGACGAAGAAACCGTTCGCTAGTAACCAGAAAAGAAGAGAAGGTGATACGAATGCTGTGTTTAGAGGACGAGGCAGAGGGCGTTCTCGAGCTTATTATCAGGTAGATGCTGTGACAATCCCCACACCGTCTGTTCAGAAACAACAACCCCAACAACAAGTTCAACAGCAACAACCTTTTTTCCAGCAAAGGTCTAGACAGAGGGATCGTAAGATGGATCCTCTCCCTATGACTTATGCCGCGCTGTTGCCCCGGCTACTCGAGTTAAAGTTGGTAGAACTCCGTACTATGAAAGCTCCGGTTGCTGGAAACCTGCCACCTAACTTCGATGCTAATGCTCGTTGTGAGTTCCACTCAGGTGCTCAGGGGCATTCCATTGAAAAATGCTGGGCTTTCCATCATAAAGTACAAGATTTGATTGATGCTAAAGCCATCAATTTCTCTCCCGCTCCTAATATTACTCAGCATCCCATGCCTGATCATAGCGCAGCAAATGTGTACACTATTGAAGATGGGAGGAGATTGAATTTGGTGTTAGACGTTCATCAAGTGAAAACTTCTTTGTTGGTTGTAAAAGATCGTTTATTGAAGGGACAGGTGTTCCCGGGCTGTAATCAAGATTGCTCTGAGTGTGTGAATCAGGAGAACGGCTGTGATAAGTTGAAGATGGGTTTACAGAATCTGATCGATGAAGGATGTCTACAGTTCGACAGAGTCGTGAAAGACACTGATGAGATATCAACCGTGACCATCTATTACACTCCCGCTGAGATTCAAATGCCGGTCAATGCAGTTCCTGTGGCTAGTGTTGCGCCAGAAGGGCCCAGTCCTGTCACTATCACGGTGCCAGGACCAATTCCGTTCACATCTACGAAAGCTATCCCATGGCACTATGGGGCAGATGTATATTACGAAGGTAAAAAGCAGGAAGTTGAGCCGTCAGTCAGCCCAAATATTGATAATGTAGGGGGTGTAGGGGGCTTTACAAGGAGTGGAAGGTTGTTCGCTCCCCAAACCTTGAGAAGTGATAAGGAGGTAGAAGCTGCAGCAAAGGCTAAGGGTAAACAGGTGGTTGAAAGTGCGCCTACACCTGAAGCAGAGACAAAGATTATTTTTGATAAGGAAATGGAAGAATTTATGAAGATAATCAAGAAAAGCGATTATAAGATTGTGGACCAACTGAATCAGACCCCTTCAAAGATTTCAATCTTGTCACTATTGATGTGCTCTGATGCGCACCGGCAGGCGTTGTTGAAAGTGTTGAAGAGTGCGTACGTGCCACAAGAAATTACTGTTAATCAGCTCGAGGGCGTAATCTCCAATGTTAATGTTAGCCATGGCTTGGGCTTTACAAGTAGAGATTTGACGGTTGAAGGAAGAAACCATAATAAGGCTTTGCATATCACGATGGAGTGTAAGGGCGCAGTGTTATCTCATGTACTGGTAGACACTGGTTCATCACTTAATGTCTTGCCCAAGAAGGCATTGATGAAGCTGGAAGTTGATGGTTTGATCTTAAGGCCTAGTGAATTGGTGGTCAGAGCATTCGATGGGACCAGACGATCTGTGTTTGGTGAAGTGGAATTGCCCGTACAAATTGGACCACAGGTATTCAAATCCACGTTCCATGTAATGGACATACAACCTGCATATAGCTGCCTATTGGGACGCCCTTGGATTCACGGAGCCGGGGCTGTTACTTCTACTCTACATCAAAAGCTGAAGTATGAGTTTGAAGGGCAGGTTGTGACAGTGTGTGGGGAAGAAGACATCTTTGTGAGTCACCTGTCCACGTTCAAGTACATTGAAATGGATGGGGAAATTCATGAGATGCTGTGCCAATCATTTGAAGCAGTCAACATTGACGATGCACCTGAGTCTTCTTCTGTACCAGTTGGGGCTGGTACCTCCATTTCATCTTACAAACAAGCTGTCGAAGTCGTCAGGGCAGGCAACGCCCAAGGTTGGGGCAGGTTGATAGAGACCCCAATGAAGGAAGACAAATTTGGTATTGGTTATCATCCCTCTACGACTTCAGATGCGGGGAGCAGGGGACCCATTACTTTCAATAGTGGGGGAATTATCTACATGGACCAGTCTTGTGCAGCCACGGAGGATAGTGTTGACAGTGATTGTGACCTGGACAACTGGGTACGCCCTCATGTTCCGGGACAACAAGTGCAAAACTGGTTTGTTGAAGAAGTCATCCGGGTTACTCTTCAGACAGAGTAATTTTTCTTTGTTTTTCTAACCATAATGCATGACAAAATCTTGCGCTCTGCCCAAGGCGTATAGATTCATTTGTAGGGCCACCATGGTTGCATTTGCAATGTTTAATCATTAATAAAGGACGTTTTGCAATCAAATTTTGTTCTCTGTCTTTCAGTTTTTATTTTTTGCACAAAAAAATAAAATGGCAATGTTTCATTTTCTTTTGTTTTGCTTAAAAATAAATTCTAAAATAAGGCATGAACCCATTCATGCAGACTTGATCCTCCGGATACCACTGATAACGATTTTGATATGGCCATGTATGACTTTGACAATCCGATTTATCAAGCCGAAGAAGGGGATGGGAAAGATTGTGAACTTTCTGAAGAACTGGCCAGATTGTTGAAACAAGAGGAAAGGGTCATCCAGCCTCATCAGGAGACTGTAGAAATCATCAATATTGGTACCAAGGACGCCAAGAAAGAGATCAGGATTGGTGCCAGCTTGCAAGCAGATGTGAAGCAAACTTTGACGGAAATGTTGCGCGAGTATGTTGACATCTTCGCCTGGTCGTATCAAGACATGCCGGGGTTGGATACGGATATTGTCGTGCACAGGCTACCATTGAGAGAAGAATGTCCGCCAGTCAAGCAGAAACTTCGTCGGACTCACCCCGACATGGCCTTAAAGATTAAGGAGGAAGTCCAGAAGCAGTGGGACGCTGGTTTTCTTGCTGTGACAAAGTATCCTCCATGGGTAGCCAACATCGTGCCAGTACCGAAGAAAGATGGAAAAGTGAGAATGTGTGTGGATTATCGAGATCTTAATAAAGCTAGCCCGAAAGATGATTTTCCACTACCTCATATTGATGTGCTGGTCGATAATACAGCTCAATTTTCAGTGTTCTCATTTATGGACGGGTTCTCCGGGTACAACCAGATCAAGATGGCACCTGAAGACATGGAGAAGACCACGTTCATTACTCCGTGGGGTACATATTGTTATAAAGTAATGCCTTTTGGGTTGAAAAACGCAGGGGCAACGTACCAGCGGGCGATGGTGACATTGTTTCATGACTTGATTCATAAGGAGATCGAATGTTATGTAGATGATATGATTGCCAAGTCGAGAACAGAAGAGGAACATCTGGTTAATCTGAAAAAGCTGTTTGAAAGGTTGAGAAAGTTCCGTCTGAGATTAAATCCAAACAAGTGCACGTTTGGGGTGCGTTCTGGAAAGTTACTGGGCTTCATTGTGAGCGAAAGAGGAATCGAGGTTGATCCTGCCAAGGTGAAAGCAATACAAGAAATGCCTGAACCGAGAACAGAAAAAGAGGTTCGTGGTTTCTTGGGTAGATTGAACTACATTGCAAGGTTCATATCTCACCTAACAGCCACGTGTGAACCAATATTTAAATTGTTAAGGAAAGATCAAACGGTCAGGTGGAATGACGATTGCCAATTGGCATTCGATAAGATAAAAGAATACTTGCAGGAACCTCCGATTCTAATACCTCCAGTTGAAGGGAGACCGCTGATAATGTATCTGACAGTGCTTGAAGGTGCCATGGGTTGTGTTCTCGGTCAACATGACGAGACAGGTAGGAAGGAGCATGCTATTTACTACCTGAGCAAAAAGTTCAATGATTGTGAGTCCCGATACTCAATGCTTGAAAAGACATGCTGTGCGCTTGCATGGGCCGCTAAGCGATTGAGGCAATATATGGTTAGGCACACGACCTTGTTGATTTCAAAAATGGATCCTATCAAGTATATTTTCGAGAAACCAGCATTGACAGGCAGAGTTGCACGGTGGCAAATGGTCTTGACAGAGTATGACATTCAGTACACTTCACAAAAGGCCATCAAAGGAAGTATCTTGTCCGACTATCTTGCGCAACAGCCAATTGATGATTACTAACCCATGAAATTTGACTTCCCTGATGAGGACATCATGTTTCTCAAAGCTAAAGACTGTGAGGAACCACTCCCGGAGGAGGGGCCAGACCCTGAATCCAAATGGAGTCTGATGTTTGATGGGGCTGTCAATATGAATGGGTGCGGAGTTGGAGCAGTTCTTATCACGCCGGAAGGTGTTCATATGCCTTTCACTGCACGAATAACTTTCGGATGCACCAACAATGAAGCAGAGTACGAAGCTTGTATAATGGGGATCGAGGAGGCGATTAATCTACGGATTAAGACCCTTGATATATTCGGTGATTCAGTTTTGGTAATCAATCAAGTGAAAGGGAGTTGGTACACGCACCAAGCAAATCTAGTGCCGTATAGAGATTATACGAGGAGATTGCTGACATTTTTCACAACAGTGAAACTGTACCACATTCCTCGAGATGAGAATAGGTTCGCTGATGCCTTGGCCACTTTGTCTTCCATGATCAAAGTGCAAGGATGGAACCATGTACCTAAGATTGAGGTATCCCGCCTTGACAGACCAGCATTTGTGTTTGCGGTAGATGCAGCGTCTGATGACAAGCCATGGTTTCATGACATTAAGTGTTTCTTGAAAAGTCAAGAGTACCCGTCCGGGGCATCGTCCAAAGACAGGAGGACGTTGAGAAGGTTAGCCGGTAGTTTCTTCTTGAACAAAGATGGCGTGCTGTATAAAAGAAATTTTGACACGGTCCTGCTTAGATGTGTGGATAGACATGAAGCAGACTTGTTGATGATTGAAGTGCACGAAGGCTCTTTCGGTACTTATGCCGGAGGGCAGGCAATGGCTAAAAGGTTGTTAAGGTCGGGATATTATTGGTTGACTATGGAGTCAGATTGTTGCAAATATGCCCGCAAATGCCATAAATGCCAGATCTATGCAGACAAGGTGCATGTGCCTCCAAATCCGTTGAGTATCATGTCGTCGCCTTGGCCGTTTGCCATGTGGGGCATTGATATGATCGGAAAGATTGAGCCTACAGCTTCCAATGGTCATCGTTTCATCTTGGTGGCAATTGATTACTTCACCAAATGGGTTGAAGCTGCATCCTATGCCAATGTTACAAAACAAGTGGTCGCTCGTTTCTTAAAACGGGATATCATTTGCCGATATGGAGTTCCCGAAAGAATCATTACTGATAATGGTTCTAATTTGAACAATAAGATGATGGCTGAGTTATGCCGGGACTTCAAAATCGAACATCACAATTCTTCTCCGTACCGCCCAAAGATGAATGGCGCGGTCGAAGCGGCCAACAAAAATATCAAGAAGATTGTGCAGAAGATGGTTGTCACGTACAAAGATTGGCATGAGATGTTACCATTTTCTTTGCATGGGTATCGAACGTCGGTACGCACGTCCACTGGGGCAACCCCGTTCTCACTTGTATATGGTATGGAGGCAGTGCTACCAGTTGAAGTAGAGATTCCGTCCCTCAGAGTTATGATGGATGTTAAGCTAGATGAAGCTGAATGGGTACGAGCCAGATTTGATCAGCTGAGCCTTATTGAGGAAAAGCGATTGGCGGCTGTATGTCATGGGCAACTATATCAGCGCAGGATGAAACAGGAATTTGACCAGAAGGTGCGTCCTCGGGTTTATAAAGTCGGAGATGTGGTACTCAAAAGGATCCTTTCTCCTAATACAGATCACAGGGGAAAATGGACTCCTAACTATGAAGGTCCATTCGTGGTTAAAAAGGTCTTTTCGGGCGGAGCTTTATTGCTTACAACCATGGATGGCGAAGACTTTTCATCCCCTGTCAACTCGGACGTAGTCAAAAAATACTTCGCATGAATAGACCCGCTGGATAATAAAAATAAAAAAAATCCAGGCAAAAAAGGGCATCCCGGCGAACCAAAAACAGAATAAGGTTCGGGAAAAAATTAGGGATATAATTGAAAAAAATTGTACACCCGGTAAGTTGAAAACCCGAAAGGGCAACTTAGGCAAAAAAGGGTATCCTGGTGGATCGAAAACCTGAAAGGGCGGTCCACACAAAAGAGGGATTTAAGCGAATGACTACGGTTTGAGTTATCTGTACCCCATTACCGTTTGAACAACTGACGTTCTGAAGAATAGGAATCGGTCTGATCATTCCTCAGAAGGCAAGGTCGGGGAGTTTTGAAGACATACTGGTCATAACAGAATGGAAACTCAGTGGAATTCCGTTTTCACATTGCCATTAGGATAGTTTCTTTTCTCAATTTTCAGCGATCACCTCTTTCCAGGGATTGCTTCCAGATGTAATTGCCTATTCTGGGCTCTCAGTCAATAAATTGAATTTCAATAAAAAGCTTTCTATTTTTGTTTTATTGCTTTGTTTGCAAAAACGTCCTAATTGTTGATAAAACATTGCATTTGAAAACATGGCAGCCTTGCAATAACATGCGCAGAAAAAATATTTGAAATTACTTCGAATGTTGAATACTCCCGGATGGTGGATTCTAGCCACGCAATATTCGGGGCATGTGGGCATATTCTTTTGTTGCAGGTAGCAGGTGCAGATGATTTTAAGCACAAGACCAGCAATAAATCACCCCACGCAAAAGACTGGGGCAATTATGGGTAAGGAGATCGGCGTTCATCGTTCGGTCGACGATTGTTCATAACGGGTCGATATCAGTGAATTAAGTTCAACTGGGTACCGTTGCATCTTATTAAGTCGATTCTCTCATACAGTATTTCCAACAGCTACAAGCTTTTCTATGTCGATAACGGTCACAGGTTCCCCAAAAGAGTGGTCTCGTCGACACCGAAACTGATGGTCATTATCCCCAGCGAAGTCACAAGAGTTTGAAGAGGCTAGATCTTCTGTAAAATCCTCTTATGACATCCTCTGCGGGGACGAATTGTTGTGTTGTCCAAGCATGGGGCATGATTGTTTCCCCAGCATGAAGTGTTGGTCACCCCCAGTAGAGTTTGAGGACAGTTGGTCTTCTGTAAAATCCTCTCGAAAGGCATTCCCCAACATGAGACGCTTTAAAGCAGTTTTCTCCAGCAGAGTTTGTTATAAACTCGTCATCCCCAACGGAATTGTCTACAGGAAAGCTCGCCTAACATGGTGCATTGTGGTACTTATCCTAAGCTCGACAGTCATATTCTTCAGCAGACTACTGTGGATTTGCTTTGGGTTTCCCCAACAGATCTCTACGGACTCTTTCTAGCAAGTTGCAGTGGAATGTTCTAACCAGGATTTGCATATCCCTGGCAGAGTAGCCCTGATACCCAGCAAGATCGTATCTCTGGTCATGGTATCCCCACAGAGGTCAGCATCGAATCTTGTCAGCAACTTCCAGCTGAGTTGTTGTTCTCTCCGCAGAGGTTTATCAGATCGACAGAATCTATTCCTCAACAAGGATGGTACAGCCTTTCCCCAGCCGGGTCAGAAGGTTGATAATCCCTATAAAGGATCTTGGGTTGAATAAATCCCCAAGCAGAGTTTTAATGGCTCATTTCCCCAGCAGGACGTCATTTAAAAATTCTCATCCCCAGCGGAATCGCTGTGACCAGAATTCATTCCCCCAAACAGATGGAATAATTCCTGGCAGAGTCGTCATTCCCTCATATCTTAAAGTCCAATTTATTTTTGGCAAGCTTGACAATTCGAAGCAGACGGATTGTTCATCCATTCGCCAGCAGAGATATTATCCTTTTAGGAGTCTCCGAGATTAAATCATTGATTGTGGTTCCTCAGCAGAGTCGGCAGAGATGTCTGGCGCAGAGGCAGAGAGTATTTCGATTTTAAAATTCTAAAAGTCCAACAGTGGATTGGCGAAAGGTCCATCTAAGGGTGGCATATTCTAAAAGTCCAACAGTGGATTGGCAAAAGTCCGTCTTCGGGTGGCAAAAGTCCAACAGTGGATTGGCAAAAGTCCGTCTTCGGGTGGCAAAAGTCCAACAGTGGATTGGCAAAAGTCCGTCTTCGGGTGGCAAAAGTCCAACAGTGGATTGGCAAAAGTCCATTTTCGGGTGGCAAAGCAGCTAAAAGTCCAACAGTGGATTGGCAAAAGTCCGTCTTCGGGTGGCAAAAGTCCAACAGTGGATTGGCAAAAGTCCATTTTCGGGTGGCAAAGCAGCTAAAAGTCCAACAGTGGATTGGAAAAAGTCCGTCTTCGGGTGGCAAAAGTCCAACAGTGGATTGGCAAAAGTCCATCTTCGGGTGGCAAAGCAGCTAAAAGTCCAACAGTGGATTGGCAAAAGTCCGTCTTCGGGTGGCAGAAGTCCAACAGTGGATTGGTAAAAGTCCGTCTTCGGGTGGCAAAAGTCCAACAGTGGATTGGCAAAAGTCCGTCTTCGGGTGGCAAAAGTCCAACAGTGGATTGGCAAAAGTCCGTCTTCGGGTGGCAAAAGTCCAACAGTGGATTGGCAAAAGTCCGTCTTCGGGTGGCAAAAGTCCAACAGTGGATTGGCAAAAGTCCGTCTTCGGGTGGCAAAAGTCCAACAGTGGATTGGCAGAAGTCCATCTTCGGGTGGCACGAAGCTGCAAAGTCCACCAGTAGTGTGGCAGGCCAGTAGTCGTCTGGAATTGCATAAAAGACATTATCAAAGTCCACCAGTAGTGTGGCAGGCCAGTAGTCGTCTGGAATTGTATAAAAGACATTATTAAAGTCCACCAGTAGCGTGGCAAGCCAGTAGTCGTCTGGCGTCGTTCAAAAGACGTTATCAAAGTCCACCAGTAGCGTGGCAGGCCAGTAGTCGTCTGGAATTGCATAAAAGACAGTATTAAAGTCCACCATCAGCGTGGCAAGCCAGTGGTCGTCTGGCGTCATTCAAAAGACAGATCTCTCCGACGTTTCATCGAAGATTCAATCCAGCAGTCTCGTTGGGTTTATATCCCTTTTATTCTTCGTCATCCAGAGCAAATTTTTGGTTATATTTGGTATTCAATCACTATATACCTTGAAAGTCCGAAAGCAATTGCTTTCAGGCATTCAGGTCTACAGCGCTTGAATAGGGGCAGCTGTAATACCCCAAAATTTGCTCTCCCCTTTTGTCATCATAGCATGGCATTATCATTTATCATATCATATTCACCTCATTAACATTACATTGCATTTAACATAGAAAAATGAAGCATGGCATCCTTCTTACCATCAGGGCATGTGATCAGGTGGAAGGTGGACAATCAAGGAATCATTCAAAGCACAAAAAGGTCAATCAAGTTGGCTCTAAGCAAGCCAAGAGGTCTCTCATGTCTCATACTATCTCAATTGATCTTCCACAACCTCAAGAAGGTGAGATTCAATAGGAGAGTGAAGCATTACATCCTACACTATGCAAGAGGTCCAAAAATTGAAGGAAAATCCTCAAAAGAGATAGCTCATTGATTCAAAATCATTCTTAAGTGGCATTTCTCATCATCCTTTAAGGGGATACACAACATACTCTGAGGAATTTGGATTTGGAAGATGTGCAATTTCCTCCTAACCAGAGGAGGTCAAGATTAGGGTTTCCAATTAAATCAGGATATCTCTGATTTTTTGGACAAAGCTTGTTGTCATGGTATTCTACATGTTCCTAAGTGTATGTATGTGGAAAATTGCATCTCAATTGGTTTTAGAAGTGGTTCAATTGGAAGAAAGATCAAGAATCAGAGAAATTGGGGCAAAGTCAAATAATCAGAGGAAAAAGTCAACTCTTGACTTTTTGAGCCCAAAATCATGAAATTCATGTTACATATGTCCAATGTACAAAATTTGATCAAGAAACTCCAAAGGAATCATGAAAAAATCAAGATGTGGAAAGTTGCCATTTTTGGATGAGGTAGGGTTACTAAAAATAGCAAGTTTTAGCCATTTTGCATCAGAATTTGAACCAAGGCCATTCAAATTTGGAGCACTAAATGAAAATTCCACTCTGCCTCAATGAAAGGCCTTGCTTTAAGCTTCAAATCCATGGGTAGAACATTTCCATTGGATAAAAAATGAGGGAGATATGATTGATCAAAGTTGGAGGAAAGTAGGTTCAAAACTAGGTCATGACCAAGATTTTCAGGTCACGCGCGCAGTCATTTTAATAAACAGTTGGTGGGCCAAATGTCCACTCATTTTTCTCATGGTTAAAGGCCTCAAATGAAAAACTTTTCAACATCAAAGTTGTTCCTTGTAGTGTCATCTTCAATACTTATGTTGGACAAAATTCCATTTGATCAAGTTATAGTGGAGATATATTGGTTCAAAGTCATGTTGATTGTGCTGAAATTTTGTGTGCCAAGTTGCCATGCCATGACTTGCTTCACACGCCCTTACACCAGTTCTCAGACCTTTGTGTTTTAAGCTATTTTGCACCATTTTCCAAACCTCATCTCAATTTGAAATCAACATCAAATGTGTTCCACAACATGCCCTCTTTTATTTGGCATCAAAAGTTCCTCAAACCATTCACTAACATGTGAGAAGTTCACCCTCAAACACCTACTGTTACAATGATGATTTGGTGCACGATTTTGGTTCACACACACTACAAACACTTCCTCACTTCAGTTTCCTCTTTAGACCAAGCACACATCACTTACACAATGTTTAGTATCACGTGCCTTGCATGAAAATGGAGAGAACAACTTGTTGAGCAAGTTTCTGCCACAACAGTCCTACCATTCCAAGCTTCACTCTTCATCCTCACCATAACTGTCATGAGATTAACCTCACCATAACCCAGCCTTGATCACTCGCCCCTAACTAACTTGACTCAGTTAGTTAGGGTGGACTCAGTTAACCACCTTGACTCACCCTAACTCAACTCATTAAACCGTGGTAAGCTCACACTATAAAAGAAAATCACACACTCCGTTTTCATTCTTCAGTTTGGACAACCACATTTCTCTCCAAGAACACCTCAAACTCTCTCTACTTTCTCTCTGATTCCACACGATTTCAACACTCTTCTTCCACTTTTCATCTGCATTATCATTGTTTGGCATTGTTGGATCAGGAGCACACTGAATCTTCATCATTCTCCAAGTGAAGCTTCATCAACATTTTGCAATTTTCTCTCTGCTCTCAAGATATTAAGATCAAACAGCATTTATTTTGCTTAGTTTGTGAAGCTCCAAGGAAGAAGAAGAAGATAGGATCTCTGGTATTCTGGTAGATCCAAAGTTCATCGCATTTCAGGTTCCCTTCCTCAACTTTGCTTTAGTGAATCTAGCTTGTTTTCGTGGTGTTTGTGGCCTAGTAGAGGTCGTGTGCGTCCTGGCTAGTTGATAGGCTTCTTAGAGGCATAGTTATATACCTAGGGCTTAATTTGATTGACTCTGTTCTTGCTGTGCGTATGTGTTTGGTGATTTTCATTAGCATATTCATAATGTACGTGAGCTTAGCTTTCAATTGATGTATGCATTGTGATTTTCTGGAGAAATGTGAGTTGCAGACGGTGGTAAGTGACCGGAGAAGGTGACCGGAGGTCCCTCTCCGGCCGATGGCTTCATGTTAGGGTTTTATGACCAGTTTGAATGTGATCCGTTGGATGCGTGTGATCTAATGGCTACCATGCTGCCAACACATAAAAATTCATGTGCATGTCACGTGTGATTTTCTGAAATTTTTTTAAACATTGTGTGGTATGGTACATGGTAGTGTGTATGGACATTCAAGTGTGCGCGTTGATCTTGATTACCTTGACCTAGATTTGACCTTGACCTGATCTGATGGTGGTGAATGGTTTGACTTAGTTTGACTGATAATGCATGGTAGTTAGTGTGTGCTACGCGTAATTGGACCTATGACAAATTGCTTTTCGCACCTCCTTTTTAAAAAAGCCCAAACACTTTGAACTGTTGGTTTACTATATTTGCACCCCACTCTTGTTTTCTATTTCCTTTTATTTTCTTCATTTTATACACGTTTGCTTTTCAATTTTTAGAAATATCAAATGACATTAGAAAATTCCACAAAAATTCATGTGTATTCTTAAAACATTTAGAAAATTTTTGGCAATTTTATTTTCTGATTTTATGACCTTTTTACCCCTGGTCCATAATTTTCTTTGAATTTCCATTTAGATGCATTCTAAGCATGATACTTGAATTTGTTTAATTTTGTGCTTGCTCATTACCAACTGTTTTGACATGATTCTTTTTGTATTGATTCACTAATACATTGAAGTATGTTAGATGATTTTTGTTTGATTTTTTAGGTCACTTTATCACATGTCTTGATGCCTATATTTGTACCACTTTGCATGACATTTCAACTTGACCTAATTGCTTTGTTTGAAGTCATTTTGCTTTGAATTTTGATATGCTATTTTGATATGTGATTCATCTCTGATTAGTGAACTCCAATACCATGTTTTCATAATTTTCATGAGGCCATTTGATTTTTGTTTGATGCATTTCATTTAAAGCATTATAATATGTCATATCATTGTAATCTTTGGTGCATGTTTTCTTTGGTGTATACTTGCATGATCATTTGCATATTTGGTGAACCATTCACTTGACATTATAGGTCATTGGTACATATTATATGTCATCCTTGCATGTTGACTTTCATTTAAACCTTGTGCACCTTTAACATGTTGTGTTTGTACTTGTGTTCTCTTTTGAACTTCCATTTCAATTCTATTTCTTCTATCACTTCTTAAATGTTTTGATGTTTACCTCATAAATACTTTTGAGATGTTTATAAACCATTTTCCATTTAGTTTCAATTCTGGTTGTTGATTTACATGTTCCCTTTATGCATGTCCTCTTCATTTCTTTCCATCTTTCATCTATCCCTTCTTCTTGTAACATGTTTAAATGCTAATGGGTGATGATGGTTGCTTATTCACTTGCACTTGTATGATAATAACCATTGGTTTCCATATGATGCCCATTCTGATTGTGGTTCTAGGATTTGTTTTCTCATTTAATTCTTGTGAGTTTTATGATGCATTACATGTTCTTTTACTTCTTATACTTCTTATACATGTTTACTAACCATATAGGGGCTTCGGTAAGTTTCAATTGAGTGTGGATAAGGAATCCACATTCAACTTCTATCCTTTCTCTTTTACAATTCCATTTTGTGTTTTGTTAAGCACTTATGTGCTTTCTTTTAATAACTCATTACTTTCCCTTTTTGAATTACAATTCATCTTCTACTTTGGAAGTGAATTGTTTAATTCTTTCTTTCTTTAGACTTTAGGTTGAAACCTCACAAACCTTAGGATCACTCCCTTAACTAATCAATTAGGATTGAGTCTTAGTCCATATAGATTTTTACCTTTATCCTCCCTTGAGTCTCTTTTCTCATCTCAAAGAAAATTCAAAATATCTAATAAAGGTAGGCATTTATTGCATTTAGGCCTTTCATATAAAGAAAAGATTATAAGGGGTCTTCTCTTATAATCTTAAGATGTGTAGCATATGGCCCATCTTAGGTCAATGTGTTACATATTTGATCTTGTATGAGGGACTTAAATGCAATACTTGTTGAAGGTGCAAATAATAAAAAACACTTCTTCACTTCATAATCAACAAAACACTTAATAAACACAAGTATGCTAGTGTGTTTGAACCTTGATAATTGGAACTAAGTGTGAGGGTCTTCTTCACCCTTAGTGTGCTTTCTTACCCATTCCATCTTGGAATGTGAGAAGGTACACATTCCAATGACTAAGATCCAGATACACTGTCGTATGCAAACAAATCCAAAACACTTCCTTCTAAAAGACAAAAACAAACAATAACGTCTTTCCTTCGGGAATTCTTTTCTCACCTCATTCACTCTCAACGAACGAACGCGCTCCTACTCGTTCTCTTGCAAGATGGTAACGCACTCGGACCAGCGAGCCTGCAACACCTGAGCTAGAACGTTAGCCGTTCCTTAAAAAACACAAACAATCCATCCCTAGTGAGGGGAACTACGTCGCTCTGATTCTCATATTCCCGATGAGATACGTAGGCAGTGGGGTAGGGCCCATGCGAGCACTTCTTTATTTTCCCTACATTTGTTTCTCTTTCTCTTTCCATTCCTTTTCCTTCAGTTCCTTTTCCAGTATTCTTTTCTATCACCCTTTGATCGAGACAAGCAAGCGTGGATCCCATCGGGTACGATGGACGCGAGGGGGTGCTAATACCTTCCTCTCGCGTAACCGACTCCCGAACCCATTTCTCTTGGTCGCAAGACCATGCTTTTCCTTTCTCTCAGGTTTACGCGGTGTTTCCTTTCCCTCTCTTGGGATAAATACACATTGCTGGCGACTCTGTTTCGGTGCCACTTTCGCGTTTGTACTAGGATGAAAATCCCGGGAGCGACAGTCATTACGACTCCACAGGGTCCTCACATACCCTTTACTGCCCGGTTAGCGTTCATATGCACCAACAATGAAGCGGAGTATGAAGCATGCATCATGGGGTTAGAAGAAGCAATTGATTTGAGAATAAAAAACCTCGATGTTTATGGTGATTCCGCGTTGGTGGTTAATCAGATCACAGGTGAATGGGAAACTCGTCAAGCGAATTTGGTGCCTTATAACAACTATGCTAGAAGGTTGTTACCTTTCTTTGACAGAGTCGATTTCCATCACATACCCCGGTTAGAGAATTAGATGGCAGATGCGTTGGCAACGTTATCTTCGATGTATCAGGTGAACCATTGGAATGAAACTCCCTCGATCAGAATCATGCGTCTGGATAGACCCGCTTTTGTGTTTGCAGTCGAAGGGGTATCTGATGGCAAGCCTTGGTATCATGATATTAAGGTCTTTCTGAAGAGTCAAGAGTATCCGGTTGACGCGTCCACCAAAGATAAGAAAACTCTGAGGAGGCTGGCGGGAAACTTCTTTTTGAACAAAGATGATGTGCTGTACAAGAGGAACTTTGACATGGTCTTGCTATGTTGTGTTGATGAACACGAGGCAAGCCTGTTGATGGAGGAAGTTCATGAAGGTTCATTCGGTACTCATGCCAATGGGCACACTATGGCTAGAAAACTGCTGAGAGCGGGGTATTATTGGATGACTATGGAGTCTGATTGTTTCAAATATGCCCGGAAGTGTCATAAGTGCCAGATCTATGCAGATAAGGTACACGTACCGCCTACTCCTCTGAATGTGTTGTCGTCACCCTGGCCCATTGCCATGTGGGGCATTGATATGATCAGGAAGATTGAGCCGACTGCTTCCAATGTGCATCGTTTCATTTTGGTTGCCATTGATTATTTCACGAAGTGGGTGGAAGCAGCCTCATATGCCAACGTTACCAAACAGGTGGTAACCAGGTTTATCAAGAAGGACATCATCTGCCGGTATGGAGTCCCGGAGAGAATCATTACTGACAATGGCTCAAATTTGAATAACAAGATGATGAAGGAGCTATGTCAGAACTTTAAGATCGAACATCACAATTCTTCTCCCTATCGTCCGAAGATGAATGAGGTTGTCGAAGCGGCAAATAAGAATATCAAGAAGACTGTACAGAAGATGGTGGTAACGTATAAAGACTGGCATGAGATGTTGCCTTATACTTTACACGGTTATCGTACTTCGGTGCGTACATCAACTGGGGCAACACCTTTCTCGCTTGTATATGGTACGGAAGCAGTTCTACCAGTAGAGGTTGAGATTCCTTCGTTAAGAGTTCTGGCAGATGTGAAGCTTGACGAAGCTGAATGGGTACGGGCCAGATTGAATCAGTTGGACCTTATCGAGGAAAAGAGATTGGCAGCCATTGCGCATGGTCGGTTGTATCAGAGCAGGATGAAGAAAGCGTTTGATCAAAAGGTGCGTCCTCGGTGCTTTCAGGCTGGTGAATTGATTTTGAAAAGGATCCTTCCTCCTCAAACAGGTGTCAGGGGCAAATGGACTCCAAATTACGAAGGTCCATATGTAGTAAGACAGGTTTTCTCTGGCAGAGCCTTATTACTCTCAACTATGGATGGCGAAGATTTTACATCCCCTGTGAACGCAGACGTAGTCAAAAAATACTTTGCATAAAAGAGACCCGCTGGACATAAAAAGAAGATCCGGGCAAAAAAGGGGCATCCCGAAGAACCATAAAAAAGAAAAGGTTCGGGCAAAAGTAAGGGATAAAAAGAAAAAATAATAATAAACCCGCAAAGTTGAAAACCTGACAAGGCAGCTTTGGCAAAAATGGGTATCCCGGTGGATTGAAAACCCGTAAAGGGCGATCCAGGCAAAAGTTAGGGATTTGAAAGCAAGAGGTTACGATCTGCGTTCGATCTGTGAACACTTTTGATACATGAGAATTCTGAAGGAAAAGAATCAGCCCAATCAGCCTCTTCGAAGGTCAAAACATATGCGGATAAGCGAGACATACTGGTCATAGCTGAATTAAATCATGGTGGATATCTGTTCCCCTCACATTGCCGACATGTGTATTTTCTTTTACTTTTTTGCGCAATTACCTCTTTTCAAGAATTGCCTCCGAATGTAAATGCCTATTTACAGGCCAATTCATTCAATAAAATTTTCACTTCAGTCAAAGAGCTTTCCATTTTTGTTTTATTTTTACTATTTTGTTTGTGGAAAAGTCCGATATTTTGATAAGACATTGCATGCAAGATGTTAAGCTTTGCGAAGCATATCGGAAAACAGTGGCAATTGCTATTGAAATAGTCATTAGGATGATAATCTAGATAGCCATTTTGCATTGTCTGTTGATTTTGTTTGCAGGGTAACAGGATTTCTCCCCAGACGAGTTACTCTCCTCAGCACCTGAAACATCATCATCCTCAGCAGAGCTTACTCGTCCCTGTAAGTGTACAGGGGAATGTGTCCCCAACCGAAGTCATGGTTGATCTATTACTACTCCCCGGCAAATAGTCAGAAGTGGTTTGTTTCAAGGACAGGAAACATATGTTTCACTAGCAGCTGTGTGCTCTAATCCCCAGCAGGGTAAAGTGAATCTTTTCCTCAGCAGGTTATTACTCTCCCCAGCCAGAGTACAGAAGATTATATCCCCAGCTAGAGTGTTGGTTGGTCAACTACTCTCCGAGCAAGTAGCCAGAAGTTAATATTTCTGCATCTCCCGTAAGAGACTGAGGGGATATCTCCTTTGGACAAAGGTGATTAAGCTTGAGGACATTCACTAGCAGCTGTGTGCTCTAATCCCCAGCAGGATAAGGGTGATGTCATTTCCCCAGCAACGGGTTAAGTCCAATGGTGTCCCCAGCGGGTCTGGTATTGGTTATTTGTCTCCCCAAGCGAGGTTTGGTGGTAATCCTCGCAGCGGTTTGTTCAGCGATGGTTGGTACCCACAACAGGTTTTAAGTCCAAGTGATATTTGGCGCTCTTCTGATTCATGTCTTGGTTTCCTTTTCAAAGAGTATGTATAATCCCCAACAGGGTGGAATTTCTCTCGGAGTTTCCATCTCCAGCAGAGCTTGTGATCAGGAAGTCGTTCATGGAAGTCTTCCTCAACAGGGTTTTATTCTCGGAGACAATTTAGTTTGTTATCCCCGGTGGAGCTGCCTTAGTCTTCAGCATTTATTTTGCTGAGACGCCTCTCTTGCATTGCATAAGCTTTTTGCATGGCATCCTCCAAAACGCGTAGCATTTCCATTTTGTGTGGAGCATTACGCCATAGAAAAATTCAAACATATGCATTCGAAGCATACGCCAGGTTTGATACCTTCTACCAGATTCTTTCCCCAGCAGAAAGAGATGTAATTCAGGAGATGTTGTTTGACATTACACCGCAACCAGTGGATTCGTCCTTCTTATTGGTACTTCCTATACTCCCCTACAGAGTTGTCTGTTTGGAATTCTCTTTTCCTCGGCGGAGTCTTTTCTGTAGATATGTTGATTCTACTAATCTTTAGGTAGCCCATCTGTGGCCGGTCTTCCTTTTCGAGTTCGTCTGTGGCCGTCCTAGTTTGATCTTTTATTAGGTAGCCCGTCTGTGGCCCGTCTTCCTTTTCGAGTTCGTCTACGGCCGTCCTCGTTTGCTTTTGTTACGTAGCCCGTCTATGGCCGGTCTTCCTTTTCGAGTTCGTCTACGGCCGTCCTCGTTTATCTTTGTTAGGTAGCCCGTCTGTGGCCTGTCTTCCTTTTCGAGTTCGTCTGCGGCCGTCCTCGTTTATCTTTGTTAGGTAGCCCGTCTGTGGCCGGTCTTCCTTTTCGAGTTTGTCTGTGGCCGTCCTCGTTTGCTTTTGTTAGGTAGCCCGTCTATGGCTGGTCTTCCTTTTTGAGTTCTTCTGCGGTCGTCCTCGTTTATCTTTGTTAGGTAGCCCGTCTATGGTTAGTCTTCCTTTTCGAGTTCGTCTGCGGCCATCCTCGTTTGATCCTTTGTTAGGTAGCCCGTCTGTGACCGGTCTTCCTTTTCGAGTTCGTCTGCGGCCGTCGTCGTTTGATCCTTTGTTAGGTAGCCCGTCTGTGGCTGGTCTTCCTTTTCGAATTCGTCTGCGGCCGTCGTCGTTTGCTTTTGTTAGGTAGCCCCTCTATGGCCGGTCTTCCTTTTCGAGTTCTTCTGCGGTCGTCCTCGTTTATCTTTGTTAGGTAGCCCGTCTGTGGCCGGTCTTCCTTTTCGAGTTCGTCTGCGGCCGTCCTCGTTTGCTTTTGTTAGGTAGCCCGTCTATGGCCGGTCTTCCTTTTCGAGTTCGTCTGCGGCCGTCCTCGTTTATCTTTGTTAGGTAGCCCGTATGTGACCGGTCTTCCTTTTCGAGTTCGTCTGCGGCCGTCCTCGTTTGATCCTTTGTTAGGTAGCCCGTCTGTGGCCGGTCTTCCTTTTCGAGTTCGTCTGCGGCCGTCCTCGTTTGATCCTTTGCTAGGTAGCATATCTGTGGCCGGTCTTCCTTTTCGAGTTCGTCTGCGGCCGTCCTCGTTTGCTTTTATTAGGTAGCCCGTCTGTGGCCGGTCTTCCTTTTCGAGTTTGTCTGCGGTCGTCCTCGGTTGATCCTTTGTTAGGTAGCCCGTCTGTGGCCGGTCTTCCTCTTCGAGTTCGTCTGTGGCCATCCTCGTTTATCTTTGTTAGGTAGCCTGTCTGTGGCCGGTCTTCCTTTTCGAGTTCGTCTGCGGCCGTCCTCGTTTATCTTTGTTAGGTAGCCCGTCTGTGCCCGGTCTCCCTTTTTGAGTTCGTCTGCGGCCGTCCTCGTGTTGCTTTTGTTAGGTAGCCCGTCTGTGGCCGGTATTCCTTTTCGAGTTCGTCTACGGTCGTCCTCGTAAACAACTCTATTTTGTTATCCCCACAGTTCTCAAATTTCCAGGTTATTTTGGTATTCAAACCCCGTGTATCCCGTTTGTCTGAAAGTCGTTGCTATCATACCCTCGGATCCAAGAAGTTTGAATAGGGGCAGCTGTAACACCTCAAAATTTTCCCTCTTGCTTTTAGCTCTTACTGGCTTATGTTTCATTGCATTGCATTTAGATCTTACTCCATCTCACATATCATTTCATGTTGCATAAGGGCATGTGATCAGTGGATTGCAGAGCATTTACTATTCGAAGTAAGAAAACAAGATCTAAGGGTCTCCCAACAATTCTTAAGGGTCTCTTACATCTCACATGATCTCAATTGATTCCACAAGTCATTGGAAGATGGGAATTCATCAAGAAGATGGGGCAGTGCATCATCTCCTATCAAACAGTCCAAATTAGGGTTTGTGGTTCAAGCAGTCTCCTGATGAAATTTTGATTCAAACTTGATCTCAATGTTTTCTGCATGATATCGAGTATTTAAGGATGGAAGATTGCCCATTGGTTCCTTTCAGAAGAGGTTCAATTGGCCAGTTGCTTGAGAATCAAGAATTTGGGGAAAAGTCAACTGTGCAGAAGAAAAAGTCAATTCCTGACTCTTTAAGGTCACATTCTTATCCTTTAAGTCAAATATGATCATTGGTGAAGTTTTGAGCAAGAAATAGGGGATTCTATGGATATCTGTCAAAGCACGAAGTAGAGAATCGAAACCGGAGCCCAACACCATCTTTTAAGCAAAATTAGGCAAAATTGGCTTGAGTAATCGATTACTCAAATAGGGTAATCGATTACCCTGTGTCAGTTTGCAAATTTCTGCTGCTTTTTCATGACAGCTCCATTGCACACTTGGGTTTTGATTCTACAAAGCATTATAGCAGCTAATGGAATATTCTAGACATCTCTAGACATTTCAACTCAATTCAATTCCAAGAGCATTGATTCTAGTGCTTCACTTCCAATCAAGTGCACCATATTCCTTGTCTTCCAAGCATCTCCACCTTTGGATGTTGAAATTCACCTTGGGATTATTACCGAGTTAACTAACTTGACTTGGTGAGTTGAGTCTAACTAACTCCAACCCTAGCTCCTAACCCAAAGCTAAGTCCAAAGCTAATCCCAAACCTCCCACACTCCAAACCTAAAGTCTATATAAGAAACCCTTCACTCATTTCTAAGGGGAGACCATTATTCACCATTTTTCACCAAGTTTCTCACATTGCACTTTCAATTCTCTCTTCCAAACCCTCACAAAAAAGCTCTTATTTCTTGAAGGATAATCACTTTTTACATTGAAAAGTGATTAATTCTTGTGCTAAAACTCCATCATTTGGCTTTCTTTGGTTGGATTTCTGGAAGTTCAGATTATTCTACTTCACTCCAAGGGTTTCACACCATTTATTTTGGTGCAAGTTCGATCTCGTTGATTTTCCGCGACTTTGCTCGGTTTCGACGCGTTTCGGCAACTAATCGAGGAATCTCTGGTTTTCTTGAATTTTTTGCACCAAGATCACTTTGCAACAATTACCAAAGAAAATCTCCGCTTTGTAGGTTGGTTTTCCTCAAATCTACACTTGATTTAGCTTATTCGTAACTTATTCGATGTAGTTCTTTGGTGATTTTGGTTTGGATCCATGGTGCTTGAATTTGATTCTTGACATTGATGATTGTTGGATCTAATTGATAATGACTGCTGTGATTGAACTCAATTTTCGTGCATGATTGTTTACATGATCATTTGGATGCTTGGATAAGTGATTTACTGCTGAAAAGTGCTTTTCAAAGTTGAATTTTTGCCTCTGTTTCAGTGGTAATCAATTACTCTAACAGAGTAATCGGTTACTTTGCCTTATTTTCACGTTTTTAGCCAATTTTCAACTGAGTAATCGATTACCCTATGTGAGTAATCGATTACCACTGAAGCAGCTTGTGTTTTTCTTGCATTTTCTTGCTTGTTTGAGATCTCTTGCATGTCTAAACTTCATGGATGGATCCGTTGATGATTAGTGGACTATTCTTGAGCTGATTCACTTCACACTATTGCATGAGCATGATTTTTCGACACGCGGTTCTTGATTATTAATCTATGAATGTTTATGTTTGCGTTGTTGATTAATCGATGTAATGAACACATAATGCACACACATTGAGCTTGTTAATTGTTAATTGATGCTTGTGTTGTTGGAATTGCTATGTGCATGTTCATTTGCTTTCTATTTCAAGAGGTGCACATTTGTTTTAATTTGTTCACATGCTTAAAAATGTGTATTCTCTTACAATGTGCATTATTACATGGTGATTTCAAGAATCGTTTATAATGATTTACGGTGTGATTGTGATCATGTTTGATTGAATAGTGTGCAAGGCTTGAAGCATGTTTGTTTTTTTACGAATGAATCATTTATGAGTGCATACTGCCCCTGAATTTTCATTGTTGTCTACACACATATGTGCTGTTGTATGTGCTGCCATTTGCTTTTTACACCCATTTTGTATGCTGAACATGTGCTGTTAATTGCTGTTTGGTACAAGATGATGGATTTTACCGCTGCATTGCACTTAGGAGCTGTAATTGTTGTCGTTTTCATTGTGTCCTCCCATTTTATTTTCTTATTTGGGTATCATGATATGTTGTTTTGTGTAGAATTGTCTTCACACCTTTAGGATCCTTCTTCCATTGATTCTTAATTTGTTTGATCATTACTTGTTATTCTTTCCTTATTTCACTACTTGTAAATAGATTTTGAACTAATCTTTTCATGTAGGTGCTAATGGTGAGTAAGTGTGTGGATATGCTTCCACATACACTTTTTTCTTTCATCTTCTCTTGTCTCTTTTAATCATTCAACTTGTGATCATGATAAGCATTTATATGCTCTTTTTGAATAACTTCTTCTCCTCCCTTTTGAGTTATAACTCATCTTCTACTTTAGAAGTGAGTTGTTTAACTCACTCTTCTTCTCCTTTCTCTTAGGATTAGGGTTCTTAAACCACATTAACCATAGGAACATCTGTAGCACCTCAAAATTTGCCTTGTTGTTTTTACCTAACTGGCTTATGTTTCTTTGCATTTCTTGCATTATCATCTTTGCATATCATTGGCTCTGGGCATGGGATCAAGGTATTTGGTCCAACTCAAGGGAAAAGGCCTCTTATGAGCTCCATGAACTTCTCACATCCTTATATGGTGGCCCAAGGGCATTTCAATGAGGGATTCTCCAAGTAGTTAGATCAAGGGTTTGTATTCTTACACTGATGACCAAAACTAGGGTTTCATGGTTAATGGTCCTAAGCTCAAGTAATTGATTCAAACTTGTTACCAAGGTTCTTCATATGTCAAAACAGGTCTAAGAATGGATTTTGAGCCAAAAAATTCATTGTGGCAGGCCTCAGATGGTTCAGTAGCTTACAGATGAAGTAATCAATCAAACTGGTCAACTGAAAAGTCAAATTAGGGTTTTGAGAGGTCCTCATCATGGTAATCAAGTCAAGAGACCTTTATTTGGTCTATGGAAGGCTTTCATGATCACAATTTGCAGAAATCAAGCTTTGGTAAAAAATTGCTAAATTGGGAAAGTGACTTATAATTTCAAGTTACTATTTTTGGCATATTTTCAACCAACTTCAACCAAACTTTCCATGATAAAAAATGCTTCAAACGAATTTTTGCCCAACACTAAAGTTGTAGATCTCTTTCTCCCCTTTCCAAAGAGTGGTGGACCATGATCATACCATTTTTAGATCAAGAGTTATGAGCATTTGAAGTTAAAGAGCATTTGGTGTTCCACCATGCATACCACTTTGATACAACTTGCAAGATGCATTCTAATGCATCAATATGGCTTCTAATTGTCCATTGCACCTCACCACACTCCAATGCATCTCATTTAACATCATTTTGAGCCAAGAATTAAGTGAACCCGTGGAGTACATGTTCATAATTCATCATTAAGCAATTTTGCAAGATCACTTGGAACTCACAATTCAATTAATCTCCAGCCCCAAGATCAATCCAAGGGTTCTCCATGCATCAAAAGGAGATCAGTCATGCACTTTTCATGAAGAATGCACGAGCAAAACACCTCATGTGCACATCTTTGTAAATTTGCAAAACAACCCAAAACTCATTGCTCTCAAGTCCCTGAAGTTTCAAACCCTAAACAATATCATCTACACACTATATAAGCTAACTCACACGAATTTCTCAGCAACTACGATTCATTTTCACCACTTTTCAAAGTTTTGCTCACAAATTCCTCTCCTTCGATTCTTCCAATTCTTCAAGTTTCTTCCACTTTTATTGGTTGGTTTGTGATCAGTGAAGCATAAGGAAGAGAGATCCACCATTGTTTTGAGGTTTAAGCAAAGAATTCATCAAGTTGAGTTCAGAGCTTCAACTTTCGGATTCAAGGATTCAGGCCAATTTGAAGGTCTAATTGCATTTATTTTGCAATTATATGGTTCAAGGAGTTGATCTGCAGTTTATCTTGGAGTTTCTTGGTGAATTTCCAGTTCTGCAAATCTCAGGTGAGCTCCAAATTCATGGATCTGGAAATGATTTTTGTTGTGTGTTTAATGTTCATCTTGATGTGCTGAGCTCACATATGTATTTAGAATTGATTTTGAACGTGAATCATGGCTGGAATTTGGATCTGAAATTTTCAGATCCAAACTTGTTTTGTTCGATTCTTAAAATATATGCATGCTAAATGATTTTGAGTGACATATTTATGATCTACGTGAGATGCTGATCAGTTTAATGTATGATTTTGTGATTTTTGTTGCCTTTTGAAGTTTGATGGCCGGAGAGTGGCCGGAGAAGACGACCGGCGCTTCTCCGGCCGGTGAGGGTTTAATTAGGGTTTAGGAATTTCCAGATTGAATCTCGTGCGTTGGATCGTGATTATGTGATTTTAATTTGGTTGATTAGGGTTTAATAAGTCTGATTAAGTCATGACCATCTGATTTCATTTAAATTGAGAGTTTGAATGTGAACCACTGGATTGATTACTTTTTTTGTTTGACAGAGAATGTGAGCCTGTGGATCTGGAGACTTTTTTTGTTTGACTCAATCTGAACCGTCCGTTTGCTTCTGAATGTTTTAAGGCGCTTGGGCCTCTTTGCTGTTTGCACCTCCGTTTCTGAGCCCATGGTCATTAACACGCGTATGGATTCATTTATGCACCCCTGGCTTCATTTCATTTCATTTTTATTTTCTATTTTCATACCATTTCATAATTAATTTTTAAAAATACTTGCATATGCTAAAAAATACCAAAAAAATTCATCACGCCTACTCATTAATAAAATTATTTTTTCACATTTTATTTCATTATTTTTGCATTAAAATTGCATTAAATATTAATTTTCCAAAGTTTTTTTTCTCATTTGCATTTCATGTTGCATACTTCATATTGTATCATTTATTTCTCTCATTTGAAAAGTGATTTGTTCCTGATTCTTTTTGGGTTGTGTTCTTAACATGTTGAGGTATGTTTGAGATTTTTGGGATGATTTTTAGGTCCTGTTTGGATGACTTTTGATGTGTTGCTTTGAGCATGAATGTATGAAACTCTAGTGATGCTTTGACCTAATTGTTGATGGACATTGGTTCTGATTCATTGCTTGTGGCTTTGATATGTTAATTGTACATGTTTGAGATGCTTGAATACTGAATGACATAATTTTTTTTGAGGCATGTTTGTTATTTCTTTGAAGCATGAACTTTAACTTGTCCAATTTGTGAATATATGTTTCATGTTTGGTTTGTTTGATCATGAAGGCACTTGTGCCATAATTTGAGGTTTTGTTTGAGGATTGATAGCATGTTAATTGACTTCTGGTTGTGATATTTGAATCTCGTCTTTGCATGTTTGGTGTTTGCCTTGCACCTTAAGTCACTTGTTTCACAAGTATGAATCATGTTTCACTTCACTTCACTTCTTCTTCTTTGCTTCTTGACTGATTGTGAAAGTGTTTGTATGACTTGAGTGATGTTTGAAGATCATGTTTAGGCACATGTTTAAGATTGTGTCACTTCTAGACTTGGTTTACTTTGTGGAATTTTGACTTGGTTGCTTCACATGATCATTTCCTTTCATCTCACTCCTTCTTTAATGGCTTGGATGATACTTGAGTGACTTCTCCCTTTTCTTTTTGACTAATTGTACATGACTAATATTAGAGGTCAGTAGGACCATTAGGTTCTGAACTTGATGTTTGATTTACCTTAGAACTTGTTTCTTTATTGCCTTATGCTTGTTTGAGTTTCATGTTGTCATATGTGAATACTTCTAACACTTTCAGGGGCAAATGGTAAGTTGTTTGAGTGTGGATATGCTTCCACATTCTACCTTCTTCCTTTATCTTTTAATTTTCATACTTGTGTTTGAAGTGGGCTTAGGCCACTTGTATTTCACTTCTCATCTTCCCTTTCATGGAACAATTTAACTTGAGGAGTAAGTTGATTCCATTCTTCTTTCTCCTCCTTTCTCTTTTCTTCTCTTTCACTCTTTCTCTTCCCTTGAATCTCAAGACTTGTTTAAGTCTTGGATTCCTTTCCCTCTAGAGCTACCTAGTCCAACTTAATTTTTGATTAAGTTTGGAGTAGGATTAGCATTAGGTTAGGTAGTCTTTTCTCCTAAACCTCACTAACCATAGGATATCCATGCATGATAACGTTAGGACTCTTAGCTTCCCTTTAGAGTTTCCCTTGGGTTGTTTCTCTTCTCATCTCAAAAGAAAAGTAAAAAATACTTAATAAAGGTTAGCGTGTATGGCGTCCGAGCCTTAAATGTAGGAAATGAAGAACGAGGGGTCCCCCCTCCTCTTCTAGAGTGTTTAGCATACGTTCCATTTGGGTGCGACCATGCGACTCACTCGTTCCCGCATGATAGACTTTGGTGCAATACAAGTTACAACTAACTTAAAAAACACTTATGTCTAAAAAACTTCAACAAACAACAACGTCTTTCCTTAGGGAATTCTTTTCTCATCTCACTCACTCTCAACGTACAAACGTGCTCCTACTCGTTCTCTTGCAAGACGGTAACGCCTAAGTCTCGATTCAGCGAGCTGCAACACCTGAGCTAGAACGTAAGCCGTTCTCTAAAAAACACAATCCACCCCTAGTGAGGGGAACTACGTCGCTCTGATTCTCATGCTCCCGATGAGATACGTAGGCAGTGGGGTAGAGCCCATGCGAGCACTTCTTTTATTTTCCCTACATTTGTTTCTTCGTTTCTTTCCGTTCTCGTTCTTTTCGCCGGTCCGGTAGCAGTGGAGTTCCAGATGACGACACCCTTTGATGCAGACGACAAGCGTGGATCCCATCGAGTACGATGGACGTGTTGGGTGCTAGCACCTTCCCTTCGCGTAACCGACTCCCGTACCCGTTCTCTTGGTCGTGAGACCATGTCCTTTCCCTTCTTTCAGGTTTATGCAGTGTTTCCTTTCCCTCTCTTGGGATAAATACACTTTGCTGGCGACTCTGTGTTCTTTTGCGCCACTCTCGCGTTTGTACCGTTGGATGCGAATCTTTCGGGAGCGACAGCTGGCGACTCTGCTGGGGACTCTGGTTGACCTATGTTGGTCCTTCCCCTTTAGCGAGTCAATCCTAGCGCTTGTTTGTTTTCTTTTCATCGGGTGTTTTTCTGTGGTGCTTTGTTTTATTGTATATTACTGTATTGCTGTTTACTGTATTTTTTACTTTACTGCTTTAATGTTTTTACAGCTTTTATTGCATTGCATTTCATATTTTACTGGATACTGCTGTGCTGTTCTGCTGCTGGTTTTTACTGTTTGTAGGGTGGGCTGGATTCATGAGAGAGAAGCCCAATACCAAGGCTTGAGCACACACCTATGATTAGCGTGGAAAGTAGTGTGACTTGTTTGGCATTCGGCTAGACGAAGTATACATGAAAACTCCACATCCAGACGAGGTTTTCTTGGTAATATTCTGTCCTATCCATTTGGGGCAGATGATGGAATATAATCTGGAAAACTGTCGACTCTGGCGACCGTTTCCCGAGGACTCAGTTGCGGCACTCCTCCCGAGTTGTGACAGTGGCAGACCACGTTTTGTGGCAAACCCATTGCGCATTCTCGATCCGAGGACCCAATGCTGGGAACTTGGTATAGGGTTTCCTTTTGGAAAGGAATCAGTGGAAGCACTCCTCGATTGGCGATAGTACTGTACCCCGAGGGATGAATGTACTATTACTTTCGACCTCAGTGCCGAAACTGAAGACTTGCCATAGGATGTTTTCTTTTAAGGGGAATCAGTTGAGGCCTCCTCGATTGGTGATGATGCCAAACCAGAAATGGTGAATGTATCATCATTTCTCGACCTGAGAGCCCGGGATATTGATGATCCTCGCCTTTTTAGAACCCACATGTGAGATGGGATGGGTGTTTGCAGGTTTGCAGGTAACCAAGACCTCCAACCTACCTGGTTTATGGGTTTCTCATCTGTGTACTATTATTTTCCTGATATTCTGACGGTTTGATTGGGTTGTTATTCTGGATTTCTGGGTTTCTGGTATTCCGGGTCTTATTCTGTTAGCAGAACAGCAACAGTTTGAGCATTTTGGGATGCCTTGATCCCATGTCTGCATTTTGCATCATCTTTTTGCATTATGACATGTTTGTTCGTTTGTAGGGTTGCATCCTAACTTTGATTCCGGTTGTCTGAAGACTGTCCATGATGAATATTAGCACTGAAGAAAGAAAGAACATCATCCTGTACAAGTTCCCAGAGCTTCATCTAGATGTTGTGCACAAGATCTCGGCTTTGGCAAAACCTGAGGTATTGGTAGATTTCAGAGGAGAATATGGGAGGATTCTGAGTTTCGCCCGGAATGTTACCAACTATGAGTTCAGGGCTCTGCACACTCTGGCATAGTTCTATGACCCTCAACTTCGATGTTTTCTGTTTGCTGATTATCTTCTGGCTCCTACGTTGGAAGAATTTGCTCTTATTTTGGATGTTTCGGTCAAGGAAGGAGCTCCCTTCTATCCTTCTAAGGAGTTTCTTGATCTGGAAAGGGTTGCTGCTGCTTTACGTTTGGATCAGTCACTATTGAAGAAAAATATTGCTAGTAAAGGGGGTTATCAAGGTTTTCACATGAAGTTTTTGATCAAACAGGCTGTTACTTGTGCTAAGGCTATGTGTTGGTCGGTGTTCAATGCAATTCTGGCTATGTGCGTTTATGGAACGACATTATTCCCTAATGTGAAGGATTTTGTAGATGCGCATGCTATCCGGATATTCACCACGAAGAATCCGGTACCTACCTTGCTTGGGGATCTGTATTATTCAATGCACTATAAGAACGAGAAAAGGAGAGGTGGACCTCTTTATTGTTGTGCTTCAATTTTCTATAAGTGGTTTGCTGATCGTCTTCCCAAATCTGGGGCATTCGAAGACACTAAAGGAACTTTAGATTGGGCCAAGAGATTAATGGGGTTAAGGGCTGACAACTTGATTTGGATCAATCGGGATTTGTTGGGCCAGGAGATCCTGATCAGTTGCGGAGGTTACCCAAACGTACCTTTAATAGGAAGGAAAGGGGGAATTAACTATAACCCCATTCTTACTATTAGGCAATTTAGGTATGCCTTGAAAGAGCCGCCAAGAGGCCAAGATGTGCAAGAGTCTCTATTTTTGAGTGAGGAAGCCAATCTGGAGGTGTTGAAAGAAGCTGCAAACGCTTGGAGAGATCGCCATAAGAAAGGGAAGACTTCTTTCGAAAAGTGTAACAACAAAGCTTTTCCTGCATATGAAGGCTGGATTCAGAGCAGAGTAGAGAGTGTACTTTTGCCATTCTGCAGGGAGCCTCCATCTTACCCTTTGCTGATTGAACCTCCAACCATGATTGAGATGGAGAAGTATAACAAATTATGGGATGAGAAAGAGAAAATTCGAGAAGAGAACCGTGAGTTGCAAAAGGAAATCTACCAGTTGAAACATGAGCGAGGTGAGGCTGTTCATATTGCCAAGCTGAAGACAGAGCGTCTCGCTGAGAAAGAAAAGGAGCTGGTTGAAGAGATAGCAGCTAGGAAAAGGGTAGGACAAACTCTAAAAGGTGTTTGTAAGACTCTCAAATCCAAGAAGGATGACTTAGCCAAGGCTTGGGCGAAGATTCACAGGTTCAATGCTTATCGAGATATTGCAATCACAACCAACAAGCAGAAGGAGGATAAGTATTTGGAGCAGATTGAGAGTCTGAAGTCGACGATCAGGAAGAAGGACGAGGAGATCTTGTCAGGGACGTTCCAAAGACACGCAGTCGAGGAACGACTCAAAGAAGCCATAGCAACCATGGAAGAGCTGAAAATACAAGCAGGAATGAAGAAGCCTAAGTGGGAGTGCTCCAGCTCAGGCAATGGTCCTTATACAGTGCAAGATCCTTAAAGGGAACTCTACTCAGTAGTTTGTACTTTGTCCTTTCTTTGTATTTTGGGTCACCACCAGAATTGTTGGCTGGGACTTTTGCTTTTTTGTTTTTAGGCTATTTATGGTACCTTGGGTTGTAATTTCTGATAGTGGTTCACTCTGATTTATATATGAGCAGCAGTTTCATCCTATCTTATCTTTAAACTGGAATCAAGGGGTGGATCGCCCTGCGAATATACAAACATGTTTGCATTTGCATTTGCATAATCATAATCATTTTTTTGCATTGCAGGTTATCTTGGTTCCTCTGGTTTTCTTATGCTCTCTCTTTTTTCTCAGTCAGGATTGATCAGCCAACTCATCGGTATTCTACCAGGCTTAATCAGAGCAGAGTGATGGACAAAGTTCAGGCAGATATGGCAGCAATGCAAGCTCGCATCGATCAGTTTATGGAGATGATGCAGGGTATGATGCAGAGTCAGAATGAATTCAGAACTCTAGTTCAGCCTTTGGTGTCACAGGTTGATGAAAAAGGTCTCCTACACGGTGGTATTCTTAATCGTGTTATTCCTCCGGGCGGAGGTGGTGCTGGTAACAACATTCCTATCCCTGGTGCTGGTGGACAGGGAGGTATTCCTACAGTGGTTGGAGAGGGAAGTACTGTTCGGGCTATCCACGGCCATCATTTTGATGATCAGCAGGACGATGTGTTCTCAGTCAGGAGTTTAGATGCTGCCCTTCCCGTGGTCAGTGATGAGAGGATCCGTTTGATTGAAGCTCAATTGAAGGGAGTGGTGAAACAGGATGATTTGGGAATAGATTTGGACGACCTAGGGTTGGTCCCTGATATTGTTATTCCGCACAAGATTCAGATTCCTACCCTGGAAAAGTATAATGGTTCTACTTGCCCTAGAACTCACATCAAGGCTTATACCAGGAAGATGGCTGCTCATGCCAAAGATGAAAAGCTAATGATGCATTTTTTCCAAGACAACCTGTCTGGCGCGTCTTTGGAATGGTACATGGGACTGGAAAGTAGAGATGTTCGTACTTGGAGAGATTTAGCTGCTGCTTTTATCAGACATTACCAGTATAATACAGACATGGCTCCCAACAGAACTCAACTTTTGAGCATGTCTCAGAAGAATGATGAGAGTTTCAAAGAATACGTACAAAGATGGCGTGAATTGGCGGCTAGGGTGCAGCCACCAATGCTGGAGAAAGAGATGTTGGATATGTTCATGGACACACTGCCTAAGCACTATTATGAGAAGCTCTTGCCTTGTTCTCTAGGCAAGTTTGCAGATGTGATTGCTATCGGGCAGAAGATAGAGGTCGGAATTAAGGCTGGAAAGGTTTCTAGTGGTGATGGATCGTCCTCTGGACAGGGAAAGAAGCCATTTGATAATTATAAGAAGAAAGGAGAGACCAACACTGTATCATCCCACAGGGGAAAAGGGAAACAGCGTCAGGGCAATAATCAACAAGTAGCATCGGTAACCATCCCAGCAATGTTACCTCCTCCACAACAACAGAGGAACAAAGCTAATCAGGGTCAGGATCCGCGTTAGTATCAGCCAAGGTCTAAGCATAACAGGCATTTTGATACCCCACCTCAGCCTTATCCGCAGTTGTTTCAGCATTTGCTACAGTTACAGCTAATCCAAAAAAGGACTCTAGCTCCTCCCACCGGTAATCCACCTCCGGGTTATAACCCTAACGCCCACTGTGACTTTCACTTTGGGGCACCCGGACACTACATTGAGGACTGTAAAGCTTTTAAGCACACAGTTCAAGATCTTGTGGATTCCAAGGCTATCAACTTTGCCAATGATGGGCCCAATGTTGTGCAAAACCCGATGCCTAATCATAATGGGCCGAAGGTGAATGCGATAATTGAGGAAGGCAAAGCTTTGAATTTGATCATGGATGTTGAAGAGCTGAAGACTCCGTTGGCTGTGGTCAAGAGCAGGTTGTTGAAAGGTGGTGTTTATCCGGGTTGTGATGAGAACTGCACAGATTGTTTGACAAAGGTTAATGGTTGTGACTCATTGAAGATGGGTATTCAAAGTATGATTGATGAGGGCTGGTTACAGTTTGACAGAGGTAATCAGCAAGAAGGGGTTGTTAGTGAGAAGGTTGCCACTATCACTATTCCATTCAAAACAATTACTATTTCTGGTCCAGCAAGACCACCTCCAGTCATTATCACAAGGGCTGGACCCATTCCCTATGAGAGTTCTAAGGCCATTCTGTGGAATTACGGTGCAGAGGTGTTTGTCAATGGACAAAAGCAAGAGTTATTGAATACTTCGCCAGTGGGTTCTAGTTCGGGGGTTAAAGCTGAGACTGACGCTATCACTAGGAGTGGTAGAGTCTTTATTCCGTCTGAGGATCAAGGTGACAGTTCAAAGCAAGACAAAGGGAAACGGATGATGGATGAGTCTGTACAGAGACAGGAAGCAAATAATTCTATGACAAAGCCAGGTGGGGATACTTTCTCAGAAGATGCAGAGGAGTTCATGAGATTGATCAGGAAAAGCGATTACAAAGTTGTTGATCAACTTCACCAAACTCCATCGAAGATTTCCATCTTATCTTTACTATTGTGCTCTGAGGCGCACCGGAATGCATTGCTGAGGGTTTTGAATATGGCATATGTACCGCAGGAAATATCTGTCAATCAGTTAGAAGGGGTTGTGGCTCACGTGAATACTGGTAATGGTTTGGGTTTCACCAATTTAGACTTGACTCCAGCTGGGAGGAATCACAACAACGCGCTGCATATTTCAGTGGAATGTCGTGGTTCCTTAATGTCGCGTGTGTTAGTGGATACCGGGTCATCTTTGAATGTACTGCCGAAGAAAGCTTTGATGAAGTTAGATACTCATGGGTTGATTTGTACGCCGAGTGACTTGGTGGTACGTGCTTTTGACGGCTCCAAGAGGTCAGTTTTTGGAGAGTTAGTTCTGCCGATCAAAGTGGGTCCTGAGATTTTTAATACCACCTTTTACATAATGGATATTCAGCCTGCCTATAGTTGTTTGTTGGGTCGCCCGTGGATCCATAGTGCTGGGGCAGTAACGTCTACTTTGCATCAAAAACTGAAGTATATGTTTGATGGTCACGTAGTGACAGTATGCGGAGAAGAAGATATATTGATCAGTCAGCTGTCAACCTTTAAATACGTGGAAGTGGATGGTGAAATCCATGAGACGTTATGCCAAGGGTTTGAAAAGGTGAAGATTTCTGAAGAAGTTGTCCAGTCTGAGACCATTGAGCAGCCTGCAGTGGTAAATCAACCTGAGGGTTCCATGTCTTCGTTGAGAGACGCCAAAGCTGTGGTGGAAGCTGGCAGCTCACAAAGGTGGGGCCAGGTGGTTGAAGTCCAGAAAAAGAGGGATACCTGTGGATTGGGATACAAGCCATCCAGGAGAGATGAGGATCCTCCCAAATTCTATGGCCCAGTCCGTTTCACTAGCGCCGATGTTTTCTTCGATAGGGTCAACGCCATTGAGGATGAAGGAGATAGTGACTGTGACATGGATGAGTGGATTCGTCCCTGCAACCCTGGTCAGAGTCTGTGCAACTGGTCTTCTGAGAGAGTCATCCAAGTGACAGGCTTCGAGTAATTGCTTTTGTTTTCCCATTATGTTAATCCTGCGTTCTGCCCAAGGCATAGTGATTTTATTTGTAGGGCTTTAACTGTTTCATGTTTTGCTCTATCATTAATAAAGGACTTTTCACACTCAAATATTTTGATCTCTGTCTTTCTGTTTTTATTTTTATGCATTAAAAACCCACATCAAAATGGCAATGTGTTTCTTTTGTTGCATCATAATAAAACATCCCTGATAAATCATTGCAGGTCTTCTTGTTCAGATGACACCGATCATGACTCAGCTATAGCTCGATATAACTTTGACAATCCAATCTATCAGGCTGAAGAAGAGGCTGACGAAGATTGTGAACTGCCCGAAGAATTGGCCCGATTGTTGAAGCAAGAGGAGAGAGTCATCCTACCTCATCAGGAGGAAGTTGAGATTGTGAAACTGGGAACCGAGGACGCCAGAAAGGAAGTAAGAGTAGGGGCTGCATTGGAAGACAGTGTCAAGGGAAGATTGATTGAAATGCTCCGTGAGTATGTGGATATCTTCGCCTGGTCTTACCAAGACATGCCTGGGCTCGATACTGACATTGTTGTACACCGGCTACCACTCAAAGAAGGTTGTGCTCCGGTCAAGCAAAATTTGAGAAGGACTAAACCGGAGATGTCTGTCAAGATCAAGGAAGAGGTTCAGAAACAGCTAGATGCCGATTTTCTTTCCGTGACAAATTATCCTCCATGGGTTGCTAACATCGTGCCTGTACCTAAGAAGGATGGGAAGGTAAGGATGTGTGGTGATTACAGGGATTTGAATAGAGCAAGCCCAAAGGATGGTTTCCCGCTCCCTCATATTGACGTGTTAGTTGATAATACTGCTCAGTATTCTGTGTTTTCCTTCATGGATGGCTTCTCTGGGTACAACCAAATCAAAATGGCCCCAGAGGACATGGAGAAGACTACATTCATAACACCGTGGGGAACTTTCTGCTACAAAGTGATGCCCTTTGGATTGAAAAATGCAGGGGCAACTTACCAGCGGGCGATGGTGACTCTCTTTCATGATATGATTCACAAAGAGATTGAAGTCTATGTTGATGACATGATTGCGAAGTCACAGACGGAAGAGGAACATCTGGTGAATCTTCAAAAATTATTTGAAAGGCTAAGGAAGTTCAGACTGAGGTTGAATCCAAACAAGTGCACCTTTGGGGTGAGATCAGGAAAATTGCTGGGGTTCATTGTTAGTGAAAAAGGTATCGAGGTTGATCCTGTAAAGGTAAAAGCCATACAAGAAATGCATGTACCAAAAACAGAAAAAGTGGTTCGTGGTTTCTTAGGGAGATTAAATTGCATTGCTAGATTCATCTCGCATCTCACGGCCACGTGTGAACCAATTTTCAAATTGTTAAAGAAAGATCAAGCGGTCAGGTGGAATGAAAATTGTCAAAAGGCGTTTGAAAAGATTAAAGAATACTTGCAGGAACCTCCGGTCCTTATACCACCAGTGCCAGGATGACCGTTGATTATGTATCTCACGGTTCTTGAGAATTCAATGGGTTCTGTGCTCGGTCAACAGGACGAGTCAGGTAGAAAAGAGCATGCCATCTACTACCTGAGTAAGAAGTTTACTGATTGCGAGTCGAGGTACTCGATGTTGGAGAAAACATGTTGTGCACTCGCTTGGGCCGCTAAGCGTTTGAGGCAGTATATGTTAAACCATACAACCTTTTTTGATTTCGAAGATGGATCCGATCAAGTACGTGTTTGAAAAGCAAGCACTTTCTGGTAGAATAGCCCGTTGGCAAATGGTTCTGACAGAATACGATATTCAGTATGTTTCCCAAAAAGCCATTAAGGGAAGTGTTTTGTCAGAATATCTTGCTGAACAGCCAATTGAGGATTATCAACCGATGAGGTTTGAATTTCCGGACGAGCATATCATGTATCTGAAGATGAAGGATTGTGAAGAGCCTTTGCCTGATGAAGGACCTGAGATTGGATCTCAATGGAAGTTGGTTTTTGATGGAGCTGTTAATTCATATGGCAACGGAATCGGGGCAATCATTACTACTCCACAGGGTTCTCATATACCCTTCACTGCCCGATTAGCGTTCATATGCACCAACAATGAGGCGGAGTATGAAGCATGCATCATGGGGTTAGAAGAAGCAATTGATTTGAGAATCAAGGACCTCGATGTTTATGGTGATTCTGCGTTGGTGGTTAATCAGATTACAGGTGAATGGGAGACTCGTCAAGCAAATCTTGTTCCATATAACAACTATGCCAGAAGGTTGTTACCTTTCTTTGACAGAGTAGACTTCCATCATATTCCCCGGATAGAGAATCAGATGGCTGATGCGTTGGCAACGTTATCATCGATGTATAAAGTGAATCTTTGGAATGAAGCTCCTTCAATCAGAATCATGCGCTTGGACAGACCTGCTTTTGTATTTCCAGTTGAAGGGGTGTCAGATGGCAAACCTTGGTATCATGACATCAAAGTCTTCTTGAAGAGTCAGGAGTACCCAGCTGGGGCATCTTCCAAGGATAAAAAGACATTGAGGAGGTTATCAGGAAACTTCTTCTTGAACAAAGACGATGTGCTGTACAAGAGAAACTTTGACATGGTCCTGCTACGTTGTGTTGATGAACACGAGGCAAGCCTGTTAATGGAAGAGGTTCACGAAGGTTCCTTCGGTACTCATGCTAATGGGTATGCTATGGCAAGAAAATTGTTGAGAGCGGGGTATTATTGGATGACTATGGAGTCTGATTGTTTCAAATACGCCTGGAAATGTCATAAATGCCAGATTTATGCTGACAAGGTGCACGTACCGCCTACTCCTCTGAATGTTTTGTCGTCACCTTGGCCCTTTGCTATGTGTGGCATTGACATGATTGGGAAGATTGAGCCGACTGCTTCCAATGGGCATCGTTTTATTCTGGTTGCCATCGATTATGTCACGAAGTGGGTGGAAGCAGCCTCGTATGCCAACGTCACCAGACAAGTGGTAGCCCGGTTTATTAAGAAGGACAACATCTGCCGGTATGGAGTCCTGGAAAGAATCATTACTGATAATGGTTCAAATTTGAACAATAAGATGATGAAGGAGCTATGTCAGAGTTTTAAGATTGAACATCACAATTCTTCTCCTTATCGTCCGAAGATGAATGGGGCTGTTGAAGTAGCTAATAAGAACATAAAGAAGATTGTGCAGAAAATGGTAGTGACATACAAAGACTGGCATGAGATGTTGCCTTACGCTTTGCATGGTTATCGTACTTCGGTACGCACATCAACTGGGGCAACTCCTTTCTCACTGGTGTATGGTATGGAAGCAGTCCTGCCGTTAGAAAATGAGATTCCTTCTTTGAGAATTCTGACAGACGTGAAGCTTGATGAAGCTGAATGGGTGCGTTCCCGGCTGAATGAACCGAACCTCATTGAAGAGAAGAGATTGAAAGCCATTGCGCATGGCCGGTTGTATCAGAGCAGGATGAAGTAAGCCTTTGATCAGAAAGTGCGTCCTCGGTGTTCCTAAGCTGGTGAATTAGTTCTAAAAAGGATCATTCCTCCTCAAACAGATCACCGGGGCAAGTGGACTCCAAATTACTAAGGGCCATATGTAGTAAGACAGGTTTTCTCTGGTGGAGCCTTATTACTCTCAACTATGGATGGCGAAGACTTTATGTCCCCTGTGAACGCGGATGTAGTCAAAAAATACTTTGCATAAAAAAGACCCGCTGAACCATAAAAAGAGAAGGTTCAGGCAAAAATGGGGCATCCTGGCGAACCATAAAAAGAGAAGGTTCGGGCAAAAATTAGGGATAAAAAGAAAAAAAGAAATAAACCCGCAAGGTTGAAAACCTGAAAAGGCAACTTTGGCAAAAATGGGTATCCCGATGGATTGAAAACCCGAAAAAGGCGATCCAGGCAAAAGTTAGGGATTTAAAAGCAAAGATTACGATCCGCGTTTGATCTGTGATTGCTGATCACACTTGGAAAATTTGAAGGAAAGGAATCAGTCCAGTCAGTCTTCGAAGGCCAAAGTATCTGAGGATAAACGAGTCATACGGGATATAGCTGAGTTGAGTCATGGTGGATGTCTGTTCCCCACATTGCCGACATTTGTATTTTCTTTTACTTTTTGCGCAATTACCTCTTTTCAGGAATTGCTTCCAGATGTAAATGCCTATTTACAGGCCAATTCATTCAATAAAAGTTTGCATTTCAGTCAAAGAGCTTTTGTTTTCTGTTTTATCTGTTTTGTTTGTGAAAATGTCCGATATTTTTTATAAAAACATTACATGCTAAAATGTTGAGCTCTGTGAAACAAGTTGGAAAACATTAGTAATTGCTTAGATGACAGTCACTATGGTGATAATCAAAGTAATTATTTTGCATGTAGATCTTTCTGTTGGTTTTGCAGGATGACAAGTGGGCTTCCCCAGTAGAGCTCTCCTTAGTTTTGAAGTCTGATCGTCCTCAGCAGTTTATTACTCTTCCTCATCAGAGTGCAGAGGATCATTTCCCCAGCTAAAAGTCCTGTTTGATTACTCTTTTAGTAGGTAGCCAGGATTTGATGTTTCAGCATCCCCAGCAAGAGACTGACGGAATACCTTCTTTGGACAAAGATGTTATTTCCCCACAGAGTCTGAACAACCATTTTCCTTGGCTAGTCAGAAAATGTCTTTTTCTCATCAGCAACGATGTGATCTGATTCCCAGCAGATGAGTAAGCTTGATGGTATCCCCTAGCAGAGTTGATGTCGTCAATCATCAAGCAGGCTCGCTAATAGTGGATGATATCCCCCAACAGGGTGAAGCTGCAGATGTCTCTCAGTAGCAGGTTGAGTTCAGTAACATCGCCAAGCAGGTTCAGTATTATTAACTCGTTTCCTCAGTGTCGAGGATCGTTTTCCTCAGCAGAGTATGAAGAAGTAATTCCCCAAGCAGAGTTTGTTGGCGGTTGGTATACCCAACAGGCTTTGAATCCAGGTTCCGAAGTATTTAGTGATCCCCAGCGGAGGAATCTCTACTCTCAGTATCCATCCCCACAGAGAAGGTTGTCTTTTGGAGTTTCGTCTATCTCCAGCAGAGTTGGTGATTGTGATCTTCCCCAGCAGGGCAAAGTTTTCCTCAACAGGATCTCTTTGGTTTCAGTGGCAATTTAGTTTGCCATCCCCAGCGGAGTTGCTTCTGGTCTTCAGCATTTATTTTGCTGGGACGCCTCTTTTGCATTGCATAAGCATTTTCTTTGCATGGCATCCTCCCAAATGCGTAGCATTTCCACTTCGTGTGGAGCATTACGACAAAATTCAAACATATGCATTAGAAGCATAAGTCAGGTTTGTTAGCCTTTGCCGGTTTCTTTCCCTAGCAGAAAGTAACATGATTTAGGAGATGTCGTTTAACATTACACCGCAACCAGTGGATTCGTCCTTCTTGTTGATCTTTCTTATATTTCCCCCCGCAGAGTTGTCTGTTTAGATTTCTCTTGTCCCCGACGGAGTCATCTTGGTAGATCTGTCGATTCTATATTTCGTTGTTTGAGAGTCTACCTTCGGCTTAGTCTTTCTTTGAAAGTCCACCTTCGGCTGGGTTTTTCTACTTTTTCAAGTTCGCCTTCGGCCGTCCTCGCACTCGCTGTTATCTTGATATCCCTAGGAAAGTCTACCTTCGGCATAGTCTTTCTTTTTGAGCCCACCTTCGGCATGGTCTCATATCCTTTCTTTGAAAGCCCACCTTCGGCTTGGTCTTTCTTTTTTCGAGTCCACCTTCGGCTTGGCCTCGTATTATCCTTCATTTGAAAGTCTACCTTCGGCATAGTCTTTCTTTTTGAGCCCACCTTCGGCATGGTCTCATATCCTTTCTTTGAAAGCCCACCTTCGGCTTGGTCTTTCTTTTTTCGAGTCCACCTTCGGCTTGGCCTCGTATTATCCTTCATTTGAAAGTCTACCTTCGGCATAGTCTTTCTTTTTGAGCCCACCTTCCGCATGGTCTCATATCCTTTCTTTGAAAGCCCACCTTCGGCTTGGTCTTTCTTTTCTCGAGTCCACCTTCGGCTTGGCCTCGTATTATCCTTCATTTGAAAGTCTACCTTCGGCATAGTCTTTCTTTTTGAGCCCACCTTCGGCATGGTCTCATATCCTTTCTTTGAAAGCCCACCTTCGGCTTGGTCTTTCTTTTTTCGAGTCCACCTTCGGCTTGGCCTCGTATTATCCTTCATTTGAAAGTCTACCTTCGGCATAGTCTTTCTTTTTGAGCCCACCTTCGGCATGGTCTCATATCCTTTCTTTGAAAGCCCACCTTCGGCTTGGTCTTTCTTTTTTTTCTTCGAGTCCACCTTCGGCTTGGCCTCGTATTATCCTTCATTTGAAAGTCTACCTTCGGCATAGTCTTTCTTTTTGAGCCCACCTTCGGCATGGTCTCATATCCTTTCTTTGAAAGCCCACCTTCGGCTTGGTCTTTCTTTTTTCGAGCCCACCTTCGGCTTGGCCTCGTATTATCCTTCATTTGAAAGTCTACCTTCGGCATAGTCTTTCTTTTTGAGCCCACCTTCGGCATGGCCTCGTATTACCTTTATATCCCCCAGTGTAGTCCGCCTTTGGTTGGTCTACCCTTTTCGAGTTCGTCTGCGGTCGTCCTCGTAAACCACTCTTTTTCATCATCCCCACAGGTTGCAAATTTCCAAGTTCTTCTGGTATCCAATCTCCCTGTATCTCAATTGTCCGAAAGCCGTTGCTTACGTACCCTCGGATCCAAGAAGTTTGAATAGGGGCAGTTGTAGCACCTCAAAATTTGCCTTGTTGTTTTTACCTAACTGGCTTATATTTCTTTGCATTTCTTGCATTATCATCTTTGCATATCATTGGCTCTGGGCATGGGATCAAGGTATTTGGTCCAACTTAAGGGCAAAGGCCTCTTATGAGCTCCATGAACTTCTCACATCCTTATATGGTGGCCCAAGGGCATTTCAATGAGGGATTCTCCAAGTAGTTAGATCAAGGGTTTGTATTCTTACACTGATGACCAAAACTAGGGTTTCATGGTTAATGGTCCTAAGCTCAAGTAATTGATTCAAACTTGTTACCAAGGTTCTTCATATGTCAAAACAGGTCTAAGAATGGATTTTGAGCCAAAAAATTCATTGTGGAAGGCCTCAGATGGTTCAGTAGCTTACAGATGAAGTAATCAGTCAAACTGGTCAACTGAAAAGTCAAATTAGGGTTTTGAGAGGTCCTCATCATGGTAATCAAGTCAAGAGACCTTTATTTGGTCTATGGAAGGCTTTCATGATCACAATTTGCAGAAATCAAGCTTTGGTAAAAAATTGCTAAATTGGGAAAGTGACTTATAATTTCAAGTTACTATTTTTGGCATATTTTCAACCAACTTCAACCAAACTTTCCATGATAAAAAATGCTTCAAACGAATTTTTGCCCAACACTAAAGTTGTAGATCTCTTTCTCCCCTTTCCAAAGAGTGGTGGACCATGATCATACCATTTTTAGATCAAGAGTTATGAGCATTTGAAGTTAAAGAGCATTTGGTGTTCCACCATGCATACCACTTTGATACAACTTGCAAGATGCATTCTAATGCATCAATATGGCTTCTAATTGTCCATTTCACCTCACCACACTCCAATGCATCTCATTTAACATCATTTTGAGCCAAGAATTAAGTGAACCCGTGGAGTACATGTTCATAATTCATCATTAAGCAATTTTGCAAGATCACTTGGAACTCACAATTCAATTAATCTCCAGCCCCAAGATCAATCCAAGGGTTCTCCATGCATCAAAAGGAGATCAGTCATGCACTTTTCATGAAGAATGCACGAGCAAAACACCTCATGTGCACATCTTTGCAAATTTGCAAAACAACCCAAAACTCATTGCTCTCAAGTCCCTGAAGTTTCAAACCCTAAACAGTATCATCTACACACTATATAAGCTAACTCACACGAATTTCTCAGTAGCTACGATTCATTTTCACCACTTTTCAAAGTTTTGCTCTCAAATTCCTCTCCTTTGATTCTTCCAATTCTTCAAGTTTCTTCCACTTTTATTGGTTAGTTTGTGATCAGTGAAGCATAAGGAAGAGAGATCCACCATTGTTTTGAGGTTTAAGCAAAGAATTCATCAAGTTGAGTTCAGAGCTTCAACTTTCGGATTCAAGGATTCAGGCCAATTTGAAGGTCTAATAGCATTTATTTTGCAATTATACGGTTCAAGGAGTTGATCTGCAGTTTATCTTGGAGTTTCTTGGTGAATTTCCAGTTCTGCAAATCTCAGGTGAGCTCCAAATTCATGGATCTAGAAATGATTTTTGTTGTGTGTTTAATGTTCATCTTGATGTGCTGAGCTCACATATGTATTTAGAATTGATTTTGAACGTGAATCATGGCTGGAATTTGGATCTGAAATTTTTAGATCCAAACTTGTTTTGTTCGATTCTTAAAATATATGCATGCTAAATGATTTTGAGTGACATATTTATGATCTACGTGAGATGCTGATCAGTTTAATGTATGATTTTGTGATTTTTGTTGCCGTTTGAAGTTTGATGGCCGGAGAGTGGCCGGAGAAGACGACCGGCGCTTCTCCGGCCGGTGAGGGTTTAATTAGGGTTTAGGAATTTCCAGATTGAATCTCGTGCGTTGGATCGTGATTATGTGATTTTAATTTGGTTGATTAGGGTTTAATAAGTCTGATTAAGTCATGACCGTCCGATTTCATTTAAATTGAGAGTTTGAATGTGAACCACTGGATTGATTACTTTTTTTGTTTGACAGAGAATGTGAGCCTGTGGATCTGGAGACTTTTTTTGTTTGACTCAATCTGAACCGTCCGTTTGCTTCTGAATGTTTTAAGGCGCTTGGGCCTCTTTGCTGTTTGCACCTCCGTTTCTGAGCCCATGGTCATTAACACGCGTATGGATTCATTTATGCACCCCTGGCTTCATTTCATTTCATTTTTATTTTCTATTTTCATACCATTTCATAATTAATTTTTAAAAATACTTGCATATGCTAAAAAATACCAAAAAAATTCATCATGCCTACTCATTAATAAAATTATTTTTTCACATTTTATTTCATTATTTTTTCATTAAAATTGCATTAAATATTAATTTTCCAAAGTTTTTTTTCTCATTTGCATTTCATGTTGCATACTTCATATTGCATCATTTATTTCTCTCATTTGAAAAGTGATTTGATCCTGATTCTTTTTGACTTGTGTTCTTAACATGTTGAGGTATGTTTGAGATTTTTGGGATGATTTTTAGGTCCTGTTTGGATGACTTTTGATGTGTTTCTTTGAGCATGAATGTATGAAACTCTAGTGATGCTTTGACCTAATTGTTGATGGACATTGGTTCTGATTCATTGCTTGTGGCTTTGATATGTTAATTGTACATGTTTGAGATGCTTGAATACTGAATGACATAATTTTTTTTTAGGCATGTTTGTTATTTCTTTGAAGCATGAACTTTAACTTGTCCAATTTGTGAATATATGTTTCATGTTTGGTTTGTTTGATCATGAAGGCACTTGTGCCATAATTTGAGGTTTTGTTTGAGGATTGATAGCATGTTAATTGACTTCTGGTTGTGATATTTGAATCTCGTCTTTGCATGTTTGGTGTTTGCCTTGCACCTTAAGTCACTTGTTTCACAAGTATGAATCATGTTTCACTTCACTTCACTTCTTCTTCTTTGCTTCTTGATTGATTGTGAAAGTGTTTGTATGACTTGAGTGATGTTTGAAGATCATGTTTAGGCACATGTTTAAGATTGTGTCACTTCTGGACTTGGTTTACTTTGTGGAATTTTGACTTGGTTGCTTCACATGATCATTTCCTTTCATCTCACTCCTTCTTTAATGGCTTGGATGATACTTGAGTGACTTCTCCCTTTTCTTTTTGACTAATTGTACATGACTAATATTAGAGGTCAGTAGGACCATTAGGTTCTGAACTTGATGTTTGATTTACCTTAGAACTTGTTTCTTTATTGCCTTATGCTTGTTTGAGTTTCATGTTGTCATATGTGAATACTTCTAACACTTTCAGGGGCAAATGGTAAGTTGTTTGAGTGTGGATATGCTTCCACATTCTACCTTCTTCCTTTATCTTTTAATTTTCATACTTGTGTTTGAAGTGGGCTTAGGCCACTTGTATTTCACTTCTCATCTTCCCTTTCATGGAACAATTTAACTTGAGGAGTAAGTTGATTCCATTCTTCTTTCTCCTCCTTTCTCTTTTCTTCTCTTTCACTCTTTCTCTTCCCTTGAATCTCAAGACTTGTTTAAGTCTTGGATTCCTTTCCCTCTAGATCTACCTAGTCCAACTTAATTTTTGATTAAGTTTGGAGTAGGATTAGCATTAGGTTAGGTAGTCTTTTCTCCTAAACCTCACTAACCATAGGATATCCATGCATGATAACGTTAGGACTCTTAGCTTCCCTTTAGAGTTTCCCTTGCGTCGTTTCTCTTCTCATCTCAAAAGAAAAGTAAAAAATACTTAATAAAGGTTAGCGTGTATGGCGTCCGAGCCTTAAATGTAGGAAATGAAGAACGAGGGGTCCCCCCTCCTCTTCTAGAGTGTTTAGCATACGTTCCATTTGGGTGCGACCATGCGACTCACTCGTTCCCGCATGATAGACTTTGGTGCAATACAAGTTACAACTAACTTAAAAAACACTTCTGTCTAAAAAACTTCAACAAACAACAACGTCTTTCCTTCGGGAATTCTTTTCTCATCTCACTCACTCTCAACGTACAAACGTGCTCCTACTCGTTCTCTTGCAAGACGGTAACGCCTAAGTCTCGATTCAGCGAGCTGCAACACCTGAGCTAGAACGTAAGCCGTTCTCTAAAAAACACAATCCACCCCTAGTGAGGGGAACTACATCGCTCTGATTCTCATGCTCCCGATGAGATACGTAGGCAGTGGGGTAGGGCCCATGCGAGCACTTCTTTTATTTTCCCTACATTTGTTTCTTCGTTTCTTTTCGTTCTCGTTCTTTTCGCCGGTCCGGTAGCAGTGGAGTTCCAGATGACGACACCCTTTGATGCAGACGACAAGCGTGGATCCCATCGAGTACGATGGACGTGTTGGGTGCTAGCACCTTCCCTTCGCGTAACCGACTCCCGTACCCATTCTCTTGGTCGTGAGACCATGTCTTTTCCCTTCTTTCAGGTTTATGCAGTGTTTCCTTTCCCTCTCTTGGGATAAATACACTTTGCTGGCGACTCTGTGTTCTTTTGCGCCACTCTCGCGTTTGTACCGTTGGATGCGAATCTTTCGGGAGCGACAACATCCATGTATGATAACTTTAGGGTTTGAGTCTTAGTCCCCCCTAGATTTTTACCTTATTGATCTTTGAGTCCTTTCTCTCCTCATCTCAAAACAAAAATAAAAAACACTTAACAAAAAGGCATAACATGTATTGTATTTGAGCCTTTCATGTGAGAATAAGATAATGAGGGGTCTTCTCTCATTTTCTTAGAATGTTTAGCGTACGTCCCGTCTTAGGTCGATATGTGAGGCATTTGATCCTACATGAGAGACTTAAATACAATGCGTGTTACAAAACACAAACAACTTCAAAAACACTTCTTGTCTAAAAAACACAAAACAAATTCAAACCTTTTCATCCTACGGGATTGCTAAGTTTCAAAACTCATTTTCAGAAAAGGGCACGTTACTTCCGTCTCATTGCAAACAGACATCGACCCTAACTGTCGGACGCGAACTTAACGTCGCTCGTAAAAAACACAGACTTGGTTAAGTCGAACTACGACTGCTCTGACTTCCTCTCTCTGGTTAGATTGAGGATACGTAGGCACGAGACGAAGATGTCTTGGCGAGCAACCTCCCCCATAGTTCGTGTCCGAACTACGTTGACTCTGATTTTCCTATTCCCGAGGGAATACGTAGGCCTAGGACTCCGAGGACGTCCTATCGAGTCACTTCTTTTTTCTTTTCTCCTCCGTTTCTTCGTTCTTCTTCGTTCTCGTTTCTTCTCCTTTCCAGTAGCAGTGGAACTCCAGACGACGACACCCTTTGATCGAGACAATAAGCGTGGATCCCATCGAGTACGATGGACGTGTTGGGTGCTAACACCTTCCCTTCACGTAACCGACTCCCTTACCCATTTCTCTTGGTCGCAAGACCATGCTCTTTTCCTTCCCCTCAGGTTTATGCAGTGTTTCCTTTCCCTCTCTTGGGATAAATACACATTGCTGGCGACTCTGTTTCAGCGCCACTTTCGCGTTTGTACTTGGATGAAAATCCCTGGAGCGACATCAAGTATTCAGTGAGATTTGATAAAAATTCAAATCTGAGCAAAACTCCCTTTGCGCGTGTTCTTGTCCCATGTTTTTGGCGTCTTTTTCACAAATTTGAATATTTGAATTTTGTGATTTTATTTAATTGATTCAAAAACTAATTTCTCTCTGAGTTTTAATTATTTTGAGTTGATTCTTTTTTTAATAATTCACAAAAATGTTAAAATATTTTATTTTGCCAAAAATTCCCAAAAATATTATTTATTTCCTATACTTGATATTTTTGCAAAGAATTAATCTTTTATTTATTTTTTAACATTTAAAATATTTTTTCCTCCTTGATTTTCCAAATTTAATTGGTATCCAATCATTTTGTGGATATAAACATGATTTTTGAAACATTGCTCCAAGATCACCACTCATTTTTCATATGTTTTCAATACTTTTTATTAATTTTTTAACAAAATTAATTCCTTTTTAAACAAAAGTAGGGTTTTGATTAATTCAACCCTCATCAATCATTTTCAAACACTCATGGGCCTCTAATAGAGTGTAAGACCTAACCCCTTTGTAAATAATACCTTTGGGCCTCACACATTGTATGAGTCCCTCTGTATATTTTCAAACGTCCGGCGCGATCGTCGCCTTTTTAACAAAATTAACTGGGCTTCTCCTTGAGCTATAAGACCCATCTTTGTTCATTTTCAAACTCTTTGGGCCTCTAATAGAGTGTAAGATCCAACCCCTTTTTGAAATCAAAATAATTTGGGCCTCGGATGTTGTATAAGACCCACTGTGTTTTCAAAAACCTCAGCGCGATCGTCGTTTTCAAACAAATAACTCTGGGCCTCTCCTTGAGTTGTAAGTCCCATCTCTTGTACAAAAATAAATCTTTGGGCCTCTAATAGAGTGTAATATCCATCCCCTTGTACATAAAAACTTTTTGGGCCTCACATATTATATAAGTCCCTCTGTACGGTTTTCAAAACAACGGTGCAATCATCGTTAAAACTTGGGCCTCCCCTTGAGCTGTAAGCCCCAACAATCTTTTCAAAGCACTTTCTCCTTTGATTTTGAATTCAAATATATGTTGTTATCAAAACTTTCTTTAGTTTCTTTGTTGAACAACTAACAAAACAACATGGAAGCTCTACAACGGGTAAGTGTTTATCCGATTTCATTTACCGCTTTCATATATATATAACTGTATTGTGGAGTTGTTTCACTGTAAGTCTTCTTTCACATCCTTTTAAATACTTGTCATATATCAACTGTATATATATACTAGTATAGTTATTTAGAGTTTTCCTCGGCAACTACGTCTAGAACTAGGTAAAGCCTGTTGGTCACTCTCGAATACAAACAAAACTAGATCCTCATAGGATTCCAGATACAATCTTCCCTTCTCTTGGGGTTAAACAATATGGAACAAAGAGAAAGGAAGTATTCTCGGTGAACCTTTTCTCAGACTGTCTCCCTTAGAAATTGTCAAAGAAACTCTACTCCCCAGAGTTGATCTATTCTCCGTGAATAGCATCTCTTGAGTTTCTTCCAAATTCTCGAACTTTCCTGGAATGATCTCTTCTCTGTGAATTTCATTTCTTGAACTTCTCTTGGTCTGGGGACCCACAGGCTTCCTAAAAGCATCCTCGTCTCCTCTTGGGCGTTGTACAAGGACCCTTCGGCTTGTTAAAAGCTCTCATGCCTTCTCTTGGGCTTCGTACAAGGACCTTCATGACCTCCTAAAGGTATAGGATAGAACTTAGTCATCCTTCGTTAGAGTTGTGTTTCTAAAAAGAGTCCAAACCTTCAGACCAATTTTAGGGTTGATACTCATCCCTTAAACAAGTCGGCCTCATCTTGGGTATCATACAAAAGATAAAACTCTACCAGTATACTTGGACAGTCTAATTCCCTTTGAGTCTCAAAGACATTCTCAAGTCCCTTTCAAACATAGGAGAAACCCGGATTCTGGATTAATCTCCAGCCGAGTTAGAACTTTGCGGGTTCTAAAACCCCGTCCTTCTCCTAAAATTCCCCAACCCATGTCAGATAACACTATCTCAAACCAGAGCCTCAAGGTTTCTGATCTATCAATTCCTTTTTCATTCCCTTGCAAGGATTAATTCCCTTCTTGGACCTGCCTCGGGATCTCAGGAATCCCCGGCAGAAGTATAACCTCCTCTTAGGCTTTGTATAATGATCCTTCCTCAGCGAAGTCAGCCTTCTCTTGGGCTTTGTACAATGATTCCCCCTAGCGGATTTAACCTTTTCAGACTCTCTTGTTGAGTCTATCATTTTTCAAGACTCTCTTGTTGAGTCACTTTCCTTTTAGCCTATATCTTGGGCTTCGTACGAGACAGCAAATCACTCTCTTGTTGAGTATAAAAGACTCTCTTGTTGAGTCAACCTTTTTAGCCTCCGTCTTGGGCTTTGTATAAGACAGATAAAAGTACTCTCTTGTTGAGTCAAACCTTTTTAGCCTCCGTCTTGGGCTTCGTACAAGACATATAAAATCACTCTCTTGTTGAGTCAGTCACTTGTTAGTACTCTCTTATTGAGTCAACCCTTTTAGCCTCTATCTCGGGCTTCGTACGAGACAAATAATAAACACCCTCTTGTTGGGTCAATAGCCTCCTCTTAGGCTTTGTATAGAGAAATCCCTGGTTGAGTCAATCAACCTTTTAGCATCAAACTTTTGCTTTAATCAAGGCATACGAACATCAACAATTCCTCTTTAGAGATGACAAGTTCTCTCTCAGTCAAACCTTTTAGCTTCAATCTTGGGCTTTGAACAAGACACAAAAAAACCCTTCAGCTTCATATCTTGGGCTTTGAACAAGATACAAATCACTTTTAGCTTCAATCTTGGGATTTGAACAAGACACCAAAACATCTTTTTCCTCCCTTAAAATAGGAGGGAACTACGATCGCTCTGATTTCCCTGTTTCGTTAAATGGGAATACGTAGGCATAAGATTGCGAAATCTTAGCGAGCATACTAATCAAAAACTCAATGACCAGTACCTCCGTCAATCAACCAAAAGCATCAGTTCTAACACCTTACCAAAAGCCTCAAAAATAGTCTAGACACTGTATTCTTAAGCAAAATAACCTAAGACAGACCCCCCCCCCCCTTTTTGATAGCATCTGTAAACCAGTCATCTGTTTAAACTCAGTATGTAAGCAGGGTTAATTGGAGACATCTATTTCCCTTCCTTAATCAGCTTCACAGGATAAAAAATGAATCGAACTGTAGTACCAAAGTGATAGTGATTAGAAACCACAAAAATCGCGCTACAGAAGAAAGGCGACCACAGTGGGAGGCATTTCTCTCTCACAGTCTTCGGTAGAAAGCCATAAGTTCACAAAGTACCACAGAAATGGCGACTCTGTTGGGGAGTCATTGTCTGTATAGGATCATAGAACTAGAGGTCTAGGATGTTAGGACAAATATATATATTGTTTTTCCTAATTGATATCCGTGTTTATTTTTCTGCTAATGGGAATGCGTGTGATGCCGCATCTGGAAAGATTGAGTATACACCTAAGATAAGTGATGGCACTAGACGGGTAATATTACTGGGCGTGACTCCCAAATAAGAGGTCCCGGTCGACCATCGAATCAGTGGAGATGCCCTTTGAGGATTCAATGCCTATACGATTTCGGTTGTTGAAAGTAGATTGTTCGATTGGGTTATCTGAGAAGCTGAGGATTTTAGTAGACTGAAACCATTGTGTAGTGCGGAAGCTATCGGAAATAGTTGTCACGTGATACTACCCTCATTTGAGATTACTCTAAGATGCTACAGCTCGCTTGGTGATCCGCTTGTTGTTGTTATCCCAAGAGGGGTCAGTGATTTTGAGGACAGGTACAAAAATTAGCAGTATAAACCTTTGGGGATGGGTAGAGCCTTGACTTCATGACACCGACCCTTTGACCCCATGTTTTTTCTATGATTTTGTGTGCTACATTTATGCATTCATTTCATTAAAAAAACTTAAAACAAAGAAAATTTTCTCTTCTAGTCTCTCTTTTTCAAATTAAACTGAGACAATGATTGCAAATGTCAGAGAAAGAGATTACGTTATGGATTTCGGTAGATGGATAACTCACAAGTACACCTTCAAAGTTCCAAAACTAGAGGATTTAAGAGGGTTGGCAAGGATGATCACCAACCCTGAGGCTTTCAGAGCTAAGTATGGAGGACTGATGTCTCTGTTAAGGGTCCATGTAATTGAGCTATCACTGTTTCACTGTTAAGGGTCCACGCTAATCCAGTTCTACGATCCAGTTTATCACTGTTTCACATTCCCGGATTATCAGCTAGCACCAACACTGGAGGAGTACTCTCACCTGACTGATTTAGCTATCACTGATCAAGCTCCCTTTTCTGGACTGGAAGAAATTCCAAAAGATCAAACCATTGCAAGGGCCATTTATTTGGACGGGTCAGAAGTTAGGACTCACATGATCATTAAGGGTGGTATCCAGGGTTTTCCAGCCCAGTTCTTGATAAATAAAGCTTTGTACCTTGCTAGTATAGGAAACGTAACCGCTTTCGAAAGCATCTTTGTTTTGCTCACCTACGGGTTATTTCTGTTTCCCAACATTGATAACTTCGTTGATATCAATGCCATTTAGATTTTTCTAATTGGAAACCCTGTACCTACCTTGCTCGCAGATGCTTATCATTATGTACACTTAAGGAATTTGTACAGTGGAGGAATGATCACATGCTGTGTACCTCTGCTATACAAATGGTTCATTTCCCATTTGCCAAAGTTTTCCGCATGTTGGGATCAAAAGAGTACTTTACGTTGGTCACAGAGAATCATGTCTTTTACCAACTCTGACATTGATTGGTGCAATCGAATCTATGACAGGATCAGAATCATTGACCGTTGTGGAAATTTCCCAAATGTACCCCTCATAGGAACTAAGAGAGGAATCAACTATCATCCAATTTTAGTTTGTCGTCAACTCGGATACCCGATGAGGCATGTCCCGCGTAATGCTCATCTGGAGGGTCTTTTCTTCAAGGAAGGAGAAAATGACAGAGCACTAAAGACAGAAATAATGCATGCCTAGAAACACATTCATAGAAAAGGACGAGACTCTCTAGGAAAACCAGACTGTGTCTCTGTGGAACCTTATCTCCACTGGGTACAAACTAGAGCTCTCAAGCTGAGGATGCCTTACCCTCGTCAAGAAGTTCTTCCATTAAGGGACCATGTCCTTTATTTTATGTCTGATACAGAAAAGCTTCAGGTTACTCTCAACAAAGTACAACAGGAGAAGAAGTCTTGGAAGAACAAGTACCGTATTCTCAATGTGGAGTGTAAGAAAATACAGCAACTATTGAAAGATAAAGATGCTCTGATCGAGATTTTAGAGCAACATGTTGTAGAGAATCAAGAAGACCAAAGGAATTTGGTCGCTCCTTTCACTTGGCAAAGGAATGACAACCCGACAACGGCTCAAGAGCCCCGGTCAAAGAAAAGGAAAGTACCAGAACCAGCACCTGAACCCTCCTCAGAGAGGACTCAAGATCCATTAGCTTAGAGATTTCCTTTTACAGCACTATGTAAATTACTGTATTTCCATTTCCGCAATCTTTGAATTCAATAAAACGGGGTTTCCCCACTGTTTGATATTTGCAATCCAAATTGTCGAAGTTTATTTTGATTAAACAATAAAATAATTAATATAATCATTGCATATCATTCATCATTCTCCTGTAAACGCATTCTTCTTCCCTGCGAATCTCACATCTGTGTCTTGATTCTAGCGTCAAATTGTCTCATTCGTACAATACTCGGGCCAACATTTAGAAGAAAATGGATAATCTCGAGGAAGAGAACAGAGAGCTGAGAGAAGAAATTGACGCTCTGAGAGAGGATCTGAGAAAACTTCACGGTGACATGCAAGCTCTGGCAATAGCTCAGAGGCAACAACAATAGACTGTGATCTCAGAGATCACGCCGACGCCCATAGTGGAAAAGTATGACCCTCGGTATACCATGCCTAAAGATCTTCCCTGGGGCATGCCACTCAACTATATCCCGGAAGGATATATTCCGTCGATCACTGAAGATCCGGAAACTGCAACAGGAACCGCTGGGCCTGAAGGTTACAAACTTCGGGAAAACGAGGATGCTAGGGGCATGACGAAAACTCCTGAAGGTTACAAACTTCGGGAGGCACCAAGAGTCATAGCCATGATGACTATACCACCACCCGTGGTACACACTGTCCCGGAAGGACAGATTCCACAGATACTTTCTGGTGGAAACGAAAGTACGGATAACAGAATGAAAGAGTTCCAGGAACAGTTCCTGGAAATGCAAAAGGAACTGCAAGCCATTCGCGGTCAGGATCTATTTGGAAAAGACGCCGCAGACCTTTGTTTGGTCCCCAATGTGAAAGTTCCGCACAAGTTCAAAGTGCCCGAATTTGAAAAGTACAAGGGTAACTCTTCCCCTCAAAGCCATTTGGTGATGTACGCTCGGAGGATGTCAACACAAATAGAGAACCACCAGCTACTGATCCATTATTTTCAAGATAGTTTAACCGGTGCCGCACTCAAATGGTACATGGGTTTAAACCGCACTAAGATCTCTACTTTCAGAGATCTCAGCGCTGCCTTCATTCAACAATATAAGTATAACCTGGACATGGCACCAGGAAGAGATCAACTCAGAGCCATGTCGCAGAAGGATAAGGAAACCTTTAAGGAATACGCTCAGAGATGGCGTGAAATTGCCGCCCAGATTTGTCCACCTCTTGAGGAAAAAGAGATGACAAAGATCTTCTTGAAAACCTTGAGCTCATTTTACTACGACAGAATGGTCGCCAGTGCGCCCAGTGACTTCACCTAGATGGTGGGCATGGGAGTTCGTCTTGAGGAAGCTGTCCGAGAAGGACGTTTAGTTAAAGACGCTGGATCATCAAGTAGTACAAAATGATACGGTAGTGCTCTCCCTAAGAAAAAATAGCAGCATATTGGGAATATCTCTCTCAGAAAGCAAAGGCGACGATACCAACCAGTAGTGGCTGTAACTCCTGTTATCAACCCTGCGCCTATTCCAACATATCAACCTTAAGTTGCACAAAGCCAACCGAATCAACAGCAATATCAGCAAAGGGCAAAACCGCCTCTTCAGCAGGCTCATCCTCAGTACAACAACAACCGTACAACGCGACCGCCAGGGTTCGAACCTATACTGATGTTGTACGCAGAATTATTTCCACTCTTACTGGTCAAGGGGCACGTCCAAACCAGGTCTCCTCTTATAGTATCGAAGAATCTGCCTTTTTGGTTTAAAGCGGATCAAACTTGCCCTTACCATCAAGGAGGACTAGGGCATAACATAGAAAAATGTCTCAGTTTCAAATCCGACGTACAAAAGCTTGTTAGGAGCGGGGTCTTATCTTTCAAGGATACAAATCCAAATGTTCAGACGAACCCACTGCCTCAACACAAGAAAGTTGCAGTAAATTTAATAGAGGAAGAGTCTAACCACAGCTATCAAATACACTATGTACTCTTATTAGGAACCAAACTGGTCAAGATGCATTGCAAACAGAGTGGATACAGTCATGTACCATCTCATAATTATTACCAGTGTGATATCTGCTCTAAAGACAATCAAGGGTGTTCCGTAGTGCAGTCAGCTCTACAAGAACAGATGGATCTCGGGTGGATCCAAGATCACCAAATTCGTGAAGTCAACATGACTTATACAAATTCCAACATCATTCAAAACCACGACATCTGTGCAATGAATGTCAACTTAGTGACAATGCACTTAAGGCAAAGCCAGCATCATGATCTGCCACGGTACGATTACGATTCCTGTCTGATCTGCTCGGTAAACAATCAGGGATGCTCTTATGTACAAGAGGCCCTCCAGCGTCAGATGGATCTTGGATGGATCCAGGACTACCGGGATAGAAGTCATTATCAAGTTAATATGATTCAAATCTTCGATATTCGCTTGATGAATACCAGCTTGGTAGAATTACACGCTAAGCAAGTCCAGCTCGGTTTTCTGACTTCGGATGAGTATCGGAACTGTACAGTATGTTGTGAGAGTGACCAAGGATGTGCTCTCATTCAGAGAACTTTGCAATACTTGTTAAATCATTGGTGGCTTCCGATTTATCTAGACGAAGACACACAACAAGTCAGCATGATTAATGGGAACCCTACTAGGCATCAAAGTCAGGATGTTCGATCTATGGAAGCGGACCTAGTAAGGTTACACTGCATTCAAAGCGCACGTGGCCAGGTGCCACCACGTAACTACGAGCGTTGTAGAGTCTGATCGGAGAATAACCAAGGATGCTACCTCGTGCGAGCAGCCCTTCAGAGTTAGTTGGACCGCGAAGAGATTCAACCATGTCCAGTTTCGGGGTCCATCAACTTGATGCCCGACTACTTCGCTGATCAAATCAAAGATGTTATTGTAATCTCTGATCCTGAGAGGACCAAGGATGTTTGTACCATCATCCCTCTACTCAACGAATCAAAAGTTCTTAACCAGGAACTGATTAAAGTTACTTACGACAGTCAGAGAAATTAGAAGGCTCCTGTAGTTATCTATCTGTCGAGACTAGTGCCGTACAAATCTGATAAGGCTATCCCTTACAAATACGGTGCAACAACAGTTGAGAATGGAAAGGAAATTTCTTTACCCTCCGTCGTGAATATTGCAGACATCAGTCGAGTAACACGGAGCGGTCGAATCTTCAACAGAGGAGTTGGAGAACCTAACAAAGAAAAGGAACTTCAGACAGAAGCTCCCAATCCACCAGTCGGTCAATCCAATGATCCCGTACTTTCAAAGAACGATGATGAGATGCTGAAGCTCATCCAAAGGAGTGAATACAACATTGTTAATCAACTGTTACAAACTCCTTCAAAGATCTCTGTGTTATCTCTTTTACTCAGTTCTGAAGCCCACAGAGAGGCTCTACAGAAAGTCTTAGAACAGGCCTTTATGGAACAGGATGTGTCAATAAGACAATTCGACAGCATCATCTCCAACATCACTTCCTGCAATAACTTGGGGTTTAGTGATGAGGAATTTCCAGAAGAAGGTAAAAGTCACAACATGGCGCTCAATATCACAGTTAACTGCCAGGACGATGCCTTAGCTAGCGTACTGGTAGATACCGGATTGGCTCTGAATGTAATGCTGAAGTCCACTCTAATGCGACTATCATTCAAATGATCCTCGATGAGGGGCAGTGAGGTTATCTTCAAAGCATTTGACGGATCTCAGAAAGTAGTTATCGGCGAAGTCGACCTTCCCATAACTATCGGTCCTCGCACTTTCCAAGTCACTTTCCAGGTCATGGACATCCGAGCAATATACTGTTGTTTATTGGGAAGACCTTGGATACACCAGGCTGGGGCAGTCACTTCGATATTTCACCAGAAGCTGAAGTTCGTCAAGAATGACCAACTCGTCACGGTCTGTGGAGAACAAGCCTTGATCGTAAGTAACCTTTCATTATCCACTTGTGTAGAACCCGAGGAGGTTGTTGGAACTCAGTTTCAGGCACTTTCGGTGAGCAATAAGAATCAATTAGAGAAGGGAACATCGATCTCCTCGTACAAAGATGCTCTCGAGGTGATCAAAAGTAACAATGCAAAGGGATGGGGACAGGTTGTCATTCCTACTGACAATAAAACAAAGAAGGGTCTTGGCTTTTCTGCAACCTGTACCCAGACAGCTACTAACGATGAAAGTTTTCATCCCATTCAAGACTTCTTCCATAGTGGAGGTTTCCTTCACCCAGTATCTCAAGAAGTACATACCATCAACGAGGGAGACTCCTCCGATACAGATGAAGAGTGGAAGTCCTATCTTAACAAGGACGGTTATATGTCTCAGAAAGAAGTGCCTACGCCCTTTTGCTATCCCGCACAGAGTCCGAGATTTATACCAAGGTCAGACGTCAAAATGATACACGGAGATTGTGATCCAGAAGGATGCCGTGCTCCACCAAACTCATTAGAGGAGGACACTCTGATGAAAGACAACTTTAACCACAACTATTATGGCCTGATGGATGGCCTGCCTATCTGGCAGCCGTACCCAGGAGATTCGGGGCAAGAAAATCAACCGAACAATGAAAATCAGCTGAGCATCATTGAAAAGAATACCTGCGTCCCCACCATGTCATGGGATCAACACTTAGGGCATTCAGAAAATATCCAGCACGACGATGAATTCGCAAAGCTTGTAGGACTAGAATTCATCAACTATGCTTTTCCCGAGGTCAACGCCATCGAGAGAGATGACTCCTCCAGTTCCAAAGAAGTGTGGGACACCCTAGGACAACCGAGTGGCAAATACGACTTCTTGGTCAAATACACTGCTCCTGAAAGCTCTCGTATCAGGCTCGAAGATGTCCAGCCAACTGGATGGGGAGATTTACCTGAGAGCACAAATACTATGCAAAATACAACAGAGGAATCCTCCTACGACAACTCTGCCTGGGAGACAGATTCCAATGATCCTGCTCCACCAGAAATCAGCGTTATTTCTGAAGACAAATCAAGGAAGGTACCAGACTTTGTGATTCACCGAGGAGTTCGCCGCCAATGGGTTGCAGTCGATGTTCCAAAGATTGTTCATAAGTCAAAGTAATGATCGTCTTTGTTTTAACCTTTCACCTTGCCCAGGTGAAACGGATGTTTTGATAAGGCTCACTTTTTGTAAATGTCCCTCTTCGCTTCTCCCAAAGCGACAAAGTTTTGTTTTATAGGGTTGTAGTTTCAAGAATCGACAAGTTCATAAATAAAATAACGTCATTCTGTAATTTCCGCATTAATTGTTGTTTTCTCTTTTCGCTTTTTCAGAAAATGGTAATCCTAAAAAACAACACAAACAATAAAAAAAGCAGTTTTCCAAAAAATTTACACTGCACACACTCTTGCATTCTCTCTATCTCTTCTAAAAACAAATCATAACGTCGTGCAGATTTCTTGTTTTAAACCACATTGAAACGTACGATCCGACGCCTTCTCCCAACTTTGAATTCCCGGTATTTGAGGCTGAAGAAGAAAATGACAAAGAAATTCCAGAAGAGATCTCCCGATTACTCAGACAAGAGGAAAGATCCATTAAACCTCACAAAGAGCCGTTGGAAACGGTCAACTTGGGTTCAGAAGAAGAGAGAAAGGAAATCAAAATTGGGGCACTACTCAGTCCGACTGTCAAACAGGATTTGATAAAGCTTCTCAAAGAGTTTCCCGATGTATTCGCTTGGTCCTATCAGGACATGCCACGGTTGGATACCAGCATCGTGGAACATCATCTACCGTTGAGATCAGAATGTCCGCCGGTAAAACAGAGATTGAGAAGAACTCACCTAGACATGGCCGTCAAAATCAAAGAGGAAGTACAGAAACAGATTGACACGGGTTTCCTCGCCACATCAGAATATCCTCAATGGTTAGCCAACATAGTACCAGTTCCAAAAAAGGACGGAAAGGTCAGAATGTGTGTGGATTACAGAGATCTAAACAAGGCTAGTCCAAAGGATGACTTTCCTTTACCACACATTGACATGCTGGTTGACAGTACAGCAAAGTTCAAAGTCTTCTCCTTCATGGATGGATTCTCGGGCTATAATCATATAGAAATGGCGCCGAAAGACATGGAGAAAACTTTGTTCATCACCCCATGGGGTACTTTTTGTTACAAGGTAATGTCATTCGGGTTGAAGAATGTCGGGGCAACCTATCAAAGGGCCATGACTACTTTTTTTCATGACATGATACACAAGGAAATCGAGGTATATGTCGATGACATGATTGCCAAATCTAAAACAGAAGAGGAGCATGTAACCCACCTGTCAAAACTATTCGAGTGGTTGAGAAAGTACAAACTCCGCTTGAATCCCAATAAGTGCACATTCGGTGTCCGCTCAGGGAAACTATTAGGATTCATCGTCAGCCAGAAAGGAATTGAAGTTGATCCTAACAAGGTCAATGCCATTCAAGAAATGCCTTCTCCGAGGACTGAGAAACAAGTCAGGGGATTCCTGGGACGTTTGAATTACATTTCCAGATTTATATTCCTCATGACCGCGACGTGCATGCCGATTTTCAAATTACTCAAAAAGAATCAGGATTGTGTTTGGATAGAATATTGCCAAACCACCTTCGACAGTATCAAAGAATATCTATTGAATCCACCGATTCTATCACCTCCAGTGGAAGGAAGACCACTAATCATTTACTTAACAGTCTTGGAAGACTCCATAGATTGTGTACTTGGCCAACAAGACAAAACAAAAAGGAAAGAGTCTGCCATCTACTATTTGAGCAAGAAGTTTACAGACAGTGAAACTCGGTATACTATGCTTGAGAAAACTTGTTGTGCTCTGGCTTGGGCAGCCAAACATCTTCGCCAGTATATGATTTGTCACACTACTTGGTTAATCTCCGAAATGGATCCGATCAAGTATGTCTTCGAAAATCCTGCTCTCACAGGGAGGATAGCCCGTTGGAAGATGTTGTTATCGGAATATGACATTGAGTACCATGCTCAGAAAGTCATCAAAGGAAGTGTTTTAGCTTATCATTTGGCTTATCAACCGATTGACGATCAGGAATCAGTCGGGTTCGACTTCCCGGACGAAGATGTCTTGTATCTAAAGATGAAAGATTGCGATGAACCGCTACCTAGTGAAGAGACAGAACCAGGTTCCCAATGGGGACTAATCTTTGACAGAGCTGTCAATCATTATGGAAACGGAATTGGGGCAATCATTATAACACCTCAGGGTACCCACATTCCTTTCACCGCCCGACTTACGTTCAAGTGCACAAACAACGAGGCCGAATACGAAGCTTGTATCATGGGTCTCGAAGAAGCGATCGACTTAAGGATCAAGAACTTGGATGTATATGGCGACTCAGCTCTGGTCGTCAATCAAATCAAAGGAGATTAGAACACATACCAATCAGGACGGATTCCTTACAAAGATTACGCGAGAAGGTTGTTACCATTCTTCAACAGAATCGAGTTTCATCACATCCCTTGTGAGGAGAATCACATGGCTAATGCATTAGCCACTCTCTCTTCCATGATTAGTGTAGGTCAATGGAACGACGTACCTAAGATTGACATAATGCGCCTAGAAAGGCCCGCCTACATCTTCACGATTGAAGCAGTCATAGACGACAAACCTTGGTATCACGATATCAAATGCTTCCTTCAGAAACAGGAGTATCCACCTGGGGCATCCAAAAAGAATAGAAAAACCCTCAGAAGACTAGCAGACAACTTCTTCCTGAGCGGTGATACACTTTATAAGAGAAACTTTGACATGGTCTTGCTCCGATGTGTAGACAGACCAGAAGCAGACGCACTGATGAAAGAAATTACGAAGGATCCTTTGGCACTCATGCCAACGGACACACAATGGCGAGAAAAATTCTGAGAGCAGGATACTACTGGTTGACCATGGAATCTGACTGCTACAAGTACATAAGGAGATGTCACAAGTGTCAGATATACTCAGACAAAATCCATGTATCGCCTACGCATCTCAAAGTTCTTTCTTCCCCGTGGCCATTTTCTATATGGGGAATCAACATGATTGGCATGATTGAACCTAAGGCTTCAAACGGACATCGGTTTATCCTGGTAGCCATTGATTACTTCACCAAGTGGGTCGAAGCAGTGCCATACGCTAATGTATCCCGACAAGTGGTGGTCCGATTTATCAAAAATAATATCATCTTCCGTTATGGTGTTCCGAACCAGATCATTACTGATAATGGATCTAACTTGAACAATAAGATGATGAAGGAGTTATGCGCAGAGTTCAAAATCGAACACCATAACTCATCTCCCTACCGACCCAAGATGAACGGAGCGGTAGAAACGGCTAACAAGAACATCAAGAGGATTGTTCAAAAGATGGTTGTAACCTACAAAGACTGGCACGAGATGCTACCTTTTGCTCTTCACGGTTATCGCACATCTGTCTGCACTTCAACAAGGGCAACCCCTTTCTCTATAGTATATGGCATGGAAGCAGTGCTCCCCATAGAGGTAGAGATCCCATCAATCCAGATATTGATGGAGGCTAAGCTAACAGAAGCTGAATAGTGTCAAAGTCGACACGACGAACTGAATCTGATCGAAGAAAAATGAATAACGCCTCTATGTCACGGTCAGTTGTATCAACAAAGAATGAATACGTTAGACAAAAAGGTCCGACCTTGTGTCTTCAGGAAAGGAGACCTTGTGCTCAAGAAGATACAATCATTTCTCACTGATTCTCGGGGCAAATGGACCCCGAACTATGACGACCCCTATGTGGTCAAGAAAGCTTTCTCAGGCGGCGCCTTGAGACTCGCAACCATGGATGGAGAAGAATTTGCCTACCCCACGAATGTTGATGTAGTCAATAAATACTTCGCCTAAATAAAAAATAAATTTAAAAAAAAAAGAAAAGAAAAAAACGTCTCGGTGGATTGAAAACCCGAAAGGGCGGTCCAGGCAAAAATTAGAGACATAAGCAAAAATCATCCCGATGGATTGGAAATCTCAAAGTACAATCCAGGCAAAAGTTAGGGATAATGGCAAGTAACTACTTCCAACAGGGAAGATTCCCCAGTAGCAGTCATGCCATCCATCAGGAAAACTCCAGTCAAGGTCATCTTCGACAAAAGCTCGGGATGCCCGGAATTCAAATTTGGTAGATGGATAGCGGTCGTTATGTTTTAATATATCCCTTTTCCCATAAATTACCATTTTCTAACTTTGTAAATACTCCATGGAATCACGCGCTTGGCTGATTTCCATCCTATCAATAAAATTTGAGCCCTTGTGCTTTTGTTTGCAATTCTTATTTGTTTTAGCTTTACAGAACGACGATTTAACATGATTAACGATTCTTGAAATAAAACAAAAATGAATTTTACTTGTTAAATTTTTCGGCTTTTAAAATAAAGATGGCAATTTCTTTTGAATGTTGAACATCGAAAGAACATCGATCGCTTCTCTAGAAGTAATCGAGCTTCAAAGTGCAGAATCAAAGTACTCCTTCTAAACCAGCACGCCTGAATGAAGGATCAGCTGTGTCAGATGCGAATATTCCGTCCGACACCCTCGGCAGAGTCCTTATCTCCTAAGCCCGACCAACAGTTTTCCCACGAGGATCATCTCTCCTAAGCAAGGCAGAATTGCTATCATGAACCAGCGATACCTCTTTGTCCCCCGCAGTGGCCGAGTATCCAGTCGTGTTCATTTATCAGTTTGTATGTCGTGTCAGTTTTGTCAGCATATACATACATACATCATGAATTATTGATTTACATTCATATTCATATTGCATCACTATCACTCTATTCGGTCTTATCCCCTAGTGCTAAAAGTCCTCTTGTCACCCGAGTTGTCAGTTATGTCCTTGTCAGGAGGTGTTGGGTCTGAACAATCTCTCCTCCAGTTTATTTCTGGATTGAAGTTGGTCCTCGGCCACTTTGATAACTTGAACCTCTGAAAGACAAGAAGACTGTCGACGAACGTCACTCTTCACCATTGAAGATAATATCTTCGCTTTCCCGGATTAAGGAAAATCCCTAGAGAAAAATTTTTAATCAAAGCTTCGGTAATATAACAATCTCTCTCTGAAAATTTTCTTTCAAATGAGGTCATCAGCACCTCCAAATTGGATCGCATCACATGGCATTTCTCCGAGACGACCTCAGGAAAAGTGTGACGTAATACCCCCAAGCAGAAAGTAGCCTTTCAAGAGACTTGCTTTCCCCAGTAGAGTCAACAAATGGCATCTCCAACAGAGAAGTTTGTACACCTCTGCAGCTCAGACGACTAGGTTCCCCAGCCAGTCTGACATCAAAAGTTCTTTCTATAATGGCATCTCCCCAGGAAAATTCGGCGGGAAGTTTGAGGAAAACCGCTACAAACAGCATCCCTTGTCAAGAAAGTTTATTGACAAAAGAAACTGAGACCAGATCCTTGGTAGGAAACCAGGATCGAGGGGAAGTTTATATCAGAAACTGAGACCAGTTCCTTGGTAGGAAACTAGGATCGAGGGGAAGTTTATATCTGAAACTGAGACCAGTTCCCTGGCTGAAGACCAGGATCGGGGGGAAGTTTACAAAAGAAACTGAGACCAGTTCCTTGGTAGGAAACCAGGATCGAGGGGAAGTTTATTCCAGAAACTAAGACCAGTTCCCTGGCTGAAGACCAGGATCAAGGGGAAGTTTTTACCTTTTTCTAAGCATTATTGCTTAGAAAAAGAAGATGAATGCGTAAGCTACCATTCATAACCACTGTGAAAATTTTGGGTATTTTGATATTTAATCATCTCGCACCCCGAATGCCCGAATACCTTCGCCATTCACACCTTCGGGTCCAAGAAGATTAAATAGGGGCATCTGTCATACCCTAAATTTTGACCACTAATATTTCCCATCATTGTGTCAATCATCACCACAATATGGATGTACCATTATGCCTCATAAATCTCCTCAAGAATTGTTGAGCATTCCCTACAACTAAGAATTAGGGTTTCAAGCCCTCTACGAGCTCTTAGACAAAGGATCAATCAAGGAATGACATGATCTTCAACTTGTCTAAACCTCTCAAACATCCACAATGGATCAAGAGGACTCCCACATCAAGGATTAAGCACAAGGCTGCAACATTCCAAGTGGATTAAGCCTCAAGATCGCCAGTGTCACCAAATTAGGGTTTTGGTCGACCAGGGCCTCCAGATGGAAATTTTCCTCTGGGCATGAGCCAATGCTTCAAAGCATAACTCAAGATATTCCAAGAGACCTCATGGGCCCAATCATCAAGTCAATTTAGCCTCAGGGGATGCATTCACCAAAAATCGAGAATTAGGGTTTCTTGACCTAATTCACCCCTAAATTGACTTTTGGGACAAAACATGAGCCAAGATCTCAAGACATGGTTTGACGGTCTCTAATAAACTAAATTGATCCATTTTCAACAATGGATTGATCCAAGAAGCTTGATCCACAAGTTTCAATTTCATCTGAACCACAGTTAGGGTTTTTGAAGAAAAAGACAACTGTGCCTTTGACTTTTGACCAGGACATGCTCCCAAACCTTGGGACATGATTCAATACACCCTATAACACCTATTAAGTCAATCCATAAAGTTTGATTCAGGTCAAGGACTTGATTTCATAAAGGATCGCACCGTTTGGAATTCATCTGATAAAAAGTCAACTGTGCCCAAAAGTCAAAGTTTGACTTTTTGATTTTTAGATCAATTATGGTTCCCTAATCCTAAAATGATGTTAATGTGTGATTGGAATCATCATTCATCAAGAAAAATCAAGAAAAGTGGGATAACTTGTTGTCGCTCCCAGGATTTTCATCCAGGTACAAACGCGAAAGTGGCGCGGAAAACAGAGTCGCCAGCCGTGTAAATTTATCCCAAGAGAGGGAAAGGGAACACCGCATAAACCTGAGGAAGAGGGAAAGGAATAGTCATCGTAACCATAGCCTGGGTTCGGGAGTCGGTTACACGAGGGGAAGGTATTAGCACCCCACGCGTCCATCGTACTCGATGGGATCCACACTTGTTGTCTATTATAAGGGTGAGTTATCCTAAAATCTATGGCTGCACTAAAACGGGGAAGGGAAAACAAAGATAGACTCGGTAGGACGTCGTCGTCCTAGGCCTACGTACCCCCTTTGTGCAATGGGGAATTCAGAGTCAACGTAGTTCGGACCAAGTTCTTTTTGTGTTTTTTATGAGCGACGTTAAGTTCGCGTCCAGCAGTTAGGGTCGATGTTTGTTTGTGACTCAGACGGAAAGTAACGTGCCCTTTTTGAAAATAGCCTTTAGTTTGACAATCCCGCAGGATAAAAAAGGTTTGAAGTTTGTTTGTGTTTTTTAGGACAGAAGTGGCTTGAGTTAGTTCGTGACTCATCTTGAACCAAAGTCTGTGACACGGGAACGAATGCGTCGCATGGTCGTCCCCAATGGGACGTATGCTCAACACTCTAGAAGAGAGAAGGGGGACCCCTCAATCTTCATTTCCTATGTTTAAGGCTCGTGTGCAAGGCAAGTTGACCTTATTAAGTATCTTAGAGATGTTTTGAGATGAGAAGAGGGACTCAAGAAAAAAGAAAAATGCTACCGGGAAAAAATCTATCCTAATGTTATCATGCAAAGATGGCCCTAAGGGGAGGTTTGGAGGGAGACTATTCTATGGAATTTAGTCCTAATGTTATCATGCGAAGGTGGCCCTAAGGGGAGGTTTGACAACAACCTAAACCTAAAGAAAAGAAAAGATGAGAGAAAGAAAGAGTGAGAGTGGACATGGATAACTATTGTCGCTCCCGGGATTTTCATCCTAGTACAAACGCGAAAGTGGCACCGAACAGAGTCGCCAGCAATGTGTATTTATCCCAAGAGAGGGAAAGGAAACACCGCATAAACCTGAAGGAAGGGATAGAGCATGGTCTTACGACCAAGAGAAATGGGTTCGGGAGTCGGTTACGCGAGAGGAAGGTATTAGCACCCCCACGCGTCCATCGTACCCGATGGGATCCACGCTTGCTTGCCTCGATCAAAGGGTGATAGAAAGGATACTGGAAAAGGAACTGAAAGAAAGAAAGGAGAAAGAAAAGAAAAGGAACGGGAAATAAATGTAGGGAAAATAAAAGAAGTGCTCGCATGGGCCCTACCCCACTGCCTACGTATCTCATCGGGAACATGAGAATCAGAGCGACGTAGTTCCCCTCACCGGGGATGGATTGTGTTTTTTAGAGAACGGCTCACGTTCTAGCTCAGGTGTTGCAGGCTCGCTGGTCCGAGTGCGTTACCATCTTGCAAGAGAACGAGTAGAAGCGCGTTCGTACGCTAAGAGTGAATGAGGTGAGAAAAGAATTCCCGAAGGAAAGACGTTATTGTTTGTTTTTGTCTTTTAGAGGGAAGTGTTTTGGATTTGTTTGCATACGACAGTGTACCTGGATCTTAGTCATTGGAATGTGTACCTTCTCACATTCCAAGATGGAATGGGTAAGAAAGCACACTAAGGGTGAAGAAGACCCTCACACTTAGTTCCAATTATCAAGGTTCAAACACACTAGCATACTTGTGTTTATTAAGTGTTTTTGTAAATTAAGAAATGAAGAAGTGTTTTTTATTATTGGCACCTTCAACAAGTATTGCATTTAAGTCCCTCATACAAGATCAAATGTTTAACACATTGACCCAAGATGGGCTATATGCTACACATTCTAAGATTACAAGAGAAGACCCCTCATAATCTTTTCTTTATATGAAAGGCCTAAATGCAATAAATGCCTACCTTTATTAGATATTTTGAATTTTCTTTGAGATGAGAAAAGAGACTCAAGGGAGGAGAAAAGGTAAAACCTATATGGACTAAGACTCAATCCTAATTGACGATTAAAGAGAGTGATCCTAAAGGTTTGTGAGGTTTCAACCTAAAGTCTAAAGAAAGAAAGAATTAAACAATTCACTTCCAAAGTAGAAGATGAATTGTAATTCACAAAGGGAAAGTGATGAGTTATTAAAAGAAAGCACATAAGTGCTTAACAAAACACAAAATGGAATTGTAAAAGAGAAAGGATAGAAGTTGAATGTGGATTCCTTATCCACACTCAATTGAAACTTACCAAAGCCCCTACATGGTTAGTAAACATGTATAAGAAGTATAAGAAGTAAAAGAACATGTAATGCATCATAAAACTCAAAAGAATTAAATGAGAAAACAAATCCTAGAACCACAACCAGAATGGGCATCATATGGTCAACAAATGAATATCATCATACAAGTACAAGTGAATAGGCAACAAGCATCATCCATTAGCATTTAAACATGTTACAAGAAGAAAGGGTAGATGAAAGATGGAAAGAAATGAAGAGGACATGCATAAATGGAACATGTAAATCAACAACCAGAATTGAAACTAAATGGAAAATGGTTTATGAACATCTCAAAAGTATTTATGAATCAACTTCAAGACATTCAAGAAATAATATAAGGAGAATTGAAATGAAAGTTCAAAAAGAAAGTGCAAACAATACATGTTAATGATGCACAAAGTTCAAATAAAAATCAACATGCAAGGATGACGTGTAATATGTACCAATGACCTATAATGTCAAGTGAGTAGTTCACAAAGTAGGCAAATGATCATGCAAGTATGTACAAAAGAAATCATGCAAACATGCACTAAAGTTAACATGACATGACATGTATTATACTTCAAAGGTAATGCATCAAACAAAAATCAAATGGCCTCATGAAAATTATGAAAACATGGTATTGGAGTGCCTAGGTCAGAAATGCATCATACATCAAGATAGCATGTAAAAATTCAAAGCAAAAATGATTTCAAACCATGCAATTAGGTCAAATTGAAACATCATGCAAAGTGGTGCAAATATAGGCATCAAAACATGTAATAAAGTGACCTAAAAAACAAACAAAAATCATCTAACATGCTTCAATGTATTAGTGAATCAATGCAAAAAGAATCATGTCAAAATAGTTGGTAATGAGCAAGAACAAAATTAAACAAATTCATGTATCATGCTTAGAATGCATCTAAATGGAAATTCAAAGAAAATTATGGAACAGGGGCAAAAAGGTCTTAAAATCAGAAAATAAAATCATGAAAAATTTCCTAAATGTCTTGAGAATTCACATGAATTTTTGTAGAATTTTCCAATATGTTTTGGTATTTTAAAAAATTAATTATGAAACGTGTAGCAAAATGGAAAAAATAAAATGGAATGTAAATGTGAATGGGGGTGCATGCCTAGTAACTATTCAGTTCAAATTACATTGGGCCTTAACCAAGGGGGTGTGGATATCAATCTGGCTTAGGTCCAGCTACGCGCATAACACACTAACAAACATGAACCCTCAGTCAACAATCTTGACTCACTCCCAACCATCAGATCAAGTCCAAGTCAAACCAAAGTCAAAGTAATTGAAATCAACACACACGCGTGAGGGAACACGTTACCTACGGTGTACTGCGTTACACAAAGTTTAAAAATAAAATCAGAATGAGCATGTGAGAGGCATGTGCGTTTTTATGTGTTGTCACCATTGTGAGCATTAGATCAAACGAAATCAACGGCTGTGACTTAATCTGGCATGCAAAACCCTAATGTAACCTCACCGGCCGGAGAGGGACCTCCGGTCACCTTCTCCGGCCACTCTCCGGCACTGTAAATATCACATGCTTCCAGAAATCAACAAACTAGGTATCAAACGAAAGCTAATCTCATGAGGAACACAAATTCAGCAACAAAATTCACAGATCAAGCATGAATAAAGAGAATCGAAGAAGAGAAACTTTGCCCTAAGTTTCAGTTCTAAACTCCTAAGGAGCTCTATCAACTAGCCAGCTTCACATAGCTTCTAATAAGCTCAAACAACACATCAACAAGTCAAAACAGGATAAAATCGTGCAATTAAAGTTTGAGAAATTTTGAAACCTGAAATTGGCGAACTCTTGAATCAACAGAAAACCAGAGATGAGAGATTGATCTTGAGCTTCCTAAGAGCAAAATAAATGCTCTGAACCTTTGGATTTTGAAGACAATGAACTGAGATTCCAATTGGAGAAGTTGCTGCTCTCGATAGCTTGCTCTTACTTCAGCTTGTTCTTGATCAGAAATGCTTGATGATGAACAATTGATGAAGATCAAGGTGAGAACGTGTGAAGAACTCGTGTGAAATCAGAGAGAGAATGGAGAGAACTCTGAGAGAAAAGTGAGAGCAATTTGGAGTGAGAGTGAAAAATGAGAATCCCCTTCTAATTGTGCAGAGTTTAGCTTATATAGTTGTGGTTAGGAGTTAACTGGTGTGGTTGATGGTTAGAACTCAAGTTAACTGAGTTAGTTAACTGAGTTTGAGTTAACTAACTGAGTCCTGTTAGTTATTGGCACGGGTTAAGGTTTTGTTCAGGTGAGAGTGAGCTCATGACAGTTATGGTGGTGATTAGAAGGGATGGTAGTGACGTATGTTGTGTAACAGCAAGCTTGCACCACAAGTTTTTGTTTTTTCCTCTTTGGTGTATGAGAGCATGGCATGGCATGAGTGTAAGATATTGTTGTTTGTCCAAATGAAGCAATGTGGATGATGTAATAGCCTGCGTGCAAACTGGATCAAAAACCACAATGTCAACATTCATCCTTGGCAGCCTCACACCAATGAAACCATGGCTGTTTGAGGATGAATTTCTCTAGGTGCATTGCATGAAATGACGAAATTTTGATGCCATTGGAGAGAGGACACACTATAGGACATTGTTGATGTTGAAATTAGATAGAATTGAGGCTTGGAACATGATCAAAAATGGCTCGAAACAGAAGGAAAACCAACTGGTGCATGGACGTGTGAATTGGTCTACAGGCAAGGCCTTGGTGCCTATGGAAATTCAGTGTAACACCCTCATGTTTGGACCATCATAACTCTCCACACATTGATCAAATGAAAAAAACATAAACATCACTCTTGAAGCTCTCACATAGGGGAGCAACTTTCATGTTGAAAGATTTTTCCTTTGACGTCTCTGACCAATAGAAAAATGAGTGTACATTTGGCCCACCATCTGTTTGTGAAAATGACTGCGCGCGAGCTTGGCCAAACCTGGTCATGGCATGGTTTTTGGCCTACTTTCCTCCAACTTTGATCAATCATATCTCTCTCAATTTTTATCCAATGGAGATGTTCTACACATGGATTTGAAGCTTAAAACAAGATCTTTCATTGAGGCAGAGTGGATTTTTCATTTGGTGCTCCAAATTTAAATGGCCTTGGTTCAAATTCTGATGCAAAATGGCCAAAACTTGCTATTTTTAGTAACCCTTCTTCATCCAAAAATGGCAACTTTCCACATCTTGATTTTTTCATGATTCCTTTGGAGTTTCTTGACCAAATTTTGTACATTGGACATATGTAACATGAATTTCATGAACTTGGCCTCAAAAAGTCAAGAGTTGACTTTTTCCTCTGATTATTTGACTTTGCCCCAATTTCTCTGATTCTTGATCTTTCTTCCAATTGAACCACTTCTAAAACCAATTGAGATGCAATTTTCCACATACATACACTTAGGGACATATGGAATACCATGACAACAAGTTTTGTCCAAAAAATCAGAGATACCCTGATTTAATTGGAAACCCTAATTTCAGCCCCTTCTGGTTAGGAGGAAAAAGTGCAGTCTTCAATTTCAAATTCCTCAGAGCATGTTGTGTATCCTCTTAAAGGATGATGAGAAATGCCACTTGAGAATGACTTTGAATCAATGAGCTATCTCTTTTGAGGGTTTTCCTTCAGTTTTTGAACCTCTTGCATGTTGAAGTATGTATTGCTTCAATCTCCCATTGGATCTCACTTCCTTGAGATTGTGGATGATCAATTGAGATGGTATGAGACATGAGAGACTCTTGGCTTGCCTTGAGGGCACTTGATTGACCTTTTGTGCTTTGAATGATCCCTTGATTGTCCACCTTCCACCTGATCACATGCCCTGATGGTAAGAAGGATGCCATGCTTCATTTTTCTATGTTAAATGCAATGTAATGTTAATGAGGTGGATATGATATGATAAATGATAATGCCATGCTATGATGACAAAGAGGGAGAGCAAATTTTGGGGTATTACAGCTGCCCCTATTCAAGCGCTGTAGACCTGAATGCCTGAAAGCAATTGCTTTCGGACTTTCAAGGTATATAGTGATTGAATACCAAATATAACCAAAAATTTGCTCTGGATGATGAAGAATAACAGGGATATAAACCCAACGAGACTGCTGGATTGAATCTTCGATGAAACGTCGGAGAGATCTGTCTTTTGAACGACGCCAGACGACTACTGGCTTGCCACGCTACTGGTGGACTTTAATACTGTCTTTTATGCAATTCCAGACGACTACTGGCCTGCCACACTACTGGTGGACTTTGATAATGTCTTTTATGCAACTCCAGACGACTACTGGCCTGCCACACTACTGGTGGACTTTGATAATGTCTTTTATGCAATTCCAGACGACTACTGGCCTGCCACACTACTGGTGGACTTTGCAGCTTCGTGCCACCCGAAGATGGACTTTTGCCAATCCACTGTTGGACTTTCGCCACCCGAAGACGGACTTTTGCCAATCCACTGTTGGACTTTGAGAATATGCCACCCTTAGATGGACCTTTCGCCAATCCACTGTTGGACTTTTGCCACCCGAAGACGGACTTTTGCCAATCCACTGTTGGACTTTGAGAATATGCCACCCTTAGATGGACTTTTCGCCCATCCACTGTTGGACTTTTGCCACCCGAAGACGGACTTTTGCCAATCCACTGTTGGACTTTTGCCACCCGAAGACGGACTTTTGCCAATCCACTGTTGGACTTTTGCCACCCGAAGACGGACTTTTGCCAATCCACTGTTGGACTTTGAGAATATGCCACCCTTAGATGGACCTTTCGCCAATCCACTGTTGGACTTTTGCCACCCGAAGACGGACTTTTGCCAATCCACTGTCGGACTTTTGCCACCCGAAGACGGACTTTTGCCAATCCACTGTTGGACTTTGAGAATTTCAAAATTGAATTACTCTCTGCATCTGCGTCAGACATCTCTGCCGACTCTGCTGAGGAACCACAATCAATGATTTAATCTCGGAGACTCCTAAAAGGATAATATCTCTGCTGGCGAATGGATGAACAATCCGTCTGCTTCGAATTGTCAAGCTTGCCAAAAATAAATTGGACTTTAAGAAATGAGGGAATGACGACTCTGGCAGGAATTATTCCATCTGTTTGGGGCTGGATTCTGGTCACAGCAACTCCGCTGGGGATGAGAATTTTTAAATGACGTCCTGCTGGGGAAATGAGCCATTAAAACTCTGCTTGGGGATTTATTCAACCCAAGATCCTTTATAGGGATTATCAACCTTCTGACCCGGCTAGGGAAAGGCTGTACCATCCTTGTTGAGGAATAGATTCTGTCGATCTGATAAACCTCTGCGGAGAGAACGACAACTCAGCTGGGGAGTATTGCTGACAAGATTCGATGCTGACCTCTGTGGGGATACCATGACCAGAGATACGATCTTGCTGGGTATCAGGGCTACTCTGCCAGGGATATGCAAATCCTGGTTAGAACATTCTACTGCAACTTGCTAGAAAGAGTCCTTAGAGATCTGTTGGGGAAACCCAAAGCAAATCCACAGTAGTCTGCTGAAGAATATGACTGTCAAGCTTAGGATGAGTACCACAATGCCCCATGTTAGGCGAGCTTTCCCTTTGGACAATTCCGTTGGGGATGACGAGTTTATAACAAACTCTGCTGGAGAAAACTGCTTTAAAGCGTCTCGTGTTGGGGAATGCCTTTTGAGAGAATTTTACAGAAGACCAACTGTCCTCAAACTCTACTGGGGGTGATCAACACTTCATGCTGGGGAAACAAACATGCCCCATGCTTGGACAACACAACAATTCGTCCCCGCAAAGGATGTCATAAGAGGATTTTACAGAAGATCTAGCCTCTTCAAACTCTTGTGACTTCGCTGGGGATAATGACCATCAGTTTCGGTGTCGACGAGACCACTCTTTTGGGGAACCTGTGACCGTTATCGATATAGAAAAGCTTGTAACTGTTGGAAGTACTGAATGAGAGAATCGACTTAATAAGATGCAACGGTACCCAGTTGAACTTAATTCACTGATATCGACCCGTTATGAACAATCGTCGACCGAACGATGAACGCCGATCTCCTTACCCATAATTGCCCCCGTCTTTTGCGTGGGGTGATTTATTGCTGGTCTTGTGCTTAAAATCATCTGCACCTGCTACCTGCAACAAAAGAATATGCCCACATGCCCCGAATATTGCGTGGCTAGAATCCACCATCCGGGAGTATTCAACATTCGAAGTAATTTCAAATATTTTTTCTGCGCATGTTATTGCAAGGCTGCCATGTTTTCAAATGCAATGTTTTATCAAAAATTAGGACGTTTTTGCAAACAAAGCAATAAAACAAAAATAGAAAGCTTTTTACTGAAATTCAATTTATTGACTGAGAGCCCAGAATAGGCAATTACATCTGGAAGCAATCCCTGGAAAGAGGTGATCGCTGAAAATTGAGAAAAGAAACTATCCTAATGGCAATGTGAAAACGGAATTCCACTGAGTTTCCATTCTGTTATGACCAGTATGTCTTCAAAACTCCCCGACCTTGCCTTCTGAGGAATGATCAGACCGATTCCTATCCTTCAGAACGTCAGTTGTTCAAACGGTGACAGGGTACAGATAACTCAAACCGTAGTCATTCGCTTAAATCCCTCTTTTGTGTGGACCGCCCTTTCAGGTTTTCGATCCACCAGGATACCCTTTTTTGCCTAAATTGCCCTTTCGGGTTTTCAACTTACCGGGTGTACAAAATTTTTTTTTAATTATATCCCTAATTTTTGCCCGAACCTTATTCTGTTTTTGGTTCGCCGGGATGCCCTTTTTTGCCTGGATTTTTTTATTTTTATTATCCAGCGGGTCTATTCATGCGAAGTATTTTTTGACTACGTCCGAGTTGACAGGGGATGAAAAGTCTTCGCCATCCATGGTTGTAAGCAATAAAGCTCCGCCCGAAAAGACCTTTTTAACCACGAATGGACCTTCATAATTAGGAGTCCATTTGCCCCTGTGATCTGTATTGGGAGGAAGGATCCTTTTGAGTACCACATCTCCGACTTTATAAACCCGAGGACGCACCTTTTGGTCAAATGCCTGTTTCATTCTGCGCTGATATAGTTGCCCATGACATACAGCCGCCAATCGCTTTTCCTCAATAAGGCTCAACTGATCAAATCTGGCTCGTACCCATTCAGCTTCATCTAGCTTAACATCCATCATAACTCTGAGGGACGGAATCTCTACTTCAACCGGTAGCACTGCCTCCATACCATATACAAGTGAGAATGGGGTTGCCCCAGTGGACGTGCGTACCGACGTTCGATACCCATGCAAAGCAAATGGTAACATCTCATGCCAATCTTTGTACGTGACCACCATCTTCTGCACAATCTTCTTGATATTTTTGTTGGCCGCTTCGACCGCGCCATTCATCTTTGGGCGGTACGGAGAAGAATTGTGGTGTTCGATTTTGAAGTCCCGACATAACTCAGCCATCATCTTATTGTTCAAATTAGAACCATTATCAGTAATGATTCTTTCGGGAACTCCATATCGGCAAATGATATCCCGTTTTAAGAAACGGGCGACCACTTGTTTTGTAACATTGGCATAGGATGCGGCTTCAACCCACTTGGTGAAGTAATCAATTGCCACCAAGATGAAACGATGACCATTGGAAGCTGTAGGCTCAATCTTTCCGATCATATCAATGCCCCACATGGCAAACGGCCAAGGCGACGACATGATACTCAACGGATTTGGAGGCACATGCACCTTGTCTGCATAGATCTGGCATTTATGGCATTTGCGGGCATATTTGCAACAATCTGACTCCATAGTCAACCAATAATATCCCGACCTTAACAACTTTTTAGCCATTGCATGCCCTCCGGCGTGAGTACCGAAGGAGCCTTCGTGCACTTCAATCATCAACAAGTCTGCTTCATGTCTATCCACACATCTAAGCAGGACCGTGTCAAAATTTCTTTTATACAGCACGCCATCTTTGTTCAAGAAGAAACTACCAGCTAACCTTCTCAACGTCTTCCTGTCTTTGGACGATGCTCCGGACGGGTACTCTTGACTTTTCAAGAAACACTTAATGTCATGAAACCATGGCTTGTCATCAGACGTTGCATCTACCGCAAACACAAATGCTGGTCTGTCAAGGCGGGATACCTCAATCTTAGGTACATGGTTCCATCCTTGCACTTTGATCATGGAAGACAAAGTGGCCAAGGCATCAGCGAACCTATTCTCATCTCGAGGAATATGGTACAGTTTCACTGTTGTGAAAAATGTCAGCAATCTCCTCGTATAATCTCTATACGGCACTAGATTTGCTTGGTGCGTGTACCAACTCCCTTTCACTTGATTGATTACCAAAGCTGAATCACCGAATATATCAAGGGTTTTAATCCGTAGATTAATCGCTTCCTCGATCCCCATTATACAAGCTTCGTACTCTGCTTCATTGTTGGTGCACCCGAAAGTTATTCGGGCAGTGAAAGGCATATGAACACCTTCCGGCGTGATAAGAACTGCTCCAACTCCGCACCCATTCATATTGACAGCCCCATCAAACATCAGACTCCATTTGGATTCAGGGTCTGGCCCCTCCTCCGGAAGTGGTTCCTCGCAGTCTTTAGCTTTGAGAAACATGATGTCCTCATCAGGGAAGTCAAATTTCATGGGTTGGTAATCATCCATTGGCTGTTGCGCAAGATAATCGGACAAGATACTTCCTTTGATGGCCTTTTGTGAAGTGTACTGAATGTCATACTCTGTCAAGACCATTTGCCACCGTGCAACTCTGCCTGTCAATGCTGGTTTCTCGAAAATGTACTTGATAGGATCCATTTTTGAAATCAACAAGGTTGTGTGCCTAACCATATATTGCCTCAATCGCTTAGCGGCCCATGCCAGTGCACAGCACGTCTTTTCAAGCATTGAGTATCGGGACTCACAATCATTGAACTTTTTGCTCAGGTAGTAAATAGCATGCTCCTTCCTACCTGTCTCGTCATGTTGACCGAGAACACAACCCATGGAACCTTCAAGCACTGTCAGATACATTATCAGCGGTCTCCCTTCAACTAGAGGCATTAGAATCGGAGGTTCCTGCAAGTATTCTTTTATCTTATCGAATGCCAATTGGCAATCGTCATTCCACCTGACCGTTTGATCTTTCCTTAACAATTTAAATATTGGTTCACACGTGGCTGTTAGGTGAGATATGAACCTTGCAATGTAGTTCAATCTACCCAAGAAACCACGAACCTCTTTTTCTGTTCTCGGTTCAGGCATTTCTTGTATTGCTTTCACCTTGGCAGGATCAACCTCGATTCCTTTTTCGCTCACAATGAAACCTAGCAACTTTCCAGAACGCACCCCAAACGTGCACTTGTTTGGATTTAATCTCAGACGGAACTTTCTCAACCTTTCAAACAACTTTTTCAGGTTAACCAGATGTTCCTCTTCTGTTCTCGACTTGGCAATCATATCATCTACATAACATTCGATCTCCTTATGAATCAAGTCATGAAACAATGTCACCATCGCCCGCTGGTACGTTGCCCCTGCGTTTTTCAACCCAAAAGGCATTACTTTATAACAATATGTACCCCACGGAGTAATGAACGTGGTCTTCTCCATATCTTCAGGTGCCATCTTGATCTGGTTGTACCCGGAGAAACCGTCCATAAATGAGAACACTGAAAACTGAGCTGTATTATCGACCAGCACATCAATATGAGGTAGTGGAAAATCATCTTTCGGGCTAGCTTTATTAAGATCTCGATAATCCACACACATTCTCACTTTTCCATCTTTCTTCGGTACTGGCACGATGTTGGCTACCCATGGAGGATACTTTGTCACAGCAAGAAAACCAGCGTCCCACTGCTTCTGGACTTCCTCCTTAATCTTTAAGGCCATGTCGGGGTGAGTCCGACGAAGTTTCTGCTTGACTGGCGGACATTCTTCTCTCAATGGCAGCCTGTGCACAACAATATCTGTATCCAACCCCGGCATGTCTTGATACGACCAGGCGAAGATGTCAACATACTCGCGCAACATTTCCATCAAAGTTTGCTTCACATCTGCTTGCAAGCTGGCACCAATCCTGATCTCTTTCTTGGCGTCCTTGGTACCAATATTGATGATTTCTACAGTCTCCTGATGAGGCTGGATGACCCTTTCCTCTTGTTTCAACAATCTGGCCAGTTCTTCAGAAAGTTCACAATCTTTCCCATCCCCTTCTTCGGCTTGATAAATCGGATTGTCAAAGTCATACATGGCCATATCAAAATCGTTATCAGTGGTATCCGGAGGATAAAGTCTGCATGAACGGGTTCATGCCTTATTTTAGAATTTATTTTTAAGCAAAACAAAAGAAAATGAAACATTGCCATTTTATTATTTTTTGTGCAAAAATAAAAACTGAAAGACAGAGAACAAAATTTGATTGCAAAACGTCCTTTATTAATGATTAAACATTGCAAATGCAACCATGGTGGCCCTACAAATGAATCTATACGCCTTGGGCAGAGCGCAAGATTTTGACATGCATTATGGTTAGCAAAAACAAAGAAAAATTACTCTGTCTGAAGAGTAACCCGGATGACTTCTTCAACGAACCAGTTCTGCACTTGTTGTCCCGGAACATGAGGGCGTACCCAGTTGTCCAGGTCACAATCACTGTCAACACTATTCTCTGTGGCTGCACAAGACTGGTCCGTGTAGATAATTCCCCCACTATTGAAAGTAATGGGTCCCCTGCTCCCCGCATCTGAAGTTGTAGAGGGATGATAACCAATACCAAATTTGTCTTCCTTCATTGGGGTCTCTATCAACCTGCCCCAACCTTGGGCGTTGCCTGCCCTGACGACTTCGACAGCTTGTTTGTAAGATGAAATGGAGGTACCGGCCCCAACTGGTACAGAAGAAGACTCAGGTGCATCGTCAATGTTGACTGCTTCAAATGATTGGCACAACATCTCATGAATTTCCCCATCCATTTCAATGTACTTGAATGTGGACAAGTGACTCACAAAGATGTCTTCCTCCCCACACACTGTCACAACCTGCCCTTCAAACTCATACTTCAGCTTTTGATGTAGAGTAGAAGTAACAGCCCCGGCTCCGTGAATCCAAGGGCGTCCCAATAGGCAGCTATATGCAGGTTGTATGTCCATTACATGGAACGTGGATTTGAATACCTGTGGTCCAATTTGTACGGGCAATTCCACCTCACCAAACACAGATCGTCTAGTTCCATCGAATGCTCTAACCACCAATTCACTAGGCCTTAAGATCAAACCGTCAACTTCCAGCTTCATTAATGCCTTCTTGGGCAAGACATTGAGTGATGAACCAGTGTCTACCAGTACATGAGATAACACTGCGCCCTTACACTCCATCGTGATATGCAAAGCCTTATTATGGTTTCTTCCTTCAACCGTCAGATCTCTACTTGTAAAGCCCAAGCCATGGCTAACATTAACATTGGAGATTACGCCCTCGAGCTGATTAACAGTAATTTCTTGTGGCACGTACGCACTCTTCAACACTTTCAATAACGCCTGCCGGTGCGCATCAGAGCACATCAATAGTGACAAGATTGAAATCTTTGAAGGGGTCTGATTCAGTTGGTCCACAATCTTATAATCGCTTTTCTTGATTATCTTCATAAATTCTTCCATTTCCTTATCAAAAGTAATCTTTGTCTCTGCTTCAGGTGTAGGCGCACTTTCAACCACCTGTTTACCTTTAGCCTTTGCTGCAGCTTCTGCCTCTTTATCACTTCTCAAGGTTTGGGGAGCGAACAACCTTCCACTCCTTGTAAAGCCCCCTACACCCCCTACGTTATCAACATTTGGGCTGACTGATGACTCAACTTCCTGCTTTTTACCTTCGTAATATACATCTGCCCCATAGTGCCATGGGATAGCTTTCGTGGATGTGAACGGAATTGGTCCTGGCACCGTGATAGTGACAGGACTGGGCCCTTCTGGCGCAACACTTGCCACGGGAACTGCATTGACCGGCATTTGAATCTCAGCGGGAGTGTAATAGATGGTCACGGTTGATATCTCATCAGTGTCTTTCACGACTCTATCGAACTGTAGACATCCTTCATCGATCAGATTCTGTAAACCCATCTTCAACTTATCACAGCCGTTCTCCTGATTCATACACTCAAAGCAATCTTGATTACAGCCCGGGAACACCTGTCCCTTCAATAAACGATCTTTTACAACCAACAAAGAAATTTTCACTTGACGGATATCTGTCACCAGATTCAATCTCCTCCCATCTTCAATAGCGTACACATTTGCTGCGCTATGATCAGGCATGGGATGCTGAGTAATATTAGGAGCGGGAGAGAAATTGATGGCTTTAGCATCAATCAAATCTTGTACTTTATGATGGAAAGCCCAGCATTTTTCAATGGAGTGCCCCTGAGCACCTGAGTGGAACTCACAACGAGCATTAGCATCGAAGTTAGGTGGCAGGTTTCCGGCAACCGGAGCTTTCATAGTACGGAGTTCTACCAACTTTAACTCGAGTAGCCGGGGCAACAGCGCGGCATAAGTCATAGGGAGAGGATCCATCTTACGATCCCTCTGTCTAGACCTTTGCTGGAAAAAGGGTTGTTGCTGTTGAACTTGTTGTTGGGGTTGTTGTTTCTGAACGGACGGTGTGGGGATTGTCACAGCATCTACCTGATAATAAGCTCGAGAACGCCCTCTGCCTCGTCCTCTAAACACAGCATTCGTATCACCTTCTCTTCTTTTCTGGTTACTAGCAAACGGTTTCTTCGTCCCCGAAGAGCCAGCCCCACTCACATCCTGGATCTTTCCAAGCTTTAACAGACTTTCTATTCTTTCTCCCGCAATCACAATATCAGCAAATCCAGTTGACGGACAAGCAGCTAATCTATCCAGATAGGCCCCTTGCAAGGTGCCCATGAACATATCTGCCATTTCTCTGTCTGACAAGGGAGGTTGGACCTGGGCAGCCATTTCCCTCCACCTCTGTGCATATTCTTTGAAACTCTCCTTGGCATTCTGGGACAATCCCTGCAATTGGGTGCGGTTGGGCGCCATGTCGATATTATATTGGTATTGCTTCAAGAACGCTTCTGCCAGATCTTTCCAATTCTTCACAGCAGCTCTATTCAACTTCATGTACCAGGTCAAGGACGCCCCAGCCAGACTGTCCTGAAAATAGTGCATCCATAGCTTCTCGTCATCCGTATGGGCTGAAATCTTCCCAAAGTAAGCTTGAAGATGCGTTTGGGGACACGCATTGCCGTGATACTTATCAAAAGTGGGCGGTTTGAATTTAGGGGGAATTCTGACTCCTGGGACCAGCCCCAAGCTGGTAACATCAATACCCATAGAGTTCTTGCATTCTATGGCCCTGATCTTCTCTGCTAACTCATCATACCTTCGATCACCTTGATTACCCACATCAGCATCTAGTAGAGTAAATTGGTCTTCCAGAGTATCTTCAAGAGTAACACCAGCATGCCTACCATTTCCATTACCCCGATTGTTACCACCAGGAGGAGGGTTGCCACCGGGAGGAGGAATGCCATGTCCCTGTGAATTGTCATGATGATCACCTTCGGGCCCATTGTCTGGACGCTCGACCAGAAGCCTCAGTCTCTCCTGATTTTGCGCCATGCCAGTCATGAGGGTCATGAACTGGTCCATACGCGCCCTCATTTCCGCCAAATCACTTTGCACTTGATCCATGATTCTTACTTGATTCCTTCGCGTCGAATATCGGTGAATATGACTCTCCGCTATACTGCCTGAAACCAAATAAAGGTTAGAGACCCCGCAACGAGTACCTGAAAAGCAAGTAACAAAATGCAAAATGATATGCAATGCCATGCAATGCTATGTTTGTCATTTCCTAGGTGCTTTATACCCTGATTCCAATCCAATCCACAGAAATCTGAAGACCAGAAATCGTGATATAAAGAGACGTGTCGTGGTCATGTGCTTGTATGCAGCTATCTGATAAGGAATAATTCTGAATAAAACTGCTCATACTCATTCAACGAAATATTCAAGTACATTCAAGAAAGGTTCAACCGCAAATGCAATACAAGGAAAAAAAATGGATCCATCAACAAGCCTGATGGTAGCCATTAACAACAAAATACAGGGAAAAGAACATCAATCTGACAATTCCACATCCTTCAGCTTATCACTTGAATACTTGATTTCCTCAAAAAGTATACGGGTACGCTGGTGATTCGGCTTTTCAATCATTTCTTTGATCAAGACATCCCTTTTCTCAAGAGCTTCAGTTAAAGAACCCATGTGCAGCATCAGAGCCTCGTCATCACACACTCCTTTGTGTCTCTTTATGCCAGCTTGCGTCTTGAGTATCTCCCTTTCTATCATGACTTCTTCAAGCTCTTTCTTGGTATTCTTCAACTGGCTTCTAACTTCTTCTAACTGCTCTTGACTTTTATCGAGACTTTCCCGATACTTTCTCCTCTGCTCATGTGCCTTTTTAAGCTCCTCGTCTTTAGTCTTCGACTGATCCTTTAACTCGGCATTTTCAATTCTGACTTCATCCCAAGCTTGACGGAGTTGAGCTAATGAATCCTTGCTTCGGGCTAAAGCCTGTTTTGTAATCTTGTGAGCCTGACTAGTGTCATCTGCTCCCAGAGTAAGTTTCCGAAAGTACCGAGCTCGGTCATCGAAATCTTCCTCTTTGTCAACCAAGGTTTTTTCCGCTTTCAAGGCTCTCTTTTCCAACTCTTTGTTGTCAGCTAGAGCTTTCTGAAGGCATCTGCTCATTCCAGAATTCTCTATCTGCAACTCTCTGACCATTTTCTTCCACTTCTCACATTCTTCAATAGCCACCATAGTGGGTTGTTCTGGCTGTGCTGAACATAAAAGAGGTCCCCTTGAAAAGGGTAAAAGCAATTCCTTTACTTTCGTCTCAATCCACCTGTCATATTCAGGATAAGATCTACAATCTCCTTTTCCAAAAACTGCTTTTCCAATTTTGTGCTTATCTTTCCAAGCATTCACTACTTCTACCACCTTTGCATCTTTAGTTCCTGTAAAGAATAAAGATTCTTCCACATCTTGCTCTGTAGGAGGATATCTGGAAGCATACCCAAACTGTCGGATGGCCAAAACTGGATTATAATTGATCCCTCCTTTTCTGCCAATCAAAGGCACATTTGGAAAATTTCCGCATCTTGTGACAAGCTCTATTCTCAATAACCGGTGGTCAAACCATACAATGTTATCAGCAGTTAAACTCATCAATCGTTTAGACCATTTCGCCACATCTTTGGTTCCCACAAAGGCACCTGTCTGAGGCAAATGTTTGAAAAACCAATGACTCAGCAGTGGAGTGCAACAACTAACAGATCCTCCCCTCCTTTTCTCATTCTTATAGTGCACAGAATGATAAAAATCTCCTAACAAAGTAGGGACTGGATTTTTAAGAACGAAAACTCTTGTCGCTTGCATATCCACAAAGTCTTGCTGATTGGGAAAGAAAACTAGGCCATATATGCAGAGAGCCAGAATGGAATTGTAAACCGTCCAATTTTTAGCACTTGCAGCCTCCTGGGCCCGTCCAGACAGAAATTCTAAATGAAATCCGCTAACTCCATTTTTACTGCTCACACCACTCTTTATCAATGCCTGATCCATTTGTAAAGCAGCAGCAATTTCTTTTACGCTGGGAGAACTACCAGAGAAGAATGGTATTGCCGACGTGATCGGAATTCCCAAAATAAATGAGAATTCTTCCAGTGTTGGCATCAAAATGTAATCTGAAAAAAGAAAGCACCTCAACGCAGGCTCGTAGAACTGCAGCAGAGTGTGCAAAGCATCATGTTCATACTTGGTGATTGTACGGACCATCCCAACCAAATTCCCGTAGCTCTTCTGAAACCTATCAAGAATACCCGGACCAGCCATATCTATAACTTTGAGCAATGAATCCAAGACAGGATCTGGAAACTTGTAAGACACATTGTTCTTTCTCTCGGCAACGATCTCTGTTGAACCCATGGATTGGAATCAGAAATGTATTATGCACCTGAAAATGACAAACATAACTGTTATGACATGATAATGCAATGCAAAAGGGCATGTGATCAGGTAATCAAGTGTCGGTGTCTGTATTGAACTGTGTGCACTGTGTCTCTGTACTGAATCTGGCAATATCTGAGATGAACACTTAAATCACTGTCATAGGATACAATGTCTGAAATCATCATAGAATCACAAGTAAGGTAGGTAGGAGGCTGGGTTTCCTGCAAACCTGTAAACATCCCGCCCATACTCACATGTGGTTCTTAGAAAATAAGGCTTGTCAGCTTCGGAGGTTTGAGAAGCAATAGCACATTCAGCCCGTAGGATACAATGCTATGCCAATCAAAGAGGTCGTCCACTGACTCCCCTTAGAAAATAAAGGTCATCCTATGCAAGTTCCAAAGTGGGTCCTCGGGTGCGAATGGGTTTGCCACAGAATGTGGTCTGCCATTGTCACCACTAAAGAGGGATATTTCCACTAAGGTCCTCATGATCGGTCACTAGAGTCGACAGCTCTCTAGATCTACATCCTGGAATACGCAAGATGCGTATGCCACGACGTGTCCCAAGATAGCCTCATCTAGCTGTGAATTTCGTGAACACCCAACGCACTCCAAACGGCACGTAGGTCCCACTACTCTCCACTCTAATTCTAAGTGTATACTCAAGCCTGTGTAATGGGCTTATCTCTCAGAAATCCCGCCCGCCAAACAGAAAACAACACAGTCCAGTATAGCATAATATATCATATGAAATGAAAATGCTAAAATACGGTAAATACAGTAATGTACAGTAAAGCAGTAAATAACCATACAATAAAACAGTAAATACAACACAACAGTAAACACCCAATGAAAGAAAAACAGACAAGCGCTAGGATTGACTCGCTTAGGGATGGACCAGCAATAGGTCAACCGCAATACGTCCCCAGCAGAGTCGCCAGCTGTCGCTCCCGGGATTTTCATCCTAGTACAAACGCGAAAGTGGCACCGAACAGAGTCGCCAGCAATGTGTATTTATCCCAAGAGAGGGAAAGGAAACACCGCATAAACCTGAAGGAAGGGATAGAGCATGGTCTTACGACCAAGAGAAATGGGTTCGGGAGTCGGTTACGCGAGAGGAAGGTATTAGCACCCCCACGCGTCCATCGTACCCGATGGGATCCACGCTTGCTTGCCTCGATCAAAGGGTGATAGAAAGGATACTGGAAAAGGAACTGAAAGAAAGAAAGGAGAAAGAAAAGAAAAGGAACGGGAAATAAATGTAGGGAAAATAAAAGAAGTGCTCGCATGGGCCCTACCCCACTGCCTACGTATCTCATCGGGAACATGAGAATCAGAGCGACGTAGTTCCCCTCACCGGGGATGGATTGTGTTTTTTAGAGAACGGCTCACGTTCTAGCTCAGGTGTTGCAGGCTCGCTGGTCCGAGTGCGTTACCATCTTGCAAGAGAACGAGTAGAAGCGCGTTCGTACGCTAAGAGTGAATGAGGTGAGAAAAGAATTCCCGAAGGAAAGACGTTATTGTTTGTTTTTGTCTTTTAGAGGGAAGTGTTTTGGATTTGTTTGCATACGACAGTGTACCTGGATCTTAGTCATTGGAATGTGTACCTTCTCACATTCCAAGATGGAATGGGTAAGAAAGCACACTAAGGGTGAAGAAGACCCTCACACTTAGTTCCAATTATCAAGGTTCAAACACACTAGCATACTTGTGTTTATTAAGTGTTTTTGTAAATTAAGAAATGAAGAAGTGTTTTTTATTATTGGCACCTTCAACAAGTATTGCATTTAAGTCCCTCATACAAGATCAAATGTTTAACACATTGACCCAAGATGGGCTATATGCTACACATTCTAAGATTACAAGAGAAGACCCCTCATAATCTTTTCTTTATATGAAAGGCCTAAATGCAATAAATGCCTACCTTTATTAGATATTTTGAATTTTCTTTGAGATGAGAAAAGAGACTCAAGGGAGGAGAAAAGGTAAAACCTATATGGACTAAGACTCAATCCTAATTGAAGATTAAAGAGAGTGATCCTAAAGGTTTGTGAGGTTTCAACCTAAAGTCTAAAGAAAGAAAGAATTAAACAATTCACTTCCAAAGTAGAAGATGAATTGTAATTCACAAAGGGAAAGTGATGAGTTATTAAAAGAAAGCACATAAGTGCTTAACAAAACACAAAATGGAATTGTAAAAGAGAAAGGATAGAAGTTGAATGTGGATTCCTTATCCACACTCAATTGAAACTTACCAAAGCCCCTACATGGTTAGTAAACATGTATAAGAAGTATAAGAAGTAAAAGAACATGTAATGCATCATAAAACTCAAAAGAATTAAATGAGAAAACAAATCCTAGAACCACAACCAGAATGGGCATCATATGGTCAACAAATGAATATCATCATACAAGTACAAGTGAATAGGCAACAAGCATCATCCATTAGCATTTAAACATGTTACAAGAAGAAAGGGTAGATGAAAGATGGAAAGAAATGAAGAGGACATGCATAAATGGAACATGTAAATCAACAACCAGAATTGAAACTAAATGGAAAATGGTTTATGAACATCTCAAAAGTATTTATGAATCAACTTCAAGACATTCAAGAAATAATATAAGGAGAATTGAAATGAAAGTTCAAAAAGAAAGTGCAAACAATACATGTTAATGATGCACAAAGTTCAAATAAAAATCAACATGCAAGGATGACGTGTAATATGTACCAATGACCTATAATGTCAAGTGAGTAGTTCACAAAGTAGGCAAATGATCATGCAAGTATGTACAAAAGAAATCATGCAAACATGCACTAAAGTTAACATGACATGACATGTATTATACTTCAAAGGTAATGCATCAAACAAAAATCAAATGGCCTCATGAAAATTATGAAAACATGGTATTGGAGTGCCTAGGTCAGAAATGCATCATACATCAAGATAGCATGTAAAAATTCAAAGCAAAAATGATTTCAAACCATGCAATTAGGTCAAATTGAAACATCATGCAAAGTGGTGCAAATATAGGCATCAAAACATGTAATAAAGTGACCTAAAAAACAAACAAAAATCATCTAACATGCTTCAATGTATTAGTGAATCAATGCAAAAAGAATCATGTCAAAATAGTTGGTAATGAGCAAGAACAAAATTAAACAAATTCATGTATCATGCTTAGAATGCATCTAAATGGAAATTCAAAGAAAATTATGGAACAGGGGCAAAAAGGTCTTAAAATCAGAAAATAAAATCATGAAAAATTTTCTAAATGTCTTGAGAATTCACATGAATTTTTGTAGAATTTTCCAATATGTTTTGGTATTTTAAAAAATTAATTATGAAACGTGTAGCAAAATGGAAAAAATAAAATGGAATGTAAATGTGAATGGGGGTGCATGCCTAGTAACTATTCAGTTCAAATTACATTGGGCCTTAACCAAGGGGGTGTGGATATCAATCTGGCTTAGGTCCAGCTACGCGCATAACACACTAACAAACATGAACCCTCAGTCAACAATCTTGACTCACTCCCAACCATCAGATCAAGTCCAAGTCAAACCAAAGTCAAAGTAATTGAAATCAACACACACGCGTGAGGGAACACGTTACCTACGGTGTACTGCGTTACACAAAGTTTAAAAATAAAATCAGAATGAGCATGTGAGAGGCATGTGCGTTTTTATGTGTTGTCACCATTGTGAGCATTAGATCAAACGAAATCAACGGCTGTGACTTAATCTGGCATGCAAAACCCTAATGTAACCTCACCGGCCGGAGAGGGACCTCCGGTCACCTTCTCCGGCCACTCTCCGGCACTGTAAATATCACATGCTTCCAGAAATCAACAAACTAGGTATCAAACGAAAGCTAATCTCATGAGGAACACAAATTCAGCAACAAAATTCACAGATCAAGCATGAATAAAGAGAATCGAAGAAGAGAAACTTTGCCCTAAGTTTCAGTTCTAAACTCCTAAGGAGCTCTATCAACTAGCCAGCTTCACATAGCTTCTAATAAGCTCAAACAACACATCAACAAGTCAAAACAGGATAAAATCGTGCAATTAAAGTTTGAGAAATTTTGAAACCTGAAATTGGCGAACTCTTGAATCAACAGAAAACCAGAGATGAGAGATTGATCTTGAGCTTCCTAAGAGCAAAATAAATGCTCTGAACCTTTGGATTTTGAAGACAATGAACTGAGATTCCAATTGGAGAAGTTGCTGCTCTCGATAGCTTGCTCTTACTTCAGCTTGTTCTTGATCAGAAATGCTTGATGATGAACAATTGATGAAGATCAAGGTGAGAACGTGTGAAGAACTCGTGTGAAATCAGAGAGAGAATGGAGAGAACTCTGAGAGAAAAGTGAGAGCAATTTGGAGTGAGAGTGAAAAATGAGAATCCCCTTCTAATTGTGCAGAGTTTAGCTTATATAGTTGTGGTTAGGAGTTAACTGGTGTGGTTGATGGTTAGAACTCAAGTTAACTGAGTTAGTTAACTGAGTTTGAGTTAACTAACTGAGTCCTGTTAGTTATTGGCACGGGTTAAGGTTTTGTTCAGGTGAGAGTGAGCTCATGACAGTTATGGTGGTGATTAGAAGGGATGGTAGTGACGTATGTTGTGTAACAGCAAGCTTGCACCACAAGTTTTTGTTTTTTCCTCTTTGGTGTATGAGAGCATGGCATGGCATGAGTGTAAGATATTGTTGTTTGTCCAAATGAAGCAATGTGGATGATGTAATAGCCTGCGTGCAAACTGGATCAAAAACCACAATGTCAACATTCATCCTTGGCAGCCTCACACCAATGAAACCATGGCTGTTTGAGGATGAATTTCTCTAGGTGCATTGCATGAAATGACGAAATTTTGATGCCATTGGAGAGAGGACACACTATAGGACATTGTTGATGTTGAAATTAGATAGAATTGAGGCTTGGAACATGATCAAAAATGGCTCGAAACAGAAGGAAAACCAACTGGTGCATGGACGTGTGAATTGGTCTACAGGCAAGGCCTTGGTGCCTATGGAAATTCAGTGTAACACCCTCATGTTTGGACCATCATAACTCTCCACACATTGATCAAATGAAAAAAACATAAACATCACTCTTGAAGCTCTCACATAGGGGAGCAACTTTCATGTTGAAAGATTTTTCCTTTGACGTCTCTGACCAATAGAAAAATGAGTGTACATTTGGCCCACCATCTGTTTGTGAAAATGACTGCGCGCGAGCTTGGCCAAACCTGGTCATGGCATGGTTTTTGGCCTACTTTCCTCCAACTTTGATCAATCATATCTCTCTCAATTTTTATCCAATGGAGATGTTCTACACATGGATTTGAAGCTTAAAACAAGATCTTTCATTGAGGCAGAGTGGATTTTTCATTTGGTGCTCCAAATTTAAATGGCCTTGGTTCAAATTCTGATGCAAAATGGCCAAAACTTGCTATTTTTAGTAACCCTTCTTCATCCAAAAATGGCAACTTTCCACATCTTGATTTTTTCATGATTCCTTTGGAGTTTCTTGACCAAATTTTGTACATTGGACATATGTAACATGAATTTCATGAACTTGGCCTCAAAAAGTCAAGAGTTGACTTTTTCCTCTGATTATTTGACTTTGCCCCAATTTCTCTGATTCTTGATCTTTCTTCCAATTGAACCACTTCTAAAACCAATTGAGATGCAATTTTCCACATACATACACTTAGGGACATATGGAATACCATGACAACAAGTTTTGTCCAAAAAATCAGAGATACCCTGATTTAATTGGAAACCCTAATTTCAGCCCCTTCTGGTTAGGAGGAAAAAGTGCAGTCTTCAATTTCAAATTCCTCAGAGCATGTTGTGTATCCTCTTAAAGGATGATGAGAAATGCCACTTGAGAATGACTTTGAATCAATGAGCTATCTCTTTTGAGGGTTTTCCTTCAGTTTTTGAACCTCTTGCATGTTGAAGTATGTATTGCTTCAATCTCCCATTGGATCTCACTTCCTTGAGATTGTGGATGATCAATTGAGATGGTATGAGACATGAGAGACTCTTGGCTTGCCTTGAGGGCACTTGATTGACCTTTTGTGCTTTGAATGATCCCTTGATTGTCCACCTTCCACCTGATCACATGCCCTGATGGTAAGAAGGATGCCATGCTTCATTTTTCTATGTTAAATGCAATGTAATGTTAATGAGGTGGATATGATATGATAAATGATAATGCCATGCTATGATGACAAAGAGGGAGAGCAAATTTTGGGGTATTACAACTATCCACACCCTTAAATAACTTACCTCAGCCTCTGCATAAAAGGTTAGTACAAACAGATATAAGTGACAATAAGACAAACGAAACTCAAACAAATCACAAACCAAAGAGAGATGGTTATAAACCAAATGAAACTCAACCAAGACAGAATGTGGATGACCTAAACATGGATTATGAAGTCAAAGAAGCAAACCCAAATGATGGCACAAGTGCCTTCTCAAACAAGTAATCAGACATGATCAAGGATGTGCATAAAAGAAGACCTCAAACAAAGAGAAATCTCATAATTATCAAAGCATCTTCTAAAATTACCAAATTAAAACCCAAAACACCTCAACCAGATACAAACATCATATTAAAAACCCATGCCAAAATTCCCCAGATAGGTCACTCAAACAATTATGCAAATTCAAATGAGAAATATGGTTCAATATGCAAAAGAAAAGGACTAAAATGCAATATGAAAAAGTTTTAAAAATGAGATAAAAATGTTTTAATGACATTCAATATGTTGATGAAACAATGCAAAAATAATGAGTTCAAAATGTTTTATGGATGATGATAAATAAATATTACAATGCAATGTGTGCAAAATGAAACAAATTCAAAAAGAAATTATTAAAATAATTAATTCAGACGCCAAAAATAAAATAAAATAATAAAATAAAATTTGGGAAAATTTTATAAAACTATACATATGATTCATGAATTTTTTGGGAATTTTTTAATGCACAAAATTATTTTTAAAAATTAAAAATGAAATGCAATAATAAAATAAAAATGAAAATAAAGGAATAAGCATGGGGGGTGTATGCAGCAATAACTCACGTTGAAAATGGTAACTGGGCTTAACTGGGGGGTGTGGAAAGCAAGCCCAACCCAAAATCCATCAGAAAAAACAAAAAAAAAAGACAACACGTGAACCCAGTCCACCACGTTGACTCCATACTCACTTTTAGATCAATCTAACGCATGGCATTCAGTCAAATAAACAGAAAGTAATCATGATGAGTGGTGTAGATCCACACGCCCTCACTAACAACGATGCACATTCACACACAAAAACAATCAGAAAATTAAAAGGGCACGTGATAAGGCACACCGTATCATTAATGTGTTGGAATTATAATAACCATGTGATTCAATCATTGCCTCAGATTAAGCCAAACAAAAGCATGATGTGTGGATTAGATTTAAGGTGCATGGTAATAATCATGGAACGTCAAACACATAACTAATAAAATAAAACCAATTTTTAAAAGACGTTTCAATGTGAGGGCCACACGATGAAGCAAGCGGACGGTTAGGATTTCATCCCTTACCTCTGAGCCCTAATTCCACCGGCGATCAGGCCAGACGCCGGAGCCCTAGCTCCGGTCGTCACTTCCGGCCACCTGCAACAAAAAGATACCAGAACACGCAAATGAATATACGTTCTTGACCAGAATTTGATGAGGATCAACAATATCAAATTATTTCTCACAAACAACCATCACATAAAGAGATTCGAACGAAACAAGTTAGGGTTCAAAAAGTTCAAACTCATCATACAAACAATATAAACGTCCAAACTCAAAACAAACTATATCAGGATTATCAGTGAACATCACACATCATTATGCGCATCAAAAAGAGGAGTTTTAAGAGCATGCAAATGATCACTAACATGAGATCAAGCAATCCGTATCCTTGCCTTTAACTTCCAAAGATGGGTGGTTTGTGCTCTATGGATTCCAAGGATGAAGACTGTGAAAGAATTTCGCCCAAAGCCTCTGTGGATTGTGAGATTCGAATGAGAGAATGATTAGGGTTCACACTTGAAAATCCCCACCAAATAACGTGTCCTCTCTCTAACCAGTGCATGAGTAAGCTTAAATACCTAGGGTTAATCCACTGATAATCACTTGGGCCTTGTTAATTCCTCACTTAATGAGTTTAGAGTGATTTTGGAAATTTGCATAATGTGAGATACACCCTCCTCCATGCATGTACATCCAAACCCTTGATGATGGATCACTTATTTAACAATTGATAATCACACCTGAATTGCATTTGGGCCTTGAGATGTCTTGGTTCATGAGTTTTCAATGATTTTGCAATTTTGCATAATGGAAAATAAGTGATGAATAAACCATGGATCCACTTGATTCAAAGGCCAAAAATGATCCTTATGGATTGTTCTTTGATGTTAGAATGTGACATGAAGCAATGGAACCAAATATAGGTCACTATGTCCCAAAATGCAAAAAGTTGTGAAAATGGAATCATGAGAAACCCTAAAAACCACCTTGCCTCCTTTTGGTCATAACTTGAGTTTCACAAATGATATGGAGACCATCTGGTACTTGTTGGAAAGGGGAGAAAAAGACCTTCAACTTTCATGTTTGAGGAAAATTCAATTGAAGCTTCTTTGATGATGAAAAGTCAGGGTGAAAGTAGTGTAAGAACTTGCCCAAAATGGAAACTTTCAAATTATAGGTCATTTCCAAACTTAGTAACTTTTGTACCAACCCTTGATTCTTGATAAATGGTATGAAACTTGACCCTTGAAGACCATATGAGGATGTTAGACCTTGAAAACCTTGAAGAGAACCTCAAAATTTCACAGTTGACTTCCCTTCTCACTGTTGACTTTTCCCCAATTCTCCTGATTCCCAATCCATTGGCCAATTGAACTTCTCATGAACCAAACTGATGGACAATCTTCCACTCCTAGATATTTGGGGACCCAAGGAATACCATGGAATCAAGTCTTGCCCAAAAAATCAGAAATAAACTGACTTTATAGCAAACCCTAATTTTGGTACCCTCAGTCTAGGAGGAAATAACACAGTCTCCAAATCCAAATTCCTCTGAATATAATGTGTATCCTCTCCAACAAATATAAGATATGCCATTTGCTGATGATAAAAACCCAAGAAGCTTGCCCATTGGAGCAATAAACCCAAGAATCTCAAAACCCTAATTTCTGCACTGGTTAGGAGAGAGTGATCCACTTGAGATCTCTTGGACAATATAAGGACTCTTGCTTGACCCTTTGAAGAACATCTTCTCCTCTTGACCTGCCTCAGGCACCTTGACCCCATGCTAAGAACCAATGATATGCACACATGATAATGCAAAAATGAAATGAAACATATGCCAGTTAGTACTAAAGGTAGGAGAGCAAATTTTGGGGTGCTACAGCTGCCCCTATTCAATCAACTTGGTCCTGAAGGTATGATAGCGACGGCTCTCAGGAATTCTTGGATGTACAGGGATTGAATACCGAAAGAGCCCCAGAAATTTGCTGATGGTGAGAATAACGAAATGGAGCGTGCTGAAAAATAAGGAGTATGACCTCAACCATACCCACAAAAATAAGACGAATACGACCTCAATCGTGCCCGCAAAGGGAGACTGACCTCAATCACTCTACCCACAAAGAAAACACGAATACAACCTCAATCGGACCCACAAAACGAATACAACCCCAATTGTACCCGCAAAGGAAGACTGACCTCAATCACTCTACCCACCAAGAAAACACGAATACGACCTCAATCGCACCCACAAAACGAATACAACCTCAATTGTACCCGCAAAGGAAGACTGGCCTCAATCACTCTACCCACAAAGAAAACACGAATACGACCTCTGATGACACTAAATTATACTGTATTTTCGACTCTGATTTCACATGCATATTAGTTATTTTTCTATTTTTATGCTTTGTTATTGTTATGTTTTCCTTTGTTTTCAGGTTTTCAATAAAATCAAGGTCCCAGACGGGAAAGGATGCAAAAGGAGCAAGAATTACAGTTTGGCAGCAAATTGCTCTTGTCGCTTCTCTTGTCGCGGGCGCCCCAGGGTAGGCGACGATGTGTCCCATGATCTCCTCAACTCAACTGCCACGTTCCCACGATCAGCACTCTCCTTTGCCACTTTCTTCTTGTCGCGGGCGCGATGATCCTGTCGCGGGCGCGACCAGGAAAATTGCGTTCCCGCCCATTTTCAAACCAAGGTTGTTTTTGTCCTTACACCACGCCAACTTTGCATATAAATACTTGTAGAACTCGAATTTTAGGGATCATCCAATCTTAGTTTACTTCACCCTAAGCATAAATTTCACTCTTGTAAAGCGGTAATCTTCTCACATCGAGGAGTTTTTGCATTGTGTGTGATCGAGTTTGTAATCAAGTCTTAGAGTGTCTGTAATCAAGTTGGAGCATTTTATTTTCCGTGCATTGTACCAGATTTAAAGACTCCGCTTTGGAGCAGGTTTTATTTTAATCGCATTTACTTTCATTTATTTCTAGCACTTGCTTTATTTTGTTTATTTATTGTCTTGCCTTACTTTTCAATACTTTACTTTTCAAAAGACTTAATTCCATACATGATAAGAATTAACATGACTGTTGTTACTACCATGGCTGGCTAAGTTTTAGATAGGTAAGAATGTAAAGACCATAACCACCGTAATACGTCTATGTGTTAATAGAAATACTTGAGGGTTGTTTTAATCTTTAACACAAGTTTTCTGTTCCTAAAAGCAATGTTGGGTAAGATCGAAAGCCGTCCAACAATTTGTAAACCTGTTTAGTTCTCAACTGATCAAATACAGCGAAAGCGCTTTGCTCAGTTCAGTAGGGATTTTTAACACTTTAGAAAAGAGGGTTTTAAAACTATTTTCGGACGCGTTAGTGGGTTTAGAATCTGGTTCATTTCGAACCTCTTTAGTTTAGAAATTTCAGGTCAAAATACTTTTCTGTTTAGTCTTGAATTTGCATTTCTTAAAAGTAAGTTTTCCATGACTCTAACGCAATGCGTGCCTTTTTATAAGTGACAATAAAGGGGTTAGTTTAGAGGGTAAACTTGGTTCTGACTAAGCGAAAGCGACAGTTCCTGTTAAATTGAATTCTTTTCTTAAAATAGAAGATATTGCCCGTAAGTAGTTCTGTCGATGAATATAGAAATATTATCGGTTATGAGAATTACATTCAAGCCTATTGTTTTGTCTGAATTTTATTACCTCGTCATTTACTTTTATTTATTTTCCTCTGCATTAGTAAACCCTGAATTGAACTGCCTTAGATAAGCACTGTAACAAACGAAAATCGTTAGATTGACATTTGGTCCCTGTGGATATGATAACTTTTTATATTACTCTGACGCGATTTGTGCACTTGCGAATACAACGCATCAAGTTTTTGGCGCCGTTGCCGGGGACCAATTTCGCCGAATTTCAAATTTCGTTTGTTATCACCGTTTAGACTAGGGCCGCACGAACTGGTCGATGCGAAGATCTCGCAGCTCCAGTAGTGTAATAGATCCTTTAGTGGAACCAAAACGTTACGCTCGCGCACGAGTTTGGCTTCGTCGAATTAAGCAAGCTATGGCCGAAGATCGTAACCAAAGACCCCTTAAGGAATTCGCTCAGCCTGCTGACGAAGAACCGAGCTCTAGTATAGTTAACCCTACCATACCTGCCAATAATTTTGAACTAAAACCGTCCCTATTACAACTAGTTCAACAAAACCAATTCGCAGGACTACCATCTGAAAACCCAAACCAACATCTAAAAACCTTTGTCCAGTTGTCAAACACCTTTAAGACCAATGGTGCTAGTCCTGAGGCGATTCGTTTAAGACTATTTCCCTTTTACCTTAGAGACAAAGCCCTAACTTGGTTAGATTCCCTTCCAGCCAATTCTATAACAACATGGGAAGACCTTAGGAGAACATTCCTTGCTAGATACTTTCCCCCAAGCAAAACAGCCGTTCTCCGAAACCAAATAACAAGATTTACCCAAAACCAAGGAGAATCGCTATTTGAAGCTTGGGAAAGGTATAAAGACCTTCTAAGGGCTTGTCCACACCACGGTTTGGAGCAATGGTTGATTATACATACCTTTTACCACGGACTTCATTATAACACAAAGATGTCCATCGACGCTGCCGCTGGCGGTGCCCTGATGAACAAACCCTATCCTGACGCTTGTAGTCTCATTGAAGATATGGCTCAAAACCATCATCAATGGGGAAACAAAAGAGCAACAGTGGAAAAGAAAGAAGCCCAAGGAGGTAAACATGAGGTAAGCTCTATAGACATGATGCAAGCCAAAATGGATGCTATGGCCCTCAAGATCGATCAAATGTACGCACAACCAACCGCTGCAACAGCAGTAGTGTCGGATTGCGAACTTTGTGGTACTAAAGGTCATCAATCAGCTGACTGCCATCTGTTAAACGAGACTAACCCAGACCCAGTCAACTATGCCCAAGGAAACCCGTTCTCAAATACTTACAACCCTGGATGGAGAAATCACCCTAACTTTTCCTACAAAAACAATAACCCTACCCAAAACCAAGCACCTCTGAGATCAACCAACAATCAAGCACCTAGACAAAACCAACCTATGCAAGCAGTGCCACCTAAGCCAAATATTGAGAAAGTGCTAAATGATTTTATGACAGCACAAGCCCAGCAAAACAAAGAGTTCCTAAATCAAAATATTCATGTGAATGAGTTGCTTACCCAACTAGGAACCAAAATGGATCAAATGGCCACCCACAGCAAAATGCTTGAAACCCAGATCTCTCAGGTAGCCTTAAAGCAAGCACCCCAAACTACTCCTGGAGGACAATTTCTCGGACAACCTCAACAGAACCCTCGAGGGCAAGCTAACGCTGTTACCTTACGAAGTGGAACCACTTATGAAGGGCCTAAAAACCCAACATTGAGTGACTCCGAAGTTTCCAAAAAGGATGCTACCCCCGAAGGTGAGGAGCCCGTAGAGATTGAGAAACCAAAAGACAGAGATAAAGGAGAAGTTACGGACAAAGCTTCAGCACCCCCTCAGCCATACAAACCACCAATTCCATATCCACAAAGACTCAAACAAACTAAGATCAATGACCAATTCCAAAAGTTTTTTAAAGTTATAGAAAAACTTCATGTAGAGATTCCTTTTACATAAGCCATCACCCAAATACCATCTTATACTAAATTCCTGAAGGACATCCTCACCAATAAACGTAGACTTGACGATCCAAAACCAGTGGAGTGTAATTCCATTTCCGAGAACAAACTTGCCAAAAAAGACAAAGATCCGGGGAATTTCTCCATACCTTGTATTTTGGGGAATCATGTCATAGATAAAGCCTTTCTGGACTTAGGAGCCAGTGTAAGCCTAATGCCCCTTGCAGTTTGTGAACGATTGAAACTAGGAGATTTGCAACCTACTAAGATGTCTCTCCAATTAGCTGACAGATCTATAAAATACCCTGTAGGCGTATTAGAAGACATCCCAGTTAGAATAGGCAAGTTGTTCATTCCCACTGACTTCGTCGTAATGACATCAAAGAAGATAAAGATATCCCAATCCTCCTAGGTAGACCCTTCCTATCAACTGCAGGAGCCATAATAGATGTCAAGAAAGGAAAATTGACTTTTGAGGTGGGTAACGAAAAAATAGAGCTTGTCCTAGCAAAGTTTCTCGCGGCACCAGTAATAGGAGATGCATGTTATGCATTTGATGTTATTGATGAATGTGTCCATGAACTTAATCAGGGAGAGCCAATAGAAAGAATAAAACTACCTTCAACGCCCATTGAGAAAGATGATGACAGTATGGAACCCTACATAGATGACAGCCTTTTTGAATGTCTATCCTTAACTCCAGATCCTATACAAAGCCCCAGCAAACCAACCTTAGAATTAAAAGAATTACCCAAGAATCTAAGATATGAGTTTTTAGACTAAGAAATGGACAGACCAGTTATAGTCAGTGTCGTTCTGAACCAAAATGAAACGAACCAACTCTTAGATGTCTTGCGAAGATATCCCTCAGCACTAGGGTACAACATCTCAGATCTTAAAGGAATAAGTCCATCCGTGTGCATGCACCGGATTTCACTTGAGGAAGATGCTAAACCTTCGAGAGAACACCAAAGGTGGATTAACCCTATAATGAGTGACGTAGTTAAGAAGGAAGTTCTTAAGTTGTTGGAAGCAGGGATAATATATCAGATCTCGGACAGTAAATGGGTAAGCCCTGTGCATGTAGTACCTAAAAAGGGAGGCATCACCGTGGTTCAAAACGAAAAAGGTGAGCACGTTACAAAACGGATAGAAGGAGGTTGGCGTATGTGCATAGATTACAGAAAATTAAACAAAGCCACTAGGAAAGACCATTTCCCATTACCTTTTATAGATCAGATGTTGGAACGTCTAGCTAGATATTCCTACTTCTGTTACCTCGACGGATATTCAGGTTTTTTCCAAATTCCTATACACCCTGATGACCAAGAGAAAACAACCTTCACATGCCCATATGGAACTTTTGCCTATAGACGTATGCCTTTCGGACTCTGTAATGCCCCAGCAACTTTTCAGCGTTGTATGATGTCAATCTTCGCTGATTATCTTGATGGAATTATGGAAGTATTCATGGACGATTTCTCAGTCTGCGGATTTGATTTCAATAACTGTCTAGTCAACCTTGAAAAGATCTTGAAGAGATGTGTCGAAGTAAACCTGGTATTAAATTGGGAGAAATGTCACTTCATGGTCACTGAAGGTATAGTTCTAGGACATATCGTTTCTGAAAAAGGCATTGAAGTTGATAAAGCTAAGATCGAGGTGATAGAGAATCTTAAACCACCCAAAACAATTAGAGAAGTTCGAAGTTTTCTCGGACATGTCGGATTTTACCGGCGTTTCATTAAAAACTTCTCTAAGATCACTAAACCTTTGACAGGTCTTCTGATGAAAGATGCCGAGTTCATTTTTGATGAAAAATGCAATGAAGCATTCAACCTTTTAAAACAAGCTTTAATCTCAGCACCCATTATGCAACCACCGGATTGGACAAAACCTTTTGAAATCATGTGTGATGCTAGTGATTACGCTGTAGGAGCAGTGCTAGGGCAAAGATCTGATAAGAAGTTACATGTGATTTACTACGCCAGTAGAACTCTAGATGCCGCTCAGCTAAACTATGCAACCACAGAAAAAGAACTCCTAGCCGTAGTTTTCGCCATAGACAAATTTAGATCCTATTTGGTGGGAGCCAAAATAATTGTTTACACTGATCATGCCGCCATTCGATACCTTTTGAATAAAAAGGATGCTAAACCTAGGTTACTCCGGTGGATACTTTTATTGCAAGAATTTGACCTTGATATCAGAGATAAGAAAGGCACCGAGAATGTAGTTGCCGATCACCTTTCCAGGCTTGAGTTCTTGAAACCTAATATAGTACCCATAAATGATGACTTTGCTTACGACAGGTTAATCGCTAAGCTAGATGCCATTGGAGATATAAGTTTAGAAATCCTAGAAGACTCTGAAAAATCCTTAGCGGTAAATAATGTACCTTGGTATGCAGATTTTGTTAACTATCTTGCTGCAGATATAATACCTCCTGACCTCAGTTATCAGCAGAAAAAGAAGTTCTTCAATGACGTTAAACATTTCTATTGGGATGAACCACTTCTCTTTAAGAGAGGCACTGATGGAATCTTTCGCCGGTGTGTTCCAGAGGAAGAAGTGCACCATATCATTGAACATTGTCACTCAGCACCCTACGGAGGACACGCAAGCACATCTAAGACTCACGCTAAAATCTTACAAGCTGGTCTTTATTGGCCAACTATATGGCGTGATGTTCATACATATATAACCAAGTGTGACCCGTGTCAACGCTCCGGAAACATCTCGAGAAGAAATGAAATGCCATTAAGAAACATTCAAGAAGTAGAACTTTTTGATGTTTGGGGAATCGACTTTATGGGACCTTTTCCGTCATCCTTAGGAAACAAATATATTTTAGTCGCTGTCGATTACGTGTCCAAGTGGATTGAAGCTATAGCTGCACCCACAAACGACACTCGAGTGGTGATTAAGATGTTCAAGCAGAATATATTCCCTAGATTCGGAGTTCCCAGACTAGTCATAAGTGATGGAGGATCACATTTTATATCTAGGATTTTTGACAAACTATTGAGGAAGTATGGAGTTAAACATAGAGTAGCCACACCTTACCACCCGCAAACCAGTGGGCAAGTAGAAGTATCCAATAGAGAAATCAAGCATATCTTAGAAAAAACTGTCTCGATATCCAGAAAGGATTGGTCACAGAAGCTTTCAGAAGCACTGTGGGCCTACAGGACAGCCTACAAGACTCCCATTGGAACAACCCCTTACCAACTAGTTTACGGAAAATCATGTCACTTACCCTTTGAATTGGAACACAAAGCATATTGGGCCATCAGAACTTTAAATTTTGATTACTTAGCAGCTGGTGAGAAACGCATCTTAGACATACATAAGCTAGAAGAGCTCCGACAATCAGCCTATGAGAATGCCATCATATATAAAGAGAGAACCAAGGCATGGCATGACAAGAAGATCATCAAGAAAGACTTCAACATAGGTGACCCTGTTCTTCTATACAATTCAAGACTGCGACTTTTTCCAGGTAAGCTTCGATCCAGATGGACGGGCCCGTTCGAAGTTTCCAAAGTCCTAAAATTCGGGGCAGTGGAAATTAAGAACAAATCTTGCAGTCCGTTCGTAGTAAATGGACAAAGGCTCAAGCATTATGAAGGAGGCGACATTCCAGCATACTACTCCAGGTTCACGTTAACAGACCCACCTATCCTCGCACCAGATACATGACTTGAACTCGTCGAGCTAAAGACGTTAAATAAGCGCTGCATGGGAGGCAACCCATGGCTCTTTTCCTTTTCGTATTTATTTTTTTCTTGATTTACGTTTATTTGCTTGTTTGTACATATATGTCTAACTTGTTTTGTGTGTTTGATTTCAGGGCCTGTTTTTCCTAACCTTTTCTTTCAGGATGCCACCAGTGGACGACATGCACGTGACCTTTAGAGACGACGCTCAGAGAGAGCGTTATGCGATGCTTTCACTCAGACCCATGGCACCCACTCGCTACCCAGACAGTGATTGCATGGAAGCTTTGGGCATAGAGCCCAGTGTCCGATACTTGGCCCACCAGCTCAAATGGGACCAGTACGCTGATGATTTACATCCCACCTATAGGAACCTCACTCTGGAGTTCCTCAGCTCTTTCTCCTATGATCCGTACTTGGGACCAGATGGCCACACTAGTTTCAGGTTATTTGGCACAGAGTATTCGTTCACCCATACTGAGTTCGGTGATCTTCTTGGATTTGAGACTGGAGTTGGCGCTATCCCTGAGCTGCCCATGGGTTACTTCATGAATAGGGACGTGGATAAATTTTGGAGTGACATCTCTGGAGGTGGAGGCCCTGACCCTGATACTCACATTTCACAGGTTATCTATAACCCAGCTCTCCGATACTTTCAGATGATCATTGCCCATACATTCTTTGGGAGAGCAGATACTGATGACCACGTTACTGAGGAGGACATATTTTTCATGTTTTGTGCGAATCAGTCGCGTCGTTTAGCTTGTGGTAACTTTATGCTGTACTCCTTTAGTGGTGTTGCCACCTGGGCAGGAGGACCTATACACGTAGGAGGTAATGTGACTGAGATTGCTGCTGCTCTAGGCCTTGGCCGAAAGCTATTTCGTTTGACTCCCTACTGCAGCCATACCACCATGGATATTGATTTTTGCTTAGATCGGGGACTGATGAGAAGGAACTCCTTTAATCCCTCTCAGTTCAGACTCCTGATCGACGGTGAGACCATACATCATTTCACTTTGCCAGATCCTGTTATGACCAGTGTCCATGACCCAGCAAACTGGACATATGCCTTAGAGGGACACGGTGAGACGGTAGACGCACCACGACCCTGCCCAGAGCCAGAATACATTCCAGCTCCACCAGCTGACAGGACTACGGTATGGTCAAATAATCATGCATTAGGTACTCCAGATATGCAGACCCAGATGGCGATGATGCGCCAGGAGATAACAGATCTCCGACAGACTCTTGCTGACCTACACCTGAGGATGGAAGTGTCAGAGCTGACCCACGCTACTGAGTCCGATGTGCTGTATAAAGACATAGCAGAGCTCCGTCATGAGATAGCGAGACTCCGTGGAGATGACCAGACATCTTGATTTCCATTTTCGTATTATTTACTATATTTCTTATGCATTGATTTACTTCCAGTATCACCCAGACATATTTCCTACTATTTGCATGTGATATATTTCCTATTTATATTGAGATTTGAGTTTTTTATGTTTATATGCTAATATTCTCTTTTATTTCATTTTATTTTTTCTTGACAAAATATATAGAAAAAAAAATTATTATTGTAAAAAAATAATATATATATACTTTGTGGGAAATTTTATGCGAAAACTACATTTTTAGGAAATGTGGAATGCTAAAGAGGCCCCCCAAGGCCAAAGGAAGGACACAAAGGCCCATTCAAAATGACAAAGGCCCATCAGCGGATTTGCCTTGTCGCGCCCGCGACACACCTATCGCGCCCGCGACGGCGTCCCTGTAAATTCGGGGCAGAACTTCCATTTTCACCATTTTTGAACCTCTAACTTCTCCAAACCCATTTTTTCCCTCCGAAAATTCCCTATAAATCCCCATTGATTTCACATCTCTAAACATTCAACCATCATCTTTTACCCTTCCATTTCAAATTCCATCAACAAAAACCCAAAAAAATTCAACCTTTATTATACCCATTTTTCCACCCTCTTCACCATCTTCATCAATGGAGTTCAACGGGATCACTCTTCGTGAAGGACAATCCGGGAATAGGCAGAGGAGACAACTTCAAAAGCTTCAGGATCGAGAAATTCTCTCGACGAGGTATGTCGACGATTCTTGCTTGCACACTTTAGGGGTCCATCATAGTGTTTTTCATTTGTTATAATTTGTAGGTTTAAGCATTATTTTTACCGCAAGAGAACCCACCTATGAGAGGATGACGGTTGAATTTTTAAGTTCATTGGTTTATACCGTCCGTCCCGACACTGCTAGCACAGTCGGTACTGTGCATTTTAGACTGTTTACTGTTGAGTATGAGTTCAGTACCGATGAACAAGCAGGTCTATTGGGATTCCCTCATGGGGAGGGTGCTGTTTGTGAGGCTCCTTCTAGTGCTGAATGGTCAGTCGAGGTATTCTCCTTCTGGCGCAGGTTGTCAGATACTATTGCTGATTCCTTTAAGGGATTACTCGCCTCGACCATTCATAACCCGGCCATAAGAATTTTCAGATATCTTTTGGCATGCTCTATTTTTGGCCGAGAGAATCAAAACAAGGTTAATAGCAAAGAACTTTTGTTCTTGCAAGGATGCCTCACAAATATTAGAATCAATCCGGTCCCATTTATGATCGTCCACATGTGCTTAACGGTAAATAAGGGTGGACCGATAGTTTTTGGCGGATTGATTACGTCTATTGCTCGGGCGCTGAATTTAAATGATGAGATAGCTACCTTGGAACCACTGCCCCCTCACACAATTAATTTGAAATTTCTGAAAGACATGAAATTGTGCCGATCAAGGAGGGCTGGTGGTTATGAGTTAATGATTCACGGGGTAGCCATCGAATCGATTGTTATACCATGCAGTAGACGTACAAATGTACGATTCGAGAGGAACTGGACCTATGACCTTACTGCACCACCTTTTCTAAGTCCAATTCCTCCTAATGACCATGACAACGAGGGGCCCGACACAGATGATGAGTATGACCATAGAGAGCATGTGTCCCCCCCTCGTCCTACACAATCACACACCGCACCATCTGCTTCTAACACTTTTGCAGGAGCTGCTCCCGGATTTTATATTACGGAGGAGATGTGGCGAGACCATATGGCTAGAGAAGCACGGCATGAAGACCTGGTCTCTTCCATTCAGCAACAGATGGCGGACCAAATGAGCTTTATGCAAGAGTCGCGGCAGAGAGCAGACCAGTCTTTCGAGACCATCTCCCGTACTCTGCTTGCGATCACCAATGAGAAGTCCCGTCAACAGCAGTATAATCATCAGCACTTTCAGCTTATGGAGGCCACTCAGGGTTCCATCTTAGGTAACCTTCGTGAGGTGAAAGCTGCTCAGACAGACTTGATGGCTAGGATGGACCAGCGAGACCGTCACCGTAGCAGATCCCGTCATTCCGAGCATCCAGCACAGGGCGGCGAGGGCACCAGCGGTCCTCACTAGTTTTGCCAGGTTCCTTTCTCCTTCGCTTACTTCGAAACATTGGGGACAATGTTCGTTTTAAGTGTGGGAGGAGATTTCATCGTTTTTATCTTTTTTCCATCATTTTAGTAGTTTATTTTTATTTCCCTTCAGTTATTTACTTTTGTTTCTGTTTTAGGAAATGCATGTGTTTGAAGAGTCACTAGTATAAGTATGTTTTTGGTTCACCTTCATTTTTTTTTCCACATTTTTAGCCCCAATAAAATTTTCTTTAGAAAATAAGTGTTGTTCTGAAGTTTTTTTTGGACTTTAAGACAGGTTCGAGTTAGGATGCGGTGACTTGGGAGAACCTTTGAAACATCAGTATCGTCCTTACACCATGAACTTTGTAAATATAAGAATCACACCTGAAACCCCATGTACCATGGCCCTAATTTCATTTCAAAATCATCCTTAGTAGTTTATTTCAGCAATCAGCTCCGACCTAAACATGTTCTAAGTAGGAGACCGACGAATATAAGTGACTGATCTGAGTGCACTTTCAAAAAAAAAAAAAGAAAAAGGAAAAAAGTAATAAGATGTTTAACTTGCTCATTTCAGTTGGTTCAGAGGTATCTGGCACTGAACTCGGTAGGGCGAATTACGATCCGATCCCTCACAACTGCACTTGAGAAGAATAAAAGGATTTTACACAGTTCCCTGTGCCAGAAATCCGGTATGAAAAGATCAGAATCACTAACAGGTCACTCTACCATGAAGCATGTACGGAAAACGGGCTTAATGTGATTGCGCTTGAATGAAAAGGACTCAAAAGAGATGGAAAAGGAAGGCCTAAGTATTGTGGGATATAATGGGTAGATTAGTATAGGAGCGAAGTTTATGTCCGTATTTTCGGGATTAGTGTCATCACGATGCCCTTGGTTCACTCAGTTAGTACCGACCGCTGCATCCAGACTCGGACTTAGAAGCCCTTTTTGTCCAAAATCTTCGATCGACACTGATTTTTCTTCTGAGCTTTAAATGTTTTGCTTGAGGACAAGCAAAGGTCTAAGTGTGGGAGAATTTGATGACACTAAATTATACTGTATTTTCGACTCTGATTTCACATGCATATTAGTTGTTTTTCTATTTTTATGCTTTGTTATTGTTATGTTTTCCTTTGTTTTCAGGTTTTCAATAAAATCGAGGTCCCAGACAGGAAAGGATGCAAAAGGAGCAAGAATTCCAGTTTGGCAGCAAATTGGTCTTGTCGCTTCTCTTGTCGCGGGCGCCCTAGGGTAGGCGACGATGTGTCCCATGATCTCCTCAACTCAACTGCCATGTTCCCACGATCAGCACTCTCCTTTGCCACTTTCTTCTTGTCGCGGGCGCGATGATCCTGTCGCGGGCGCGACCAGGCAAATTGCGTTCCCGCCCATTCTCAAACCAAGGTCGTTTTTGTCCTTACACCACGCCAACTTTGCCTATAAATACTTGTAGAACTCGAATTTTAGGGATCATCCAATCTTAGTTTACTTCACCCTAGGCATAAATTTCACTCTTGTAAAGCGGTAATCTTCTCACATCGAGGAGTTATTGCACTGTGTGTGATCGAGTTTGTAATCAAGTCTTGGAGTGTCTGTAATCAAGTTGGAGCATTTTATTTTCCGTGCATTGTACCAGATTTAAAGACTCCGCTTTAGAGCAGGTTTTATTTTAATCGCATTTACTTTCATTTATTTCTCGCACTTGCTTTATTTTGTTTATTTATTGTCTTGCCTTACTTTTCAATACTTTACTTTTCAAAAGACTTAATTCCATACATGATAAGAATTAACATGACTGTTGTTACTACCATGGCTGGCTAAGTTTTAGATAGGTAAGAATGTAAAGACCATAACCACCGTAATACGTCTATGTGTTAATAGAAATACTTAAGGGCTGTTTTAATCTTTAACACAAGTTTTCTGTTCCTAAAAGCAATGTTGGGTAAGATCGAAAGTCGTCCAACAATTTGTAAACCTGTTTAGTTCTCAACTGATCAAATACAGCGAAAGCGCTTTGCTCAGTTGAGTAGGGATTTTTAACACTTTAGAAAAGAGGGCTTTAAAACTATTTTCGGACGCGTTAGTGGGATTAGAATCTGGTTCATTTCGAACCTCTTTAGTTTAGAAATTTCAGGTCAAAATACTTTTCTATTTAGTCTAGAATTTGCATTTCTTAAAAGTAAGTTTTCTATGACTCTAACGCAATGCGCGCCTTTTTATAAGTGACAATAAAGGGGTTAGTTTAGAGGGTAAACTTGGTTCTGACTACGCGAAAGCGACAGTTCCTGTTAAATTGAATTCTTTTCTTAAAATAGAAGATATTGTCCGTAAGTAGTTCTGTCGATGAATATAGAAATATTATCGGTTATGAGAATTACATTCAAGCCTATTGTTTTGTCTGAATTTTATTACCTCGTCATTTACTTTTATTTATTTTCCTCTGCATTAGTAAACCCTGAATTGAACTGCCTTAGATAAGCACTGTAACAAACAAAAATCGTTAGATCGACATTTGGTCCCTGTGGATACGATAACTTTTTATATTACTCTGACGCGATTCGTGCACTTGTGAATACAACGCATCAACCTCAATCGCACCCACAAAACGAATACAACCTCAATTGTACCCGCAAAGGAAGACTGGCCTCAATCACTCTACCCACAAAGAAAATACGAATACGACCTCAATCGCACCCACAAAAGGAATACAACCTCAATTGTACCCGCAAAGGAAGACTGACCTCAATCACTCTACCCACCAGGAAAACACTAATACGACCTCAATCGCACCCACAAAACGAATACAACCTCAATTGTACCCGCAAAGGAAGACTGACCTCAATCACTCTACCCACAAAGAAAACACGAATACGACCTCAATCGCACCCACAAAACGAATACAACCTCAATTGTACCCGCAAAGGAAGACTGACCTCAATCACTCTACCCACAAAGAAAACACGAATACGACCTCAATCGCACCCACAAAAACGAATACAACCTCAATTGTATCCTCAAAGGAAGACTGACCTCAATCACTCTACCCACGAAGAAAACACGAATACGACCTCAATCGCACCCACAAAACGAATACAACCTCAATTTTACCCGCAAAGGAAGACTGACCTCAATCACTCTACCCACAAAGAAAATACGAATACGACCTCAATCGCACCCACAAAACGAATACAACCTCAATTGTACCCGCAAAGGAAGACTGACCTCAATCACTCTACCCACAAAGAAAAAATGAATACGACCTCAATCGCACCCGCAAAACGAATACAACCTCAATTGTACCCGCAAAGGAAGACTGACCTCAATCACTCTACCCACAAAGAGAAAAAAAAAATGAATACGACCTCAATCGCACCCACAAAACGAATACAACCTCAATTGTACCCGCAAAGGAAGACTGACCTCAATCACTCTACCCACAAAGAAAATACGAATACGGCCTCAATCGCACCCACAAAACGAATACAACCTCAATTGTACCCGCAAAGGAAGACTGACCTCAATCACTCTACCTACAAGGAAAATATGAATACGTCCTCAATCGCACCCACAAAACGAATACAACCTCAATTGTACCCGCAAAGGAAGACTGACCTCAATCACTCTACCCACGAAGAAAACACGAATACGACCTTAATCGCACCCATAAAACGAATACAACCTCAATTGTACCCTCAAAGGAAGACTGACCTCAATCACTCTACCCACAAAGAAAATGTGAATACGACCTCAATCGCACCCACAAAACGAATACAACCTCAATTGTACCCGCAAAAGATAACCAACATAAAGTGGACTTCGTTGGGGATAGCGTGAAACAAAACTTCTGGTTTAAACCACCCCTACTGAGAAAAGGAAACTGGAAAACAAAATATGTCAAGCGAGAACTGACTACCAGGCAAGAACTGGATTTCACAAAAGAGAAAGGCCAATCAAAGGCAAACTTCTAACGGACTCACGATCCACAGATAAGATGACTCTGCTGGGGAAAGGAGAAGTCTAAATAAAAGAATCTTCCGGGGAGCACAAGTATGAGGAACGTATCCCTCCAAAATCTCCTGAGTTATGCCATATCTGCTGGGAAAGAGAACTGGCAAGGAAAGCATCAAATCTGGCTTATGCTTCGAATGCAAATGTTTGAATTTTGCCGTAATGCTCCACACGAAGTGGAAATGCTACGCGTTTGAGGATGCAATGCAAATGCTTATGATATGCAAGAGGGGTCCCTCCAGCAAAATAAATGCTAGAGAGAAAAGACCAATTTAGCTGGGTACGACAAAAATAAATTATCCTCTGAATCCAAGAACTCTGCTGAGAAGGATCACGCTGACCGACCCTTTGGATCAACAACTTCTACTGCGGATGAAATTCCAAAAGAACATCCACACTACCGGGGATTACACCTGTCCTTTACTGAAGGTAACCTCGAACCTGAGATTCCTCCTCTGCTGGGGGAGTTGAGAATGAATGCCGATAACGGAACCGGAAGTCTGTTACTGAGGATTACCAACAACAGATGGGCTTAGGACCTGCTAGGGGATGCCGGCCCATAATACCATCCTGCTTGGGGAAAACAGTCCAATATACCATCCTGCTTGGGGATACTGCTGAACCTAGCCTGCTGATGGGGAGAATGACTTTACTCCCACCTTGCTGGGGACTAGAATATGACATTGTCGGCGAAATCACGCTTCCTGACTGGATGGGGGAAGTGAACACCCTGATTCTGTGGGGAAATGACGTCTTGATCCGGAGAAAATACTTCCCAAGTCTTCTGCTGGGGAAGGTCTGCTCTACTGAGGAAAGGTGCAATCTCAATGCTGGGGAGAGCAACCCTACTGGGGAAGTATGATCCTGTTGCCACTCAACCTGACATGTCTCTATGTTCATAAACGGCCCTTTGAACTCTCCACTTGCCCCAGACCACCAAGTCTAATGGAAGAAATCATCTCAAGAGGATTTTACAGAAGACCGGGCGTTCGCACTGCCCCAGGGTCTTCAAACTCTTGGAGAGATTTATCATATCTCAACATAACTGCCCCAGTCTTCATAATCCATGAAGTACATTACCTCGAAAGGGATTGTAATGACTCGAAAATACTCTGTCCCAGTATTCTGAACTTTGAGGAGGTGTTTTAAATTAACCGTTTTCGGGAGTGGACAATTCCTCACGCTCTAGAGGAGGCCTGCCCTAAGTCTTGAAGGAACTTTTTCCCCTGACTGATCTTACAAAGATTTGTCAAATCGACCTGATTGCCCCTGTTTGGTTGCTTTAGGGAGAGTTTTCAGGGTGACTGCTCCATATTAGCTGCATCTTATCACCATTTATCGGGAACCTCCAGGCTGCGCACAGTCTCTTGGCCACATATCCCTTGACATGATCGTCCTTCGGAGTTTTCACCACATCAACTTGGCGTGATCGAGCTTCTCGACTGTCGTTCATCGTGTAAGCCTCTTTTGATGTCAAACACATGCAAGCAGAAAATGTTTATTATGAGAATGACAATTATAATGCAACACTCATGTTAACCTTGAAGTTTTATTGAAAATGCGTCGCCAAGCCTTGTGAACGAATCACTAGCTGGGATGCGACCTTGATTTTTGAATGGCAAAACAATGCGCACATGCAATACCAACAAATCTTATTAGCACAACTCGTAGGAGTCAGGAACGCTATCCTGTTGAAGTACGCTTTCGGAATAAACCCTGTTTCAATTAGGACTTTTAAGGGTTGTAACGTGGTCTAGTTCACGGTTTCAGAAAAAGGATTTATGGCTCAAAATTTATCGGTGCCCACCCACTCTTTGTGATGTTCTCCAGTCATATGTTCAGTTAATCTGACACAAATGCTCGTCTTTCAAAAGGTCTATGATCTTTAAGGAACCCATGCAACTAATGGTTTGATACCTAAGGAGGCTTTGGAGTGACAGTCACCCCTTTTTATCTTTTGTGTCTGTAATCACACGAATTTGTTCTTATCGAGGATTTTCTTTTGTAATCCTTTTCGCTTTTCGCTTTTTCTTTCTTTTGCTTTTTTTTTAATCCCTAATTTTTGCCTGGACTGACACTTTTGAGTTTTTCGATTTTGAAGTCCAGCGGGATGCCCTAACTTTTGCCTAAGTCGCTTGTTTTCAAGTTTCGACTTAGCGGGCTTTCCCTTTTTTTTCTTATTCCCCTTTTTGAACAAAGCGTGTGACACTGGTCGTCTTACTTGCTTGAAAGGGTTGTGACTGCCTCACTCCTTGATTGTCGATGGATAACCATTGTGGTCTCACATCTCTTGACCTCTTGACGGTGGGATAGAAGGTAATGGATCCTCAGATGCACACTCTCCTTGAAATTTGAACGCTCGGTCAAACTAACTGACGCCTACCCTGCCCCTGGGTTAAGTATGAGGGTTTTTTCATACGAAAGGAACTCCTACTTCAAGGCTCAAAGGGGTTAACGAGGGTCTATCTCCCTTATATCTCCAGTGTTGAGGGATTTGAAACAATGCCTGTACATCCTCAACAGGGTTCTATCCTTGAACATACAACCAGAGATTTTGCGTTTTCATCTCATCATCCTCCCTCAAGAGTTCTAGACAAGAAAATTGGTATTGCAGTGCATATAAACATTTAAGAGTGAACACGAATGGATTACTTCAAGAAAAACATGCTTATTGTATTATGATTGTCATTCAAAAGAAACAAACAAGTTTCTACATGCATACAATGCTTTAACAAGAAATGAAAAACTACAAATGAAAATGCAGTAAAGAAACTGAAGATCGCCATCGTTGAGGAGACTCGGCTCAGTCTGGACTTATTATTTCTGATGATGCTCTTGCAATCTGATGCTTACTCTGACAAAGAAGCTTCAATCCAAAGGGGTACCATCTGGCGTGATGACCTTCGAGTCGATCAAGTCTTGCACCTTGTGCTGGAATACATTACACTTATCAATTATATGCCCAAACGTTCCCGAGTGGAACTCGCACCTAGCAGTCATGTCATAATCCGGAGGAATAGGGTACGGTACCGGCGTGGTACTCATCGTTTGAATCAGAGAGTTCTTGAGCAGGCGAGCAAACAACTGACTATAAGGGATAGTAATAGGATCAAATACCCTCTTGGGCCTTCTTGGTCTCGGTTGCCCCTGCTGCTGATAATTCTGTCGTCGATGCTGATTTGGGCGCCCCACCTGCGCTTGCACTTTCCTTTCCACATTTGACTGAGGCACAAACAAAGGTTGCTGACGTAGAGCTACTGCAGCAAAAGGTTGTGGAGAAAGTCCATGACATGAGGTGGATCCTGCAAAAGGGGGAGGAGTCTCCACTTCTTTTGCAACAATTGGGGTAAAATCACCTTGTATACTCACGCCGCCCGACGTGAATTCAATTGCCCCTGCATCAATCAAATCCTGGACTTGGTGCTGAAAGGCCCTACATTTCTCCACAGTATGCCCTGGTGCCCCAGAATGGAAATCACAATGGGCTCTTACATTGTAGCCTGGTGGGGGATTACCAGTGAGAGGAGCCAAAGTCCTTTTCTGTACCAGTTGCAACTGAAGGAGATGCTGCAATAGTTGAGAATATGGCATAGGGAGTGGATGAAAAACTCTTTCAGACTGCTTAGGTCTCTGTGCACCCTTTTTATTCTTAGGCTTATCTTGGGAGATAAGACCTGGTTGTTGTTGGGAAAGTTCTGGAACTTCAGCTTGTGGAAGAGATTCACGAAGCAATCCACGATTTAGATCAAATTCCAAAGAGATTGGAGGAGTAAGGACCTCTGTCGCGGAAGCGAGCACATGACTGTTTTCTTTCTTTAACACTGTTTTCAAAATATCCATGACCAAACCCATCTGAGTCTTCATCTGATTGACCTCCTCCCTCAGCATCTTCTGGTCTTGTAGAAGAGTTTGCATATTCCCTATAAGCTGCCCCATCTGAACCTTCATTTCAAGCGTCTCCGCACGGAGTTGTTCCATGGCTATCCTCTGGTTATCACAGACTGAGTAGAATACCGATGAACTGGCTAATCAATCCTGTACTGCGGAGGAGAGCAAAGTAAGAACACCAGAGATAAACACCTGTCATGCAAAATGATTATGCAAAATGATTATGAATAATGATTATGAATATGCAAATGCAAATGAACATGTTTGAATATTCGCAGGGCGATCCACCCCTTGATTCCAGTTTAACAACAAGATAGAACGGAACTTATGCTCATATATTGAGAAAACCAGAGGAAAACCAAATGTCAACAATCAAAAATCCAAGATAACAAGTCTGAACACAATAATCATAGATCCCAACCAACAAGCCTGGCGGTGGTCCAAATAATGAAAGAAAATAGAAAACTACGGCATGTCATCAAAGTCCACAAGTGTCAATCCCCCCATCCATTATGCTTTTTGCTCCAGTCTTGAATTTCCTTGAACAGCTTTTTGGTGTTGGGATGCTTCGGTCTCTGAATTAGCTCTTGATTGAGAACGTCTCTCCTATACATGATCCCTTCCAAGTATCAGCAATGCAACTTCCAAGCGCCTTCTCCAGAAACACCATCCATGCTAGAACCCTCATTTCTAGGTCTCTTCACATCAGGTTGGATCTTCAGTTCCTCTATGGAGGCTAGGCTTCATTGAGTCGACCCTCGACTGCTTGTCTCTGGAATACCCCTGATAGGATCTCAGCGTCTTTCTTCTTGAGCTTCAACTTCAATTGATCAATCTGAGCTAGATAATCGTCTTCCTTTCGCTTATTCTCAGCCATTGCAGTGTCTCGGTGAGCATTGAACCTGTGAATTTTTAACAAAGCCTTGTCCAATTCCTCCTTCTTAGACTCGAGAACCTTACTGATACCCTCTAGAGCTTGCTTCATCCTTTGTCTGGATGTGACCTTGTCAGCTAGCTCCTTTTTTTCCTTAGCGAGAAGCTCTGTCTTCAACTTGGCGATATGAACTGCTTCACCCCGCTCATGTTTCAACTGGTAAATCTCTCTTTGTAGCTCACTGTTTTCTTCTCGTAGCTTTTCCTTTTCAGCCCACAACTTGTTAAACTTCTCTGTCTCAACTGTGGTAGAAGGCTCAATCAGCAAGGGGTAAGATGGTGGTTCTTTGGAGAATGGCAAAAGCTCCATCTCTACCCTTTTCTGAATCCAATCTTCGTACGCAGGAAAAGTTCTGTTGTTGCTCTTCCCAAAGGAAATCTTCCCCTTCTTATGACGATCTTCCCAAGTATTCGCAGCTTCTTTTAACAGTTATGGATTGATTTCCCCACTCAGATATAAAGATTCTTGGACCTCCTCGTCTCTTGGTGGCTCTTTCAAGGCATACCCGAATTGCCTAATAGCAAGAATAGGGTTGTAGTTAATTCCCCCTTTTCTTCCTATTAGAGGCACATTTGGGAGACCTCCACAACTAATCATGATATCTTGGCCCAACAAGTCACGGTTAACCCAAATTAGATTATTTGCTCTCAAGCCCATCAATCTTTTGGACCACTCCAAAGTTCCTTGAGTATCTACAAATGCCCCAGATGTGGGAAGACGATCAGCAAACCATTTGTAGAAGACTGGTGCACAAAAATAAAGGGGTTCTCCCCTCCTCTTCTCATTCTTATAATGCACTGAATAGTACATATCTCCAAGCAAAGTAGGTACCGGATTCTTCATGGTAAATATCCGGACAGCGTGCATGTCCACAAAATCCTTCATATTTGGAAACAACATTGTTCCATAGACACACATAGCCAAGATGGCGTTGAAAACTGACCAACATCTAGCCTTAGCATACACAGCAGCCTGTTCTATCAAAAATTTCACAAGAAAACCTTTACACCCCCCCCCCCCCTTACTAGCAATATTATTTTTCAACAAAGATGGATCCAAATGCAAAGCCTTGGAGACCCTTTCTAAATTAGGAAGTTCTTCAGAAGGATAGAAAGGAGCCTCTTCTTTAATAGAAACATCCAGGATGAGAGCAAATTCCTCCAATGTCGGAGCCAAAAGATAATCAGTGAATAGAAAACAGCGCATGTGAAGGTCATAGAATTGCACCAGAGTGTGCAAAGCCCTATACTCGTATTCAGTGATGTTGCGAGCAAAATTCAGAATTCTTCCATACTCTCCTCTAAAGCCTGCCAATACCCCGGGTTCTGTCATAGACACAATCTTGTGAACAGTATCCAGAAAAAGTGATGGGAACTTGTACACTATGATGTTCTTTCTCTTCTCAGTACTCATCCTTAATAGTCTTCAAAAACCAGAATCAAAGTTAGGATGCGACCCTGCAAATGAACAAACATGTTAGGATGCAGAATGATGATGCAAATGCACACATGGGATCAAGGATGCCACACAGACTGGACAACTTTTGCACTGAACCACTGTATAATCTCAAAGGTCTGCCCAAATACCCAGAATAATCATAATACCACACTGATAAATCTGCTGATCAGAAAACCGGGTATGTTGAAGGTCAAGGTTACCTGCAAACCTGTAAACACCCTGCCCTCTCACGTGTGGGTACTAGAAAGCCGAGGATCCTCAATATCACGGGCTCTCAGGTCGAGAAATGATGATACGTTCACCATTTCTGGTTTGGCATCATCACCAATCGAGGAGGCCTCAACTGATTCCCCTCAAAAGAAAACATCCCATGGCAAGTCCTCAGCTTCGGCACTGAGGTCGAGAAGCAATAGTACATTCATCCCTCGGGGTAAAGTACTATCGCCAATCGAGGAGTGCTTCCACTGATTCTTTCCCAAAAGGAAACCCTATAGCAAGTTCCCAGCATTGGGTCCTCGGATCGACATGTGTAATGGGTTTGCCATTTCTGGTCTGCCATTATCACGTCTCGGGAGGAGTGTCGTTACTGATTCCTCGGGAATGGTCTCCAGAGTCGACAGTTTTCTAGGTTACATTCAATCATCTGCACCAATGCGCAGGATAGAACATTACCAAAGAGAACCTCGTCTGGATGTGGAGTTTTCATGTATACTACGTCTGGCCAAATGCCACACAAGTCACACTACTTGCCACGCTAATCCTACGTGTATGCTCAAGCCTGGGTATTGGGCTTATCTCTCAGAACTCCCAACCCGCCAAACAGAAAAACAGTGCAGCAGCTGATAATAATATGCAATACAGAAAATGAGGTAAAGATAAAATACAACAAATAAATCAAAACAAAGAACAAAACACCCAAAGAGAACAAAGACAACCAAGCGCTAGGATTGACTCGCTTAGGGATGGGCCAGCATAGGTTAACCAGAGTCCCCAGTAGAGTCGCCAGCTGTCGCTCCCAGGATTTTCATCCAGGTACAAACGCGAAAGTGGCGCGGAAAACAGAGTCGCCAGCCGTGTAAATTTATCCCAAGAGAGGGAAAGGGAACACCGCATAAACCTGAGGAAGAGGGAAAGGAATGGTCATCGCAACCATAGCCTGGGTTCGGGAGTCGGTTACGCGAGGGGAAGGTATTAGCACCCCACGCGTCCATCGTACTCGATGGGATCCACGCTTGTTGTCTATTCTAAGGGTGAGTTATCCTAAAATCTATGGCTGCACTAAAACGGGGAAGGGAAAACAAAGACAGACTCGGTAGGACGTCGTCGTCCTAGGCCTACGTACCCCCTTTGTGCAATGGGGAATTCAGAGTCAATGTAGTTCGGACCAAGTTCTTTTTGTGTTTTTTATGAGCGACGTTAAGTTCGCGTCTGGCAGTTAGGGTCGATGCCTATTTGCGACTCAGACGGAAAGTAACGTGCCCTTTTTGAAAATAGCCTTTAGTTTGACAATCCCGCAGGATAAAAAAGGTTTGAAGTTTGTTTGTGTTTTTTAGGACAGAAGTGGCTTGAGTTAGTTTATGACTTAACTTGAACCAAAGTCTGTGACACTGGAACGAATGCGTCGTATGGTCGTCCCCAATGGGACGTATGCTCAACACTCTAGAAGAGAGAAGGGGGACCCCTCAATCTTCATTTCCTATGTTTAAGGCTCGTGTGCAAGGCAAGTTGACCTTATTAAGTATCTTAGAGATGTTTTAAGATGAGAAGAGAGACTCAAGAAAAAAGAAAAAGACTACCGGGAAAAAATCTATCCTAATGTTATCATGCAAAGATGGCCCTAAGGGGAGGTTTGGAGGGAGACTATCCTATGGAATTTAGTCCTAATGTTATCATGCGAAGGTGGCCCTAAGGGGAGGTTTGAGAACAACCTAAACCTAAAGAAAAGAAAAGATGAGAGAAAGAAAGAATGAGAGTGGACATGGATAACTGTCCACACCCTTAAATAACTTACCTCAGCCTCTGCATAAAAGGTTAGTACAAACAGATATAGGTGACAATAAAACAAACGAAACTTAAACAAATCACAAACCAAAGAGTGATGGTTATAAACCAAATGAAACTCAACCAAGACAGAATGTGGATGACCTAAACATGGATTATGAAGTCAAAGAAGCAAACCCAAATGATGGCACAAGTGCCTTCTCAAACAAGTAATCAGACATGATCAAGGATGTGCATAAAAGAAGACCTCAAACAAAGAGCAATCTTATAATTAGCAAAGCATCTTCTAAAATTACCAAATTAAAACCCAAAACACCTCAACCAGATACAAACATCATATTAAAAACCCATGCCAAAATTCCCCAGATAGGTCACTCAAACAATTATGCAAATTCAAATGAGAAATATGGTTCAATACGCAAAAGAAAAGGACTAAAATGCAATATGAAAAAGTTTTAAAAATGAGAGAAAAATTTTTTAATGACATTCAATATGTTGATGAAACAATGCAAAAAGAATGAGTTCAAAATGTTTTATGGATGATGATAAATAAATATTACAATGCAATGTGTGCAAAAGGAAACAAATTCAAAAAGAAATTATTAAAATAATTAATTCAGACGCCAAAAATAAAATAAAATAATAAAATAAAATTTGGGAAAATTTTATAAAACTATACATATGATTCATGAATTTTTTGGGAATTTTTTAATGCACAAAACTATTTTTTAAAATTAAAAATGAAATGCAATAATAAAATAAAAATGAAAATAAAGAAATAAGCATGGGGGTGTATGCAACAATAACTCACGTTGAAAATGGTAACTGGGCTTAACTGGGGGGTGTGGAAAGCAAGCCCAACCCAAAATCCATCAGAAAAAACAAAAAAAGACAACACGTGAACCCAGTCAACCACGTTGACTCCATACTCACCTTTAAACCAATCTAACGCATGGCATTCAGTCAAATAAACAGAAAGTATTCATGATGAATGGTGTAGATCCACACGCCCTCACTAACAACGATGCACATTCACACACAAAAACAATCAGAAAATTAAAAGGGCACCTGATAAGGCACACCGTATCATTAATGTGTTGGCATTATAATAACCACGTGATTCAATCAACGCCTCAGATTAAGCCAAACAAAAGCATGGTAATAATCATGGAACGTCAAACACATAATTAATAAAATAAAACAAATTTTTAAAAGACATGAAAATGTGAGGGCCACACGATGAAGCAAGCGGACGGTTAGGATTTCATCCCCTACCTCTTAGCCCTAATTCCACCGGCGATCAGGCCAGACGCCGGAGCCCTAGCTCCGGTCGTCACTTCCGGCCACCTGCAACAAAAAGGATACCAGAACATGCAAACGAATATACATTCTTGACCAGAATTTGATGAGGATCAACAATATCAAATTATTTTTCACAAACAACCATCACATAAAGAGAATCGAACGAAACAAGTTAGGGTTCAAAAAGTTCAAACTCATCATACAAACAATATAAACGTCCAAACTCAAAACAAACTATATCAGGATTATCAGTGAACATCACACATCATTATGCGCATCAAAAAGAGGAGTTTTAAGAGCATGCAAATGATCACTAACCTGAGATCAAGCAATCTGTATCCTTGCCTTTAGCTTCCAACGATGGGTGGTTTGTGCTCTATGGATTCCAAGGATGAAGACTGTGAAAGAATTTCTCCCAAAGCCTTTGTGGATTGTGAGATTTGAATGAGAGAAGGATTAGGGTTCACACTTGAAAATATCCACCAAATAACGTGTCCTCTCTCTAACCAGTGCATGAGTAAGCTTAAATACCTAGGGTTAATCCACTGATAATCACTTGGGCCTTGTTAATTCCTCACTTAATGAGTTTAGAGTGATTTTGGAAATTTGCATAATATGAGATACACCCTCCTCCATGCATGTACATCCAAACCCTTGATGATGGATCACTTATTTAACAATTTCTAATCACACCTGAATTGGATTTGGGCCTTGAGATGTCTTGGTTCATGAGTTTTCAATGATTTTGCAATTTTGCATAATGGAAAATAAGTGATGAATAAACCATGGATCCACTTGATTCAAAGGCCAAAAATGATCCTTATGGATTGTTCTTTGATGTTAGAATGTGAAATGAAGCAATGGAACCAAATATAGGTCACTATGTCCCAAAATGCAAAAAGTTGTGAAAATGGAATCATGAGAAACCCTAAAAACCACCTTGCCTCCTTTTGGTCATAACTTGAGTTTCACATATGATATGGAGACCATCTAGTACTTGTTGGAAAAGAGAGAAAAAGACCTTCAACTTTCATGTTTGAGGAAAATTCAATTGAAGCTTCTTTGATGATGAAAATTCAGGGTGAAAGTAGTGTAAGAACTTGCCCAAAATGGAAACTTTCAAATTATAGGTCATTTCCAAACTTAGTAACTTTTGTACCAACCCTTGATTCTTGATAAATGGTATGAAACTTGACCCTTGAAGACCATATGAGGATGTTAGACCTTGAAAACCTTGAAGAGAACCTCAAAATTTCACAGTTGACTTCCCTTCTCACTGTTGACTTTTCCCCAATTCTCCTGATTCCCAATCCATTGGCCAATTGAACTTCTCATGAACCAAACTGATGGACAATCTTCCACTCCTAGATATTTGAGGACCCAAGGAATACCATGGAATCAAGTCTTTCCCAAAAAATTAGAAATAAACTGACTTTATAGCAAACCCTAATTTTGGTACCCTCAGTCTATGAGGAAATAGCACAGTCTCCAAATCCAAATTCCTCTGAATATGATGTGTATCCTCTCCAACAAAGATAAGATATGCCATTTGGTGATGATAAAAACCCAAGAAGCTTGCCCATTGGAGTAATAAACCCAAGAATCTCAAAACCCTAATTTCTGCACTGGTTAGGAGAGAGTGATCCACTTGAGATCTCTTGGACAATATAAGGACTCTTGCTTGACCCTTTGAGGAACATCTTCTCCTCTTGACCTGCCTCAGGTACCTTGACCCCATGCTAAGAACCAATGGTATGCACACATGATAATGCAAAAATGAAATGAAACATAAGCCAGTTAGTACTAAAGGTAGGAGAGCAAATTTTGGGGTGCTATACTTGTAAAAGGGGTAACCATAAAAAACTTAGAAATTTTCTAAGTTATGGAACAAAGTGGCTACGGTACCAACTTCCAAGGATCATAACTTGTGATCCAAACAACCATTTTGGCTGATCCAAAGATGGATTTGTAGCTCTCATGGGAAACTTTAAAAGTGTCAACTACACCTCATTCCAATTCCTCATGGATTATAAGTTATGGAGTGACCAAAATGACAAAAACACAAAAATGGCATTTTTCCAACACTTAGTGAAATTTTCACTAAGTCAGAATCTGTTTCACTTTTTTCAAAATGTAGGGGCATTTTTCACTTGGATCCAAATAGTGTCAATACAAACTATGATCACGCATATGTTTTATCATATAAAAGTTATAACAGTGGCAATATGCCTTGCTGCAATTGTCATGGCAAGGCAGATTTGTGCATTTTGCTCGATTTGATCAAATTGCACAAATGACAAACAAGTTTATCCATTTGAACACCTCAGGGGGGACCAAGGAGGAATAAACACTGATCCATAAGCCTCCCAAGTCTTTGGAACTAAAAGTAGCATGCCAAACCTAAAAATGCCTAAAAAGGGGACAAGACTCCAATTTTGTTTTGGAGCATTCAATGGATGAACCAAGGTGGCATGAACTGAGCCTTTTCCAACTGAATGAGTCAAGGATGATCTCTGAACTAGGGAACCAAAGGCCTGTGCTCTAACCTCTAGTCAATGGCTAGAGGAGACTTAAGATTCCAAAGTGATGCAATTGGACAATGAGTTGCTGCAGTTGTCATTCAATATTGCTTGCAAAACAAACTTGCTCTACTATAAATAGAGCTCATTTGTGCTACAACACTTGCCTTTCTCAAAATCATCTTCTCACTCTCAAAAATGCCTTTCTTAGCAAGTCACTATCGAATTTTTTAGTAGAGAGCAATTCCACTCAAACCAATTGCTCTAACACCTCATAAACATCATATGTGAGCTGATCAAACCCTAAACACACAATTGTAACACTGATTTCTCAGAATCAACAGCCAGTTGCTCAAGTTTTCAACCAAGTTGCAGTTGAGATGCCATGAAGTGATCCAGCCATTTCCAATCGAGTCCAAGTATTCAAACACACACCATATGGTGTGGGGAAGCTGTTCAGATCATCACAACTCATCTGTAACACCTCCAACTCAAAAATCACATTGCTCTTGCTGTCACGACCTTCAAGTAAGCCTAAACTTGGTCATCTCTTAATCTATGCATATTTCCTCGCACAATCTTTTGCCAAATGTTATAATCATGCATAGAATGTTTCCCCTCAATTAATTGCATTGTTTGAATCGTGTATCAAAATTCTCAGCCTTCAAGCAAATTTTAGGGTTCTTGAGGTTTTGTCTTGATTTCTTATTCCATGCTTAAAATAAATGAAATTAAAGACCATAGACATGATCGTGAGGTGAAAACGAGCAGATTAATATGTGGATTGTGTGATTCCATCAAGTATTCAGTGAGATTGGATAGAAAATGCAAATCTGAGCAAAACTCCCTTCGTGCGTGTTCTTGGCCCGTGTTCTTGGCGCCTTTTTCACAAATTTGAATATTTGAATTTTGTGATTTTATTTAATTGATTCAAAAAATAATTTCTCTCTGAGTTTTAATGATTTTGAGTTGATTCTTTTTTTAATAATTCACAAAAATGTTAAAATATTTTATTTTGCCAAAAATTCCCAAAAATATTATTTATTTCCTATACTTGATATTTTTGTAAAGAATTAATCTTTTATTTGTTTTTTAACATTTAAAATATTTTTTCCTCCTTGATTTTCCAAATTTAATTGGTTTCCAATCATTTTGTGGATATAAACATGATTTTTGAAACATTAATCAAAGATCACCACTCATTTTTCACATGTTTTCAATACTTTTTATTAATTTTTTAACAAAATTAATTCCTTTTTAAACAAAAGTAAGGTTTTGATTAATTCAACCCTCATCAATCATTTTCAAACACTCATGGGCCTCCAATAGAGTGTAAGACCCAACCCCTTTGTAAATAATACCTTTGGGCCTCACACATTGTATAAGTCCCTCTGTATATTTTCAAACGTTCGGCGCGATCGTCGCCTTTTTAACAAAATCAACTGGGCTTCTCCTTGAGCTATAAGACCCATCTTTGTTCATTTTCAAACTCTTTGGGCATCTAATAGAGTGTAAGACCCAACTCCTTTTTGAAACCAAAATGATTTGGGCCTCAGATGTTGTATAAGACCCACTGTGTTTTCAAAAACCTCGGCGCGATCGTCGTTTTCAAACAAATAACCTTGGGCCTCTCCTTGAGTTGTAAGTCCCATCTCTTGTACAAAAATAAATCTTTGGGCCTCTAATAGAGTGTAAGACTCATCCCCTTGTACATAAAAACATTTTGGGCCTCACATATTGTATAAGTCCCTCTGTATAGTTTTTAAAACAATAGTGCAATCATCGTTAAAACTTGGGCCTCTCCTTGAGCTGTAAGCCCTAACAATCTTTTCAAAACACTTTCTCCTTTGATTTTGAATTCAAATATATGTTGTTATCAAAACTTTCTTTAGTTTTTTTGTTGAACAACTAACAAAACAGCATGGAAGCTCTACAACGGATAAGTGTTTATCCGCTTTCATATACCGCTTTCATATATATATAACTGTATTGTGGGGTTGTTTCACTGTAAGTCTTCTTTCACATCCTTTTAAATACTCGTCATATATCAACTGTATATATACTAGTATAGTTATTTAGAGTTTTCCTCGACAACTACGTCTAGAACTAGGTAAAGTCTGTTAGTCACTCTCGAATACAAACAAAACTGGATCCCCATATGATTCCAGATACAGTATTCCCTTCTCTTGGGGTTAAACAATATGGAACAAAGAGAAAAGCAGTATTCTCGGTGAACCTTTTCTCATACTGTCACCCTTAGAAATTGTCAAAGAAACTCTACTCCCCAGAGTTGATATATTCTCCGTGAATAGCATCTCTTGAGTTTCTTCCAAATTCTCAAACTTTCCTGGAATGATCTTTTCTCTGTGAATTGCATTTCTTGAACTTCTCTTGGTTTAGGGACCCACAGGCTTCCTAAAAGCATCCCCGCATCCTCTTGGGCGTTGTAGAAGGACCCTTCGGCTTCTTAAAGGCTCTCATGCCTTCTCTTGGGCTTCGTGCAAGGACCTTCACGACCTCCAAAAGGTATAGGACAGAACTTAGTCATCCTTTGTTAGAGCTGTCTTTCTAAAAAAAGTCCAAACCTTCAGACCAATTTTAGGGTTAATACTTATCCCTTAAACTATTCGGTCTCCTCTTGGGTATCATACAAAAGATAAAACTCTACCAGTAGACTTGGACAGTCTAATTCCCTTTGAGTCTCAAAGACATTCTCAAGTCCCTTTCAAACATAGGAGAACCCCGGATTCTGGATTAATCTCCAGCCGAGTTAGAACTTTGCGGGTTCTAAAACCCCGTCCTTCTCCCAAAATTCCCCAACCCGGGTCAGATAACACTATCTCAAACCAGAGCCTCAAGGTTTCTGATCTATCAATTCCTTTTGCATTCCCTTGCAAAGATTGATTCCCTTCTTGGACCTCCTCTTAGGCTTTGTATAATGATCCTTCCTGAGCGAAGTCAGCCTCCTCTTGGGCTTTATACAATGATTCCCCCTAGAAAATTTAACCTTTTCAGACTCTCTTGTTGAGTCCATCACTTTTCAAGACTCTCTTGTTGAGTCACTTTCCTTTTAGCCTCTATCTCGGGCTTCGTACGAGACAGCAAATCACTCTCTTGTTGAGTATAAAAGACTCTCTTGTTGAGTCAGCCTTTTTAGCCTCCGTCTTGGGCTTCATATAAGACAGATAAAATTACTCTCTTGTTGAGTCAAACCTTTTTAGCCTCCGTCTTGGGCTTCGTACAAGACATATAAAAGCACTCTCTTGTTGAGTCAGTCACTTGTTAGTACTCTCTTGTTGAGTCAACCCTTTTAGCCTCTATCTCGGGCTTCGTACGAGACAAATAATAAACATCCTCTTGTTGGGTCAATAGCCTCCTCTTAGGCTTTGTATAGAGAAATCCCCGGTTGAGTCAATCAACCTTTAAGCATCAAACTTGTGCTTTAATCAAGGCATACGAACATCAACAGTTCCTTTTTAGAGATGACAAGTTCTCTCTCAGTCAAACCTTTTAGCTTCAATCTTGGGCTTTGAACAAGACACAAAAAAACCCTTCAGCTTCATATCTTGGGCTTTGAACAAGATACAAATCACTTTTAGCTTCAATCTTGGGCTTTGAAAAAGACACCAAAACATCTTTTTCCTCCCTTAAAATAGGAGGGAACTACGATCGCTCTGATTTCCCTGTTTCGTTAAACGGGAATAAGTAGGCATAAGATTGTGAAATCTTAGCGAGCATACTAATTAAAAACTCAAAGTCCAGTACCTCCGTCAATCAACCAAAAGCATCAGATCTAACACCTTACCAAAAGCCTCGTAAATAGTCTAGACACTGTATTCTTAAGCAAAATAACCTAAGACAGACCCCCTTTTTATAGCATCTGTAAACCAACAGTCATCTGTTTAAACTCAGTATGTAAGTAGGGTTAATTGGAAACATCTATTTCCCTTCCTTAATCAGCTTCACAGGATAAAAAATGAATCGAACTGTAGTACCAAAGCGATAGTGATTCGAAACCATAAAAATCACCCTACAGTAATGTATGGCATGAAAAATTTTGGTCTTTCTTTGCCCAAGCACCACACCAACGGCATAATCGCTAGCATCACACATCAATTCAAAATTTAAAGTCCAATTAGGAGGAACGATTATGGGTGCGGTGATGAGTTTTTCTTTTAAACTTTTGAAGGCATTTAAACATTCATCATCAAAGAAGAAAGACTTATCTTTGTTGAGCAGATTGTTCAAAGGTCTTGCAACTTTGGAGAAGTCTTTGATGAACCGCCTATAAAATCTAGCATGGCCTAGAAAACTCCGGATTCCTTTGACATTGGTTGGAGGTGGCAACTTCTCGATCACTTCAATTTTAGCTTGATCCACTTCAAGGCCTTTAGAGGAGACTTTGTGGCCAATCACAATCCCCTTCGTTACCATTAAGTTATAGTTTTCCCAATTTAGCGCCAAGTTTGTTTCCACACATCGTTCAAGAAAGGTCTCCAAAATTTTCAAACATAGATCAAAAGACGCTCCAAACACGGAGAAGTCGACCATGAACACTTCCATCGTTTTCTCAATAAGGTCGGAAAAATGGCTTGTACACACCGTTGAAAGGTTGCCGATGCATTGCACAAACCAAAAGGCATCTTCCGGTAAGCAAAAATTCCAAAGGGACAAGTGAGCACCGTCTTCTCATGTTCTTCCGGATCAACCGAGATTTGGTTATAACTGGAATAGCCATCTAGGAAGCAATAAAAATTTTGACCCGACAATCTCTCAAGCATTTGATCCATAAACGGAAGTGGAAAATGATATTTTCTAGTAGCGGTATTAAGCCTCCTATAATCGATACACATTCTCCAACCCATTACAGTTTAAGTCGGAATCAATTCATTTTTTTCATTTCTAATAATGGTCATTCCTCCCTTCTTGGGCACAACTTGCACAGGACTCACCCACGGACTATCGAACATCAGATAAATCATTCCGGCATCCAATAGCTTAACAACTTCCTTTCTCACCACTTCCTTCATAGTCGAGTTCAAACGGCATTGAGGTTGAGCTACCGCTTTGAAATCCTCTTCCATTAAGAATTTGTGCATGCAATAGGCCGGACTAATTCCCTTTAGATCGGAAAGAACCCAACCTATAGCTTGTTGATTCTTCTTCAAAACTTGAATCAAACGGTTTTCCTCTTTGTCAGTCAAAATGTTGCTAATGCTAACAGGTTTGTTACAACTTTCATCAAGGAACACATACTCCAAATTAGAAGGCAACACCTTCAATTCAAGTTGAGATTTATCATCACTCACCTCTTTCTTCAACACTTCCATTTCACTTTCCCATGGTTGTAACTCTTTTAAAGATTCAAGTTCCTTCAAGCACTCTTCAAGTGCCCTTTCTTCCTCAATGGTAAATATTTCAAATAAGTCATCAAGAGTTTTTTCCAAGGGAGATGCTATGTGAACTTGCTTTGAGACTTCCATTATGGCTTCTTCTGTTGCATCAATACGGAAACTATCATGTTTATCTTTGGAATGCTTCATTGCTTCAAAAAGATTGAAGCACACCTCTTTATTTTGAACTCTTACTTTCATAAGGTCATCGTCAACATCAATCATCATTCGAGCGGTCTTCATAAAAAAGCGTCCAAGAATCAATGGAGCATCTTCGTCTTCCTCCATATCAATCACAACAAATTCAACCGGAAAGAAAAATTTATCCACCTTAACCAATACATCTTGAGCCAATCCATGAGGATGAGTTGTAGATTTGTCGGCCAATTGTAATGTCATTCGAATTGCTTTCATTTCAATATTCCCAAGCCTCTTCACAATAGACAATGGAATTAAATTGATGCTTGAGACCAAATCAATTAAGCCTTTGCCAACATAAACATCACCAATCGTTACCGGCAAAGTAACACGCGCCGAATCGACTTCTTTCTTTGGTAGAGTTCTTTGGATTATCGCACTACAACTTGCATCGAGGATAATTGTTTCCGGCTCCGAATATCTTTGCTTTTTTGTAAGAATATCTTTCATGAACTTAGCATATTTAGGCATTTGCTCAAGCGCTTCGGAAAATGAAATGTTGATTTGTAATTGTTTGAATATGTCCATGAAACGAGTGTAATGCCTTGTATTTTCTTTCTTGGTGGGCGCATGAGGGTAAGGTAGATTTTGGATAGGAATAGGATTCACTATCTCCTTCCCCTTTTTGACTCTTCTCTTTTTTTCTTCTATCTTTTCTTTTTCAAGGTTATCCTTTTCAACTATCTTCGCATTTTCTTTTTCAACTTCTTCCTCATCATTCTTTTCAACTACAACCTCATTATCTTTCTCTTCCTCCACAATCTCATCCATTCTCACATCAACATTTTTTTCATTTTTTCTCCTTCCCACAACTCTCTTCCACTCCTAGTAACAATGGCTTTGCAATGCTCCTTCGGGTTGGTTTGAGTATTTGCGAAAAAAGATGGTCCCGGTTATTGATCGGCCAATTGTTTTGCAAGTTGCCCAACTTGATTTTCGAGATTTTTTATCGATGCTTCATTAGTCTGTTGGTTAGCCATGGACATTTGAATGAATTGGTTGAGAGTGTCTTCAAGCTTTGAACTCCCACCTTGAGGTTGTGCCGGTTGATAAGGATTTTGTCTGTATCCTTGTTGATTTTGATAATTTCATCTTGGTTGGTATCCTTGTTGATTTTGATAAGGTTGTTGTTGTCTTTGATAACCTTGTTGTTGATTTTGATTATTCATGTAATTTGCTTCTTCATCAACCGGAGGACAATAGTCAGTGTGGTGATCTCTTTTACATAGCTCACAAACGGCTATTTGCATATTCTTGCTCGGTAAATCTTGCATCTCTTTAATCTGTTGAGCGGGCTTTGACATTTGTTGCATTAACAACTTAACTTGTTGAGATAATAATTCGTTCTGAGCGAGAATTGCATCATTTGTCCCCAATTCTAACACTCCCGGTTTCTTTTGAGATTGGCCATGGTTATGATTCCCTTGATGGTCGTTTAGTGCCATCTTGTCTATGATAGAAATGGCTTCGTTGGCGCTTTTAGTCATTAAAGATCCGATCGCGGTAGCATCCAACAATATTTTGTGAACCATTTGAAGACCATTTCTGAAAATATGCACTTGCGTAAGCTCTTCAAAACCGTGCCCTTTGCATTTTCTAAGTATGGATTTGAATCTCTCCTAAGCTTCGTTGAGAGATTCATTTCCACCATGTGAGAAAACCGCAATCGCCGTTTTCACTTCCATGAAACAATTGTGTGGAAAAAATCGTTCCAAGAACTTCTCTTCTAACATGTTCCAGTCCGTCATAATAGCAGTTGATTGGTCAAGGTACTATTCCTTTTCCTTCCCAATTAGGGAATGCGGAAATAGTCTCTTGAACAAAGACTATTCTTCTGTTTCAGGCGCTCCAGTCGCACCCGCAATTTCATAGAATTTGGTCAAATGAGTAAAGGGATCCTTGTGATCCATACCGGTGAATGGATTCTGGTATAGAAGAGCGAGGATGCCCGTCTTCATTTCAGAGTGCCGACCATTATGGACATTGCGTGCGAACTAAGCCGTATGCCTCGGACTATTAACACAAGGTGTTGAAGCAGGTGGTGGTGGTGGTGCAGCCATGGTTGGCGTTAACTGTGGTATTGGTGTCGAAGTTGAACTTTCTCCTCGTTCTTGTCTTTCTTTAGCAAGTTGCCTCCCCCGTCTAGTTTTGCTATTTGACTTACGCGCAGTTCACTAAATCTCAGGATACAAAAGAAGTTGATCTGCGGGTAACTTTCCTCGCATAAACAGAGTCTGCACACTTAACCAAACAAATTAAAAAGTACAAGAAAAATTTGTACAAGCTTAAAACTTAACAACTATTGCAATGCTTGCAATATCAAACAACAATCCCCGACAACGGCGTCATTTTGTTGAAAAGTATTTCGGGGGTGTTTTATCGTATCCACAGGGATTGTATGTGTATTGTCGTCGTTCTATAGTCAAAATCATTTTAAAATTAGAGTAACAAAGATTTTGGCTGTTTTGTAACGGATCGTTTGCATATGAATTTAGTAACAACGGTATAGAAATTGGTTTTAAAGATTTGGTAAAAGTATGCCAAGATTACGGTCCGACAATCCGTTTTATATGTATTTACTCGATAAAGGTTGTGAACTTGTTAACGATGAATATAATCACATATCCTCTCAACAAATTTATCTCTAACACTTGTTGTGGGATTTACCATATTGATCCTTAGATGATCTCTCACTCCAACTATCAATATGATAACATTCAAGATCAATATTTATGAACATCAACTTTCAAAACTATCTCTAGCCTCATGATTGTTGATGGATTAAAACTTAGGTCAAGTTTTAGAACATATTTCTCAATCATGAGCTAAAACAAAATATAAACCATACAAACAATGTTTTTCACCTATATTTATCATCAACAAAGTTCACACACTACACATATTCATGGTAGCTTGTTTCACAAGTTTCGGGAGGAGATGAAAAAGCATCAGCGTCGAATAATCGAGATCGAATGCAAATCCAGCTTCTCAATGTGAATTATCACTCTTAGATGAAGAAAAGTCAGAAAACTAGGTTATGGTGTGATAAAATGAGGTTATGATCCCAAGAAATTATATAAGTGCTTTTATAATACACTTGAAATCAGCCAAGTTCGCACTGCGAACTTTTCATTCGCCTAGCGAACTACGAAATTGGCACCTGAAGTGCCTCTGATAAGCTAAACCGCCTCTGAGTTTCTGCATAAGTTCGCAAAGCGAACTATTCGCCTACAAGTTCGCAAAGCGAACTTAGGCCCCTTTAGCTATTGCCTCATCCAAGGCGTCCTTCGCCAGCTCTTCATTGGAGTGATGAATCAGTGAACCTTCGCTGGGAAGTTCACAAAGCGAAGTTTAGTCCCTTTTCTTACTGCCCAAAGTCTGGAACTGCTCGCTGGAGCTTCGCCAGATGTTCGCAAAGCGAACATTCGCTGGTAAGTTCACAAAGCAAACTTGCTGATGTTTCTTCCTTTCTTTGGCAACTTGGATCCTTTCTTTGTCTTACTTCTTTGATAAATTAGTGTCTTTTCCTGCACAATAACACACATATTTCAAACACCAAAGGTAATTTTACAATGTTTGAAGAATGACAATAATTCAAGAATAAAATCCACAATTAAACATAAAAGAGTTGAAAATGCCAAGTACTAATAAGAAATATAAGGCATGTTTGACATCTAACACCGAGTCTTTAATCAAACGCCTTCAATATATTGCTAAACCATTAATTATGAAAACTAAACTACCAATTATTGTTTGGGGTCATGCAATTTTAGATGTTGCGGCACTCATCCGTCTAAGGCCAAGTGTTAATTATAAACATACCCCTTAGCAACTTGCAATTGGTAAGGAACTAAATATTTCTCATTTAAAGATATTTGGTTGTGCAGTATATGTCCCAATATCTCCACCACATAGAACAAAGCTAGGACCTCAAAAGGGGTTGGGAATAAATGTGGGGTATGAATCACCTTCTATTATTAGATATCTTGAACCTTTAACGGGTAATGTTTTTCAAGCAAGATTTGCTGATTGTCATTTTGACGAAACAAAATTTTCAACACTGGAGGGAGAAAATAAAAAATTAGAAGATGAGATAACATGGTATGTACCCCATTTATTACATTTGAACCCATATAATAAATCATGGGAAGAAAATGTAAATAAAATAGTGAACTTACAAGATTTAGCAAATCAATTTTCAGATTCTTTTAGTGATTTGAAAAGAGTGAGAAAGTCACACGTACCAGTTATAAATGTCTCGACTCAGATTGAGATTTTAAATCTAAAGGATGTGAAATTCTGGTACCAGATATGTGATGTTACGTGTGATGTCACAACAACACACTCTGCAATAGACAAAGTAAAATAACAGAAGAGTACACAAAGTATTGTTCACCCAGTTCAGTTAAACAACTTACTCTGGGGGGCTACCAAGCCAGGAAGGAATTTCACTATCAGTAGAATTAATTTACAGACTCAACAACCCAGTTGACATCTCCTAAACTTAATCTCTACCTAATGAACTTTCTACCTAAGAGACCACTTAGGTATGAGAACACTACTCACTTCCTAAAACACCTCAAAGATCACACTTTGAGATACACCTTGATCCTGCTTACAAGCTTTGATCAAGTAACAACACTCTCTTGCTTCACAGCTCTAAGAGAGGACAGCTTACAACTCACCAATTCAACCTAGATTGGTTTACAAAATACTCGTACTAAAGCAATGATTGACACTCAGTCTATGCTCTCTATCTTCTATACTTTCTTCAAAGGATTGATGCGCTTTATATAGCTATTTGATCTGGTCTTGGACCTGCTACAATATCTGACCTGATTTGTTATTTAAAACTGAATCTTCATAACAGATTTTCTCTCACAAAATCTTCTTAAATCTTCAGCCTTTAAACACTCCTAAGAATCTGCATCAAATCTGTTTGCAACAGAAAATATCTCCTCCAAGATATTCGTATCCAATTACTCTAACAACTCTCCCAAATTCCAGCTAATACGCTTAACCCTAAAAACATCTCAGACCTGATGTTTTAATGATCTGCATATCTGATGTCATGACATCGCATGTGACATCAGATTTCAACACTTCAACAACTTAAAAACCTAACATTATCCAATGTTAAGACTCAATGTTACGACATCACTCATGTGACATCAACATTGAACAACTTTGTTTTACCAAAATTCTAGCCAATCCAAAAGCTAACAATCTCCCCCTTTGGCTAATTTTGGCTAAAACAATCTCTGCAACATCAGAGACTTCAGCAGCGGATAAAAATGTTAAAAATGTTAAAACACTCCTAGCTAGCAGCACTCCTTCAAAAAGCTCCACAAACTCCATCAGCTCAGCAAAGGGTCAAGCTCCCCCTCAAAACCAGAATCATCATACAGTTGCACACAGCTGTACAAGCATACTCCCCCTCAACTTCTGCAGCACATCAGAAACAGGATTCACAACCACAATCACAACCACACCTAGCTTGGCTAACTCTCCCCTTTTTTAGCCATAATTGGACAACCACCTACTAACTACCAGTTAGTCCTAAGCTAGCTCTCATTGTCAGTCTAAAGTCAGCATTCAAGACAAGACAAATCATAGAACATAAAAAGTGCTTAAAAAGCCACAATATTCAAATTACATAATTAAGCATATCAAGTGCAGAACAAAACAAAAAAAAACTACTGTCTAGCAGAAACAACAAAAGAAACTTAATCTTCATCAGAGTTAGGCCCATCTTCATCATCAGTGCTAGGGCCACCTTCTTCAGAACCTGATCCTTCAACATCATTATCATTTTGGCTAGCATTGACTGCTTCAACTTCTTTTTCTGCCAATCTCAGAGTCATGAGAAGTTTTTAAATTTTAGCTTTCTTTCAGTACTCACTCTGATGACTTCATCCAACTCCTTGCAAGCCTCCTCCAATTCTGAAATCAACCCAGTTTTGGCAGGTGGCTGTTGTGATGTTGAAGCTGATGTCTTGACAATGTCAGGGACATGCTTCCCTTCAAACAGTTTATAGTGAATTGACAAGGCAGATTCTCTCTTACACACCACATCAGATTGATGAAGAATCTCAGGATGTTGTGACAAGATGATCCCACAAATGAGAGAGGGAAAGGCAATAGGCATCTTCACTACATTTGTAGCAGTATGCTTGATAGTTTGATCATATATATAAGCCCCATAATCAAACAACCTCTTTGTCCCAACAGCATAAATGAATTTTCCCAATCCAACAGAGATAGTTGTCTTGTGATTGGTAGGGACCCAATTAGCTGCTTCTATTCTGTGCAGAATAGCATATTTGACACTTAACAAACTGGCAGACAATTTTCCTTTCAGAGGCCAGACTTTCACTTGCCCTACTGTGATTTCCTTGCACACAGCATTGTCTGTTTCTTCTAACTCTCTATACTCCTGCTCATCCCTTCCTAGATAAGTTTTAATTACCTCAGGAGAAAAGTTTACACATTGGCCTCTCACATAAACCTTCCTAAAATCCATATTTCTGCTGTCATTAATAGCCATAGGAATGTTGACAATAAATTCCTTGACTAATCCATCATAGCACTTGGACAGTCTAGACACAGTCTTCATTAACCCAGCAAATCTAATCAATTCAATGACTTCCTTAAGATCCAAGGCATCTCCACCAAGTTCTCTCTCTAGTGCTAGTCTCCTCTGACAGACAAATTTCCACATGGATGCACTGCTAGAATAGTGGAATGAAATATTGTCAACAGGGATATCAGGGATCTTATCAGCAATTCTCTTTAATATAGATCTTCTCACAGGTGTGATGTCTTGAACATCATCCTCAACATCAAATTCAGACTCTGAATCCTCCCTCACCTTTCTCTTTTTGGATTTCACAGCCTCTTTGCTCCATGACTTGGTTGGACCAACCACAGAAGCCTTTTTCTTCTTTTCTTCAGCTGACTTCTTAGGAGAAGATTCCACATTTTTTCCTTTCCTTATTTTCAATCTATTGGCAATCCCAGGGACAGCTTTTCCAATCACTTCATTATCAGAAAGATCAATTACATCCGCCTTTTCAGTATTCTTCTTTTCACTAGGGCTAGCTCTAACATCCCTATCAGGCGATGTTCTGACATTTGTTTCAACATCAGCTTCCTCATGAACACCTTCTTCTTCATCACCTACTTCAGCATCTTCAATAACAGACATAGCCAGTCTGTGAAGATTTGTATCAGCACTTTGCATGTCCTCTTTTTCAGCAGGCATTTGTCTAAGGGGAACAGAAATGCCTTTTACAGACAAACCCTTATCCAAAATTTTGGTGGCAATCTGATTAAGACTGCGATCAACATCAAACCTCTCTTCAACAGCTTGAGAGGAGGAAGACTTAGATGTAGATTTATCGCTAAAAAGTACACTAGTGACTAGCCTCTTAGTTTAATTATCATTAAATTTAGTTCCATCCCTTTTTGGTTGAAGTTTGGAAGGTCTTGACTTACCAGATTTAGGAACCATCATGGGGATGGGTGCTATATTCAAAGCTTCTTCTGCAGAGCACTCTTCTGTAGAAACCCTAGCTTTATCTCGCGATGAACTTTGTGAAGCAGATTTCTTAGATGGAGATGATATACATTTTGACATTGTTCCTGTGAAGCACTTGAGGATCAGGGAAGGATTGCTACTTCTGTTGATGGAGAAGGAGACGAACAGTCTAGGGATATGGTTTTTGTTGAAGCGTGTGATAGCTACAATAGGAAATGATGGCCTAAAGTATGAAGCCTGATTTTGTGGATCACTTAAACGCCCATCAATGAGTTTCTCCCTCCAAAATAAATTTCCTTTTAAATTTTTAAAGGAATTCACACCATAAGTTATTAACCCTAATTGACCTTTCACTATGTTCAGACTTTCACACTTAATGTTACAGTCTGATGTCACAACATCAACCTTAACATCATTAGATGAGCAGACCTCTTGAGGTATCCATTGATAACAATTATCTCTGGATCTGACTCCTTTCATAACTACCTCATTTTCCTCATTAGTTATCAAACACTCATCTTTAGTGTAGCTGACCTTATATCCATCATCACAGAGCTGACTTATGCTAATCAAGTTAGCACTCAAACCTTTGACAAGAAGCACATTGTCAAGATCAGGTCCATCATGACACTTCACTTTTCCAACACCTTTCACCACCCCTTTCTCTCCATTTCCAAAAGTAACATCAATTGAGGAGCAAGAATTGACTTCCACCAATTGGTTTTTGAATCCAGTCATGTGCTTTGAACAGCCACTGTCAAAGTACCATCCATCCTTAGCAGAGTGTCTATCTGAAAGATGAGCCAATAGACATGTAACCTCAGCCTTGGGAAACCACTATTTAACAACCTTGGGCCTGTTATCCTTCTGTCTAGGTTGAGGGACAGACTTGGGATAGCCATGAAGCTTGAAGCAAGAAAATTGCATATGGCCAAATCTTCCACAATAGAAGCACCTTACTCTTTCTTCTCTGAAGTTGTTAAACTTCCTGCTACCTTGATGATGAAACTGATGTGGCTACCATCCATAGTACTGGTGTTGTATTCTTCCATAGTTTGCATGTCTCCTGTAGTGAGGATTCTGTCTCTTTGGCTGCCTTCTATGGTGATGTGGCTTCCTTTTTCCATAATAATGAGGCACGGCATTATTATATTCAAAGCCATACATGTTCCCCTGATGTTGAGGCATCTGATGGAACATATTGAACCTAGGAGCCTGCATACTCCTATGGTATTGAGGAGGCATATACTGCCTAGCTCCATGAGTATGTACTTTCCCTTGATGAGGACCATAAGCATACCTTTTCCCAACATTTTGAGGCTATTGGTGCGCAACCTGCTTGGGTTTAGGATTATGTCTCTTTTTGTTATGTTGAGACATTGGTTGAGACATGTCCTTTTTGGTTCCTGAAGTACTAGCTTCAGCAGAAACCTTCTCCTCAACAAATCCTAAGCCAGATTTGTCTCCTGCTACTTTTTCTGCCTGAAGGATCTTATCAAGAGTATCAAATCCACTGTTCAACATTCTAACAGATTTTGTCATTTGATCAAGTTGAGATTTGACCAACACGACTTCATTTTCAAGATCAGCTTTGACAGTCTCAAGCTGAACAATTTGTTTCTTTTGTTTCTCACTTTCTTGACATACCTCTGCACTCTTCAGACATAACTCGTGATAGGAGGCTGCTAACTTCTCAAAAGTCAGTTCCTCATCACTTGATTCTCCATCAGAAACACATGTCCCTGTCAAAGCTCTGACATGCTTGGCTGACTCTTCTTCACTTTCACTGTCAGTATCAGACCAGGAAACTGTCATACCCTTCTTCTGCTTTTTAAGGAATGTAGGACATTCTTTCTTGACATGTCCATATCCTTCACACTCAAAGCATTGAATCCCTTTGTCTTGAGCAGTCTTCTCTTCATCCTTCTCTTTTGACTTGCTGATGTCAGAGGAGATGTTCTTAACATTAGGTTTGTAGTTCTTATTCATCCTCTTGAAAACCTTGTTAAATTGTCTTCCCAACATAGCAATGGCCTGAGATAGCTCCTCCTGAGATTCAGCACCATTCCATTTCTTCTCTTCATGAGTATTAGATACCAAGGCTATACTCTTGGGCTTCTTTTCAGGTTCCTCTTCATTCAACCCTAACTCAAAGGTTTGAAGAGATCCAATTAGCTCATCAACTCTCATTTTGCTGATGTCTTGAGCTTCCTCAATTGCAGCCACCTGCATCTTATATCTCTTGGGAAGGGACCTAAGGATTTTCCTCACCAGCTTTTCTTCAGTCATCTTTTCTCCAAGAGCACTAGAGGCATTAGACAGCTCAAGAATGCTCATATGAAAGTCATGAATAGTTTCATCTTCCTTCATCTTTAGACTTTCAAACTTTGATGTCAGAAGTTAAAGTCTTGACATCTTAACCTTTGAAGTTCCTTCATGAGTAGTCTTCAATATGTCTCAAGCTTCCTTAGCAACTTCACAAGTATTGATCAACCTGAATATGTTCTTATCCACTCCATTGAAAATAGCCTTTAAAGCTTTGGAATTACCAAGGGCAAGCTCATCTTCTTCCTTGGTCCATTCTTCTTCAGGTTTTAGTTTTGAGCTGCCTTCTTTTCTTTCCCAGCATCATCTTTCTCAACAACAACAGGTGTTTTCCATTCTTTTATGATAGCCTTCCAAGCCCTGTTGTCCAAGGATTTCAAAAAGGTAATCATCCTTGGCTTCCAATAATCATAATTAGAGCCATCCAAAATAAGGGGTCTATTCACAAATCCACCAACCTCCTTGTCCATCTTTACCAGAAAGTATCAGCCCTAGATCTCACCCAGATTCAGAGCAGGATGCCTGCTCTGATACCAATTGAAATTATGGTACCAGATATGTGATGTTACGTGTGATGTCACAACAACACACTCTGCAATGGACAAAGTAAAATAACAGAAGAGTACACAAAGTATTGTTCACCCATTTCAGTTAAACAACTTACTCTGGGGGGCTACCAAGCCAGGAAGGAATTTCACTATCAGTAGAATTAATTTACAGACTCAACAACCCAGTTGACATCTCCTAAACTTAATCTCTACCTAATGAACTTTCTACCTAAGAGACCACTTAGGTATGAGAACACTACTCACTTCCTAAAACACCTCAAAGATCACACTTTGAGATACACCTTGATCCTGCTTACAAGCTTTGATCAAGTAACAACACTCTCTTGCTTCACAGCTCTAAGAGAGGACAGCTTACAACTCACCAATTCAACCTAGATTAGTTTACAAAATACTCGTACTACGACAATGATTGACACTCAGTCTATGCTCTATATCTTCTGTACTTTCTTCAAAGGATTTATGCGCTTTATATAGCTATTTGATCTGGTCTTGGACCTGCTACAATATCTGACCTGATTTGTTATTTAAAATTGAATCTTCAAAACAGATTTTCTCTCTCAAAATCTTCTTAAATCTTCAGCCTTTAAACACTCCTACAAATCTGCATCAAATATGTTTGCAACAGAAAATATCTCCTCCAAGATATTCGTATCCAATTACTCTAACAGCTCTCCCAAATTCCAGCTAATACGCTTAACCCTAAAAACATCTCAGACCTGATGTTTTAATGATCTGCATATCTGATGTCATGACATCGCATGTGACATCAGACTTCAACACTTCAACAACTTAAAAACCTAACATTATCCAATGTTAAGACTCAATATTACGACATCACCCATGTGACATCAACATTGAACAACTTTGTTTTACCAAAATTCTAGCAAATCCAAAAGCTAACAGGATGTAGCAAGTACATCTAAGGCGCGCTTGAAGCATGTCCGACCTATGGGATCCAAAGACAAAAATCCCCGAAAAAGAAAAGGAATAGAAAAGGTGAATATGATTGAAAGTGATCTTGAAAAGACACTAGATAATAATAAATCCACGATTGAAAAACGTGTTCTCGAAAAAACACAAGATGATGATAATGAGAACATTGATAATGAAAATAAAAACAAGAATGATCTTGAAATTTCAATTAATTATGTTGATACGGGAACTTTGTGGAACCGAAAAGGTATAAATATAGATGGAATATTTTCATTCTCCATTGCATGTGAAATTATGAATGAAAATGATGATCCCGAACCATGAACTATGAATAAATATCAAAATAGACATGATTGGGAAAATTGGAAGGATGCAATAGATACTAAAATTCTCTTAAAAATCGAAAAGTATTTTGCCCCATTACGGCTATACCGAAAGATGTGAAATCGGTTGGGTATAAGTGGGTCTTTTTAAGAAAAAGAAATGAGAAAAATGAGATTGTCAAATACAAGGCTCGTCTTGTTGTACAAGGTTTTTTCCAAAGACAAGGAATTGATTATGAGGTAACTTATTGTTGTAACACCCCCAATCTATACCCCGAGGAATTAATGCGATAACAAATAATCAGAGTATAATTAAAACATTCATGGCATAGACGGAGGCGTCACATCAATTGAAACAAAATACAACAACCTGCTCATATAGATATGCAACAATCAGGTAGCACATAACAGAGGAACTCAGTTCCTAACACCCACAATTCAGATACAGAATAAAAGCGGAAAATCTGCAACTGAATCTCATAAAAATATATATATATAACATAAAAAGTTGTCTGTCATATACAGAGTCATACATGTACAATCCAAAAAGAACATATACATATACACATAATCACAACCAATCTCCCTGACTACCCGGTGCTACATATCAGAGCCGACCGACAAAAGAATGAAGACCTAAGCTTCACAAAAAGACCTCCAGCATCTAATCTGCAATGCCTCATAGAGCATTCAAAACAGCAGAAGGGTGAGAAACACAATTATAATATAATTGCATACAATTATATAATAACACAAAAATACACATGTAAAACACTCTCACCACAACTTACACCATAATTCAAATACAAAACAACACAACTCATATCTCACACATCCATCACAAAGGCATATCAATCATGCACAATACATTTATCACCAACATATATATATATATATATATATATATATATATATATATATATATATATATATATCAACTCATCAATTCCATTCACAATTCCACATAAAATCAATCCATTCATGATTTATGCAAATGCACAGAGACCGACACAACGACTCTATGCAATGCAATGTGGTACCGTTCCATCCATCATTCTCATCATTAGTTCACTCAGGAACTATTGGAATCATCGCTTGTTACTTAGTGTAACTCCCCGTCGGGCAAACGATGTTCCCCGTCGCTTTAGGTCCTCTTGGTATAAGGATCACGACGTTTATGGATCGCTTTAGGTCCTCTCGGTATAAGGCTTGCGATTCGATCGCTTTAGGTCCTCTTTGTATAAGGCTCACGATCGTCTATAATCATCGCTTTAGGTCCTCTCGGTATAAGGCTCACGATGTTATAGCGGATTCCCTCTGGAACTGTTTCGTCGCTCAGACCCACTAGGGCACACAACATCACAAGAATACATATCATGATGCTTGGCATACAATGACTCATGACATTCAAATGCACACATATACACATCCATAATCATCCATATACAATCAAACACAACACAATGCATTTTCTTTCCCTTAGGTCACAAACCATCATCACAACATTTCATCACATGCATTCACATCGTATAACATCACACAAGTCCTACGATATATATATAAAGCATATTGCATGATAACACAACAATCACATACAGTTAAGACAGTAAAAGTTGGCAAAACGACACATTTCCAAATTCCCGACATAATTAAATCGGCCAACAATCTCAAAACCATTTTAATAAGAAAGAACATCTCAATAGCTTTCTAACGGTACCAAGAACGCCTCGATCCGAGTTACGGATCAAAAGTTACGGCATCGAACGCAAAATCGGATACAATTTTACACCCTCTCTGGTCATACGTGTACTGCCTTAGGCCATACGCGTAATGCCCATCTCGCTCGCCCATTCCATACGCGTATTGCCCAAACTGCTACGCGTATGGGCAGAGACTGATTTCTCCCCAAAAATTCCACTAAAACTCCATACGCGTAATGCCTCACTTGTTACGCGTAATGCCTTGCCAAGTACGCGTACCATTACGCAAATCAGCAGAAGGCCGTGAAAAATGTGTTCCATACGCGTATTGCCCTCATTTCCCCCTTGCCATACGTGTATTGCCCAAACCAATACGCGTAATGCCAAGCCTTATACGCGTATGGGCAGCGAAACCCAGAATTTTTCCTGCAGAATTTCTGCTACGAAAATCAACCAAAATCATCTCCAAATCTCCTCTAAACACCAGTAAATTACCAATTGAATGCACAACAACATCTATCTAACATGTCTCAGCAATTAGGAACATTAAAACAAGATTTCAGACACAATTTGAATCAAATTCTAACAATCTCAACATATTAATGGTTTGGTTCTATATCCAATTTCAACCAAATATCACACAAATACATACATACATAATCATACACAAGTATAGGATAGTCGAGTTTCACACCCTTACCCGATTAATCGTGTTTTCAAAAGTCGGTTGGATCGTTTCCTTACTCTCCAAGTTTTTCCCTTTTTCTTCTTTTCTTTCTCTTTTCCTTCTTCTCTTTTTCTTTCTCTCTATTTTTCTCTCTATTTCTATTTTTATGAAAACATAATATCTAACCAAGCCAAAAGACCAAAATACCCCTACACTCAAATATCTCGCAAACGCTCTCAAAACGCGATAAAACATAATCACGATGAAAAATAATATATTGCCAAATAAAAGCCAAGAATAAAATAATATAATAATAAAAATAATTAAATTGACTCGATTAAATAAATCTAACAAAAACTGGGGCGTTACAACTCTCCCCCACTTAGAGATTTTCGTCCTCGAAAATATTACCTGAGACGAAAAACTCCGGATACGACTCCCGCATCCGACTCTCCAACTCCCAAGTCAAATTGCCCTCAGCAGCGCCTCCCCACGCTACTTTCACAAGCGCAATATCCTTGCCTCTTAACTGCTTCAACTCGCGATCCAAAATTCTCACTGGTAATGCCTCAACCGTAAGGTTCTCCCTTACCTCAACCTCATCCATCGGAATCACATGCGACGGATCCGAAACATACTTCCGAAGTTGTGAAACATGGAACACATCATGCAAATTCGAAAGATTCGGCGGCAACGCCACCCGATAAGCCACAGCAACCACTATCGCGGATATCTGGTAAGGACCAATAAACCGAGAAGTAAGCTTCTTCGACTTCAATGCACGACCAACACCCGTCACTGGTGTAACTCTCAAAAATACATGATCGCCTTCTTGAAACTCAAGATCTTTCCTCCTTCGATCATGATAACTCTTCTGCCTACTCTGAGAAGCCTTCATTTTCTCACGAATAAGTTTCACCTTTTCCGTAGTCTGTTGCACTAACTCTGGTCCAACCACCGAACTCTCACCAGATTCATGCCAACACAAAGGTGTTCGACATCTCCTTCCGTACAACGCTTCAAAAGGTGCCATTCCAATACTCGAATGGAAACTGTTGTTATACGTGAATTCCACCAACGAAAGATAACTATCCCAAGCACCACCTTGCTCAAGAACACAAGCTCTCAGCAAATCTTCCAACGACTGAATAGTTCTCTCGGTCTGACCATCCGTCTGAGGATGATAAGCAGAACTCAATCTCAACTTGGAACCTAACGCCTTTTGCAAACTTTCCCAAAATCTGGAAGTAAACCTCGGATCTCGATCTGAAACAATACACAATGGAATACCATGTAGCTTCACAATCACACGGATATAAATCTCAACCAACCTCTCCAAAGAAAAACTGATGTCAATCAGAATGAAATGCGCCGATTTAGTCAGCCTATCCACAACTACCCAAATGGCATTATGTCCCCTCTGTGTATTCGGAAACCCTGTCACAAAATCCATAGAAATGTTGTCCCATTTCCACTCGGGAATATCCAACGGTTGCAATAATCCAATAGGCTTCTGATGTTCTACCTTCGACTTCTGACACGTCAAACACGCAAAAACAAACTGAGCCACATCCCTCTTCAATTCGGACCACCAAAAGATCTTCTTCAAATCTTGATACATCTTATTAGCTCTCGGATGTATACTCAAATTACTCCGGTGTCCTTCCTCTAAAATCATCTTTTTCAAGTCCGAATCATCAGGAATACAAATTCTACCACGAAATCTCAAAACACCCTTATCATCCACTTTAAAGTCACCATTCACACTTTGATCTCCAATCGTCATCAAATCAACAAATTTCACATTCAACTTCTGTTTCTCGCTAACAGTTAACAGAAAATCATTAGTAACCTTTAACATACCAAGCCTCACGCTGTCAGATGTCAATTCACACACCAAACTCAAATCCCTAAATGCTTCCAAAAGTTCCCACTCTTTAACCATCAAAGTAGACATATGCAAAGATTTTCGGCTTAACGCATCGGCTACCACATTAGCTTTACCAGGATGGTAATTCAAGCCAAAATCATAGTCCTTCAAAAATTCCAACCATCTTCGTTGCCTCATGTTCAACTCTTTTTGATCAAACAAGTATTTCAAACTCTTATGATCACTAAAGACTTCGAATCTTGCACCATAGAGATAATGCCTCCAGATTTTCAATACAAACACCACAGCCGCTAATTCCAAATCATGAGTAGGGTAATTCTTCTCATGAACCCGCAATTGCCTCGAAGCATAAGCCACAATCTTGCCTCCTTGCATCAACACTCCACCTAAACCACTCAAAGACGCATCACAATACACCACAAAAGGTTCAGTAGGATTCGGTAAGATCAAAATCGGAGCTGTAGTCAATCTTCTCTTCAGCTCACTAAAACTTTCCTCACACTGAATATCCCAAATGAACGCTTTACCTTTACAAGTCAGCTGGGTCAAAGGAAGTGCTAATTTGGAAAAGCCTTCAATGAATCTTCGATAATATCCAGCTAAACCTAAAAAGCTTCTAATTTCAGTAACAGATCTAGGAGCCTCCCATTATAGAACTGCATCTACTTTGGATGGATCCACAGCAATACCATTACCTGAAATCACATGCCCAAGAAAACTCACTTCTGACAACCAGAACTCACACTTGGATAACTTGGCATAAAGTCTCTTCTCCTTCAAAATTTGCAACACAACACGCAAATGTTCCGCATGTTCCTCCCGGGACATAGAATAAATCAAGATGTCATCAATAAACACAACAACAAATTGATCCAAATTCTCATGAAAAATGTGATTCATATACTCCATAAACACTCCCGGCGCATTAGAAACCCCGAACGGCATCACGGAATATTCGTAATGTCCGTAACGTGTCCTAAAAGCCGTCTTCTGAATATCTTCCTCTTTCACTCTAATCTGATGATAACTTGACCTCAAATCAATTTTACTAAACACACACGCACCTACCAACTGGTCCATCAGATCATCAATTCTCGGAAGAGGATACTTATTCTTAATCGTCACCTTATTCAGCTGGCGATAATCAATACACAATCGCATACTTCCATCTTTCTTCTTCACCAATAAAACTGGAGCACCCCAAGGCGATACACTCGGCCTCACAAACCTCTTCTCTAACAATTCACTCAACTGCTTCTTCAACTCAACCAACTCAGATGCCGACATACGATATGGTGCCATAGATACATGTCTAGTACCAGGAACTAGATCTATAGAAAACTCCACCTCTCTTTCTGGCGGCACATCTGAAATATCCTCTGGAAACACCTCTGGAAATTCACACACAACTGGAAACACGCCAATTACAACTTGACTATCCACTGTCAACGATGCAAACAACCCGAACAACTGAGCTTCATCCGCCAAAAGTTTCTTCAACTCTTTGGTAGATAAGAAACTCGATTCCTCGTCTTCCTCAAGAGAAGGAAATCTTACCAACTTATGATAACAATCAATATGAACTCGATTGAACTGTAACCAATTCATTCCCAGAACCACATCTAAACCCTCCAACGGCAGACACACCAAATCCATCTCAAAATCTCTACCATAAATGGTCAAAGGACAACTTAAACAAACCAAAGAAGTAGTTACCGACCCCATTGCTGGAGTATCAATAACCATCTCTCCACCCATCAAAGACAACAAAAGATTCAAACGCTTCGCACACTTAGACGAAATAAACGAATGAGTCGCTCCGGTATCAATAATAGCAACTAAAGGCATACTATTAATAAAACAAGTACCTCTGATCAGACGGTCTGCACTAGTAGTCTGAGTTCCTGCCAATGCAAATACTTTGCCTCCAGCTTGAGCTTGCTTTGGTTTCGGACACTTCGTGCTAATATGACCAACTTCCCCACAGTTGAAACACTTCACCACATTCTTCTTGCACTCAGCTGTTACATGTCCTATACCTCCACAAATGGAACACTTCCTCATATCCTTTCTACATTCAAACTGACGATGTCCTAAGTCACCACACCTAAAACATCTCAGAGGATTAGACATACCTCCCCCACTTGGCCTTTTATCAAAATTACCCCTTTGCTTACCCTTGTCAGCTGGTGACACATAAGGACCACCGTGAAACGGTTGCTTCCCTTTCCTTTCGTTCACACTCTTATAGTGAGTAGAACGAGCTTTGCTATCCTCCTCATAAATTCTACAACAATCCACAAAATCTGAAAACCTTCTAATCCTTTGATAACCAATTGCCTGCTTGATCTCAGGACGCAACCCATTCTCAAACTTCACACATTTGGAAAACTCTGCAGTAGCTTCAGCATAATGTGGATAAAGTTGAACAAGCTCCACAAACCTAGCAGTGTAATCCACAACAGACATGTTACCTTGTTTCAAATCCAAGAACTCTATCTCTTTCTTTCCTCTAACATCTTCAGGAAAATACTTCCTCAAAAACTCCCTGCTAAACAAAGCCCAAGTGACCTCTTCACCTGCAGCTTCCCAAACATGACGCTTACTAACCCACCAATCATCAGCCTCCTCCTGCAACATGTGAGTACCCAATCTCACCTTATGTTTCTCAGCACAATCCATCACTCGAAAGATTCATTCAATCTCCTTAAGCCAAATCTGAGCACCATCAGGATCATGTCTCCCTTTGAAGACAGACGGGTTGTTCTTCCTGAACTCATCATTCCCACCAGCATTAGGTGCACCCCGCACAGCCTGAGCCATAGCTTACATAGCAGCAGCAAGAGCAGCGTCATTTCTACCAGCCATATTCTGTTCGTATCCAATAACAACAACTATGGTTAAACAAACAGCTCACCCCAAACACAAACGCCGCACAACAAACGACTTGGTCACAATGACCGACACGGACTGGCACAAACTGACACAAACTGGCTCTGATACCACTCAATGTAACACCCCCAATCTATACCCCGAGGAATTACAGCGATAACAAATAATCAGAGTATAATTAAAACATTCATGGCATAGACGGAGGTGTCACATCAATTGAAACAAAATACAACAACCTGCTCATATAGATATGCAACAATCAGGTAGCACATAACAGAGGAACTCAGTTCCTAACACCCATAATTCAGATACAGAATAAAAGCGGAAAATCTGCAACTGAATCTCATATATATATAACATAAAAAGTTGTCTGTCATATACAGAGTCATACATGTACAATCCAAAAAGAACATATACATATACACATAATCACAACCGATCTCCCCGACTATCCGGTGCTACATATCTGAGCCGACCGACAAAAGAATGAAGACCTAAGCTTCACAAAAAGACCTCCAGCATCTAATCTGCAATTCCTCATAGAGCATTCAAAACAGCAGAAGGGTGAGAAACACAATTATAATATAATTGCATACAATTATATAATAACAGCAAAATACACATGTAAAACACTCTCACCACAACTTACACCATAATTCAAATACAAAACAACACAACTCATATCTCATACATCCATCACAAAGGCATATCAATCATGCACAATACATTTATCACCAACATATATATATATATATATATATATATCTCAACTCATCAATTCCATTCACAATTCCACACAAAATCAATCCATTCATGATTTATGCAAATGCACAGAGACCGACACAACGACTCTATGCAATGCAATGTGGTACCGTTCCATCCATCATTCTCATCATTAGTTCACTCAGGAACTATTGGAATCATCGCTTGTTACTTAGTGTAACTCCCCGTCGGGAAAACGATGTTCCCCGTCGCTTTAGGTCCTCTTGGTATAAGGCTCACGACGTTTATGGATCGCTTTAGGTCCTCTCGGTATAAGGCTCACGATCCGATCGCTTTAGGTCCTCTTTGTATAAGGCTCATGATCGTCTATAATCATCGCTTTAGGTCCTCTCGGTATAAGGCTCACGATGTTATAGCGGATTCCCTCTGTAACCGTTTCATCGCTCACACCCACTAGGGCACACAACATCACAAGAATGCATATCATGATGCTTGGCATACAATGACTCATGACATTCAAATGCACACATATACACATCCATAATCATCCATATACAATCAAACACAACACAATGCATTTTCTTGCCCTTAGGCCACAAACCATCATCACAACATTTCATCACATGCATTCACATCGTATAACATCACACAAGTCCTACGATATATATATAAAGCATATTGCATGATAACACAACAATCACATACATTTAAGACGGTAAAAGTCGGCAAAACGACACATTTCCAAATTCCCAACATAATTAAATCGGCCAACAATCTCAAAACCATTTTATTAAGAAAGAACATCTCAATAGCTTTCTAACGGTACCAAGAACGCCTCGATCCGAGTTACGGATCAAAAGTTACGGCATCGAATGCAAAATCGGATACAATTTTACACCCTCTCTGGTCATACGCGTACTGCCTTAGGCCATACGCGTAATGCCCAGCTCGCTCGCCTATTCCATACGTGTATTGCCCAAACTGCTACGCGTATGGGCAGAGACTGATTTCTCCCCAAAAATTCCACTAAAACTCCATACGCGTAATGCCTCACTTGTTACGCGTAATGCCTTGCCAAGTACGCGTACCATTACGCAAATCAGTAGAAGGCCGTGAAAAATGTGTTCCATACGCGTATTGTCCTCATTTCCCCCTTGCCATACGCGTATTGCCCAAACCAATACGCGTAATGCCAAGCCTTATACGCGTATGGGCAGCGAAACCCAGAATATTTCCTGCAGAATTTCTGCTACGAAAATCAACCAAAATCATCTCCAAATCTCCTCTAAACACCAGTAAATTACCAATTGAATGCACAACAACATCTATCTAACATGTCTCAGCAATTAGGAACATTAAAACATGATTTCAAACACAATTTGAATCAAATTCTAACAATCTCAACATATTAATGGTTTTGGTTCTATATCCAATTTCAACCAAATATCACACAAATACATACATACATAATCATACACAAGTATAGGATAATCGAGTTTCACACCCTTACCCGATTAATCGTGTTTTCAAAAGTCGGTTGGATCGTTTCCTTACTCTCCAAGTTTTTCCCTTTTTCTTCTTTTATTTCTCTTTTCCTTCTTCTCTTTTTCTTTCTCTCTATTTATCTCTCTATTTCTATTTTTATGAAAAACATAATATCTAACCAAGCCAAAAGACCAAAATACCCCTACACTCAAATATCTCGCAAACGCTCTCAAAACGCGATAAAACATAATCACGATGAAAAATAATATATTGCCAAATAAAAGTCAAGAATAAAATAATATAATAATAAAAATAATTAAATCGACTCGATTAAATAAATCTAACAAAAACTGGGGCGTTACAATTGTCTTGTTATGGATGCCATTACTTTTCGTTATTTAATTGGTTTATCACTATTTAACAATCTTGATATGTATCTTATGGATGCGGTTACTGCTTATTTGTATGGATCACTTGATATTGATATATACATGAAAATCCCAGAAGGATTTAAAATGCCCGAGACATCAAAACCTAGAGAAATGTATGCAATTAAGTTGCAAAAATTATTGTATGGGTTAAAATAATCCGGGCGCATGTGGTATAATAGGCTAAGTGAATGTTTACTTAAAGAAGACTATAAAAATAATCTTATTTTCCCTTGTATTTTTTTAAGAAAAACAACATTCGATTTTGTAATAATTGCTGTCTATTTTGATGATTTAAATATCATAGGAACTAATAGAGAAATTAAGGAAGTAAGAGATTACTTAAAGAAAAAATTTGAAATGAAAGATTTGTGAAAAACCAAGTTCTGCCTTAGTTTACAAATTGAGTATACTAAAAATGGTATATTGCTGCATCAATCGAATTATACATAAAGGATATTGAAAAGGTTTAACATGGATAAAGCAAACCCTTTAAGTACTCCAATGATGGGTAGAACAATTAACATGATGAAGAAGATCTTGGCTCTGAAGTACCATATCTCAGTGTCATTGGGGCACTCATGTACCTTGCTAACTATATAAGACCTGATATAGCTTTTGCAGTAAATTTACTAGCAAGATTTAGTTCATGTCCTACAAAGAGACATTGAAAAGGAATAAAGCATATATTATGATATCTTCGAGGTACATCTGACCTTGGTTTGTTTTATTCTAACAATACAAAATCAGATTTGTTTGGTTATGCAGATGCAGGATATTTGTCAGATCCACATAATGCTAAATCACAGACTGAATATATATTTACATATGATAACACTGCAATATCATTGAGATCACAAAAGCAAACACTTGTAGCAACTTCTTCAAATCATGCTGAAGTAATTGCCCTTCATGAAGCAAGTAAAGAATATAGATGGTTACGATCGATAACTCAACATATCCAAGGAACGTTTGGTTTACCAATTGATAATAATCTAACAATTTTGTATGAAGACAATGATGCATGTGTTACCAGATGAAAGAAGGTTACATCAAAAGTGACAAAACCAAGCATATCCCTCAAAAGTTCTTCTCATTCACACAACTTGAAAGAAACAAAGATGTTAGTATTCAATGTATTCGTTCACGTGATAATATTGTAGATTTCTTCACAAAGACACTTCCTGCATCAATTTTCAAGAAGCATGTACAAAATATTGGAATGCGTCAACTTCGAGATCTTTAAAGAAGAACTAAATGTGCTCTGCTGAAGGGAAGCATCATGTTGTATTTTTTTTTCCTTATTAAGGTTTTTATCCCAATGGAATTTTCCTAATAAGATTTTTTAACAAGGCAATATATATTACCATAAGTTTCTCCTTGATAAGATTTCGATGGAGCGCCATAATAGATATTTCAAAGGAAGAGTATTATAATATTATTAGTTAAAAATATCTATCTTAATAGTAATAACCAATTATGGTAGATACATAATTGTCAAAGTTAAAATAGTAAGTCAAATTATTATATTAGTGTAATAGTTGTATTTCTAATAATATAAATACTACCTTTGACTAATGTAAAAACACACTAATTTTTACTTTGAAAAACATAAGTATTCTACTCTCTTCAATCTTTTCCATCTAAGTTTGATATTTACAACTAAATTGGTAACTTATATCATTATATTAGGTCATAAATATTATCAAAGAATATTCAAAATCGATTTTTCTAAACAAGAAAGTGTTTTTGTTAAGCATTGTCATTTTATACGGCTAAAAAAACTCACCCAAATATTATAATATTACTGTCCATTCAATCAAACACCAGAACTGGTTCCCAAGTCCTGCCATGCCAAAATAAACTTCACCTAATATATCTAAGCCTGCCATAATCCTCGACAGCAACCATACCTCATGCACCCTCCACTTCCTTGTTCTTCTCTTTGCAACCGATTTACCAAGCTCCCACAATTGTAACTACCAATTCTTTTTATTGTGATAGCACCAACGTAAATCTCATGACAGTAACCCATATGCAATTGCTCCTTTGTATCACATACATGCACAAATTTTAATAGCAACTGCTTCATATACAAACTCTAAGAGACCTAGTGATAAGTTCTTTGTCACTGACTCATCCCTCCAATTACCCCCATTTTCCTTTTTATCACCCCAACCCACCTTTGATGATAGTAATCCAAGAACAGGGACCCAATACACTAGCCACGTAGTACAAATTGTTGATAGAATTTTATCCCTCCAGAAAACTCCCTTATCAGACTAAATCACTACATACAAATGATTACAATATTACTCAGCACAAACATAAATTGAAGACACTGCAATTAAGTAGCAGAAAAACCACAAAATCACCAGCAAACTTCTTTGTTGATATCAATTTATCACACCCCCAAAAACATTGCTTAACTACTTCATCAAGCCTATGGTAATTTCTGGAACATAAGCACAATATTTAATGCACAGTCTATATCCAAGTACAGTGACCAATCCTATAAATTTTCAAATGGCAATCGACAGTTTCATTCCATGGATTATAACAAAACACATGGTCATATAATAGCATATGCATACCAACAAAACCATCATTTCTCATATAATAACATGTGCATACCAACCAAACCAGCATCTTACAGAAAGCCGCATCAGAACCAAATGAATTGTTACACAAACAAAACATCCATACACCCAACAGAGGCCACAATCCAATTCTTTTCATAGAACAGACAACAATTCAATTTCATACAGAAGCATCAAAGTAAAGGTGATATTTGTAGCTTAACAAATAAAATTCATACATCAAAACCAGAAAAAATACCCAACTCTTTTCATACAGTAGCATCAGAGTAACCAACTGCAAAGAAGCCATCGATAACTAATCAATTTAATGCACAACAGAAAAGTACCCAATTTGCAAAGAAAATTGATTAAGGAAGAGTTAAACTTATTATGCCTTGAGGGACAAACAGAGACGGCGACATACAAACTACATGATGGTAGATGTGCGCAGTGGAGACGAGACGAATAAAGACACATAGTGAGAGGGGACGTTAATTCGCACACAAACAAACAAAAAAGAGCAGTGCACAGCCAGGTGGCGGAATACCAGTCGGGGCAAATGGAACAGAGTTGCAAAAGTAGTGTATGTGTGGCAGCCGCAGGACAGTGGTTGAGAAGATGAACAGAGGTTGGGGTTTAGAGTTGGAGGTAGGTGTAAAAAAATAAAATTGGAGTGGTCATGGCCACCTAATGTCCTAACTAAGTTCCGCCACTGACAGTACTCTACTACGGGTACTAGCCTTGAGCTTACAATGGTGTTTACAAATTCTCTATCGAGGAAAACAACTGGTGGCAGAACCTTTGCCATCAGATTAAACTATTTCGGATATTCAACCCTTGACTAAACATATTTTGTTAAAAACAGGAATTCATCACAGTAAAACACATGATTATATCAACACACTATAGGAGAAACAACAATACTCAGTATCAGTTTTCAGTCAATTTTAACAAAATTATTATATCAAAAACTGTGTTTATGGCTCTTGATATGAAAATTCTAGGTAGCTACTCAATACAAGTTCTTTCACCCAGGAATAGTAATTCGTACAATATTTCCACACATTCATGCCGCTTGATAAGCTACATTCCAAAAATTTTAAAATGTTGTTGCTACAAAGATAAGATGGCAGATAAGGGCCCCCCCATTTGATCAACTGCTGATAAGAGCATAAAATGACATTATCAGAACTCCCATGGGCCATGGCAGACATAGAATTTCGCAGTGCGGTATCTATGCAAATGTGCAACTCTCTTTGCAAGTTACCAATAGGAAACATCAAGAACAAGTTATGAAACTTTAATGGAACAAATATTGTACTTGGGTAATTCCATACAAAATAGAATTCTAAGCTGACCAGATTAGTGACTGCCCTCAGGTGGTTGAGTGTTGGTATTGTAACTTTCATAGTCTCTGGTTGATGGTGGTTGAGCGTTAGCATTGTAACTTTCATAGCCTCCGGTTGATGGTGGTTGAGCATTAGCATTGTAACTTTCATAGCCTCCGGTTGATGGTGCTGATGAATTGGTTGGATACATTGCTGATGAAACCATGGGAGGAGCACCATTGGAGGCTGGCGCTGATGAATTGGTTCCAGGAACCATCGGCGGGGGAGCTAGTGTTGGGGGCCTGGGTAGGGTATTTGCTTGACCAGGTACCGAGGGTGCTCCGGGTGGAGGTAAAGTTGGTGGCATGCCAGGTGCAGAATAATATCCTGTAAGTTCCAATAAAAACCAGTTACACCAAGTGAATACAAGCACAATTTTTCTTAGGATTTTAATTCAGTAGAACCATAGATTTAAAAAAAAAATGAGAAAAGCCAAACGGTTATGTAACATAGTTGGATTGGAAATAGTAATTCTCAAGAAAAAGGAAGCCAATTAAGTAATTTACAATGAACCATCAACATGCTTAAAATCACATTTGAGGTAAACAGAATAAAAGGATAAACTATAACAGCATGTCAAATGCAGAAAACTAATGACTCAGTGAAAACTACAGAAGAGTGGTGGAGATGATATCCACCTGCACCTGGTGCCATGGGACCTGGCCTCGGCATAAGAGATCTCATCCCTGGGAAAAGTGGTTGACCACCAAGGCCTGGTGCACTTCCAGGAATTGGAAATCTTGGTGGTGGCAAGATGGGCATAGAAGGCCTTTGAGCCATCATGGGGTTAAAAGCTACACCAACTTGCTGAAATGCCGCAGCTTGCCCAAGATGTTCCTTAATCCTTTGATCGATTAAACTTTGTGTTTGTTGCTCTTCAAATTGCAGGTAGTAGGACCTCACATTTGCCTGAAACAATTAAAAGAAAGACATAAACATCACAAATACAATATAGAGCACTTATCTTATGAAACGTGAATACTACCTCAGTCTCTAAATATAAGCTCCCTTTGAAAAATAGAAATGAATACTACTAATTTGTCTTAGCGTGTGTTTGTTTGGTTTTACGGCAAAGATAATTGATTTAGAGTGAATTGATTATGTAAAATTGATTCGAGTTAAAAGAGTTAAAGGCAAAGTGATATATATTTGGATAAATTTCTGCAAAAGTAAGTTGAATAGTAAATTTCAGTGTACACATTTAAACTCAAAAGCTTCAAATCCTAGCTTCAAGTAAAATCATTTATAAAAAGCATAATCAATTCTACCCGAGAGCAACCAAACATATCAGAATCAATTTTACACATCCATAATCAATTCTTGGTGCTCCAAACACGAAACCAAACATACACAGATACGAGAATTCAGACTTTGACTCATCCATACACAAAATGGACACATTAAAACACTTATTACTTTTCTTAACACCGTGTGAAAAAAAATAGCAAAAAGAACTTATAGTATTTCAAATTTCATAGTACCTTGTGTTTGTAACCTGAATTATGCTGCTTTCTCACAGATGGCTGAAACAAACAAATAAAAAAAAAAGTCATTGTTCATGACCCTAAACACAATGTTATTGTTCCATCAAAATTTAAACCTAAACCATGTTATTGTTCCATCGAAATTAAATATACAAAAATAAACCTAACCCTAAACACAATGACAAATCAGGAACTACTATTAGCTAAATAATCACAAAACAAAAATAACAGAATAATAGATTTGAGAATCAGCAAAAAATGAGATTTTGTTGATATCTAAATGGGTATTTTGTGAAACTCACAGAATCGTGGGTCAGATAGGTATCGCAATAGTCGCAATAATACCTGCGAATTGGAACAAATGAATGAGTGAATGATAAATGAGTAATAGCATGGATTGAATTAAGGTGAAATTGAGAAGGAGAAAAAAGAGTACCGAGGCATCGCTGTTTGAATTGTATGGCTCCTTCTTCTCCTTCCAGAGCTGAACTGATCAGTGACGATGATACGAAGAAACTGAGCAGAAAACCTCTCCTTGATACGGTGTCGTGCGGGCGAATGGCAATTAAAACCCTAACATTTTGAAGTGAAATAATCTACACCCTCTGTCCCACAATGAGTGATCCAGTTGACTTTTCACACAGATTAAGAAAAAAAGAATAAATAAAGGAGAGAAAATGATATTTTTACTAAAGTACCCTTATAATGTATTGGGAATGATGAAAATAATATTAATTAGAGGGTAAAATAAGAAAAGTTGCATTGGAAATTGAAATGTGTCATACATTTTGGGACACCATTTTATTCCAAATGAGTCACTCATTATGGGACGGAAGGAGTATCACTTTACCTAATTAATAGTCGGTAGAAAGACACACTAATGTGTTTCGGGATTGTGAATCAGAAGGTTAGGGTTTTTAATTCGGTTTTATTGGGAAAACTAGTAAGATACCGGTGCAGATACAGTATAAAATATATTTAAATGTACATTTGGAACGTTATAAAATATATTTATATACGTGTTTAAATTTAAATTAGCTATTAATTATAAAATGAACAATTATTATATAAATTCAATTGTATTAAAATACAAATAGAAAAAAAAATTCTTGAGATAAAAAAAGAAATATTTAATATTTGATCATAAGGATTTTATCTTTCAAGTTAAGATAATTTTTAATTAAAATAAAATATATATTGTGTTTATAGTGACCCGTGAAATAGAAAATTTATTTGATACAATATAAAATGTATTTATATACAGATGTATTAAATAATCATGCAAAAAAAACTCGTGAGATGAAGAAAGACAAAAAGAAAATTTTGATGCGATAATGACCCGTGAGATAAATAAATTATTTGGTGCGATATAAAATATATTTAGATACAAATGCAAAATTTAAAATGCTATGGTTAATTGTAAAATGAACAATAATCATATAAATTAAATTGTATTAATAATTACATAAAAAGAAAAAAGCCAAAATGTTTGAAATGAAACATCAAACTAAATACAAATGTAATTGAAAATTCAAAATACAAATGGCGACAAAAATTTCAAATGTTTGAGTAGAAAATAATAGTGTTTTACAACAGAAGGTAATACATTGAGTAGAAAATAATAGCTCACTTTTATTGATCTTCTAGTTTAATCTAACCAGATATTTAGTTTTAAAATATTGTGATACAAAGTAGGGTATTGTTCAGCAGGTCCAACAGATTGATAGGCAGCAAGTTTCTATTCAACAGTATATTGTAGCAAGTGGATAGAGTGTGAACTTTAATCAGCACGCTCAATGTCATAATGATGTAGACATGAACTTTAGAAAAGCATGGGATTTAAAAACACAATTTAAATTCGCTATGTATAAAACCTGTAATAGATGTCGTATCTCTTACACATCTTCAAATGTACTTAGTAGTAGGTGATGTGATGTTCATCATTTTAAGTAGTTGTAGGCTGACTCTATAAGGCCTACTGTGAAGTTAGGAAGTGATATTTTTGGAGACAATTTAACAATTGCCACAATATAGACTTTTTGACATCATTACCACAAAAAAGGCCATCCATTGAAAAAAATATTATAGAAGCATGTACTATAACTAATTTGATGACATAGAAACAACCCGATCCTTATCATGTATTGAAGTCATAAAGACTATTGATGACATAGAAACATCAAATATTGTTACAGTAGGTAGTAAAAATGGCAGTATCTGCATAGAATTCAATAAGCATGTATTGTAACAAATGTGCTGATACAGAAACAACAAATATAATTAATTTTAGTCATATTATAATGGAAAATAAGATGGTATCAAAAATCAGTTTAATAGTAGATAAATGTAGAAAAATGTTTAAGGATCATTTTCCTGCATAGAATTATAACACAAAGTTAATAATTATGTTGGAATATACGCACATTCTCAAAGTAGAGAGTAATAAAGAGAAAAGGTTAGGAATCATACGATTCATCTAATAACGCATGCGTTTTTACCTCCCACTGCAAATTGGGTCATGACAACATCACAGAGAACACCAATGACATCTGAATAATGTAGAAAAAAGGATAAATGAATGGGAAATAAACATATTGGAATGTCAAACAAAATTTGAGAGATAATACCATATAAGCGGTAAAGTTGGAAACTTCCATTTAAGAGTTCAAGAATAAGCTTGAAAATGAACCTATGTTGTGGTATTTATGAGATGTCTAGCTTGGTGATAGTGGTTCCACCACTAAAAACAGCTTTAAGGTGTTGTCACAAACCTTCAATGGTAGATCGTTGTCCAAAGGATCACCATTATAAATAGTATAAATTTGTTGTTCTTCTAGATTTGGTTACCCTAGACATAAAACCAATAGTTAGGAATGGTATTGATTGATAAAAAATACAGGCAACCCATGAACATCATGGATGGTCTACCTTGATGTCTTGCATTATCAATTCAAAATGCTCATGTCCACTGCATTCTTTAACGATCCATAGGACGACAATACGAACAACAGTAATCCAAATATTTGTACCCTTCTTTATACCAGCAATCAGAATGGGTGGTCTGGAACATGATGTTTAGTGAATTGAAATGTAAAAATGGAAACAAATGTTAGAAATGGTAGTGACATGATGTGAACAGAAATGAAAATTCCGAAACTTAAGAGTAGAATCAGTTAAACTGATGTAGAATATAGGAGAAATTGAGAAATCAATATTTACAAAAACTATGTTGCATTTTCAGGTTAATGTTGTGATAAACACACAGTAAGAAACACACAACAACTAAAATCCATGTTGAATATTCATGTTAATGTTGTGAGTAACACTAAAAACAAACACACTCCAAGTAAAAACCATGTTGCACACAATAATAAACTCACATTGAGTAAAACGTATGATCTATTTTCATGTTATGTTAAACATTGAGCGAATGAGAAATCTGTTTAAAGCAAGAAACTTACATTGTCATAACTAATATCCACAAAACAACATAAATATATTTAATGTTGCACTTTTAGGTTAATGTTGTGATAAGCACAGAATAACAAACATACAGTAAGTAAAAAACTATGTTGAATTCACATGCTACTGTTGAACATGGAATGATTAAACCAACGACATTTTTTTATTGATGTTGTGAGAAACATAGAACACGAAACCCGCTGAAACATTACCGAGGCGAAGGAAAAAGTAAGATATGATTTGAAACTACAAAATCAAGAAGTTGGAAGTTTGAATGTATAGAGAAAGATTAATAAGTGGATTTGAGAAGAAGGTTTAAAGTTGAAAACTTACCGAAAACCTGAAGAAGAAGAAGAAAAAGGGTTGAAGCTTTGGCTGGAAACGAAATGGCTTTGGAAAACGCAACATTATATTGGAGAGAGAGAAGAGAGGATTAGATTCAAGTGGAGAGAGGGAAGAGAGTGAAATGCATGTTATGCAAAAAATGGAGTGAGGGAAAGAAAGAAAAAGGGAAAGAAAGAGATGGAAGAGAGAAAACGGGAGAAAGAGAAAAAAAAGTGGGAAATGAAAGAGCAAGAGAGAGAAAAGTGGAAAAAGGTAGTATCATTATGCCAATGCATCGCTGACACGTGGTCTTCAAAGAGGTCATGGAAGTGAAAAAATTTTGTTTTTTGTTATTTACTTAACCACCCTTTTGTTAGTGTTAAATATTTTTGTGGAAAGGGCAATTTAGTTAGTTTGGTCAACTTCTTAGTAATGGGTAGATAGTAGATGAAAATGGTGAATTAGAGGAGAAAAAAATGTGTATTTGGTTCTCGACCTTAGTAAATAGATATGGGTTGAATGTGGAGGTATTAAACCCAGGGCTAAGAGGAAGCTCAGGTTGATGGAAAGATTTGTGTTCCTTGAACTTAGGAAGGGTGGAAGATTCAAGTGAATATTCTATGAAGGATGTTTACAAGATGAGATAAGGAATTTGTGGTCGAAAATTTGGAATAAAATGATTCCACAAAAGTATCTTGTTTGGTTTGGAGGCTAGTACAGAATATGGTCGCAACAAAAGACAATATAGTTAGGAGGGGTCTAGCGATGCAAAGGCAGGATAGTTGCGTAGGAGGTTGTGGGAGTAAGGAGTCAATATCTCTTTTTTTTAGTGTCGATGTTTTGCTGGTGTGTGGAGTAGTGTGTGCAATTGGCTAGGCGTTTCAACAGCTATGCACAACGAGGGGTGGCAACACATTATACAGTTTGAAAATCTGCTCGGTGGTGAAAAATCGTCATCTTTGAAGCTCCGTGTGTTGTGGTGCGCGTGTATTTGGTGCATATGGAAGTCTAGGAACCATAAAATCTTTCAAAATGAAGAAATTCATATTGTAAAAGTGATAGAGGAAGCAAAAGTATCCTCTTGGAAATGGCTTAAGATAAAATCAAAGTTGATTATGGATGATTTTGCACTGTGGTGTTTAAATTCCAAGGCATGTTTGGGTTTTGTGGCTGTAGCGCGAGTTTTTGCGTGGTTGGGAAGCACTATCGCTTTGGGGTACTACAGTTCGATTCATTTTTTATCCTATTGAAGCTGATGAAGGAAGGGAAATAGATGTCTCTAATTAACCCTGCTTGCATACTGAGTTTGAACCGATGACTATTGGTTTACAGATGCTATAAAGATTGTGGGTCTCTCTTAGGTTATTTTGTTAAAAAAAACAATGTCTGGGCTATTGGTAGGATGTTAGGACTGATGCTTTTCGATTGATGTATGAAGGGACGGGATTTTGGGTCTTTGATTAGTATGCTCACTAAGATTTTTCAATCTTATGCCTACGTATTCGTGTTTAACGAAACAGGGAAATCAGAGCGATCGTAGTTCCGAATAGGAGGAAAAAAAAGGTTGTTTTGGTGTCTTGTTCAAAGCCCCAGACGTGAAGCTAAACGTGGTTTGTATCTTGTTCAAAGCCCAAGATGTGAAGCTGGAGGGTCTATTTGTATCTTGTTCGAAGCCCAAGATGTGAAGCTAAAGGGGTTTTGACTTTAGAGAGAATTTGTCATCTCTAAAAGGGGATATTTGGTCTGTTTGTCACAACTGTTGGGTGACTGATTATAAAGGAGAATTACTTTAACTGGAATATGTGAATCCAGCAATGCCATAATTTCCTTTATAGGGCATTTTTTAACCTGGAGGAGAAGACTTTTAACTCAGTTTAGAGTAATGCCATCTTTCCTTAGGAATTTCTCATGCTAAAAGAGGGATAGTGGCGTGGATGTAAATAATCCAGAGGCTTGCCGCTTACAGCAATTAGATGAAGGAAAAGGAGTTGTTGATGTTTGTATACTGAGAGCAAGGCACAAATTTTGATGCTAAAAGGTTGATTGACTCAATCGGGGTTTTCTTATACAAAGCCTAAGAGGAGGCTATTGACCCAACAAGAGGGTGTTTTTAGGTGTCTCGTACGAAGCCCGAGAGAGAGGCCAAAAGGGATTGACTCAACAAGAGAGTGTTTTTATATGTGTCTTATACGAAGCCTAAGACGGAGGCTAAAAGGTTTTGACTCCACATGAGGGTCTTTTATACTCAACAAGAGAGTGGTTTTGTATCTCGTACGAAGCCCAAGATAGAGGATGAGAGGGAAGTGACTCAACAAGAGAGTCTTTTATACTCAATAAGAGAGTGATTTTTATCTCGTACGAAGCCCGAGATGGAGGCTAAAAGAGATTGACTCAACAAGAGAGTCTGGAAAGGTTAGCTCCGTCGGGGAGAATCATTTGTACAAAGCCCAAGAGGAGGCTATTGTGTTGGTGACTGTTTCAGTTTAGTGATAGGTCCAGTATGTTGGATAAAGAGAAAATCAGTTCTTATGAAGATTAAAGGTAAGGTTGTGCTTTGGGATTGATCAGAGGATCATGGTTATTTCATGTTCTTTAAGGAAACGGAAAATCCAAAGGGTATTGAGACTGTCCAAGTCTACTGGTGTTTTGGAGAAATCGATTCTCGGATAGTGAGTGATCTTTGTATAATGCCCAAGAGAAGACTGGTATGTTAAGGGATGAAGGTCAACCCATTAACAAGTCTGACACTTGACTCAAAAAGACAGCTCTAGCAAATTGATGACTATGTTTTGTTCCTATACCTGTAGAGGTCTCTGGGTCCTTGTACTAAGCCCAAGAGAAGGCATGAGAGCTTTTAAGAAGCCGAAGGGTCCTTGTACAACGCTCAAGAGGAGTCGGGGATGCTTTTAAGAAGCCTGTGGGTCCCCAAACCCCGAGAAGTTCAAGACATGCCATTCACCGAGAATAGATCAAGCCAGGAAAGTCCGAGAATTTGGAAAAAACTCAAGAGATGCCATTCATGGAGAAAAGATCATCTCTAGGGAGTTAGAGTTTCTTTGACGATTTCTAAGGGTGACAGTCTGAGAAAGGGTTCATAGAAAATGCTGTCTTTCACGTCTCCATATTGTTTAACCCCAAGAGGAGGGAAGACTGTGTCTGGTAATCTTATGGGGATCTAGTTTTGTTTGTATTTAAGAGTGACCAACAGGGCTTTACCTAGTGCTAGACGTAGTTGCCGGGGAAAACTCTAAATAACTATACTAGTATTACGCAGTGGATATTTGACAAGTATATAAAAGTTTGTGAAAGAAGACTTACAGTGAGCAGCCCCACAATACAGTTATATATATATATATATATATATATATATATATATATATATATATATATATATATATATGAAAGCGGATAAAGAAAGCGGGTAAACACTTACTCGGTTGTAGAGCTTCCATGCTGTTTGGTTAGTTTGTTCAACAAAGAAAGCTTTGATAACAATATTCTATTTAAAATCAAAGGAGAAAGTGCGTTGAAAAGATTGTTGGGGCTTACGGCTCAAGGAGAGGCCCAAGGTTTTATCAGTGATTGCACTGTTGTTTTGTATAGGGACTTATACAAGTTACTGAGGCCCAAAAAGGTTTTCTGTACAAAGGGATGGGTCTTACACTCTCTCAAGAGGCCCAAAGGTGTTTAAAGAAAAAGAATGGGGCTTATAACACGAGGGTAGACCCAGGTGATTTGTTTTTGAATTGGCGATCACGCCGAGATTTCTTTACCGTACGGGGTCTTATACAATGCATTGAGGCCCAAAAAAGTTTTGGTTAAAAGGGGGGTTGGGTCTTACACTCTAATAGAGGCCCAAAGGTTTATTTTTATACAAGTGGTGGGGCTTACAGCTAAAGGAGAGGCCCAAATATTTTTTGTGAAAAAGGCGACGATCGTGTCGAACCTTTTGACGGTATCAGGACTTATACAACACACTGAGGCCCAAAAAGGTTTGTATTTACACAGGGTTGGGTCTTACACTCTACCAAGAGGCCCAAAGGTGTTTGAAAAAGATTTGATGAGGGTTGAATTGATCAAAACCCTAATTTGTTTTCAAAATATATTTTAATTGAATAAAAATTCAATTAAAATGATCAAAATTGTTAAACATATGGAAAACAAATTGTGATCTTGGATTAATGTTTCAAAAAATTATGTTTCTATTCACAAAATGATTGGAAATCACTAAAATTTGAAAAATCAAGAGGGAGAAAATATTTTAAATGTCAAAAACAATTAAAATATTAATTCTTTACAAAAATATCAAATATATGAAATAAATAATATTTTTGGGATTTTTTGGAAAAATAAAATATTTTAACAATTTTGTGAATTATTAAAAAAAGAACCAACTCAAAATCATTAAAACTCAGAGAGAAATTAATTTTTGAATCAATTAAATAAAATCACAAAATTCAAATATTCAAATGTTCAAAAATGGCGCCAAGAACATGGCAAGAACACGCGCCACCCTTTGTTTCTGCAGATCTGCGTTTTCTATCTAATCTCACTGAATACCTGATGATATCATACAATCTACATATCAATCTACTCGTTTTTACCTCACGATCATGTCTATGGTCTTTAATTTCATTTATTTTAAACATGGAATAAGAAATCAAAGAGAAACCTCAAGAACCCTAAAATTTGCATGAAGGTTCAGAAATTCCATACACGATTCAAACAAAGCAATTGATTGAGGAAAAACATTGTATGCATGATTATGAACCTATGGCCAAATTATTGTGCAGCAAAAAATGCATGGATCATGGAGTTAGAAGAGTTCATGCTTACCTCTTGCAGCTGGTGATCGTGTTTTATGTTAGAGGTGTTACAACTTGGTTCCAAGGATATAGACAGCTTCTCTAGGTGCTATGGAGTGTGTCTGAATGCTTGGAGTGGATTGAAATGATCTGGAACTTGAAATGGTACCCCAACTGCAAATCTGTCAAGAACTTGAGCAATTGGCTAGTGATTTTGTGATTTTGGTGTTCCAGATGTTGTGTGAGTGTTTGGATCACTTCTATATGATGTTTATAAGGTGTGTGTGTGATTGGTTTGATTGGAATAGCTCTCAAACTCAAAACCCGATAGTGACTTGCTTTGGAAGACAATTTTGGAGTGAAAGAAGAGATTTTGAGGAAAGCATCTGTTAGATGGCTTTGATGTACTCAAACTGATCACAAATGAGTTCTATTTATAGTAGAGCAAGTTTGTTTTGCAAGGAATAGTGAATGGCAATTGCTGCATAGGTTTGGCCAATGTTGATCAATGAGAATCCAAGTCTCCTCTAGCCATTGATTAGAGGTTAGGGCACAGGCTGCTGGTTCCCTTGGTCTTGGATAAGTCTTGACTGAATTCAGTTGGAAATGGCTCAGTCCATGCCACCTTGGTGCATCCATTGAATGCTCCAAAACAAAATTGGAGTCTTGTCCCCTCCTTAGGGCTTTCTAGGTTTGGCATGCTATTTTTAGTTCCAAGGACTTGGGAGGCTTAGGATCAGAGTTTGTCCCTCATTGGTCTCCCTTTGAGGTGTTCAGATGGATAAGTGTGTTTGTCATTTGCACAAATTTGGCAAATCGAGCAAAATGCACAAATCTGCCTTGCTTTGACAGTTTTCAGCAAGGCATGTTGCCATTGTCATATCTCATGGCTCAAGTGGAATTTGATGGGGTTCTTGGCCATTTTGGAAAGCCCTCATATGATACAACAACTGTTTGATCATAATTGGTTTTGATACTTTTTGGATCCAAGTGAAAAATGCCCCTACATTTGGAAAAAAGTGAAGGCAGATCCTGACTTAGTGAAAATTTCACTAAGTGTTGGAAAAAAGTGACATTTTCACTTTTTGTGATTTTGATCATTTCATAACTCAAAATCCATGAGGAATTGGAATGAGTTATGTTTGAAGCTTTTGTAGAGGGCCATGGGAGCTACAAATCCAGCTTTGAATGGGGAAAAACGGCCTTGTGGTTTAGGAGTTATGATCCTCCAAAGTTGGTACCCTAGCCACTTTGTTCCATAACTTAGAAAAATTTCTAAGTTTTTATGGTTACCCCTTTTACAAGTTATCCCACTTTTCTTGATTTTTCTTGATGAATGATGATTCCTACCACACATTAACATCATTTTAGGGTTAAGGAACCATAATTATGAAAAATCTCAAAAAGTCAAAGTTTGACTTTTGTGCACAGTTGACTTTTTATCAGATGAATTCCAAACTGTGTGATCCTCTATGAAATCAAGTCCTTGACCTAAATCAAACTTGATGGATTGATTTCATAGGTGTTATAGGGTGTATTAAATCATGTGTTAGGGTTTGGGAGCATGTCTTGGTCAAAAGTCAAAGGCACAATTGACTTTTCTCGCGAAACCCTAATTGTGGTTCTGATGAATTAGAAACTTGTTGCTCAAGCTTCTTGGCTCAATCCATTGTTGTAAATGGATCAAGGTAGTTTATTAGAGACCCTCAAATCCTCTCTTGAGGTCTTGGCTCATGTTTTGTCCCAAAAGTCAACTTAGGGGTGAATTAGGTCAAGAAACCCTAATTCTTGATTTTTGATGTAAGCATCCCCTGAGGTTAAATTGACTTGATGATTGGGTCCATGAGGTCCCATGAAGCATCATAGGTTATGCTTTGAAGCATTGGCTCATGCCCAGAGGAAAATTTCCATCTGGAGGCCCTGGTCGACCAAAACCCTAATTTGGTGACATTGGCGATCTTGAGGCTTGATCCACTTGGAATGTTGCAGCCTTGTGCTTGATCCTTGATGTGGGAGTCCTCTTGATCCCTTTTGGATGTTTGAGAGGCTAGACAAGTTGAAGATCATGTCATTCCTTGATTGATCCTTTGTCTAAAAGCTCTGAGAGGGCTTGAAACCCTAAATTTGATTGTAGTGGATGCTCACCCATCTTTGGGGAGACTAGTGAGGTATAATGGTTCCTCCATATTGTGATGATGATTTGTACAATGATGGGGAATCTTAGTGGTCAAAATTTGGGGTATGACAGATGCCCCTATTTAATCTTCTTGGACCCGAAGGTGTGAATGGCGAAGGTATTCGGGCATTCGGGGTGCAAGGGGATTAAATATCGGAATACCCAAAATTTTGATGGTGGTTTTGAATGGTAGTTCACGCATCCTTCTTCTTTTGCTAAGAAATTATGCTTAGAAAAGGTAAAAACTTCCCCTCGATCCTGGTCTTCAGCCAAGGAACTGGTCTTAGTTTTTGAAATAAACTTCCCCTCGATCCTGGTTTCCTACCAAGGAACTGGTCTCAGTTTCTGATATAAACTTCCCCTCGATCCTGGTTTCCTACCAAGGAACTGGTCTTAGTTTATGATATAAACTTTCCCTCGATCCTAGTTTCCTACCAAGGAACTGGTCTTAGTTTCTTATATAAACTTCCCCTCGATCCTGGTTTCCTACCAAGGAACTGGTCTTAGTTTCTTTTGTCAATAAGCTTTCTTGACAAGGGACGCTATTCGCAGCGGTTTTCCTCAAACTTCTCGCCAAATTTTCCTGGGGAGATGCCATTTGATGGAAAAAGTTTCGATGTCAGACTTGCTGGGGACCCCATCCGTCTGAGCTGTAGAGGTACACAAACTTCTCTATTTGGAGACGCCATTTGTCGACTCTATCGGGGAAAATGAGTCTCTTGAGAGTCTGCTTCCGCTTGGGGATATTACATCATACTTTTCTCTAGGTCTTCTCGGAGAAATGCCATATGATGTACCCCAATTTTGAGGTGCCGATGACTTTGTTAACATTGACTTTCTGGAGAGAAGAACCAATGTGCTGCTGAGAGTCTTCGGTTAAGAGGCTTTCTCTGGGGATTTTCCTTAATCCGGGAAAGCGAAGACATCATCTTGAATGGCAAAGAGTGTCGTTTATTGAATGTTTTCTTGTCTTTTCAGAGGTTCAAGTTATCAAAGTGGTCAAAAACCTGCTACAATCCAGAAATAAACTGGAAGAGGGACTGTTTGGACGCAACGTTTCCTGGCAAGGACAAAACTGACAACTCGATTGAGAGGACTTTTATCACTAGGGGATAAGACCGACTAGAGTGATAGTGATGCAAGATGAATATGAATGTAAATAAATAATGCATGACTTATGTATGTTTATGCCGACAAAACTAACACGACATACAGACTAGTAGATGAACACGACTGGATACTCGGCCACAACGGGAGATAAAAAGTATCGCTGGTTCATGATAGCAATTCTACCTTGCTTAGGAGAAATAGTCCCTGCGGGGAGCTACGTTGATCGGGCTTAGGAGATGAGAACTCGGCCGAGGATGTCAGATGGAGTATTCGCATCTGACATAACTGATCCTTCATTCAAGCGCACTGGTTTAGAAGAAGTACTTTGATTCTGCACTTTGAAGCTCGATTACTTCTGGTAAAGCAATTGATGTTCTTTCGATGTTCAATAGTCAAAAGAAATTGCCATCTTTATTTTAAAAGCAGAAAAGTTTGACAAGTAAATTCATTTTTGTTTTATTTCAAGAATCGTTAATCATGCTAAGATGTCGTTCCGTAAAGCTAAAACAAATAAAAATTGCAAACAAAAGCACAAGGGCTCAAATTTTATTGATAGGATGGAAATCAGCCAAACGCGTGATTCCATAGAGTATTTACAAAGTTAGAAAATGGTAATTTAAGGGAAAAGGGTTACATTGAAACACAACGACCACTATCCTTCTACCAACTTTGAATTCGGGGCATCCTGAGCTTCTGTCGAAGATGACCGTGACTGGAGTTTTTCTTCTGATGGTATTACTGTTGCTGAGGGACTTGCCCCTTAGTTGGACGTAGTTACTTGCCATTATCCCTAACTTTTGCCTGGATTGTACTTTGATATTTCCAATCCACCAGGATGATTTTTGATTATGTCTCTAATTTTTGCCTGGACCGCCCTTTCGGGTTTTCAATCCACCGAGACGTTTTTTATTTATTCAGGCGAAGTATTTCTTTTTTTTTTGTTTAGGCGAAGTATATCTTGAATACGTCAACATTCGTGGGGTAGGCAAATTCCTCTTCGTCCATGGTTGCAAGTCTCAAGGCACCGCTTGAGAAAACTTTCTTGACCACGTAGGGGCTGTCATAATTTGGAGTCTATTTGCCCCGAGAATCAGTGAGGAATGATTGTATCTTTTTGAGCACAAGGTCTCCTTTCCTAAAGACGCGAGGTCGAACCTTTTTGTCAAACGCCTTCTTCATCCTCTGTTGATACAACTGACCGTGGCATAGTGCCGTTATTCGCTTCTCTTCGATCAGGTTCAGTTTATCGTGTCTGCTTTGACACCATTCAGTCTCTGTTAGCTTAGCTTCCATCAATACCCTGATTGATGGGATCTCTACTTCGATGGGGAGCACTGCCTCCATGCCATATACTAGAGAGAAAGGGGTTGCCCCTGTTGAAGTGCGGACAGATGTGCGATAACCGTGAAGAGCAAATGGTAGCATCTCGTGCCAGTATTTATAGGTTACAACCATCTTCTGAACGATCTTTTTGATGTTCTTGTTAGCCGCTTCTACCGCTCCTTTCATCTTGGGTCGGTAGGGAGATGAGTTATGGTGTTCGATCTTGAACTCAGCACACAACTCCTTCATCATCTTATTGTTCAAGTTAGATCCAGTATCAATAATGATCTGGCTCGGAACACCATAACGGCAGATGATATTATTTTTGATAAATCGTACCACCACTTGTCGGGTCACATTGGCGTATGACGCTGCTTCGACCCACTTGGTGAAGTAATCAATGGCTACCAGGATGAACCGATGTCTGTTTGAAGCCTTGGGCTCAATCATGCCAATCATGTCGATTCCCCATATGGAAAAAGGCCATGGGGAAGAGAGAACTTTGAGATGGGTAGGCGGTACATGGATTTTGTCTGAGTATATCTGACACTTGTGACACCTCTTCATGTACTTGTAGCAATCGGATTCCATGGTCAACCAGTAGTACCATGCTCTCAGAATTTTCTCGCCATTGTGTGTTCGTTGGCATGAGTGCCAAAGGATCCTTCATAAATTTGTTTTATCAGCACGTCTGCTTCTGGTCTGTCTATGCATCGGAGCAAGACCATGTCAAAATTTCTCTTATAGAGTGTATCACCGCTCAGGAAGAAACTGCCTGCCAGCCTTCTGAGGGTTTTCCTGTCTTTCCTTAGTGCCCCAGGTGGGTACTCTTGTTTTTGAAGGAAGCATTTGATATCGTGATACCAAGGTTTGTCGTCTATGATTACTTCGATCGCGAAGATGTAAGCGGGTCGTTCAAGGCGCATTATGTCGATCTTAGGTAAGTCATTCCATTGACCTACACTAATCATGGAAGAGAGGGTGGCTAATGCATCAGCCATGTGATTCTCATCATGAGGGATGTGATGAAACTTGATTCTGTTGAAGAAGGGTAACAACCTTCTTGCATAATCTTTGTAAGGAATCAATCCTGATTGGTATGTGTTCCAATCTCCTTTAATTTGATTGATAACCAAGGCTGAGTCGCCATATACATCCAAGTTTTTGATCCTTAAGTCGATCGCTTCCTCGAGACCCATAATACAAGCTTCGTATTTGGCCTCGTTGTTTGTGCACTTGAATGTCAGTCTGGCAGTGAAAGGAATGTGGGTACCCTGAGGTGTTATGATAATTACCCCAATTTCATTTCCGTAATGATTGACAGCTCCGTCAAAGATTAGTCCCCATTGGGAACCTGGTTTTGGCCCTTCACTGGGTAGCGGTTCATCGCAATCTTTCATTTTTAAATACATGACATCTTCGTCCGGGAAGTCAAACCCGATTGATTCCTGATTGTCAATTGGTTGATGAGCCAAATGATCGGCTAAAATACTCCCTTTAACGGTTTTCTGAGCGTGGTACTCGATGTCGTATTCTGATAACAACATCTGCCAACGGGCGATTCTTCCCGTGAGAGCAGGCTTTTCAAAGACATACTTGATTGGATCCATTTCTGAGATCAACCAAGTAGTGTGACGAATCATGTACTGGCGAAGACGTTTGGCTGCCCAAGCCAAAACGCAACAAGTTTTCTCAAGCATAGTGTACTGAGTCTCGCAGTCGGTGAATTTCTTGCTCAAATAGTATATAGCAGACTCTTTTCTTTTGTTTCGTCTTGTTGGCCAAGCACACAACCTATTGAGTCCTCTAGGACTGTGAGGTAAATGATCAGTCTTCTTCCTTCCACTGGAGGTGATAGAATTGGTGGGTTCAACAAGTATTCCTTAATAGTGTTGAAGGCGGTTTGGCAGTCTTTTGTCCAAACGCAGTCCTGATTCTTTTTTAGTTATTTGAAAATCGGCGCACACGTTGCGGTCATGAGGAATATGAATCTAGAAATGTAGTTCAAACGTCCCAGGAATCCTCTGACTTGTTTTTCAGTTTTCGGAGAAGGCATTTCTTGAATGGCCTTGACCTTGTCAGGATTAACCTCAATTCCTTTCTGGCTGACGATGAACCCAAAGAGTTTCCCTGAACGGACACCGAATGTGCATTTATTGGGATTCAAGTAGAGTTTGTACTTTCTCAACCACTCGAATAGTTTTGACAGGTGGGTCACATGCTCCTCTTCTGTTTTAGATTTTGCAATCATATCATCGACATATACCTAGATTTCTTTGTGTATCATGTCATGAAACAGAGTAGTCATGGCCCTTTGATAGGTTTCCCCGACGTTTTTCAAACCGAACAGCATTACCTTGTAACAAAAGGTACCCCATGGGGTAATGAACGAAGTTTTCTCCATGTCTTTCGGCGCCATTTTGATTTGATTATAGCCCGAGAATCCATCCATGAAGGAGAAAACTTTGAACTTTACTGTACTGTCTACCAGCATGTCAATATGTGGTAAAGGAAAGTCGTCCTTTGGACTATCCTTATTTAAATCTCTATAATCGACACACATTCTGACTTTTCCATCCTTTTTTGGAACTGGTACGATGTTAGCTAACCATTGAGGATATTCTGATGTGACGAGGAAACCCGCGTCAATCTGTTTTTGTACATCCTCTTTGATTTTGACGGCCATGTTCGGGTGAGTCCGTCTCAACCTCTGCTTTACTGGCGGACATTCTGATTTCAATGGTAAATGATGTTCCACGATGCTAGTATCCAACCCTGGCATGTCCTGATAGGACCAAGCAAACACATCGGGAAATTCTCTGAGAAGCTTTGTCAAACTCTCTTTGGCAGTTGGACTGAGCAGTGCCCCAATCCTGATTTCTTTTCTCTCTTTTTCTGAACCCACGTTGATCGTTTCCAACGGCTCTTTGTGAGGTTCAATGGACCTTTCCTCTTGTCGGAGTAATCGGGAGATCTCTTCTGGAATTTCGTTGTCAACTTCTTCTTCAGCCCCAAATACCGGGAACTCAAAGTTGGGAGAAGGCATCGGATCGCATGTTTCAACGGGGTTTAAAACAAGCAATCTGCATGACGTGATGATTTGTGTTTAGAAGAGATAGAGAAAATGCAAGTGTATGTAGTGTATTTTTTTTTTTGAAAAACTGCTTGTTTATTTTGAATTGTTTTTTTTAGGATTACCATTTTCTGAGAAAAGCGAAAAGAGAAAACAACAATTAATGCGGAGATTACAGAACGACGTTATTTTATTTATGAACAAGTCGATTCTTGAAACTACAACCCTATAAAACAAAACTCTGTCGCTTTGGGCGAAGCGAAGAGGGAAATTTACAGAAAGTGAGCCCTATCAAAACATCTGTTTCACCTGGGCAGGGTGAAAGGTTAAGATAAAGATGACAATTACTTTGACTTATGAACAATCTTCAGAACATCGACAGCAACCCATTGGCGGCGAACTCCTCGGTAAATCACAAAGTCTGGTACTTTCCTTGATTTGTCTTTAGAAATGACGCTGATTTCTGGCGGAGCAGGATCATTGGAATCTGTCTCCCAGGCAGAGTTGTCGTAGGAGGATTCCTCTGTTGTATTTTGCATAACATTCATGCTCTGAGGTAAATCTCCCCATCCAGTTGGTTGGATGTCTTTGAGCCTGATACGAGAGCTTTCGGGAGCGGTGTACTTGACCATGAAGTCAAATTTTCCACTTGGTTGTCCTAAGGTGTCCCACGCTTCTTTGGAACTGGAGGAGTCATCTCTCTCGATGACGTTGACCTCAGGAAAAACATAGTTGATGAATTCTAGTCCGGTAAGCTTTGCCAATTCATCGTCGTACTGGATATTTTCTGAATGACCTGAGTGTTGATCTCATGATATGGTGGGGACGCAAGTATTCTGTTCAATGATGCTCAGCTGATTTTCATTGTTCGGCTGATTTTCTTGCCCCAAGTCTCCTGGGTACGGCTGCCAGATAGGCAGGCCATCCATTGGGCCGTAATAGACGTGGTCAAAGTTGTCCTTCATCAGAGTATCCTCCTCTAATGAGTTTGGTGGAGCACGACATCCTTCAGGATCACAATCTCCGTATATCATTTCGACATCTGACCTCGGTATAAATCTCGGACTCTGTGCGGGATAGCAAAAGGGCGTAGGCACCTTTTCCTGAGACATATAACCGTCCTCGTTGAGATAGGACTTCCATTCCTCATCCGTATCGGAGGAATCTCCCTCGTTGATAATATGGACTGTTTGAGGCACTGAGTGAAGGAAACCTTCATTGTAGAAGAAGTCCTGAATGGGATGAAGACTTCCATCGTTAGCAGCTGTCTGGGTGCAGGTTGCAGAAAAACCAAGACCCTTCTTTGTTTTATTATCAGTAGGAATGACAAGCTGTCCCCATCCTTTTGCATTGTTATTCTCGATCACTTCGAGAGCATCTCTGTATGAGGAAATCGATGTTCCTTTTTCTGATTGATTCTCATTGCTCACTGATAGTGCTTGGAACTGAGTTCCAATAACCTCCTCGGGTTCTACCCAAGTAGATAATGACAAGTTGCTCACGAGCAAGGCTTGTTCTCCACAAACCATGACGAGTTGATCTTTCTTGACGAACTTCAGTTTCTGGTGAAGCATCGAAGTGACCGCCCCAGCCTGGTGTATCCAAGGTCTTCCTAATAAGCAACTGTATGTTGCCCGGATGTCCATGACCTGGAAAGTAATTAGGAAAGTGTGAGGACTGATAGTTATGGGAAGGTCGAATTCACCGATAACTGCTTTCCGAGACCCGTCAAATTCTTTGACGATGACCTCACTGCCCCTCATTAGGGGTCCTTTGAATGATAGTCACATTAAAGTGGACTTCGGCATAATGTTGATGGCCGATCCTGTGTCTACCAGTACGCTGGCTAAGCATCGTCCTGGCAGTTAACTGTGATATTGAGCTCCATATTGTGACTTTTGCCCCCCTCTGGAAAATCCTAATCACTAAATCCCAAGTTGTTGCAGGAAGTGATGTTAGAGATGATGTTATCGAACTGTCGTATTGACACATCCTGTTCCACAAAGTCCTGCTCTAAGACTTTCTGTAGAGCCTCTCTGTGGGCTTCGGAACTGAGTAAAAGTGATAGCACTGAGATCTTTGAAGGAGTTTGTAACAGCTGATCAACAATTTTGTATTCACTCCTTTGAATGAGCTTCAGTATCTCATCATTGTTTTTCGAAAGGTCGGGATTACTGGACTGACTGACTGGCGGATTAGGAGCTTCTGTCTGAAATTCCTTTTCTTTGCTAGGTTCTTCAACCCCTCGGTTGAAGATTCGACCGCTCTGTGTTACTCGACTGATGTCTGCAATATTCACGACAGAGGGTAATGGAATTTCCTTTCCATTCTCAATTATTGTTGCACCGTATTTGTAAGGGATCGCCTTAGTTGATTCATACGGTAATGGTCCCGGCAGATAGATAACTATAGGAGCCTTCTGATTTTTCTGACTGTCGTAAGTAACTTCAATCAGTTCTTGGCTAAGAACCTTTGATTCGTCCAGTAGAGAGATGATGGTATAAACATCCTTGCTCTATTGATGATCAGAGATTATGACAACGTCTCTGATTTGATCGGCGAAGTAGTCTGGCGTCCAGTTGATTGGCTTGGGACTCGGACACGGGTGAATCTCTTTACGATCCAACTGACCTTGAAGGGATGCCCGCACATGGTAACATCCTTGGTTATTCTTCTAGCAGACTCTACAACATTCATAGTTGTGTGGTGGCACCTGGTCATGCCCGCTTTGAATGCAGTGCAACCTTACCAGGTTTGTTTCCATAGATCGGACATCCTGACTTTGACGCCGAGTAGGGTTTCCATTAAGCACACTAATTTGTTGCGTGTCTTCATCCAGATAGATTGGAAGCCACCAGTGGTTTAATAAGTGTTGTAAGGTTCTCTGAACGAGTGTGCACCCTTGGTTACTCTCACAACATCCTTTACAGTTCTGATAATTACGTGAAGTGAGAAAACCGAGTTGGACCTGCCTGGCATGTAACTCCACCAAGCTGGTATTCATCAGACGAATATCAAAGATTTGAATCATGTTGATCTGGTAAGGATTTCTATCATGGTAGTCCTGGATCCACCCAAGATCCATCTGATGCTGGATGGCCTCCTGTATGAAAGAGCATCTCTGTTTGTTTACCGAGCAAGTCAGACAGGAATTATAATCGTGTCGCGGCAGATTATGATACTGGCTTTGCCTTGAGTGCATTGGCACCAAGTTGACATTCATTGCACGGATGTCGTGGTTCTGAATGATGTTGGAATTCGTATAGGTCATGTTGAATCCACGAACTCGATGCTCTTGGATCCATCCGAGATCCAATTGTTCCTGTAGGGCTGATCGCACTACAGAACATCCCTGATTGTTCTTAGAGCAGATATCACACTGGTGATAATTATGAGGTGGCACATGGCCATATCCGCTCTGTCTATAATGCATCTTGACCAAGTTGGCCCTTAACAAGAGTACATCATGAATTTGATAGGTGTTGTTAGACTCTCCCTCTATCAAATTAATTGCAGCTTTCTCATGTTGAGGCAGCGGGTTTGTGAGAACATTAGGATTCATATCCTTAAAAGATAAGACCCCGCTCCTAACAAGCTTTTGTACGTCAGATTTGAAACTGAGACAGTTTTCTATGTTATGCCCTGGTCCTCCTTGATGATAAGGGCAAGTCTGATCCGTTTTGAACCAAAAACGCAGATTTTTCGGTATTGTAAGAGGAGACTTAGTTTAGACATGCCCCTTGACCAGTAATAATGGAAGCAGTTCTGCGTACAACATGGGTATAGGGTCGAACCCTGGTGGTCACGTTGTACGGTTGTTGTTGTACGAAGGACGAGTCTGCTGAAGAGACTGTTGTGTCCTTTGCTGAAGTTGTTGTTAATTAGGTTGGCTCTGTGCAACCTGAGGTTGATACGTAGGAACAGGCGTGGGATTGATAGCAGGAGTTATGACTGCTACTGGTTGGTAACGTTGCCTTTGCTTTCCGAGAGAGATATTCCCAATATCTTGCTCTTTTTTCTTAGGGAGAGCATTACCGTATCTTTTTGTACTACTTGATGATCCAACGTCTTTAACCAAACGTCCTTCCCGGACCGCTTCTTCAAGACGAACTCCCATGCCCACCATCTCGGTGAAGTCACTGGGCGCACTGGAGACCATTCCGTCATAGTAAAATGAGCTTAAGGTATTTAAGAAGATCTTTGTCATCTCTTTTTCCTCAAGAGGTGGAAAAATCTGAGCGGCAATTTCACGCCATCTCTGAGCGTACTCCTTAAAGGTTTCCTTGTCCTTTTGTGACATTGATCTGAGTTGATCTCTGTCCGGTGCCATGTCCAAATTATATTTATATTGTTGAACAAAAACAGCGCCAAGATCTCTGAATGTGCCATCGTAGCGCAGTTTAAACCCATGTACCATTTTAATGCGGCACCGGTTAAACTATCCTGAAAGTAGTGAATCAGTAGCTATTGGTTCTTTGTATGAGCTGACATTCGCCGAGCGTACATCACCAAATGGCTCTGAGGGAAAGAGTTACCCTTGTACTTTTCAAAGTCGGGCACTTGGAACTTGTGTGGAACTTTCACATTGGGGACCAAGCAAAGGTCCACGGCGTCCTTTCCAAATAGATCCTGACCGCGAAGGGCCAACAGTTCTTTCTGCATCTCCAGGAATTGTTCCTGGAGCTCATTCATTCTGTTGAACATGCTGTCCTTTCCACCAGAAGGTATCTGTAGAATCTGTCCTTCCGGGACAGTGTGTACCACGGGTGGTGGAATAGTCATTATGGCCGAGACTCTTGGTGCCTCCCGAAGTTTGTAACCTTCAGGAGTTGCTGCCATGCCCCTGGCATCTTTGCTTTCCCGAAGTTTGTAACCTTCAGGCCCAGCGGTTCCTGCTGCGGTTCCCTGATCCTCAGCGATTGGCGGAACATATCCTTCTGGGATATAGTTGATAGGCATGCCCCAGGGACGATCTTTCGGCATTTTGTACCTAGGATCATACTTCTCCACTATGGGCGTTGATGTGATCTCTGAGATCACAATCCTTTATTGTTGTATCTGAGCTTCTACTAGAGCTTAAATGTCGTTATGAAGCTTTCTCAGATCCTCTTTCAGAGTTTCGATCTCTTCTCTCAACTCTCTGTTCTCTTCCTCGAGATCATCCATCTTTTTCTGACAAATGGCTAGAGTATTGTACGAATGAGACAATTTGACTCTAGAATTGAGACGCAAACGTGAGATTCGTAGGTAAGAAGAATGCGTTTATGAGAATGATGAATGCAATGATTATTAATTATTTTTTTTTATTCAAAGTAAACTTCGACAAATAGATTGCAAATATCAAACAGTGGGGAAACCCCGTTTTATTGAATTCAAAGGATTGTGGAAATGAAAATACAGTAGATTACAAAGTGCTGAAAAAGAAAATCTAAACTAATGGATCCTGAGTCCTCTCTGAAGAGAGCTCAAGTGCTGGTTCGGGTGCTTTCCTTTTCTTTGACCGGGGCTCTAGGGTCGTTGTCGGGTTGTCATTCCTTTGCCAAGTGAAAGGAGCGAGCAAATTCCTTTGGTCATCCTGATTTTCTACAGCATGTTGCTCTAAAATCTCAATCAGAGCATCTTTTTCTCTTAATAGCTGCTGTATTTTCTTGCACTCCACATTGAGAATACGCTACTTGTTCCTCCAAGACCTCTTCTCCTACTGAACTTTGCTGAGAGTAACCTGAAGTTTTTCCGTCTCAGACATGAAATAAAGGGCAGAGTCCCTTAATGGAAGAACTTCCTGATGAGGGTAAGGCATCCTCAACTTGAGAGCTCTAGTTTGTACCCAATGGAGATAAGGCTTCATCGAGACACAGTCTGGTTTTCCTAGAGACTCTCGTCCTTTCCTATAAACGTGTTTCCAAGCGTGCATTATTTTCGTCTTTAGTGCACTGTCATTTTCTCCTTCCTTGAAGAAAAGACCTTCCAGATGAGCATTACGCGGGACATGCCTCATTGGGTATCCAAATTGACGACGAACTAACACTAGATGATAGTTGATCCCCCCCTTAGTTCCTATAAGGGGTACATTTGGGAAATTTCCACAACGGTCAATAATCTTGATCGTGTCGTAGATTCAATTGTACCAATCGATGTCAAAGTTGGTAAGAGACATGATCCTCTGCGACCAACGTAAAGTATTCTTTTGATCCCAAAATGCAGCAGACTAGGGCAAATGGGAAGTGAACCATTTGTATAGCAGGGGTACACAGCATGTGATCATTCCTCCACTGTATAAATTCCTTAAATGTACCGAATGATACGCATCTGCGATTAAGGTCGGTACGGGGTTTCCGATCAGGAAAATCTTAATGGCGTTGATATCTACAAAGTTATCGATGTTGGGAAACAAAAATAACCCGTAGGTGAGCAAAACAAAGATGCTCTCGAAAGCGGCCACGTTCCCTATACTAGCAAAGTATAGAGCTTTCTTTATCAAGAATTGGGCTGGCAAACCCTGGATGCCACCCTTAGTGGTCACGTGAGTCCTGACTTCTGACTCGACCAAATAAATTGCTCTTGCAATGGCCTGATCCTTTAGAATTTCTTTCAGTCCAGAAAAGGGAGCTTGATCAGTAATATGTAAATTAGTCAGGTGAGAATACTCCTCCAGCGTTGGTGCAAGATGATTATCCGGAAATGTGAAACAGTGACAGTAGTCCTCCATACTTGGCTCTAAAAGCCTCGTGGTTGGTGATCATTCTCGCCAAACCTCTCAAATCCTCTAACTTTGGAACCTTGAAGGTGTACTTATGAGTTTTCCTTCTACCGAAACCCATTAGCGCAATCTCCTTTCTCTGACATTTGCAATCATTGTCTTAGTTTAATTTGAAAAAGAGAGACTAGAAGAGAAGATTTTTCTTTGTTTTGATGTTTTTTAAATGAATGCAGCACACAAAAACATAGAAAAAACACGGGGTCAAAGGGTCGGTGTCATGAAGTCAAGGCTCTACCCCCCCCCCCCCCAAGAGTTATACTGGTGATTTTTTGTACCTGTCTGCAAAATCATTGACCCCTATGGGATAACAACAGCAAGCAGATCGCCAGCGAGCTGATGTATCCTAGAGTGATCTCAGATGAGGGTAGTATCGCGTAACAACTATTTCCGATAGCTTCCACACTACAAAATGGCTTAAGTCTACTAAAAACCTCAGCTTCTCAGATAACCCAGTCGACCACACTACTTTCAACAACCAGAGTTGTATAGGCAATGTATCTGCAATGGGAGTCTCCACTGAGTTTGATGGTCGATCGGGGACTCTTAACTGGAATTCACTCCCAGTAAGATTACCCGCATTGCCATCACCTATCTTAGGTGTATACTCAATCTTTCCACATGTGGCATCACACGTATTCCTATTAGCAGAAAAATAAACACAGATATCAATTAGGAAAAGCAATATATATATATTTGTCTTAATCATCCTAGACCTCTAGTTTTATGATCCTATACAGACAATGACTCCCCAACAGAGTTGTCATTTATGTGATGCGAAATTAGGGTTTCCTCCCTTGGGAAAGCAAGCAAGAATATCTCCCGCTATGGTCGCCTTTCTGCCGTGGCATTTCTTTAAGGTTTCTACCTAAGAGATGGGAAAAGAAATAACATTATCTCCAGCAGAGTCGCCATTTTTTCGGTAGCGCGAGTTTTTGAGTGGTTGTGAAGCACTATCGCTTTGGGGTACTACAATTCAATTCATTTTTTATCCTATTGAAGCTGATGAAGAAAGGGAAATAGATGCCTCCAATTAACCCTGCTTGCATACTGAGTTTGAACAGATGATTGTTGGTTTACAGATGCTATAAAGATTGTGGGTCTCTCTTAGGTTATTTTGTTAAAAAATAAACAGTGTCTGGGCTATTGGTAGGATGTTAGGACTGATGCTTTTCGATTGATGTATGAAGGGACGAGATTTTGGGTCTTTGATTAGTATGCTCGCTAAGATTTTTCAATCTTATGCCTACATATTCCCGTTTAACGAAACAGGGAAATCAGAGCGATCGTAGTTCCTCCTATTCTATGGGAGGAAAAAAAGGTTGTTTTGGTGTCTTGTTCAAAGCCCAAGACGTGAAGCTAAACGTGGTTTGTATCTTGTTCAAAGCCCAAGATGTGAAGCTGAAGGGTCTATTTGTATCTTGTTCGAAGCCCAAGATGTGAAGCTAAAGGGGTTTTGATTTTATAGAGAATTTGTCATCTCTAAAAGGGGATATTTGGTCTGTTTGTCACAACTGTTGGGTGACTGATTATAAAGGAGAATTACTTTAACTGGGATATGTGAATCCAGCAATGCCATGATTTCCTTTATAGGGGATTTTTTAACCTGAAGGAGAAGACTTTTAACTCAGTTTAGAGTAATGCCATCTTTCTTTAGGAATTTGTCATGCTAAAAGAGGGATAGTGGAGTGGAAGTAAATAATCCAGAGGCTTGCCGCTTACAGCAATTAGATGAAGGAAAAGGAGTTGTTGATGTTTGTATACTGTGAGCAAGGCATATATTTTGATGCTAAAAGGTTGATTAACTCAATCGGGGTTTTCTTATACAAAGCCTAAGAGGAGGCTATTGACCCAACAAGAGGGTGTTTTTAGGTGTCTCGTACGAAGCCCGAGAGAGAGGCCAAAAGGGATTGACTCAACAAGAGAGTGTTTTTATATGTGTCTTATATGAAGCCTAAGACGGAGGCTAAAAGGTTTTGACTCCACATGAGGGTCTTTTATACTCAACAAGAGAGTGGTTTTGTATCTCGTACGAAGCCCGAGATAGAGGCTGAGAGGGAAGTGACTCAACAAGAGAGTCTTTTATACTCAACAAGAGAGTGATTTTTATCTCATACGAAGCCCGAGATGGAGGCTAAAAGGGATTGACTCAACAAGAGAGTCTGAAAAGGTTAGCTCCGTCGGGGAGAATCATTTGTACAAAGCCCAAGAAGAGGCTATTGTGCTGGTGACTGTTTCAGTTTAGTGACAGGTCCAGTATGTTGGATAAAGAGAAAATATGTTCTTATGAAGATTAAAGGTAAGGTTGTGCTTTGGGATTGATCAGAGGATCAGAGTTATTTCCTGTTCTTTAATGAAACGGAAAATCCAAAGGGTATTGAGACTGTCCAAGTCTACTGGTGTTTTGGAGAAATCGATTCTCGGATAGTGAGTGATCTTTGTATAATGCCCAAGAGAAGGCTGGTATGTTAAGGGATGAAGGTCAACCCATTAACAGGCCTGACACTTGACTCAAAAAGACAGGTCTAGCAAATTGATGACTAGGTTCTGTTCCTATACTTGTAGAGGTCTCTAGGTCCTTGTACTAAGCCCAAGAGAAGGCATGAGAACTTTTAAGAAGTCGAATGGTCCTTGTACAACGCCCAAGAGGAGGCGAGGATGCTTTTAAGAAGCCTGTGGGTCCCCAAACCCCGAGACGTTCAAGACATGCCATTCACCGAGAATAGATCAAGCCAGGAAAGTCTGAGAATTTGGAAAAAACTCAAGAGATGCCATTCACGGAGAAAAAATCATCTCTGGGGAGTTAGAGTTTCTTTGACGATTTCTAAGGGTGACAGTCTGAGAAAGGGTTCACAGAGAATGTTGCCTTTCACGTCTCCATATTGTTTAACCCTAGGAGGAGGGAAGACTGTGTCTGGTAATCCTATGGGGATCTAGTTTTGTTTGTATTTAAGAGTGACCAACAGGGCTTTACCTAGTGCTACACGTAGTTGCCGGGGAAAACTCTAAATAACTATACTAGTATTACGCAGTGGATATTTGACAAGTATATAAAAGTTTGTGAAAGAAGACTTACAGTGAGCAGCCCCACAATACAGTTATATATATATATATGAAAGCGGATAAAGAAAGCGGGTAAACACTTACTCGGTTGTAGAGCTTCCATGCTGTTTGGTTAATTTGTTCAACAAAGAAAGCTTTGATAATAATATTCTATTTAAAATCAAAGGAGAAAGTGCGTTGAAAAGATTGTTGGGGCTTACAGCTCAAGGAGAGGCCCAAGGTTTTATTAGTGATTGCACTGTTGTTTTGTATAGGGACTTATACAAGTGACTGAGGCCCAAAAAGGTTTTCTGTACAAAGGGATGAGTCTTACACTCTCTCAAGAGGCCAAAGGCGTTTAAAGAAAAAGAATGGGGCTTATAACACGAGGGTAGGCCCAGGTGATTTGTTTTTGAATTGGCGATCACGCCGAGATTTCTTTACCGTACTGGGTCTTATACAATGCATTGAGGCCCAAAAAAGTTTTGGTTAAAAGGGGGGTTGGGTCTTACACTCTAATAGAGGCCCAAAGGTTTATTTTTATATAAGTGGTGGGGCTTACAACTCAAGGAAAGACCCAAAGATTTTTTGTGAAAAAGGTGACGTTCGTGTCGAACCTTTTGACGGTATCAGGACTTATACGACACACTGAGGCCTAAAAAGGTTTTTATTTACAAAGGGTTGGGTCTTACACTCTACCAAGAGGCCCAAAGGTGTTTGAAAAAGATTTGATGAGGGTTAAATTGATCAAAACCCTAATTTGTTTTCAAAATATATTTTAATTGAATAAAAATTCAATTAAAATGAACAAAATTGTTAAACATGTGGAAAACAAATTGTGATCTTGGATTAATGTTTCAAAAAATTATGTTTCTATTCAGAAAATGATTGGAAATCACTAAAATTTGAAAAATCAAGAGGGAGAAAATATTTTAAATGTAAAAAACAATTAAAATATTAATTCTTTACAAAAATATCAAGTATATGAAATAAATAATATTTTTGGGATTTTTTGGAAAAATAAAATATTTTAACATTTTTGTGAATTATTAAAAAAAGAACTAACTCAAAATCATTAAAACTCAGAGAGAAATTAATTTTTGAATCAATTAAATAAAATCACAAAATTCAAATATTCAAATGTTCAAAAATGGCACCAAGAACATGGCAAGAACACGCGCCACCCTTTGTTTCTGCAGATTTGCGTTTTCTATCCAATCTCACTGAATACCTGATGATATCATGCAATCTACATATCAATCTACTCGTTTTTACCTCATGATCATGTCTATGGTCTTTAATTTCATTTATTTTAAACATGGAATAAGAAATCAAAGAGAAACCTCAAGAACCCTAAAATTTGCATGAAGGTTCAGAAATTACATACACGATTCAAACAAAGCAATTAATTGAGGGAAAACACTCTATGCATGATTATGAACATATTATTGTGCAGCAAAAAATGCATGGATCATAGAGTTAGAAGAACTCATGCTTACCTCTTGCAGCTGGTGATCGTGTTTTGTGTTAAAGGTGTTACAACTTGGTTCCAAGGATATGGACAACTTTCCTAGGTGCTATGGAGTGTGTCTGGATGCTTGGAGTGGATTGAAATGATCTGGAACTTGAGATGGTACCCCAACTGCAAATCTGTCAAGAACTTGAGCAATTGGCTAGTGATTTTGTGATTTTGGTGTTCCAGATGTTGTGTGAGTGTTTGGATCACTTCTATATGATGTTTATGAGATGTGTGTGTGTGATTGGTTTGATTGGAATAGCTCTCAAACTTAAAACCCGATAGTGACTTGCTTTGGAAGGCAATTTTGGAGTGAAAGAAGAGATTTTGAGGAAAGCATCTGTTAGATGGCTTTGGTGTACTCAAACTGATCATAAATGAGCTCTATTTATAGTAGAGCAAGTTTGTTTTGCAAGGAATAGTGAATGGCAACTGCTGCATAGGTTTGGCCAATGTTGATAAATGAGAATCCAAGTCTCCTCTAGCCATTGACTAGAGGTTAGGGCACAGGCTGCTGGTTCCCTTGGTCTTGGATAAGTCTTGACTGAATTCAGTTGGAAATGGCTCAGTCCATGCCACCTTGGTGCATCCATTGAATGCTCCAAAACAAAATTGGAGTCTTGTCCCCTCCTTAGGGATTTCTAGGTTTGGCATGCTATTTTTAGTTCCAAGGACTTGGGAGGCTTAGGATCAGAGTTTGTCCCTCCTTGGTCTCCCCCTGAGGTGTTCAGATGGATAAGTGTGTTTGTCATTTTCACAAATTTGGCAAATCGAGTTAGAAGAACTCATGCTTACCTCTTGCAGCTGGTGATCGTGTTTTGTGTTAAAGGTGTTACAACTTGGTTCCAAGGATATGGACAGCTTTCCTAGGTGCTATGGAGTGTGTCTGGATGCTTGGAGTGGATTGAAATGATCTGGAACTTGAGATGGTACCCCAACTGCAAATCTGTCAAGAACTTGAGCAATTGGCTAGTGATTTTGTGATTTTGGTGTTCCAGATGTTGTGTGAGTGTTTGGATCACTTCTATATGATGTTTATGAGATGTGTGTGTGTGATTGGTTTGATTGGAATAGCTCTCAAACTTAAAACCCGATAGTGACTTGCTTTGGAAGGCAATTTTGGAGTGAAAGAAGAGATTTTGAGGAAAGCATCTGTTAGATGGCTTTGGTGTACTCAAACTGATCATAAATGAGCTCTATTTATAGTAGAGCAAGTTTGTTTTGCAAGGAATAGTGAATGGCAACTGCTGCATAGGTTTGGCCAATGTTGATAAATGAGAATCCAAGTCTCCTCTAGCCATTGACTAGAGGTTAGGGCACAGGCTGCTGGTTCCCTTGGTCTTGGATAAGTCTTGACTGAATTCAGTTGGAAATGGCTCAGTCCATGCCACCTTGGTGCATCCATTGAATGCTCCAAAACAAAATTGGAGTCTTGTCCCCTCCTTAGGGATTTCTAGGTTTGGCATGCTATTTTTAGTTCCAAGGACTTGGGAGGCTTAGGATCAGAGTTTGTCCCTCCTTGGTCTCCCCCTGAGGTGTTCAGATGGATAAGTGTGTTTGTCATTTTCACAAATTTGGCAAATCGAGTAAAATGCACTAATCTGCCTTGCTTTGACAGTTTTCAGCAAGGCATGTTGCCATTGTCATATCTCATGGCTCAAGTGGAATTTAATGGGGTTCTTGTCCATTTTAGAAAGCCCTCATATGATACAACAACTGTTTGATCATAATTGGTTTTGATACTTTTTAGATCCAAGTGAAAAATGCCCCTACATTTGGAAAAAAGTGAAGGCAGATTCTGACTTAGTGAAAATTTCACTAAGTGTTGGAAAAAAGTGACATTTTCACTTTTTATGATTTTGATCATTCCATAACTCAAAATCCATGAGGAATTGGAATGAGTTATGTTTGAAGCTTTTGTAGAGGGCCATGAGAGCTACAAATCCAGCTTTGAATGGGGAAAAATGGCCTTGTGGTTTAGGAGTTATGATCCTCCAAAGTTGGTACCCTAGCCACTTTGTTCCATAACTTAGAAAAGTTTCTAAGTTTTTATGGTTACCCCTTATACAAGTTATCCCACTTTTCTTGATTTTTCTTGATGAATGATGATTCCCACCACACATTAACATTATTTTAGGGTTAAGGAACTATAATTATGAAAAATCTCAAAAAGTCAAAGTTTGACTTTTGTGCACAATTGACTTTTTATCAGATGAATTCCAAACTGTGCGATCCTCTATGAAATCAAGTCCTTGACCTAAATCAAACTTAATGGATTGATTTCATTAGTGTTATAGGGTGTATTAAATCATGTCCTAGGGTTTGGGAGCATGTCTTGGTCAAAAGTCAAAGGCACAGTTGACTTTTCTCGCGAAACCCTAATTGTGGTTCTGATGAATTTGAAACTTGTTGCTCAAGCTTCTTGGCTCAATCCATTGTTGTAAATGGATCAAGGTAGTTTATTAGAGACCCTCAAATCCTCTTTTGAGGTCTTGGCTCATGTTTTGTCCCAAAAGTCAACTTAGGGGTGAATTAGGTCAAGAAACCCTAATTCCTGATTTTTGATGTATGCATCCCCTGAGGTTAAATTGACTTGATGATTGGGTCCATGAGGTCCCATGCAACATCATAGGTTATGCTTTGAAGCATTGGCTCATCCCCAGAGTAAAATTTCCATCTGGAGGCCCTGGTCGACCAAAACCCTAATTTGGTGACACTGGCGATCTTGAGGCTTGATCCACTAGGAATGTTGCAGCCTTGTGCTTAATCCTTGATATGGGAGTCCTCTTGATCCCTTGTGGATGTTTGAGAGGCTAGACAAGTTGAAGATCATGTCATTCCTTGATTGATCCTTTGTCTAAAAGCTCTGAGAGGGCTTGAAACCCTAAATTTGATTGTAGTGGATGCTCCCCCATCTTTGGGGAGACTAGTGAGGTATAATGGTTCCTCCATATTGTGATGATGATTTGCACAATGATGGGGAATCTTAGTGGTTAAAATTTGGGCTATGACAGTGGCTGCCTGATTATCTGATGTGTCGGGTCAAATGTGTTGCGGCTAGAAGTTGTGTTCGGTTGAAGCTCGTGTTTCAGTAGAATCTTGTTTTCAGGTCTCAGGTTGCTGGCAGTTTCGTGCATTGGCGAGAGTTTTTGTATTGGTTGAGTTGCTGCAATTTTTTGTTTCTATCAGAGTATTTCTTCTAGTGTGTTTCCTTCTGGGTGCAGTGCGCTGCCTTGCTGTATGGTACTTTCAACCTGGTGTAGTTTGGCGCGCCATCAGAAGTTGGTGTTCGCTTTTGCAGTTTTTTTTTCGTGCAAAGGTTGTTAGGATTGCCTACAGCAGATCAATCAGTTTCATCGTATAAATGTTGTTTGTTTTTGTAGAATTTCGTACAGAGGAAGTTTAGAGTCAGAAGTCATTTTCTATGCCTTTTCCAGTTACGGCATTTTTTGCTTCTTCAATACTGTTTGCTTTTAGTCTATTCCAAGGAGTCGTGGGGTTTTTCTTTTGGCAGCATTTTAGATCGGGTTCGGTTAGAGGTTAGGGGAATGAGTGTTTGCAAATTGATAACGTGAAAACGTATCATGTTTTTAGGCTTATAACGCATGTTATTCGTTGTTATTTTAGTATGTTTTATCGCTTTTACGTCGTGTTTTATTCTCTTTGCAGGTTTTAATAAGTGTTGGAGCAATTTCGCAGGGAACTCGGAAGAAGAGCATAAGAACAGAAGAAAATGCAAAAAAAAAAATGTCTTTTCTGGTGCATAGCATTCGCCATTACCCTAATGGTGTCCGCCATGTACCATGTCCACGTCATTTAATGAATGACCAACTGGCGTTCGCCATTGACCTAATGGTGTTCGCCATTATGTTGCAGTAGCAGAAAACGTGGAGTCAGTTTTGGACTCCCTCTTCCCACTTTCCTGATTCTTCTCAACTTCCTTGCATGTTGAAAGCAGTTGCCAGACTCATTGGACCTTTATTTATAGGTTGCTTCTCCATATTTCTGAGCATCCAAGTCGTGCGGAAGCTCTGTCGAATTTACTTTCTATATTTAGGCAGAAAAATACTTGTAAAAGTGACAATAACTCACACCGAGGGATTGTCACACAAATTCTGTTCTTGTTATTTCTTGTACTCTTGGATCAAGAACAAGCTTGCCGGAATTAATCGAAGTTTTATTTGTTTCTTCAAGTTCTGCTTTTACTTCTACTTTACATGTTTTTTATTGGTTTAATTTAATTATTGTTATCGCATTCTTCTACTTATTGATATGATGTCTTTAATTTTAAATATTGAGTTTATGTTGTTTTTATTCGAAATAATGTCTGGCTAAACGTGTTTGATTCTGGCGTATGAGGACCTTCGTTACCTACGGGACTCAGTAGAAAATAATAGGCGCGAAATTATAGTAAAATTTTGTTTTAGTTTTAGTTTCCAATTGTAAGTCTTAATGTTTTGTCACGAGAGTGAAAAGTAAACTAAGGTTCGACCTGATAGCGCAAGAGTGTGAGGATTGAACCGGATAGTGGAAACTAGGCATCGATCCTAAAAACAGTGAGAGTGCTTTAGGAATTGATTAGGATCTATTTGATTTTCAAAATACACTTTCTAATTAAAATGGGAGAGCAAGAGCAAAATCTCATGGTTATGGAGTATGGCTTTAGTCAATAGCGCGAGAGTGTGAGACAGAGTCTTTAAATTGATATTTTCTACGGAACATATTCTAACTGCATTTAGTGCCTAAAATCTACAGTCCCTGAGGAACACGGAATCCATATTCCGACCTCTCTTTATTATTATTTCCAAACCTTTAGTATTTACATTTTTATTTCTGTCAGAATCTTTTTGATCATTAGCCTTAGCTTTGCATAGCATCAATCGATAACGGTAGATTGAATATTAGTCCATGTGGGTTCGATATCTTTTAAAACTATACGATAGAATGTATACTTGCTGTTAGATCATCCGATAGACTTGTAAGGTTGCGATCATAAATCTGTTTGGATTTTTTATCTAGGTTTGTTTATGTATATTATGCATTGGTAAAATTTCAAGTGGGTGTAATTTTTCTGGTGCGAGGGTTTATCAAGTGTGGCTGCATTTTCTTGGTGTTTCTGTAGTGTATCTCAATGCTAGATGTAATTGTAACTGTGTTCTGATAGTCATTTCTTATGCTTTTGTTCTTTAATGCATATTTTGTTTTTGCTGATTAAAAAAAAGTTTAACCTATAATGTTAGTATTAGCATAAAAAGGATAATTCTATTTATGTGAACGACGATAGGGATTTAAGTTCAAATTACCGGCATTCTATTTATTCATATTATTTAGATATTCATGTAATTTGTATGTGTTCCTCTATTTTAGAATGTGTGGTGCTCCACATTTAGTTTGTTGTCTTCCTTTTTTTTCGCGTGTTTTACTTACTCTATTTATGTGTGTGCAACTTTCTCATCCGAGGCCTTATTTAGCCATTGTTCATTTTTGGCAAATGTGTATAAAGGTTTTTTTTGTCAGTTTAAACTTGACAAAATTTTGGGTCATGTTCATTAGCACACCATGCACTCCATAACAATCGACCTTACTTTAGATTAAATCTAGAGTCTTGACAATCACGATAGAACTTAGTAGAATCGAGAAAGAAAATATATTCTCTTAACAATGTCTTCATTTGATTCACAACCCATTTACCACAACTATGGTGGTAATGATTCCTTGGACTCTTCCTCCTCAATTTTGTTCCTAAAAGCTACAGAGTCCCTGAGAAACACGAAATCCATATTCCAGCCTCTCTTTATTATTATTTCCAAACCTTTAGTAATTTAGGTTTTTATTTTCGTCCGAATCTTTTTTATTATTAGCCTTAGCTTTGCATAGCATCAATCGATAATGGTAGATTGATTATTAGTCCCTGTGGGTTCAATATCTTTTAAAACTACGCGATAGACTGTATACTTGCAGTTAGATCATCTGATAGACTCGTAAGGTCGCGATCACAAATCTGTTGGAATTTTTTTATCTAGGTTTGTTTATGTATATTATTCATTGGTAAAATTTCAATTGGGTGGAATTTTTTTTTGGTGTGAGGGTTTATCTGGCGTGGATGCATTTTCTTGGTGTTTCTGCAGTGTATCTTAATGCTAGATGTAATTGTATCTTTGTTCCGGTAGTCATTTCTTATGCCTTTGTTCTTTAATGCATATTTTGTTTATGCTGATTAAAAATACAGTTTAACCTATAACACTAATATTAGCATAAACAGGATAATTCTATTTATGTGAACGACCATAGGGATTTAAGTTCAAATTATCGGTATTCTATTTATTCATCTTATTTAGATATTCATGTAATTAGTATGTGTTCCTCTATTTTAGAATGTGTGGTGCTCCACATTCAGTTTGTTGTCTTATTTTTTTTCCGTGTGTTCTACTTACTTTATTTATGTGCGTGCAACTTTCTCATCTCGAGGCCTTATTTAGCCATTGTTCATTTTTGGCTAAAGTGGATGCACTTACTCAAAAGATTGTGAGTTTGACTGACTTCGACAGCCACTGTGGCCACTGTGACACCTAACTGCGAATTATGGGGAACCCCTTGGCACAGTAACGCCGAATGTCATTTATTGCATGGTATTCCTACCGACCAAGTAAATTACGCCCAAGGAAACCCGTACTCAAACTCTTATAATCCTGGCTGGAGGAACCATCCTAATTTTTCATACAAGAGCAACAATGCTTTGTTCGCTCCAAACCCAGCACTAGTTATTCCTCCATGGTATCAGAAAGGAGCCCCCGCTACTCCTTAAGCACCTAGTAGGTCAAACGTTGAGCTGTTATTAGAGAATTTCATCGCAACCCAAACTCAACAAAACAAAGAGTTCTCCAACTAAAACGCACACACGACTGAACTAATGAAGCAAATGGCAAGTAAGCTTGATGCAATGGCTACCCATACCAAAATGTTAGAAACCCAAATTTCTCAAGTAGCCCAACAGTAAGCATCAACAGTAGCCCCAACCATAGTATTTCCTGGCCGACCGCAACCTAATCCTAAAGACCATGTGAATGCTATCACATTATGAAGTGGGACAGAATTAGATGGACCGGTAGATCCTAGAATCCAAAATCCACCCATGTGTCAGAACTCTGAAAAGGAAACTGAGAAGGTAACAAAGAGTGACCAATCTGTAGCGAGCAATTTTGGACGCGGTTCTTAAGCACTGTCGCTCTTTGGGGTTTACTACAGGTCGATTCATTTTTTATCCTATTGTGAGCTGACTAAGGAAGGGAAATAGATGTCTCCAATTAACCCTGCTTGCATACTGAGTTTAAACAGCGGTCTGTTAGGTTACGGATGCTATATGGTAATGGGGCATTTCTTTCTTCTTACTTTATTAAGGTGGAAAACTGGGACTATTCATGGGGAATTTGTCAGATTGAGTGGAGATAGGGGACTTTAGGTGTTTTGATTAGTGTGCTCACTAAGATTTTTCTTTCAATCTTATGCCTACATATTCCTGTTTACCGAAACAGGGGAATCAGAGCGTTCATAGTTCCTCCTATTCTATGGGAGGAAATGGGTGTTTTGGTGTCTTGTTCAAAGCCCAAGACGTGAAGCGAAAGGTGATCTATATCTTGTTCAAAGCCCAAGATGTGAAGCTGAAGGGTCTATTTGTATCTTGTTCAAAGCCCAAGACATGAAGCTGAAGGGTTTATTTGTATCTTGTTCAAAGCCCAAGATGTGAAGCTAAAAGGTGTTGTATTTAGAGAGAATTTGTCATCTTTAAAGAGGGTTTGTTTGTCACAACTGTTTATAAAGGAGAATTACTTTAACCGGGATATGTGAATCCGACAATGCCATAATTTCCTTTATAGGGGGGTTCCAACCTGAAGGAGAAGACTTTAACTCAGTGTAGAGCAATGCTATCTTTCCTTAGGATTTTTTTTGCTAAAAGAGGGACAGTGGCATGGATGTAAATAATCCAGAGGCTTGCCGCTTACAGCGATTAGATGAAGGGGAAGGAGTTGTTGATGTTTGTGTGGTGTGAACGAGGCAAAACTTTGATGCTAAACGATTGATTGGCTCAACCTGGGTTTTCTTATACAAAGCCTAAGAGGAGGCTATTGGCCCAACAAGAGGGAGTTTTTATGTGTCTCGTACGAAGCCCGAGAGAGAGAGGCTAAAAGGGTTGACTCAACAGGAGAATCTTTTATACTCAACAAGAGAGTTTTTTTGTATCTCGTACGAAGCCCGAGATGGAGGCTAAAGGTTTGACTCAACAAGAGAGTGCTTTATACTCAACAAGAGAGTGATTTTATATCTCGTACGAAGCCCGAGATGGAGGCTAAAAGGTGATTGACTCAATAAGAAAGTCTTTTATACTCAATAAGAGAGTGTTTTCGTATCTCGTACGAAGCCCGAGATGGAGGCTAAAAGGGAGATTGGCTCAACAAGAGAGCCTTTTATACTCAACAAGAGAGTGTTTTGGTATCTCGTACGAAGCCCGAGATGGAGGCTAAAAGTTTTGACTCAACAAGAGAGTGCTTTATACTCAACAAGAGAGTGATTTTGTATCTCGTACGAAGCCCGAGATGGAGGCTAAAAAGTGATTGACTCAACAAGAGAGTCTTTTATACTCAACAAGAGAGTGTTTTTGTATCTTGTACGAAGCCCGAGATGGAGGCTAAAAGGGAGATTGGCCCAACAAGAGAGCCTTTTATACTCAACAAGAGAGTGTTTTGGTATCTCGTACGAAGCCCGAGATGGAGGCTAAAAGTTTTGACTCAACAAGAGAGTCTTTGTATCTCGTACGAAGCCCGAGATGGAGGCTAAAAGGGTACTGTTTCAGTTGAGTGACAGGTCCAGTATGTTGGTTCAACGAGAAAATTAGTTCTTATATGAGTAACACTGTGTAATACCCCAAAATTTGCTCTCCCCTTTTGTCATCATAGCATGGCATTATCATTTATCATATCATATCCACCTCATTAACATTACATTGCATTTAACATAGAAAAATGAAGCATGGCATCCTTCTTACCATTAGGGCATGTGATCAGGTGGAAGGTGGACTGTCAAAGGATCATTCAAAACACCAAGGGGTCAAATAAGTGGTCTCAAGGCAAGCCAAGAGGTCTCTCATGTCTCATACTACCTCAATTGATCATCCACAATCTCAAGAAAGTGAAATCCAATGGGAGATTGAAGCACTACATCTTTCACTATGCAAGAGATTCAAAAATTGAAGGAAAACCCTCAAAAGAGATAGCTCATTGATTCAAAATCATTCTCAAGTGGCATTTCTCATCATCCTTTAAGAGGATACACAACATACTCTGAGGAATTTGGATTTGGAAGATGTGCAATTTCCTCCTAACCAGAGAGGGTCAAAACTAGGGTTTCCCATTAAATCAGGGAATCTTTGATTTTTTGGACAAAGCTTGTTGTCATGGTATTCTACATGTTCTTAAGTGTATATGTGTGGAAGATTGCATCTCAATTGGTTTTAGAAGTGGTTCAATTGGAAGAAAGATCAAGAATCAGAGAAATTAGGGCAAAGTCAAATAATCAGAGGAAAAAGTCAACTCTTGACTTTTTGAGGCCAAATTCATGAAATTCATGTTACATATGTCCAATGTACAAAATTTGATCAAGAAACTCCAAAGGAATCATGACAAAATCAAGATGTGGAAAGTTGCCATTTTTGGATGAAGAAGGGTTACTAAAAATAGCAAGTTTTGGCCATTTTGCATCAGAATTTGAACCAAGGCCATTTAAATTTGGAGCACCAAATGAAAAATCCACTCTGCCTCAATGAAAGATCTTGCTTTGAGCTTCAAATCCATGGGTAGAACATCTCCATTGGATAAAAATTGAGTGAGATATGATTGATCAAAGTTTGAGCAAAGTAGGTCCAAAACTAGGTCATGACCAAGATTTTCAGGGCACGCGCGCAGTCATTTTCTCAAACACTTGGTGGGCCAAATGTATTGATCAATTACTCATGATTAGAGGCTTCAAATGGAAAATCTTTCAACATCAAAATTGTTCCTCTATGTGAGATCTTCAAAGTTGGTGTTTATCAATTTTTCATCTGATCAAAGGTCAAGAAGTTATGTTGAGTCCAATGTGCTTTGATCACGCTGAAAACCTAGGGGCCATGTTACCTTGTCAACCAACCTTGGCCACGCCCTCATACCAGTTCCAAACCTATGTGTTATAGGTCATTTTTCAACCTCTTCCAAGCATCATTTCATTTCATTTTTCGTACCAAACATGTAGCATTACATCTCCTCTTTCCAATGACTCCTAAAACACACCAATTCATTCATTGAGTAGAGAGAAAAACTTCCTCAAACCACCTCATGTTGATAACTGATGCATTGACAGACTGGTGCACGATTTTGGTTCACACACACCCCAAACACTTCATCACATCAGCTTTCCACATTAAACCAAACACACATGACTTACACATTGCACACTTGCCTTGGCATACATGAGAATGGAAAGAAACAAACTTGCTGAGCAAGTTTCTGCTACAACCAGCCGTGCCTTCATTTTCTTTTCACCTCCACCACAGCATATCATGAGTTGCCATCACCATATCATTGCTCTCCCTAACTAACTTGACTCAGTTAGTTAGGGATGACTCACCCAAACCACCATGACTCAGCTGACTCACTCAGTTAACTATGGTTAGCTCACACTATAAATAAAAACTTCACTCTCAAATTTCATTCCTAACTTCATTTTCTCACATTCAACTCAGAAATTCTCTCGATTCTCTCTCAATTCCTCCACATTGCAACTGATTTTCAAGCTCCATTTCATTCATCTTCCTCATCTTCATCTCAGAATATCTCTGATTCTATCTCCATTTTCATCACATTGCAACTGTTTTGAAGCTTGGATATCAACTCTCCTCCACTGAAGCATCATTCATTCTCTGCATCTAAGCCTTTATTTGGCCAAAAGAAACTCAAAGAAGAAGCAACATCTCTGGTTTTTCTGAAGAACACATCAAGATCATAAATCTTCAGGTACGAATTTCTTCCCTTATAGACCTAATGTGAAGATGTTATCAGGTTCTTGATGCTTCATATAAGCTCAAGAACTTGTCTGGCTAGTTGATAGGCCTTTAGAGGCATAGTTGAAATGTTAGGGCAAATCTTCATATGCTCGATTCTCCCATTTCATGAACTTTTTGTATGTTTTGTCACTGGATTCATGCTCTACATTACTTCCTCTTCATTTTGGTATGATGTTTGTAAGATTCTGGGAAAATTGAAGTTGCAGACGGTGGCGTGTGACCGGAGAAGGTGACCGGAGGTCCCTCTCCGGCCGGTGGCTTCATGTTAGGGTTTTATGACCAGTTTGAATGTGATCCGTTGGATGAGCGTGATCTAATGGCTACCATGCTGCCAACACATAAAAATTCATGTGCATGTCACGTGATTCTTCTGATTTCATTTTTAAACATTGTGTGGCATGGTACATGGTAGCTATGGTGAACATTCATGCACATGCGTGAGATTAGGTTACTTTGACTTTGGTTTGACTTGGACTTGATCTGATGGTTGGGAGTGAGTCAAGATTGTTGACTGAGGGTTCATGTTTGTTAGTATGCTCTGCGCGCTTAGTGGACTTAGCCAGAATGCTATTCGCACCTCCCTGTTTTAAGGCCCAATTGATTTTGAACTGAATAGTTACTAGGCATGCACCCCCATTCACATTTACATTCCATTTTATTTTTTCCATTTTTGCTACACGTTTCATAATTAATTTTTAAAAATATCAAATGGTATCATAAAATTCCACAAAAATTCATGTGTATTCTTAAAACATTTAGGAAATTTTCTATGATTTTATTTTCTGATTTTATGACCATTTTGCCCCTGTTCCATTATTTCTTTTGAATTTCCATTTGTATGCATACTTAATGTGACATATGATTTTGTGCATTTTTGTTCTTGATCATAAAAAATGATTTTGATGCCTTTCTTTTTGCATTGTGGTCACAATATGTTGAGGTATGTTTGAGATTTATGAGATGATTTTTAAGTCTTTTTTGGATGACTTTTGATGTGTTGCTTTGAGCATGAATGCATGAAACTTCCATGAGACTTTGACCTAATTGTTGAGTGACTTTGGTTCTGATTCATTGCTTGTGGACTTGATATGTTAATGGCATGGGTTTAAGGTGTTTGATTGGTGAAAGTCATAATTTTTGGAGCATGTTTGCTATTTGTTTGAAGCATGAAGTTTAACTTGTTCATTTTGTGAATGCATGCCTCATGTTTGGTTTGCTTGATCATGAAGGCACTTGTGCCATGAGTTGTGGTTTTGTTTGAGGATGTATAGCATGTTAATTGACTTCTGATTGTGACATTTGGGTTTCATCTTTGCATGTTTGATGTTTATCTTGCACCTTAAGTCACTTGTTTCACAAGTATGAACCACATTCACATCACTTCCCCTTTCCTTCTTTGCTTCTTGTTGGATTGAGATTTTGTTTGCATGATTTGGTATGCTCATTTAGGATAACATTAGGTTGTGTAAATATGAGTTACATTCTGACTTGGAAGCATGTATAGCATTTAATCTCATTTTACTTTGTTTGTCAACTTGTTTGAATTTGATTTGTTCATTATACCTTCTTACTTTACTTGTAAGTGATTGTGCTAACCATGTAGGGGCTTTGGTAAGTTTCAATTGAGTGTGGATAAGGAATCCACATTCAACTTCTATCCTTTCTCTTTTACAATTCCATTTTGTGTTTTGCTAAGCACTTATGTGCTTTCTTTTAATAACTCATTACTTTCCCTTTTTGAATTACAATTCATCTTCTACTTTAGAAGTGAATTGTTTAATTCATTCTTTCTTTAGACTTTAGGTTGAAACCTCACAAACCTTAGGATCACTCCCTTAACTAATCAATTAGGATTGAGTCTTAGTCCATATAGGTTTTACCTTTTCTCCTCTCTTGAGTCTCTTTTCTCATCTCAAAGAAAATTCAAAACATATAATAAAGGTAGGCATTTATTGCATTTAGGCCTTTCATATAAAGAAAAGGTTATAAGGGGTCTTCTCTTATAATCTTAGAATGTATAGCATATAGCCCATCTTGGGTCAATGTGTTAAACATTTGATCTTGTATGAGGGACTTAAATGCAATACTTGTTGAAGGTGCAAATAATAAAAAACACTTCTTCATTTCTTAATCAACAAAACACTTAATAAACACAAGTATGCTAGTGTGTTTGAACCTTGACAATTGGAACTAAGTGTGGGGGTCTTCTTCACTCTTAGTGTGCTTTCTTACCCATTCCATCTTGGAATGTGAGGATGTACACATTCCAATGACTAAGATTCAGATACACTGTCATATGCAAACAAATCCAAAACACTTCCTTCTAAAAGACAAAACCAAACAATAACGTCTTTCCTTCGGGAATTCTTTTCTCACCTCATTCACTCTCAACGCACGAACGTGCTCCTACTCGTTCTCTTGCAAGACGGTAACGCACTCGGACCAGCGAGCCTGCAACACCAGAGCTAGAACGTAAGCCGTTCTCTAAAAAACACAAACAATTCATCCCTAGTGAGGGGAACTACGTCGCTCTGATTCCCATGTTCCCGATGAGATACGTAGGCAGTGGGGTAGGGCCCATGCGAGCACTTCTTTTATTTTCCCTACATTTGTTTCTCTTTCTCCTTTCTTTTTTTCAGTTCTTTCTCAGTATTCCTTTCTTTACACCCTTTGATCGAGACAAGCAAGCGTGGATCCCATCGGGTACGATGGACGCGAGGGGGTGCTAATACCTTCCTCTCGCGTAACCGACTCCCTTACCCACTTCTCTTGGTCGTAAGACCATGCTTTTCCTTTCCCTCAGGTTTACGCGGTGTTTCCTTTCCCTCTCTTGGGATAAATACACATTGCTGGCGACTCTGTTTCGGTGCCACTTTCGCGTTTATACTAGGATGAAAATCCCGGGAGCGACAGCTGGCGACTCTGCTGGGGAAGTATTGCGGTTGACCTATTGCTGGTCCATCCCTAAGCGAGTCAATCCTAGCGCTTGTCTGTTTTTCTTTCATTGGGTGTTTACTGTTGTGTTGTATTTACTGTTTTATTGTATGGTTATTTACTGCTTTACTGTACATTACTGTATTTACCGTATTTTAGCATTTTCATTTCATATGATACATTATGCTATACTGGACTGTGTTGTTTTCTGTTTGGCGGGCGGGATTTCTGAGAGATAAGCCCATTACACAGGCTTGAGTATACACTTAGAATTAGAGTGGAGAGTAGTGGGACCTACGTGCCGTTTGGAGTGCGTTGGGTGTTCACGAAATTCACAGCTAGACGAGGCTATCTTGGGACACGTCGTGGCATACGCATCTTGCGTATTCCAGGATGTAGATCTAGAGAGCTGTCGACTCTAGTGACCGATCATGAGGACCTTAGTGGAAATATCCCTCTTTAGTGGTGACAATGGCAGACCACATTCTGTGGCAAACCCATTCGCACCCGAGGGCCCACTTTGGAACTTGCATAGGAGGACCTTTATTTTCTAAGGGGAGTCAGTGGACGACCTCTTTGATTGGCATAGCATTGTATCCTACGGGCTGAATGTGCTATTGCTTCTCAAACCTCCGAAGCTGACAAGCCTTATTTTCTAAGAACCACATGTGAGTATGGGCGGGATGTTTACAGGTTTGCAGGAAACCCAGCCTCCTACCTACCTTACTTGTGATTCTATGATGATTTCAGACATTGTATCCTATGACAGTGATTTAAGTGTTCATCTCAGATATTGCCAGATTCAATACAGAGACACAGTGCACACAGTTCAATACAGACACCGACACTTGATTACCTGATCACATGCCCTTTTGCATTGCATTATCATATCATAACAGTTATGTTTGTCATTTTCAGGTGCATAATACATTTCTGATTCCAATCCATGGGTTCAACAGAGATCGTCGCCGAGAGAAAGAACAATGTGTCTTACAAGTTTCCAGATCCTGTCTTGGATTCATTGCTCAAAGTTATAGATATGGCTGGTCCGGGTATTCTTGATAGGTTTCAGAAGAGCTACGGGAATTTGGTTGGGATGGTCCGTACAATCACCAAGTATGAACATGATGCTTTGCACACTCTGCTGCAGTTCTACGAGCCTTCGTTGAGGTGCTTTCTTTTTTCAGATTACATTTTGATGCCAACACTGGAAGAATTCTCATTTATTTTGGGAATTCCGATCACGTCGGCAATACCATTCTTCTCTGGTAGTTCTCCCAGCGTAAAAGAAATTGCTGCTGCTTTACAAATGGATCAGGCATTGATAAAGAGTGGTGTGAGCAGTAAAAATGGAGTTAGCGGATTTCCTTTAGAATTTCTGTCTGGACAGGCCCAAGAGGCTGCAAGTGCTAAAAATTGGACGGTTTACAATTCCATTCTGGCTCTCTGCATATATGGCCTAGTTTTCTTTCCCAATCAGCAAGACTTTGTGGATATGCAAGCGACAAGAGTTTTCGTTCTTAAAAATCCAGTCCCTACTTTGTTAGGAGATTTTTATCATTCTGTGCACTATAAGAATGAGAAAAGGAGGGGAGGATCTGTTAGTTGTTGCACTCCACTGCTGAGTCATTGGTTTTTCAAACATTTGCCTCAGACAGGTGCCTTTGTGGAAACCAAAGATGTGGCGAAATGGTCTAAACGATTGATGAGTTTAACTGCTGATAACATTGTATGGTTTGACCACCGGTTATTGAGAATAGAGCTTGTCACAAGATGCGGAAATTTTCCAAATGTGCCTTTGATTGGCAGAAAAGGAGGGATCAATTATAATCCAGTTTTGGCCATCCGACAGTTTGGGTATGCTTCCAGGGATCCTCCTACAGAGCAAGATGTGGAAGAATCTTTATTCTTTACAGGAACTAAAGATGCGAAGGTGGTAGAAGTAGTGAATGCTTGGAAAGATAAGCTCAAAATTGGAAAAGCAGTTTTTGGAAAAGGAGATTGTAGATCTTATCCTGAATATGACAGGTGGATTGAAACGAAAGTAAAGGAATTGCTTTTACCCTTTTCAAGGGGACCTCTTTTATGTGCAGTACAGCCAGAACAACCCACCATGGTGGCTATTGAAGAATGTGAGAAGTGGAAGAAAATGGTCAGAGAGTTGCAGATAGAGAATTCTGGAATGAGCAGATGCCTTCAGAAAGCTCTAGCTGACAACAAAGAGTTGGAAAAGAGAGCCTTGAAAGCGGAAAAAACCTTGGCTGACAAAGAGGAAGATTTTGATGACCGAGCTCGGTACTTTCGGAAACTTACTTTGGGAGCAGATGACACTAGTCAGGCTCACAAGATTACAAAACAAGCTTTAGCCCGAAGCAAGGATTCATTAGCTCAACTTCGTCAAGCTTGGGATGAAGTCAGAATTGAAAATGCCGAATTAAAGGATCAGTCGAAGACTAAAGACGAGGAGCTTAAAAAGGCACATGAGCAGAGGAGAAAGTATCGGGAGAGTCTTGATAAAAGTCAAGAACAGTTAGAAGAAGCTAGAAGCCAGTTGAAGATTACCAAGAAAGAGCTTGAAGAAGTCATGATAGAAAGGGAGATACTCAAGACGCAAGCTGGCATAAAGAGACACAAAGGAGTGTGTGATGACGAAGCTCTGATGCTGCATATGGGTTCTTTAACTGAAGCTCTTGAGAAAAGGGATGTCTTGATCAAAGAGATGATTGAAAAGCCGAATCACCAGCGTACCCGTATACTTTTTGAGGAAATCAAGTATTCAAGTGATAAGCTGAAGGATGTGGAATTGTCAGATTGATGTTCTTTTCCCTGTATTTTGTTGTTAATGGCTACCATCAGGCTTGTTGATGGATCCATTTTTTCCTTGTATTGCATTTGCGGTTGAACCTTTCTTAAATGTACTTGAATACTTCGTTGAATGAGTATGAGCAGTTTTATTCAGAATTATTCCTTATCAGATAGCTGCACACAAGCACATGACCACGACACGTCTCTTTATATCACGGTTTCTGGTCTTCAGATTTCTGTGGTTGGATTGGAATCAGGGTATAAAGCACCTCGGAAATGACAAACATGGCATTGCATGGCATTGCATATCATTTTGCATTTTTGTTACTTGCTTTTCAGGTACTCGTTGCAGGGTCTCTAACCTTTATTTGGTTTCAGGCAGTATAGCGGAGAATCATATTCACCGATATTCGACGCGAAGAAATCAAGTAAGAATCATGGATCAAGTGCAAAGTGATTTGGCCGAAATGAGGGCGCGTATGGACCAGTTCATGACCCTCATGACTGGCATGGCGCAAAATCAGGAGAGACTGAGGCTTCTGGTAGAGCGTCCCGACAATGGGCCCGAAGGTGATCATCATGACAATTCACAGGGACATGGCATTCCTCCCCCCGGTGGTAACCCTCCTCCTGGTGGTAACAATCGGGGTAATGGAAATGGTAGGCATGCTGGTGTTACTCTTGAGGATACTCTGGAAGACCAATTTACTCTGCTGGATGCTGATGTGGGTAATCAAGGGGATCGAAGGTATGATGAGTTAGCAGAGAAGATCAGGGCCATAGAATGCAAGAACTCTATGGGTATTGATGTTACCAGCTTGGGGCTGGTCTCAGGAGTCAGAATTCCCCCTAAATTCAAGCCTCCTACTTTCGATAAGTATCACGGCAATGCGTGTCCCCAAACGCATCTTCAAGCTTACTTTGGGAAGATTTCAGCCCATACGGATGACGAGAAGCTATGGATGCACTATTTTCAGGACAGTCTGGCTGGGGCGTCCTTGACCTGGTATATGAAGTTGAATAGAGCTGCTGTGAAGAATTGGAAAGATCTGGCAGAAGCGTTCCTGAAGCAATACCAATATAATATTGACATGGCGCCCAACCGCACCCAATTGCAGGGATTGTCACAAAATGCCAAGGAGAGTTTCAAAGAATATGCACAGAGGTGGAGGGAAATGGCTGCCCAGGTCCAACCTCCCTTGTCAGACAGAGAAATGGCAGATATGTTCATGGGCACCTTGCAAGGGGCCTATCTGGATAGATTGGCTGCTTGTCCGTCGACTGGATTTGCTGATATTGTAATTGCGGGAGAAAGAATAGAAAGTCTGTTAAAGCTTGGAAAGATCCAGGATGTGAGTGGGGCTGGCTCTTCGGGGACGAAGAAACCGTTCGCTAGTAACCAGAAAAGACGAGAAGGTGATACGAATGCTGTGTTTAGAGGACGAGGCAGAGGGCGTTCTCGAGCTTATTATCAGGTAGATGCTGTAACAATCCCCACACCGTCTGTTCAGAAACAACAACCCCAACAACAAGTTCAACAGCAACAACCTTTTTTCCAGCAAAGATCTAGACAGAGGGATCGTAAGATGGATCCTCTCCCTATGACTTATGCCGCGCTGTTGCCCCGGCTACTCGAGTTAAAGTTGGTAGAACTCCGTACTATGAAAGCTCCGGTTGCTGGAAACCTGCCACCTAACTTCGATGCTAATGCTCGTTGTGAGTTCCACTCAGGTGCTCAGGGGCACTCCATTGAAAAATGCTGGGCTTTCCATCATAAAGTACAAGATTTGATTGATGCTAAAGCCATCAATTTCTCTCCCGCTCCTAATATTACTCAGCATCCCATGCCTGATCATAGCGCAGCAAATGTGTACGCTATTGAAGATGGGAGGAGATTGAATCTGGTGACAGATATCCGTCAAGTGAAAACTTCTTTGTTGGTTGTAAAAGATCGTTTATTGAAGGGACAGGTGTTCCCGGGCTGTAATCAAGATTGCTTTGAGTGTATGAATCAGGAGAACGGCTGTGATAAGTTGAAGATGGGTTTACAGAATCTGATCGATGAAGGATGTCTACAGTTCGATAGAGTCGTGAAAGACACTGATGAGATATCAACCGTGACCATCTATTACACTCCCGCTGAGATTCAAATGCCGGTCAATGCAGTTCCCGTGGCAAGTGTTGCGCCAGAAGGGCCCAGTCCTGTCACTATCACGGTGCCAGGACCAATTCCGTTCACATCCACGAAGGCTATCCCATGGCACTATGGGGCAGATGTATATTACGAAGGTAAAAAGCAGGAAGTTGAGTCGTCAGTCAGCCCAAATATTGATAATGTAGGGGGTGTAGGGGGCTTTACAAGGAGTGGAAGGTTGTTCGCTCCCCAGACCTTGAGAAGTGATAAGGAGGTAGAAGCTGCAGCAAAGGCTAAGGGTAAACAGGTGGTTGAAAGTGCGCCTACACCTGAAGCAGAGACAAAGATTACTTTTGATAAGGAAATGGAAGAATTTATGAAGATAATCAAGAAAAGCGATTATAAGATTGTGGACCAACTGAATCAGACCCCTTCAAAGATTTCAATCCTGTCACTATTGTTGTGCTCTGATGCGCACCGACAGGCGTTGTTGAGAGTGTTGAAGAGTGCGTACGTGCCACAAGAAATTACTGTTAATCAGCTCGAGGGCGTAATCTCCAATGTTAATGTTAGCCATGGCTTGGGCTTTACAAGTAGAGATTTGACTGTTGAAGGAAGAAACCATAATAAGGCTTTGCATATCACGATGGAGTGTAAGGGCGCAGTGTTATCTCATGTACTGGTAGACACTGGTTCATCACTCAATGTCTTGCCCAAGAAGGCATTAATGAAGCTGGAAGTTGATGGTTTGATCTTAAGGCCTAGTGAATTGGTGGTCAGAGCATTCGATGGGACCAGACGATCTGTGTTTGGTGAGGTGGAATTGCCCGTACAAATTGGACCACAGGTATTCAAATCCACGTTCCATGTAATGGACATACAACCTGCATATAGCTGCCTATTGGGGCGCCCTTGGATTCACGGAGCCGGGGCTGTTACTTCTACTCTACATCAAAAGCTGAAGTATGAGTTTGAGGGGCAGGTTGTGACAGTGTGTGGGGAAGAAGACATCTTTGTGAGTCACTTGTCCACGTTCAAGTACATTGAAATGGATGGGGAAATTCATGAGATGCTGTGCCAATCATTCGAAGCAGTCAATATTGACGATGCACCTGAGTCTTCTTCTGTACCAGTTGGGGCTGGTACCTCCATTTCATCTTACAAACAAGCTGTCGAGGTCGTCAGGGCAGGCAACGCCCAAGGTTGGGGCAGGTTGATAGAGACCCCAATGAAGGAAGACAAATTTGGTATTGGTTATCATCCCTCTACAACTTCAGATGCGGGGAGCAGGGGACCCATTACTTTCAATAGTGGGGGAATTATCTACATGGACCAGTCTTGTGCAGCCACGGAGGATAGTGTTGACAGTAATTGTGACCTGGACAACTGGGTACGCCCTCATGCTTCGGGACAACAAGTGCAGAACTGGTTCGTTGAAGAAGTCATCCGGGTTACTCTTCAGACAGAGTAATTTTTCTTTGTTTTTTCTAACCATAATGCATGTCAAAATCTTGCGCTCTGCCCAAGGCGTATAGATTCATTTGTAGGGCCACCATGGTTGCATTGGCAATGTTTAATCATTAATAAAGGACGTTTTGCAATCAAATTTTGTTCTCTGTCTTTCAGTTTTTATTTTTGCACAAAAAATATAAAATGGCAGTGTTTCATTTTCTTTTGTTTTGCTTAAAAAAATAAATTCTAAAATAAGGCATGAACCCGTTCATGCAGACTTGATCCTCCGGATACCACTGATAACGATTTTGATATGGCCATGTATGACTTTGACAATCCGATTTATCAAGCCGAAGAAGGGGATGAGAAAGATTGTGAACTTTCTGAAGAACTGGCCAGATTGTTGAAACAAGAGGAAAGGGTCATCCAGCCTCATCAGGAGACTGTAGAAATCATCAATATTGGTACCAAGGACGCCAAGAAAGAGATCAGGATTGGTGCCAGCTTGCAAGCAGATGTGAAGCAAACTTTGACGGAAATGTTGCGCGAGTATGTTGACATCTTCGCCTGGTCGTATCAAGACATGCCGGGGTTGGATACGGATATTGTCGTGCATAGGCTGCCATTAAGAGAAGAATGTCCGCCAGTCAAGCAGAAACTTCGTCGGACTCACCCCGACATGGCTTTAAAGATTAAGGAGGAAGTCCAGAAGCAGTGGGATGCTGGTTTTCTTGCTGTGACAAAGTATCCTCCGTGGGTAGCCAACATCGTGCCAGTACCGAAGAAAGATGGAAAAGTGAGAATGTGTGTGGATTATCGAGATCTTAATAAAGCTAGCCCGAAAGATGATTTTCCACTACCTCATATTGATGTGCTGGTCGATAATACAGCTCAGTTTTCAGTGTTCTCATTTATGGACGGTTTCTCCGGGTACAACCAGATCAAGATGGCACCTGAAGACATGGAGAAGACCACGTTCATTACTCCGTGGGGTACATATTGTTATAAAGTAATGCCTTTTGGGTTGAAAAACGCAGGGGCAACGTACCAGCGGGCGATGGTGACATTGTTTCATGACTTGATTCATAAGGAGATCGAATGTTATGTAGATGATATGATTGCCAAGTCGAGAACAGAAGAGGAACATCTGGTTAATCTGAAAAAGCTGTTTGAAAGGTTGAGAAAGTTCCGTCTGAGATTAAATCCAAACAAGTGCACGTTTGGGGTGCGTTCTGGAAAGTTGCTAGGTTTCATTGTGAGCGAAAAAGGAATCGAGGTTGATCCTGCCAAGGTGAAAGCAATACAAGAAATGCCTGAACCGAGAACAGAAAAAGAGGTTCGTGGTTTCTTGGGTAGATTGAACTACATTGCAAGGTTCATATCTCACCTAACAGCCACGTGTGAACCAATATTTAAATTGTTAAGGAAAGATCAAACGGTCAGGTGGAATGACGATTGCCAATTGGCATTCGATAAGATAAAAGAATACTTGCAGGAACCTCCGATTCTAATGCCTCCAGTTGAAGGGAGACCACTGATAATGTATCTGACAGTGCTTGAAGGTTCCATGGGTTGTGTTCTCGGTCAACATGACGAGACAGGTAGGAAGGAGCATGCTATTTACTACCTGAGCAAAAAGTTCAATGATTGTGAGTCCCGATACTCAATGCTTGAAAAGACATGCTGTGCGCTTGCATGGGCCGCTAAGCGATTGAGGCAATATATGGTTAGGCACACGACCTTGTTGATTTCAAAAATGGATCCTATCAAGTATATTTTCGAGAAACCAGCATTGACAGGCAGAGTTGCACGGTGGCAAATGGTCTTGACAGAGTATGACATTCAGTACACTTCACAAAAGGCCATCAAAGGAAGTATCTTGTCCGATTATCTTGCGCAACAGCCAATGGATGATTACCAACCCATGAAGTTTGACTTCCCTGATGAGGACATCATGTTTCTCAAAGCTAAAGACTGTGAGGAACCACTCCCGGAGGAGGGGCCAGACCCTGAATCCAAATGGAGTCTGATGTTTGATGGGGCTGTCAATATGAATGGGTGCGGAGTTGGAGCAGTTCTTATCACGCCGGAAGGTGTTCATATGCCTTTCACTGCCCGAATAACTTTCGGGTGCACCAACAATGAAGCAGAGTACGAAGCTTGTATAATGGGGATCGAGGAGGCGATTAATCTACGGATTAAAACCCTTGATATATTCGGTGATTCAGCTTTGGTAATCAATCAAGTGAAAGGGAGTTGGTACACGCACCAAGCAAATCTAGTGCCGTATAGAGATTATACGAGGAGATTGCTGACATTTTTCACAACAGTGAAACTGTACCATATTCCTCGAGATGAGAATAGGTTCGCGGATGCCTTGGCCACTTTGTCTTCCATGATCAAAGTGCAAGGATGGAACCATGTACCTAAGATTGAGGTATCCCGCCTTGACAGACCAGCATTTGTGTTTGCGGTCGATGCAGCGTCTGATGACAAGCCATGGTTTCATGACATTAAGTGTTTCTTGAAAAGTCAAGAGTACCCGTCCGGGGCATCGTCCAAAGACAGGAAGACGTTGAGAAGGTTAGCTGGTAGTTTCTTCTTGAATAAAGATGGCGTGCTGTACAAAAGAAATTTTGACACGGTCCTGCTTAGATGTGTGGATAGATATGAAGCAGACTTGTTGATGATTGAAGTGCACGAAGGCTCTTTCGGTACCCATGCCGGAGGGCATGCAATGGCTAAAAAGTTGTTAAGATCGGGATATTATTGGTTGACTATGGAGTCAGATTGTTGCAAATATGCCCGCAAATGCCATAAATGCCAGATCTATGCAGACAAGGTGCATGTGCCTCCAAATCCGTTGAGTATCATGTCGTCGCCTTGGCCGTTTGCCATGTGGGGCATTGATATGATCGGAAAGATTGAGCCTACAGCTTCCAATGGTCATCGTTTCATCTTGGTGGCAATTGATTACTTCACCAAATGGGTTGAAGCCGCATCCTATGCCAATGTTACAAAACAAGTGGTCGCCCGTTTCTTAAAACGGGATATCATTTGCCGATATGGAGTTCCCGAAAGAATCATTACTGATAATGGTTCTAATTTGAACAATAAGATGACGGCTGAGTTATGCCGGGACTTCAAAATCGAACATCACAATTCTTCTCCGTACCGCCCAAAGATGAATGGCGCGGTCGAAGCGGCCAACAAAAATATCAAGAAGATTGTACAGAAGATGGTTGTCACGTACAAAGATTGGCATGAGATGTTACCATTTGCTTTGCATGGGTATCGAACGTCGGTACGCACGTCCACTGGGGCAACCCCATTCTCACTCGTATATGGTATGGAGGCAGTGCTACCGGTTGAAGTAGAGATTCCGTCCCTCAGAGTCATGATGGATGTTAAGCTAGATGAAGCTGAATGGGTACGAGCCAGATTTGATCAGCTGAGCCTTATTGAGGAAAAGCGATTGGCGGCTGTATGTCATGGGCAACTATATCAGCGCAGAATGAAACAGGCATTTGACCAAAAGGTGCGTCCTCGGGTTTACAAAGTCGGAGATGTGGTACTCAAAAGGATCCTTCCTCCCAATACAGATCACAGGGGCAAATGGACTCCTAATTATGAAGGTCCATTCGTGGTTAAAAAGGTCTTTTCGGGCGGAGCTTTATTGCTTACAACCATGGATGGCGAAGACTTTTCATCCCCTGTCAACTCGGACGTAGTCAAAAAATACTTCGCATGAATAGACCCGCTGGATAATAAGAATAAAAAAAATCCAGGCAAAAAAGGGCATCCCGGCGAACCAAAAACAGAATAAGGTTCGGGCAAAAATTAGGGATATAATTGAAAAAATTTTGTACACCCGGTAAGTTGAAAACCCGAAAGGGCAACTTAGGCAAAAAAGGGTATCCTGGTGGATCGAAAACCTGAAAGGGCGGTCCACACAAAAGAGGGATTTAAGCGAATGACTACGGTTTGAGTTATCTGTACCCATTACCGTTTGAACAACTGACGTTCTGAAGAATAGGAATCGGTCTGATCATTCCTCAGAAGGCAAGGTCGGGGAGTTTTGAAGACATATTGGTCATAACAGAATGGAAACTCAGTGGAATTCCGTTTTCACATTGCCATTAGGATAGTTTCTTTTCTCAATTTTCAGCGATCACCTCTTTCCAGGGATTGCTTCCAGATGTAATTGCCTATTCTGGGCTTTCAGTCAATAAATTGAATTTCAGTAAAAAGCTTTCTATTTTTGTTTTATTGCTTTGTTTGCAAAAAACGTCCTAATTTTTGATAAAACATTGCATTTGAAAACATGGCAGCCTTGCAGTAACATGCGCAGAAAAAACATTTGAAATTACTTCGAATGTTGAATACTCCCGGATGGTGGATTCTAGCCACGCAATATTCGGGGCATGTGGGCATATTCTTTTGTTGCAGGTAGCAGGTGCAGATGATTTTAAGCACAAGACTAGCAGTAAATCACCCCACGCAAAAGACGGGGGCAATTATGGGTAAGGAGATCGGCGTTCATCGTTCGGTCGACGATTGTTCATAACGGGTCGATATCAGTGAATTAAGTTCAACTGGGTACCGTTGCATCTTATTAAGTCGATTCTCTCATCCAGTACTTCCAACAGCTACAAGCTTTTCTATATCGATAACGATCACAGGTTCCCCAAAAGAGTGGTCTCGTCGACACCGAAACTGATGGTCATTATCCCCAGCGAAGTCACAAGAGTTTGAAGAGGCTAGATCTTCTGTAAAATCCTCTTATGACATCCTCCTCGGGGACGAATTGTTGTTTTGTCCAAGCATGGGGCATGATTGTTTCCCCAGCATGAAGTGTTGATCACCCCCAGTAGAGTTTGAGGACAGTTGGTCTTCTGTAAAATCCTCTCAAAAGGCATTCTCCAGCACGAGACGTTTTAAAGCAGTTTTCTCCAACAGAGTTTGTTATAAACCCGCCATCCCCAACGGAATTGTCTAAGGGAAGGCTCGCCTAACATGGGGCATTGTAGTACTTATCCTAAGCTCGACAGTCACATTCTTCAGCAGACTACTGTGGATTTGCTTTGGGTTTCCCCAACAGATCTCTAAGGACTCTTTCTAGCAAGTTGCAGGGGAATGTTCTAACCAGGATTTGCATATCCCTGGCAGAGTAGCCCTGATACCCAGCAAGATCGTATCTCTGGTCATGGTATCCCCACAAAGGTCAGCATCGAATCTTGTCAGCAATACTCCCCAGCTGAGTTGTCGTTCTCCCCGCAGAGGTTTATCAGATCGACGGAATCTATTCCTCAACAAGGATGGTACAGCCTTTCCCCAGCCGGGTCAGAAGGTTGATAATCCCTATAAAGGATCTTGGGTTGAATAAATCCCCAAGCAGAGTTTTAATGGCTCATTTCCCCAGCAGGACGTCATTTAAAAATTCTCATCCCCAGCGGAGTTGCTGTGACCAGAATCCAGCCCCAAACAGATGGAATAATTCCTGCCAGAGTCGTCATTCCCTCATATCTTAAAGTCCAATTTATTTTTGGCAAGCTTGACAATTCGAAGCAGACGGATTGTTCATCCATTCGCCAGCAGAGATATTATCCTTTTAGGAGTCTCCGAGATTAAATCATTGATTGTGGTTCCTCAGCAGAGTCGGCAGAGATGTCTGACGCAGATGCAGAGAGTAATTCAATTTTGAAATTCTAAAAGTCCAACAGTGGATTGGCAAAAGGTCCATCTAAGGGTGGCAAGTTCCAAAAGTCCAACAGTGGATTGGCAAAAGTCCATCTTCGGGTGGCAAAGCAGCTAAAAGTCCAACAGTGGATTGGCAAAAGTCCATCTTCGGGTGGCAAAGCAGCTCAAAGTCCAACAGTGGATTGGCAAAAGTCCATCTTCGGGTGGCAAAGCAGCTAAAAGTCCAACAGTGGATTGGCGAAAGGTCCATCTAAGGGTGGCATATTCTCAAAGTCCAACAGTGGATTGGCAAAAGTCTGTCTTCGGGTGGCAAAAGTCCAACAGTGGATTGGCGAAAGGTCCATCTAAGGGTGGCATATTCTCAAAGTCCAACAGTGGATTGGCAAAAGTCCGTCTTCGGGTGGCGAAAGTCCAACAGTGGATTGGCAAAAGTCCGTCTTCGGGTGGCGAAAGTCCAACAGTGGATTGGCAAAAGTCCGTCTTCGGGTGGCACGAAGCTGCAAAGTCCACCAGTAGCGTGGCAGGCCAGTAGTCGTCTGGAATTGCATAAAAGACATTATTAAAGTCCACCAGTAGTGTGGCAAGCCAGTAGTCGTCTGGCGTCGTTCAAAAGATATTGTCAAAGTCCACCAGTAGCGTGGCAGGCCAGTAGTCGTCTGGAATTGCATAAAAGACATTATTAAAGTCCACCAGTAGTGTGGCAAGCCAGTAGTCGTCTGGCGTCGTTCAAAAGACATTGTCAAAGTCCACCAGTAGTGTGGCAAGCCAGTAGTCGTCTGGCGTCGTTCAAAAAGACATTTCTAAAGTCCACCAGTAGTGTGGCAAGCCAGTAGTCGTCTGGCGTCGTTCAAAAGACAGATCTCTCCGACGTTTCATCGAAGATTCAATCCAGCAGTCTCGTTGGGTTTATATCCCTTTTCTTCTTCATCACCCAGAGCAAATTTTTGGTTATTTTTGGTATTCAATCACTATATACCTTGAAAGTCCGAAAGCAATTGCTTTCAGGCATTCAGGTCTACAGCGCTTGAATAGGGGCAGCTGTAATACCCCAAAATTTGCTCTCCCCTTTTGTCATCATAGCATGGCATTATCATTTATCATATCATATCCACCTCATTAACATTACATTGCATTTAACATAGAAAAATGAAGCATGGCATCCTTCTTACCATTAGGGCATGTGATCAGGTGGAAGGTGGACTGTCAAAGGATCATTCAAAACACCAAGGGGTCAAATAAGTGGTCTCAAGGCAAGCCAAGAGGTCTCTCATGTCTCATACTACCTCAATTGATCATCCACAATCTCAAGAAAGTGAAATCCAATGGGAGATTGAAGCACTACATCTTTCACTATGCAAGAGATTCAAAAATTGAAGGAAAACCCTCAAAAGAGATAGCTCATTGATTCAAAATCATTCTCAAGTGGCATTTCTCATCATCCTTTAAGAGGATACACAACATACTCTGAGGAATTTGGATTTGGAAGATGTGCAATTTCCTCCTAACCAGAGAGGGTCAAAACTAGGGTTTCCCATTAAATCAGGGAATCTTTGATTTTTTGGACAAAGCTTGTTGTCATGGTATTCTACATGTTCTTAAGTGTATATGTGTGGAAGATTGCATCTCAATTGGTTTTAGAAGTGGTTCAATTGGAAGAAAGATCAAGAATCAGAGAAATTAGGGCAAAGTCAAATAATCAGAGGAAAAAGTCAACTCTTGACTTTTTGAGGCCAAATTCATGAAATTCATGTTACATATGTCCAATGTACAAAATTTGATCAAGAAACTCCAAAGGAATCATGACAAAATCAAGATGTGGAAAGTTGCCATTTTTGGATGAAGAAGGGTTACTAAAAATAGCAAGTTTTGGCCATTTTGCATCAGAATTTGAACCAAGGCCATTTAAATTTGGAGCACCAAATGAAAAATCCACTCTGCCTCAATGAAAGATCTTGCTTTGAGCTTCAAATCCATGGGTAGAACATCTCCATTGGATAAAAATTGAGTGAGATATGATTGATCAAAGTTTGAGCAAAGTAGGTCCAAAACTAGGTCATGACCAAGATTTTCAGGGCACGCGCGCAGTCATTTTCTCAAACACTTGGTGGGCCAAATGTATTGATCAATTACTCATGATTAGAGGCTTCAAATGGAAAATCTTTCAACATCAAAATTGTTCCTCTATGTGAGATCTTCAAAGTTGGTGTTTATCAATTTTTCATCTGATCAAAGGTCAAGAAGTTATGTTGAGTCCAATGTGCTTTGATCACGCTGAAAACCTAGGGGCCATGTTACCTTGTCAACCAACCTTGGCCACGCCCTCATACCAGTTCCAAACCTATGTGTTATAGGTCATTTTTCAACCTCTTCCAAGCATCATTTCATTTCATTTTTCGTACCAAACATGTAGCATTACATCTCCTCTTTCCAATGACTCCTAAAACACACCAATTCATTCATTGAGTAGAGAGAAAAACTTCCTCAAACCACCTCATGTTGATAACTGATGCATTGACAGACTGGTGCACGATTTTGGTTCACACACACCCCAAACACTTCATCACATCAGCTTTCCACATTAAACCAAACACACATGACTTACACATTGCACACTTGCCTTGGCATACATGAGAATGGAAAGAAACAAACTTGCTGAGCAAGTTTCTGCTACAACCAGCCGTGCCTTCATTTTCTTTTCACCTCCACCACAGCATATCATGAGTTGCCATCACCATATCATTGCTCTCCCTAACTAACTTGACTCAGTTAGTTAGGGATGACTCACCCAAACCACCATGACTCAGCTGACTCACTCAGTTAACTATGGTTAGCTCACACTATAAATAAAAACTTCACTCTCAAATTTCATTCCTAACTTCATTTTCTCACATTCAACTCAGAAATTCTCTCGATTCTCTCTCAATTCCTCCACATTGCAACTGATTTTCAAGCTCCATTTCATTCATCTTCCTCATCTTCATCTCAGAATATCTCTGATTCTATCTCCATTTTCATCACATTGCAACTGTTTTGAAGCTTGGATATCAACTCTCCTCCACTGAAGCATCATTCATTCTCTGCATCTAAGCCTTTATTTGGCCAAAAGAAACTCAAAGAAGAAGCAACATCTCTGGTTTTTCTGAAGAACACATCAAGATCATAAATCTTCAGGTACGAATTTCTTCCCTTATAGACCTAATGTGAAGATGTTATCAGGTTCTTGATGCTTCATATAAGCTCAAGAACTTGTCTGGCTAGTTGATAGGCCTTTAGAGGCATAGTTGAAATGTTAGGGCAAATCTTCATATGCTCGATTCTCCCATTTCATGAACTTTTTGTATGTTTTGTCACTGGATTCATGCTCTACATTACTTCCTCTTCATTTTGGTATGCTGTTTGTAAGATTCTGGGAAAATTGAAGTTGCAGACGGTGGCGTGTGACCGGAGAAGGTGACCGGAGGTCCCTCTCCGGCCGGTGGCTTCATGTTAGGGTTTTATGACCAGTTTGAATGTGATCCGTTGGATGAGCGTGATCTAATGGCTACCATGCTGCCAACACATAAAAATTCATGTGCATGTCACGTGATTCTTCTGATTTCATTTTTAAACATTGTGTGGCATGGTACATGGTAGCTATGGTGAACATTCATGCACATGCGTGAGATTAGGTTACTTTGACTTTGGTTTGACTTGGACTTGATCTGATGGTTGGGAGTGAGTCAAGATTGTTGACTGAGGGTTCATGTTTGTTAGTATGCTCTGCGCGCTTAGTGGACTTAGCCAGAATGCTATTCGCACCTCCCTGTTTTAAGGCCCAATTGATTTTGAACTGAATAGTTACTAGGCATGCACCCCCATTCACATTTACATTCCATTTTATTTTTTCCATTTTTGCTACACGTTTCATAATTAATTTTTAAAAATATCAAATGGTATCATAAAATTCCACAAAAATTCATGTGTATTCTTAAAACATTTAGGAAATTTTCTATGATTTTATTTTCTGATTTTATGACCATTTTGCCCCTGTTCCATTATTTCTTTTGAATTTCCATTTGTATGCATACTTAATGTGACATATGATTTTGTGCATTTTTGTTCTTGATCATAAAAAATGATTTTGATGCCTTTCTTTTTGCATTGTGGTCACAATATGTTGAGGTATGTTTGAGATTTATGAGATGATTTTTAAGTCTTTTTTGGATGACTTTTGATGTGTTGCTTTGAGCATGAATGCATGAAACTTCCATGAGACTTTGACCTAATTGTTGAGTGACTTTGGTTCTGATTCATTGCTTGTGGACTTGATATGTTAATGGCATGGGTTTAAGGTGTTTGATTGGTGAAAGTCATAATTTTTGGAGCATGTTTGCTATTTGTTTGAAGCATGAAGTTTAACTTGTTCATTTTGTGAATGCATGCCTCATGTTTGGTTTGCTTGATCATGAAGGCACTTGTGCCATGAGTTGTGGTTTTGTTTGAGGATGTATAGCATGTTAATTGACTTCTGATTGTGACATTTGGGTTTCATCTTTGCATGTTTGATGTTTATCTTGCACCTTAAGTCACTTGTTTCACAAGTATGAACCACATTCACATCACTTCCCCTTTCCTTCTTTGCTTCTTGTTGGATTGAGATTTTGTTTGCATGATTTGGTATGCTCATTTAGGATAACATTAGGTTGTGTAAATATGAGTTACATTCTGACTTGGAAGCATGTATAGCATTTAATCTCATTTTACTTTGTTTGTCAACTTGTTTGAATTTGATTTGTTCATTATACCTTCTTACTTTACTTGTAAGTGATTGTGCTAACCATGTAGGGGCTTTGGTAAGTTTCAATTGAGTGTGGATAAGGAATCCACATTCAACTTCTATCCTTTCTCTTTTACAATTCCATTTTGTGTTTTGCTAAGCACTTATGTGCTTTCTTTTAATAACTCATTACTTTCCCTTTTTGAATTACAATTCATCTTCTACTTTAGAAGTGAATTGTTTAATTCATTCTTTCTTTAGACTTTAGGTTGAAACCTCACAAACCTTAGGATCACTCCCTTAACTAATCAATTAGGATTGAGTCTTAGTCCATATAGGTTTTACCTTTTCTCCTCTCTTGAGTCTCTTTTCTCATCTCAAAGAAAATTCAAAACATATAATAAAGGTAGGCATTTATTGCATTTAGGCCTTTCATATAAAGAAAAGGTTATAAGGGGTCTTCTCTTATAATCTTAGAATGTATAGCATATAGCCCATCTTGGGTCAATGTGTTAAACATTTGATCTTGTATGAGGGACTTAAATGCAATACTTGTTGAAGGTGCAAATAATAAAAAACACTTCTTCATTTCTTAATCAACAAAACACTTAATAAACACAAGTATGCTAGTGTGTTTGAACCTTGACAATTGGAACTAAGTGTGGGGGTCTTCTTCACTCTTAGTGTGCTTTCTTACCCATTCCATCTTGGAATGTGAGGATGTACACATTCCAATGACTAAGATTCAGATACACTGTCATATGCAAACAAATCCAAAACACTTCCTTCTAAAAGACAAAACCAAACAATAACGTCTTTCCTTCGGGAATTCTTTTCTCACCTCATTCACTCTCAACGCACGAACGTGCTCCTACTCGTTCTCTTGCAAGACGGTAACGCACTCGGACCAGCGAGCCTGCAACACCAGAGCTAGAACGTAAGCCGTTCTCTAAAAAACACAAACAATTCATCCCTAGTGAGGGGAACTACGTCGCTCTGATTCTCATGTTCCCGATGAGATACGTAGGCAGTGGGGTAGGGCCCATGCGAGCACTTCTTTTATTTTCCCTACATTTGTTTCTCTTTCTCCTTTCTTTTTTTCAGTTCTTTCTCAGTATTCCTTTCTTTACACCCTTTGATCGAGACAAGCAAGCGTGGATCCCATCGGGTACGATGGACGCGAGGGGGTGCTAATACCTTCCTCTCGCGTAACCGACTCCCTTACCCACTTCTCTTGGTCGTAAGACCATGCTTTTCCTTTCCCTCAGGTTTACGCGGTGTTTCCTTTCCCTCTCTTGGGATAAATACACATTGCTGGCGACTCTGTTTCGGTGCCACTTTCGCGTTTATACTAGGATGAAAATCCCGGGAGCGACACACTGTACTCATGGATTTGATATGAGGATCGGGATTATTTCCTGTTCTCTAAGGAAACGGGAAATCCAAAGGGTATTGAGACTGTCCGAGTCTACGGGTGTCTTCCTATTTTTGAAAGGGACTTGAGAATGTCTTTGAGACTCAAGGAAATTAGACTGTCCAAGTTTAGAGTTTTATCTTTTGTACTATGCTTAAAGAAACAATAGTAGTACGTTCACGGTAGAAAGATCTAGACTCTTTGAAAGACTGTTCTATTAAGATGACTAATTTCTGTTCCTATACCTCTAGGAGGTCGCCGGGACAATTTATACGAAGCCCAAGAGGAGGTTGGAAACTTTTAAGAAGCCGAGGGATAATTTGTACGAAGCCCAAGAGGAGGCTATCATTCCCGGAGGAAGAAATCATTTATACGAAGCCTAAGAGGAGGCTGTGAATACTTCTAAGAAGCCGACGGGTCCTTGTACAATGCCCAAGAGGAGGCGGGGATGCTTTTAAGAAGCCTGTGGGCCCCAAACCCCGATAAGTTCAAGATAGGCTATTCACAAAGAATAGATCAAGCCAGGAAAGTTCGAGAATTTGGAAGAAACTCAAGGGATGTAATTCACGGAGAAGAGATCATCTCTGGGGAGTAGAGTTTCTTGACAATTCCTAAGGAGGACAGCCGAAGAGAAGACTGTATCTGGTGCTCCTATGGGGTATCTAGAATTGTCTATTTCTAAGAGTGATCGAAACGGCTTTTCCTAGTGCTAGACGTAGTTGCCGGGGAAACTCTAAATATCTATACTATTATTACACAGTTGATATGAGTTTATGAAAGAAGACTTACAGCGAAACAGCCCCACAATACAGTTATATGTATATGAAAGCGGTAAATGAAAGCATATAAACACTTACTCGGTTGTAGAGCTTCCATGCTGTTTGGTTAGTTGTTCAACAAAGAAAGATTGTAAACAATAGTATATTTCAAAATCAAAGGAGAAAGTGCTTTGAAAGGAAAGATTGGGGCTTACAGCTCAAGGAGAGGCCCAAGTTTTTAGTAGTGATTGCACTGTGATATGAGTTTGCACAGTGGGACTTATACAAGTGACTGAGGCCTAAAAAGTTTTCTGTACAAGGGGAATGGGTCTTACACTCTCTCAAGAGGCCCAAAAAAAATGATTTAGAGAAAAGAAGCGGGTCTTACTACTCGAGGGTAGGCCCAGATGATTTTGTTTAAAAAATGGCGATCGCGCCGAGTTTTTAGAATGTACAGAGGGACTTATACAATAAGTGAGACCCCAAAATGGGTTATGTAAAAAAAAGGGTTGGGACTTACACTCTATTAGAGGCCCAAGTGAGTTTTAAGAAAAGAAATGGGTCTTACTACTCGAGGGTAAGCCCAATGGTTAATTTTGAAAAGGGCGACGATCGCGCCAAGGTTTTGGAAACACCGTGGGACTTATACAAGTGATTGATGCCCAAAATTTTGGTATTTACAAAGTAATTGGGTCTTACACTCTATTAGAGGCCCAACAGTTTAAAAATGAAAAGAAATGAGACTTATAGCTCAAGGAGAAGCCCAATGGTCTTTTTTGTTAAAAGGCGACGATCGCGCCGAACTTGTAAATGTACCGAGGGACTTATACAATATCTGAGGCCCAAAATATTTTATTTACAAAAGGGGTGGGACTTACACTCTATTAGAGACCCAAAGTGTATTTTAGGAAAAGAAATGGAGCTTACAACACGAGGGGAGGCCCAGATGATTTTCAGTTTGAAAATGGCGATCGCGCCGAGATTTTTAACGTATCGGGACTTATATAATAACTGAGGCCCAAAATATTTTTGTACAAAAAGGGTTGGGTCTTACACTCTATTAGAGGCCCAAAGGTTTTGAATGGGTCTTATAGCTCGAGGAGAGGCCCAAATGGTTTGTTTTTTAATCGGGCGATCATCGCGCCGAACTTTTTGAAATACAACGGGACTATACAATAAGTGAGGCCCAAAAATAGGTTGTATTTACAAAGGATTGGGTCTTACACTCTATTAGAGGCCCATGAGTGTTTGGAAAAGTTTGTTAGGGAGAAAATCAATAAAACTCTAATTTCATTTTTTTAAAGGCATTTTTCAAAGAAAAATCAAGTAAAAAATGATAAAAATATCAAATAAAATCATTAATCATGTTATAAACAATGATTAAGGTTTATAAAAAAGTATTTTATCCACATGAATATTTAAAATCATTTTGGTTTTAAAAACCAAGAAAATGAAATCATTTTAAAAGCATTTAAAACAATTTAAAACAAAATTTTTGAATATATTAAAAATATATCAAATAATAATATTTTTTGTGATTTTTTGGTGGATTAAAATATTATGGAGTATGAATAGGAAGCGTGTAAAACAAAATTGGAAAATGATGATTTTTGCTATGTAAAAGAATTGGTTGAGTTTTGAAGATAAACTAAGAAAAAGAGGAAAGATGTCACAACATCACATTCGACATCTTTCATGAGTTTTGAAGATAAGAGAAAAAGAGAAGATGTCACAACATCACATTCGACATCTTAAAAAACTAGAACTGTACCTTGGTTTTCAACATCTTTGCTATCAAACTTCAAACATTCATAACTCTATCAATTTTTAACGAAATTAAAATCCGTAAGAACCTATCTTGACCAATTTTTCGCAAGGAATCCAATGGTATTACTCATGCACACTGAAACTTAATATACATAACACACAAAGCTAAAAACCAAAACTGCATGTTGATTTTAAACATCTTTGCTTATCAAACTTTCAACACTCACAACTCTCTCAATTTTTAACGAAATTAAAATTCGTAAGAACCTATCTTGACCAATTTTTCACAAGGAATCCAATTGTATCACTCATACATACTGAAACTTAATGTACAACACACACAAGGCAAAAAACCAGATCTGCACCTTAAGTTTAAAACAACATAAACTCCACATATAAACACGTTAAAGTGCAAACAGTAGGAGGATCATAATATACACATTAAGGACTACATTTTTGCTTCAAGAATTGTTCAATATGATGTATGTATATAGACATCAAAGGAAAGCATGATTCAAAGAATTCAAGTTGTGAATTTTACCTCTTTTTTGGAGATTTTGTGCAACCTACCAAGTGCTTTGTTCCAGAAATGATTTGATGCTTTGGACACCCTCAAATGACCTCTTAGAAGCTTTTAGGATGGGTGGAATCAGCTAGAACCTGCAAAAACAAAAACTGGCCCTTTCTTGCAAAAGGGGTTAAAATGGCCAAAGTGACAACTCTCTCAAATGGTGTTCCAGATGTTGGGAACCATTTGGGATAGTTCAATGATGATATTTGGAGTGTGTTTGAGGTTTTATCTGGTTTGGAAAGTGACTGAATCAAGACGTGGCTTGAAAAATGCAAGAAAGTCCAATTTTGAGGTTTTGAGAGGTGACTTTGTGATTTTGGTGTTACAGGTCACTTGTGATAGTTTGGATCACCTACATATGATGTTTATGAGGTGTTAGGATCATGAGATGTGATGGAAATGCTCTCTAACTCAAAAACTCAGAATTTCCTTACTAAAGAAGGCATTTTGGAGTGAAAGAGAGAATTTGAGGAAAACATCTGTTTGATGGCTTTGGTGTACTCAAACTGAGCACAAATGAGCTCTATTTATAGTAGAGCAAGTTTGTTTTGGTAGCAATAGTGAATAGTGGCTACAGCAGAGGTTTGTTCAATGTTGGCCAATGAAAATCCAAGTCTCCTCTAGCCATTGACTAGAGGTTAGGGCACAGGCTGCTGGTTCCCTAGTTGCTGGAGGAATCTTAACTGAATTCAGTTAGAGGAAGCTCAGTTCATGCCACCTCTAAGCATCCATTAAATGCTCCAAACCAAAATTGGAGTCTTGTCCCTCTTTTAGGGTTTTCTAGGTTTGGCATGCTATTTTTGGTTCCAAGGACTTTGGAGGCTTGGAGATCAGATCACCCCCCTTGGATTTGATCCTCAGATGTGTCCACAATGATGACAAGGCTTAAAAATTTGTGTGGCACAAGAAATGTGCAAATCTGTCCTGAAACCTGTCTTAAAAATCAGCTGCAGCAAGCCTTGTTGTAAAATCCATAACTTCTTGCTCAAGAATGATAAATGGCTGTTCCAGGACTTTATGGGAAGCTGAGATGACATACTTCAACTTTGATGTTTGACCCTAGACTTGGTTCAACTTGGATCATGGAGAAAAACATCCTTGAAGTTGGGACATTCTTGCTGGAAAAATATTAATGATGTCCTATGAAATGTTGGAACATCTGACAACTTTGAACATTAATAATTCCAAACTTTAATCACTTGTATCTTTTAATCCACTATGATATTTTGAGTTGAAGTGAATTGCATCTTTGATGCTTGTCTTGCATGGTGACAAAGCTTGAAAGTTGTGTGGCACAAGAAAAAGTGCACAAAATCTGTCCTAAAAAACAGCTGCAGCAAGCCTTCTTGTAAAGTCCATAACTTCCTGCTCGAGTGTGATAAATGGACGTTCTACAACTTTCTGGAAAGCTGAGATAACGTACTTCAACTTTGATGTTCAAGGTTTGTGAAGATAAGACTTGTAAAGTTGTCAAAAATGACCTTGAACTTGTGTGATCAAATCTGTCCTAAAAGCTGTCATGAAAATTCTGTTTTATCAATGCCTTTTGTAGAGACCATAACTTTCTGCTCGAGAATGATAAATGAGCTTTCTAGGACTTTCTGGAAAGGTGAGATGACGTACTTCAACTTTGATGTTCAAGGTTTGGCTTGAATCAACTTGGATCATGGAGAAAAACATCCTTGAAGTTGGGACATTCTTGCTGGAAAAATATTAATGATGTCCTATGAAATGTTGGAACATCTGACATTAAGAATTCCCAACTTTGATCACCTATATCTTTCAATCCTTATGATATTTTGAGTTGATTCCTTCTACAATGTTGAAGTATCAAATACCCTCTTTAAAAGTAGCCCTTACGCAAAACCAATGGATGCTTGGGTCAATAGTTACAACCTTGAAAAGTTGTGCACTTGAACATGATTTTAACTTAGAAAAAATTTCTAAGTTTCTTTCAATTTGATCAATTTTGCAATTTTGTATGTTTTCTTGATTTAAATTTGATCAAATTAAATCATCCATCATATTTTCTTGAGTAATGGCTTGTGAAGCTCAAAGTTGACCAAAAGTCAAACTTTGACCTTCTGCGTCAGTTGACTTTGTATTAGATGAACTTGAGGCTTGATCCACTTGAAATGTTACACTCTTGTGCCTAATTCTTGATGCGGGAGTCCTCTTGATCCTTTGTGGGTGTTTAAGAGGTTAGACAAGTTGAAAATCATGTCATTTCTTGATTGATCATTTGTCTAAAGGCTCTGAGAGGGCTTGAAACCCTAAGCTTGATTGTAGTGAATGCTCAACAATTCCTTGAGGAGATTGATGAGGCACAAAGGCACATCCATATTGTGATGATGATTTACGCAATGATGGGAAATCTTAGTGGTCAAAATTTGGGGTATGACAGATGCCCCTATTTAATCTTCTTGGACCCGAAGGTGTGAATGGCGAAGGTATTCGGGCATTCGGGGTGCAAGAGGATTAAATATCGGAATATCATAAATTTTGATGGCTATGAATGGCAGCTTACGCATTCATCTTCTTTTGCTAAGCAATGATGCTTAGAAAAGGTAAACTTCCCCTCGTTCCTGGTTTCCTACCAAGGAACTGGTCTCAGTTTCTGAAATAAACTTCCCCTCGATCCTGGTTTCCTACCAAGGAACTGGTCTTAGTTTCTTTTGAAATAAACCTCCCCTCGATCCTGGTTTCCTACCAAGGAACTGGTCTTAGTTTCTTTTGTCAACTTCCCCTCGATCCTGGTTTCCTACCAAGGAACTGGTCTTAGTTTCTGAAATAAACTTCCCCTCGATCCTGGTTTCCTACCAAGGACCTGGTCTTAGTTTCTGAAATAAACTTCCCCTCGATCCTGGTTTCCTACCAAGGAACTGGTCTTAGTTTTTGAAGTAAACTTCCCCTCGATCCTGGTTTCTTACCAAGGAACTGGTCTCAGTTTCTGATTTAAACTTCCCCTCGATCCTGGTTTCCTACCAAGGAACTGGTCTTAGTTTCTTTTGTCAATAAACTTTCTTGACAAGGGACGCTATTTGTAGCGGCTTTCCTTCAAACTTCTCGCCGAATTTTCCTGGGGAGATGCCATTTGAGTGGAAAAAGTTTTGATGTCAGACTTGCTGGGGAACTCATTCGTCTGAATTGTAGAGGTACACAAACTTCTCTGTTTGGAGACGTCATTTGTCGATTCTACTGGGGAAAGCGAGTCTCTTGAGAGACTGTTTTCGTTTGGGGGTGTTACATCATACTTTTCCTGAGGTCTTTTCAGAGAAATACCATACGATGTACCCCAATTTTGAGGGGCTTTCTCTGGGGATTTTCCTTAATCCGGGAAAGCGAATATATCATCTTCAATGGCAAAGAGTGATATTTGTTGAAAGTTTTCTTGTTTCTTAGAGGTTCAAGTTATCAAAGTGGTCAAGGATCGTCTCTAATCCAGAGATAAACGGGAGAGAGATTACTTAGATGATTCACTTCTTGATGAGGAAAAATCTGACAACTCGATTGAGAGGACTTTTATCACTAGGGGATAAGACCGACTAGAGTCATAGTGATGCAATATGAATATGAATGTAGATCAATAATGCATGATGTATGTATGTATATGCTGACAAAACTGACGCAACATACAGACTAAAGGATGAACACGACTGGATACTCGGCCACAGTGGGGCATGTAGAAATATCGCTGGTTCAAGATAGCAATTCTGCCTTGCTTAGGAGAAACGGTCCCTGTTGGGAGCGACGCTGGTCGGGCTTAGGAGATGAGAACTCGGACGAGGGCATCAGATGAGAAAGCCGCATCTGATACAGTTAATCCTTCATTCAGGCGTACTGGTCTAGAAGGAGTACTTTGATTCTGCACTTTGAGGTTCGAACACCTTTGGAGAAGCGACCAATGTTCTTCTGATGTTCAACAGTCAAAAGAAATTACCATCTTTATTTTAAAAGCAGAAAAAGTTTTACAAGTAAATTCATTTTTGTTTTATTTTCAAGAATCGTTAATCATGTTAAAAACATAATTCTGTAAAGCTAAAACAAGTGAGAATTATAAACAAAAGCACGAGGGCTCGAATTTATTGATATGATGGAAATCAGCCCAAACGCGTGATTCCATAGAGTATATACAAAGTTAGAAAATGGTAATTTACAGAGAAAAGGGCTACGTTGAAACATAACGACCGCTATCCTTCTACCAACTTTGAATTATGGACATCCTGAGCTTCTGTCGAAGATGACCTTGACTGGAGTTTTCCTCCAATGGATGGTGTAACTACTGCTGAGAGATTTGCCCTTGTTGAACATAGTTACTTGCCATTATCCCTAATTTTTGCCTGGATTGTACTTTGAGATTTCCAACCCACCGGGATGATTTTTTTTTTTATTTTGTCTCTAATTTTTGCCTGGACCGCCCTTTCGGGTTCTCAATCCACTGAGACGTTTTTTTTTAGTTTAGGCGAAGTATTTCTTGACTACGTCAACATTCGTGGGGTAGGCAAATTCCTCTCCGTCCATGGTTGCAAGTCTCAAGGTGCCGCCTGAGAAAGCTTTCTTGACCATATAGGGGCCGTCATAATTCGGGGTCCATTTGCCCCGGGAATCAGTGAGAAAAGATTGTATCTTCTTGAGCAGTTTGAAGATTATCGCGCATGTCGCGGTCATGAGGAATATAAATCTGGAGATGTAGTTCAAACGTCCCAGGAATCCTCTGACTTGTTTTTCAATTTTCGAAGAAGGCATTTCTTGAATGGCCTTGACCTTGTCAGGATCAACCTCAATTCCCTTCTGGCTGACGATGAAACCTAAAAGTTTCCCTGAACGGGCGCCGAAGGTGCACTTGTTGGGATTCAAGCGGAGTTTGTACTTTCTCAACCGCTAGAATAATTTTGACAGGTGGGTCACATGCTCCTCTTCTGTTCTAGATTTAGCAATCATATCATCGACATATACCTAGATTTCCTTGTGTATCATGTCATGAAACAGAGTAGTCATGGCCCTTTGATAGGTTGCCCCGGCGTTCTTCAAACCGAATGGCATTACCTTGTAACAAAAGGTACCCCATGGGGTGATAAATGAAGTTTTCTCCATGTCTTTCGGCGCCATTTTGATTTGATTATAGCCCGAGAATCCATCCATGAAGGAGAAAACTTTGAACTTTGCTGTACTGTCTACCAGCATGTCAATGTGTGGTAAAGGAAAGTCGTCCTTTGGACTAGCCTTGTTCAAATCTCTGTAGTCGACACACATTCTGACCTTTCCGTCCTTTTTCAGAACGGGTACTATGTTGGCTAACCATTGAGGATATTCTGATGTAGCGAGGAAACCCGCGTCAATCTGTTTCTATACCTCCTCTTTGATTTTGATGGCCATGTACGAATGAGTCCGTCTCAACCTTTGCTTTACCGGCAGACATTCTGATTTCAATGGTAGATGATGTTCCACGATGCTGGTATCCAACCCTGGCATATCCTGATAGGACCAAGCAAACACATCGGAGAATTCTTTGAGAAGCTTTATCAAACTCTCTTTGGCAGTTGGACTGAGCAGTGCCCCAATCCTGATTTCTTTTCTCTCTTTTTCTGAACCCAAATTTACCGTTTCCAACGGCTCTTTGTGAGGTTCAATGGACCTTTCCTCTTGTCTGAGTAGTCGGGAGATCTCTTCTGGAATTTCGTCGTCATTTTCTTCTTCAGCCCCAAATACCGGGAACTCAAAGTCGGGAGAAGGCATCGGATCGTATGTTTCAACGGGGTTTAAAACAAGCAATCTGAATGACGTGATGATTTGTGTTTAGAAGAGATAGAGAGAATGCAAGTGTGTGTGCAGTGTATTTTTTTTGTTTACTGCTTGTTTTTGTTATTTGTTTTGTTTTTTAGAATTACCATTTTCTGAGAAAAGCAAAAAGAGAAAACAGCAATTAATGCGGAAATTACAGAACGACGTTATTTTATTCATAAACAAGTCGATTCTTGAAATTACAGCCCTATAAAACAAAGCTCTGTCGCTTTGGGTGAAGCGAATAGGGAAATTTACAGAAAGCGAGCCCTATGAAAACATCCGTTTCACCTGGGCAGGGTGAAAGGTTAAAGATGGCAATTACTTTGACTTATGAACGATCTTCGGAACATCGACAGCAACCCATTGGCGGCGAACTCCTCGGTGAATCACAAAGTCTGGCACCTTCCTCGATTTGTCTTCAAAAATAACGCTGATTTCTGGTGGAGCAAGATCATTGGAATCTGTCTCTCAGGCAGAGTTGTCGTAGGAGAATTCCTCTGTTGCATTTTGCATAGTATTTGTACTCTCAGGTAGATCTCCCCATCCAGTAGGCTGGATGTCTTCGAGCCTGATGCGAGAGCTTTCGGGAGCAGTGTACTTGACCATATAGTCGTATTTTCCACTTGGTTGTCCCAGGGTGTCCCACACTGTGGAACTGGAGGAGTCACCCTTCTCGATGACGTTGACCTCGGGAAAAGCATAGTTGATGAACTCTAATCCTGCGAACGTTGCAAATTCATCATCATGCTGGGTATTTTCAGGATAACCTGGGTGTTAATCCCATGACATGGGGGGGACGCAGGTATTCTGTTCTATGATGCTCAACTGATTTTCATTGTTTGACTGATTTTCTTGCCCCAAGTCTCCTGGGCACCGCTGCCACATTGGCAGGCCATTCATCGGGCCATAATAGTTGTGGTCAAAGTTGTCTTTCATCAGAGTGTCCTCCTCTAATGAGTTTGGTGGAGCACGACATCCTTCCAGATCACAATCTCCATATATCATTTCGACGTCTGACCTGGGTATAAATCTCAGACTCTGTGTAGGAAAGCAAAATGGAATTTGCGTTTCGTCCTGAGACGTATAACCGTCCTCGTTGAGATAGGACTTCCATTCTTCCTCCACATCAGATGAATCATCTTTATTGATGGTATGCACTTCTTGAGGCACTGGGTGAAGGAAACCTCCACTGTGGAAGAAGTCCTGAATGGGATGAAAACTTCCATCGTTAGAAGCAGTTTGTGCACAGGTTGAGGAGAAACCAAGACCTTTCTTTGTCTTGTTATCAGTAGGAATGGCAAGTTGTCCCCATCCCGTTGTATTGGCACTCTCAACCGCTTTGAGAGCATCTTTGTACGAGGAAATCGAAGTTCCCCCTTCAGATTAATCGTCCTTGTGTAGCGAAAGCGCTTGGAACTGGGTTCTGAATATCCCTTCTGGTTCCACATAAGTGGATGACGATAAATTGCTGACGAGCAAGGTCTGTTCCCCACAGACTATGACGAGTTGGCCGTTCTGGACGAACTTTAGCTTTTGGTGGAGGGTTGAAGTGACCGCCCCAGCCTGATGTATCTAAGGTCTTCCTAATAAACAACTGTATGTTACCCGGATGTCCATGACCTGGAAAGTGACTTGGAAAGTGTGAGGACCAATAGTTATGGGAAGATCGACTTCGTTGATAACCATTTTTCTGGATCCGTCAAATGCTTTGACGACGACCTCGCTGGTTCTCATCGGAGGGCCTTTGAATGATAATTGCATCAAAGTGGACTTCGGCATAACATTTAGGGCTGACCCTGTGTCTACCAATACGCTGGCTAAAGCATCGTCCTGACAGTTGACTGTAATATTGAGTGCCATGTTATGACGGCGACCCTCTTCAGGTAATTCCTCATCACTAAATCCCAAGTTATTGCAGGAAGTGATGTTAGAGACAATGCTATCGAACTGTCTGATGGTTACATCTTGTTCCACAAAGGCTTGCTCCAAGACTTTCTGTAGAGCCTCCCTGTGCGCTTCTGAACTGAGTAAATGTGATAGCACTGAGATCTTTGAAGGAGTTTGCAACAGTTGATCAATAATGTTGTATTCACTCCTTTGGATGAGCTTCAGCATCTCATCGTTGTTCTTTGAAAGGTCGGGATCACTGGATTGACCGACTGGTGGATTGGGAACTTCTGTCTGAGGTTCCTTTTCTTTGTTGAGTTCTCCAACTCCTCCGTTGAAGATTCGACCGCTCCGTGTTACTCGGCTGATGTCTGCAATATTCACGACGGAGGGTAACGTAATTTCCTTTCCATTCTCGACTATTGTTGCACCGTATTTGTAAGGGATAGCCTTAGTTGATTCATACGGTAGTGGTCCTGGCAGATAGATGACTATGGGAGCCTTCTGATTTTTCTGACCATCATAAGTAATTTCAATCCGTTCCTGATTGGGAACTCTCGATTCGTTAAGTAGAGGGATGATGGCACAAACATCCCTAGTCCTCTGATGATCAGAGAATACGACAACGTCCTCGATTTGATCAGCGAGATAGTTGACTGATCCAGAACTTGACCATGGTTGAATCTCTTTGCGGTCCAAGTGACTTTGAAGGGCTGCCCGCACGAGGTAGCATCCTTGATTGTTCACTCAACAAACTCCACACCGCTCATAGTTGTGTAGTGGCACATGGCCGCGTCCGCTCTAAATACAGTGTAGCCTTACTAGGTCAGTTTCCACTGACCGGACATCCTGACTTTGATATCTAGTAGGATTCCTGTTAGTGATACTAATTTGCTGGGTGTCTTCATCCATATAGATTGGAAGCCACCAGTGGTTCAACAAGTGCTGAAGTGTTTTCTGGACAAGGGCACAGCCCTAATCGTTTTCGCAACCCGCTTTACAGCCCTAATAATCATGTGATACCAGGAATCCGAGACGGACATGTTCTGCGTGTAACTCCACCAGGCTGGTATTCATCAAGTGAATATCGAAGATTTGAATCATGTTGATCTGATAGGGATTCCTATCATGGTAGTCCTGGATCCATCCAAGATCCAACTGACGCTGGAGGGCCTCTTGTACAAAAGAGCATCCCTGTTTGTTTACCGAGCAAGTCAGACAAGAACTGTAATCGCGCCGCGGCAGATTATGATACTGGCTTTGCCTTGAGTGCATTGCCACCAGGTTGACATTCATCGCACATACGTCGTGGTTTTGAATGACGTTGGAATTCGTATAAACCATGTTAACTCCACAAACTTGGTGCTCTTGGATCCATCCGAGATCCATCTGTTCCTGTAGAGCTGATTGCACCACAGAACATCCTCAATTGCTTTTAGAGCAGATATCACACTGGTGATAATTATGAGGTGGCACATGGCCATATCTACTCCGTCTACAATGCATCTTGACCAGATTGGTCCTTAATAAGAGTACATCATGAATTTGATAGACGTTGTTAGACTCTCCCTCTATCAGGTTGACTGCAGCTTTCTCGTGTTGAGGCAGCGGGTTCGTGAGAACATTGGGATTCGTATCTTTGAAAGATAAGAGCCCGCTCCTAACAAGCTTTTGCACGTCAGATTTGAAATTGAGACAGTTTTCTATGTTATGCCCTGGTCCTCCTTAATGATAAGGGCAAGTCTGATCCGCTTTGAACCAAAAAGGCAGATTTTCCGGTACTGTAAGAGGAGCCTTGGTCTGGACGTGCCCTTTGACCAGTAATAACAGAAATAGTTCCGCGTACGATACGGGTATAGGATCAAATCCTGGTGGCCGTGTTGTACGGTTGTTATTGTATGGAGGACGAGCCTGCTGAAAAGGCTGTTGTGTCCTTTGCTGAAGTTGCTGTTGATTAGGTTGGCTCTGCGCAACCTGAGGTTGATACGTAGAAACAGGCGCATGGTTGATAACAGGAGTTACAGCTGCTACTGGTTGGTACCGTCGCCTTTGCTTTCCGAGAGAGATATTCCCAATATCCTGCTCTTTTTTCTTAGGGAGAGCACTACTGTATCGTTTTGTACTACTTGATGATCCAGCGTCTTTTACTAAACGTCCTTCCCGGACGGCTTCCTCAAGACGAACCCCCATACCGACCATTTCGGTAAAATCACTGGGCGCACTAGCAACCATTCTGTCATAGTAAAATGAGCTTAAGGTCTTTAAGAAGATCTTTGTCATCTCTTTTTCCTCAAGAGGTGGAGAGATCTGAGCGGCAATTTCATGCCATCTCTGAGCGTACTCCTTAAAGGTTTTCTTGTCCTTTTGTGACATTGATCTGAGTTGATCTCTGTCTGGTGCCATGTCCAAATTATATTTGTACTGTTGGACGAAGGCAGTGCCGAGATCTCTAAAAGTGCTGATCATAGCACGGTTTAAACCCATGTACCATTTTAATGCGGCACCGGTTAAACTATCCTGAAAGTAGTGAATCAGTAGGTCCTGATTTTCTGTCTGAGCCGATATTCGCCGAGCGTACATCACCAAGTGGCTTTGAGGGCAAGAGTTACCCTTGTACTTTTCAAAGCCGGGCACCTGGAATTTATGCGGGACTTTCACATTAGGGACCAAGTAGAGGTCCGCGGCGTCCTTTCCAAATAGATCCTGACCGCGAATAGCTTGCAATTCCTTTTGCATTTTCAGGAACTGTTCCTGGAACTCGTTCATTCTTTCGAACATGCTTTCGTTTCCACCAGAAGGTATCTGCGGAATCTGTCCTTCCGGGACAGTGTGCACCACAGGGGGTGGTACCGTCACTATGGCAGTGAATCTTGGCGCTTCCCGAAGTTTGTAACCTTCAGGAGTTGCTGTCATGCCCCTGACATCTTCGCTTTCCCAAAGTTTGTAACCTTCAGGCCCATCGGTTCCTGCAGTGATTTCCTGATCTTCAGTGATCGGCGGAACATATCCTTCCGGATAGTTAACAGGCATTCCCCAGGGACGATCTTTCGGCATTCGATACCTAGGATCATACTTCTCCACTATGGGCATTGAGGTAATCTCTGAGATCACAGTTCTTTGTAGCTGAGCTTCTGCCATGGCTTGCATGTCGTTACGAAGCTTTCTCATATCCTCTCTTAAAGCGTCGATCTCTTCTTTCAACTCTCTGTTCTCTTCCTCGAGATCATCCATCTTTTTCTGACGATTGGCCCGAGTATTGTACGAATGAGACAGTTTGACTCTAGAACCGAGACACAAACGTGAGATTCGTAGCTAAGAAGAATACGTGACGTGAGAATGATGAATGCAATGATTATATTAATTGTTTTTTGGTTTAATCAAAATAAACTTCGACAATTAGATTACAAATATCAAACAGTGGGGAAACCCCGTTTTATTGAAATTCAAAGGATTGCGGAAATGGAAATACAGTAAATTACAAGGTGCGGAAACATAAACCTAAGCTAATGGGTCCCGAGTCCTCTCTGAGGAGAACTCGGGTGCTGATTCTGGTACTTTCCTTTTCTTTGACTGGGGCTCTTAAGCCGTTGTCGAGTTGTCATTCCTTTGCCAAGTGAAAGGAGCGAGCAAATTCCTTTGGTCATCCTGATTATCCACAGCATGTTGCTCTAAAATCTTGATCAGAGCATCCTTTTCTTTCAGTAGCTGCTGTATTTTGGTACACTCCACGTTGAGAATGCGGTACTTGTTCTTCCAAGACCTCCTATCCTGTTGAACTTTGTTGAGAGCAACCTGAAGCTTTTCAGTTTCCGTCATGAAGTACATGACAGATTCCTTTGGCGGAAGAACTCCGTGACAAGGATACAACATCTTTAGCTTGAGAGCTCTAGTTTGTACCCAGTGGAGATAAGGCTCCACCGAGACACAGTCCAGTTTTCCTAGAGACTCTCGTCCTTTCTTATGAACATGTTTCCAAGCGTGCACTATTTCCATCTTTAGTGCTCTGTCATTTTCTCCTTCTTTGAAGAAAAGACCTTCCAAATGAGCATCACGCGGGATATGCCTCATTGGGTATCCAAATTGACGACGAACGAGAACTGGATGGTAATTAATTCCTCCCTTAATTCCTATAAGGGGTACGTTGGGGAAGTTTCCACAACGGTCAATGATCCTGATTCCATCATAAATCCTATTACACCAATCTATGTCAGAGTTGGTGAGAGACATGATTTTCTGCGACCAACGTAAAGCACTCTTGTGATCCCAAAAAACAGTAGACTTAGGCAAATGGGAGATAAACCATTTGTATAGCAGGGGTACACAACATGTGATCATTCCTCCGCTGTATAAATTTCCTAAGTGTACAGAATGATACGCATCTGCGAGCAGAGTTGGCACAGGGTTTCCAATGAGAAAAACCTTAATGGCGTTGATATCGACGAAGTTATCAATGTTGGGAAACAGAAATAACCCGTAGGTGAGTAAAATAAAGATGCTTTCAAAAGCAGTCACGTTCCCAATACTAGCGAAGTACAGGGCCTTCTTTGTCAAGAACTGGGCCGACAAACCTTGTATGCCACCCTTAGTGGTCATGTGAGTCCTGACTTCTAACTCGTCTAAATAAATTGCTCTTGCAATGGTCTGATCCTTTGGAATTTCTTCCAGTCCAGAAAATGGAGCTTGATCAGTAATGTGTAGATCAGTCAGGTGAGAGTACTCCTCCAGCATTGGTGCGAGTTGGTAATCCGGGAATGTGAAACAGTGATAGACCGGATCGTAAAACTGAACGAGTGCATCCATGATTCCTTCAATCACATGGATTCTTAACAGAGGTAGCAGACCTCCGTACTTGGCTCTGAAAGCCTCAGGGTTAGTGATCATCCTCGCTAACCTTCTCAAATCCTCAAGTTTTGGAACCTTAAAGGTGTACTTATGAGTTCTCCTTCTACCGAAATCCATGAGCGCAATCTTTTTCTCTGACATTTGCAATCATTGTCTCAGTTTAATTTGAAAAAGAGAGACTAGAAGAGAAAGTTTTTCTTTGTTTTAATGTTTTTTAGATGAATGCATGAATGCAGCACACAAAAACATAGAAAAAACATGGGGTCAAAGGGTCGTTGTAATGAAGTCAAGGCTCTACCCATCCCCCAAAGGTTTATACTAGTGATTTTTGTACCTGTCTCTCAAAATTATCAGTTCTTGTCGAGAAAATACCAGCGGGCCGAGAACCGTGCTAGGTGATGTTTTTTCGAAGAACCTTCAGAAGAGGGTGGTATCGCGTGACAACCATTTCCGATAGTTTCCGCACCACTAAAAGAGGTTTTTCCTAGGTGTACACTCAATCTTTCCACATGCGGCATCACACACATTCCCATTAGCAGAAAAATAAACACATATATCAATTAGGAAAAGCAGTATATATATTTGTGCTAATGTCCTAGACTTTAAAGCTATGAATCTTATGTTCCTGACAGAAAATGGCTCCCCGGCGGAGTTGCCATTCTGTGGTTCCTTCCTAATTTAAAGGTTTTGACCTAAGATCCTAGTGAAGTCAACCAAAAGTCCTATTCCCAGTGAAATTCCCAGTGAAGTCACCATGACTTGTCCAAGGTAATTGTAAGAAAGAACGTGAACTGCCCCACGGTGGGCGCCACTTTTCTGTGGTGGCCACCGCCATGAAAAAGATTTGTCCAAGGTTTTCACCTTAAACGTTAAGAAAGAATGAGAAGCCCCACGGTGGGCGCCACTTTTCTGTGGCGGCCACCGCCATGAGAATGACTGGTCAAAGGATTAAAGCTGTAAGAAAGAACGAGAAGGCCCTACGGTGGGCGCCACTTTTCTGTAGCGAGCGATTTTGGATGCGGTTCTTAAGCGCTGTCGCTCTTTGGGGTTTACTACAGGTCGATTCATTTTTTATCCTATTGTGAGCTGACTAAGGAAGGGAACTAGATGTCTCCAATTAACCCTGCTTGCATATTGAGTTTAAACAGCGGTCTGTTAGGTTACGGATGCTATATGGTAATGGGGCCTTTCTTTCTTCTTACTTTATTAAGGTGGAAAACTGGGACTATTCATGGGGAATTTGTTAGATTGGGTGGAGATAGGGGACTTTAGGTTTTTTGATTAGTGTGCTCGCTAAGATTTTTCTTTCAATCTTATGCCTACGTATTCCCGTTTACCGAAACAGGGAAATCAAAGCGTTCGTAGTTCCTCCTATTCTATGGGAGGAAATGGGTGTTTTGGTGTCTTGTTCAAAGCCCAAGACGTGAAGCGAAAGGTGATCTATATCTTGTTCAAAGCCCAAGATGTTAAGCTGAAGGGTCTATTTGTATCTTGTTCAAAGCCCAAGACATGAAGCTGAAGGGTTTATTTGTATCTTGTTCAAAGCCCAAGATGTGAAGCTAAAAGGTGTTGTCTTTAGAGAGAATTTGTCATCTCTAAAGAGGGTTTGTTTGTCACAACTGTTTATAAAGGAGAATTACTTTAACTAGGATAAGTGAATCCGGCAATGCCATAATTTCCTTTATAGGGGGGTTCCAACCTGAAGGAGAAGACTTTAACTCAGTGTAGAGCAATGCTATCTTTCCTTAGGAATTTTTCATGCTAAAAGAGGGACAGTGGCATGGATGTAAATAATCCAGAGGCTTGCCGCTTATAGCGATTAGATGAAGGGGAAGGAGTTGTTGATGTTTGTGTGCTGTGAACGAGGCACATCTTTGATGCTAAAAGGTTGATTGGCTCAACCTGGGTTTTCTTATACAAAGCCTAAAAGGAGGCTATTGGCCCAACCAGAGGGAGTTTTTATGTGTCTCGTACGAAGCCCGAGAGAGAGAGGCTAAAAGGGTTGACTCAACAGGAGAATCTTTTATACTCAACAAGAGAGTGTTTTTGTATCTCGTACGAAGCCCTAGATGGAGGATAAAGGTTTAACTCAACAAGAGAGTGCTTTATACTCAATAAGAGAGTGATTTTATATCTCGTACGAAGCCCGAGATGGAGGCTAAAAGGTGATTGACTCAACAAGAGAGTCTTTTATACTCAACAAGAGAGTGTTTTTGTATCTCGTACGAAGCCCGAGATGGAGGCTAAAAGGGAGATTGGCTCAACAAGAGAGCCTTTTATACTCAACAAGAGAGTGTTTTGGTATCTCGTACGAAGCCCGAGATAGAGGCTAAAAGTTTTGACTCAACAAGAGAGTGATTTTGTATCTCGTACGAAGCCCGAGATGGAGGCTAAAAGGTGATTGACTCAACAAGAGAGTCTTTTATACTCAACAAGAGAGTGTTTTTGTATATCGTACGAAGCCCAAGATGAAGGCTAAAAAGGAGATTGCCAGTGTAGGAAACATAACTGCTTTCGAAGATATCTTTGTTCTACTCACATATAGGTTATTCCTCTTTCCCAACATCGATAACTTTGTCGATACCAATGCCATTAAGAATTTCTGATTGGAAACCCCGTACCAACCTTGCTCGCATATGCTTATCATTCTGTACACTTAAGGAATTTATATAGCAGAGGAATGATCACATGCTGTGTACCCCTGCTTTACAAATGGTTCACTTCCCATTTACCCAAGTCTGCTACATTTTGGGATCACAAGAGTACTCTACATTGGTCACAAAGGATCATGTCTCTTACCAACTCTGACATAGATTGGTACAATAGGATTTATGAGGGGATAAAGATCATCGACAGATGTGGAAACTTCCCTAATGTACCCCTCATAGGAACTAAAGGAGGAATCAACTATCATCCAATTTTAGTTCGTCGTCAAATCGGATACCCGATGAAGAATATCCCGCATAATGTTCATCTGGAAGGTCTTTTCTTCAAGGAAGGGGAAAATGACAGGGCACTAAAGAAGGAAATAGTGCATGCCTGGCAACATATTCATAGGAAAGGAAGATAGTCTCTAGGAAGACCAGATTGTGCCTCCGTGGAACCTTATCTCCACTGGGTACAAACTAGAGCCCTCAAGTTGAGGATGCCTTACCCTAGTCAAGAAGTTCTTTTGTTAAAGGAATTCGTCCTTTATTTTATGTCTGATACGGAAAAACTCCAGGCCACTCTCAATAAAGTTCAACGGGAGAAAAGCTCTTGGAAAAATAAGTACCGAATCCTCAATGTAGAGTGCATTAAAATTCAGGAATTGTTAAAAGAAAAGGATGCTCTGATTGAGATTCTAGAACAGCATGCTATGGAAGATCAAAGGAACTTGCTCACTCCTTTCACTTGGCAAAGGACTGACAACCCGACAACGACTGAAGAACCCCGATCAAAGAAAAGGAAAGTATCAGAACCAGCATCTGAGCTCTCTTCAGAAAGGACTCAGAATCCATAAGCTTAGACATTTTCCTTACAACACTTTGTAAAATACTATATTTTCCCTTTCTGCAATCTTTCAAATTCAATAAAACAGGGTCTCACCCTACTGTATGATATTTGCAATCAATTTGTTGAAGTTTCTTTTTTATTAAAGTAAAAAAAACAAAAAATATATATCATTGCATATCATTCATCATTCTCACATAACGCGTTCTTCTTATCTTCGAGTCTCACGTATGTGTCACGATTCTAGAGTCAAACTATTGCTTTCGTACAATACTCGGGCCAATCGACAAAAGAAAATGGACGATCTCGAGAAAGAGAACAGAGAGCTAAGAGAAGAAGTTGACGCTCTAAAGGAAAGTTTGGAAAAACTTCACAATGACATGCAATCCCTGGCAGCAGCTCAGAGGCAACAACAAAGGACTGTGATCTCAGAGATCACATCTAGGCCCATTATGGAGACACATGAGAAAGATCCTCGGTAGAACATGCCAAAAGGTCGCTCCTGGGGCATGCCTATCAACTTTGTCCCTGAAGGATACATCCCGCCGGTCACTGAAGACCAAGAAACTGCAGCAGTAACCGCTGAGCCTAAAGGTTACAAACTTCGGGAAAGCGAAGATGCAAGAGTTATGACAGCAACTCCTGAAGGTTACAAACTTCGGGGCATGGAAGCACCAAGAGTCACCGCCGTAATGACCATACCACAACTAGTGGTACACACTATCCCGGAAGGACAGATTCCACAAGTAATTTCTGAGGGAAATGAAGACATGTACGAAAAAATGAATGAGTTCCAGGAATAATTCCTGGAGATGCAGAGGGAACTGCATGCCATTCGCGGTCATGATTTATTCGGAAAAGACACCGTAGGCCTTTGTCTGGCCCCTAATGTGAAAATACCGCACAAATTCAAGGTGCATGACTTTGAAAAATACAAGGGCAACTCTTGCCCTCAAAGTCATTTGGTGATGTACGCTCAAAAGATGTCAACTTAGACAGAGAATCAATAGTTAATGATCCATTACTTCCAAGACAATTTAACCGGTGCCGCACTCAAATGGTACATGGGTTTAAACCGCACCAAGATCAATACTTTTAGAGATCTCGGCACAGCCTTCGTTCAGCAGTATAAGTATAACCTAGACATGGCACCAGATAGGGATCAGCTCAGAGCAATGTGGCAGAAGGACAAAGAAACTTTCAAAGAGTATGCTCAGAGATGGTGTGAAATTGCCACCCAGAATTGTCTTCCTCTTGAGGAAAAAGAGATGACAAAGATCTTTTTGAAAACCTTAAGTTCATTCTATTACGACCAAATGGTTGCAAGTGCGCCCAGTGACTTCACTGAAATGGTGAACATGGGAGTACACCTTAAAGAAGCAGTCCGAGAAGGACGACTAGTCAAAGATGCTGAGCCATCTAGCAGTACCAAAAGATATGGTAGTGCTTTCCAAAAGAAAAAAGAGCAAGATATTGGTAATATATCTCTCGGAAAGGAAAGGCGAAGGTATTAACCAGTAGCAGCGGTAACTCCCGCTATCCATCCCGCGCCGACTCCAACGTATCAACCTCAGGTTGCTCAGAGCCAACCAAATCAACAACAGTATCAACAAAGGACACAACAGCCTTTTCAGCAGGCTCGTCCATAGTACAACAGCAATAATCGTACGACACGACCACCAGGGTTTGACCCTATACCAATGTTGTACGCAGAACTATTTCCACTTCTACTGGCCAAGGGGCACGTCCAAACCAGGTCTCCTCTTACAGTACCAGAAAATCTGCCTTTTTGGTTCAAAGAGGATCAAACTTACCCTTACCATCAAGGAAGATCGGGGCACAACATCGAGAACTGTATCAATTTCAAGTCTGATGTGCAGAATCTTGTCAGGAACGGGGTCCTATCTTTCAAAGATACTAATCCAAATGTTCAGACGAACCTGTTGCCGCAACATGAGAAGATTGCAGTAACTTTAATAGAGGAAGAATTTAACCGCAGTTATCAAATTCATGATGTACTCCTATTAGGAACCAATCTGGCCAGGATGCATTGTAGGCAGAGCATGTATGGTCATGTACCGCCTCACAATTATCACCAGTGTGATATTTGCTTAAAGAATAACCAGGCGTGTTCCGTAGTGCAATAAGCTCTACAAGAACAAATGGATCTCGAATGGATCCAAGATCACCGGATCTGAGAAGTCAACATGGCTCATGCGCATCCCAACATTGTTCAGAACCACGACGTCCGCACAATGAACGTTAAAGTAGTGGCAATACATTCAAGGCAAAGTCAATATCATGATCTGCCACGACATGATTACAATACCTGTCCGATCTGTGCAATAAGCAATCAGGGATCTCTTTTGTACAAGAGGCCCTCCAACGACAGATGGATCTCGGATGGATCCAAGACTACTATGAGAGAAACAACCATCAAGTCAATATGGTTCAGATCTTTGACATTCGCTTGATGAATACCAGTCTGGTAGAATTACATGCTAAGCAAGTCAGACTTGGCTTTCTGGCTTCACATGATTATAAAAACTATGAACAATGTCGCAAAGACGACCAAGGGTGTGCACTTGTCCAAAGAACACTTCAACACTTGTTGGACCACTGGTGGCTTCCAATTTACTTGGATGAGGCTACACAACAGATCAGCTTGACTGATGGAAATCCTGATAGGCATGAAAGTCAGGATGTCCGCTCAATGGAAACAGATCTAGTAAATATGCACTGCATACAAAACGGACGTGGTCGGGTGCCACCACATAAGTATGAGCATTGTAGAGTTTGCTCAGAGAACAACCAAGGATGTTATCTTGTACAGAAAACTCTTCAAAATCAGTTGGACCGAAAAGAGATTCGACCATGTTCAAGTTCTGGTTCGATCAACGTGATACAAGACTATCTTCCTGATCAAAGCAAAGATGTTGTCATAATCTCTAATCATGAAATAGCCAAAGACGTATGCGACATAATTCCTCTACTCCATGAATCAAGACTCTCTCTTAATAGTAGAAAGATTCTCAACCTCAAACCAATTGAGGCTGCCTACGATGGTCAGAAAAACCAGAAAGCTCCTGTGGTTATCTACTTGCCAGGTCCAATACCGTACAAATCAGATAAGGTTATCCCTTACAAATATGGTGCAACAACCATTGAAAATGGAAAGGAAACTCTGTTACCCTTCGTCGTAAACATTGCCGACATCAGTCGAGTAACACAGAGCGGCCAGATCTTCAATAGAGGAGTTGGAGAACCCACCAAAGAAAAGGAACCTCAAACAGAAGTTCCAAATCAACCAGTCAGGCAATCCAGTAATCCAGAACTGGTAAAGAATAACGATGAGATGCTGAAGCTCATCCAGAAAAGCGAGTACAACATTATAGACCAACTGTTGAAAACTCCATCTAGAATCTCTGTGTTATCTCTCCTGCTTAGTTTCGAAGCTCACAGGGAAGCTCTGCAGAAGGTCTTGGAGCAAGCTTTCAAAGAACAAGATGTGACGGTAAGGCAGTTTGACAGCATCATTTCCAACATCACTTCCTGCAACAATTTAGGATTCAGTGATGAAGAACTGCCAGAAGAAGGCAAAAATCACAACATGGCACTTAACATTACAGTTAACTACCAGGACGATGCTCTAGCCAGCGTACTGGTAGACACAGGATCAACTTTGAATGTTATGCCAAAATCAACTCTGATGGGACTATCATTTCAAGGAGCCCCGATGAAAGGCAGTGAGATCATCGTCAAAGCATTTGACGGATCCAAAAAAACAGTTATCGACGAAGTCGACCTTCCCATAACTATCGGTCCTTACACTTTCCAAGTCACTTTCCAGGTAATGGACATTTGGGCAGCATACAGCTGTTTATTAGGAAGACCTTGGATACACGAGGCTGGGGCAGTCACTTCGACACTTCACAGAAGCTGAAGTTCGTCAAGAATGACAAGTTAGTCACAGTATGCGGAGAGCATGCCTTAATCGTGAGAAACTTATCATCATTTTCCTGTGTAGAACCCGAGGAGGTTGTTGGAACCCAGCTCCAAGCACTCTCGGTGAGCAATGAGAATCGATCAGAGAGAGGGACGTCGATTTCCTCTTACAAAGATGCTCTCGAAGTGATCAAAAGTAACGACGTAAAGGGATGGGGACAGATTGTCATTCCTACTGATAACAAGACGAAGAAAGGTCTTGGCTTTTCTTCAGCCTGTACCCAGACTGTCAAGAAAGATGAAAGTTTTTATCTCATTCAGGAATCCTTCCACAGTGGAGGCTTCCTCCACCCAGTGTCTTAAGAAGTACACACCATCAATAAGAGTGATTCCTCCGATACGGACGAGGAATGGAAATCTTATCTCAACGACAACGGTTATATGCCTCAAGAAGAAACACATATGCCATTCTGTTTTCCCAAACAGAGTCGAGATATATACCAAGAGCAGACGTTCGAATGATCTACGGAGATTGCGATCCTGAGGGATGTCGTGCTCCACCAAACTCATTAGAAGATGATTCAATGAAAGACAACTTCGATTAAGACTAGTATAATCCCCTAGATGATTTTCCTATTTGGAAGTCGTGCCCAGAAGATTTGGGGAAAAAGAGTCAGCCCAATGATGCTTATCAGCTGAGTAATATTGAAAAAAATACTTACGTACCCACCAAATCATGGGATTATTACTCAGGACATTCCGAAGATATCCAGCACAATGATGAATCTGCAAAGATTGTAGGACAAGAGTTCATCAACTATACCTTTCCTGAGGTCAACGTCATCGAGAAAGATGACTCATCCAGTCCCACAGAAGTATGGGACACCTTAGGACAACCGAGTGGCAAGTACGACTTCTTGGTCAAGTACACCGCTTTTGAAAGCTCTCGCATCAGGTTCGAGGACATCCAGCCAACTGGATGGGGAGATCCTCTTGAGAGTGAACACACTAGGAAAGATACAACAGAAGAGTTCGTTTACGACAACTCTGCATGGGAGGAAGACTCAAATGATCCTGCTCCGCTAGAAATCAGCGTCATTTTTTAGGACAAACCAAGAAAGAAGGTACCAGACTTTGTGATTCACCGAGGAGTACGTCACCAATGGGTTGCTGTCGATGTCCCGAAAGTCGTCCATAAGTTTAAGTAATTGCCATATTTGTGTTAACCTTTCACCCTGCCCAGGTGAAATAGATGTTTTTATAGGGTTCACTTTCTGTAAATGTCCCTCTTCGCTTCGTCCAAAGCGACATAGTTTTGTTTTATAGGGCTGTATTTCAAGAATCGACAAATCGTAAATAAATAACGTCATTCTGTAATTTCCGCAGTTATTGCTATTTTCACTTTTCGCTTTTCAGAAAATGGTAATTCTAAAACAGCCCAAAAATAAATTAAAAAAAAATCATTTTTCAGAAAATACACTGCACAAACGCTTGCATTCTCTCAGTCTCTTCTAAAAAACGAATCATCACGTCCTCCAGATTACTTGTTTTAAACCCCATTGAAACGTACGATCCAATGCCTTCTCCCAACTTTGAATTCCCGGTATTTAAAGCTGAAGAAGAAGAGGACAAAGAAATTCCAGAAGAGATTTCTCGATTACTCCGACAAGAGGAAAGGTCTATTGAGCCTCACAAAGAGCCGTTGGAAATGGTCAATTTGGGATCAGAGGAAGAAAAGAAAGAAGTTAAGATTGGGGCACTTCTCAGTTCGAATGTCAAAGAAAGCTTGATAAAACTTCTCAAATCGAGATGTATTTGCTTGGTTCTATCAGGACATGCCAGGGTTAGATACCAGCATCGTGGAACATCATCTACCATTGAATTCAGAATGTCCACCGGTAAAACGAAGGTTGAGACAGACTCATCCAGATATGGCTATCAAAATCAAGGAGGAAGTGCAGAAACAGATTGACGCAGGTTTCCTCGCCACCTTAGAATATCCTCAATGGCAAGCTAACATAGTGCCAGTTCTGAAAAAGGATGCAAAAGTTAGAATGTGTGTAGATTACAGGGATCTAAACAAAGCCAGTCTAAAGGACGACTTCCCCTACCACACATAGACATGTGGTAGACAGTACAACAAAGTTCAAAGTCTTCTCCTTCATGGATGGATTCTCGGGCTATAATCAAATCAAAATGGCGCCGGAGGATATGGAGAAGACTTCATTCATCACCCCATGGGGCACCTTTTGTTACAAGGTAATGCCGTTTGGTTTGAAGAACGTCGGGGCAACCTATCAAATTGCCATGACTACTCTGTTTCATGACATGATGCACAAAGAAAATGAAGTGTATGTCGATGACATGATTGCCAAATCTAAAACAGAAGAGGAGCATGTGACCCACCTGTCGAAGTTATTTGAGCGTTTGAGAAAATACAAACTTTGCTTGAATCCTAATAAGTGCACGTTCGGTGTCCGCTCAGGGAAACTTTTAGGGTTCATCGTCAGCCAGAAAGGAATTGAGGTTGACCCTGACAAGGTCAAGGCCATTCAAGAAATGCCTTCACTAAAGACTGAGAAACAAGTCAGAGGATTTTTGGGACGTCTGAATTACATTTCCAGATTCATACCCCTCATGACCGCGACATGCGCGCCAATATTCAAACTACTAAAAAAGGATCAAAGCTGCATATGGACAGCAGACTGCCAAAAAGCTTTCGAAAGTATCAAAGAATATCTGTTGAATTCGTCGATCCTGTCACCTCTAGTGGAAGGAAGACCACTGATCATCTACCTAACAGTCCTGGAAGATTCCATGGACTGTGTGCTTGGCCAACAAGATGAAACCAAAAGAAAAGAGTCTACCATTTATTACTTAAGCAAGAAATTTACCGACTGCGAAACTCGGTACACTATGCTCGAGAAAACTTGCTGCGCTTTAGCTTGGGCAGCCAAACGTCTTCGCCAGTACATGATTTGTCACACTACTTGGTTAATCTCCAAAGTGGATCCGATCAAGTACGTCTTTGAAAAGCCTGCTCTCACGGGAAGGATCACCCGTTGGCAGATGTTGTTATCAGAATATGACATCGAGTACTATGCTCAGAAAACCGTCAAAGGGAGTATTTTAGCCGATCATTTGACTCATGAACCGATTGACGATTAGGAATCAGTCAGATTTGACTTCCCAGACGAAGATGTCATGTATTTAAAAATGAAAGATTACGATGAACCGCTACCCAGTGAAGGGCAAGAACCAGGTTCCCAATGGGGACTAATCTTTGACGGAGCTGTCAACACTTATGGAAACAGAATTGGGGCAATCGTCGTAACACCTCAGGGTACCCATATTCCTTTCACCGCCCGACTGACATTCAAGTGTACAAACAACGAGGCCGAATACGAAGCTTGTATCATGGGTCTCGAAGAAGCGATTGACTTAAGGATTAAGAACTTGGATGTGTATGGAGACTCAGCCTTGGTTATCAATCAGATCAAAGGAGATTGGAACACATACCAATCAGGACTGATTCCTTACAAATATTACGCGAGAAGGTTGTTACCATTATTTAACAGAATCGAGTTTCATTACATCCCTCGTGAAGAGAATCACATGGTTGATGCACTAGCCACTCTCTCTTCCATGTTTAGTGTAGGTCAATGGAATGACATACCTAAGATTGACATAATGCGCCTTGAAAGGCCCGCTTACATTTTTACAATTGAAGCAGTCAGAGATGATAAACCTTGGTGTCATGATATCAAATGCTTCCTTCAGAAATAAGAGTACCCACCTGGGGCATCCAAGAAAGACAGGAAGACTCTCAGAAGACTGGCTGGAAGTTTCTTCCTAAGCGGTGATACACTCTATAAGAGAAACTTTGACATGGTTTTACCCTGATGCGTAGATAGACCAGAAGAAAACATGTTAATGAAAGAGATTCACGAAGGATCCTTTGACACTCATGCCAACGGACACACAATGGCGAGAAAAATTCTTAGAGCAGGGTATTATTAGCTGACAATGGAATCCGATTGCTACAAGTACATGAGGAAGTGTCACAAATGTCAGATATACGCTGACAAAATCCATGTACCGCCAACGCATCTCAAAGTTCTTTCTTCTCCATGGCCTTTTTCTATATGGGGAATCGACATGATTGGCATGATCGAACCCAAGGCTTCGAACGGACATCGGTTCATCCTGGTAGCCATTGACTACTTCACCAAATGGGTCGAAGCAGCATCATACACCAATGTAACCCGACAAGTGGTGGTCTGATTCATAAAAAATAATCTCATCTGCCATTATGGTGTTCCAAGCCAGATCATTACTGATAATGGATCTAACTTAAACAACAAGATGATGAAAGAGTTGTGTGCTGAGTTCAAAATCGAACACCATAACTCATCTCCCTACCGACCTAAGATGAACGGCACGGTAGAAGCGGCTAACAAGAATATCAAGAAGATTGTTCAAAAGATGGTTGTAACCTACAAAGACTGGTATGAAATGATGCCCTTTGCTCTTCACGGTTATCGTACATCTGTCTGCACTTCAACAGGGGCAACCCCTTTCTCTCTAGTATATGGCATGGAGGCAGTGCTCCCCATAGAAGTAGAGATCCCATCAATCCGAGTATTGATGAAAGCTAAGTTAACAGAGGCTGAATGGTGTCAAAGTCAACATGATGAATTGAATCTAATCGAAGAAAAGCGAATAACGGCTATATGTAATGGTCAGTTGTATCAGCAAATAATGAAGAAAACATTCGACAAAAAGGTCTGACCCCGTGTTTTCAGAAAAGGAGACCTCGTGCTCAAGAAGATACAATCGTTCCTCACTGATTCTCGGGGAAAATGAACTCCGAATTACGATGGCCCCTATGTGGTCAAGAAAGCCTTCTCAGGCGGCGCTTTGAGACTCGCAACCATGGATGGAGAGGAATTTTCTTACCCCACGAATGTTAACGTAGTCAAGAAATACTTCGCCTAAATAAAAAAAAAAGAGAAACTTCTCGGTGGATTGAAAACCCGAAAGGGCGGTCCAGGAAAAAATTAAAGACACAAGCAAAAATCATCCCGATGGATTGAAAATCACAAAGTACAATCCAGGCAAAAGTTAGTGATTAATAGCAAGTAACTACGTTCGACAAGGTGAAATCCCCCAGCGGTAACACTATTCGTCGAAAAACTTCCAATCAAGCTCAGGATGTCCAGAATTCAAAGTTGGTAGAAGGATAACGATCGTTATGTTTCAATGTAGCCCCTTTTTCATTAAATTACCATTTTCTAAACTTTGTAAATACTCTATGGGATCACACACTTGGTTGATTTCCATTCTATCAATAAAATTTGAGCCCTAGTGCTTTTGTTTGCAATTCTCATTTGTTTTAGCTTTACAGAATGACATTTTTAACATGATCAACGATTCTTGAAATAAAACAAAAATGAATTTAATTGTAAAAAAAATTTCCTACTTTTTAAATAAAGATGACAATTCTTTTTGACTGATGAACTTCGAAAAGTACATCGATCGCTTCTCCGAAGATGATTGAACCTTAAAGTGCAGAATTAAAGTATTCCTTCTAAACCAGTACACCTTAATGAAGGATCAACTGTTTTAGATGTGACTTTCCCATCTGATATCCCCGGCAGCGTTTGCATCTCTTAAGACCGATTGAACAAATATTTCCCCCACAGGGACCGTCTTTCCCAAGCAAGACATGATTGCTATCATGAACCAATGGCACTTTTCATCCCCCGCAGTGGCCGAGTATCTAGTAGTGTTCATTCACCAGTCTGTATGTCACGTCAGTTTTGTCAGCATAAACATACATACATCATGCATAAATGATTCATGTTCATATTCATATTGCATTACTATCACTCTGGTCAATCTCATTTCCAAGTGATAAAGTCCTATTGTCAATCGAGTTGTCAGTTCTTTCCTCGTCAGGAAATGTATCGTTTGAGCAATCTCTCCCCTAGTTTATTTCTGGATTGGAGACGGTCTTCGATCACTTTGATAACTTGAACCTCTGAAAGGCAAGAAGACATTCGACAAACATCACTCTTCGCCATTGAAGATGACATCTTCGATTTCTCGGATTAAGGAAAATCCCCAGAGAAAGCCCCTCAACCAAAGACTCTCTGTCATACCCCAAATTTTGACCACTAAGATTTCCCATCATTGTGCAAATCATCATCACAATATGGATGAACCATCTTGCCTCATCAGTCTCCCCAAAGATGGGTGAACACTTACTACAGTCAAAATTAGGGTTTCAAGCCCTCTCAGAGTTCTTAGACAAAGGATCAATCAAGAAATGACATGATCTTCAACTTGTCTAACCTCCCAAACATCTACATTGGATCAAAAGGACTCCCACTTTAAGGATTAAGCACAAGGCTGCTCCCTTCCAGGTGGATCAAGCCTCAAGATCGCCAGTGTCACCAAATTAGGGTTTGGTCGACCAGGGCCTCCAGATGGAAATTTTCCTCTGGACATGAGCCAATGCTTCAAAGCATATTCTAAAATACTCCATGGAACCTCATGGACCCAAGAATCAAGTCAATTTGACCTCAGGGGATGCATACATCAAAAATCAGGAATTAGGGTTTCTTGACCTAATTCACCCCTAAGTTGACTTTTGGGACAAATCATGAGCCAAGACCTTAAGTCATGATTTGAGGGTCTCCAACATACCATATTGACCCATTTGTAACAATGGATTGATCCAGGAAGCTTGAGCAGCAAGTCTCAATTTCATCAGTACCACAATTAGGGTTTCACGAGAAAAGTCAATTGTAGCTTTGACTTTTGACCAGGACATGCTCCCAAACCCTAGGACATGATTCAATACACCCTATAGCACCTATGAAATCAATCCATCAAGTTCTATTTAGGTCAAGGACTTGATTTCATAGAGGATCGCACAGTTTGGAATTCATCTGACAAAAAGTCAACTGTGCACAAAAGTCAACTTTGACTTTTTGAGATTTTTCACAAAAATGGTTTTTTAACCCTAAAATGATGTTAATGTATGATTTGAATCATCATTCATCAAGAAAAATCAAGAAAAGTGGGATAGCTTGTAAAAGGGGTAACCATAAAAACTTAGAAAATTTTCTAAGTTATGAACAAAGTGGCAAGGGTACCAACTTTGGAGGATCATTACTCCTAAACCACAAGGCCATTTTTCCCCATCCAAAGCTTGATTTGTAGCTCTCATTACCCTCTACAAAAGCTTAAAACTGACCTCCTTCCAAATTCATCATGGATTTTGAGTTATGGAATGATCAAAATCACAAAAAGTGAAAATGTCACTTTTTTCCAACACTTAGTGAAATTTTCACTAAGTCAGAATCTGCCTTCACTTTTTTCCAAATGTAGGGGGATTTTTCACTTGGATCCAAAAGGTATCAAAACCAAATATGATCAAACAATTATTGTATCATATGAGGGCTTTCCAAAATGGCCAAGAACATCACCAAATTCCACTTGGGCCATGAGATATGACAATGGCAATATGCTTTGCTGAAAACTGCCAAGGCTAGGCAGAATTTTGCATTTTTGCTCGATTTGGCAAAATCAGATAATTCCAAGCCTTGTCATCACTTTGGACACATCTGAGGATCAAATTTAAAAGGGACAAACACTGAGCCAAGCCTCTAAAGTCCTTGGAACAAGAAGTAGCATGCCAAACCTAGAATTGCCTAAAAGAGGGACAAGACTCCAATTTTGGATTGGAGCATTCAACACATACACCAAGGTGGCATAGACTGAGCCATTTCCAACGGAATTCAGTCAAGACTTATCCAAGACCAAGGGAACCACAGCCTTGTGCCCTTACCTCTAGTCAATGGCTAGAGGAGACTTGGATTCCAAAGTGCAACCATTGGCCAAACCTCTGCTGCAGTTGCCATTCACTATTGATCCCAAAACAAACTTGCTCTACTATAAATAAAGCTCATTTGTGCTCAGTTTGAGTACACCAAAGACATCAAACAGATGCTTTCCTCAAAATCCCTCTCTTTAGGCCAAAATGCCTTCTTTAGCAAGGTAACTCTGATTTTTTGAGTTAGAGAGCATTTCCATGACAACTCATGATCCTAACACCTCATAAACATCATATGTAGGTGATCCAAACTATCAAAAGTGACCTGTAACACCAAAATCACAAAGTCATCTCTCAAAACCTCAAAATAGGCCTTTTGTGCATTTTTCAAGCCATGTCTTGATTAAGTCACTTTCCAAACCAGATAAAACCTCAAACACACTCCAAATAACATCCTTGAACTGTCCCAAATGGTTCCCCCCATCTGGAACACCATTTGAGAGAGTTGTTATTTTGGTCATTTTAACCCCTTTTGCAAGAAAAGGCCAGTTTGTGTTTTTGCAAGTTCCAGTTGATTCCAACCATCCTCAAAGCTACTAAGGGATCATTTGAGAGTGTCCAAAGCATCAAACCATTTCTGGAACAAGAAGTTTGGCAGATTGCACAGAAAACTCCAAAAGCTCAAAAAGAGGTAAGCATCATGACTTGAACTTTCCAAAATATGCATTGCTTTGATGTCCACTGATCACACACACCTCATACATGTTATATATGTTGTGTTTGAACCAATTCATCATGTAATTCATGCCTGTATCAAAGTGTAGCATAGAAAATGCAATTATAGGCCTTTTTCAAAACCACTATCGGATTTTGAGGAGGGAGTATGATCTAAAAAAAATACCACCACCATTGGATTCCTTGTGAAATTCTAGGCCAGATGCATATAAATTTTGTCTCAAACCATGGAGAAATGAGAAAGTTATGACCTTCACGTTTCTGACCCAAAACTTGCCTTGCCTTGCCTTGGGCCAGGCCAAAAACAAGGCAAGCCTTGTATATTTGTGGTTTCACTTCAAGCAATGGATGTATCACCACCCCAGTGGTAAGGCGCGCGCGCTATAACCTTGACGTCGTGGGTTCAAACCCCACCCATGCCATTTTGTGTTTTCTCACATTTTTGCTATTTTTTCCAATATTTTCATGTTTTATTAATTAATTGGAAAATTAATAACTCCTTCAATTTTAATTATTTTTGATTTGTTCTTTTTGCAAAAAATCACAAAAATATTGAAATATTTTATTCCACAAAAAATTAAGTTTATATTATTTATTTAATATAATTAGTATTTTTGTGAATAAATTCCTTTTTAATGTTTTTAAACATTTTAAAAGTGAATATTTACTTTGATAATGAAAACCAAGTGAGTTTTAATTCACCTTGTGATTAATCCCTCATTTCTCAAACCTTAAACAAAAATAAAAAATGGTTTATTCAAACTTATTTAGTATTTTATTTGATTTTCTTTAAATATTTACTTTTAAAGAATAACAAATTAGGGTTTCTTTGATTTTCACCCTCATCAAACAATTTTAAACACTTTGGGGCCTCTAATAGAGTGTAAGACCCAATCCTTTGTAAATACAAACCTATTTTTGGGCCTCACTTATTGTATAAGTCCCGTTGTATTTCAAAAAGTTCGACGCGATCATCGTCCGTTGAAAAGCAAACCTTGGACCTCTCCTCGAGCTATAAGACCCATTCAAAATTATTCTTGGGCCTCTATTAGAGTGTAAGACCCAACCCCCTTTGAAAAACAAACCATTTTGGGCCTCAGTGCATTGTATAAGACTCACCGCATTTTCAAAAATCTCGGCGCGATCGCCATTTTCAAACAAATGACCCTGGGCCTCTCCTTGAGCTGTAAGCCCCACCACTTGTACAAAAATAAATCTCTTGGGCCTCTATTAGAGTGTAAGACCCAATCCCCTTTTAACCAAAACTTTTTGGGCCTCAGACATTGTATAAGTCCCCCTGCGTTAAAAGAAAACCTCGGCGCGATCGCCAATAAAAAAAACAATCATCTGGGCCTACCCTCGTGTTGTAAGCCCCATTCTTTTTCTTTAAACACTTGGGCCTCTTGAGAGAGTGCAAGACCCATCCCCTTGTATAGAAAACCTTTCTTGGGCCTCAGTCACTTGTATAAGTCCCTCTGTACAAAACTATTGTGCGATCACTGATAAACCTTGGGCCTCTCCTTGAGCTGTAAGCCCCAACATCTTTTCAAAATACTTTCTCCTTTAATTTTGAATATACTGTTGTTTTCAATCTTTCTTTGTTGTACAACTAACCAAACAACATGGAAGCTCTACAACCGAGTAAGTGTTTATATGCTTTCTTTATCCGCTTTCATATACATATAACTGTATTGTGGGGCTGTTTCACTGTAAGTCTTCTTTCATAAACTCATATCAACTGTGTAATACTAGTATAGATATTTAGAGTTTCCCCGGCAACTACATCTAGCACTAAGCCTTGTTGATCACTCTTAAATAGACAAAACTAGATCCCCATAGGATTACCAGATAAAGTCTTCCCTTCTCTTGGGGTTAAACAATATGGAGATGTGAAAGGCAGATTCTTTTTTGAACCCTTTCTCAGACTGTCACCCTTAATTGTCAAAGAAACTCTACTCCCCAGAGATGATCTTTTCTCCGTGAATGGCATCTCTTGAGTTTCTTCCAAATTCTCGGACTTTCCTGGCTTGATCTATTCTCTGTGAATAGCCTGTCTTGAATTTCTCGGGGTTTGGGGACCCTCAGGCTTCCTAAAAGTATCCCCGCCTCCTCTTGGGCATTGTACAAGGACCCTACGACTTCTTAGAAGTATTCACAGCCTTCTCTTAGGCTTCGTATAAGGATTCTTCCTTCGGGAAGAGAGCCTCCTCTTGGGCTTCGTACAAATTGTCCCTCGACTTCTTAAAAGTTTCCAGCCTCCTCTTGGGCTTCGTACAAATTGTCCCGACGACCTCTTAGAGGTATAGGAATAGAAATTAGTCATCTTAATAGAACAGTCTTTCAAAGAGTATAGATCTTTCTACCGTGAACGTACTACTAATGTTTCTTTAAGCATAGTACAAAAGATAAAACTCTAGGCTTGGACAGTCTAATCTACTTGAGTCTCGAAGGCATTCTCAAGTAGGGAAAAACACCAGTAGACTCGGACAGTCTCCAATACCCTCTGGATTCCCCATTTCCTTAAAGAATAGGAAATAACCCTAATCCTCTGATCAATCCCAAAGCACAACCTTACCTTTAATCAGTCTCTTTATAAGAACTGATTTTCTCTTTTAACCAACCTACTGGACCTATCACTCAACTGAAATAGCAATCCTTTTAGCCTCTATCTCGGGCTTCGTACGAGATACAAAAAGACTCTCTTGTTGACTCAATCTCTCTTTTAGCCTCCATCTCGGGCTTCGTACGAGATACAAAAACACTCTCTTGTTGAATATAAAAGACTCTCTTGTTGAGTCAACCTTTAGCCTCCGTCTTGGGCTTCGTACAAGACACATCACAAAAGCACTCTCTTGTTGAGTCAACTCCTTTTAGCCTCCCTCTCGGGCTTCGTACGAGACACAAAAGCATCCTCTTGTTGGGTCAATAGCCTCCTCTTAGGCTTTGTATAAGAAAAACCCCGGTTGAGTCAATCAACCTTTTAGCATCAAAACTGTGCCTCGTTCACAGGATACAAACATCAACAACTCCTTTCATCTAATTGCTGTAAGCGGCAAGCCTCTGGATTATTTACATCCACGCCACTGTCCCTCTTTTAGCATGAGAAATTCCTAAGGAAAGATAACATTGCTCTACACTGAGTTAAAGTCTTCTCCTTCATGTTAAAACCTCCTATAAAGGAAATTATGGTATTGCTAGGATTCACATATCCCGGTTAAAGTAATCCTCCTTTATAGTCAGTCACCCAACAGTTGTGACAAACAGACCCCCTTTAGAGATGACAAATTCTCTCTAAAGACAACACCCTTTTAGCTTCACATCTTGGGCTTCGAACAAGATACAAATAGACCCTTCAGCTTCACATCTTGGGCTTTGAACAAGATATAAACCACCTTTTCAGCTTCACGTCTTGGGCTTTGAACAAGACACCAAAACACCATTTTCTCCCATAGAATAGGAGGAACTACGATCGCTCTGATTTCCCTGTTTTGGTAAACGGGAATACGTAGGCATAAGATTGAAAGAAAAATCTTAGTGAGCACACTAATCCAAAACCCCAAATCCTGTACCTTCACATATCAATCGAAAATCATCAGTCCTAGCATCCTAACAAAATTCCCCATGACAATTCCCGGTGTTTCGTTCTAAACAAAGTAAGAAGAAAGAGGCCTCATTACCATATAGCATCCGTAACCTAACAGACCGCTGTTTAAACTCAGTATACAAGCAGGGTTAATTGGAGACATCTATTTCCCTTCCTTAGTCAGCTCAATAGGATAAAAAATGAATCGACCTGTAGTAACCCCAGAGCGACAGTGCTTAAGAACCACGTCCAAAATCGCTCGCTACACTCTCAGCAACACATTGGTTTTTCTCCCAAAAAAGTCGATGTTAATGAAGTCATCAGTACCTCAAAATTGGATTACATCACATGGCATTTCTCCAAAAATATCTTGAAGAAAAGTATGATGTAATATCTCCGAGCAAAAAACAGTCTTTCAAGGGACTCGTTTTTCCCCAGTAGAGTCAACAAATGGCATTTCCAACAGAGAAGTTTGCATACCTCTACAGCTCAGACGAGTGGGTACCCCTGGCAAGTCTGACCTCAAAACTTTTCAATCAAATGGCATCTCCCTAATAAAACTCGGCGAGAAGTTTGATGAAGACCGCTGCAAATAGCACCCCTTGTCAAGGAAGAAACTCGACAAGAAGAAACTTAGACCAGTTCCTTGGCTGAAGACCAAGATCGAGGGGAAGTTTATTTCAGAAACTGAAACCAGTTCCTTGGCTGAAGACCAGGATCGAGGGGAAGTTTATTTTAGAAACTTAGACCAATTCCTTGGCTGAAGACCAGGATCAAGGGGAAGTTTATTTTAGAAACTGAGACCAGTTCCTTGGCTGAAGACCAGGATCGAGGGGAAGTTTATTTCAGAAACTGAGACCAGTTCCTTGGCTGAAGACCAGGATCGAGGGGAAGTTTATTTCAGAAATTTAGACCAGTTCCGTGGCTGAATACCAGGATCAAGGGGAGGTTTTACCCTTTTCTAAGTATCGTTGCTTAGCAAAAGAAGATGGATGAGCAAACCGCTGCTATTCATAACCGCAGTCAAAATTTCGGGTATTCCAATATTTAATCCTCTTGCACCCTGAATGTCTGAATATTTTCGCCATTCACACCTTTGGGTCCAAGAAAATTAAATAGGGACATCTGTCATACCACAAATTTTTGACCACCAAGATTTCCCATCATTGTGAGAATCATTACCATAATATGGATGTGCCATCATGCCTATTCAATTTCCTCAAGGATTGTTGAGCTTTCACTACAATCAAGAATTAGGGTTTCAAGCCCTCCCAGAGCACTTAGACAAAGGATCAATCAAGAAATGACATGATCTTCAACTTGTCTAAACCTCTTAAACACCCACAAAGGATCAAGAGGACTCCCACATCAAGAATCAAGCACAAAGTTGCAACATTCCAAGTGGATCAAGTCTCAAGATCGCCAGTGTCACCAAATAAGGGTTTTGGTCGACCAAGGCCTCCAGATAGAAATTTTCCTCTGGGCATGAGTCAATGCTTCAAAGCACAACCAAGATACTCCAAGGGACCTCATGGACCCAATCATCAAGTCAATTTAACCTCAGGGGATGCAGTTACCAAAAATCTGGAATTAGGGTTTCGTGACCTAATTCACCCCTAAGTTGACTTTTGAGGCAAAACATGAGTCAAGACCTCAAGACATGATTTGAGAGCCTCAAATACATTACATTGATCCATTTAAAACAATGGATTGACCCAAGAAACTTGATTCACAAGTTTCAATATCATCTGGACCACAATTAGGGTTTTGAAGAAAAAGTCAACCGTGCCTTTGACTTTTGACCAAGACATGCTCCCAAACCTTGGGACATGATCCAAGACACCCTAAAACACCTATGAAATCCATCCATTAGGTTTGAATTGGGTCAAGAACTTGATTGAACAAAGAATCACACAGTTTGGATTTGATCTGACAAAAAGTCAACTGTGCACAAAATCAAGTTTGACTTTTTGGAATTTTTCACAAATATGGTTCCCCTAAGTAAAAAACAATGTTAATGTATGGTATTGATCATCATCCATCAAGAAAAATCAAGAAAAGTGAGGTTTCTTGCAAAAGGGGCAACCTTAGAAAACTTAAACTTTTCTAAGTTATGGAACAAAAGTGGTTTTTACCCAACTTTGCAAGGTCATAACTCCTAAACCACAAGGCATTTTTCTCCCATTCAAAGCTCAAATGAAAGTCCATCTGACATACTTCAAATATGTAAACTACAAGAGATTCCAAATCCTCATGGATTTTGAGTTATGGATGGAGCAAAATCACTAAAACATGAAAATTCCACTTTTTCCAACACTTAGTGAAATTTTCAATAAGTCAGAATCTGTCTTACTTTTTCCAAAATGTAGAGGCATTTTTCACTTTGATCCAAGCTGAACCAAGACCAACTTTGAACATCAAAGTTGAAGTATACCATGAGGGCTTTCCAACAAGTATCAGATCATCTCCAAATTCAATTTGAGTAGGGAGTTCTAACCCTTGGAACATGGCATCAAAGAATGATTTTATTCAAGACAGATTATAGGTCATTTGCTCAATTTGGCCAAACCAGATGATTATAAGCCTTGTCATCCATTTGGACACCTCAAGGGATAGCATCAAAGGAAAAGTATCTGATCCACAAGCCTCCCAAGTCCAAGGATCCACATGTAGCTATGTCATCCTAAAAAGGCTAAAAAGCTCAAGGACTCCAATTTTGTTTCAAAGCATTCAATGGATACATCAAGGTGGCATGGCCTGAGGCAACCCTAACTAAATGAGTCAAGCACCACTGTTCTCTTGTTTGTTTGATGTTTGTATTTGTTTATGTTTACTAACCATTAATTAAAACCCAAAAAATGTTTGTTTTTCCTTTGCTAACTTTTTCAGGAAGAATTTGGATCAAGGATATCAAATACTAGTCCCTCAGCTCGAATGAATTTCATCTGAACAGAGTCAAAGTTGATCTGCAAACAATTCAAAATTCATCTGATCAAGAGTTTCCAAGATTTAATTGATTATTATTCAAGAGACTCCAAGGTTTATGTGTTTATTTTCATGCCTTTTTTGACAATCAAAAGAATCGAGTCAGAGCTAGGACAACACTTGAAAAAGGCAAATTTTCACAAATTCTCACTGTGGTAATCGATTACCAGCTTTAGGTAATCGATTACTCTGTGCGTTTTTTGAAAAAATGTGCCAAATTCAAATTCTACAACATTTTGGCACCAATTTTCAAATCTTGCATCCTGAGAATATTCTAGATCACCCCATTTTAATTCTCATACCTCATCATAATTAATTCCCACCATACACCCTCATTAATCACCACTTGATTTTGATTTTACCACAAAAATTCAAATTCCAAGCCTAATTTTGATTCCAAACCACAAAAATTTCCAAGCCTAAATCCTATAAATAAAGGCCTTATTTCATTCATTTCACAAGCTTTTGATAGCCAAAAAACCTTTTGCAAATTCTCTCCTCAACCACAAAATTCACTCAAATCTCACTTTCTTCTTTTGAAAGTTAACAAGTTTTCACATTGAATCTTGTTCAACTTTGAGCTAAACCTTCATCCAAACTTGTTTTCTTCACCAATTCTTGTGGATCAAGGCTTTGGAGTTTGCATCTTGAAGCAATTTGAAGGAATTTTCAAATTTGGAGTGGTAATCTCATTTTCCACCATTATTATTCTTGATTCATCTTCCACAATGTGATCCTTTAATAATTCTTGTTGCTTGATCTTTGGATCTTGCAAATTGTGTTTCAATTGGTGTATTTACTGTTGTTTACATTGAAATTTCGTGCACAATCCATTCCTTGATCATGCTGAATTTTGGAGATGCTGAATTTTTGCTGTTTTTATAGTGGTAATCCATTACCAGCTCTAGGTAATCGATTACCCTGAGACAGAATGGTGTTTTTCACCCATTTTTGGGACCGTTTTGGTTGTTTCTTCATTTCTAACCCATTCCCTTTGTTCTTAGCCTTATATCACATAATTTTGTGGTTTAATTTGGCTTTCTCTTCATCTATTTCTTTTTTATTTGGATTGATGAAAGTTTTATGGATCTTAGAATTTCTTTGTTGAATTCTTGATCAAGACTAGATCATTACCTTTTTTTTCTTTTCGTGTGGTATTGCTTTCGGATGACAATCTACATATTGTTCATCTAGCATACATTAGCACAAAGATCATTTTGACCGGCCTCGAGTAGGGCGACTTCTATATAAGTCACTTGGCGATTGCTTAACATAGCGCTACATTTGTCCCTCTCCGAATCGGAACATGAACTTTCGTAGCCCAATCTTATGATTGTAAGCCCAAGGATGGTTGATCTTTTATATTAGGTTCAAAATCTATGAAGCTTGTTGTGTAGAAGCTTTGATTCTATCAATCTTCTAACAAGTCTTCATTAAACTTGGCCAAAGTACATTGTTCATTCTTTATAGTTCATGACGCGAGACAGAAAACCGAGTATTTTTGTAAGCGAGATTGTTAGTCTCCTAATTTCCATGGCGTGGTTTGAAATAGATTAACCTTTGGGTTCTTCATGAGCTTAAGTCGGATATCCGTCGATTTCATCCGGATTGAAGGTTTTCTTACGATTAATGTATGGGGTTATGTTTTCATTCTCATGGGAACTAGTGAGTGGCTCCGAAAAATACTCAAATTGGTTACCTTTTGAAGGCTTATGGCATTGGTGCCTTTGTGATGTTTTTGTACTAATTTTGTTTATGTTTCCTTCTTGCTCCCTATCTCCCTTTATTTTTATGATTTATATTATCATATATCTATCATGTTTATGTTTATGTCATTTTTCTTTTGTCCACTTTGACCATATTATCTTATGATTTTGTTTTCTTTTGTCCATTTGGACTCAAAAACATTAATAAAGGCTTAAACCACTAAAAGACTTGTGCTCTTAATTGTGGACTATGGGAGGATCTCTACTCTTAGACTTCTTGGCTTGATTATGGACTTATGGGCTTAGACTTAGGATTCTCTCCCTTATGCTTTGGATGATTATGGAGTTGGTATTCTAGTCTTTATTTGGCTTGCTTATTGGCTCAAGAGGATGGAATTCTTTTCTTATTATGCTTTGAATAGTGCCTCCATGTGGTTAGATCTTTCTTACCTTAGCTTTTATTTTATGCAATAGGATAGTCACTTCTTCTCCACCCCTTCTTAAATTTTCAAAATCTTCTCCCTTTTTCAAAACCTTCTTGTTTTCAAACTTAAACCGCTTTCATAATAAAACCTTGACTTTTGTCAAGTGATTTTCAAACTTTGTCTTCTTTAACAAATGTCAATCATATTTTGACCATTTCAAAAAAAGACATAAAAAATACAAAACTCATTCAAACTTTTTGTGCTTTGTGCACCTTTTTCTTTTAAACTTTTCAAAAAGATTAGACATGAGTCATATTCTTCTTTAAGATATAAAGCTCCTAACCATGGTATTTTGTGTAAAGTATGGCCGTTTTCCACTTAGATGTTGAAGGATAGTCTTGTTGATTTTAATCTAAGCAAATCCTCCATCTCAATGTGATGCAAATGCCTCTTTCCCATACCTTTGGGTAATTAGTTGAGTATTCTCTCTTGAGAATGACAAGTTGTCTTTTCAAGATAAAATGAATCATAACCAATAATTTTTGCTATATACCACGAACTACGAGGTTTTGATCCTATATTACACTTTGTGGGTACGTAGGCATGAGATGATAAGTCTCTCCAAACACAAAAATCTTAAAAAATATTTCTCTTCTCCCCACAATCTCTTTTCAAACAAACATTTTCAAACCAAAAAGCGTAGATATTTCAAAGGGTTCCTATAGAATACTATAGATGTTTTGGGTGCTAACACATTCCCATTGCGTAACCAACCCCCTTACCGAGTCTCTGTTTATTTGTTCTTTTTTTAGAACTTGTTTAGGTTTAGTTCTCTCTTTTTCCTTTCCTTTTGGATAAAATAAAAGTGCGGTGGCGACTCTGGTTTTATGAGTTAAGTTAATCAATAGTTTACACTCACAATTTTTACCACTACAGTGATGACGAGAGGTGTTGTTAGATTTATACATAGAGAATTATCTATCATGAGATAGAGTTTATAGATAGATCTAGAAGGGGGTATTCACATATATTGTTCAAGCATAATACTTTCACATTGTTTATTAGAATATCCAATTGTTAATCAATAATATGAATGATATCTCAACGTTATTTAATGCATGGATAACATTGTTGAACAATAAGGGATGTTATGTATTAAGTTTAAAATGAGCATAATTGGTCACCTGATATCAAGGTTATGAAAACCGAACTGGACCGGCCGGTTCAACCGGTTAGACTGGGAACCGGGCCTATGTCTGGTCAATTAAACCCTTTAAACCGGTTTGTCAAGGAACCAGAGCAAAAATCAGAAAACCGGGAAAACCGGTCAAAACCGGGGGTTCGTCCAATTACAAGGATTGAACCGAATTTTAAATTTTTCAGCTTTTTTTTTTTAATTTATGTAAAAGAAAAATATGATAAAAGATGAAAAAAAAACCAATTTAATACTATTGAACCAAATGGGTCTTATAATTGAAGACCTCACTCTAACCCATTCAAAATTTGGATTTTCTTGATAATAAAATCTAGAATTCTTTTTATAAATAGTATTCTCTGATTTATTTTCTAAAGTTTTGAGTGTCGGACATAATTCATTAATAGTGTTATGATCACCCTTTCACAAAGTTGACAACACTAAAAAAAGATACATGTTTCTTCTTAAATTCTAATATTCTTTGGCTTAAATCAAGCACCATCTAATATATTTTACATAAGATACAAAATTCTAGCATTTTTAACTCTCTCAAACTGATTCTAGTTAAAAAATTATAGGAAATAAAAATCACCAATCTATATGATAAAAAACTGGTACTAAATCATATAACATATAGAATAATGATCTGACCCTCGGTCCGACCCGGTCAGACCTTTAAACCTTAAACCCCAACCTATACCAGTTCAATATGCGGTCCGGTTTTACTTTGCCTGATATGCATGACATTATAATAATCGCAACACTTAACCCCAACACTCTCTATCACTGTTATTTCTACTATTCTACTTTATTTTATTTTTATGAACACAAAACTTTTTCAAAACACCTAAATCATTTTTCATACCTTACCAAATAACAACGAAATTCATCATATTTGGATATAACTTCTCATTTAATATACAAAAATCATATTAGACACAATTGGAATAAAAAACATAAAACATTAGAATAAAACAATATCAAAAATATTAGGGTTAATACCATTTTACCCCCTGTCATATAGGCGACATCCGGTTTACCCCCTGTAATTTTTGTTTTGTTGCAAATGCACCCTTGCCATTCCAAGACTCCATCATTATACACCTTTGAGAGATCTGGCACACGCTAGGTGCTAATGTGGCATGCTGAGTGGCTTTTTTTTTTAAATTACACGCATGATTATTTTTTTGCCACATCAGAAATGTTATTTAATATGTTCATCTTCTCCGAATCGTGTCTGCAACGGAATTTCCTATTCTCCATCTTCTCTAAACTGTGTCTCAAAATTAAGGCATATTTTCCATCTTCTCCAAATTAGGGCATATTCCCCATCTTTTCCAAATGGGTGGTAGCAGAAGTTCCTCCATTGTCAATTCAACCGGTAGGGAAATACCAAGATGTGGTTGCAACATTCCAATGAAGATGGTCGTGTCAAATACCCAAGAAAACCCTAGGAGGAAGTTTTGAAGATGCAAAAATCGTGGAAAGGTAATTTGTATTTGTTGGTTCTAATTAGAGTATAGTAACATGTCTGATTCATCTGAAAATTTCTAAATGTATAGTGTGGTAGCATGCGATTTGTTCGTTTGGGAAGATGAAGTGGATGACCTCCTTATAAGCAGTCAAAATACATAAGTTTTAAGAGGTGAAGAGATGGAGTGTAACAATTGTGAATTCACAGTTGGGCATCTTAAATGTTTTGCTAAAGAATATGGGAAGGAGTTTAGAATCGAGTTTGCCAAAGAATATGGGAAAGAGGCATGTTCAAAGTGAAGGTGTGAAAAATACAAGAAAGGGGGCTTGAATTGGTTTTTCACAATAAAATTTTTCTTTGATTCTAACTCCCTTTTAATAACTCTTTAACTTATGGATGATAATCTTAATGAAACTTGAAAGAGATAACACGGTATGTTTATACTAGTTCACTTGAGAATTCCTCAAGTTAATCTAGTCCACCCGCCAAGGTGATTTCGCCTCTCTCAATCGAGGTCTTAATCCACTAATCAATAGATTAATATAATGCACTAGCCAAAATACTGGTGAGTAACAACAACCTCTAAAACTCATAAGTTCTAGACTTCTCAAGAGATCAAACCACATTGGTCTCTCTTAAGGAGCTACCTCTAAGACTCCCACTAGTCCTAGACTTCTCAAGAAATTTAACCTCACCAGGTTTTTCTCAAGGATCTTCAAACAACTGTTTGAAAAAGGTTTGTTTACAAGATATTGCTTCTAGCACAAGCTGAATATGTAAACTATTTTACAGCACAGAAAATGACTTTTTGAATGATAATAGCAATATAGAGCGTGTTGTTAAGTGGAGCAGTTGTTATCATTCTTTGAGTTTTCAAGTCCTTTTATAGCTGAGTAAAAGTAGCCGTTGCAAGGTAATCATGACTATTGACGATGATTTGGTAGAGACGTGAGGACAGATAAAACCTTTTGTATCCTGTCTTGTCAGTATATCTTCGTTGGCACTGTTACCAAGAAATCTTCATTTGAACTTTTGCACAGATACCAAGATATTTTTGTTTGAACTTCGTTGCTTAGTCTTCTAATCTTCTTAACTTCAGAGGCTACTGCGAGCATGAGTAAGAAGGGAAACGTAGCTTGATTCTTAAGATCTTCAAGTCTTGGAGTCCTCAGAGCAGCGTCTTTGGAGTCTTCAACACTTGGTCTTCAGAACTTTGTTCACTTAGAAAATTGTCTTCATATCTTCAGAGGCTTCAGATAGTATTTAGTTGAAGCATGAGTAGAGACAATTGGTTGGGTCTTTAGAACCTTTATCAGAGAGTGAAAATCTTCAGTATTAGGACTTCGTTCATCACAACAGCATTTGGACTTCGTTCATCAGAACCTCAGTCTTCATATTTTCAGAACTTGTTTTCTTTATCAAGTGAAACGCGTAGGCAAAGTATTCTTTCAGCATTATGCTCACACCAATTAACAGAAGCATAACCTGTTTGTTAAATTCTCAAAAGTAACAAACATTAGTCTTACGAAATTGTTGATACAAACATACTCGTTTGATATCATCAAAACTTAGAAGTCATATTGCAGAAATAAATCTTGTTCTTACAATCTCCCTGTTGCAGTGAAAATCGGATAACAAGCTATTAATTAACTTGCATCATTTTCTTTTACAACCGACTTTGATTTATCCAAAGGAAAGGTTCAAGATCGTTAAAAAACCTAAAGGGGGAGATCTAAGGTTCGGGAGTTGGTTACGCCTAGGGAAGGTATTAGCACCCTAAACGTCCGTAGAACTCTACGGGAACCTCTTGTTTTACTTGTTATATCTCACTCGCTTGCTAAGGGTGATATGCTAAAGGTTGAAACCCTAGGGGTTAGTATCTAAGTATACTCGACAAGGCATCACACCTTGCGCCTACGTATCCTCGGGTGTAGAATCAGAGTATGCGTAGTTCTACTTCTACTGAACTGTTGACTATGGTCAATATTCAGAGGGGAAATGAGTACAAGCTCATTGTAGAGTTTAAGAACTCTCTAAATCTAGTTGTAATGGACCTATGTTATGTTTTAGTCAGTGGGAAAAGTGATGATTCATTATGATGAATATCACTAAGAGTTTAAGAACTCCTTCCTAAAGCTAGTTGTGATTTCTATGGCTCTGATGAGGCCAAGAAATAAAGTTTTCTCCTAAGAGGTTACTAAGGTAAGATGGGGGCTATGACTTTAAGAGTCAACATTAATTCACCTTCCTTTGGAATGGGGGGAAATAACATCTTATAAATAAGAGTTACAAAGAGTTGAAGTATATGAAATACATGAGTTCGATAATTCCAAACAGTAAGCATTTGAACAGGAAATGAACTTAAAAGTGAACATAGCAAACAGTGAGCATTTAATCATGAAGTGAACATAAATGTGAACATAGCAAACAGTGAGTGCAAGTGGTTATGTAACTGTGACATATATGGCAGAGAAGCATTCACAATTGGAACCAAGGCATTTGAAAACATGTAACTGATCAACAAAGAGCAAAACAAACAATATTTGCATGGCAAGATTTATGTTGAGGTCAGGAACAGAATTTCACAAATCAAATACATTCATAGAAAAACTCAATTCCAAAACAGTAGTCACACAAGCATGGCAATCATGGCATGGAAAGCAACAGAAACAAAAGAATTTAACTCATGTGATTTCAACAGAGAACAAAAGCAAACAACATTCATCAGGGAAACAAAACTTCATGAATCACAGCATACTTCAAAATAAATCATTTAAAAAACAGTGAGCACATGAATATGTCAAGCATAACAGAAAGACATTCTCACAGTTTGAAAAACCAAAGTATTGGAATCATGCAATAACAAACAGAAGGAAAAAAGTACAGACAAGAATTTATGGTAAAGCCGGGAAGCAAAGTTCAAACAAACTTCATAAATTATAGCATGCTTTAACGAAAAGCTTCTAACATTCAAGAACACATTTGACTCTAGAAAGAAATAAGAAGCAGAATTTATATTGTTTTGCTTGAAATTATTAGGAAGAAAAAAACATAACAAGGAAATGGAAGTAAAGTAGTTGAAAAATAACAAAATAAAAAAAAGAAACGGAAAGCTACAGGAAAGGATGGCTTGCGCCACCTCATCCTAAGGAGAGGGATGGCTTGCGCCATGCTCACCAAAGATGGCTGGCGCCATAATAAAGCATGGCTTGCGCCATGGTTACTTCTTTTTCTTTTTTATATTATTTTTGGTGATGTGTGGTCATTATATTATTATATTATGTGGCGGGAGCCACCAAACCTAATGTGGCGAGCGCCACCCAGTTCTTACTCATTTTATTTTACGAACACGAAAACAAACCAGACGCACCGATCGCGATTAAATCAATGCAAAATGAAAACCAGCATGATGATTTCACAACAACAAACGATAATAAAAAATGCATATAATCAGCATGATAATCAAACATGAAGTAAAATAACCATGAAAATTAGACAATAATGGAATAATGAAAATGATGACAGCATGGTGCATATAACGTATCACATAACCATCATGCGTAAGAGTAGAAAGAGATAAGGTGATACCTAGTGGAGCAAGTCCACTGTTTCCTCGCCTTGTGATGAGCTTTCTGAACTTGAATCAGAATGTTGAAACCACTCTTCCTCTCTCTTGCTCGTGCACCAGAAGCTTTTGTAATTTTGTGAGAAGTGTTTGTGTGAAAAAAATGTTGATGATTTTTGAGAGCTGTAGATGACCCCTTTATATAGGCTGCTTGATGGGCCGGGTTGAGTTTCAAAACACTTGGTGGGCAAGGTTAGAGCTAGGGTTTGCAATTTGAATTCAAACGTTCTTCAGCTCTTGGAGACAGACGCTCTTATGTCGTGCCAAAGCAAGTCAGATGCTGCAGGATCAGCTTCACCATTTCATGCATGTCTTCAGAACTCTCCCTCTGGTGTCATTGAGAGGGTATCGAATGAGGCAAGGTTTTGGGATAGAGAAAGCATCTTGCAGGTGTGTCAGGATGAATGCCAAGATAAGTAAATCTTTAGAATCAATTTTTATTGAGGCAAACCGTTGAGAGCTCAAAAGGGAATGATCCTTGGAGAGTTTAATATATGATTCATGCCAAGGATTGAATGGTTTTGTGAACGAATGGATTTCAAATAATGCTGAGTTCTTCCTTTCCAATCTGTCTTTTTTCCATTGGCTGATGCTTGGGTTGAAAAGTCAACATATTCATGCTTAATTTCTATTGGCCACTTGGTAATAAATCTAATAATTTGTAACATTTTCCTTTCCTTTCTTTTGGTCACGATGGGCTTAAGAAACATGGGCTTAGGAAATAAAATGGTTTTTTCTTGTCGTAAACAAAGGTGATTAGGCAAAAATAAATAATAATGGATAATTTGGCAATTGATTAGGATTAAATGTGGTTTAGGAGAATTGAGCAAATTGAATAAAATTGGTTAAATGAAAAGGTTAATGAAATAGGTTTAGAAAATGAAGGTGACAAATGAGGGTAGATAAAGTGGGTAAAAAAAAAAATTGGTCATGGTGGGGTTAAGGTTATGGAGACATCTCCTAGGGACTTGCTTGATTCAATGCTCCAAAAAAAACCTTGATCAATTCCTCCTTGAACCTCCTCAAGATAAACCTGATAAAAGAAACAAACACGAACAAAAACCTGATAAAAAAAAGTTAGTCATGCAGCATGATTTCCCTATTATGACATGCAAGAGATCAATGGATCTAAGGGAAAAATTTGGGGTACAACAGTTGCCCCTATTTAAATATCTTCACCGCATGGCATGAGGAACCATGATCCTCGGGACGTCCGGGTGAAAGGTATTTAAATATAGTAAACTGAAAATTTTGCCCTTAGATACAAAGACGTGCAATGCTACTAATATGATGATATGGTGCCATGCAAGATGCAAAAATGCAGACAAAGCAGGACACCAAAGAGAGTGAACAACCACAGGGAAGCTTCACTGGGGAAGCAAGAAGAAGGTTAGTATCCACGAGGAAAAGACTCCTCGGGGATACAGGCTAACCAACACGAGAGACTCACCGGGGAGACTCCAAAGAAACACTGGCGAAAACAAAAAGACAATCTCCACTGGGGAAAGATCCGGGGAGCTAGACTACTGGGAATAAAGCAACACACTCTTTCTGGGTATGAAACCAGAAAGAAAAACCTGATCACTAAGGATCAGTCAAAAGGACAGATAACCAAGCAAAGACTTCATGGGGATCCTATACTGAAGAGTTCAAAATGGGATCTTCAAGAAAAGCCAAGAAGACAGAGACAAACCCTGCGCACCAACTAGGAGTCTTATAAGGTTGAAGAAATTTGTTCCAAGAAGCTTAGCTTAAAGCAAGTTTTCAAAATCCAAGGTAAGGGTTCAATGTCCGACACGATTCGAACAAGAACGGTTTTAAAACAAGAAGACAATGCTTGACGCGATTCAAACAAAGTCCAAGTTCAAGTTCGACACGATTCGAACAAGAACGGTTTTAAAACACAAGACAATGCTTGACATTATTCAAACAAAGTCCAAGTTCAAGTTTGACACGATTCAAACGAGAACAGTTTTAAAACAAGAAGACAGTGCTTGACACGATTCAAACAAAGTCCAAGTTCAAGTTGGACACGATTCGAACAAGAACGGTTTTAAAACACAAGATAATGCTTGACACGATTCAAACAAAGTCCAAGTTCAAGTTTGACACGATTCAAACGAGAACAATTTTAAAACAAGAGGCAGTGTCCGACACGATTCGAACAAAGACTCTGTTCAGGTTTGACATGATTCAAACAAGAACAGTTTTAAAACAAGAAGACAGTGCTTGACACGATTCAAACAAAGTCCAAGTTCAAGTTTGACACGATTCAAACAAGAACAGTTTTAAAACGAGAGGCAGTGTCCGACACGATTCGAACAAAGACTCTGTTCAGGTTTGACACGATTCAAACAAGAACAAGTTTCAAAACAAGCAGACAATGCTTGACACGATTCAAACAAAGTCCAAGTTCAAGTTTGACACGATTCAAACAAGAACAGTTTTACAAAATCTTTAATGTTAAACTTCTTGGGGAACAACAAAAGGTTTAAAGATTCAAATATGGCACGCAAAGGTTAAGACCAAACAAGCACGACACAAAGCAAACCGAGAATGTCTTTACTTCACTGGCAAAATAATGACAGACACCAATAAAAGATCACAAGCAAAACAGAGCACAAAGATGCGAAGATGCTAGGGTATGATGCATATGCTTAGCTATATGCTAGAAACGACGCGAACGACGCAAAACAGGAAAGAAGAAAGGATAACACAAGCCAACACCCTGAAACCCAAACATCAAGGATAACCGGGACAATCTTCTTTTCACTGGAGATGGCAAATCCAAGCCAAAGATACAGTACTACTAACTCTTCCTGTACCAACTTGATTCCATAAAACATCTTGATACTAGAGTAAAACTTAGTTCATCTTTGTGTTTTCTTAAAACTTTTCCGCTTCCAAGAATCAGATGAAAATGACGAAGTTATTGTATTCAAAGACCAATAACAATTCTAGTGACTAAGAAGTCTGTCGTCTAACAGCTGACTTCTCTGGGGACTCCTGCATAAAGAGCTGGGGTCTGGTACTCAAAGGTGAAAACCAAAGCATAAGCCTAGCTTAGACAAATGTTTTGGATAAATTGGGAAAGTTCTTCTTCTTTATTGGGGAAATAAATCCATTGGGAATTTGTCAAAATCAGCTGATGTAGCAACTTGATGGGGAGCTAACAAAGTAATTATGCATTCCACTGGCATAACTACCATCTTAAAATCTTATCTGCCCCAGGCTAGATAGCCTATACGATAACAAGAGGATTTTATAGAAGAATTGGCATACAGGGTGTTTCAATATCTTCAAACTCTTGGAGAGATCTCGGCATAATTGCCCCAGATTAGGGGATGAATAATCAAAAGAATTTTACAGAAGGATTGAAATACCCGATACTTCAATATCTTCCAACTTGAATAATCAAAAGAATTTTACGGAAGGATTGAAATACCAGATGCTTCAATATCTTCCAACTTGAATAATCAAAAGAATTTTACGGAAGGATTGAAATACCTGATGCTTCAATATCTTCTAACTTGAATAATCAAAAGAATTTTACGGAAGGATTGAAATACCAGATGCTTCAATATCTTCCAACTTGAATAATCAAAAGAATTTTACGGAAGGATTGAAATACCAGATGCTTCAATATCTTCCAACTTGAATAATCAAAAGAATTTTACAGAAGGATTGAAATACCAGATGCTTCAATATCTTCCAACTTTTGAATCTTGACGTAGCTATTTCTGTTTAGTTATACTCGAGATACTCAAAATGTAGTAGAAATTACTGGGGAACGGATTTGCCCCTGCTGATGGGTTACTGAAGTCAAAACTTGTCATAAGATGATCTCAAGAATATTTTTCCCAATATTCTGAATTTGCAGAATTCTGCCTCTGATTTGTCAACTCTTGGGATAATAGATTGGCAAACCTCACACTTGGTTGCCCCTGACTGAGTCAAATTTCCTTTATCAAGTTCAATTCCTTGACTGATCGCGTTTGTTGGGATTCCTTGATATCGAATGGTATTGCAAACAAGTGTTGTTCATTAAAATTGGCAAAATTTAATGCAAAGTTTAATGCAAAGTTTGAAAACAAAGCTTTGATAAAAAACGCACAGTGAAATGATTAAAATAGTAAAAAACAAAGGTGGGTATAGTCATTAAGGAAGTGACCAACACACGCGAGTAACAAAGATTATTAAGAGTTAGGTTACTCAACCTTGCTGTAGTATGCTTTTCAAAACAACCTTACCTCAATTAGGTCTTTTAGGGGTTGTGTAATGTGGCCTGGTTCACGGTTTTATGAAACAAAGGATGAATTCCAATCCTACGCTCAGTTAACTCAAGATATACGTTCAAATCTCCAAAAGTAGGAAGTCACTTGATTTGAAAGCTGACTGGCGCCTTATATGAAGCGCTCGTGTTTGAATGCATAACCGAGTTAAACTGAGAACTACCCTGCCCCCAAGGTTGAGATTTAAGGTTTTTTATGTTTTTGTGTGAGGAAAGAAAACTCCTACTTCTAGGCTCGAAGGGGTTAACAAGGGATGTTTAGGAAATGTGAAACAATGCCTTACATCCTCAGCGAGGTTAATTTGAAAGTATACCACAGCAATTATGAACATGAGGTTTTCATCATCCTCCCTCATCTTTGCTTTAACAAAAGTTTGAAAAAGGGGTGAAAAAGATATATATTTCTTTTATGAAAATAAAAGTAAATGAGTGAAACGAATGGATTATTTCATTAATGTTGCCAATTTAAAGGTACAACAAAGCTCATATGCAAATATCAATACAATTAAAGGAAATACAACTGAAATACAAAACACAGCCAACCAAAGATTTCAGTTTCCGGGTCCGAACGGAAAAAGTCTTCACCACCAATCACTTGTTCCTTGTGGTATCGAACTTTGAGAGGCCTTGCAGGTCTTTTACCTTTTGCTTCAAAAGTTGAGGTACCGGCGTCTGAAGTATCTTCCTGAGGTTTCAGTTTTTTTAGCAGGCTCATCAGCTTTTCTTCGAATTCCTTGCATTCTTCAATGAGATGCCCGATGGTCCTAGTGCGAAATTTGCATTCAGTCTTTGGGCGGTCTTCTTTGAAGATTAAGTCCTTGTCATGGATTATATCTTGCACAAAATATTCTAAAGCTCGGCAATTGTCCAAATCATGCCCTTCAGCTCCCTTATGGAATTCACAGGTTAGGTTGGGATCATACCAAGGTCCCTGGAAAGGTGTGAGAAGTCGTGGAGTTACCAGCTTGTTTTGCATCAACAGTGGGAAAAGTTTGCTTAACGGCACTGGGATAGGCTGGTGGTTAAATTTTCCTCTTTTGGCAACACACTTCTTCTTATCTTGAGGAGAAACACACGTTGGAGACTGGAAACCCCTCTTCGTAAACACTTGACGAAGATTACATTTGGATGCAGGAACAGGACCAACGTTCAGCTGGCATGAGGCTTCTCCAAAAACAAATTCTGGACATGAGAGATCCTTAGGAGATGGAAAAGGATGGTTGATTTGAATTCCTTGTGGTGTAAATGATAACTTCTCAGAATCAAGCAGCGTCTGAACCTGGCTTCTGAGTACCTTGCAATCCTCAGTTGAATGCCCAGGTGCCCCAGATGGTAGTCGCATCGGACGTTGGCATCAAAACCTAGTGGGTATGGAGGGATTATTGGCTCTAAATCCTTCGGTATTATCAATCCACTTCTTATCAAAACTGGCAAAAGCTGACTGTATGCCATTGGCAACAGAGTGAACTTCCTCTTTGGTTCCCTTGATCTTCGTCAAATGCTCTTGAATACTAGTTTGATGGGATGAATGTGATTCTCCTTTCTCAACAAATTTTCCAGAACCCAATTCATCTGGCACTTGAGGATTCTGATCTCCTCTCTCATTTCCTCATGGTACTCCCAAATTTCCTTCATCGTTGCTAGCGTGACCTTCATAGTTTCCAGAACCTGCCCCATTCCTCCTCAGAGTTCTCTCAATTCATGGTTGACTCTGTCCATTTCACAGTATTGTTCATACATCCTTTGTCAAGTTTGGACTTGGGTATTGGTGTTTGGAAAATCAAGGTGACGGGTTCTGAAGAGAACGAGACCACATGAGACTGGGAAGAACGTAAAATGATATGCAATGCAAAGTTTCGTGGAATTCAGACATTTTTGCAACACATCGTGAAATATCAAAAGACCTCATTTTCATTAAATAGAGAACAAATTACAACAATTAATACACTTTGAGAGTCCATAAACAAAGAAGCTGAATAAAAGCCTAGACAGTCCTAAGGAGATTCTCCTAAGAGTCGTAGCTTGAGCCTTCTGTTTTCCTCCTCCATCTGATCTCTTTCTGCCACAAGGTTGTCGACGATCGTCTTCCAAGCTGTGGGATGAATAGTAGAAGAACTTGGGCCTTCCCGAACCTTCCTCTTCTTGTAAGAGGTCAACTCGTCATCCTTGGCATGCAGTTGTTTTCGAAGTTCAAAATTTTCCTCAACAACCACTTGATACTTAAGTTTCCATGCCTCTTCTGATCTCTGGGTCTGTTTCAATGATATCTCTAATTCCTCTTCCTTTGTCATGAAGTACAGAATAGGCTCTTCTTTCATGGGAATTGGTTCCTCCCTCTTGTATGGCATCTTCAATTCAATGGCTCTCTTGCGGACCCACTGAAGATATGGCTCCAATGAAACACAGTTGGGTTTCCCCAAAGAGTTACTTCCTCTCTTACACCTACTACCCCAAGCCTTTAGGATTAGATCCCTTTGTTCTTCATTCTTATCATACTCTTCAAAATAAATTCCCTCTACATGAATGCTTAGAGGTTTATCCTTCAGAGGGTACCCCAATTGACGTCGCACCAGCACCGGATTGTAACTAATTCCTCCTTTGATGCCAAGAAGCGGCACGTTGTTATATTGCCCACAACTATCTGTTATTGAGATCTTGTCATATACCCGGTTGTACCAGTCAATGTCTGCATGAGAAAGGGCCATAATCTTCTTAGACCACCATCCCTTCTTAGGATCCCAGAATGCACCTTTCTTCGGTAAATGTGAAATAAACCATCTATATAGCACGAGGACACTGCAAGTGATCTGTCAGTTACCATGGGCATTTCTCGTATGGACTGAGTGATAGGCTTCAGCAAGTAAGGTAGGTACAGGGTTTTTCTTCAGGAAGATCTTGATTGCGTTTAGGTCTACGAAGTTGTCGATGTTTGGAAACAAGAAAAGTCCATAAATGAGTAGAGCAAAAACGGCTTCAAAGGCATCCCTGTTGGAGTGTTTAGCAAAGTAATGGGATTTTCCAAACAGGAACTTAGCAGTCAACCCAAAAATTCCTCCCTTGGAAATTAAGTTGTTTTTGATGTCAACCAATTCCAAGTGAGTCTCTTTAGCTATCTCTTCCTCTTTTGGGTCTCTGTTGAAGATAGGAAACGGAGAATCATCCTTGACGGGTAAACCAACTATCTGAGAATATTCTTCAAGAGTAGGCGAGAGTTGATAATCAAGAAATGTGAAGCAGTGATATTTTGGGTCATAGAACTGGAGCAAGGTTGAGAGGAGTCCTTCATCAGTATTTTTCTTCAACAAAGTCCACAAATTCCCGTATCTGTCTTTGAATCCTTCGGGGTCTGTTAGCAAATCTCCCAATCTCCTTAGGTCATCCAATCTAGGACTCTTGAAAGTGTATTTCACAGTTTTCCTTCTTGATTCGTCCATGATATTTCTGTGATATTTCACAAAAAGAAGTCTGAGTTCCATGAAACTGATATGCATATGCTTATGCTATATGGATGCAACAAACACATACAAACACATAAAGGTTTGGGTTAAGAGCATGGAGTCAAGGTTCACCCTCCCATTGGTATGTACTATGGTTTTCACCTGCTGAACAAGGTTCTAAAGAGTTCCCAGAGTCTACAATCCATCTTTCGGATTTTATCAATTTCCCAGATAACTTGGTAATCAGTAAAATTCTCAAGAGGATCTCGTCTGAGTGTAGTATCGTGTGACAACCAATTCAGAAATGGACTCCATCATGGTCACCGCACTACATCCTAAAAAGGCTTAAGTGGGGTTTGTAAACTACGGTTCTCAGTATCGATGGCACCTAAATTGAGAGTATCACGCTTTCACGAATAGGATCGTTCAACATGACTAAACTCTCAAGAGGGCCTAAACTGAGTGATGGTGTCTCAAGTCAACTTTTTCAGGAATCGACTCCTTCAAAGCCTCCTTGAATATACCATCGTCCTATCATAAGGGCACTCAAATCCGGGTTAGGATTTATCTCACCACTCAACAACCAAGCCAACAAAAGATAATCAAGCAAAGCATATATACAGATAAACATGCAGATATACACAAATATAGCAAGCAAGCATAAATAAAACAAACAAAAAACAAGGTGGGCTTAACCCTAAAAAATAAATCATCCCCAGTGAAGTCGCCATTTCTGTTGCGGTGAAAATCGGATAACAAGCTATTAATTAACTTGCATCATTTTCTTTTACAACCGACTTTGATTTATCCAAAGGAAAGGTTCAAGATCGTTAAAAAACCTAAAGGGGGAGATCTAAGGTTCGGGGGTTGGTTACGCCTAGGGAAGGTATTAGCACCCTAAACGTCCGTAGTAATCTACAGGAACCTCTTGTTTTACTTGTTATATCTCACTCGCTTGCTAAGGGTGCTATGCTAAAGGTTGAAACTCTAGGGGTTAGTATCTAAGTATACTCGACAAGGCATCGCACCTTGCGCCTACGTATCCTCGGGTGTAGAATCAGAGTATGCGTAGTTCTACTTCTACTGAACTGTTGACTATGGTCAATATTCAGAGGGGAAATGAGTACAAGCTCATTGTAGAGTTTAAGAACTCTCTAAATCTAGTTGTAATGGACCTATGTTATGTTTTAGTCAGTGGGAAAAGTGATGATTCATTATGATGAATATCACTAAGAGTTTAAGAACTCCTTCCTAAAGCTAGTTGTAATTTCTATGGCTCTGATGAGGCCAAGAAATAAAGTTTTCTCCTAAGAGGTTACTAAGGTAAGATGGGGGCTATGACTTTAAGAGTCAACATTAATTCACCTTCCTTTGGAATGGGGGGAAATAACATCTTATAAATAAGAGTTACAAAGAGTTGAAGTATATGAAATACATGAGTTCGATAATTCCAAACAGTAAGCATTTGAACAGGAAATGAACTTAAAAGTGAACATAGCAAACAGTGAGCATTTAATCATGAAGTGAACATAAATGTGAACATAGCAAACAGTGAGTGCAAGTGGTTATGTAACTGTGACATATATGGCAAAGAAGCATTCACAATTGGAACCAAGGCATTTGAAAACATGTAACTGATCAACAGAGAGCAAAACAAACAATATTTGCATGGCAAGATTTATGTTGAGGTCAGGAACAGAATTTCACAAATCAAATACATTCATAGAAAAACTCAATTCCAAAACAGTAGTCACACAAGCATGGCAATCATGGCATGGAAAGCAACAGAAACAAAAGAATTTAACTCATGTGATTTCAACAGAGAACAAAAGCAAACAACATTCATCAGGGAAAAAAAATTTCATGAATCACAACATACTTCAAAATAACTCATTTAAAAAACAGTGAGCACATGAATATGTCAAGCATAACAGAAAGACATTCTCACAGTTTGAAAAACCAAAGGATTGGAATCATGCAATAACAAACAGAAGGAAAAAAGTACAGACAAGAATTTATGGTAAAGCCGGGAAGCAAAGTTCAAACAAACTTCATAAATTATAGCATGCTTTAACGAAAAGCTTCTAACATTCAAGAACACATTTGACTCTAGAAAGAAATAAGAAGCAGAATTTATATTGTTTTGCTTGAAATTATTAGGAAGAAAAAAACATAACAAGGAAATGGAAGTAAAGTAGTTGAAAAATAACAAAATAAAAAAAAGAAAGGGAAAGCTACAGGAAAGGGTGGCTTGCCCCACCTCATCCTAAGGAGAGGGATGGCTTGCGCCATGCTCACCAAAGATGGCTGGCGCCACAATAAAGAATGGCTTGCGCCATGGTTACTTCTTTTTCTTTTTTATATTATTTTTGGTGATGTGTGGTTATTATATTATTATATTATGTGGCGGGAGCCACCAAATCTAATGTGGCGAGCGCCACCCAGTTCTTACTCATTTTATTTTACGAACACGAAAACAAACCAGACGCACCGATCACGATTAAATCAACGCAAAATGAAAACCAGCATGATGATTTCACAGCAACAAACAATAATCAGAAATGCATATAATCAGCATGATAATCAAACATGAAGCAAAATAACCATGAAAATTAGACAGTAATGGAATAATGAAAATGATGACAACATGGTGCATATAACGTATCACATAACCATCATGCGTAAGAGTAGAAAGAGATAAGGTGATACCTAGTGGAGCAAGTCTACTGTTTCCTCGCCTTGTGATGAGCTTTCTGAACTTGAATCAAAATGTTGAAACCACTCTTCCTCTCTCTTGCTCGTGCACCAGAAGCTTTTGTAATTTTGTGAGAAGTGTTTGTGTGAAAAAAATGTTGATGATTTTTGAGAGCTGTAGATGACCCCTTTATATAGGCTGCTTGATGGGCCGGGTTGAGTTTCAAAACACTTGGTGGGCAAGGCTAGAGCTAGGGTTTGCAATTTGAATTGAAACGTTCTTCAGCTCTTAGAGACAGACGCTCCTATGTCGTGCTAAAGCAAGTCAGATGCTGCAGGATCAGCTTCACCATTTCATCCATGTCTTCAGAACTCTCCCTCTGGTGTCATTGAGAGGGTATCGAATGAGGCAAGGTTTTGGGATTGAGAAAGCATCTTGCAGGTGTGTCAGGATGAATGCCAAGATAAGTAAATCTTCAGAATCAATTTTTATTGAGGCAAACCGTTGAGAGCTCAAAAGGGAATGATCCTTGGAGAGTTTAATATATGATTCACGCCAAGGATTGAATGGTTTGTGAACGAATGGATTTCAAATAATGTTGAGTTCTTCCTTTCCAATCTGTCACTTTTCCATTGGCTGATGCTTGGGTTGAAAAGTCAACATATTCATGCTTAATTTCTATTGGCCACTTGGTAATAAATCCAATAATTTGTAACATTTTCCTTTCCTTTCTTTTGGTCACGATGGGCTTAAGAAACATGGGCTTAGGAAATAAAATGGTTTTTTCTTGTCGTAAACAAAGGTGATTAGGCAAAAATAAATAATAATGGATAATTTAGCAATTGATTAGGATTAAATGTGGTTTAGGAGAATTGAGCAAATTGAATAAAATTGGTTAAATGAAAAGGTTAATGAAATAGGTTTAGAAAATGAAGGTGACAAATGAGGGTAGATAAAGTGGGTAAAAAAAAATTGGTCATGGTGGGGTTAGGGTTATGGAGACATCTCCTAGGGACTTGCTTTTTTCAATGCTCCAAAAAACACCTTGATCAATTCCTCCTTGAACCTCCTCAAGATAAACCTGATAAAAGAAACAAACACGAACAAAAACCTGATAAAAAAAAGTTAGTCATGCAGTATGATTGCCCTATTATGACATGCAAGAGATCAATGGATCTAAGGGAAAAATTTGGGGTACAACACTCCCCATTTTTGATGATGAGAAAACTAAGTATTTTGACGACACAGTTTTGTACATAATGCAAGAGTAATAAAAGGTTTTAAGGAATGCTTATCCTTCATATGAGGTACTCCCCCTGAGTCTTAGACTTGGTGAATTTCTTGTGGATGGAGTCCCCCTGATTTCAATAGGTCAGATACTGAAATCATCGTAGTCTTCAACAGAGTTCTGATTAACTTCATGACGTTCGAATCGGATCAAAATTCCTGAAAAGAAAAACAATCTAATAGAAATAATAGTTGTTAGCATGTAAACAACGTTGTTTTTCAGAGATTGACTATGAGAATCAAAATATCACATTCATTACTTCTCCCCCTTTTTGTCATGATAAAAAATAATTGTTGTCCAAGGGTGTAAAACAAAGAACTAGAATCTTTAAAAACAAAAGAAACACATATGAGCTTAGGTGCTTCCAGAGGACATCTTGTCCAAAATCTTCTGAAGCATGCTCTGGACATTTGCATTGACAGTCTTTTGTTCTTCAAAATTTTCTCTGAATTTCTGTTGTTCTCCTCTAATTTCTTCAATTCCGTTCTCCAAACGCTTCACAGTAGGGTCAGATGAGGAAATAACTACAGCATCTTGTTTGGCCTTTTCCGTGGCTTCAGCTTGTTGCGCCAATCTGGCTTCTTCAGCAGCCTTTTATGCTAGAAGTCTTGCTTCTTCAACAACTTTTTCTTCAGCTTCTTTCTGTTTTGCGGCCAAAAACTTGAGTTCCCTAATCCTCTCTTCAGCTTTTGCTTTTTCCTTTGCCAGCTGAACTCCAGCAGTTATAGTGGCGTCTGAGAAGCTTGCAATTCTTGCAAGTTCAGAATCCAACCATTTCTGGAAGTTTTGACAAGAGTTTTCAAGCTCTATAGGCTTGATACTTGTGTTCATTTTTGCTCTTAACTTTGCAATCTTCTTTAACGCCTTGTTACGAAATTGAATAATGCATTCTTTAAGGGTTGTTGGAAGGGGTACATTATAGATGACTAAAGCATGGTCAGGTTTAGCAGAGTTGGTTTCAGACGGTGCTGGCTGAGAAACAATCTCAGTAAGAACATGTTTAGTCGTTTGTTGATCAGTAGGAGAAGGTACCTCTGGGGTAACTGAAATCAGGAGAGGTTCAGAATTTGGAGATGGAAGATCAGAGTGTTGGATTGAGGATTCAGCAATGATTTTCTGATGAAAAGCGTAGGACATTGGTGAGACAGATATATCTGGTTGGATGATTGAGGTGGTTGTTGATGAAGTGTATGTAGGAATTGCTTCGGATTGGATAGGTGTACTGATTGATGGAAAAGAAATTTGTGGATTTACAGGAATAGAGATTGGTGATGGTGGAATTGAAAAAGATGGTGGCTTGAAACTGACTTGTGGATTTGAGGTGGGAATATAGGTAGCTTGAGATGATGATGGTGTAGTAGCAGTTTTAGTAACATTCAATGAAACAGAAGTATTGATAACAAACTTACTGGTATTCCCAAACTTACTGGATAACATGACCATTTTCATATGCTTAAGGTTAACAGCATTGAAAGCCTCTCCTATGCTTGCAGTCAGGTATTCTGTATATTTGGCTTCTTTAACTTGATACTCTACTAAGCCACTTTCAACAAAGATCTCAGAGAGAAGTCTTCCGAAAGGAATGTAGTTTACAATCTTTTTTTTCGGCGAGGTTGTTGTTCTTGTCTTGCGTACCATATCCCTTAGATAGTAGAACATAATTGATGGTAGACACATTTTCTCATGCTTGTGCAAATAGTATAACATGTATTTTTGATTTGCATTGAAGAAGTCAGCAGCACTCTTTAAAGGTCTTGGATTGATACACCCAAGAATAATCTTATGCCAGATTCTCAGATTATCACGCAAATCCTTGCTTTTATACTCTGTTGTCCCAGATTGATAATTTTTGAAGATTGCCTTGTTGATGACAGAGTCAGATTTCTCGGTCTTTCCATAAACCCTTTTTCCTTCCAAAAACTTCATTCCTAGCAGATCTGAAATTGACATCTCAGTGATAATAATATTTTGATCCATAACAAAAGAGACAACATGAAGATCGTCCGTTTCAGCTTGCCTCTAGAATTCTTTTACTAGAGCTTCATAGGTAGGACCTCTAAGTCTGTCAAAGTAACTTTTCCATCCTTGAGTGTTTAGTTGATCAACTAGGTTAAACCTATTGTCACGAAGATTGTCGAAATCGACATCTAGTTCTTTTAGAATGATTAGATCATCTGCATGCACAACACAAGTAACTAAGGAATTTCTTTGTGTTACATGGTTTGTATCGATCGTCGGAAGAGATGATGAAGTCGAAGCAATAGTTGCGGTGGTCGCAGAGGTTGTAGACGATGCGACAGATGAAGATGGTAACTCTTGAGAGGGATTCAACGACGCTTCAAATTCTTTAGAGAAGCAAACAGTTTCTTGTTGAATGGTGTTCTTCATGATGATGGTTGAGATCGGAGAGGATGAGGAAGGTGATTGAGTGTTTGAAGGAGAGGGAGAGAGAGAGATATGATTTAGGGTTTTAGGGTTTCTATTCGAGTGAGAGTGGGAATAAGACATTTTGAATGGGTATTTAAAATGTTTTTGAAAAACCTAAAGGGATAGACACCGTACAGGGGATTAATAAATGAATGTAATAATGTTTTAAGTCAATTTCAAGAAAATTACTGTTCATTTGATTTGGATAAATGTAACGATTTAGATATAATGCAAAATCATTTTCTAATTAGATGACACGTTATAATGACTTTAGAATCTGAACAACCCAAAAGTATTCATCAGAACTGAGATACTTCTTACCAAAGTGGTTCTGACGATTTAAATAGTTACTTTCTCTGACTAAACACGTTCGATTCTGACGCACTCTTACTCTGGACAATAGTCCATTTTCAGATGCTTTAAAATAATTTGAAATCTATCTTCAGCCAAGGGTTTTGTAAAGATATCAGCCCATTGATGGTCTGTATCAGTAAATTTTAAGCATAAAATTCTCTTCTGAACATAGTCTCTGATAAAATGGTGTTTTATTTCTATGTGTTTAGCCCTAGAATGTAAGATTGGGTTTTTACTTAAACAAATAGCAGCAGTATTATCACAAAAGATAGGAATGTTACTCTCGTGTATCGGATAATCTTCTAGATGATTTTTCATCCACAACATTTGCGTACTACATAAGGAAGCGGATATGTATTCTGCTTTAGCTGTTGAGAGAGCAATTGTTGATTGTCTCTTACTTGACCATGAGATTAGGTTATTCCCTAGAAACTGACAGTTTCCAGATGTGCTCTTTCTTTCCAATCTGTCTCCAGCATAGTCTGAATCGCAGTAACCAGAAAGAGTGTACTCTGATGTTTTCTTATACATCAAGCCAAGGTTAGTTGTTCCTTTCAGATATAGCAGTTAAATGAGGTTCTCTGGGATCTGATTGGAATTTAGCATAAAGATGTACGCTGAATAAGATATCAGGTCTAGAAGCAGTTAGATACAAAAGATAACCTATCATACCATGATACATCTTCTGACAAACCTTACCATTTGCATCGTCTTTCCCCATTATGCATGTTGGATGCATTAGAGTCTTAGCTATTTTACAATCCATCATGTTGAATTTCTTCAGAAGTTCTCTGGTGTACTTACTATGATGAATGTAAGTAGCTTCGGATTTTTGATCAATTTGAATTCCCAGGAAGAACTTCAACTCACCCATAAGACTCATTTCAAATTCTGCTTGCATTAGCTTTGAGAACTCCTCGTATAGAGAGGGATTAGCAGAACTGAAAATAATATCAACATAAATTTGAACTATAAGAATATCATTCTTGTATGATTTACAGAAAAGAGTGGTGTCAACCTTTCCTCTGGTGAAATTGTTTTCTAAAAGAAATTTGCTTAGTCAATCGTACCAAGCTCTGGGAGCTTGCTTCAGACCATAGAGATATTTTTTGAGTTTAAAAATAAAATATAATTTTTATGAGTTTTCAAAACCCGGAGGTTATTTGACATAAACTTCTTCTGATATGTAACCATTTAAGAATGCACTCTTAACACCCATCTGATATAAAATGGTGTTATGATTTACTGAAAAGGAAATTAGTAATCGTATTGCTTCAAGTATGGCGACTGGAGCAAAGGTTTCATTGTAATCAATCCCTTCTTGTTGACTGTAACCTTGAGCAACAAGTCGTGCCTTGTTCCTGACAACTTCTCCCTTTCCATTTAGCTTGTTTCTGAATACCCACTTGGTTCCAATTACATGAACGTCTTTAGGTTTTGGAACTAGATCCCATACATCATTCTTTGAGAATTGATTAAGTTCTTCTTCCATTGCCAGAACCCAGTCCTTATCCATAAGAGCTTTCATCAACTGTCGTTGGTTCAATTAACGACACCAATCCTAAAAGAGTTTCTTCTGATGGTTTGAAAGCTGATCTTGTTCTGATCGGAGCGTCCTTGCTACCCAGAATTAGTTCTTCAGGGTGTGAAGTTGAGACTCTCCTTTTCTTTTGTTGTGAAGTATTAGATGATACATCAATGATATTATAAGTAGGGACTTCTTGACTTTTAACTTCTTCTACTTTTTCTTTTGGTTCTGAAAATCTGATTTCTAATTCTGCAAACTTTTCAACTAGCTTTGACTTTTCAGAGGCAAGCTTATCATCGAATCAGACATGAATTAATTCTTCCACAATCTGTGATTATGTGTTATAAACTCTGTAGCCTCTTGAGTGTTTATAGTATCCTAACAGCAGACACTTCAGTGCTTTGGAATCAAACTTGCCAATATTTTTCTTTAGTGTTTAACATAAAGCAAATACATCCAAAAAGGTGAAAATAAGAAATGTTGGGAATTTTATTCTACCACAATTCATAGGGAGTTTTATTCAAGATAGGTCTTATAGAGATTCTATTTTGAATATAACACGCTGTGTTAACTGCCTCTGCCCAAAAGTGCTTAGCCATGTCAGTTTCTTGGATCATGGTGCGAGCCATTTCTTGTAATGTTCTGTTCTTTCTTTCTACAACTCCATTTTGTTGTGGAGTTCTAGGACAAGAAAAATCATGAGATATCCCATGTGAATCAAAAAGTTTTTCAAAATATTTGTTTTCAAATTCTCCACCATGATCACTTCTGACCTTGACAATTTTGCAATTCTTTTCGTTTTGCACTTGGGTGCAGAAGGAAGCAAACACAGAATATGACTCATCCTTGTGCCTTAAGAATTTTACCCATGTCCAACGACTGTAATCGTCAATGATGACTAGTCCATATTTCTTACCATTGATAGAAGCAGTTTTCACTGTTCCAAAAAGATCAATGTGAAGAAGTTCAAATGGTCCAGAGGTAGAAACAATATTCTTTGCTTTAAAATAAGTTTTTGAAAATTTGCCTTTCTGACATGCTTCACAAAGAGTATCTGAAGAGTACTTCAGATTTGGCAAACCTCTGACAAGTCCAAGCTTGTTCAGCTGTGAGATTCTTCTCAAGCTAACATGACCTAGACGTCTGTGCCAAACCCATTGCTCTTCATTGACAGACAGAAGACACTTTACATTTTGATGTTTTAAATCTGATAATTTAATTTTGTAAGTATTGTTCTTTCTCTTACCATTGAACAGAACAGATCCATCCTTCTGACTAACAGCCTTACAAGACGCTTGATTGAAAATAACATCATAACCATTGTCACTAAGTTGGCTAATTGACAATAAATTATGCATTAGACCTTCAACTAAAAGAACCTTATTTATAGAAGGAAGTTTACCATTACCAACAGTTCCGGAGCCAATGATTCTTCCCTTCTGATTTCCTCCGAAACCGACGACACCTCCAAGCTTAAGTTTTAGATCTTGGAACATATGCCTTTCTCCCGTCATGTGTCGCGAGCATCCACTGTCCAGGTACCATGACTGGTGTTTCAGTGGCACCATTAAGGATATTTGAAACATATACTATCTTATTCTTAGGTACCCATTTTGTGGGTCCTTTCACATTAGTCTCTCCAGAGGTTCTGATACCTTTGGATTTTTGTGCAGCAGGATAATAGTGCAGTATTTGTGCATAGTATTTGAGTCTGGAAGCTTTCTTTCGTGTCTGTGTTTGTGATATAATAGATTTAGAACCTTCTGGTTCTGGACATCTTAGTTTAGTGTCAGCATGCACAAAATGTTTAGATAGAGGTATTAGTTTGATATTCTTGGTTTCATCATATGGTTGTGATGGTCCTGAATATCCTAGACCTCTACTTCCATTTTTGCTAACTCCATAGATCATTGAAGCCATTTTACTTCTATCTATGCTTTTAGCAAGAAAGTTTTGAAAAGCTCTATCATATCCGACCACTTCATTAGTGTTGGTTATGTTGGAAGTGATCTCTTCTTCTAACTTAAGGATTTTACTTTTTAAAGCAGCATTTGAGTTTTCTAAGAAAAATATTTTTCGTTTAGTTCTGAAATAGTTTGCTTGGTTTTAGTAAGATCCTTTAAAGGAACCACAAAAGTCTTTTTCATAGTTTCGTGTTTTCTTAGAAGGAGTTGATATCTATCCATAAGTTCAGATAATCCTATTTCAAGTTTAGAGCGAGATAAGGAAGAAAGTACCTCTCTTTCATCGTCAGAGTCTGATAGTTCTCCTTCTGATAAGACATCATTTGTGTTTGTATTTGCCATGAATGCTACGTTGGCATGCTCTCCATCAGAGTCTTCTTCTGACTCTAAATCATCCCATGTTGCCATAAGATCCATTTTAGTTTTCTTAGGTCTTCCATCTTTCTTGAAATTTGGACAATCATTCTTGATATGTCCAGGCTCCTTGCGTTCAAAACATGTAACTTCTCTTCCATAAGTTTTCTTTTGACCATGTGTGGGCTCAAACCTTCTTCTTGGTACTTTGAACTTATTTTTTCTGTATTTCCATAGTTGACTTATCTTCCTTGATATGAGAGATATATCATCTTCTTCTGAATCCTCTTCAGATTCTTCCACTTCTTCCTCTGCTTGATATGCTTTTTTCTTCTCATACTTAGCCTTTAGAGAAATAGATTTACCTTTCTTCTGAGGTTTATCTTCTTGAAGTTCTATTTCATGACTCCTTAAGGAACTAATTAGTTCCTGAAGACTTATGTTGTTTAAATCCTTTGCTAGTTTCAAGGTTGTTACCATTGGCCTCCATTTGACAGGCAGACTTCTGATAATCTTCTTGACATGATCAGCAGTAGAGTAACCTCTGTCTAGAACTTTGAGTCTTGCAACAAGCATCTGGAATCTTGAAAACATATTTTCCACAGATTCATCGTCTTTCATTCTGAAGACTTCATATTTCTGGACTAGTGCAAGAGCCTTTGTCTCTTTGACTTGAGCGTTGCCTTCATGAGTCATTCTGAGGGAATCAAAGATAGACTTTGCAGTTTCTTTGTTTGTGATTTTTCATATTCCGTATATGAAATTGCATTTAACAGAATCGTTCTTGCTCTGTGATGATTCTTGTAAGTCTTCTTTTGAGCATCTGTTAGTGCACTTCTGGAAATCTTTTTGCCTTCAGAATCTACAGGGCGAATGTAGCCATCAACTACCAGATCCCATAGATCTAAGTCAAAGGCCAGAAAGTAACTTTCAATTATGTCTTTCCAATAGTCAAATTTTTCCTCATCAAAGATAGGAGGTTTTGCACTATAAGAATCTATTTCATTTGCGGTAACATTTAGTTCAGGTGCAGCCATTGTTTTTCACACTTGGATCGGTACTGAACACTGTTAAGTGCTTGATAAAAACTCAACCTTTTTATCACCTCAGAATCGGAGCTCTGATGCCAATTGAAGGTGTGAAAAACACAAGAAAGGGGGGGGGGGGGGTTGAATTGGTTTTTCACAATAAAAATTTTCTTTGATTCTAACTCCATTTTAATAACTCTTTAACTTATGGATGATAATCTTAATGAAACTTGAAAGAGATAACACGGTATGTTTATACTAGTTCACTTGAGAATTCCTCAAGTTAATCTAGTCCACCCGCCAAGGTGATTTTGCCTCTCTCAATCGAGGTCTTAATCCACTAATCAATAGATTAATACAATGCACTAGCCAAAATGCTGGTGACTAATAACAACCTCTAAAACTCTCAAGTTCTAGACTTCTCAAGAGATCAAACCACACTGGTCTCTCTTAAGGAACAACCTCTAAGACTCTCACTAGTCCTAGACTTCTCAAGAAATTTAACCTCACCAGGTTTTACTCAAGGATCTTCAAACAAATGTTTGAAAAAGGTTTGTTTACAAGATATTGCTTCTAACACAAGCTGAATATGTAAACTATTTTACAGCACAGAAAATGACTTTTTGAATGATAATAGCAATATAGAGCGTGTTGTTAAGCGGAGCAGTTGTTATCATTCTTTAAGTCTTCAAGTCCTTTTATAGCTGAGTAAACGTAGCCGTTGCAAGGTAATCATGACTATTGACGACGATTTGGTAGAGACGTGAGGACAAATAAAACTTTTTGTGTCCTGTCTTGTCAGTATATCTTCGTAAGCACTGTTACCAAGAAATCTTTATTTGAAATTTTGCACATATACCAAGATATCTTCGTTTAAACGTCGTTGCTTAGTCTTCTAATCTTCTTAACTTCAGAGGCTATTGCCAGCATGAGTAAGAAGGGAAAACGTAGCTTGATTCTTAAGATCTTCAAGTCTTCGAGTCCTCAAAGCAACATCTTCGGAGTCTTCAGCACTTGGTCTTCAGAACTTTGTTCACTTAGAAAATTGTCTTCATATCTTCAGAGGCTTCAGATAGTATTTAGTTGAAGCATGAGTAAAGACAATTGGTTGGGTCTTCAGAACCTTTATCAGAGAGTGAAAATCTTCAGCATTAGGACTTCGTTCATCACAACAGCATTTGTACTTCGTTCATCAGAACCTTAGTCTTCATATTTTCAGAACTTGTTTTCTTTATCAAGTGAAACGCGTAGGCAAAGTATTCTTTCAGCATTATGTTCACACCAATTAACAGAAGCATAACCTGTTTGTTAGATTCTCAAAAGTAACAAACATTAGTCTTACGAAATTGTTCATAAAAACATACTCGTTTGATATCATCAAAACTTAGAAGTCATATTGCAGAACCAAATCTTGTTCTTACACAAAGAAGATTGAAAAGTTGAACATGATGTTGAAAATTGAAAAGGAAAAAAATTTCTGGTTGATGCTGGCCCTGATAGTGTCATGGATGTTGTTTTCTATTGTCTATAAAATGTGTCTGATGTAATGTTTAATGTTCAATGTAATATTTACTTTAATGTCTACAAAATGTGTCTGATGTAATGTTTAATATAAGGTTTACTGTAATGTTTTAATGTAATGAAATACATATGAAGTTTGGTTAATCGTTGGTTAATTTGTTGTTTACAAAGTTTGGTTAAAAGCACTTGAAGTGCATCTCTCATGAGAAAAACCTAAACATAACCAATTCAACATAACAAAATCAACAAAAGAAAACTGTAAGTGCATCTGTCATAAGCAATTTAACATAACAAAACCAACATAACAAAATCAACATAACAAAACCAACAAAACAAATTCAACATTTCCAAAAGCATCTGAAGTGCATCTGCCAAGAGCACTTGAAGTGCATCCGTCAAAAGCAAACTGTAAGTGCATCTAAGTGCATCTGTCATAAGCAATTCAACATAACAAAACCAACATAATACAATCAACATTTCCAAACCAACATAACAAAATCAACATTTCCAAAAGCACTTGAAGTGCAACTGTCATAACATAACTGTAATTAAAAGCACTATAAGTGCACCTGTCATCAGTCATTCAAACTAACAAAATGAACATTTCCAAAAGCACTTGAAGTGCAACTGTCATTACAATACACAAAAAACATAAAACTAATCAAGATTTCACTAATCCCTTGAAATGTCACTCCAAGACTTCATTGCCCTGACACATGTCCCTAGCTTAGGGTCTGAGCCAACTTCAGCATGTTCTTGAGTTAATGTACCCTCTTCATCCTCTTAAATAACTAGTGGTTCAGCAATAGTTGCTCCAGTTCCATTTTGTGTCTTGGTTTTCAACACCCTCAACCTTTCACTTGATCTTTTATGTCTAACAAGTTTCACTTTTTTCTTGCCCTTAAGCTTGTTCATCTCCTTTGGGATTGTAGTAGTGTCATCAACTTGTGCCCACCCATCTTTTAATTTGAAAAGTCTTGTTGGAACCCACTTTAGAACATAGACCCAAAAACCCATATTTACCCTTACATTCTACCCTGACCCTATCTCTTTCATTCTTCACAAAAGTAATTTCCCTTCTATTCAAAACTGACCACTCAATTATTGTATCTTTGAAATCAGCTAAGGAATTAAATTCCATTCCCAACTTAAACTCATAATCCTTCTCAAGCTTCTCCTTAATAAACTTCTCATACCTTGGCATTTTTTCATCACCAGATGCATCTGGATCAGAGCTACCCAACTCATCACTTATATATTGGTCTTCACCCATCTCTACAGGTTGCTTTTTCTTTGGTGTCATCTTCTTCTTTTTCTTTGGTGCCCTCTTCTGTTTTTTCTTTGGTGTCATATTCTTCATGGGTGATTTACTGGCACACCTCTTATAACTATAGGACTTCCCATCAATTACAATTCGACGTGAAGAATGTTTGGATTTCTCTACTTCAAAACCTTCAAAACCATCAACCACTGCAGTTGTCTTCTCATCTTCTGTGTCATCAAACCTAACATTTGCTGCTTCATCAACACTTTCTCCATCACTTGAATAGGTTCCCACCCCCATCTCAATGTAATTAGGCTCAACAACCTTATCTTTTATGTCCTTCACATTATGTTCAACATAAAAGTGCCCTTTAGTGCTATTACCTAAAGCATAGCTAGCAACATCCAATGCACGATCATCACTGTTAATTTCAACAAAATTTTCATATATACCTTCTATTTTGCTCCAAACCCTAAATTCATCTCTAACGTATCCCCATCCAAGTACCAGTTCCATCACTTCATCAATACCCCATTCTTCGATATCTTGATTAGACACAGTAGATTGAACCCCACCCCTATAAAACATATTTTTCTCCTTAACAAACTCCCCTCCATGATGAATAACAACACTGAACTTACCCATAATCTATAAAGGGAACCCTAACATCAGACTAAACACTAACGCACGAAACCAAAAAAATGGAAAAAACAGGATGATATGGTCATACCTTTGGACGCGAATCCATTTCTGGGCACGACATGTTCAGTTGATTCCTTGAGTGATTCTACGCACGAATTACTTCAATGAGGTTGCACAGCTTCAAGCTTCAATGGTGGTTCTTAGTTAGGTCAAATGAATAGGACTAAAATGAAAAGGCAAATGTAACATATTAAATAACATTTCTGATGTGGAAAAAAATAATCATACGTGTAATTTAAAAAAAATGAAAAAAAGCCACTCAACATGCCACATTAGCACCTGACATGTGCCAGATCTCTCAAAGGTGTATAATGATAGAATCTTGGAATGACAAAGGGGCATTTGCAAAAAAAAATTACAGTGGGTAAACCGGAGGTCGCCTATATGGCAGGGGGTAAAATGGTATTAACCCAAAATGTTATAATTAAACAGAAAAAAAAACAAAGAAGGTGAGAGATTAGAAAAATATGAAATAGAAAGAACATATGAGATGAGAGATTAGAGAAGAAGAGGCGCGGTAAACCTGGAATTGGAAGAGACAATAGTAGTATAAAAATGAGAAGATGAAACAGAATGAACACAAGAGATGATATATTAGAGAAGATGTGTGATGTATCTGACGAAGAAGATGAAAAGAAAGCGTGGTACTGCTATGAGAGATTTGAGAAGGCTGCAGCTGAAATCCTTAGAGTGAGAAATTGAAAATTATTTGTAATTGTAAGGCTAAGATATAATAGATTTGGGTTTGGGTTGGATGTGGGTTAATTGAAGTTTTGGTTGTAACATAATGAAGTTTCATTTGGTTCGATTCGGTTTTAAAAAAAGAAACTGAAAACTGAATCAAACTGTGTGATTTTGTTAAAAATGACTCAAACACATCCGAAGCAAATGCACTTTTTGCGGTATTTCAGGTTGGTTTGGTTTAGTTAGCGGGTTTCTATTGTGTCAGTTCGGTTTTGAACATCCCTGACAATATGTGGTAATATGTATTGAAGGTTAAAATGAGCATAACTAATCATGTGATATGAATAAAAGTATAATTATTACATACTTAATCTTAACATTCTCTATCATTGTTATTTATATTATGCTATTTTCTCTTCTTTTTATAATCAAAAAATCTTTTAAAACCAAATAATTTTTTTTAATATTTAAAATTGTAATCATTACAAATACGTTATATTTATCATTCTATGTTGATTTGATAATTTTACTTACTATATTGTGATTTTTGTTGCCATGACTGTTGCAATATTTTATATTCTAAAGCATGGGTACTTCTAAAATGGTGAAGTACCAGTACCGGGTACGCACCCGTACCGGGTACTCGTACCGTATTCGTGATACTTCATTTTTTCTCATTATTCAGTTTTGAATGAAAATTGTGGTTTTCTCAAATATCAATATAGTATATTTGTTTGTTTTAATTTTTTTGTTATTGTATCTTAACATTATTTTTGGTTTTTCAATTTTTATAGCGGTGTTTTGTTATGAACCTAAGAATTTAGTTCTTTACTGGTACATTTTATAAAAAATTCTTATTTTTTATTAACGTACTCGTACCTTGATTTTTTTTAAAATGTCGTATCCCGTACCGGGTACCGTACTCGTACATATGCATCATATATTTTATATTTAAACACCACAAATGGAAACCAACGCCTAGATTCAGCTAAGGTAGCCCACTTGTGTCGACAATGAATATGTCACCCTCAAGCTCCCTCAGATAGGCCTTTATGCCCCCAACATTCTAGATGTATCATCCCTACAACATGTGTATCAGTCATGATGTTGTCATTATACTCGTTGAGCCAAATTTCTGTTGAATAAACTTTAATGTTTTGTTTAGTGGAGATGTAGTTGGAAAGCCAAAAGGTTTAGTGGGTCTTTAATTTAGAGTTAGTGGTAAGGTCAAGAGTTAGTGGACTATTATTAGTATTTATTGTTTTATTGGAATAGTAGAAAACTTGAGCCTATATAAAGGGGCCAAGACTGTATCTTTGCAATTTGTACAGAACAACTCAATATATAGAAAAGTACTGCTTCTCTCATCAAATTGGCATCAGAGCTAATGGAGAATACGATGAGTCAAATGCCGTTGCCGCGTTTAACGAAGGAGAATTACGAGAACTGGAGTATCCAAATGAAAGCTCTTCTTGGATCTCTAGATGCGTGAGAGGTGACCAGGGATGGTTTTGCAGAACCAGCAGACACCACGGAGTATACGGTGGCTCAACAAAAGGCGTTGAAAGAGACGCGTTCGAAGGATAAGACGACATTGTATATGCTGTTCTGAGCAGTTGACGAATCGGGCTTTGAGAAAATTGCCGGTTCGACTACGTCGAAGGAGGCTTGGGACACGTTAGAAAAAGTGTTCAGAGGAGCAGATCGAGTGAAGCAAGTTCGACTTCAAACTCTTCGTGGAGAATTGGAGAGGATGCAGATGAAGGAGTCAGAAACTGTATCTGACTACATCAAGCATGTACAAACGGTGGTGAACCAACTCACTAGAAATGGCGAAGCAGTGGCTGATGCACGAGTTATTGAGAAGATTTTGAGATCTTTAACAGAAAAATTTGAGAACATAGTGTGTGCAATAGAAGAGTCGAAGGACCTTTCAACGCTCTCAGTCGAAGAGCTTGCTGGTTCTCTCGAGGCACACGAACAACGAAAGATGAAAAAGTAGGAGGAAGCAGTCGAAGAAGCAAATCAAACAAAGGAGTCTGTCAAAGACGAAAAGGTACTCTATTCTCAAAACTTTCAAGGAAGAGGACGTGGCCATGGAGGTTATGACAGTGGTCGAGGTGGTCGAGGCAGCAACTTCGACAGAGGACAGTCGAGCCAGCAAAATTGGCGTGGCAAAGGACGTGGTCAAAGAGGTGGCCTGTCGAACTACTCCAACGTCGAATGTTACAAATGTAACAAGCTTTGTCATTTTGAGAAGGATTGCAACTCCTTCAAATGTTATTACTGTGGTAAAGTGGGACATCTTGCAAAAGATTGTCGAGTCGAAAAGAAAGTATAAGAAACAACCAATCTAGATTTGGAAGTCGAAGCGAATGATGGTTTTCTGTTGATGACTCAAAAGGAAGAAGACGCAGAAAACGACACTATGTGGTATCTCGACTCTGGAGCAAGTAATCATATGTGTGGTCACAAACACCTGTTTAAAGAAATGCAAAAGATTGAAGATCGTCATGTGTCTTTCGCAGATGCATCAAGAGTGAAGGTCGAAGGCAAAGGTACGATTTGTTATTTGCAGAAGGATGACTTGACTGTGTCAATCCAAGATGTTTATTATGTACCAGATCTCAAGACAAATATTTTGAGTCTGGGACAACTCACAGAAAAAGGTTATTCGATATTCATGAAAGATCGAATATTACACTTGAAGGGTAAGTTAGGGCATCTGATTGCTCAAGTCGAAAAGGGGAGAAATCGAATGTACAAGCTGAACTTGAGGAGTGTTCAAGGAAAATGTTTGCAAGTCAATGTCGAAGACAAAGCGTCTCTGTGGCATCTACGCTTTGGTCATTTACATCATGCTGGTCTGAGAAGGTTAGCGAAAAGGAACATGGTACACAGGCTACCAGACATGGACTATGAAGGAAAGTTTTGTGAAGATTGTGTGCTTAGCAAACAAACTAGAACCTCATTCCAAAAGAAGGCAGAATATCAAGCTAAACAGATTCTCGAATTGATCCATACTGACATTTGTGGACCAATTACCCCAGAATCTTTTAGTGGTAAAAGGTACTTTATTTTCTTCATCGACGATTTCTCACGAAAAACCTGGGTTTGTTTTATGAAAGAAAAATCAGAAGCATTCGAGGTGTTCAAGAAATTCAAAGTAATGGTGGAGAAGGCAACTGACAGACACATCAAAGCAGTTCGATCTGATAGAGGTGGTGAGTATACTTCGACAGCCTTTATGAAGTATTGTGAAGAGCAGGGCATAAGGAGATTTCTAACTGCACCATATTCACCTCAACAAAATGGTGTAGCTGAAAGGAAGAATCGAACAGTTCTCGACATGGTTCGATCAATGCTTAAAAGCAAGAACATGTCGAAGGAATTCTGGGCAGAAGCAGTACAATGTGCCATTTATGTTCAGAATCGATGTCCACATTCGAAGTTAGAAGATCAAACACCACAAGAAACATGGAGCGGACAGAAGCCAACAGTTTCTCATCTCAAAGTATTTGGTAGTGTGGCTTATGCACACGTACCAGATCAACGAAGAACGAAGCTTGAAGACAAAAGTCAGAAGTACATATTCATTGGGTATGATGAGAAGACAAAAGGGTACAGGTTATTCGATCGCATAAACAAGAAGGTTGTGAGCAATCGTTTAAGTTTTGTATGATAGCAAATTGTGTGATAAATGCATATATAAATGCCTATGTGTTTGATGTCCATGTTATAAGATTAGTATGCATGTTTAGTATGCATGTTACAATTGATACATATCTTTATTGAAGTCATAAAAACAATTTTCCTTATGTATGTATCGATCCATGTCTGTCTTGCATCGACACATTCCTCTGTTAAAATCACAAAAACGTGTTTGCTTCAGTATGGATCGATCCATACGAGTTTTTGCATCGATACATGCTTCCTTGTTGTTAAGCCATGTATCGATTCATACGAAGTTTGCATTGATACATGCTTCTTTGATGGTTCTGAAAATTATGCTATGTATCGATCCATTCGTATTATGTATCGATGCATGATTGAATTTACTTTCTGAAAATTAAACAAAGTTACAGTATGCATCGATGCATATATCTGTGTGTCGACTCATGTATGTTATACAACTACCATGTATCGACTCATACGAGTTTCGTATCGATACATAAAGCTGTTTCCTTTTTTCTAACCGTTTCTGTTTCACATATAAAGAGGTTTTGACAGTTCAGTTAAGGGTAGGGAATTCGTTAGTGTGAAAATTGAGTAATCACAGCAAAAGCAAGTTTGGTGAGCATCAATTTTGTGAGCAGTTTTAGAGACCTGAAAGATACTTTATCTTCATCATCTTCTCAATCACTTTAATTCAAGAACATCAACACATAATCATTCTTGTTCATCGGATTAAAGGATCATCGAGATAACGTTCAGTGGTACGATCAAGGATCTAGCTGAGTTGAAGATTCAAAGGGGGTTTCGAGGAAAAACCATCTGGTTTGTCCTTCAAGAACTGGTGTGTTCTTGAGGGTTTGTTAGTCACGTTTGCAGAACATATTCAACCGCAGCGTAGGGTTTGGAAATTTGGTAATTTCGCAAACAGGTCGTGGAACCGGTGAATTGTTTGTAATTCTTGCAGGGGAAATTCTTGATTAAGCTCAGATTAAGTGAAGGTTCATACAAGAGAAAGATCTCGGGGTTTAGATTTCTGGCTTTGTATTGTAACCTTGTAAACAACGAATTCAGCATTATTGATATAACAGGTCTCAATTTCAGTTTAAAATTGAGAGGGAGACGTACCCACACGCGAGGACGAAAGTGGGGAACTTCCTTACCAAATCTCTGCGTATTGTATTCTGTCCTTATCTCTCTTTACGTTTTCAACAATTTTGTGATTCATTTGGTGTATTGTGTCTTAACGTTTTATGATACAATAGTGGTAAGAAAACTTTTATCAAATCACCATTATTGTTAATCATTGAACACTCACACGCCAAGTGTTTGACAAAACTGTCAGCTGAGTTTTTTGTCAATTGGAAATAGTATTTGTATGATAAGTGCATTTGATTCGATCCTAATCTGGTGTTAATAAATCTTTGTCATCCTAATATAAATCCAGCATTAATTCGTGTGTCCGGTTTTCTAGTAGCTGGTCCAGAATAGACGAAAGTCGATTCGGGATTGTAATTTTCCGCTAACTTTCAAAAACTCTGATAAGTATTTTTAAATCCTTGATTTTCAAGGAGGTGATCTATTCACCCCCCCCTCTCGATCACTAGCCACACCGTCTAACAAGTGGTATCAAAGCACCGGTTCGCTGGTGCTTTTGGCTGCTTGTAACGATATGGATTCTGAACCAAAGGGGGCGTACAATAGAGCGCCTGTTTTCAACGGTGAAAATTATGGCTACTGGAAAGACTGCATGCGAGTTCATATAAATTTTGTGGATAGGAATGTGTGGGTTGCCATTCAAAATGGTCCTTTTCAAATTACTATGAGAAATGAGGCTGGCGCCATAGTTCCTAAACCAGAAGAGGATTACGTGAGAAAGATGAGAAAAAGTGGTCGTGTGATTGGAGAGCTCGAAATATGCTAATTTCAGCACTTGGTGCTGATGAGTATTATCGAGTATCCCATTGCACGACAGCTAAAGAAATGTGGGATGCTTTAGAAATTGCCTATGAGGGTACTACTGAAGTTAAACAGTCCCGTATTAACACACTTAATCAAGAGTTCGAGCTTTTTCGCATGAAACAAGGAGAATCTATCTCTGACATGCAAAAGAGATTCGTTCATCTCATCAATCGTTTGAATGCACTTGGAAAATATGTCTCCAATGAAATAGCCACTAATAAAATTCTGAGATGTCTTAGCAGGGAATGGAAACCTAAAGTAACAGCTATTAAGGAAGCCAACGACCTCACGACGCTTATGATTACAACCTTATTTGGCAAGCTGGAAGAACATCAGCAAGAACTGGAAAGTCTTGAAATATTTAAGAACAAGAGTAAAAAGGAAAAGAATAAAAACAAAGAGAGTGAGAAGAAGCCAATAGCTCTTGTGGCCTCTAGCTCAAAGTCCTCACAAAAAGAGCAAAGTGACAATGATTCAAGTAGTGACGAAGATTCGGATGATGAGGAAATGGGACTTTTTGTTAAGAGATATAATAGATTCATTCGAAAGAATGGAATCAAGCATTCCGACAAAAATCTCATTAAGTTCCGAAGACAATCTACAGAGTCAAAACAGGAAGAGAATAAGAAGCATAGAGTAAAAGGATCTTGCTTTAATTGTGGTAAATCTGGACATTATAAGACAAAATGTCCTATGAGGAAAAAGGATAAAGGAAAAGCTTCACCAAAAAGGTTCAATAAAAAAAGAAGAGCTTATATTGCGTGGGAGAGTGATAGTGACTCATCAAGCTCACAAAGTTCAAATGATAGTGATGAGACAGCAAATCTGTGTCTTATGGCTCACACCAAAAATCAGTCCCACCACAAGAAGAAGATCAACGATAAGAAAGATGAGTGTCTTGCATCCATAGATAGAAGATGGTTTCTAGACAGCGGGTGCTCAAGGCACATGACGGGTGATATATCACTTTTTATAGACTTCAAAGCAAAGAAGAAGGGATATGTTACTTATGGAGACAATAACGAAGGAGCTATACTTGGCAAAGGTAGTGTAGGTAATCCCTCTACCACTACTATTTCTGATGTCCATCTAGTAAAGGGACTTAAACACAATTTGTTAAGTATTAGTCAATTGTGCGACAAGGGTTACAAGGTTTCTTTCACAAAAACTTGCTGCATAATTGAACATACTGAACAGAATATTGTGTTTAAGGGTGTAAGAGTAAACAATATCTATATGCTTGATCTTTTGGATGTATCTTTAACAAGCACTAAGTGTCTAGTTGCCTTGAATGATGATTCTTGGCTTTGGCACAGACGTTTAGCGCATGTTAATTTCGATTTGCTTAATAAGGTTGTATCCAAGGATCTAGTAGTCGGTCTTCCAAAAATAAAATTTTCAAAAGACCACCTATGTGACGCGTGCCAAATGGGAAAACAAACAAGGATCTCTTTTAAGTCCAAAAATGTAATTTCAACTTCACGACCCCTTGAGCTTCTCCATATGGATCTCTTTGGACCTTCTAGGACAAAGAGTCTAGGTGGAAATTATTATGGTTTCGTAACCGTTGATGACTATTCTAGATTTACTTAGACTATATTCCTTCATAGCAAAGATGAAACTTTTTCCGCTTTTAAGAGTTTTGCAAAACTGTCCCAAAATAAAATGAACTCCAAAATAGTTACAATTCGAAGCGATCATGGAGGTGAATTTCAAAACCACCTCTTTGATAAGTACTGTGATAAGTATGGTATTGAGCATAACTTTTCAGCCCCTCGAACTCCACAACAGAATGGCGTTGTGGAGCGCAAAAATCGCGTTTTAGAGGAGTTGGCAAGAACAATGCTAAATGAGGGTGGATTACCAAAATATTTTTGGGCTGATGCAATTAGTACAACCTGTTATGTTTTAAACAGGAAGAAAGCCAAACTTGTCACATCTTCACGTATTCGGTTGTAAGTGTTTTGTTTTGAATAATGGCAAAGAAAAACTTGGGAAGTTTGATGCAAAAGCGGATGAAGGTATCTTTCTTGGATACTCACAATCAAGTAAAGCATATAGAGTGTATAATAAGCGTTTACTTTCTGTTGAAGAATCTGTTCATGTTTCTTTTGATGAGTCTTATCCGAAAAATGTCGGAAAAGGTATTTCTTTTGATGACGCAGGTGTATCTACAGAAGACATACTCAAAGAAGCTGTTTCGGAAATTGATCAGTCCAAAACAGAAGACAATGAGGAGGAGGAAGATACCAGTCATGTAAAAGATAAGGAAGAAGGGCAAGCTGAAGTGAATGACCTTCCACCAGCTTGGAGATCTTCGAAAGACCATCCTATTGACAACATTTTGGGAGATATCTCAAAGGGAGTAATGACTCGTTCTAGGATAAGTAATTTCTGTTCTCACTTCGCTTTTGTTTCTCAAGTAGAACCTAAAAATGCCAAAGAGGCCTTGATTGATGAATTTTGGCTAATGGCCATGCAAGAAGAGCTTAATCAATTTCAAAGAAATGACGTTTGGGAACTTGTTCCTTGTCCGCGAGATCATCATATCATAGGTACTAAATGGGTTTTTAGAAATAAGCTTGATGAAAACGGAGTGATAACTAGGAACAAAGCACGTTTAGTGGCACAAGGGTATAACCAAGAGGAGGGCATAGATTATGAGGAAACTTATGCTCCAGTTGCCCGTCTTGAAGCTATACGTCTCTTGCTTGCTTATGCGTGTTTTAAGAATTTTAAGCTTTACCAAATGGATGTAAAGAGTGCGTTTCTAAACGGTGTTCTAAATGAAGAGGTATACGTCTCACAACCTCCTTGTTTTGAGAATGCTGAATATCCAGATTATGTTTACAAATTAAAACGAGCTTTGTACGGTCTTAAGCAAGCCCCTCGGGTTTGGTATGAAAGACTTAGCAAATTTCTACTTGATCATGGATATTCAAGAGGTAAAGTGGATACCACTCTCTTCATTAAACACAAGGGAAAACACATTCTTTTAGTTCAAGTTTATGTAGACGATATAATTTTTTGTTCAACTAACATACACTTGGTCGAAGAGTTTTCAAAGGTTATGCAGGGTGAATTTGAAATGAGTCTTATGGGGGAGCTAAATTACTTCCTCGGTCTCCAAATAAAGCAGCTTGATGAGGGTACAGCTGTATGTCAAACAAAATACTGCAGAGAGCTGCTCAAGCGCTTTGGAATGAACGATCAAAAATCAATCGACACCCATATGCCTACCAACGGGAATCTAGATAAAGATGAACACGGTAAGAGTGTAGATGTCAAAAGACCTCATTCGTACTTCATAAGGTTACATCAACAGTGGTAATATCATTCCTTTCTATATCTCTTTGGAACTATGTGATTTTTGTATGTTTGAACAAATTCTTTAAAATCGTTTATATGTATTCCTTTGCATATGTTGTTTGAACATTAATGTTTGATTTGTGAATTACTTGAGCATATTTATCATGACATAATTCATATTGCATTGACTTAGGGCTGCTAACAGGTTTCTATACTCAACTGGTATTTAAAAATTAGTTAAAACTTAGTTTAGCATCAGTATGTATCGATGCAACAAGTGCATGTGTCGATACGTTCTAGTTTCCGGTCGATGCATTCGTGCTATGGGTCGATTCATATTGTTTTTATTTCAAAATTTTCAAACTTGTTTCAGTATGTGTCGATGCATCCGTGTTTTGTGTCGACACATAGAACATTTTAAAAACATTTAATTCGTGAAATGGATCGATTCATAACCCCTTGTATCGATGCATACTGATTGTTTTACAATAAATGCATGCTGATTCAGTTCTGGATCGACACATCAGCCAAGTTTATAGGTCTCATTCATTCACTCTAGACTCTCTCTTCCTCTCATACCCAAGCGGCTAACCCTAATCTCCTCAAACATCTTCATCTCCTAAACCCTAATTCACCTCCTATCCCTCATTCATCTTAACTCTTCTTCAATTCATCACCATGCCTCCAAGAACCATTCCTGCCAGACAAAGAGGAAGAAGAAAAGGAAAGGAACCTATTGGCTCTTCTCATCAGTCTCCACCACCCCCAGAAATCCCTCCTAGTGCGCTGACTCTCCTTCATCCTGCCATTGCTGATGAGTTTGAGACTTTTTTCAAGACAAGGTTAGTTATGAAACCACATGTCTTTAATAAAACTGATGCTTCCACTCTGCACCTCAATGATATTGTTGATCTGTTGAATGTACAAAAGCTTGGTACATTTTTGAGCATAAATGATGATTATCATGAGGACTTTATTCGCATCTTTTATGCTGGTCTACAATCTGGTAGAGGTTATATGTTCAAATGTTCTATTGGAACCAGAACTTATACATTTGAAGCTGCTGATTAGGACAAAGTGTTTCAAATCCCTTTTGGGGTGCCTGGAATGAAGAACTGGCATGACCAGAGCTTTGATACTGACTTTAAAATAAAGGAATATGTTGCATCCATTTTAAAACTGGACAAACCTCTGGGTGAGGATGAACCACTCACATCTGGTATGATTACAAGCATACCTAGAATCCTTCACTGGATTGTCTCGCACATTTTGCGTCCAAGATCCGGTGGTCATTCTAGGTTGGATAGACCAGATATTCACCTTGTGTACCTTCTTCAAAATAAGGTTTCATTGAATTGGCCAAACTACTTTGTGAAACGCATATTTCTTATGCGTAACAGTTCGAAGAATATTACACTTGGATATGCTGCTCAGATTATGAGAATCATAAAATACTGGAATATAGCCATACCTTTAGTCCCTCTTATATCTCCCACTTCTGCTCAAGAATTCAACACTGCCACTTTATCTCATATGGGATACCGGTGGGATAAGGAGCGTAAATGTTTTTACTTTTTGGAAAGGGGATCCAAAACAAGGGTGTATAACTTTGATGTGCCTTCTGAACAAGTTTTCATGACTGAAGACCAAATGGATGAAGAAATGAATGATGTCAACGACGAGAATCAGCCTGAAGCAAATGATAATGCTGGTTGGGGTGATTGGGTGCCACAAAGGTGGTCTCCAGCAAATTATGAACCAACTCCAACTGTTCCTCCATTCTCTGGTGCTGCTTCTTCTTCAACAGCTCCTGCATATTTGCCTCAAATGTTTCAGCAAATGGAGCTTGCCAATCAAGCCCGTCATGAACAGGCGCTTGCTTGGCATAATCAACAAAATGAGTGGCATAAAGAGCATCGTGAGTGGCATGATGAGCACACACGGATGTATCATAATCAGCATTCTTGGCACATGGACTTGGTAAAATGGCATCAAGTTTTTTACAATGAAATGTCTGGTTTTATGGACGATTGTCGTGCCAATCCTGGTATCATGGATAGGTTCAGAAGCGTTGAAGTTGAGAACAGGTTCAGGCAATATAGTTTCATGGGCCATAATCCTGATGAGATGCCTCCTCCGCCGCCTCCACCAAGTTTCAGAGATCCTGATAGAGCTGATGAGGAGTCCTGTGGAGGCCATAACCCTTTTTAAGCCATCATCATGTCATTTCATTGCATTTCATTTCATAATCATGTTGCTTAAGTTTCTTTGTTATATTGTTCAAACTTTGTATGTTTTGGTAGTTCTTATGTAATTCTAAGCACTTTGTTATACAGTTCAATGCTTATTTCTTTGTCCTTTCCTTGTCATTCTTTGTGAGTGATTATTTTATGTTAAGCTTCTTTCTTTGTGATTGTTAGCTTCAATATCAATTTTGCTGTTTAGTGCTACATCATTCTAGCCTTGTGACTCTTTACACAGATTGTCTTTTTCTTCTTTTTGATGTTGACAAAGGGGGAGAAGAAAGAAAACTAGATGTTGACAGCCATGCACAAACTCAGGGGGAGTGTTCTATCACACATCTTGCAAATTTGCCATCATCAAAAAGGGGGAGTTTGTGAGCAATCGTTTAAGTTTTGTATGATAGAAAATTGTGTGATAAATGCATATATAAATGCCTATGTGTTTGATGTGCATGTTATAAGATTAGTATGCATGTTTAGTATGCATGTTACAATTGATACATATCTTTATTGAAGTCATAAAAACAATTTTCCTTATGTATGTATCGATCCATGTCTGTCTTGCATCGACACATTCCTCTGTTAAAATCACAAAAACGTGTTTGCTTCAGTATGGATTGATCCATACGAGTTTTTGCATCGATACATGCTTCCTTGTTGTTAAGCCATGTATCGATTCATACGAAGTTTGCATTGATACATGCTTATTTGATGATTCTGAAAATTATACTATGTATCGATCCATTCGTATTATGTATCGATGCATGATTGAATTTACTTTCTGAAAATTAAACAAAGTTACAGTATGCATCGATGCATATATCTGTGTGTCGACTCATGTATGTTATACAACTACCATGTATCGACTCATACGAGTTTCGTATCGATACATAAAGCTGTTTCTTTTTTTCTAACCGTTTCTGTTTCACATATAAAGAGGTTTTGACAGTTCAGTTAAGGGTAGGGAATTCGTTAGTGTGAAAATTGAGTAATCACAGCAAAAGCAAGTTTGGTGAGCATCAATTTTGTGAGCAGTTTTAGAGACCTGAAAGATACTTTATCTTCATCATCTTCTCAATCACTTTAATTCAAGAACATCAACACATAATCATTCTTGTTCATCGGATTAAAGGATCATCGAGATAACGTTCAGTGGTACGATCAAGGATCTAGCTGAGTTGAAGATTCAAAGGGGGTTTCGAGGAAAAACCATCTGGTTTGTCCTTCAAGAACTGGTGTGTTCTTGAGGGTTTGTTAGTCACGTTTGCAGAACATATTCAGCCGCAGCGTAGGGTTTGGAAATTTGGTAATTTCGCAAACAGGTCGTGGAACCGGTGAATTGTTTGTAATTCTTGCAGGGGAAATTCTTGATTAAGCTCAGATCAAGTGAAGGTTCATACAAGAGAAAGATCTCGGGGTTTAGATTTCTGGCTTTGTATTGTAACCTTGTAAACAACGAATTTAGCATTATTGATATAACAGGTCTCAATTTCAGTTTGAAATTGAGAGGGAGACGTACCCACACGCGAGGACGAAAGTGGGGAACTTCCTTACCAAATCTCTGCGTATTGTATTCTGTCCTTATCTCTCTTTACGTTTTCAACAATTTTGTGATTCATTTGGTGTATTGTGTCTTAACGTTTTATGATACAATAGTGGTAAGAAAAATTTTATCAAATCACCATTATTGTTAATCATTGAACACTCACACGCCAAGTGTTTGACAAAACTGTCAGCTGAGTTTTTTGTCAATTGGAAATAGTATTTGTATGATAAGTGCATTTGATTCGATCCTAATCTGGTGTTAATAAATCTTTGTCATCCTAATATAAATCCAGCATTAATTCGTGTGTCCGGTTTTCTAGTAGCTGGTCCAGAATAGACGGAAGTCGATTCGGGATTGTAATTTTCCGCTAACTTTCAAAAACTCTGATAAGTATTTTTAAATCCTTGATTTTCAAGGAGGTGATCTATTCACCCCCCTCTCGATCACTAGCCACACCGTTTAACAAAGGTGATAGTGAGTAGGGATGTTCGAATAAACGAAGCGAGCAAGTGGGACTGGAACAGTTCGACGGAGGTTATTGTCGAAGCTGGATCAGTCGCTATACCAACAAGCATTTCGACAGAACCTGAAGATTCTAAAAATGAAGATGAACTTCAACAACCCAGAATGCGAAGTCTACAAGATTTGTATGATTCGACAAGTGAGGTACATCTTGTATGTCTTTTGGCAGATGCTGAAAATATCAATTTTGAAGAAGCATTGAGAGACAAGAAGTGGAAAACTGCCATGGACGAAGAAATTAAGGCGATTAATCACAACAACACATGGGAGCTGGTCGAATTACCAAAAGGAAGTCAACCCATTGGTGTGAAGTGGGTATTCAAGAAAAAGATGAATGTTGAAGGCGAAGTGGAACGATATAAGGCATGACTTGTTGCAAAGGGATATAAGCAGAAGGCAGGAATCGACTATGACGAAATATTTGCTCCCGTTGCAAGAATGGAGACAATTCGACTACTCATTTCACAAGCTGCTCAATTCAAATGGCCAATATTTCAAATGGATGTCAAATCAGCATTTTTGAATGGTGTGCTCGAAGAAGAAGTCTATGTCGAACAACCACCAGGGTATATGAAAGCTGGAGAAGAGAAGAAGGTGTTGAAATTGAAGAAAGCACTTTATGGGCTGAAGCAAGCACCACGGACATGGTATACACGTATCGACACATATTTTAAGGAGAATGGGTTCAAGCAATGTCCTTATGAGCATGCCCTTTATGTAAAGAAGAATGGAGGTAATATGTTACTTGTTGCTCTTTATGTTGATGATCTCATCTTTATGGGTAGTAATGATCAGATGATAGAAGAGTTCAAGGGCACAATGACACGAGAATTTGAGATGACAGACTTAGGTCTGATGAGATTTTTTCTTGGTCTGGAGGTTCGACAAGAAGAAACAGGAATTTTTATTTCACAAGAAAAATATGCAAAAGAAGTCTTGAAGAAATATAAGATGGAAAGCTGTAATCCAATTTCGACGCCAATGGAACCAGGTGCCAAGCTGTCGAAATTTGATGGGGGAGATCGTGTCGAAACAAGTAAATTTCGAAGCTTGGTAGGAAGTCTTCGTTATCTCACATGCACAAGGCCAGACAGTTCGCTAAGTGTCGGAATTGTAAGTCGATTCATGGATGAACCAGTCTATTCACATTGGAAGGCATTGAAAATAATCCTTCGATACATCCAAGGAACTGTGTCACTTGGAATGTTTTATTCAAAAGCAGAAGATTACAGGTTGACTGGTTATTCCGACAGGGATTGGTGCGGTGATATTGATGATCGAAAGAGCACGTCTGGATATGTGTTCTTTATGGGAAATACTGCTTTTACTTGGCTCTCCAAGAAGCAACCAATAGTAACGCTTTCGACATGTGAAGCTGAATATGTGGCAGCATCTTGGTGCTTTTGTCATGCAATATGGCTTAGAAGATTGTTGAGTAAGATGGAGTTAAAACAGGAAGGTGCAACCGTGATACACGTGGACAACAAATCAGTAATTGAGCTAGCAAAGAATCCAGTGAATCATGAAAGAAGCAAACACATTGATGTTCGATTTCATTTCATTCGAGAACACGTGAAGGAAGGAAGTGTCGAATTGAAACATGTGGCAAGCAAAGACCAAGCAGCTGATATCCTTACAAAACCATTGTCGAAAGAGTTTTTCGACAGAGGCAAGAAGATGATAGGCTTGATGGATGGGAAAAACATTTAAGTTTACAGGGGAGTTTTGTTGAATAAACTTTAATGTTTTGTTTAATGGAGATGTAGTTGGAAAGCCAAAAGGTTTAGTGGGTCTTTAATTTAGAGTTAGTGGTAAGATCAAGAGTTAGTGGACTATTATTAGTATTTATTGTTTTATTGGAATAGTAGAAAACTTGAGCCTATATAAAGGGGCCAAGACTGTATCTTTGCAATTTGTACAGAACAACTCAATATATAGAAAAGTACTGCTTCTGTCATCAATTTCTAGTAGGCAATCCTCGTTGTCTTCATGGTAATATCATTATGTAACACCTTTTTTACCTTGATAAACCAGCATATGATATATCATGTTTTCACAATCAACCTCCTATTCAATGGTTAACAAGTTCTAATCACCGACTTCCAACTCTAATGCAACGAGAGTTTTAAAAAGATCTCCCTCAGCCACTTCAAGAATAACTTCACGTGTTTCTTTCACATTGTGATTTCCCTCGTTAGAAAACAATGATTTAGCCTTGCTATAGTCTTCAAATTGTACATATTTCTTAACCAAATAGAACATTTTATCTAGAACCTATATCACCTCTGGCAAAAATATGTTCTTCTTGTACCAGTCTTGGATTTTAGTAATGAGTTATAGAGTTTGATTCATCTTGTATATAGGTTGGATTATCTGATATCCCATCTTTCGCATTCTGGTAAGGATGCATACTTAAGGTGTTTCAGGCTTGAAATTTTACGGTTCTTTGGTTCATCAATTCCAATTTGTCTTTGACAATGATCCTAAGCAAATAAAGTCATTCATATATGGTAACTATGGATACCCTTCTTTCTCCTTTAGGCACATGAATTTTCTAAATTATGGTTAAGGACAATTGCTTGACCTTTCCCCTCAGTGATGACGTATGAATCATTAAATAACATAAAACTTTGCATGACAACAATTAATTTCACTAGGATTTGAGTGAGTTTTCTAATCGTATGTGAATTGCCAATTTTATAGCTACCAGGCATTGTGACCAATGTAGTGGGCAACCACTTGATCATGGATGCCTCATCCATATACATATCTCCTAGTAGGGGTTTAGCTTACCTGATTTTAGGTTGTCATATTTGCTTCATCCTCTTCTTATTCCTCCCATCCATCTTGAACCAAGTAGGTTGTGAAAAAGATATCATGGTTATATTCATACTTAGGAAAAGTTTGGTATCAACGACCATCTTCGTCGCGTCTTTATTAGCCAACTTAAAACTGACTTCTTGATGAAGTTTTTAATGGCCATTTGGAAAATAACACAGTTAGTCGTTGTATGGTTGTAGGAGTTGTGCTATATGAAATACTTCTTGCCTTTGATTTCATCGATTGAAAAAATCTTATGACATCTAATAGTTGAATATGCTTATTTTAAATAGATAATCAAATATTGTGTTCTTTTTTGTAATATTAAAGGCGTTTTTTTATTATATCTTTTAACGAATTAGTTCCGTTCCCTTTAATATTCTTTTGAACAGGGAAAAATATAGTTTCTTTTTTAGGATCTCAATTTCTAGGATATTTGTTTAGACATCGATTAACATATCATTGTCAAGTTCCTCAATATAAATAATGGAGAACACGCATGGTGTAACACCCCTGTTTTAATGGTGTAACATCTCACTCTAGTGTTGAGTAGGACTTCGGTCTAGTGACGAGTAGGACTTCTGTTCAAGTGACGAGTTGGATGTTTTAGTAACACACCTTTGAATATCCAATTTATGGGTGTCATGTGCATGGGAGTAGAGGATATGAATACATTGCATACATAATTGCATCTGCTGATTGATTTATGTTGTTGTAGTATCCTTGCTATTTTATGCACTATTAACATATGTAAATGTATTCTCACCCCTTTCTGTTTTTTGTGTTGCCCTATATGCCTGTTTTGCATATACTAAGATAGAGATAGAAGAGCATCAGTTGTTGTTTGTTTTGTAGGATGACATAGTTATCCTTCTTCATTGTTTATCATTCTGTGTTGTTTAGTTTTCTGCGTGTCGCTCTGATAGTGTAACATTGGGTTAAGAATACCTTATTGTGTTTTTTTACGAGTTGTTGAATTAACTATTTTATGATTAAATGAAGTGGTTTTTTATTTATGAGACAATTGGAGTTGTGTTGAAGGTTATTTTCTTCTGCTATTTTGATTTGAGAATGTTATATTGAGAAATGTAACAACCATTGTATTTTATAATTTTGCATTATTTATAAATTATGTGTCCGAGGTTTAACGTGTTACACATGGGCATATTCCTCGGTAAGCAGACTATGTCTTCTTTTCTTGTATGAATGGCTCGGTGTATGTTGGAAGCTAGTTTGTTTATAACGTGAAAACATGTCAATCCATTTTTTCTTTTAGCCATGGGTTCATATTGATGATTTTTGTTGATGGAGGTTAAACGCCAAGTAACTTGACTATGCATTTTCCAAAATTCTTTCTAAACCTCTCTAAGAAGGCAGTTTTCGATTCATCCACGTGTTGTCTTAAGTTCATCAGATCTTCTATTGTATCCTTATACTAATCTAGTATAACTTGTCATGAAAACACTTCTCCATGTTTACCCAAGTTTATATTGAGGTTAGGGAGAGAAGAATACCACAAAAATATTGCTTCTATAAACGAATAAAGGGAATAAACATAATATATGGAACTCATTTTGGTTTCCCTCACACATTGTATGACAAAACTTCTAATATGAACCATAATCAACATTCCACATTCCTAAAATAAGGTAGAAGAGTTCAAAGTCTTGTAACTTATGGAAAGTGGAACCATCCTAATTTCAAGTCACTCAAGAAAAAGCTTCCTATAAATAGGCATACCCACAAGCTTAGGTAAAATCCCAAAATACATCTTGGTTGTATCGGGTTTAAGGTGGGGATCCAACATCTTTTGTCCTGGAGGTCTAGCTAATTTGTAGTTGGCTAGAGCAACATATTATCTCTAGGAATTTAGAAAGCTTGTTGAAATTGAACATGAGGTGGGATATTCTCTTATGGATTATTTTGGTTCACTTCCACATTGTTTCGCATGGGAGTTTTGAACACCACAAAAGTGTTACATTTATAAAGTGCATTTACGATCAAAGGAAGTTCACAATGTAACCAATAGTTGGTTGAGCATCCCTTAAACCATTAAGGGTGGCAGGAGTACATCAAGTTGTGGCATATATATTATAGGATTAGTCAATGCATGTGGAAATTTTTGCCATGATTGCTAAAATGGATAGTCTTTAGCCAGTCTTTTAATTTTTGCTAGTGAGTTGAAGGCGTATCCTCCAACGTAAAATATGTTGTTTGCTTACATAATACTGCCATAAGGGGATACTTGTGGCATACTAACTGACCATATTTCTTCAATTGGCCTCTTTGACACACACACACAAACACACACACACACACACACACACACACACACACACACATATATATATATATATATAGGAAACATATCATATGAGAATGTCATTTTTATGTGAGAACATGAGAATGAATCTGAACCATTAGATTTTAAAATTAATGGTGGAGATTATATGTCAGTTTTTTTCTCTCTCCTCCATCATTTATTTTAATAATGGAAGAGAGAGAAAAACAAAAACCACACATAATCTCTACCATTTATTTTAAAATCTAATGATTCAGATTCATTCTCATGTTCTTACCTAAAAATGACATTCTCACAGGATATGAACTCATATATATATATATATATATATATATATATATATATATATATATATATATATATATATTAGTCCAAATTAAAGATTAGTTTGATCATACACATCATTTTCCATTAGACGCTCTGATAGTTAGCCATGGAAAAAGTATTAAACTAAGAATAACAAGTAGTAAAAGTTACACTTCGCATACAAATTATTTAAAATTGGGAACCCCCTACTGTTGTATTGATGGTATGTATTTTGGTAACAATGGGAATTGAATCGTTTATCCTTCAACTCTCTCGCTTGGTGGACTTCAATATGAACCATAGGCCATACATTGTCAAAAGTTGTTTAAGGATTTTATACACAATGTCATATATTTCAAAATCTAACAAAAGATGTTGTCATTACCATTAATTCCTCAGGTAAAGAAATTGTCGCAACTCCAAAACCAGTTGAAAGATATTAAATAACAGAAAAATATGATGGGCTTTATTTGTTTATCTGTTTTGGGCCCATCCTACTTTGTATATATTAAATGGCCTTTTTGGGCAATGTAAGAAATTCAGTTTTTGCTTCTGCATCCACATTTCATCTTTGTCGCCTTTAGCTTTTCTTTTTCAATGGAAACACCACCATTGTGGTTGTAATATGGTATCAGAGCCTGGTTTGAGGAGGGTTCCATTGATGAATGCGATCTTGTTCTTGGAGGTTAAAGCTCTGCGCATGGACCTGTGGGTTATGGGCCCACCACGCTTGGTTTGAGGAGGGTTCCATTGATGAACGCGATCTTGTTCTTGGAGATTAAAGCTCAAGGTTTTAAGCAAACACAAGGTATTGATTTCTTTTCTACTTTCTCTCCTGTTGCCGAGCTAACATCTGTCAGGTTACTTCTTTCTCTTGCCTCTTCTATGAACTTACACTTACATCAGTTAGATGTGCACAATGCCTTCTTACATGGCGATTTGTATGAGGAGGTTTACATGAATTTACCTAAAGGAATGACAGCCACTAATCCAAATCAAGTTTGTAAACTTCTCAAATTAATATATGGATTGAAACAATCCAGCAAACAATGGTTTGAGAAGTTATCCACTGTTTTAACCAATCATAAGTTTAAACAATGCTCTTCTGACCATTCTTTATTTATACAACACAATCCTACATCCTTTACTTGCATTTTAATTTATGTTGATGACCTTTTAATTGCAGGCAATAATTTGCAGCACATTGATAACACAAAGGCCATGCTCCATCATCATTTTCGCATCAAGGACTTAGGAACTTTGAAGTACTTCTTGGGACTGGATGTTGCACGAAATTCATCAGGAATCAACATATGTCAGCGAAAATACACCTTGGATTTACTTACAAACACTGGTTTACTAGGCTGCAAACCAGCTTCTACTCCTATGGCTCGTGATACCCGTCTTCAATCAAATGATGGACCTCTTATGCAAGATCCTACCAAGTTTCGTAGATTGGTTGGTCAGCTCATCTACCTTCTCAACACAAGACCTGACATCTCCCACTCGGTTCAACAGTTAAGCCAACACATGAGCAATCCCACGGACACTCACTACAATGCTGCACTCTGTGTTCTTCGTTATCTCAAGTCCTCACCCGGTCAAGGCCTATTCTTCCCCTGCAATTCCTCTCTGCAACTTAAAGCTTTCTCCGACTCGGATTGGGCAACTTGTCCAGAAACTAGAAAATCTATCACCGGATTCTGCATCTACCTTGGCGATTCCCTTATTTCCTGGAAGTCGAAGAAACAACCGACCGTCTCCCGTAGCTCCACTGAAGCGGAATACCGCTCCATGGCGTCCACGGTTTGTGAGCTCCAATGGCTTACTACCATTCTGACTGAACTGCACATACCTTTTAAACAGCCTGCCCTCCTCTACTGTGACAATGCCTCAGCAAGACACATTGCTAGTAACTCCTTTTTTCATGAAAGGACTAAACACCTCGACCTCGATTGCCACATTGTTCGTGAAAAGCTTCAACAACGATTGTTTCATCTCCTTCCCATTACTTCTGCACAACAACTGGCTGATGTTTTTACCAAACCGTTAGATGCTACTCCTTTTCATTCCAACATTATTAAGTTTGGGCTTCATTCTATTTACCCCCAAGCTTATGGGGGGGGGGGGGGGGGTATTAGATAACAGAAAAATATGATGGGCTTTATTTGTTTATCTGTTTTGGGCCCATCCTACTTTGTATATATTAAATGGCCTTTTTGGGCAATGTAAGAAATTCAGTTTTTGCTTCTGCATCCACATTTCATCTTTGTCGCCTTTAACGTTTCTTTTTCAATGGAAACACCACCATTGTGGTTGTAATAAAAGAGGCACAATTATTGGTATTCTCGTTGATTATGAAGGTTCGTTAAGTCTTTGTTGGCCTGACCACCTAGTCGATAATGGTGATGGTGTATCCATAATGATACGAATTTTTCAAAATCACAAGTGCATACATAAAACATGTTTATGCTTTTGTGATGGGGAATTTTTGTGGTATTAGTTGTAGTGTCTCGCCTAGTGTGTAAAATTTGTTGTCAAAATGTAAAAATTTAGCTAAGATTCGGTTGATAACTCTCAAGAGTGATTCCTTTTTCTTAAAATAATTACGTTAATTGAATAATTTTTCTCCTTAGTTGTGGGTTCTTTAACTACTCCAAAAAGGATAAAGTGAATAAAGAAAAATAAAAAGGATAAAGTGAATAAAATAACTTGTTCGATTGATTTTATATTTAAAATAATTTATAAAGTGTGTGATTTGGTGATAAAACTATTCTACTAGCCATTACATTGTGGCGTAAAGAAAATATTGTCTAATTCAGTTGTTTATGTGAGTAGTGGGTGAATGCTCTCTCCATTTCAAAATATGTGGCACTTCATGTTCGATTTCTATTTTATGCATATCAACATGTTATGTTGACCCTTTCTATGTGTGTGTGATTTCCCCAACTTGTGGTTCCACAACCTTCGTCATCTTCTCTTATAAAGTCTAATTATTTAATCTTGCTATATTTTCTACTATGTCTATAATCTTGGCAGTCAAGATAGATCACATTAACTTTGAGAAGAATTCAACTAACTCGCATTCAATTGTATATGTACTCACTCACCTGACCTTCCCTCGGTAGACAAAACTCCAATTAACCCTCAAAATATATGTATATCGTTTTCGACCATAGTTTTATCATTTTAAATATAAACAACTTTATAATATCACTTCACAAAAATGTACTATCATAACCTAATTTAGTGTTGTATTATATTTAATAATTAATACCATTTATTTAATCAAGTGCTATAAAGATTTTATTAGTATCTATCATAACCAAAAAACAAAGAGAATTTTATTTTTCTTTTATTATTTAATAATTTTTTTATTCAATAATTTACCTTTATTAAAAATGAAGATGGACGAATCATAATTTTTTACCCAATTAACCCACATTTTTAAATTTATTCTCAAAATAACCCAGGTTTAAAAAAAAAATCCAATTTATCCCACTTTCAATAAAAAAATGAAACAAAGTGGTGGCGCCAGGTGAATTGTCGACTTCACTTACTTTTCAAATGGCGGCGCCAATTGGATTTGTGACTAAATATGGTGTTGACAACCTAATTGGCATTAGTGTATACCTTTTCAAAGGTGGGGCCAATTCATCAAGCGTCAGTCTGTATTGTGTTTTTAGTATAAATAGAGGTGTCTCCTACCATTTACTTCACTTCACACCTCATTTCAAATTTTTCTTTTATTTTCTTCACTAGCTTTATCATGGTTGACAAAAGTTATGGGCATGTATGTTATTCAGCAACGAAACCTTCGATGAAAATGCTTTTTTGGAATATCCAAAGTTTCGAGCATCTTGAAAGGATTTTGAAAAGTTTGTTAGACGAAGATGAAGGTGAGAAAAAAATACACAAGAAAGGGGGTTGAATTGTATATACCAAAAATTCGTTTCAATTCTGATAATAGAACTTCAGAATCTGAACCACGTTTAGAGTCTGATATCAGAACAAGTTACAGCAGCGGAAATAAAGTGATCAGGAGTAAAAGAAAGCAACACATAAAGATTATCTTAGTTCCTTTCCTCAAATGAGAGTAGTCCAATCCTCTTGCCTCAACAAGAGTTTTCACTATAACCAAACAAATTACACTTTACTCAAACACACTTGCAAGAGACTTCAATGCTCAATCAACCCAGAAAGAGACTTTTGCTCAAGCAACCTTGTAACGGACTTCTGCTCAATCAATTTAGAAAGAGATTTCACTGCTCAAGTACACAGACAAGAGACTTCAATGCTCAAGCACGCAGGCAAGAAACTTCATCTACTTTAAATAAATAGTTTAGTAGAAAAGATAACTACTATACTTTGATACACAATCAAAAGTATAACAGTTGTGTAACAATTGCAAAGGTTCTTAACCTCTTAAGATCTCTAAGATATACAAAGATAAGAAATCTTAAGATCTTATGCAATAACAGTTACAAAAGTAACAGCTCAGAGTCATGCTCAAGATCTTATAATGTGTTATGTTGTTGTTACCTTCCTTCAAATCTTCAGCATCCTTTTATAGAGGTAGAGAAAGAGTCGTTGGAGGGTTAACATAACAACAAACTTAGTGAAGAAGCATGCCAAGAGAGATGTTGGAGAATGCATCTGGTTAGAAGTGTTGTTCACATTGTTCACAACACCTTTCAAAGTACTAGGTATCTACCAAAAGGTAGAACAGACTGAAGATGTTGCATCACCATTCCTTGAGCCATACAAAACAAACCCTAGTTGACTTTTTCCATAAATCTGGTGCTTTGACAAGACTGGTCTGCTTTTGGTACATGGTGTAACACCCCCAAAATTTGCCCTTTGATTTTCTAACCTTATCTGGCTTTCGCTTCGCATCCATACGCTTCTCCATTAGGTCATGCATTTAGCATACCATTCATTGCATTTTGCATAGCACAATTATTTGGTCACGGTTCGGTAATAGTGGATGTAATCGGTTTAAGCGGATTTTCAAGGTGGATTTTATTTGGTAATTATTCGGGTTTATTTTCCATATTGGTGCAGATCATCTCTTTATTCGAGATTCATGGCTAGTTGAGAGATTTGAAGGATTGTCACTTAATTGAGAAGTGTTTATTTCCAACATAAAATCACTTCCCGAAGGCACCTAAAATCATGGGTTAAGTCGCAAAAATTCAAGGAAAATGTGGTAGGAAAATCAAGGTAAAAGCATTTAAATTCAAGTTATTTCAAGTGATATTTCAAGTGACCATTAGTCTTACATTGAGACTTGGTACTTATGCTAAAATCCAACATGTCTTGTCTCTAACTTCCCTTAACTACCTATTTGCCCCCAAACCCATGCATTTACCTGTTTGCCCTTAAACTAATTAACTAACTCTAACTTCCTTAGATCTCACAAACTAACACAAAATCAAACTAATTTTTACTAAACTTTAACCATTGATGATAATCGATCTAACAGCTAAGATTGGTGATCCGCAACTAACATTTAAATTAGTTTTTAACCATTGATAAACTGGTGACTTGGATCATGATCTAACGAACCTCAATTAACCAAAAAATCTATAAAAACCTTCTTTTTTCCAATTTTTGGGGTTAGCCACTATGAACCATTTTTAATCATTTTTTCTCTCATTTTGCTTCTAACCAATTTCAACACTTTTCCACCATTTTTCATCTCCTTCACAAAAGTTCATCTTCATCACCATTTAGGATTTCACATTTGAAATCCTAAACTTGGTGGAACTTAACCACAATCAATTTCTATAATCATCATTTAAGTGGATTCAAGGATATTCAACACTCAATTTTCATCATATTCAAGATTCAAGGATTCATCAATTTTCTATTATTTTCCAATTCTCTACTTTTATCATCTATCTTCATCTTATCATCAAGCAAAAGATTAATCGGAAGCATAATAAAGGATTATCTCTTGAAGTTTTCTGGGTTTCACTTCTATTCAATAAAATTTCAACACGTACCGGAGCAAATCTCGGCTCCGTCGGTAAGCCTTGAACTTTCACCACTTCCATGTCATTGCCATGAATCTTCTTGTGTGTTTGATCTTATTAATTGCATGTGGTAGAGCCATTAAATTATGCTACTGTTTTGAAATTGATTATTGAAATAATCACTTATTTTAACATAAACTTAAAAATAGTGATTTCTAATTTTTAACGGTTAATTACCTATGAATATGTCATCCAAACCAGTTTTTCGTACCGATCGTGAAAATATAATTAGTTTTTCGTTTCGGTGCATAGTTTAGTCGAGCCGACATATTCTTTAATCGAATTTTCGCCCACTATACTATCACTACTATATGATTACTATACGGTACTGTTGTGTTTTTGTTACTAGCGTTATGTCATATTGATATTTTTGATCACTTCCATTATATTCAATCATTAATTAATAATTGTTACTTGGTAATGTGAAATTTTTTTTAATATAACTTGTTTTTTCAAAAAAATTACTAAAAAAAACCAATTTTTCAAAATTTTTTCCAAAGTGGCATAGTTTTGGAGACCACCATTAGGGTGGCGCCATATGGGATGGCGCCTCAGTTAGAGGCCATGAGCCATCTCATATGGCGCCTTAGTACAAATGCCTTTTTCCCAAATTCAACTGAGTGTCGTCATCCCAGATGGCGCCTCAGTTGAAACCCTTTTCTTTTTTTTTTAAATGTTTCAAAAAAAAATTATTTTTTTAAATTTGGTGTGATGCCCTAGACTGATAATCTGCATACCTATACCCTGCGTCTACTATTCATTCGCATGCCCTAGACTGATAAATCTGCATACCTATACCCTGCGTCTACTATTCATTCACATGCCTCTGTAGCATTGTTTTTGTTTCAGGCCATTGTTGACATGACAATACAAGCATGCCTTACTGCACAAGTCAGGCTACAAAGACCAAGATGCATGCAAGGAATCTCATGAATGACTACACATGGCAGACTGCAAAGACTAAGAAGCATGCAAGAGAACACATGGCAGATTATAAAGACCAAGAAATGCATGCATACTCATGTGACTCCCCCTCTACACCATTATAAAAACCATCTCAGCATCTCACAATTTCCATCTCATCCCAAACTCTTCTTCTTCTTCTCTTATTTTCTGTTCAAACCACAAAAACTTTGCATCCATTCCCTCATCTCACAACCAGTTACGAAAATGTCTTTACTCACGATGGGAGACAACCACCGAGGAACGCTGGAAAACGTTGAAGCATACGTAAGTTTTCCTGTATTATTTTGTTTTACAATATTAAACCTTGATGTATTTTATTGTGTTAGTAATGTTGCTGGTTTTTTTTGTTCAGGATGTTTCAAGGTTCCGTTGCCGTGGACACGTATACTTCCCTCACGACCCTTTCACTGAACCATATCTAACAAGATGTGGATTTGGAGAAGTGATTAAAATCCCATCATACCATGCAGACCCAAAGTTCATTCTGTCCTTGCTAGAAAGATGGAGGCCAGAGACCCACACATTTCACCTTCCTTTTGGTGAATGCACGGTCACCCTCCAAGACGTGTATATGTTATTGGGCCTCCGCATAGATGGCAGGGCCGTCAACGGCCCCGTAAATATAAATAGCCAAGTATGCTAGGATTTGTTAGGCACGTCCCTAGAGATTGAAGAAATTGAGCCTTCACCCGATGGTAAACCAAGGGGGCAAGGTATTAACTTAAAACGCCTTAGGCAACACCATGACTCCATCGTATTAGACAAGGATTCTCTCCCCTTACACATATTACAAAAAATAGATGTTATTTGTTGCTATTGTTCGGTCGTTTTTTGTTTTCAGAAAGCACTGGAAACACTGTAAATTTAATGTATCTCCCGTTGCTCTTTAACATTAACAGTGTCCACGAATATAGTTAGGGTTCAGCTGTCCTGGCCCATCTGTATAGTGCACTTTGTAAAAATGCCAAAAAAAATGCATGTACATTTTATGGTTGCGCCTATCTCCTTCAGGCGTGGGGTTGGTCGAGAATGCCAACACTTGCTCCAATGAACCGGAACCCATTCACATTTCCCTACGCATTAAGGTAAGCTTTTACACCTCTCTGCGCCGATGTCCTATATTGAAATGTTTAGTTGTAACTAATTCATATTCTAACTACATTTTCAGGTGGGTAGTTCCGGGAATGAGCTACGAACGCAATCCTAGGAATGCCATCACGGTCTACCGCAACCTGCTAGACCACATTGGCCTTGACGACGTATAGTTTCCTACAACTTCCATACATATTTCTAACATTTTGTATAGTTACTCATTAAATAATTTTTGCTTGTAGTTTGTCTGGAGGCCTTACGACGATCTCGACCACCAGCCCAACGTAAATGATGTTGTTGTGTGGACGTCTAAAACACCAATAATAAAGTTCACAACCGTTGAGATGCACCACAGCGACCGAGTGAAACTACAATTCGGTATGCATCAGGACATTCCGGTGGATCCTACCAATTTGGGAAAGTGGCACCTGCGCAGAGTCGACACGCAGTGGAAGGATGGTGCGTGGACCAACTTTGCAGCAGAGTTGTGTCTCCAGTGGGAGATGCGACACCAACTGGTTTTAACAGACCCCGTTGTCCAACCTGCTCGACCAACAGACCTATATATGACCTGGTTTAGGTCTGTTACCACACCACAACCTTTCCTCTCTCAGCCGACTTATCTGGTTGACCCCCGCCAACGTGCGTCTTCCTCCCAGCAATATGCCCAACATCATTCACCAACCTCTCCACCACAACAACAAAACCCTTACTACAGCCCTGACGATATGGAACCAACCCAACCCCCGCATACAAATTACATAAACATGGGCATGCACCTGGATTATGGAAGTGCTGTCGGCGGGAACCCCCCTGGCTATTGGGGTCAGATGCTGCAGAATTTGTCTAATGCACCGGGGTCATCATCTGATGCACCAGGGCCATCTAAAAAAACACAGAGACCAGTCACGCCTCAACAACCACGTGGTGCTAGACAAAGACGTCAAACAAGAGCCTATGACTGTGGGACTGGTGGTCGTTTAAATAGGCACAATCATTGATTGTTTTTTGTATCAAACTATTATACTATTGTACTAAATATTTTAAAAAAATTAATGTCATTTTTTTTTTATTTTCTAATCTTAAATTAAAAAAAAAAGGATACACTAAGGCGCCATCTGGGATGACGCCACCCTTAAAAAAATTGAAAAAAAAAATTAGGGCATTGATTTGTACTGAGTCGCCATATGAGATGCCTCATGACCTCTAACTGAGGCGCCATCCCATATGGCGCCACCCTAATGGAGTCTCCAAAACTATGCCACTTTGGAAAAAAATTTTGAAAAATTGATTTTTTTAGTAATTTTTTTGAAAAAACAAGTTATATTAAAAACAAATTCTTGTAATGTACTAAACATATAGATTCATACCATTTCTAACCGGCTATGTATTAAAGTATCCATGTTTCTATCACCTCCATTAATTAATAAAAGTTACTTGGTAAAACATGATAATCAAAGTATATTTATCTTATTGTGCGTCTAAGATAGACTCAATGGATTAAAAGAAACTGCATGCCGTAGCCGCACACGTTCATTTTCCTGGTTCAGTCCACTAGCTTTAGTTTTGATCCTTTAATTTATTCAGTTTAGAAAGTTCATACAATAATATTCATTAGTGAATTTCAGTTTAGAAAATATATACAGTAAGTCATTAGCTTAGTTAATTAGTTCACTTTAGTTTAGAAATTAGAATTTCACTTAGTTTAATTAGAAATTAACTCATTTTGTTTAATTAGAAATTACCTCATTTTGCTTAGAAAATCAATTCATTAGCTTAGTTAGAAAATTAACTCACTTAGTTTAATTAGAAATTAACTCATTTTGTTTAATTAGAAATTACCTCATTTTACTTAGAAAACTAATTCATTAGTTTAGTTTAGAAATTAGAATTTAATCTTAGTTTAGAGTGATTTTGGTCTTTGATTAATTCATAACCTTGATTAAGCTTTGTTTAGTTTTGATTTTAGATTTAGAATTAAATATTAATTTCGAATTAGTCCAATTATTTTAGAATTAGTTTTAATATTAGAAGTAATCTAGATCTTGATTTTAACTTGAGTTGTTAATTAGATATTAATCTTGATTTTAATTAGATATCATTAGGAGTTAATCTTGAATTAAATTTTGACTAGAATTCCCCTCAATTTTGATGCTAACCTTGATTAATCTTCTTAGTGGTTTCAATTGTAACTTTGTTAATTGTTCGTAAGTGTTAATCTTTGTGATCTTGCTTAGCTAAATTTCGATATATTGGATTAGTCTTCGATTAATTGTTTGTGAATTTTTACAAGAATCCTTGATATTTGTTGCTTAGATTCCCTTTGATTAATTGTTGCTTACATCTTAGTTTCAATTTTACTTAATTCTTGGTGTAACTTCCATTAGAACATCGGCGATTAACTTTGGTTATTCTCTTGGATTGCCTTGACTAATTTTTGAGTTATTTTTGGTAGTGATTCATACTTGAGTTGCTAAGTTGTTTGAAGATAGGAAGTATTGTTACATACATAGCTGTTGTGCACAAGGTGAGCTGTTAAATGTTGCAATTCTGTCCAGACTTTTTATACCTATTTCAGTCCTGAAAACAGGGGCTGTTAAAAGCTGTTATAGCTTGTCGCTGGATTTTATCGCTATACAGGTGCATGAGCGCTGTTGTTGCTGCTGTTTTTTTTTGTTTATTGTCTTGTCTTTTATTTTCTTTCGGATGAAGAGTCACTCAACTTCTCTATAGTTGAGATCACGACATCGTTTTCATCTTGTGGTTGACGAAGAGTCACTCAACTTCCTCATAGTTGAGATCACGACATCGTCCGTTTCTGGTTATTTTCTTTTAGTCGAGGACGAGGAGTCACTCAGTTTTGTTTCTTAGCTGAGATCACAACATCGTTCATTTTGTGATTGATTAGTATCATGTTTACTTGTGTTTGTTCACATGATCCCTTAGGATTCCTAGCTCGACTTAATTTCCGATTAAGCTTGAGGTAGGAGATACATTAGGCTTTTAATCCAAGCATGCTAACATAGGTAGAAATTCCCTTTTATCTCAACCTTAGGACCATTGTGTATGACAACATTAGGATTTAGTTTCCCTTAGTGTTTTCTTTTCAACCTTTGAGCCCTTTCTCTTCTCATCTCTAAACAAGTTTAAAACACTTAATAAATACAACGAGTATTGTACGCCATGAGCCTTAAGAACATGGGAAATGAAGAATAAGGGGTCTCCCTTCACTTTTCTAGAGTGTTTAGCATACATCCCGTTTGGGGGCGACCATGCGACGCATTCGCTTCTATGTCATAGACTTTAGTGCAATACAAGTTTCAAACTAACTTAATCCACTTCTGTCTAAAAAATACAAACAAAGTTCAAATCTTTTTATCCTTCGGGATGGGTTTCAAATCATTTTCAGAAAAGAGCACATTATTTCCATTTGTCGCAAACAGACATCGATCCTAACTGCCGGACGCGAACTTAACGTCGCTCAAAAAATACAATAAAGACGCTGTAGGTAGAACTACGTCTGCTCTGACTTCCTCTCTCCCGTCCGATTGAGGATACGTAGGCACAAGACGACGATGTCTTAGTGAGCAACCTTCCCCCACAATCCCGTAGTCCCCTGAACTACGTTGACTCTGACTTTCCCACTCCCGAGGGAATACGTAGGCCTAGGACGGCGATGTCCTATCGAGTCACCTTTTCTTTCCTTTCTCTGTTTCTCCATTGCTCGTTCTTTTCCTTTCCAGTTAGCAGTTGAGCTTTAGATACCCACTCCCCTTGATCGGAACAACAAGCGTGGATCCCATCGAGTACGATGAACGCGAGGGGGTGCTAATACCTTCCTCTCGCGTAACCGACTCCCGAACCCCGACTATGGTTGCGATGACCATGCCTTTCCCTTTGTTGAGGTTTTCTTCGATCGTTTCCTTTCCCTGCGTCGGGATAATTAACGTTCGGTGGCGACTCTTCTGTCTTTTTCGCCGGTTGATTTTCGTAGTTGCGACACATGGTACGGATCAGAGGCACATTTTGCCTTCAGAGTCTGAGCTATTACCAGAGGCTGGAACAATATTCCAGAGTTTGAACCTTCAGAGGTTGATGATCACATTCAGAGTCACCAGATTATGATCAGTCAGAATCTGAGTAACATTGTTTCTCCACATATGCTTTCAACATGATTAATTCAAAGTGATTTCTAAGCTTGTGATCCTGCACACTCGAACATATGTTAGTATATCCATTTGTTCTCTAAATACTTTGTTATCATCAAAACCCAAGGGATATGAACAATCTTGTTCCAACAATCTCCCCCTTTTTTATGATGACAAACAAATATATTTAAGAACAATGGTTGGTCAGTTTTAATTAACTTGACAACATCAGAGTCTGAGGTTTATAAGCTCCTACTGAGTCTAATAGTCCAAAGGTTGAGTTTCCTAAACTCCCCCTAAGTTGTATCCAAGTTAATTTAAACTTATTTTGATAGAAAAATGTTCAGAAGAAAGTAATATCAAAATAACTGAGTAATTAGGGTTCAAATAAATTTAAAGCATTAAAAATAATTTTAATCTTCTTAAATACTCTCATGAATTTCTCCCCCTTTTGTCATAAAAAAAAGATAATAAATACATATACTGATGACTGATAAGCATATAAACCACATTTTTCAAGATGGTCAAAGGTAGACTCTAACAACATGGTTTCCAAGAAATAGTAAGCTCATAGGCACAAGAATAAATGAACACGGTCTTCACGATAGAGGAGATTCTAACCATACCCTATAAAAACAGATGCAGAAACAACACCAAATCACACAGCTCTAGAGATTCACAGGAATGGGCAACAAAAAGACATTCAAGATAGATAAGTGAGATTTTTCTAAAGAAATTCTCAATATGATGAGAAAGGATATAAGAGAAGAAAAAAAGAAGAAGAAGAAGGTTGAAGAATTAGCAAAAGCTCAGAAATCTACAACAGCAGATGAAGAAGGCACATCTGGTGGAGTTACTAAGGAAAGCAAGATTCCAGAGACAAAGAAGGAGTGGGATGAAAACTGGAAAACTTTTCTGGAGACATATAAGGGGATAGAAAACCAAGAATCAGGACTAAAGCCACATGTAATAGTTTTTAGGCACATCTTGTAATGTCTTATGCTTATTAATCAGTCAGTAAGAGAAACAAGAAAGATAAAATAAAGAGAGTAAATAAAAAACTCTTTACTAAAAAGAACATATAAGCTATAGAGATAAAACACAAAACAAACAAACAAAACAAACACAATAACTAAGCAGAAGAAAATCCATCCAAAGAGACCATTTTGACCTTAAATGGGTCAACAACTTTCAAAGCTTCTATAAGATTCAACTTCTCTCCATGGACTTTTGATTTAAACTCAGTCATAATTAACTCAACTCCTTTTTAACGAAGAGTTCGGAGAGAACCCTTCCATAAGGAATGAAACATGACTTTCCCCATTTAAAGGAATGAGAGTCATTTTCAGATAATAAAACATTACTTGAGGGAGGTTAATCTTCATATATGAGTTGAGAAGAAATAGAAAATCTTTTACATCAATATCCAAAGAAGTCAGATCCTTGTTCTTTGGCAGGAAGTTTGAAATCAACAGGTGATACCAGACTAGTGCCTTGGAATTGAGGCTTGAAACTTTAGATAGGTCGGAGAGATCATCAAAGATAAGATGAGGAGACACATAAGATTCCTAAAAGAGCATATCTAGAACCATACCTTCATCCTCACAGTTGATTGCATTAGCAATAGATGCGGGGGTGATGGTAATAGGGACACCAGATACAATAGAAAGAATACCAGGTTCTAGATTTAGATCTTGGAGGAAGCATTTGCCCAAAAATCCTTGATCAAGTTAGGGTAAGTAGGACCATAAAGCATATCAAAAAAATGATCCCAACCATTTTGGGAGACGGTGCTTTGAAGATCAAAGCCATGAGCCATCATCTCTTCAAAATTAACTAGTCCTTCAATGATGATAGTCAACTGGTTTTCCATACAAAAGTTAGATCTAGAGGCCAACTTAGACAGGGAAAGACTCAAAAAGGAAAATAAATATGCAAATAACCAGAAAGATGTTACCAAAGATATATACAATGAATTGTCAGAAAGATTCAAGACAATTGTCTTTGCTTTAAGACCACTCAAGGATTATCTTTAGAAAACAAAACAATAAACACAAATAAATAAGTAAGCAAACATAAGGTGATGACAGAGGGGCGGTTTCACATAAATCAAGAAGTTTCACATCATTACCTAACAGTCTTTACCAAAATAGCTACTGTGCAATATAATTATCAGACATGTGAATGCAATCTGAAGCAAATAACCCTCCTCCATAATCTCAGAGTCTGATATTTTTCAGAAGCCACTTTTCATCAGAGGCAGTTTCTTAGTCTCTAATTGAAGCTACTTCTGAGTAACATCGGGTTTTGATACTCTGACAAGATACAATCATCATTCTTAAATATAGACCATGTTCAGACTCTTCTTGATGAAATCAAATCTTTTAATAGCTAAGGGTTTTGTAAATATGGCAACCCATTGATGATCAATATCAATGAACTTAATATCTATAACTCCCTTCTAAACATAGTCTAATATGAAGTGATGTTTAATCTCAATATGCTTGATTCTGGAGTGTTGAACTGGATTCTTGGTTAGACAAACAACAATAGTATTATCACAGAAGATATGAATATTGTTTCCACAAATCTGATGATCCTCTAACTGATATTTCATCTAGAGTAGTTGTGTGCAACACTTAGTAGCAGATATGTATTTTGCTTCTGCTGTAGATAGAGCAAAAGTTGCATGTCTCTTGCTAGCCCAGGATATTAGGTTTTCACCTAAAATTGAAATTTTTGACTAGTGGACTTTCTCTCAATTTTATCCCCAGAATAGTCAGCATCACATAATCCAACCAACTTATAATCAAAGGATTTCTTATAAAGAAGCCTTATATTTGTTGTTCTTTTCAGATACCTAAAGATTCTTTTAACAACAGTTAAATGAGTTCCTATAGGATCTAATTGAAAACTTGCACACAGACACGCATTGAATATTATATCAGACATATATGCTATGAGGTAAAGCAAGGAACTAATCATACCTTTGAAAAGCTTTTGATCTACCTTGGAGTAGCTTTCCTCCTTGTTCATACTACAGGTGGGATGCATTGAAGTTGCCATAATCTTGCAATCTTCAAGATTAAACTTCTTCAGAAGCTCCTTTGTATATTTGGACTAATGAACATAAGTTTCATCCTTGCCTTGATTAATTTGGATTCCCAAGAAGAATTTCAATTCTCCCATCATGCTCATTTCGAATTCAGCCTGCATAGTCTTAGGAAATTCTTTATATAGAGAGACATTAGTGGCACCAAAGATTATGTCATCAACATAAATTTGAAGAATTAAGATTTCCTTGATCAAAGTCTTTCTGAATAGTGCAGCGTCAACTTAACTCTTTTCAAAACCATTTTCCAACAAGAAATTTATGAATCTCTCATACCAAGCTCTAGAAGCTTGTTTGAGTCCATATATTGATTTCTTAAGTTTAAACACAAAATCTAGGTGGGTTGTATCCTCAAATCCCAAGGGTTGTTTGACATACACCTCTTCAGAAATGACTCCATTTAGAAAGATACTTTTAACATCCATTTGATAAAGAATAATATCATGACTGACAACATAAGAGAGAAGAATTTTGATTGCCTCTAACCTTACCATATGGGAAAAGGTTCCAGAGAAATATATACCTTCCAACTGACTATAGCCTTGAGCTACTAGTCGAACCTTACTCTTTACCATTTCTCATTGCTCGTTCAGTTTGTTTATGAACATCCATTTTGTTCCAATAATGTTCTTCTGACTAGGTCTTGGAACCAGATCCCAAACATCATTCCTTTGAAACTGATTTAGCTATTCTTGCATGGTCACAATCTATCCATCATCTGATAAAGTCTCATCAACAGAAGTTTGCTCAATTAAGGAAATTAACCCTAACATGCAATTATCATCTCTCAAGGCTGATCTAGTTCTCAAGGGATCATTCTTATTTCTAATTATTAGATCTTATGAATGAGAATCTTTATATTTGAAGGACTTCTTGGGTTGTGCAGACATTTCTAAAACATCTTGGGCTTCTTCTGAATCCTCCACTACTGGAAGAGCTTCAGACACATGATCAGTTTCTAGTTCAAAAACTTCTGAACCTCTGACTTCTGAGATCCTAACTTTTGAAGATCCAACCTCTGGATGTTCTTCAGAAACCTGCATATCTGCAAAACATTCAATAGACTCTGACGTATCATGGTCATGTCTTTTGTCATCAAATTTGACATGTATAGACTCTTAAACCATTTTGATTTCAGAGTTATACGCTCTATATGATTTAGAGCGATCAGAGTATCTTAAAAAGATACCCTTTTGAGCCTTAGCATTAAATTTCTTTAGGTAGACCTTATTGTTCAGAATGTAACAAGTATACCCAAATTGATGAAAGTAAGATATGTTTAGCTTTTTCCCTTAAACAAATCATATGATGTTTTGTTTAGAATTGGTCTGATGTAGATCTTATTATGAACATAACAAGAAGTATTAACAGCTTCTGCCCACATATATTTAGGAAGATGATTTTCATGGATCATGGTCTTATCCATTTCTTGCAATGATATGTTCTTTCTTTCTATAACCCCATTTTGTTGTGGAGTTGAGAACTCATGGATAATTCCATGCTCATTACCAAAAATCTCAAAAGTCTCGTTTTAAAACTCACCACCATGATCACTTCGGACTTTAAGAATTTTTAGTTCCTTGTCAAACTGAACCTGTGTGCAGAAGATGTTAAATACGTTATATGATTCATCTTTAGACTTGGGGAATTTAGTCCAAGTTCACTTGTTGTAATCAACAGCAATGACTAATCCATACTTCTTTCCATTAATTGAAGCAATCCCAACAGGACCAAATAAATCAATGTGAAACAGTTTTAAAGGTCTACAGATTTAGACAATGTTTTTGGATTTGAAAGAAGTTTTGTTAATCTTTCCTACTTGACATGCTCTATAGAGAGCATCTGAGTGATAATCAAAATCTGGCTGTCCTTTAACAAGTTTTAGCTTGCTAAGTTTAAAAATAAACCTCTAGTTATCATGACTTAACCTTTTGTGCCAGACCCATTTTTCATCTCCCACTGACATAAGGCAAACAACCTTTTGGTAAGTCAATTCAGAAAGGTTAATTTTATAAACATTTCCCTTCCTTTTACCTTTGAACAAAATGGATTTGTCAAACTCGTTGATTATAGAATAAAAGTTCTTATCAAACAAAACTTCATAACCGTTGTCACAAAATTGACTTATGCTCTGAAGGTTATGTTTAAGTCCACTTACTAACCAAACATTATTAACAGAGATTAGAGAGTTACCAATAGTGCTTGTACCAATACCAAACCCCACAATGCCTTTCTTCTTTAGAGTTAGGGTTTGGAATATAAGCTTTTCTCCCGTCATATGACATGAGCAACCACTGTCCAGGTACCATTCTTGTTGCCTTGTTTCTCCCCTTAGGCATATCTATAGAAAAAACAAGTTTTGATTTAGGTACACTTACTCTTATGGGTCCTCTAGTGTTAGTCGTAACATGTTTTCTTTTATTTTGAGCCTTTTTCTGATAGAAGGGTATATACTCATTCCAGACTTTTCCTTTGTAAGAGTTTTGTCTTGGTTGAGTTTTGACAACTGAACCCTTCTGAACCTTTGATCCATAGATCTTGGGTTCTACTTTCTTCAGAACATTTGACTTTGGATTTCTAGGTTCAGGATTCTTCAGAACCTTTGATTTTTGAATGTTAGGTTCTGATTTCTTTAATACCTTTGATTTTGACATCTTAGGTATTGTTTTGTTCAGAAACTTTGATTCAATTATCTTGGGTTTGCTTGGTTTATATCTTTACCTTTATCAAAGGCAGGCATAAAACAAGTTTTCAGCACTTTTTTTAGCTTTGAAGAAGAAGCATATGAGTTTTTCAACAATTGAGCTTTAGATTTAGCACATTTCTCATTGTAACCCAGACCTTTTCCTTTGCTCTTGCTTACTCCATATATCATGGAAACATGTTTTGTTCTCTCAAGACCTGTTATAATAAAATCTTGAAGAGCTATCTCATGTTTACTTAAGGTTTTATCTGACAATTTATTTGCTTGAGTAATGTGATCTTTCTCCAAATACTCAACTTTTTTTATAAATCTTTAGTTCTTCTTTCAAAAGATCACATTCCTTTTACAAAGTTTTCATGTATCCGACTTTATCTTGGCAACGACACGTGAGTTCTTGAATAAAAGAAATTAAATTAGAGTGAGATAGATTAGAAAATACCTTGTCTTCTCCATCAAAATATGAATTAGAGGTTGATTCATATTTGGTATTGCTTTTACCAAAGAATCATTTGTTCCTTATCGCCGGTTGTTGAAACCTCTTGACGAGAAAGGCCATTTCCTCCTCATCAGAGTCATCATTAGAAACTTCTTCTGATTTCCAGACTTTAGAGGGTATAACAACTTTACCACCAAATATTTCAACCACAAACTTCAAAGCCAGTGTTTTGGATTTTATCACCAGCTTATCTCCATTCAGTTCCATTTCATGGATCTGGAGATTGCTTATCATACTTTCAAGACTGAGCTTATTTAAGTATTTAACCTACTCAATAGCATTGACTTTAGGTCTGTATTTTGGAGGGAGACTTCTCAAAACTTTCTTAACATGGTCTGATGTAGTATAACTTTAGCTCATGATCTGAATGCATGATACAAGAGTTTGAAACATATAAAACATGGTTTTAATGTCTTCATCATCCTTCATCCTGAATAAATCATAGTGTTATACAAGAAGGTTTTCCATAACTTCTTTCACTTGTTGGTTCCCTTCATATGTGGAACACAATAATTCAAAGATAGTCTTACCAATAGACTTATCAATGATTTTTATATATTCCGAGGGCGGCAGAGCCTCAATTAGAATACCTCTTACTCTATGGTGTTTTCTGTAAACTTTCTTTTGGGCTGGTGTAATAGTTTTTTTGTCCTTAACCATCCCAACACCATCGACAACCATGTCAATACCGTTTTCAAGAATATCCCACAACACATCATCTGGACCAATCATGTAAGTGTACATTTTGATTTTCCACCAATCAAACCGAGTGGAATTACCACTGAATGAAGGTGGTTTAGTAGAGTAATGAATTTTCTCATTAGTATTATAGTCATAAGGAATAAAAGCATTTGTCATGATAGGGCAAGTATTTTTCTCAGGATCGATTAATGTACCACAGTGAAGTGTTTAGCACAACTCGTGCTTTGAAGGCAATTGAAGTTGATAAAAAATACACTAGAATGGGGGCTTAAATTGCGTATGCCAAAAATTTATTTCACTTCTGATAATGGAACTTTAGAATCTGATCCACGTTCAGAGTCTGATATCAGAACAAGTTACAACAGCGGAAATAAAGTGATCAGAAGTAAAAGCAAGCAACACATAAAAATTATACTAGTTCATCTCCTTAAGTGAGAGTAGTCCAGTCCCTTTGCCTCGAAAAAAGCTTTTCACTATAACCAAATAGATTACACTTTGCTCAAGCACACATGCAAGAGACTTCAATGCTCAATCAACCCAGAAAGAGACTTTAGCTTAAACAAACTTGCAAGAGACTTCTGCTCAATCAACCTAGAAAGAGACTTCACTGCTCAAGTACACAGACAAGAGACTTCAATGCTCAATCACACAGGTAAGAGACTTCCTCTACTTTAAACAAATAATTTAGTAAAGAAGATAACTATTATACTTTGATACATAATCAGAAGTATAACAATTGTGCAAAAATCACAAAGGTTCTTAACCTCTTAAGATTTCTAAGATATACAAAGATACGAAATCTTAACATTTTATGCAATAACAGTTACAAAAATAACAACTCAGAGTTATGCTCAAGATCTTATAATGCACACGTTGTTATTACCTTCCTTCAAATCTTTAGATTCCTTTTATAGAGGTAGAGAAAGAGTCGTTGGAGAGTTTGAACATAATAGTAAACTTAGTGAAGAAGCATGTCAAGAGAGACGTTGGAGAATGCATCTGGTTAGAAGTATTGTCGATTGAATAATGGCATTATTCACAACACCTTTTAAAGTACTAGGTATCTACTAAAAAGTAAAACAGACTAAAGATGCCACATCACCATTCCTTGAGCCTTGCAAAGTAAAACCCTAGTCGACTCTTCCTAGAAATCTGGCGCTTTGACAAGATTCATCTGGTTTTGGTACAAGGTATGGATCAGAGGCTCCTTTTGTCTTTAAATTTTGAGCCGTCACTAGAGGCTGGAACAATATACTAGAGTCTGAACCTCTAGAGGCTGACGAACACATTTAGAGTCACTATATTCTGATCAGTCAGAATCTGAGTAACATTAATTCTCCACATATGCTTTCAACAGGATTAATTCAAAGCGAATTCTAAGCTTGTGATCCTGCACACTTGAACATATGTTAGTATACCCGTTTGTTCTCTAAATACTTTGTTATCATCAAAACCCAAAGGATATGAACAATCTTGTTCCAACATAAGAGATTAATTATGGGGAAAGAATTAGAAGTATCGAGAGGCTTATTTCGTACATCTCAATTATAGTTGACAATAATGATATCCAACGTATATAAATGCGAGTTAAAGATGAAAATGATTTTAGGGATATGATGTCTACAACGTATGACATTGTTTTGATTATTGTAATCTCTTAGACATGTTGTGGTGTTAAGTCTTTTTTATATGTTGTTTGTGTTGTTGTTTTATGCATATTTATATTGCTATGTTATGTCATATGTTGTTTGTATGCGGAAAGAGTTTTTTTAGGGGTGTCTATGTTATTCTCTTGTAACCAAAAGCTATTACATATATTATAAATACCAAGGTTTCAAAATTTAAAGCAAAAAATAAATGATCATGTAGGACTTGCTCTAAAATTGGGATAATTTGTTCGATTGTGTCCGGGCTGACGACATATACCACACAATCTTACCATTTTATCAATCGTGTCCATTTTTGTTCTAATACGCGTGTTGTTGGGGTGACCATTTTTCCTCTGTCACATATTTTAGTTGTGCCAAATTATGACTCCTTGATACATATGCCAATAATCTTTCATTGCTACCACCGAGAAGTTATTGTTGTACACATTGAATACATTTATGACTTTGTAAACATTGGATAAATGCTTGAAAGCGTCCTGACGAGCATATGAACATGTCGCAATAACATGGGAGTAAGACATACAGAAGGTTTGAAACTATCCACAGTCGCACCAACCTCTATTTAGTTGGATCCGATAGTCTCCATTAGGCCTCCCCTCATTGTGGTCCATTAGTTCTTTTACACTGAAAGTGTGTCTATGATGTTCAAAGATTGTAACGGCATATGTGTTAGCTTTGAGAGTTTCCTCCTTCATCACTTTCATGCAACTTTCAATGAATAATTGTCTCGACCGTAACAGTGAACTCCACTTTTCTCCTCTGGTTGTGTAAAGTGATCCCAATGTACAATAGGTTGCTCCCATGAACATATACCAACTACTCTGCCATGAGTCGAGAACTCAGTTACAACAGCGTGTCATATCATATACAAGACTTCTTAATAATGCAAGAACTTCTTAAGGATTTTGGTGATGTTACTGAGACCTCAAATTCTCAAACACCTGAGGTGAATCAACAACAAGTGCAATGAATTAGGATAGCTAGGGTGTGGAACCGGTGGCCAGTATAGCTAACCTGCTCGTCATCATTAATGTTTGTAAAATTATTTTAAATTAAATATTAATTGTTTATTATTTATGTTTTAAAAAAAATCACAATAATCACTGGTGCCAGATGAATTGACATCGCCTTTGGAAAGGTTCACACTAGTGCCAATTAGGCTGACAACGTCATATGCAGTCGCCAATTTAATTGGCGCCGCCATTGAAAAAGTAGGTTAAGCCGCCAATTCATCTGGCACCACCATTACATTGCAATTCAAGTGGTTGAGTAGCTATCATGTGATCATGGAGACACTGAGAAATATAAAAATGTTATATGCTTCTCCGGTTCTCCCCCTCGTCACCAACAAAAAGGTAAATACCCTTTCCATAGCAATTTAACTTCCTTTTTTGGAGCATATTATAAATGAATGGATACTGTGCAAGATATGGTTAGGGCCAAACCAACATGTTTGGTTTGGAGATAAAATTTAAAAATTGCAATATTAAAGATATGTTTCTATCTTAATCAATTAAGTTGAAAAAATGTCTATAAATAATTTGGAAAATGGGATATGTACAATGTAAAATAATTTTATACCGCAAATCAATCACAATTATGTATCACGTTACATCAAATTGTAAATTTTAAATTAATGGTATAATATGACAGATGGATGAATTTTTATTGGATGACGGTGTAAAATATTTTACACCGTCAATGCATACCGATTAAACTCATAATAAATATAGAGTTTAATATATATGCACTGACCGTGTAAAATAGTTTTCCACTGCCATCAAATAGAAAACCAACTGTCTGCCATGTCATTAAATTTTTTTCAAAAATATATGTGTGATGTGGCGGGATACATAATCATCATTGTTTGACAATGTAAAAATATTTAACACTGTTAGTGCATTACACATTTTCTCATATATTTATAAATAAGTTTATTTTTGGTTTATGCTTTTTGTTTCTATATTTTGGTTAAAATAAGTTATTAACCCCGTATATTTTAAAATTCAAGCTTTTTTTTCCTTTATAATGCATAGATTAAAAGTTAAAACTAAAACTCTTGGTATTTCTAAGGACATTTTTTGTTTGTCATTGAAATATATATAATTTTAGTCCTTACAAATATAAAAAAAAATTGATTCTTGGTTTTTATTAGTTTTGCAAAATATATTCTTATTGAAATTAGTGTTTATAATTATTATCTCTAAAAGAATTTTAAAGAGAGAGAAAAAAGAGTAACTTGAGGATTAGGGTTAGGAATTCTCGTTTATCGTTGGATCGAGTTGATATTTGGACACAAAGTTCATAAGACACATCGATACACGTTCATCATTCAGATCGTCAAATAAGTTATGAGGAATGAGATATTGAATTCACACGATACCTAGTTTTTTTGAGATGCTTTGTTAGGGATTTTAAGAAAACCTAATCAACATGGGCTCCTCTAGGGCATACCATCAACATAGAGACCTTCTATGGTCGGCTCTTATTCCTTGAATGGCTTTTATGTCTCCATCCCAATCCCAAACACAAAATAAATCATTTGCACATGCTCTTCAAAATGTGTGTGACATACTGCTTTCTAATTTTGCCAAGCCTTGCTTCAGAGGTAAACGTCTCTCAATCAAGATACCTAAATAGGCTTACAATTCTCAAGTGTCGATGATGATGTGTTGCGTTTACATCAAAAGTAAGTTTTATAATTATCGTATCCACAAAAACCGATGGTTTTAATGACATATTAGCAGTGTTTTATTATTCTAAGTAGAAAAAAGATGTTGTGATTGTTGTGTGCGGAAAAGTAAATGACAGAAAATAAATGAAAGACAGTAAAGTTGGAAATTTTAATGTTAAAAGTAAGAATGCTTGTTGGGGGTAAATTTTAACATTACGTATCTATCATGCACATCCATAGGTCAATAATATGCTCCTCTACCCAGTGTATATATTACCACATATTACCTTCATTTGTATCTCCTCCCGGTTTCCACGTCGTGATATTAGTGTATTACCCAATAGCCGATATATCAGACTATTAACCAACACAAAACATTAAGTCCTAATAGTCGTAAAGTAGCGAGAATCTACACCGATCCTGCTATAATATGTGTGGATATTAATCTTATAGCTATATCTAGGCTTAGTACTCAATAGATGATTATCTTGGATCTAGTAATGATAAACACCTTTTGATGTCAGTTCACACCATGAAAATAGGTTTTAGGTTGCAAACCTAAAACAAGCTGATGACATTCGTCATTACGTGATTTTTAGGATGAAATTCAGATAAATTCAAAAGAAGAATGATCAAAAACCATGTTTAAGTGTGAATAATTGAGCAAAAAGCCAATACGATGAATATACAAAGACTTGGTGAAAATTGTGAATAAAAAGGAGAAAAAACATGTGTTTCGCTTATAGAATTCTCACGCGCACGATGCATCCTATTGCGGCACGCTGAGGCTTGCATCGCGGCTCGATACTAACTGTCGCGGACACGCTACTGCTTTTTCAGGTGACACCCTTTTTCTATTAAAAACATCTTTTGGCCATTTTTTCAAGGGTTTCAGATTCCAAGATTGATAGTGACAGAAAAGGTAATTTTTGGTGCTTTTGGAGACCAGTGGTGCCATTGGAGAGCATTTTCTTCAGTAATTTTGCATGTACTCTCAATCTAAACTCATGGTATATTTATTTTACACTATGAGTAGCTATATTTCCCTTAGGTTATGTCTTTTTGTATGATGAACCTATTTTTATTCTATTGGGACATATGAGTGAATGATGTTAATGTTATTGCTTTGACATATGAGGCAATGAACATAAATGATAGTTGAATAATAATAATAATAATAATAATAATAATAATAATAATATGTCAAAGCAATAACATTAACATCAACCACTCATATGTCCCAATAGAATAAAAGTATGTTCATCATACAAAAAGACCTAACGTATAAGAAATCTAGCTACTCATAGTGTAAAATAAATATACCATAAGTTTAGATTCATAATACATGGAAAATCATTGAAGAAAATACTCTCCAATGGCCTTCAAGAGCACCTAAAATCGCCCATTGTCGTCACTTTCAGTCTTGGGATTTGAAACCCTTCAAAAGAGGCCAAAAAGTGGTTTTAATAGAAAAAAGCATGTCAGATTAAAAATTGCACATCGGGTCAGCGACCGTGAGCATTGTGTCGCGATGCAAGCATCATCGTGTCGCGATGAGATGCATCACACGCGAGAATTCCAAAGGCGAGTCTCACTTTTCTCCATTTTTTCTTCACAAAGTTCACTAAGTCTTTATATATTCCTTGTATTCAGTTTTTGCTCAATTCTTCACACTTTAACATGGTTTTTGACCATTCTTCATCCGAGTTTACTCGAATTTCTTCCTAAAAATCACGTAATGACGATTGCAATCATATTTCCACACATTTTTTACTTTTCAGATCATTATCTGAATCATCTGCACACAAACTTCCTCTAGGAGTAAATTTTTCAAAAAAAAAATTCAGAAAAATTGAAATTTAGTCATGAAAAAAATTAAAACAAACAAGTATAGGTTAGTTTGGATCATTTTTGCATTTCATCCCTTACAAAAAAACATATTCATATCCGCAGACAACAAAATAAATGAGTGTTGCCAATATGTCCTCGCCAATACCCAATTTCCTCGCTTAGCCCGCTCATGTTATTAAGTTGCGATAGGCGCACAGTGTGGCACGCTTAGTGCGCCCTCTGTGAAAATAGAAGAACCTATTTTTTTTTGTCATTTTATTGGTTACTTAGATATAATGGATTGATGTATCAGAATAAAATATGCATGGTGTTTAGCAAATTACAACTTAAAGAAATTAAAATATAAAGTTATAAACAAATTCAACAAAGTAATTAAAACACGCGCAAAATCATCAAAGCTATAAGTTCGCAAGAAATTCCAAAGTTTAAATGTTATGGATTTTCATTCGTCGGAGTTATATTCTTAAGGGTCCTTTTCATACTCTTCCGGGTCCTCCTATTCTTGCTCCCCCTCTTCCTTCTCCACTCCTGCTTTTCCTTTTCCGCTACTACCTGGCTTAGCATGTCCAATACTTCCACCTCTACCAACAAGCTCTGGTTCCTTTTCTTCTGGATAAAATGGCCTATATTAAGGCTGTTGAAGTTCTCTTTTGAATTCTTGCTGGGACTACATGTGACCGAATGGAGAATTTGGATTTTAGACTCTGATCTCCAAATTACTCGTGAATTCTTATAATGCAAGCAAGCCATTATGATAGGCATCTATTATGTCCCACTCATGAGTAAAATATGTTTTCATGTTTCTATTGATATCTTCCAAAACCATTGATTCCTATTGGTTATGGTGAGGTGGTGGGGTCAGTATTCTACAGTTGTTGGCTCTATATTGTTGTGTCATGGAGTTACGATGATCATAGTCATCGTCTATTAGAATATCTATATGACAGTGACACTAGTCAGGGAAATCAACTTCATACACCATGCACAACCCTGTAATTAGCCTAGGAAAAACAATAGGAGGTTTTGATATTCAATGCACAATAACCCATATCTTATCATAAATTATTTTTGCCACATTCATTTCTTGCTGAGTCAGAATAAACCAGATAAGTTATGTCGTTTAAAGGTTTGCGGAAGAGGTGTGTATCTTAGGAGTGAAATTGTGCACGAGGAAAATTAACCACAATTTGGATTCCGTAGTGCGGTTAGATTTCTTGAACTGGATAGGTTTACTCAACCGACCTATTTCATAGATTTTGCTCTCAATACAGATGTCAATGGATATTGTATCATAGCTCCAGTCATTTATATGAACCTCACATGAAAAAGCACACATTCCTCCTTAAGGTAGTTCACACACATCTTCTAGATAATCATGTATAGCGTATCGGTCAAATGGAAATGTCATAGCTCTTACCCATGAGGTTCTTGCAAGCATTGCGACTTCTCCTACAGGTTTGGCATTAGCGTAGAATTCCCTTATGACATCGACTTTGATTTCGTTTGAGGGATTTGTTAAAGTTTATCATCCTCTACTGCTTTTTTTCTTGAGTGAATTTGGAAAATTCTCCTAGGTCTTCGAGTTGAGTCCATCTTTCAGCCACCAGTTGTCTACTCTTAAGTTCTCCGAAAACTTTTTCATGATCCGGACTATTGAGTCAATTTCTATCATAGGGTACTCTGGATGATTATATCTCAAATTGTATATTTTCCATCCAATAACGAATTTCTTTAGGGTCATCTTTTTATAATCAAATGAACACAAATTTTCTATTGTGGTTAGTTCAATGCTAAACATGGCAGATTTCTAATTTTGTGCACATTGTTCTGTTCCCATGTTATCGCTAGGCTCAAACTTTTTCAAACTATAATTTTTGTTTATTGTTGAGTATAACAGTGGTACAAGAACACATGCATGTAATGTTTTTTATGTTAACATAAGATTTAACAACATGCATTGGAGATTTCATCATAAATGGAATAAATGGTATGATCATATACTATTACCTATGTTCAATGATATAACTAAGTGAAGAATGAACACTTCACATAGCTTGATTTAGCCTTTGAATTGAATATGAAGAGAAGATGAACTTGGTATTTTAATTTCTTTGACAATGAGGATGCAACTTCTTTTTTTCTTAAAAAGATGAAGAAAAAATATGACTTTCTATTGGACTTAGATTTTTGACCATGCAAATAGTGCAAGTCTACAACTTTTTAGGGATTGTGTTGTGTCGGAATCAGTACCCCTCAGATACTATTAAAGATTAGTGTTCTCTCTAGGTGAGTTTTTGGTCGCACTAGTCGAAACGTAACCAATCCCTAGACGTGCTAGTCGCAAAATGGTCTGCCCATATTGCGCTTAGCGAGCCTATTCTTTAGTTGGAATTGGCTTTGATTTCTAAGAAAGTGTTTTAAGAGGAAATGATTAAACTAAATACTAATAAGAAAAATTATAAAATGTGTTTGGGTTGCCTCCCAACAAATGCTTGTTTAACGGAAGTAGCTTGGCATTGATTGGTGTCACGTGACACCAATTACTTTTTAACTTACCTCACGATCTTTGATTCTCAGCTTGACTTATCCTTTGTCCATGCCTGCGAGCATCCTCACAGTCTTCATAAACGGTCTTCCCAAGATGAAAGGTATTTATGGGTCTGCCTTGATATCCAATATTACAAAGTCTACAGGAAATGAGTGGTTATCAACCTGTGTCGGCACATTTTTTTACTTCACCTATGGGAGTTCTGCATGTTTTCTCTATCATCTACAGTGTTGATGTAGGTGGCTCTCTTCGTAGATACCCAATTCTATCAACCACTAAAAGTGGCATAGTATTGAAACTTGTACCTGAATAAGTAAGTGAATTGCCAATTTCCATATTACCTATAGAGATGGGTAATGCTACTACTTCAGGGTCAGCTTCTTTCCTGGGAAGGTCCTTCCATTATTCCAGGAAAGCTTCATCGTGCACTCTTTATTTTTTTTTATTCTTCTGCTTCTACTTGTTTGGCTTTAACAACACTTTTATCATTCCTAAGAACAACATTGTAGTTTTCTTTTATATTATTCTTTGTGTTTGCACTGACTGTGTTACTTGGGAGATTTGAGAACTGATTAGCTAATTGGCCCACTAGTACTTTGAGGTTTTTAATGGAGACTTCAGTGTTTTTGTGGCTTTCCATAGACACTTGCGTGAACTGATTGAGCGTGTCCTCTAGCTTTGTTACTTTTTCTTATAGTTGAGGTGCTTGTGAATAATGTTAAAAAAGGTTGTTTATTGAATGGACCAACTTCGAATCTTCATCCTTGATTAAAATTATTTTTCTTTGGGAAGTTGTTATTTTGATATTGCCCAGGATTTTGATTGCTTAAATAGTTTATTTTCTGATCAGTATGGGGGAAAATCAGGTTGGATGATCTCCACTGTATAGTTCATATAATGCAATTTGGCTCTTTTTAGGTACTTCATGCATTTCCTTTAGTTGTTACGACAACTTTGAGAGTTGTTTTGTTAGTTTATCCACCGTCTGAGTTAACAACTTGTTTTAAGCAAGAATGACATCATTTTATTTAGTTATATGATACCGTTCTTGCTTTAAATAAGGTTCATATTATATTATCCTTAATGATCCCTAAGCGTCATTCAATCAATGATTATAGTGGCATCTTTGGCGCTTTGGACATTAGAGAACCTCCATCTATAACATCTAATAACAATTTAGGTTTTTGTTAAAGTCCATTTTTGAAAATGTGTATTTGCGTGAGTTCGTCAAAATCGTGGTTTGGACATCGTCTCAGCATGGATTTGTACCTTTCCCATGCTTCACAAGGAGTTTTTGTTACGCTTTAGGAAAACATTGTGATGGTAGTCTTTGCTTCCTTGAATTTGTTATGAGGAAAATTTTGTTTAGGAACTTTTCCGCCCCAACAAGTTCCAATTTGTTATCGTCAATGTAGGTTGGTCTAGACACTACTCATTTTCTTTTCTAATCAGTGAGTATGGAAACATCTGTAGGAATACAAACTCTTCCTCATCTCTTGACACTCATAGCATACCCAGAATCTCGTAGAATTTTGTGAGGTGTGTATACGAGTCTTCATGATTTAAGCCTTCAAAAGGGTTAGCATACAAAGTTTGTAACAATATCATTTTTATTTCACTTTGTCAGATATTCTTTTGTGTTCTATCTAAGTGAACTAGACGTATTGAACTAAGTTGACACAATGTGCCAGCATTGCTATTTCCATTGTTGTTATTTACATCAGACATTGTTCTTTATTTTATTGAGGTAGAATACTCTTCAAAAGCTAGTGTTTCAGCTCTTTGTTTCTTTTTCCTGTTTTCACTAATATTTGTATGTGGTTTTTTTGATTTCAAGATCAGACAAAAGTTGTTTAATGGGAACCTTACATTGCATAAACTAATAAAAATAGATCTAATTCCCTCTGCTTGTAGTCTGTGGTACAATCAAAGTGAGTTCACCCACCACATTCTTTTTTATTGTGTTTTTTCCAAACACATTTGGAGTTGGTTCTCCTCAATTGTTATCGGATTTCCAACAATTAACTCTCTAGATAACTACTGGTACATAATGAATCAGGATCGGTCAAAGTCCTGTAAAACTGTCATATCACCTGCTATCATCTAAATTATCATTGGAATTTAGTTTGCCCAAAATCAATTCAGATTCGAAGACATCCTTATAGCTTGTTCATTTTGCAGGGACTTGATCCTCAATAACTTATCCCTAACAGATTTCCTTCCTATTGCCAATTCCAATATGTGACAAATTTTCATTTTTAAAGGCCTTTCCTTGTTCCTTAATCCCTCTGCTCCTTCATGCATTAAAGACATTTTATGGCAGCCTCAATTGTTTGGTTGGATCAAGGGAAATTTTATTGGTATGGTGGTGTTTACCGTGAAAATTGATAAACAACCGATGGTCTCCAAATATTGGTTAACTTAGAGGATCAACCATTAAATCCTAGGACATGTGCTAATGATTTTTAAATTAAAGTTTGGGAAACAATGAACACTTCTACAATATTCATGGTTGGAAAATAGTTTACTTCGAAAATATAAAAGAAATGGCGTTGCAGAAGAGTGATAAAAAATACAGTAAAATGCGTTAAAAGTAACTTGTGGAAAATAGAGAAGATAAATTTCTAGGCGAAAAGCATAAACTGAATTTGATAAAAATTGTAAGACAATGGTGTTTCATCAAACGTACATTTCTCAATAACTATTTTCTCTACACACTGGGTACTTTGAGTAATTTGAGTGACTTGTACAAACTTGACCACACACGAAATCCTGTCACTAAGACCTTTATTTATATTGAATCGAAATAACTGCCTCTAATGACCTTTCTCCTAAATCAAGACAAGTGGCGCTCGGCATGTCTTAACTTCTTCAATATGCTCCACATGTCTCTTCTTAAAAACTGGATAAGAACAAAGTTCCCTCCTTTATTTAAATTCAAAACTTCAAATTGAAGACACCATTATTAGCATCTCCTTCGAAAACACCATCAATAGCATTTATGTCGAATTACATTTATAAACTTAGAAAAATCTTCCTAAGTCCAACTAACCTTTCCTCCTTGCACAAGGGTAGCTTCGACTGGACTTCCATAATTGCATCCTGTCGAAACTCATCATTACTTTACAAAAGTTACAATTTCCTTATTTATTCCATAAATCCAAACCAGACGTCGAAATTACGAGCCAACAAATTGCCCCCCAAAAATGTTATTTTTGACATCACATGAAGAAAAAGGCATTTTTTGACAACATAATTCGATGCCACGAGCAATTCGACGTCACAAACAGCTTATATACCTCAGCGTAATTATGACGCCAGGGTCATCATGACACCTTTTCTGTAACGTCTCCTCAATCCCACTAATAACGCAAAACTATATAGTGTATTTGACTTGACTTGCATGAATTTCTATTATGTTTTTATTCGCTTTTTCCCGATTTATGCTTTATATTACCCGTATTTGTTTATTTTTTTTTCAAGTACTCGAGTCGAATCGGAACTTAACGGAAAGCTAAGATTTATTGAAGAAAAAGATAGAGAATGGAAAGAATTAAGGAATGAAGAAATTGGATGGAAAGAAAAGAAAAAAAGAAGAAAATAAAAATTGAAAAAAGAATAAAAATATAAAGGGGTGGGGCCCACATCACACATATGGCGCAAGCCATATGGGAGTGGCGCCCACCACCTTCAGTAAATGTGGCGCCCACCACTAGGAAGGAAAGGGAGAGGTGGCGCGAGCCACCTATGTTATAGGAGAAAAAATCTCCACTTTTCCCAACTTTTTCTCTCCACTTCTCCCGGTCTTCCTTCAAGCCTATTTCCACTCCATGCAACGTATTTGCCTCAACTGCCAAGGCCAATACTCAGTATAAAAGAGAAAGGAAACCTCCATTTTGGGGGTCCGCGAATTTTTACCAGAGTTTTGAGTGAATCGGATTTTCTATTTTTTTCGAGCGAACAGTTTATTTTTCTGCACTTTCAATTCCTGTTATCTTCTTGTAATCAAGCTCGCCGGATCATTTCGATTTTCTGTAACCAGATTATTAGAAGTTAATTTCAATTCCAGGTTTAATTTATATGCTTGTTATTTTATCGTTTTCCAGCATGGTTTGTGATATTAATTTATACTGTGTTAGCATGTTTTGTTTCCAAACCATGTCCGGCTAGATTAGTTGATATTAGTATGTAAACAATTTAATCAGAACGAATTAAATAATAATCGGTGTTAAATTTTACAAATTAGTTTTTAGGCTTTGGTTTCTTATTTTTTTAAATTGATTAACTTTTCTTACGAAAGTAAAAAGGTAGTTAAGGTTAAGGTCAAGATAAACGAGAGTTTGAGAGTTTAAGCGGATAGCTGAAACTAGGCATTAATTCTAAATACAGCGGAAACACTTTAGAATCAATTAGGACTTATTTATTTTCAAAAAGTATTTTTAAATGCAAATGATACAGCGAGAGCGCTCATCTGATTTAACAGTATAGTCTGAATCAATAAACACGGGAGTGTGAGATGAGGTCTTTTAAATAAGTATTTTCTACTGAAAAGTATTTTGGCACTTAAACCTACACCGATGACTTATTAAATTCCCAACGATTAATGCGTTACATACTGATATCTCATTATTAATTATTCTTATTAAAAGTTTAGCATTCTTAGATTTATTTTCTGTCGCCCATAACCTCCGTAAAACGATTAGCCTTAGCTAAATATAGTAACAACCCGATAGCACTAGTTTGATTATCAGTCATTGTGGGATCAATATCTTTTTAAAACTACGCGATAGACTGTGCGCTTGCAGTTTGTAACCCCGATAGACTCATAAAGTCGCGATCAAGTTTTTGGCGCCGTTGCCGGTGACTGATTTAGTCAATAGTGCAATTCATTTGTTGCGTCGTATAGACTAAGGCAACAAATTCCCTTATTTTTCGGTTGTATGCCAAGTACTCGCTCAAAAGGCGAAGCCCTCACGCGACCGACAGACGAACCCGAACGTCTTCTTAGCGTAAAAAGACGAATCCAAGAATATTGCTTAGCCCACGAAATACCTTTTCCTTTATCAGAACCTGAATCTCAATCCGAACCCGAATCTGAAACAGAACTTGACTCTGAGTCAGAATCAGAATCAGAAAAAGACATGGCTGATGGACCACAGAACCGTCCTCTTAAGTATTATGCTACCCCGTTTCAGCAAGAACCACATAACAACATTGCTGCCCCTGCTATCAACCGAAATGATTTCGAGTTGAAACCATCATTGTTGTCAGCCGTACAACAACATCAATTCTCTGGGAATCCTACAGAAGACCCCAACGAACATTTGACCAAGTTTATGCAGTACGCAGACACAGTGAAGGCAAATGGTGTAACCCCAGACGCGATAAGACTACATCTTTTTCCTTTCTCATTAAGAGACAGAGCTTGGGCTTGGTTGCAATCCTTGCCATCAAACTCCGTTACTACGTGGGATAAGTTGAAAAACGTATTCTTAGCACGATATTTTCCCCCAAGTAAAACGGCTATGCTGAGAGCCCAAATTAATAGTTTTCGACAAAAGGACAACGAATCTCTTTACGATGCATGGGAAAGATACAAAGACATGATGAGGATGTGTCCGTATCACGGTCTTGAAGATTGGTTAGTGATCCATACATTTTACAATGGTCTCTTGTACAATACAAGATTGATAATAGATGCCGCCGCTGGTGGTACACTTATGGATAAACCATATGAAGAAGCCTATCAACTAATCGAAAGCATGGCTCAAAACCATTACCAATGGGGAGGAGAAAGAACTGCAGTGGAAAAATCCCAAACGAAAGGTGGAATGTACGAAGTTAGTAGCCTTGATCATGTCAATGCTAAGGTAGATGCCCTTGCCCAAAAGATTGATAACTTGACCATAACGCCTGCAACCACCATGGCTGCTGTAGCTCAAAACTGCAAATTATGCGGAACACCTGGACATGCTGCCCCTGAATGTCAAATTTTGGGAGGAGTGTCCAGTGATCAAGTGAATTACGCTCAAGGGAACCCTTATGCAAATACCTACAATCCGGGCTGGAAGAATCACCCAAACTTCTCTTACAAAAACAACAATGCATTGTATGCACCTGGTCAAGCACCTGCTACACCACCAGGCTACCAAAAGGCTGCCATAACTGCCCCTAATGTTCATAGGAAGTCCAACCTTGAACTAATGATGGAAAACTTTATAGCTACCCAGGCTCAAACAAATAAATACTTCCTGAATCAAAACATACACACTAGTGAGCAAATTAAGCAATTAGCAAACAAAGTAGACGCTTTAGCCACCCACAACAAAATGTTTGAAACACAAATTTCACAAGTGGCACAACAACAAGCACCTACAGCTGCTCCTGCTGGAACATTTCCTGGACAACCACAACCAAATCCGAAAGGACATGCAAATGCTGTTATATTAAGAAGTGGTAAAGAATTAGACGGACCCATTGATTCAAGACTTCAGGATCCGCCCATGTACCAAAAGCCTGATAAAACAACAACTGAGAAGGAAAATGAACCCAAGGAAAAGGAAGATAATGACCAAGAGGCCGTAGAAAAACCTTATGTGCCTCCACCACCATATAAACCACCTATTCCGTATCCTCAAAGATTTACAAACTCCAAAACTGCAGGGCAATTTAAGAAATTTGTTGAACTTCTGAAACAATTGAATATCACAATACCTTTTACAGAAGCTAGCACTCAGATGCCCTCATATGCTAAGTTCCTTAAGGAAATCTTATCCAATAAGAAAAATATTAAGGATAACGAAAGAGTTACACTTACTGCTGAGTGTAGCGCAATAATTCAAAACAACATGCCTCCTAAACTGAAAGACCCAGGTAGTTTCTCCATACCCTGTGTAATTGGAAAGTTTGTCATAGACAAGGCTCTATGCGACTTAGGAGCCAGTATCGGTGTAATGCCTTTATCCATATGCAAAAGGCTTGATATGGGAGAATTAAGACCAACTAAGATGTCCGTTCAATTAGCCGACCGCTCTATTAAATATCCCGTTGGTATACTAGAGAATGTTCCAGTTCGTATAGGACAATTCTATATCCCTACCGATTTCATAATCATGGATATTAAAGAAGACTCCACTACGCCTATCATATTAGAAAGACCATTTTTAGCTACCGCCAGAGCCATTATAGACGTGAAAAGAGGTAAGCTAACATTTGAAGTCGGTGAAGAGAAGGTTGAATTTATCTTGACATAATTCTTACAAGCACCAGCCATAGACGACACATGTTATCTATTAGATGTCATAGATGAGTGCGTAAGAGAAATGGAGATGGAACCGACCACATACTCAGATATTATAAAAATTCCAATACCTCCGATTTTTGAAGATGATAATTGGCGTGAACCTTACCAAGATGATAGCCTAAGCAATGTTTAGCACTTACACCTGATCATCTACCTTGTCCAAAGAAACCAACTTTAGAACTGAAAACACTACCCAATAGCTTAAGGTATGAATTCCTAGACACAGAACTCGAACGACCTGTGATAGTCAATGCAGACTTAGGATAGACTGAAACTAAGAAACTTTTAGATGTCTTAAGAAAATACCCAACTGCTTTAGGCTACAGCATCGCTGACCTTAAAGGAATAAGTCCTTCTATCTGTATGCACCACATTATGCTAGAGGAAGACTATAAAACCTCTAGAGAACACCAGAGAAGGATAAATCCAATCTTAAGTACTGTAGTCAAGGATGAAGTGAAAAAAGCTTTTAGAAGCAGGAATTATATACCCGATATCAGACAGTCAATGGGTTAGCCCAGTACATGTCGTACCGAAGAAGGGAGGTGTTACAGTTGTTAAGAACTCAAAAGGTGAATCTATAACACAAAGAGTTGTAACTGGAAATAGAATGTACATCGATTATAGAAAATTAAACAAAGCCACTCGTAAAGATCATTTCCCACTGCCATTCATTGACCAAATGTTGGAACGATTGGCCAAACATTCTCACTTCTGCTATTTAGATGGCTATTCAGGATTCTTCCAAATCCCTATTCATCCTGATGACCAAGAAAAGACAACTTTCACATGTCCCTATGGTACATTTGCTTATCGACGAATGCCATTTAGACTATGTAACACTCCCGCAACATTTCAAAGATGTATGATGTCAATCTTCGCTGATTTTATAGACGACATTATGGAAGTATTTATGGACGATTTTTCTGTTTGTGGGCAGAGCTTTGAAGGATGTCTATCGAACCTAGAAATGGTACTTGAAAGATGTGTAAAAGTCAATCTTGTATTAAACTGGGAGAAATGCCATTTCATGGTAAATCAAGAAATCGTACTTGGATACGTAGTATCTGATAGAGGGATTGAGGTTGATAAAGCCAAGATAGAGATTATAGAAAATCTTCAACCTCCGAAAATCGTACGAGAAATACGAAGTTTCTTAGGACACGCCGGTTTCTACCGACGATTCATAAATGATTTCTCGAAAATTACCAAACCACTGACCGGTTTATTAATGAAAGACGCTGAATTTATCTTCGATGAGAAATGTCTAAATGCGTTTGAACAATTGAAAACGACTCTCATTACCGCACCTATCATGCAACCACCTGATTGGAGACTACCATATGAAATCATGTGTGATGCGAGTGATTATGCCGTAGGCGCAGTCTTAGGACAAGAAAAGATAGAAAGCTTCATGCAATTTACTACGCAAGTAGAACCCTAGATCCTGCTCAAATGAACTACGCCACCATAGAAAATGAACTTCTAGCTGTCGTGTTCGCTTTGGATAAATTTCGATCTTACTTGGTAGGAGCAAAAATAATTATATATACCTATCATGCTGCAATTAGGTACCTATTAAGTAAGAAAGATGCCAAACCAAGACTTTTAAGATGGATCCTACTCTTACAAGAATTCGATTTAGAGATAAAAGATAAAAAAGGCACCGAAAATGTAGTTGTAGACCATCTATCAAGAATAGAAGGTATTAAGCCTAAACAAGTGCCTATTAATGATGATTTCCCATAGCCCAATTGGAAAGCAATATGTCTGAACTAACCTTGAACAATACTGAAGCAAAAGAATCAGTCGAAGAAATTAAAACAAATACAACACTGCCATGGTATGCTGACTTTGTCAACTACTTAGCTGCCGGAGTACTTCCACCAGATTTAACTTACCAACAAAAGAAGAAATTCTTTCATGACCTTAAACAATATTATTGGGATGAGCCTCTGCTTTTTAAGAGAGGTGCCGATGGAATTTTCCATCGATGTGTCCCCGAAGATGAAATAGAAAACATAATCTCTCATTGTCATTCTGCTCCTTATGGTGGACACGCAAGCACTTCAAAGACTTGCGCTAAGATCTTACAATCTGGCCTATTCTGGCCTAATCTATGGAAAGATGTCCATATCGCGATATTAAACTGCGACCGGTGCCACGTACTGGTAACATCTCTAGACGCGATGAAATGCCACAAAAAGGTATCTTAGAAGTGGAAGTCTTGGATGTATGGGGGATTGATTTCATGGGGCCATTCCCATCTTCTTTTGGTAATAAGTATATACTCGTTGCTGTTGATTACGTTTCAAAATGGATCGAGGCTTTAGCCTCTCCAACAAATGACACACGAGTAGTAATTAAGCTTTTCAAGAACATAATCTTCCCTAGATTCGGTGTGCTTAGACTTGTCATCAGTGATGGAGGCTCCCATTTTATATCAAAGATATTTGAAAAACTTCTACTGAAGTATGGAGTCCAACACCGTGTAGCAACACCATATCACCCACAAACAAGTGGACAAGTCGAAGTCTCAAATAGAGAAATTAAACAAATCTTAGAAAAGACTGTTGCAACCTCTAGGAAAGACTGGTCATCAAAATTACACGAAGCTCTGTGGACATATAGGACAGCTTATAAGACTCCGATAGGAACCACACCTTTTAAATTAGTTTACGAAAAATCATGTCATCTACCTGTAGAATTAGAGCACAAAGCCTACTGGGCCATTAAGACCCTTAACTTAGACCATACTGCCGCTGATGAGAAAATAATATTAGACATTCACGAACTAGAAGAACTTCGACTAGACGCATACGAGAATGCTAGGATATATAAAGAAAGAACTAAAAAATGGCATGATAAGTGTATTTCCCGGAAAGAATTTAATGAAGGCGACGTAGTACTACTATTTAATTCACGCCTTAAACTTTTCCCAGGAAAACTTAGGTCTAGGTGGTCAGGTTCCTTCATAATAAATAAAGTCTTCCCAAGTGGTGCCGTAGAAATAAAAAGTAAATCTAGTCAACCATTTATAGTAAACGGACAGCGCTTAAAACATTATCATTGCGTAGACAATAGAGACTACTCAGCTAGTCTAAAGCTCTTAGAGCTGCCTATTCATTCTGAAAACTGACATTACACTAGAACTATGTAAGGCTTAAGACATTAAAAACAGCGTTTGGTGGGAGGCAACCCACGTATTTTTAATCTTTTAATTTTTATTTTATTCCTTAATTATTTCTTACCTTTTATTGTATTTTTTTATAGCTTTTTTCTCTCCTTCTTCCCATTTCTTAATGCCATAATTTACATGTTCATTACTAACTTTGCATAACTATCTGCTTACTTACAGGCTAACTTAACTTAGTTAGTAACTAACATTCACGATGCAATAAGTAGATTACATGGACATTGTTTTCAGAGGCAGAGCTCAGAGGAGAAGATTTAAAATGTTAGCTCAGAGAGATATGGCTTTAACTATTTACTATGATGGACCTACCATGACTAGGTTAGGTATCAGGGACAGTGTTATGTTTCTGTTTAGCCAATTGGGGTGGGAGAATGCTACTATCAAAAGAAGGTTTACTTCTCATCCTAGGCTTACCCTTGAGTTTCTAAGCTCCTTCACTCACATACCTAACCATGGTTACAGATTCCATAGAGGGCTGATTACTTTCAGATTGTTTGGTAATGACTATATCTATAACCATAGAGAACTTGCTGAACTCCTAGGATTTCCTAGTGGACCTAATGTGGTTACCGTAGTCCAGGATGAACTACTCCTTAACCTTGACCTGAACTATTTTTGGGGTAACATCACTGGAAATTACAACCCTGAACCTCATGACATGATTTCTGAGAGTATCCACAACCCTGCTATCCGATATTTTCACAAAATCCTAGCCCATACCATTTTTGGAAAAGAAGAGACCGATACCTCCGTATCCAGAGATGAAATTTTTATTTTATACTGTACTTCCCAGGGTGTCGTACCTAAAAAAATACGATCCTCGCGATGGACGCGGAAAAAACTGTTCGAAACAGAGTCGCCACCGAACTTTATTCATTCCAAGGGAGGAATAGGAAAATATCGATAAAACCTTTAAAAGGGATAAGAAAATGGTCATCGCAACCAAATTCGGGTTCGGGAGTCGATTACGCAGAGGGAAGGTATTAGCACCCTCTACGTCCGTTGTACTCAACGGGAACCTCTTGATTCGATTCGGGAGATGAGTTAGCTTAGTTTGTTTATTTTCTTCTAAGGGAGTATTGCTTTCTAAGGGGGGAATGGGTGGTTTTTTTTATTAGGATGCTCGGCAAGGATTAGAACCCTTGGGCCTACGTATTCCCTCGTGCAATGGGAAAGTCAGAGCATTCGTAGTTCATGGGACTACAGTTGGTTTGTGCTTTTTAGGCGAACGAGTGTTTAATTCGCATTCTAACTGCTAAACGTTGGCTTGTCGGCTCGTCATGGGCGGCTGAAGCACGAGTTTATATGCGCGGAAGAATGGACTAAACAATGTTCTTTTTGTGAAATTTGTTTGAGTATGAATTAAGTGTATTAGAGATTTGATTGAGGAAAAAAAGAGTTTGATTTGCGTATGTTTTAGGGTTTTGGTTGCGTAAGAAGTGTTTAGTTTGTTAAGTGTTTTGAGCGAGAATGACGATTATTCGATAAACGAGACGTCGGGCTCGCAACCAATTAATCGGGGCATGACTAAAATGCTAGATCTCAATAACACCTTTTTCATTCTATTAATTATGAAATTATATTTGTTGGACAATTGGCTTACTTGTCCATGTAATTAGGGCGAGTGTTTTAGGAAGAATGTTCAGAACGAACACAACCCAAAGCGTGCGCCTCAAGAGCGTTCATTCAAGGGCCCAAGAAGTGCTAGACCTCAAGAGTCCACTACTTTCGTAGTTTGATTAGGAAAAAGATTTGAATTTGATGTATCTTAATAGACGTGTTTAATCGATTTAGGGTTTGAACGACTTAAGAGTTTTTTAGGAGTTAGTGTTTTAAAAAGATTACGTATTTTAAGTGTTTTAGAAATGGAAGACAGAACGAACACAACCCAAGGCGTGCGCCCCAAGAGCGGTCGTTCAAGGACCCAAGGAGTGCTAGACCCCAAAAGCCCACTACTTCCACGATTAATTAGGAGAATGGTTTAAGAAGCTTGATTTAAATATTTTATAAGAAAATATTTTAAGTATTAAAACGTTTATTATGATCTTAAGAAAGTGTTTTTTAAAAGATTGAATGTTTTAATTGAATTGAATGTCTTAAGTATGAGATTTTAAGTGAATTAAGTGTTTTAGAATGAAAGACAGAACGATCACAACCTAAGGTGTGCGCCCTAAGAGCGGTCGTTCAAGGACCCTAGGAGTGCTAGACTCCAAAGCCCATTTTTTCATTATTGATTAGAAAAGAATTTAGATATCTTAAGAAATGTTTTATGATTTGATTTAAAAAAGTAATTAATGATTAAGTAAAATGGGTTATAATTTAAATTGATTTGAGAAAATTATTAGGAACTTAATTAGATTATGTATTATAATTTAAGAAAATATGGTATTTTAAGGGTTAAGTGTTTTTTATTAGAATTAAATGGATTAGGAGTTTTTTAGACATGGAAGACGAAACGATCACAACCCAAGGCGTGCGCCCCAAGAGCGATCGTTCAAGGACCCAAGGAGTGCTAGACTCCAAAAGCCCACTACTTCCATAATTAATTAAGAAAATATGTTTGGAATATTAATTAGAATGAATTATGATTTTTAATTTAGAAAGCATTTTATGATAATTTTAAAGCTAGAGAAATTGGATTAATTAAAATCAAATATTAATTAATAAACTAATTAATTAACATCTTAATAAGAATTAGAAATTAAATTAGTAAATAGATTTTATTATTTTCTGAAAAAAAATAATTAAAAGTTCTTTTGGTTTTTTCTTATTAAAAAGTATTATTAAAAAATTAAAACTAAAAAAAACAAAAAAAACAAAATGGGTCAGCAGCATTAATATTGGGGGTGCGATTCAGAAATTTCCCAGACCCAAAACTCAGAAGCCCACGCTGGGAGGGGAGTCCACTTATGGACCTTCGGTCAGCAGTTGACCAGGAGACAAGATCTGGGACGTCCATTCACTGAAGAGTCAAAGATGACTCTTAATCCAATGGTCCAAGGCGCGTATGTATACGGTAGGGATGCAGGGATAACGCGTGGAATCGAGGAAAGGGAATGACCGGTGACACTTGTCACCGGCACACGCAGCCACCGTTATCATCATTTGAACGCGTGGAAAGAAAAATAAAAAAAAACGCTGCTATGATTTTCATCCTCATCCTATTCTCTCTCACTCTCTCTATCCTAGTTCCCTTTCTCTACACCTTTTCTTCTCTCACACATCTCTCTCTCTCGTTTCAACACAAAGGAGCAAAAGGGCTTCTACTTAAACTCAAACCCTTCTCTCAGTTTTCCAACCCACCGCCTCAAACCACCGTTCGCTCTCTCATCTCCGGCTATCTCTCTGTTTCCCCAAAAAAGAACCACCGATTTCCTTCCCCAAATCCAAACCCTAGCGCAAAAATTAAACCCAAAGTGATGATGATTTTATTCAAATGATACGCAATAAAAATTGAAGATGAACGTCAAAATAGCAACAAAAACAAATCCACAAACATCAACGATTGCAGTGATAAGGATTTACTGATTTGAAGCTTTAATGGTGAGTGGTTTGCTTTCTTCGCTTCAGTTCTTCTCCTTCCTTTCTGGCTTTCCTTTCGTATGAATGCGACTCCTCTGTTTTTGGTTTGAGCAACTTGACTAGCTTTAGGCTTAGCTTAGAGTAAACCCATATTCTAATGTTGAATCTGAGTGACCCTTAAGATTTTGAGCTTTTTTGTGGTCGATGGGTTGTGAGGATATTTTTACAGCGTAACGATAGGTCTTTTTTCTCCTTCAAATTTGCCAATGATTAGCCATATTTATAGGGGAGTTGGGGATGGGTTCATACGTGTGATTCAGGGAATTCTCAGAGGAATATTCCTTTGAGTGTGTGAGGATTTGAGCTAGCGATTTGTAATACCGTTAGAAAGAATTTTCGTAGTGGGATTTTGTGGGGACCCTCGATAATGACTCACTCTCTGATTTTGTCTGTAGCATGAGCTGTACTTCTTCTAGAATGTGGTTTATTTGATTTTCACTGCGTGTAAATATATAATTTTGGATCTTTTTACTGCTATGGACTGCTATTGACCTTTTGCTGATGTGGCTTTGTTGACTCAAGTTGACTCTTTGATGTTGTTGAATGATTTTGATATTTTTGAATTTTTTGATGACCTATGAATGTGTTACTAACTGCTATCGAAATTTGGATACTCTTGTGATAAACTCGAATTTCGTTTGAAATTGAATGGTACTGATGCATTTTCCTTGGTTTTAATTTATATTGGCTTTGTGGCTCTGCTTCTGATATGCTTTTCATGTGCTTGTTCTTGGTTTCATGTATCATTCTTGGAGCAACATGGTGCCATCCTTGAGCTTGGATTAGTGAAGAGGCCATTGATACCTTGAGGGCAAAGTTTGGAATGTGGAGAACTGGTGGAATTGGACCAAAAGGATCTCATCACTTGTCTTTAAAACTTCTTGGTAAGATTTGAAAGTTCATGAATAGTTATTACTGTCATACCCAATCAGTTCCATCTTCTTGATTCAGTATTGCCTCTTGATTACAGAATAGGAATTGGATAAGTTGAAGGCTTTTAGCAAGATGCTTTTATCTGGAGGCAACTTTGTAAGACCTTTAAACTTGAATACAATGTGTTTTGCATCTTTGAATCTTGTCATTTTCATTAAACCTTTATAACCTTTTTAGGACAGTAGTCTTGTCTTAGATTGATCTTAAGACTTGAGATGTAAACTTGCATTCAAAGTGAATTTCCTACTTATGAGCTCTTTAGTTTTTTACTGTTACGACTTGTGAATTTGGACTCCTATATTGTGGCTTGGTTTTAGAGTATTGCAGCAACTGTGTATGGCTTGTGAATCATGATTCTTGTTATGGCTACTGCTGCTGACATAATATCGTAGCTTGTGACTTTCTTGTTTATGCATTTAAGTCCTTTGGTGTGAACTAATTTGAGTATCATGTGCCAAGTGCATTGTTTTACTGTTGTCTTGCTCTTTCTACACATTTTACTCATGGCTTGGATTGTTCATAACTTGATTGTTGATCCAGTTTCTTTTCCTGTGCACGATTGATGACTGACTTCATTTATTTTTCTTTTCATGTGCATTGATGTGAGACATGGTGTCTTATATGAGAAGGAAGCATGGTAATGGAAACTTGAAGAGAATTGTCATGGAAACTAAGCTTGGCTTGGAAGAAGAAAAACTGTTATGTGAGACTTGGAAGGGAAATCAAGACTTTTAAACTCTGAACCTTCTTGGATTTTAGCATCCTTGATACTGAAGTTTTATTTCTTATTCTATTGACCCACAATTCCACTTGTTTTGCAGGCGTATCAACATTGGCCAGAGTTTGGTGTAAGAACTCAAGAGCATCCCTATGGCAATTGCAACATAAAAGACGTTGGTGAATTTCTAAGCACATAAAGAAAGCTGCTCTATTGCGCATGGTGAGGTGTACTGTTGTAGACGATGAACCGTGAAGATGTCGTGTACTTGGTGAAGGTTAAAGGACTAACCATGGAGTATTTCAATTTAGTGTGATTTAGTAGTCTTGAATCCCAATGATAGAATATAGCACTGTTTGAAGCTCAATTGAATTTAGGTGCCCTATTTAGTGATATAATTTGTATCTTTTTGTAATCTTGTACTGTTATTGCTTGCATTGAGGCTTAGGATTTGTAACGTGAATAGACTTTGGAATGATGTAGTCTCTTGTTACGATCCATAACTTGGCATGTATGAGCAGTTTTTTTTGAATTCAAGTTTGTGTGCTTCACCGTCTTTGACTGATAATCTTGCTTAAAATCCTTGGCTTGTATTTTCAAACAAGGTAGGTGATGTTGTTTTTAGACATGGCCACATGGTTTAAGTCACGCCTGGAAATTAACTCAGCCTATGCTGCTCAATTTGGCCTATATACTCTAATCATAATCACTCAATCAAGGATTTAAGATAAAAGGGATTGGATCATTATTTACAATAAAGACTCACATCTTACCATAATTTAAATGGACATTTATTTAATCATATCCTCATGTCAAAGTAAAACAGTTCTCATGCCTTGAAAGAAATCCAAACATTGCAGTAAGGTTTGAGTATAATCCTGGAGATTGCTCGAAACAAAGCGGCGATTTGTCTGGTAATGACATCATAGCTTTAGTACCAACTTGCAATAAATTAAACCATGGCTTATGGACCCATTGAACCTGACTTCAAACAACTTTGATTTTAACTTGGGATTTAAACAAATTCAAACATAGTTTGAGACACTTTGCCAATTTTGACCATGACTCCCAATTGCATTTTGAAACATACTCCAATTTTGCAAAAATAATTCTGACATGGTTGCAAAATATTCCACGGACACGACTAAAGATAGTTCCTACTTGAACACCACCCAACTTGCACATGAATTTTGGTCACACCTTGATTATGCCAGGAGCCTCTTGAGACATGACATGTTCTCGAGTTACAATCGCTCATTTAACCTTGAAAACCGGTCCAAACTTGGATTAAAAGTACACATGACCTAAAAATGAATCATCTTTTCCTTGAATCGAGGATGGTTTTTTTCTTAGCTTGTCTTAATCATACAGCCTCAGTGTCGCACTTGGAATATGGTTAAAAATCTTCTTGATTATAGTTTAAAATTAGTTTGAAGCCAACTGATCATGTCTTGACTGAATAACCATAAAACTAGAGCCTCAATCCTCCTTATCCCTTCTTGAAATCATAGCAAACCCAACACGAGCTAGTAAGCATTTCAAACACATGCCAAACCCCTATTACCTGAATTTTAGAGTCAATACAATAATTTGGTGTAGAAAGCATACAATAGGTAGGACAAGTTTGGGGTATGACAGATGCCCCTATCTAATTGTCTTGAACCCGAGAGAATTAACTACTGCACGACGTTCATTTTTAGGGTAGAAGTCAATTAGATATAAGAAGACCCCAAAATTTGTCTGCCAAAAGGTAATGTACTATAGATTAAGAACTGGTAGAATGAGGTAGTTGGGTCCAAACTGAACAAAATAACTTGAGATTCTCTGGGTCTTTGAAGCAGTCCCTTATCCATATAAGGTTCTCCGATGATACCAAAGTTGTATTTTTGAAGGAAGACGATTCTCTGGAATGTCGAAGCAGTACCTTATCCGTTAAGGTTCCTCAACGATACCAAAGCAGTATCTCTGAAGGCAGACGATTCTCAGGGTCATCGAAGCAGTACCTTATCCGTTAAGGTTCCTCAATGATACCCAAGCAGTATCTCTGAAGGTAGACGATTCTCTGGGTCGTCGAAGCAGTCCCTTATCCATTAAGGTTCCTCGATGATACCAAAGCAGTATCTCTGTAGGCAGACGACTCTCTAGGTCGTCGAAGCAGTCCCTTATCCATTAAGGTTCCTCGATGATACCAAAGCAGTATCTCTGAAAGGCAGACGATTCTCTGGGTCGTCGAAGCAGTCACTTATCCATTAAGGTTCCTCGATGATACCAAAGCAGTATCTCTGAAAGGCTGACGATTCTCTAGGTCGTCGAAGGAGTCCCTTATCCATTAAGGTTCCTCGATGATACCAAAGCAGTATCTCTGAAAGGCAGACGATTCTCTGGGTCGTCGAAGCAGTCCCTTATCCATTAAGGTTCCTCGATGATACCAAAGCAGTATCTCTGAAAGAAAGACGATTCTCTGGGTCATCGAAGCAGTCCCTTATCCATTAAGGTTCCTCGATGATACCAAAGCAGTATCTCTGAAAGGCAGATGATTCTCTGGGTCGTCGAAGCAGTCCCTTATCCATTAAGGTTCCTCGATGATACCAAAGCAGTATCTCTAAAAGCAGACGATTCTCTGGGTCGTCGAAGCAGTCCCTTATCCATTAAGGTTCCTCGATGATACCAAAGCAGTATCTCTGAAGGCAGACGATTCTCTGGGTCGTCGAAGCAGTCCCTTATCCATTAAGGTTCCTCGATGATACCAAAGCAGTATATCTGAAGGCAGATGATTTTCTGGGTCGTCGACGCAGTCCCTTATCCATTAAGGTTCCTCGATGATACCAAAGCAGTATCTCTGAAGGCAGACGATTCTCTGGGTCGTCGAAGTAGTCCCTTATCCATTAAGGTCCCTCGATGATACCAAAGCAGTATCTCTGAAAGACAGACGATTCTCTGGGTCGTCGAAGCAGTCCCTTATCCATTAAGGTTCCTCGATGATACCAAATCAGTTTCTCTGAAAGGCAGACGATTCTCTGGGTCGTCGAAGCAGTCCCATATCCATTAAGGTTCCTCGATGATACCAAAGCAGTATCTCTAAAAGGCAGACGATTCTATGGGTCGTCGAAGGAGTCCCTATCCATTAAGGTTCCTGGATGATACCAAAGCAGTATCTCTAAAAATCAGACGATTCTCTGGGTCCTTGAAGCAGTCCCTTATCCATTAAGGTTCCTCGATGATACCAAAGCAGTATCTCTAAAAGGTAGACGATTATCTGGGTCGTCGAAGGAGTCCCTTATCCATTAAGGTTCCTCGATGATACCAAAGCAGTATCTCTGAAAGGCAGACGATTCTCTGGGTCGTCGAAGCAGTCCCTTATCCATTAAGGTTCCTCGATGATACCAAAGCAGTATCTCTGAAAGCAGACGATTCTCTGGGTCGTCGAAGCAGTCCTTTATCCATTAAGGTTCCTCGATGATACCAAAGCAGTATCTCTGAAGGTAGACGATTCTCTAGGTCGTCAAAGCAGTCCCTTATCCATTAAGGTTCCTCGATGATACCAAAGCAGTATCTCTGTAGGCAGACGACTCTCTGGGTCGTCGAAGCAGTCCCTTATCCATTAAGGTTCCTTGATGATACCAAAGCAGTATCTCTGAAAGGAAGACGATTCTCTGGGTCGTCGAAGCAGTCCCTTATCCATTAAGGTTCCTCGATGATACCAAAGCAGTATCTCTGAAAGGCAGATGATTCTCTGGGTCGTCGAAGCAGTCCCTTATCCATTAAGGTTCCTCGATGATACCAAAGCAGTATCTCTGAAGGCAGACGATTCTCTGGGTCGTCGAAGCCGTCCCTTATCCATTAAGGTTCCTCGATGTTACCAAAGCAGTATCTCTGAAAGGCAGACGATTCTCTGGGTCGTCGAAGTAGTCCCTTATCCATTAAGGTTCCTCGATGATACCAAAGCAGTATATCTGAAGGCAGACGATTCTCTGGGTCGTCGAAGCAGTCCCTTATCCATTAAGGTCCCTCGATGATACCAAAGCAGTATCTCTGAAAGGCAGATGATTCTCTGGGTCGTCGAAGCAGTCCCTTATCCATTAAGGTTCCTCGATGATACCAAAGCAGTATCTCTGAAGGCAGAGGATTCTCTGGGTCGTCGAAGCAGTCCCTTATCCATTAAGGTCCCTCAATGATACCAAAGCAGTATCTCTGAAAGGCAGACGATTCTCTGGGTCGTCGAAGCAGTCCCTTATCCATTAAGGTTCCTCGATGATACCAAAGCAGTTTCTCTGAAAGGCAGACGATTCTCTGGGTCGTCGAAGCAGTCCCTTATCCATTAAGGTTCCTCGATGATACCAAAGCAGTATCTCTAAAAGGCAGACGATTCTATGGGTCGTCGAAGGAGTCCCTTATCCATTAAGGTTCCTGGATGATACCAAAGCAGTATCTCTAAAAATCAGACGATTCTCTGGTTCGTTGAAGCAGTCCCTTATCCATTAAGGTTCCTCGATGATACCAAAGCAGTATCTCTAAAATGCAGACGATTATCTGGGTCGTCGAAGCAGTCCCTTATCCATTAAGGTTCCTCGATGATACCAAAGCAGTATCTCTGAAAGGCAGACAATTCTCTGGGTCGTCGAAGCAGTCCCTTATCCATTAAGGTTCCTCGATGATACCAAAGCAGTATCTCTGAAAGCAGACGATTCTCTGGGTCGTCGAAGCAGTCTTTTATCCATTAAGGTTCCTCGATGATACCAAAGTAGTATCTCTGACGGCAGACGATTCTCTAGGTCGTCAAAGCAGTCCCTTATCCATTAAGGTTCCTCGATGATACCAAAGTAGTATCTCTGTAGGCAGACGACTCTCTGGGTCATCGAAGCAGTCCCTTATCCATTAAGGTTCCTCGATGATACCAAAGCAGTATCTCTGAAAGGCAGACGATTCTCTGGGTCGTCGAAGCAGTCCCTTATCCATTAAGGTTCCCCGATGATACCAAAGCAGTATCTCTGAAAGCAAGACGATTCTCTGGGTCTTCGAAGCAGTCCCTTATCCATTAAGGTTCCTCGATGATACCAAAGCAGTATCTCTGAATGGCAGATGATTCTCTGGGTCGTCGAAGCAGTCCCTTATCCATTAAGGTTCCTCGATGATACCAAAGCAGTATCTCTAAAAGCAGATGATTCTCTGGGTCGTCGAAGCAGTCCCTTATCCATTAAGGTTCCTCGATGATACCAAAGCAGTATCTCTGAAGGCAGATGATTCTCTGGGTCGTCGAAGCAGTCCCTTATCCATTAAGGTTCCTCGATGATACCAAAGCAGTATCTCTGAAGGCAGACGATTCTCTGGGTCGTCGAAGCAGTCCTTTATCCATTAAGGTTCCTCGATGATACCAAAGTAGTATCTCTGAAGGCAGACGATTCTCTAGGTCGTCAAAGCAGTCCCTTATCCATTAAGGTTCCTCGATGATACCAAAGCAGTATCTCTGTAGGCAGACGATTCTCTGGGTCGTCGAAGCAGTCCCTTATCCATTAAGGTTCCTCGATGATACCAAAGCAGTTTCTCTGAAAGGCAGACGATTCTCTGGGTCGTCGAAGCAGTCCCTTATCCATTAAGGTTCCTCGATGATACCAAAGCAGTATCTCTAAAAGGCAGACGATTCTATGGGTCGTCGAAGCAGTCCCTTATCCCTTAAGGTTCCTCGATGATACCAAAGCAGTATCTCTAAAAGGCAGACGATTCTCTGGGTCGTCGAAGCAGTCCCTTATCCATTAAGGTTCCTCGATGATACCAAAGCAGTATCTCTAAAAGGCAGACGATTCTCTGGGTCGTTGAAGCAGTCCCTTATCCATTAAGGTTCCTCGATGATACCAAAGCAGTATCTCTGAAAGGCAGACGATTCTCTGGGTCGTTGAAGCAGTCCCTTATCCATTAAGGTTCCTCGATGATACCAAAGCAGTATCTCTGAAACCAGACGATTCTCTGGGTCGTCGGAGCAGTCCCTTATCCATTAAGGTTCCTCGATGATACCAAAGCAGTATCTCTGAAAGGCAGACGATTCTCTAGGTCGTCGAAGTAGTCCCTTATCCATTAAGGTTCCTCGATGATACCAAAGTAGTATATCTGAAGGCAGACGATTCTCTGGGTCGTCGAAGCAGTCCCTTATCCATTAAGGTCCCTCGATGATACCAAAGCAGTATCTCTGAAAGGCAGATGATTCTCTGGGTCGTCGAAGCAGTCCCTTATCCATTAAGGTTCCTCGATGATACCAAAGCAGTATCTCTGAAGGCAGAGGATTCTCTGGGTCGTCGAAGCAGTCCCTTATCCATTAAGGTCCCTCGATGATACCAAAGCAGTATCTCTGAAAGGCAGACGATTCTCTGGGTCGTCGAAGCCGTCCCTTATCCATTAAGGTTCCTCGATGATACCAAAGCAGTATCTCTGAAAGGCAGACGATTCTCTGGGTCGTCGAAGCAGTCCCTTATCCATTAAGGTTCCTCGATGATACCAAAGCAGTATCTCTAAAAGGCAGACGATTCTATGGGTCGTCGAAGCAGTCCCTTATCCCTTAAGGTTCCTCGATGATACCAAAGCAGTATCTCTAAAAGGCAGACGATTCTCTGGGTCTTCGAAGCAGTCCCTTATCCATTAAGGTTCCTCGATGATACCAAAGCAGTATCTCTGAATGGCAGATGATTCTCTGGGTCGTCGAAGCAGTCCCTTATCCATTAAGGTTCCTCGATGATACCAAAGCAGTATCTCTGAAAGCAGATGATTCTCTGGGTCGTCGAAGCAGTCCCTTATCCATTAAGGTTCCTCGATGATACCAAAGCAGTATCTCTGAAGGCAGATGATTCTCTGGGTCGTCGAAGCAGTCCCTTATCCATTAAGGTTCCTCGATGATACCAAAGCAGTATCTCTGAAGGCAGACGATTCTCTGGGTCGTCGAAGCAGTCCTTTATCCATTAAGGTTCCTCGATGATACCAAAGTAGTATCTCTGAAGGCAGACGATTCTCTAGGTCGTCAAAGCAGTCCCTTATCCATTAAGGTTCCTCGATGATACCAAAGCAGTATCTCTGTAGGCAGACGATTCTCTGGGTCGTCGAAGCAGTCCCTTATCCATTAAGGTTCCTCGATGATACCAAAGCAGTTTCTCTGAAAGGCAGACGATTCTCTGGGTCGTCGAAGCAGTCCCTTATCCATTAAGGTTCCTCGATGATACCAAAGCAGTATCTCTAAAAGGCAGACGATTCTATGGGTCGTCGAAGCAGTCCCTTATCCCTTAAGGTTCCTCGATGATACCAAAGCAGTATCTCTAAAAGGCAGACGATTCTCTGGGTCGTCGAAGCAGTCCCTTATCCATTAAGGTTCCTCGATGATACCAAAGCAGTATCTCTAAAAGGCAGACGATTCTCTGGGTCGTCGAAGCAGTCCCTTATCCATTAAGGTTCCTCGATGATACCAAAGCAGTATCTCTGAAAGGCAGACGATTCTCTGGGTCGTTGAAGCAGTCCCTTATCCATTAAGGTTCCTCGATGATACCAAAGCAGTATCTCTGAAACCAGACGATTCTCTGGGTCGTCGGAGCAGTCCCTTATCCATTAAGGTTCCTCGATGATACCAAAGCAGTATCTCTGAAAGGCAGACGATTCTCTAGGTCGTCGAAGTAGTCCCTTATCCATTAAGGTTCCTCGATGATACCAAAGTAGTATATCTGAAGGCAGACGATTCTCTGGGTCGTCGAAGCAGTCCCTTATCCATTAAGGTCCCTCGATGATACCAAAGCAGTATCTCTGAAAGGCAGATGATTCTCTGGGTCGTCGAAGCAGTCCCTTATCCATTAAGGTTCCTCGATGATACCAAAGCAGTATCTCTGAAGGCAGAGGATTCTCTGGGTCGTCGAAGCAGTCCCTTATCCATTAAGGTTCCTCGATGATACCAAAGCAGTATCTCTGAATGGCAGATGATTCTCTGGGTCGTCGAAGCAGTCCCTTATCCATTAAGGTTCCTCGATGATACCAAAGCAGTATCTCTGAAAGCAGATGATTCTCTGGGTCGTCGAAGCAGTCCCTTATCCATTAAGGTTCCTCGATGATACCAAAGCAGTATCTCTGAAGGCAGATGATTCTCTGGGTCGTCGAAGCAGTCCCTTATCCATTAAGGTTCCTCGATGATACCAAAGCAGTATCTCTGAAGGCAGACGATTCTCTGGGTCGTCGAAGCAGTCCTTTATCCATTAAGGTTCCTCGATGATACCAAAGTAGTATCTCTGAAGGCAGACGATTCTCTAGGTCGTCAAAGCAGTCCCTTATCCATTAAGGTTCCTCGATGATACCAAAGCAGTATCTCTGTAGGCAGACGATTCTCTGGGTCGTCGAAGCAGTCCCTTATCCATTAAGGTTCCTCGATGATACCAAAGCAGTTTCTCTGAAAGGCAGACGATTCTCTGGGTCGTCGAAGCAGTCCCTTATCCATTAAGGTTCCTCGATGATACCAAAGCAGTATCTCTAAAAGGCAGACGATTCTATGGGTCGTCGAAGCAGTCCCTTATCCCTTAAGGTTCCTCGATGATACCAAAGCAGTATCTCTAAAAGGCAGACGATTCTCTGGGTCGTCGAAGCAGTCCCTTATCCATTAAGGTTCCTCGATGATACCAAAGCAGTATCTCTAAAAGGCAGACGATTCTCTGGGTCGTCGAAGCAGTCCCTTATCCATTAAGGTTCCTCGATGATACCAAAGCAGTATCTCTGAAAGGCAGACGATTCTCTGGGTCGTTGAAGCAGTCCCTTATCCATTAAGGTTCCTCGATGATACCAAAGCAGTATCTCTGAAACCAGACGATTCTCTGGGTCGTCGGAGCAGTCCCTTATCCATTAAGGTTCCTCGATGATACCAAAGCAGTATCTCTGAAAGGCAGACGATTCTCTAGGTCGTCGAAGTAGTCCCTTATCCATTAAGGTTCCTCGATGATACCAAAGTAGTATATCTGAAGGCAGACGATTCTCTGGGTCGTCGAAGCAGTCCCTTATCCATTAAGGTCCCTCGATGATACCAAAGCAGTATCTCTGAAAGGCAGATGATTCTCTGGGTCGTCGAAGCAGTCCCTTATCCATTAAGGTTCCTCGATGATACCAAAGCAGTATCTCTGAAGGCAGAGGATTCTCTGGGTCGTCGAAGCAGTCCCTTATCCATTAAGGTCCCTCGATGATACCAAAGCAGTATCTCTGAAAGGCAGACGATTCTCTGGGTCGTCGAAGCAGTCCCTTATCCATTAAGGTTCCTCGATGATACCAAAGCAGTATCTCTGAAAGGCAGACGATTCTCTGGGTCGTCGAAGCAGTCCCTTATCCATTAAGGTTCCTCGATGATACCAAAGCAGTATCTCTAAAAGGCAGACGATTCTATGGGTCGTCGAAGGAGTCCCTTATCCATTAAGGTTCCTGGATGATACCAAAGCAGTATCTCTAAAAATCAGACGATTCTCTGGGTCGTTGAAGCAGTCCCTTATCCATTAAGGTTCCTCGATGATACCAAAGCAGTATCTCTAAAATGCAGACGATTATCTGGGTCGTCGAAGCAGTCCCTTATCCATTAAGGTTCCTCGATGATACCAAAGCAGTATCTCTGAAAGGCAGACAATTCTCTGGGTCGTCGAAGCAGTCCCTTATCCATTAAGGTTCCTCGATGATACCAAAGCAGTATCTCTGAAAGCAGACGATTCTCTGGGTCGTCGAAGCAGTCCTTTATCCATTAAGGTTCCTCGATGATACCAAAGTAGTATCTCTGAAGGCAGACGATTCTCTAGGTCGTCAAAGTAGTCCCTTATCAATTAAGGTTCCTCGATGATACCAAAGCAGTATCTCTGTAGGCAGACGACTCTCTGGGTCATCGAAGCAGTCCCTTATCCATTAAGGTTCCTCGATGATACCAAATCAGTATCTCTGAAAGGCAGACGATTCTCTGGGTCGTCGAAGCAGTCCCTTATCCATTAAGGTTCCCCGATGATACCAAAGCAGTATCTCTGAAAGGAAGACGATTCTCTGGGTCTTCGAAGCAGTCCCTTATCCATTAAGGTTCCTCGATGATACCAAAGCAGTATCTCTGAATGGCAGATGATTCTCTGGGTCGTCGAAGCAGTCCCTTATCCATTAAGGTTCCTCGATGATACCAAAGCAGTATCTCTAAAAGCAGATGATTCTCTGGGTCGTCGAAGCAGTCCCTTATCCATTAAGGTTCCTCGATGATACCAAAGCAGTATCTCTGAAGGCAGATGATTCTCTGGGTCGTCGAAGCAGTCCCTTATCCATTAAGGTTCCTCGATGATACCAAAGCAGTATCTCTGAAGGCAGACGATTCTCTGGGTCGTCGAAGCAGTCCTTTATCCATTAAGGTTCCTCGATGATACCAAAGTAGTATCTCTGAAGGCAGACGATTCTCTAGGTCGTCAAAGTAGTCCCTTATCCATTAAGGTTCCTCGATGATACCAAAGCAGTATCTCTGTAGGCAGACGATTCTCTGGGTCGTCGAAGCAGTCCCTTATCCATTAAGGTTCCTCGATGATACCAAAGCAGTTTCTCTGAAAGGCAGACGATTCTCTGGGTCGTCGAAGCAGTCCCTTATCCATTAAGGTTCCTCGATGATACCAAAGCAGTATCTCTAAAAGGCAGACGATTCTATGGGTCGTCGAAGCAGTCCCTTATCCCTTAAGGTTCCTCGATGATACCAAAGCAGTATCTCTAAAAGGCAGACGATTCTCTGGGTCGTCGAAGCAGTCCCTTATCCATTAAGGTTCCTCGATGATACCAAAGCAGTATCTCTAAAAGGCAGACGATTCTCTGGGTCGTCGAAGCAGTCCCTTATCCATTAAGGTTCCTCGATGATACCAAAGCAGTATCTCTGAAAGGCAGACAATTCTCTGGGTCGTTGAAGCAGTCCCTTATCCATTAAGGTTCCTCGATGATACCAAAGCAGTATCTCTGAAACCAGACGATTCTCTGGGTCGTCGGAGCAGTCCCTTATCCATTAAGGTTCCTCGATGATACCAAAGCAGTATCTCTGAAAGGCAGACGATTCTCTAGGTCGTCAAAGCAGTCCCTTATCCATTAAGGTTCCTCGATGATACCAAAGCAGTATCTCTGAAAGGAAGACGATTCTCTGGGTCGTCGAAGCAGTCCCTTATCCATTAAGGTTCCTCGATGATACCAAAGCAGTATCTCTGAAAGGCAGATGATTCTCTGGGTCGTCGAAGCAGTCCCTTATCCATTAAGGTTCCTCGATGATACCAAAGCAGTATCTCTGAAGGCAGACGATTCTCTGGGTCGTCGAAGCAGTCCCTTATCCATTAAGGTTCCTCGATGATACCAAAGCAGTATCTCTGAAAGGCAGACGATTCTCTGGGTCGTCGAAGTAGTCCCTTATCCATTAAGGTTCCTCGATGATAGCAAAGCAGTATATCTGAAGGCGGACGATTCTCTGGGTCGTCGAAGCAGTCCCTTATCCATTAAGGTCCCTCGATGATACCAAAGCAGTATCTCTGAAAGGCAGATGATTCTCTGGGTCGTCGAAGCAGTCCCTTATCCATTAAGGTTCCTCGATGATACCAAAGCAGTATCTCTGAAGGCAGAGGATTCTCTGGGTCGTCGAAGCAGTCCCTTATCCATTAAGGTCCCTCGATGATACCAAAGCAGTATCTCTGAAAGGCAGACGATTCTCTGGGTCGTCGAAGCAGTCCCTTATCCATTAAGGTTCCTCGATGATACCAAAGCAGTTTCTCTGAAAGGCAGACGATTCTCTGGGTCGTCGAAGCAGTCCCTTATCCATTAAGGTTCCTCGATGATACCAAAGCAGTATCTCTAAAAGGCAGACGATTCTATGGGTCGTCGAAGGAGTCCCTTATCCATTAAGGTTCCTGGATGATACCAAAGCAGTATCTCTAAAAATCAGACGATTCTCTGGGTCGTTGAAGCAGTCCCTTATCCATTAAGGTTCCTCGATGATACCAAAGCAGTATCTCTAAAATGCAGACGATTATCTGGGTCGTCGAAGCAGTCCCTTATCCATTAAGGTTCCTCGATGATACCAAAGCAGTATCTCTGAAAGGCAGACAATTCTCTGGGTCGTCGAAGCAGTCCCTTATCCATTAAGGTTCCTCGATGATACCAAAGCAGTATCTCTGAAAGCAGACGATTCTCTGGGTCGTCGAAGCAGTCCTTTATCCATTAAGGTTCCTCGATGATACCAAAGTAGTATCTCTGAAGGCAGACGATTCTCTAGGTCGTCAAAGCAGTCCCTTATCCATTAAGGTTCCTCGATGATACCAAAGCAGTATCTCTGTAGGCAGACGACTCTCTGGGTCATCGAAGCAGTCCCTTATCCATTAAGGTTCCTCGATGATACCAAAGCAGTATCTCTGAAAGGCAGACGATTCTCTGGGTCGTCGAAGCAGTCCCTTATCCATTAAGGTTCCCCGATGATACCAAAGCAGTATCTCTGAAAGGAAGACGATTCTCTGGGTCTTCGAAGCAGTCCCTTATCCATTAAGGTTCCTCGATGATACCAAAGCAGTATCTCTGAAAGGCAGATGATTCTCTGGGTCGTCGAAGCAGTCCCTTATCCATTAAGGTTCCTCGATGATACCAAAGCAGTATCTCTAAAAGCAGATGATTCTCTGGGTCGTCGAAGCAGTCCCTTATCCATTAAGGTTCCTCGATGATACCAAAGCAGTATCTCTGAAGGCAGATGATTCTCTGGGTCATCGAAGCAGTCCCTTATCCATTAAGGTTCCTCGATGATACCAAAGCAGTATCTCTGAAGGCAGACGATTCTCTGGGTCGTCGAAGCAGTCCTTTATCCATTAAGGTTCCTCGATGATACCAAAGTAGTATCTCTGAAGGCAGACGATTCTCTAGGTCGTCAAAGCAGTCCCTTATCCATTAAGGTTCCTCGATGATACCAAAGCAGTATCTCTGTAGGCAGACGATTCTCTGGGTCGTCGAAGCAGTCCCTTATCCATTAAGGTTCCTCGATGATACCAAAGCAGTTTCTCTGAAAGGCAGACGATTCTCTGGGTCGTCGAAGCAGTCCCTTATCCATTAAGGTTCCTCGATGATACCAAAGCAGTATCTCTAAAAGGCAGACGATTCTATGGGTCGTCGAAGCAGTCCCTTATCCCTTAAGGTTCCTCGATGATACCAAAGCAGTATCTCTAAAAGACAGATGATTCTCTGGGTCGTCGAAGCAGTCCCTTATCCATTAAGGTTCCTCAATGATACCAAAGCTGTATCTCTAAAAGGCAGACGATTCTCTGGGTCGTCGAAGCAGTCCCTTATCCATTAAGGTTCCTCGATGATACCAAAGCAGTATCTCTGAAAGGCAGACGATTCTCTGGGTCGTCGAAGTAGTCCCTTATCCATTAAGGTTCCTCGATGATACCAAAGCAGTATATCTGAAGGCAGACGATTCTCTGGGTCGTCGAAGCAGTCCCTTATCCATTAAGGTTCCTCGATGATACCAAAGCAGTTTCTCTGAAACCAGACGATTCTCTGGGTCGTCGGAGCAGTCCCTTATCCATTAAGGTTCCTCGATGATACCAAAGCAGTATCTCTGAAACCAGACGATTCTCTGGGTCGTCGGAGCAGTCCCTTATCCATTAAGGTTCCTCGATGATACCAAAGCAGTATCTCTGAAAGGCAGACGATTCTCTAGGTCGTCAAAGCAGTCCCTTATCCATTAAGGTTCCTCGATGACACCAAAGCAGTATCTCTGAAAGGAAGACGATTCTATGGGTCGTCGAAGCAGTCCCTTATCCATTAAGGTTCCTCGATGATACCAAAGCAGTATCTCTGAAAGGCAGATGATTCTCTGGGTCGTCGAAGCAGTCCCTTATCCATTAAGGTTACTCGATGATACCAAAGCAGTATCTCTGAAGGCAGACGATTCTCTGGGTCGTCGAAGCAGTCCCTTATCCATTAAGGTTCCTCGATGATACCAAAGCAGTATCTCTGAAAGGCAGACGATTCTCTGGGTCGTCGAAGTAGTCCCTTATCCATTAAGGTTCCTCGATGATACCAAAGCAGTATATCTGAAGGCAGACGATTCTCTGGGTCGTCGAAGCAGTCCCTTATCCATTAAGGTCCCTCGATGATACCAAAGCAGTATCTCTGAAAGGCAGATGATTCTCAGGGTCGTCGAAGCATTCCCTTATCCATTAAGGTTCCTCGATGATACCAAAGCAGTATCTCTGAAGGCAGAGGATTCTCTGGGTCGTCGAAGCAGTCCCTTATCCATTAAGGTCCCTCGATGATACCAAAGCAGTATCTCTGAAAGGCAGACGATTCTCTGGGTCGTCGAAGCAGTCCCTTATCCATTAAGGTTCCTCGATGATACCAAAGCAGTTTCTCTAAAAGGCAGACGATTCTCTGGGTCGTCGAAGCAGTCCCTTATCCATTAAGGTTCCTCGATGATACCAAAGCAGTATCTCTAAAAGGCAGACGAATCTATGGGTCATCGAAGGAGCCCCTTATCCATTAAGGTTCCTGGATGATACCAAAGCCGTATATCTAAAAATCAGACGATTCTCTGGGTCGTTGAAGCAGTCCCTTATCCATTAAGGTTCCTCGATGATACCAAAGCAGTATCTCTAAAATGCAGACGATTATCTGGGTCGTCGAAGCAGTCCCTTATCCATTAAGGTTCCTCGATGATACCAAAGCAGTATCTCTGAAAGGAAGACGATTTTCTGGGTCTTCGAAGCAGTCCCTTATCCATTAAGGTTCCTCGATGATACCAAAGCAGTATCTCTGAAAGGCAGATGATTCTCTGGGTCGTCGAAGCAGTCCCTTATCCATTAAGGTTCCTCGATGATACCAAAGCAGTATCTCTAAAAGCAGATGATTCTCTGGGTCGTCGAAGCAGTCCCTTATCCATTAAGGTTCCTCGATGATACCAAAGCAGTATCTCTGAAGGCAGATGATTCTCTGGGTCGTCGAAGCAGTCCCTTATCCATTAAGGTTCCTCGATGATACCAAAGCAGTATCTCTGAAGGCAGACGATTCTCTGGGTCGTCGAAGCAGTCCTTTATCCATTAAGGTTCCTCGATGATACCAAAGTAGTATCTCTGAAGGCAGACGATTCTCTAGGTCGTCAAAGCAGTCCCTTATCCATTAAGGTTCCTCGATGATACCAAAGCAGTATCTCTGTAGGCAGACGATTCTCTGGGTCGTCGAAGCAGTCCCTTATCCATTAAGGTTCCTCGATGATACCAAAGCAGTTTTTCTGAAAGGCAGACGATTCTCTGGGTCGTCGAAACAGTCCCTTATCCATTAAGGTTCCTCGATGATACCAAAGCAGTATCTCTAAAAGGCAGACGATTCTATGGGTCGTCGAAGCAGTCCCTTATCCCTTAAGGTTCCTCGATGATACCAAAGCAGTATCTCTAAAAGGCAGATGATTCTCTGGGTCGTCGAAGCAGTCCCTTATCCATTAAGGTTCCTCGATGATACCAAAGCAGTATCTCTAAAAGGCAGACGATTCTCGGGGTCGTCGAAGCAGTCCCTTATCCATTAAGGTTCCTCGATGATACCAAAGAAGTATCTCTGAAAGGCAGACGATTCTCTGGGTCGTTGAAGCAGTCCCTTATCCATTAAGGTTCCTCGATGATACTAAAGCAGTATCTCTGAAACCAGACGATTCTCTGGGTCGTCGGAGCAGTCCCTTATCCATTAAGGTTCCTCGATGATACCAAAGCAGTATCTCTGAAAGGCAGACGATTCTCTAGGTCGTCAAAGCAGTCCCTTATCCATTAAGGTTCCTCGATGACACCAAAGCAGTATCTCTGAAAGGAAGACGATTCTCTGGGTCGTCGAAGCAGTCCCTTATCCATTAAGGTTCCTCGATGATACCAAAGCAGTATCTCTGAAAGGCAGATGATTCTCTGGGTCGTCGATGCAGTCCCTTATCCATTAAGGTTACTCGATGATACCAAAGCAGTATCTCTGAAGGCAGACGATTCTCTGGGTCGTCGAAGCAGTCCCTTATCCATTAAGGTTCCTCGATGATACCAAAGCAGTATCTCTGAAAGGCAGACGATTCTCTGGGTCGTCGAAGTAGTCCCTTATCCATTAAGGTTCCTCGATGATACCAAAGCAGTATATCTGAAGGCAGACGATTCTCTGGGTCGTCGAAGCAGTCCCTTATCCATTAAGGTCCCTCGATGATACCAAAGCAGTATCTCTGAAAGGCAGATGATTCTCTGGGTCGTCGAAGCATTCCCTTATCCATTAAGGTTCCTCGATGATACCAAAGCAGTATCTCTGAAGGCAGAGGATTCTCTGGGTCGTCGAAGCAGTCCCTTATCCATTAAGGTCCCTCGATGATACCAAAGCAGTATCTCTGAAAGGCAGACGATTCTCTGGGTCGTCGAAGCAGTCCCTAATCCATTAAGGTTCCTCGATGATACCAAAGCAGTTTCTCTAAAAGGCAGACGATTCTCTGGGTCGTCGAAGTAGTCCCTTATCCATTAAGGTTCCTCGATGATACCAAAGCAGTATCTCTAAAAGGCAGACGATTCTATGGGTCATCGAAGGAGTCCCTTATCCATTAAGGTTCCTGGATGATACCAAAGCCGTATCTCTAAAAATCAGACGATTCTCTGGGTCGTTGAAGCAGTCCCTTATCCATTAAGGTTCCTCGATGATACCAAAGCAGTATCTCTAAAATGCAGACGATTATCTGGGTCGTCGAAGCAGTCCCTTATCCATTAAGGTTCCTCGATGATACCAAAGCAGTATCTCTGAAAGGCAGACGATTCTCTGGGTCGTCGAAGCAGTCCCTTATCCATTAAGGTTCCTCGATGATACCAAAGCAGTATCTCTGAAAGCAGACGATTCCCTGGGTCGTCGAAGCAGTCCTTTATCCATTAAGGTTCCTCGATGATACCAAAGTAGTATCTCTGAAGGCAGACGATTCTCTAGGTCGTCAAAGCAGTCCCTTATCCATTAAGGTTCCTCGATGATACCAAAGCAGTATCTCTGTAGGCAGACGACTCTCTGGGTCATCGAAGCAGTCCCTTATCCATTAAGGTTCCTCGATGATACCAAAGCAGTATCTCTGAAAGGCAGACGATTCTCTGGGTCGTCGAAGCAGTCCCTTATCCATTAAGGTTCCTCGATGATACCAAAGCAGTATCTCTGAAAGGAAGACGATTCTCTGGGTCTTCGAAGCAGTCCCTTATCCATTAAGGTTCCTCGATGATACCAAAGCAGTATCTCTGAAAGGCAGATGATTCTCTGGGTCGTCGAAGCAGTCCCTTATCCATTAAGGTTCCTCCATGATACCAAAGCAGTATCTCTAAAAGCAGATGATTCTCTGGGTCGTCGAAGCAGTCCCTTATCCATTAAGGTTCCTCGATGATACCAAAGCAGTATCTCTGCAGGCAGATGATTCTCTGGGTCGTCGAAGCAGTCCCTTATCCATTAAGGTTCCTCGATGATACCAAAGCAGTATCTCTGAAAGGCAGACGATTCTCTAGGTCGTCGAAGTAGTCCCTTATCCATTAAGGTTCCTCGATGATACCAAAGTAGTATATCTGAAGGCAGACGATTCTCTGGGTCGTCGAAGCAGTCCTTTATCCATTAAGGTTCCTCGATGATACCAAAATAGTATCTCTGAAGGCAGACGATTCTCTAGGTCGTCAAAGCAGTCCCTTTTCCATTAAGGTTCCTCGATGATACCAAAGCAGTATCTCTGTAGGCAGACGATTCTCTGGGTCGTCGAAGCAGTCCCTTATCCATTAAGGTTCCTCGATGATACCAAAGCAGTTTCTCTGAAAGGCAGACGATTCTCTGGGTCGTCGAAGCAGTCCCTTATCCATTAAGGTTCCTCGATGATACCAAAGCAGTATCTCTAAAAGGCAGACGATTCTATGGGTCGTCGAAGCAGTCCCTTATCCATTAAGGTTCCTCGATGATACCAAAGCAGTATCTCTAAAAGGCAGACGATTCTCTGGGTCGTCGAAGCAGTCCCTTATCCATTAAGGTTCCTCGATGATACCAAAGCAGTATCTCTAAAAGGCAGATGATTCTCTGGGTCGTCGAAGCAGTCCCTTATCCATTAAGGTTCCTCGATGATACCAAAGCAGTATCTCTGAAAGGTAGACGATTCTCTGGGTCGTTGAAGCAGTCCCTTATCCATTAAGGTTCCTCGATTATACCAAAGCAGTATCTCTGAAACCAGACGATTCTCTGGGTCGTCGGAGCAGTCCCTTATCCATTAAGGTTCCTCGATGATTCCAAAGCAGTATCTCTGAAAGGCAGACGATTCTCTAGGTCGTCAAAGCAGTCCCTTATCCATTAAGGTTCCTCGATGATACCAAAGCAGTATCTCTGAAAGGAAGACGATTCTCTGGGTCGTCGAAGCAGTCCCTTATCCATTAAGGTTCCTCGATGATACCAAAGCAGTATCTCTGAAAGGCAGATGATTCTCTGGGTCGTCGAAGCAGTCCCTTATCCATTAAGGTTCCTCGATGATACCAAAGCAGTATCTCTGAAAGCAGACGATTCTCTGGGTCGTCGAAGCAGTCCCTTATCCATTAAGGTTCCTCGATGATACCAAAGCAGTATCTCTGAAGGCAGACGATTCTCTGGGTCGTCGAAGCAGTCCCTTTTCAATTAAGGTTCCTCGATGATTCGAAAGCAGTATATCTGAAGGCAGACGATTCTCTGGGTTGTCGAAGCAGTCCCTTATCCATTAAGGTTCCTCGATGATACCAAAGCAGTATCTCTAAAGGCAGACGATTCTCTGGGTCGTCGAAGCAGTCCCTTATCCATTAAGGTCCCTCGATGATACCAAAGCAGTATCTCCGAAAGGCAGACGATTCTCTGGGTCGTCGAAGCAGTCCCTTATCCATTAAGGTTCCTCGATGATACCAAAGCAGTTTCTCTGAAAGGCAGACGATTCTCTGGGTCGTCGAAGCAGTCCCTTATCCATTAAGGTTCCTTCATGATATCAAAGCAGTATCTCTGAAAGGCAGACGATTCTCTGGGTCGTCGAAGCAGTCCCTTATCCATTAAGGTTCCTCGATGATACCAAAGCAGTTTCTCTGAAAGGCAGACGATTCTCTGGGTCGTCGAGGCAGTCCCTTATCCATTAAGGTTCCTCGATGATACCAAATCAGTATCTCTAAAAGGCAGACGATTCTCTGGATCGTCGAAGTAGTCCCTTATCCATTAAGGTTCCTCGATGATACCAAAGCAGTATCTCTAAAAGGCAGACGATTCTCTGGGTCGTCGAAGCAGTCCCTTATCCATTAAGGTTCCTCGATGATACCAAAGCAGTATCTCTAAAAGGCAGACGATTCTCTGGGTCGTCGAAGCAGTCCCTTATCCATTAAGGTTCCTCGATGATACCAAAGCAGTATATCTAAAGGCAGACGATTCTCTGGGTCGTCGAAGTAGTCCCTTATCCATTAAGGTTCCTCGATGATACCAAAGCGGTATCTCTGAAGGCAGACGATTCTCTGGGTCGTCGAAGCAGTCCCTTATCCATTAAGGTCCCTCGATGATACCAAAGTAGTATCTCTGAAAGGTAGACGATTCTCTGGGTCGTCGAAGCAGTCCCTTATCCATTAAGGTTCCTCGATGATACCAAAGCAGTTTCTCTGAAAGGCAGACGATTCTCTGGGTCGTCGAAGCAGTCCCTTATCCATTAAGGTTCCTCGATGATACCAAATCAGTATCTCTAAAAGGCAGACGATTCTCTGGGTCGTCGAAGTAGTCCCTTATCCATTAAGATTCCTCGATGATACCAAAGCAGTATCTCTAAAAGGCAGACGATTCTCTGGGTCGTCGAAGCAGTCCCTTTTCCATTAAGGTTCCTCGATGATACCAAAGCAGTATCTCTAAAAGGCAGACGATTCTCTGGGTCGTCGAAGCAGTCCCTTATCCATTAAGGTTCCTCGATGATACCAAAGCAGTATCTCTGAAAGGCAGACGATTATCTGGGTCGTCGAAGCAGTCCCTAATCCATTAAGGTTCCTCGATGATACCAAAGCAGTATCTCTGAAAGCAGACGATTCTCTGGGTCGTCGAAGCAGTCCTTTATCCATTAAGGTTCCTCGATGATACCAAAGCAGTATCTCTGAAGGCAGATGATTCTCTAGGTCGTCAAAGCAGTCCCTTATCCATTAAGGTTCCTCGATGATGCCAAAGCAGTATCTCTGTAGGCAGACGACTCTCTGGGTCGTCGAAGCAGTCCCTTATCCATTAAGGTTCCTCGATGATACCAAAGCAGTATCTCTGAAAGGCAGACGATTCTATGGGTCGTCGAAGCAGTCCCTTATCCATTAAGGTTCCTCGATGATACCAAAGCAGTATCTCTGAAAAGAAGACGATTCTCTGGGTCGTCGAAGCAGTCCCTTATCCATTAAGGTTCCACGATGATACCAAAGCAGTATCTCTGAAGGCAGGTGATTCTCTGGGTCGTCGAAGTAGTCCCTTATCCATTAAGGTTCCTCGATGATACCAAAGCAGTATCTCTGAAAGCAGACGGTTCTCTGGGTCGTTGTCGCTCCCGGGATTTTCATCCAAGTACAAACGCGAAAGTGGCACCGAACAGAGTCGCCAGCAATGTGTATTTATCCCAAGAGAGGGAAAGGAAACACCGCATAAACCTGAAGAGAAGGAAAGAGCATGGTCTCGCGACCAAGAGAAATGGGTTCGGGAGTCGGTTACGCGAGAGGAAGGTATTAGCACCCCACGCGTCCATCGTACCCGATGGGATCCACGCTTGCTTGTTCGATCAAAGGGTGTAAGAAAAGAATACTGGAAAAGGAACGAAAAGAGAACTGGAAAAGGAACGAGAAACAAATGTAGGGAAAATAAAAGAAGTACTCGCATGGGCCCTACCCCACTGCCTACGTATCTCATAGGGAACATGAGAATCAGAGCGACGTAGTTCCCCTCACTAGGGATGAATTGTTTGTGTTTTTTAGAGAACGGCTTACGTTCTCTCTCAGGTGTTGCAGGCTCGCTGGTCCGAGTGCGTTACCGTCTTGCAAGAGAACGAGTAGAAGCGCGTTCGTACGTTGAGAGTGAATGAGGTGAGAAAAGAATTCCCGAAGGAAAGACGTTATTGTTTGTTTTTGTCTTTTAAGAGTTTTTTCATTTGTTTGCATATGATAGTGTATCTGAATCTTAGTCATTGGAATGCGTACATTCTCACATCCCAAGATGGAATGGGTAAGAAAGCACACTAAGAGTGAAAAAGACCCCCACACTTAGTTCCAATTGTCAAGGTTCAAACACACTAGCATACTTGTGTTTATTAAGTGTTTTTGTTGATTAAGAAATGAAGAAGTGTTTTTTATTATTTGCACCTTCAACAAGTATTGCATTTAAGTCCCTCATACAAGATCAAATGTTTAACACATTGACCCAAGATGGGCTATATGCTACACATTCTAAGATTACAAGAGAAGACCCCTTATAATCTTTTCTTTATATGAAAGGCCTAAATGCAATAAATGCCTACCTTTATTATATGTTTTGAATTTTCTTTGAGATGAGAAAAGAGACTCAAGAGAGGAGAAAAGGTAAAACCTATATGGACTAAGACTCAATCCTAATTGAAGATTAAAGGGAGTGATCCTAAAGGTTTGTGAGGTTTCAACCTAAAGTCTAAATAAAGAAAGAATTAAACAATTCACTTCCAAAGTAGAAGATGAATTGTAATTCAAAAAGGGAAAGTAATGAGTTATTAAAAGAAAACACATAAGTGCTTAGCAAAACATAAAATGGAATTGTAAAAGAGAAAGGATAGAAATTGAATGTGGATTCCTTATCCACACTCAATTGAAACTTACCAAAGCCCCTACATGGTTAGTAAACAATAGAAACATGTATAAGGAATAAAAAGCACTTAATGCACATTAAAATTCAAAAGAATAAGATGAAAAATCAAATCTTAATATCATAACCAGAATGTGCATCATGTGGATAACAAGTGAATATCATCATACAAATGCAAGTGAATAAGCAATAATCAACACCCATTAGCATTTAAACATGTTACAAGAAGAAGGGGTAGATGAAAGATGGAAAGAAATGAAGAGGACATGCATAAATGGAACATGTAAATCAACAACCAGAATTGAACTAAATGGAAAATAGTTTATGAACATCTCAAAAGTATCCATGAATCAACCATCAGGACATTCAAGAAGTAATAGAAGAAGAAGTGAGATGGAAACTCAAAAAGAAAGTGCAAACAATACATGTTAATGATGCACAAAGTTCAAATTGAAATGAACATGTAAAGATGACCTATAATGTGCATCAAAGACCTATAATATCATATGAATGACTCATACCACTATGCAAATGCTCATACAAATATGCACAAAAGAATTCATGCAAACATGCACTAAAGATTACAATGATATAACATGTCATAATGCCTTAAATGAAATGCATCAAGCAAAAATCAAATGTCCTCATGAAAATTATGAAAACATGGTATTGGAGTTCACTAATCAGGGATGAATCACATATCAAAATAGCATATCAAAATTCAAAGCAAAATGACTTCAAACAAAGCAATTAGGTCAAATTGAAACATCATGCAAAGTGGTACAAATATAGGCATCAAGACATGTAATAAAGTGACCTAAAAAATCAAACAAAAATCATATAACATGCTTCAATGTATTAGTGAATCAATGCAAAAAGAATCATGTCAAAATAGTTGGTAATGAGCAAGAAAAAAAAATTAAACAAATTCATGTATCATGCTTAGAATGCATCTAAGTGGAAATTCAAAGAAAATTATGGAACAGGGGCAAAAAGGTCATAAAATCAGAAAATAAAATCATGAAAAATTTCCTAAATGTTTTAAGAATACACATGAATTTTTGTAGAATTTTCCCATATGTTTTGGTATTTTTAAAAATTAGAAATCAAACGTGTAGAAAGAAATAAAAATAAAAAAAGAATGCAAAATGAAGGGGGGTATGAACATAGCAATTGGACAGTTCAAATTACATTGGGCCTTAAACAAGGGGGGTGTGGATATCAATCTGGCTTAGGTCCAGTTACGCGCATAACACACTAACAACCATGCACTTCAGTCAACAATAGTCAAAGTAACAACAACCATCAGATTAAGTCAAGTCAAGAAACAAGTCAAGGTAATTGCATCCAACGCGCATACATGAACGACCACACAACATACCATGCACCACACCACAAAATGCTTAAGTGAGATCAGAAAACACGCACGTGAGGAGCACATGAATTTTAATGTGCTGGCACATTCGTGGCCATCAGATCATGCTCATCCAATGGTCATGATTAAAACCTGAGCAAAACCCTAGAAAATGAATCCACCGGCCGGAGATGACCTCCGGTCATCTTCTCCGGCCAACCTCCGGTGACAATGATTTTCAGGCAAGCATAAATGGACAAAACATACATCATTGGAAAGCTGAAGTGATGAGGAGCATGGATCCAGTGATAAAATGCACAAAATATTCATGACATAAAAGAATCGAACAGAGGAAGTTTTGCCCTAACTTTTGAACTATGCCTCTAAAGGCCTATCAACTAGCCAGACAAGTTCTCGAGCTTATAAGAAGCTTCAAGAACCTGAAAATAACTTCAAATCATGTCTATAATGGTGGAAATTCGTACCTGAAGATTTGTGACCTTGAGATATTCTTCAGAAAACCAGAGATTTTGCTTCCTCTTTGAGCTACTCTTGGCCAAATAAAGGCTTTCAACTTCTGAAGAATGATGATGGATATGGATTTGTAGAGTGCTTACTTCAAAGATCCAATGCTGCTTCAATGTTCAGTGATGATTGAAGATGAAGCTTGAAGGTGGAATTAGAGGGAGATGATGATGAATTCGCGAAACTCAGAGAGAAAATGGAGAGAAAGAGAGGGAGAGTTTGAGGTGTTTGAGAGGGAGAGTAAAAAAATGAAGCTGAAGATTGCAATGTGAGTGAAGCTTGCTATTTATAAGTTGCTTTAACCATGGTTAACCTGAGTTGGTTAACTGAGTCCAAGTTGAGTTTAGGTGAGTCCATCCTAACTAACTGAGCCAAGTTAGTTAGGGGACGAGTTAGCAATGGTTTTGCTATGGTGACGATGACTTATGGTGAGCTATGGTGGAGGTTCATAGAATGAAACTTGCTCGTGTATGCTGCAGCAACATAAACTTGTTCAACAAGCTTTTAACTTTTCCATTTTCATGTGTAATAAGCATTAGAGGAGCGTGCAAGCAAGGACAATGCTTGGCTTAAAATGGCAAAGTGTCATGAGGTGTGGGATATATGCATACACTTTGAAATAACAACAACAACAACACTTGTTTTTTCTGATTCTTTATGACAGTTTGGGATCAATGCAAACATGGTAGTTTGGTGTTGATTTTCTCCCTAATCAAGGGATGGTTTGACAAAGTTTTGGAGTCATTGAAAAGAGATGATATGAGAGAATATGTTTGGTATGAAAAATGAATTGAAATGATACTTGACATAGGTTGAAAAATGGATTGAACACACAAGTTTGGAACTGGTCATGGGCGAGGCAAAGGGGTTGGCTGGCAAGGCATCTTGGCACCTGGGTTTTCAGCATAATCATAGTAAATTGGACCCATCATAACTTCTCAACCTTTGATCAAATGAAAAAATCATAAACACCACTTTTGAAGATCTCACATAGAGGAACAACTTTCATGTTGAAAGATTTTTCATTTGAGGCCTCTAACCATGAGTAATTGATCAATACATTTGGCCCACCATGTGTTTGTGAAAATGACTGCGCGCGTGCCTTGAAAATCTTGGTCATGACCTAGTTTTGAACCTACTTTGCTCAAACTTTGATCAATCATATCTCACTCAATTTTTATCCAATGGAGATGTTCCACACATGGATTTGAAGCTTAAAGCAAGGCCTTTCATTGAGGCAGAGTGGAATTTTCATTTGGTGCTCCAAATTTAAATGGCCTTGGTTCAAACTCTGATGCAAAATGGCCAAAACTTGCTATTTTTAGCAACCCTACTTCATCCAAAAATGGCAACTTTTTACATCTTGATTTTTTCATGATTCCTTTGGAATTTCTTGACCAAATTTTGTACATTGGACACATATAACATGAATTTCATGAATTTGGCCTCAAAAAGTCAAGAATTGACTTTTTCCTCTGATTATTTGACTTTGCCCCAATTTCTCTGATTCTTGATTTTTCTTCCAATTGAACCACTTCTAAAACCCATTGAGGGGCAATTTTCCATACACATACACTTAAGAACATGTAGAATACCATGACAACAAGCTTTGTCCAAAAAATCAGAGATATCCTGATTTTATTAGAAACCCTAATTTTGACCCTCTCTGGTTAGGAGGAAATTGCACATCTTCCAAATCCAAATTCCTCAGAGTATGTTGTGTATCCTCTTAAAGGATGATGAGAAATGCCACTTGAGAATGATTTTGAATCAATGAGCTATCTCTTTTGAGGGTTTTCCTTCAATTTTTGAACCTCTTGCATAGTAAAAGATGTAGTGCTTCAATCTCCCATTGAATCTCACTTCTTTGAGGTTTTGGAAGATCAATTGAGATAGTATGAGACATGAGAGACCTCTTGGCTTGCCTAGAGCCAACTTGATTGACTTTTTTGTGCTTTGAATGATTCCTTGATTGTCCACCTTCCACCTGATCACATGCCCTGATGGTAAGAAGGATGCCATGCTTCATTTTTCTATGTTAAATGCAATGTAATGTTAATGAGGTGGATATGATAATGCCATGCTATGATGACAAAAGGGGAGAGCAAATTTTGGGGTATTACAGCTGCCCCTATACAAGCGCTGTAGACCTGAATGCCTGAAAGCAAATGCTTTCGGACTTTCAAGGTATATAGTGATTGAATACCAAATATAACCAAAAATTTGCTCTGGATGATGAAGAATAACAGGGATATAAACCCAACGAGACTGCTGGATTGAATCTTCGATGAAACGTTGTCGGAGAAAACTGTCTTTTGAACGATGCCAGACGACTACTGGCTTGCCACGCTGCTGGTGGACTTTAATAATGTCTTTTATGCAACTCCAGACGACTACTGGCCTGCCACACTACTGGTGGACTTTAGAAATGTCTTTTTGAACGACGCCAGACGACTACTGGCTTGCCACACTACTGGTGGACTTTGCAGCTTCGTGCCACCCGAAGACGGACTTCTGCCAATCCACTGTTGGACTTTTGCCACCCGAAGACGGACTTTTGCCAATCCACTGCTGGACTTTTAGAATATGCCACCCTTAGATGGACCTTTCGCCAATCCACTGTTGGACTTTTGCCACCCGAAGACGGACTTTTGCCAATCCACTGTTGGACTTTTGCCACCCGAAGACGGACTTTTGCCAATCCACTGTTGGACTTTTAGCTGCTTTGCCACCCGAAGATGGACTTTTGCCAATCCACTGTTGGACTTTTAGCTGCTTTGCCACCCGAAGATGAACTTTTGCCAATCCACTGTTGGACTTTTAGAATATGCCACCCTTAGATGGACCTTTCGCCAATCCACTGTTGAACTTTTGCCACCCGAAGACGGACTTTTGCCAATCCACTGTTGGACTTTTGCCACCCGAAGATGGACTTTTGCCAATCCACTGTTGGACTTTTAGAATATGCCACCCTTAGATGGACCTTTGCCAATCCACTGTTGGACTTTTGCCACCCGAAGACGGACTTTTGCCAATCCACTGTTGGACTTTTGCCACCCGAAGACGGACTTTTGCCAATCCACTGTTGGACTTTTGCCACCCGAAGACGGACTTTTGCCAATCCACTGTTGGACTTTTGCCACCCGAAGACGGACTTTTGCCAATCCACTGTTGGACTTTTGCCACCCGAAGACGGACTTTTGCCAATCCACTGTTGGACTTTTGCCACCCGAAGACGGACTTTTGCCAATCCACTGTTGGACTTTTGCCACCCGAAGACGGACTTTTGCCAATCCACTGTTGGACTTTTGGAATATGCAAAATTGCATTACTCTCTGCATCTGTGTCAGACATCTATGCTGACTCTGCTGAGGAGCAAAGACCAATGAAATGACTTGACTTTAGAGGTTCCTGAGAGGATAATATCTCTGCTGGCGAATGGATGAACAATCCGTCTGCTTCGAATTGTCAAGCTTGCCAATAATAAATTGGACTTTAAGATATGAGGGAATGATGACTCTGCCAGGAATTATTCCATCTGTTTGGGGCTGGATTCTGGTCACAGCAACTCCGCTGGGGATGAGAATTTTTAAATGACGTCCTGCTGGGGAAATGAGCCATTAAAACTCTGCTTGGGGATTTATTCAACCCAAGACCCTTTGTAGGGGTTATCAACCTTCTGACCCGGCTGGGGAAAGGCTGTACCATCCTTGTTGAGGAATAGATTCTGTCGATCTGATAAACCTCTGCGGAGAGAACAACAACTCAGCTGGAAGTTGCTGACAAGATTCGATGCTGACCTCTGTGGGGATACCATGACCAGAGATACGATCTTGCTGGGTATCAGGGCTACTCTGCCAGGGATATGCGAATCCTGGTTAGAACATTCCCCTGCAACTTGCTAGGAAAGAGTCCTTAGAGATCTGTTGGGGAAACCCAAAGCAAATCCACAGTAGTCTGCTGAAGAATATGACTGTCAAGCTTAGGATAAGTACCACAATGCACCATGTTAGGCGAGCTTCCCTTTAGACAATTCCGTTGGGGATGACGAGTTTATAACAAACTCTGCTGGAGAAAACTGCTTTAAAGCGTCTCGTGCTGGGGAATGCCTTTTGAGAGGATTTTACAGAAGACCAACTGTCCTCAAACTCTACTGGGGATGATCAACACTTCATGCTGGGGAACCAAACAATTTGTCCCCGAAGAGGATGTCATAAGAGGATTTTACAGGAGATTTAACTTCTTCAAACTCCTGCGACTTCGCTGGGGATAATGACCATCAAACTCTACTGGGGATGATCAACACTTCATGCTGGGGAAACAAACATGCCCCATGCTTGGACAAAACAACAATTCGTCCCCGAAGAGGATGTCATAAGAGGATTTTACAGAAGATCTAGCCTCTTCAAACTCTTGTGACTTCAACGGGGATTGACCATCAACTTCGGTGTCTGCGAAGCAACTTTATTGGGGAATTCGTAACCATTATCGACACAGAAAAGCTTGTAGCTGTTGGAAGTACTGAATGAGAGAATCGACTTAATAAGATACAACGATACCCAGTTGAACTCAGTTCGTTGATATCGAATCGTCGTGACCGACCGTCGACCGAACGATGAACGCCGATCTCCTTACCCATAATTGCCCCAGTCTTTTGCGTGGGGTGATTTATTGCTGGTCTTGTGCTTAAAATCGTCTGCACCTGCTACCTGCAACAAAAGAATATGCCCACATGCCCCGAATATTGCGTGGCTAGAATCCACCATCCGGGAGTATTCAACATTCGAAGTAATTTCAAATATTTTTTCTGCGCATGTTATTGCAAGGCTGCCATGTTTTCAAATGCAATGTTTTATCAACAATTAGGACGTTTTTGCAAACAAAGCAATAAAACAAAAATAGAAAGCTTTTTATTGAAATTCAATTTATTGACTGAGAGCCCAGAATAGGCAATTACATCTGGAAGCAATCCCTGGAAAGAGGTGATCGCTGAAAATTGAGAAAAGAAACTATCCTAATGGCAATGTGAAAACGGAATTCCACTAAGTTTCCATTCTGTTATGACCAGTATGTCTTCAAAACTCCCCGACCTTGCCTTCTGAGGAATGATCAGACCGATTCCTATTCTTCAGAACGTCAGTTGTTCAAACGGTAATGAGTACAGATAACTCAGACTGTAGTCATTCGCTTAAATCCCTCTTTTGTGTGGACCGCCCTTTCAGGTTTTCGATCCACCAGGATACCCTTTTTTGCCTAAGTTGCCCTTTCGGGTTTTCAACTTACCGGGTGTACAAAATTTTTTCAATTATATCCCTAATTTTTGCCCGAACCTTATTCTGTTTTTGGTTCGCCGGGATGCCCTTTTTTGCCTGGACTTTTTATTCTTATTATCCAGCGGGTCTATTCATGCGAAGTATTTTTTGACTACGTCCGAATTGATAGGGGATGAAAAGTCTTCGCCATCCATGGTTGTAAGCAATAAAGCTCCGCCCGAAAAGACCTTTTTAACCACGAATGGACCTTCATAGTTAGGAGTCCATTTGCCCCTGTGATCTGTATTGGGAGGAAGGATCCTTTTGAGTACTACATCTCCGACTTTATAAACCCGAGGACGCACCTTCTGGTCAAATGCCTGCTTCATTCTGCGCTGATATAGTTGCCCATGACATACAGCCGCCAATCGCTTTTCCTCAATAAGGTTCAACTGATCAAATCTGGCTCGTACCCATTCAGCTTCATCTAGCTTAACATCCATCATGACTCTGAGGGACGGAATCTCTACTTCAACCGGTAGCACTGCCTCCATACCATATACAAGTGAGAATGGGGTTGCCCCAATGGACGTGCGTACCGACGTTCGATACCCATGCAAAGCAAATGGTAACATCTCATGCCAATCTTTGTACGTGACAACCATCTTCTGTACAATCTTCTTGATATTTTTGTTGGCCGCTTCGACCGCGCCATTCATCTTTGGGCGGTACGGAGAAGAATTGTGATGTTCGATTTTGAAGTCCCGACATAACTCAGCCATCATCTTATTATTCAAATTAGAACCATTATCAGTAATGATTCTTTCGGGAACTCCATATCGGCAAACGATATCCCGTTTTAAGAAACGAGCGACCACTTGTTTTGTAACATTGGCATAGGATGCGGCTTCGACCCATTTGGTGAAGTAATCAATTGCCACCAAGATGAAACGATGACCATTGGAAGCTGTGGGCTCAATCTTTCCGATCATATCAATGCCCCACATGGCAAACGGCCAAGGCGACGACATGATACTCAACGGATTTGGAGGTACATGCACTTTATCTGCGTAGATCTGGCATTTATGGCATTTGCGGGCATATTTGCAACAATCTGACTCCATAGTCAACCAATAATATCCCGACCTTAACAACTTTTTAGCCATTGCATGCCCTCCGGCATGGGTACCGAAAGAGCCTTCGTGCACTTCAATCATCAACAAGTCTGCTTCATGTTTATCCACACATCTAAGCAGGACCGTGTCAAAATTTCTTTTATACAGCACGCCATCTTTGTTCAAGAAGAAACTACCAGCTAACCTTCTCAACGTCTTCCTGTCTTTGGACGATGCCCCGGACGGGTACTCTTGACTTTTCAAGAAACACTTAATGTCATGAAACCATGGCTTGTCATCAGACGTTGCATCGACCGCAAACACAAATGCTGGTCTGTCAAGGCGGGATACCTCAATCTTAGGTACATGGTTCCATCCTTGCACTTTGATCATGGAAGACAAAGTGGCCAAGGCATCAGCGAACCTATTCTCATCTCGAGGAATGTGGTACAGTTTCACTGTTGTGAAAAATGTCAGCAATCTCCTCGTATAATCTCTATACGGCACTAGATTTGCTTGGTGCGTGTACCAACTCCCTTTCACTTGATTGATTACCAAAGCTGAATCACCGAATATATCAAGGGTTTTAATCCGTAGATTAATCGCCTCCTCGATCCCCATTATACAAGCTTCGTACTCTGCTTCATTGTTGGTGCATCCGAAAGTTATTCGTGCAGTGAAAGGCATATGAACACCTTCCGGCGTGATAAGAACTGCTCCAACTCCGCACCCATTCATATTGACAGCCCCATCAAACATCAGACTCCATTTGGATTCAGGGTCTGGCCCCTCCTCCGGAAGTGGTTCCTCGCAGTCTTTAGCTTTGAGAAACATGATGTCCTCATCAGGGAAATCAAACTTCATGGGTTGGTAATCATCAATCGGCTGTTGCGCAAGATAGTCAGACAGGATACTTCCTTTGATGGCTTTTTGTGAAGTGTACTGAATGTCATACTCTGTCAAGACCATTTGCCACCGTGCAACTCTGCCTGTCAATGCTGGTTTCTCGAAAATGTACTTGATAGGATCCATTTTTGAAATCAACAAGGTCGTGTGCCTAACCATATATTGCCTCAATCGCTTAGCGGCCCATGCAAGCGCACAGCATGTCTTTTCAAGCATTGAGTATCGGGACTCACAATCATTGAACTTTTTGCTCAGGTAGTAAATAGCATGCTCCTTCCTACCTGTCTCGTCATGTTGACCGAGAACACAACCCATGGAACCTTCAAGCACTGTCAGATACATTATCAGCGGTCTCCCTTCAACTGGAGGCATTAGAATCGGAGGTTCCTGCAAGTATTCTTTTATCTTATCGAATGCCAATTGGCAATCGTCATTCCACCTGACCGTTTGATCTTTCCTTAACAATTTAAATATTGGTTCGCACGTGGCTGTTAGGTGAGATATGAACCTCGCAATGTAGTTCAATCTACCCAAGAAACCACGAACCTCTTTTTCTGTTCTCGGTTCAGGCATTTCTTGTATTGCTTTCACCTTGGCAGGATCAACCTCGATTCCTCTTTCGCTCACAATGAAACCCAGCAACTTTCCAGAACGCACCCCAAACGTGCACTTGTTTGGGTTTAATCTCAGACGGAACTTTCTCAACCTTTCAAACAGCTTTTTCAGGTTAACCAGATGTTCCTCTTCTGTTCTCGACTTGGCAATCATATCATCTACATAACATTCGATCTCCTTATGAATCAAGTCATGAAACAATGTCACCATCGCCCGTTGGTACGTTGCCCCTGCGTTTTTCAACCCAAAAGGCATTACTTTATAACAATATGTACCCCACGGAGTAATGAACGTGGTCTTCTCCATGTCTTCAGGTGCCATCTTGATCTGGTTGTACCCGGAGAACCCGTCCATAAATGAGAACACTGAAAATTGAGCTGTATTATCGACCAGCACATCAATATGAGGTAGTGGAAAATCATCTTTCGGGCTAGCTTTATTAAGATCTCGATAATCCACACACATTCTCACTTTTCCATCTTTCTTCGGTACTGGCACGATGTTGGCTACCCATGGAGGATACTTTGTCACAGCAAGAAAACCAGCGTCCCACTGCTTCTGGACTTCCTCCTTAATCTTTAAGGCCATGTCGGGGTGAGTCCGACGAAGTTTCTGCTTGACTGGCGGACATTCTTCTCTCAATGGCAGCCTGTGCACAACAATATCTGTATCCAACCCCGGCATGTCTTGATACGACCAGGCGAAGATGTCAACATACTCGCGCAACATTTCCATCAAAGTTTGCTTCACATCTGCTTGCAAGCTGGCACCAATCCTGATCTCTTTCTTGGCGTCCTTAGTACCAATATTGATGATTTCTACAGTCTCCTGATGAGGCTGGATGACCCTTTCCTCTTGTTTCAACAATCTGGCCAGTTCTTCAGAAAGTTCACAATCTTTCCCATCCCCTTCTTCGGCTTGATAAATCGGATTGTCAAAGTCATACATGGCCATATCAAAATCGTTATCAGTGGTATCCGGAGGATCAAGTCTGCATGAACGGGTTCATGCCTTATTTTAGAATTTATTTTTAAGCAAAACAAAAGAAAATGAAACATTGCCATTTTATATTTTTTGTGCAAAAATAAAAACTGAAAGACAGAGAACAATATTTGATTGCAAAACGTCCTTTATTAATGATTAAACATTGCAAATGCAACCATGGTGGCCCTACAAATGAATCTATACGCCTTGGGCAGAGCGCAAGATTTTGTCATGCATTATGGTTAGAAAAAACAAAGAAAAATTACTCTGTCTGAAGAGTAACCCGGATGACTTCTTCAACGAACCAGTTCTGCACTTGTTGTCCCGGAACATGAGGGCGTACCCAGTTGTCCAGGTCATAATTACTGTCAACACTATCCTCTGTGGCTGCACAAGACTGGTCCGTGTAGATAATTCCCCCACTATTGAAAGTAATGGGTCCCCTGCTCCCCGCATCTGAAGTTGTAGAGGGATGATAACCAATACCAAATTTGTCTTCCTTCATTGGGGTCTCTATCAACCTGCCCCAACCTTGGGCGTTGCCTGCCCTGACGACTTCGACAGCCTGTTTGTAAGATGAAATGGAGGTACCAGCCCCAACTGGTACAGAAGAAGACTCAGGTGCATCGTCAATATTGACTGCTTCAAATGATTGGCACAGCATCTCATGAATTTCCCCATCCATTTCAATGTACTTGAACGTGGATAAGTGACTCACAAAGATGTCTTCTTCTCCACACACTGTCACAACCTGCCCTTCAAACTCATACTTCAGCTTTTGATGTAGAGTAGAAGTAATAGCCCCGGCTCCGTGAATCCAAGGGCGTCCCAATAGGCAGCTATATGCAGGTTGTATGTCCATTACATGGAACGTGGATTTGAATACCTGTGGTCCAATTTGTACGGGCAATTCCACCTCACCAAACACAGATCGTCTAGTTCCATCGAATGCTCTGACCACCAATTCACTAGGCCTTAAGATCAAACCATCAACTTCCAGCTTCATTAATGCCTTCTTGGGCAAGACATTGAGTGATGAACCAGTGTCTACCAATACATGAGATAACACTGCGCCCTTACACTCCATCGTGATATGCAAAGCCTTATTATGGTTTCTTCCTTCAACAGTCAAATCTCTACTTGTAAAGCCCAAGCCATGGCTAACATTAACATTGGAGATTACGCCCTCGAGCTGATTAACAGTAATTTCTTGTGGCACGTACGCACTCTTCAACACTTTCAACAACGCCTGTCGGTGCGCATCAGAGCACATCAATAGTGACAAGATTGAAATCTTTGAAGGGGTCTGATTCAATTGGTCCACAATCTTATAATCGCTTTTCTTGATTATCTTCATAAATTCTTCCATTTCCTTATCAAAAGTAATCTTTGTCTCTGCTTCAGGTGTGGGCGCACTTTCGACCACCTGTTTACCCTTAGCCTTTGCTGCAGCTTCTACCTCCTTATCACTTCTCAAGGTTTGGGGAGCGAACAACCTTCCACTCCTTGTAAAGCCCCCTACACCCCCTACGTTATCAACATTTGGGCTGACTGATGACTCAACTTCCTGTTTTTTACCTTCGTAATATACATCTGCCCCATAGTGCCATGGGATAGCTTTCGTGGATGTGAACGGAATTGGTCCTGGCACCGTGATAGTGACAGGACTGGGCCCTTCTGGCGCAACACTCGCCACGGGAACTGCATTGACCGGCATTTGAATCTCAGCGGGAGTGTAATAGATGGTCACGGTTGATATTTCATCAGTGTCTTTCACGACTCTTTCGAACTGTAGACATCCTTCATCGATCAGATTCTGTAAACCCATCTTCAACTTATCACAACCGTTCTCCTGATTCATACACTCAGAGCAATCTTGATTACAGCCCGGGAACACCTGTCCCTTCAATAAACGATCTTTTATAACCAACAAAGAAGTTTTCACTTGATGAACGTCTAACACCAAATTCAATATCCTCCCATCTTCAATAGCGTACACATTTGCTGCGCTATGATCAGGCATGGGATGCTGAGTAATATTAGGAGCGGGAGAGAAATTGATGGCTTTAGCATCAATCAAATCTTGTACTTTATGATGGAAAGCCCAGCATTTTTCAATGGAGTGCCCCTGAGCACCTGAGTGGAACTCACAACAAGCATTAGCATCGAAGTTAGGTGGCAGGTTTCCAGCAACCGGAGCTTTCATAGTACGGAGTTCTACCAACTTTAACTCGAGTAGCCTGGGCAATAGCGCGGCATAAGTCATAGGGAGAGGATCCATCTTACGATCCCTCTGTCTAGACCTTTGCTGGAAAAAAGGTTGTTGCTGTTGAACTTGTTGTTGGGGTTGTTGTTTCTGAACAGACGGTGTGGGGATTGTTACAGCATCTACCTGATAATAAGCTCGAGAACGCCCTCTGCCTCGTCCTCTAAACACAGCATTCGTATCACCTTCTCGTCTTTTCTGGTTACTAGCAAACGGTTTCTTCGTCCCCGAAGAGCCAGCCCCACTCACATCCTGGATCTTTCCAAGCTTTAACAGACTTTCTATTCTTTCTCCCGCAATCACAATATCAGCAAATCCAGTTGACGGACAAGCAGCTAATCTATCAAGATAAGCCCCTTGCAAGGTGCCCATGAACATATCTGCCATTTCTCTGTCTGATAAGGGAGGTTGGACCTGGGCAGCCATTTCCCTCCACCTCTGTGCATATTCTTTGAAACTCTCCTTGGCATTTTGTGACAAACCCTGCAATTGAGTGCGGTTGGGCGCCATGTCAATATTATATTGGTATTGCTTCAGGAACGCTTCTGCCAGATCTTTCCAATTCCTCACAGCAGCTCTATTCAACTTCATGTACCAGGTCAAAGACGCCCCCGCCAGACTGTCCTGAAAATAGTGCATCCATAGCTTCTCGTCATCCGTATGGGCTGAAATCTTCCCAAAGTAAGCTTGAAGATGCGTTTGGGGACACGCATTGCCGTGATACTTATCGAAAGTGGGAGGTTTGAATTTAGGGGGAATTCTGACTCCTGAGACCAGCCCCAAGCTGGTAACATCAATACCCATAGAGTTCTTGCATTCTATGGCCCTGATCTTCTCTGCTAACTCATCATACCTTCGATCCCCTTGATTACCCACATCAGCATCCAGCAGAGTAAATTGGTCTTCCAGAGTATCCTCAAGAGTAACACCAGCATGCCTACCATTTCCATTACCCCGATTGTTACCACCAGGAGGAGGGTTGCCACCGGGAGGAGGAATGCCATGTCCCTGTGAATTGTCATGATGATCACCTTCGGGCCCATTGTCGGGACGCTCTACCAGAAGCCTCAGTCTCTCCTGATTTTGCGCCATGCCAGTCATGAGGGTCATGAACTGGTCCATACGCGCCCTCATTTCCGCCAAATCACTTTGCACTTGATCCATGATTCTTACTTGATTCCTTCGCGTCGAATATCGGTGAATATGACTCTCCGCTATACTGCCTGAAACCAAATAAAGGTTAGAGACCCTGCAACGAGTACCTGAAAAGCAAGTAACAAAAATGCAAAATGATATGCAATGCCATGCAATGCCATGTTTGTCATTTCCGAGGTGCTTTATACCCTGATTCCAATCCAACCACAGAAATCTGAAGACCAGAAATTGTGATATAAAGAGACGTGTCGTGGTCATGTGCTTGTGTGCGGCTATCTGATAAGAAATAATCCTGAATAAAACTGCTCATACTCATTCAACAAAATATTCAAGTACATTTAAGAAAGGTTCAACCGCAAATGCAATACAAGGAAAAAAAATGGATCCATCAACAAGCCTGATGGTAGCCATTAACAACAAAATACAGGGAAAAGAACATCAATCTGACAATTCCACATCCTTCAGCTTATCACTTGAATACTTGATTTCCTCAAAAAGTATACGGGTACGCTGGTGATTCGGCTTTTCAATCATCTCTTTGATCAAGACATCCCTTTTCTCAAGAGCTTCAGTTAAAGAACCCATATGCAGCATCAGAGCTTCGTCATCACACACTCCTTTGTGTCTCTTTATGCTGGCTTGCGTCTTGAGTATCTCCCTTTCTATCATGACTTCTTCAAGCTCTTTCTTGGTATTCTTCAACTGGCTTCTAGCTTCTTCTAACTGCTCTTGACTTTTATCGAGACTTTCCCGATACTTTCTCCTCTGCTCATGTGCCTTTTTAAGCTCCTCGTCTTTAGTCTTCGACTGATCCTTTAACTCGGCATTTTCAATTCTGACTTCATCCCAAGCTTGACGAAGTTGAGCTAATGAATCCTTGCTTCGGGCTAAAGCCTGTTTTGTAATCTTGTGAGCCTGACTAGTGTCATCTGCTCCCAAAGTAAGTTTCCGAAAGTACCGAGCTCGGTCATCAAAATCTTCCTCTTTGTCAGCCAAGGTTTTTTCCGCTTTCAAGGCTCTCTTTTCCAACTCTTTGTTGTCAGCTAGAGCTTTCTGAAGGCATCTGCTCATTCCAGAATTCTCTATCTGCAACTCTCTGACCATTTTCTTCCACTTCTCACATTCTTCAATAGCCACCATGGTGGGTTGTTCTGGCTGTACTGCACATAAAAGAGGTCCCCTTGAAAAGGGTAAAAGCAATTCCTTTACTTTCGTCTCAATCCACCTGTCATATTCAGGATAAGATCTACAATCTCCTTTTCCAAAAACTGCTTTTCCAATTTTGTGCTTATCTTTCCAAGCATTCACCACTTCTACCACCTTCGCATCTTTAGTTCCTGTAAAGAATAAAGATTCTTCCACATCTTGCTCTGTAGGAGGATATCTGGAAGCATACCCAAACTGTCGGATGGCCAAAACTGGATTATAATTAATCCCTCCTTTTCTGCCAATCAAAGGCACATTTGGAAAATTTCCGCATCTTGTGACAAGCTCTATTCTCAACAACCGGTGATCAAACCATACAATGTTATCAGCAGTTAAACTCATCAATCGTTTAGACCATTTCGCCACATCTTTGGTTTCCACAAAGGCACCTGTCTGAGGCAAATGTTTGAAAAACCAATGGCTCAGCAGTGGAGTACAACAACTAACAGATCCTCCCCTCCTTTTCTCATTCTTATAGTGCACGGAATGATAAAAATCTCCTAACAAAGTAGGGACTGGATTTTTAAGAACGAAAACTCTTGTCGCTTGCATATCCACAAAGTCTTGCTGATTGGGAAAGAAAACTAGGCCATATATGCAGAGAGCCAGAATGGAATTGTAAACCGTCCAATTTTTAGCACTTGCAGCCTCTTGGGCCTGTCCAGCCAGAAATTCTAAATGAAATCCGCTAACTCCATTTTTACTGCTCACACCACTCTTTATCAATGTCTGATCCATTTGTAAAGCAGCAGCAATTTCTTTTACGCTGGGAGAACTACCAGAGAAGAATGGTATTGCCGACGTGATCGGAATTCCCAAAATAAATGAGAATTCTTCCAGTGTTGGCATCAAAATGTAATCTGAAAAAAGAAAGCACCTCAACGAAGGCTCGTAGAACTGCAGCAGAGTGTGTAAAGCATCATGCTCATACTTGGTGATTGTACGGACCATCCCAACCAAATTCCCGTAGCTCTTCTGAAACCTATCAAGAATACCCGGACCAGCCATATCTATAACTTTGAGCAATGAATCCAAGACAGGATCTGGAAACTTGTAAGACACATTGTTCTTTCTCTCGGCGACGATCTCTGTTGAACCCATGGATTGGAATCAGAAATGTATTATGCACCTGAAAATGACAAACATAACTGTTATGATATGATAATGCAATGCAAAAGGGCATGTGATCAGGTAATCAAGTGTCGGTGTCTGTATTGAACTGTGTGCACTGTGTCTCTGTACTGAGTCTGGCAATATCTGAGATGAACACTTAAATCACTGTCATAGGATACAATGTCTGAAATCATCATAGAATCACGAGTAAGGTAGGTAGGAGGCTGGGTTTCCTGCAAACCTGTAAACATCCCGTCCATACTCACATGTGGTTCTTAGAAAATAAGGCTTGTCAGCTTCGGAGGTTTGAGAAGCAATAGCACATTCAGCCCGTAGGATACAATGCTATGCCAATCAAAGAGGTCGTCCACTGACTCCCCTTAGAAAATAAAGGTCATCCTATGCAAGTTCCAAAGTGGGTCCTCGGGTGCGAATGGGTTTGCCACAGAATGTGGTCTGCCATTGTCACCACTAAAGAGGGATATTTCCACTAAGGTCCTCATGATCGGTCACTAGAGTCGACAGCTCTCTAGATCTACATCCTGGAATACGCAAGATGCGTATGCCACGACGTGTCCCAAGATAGCCTCGTCTAGCTGTGAATTTCGTGAACACCCAACGCACTCCAAACGGCACGTAGGTCCCACTACTCTCCACTCTAATTCTAAGTGTATACTCAAGCCTGTGTAATGGGCTTATCTCTCAGAAATCCCGCCCGCCAAACAGAAAACAACACAGTCCAGTATAGCATAATATATCATATGAAATGAAAATGCTAAAATACGGTAAATACAGTAATGTACAGTAAAGCAGTAAATAACCATACAATAAAACAGTAAATACAACACAACAGTAAACACCCAATGAAAGAAAAACAGACAAGCGCTAGGATTGACTCGCTTAGGGATGGACCAGCAATAGGTCAAAATCTATTTCCCCAGCAGAGTCGCCAGCTGTCGCTCCCGGGATTTTCATCCAAGTACAAACGCGAAAGTGGCACCGAACAGAGTCGCCAGCAATGTGTATTTATCCCAAGAGAGGGAAAGGAAACACCGCATAAACCTGAAGAGAAGGAAAGAGCATGGTCTCGCGACCAAGAGAAATGGGTTCGGGAGTCGGTTACGCGAGAGGAAGGTATTAGCACCCCACGCGTCCATCGTACCCGATGGGATCCACGCTTGCTTGTTCGATCAAAGGGTGTAAGAAAAGAATACTGGAAAAGGAACGAAAAGAGAACTGGAAAAGGAACGAGAAACAAATGTAGGGAAAATAAAAGAAGTGCTCGCATGGGCCCTACCCCACTGCCTACGTATCTCATAGGGAACATGAGAATCAGAGCGACGTAGTTCCCCTCACTAGGGATGAATTGTTTGTGTTTTTTAGAGAACGGCTTACGTTCTCTCTCAGGTGTTGCAGGCTCGCTGGTCCGAGTGCGTTACCGTCTTGCAAGAGAACGAGTAGAAGCGCGTTCGTACGTTGAGAGTGAATGAGGTGAGAAAAGAATTCCCGAAGGAAAGACGTTATTGTTTGTTTTTGTCTTTTAAGAGTTTTTTCATTTGTTTGCATATGATAGTGTATCTGAATCTTAGTCATTGGAATGCGTACATTCTCACATCCCAAGATGGAATGGGTAAGAAAGCACACTAAGAGTGAAAAAGACCCCCACACTTAGTTCCAATTGTCAAGGTTCAAACACACTAGCATACTTGTGTTTATTAAGTGTTTTTGTTGATTAAGAAATGAAGAAGTGTTTTTTATTATTTGCACCTTCAACAAGTATTGCATTTAAGTCCCTCATACAAGATCAAATGTTTAACACATTGACCCAAGATGGGCTATATGCTACACATTCTAAGATTACAAGAGAAGACCCCTTATAATCTTTTCTTTATATGAAAGGCCTAAATGCAATAAATGCCTACCTTTATTATATGTTTTGAATTTTCTTTGAGATGAGAAAAGAGACTCAAGAGAGGAGAAAAGGTAAAACCTATATGGACTAAGACTCAATCCTAATTGAAGATTAAAGGGAGTGATCCTAAAGGTTTGTGAGGTTTCAACCTAAAGTCTAAATAAAGAAAGAATTAAACAATTCACTTCCAAAGTAGAAGATGAATTGTAATTCAAAAAGGGAAAGTAATGAGTTATTAAAAGAAAACACATAAGTGCTTAGCAAAACATAAAATGGAATTGTAAAAGAGAAAGGATAGAAATTGAATGTGGATTCCTTATCCACACTCAATTGAAACTTACCAAAGCCCCTACATGGTTAGTAAACAATAGAAACATGTATAAGGAATAAAAAGCACTTAATGCACATTAAAATTCAAAAGAATAAGATGAAAAATCAAATCTTAATATCATAACCAGAATGTGCATCATGTGGATAACAAGTGAATATCATCATACAAATGCAAGTGAATAAGCAATAATCAACACCCATTAGCATTTAAACATGTTACAAGAAGAAGGGGTAGATGAAAGATGGAAAGAAATGAAGAGGACATGCATAAATGGAACATGTAAATCAACAACCAGAATTGAACTAAATGGAAAATAGTTTATGAACATCTCAAAAGTATCCATGAATCAACCATCAGGACATTCAAGAAGTAATAGAAGAAGAAGTGAGATGGAAACTCAAAAAGAAAGTGCAAACAATACATGTTAATGATGCACAAAGTTCAAATTGAAATGAACATGTAAAGATGACCTATAATGTGCATCAAAGACCTATAATATCATATGAATGACTCATACCACTATGCAAATGCTCATACAAATATGCACAAAAGAATTCATGCAAACATGCACTAAAGATTACAATGATATAACATGTCATAATGCCTTAAATGAAATGCATCAAGCAAAAATCAAATGTCCTCATGAAAATTATGAAAACATGGTATTGGAGTTCACTAATCAGGGATGAATCACATATCAAAATAGCATATCAAAATTCAAAGCAAAATGACTTCAAACAAAGCAATTAGGTCAAATTGAAACATCATGCAAAGTGGTACAAATATAGGCATCAAGACATGTAATAAAGTGACCTAAAAAATCAAACAAAAATCATATAACATGCTTCAATGTATTAGTGAATCAATGCAAAAAGAATCATGTCAAAATAGTTGGTAATGAGCAAGAAAAAAAAATTAAACAAATTCATGTATCATGCTTAGAATGCATCTAAGTGGAAATTCAAAGAAAATTATGGAACAGGGGCAAAAAGGTCATAAAATCAGAAAATAAAATCATGAAAAATTTCCTAAATGTTTTAAGAATACACATGAATTTTTGTAGAATTTTCCCATATGTTTTGGTATTTTTAAAAATTAGAAATCAAACGTGTAGAAAGAAATAAAAATAAAAAAAGAATGCAAAATGAAGGGGGGTATGAACATAGCAATTGGACAGTTCAAATTACATTGGGCCTTAAACAAGGGGGGTGTGGATATCAATCTGGCTTAGGTCCAGTTACGCGCATAACACACTAACAACCATGCACTTCAGTCAACAATAGTCAAAGTAACAACAACCATCAGATTAAGTCAAGTCAAGAAACAAGTCAAGGTAATTGCATCCAACGCGCATACATGAACGACCACACAACATACCATGCACCACACCACAAAATGCTTAAGTGAGATCAGAAAACACGCACGTGAGGAGCACATGAATTTTAATGTGCTGGCACATTCGTGGCCATCAGATCATGCTCATCCAATGGTCATGATTAAAACCTGAGCAAAACCCTAGAAAATGAATCCACCGGCCGGAGATGACCTCCGGTCATCTTCTCCGGCCAACCTCCGGTGACAATGATTTTCAGGCAAGCATAAATGGACAAAACATACATCATTGGAAAGCTGAAGTGATGAGGAGCATGGATCCAGTGATAAAATGCACAAAATATTCATGACATAAAAGAATCGAACAGAGGAAGTTTTGCCCTAACTTTTGAACTATGCCTCTAAAGGCCTATCAACTAGCCAGACAAGTTCTCGAGCTTATAAGAAGCTTCAAGAACCTGAAAATAACTTCAAATCATGTCTATAATGGTGGAAATTCGTACCTGAAGATTTGTGACCTTGAGATATTCTTCAGAAAACCAGAGATTTTGCTTCCTCTTTGAGCTACTCTTGGCCAAATAAAGGCTTTCAACTTCTGAAGAATGATGATGGATATGGATTTGTAGAGTGCTTACTTCAAAGATCCAATGCTGCTTCAATGTTCAGTGATGATTGAAGATGAAGCTTGAAGGTGGAATTAGAGGGAGATGATGATGAATTCGCGAAACTCAGAGAGAAAATGGAGAGAAAGAGAGGGAGAGTTTGAGGTGTTTGAGAGGGAGAGTAAAAAAATGAAGCTGAAGATTGCAATGTGAGTGAAGCTTGCTATTTATAAGTTGCTTTAACCATGGTTAACCTGAGTTGGTTAACTGAGTCCAAGTTGAGTTTAGGTGAGTCCATCCTAACTAACTGAGCCAAGTTAGTTAGGGGACGAGTTAGCAATGGTTTTGCTATGGTGACGATGACTTATGGTGAGCTATGGTGGAGGTTCATAGAATGAAACTTGCTCGTGTATGCTGCAGCAACATAAACTTGTTCAACAAGCTTTTAACTTTTCCATTTTCATGTGTAATAAGCATTAGAGGAGCGTGCAAGCAAGGACAATGCTTGGCTTAAAATGGCAAAGTGTCATGAGGTGTGGGATATATGCATACACTTTGAAATAACAACAACAACAACACTTGTTTTTTCTGATTCTTTATGACAGTTTGGGATCAATGCAAACATGGTAGTTTGGTGTTGATTTTCTCCCTAATCAAGGGATGGTTTGACAAAGTTTTGGAGTCATTGAAAAGAGATGATATGAGAGAATATGTTTGGTATGAAAAATGAATTGAAATGATACTTGACATAGGTTGAAAAATGGATTGAACACACAAGTTTGGAACTGGTCATGGGCGAGGCAAAGGGGTTGGCTGGCAAGGCATCTTGGCACCTGGGTTTTCAGCATAATCATAGTAAATTGGACCCATCATAACTTCTCAACCTTTGATCAAATGAAAAAATCATAAACACCACTTTTGAAGATCTCACATAGAGGAACAACTTTCATGTTGAAAGATTTTTCATTTGAGGCCTCTAACCATGAGTAATTGATCAATACATTTGGCCCACCATGTGTTTGTGAAAATGACTGCGCGCGTGCCTTGAAAATCTTGGTCATGACCTAGTTTTGAACCTACTTTGCTCAAACTTTGATCAATCATATCTCACTCAATTTTTATCCAATGGAGATGTTCCACACATGGATTTGAAGCTTAAAGCAAGGCCTTTCATTGAGGCAGAGTGGAATTTTCATTTGGTGCTCCAAATTTAAATGGCCTTGGTTCAAACTCTGATGCAAAATGGCCAAAACTTGCTATTTTTAGCAACCCTACTTCATCCAAAAATGGCAACTTTTTACATCTTGATTTTTTCATGATTCCTTTGGAATTTCTTGACCAAATTTTGTACATTGGACACATATAACATGAATTTCATGAATTTGGCCTCAAAAAGTCAAGAATTGACTTTTTCCTCTGATTATTTGACTTTGCCCCAATTTCTCTGATTCTTGATTTTTCTTCCAATTGAACCACTTCTAAAACCCATTGAGGGGCAATTTTCCATACACATACACTTAAGAACATGTAGAATACCATGACAACAAGCTTTGTCCAAAAAATCAGAGATATCCTGATTTTATTAGAAACCCTAATTTTGACCCTCTCTGGTTAGGAGGAAATTGCACATCTTCCAAATCCAAATTCCTCAGAGTAAGTTGTGTATCCTCTTAAAGGATGATGAGAAATGCCACTTGAGAATGATTTTGAATCAATGAGCTATCTCTTTTGAGGGTTTTCCTTCAATTTTTGAACCTCTTGCATAGTAAAAGATGTAGTGCTTCAATCTCCCATTGAATCTCACTTCTTTGAGGTTTTGGAAGATCAATTGAGATAGTATGAGACATGAGAGACCTCTTGGCTTGCCTAGAGCCAACTTGATTGACTTTTTTGTGCTTTGAATGATTCCTTGATTGTCCACTTTCCACCTGATCACATGCCCTGATGGTAAGAAGGATGCCATGCTTCATTTTTCTATGTTAAATGCAATGTAATGTTAATGAGGTGGATATGATAATGCCATGCTATGATGACAAAAGGGGAGAGCAAATTTTGGGGTATTACAGTCGTCGATGCAGTCCCTTATCCATTAAGGTTCCTCGATGATACCAAAGCAGTATCTCTGAAGGCAGACGATTCTCTGGGTCGTCGAAGCAGTCCCTTTTCCATTAAGGTTCCTCAATGATACCAAAGCAGTATATCTGAAGGCAGACGATTCTCTGGGTCGTCGAAGCAGTCCCTTATCCATTAAGGTTCCTCGATGATACCAAAGCAGTATCTCTAAAGGCAGACGATTCTCTGGGTCGTCGAAGCAGTCCCTTATCCATTAAGGTCCCTCGATGATACCAAAGCAGTATCTCCGAAAGGCAGACGATTCTCTGGGTCGTCGAAGCAGTCCCTTATCCATTAAGGTTCCTCGATGATACCAAAGCAGTTTCTCTGAAAGGCAGACGATTCTCTGGGTCGTCGAAGCAGTCCCTTATCCATTAAGGTTCCTTGATGATACCAAAGCAGTATCTCTGAAAGGCAGACGATTCTCTGGGTCGTCGAAGCAGTCCCTTATCCATTAAGGTTCCTCGATGATACCAAAGCAGTTTCTCTGAAAGGCAGACGATTCTCTGGGTCGTCGAAGCAGTCCCTTATCCATTAAGGTTCCTCGATGATACCAAAGCAGTATATCTAAAGGCAGACGATTCTCTGGGTCGTCGAAGTAGTCCCTTATCCATTAAGGTTCCTCGATGATACCAAAGCGGTATCTCTGAAGGCAGACGATTCTCTGGGTCGTCGAAGCAGTCCCTTATCCATTAAGGTTCCTCGATGATACCAAAGCAGTATATCTAAAGGCAGACGATTCTCTGGGTCGTCGAAGTAGTCCCTTATCCATTAAGGTTCCTCGATGATACCAAAGCGGTATCTCTGAAGGCAGACGATTCTCTGGGTCGTCGAAGCAGTCCCTTATCCATTAAGGTCCCTCGATGATACCAAAGTAGTATCTCTGAAAGGTAGACGATTCTCTGGGTCGTCGAAGCAGTCCCTTATCCATTAAGGTTCCTCGATGATACCAAAGCAGTTTCTCTGAAAGGCAGACGATTCTCTGGGTCGTCGAAGCAGTCCCTTATCCATTAAGGTTCCTCGATGATATCAAAGCAGTATCTCTAAAAGGCAGACGATTCTATGGGTCGTCGAAGCAGTCCCTTATCTATTAAGGTTCCTCGATGATACCAAAGCAGTATCTCTAAAAGGCAGACGATTCTCTGGGTCGTCGAAGCAGTCCCTTATCCATTAAGGTTCCTCGATGATACCAAAGCAGTATCTCTAAAAGGCAGATGATTCTCTGGGTCGTCGAAGCAGTCCCTTATCCATTAAGGTTCCTCGATGATACCAAAGCAGTATATCTGAAAGGTAGACGATTCTCTGGGTCGTTGAAGCAGTCCCTTATCCATTAAGGTTCCTCGATTATACCAAAGCAGTATCTCTGAAACCAGACGATTCTCTGGGTCGTCGGAGCAGTCCCTTATCCATTAAGGTTCCTCGATGATTCCAAAGCAGTATCTCTGAAAGGCAGACGATTCTCTAGGTCGTCAAAGCAGTCCCTTATCCATTAAGGTTCCTCGATGATACCAAAGCAGTATCTCTGAAAGGAAGACGATTCTCTGGGTCGTCGAAGCAGTCCCTTATCCATTAAGGTTCCTCGATGATACCAAAGCAGTATCTCTGAAAGGCAGATGATTCTCTGGGTCGTCGAAGCAGTCCCTTATCCATTAAGGTTCCTCGATGATACCAAAGCAGTATCTCTGAAAGCAGACGATTCTCTGGGTCGTCGAAGCAGTCCCTTATCCATTAAGGTTCCTCGATGATACCAAAGCAGTATCTCTGAAGGCAGACGATTCTCTGGGTCGTCGAAGCAGTCCCTTTTCAATTAAGGTTCCTCGATGATTCGAAAGCAGTATATCTGAAGGCAGACGATTCTCTGGGTTGTCGAAGCAGTCCCTTATCCATTAAGGTTCCTCGATGATACCAAAGCAGTATCTCTAAAGGCAGATGATTCTCTGGGTCGTCGAAGCAGTCCCTTATCCATTAAGGTCCCTCGATGATACCAAAGCAGTATCTCCGAAAGGCAGACGATTCTCTGGGTCGTCGAAGCAGTCCCTTATCCATTAAGGTTCCTCGATGATACCAAAGCAGTTTCTATGAAAGGCAGACGATTCTCTGGGTCGTCGAAGCAGTCCGTTATCCATTAAGGTTCCTTGATGATATCAAAGCAGTATCTCTGAAAGGCAGACGATTCTCTGGGTCGTCGAAGCAGTCCCTTATCCATTAAGGTTCCTCGATGATACCAAAGCAGTTTCTCTAAAAGGCAGACGATTCTCTGGGTCGTCGAGGCAGTCCCTTATCCATTAAGGTTCCTCGATGATACCAAATCAGTATCTCTAAAAGGCAGACGATTCTCTGGGTCGTCGAAGTAGTCCCTTATCCATTAAGGTTCCTCGATGATACCAAAGCAGTATCTCTAAAAGGCAGACGATTCTCTGGGTCGTCGAAGCAGTCCCTTATCCATTAAGGTTCCTCGATGATACCAAAGCAGTATCTCTAAAAGGCAGACAATTTTCTGGGTCGTCGAAGCAGTCCCTTATCCATTAAGGTTCCTCTATGATACCAAAGCAGTATATCTAAAGGCAGACGATTCTCTGGGTCGTCGAAGTAGTCCCTTATCCATTAAGGTTCCTCGATGATACCAAAGCGGTATCTCTGAAGGCAGACGATTCTCTGGGTCGTCGAAGCAGTCCCTTATCCATTAAGGTCCCTCGATGATACCAAAGTAGTATCTCTGAAAGGCAGATGATTCTCTGGGTCGTCGAAGCAGTCCCTTATCCATTAAGGTTCCTCGATGATACCAAAGCAGTTTCTCTGAAAGGCAGACGATTCCCTGGGTCGTCGAAGCAGTCCCTTATCCATTAAGGTTCCTCGATGATACCAAATCAGTATCTCTAAAAGGCAGACGATTCTCTGGGTCGTCGAAGTAGTCCCTTATCCATTAAGATTCCTCGATGATACCAAAGCAGTATCTCTAAAAGGCAGACGATTCTCTGGGTCGTCGAAGCAGTCCCTTTTCCATTAAGGTTCCTCGATGATACCAAAGCAGTATCTCTAAAAGGCAGACGATTCTCTGGGTCGTCGAAGCAGTCCCTTATCCATTAAGGTTCCTCGATGATACCAAAGCAGTATCTCTGAAAGGCAGACGATTATCTGGGTCGTCGAAGCAGTCCCTAATCCATTAAGGTTCCTCGATGATACCAAAGCAGTATCTCTGAAAGCAGACGATTCTCTGGGTCGTCGAAGCAGTCCTTTATCCATTAAGGTTCCTCGATGATACCAAAGCAGTATCTCTGAAGGCAGATGATTCTCTAGGTCGTCAAAGCAGTCCCTTATCCATTAAGGTTCCTCGATGATACCAAAGCAGTATCTCTGTAGGCAGACGACTCTCTGGGTCGTCGAAGCAGTCCCTTATCCATTAAGTTTCCTCGATGATACCAAAGCAGTATCTCTGAAAGGAAGACGATTCTATGGGTCGTCGAAGCAGTCCCTTATCCATTAAGGTTCCTCGATGATACCAAAGCAGTATCTCTGAAAAGAAGACGATTCTCTGGGTCATCGAAGCAGTCCCTTATCCATTAAGGTTCCACGATGATACCAAAGCAGTATCTCTGAAGGCAGGTGATTCTCTGGGTCGTCGAAGTAGTCCCTTATCCATTAAGGTTCCTCGATGATACCAAAGCAGTATCTCTGAAAGCAGACGGTTCTCTGGGTCGTCGATGCAGTCCCTTATCCATTAAGGTTCCTCGATGATACCAAAGCAGTATCTCTGAAGGCAGACGATTCTCTGGGTCGTCGAAGCAGTCCCTTTTCCATTAAGGTTCCTCAATGATACCAAAGCAGTATATCTGAAGGCAGACGATTCTCTGGGTCGTCGAAGCAGTCCCTTATCCATTAAGGTTCCTCGATGATACCAAAGCAGTATCTCTAAAGGCAGACGATTCTCTGGGTCGTCGAAGCAGTCCCTTATCCATTAAGGTCCCTCGATGATACCAAAGCAGTATCTCTAAAAGGCAGACGATTCTCTGGGTCGTCGAAGCAGTCCCTTATCCATTAAGGTTCCTCGATGATACCAAAGCAGTATCTCTAAAGGCAGATGATTCTCTGGGTCGTCGAAGCAGTCCCTTATCCATTAAGGTCCCTCGATGATACCAAAGCAGTATCTCCGAAAGGCAGACGATTCTCTGGGTCGTCGAAGCAGTCCCTTATCCATTAAGGTTCCTCGATGATACCAAAGCAGTTTCTCTGAAAGGCAGACGATTCTCTGGGTCGTCGAAGCAGTCCCTTATCCATTAAGGTTCCTTGATGATATCAAAGCAGTATCTCTGAAAGGCAGACGATTCTCTGGGTCGTCGAAGCAGTCCCTTATCCATTAAGGTTCCTCGATGATACCAAAGCAGTTTCTCTGAAAGGCAGACGATTCTCTGGGTCGTCGAGGCAGTCCCTTATCCATTAAGGTTCCTCGATGATACCAAATCAGTATCTCTAAAAGGCAGACGATTCTCTGGGTCGTCGAAGTAGTCCCTTATCCATTAAGGTTCCTCGATGATACCAAAGCAGTATCTCTAAACGGCAGACGATTCTCTGGGTCGTCGAAGCAGTCCCTTATCCATTAAGGTTCCTCGATGATACCAAAGCAGTATCTCTAAAAGGCAGACAATTTTCTGGGTCGTCGAAGCAGTCCCTTATCCATTAAGGTTCCTCTATGATACCAAAGCAGTATATCTAAAGGCAGACGATTCTCTGGGTCGTCGAAGTTGTCCCTTATCCATTAAGGTTCCTCGATGATACCAAAGCGGTATCTCTGAAGGCAGACGATTCTCTGGGTCGTCGAAGCAGTCCCTTATCCATTAAGGTCCCTCGATGATACCAAAGTAGTATCTCTGAAAGGCAGATGATTCTCTGGGTCGTCGAAGCAGTCCCTTTTCCATTAAGGTTCCTCAATGATACCAAAGCAGTATATCTGAAGGCAGACGATTCTCTGGGTCGTCGAAGCAGTCCCTTATCCATTAAGGTTCCTCGATGATACCAAAGCAGTATCTCTAAAGGCAGACGATTCTCTGGGTCGTCGAAGCAGTCCCTTATCCATTAAGGTCCCTCGATGATACCAAAGTAGTATCTCTGAAAGGTAGACGATTCTCTGGGTCGTCGAAGCAGTCCCTTATCCATTAAGGTTCCTCGATGATACCAAAGCAGTTTCTCTGAAAGGCAGACGATTCTCTGGGTCGTCGAAGCAGTCCCTTATCCATTAAGGTTCCTCGATGATATCAAAGCAGTATCTCTAAAAGGCAGACGATTCTATGGGTCGTCGAAGCAGTCCCTTATCTATTAAGGTTCCTCGATGATACCAAAGCAGTATCTCTAAAAGGCAGACGATTCTCTGGGTCGTCGAAGCAGTCCCTTATCCATTAAGGTTCCTCGATGATACCAAAGCAGTATCTCTAAAAGGCAGATGATTCTCTGGGTCGTCGAAGCAGTCCCTTATCCATTAAGGTTCCTCGATGATACCAAAGCAGTATATCTGAAAGGTAGACGATTCTCTGGGTCGTTGAAGCAGTCCCTTATCCATTAAGGTTCCTCGATTATACCAAAGCAGTATCTCTGAAACCAGACGATTCTCTGGGTCGTCGGAGCAGTCCCTTATCCATTAAGGTTCTTCGATGATTCCAAAGCAGTATCTCTGAAAGGCAGACGATTCTCTAGGTCGTCAAAGCAGTCCCTTATCCATTAAGGTTCCTCGATGATACCAAAGCAGTATCTCTGAAAGGAAGACGATTCTCTGGGTCGTCGAAGCAGTCCCTTATCCATTAAGGTTCCTCGATGATACCAAAGCAGTATCTCTGAAAGGCAGATGATTCTCTGGGTCGTCGAAGCAGTCCCTTATCCATTAAGGTTCCTCGATGATACCAAAGCAGTATCTCTGAAAGCAGACGATTCTCTGGGTCGTCGAAGCAGTCCCTTATCCATTAAGGTTCCTCGATGATACCAAAGCAGTATCTCTGAAGGCAGACGATTCTCTGGGTCGTCGAAGCAGTCCCTTTTCAATTAAGGTTCCTCGATGATTCGAAAGCAGTATATCTGAAGGCAGACGATTCTCTGGGTTGTCGAAGCAGTCCCTTATCCATTAAGGTTCCTCGATGATACCAAAGCAGTATCTCTAAAGGCAGATGATTCTCTGGGTCGTCGAAGCAGTCCCTTATCCATTAAGGTCCCTCGATGATACCAAAGCAGTATCTCCGAAAGGCAGACGATTCTCTGGGTCGTCGAAGCAGTCCCTTATCCATTAAGGTTCCTCGATGATACCAAAGCAGTTTCTATGAAAGGCAGACGATTCTCTGGGTCGTCGAAGCAGTCCCTTATCCATTAAGGTTCCTTGATGATATCAAAGCAGTATCTCTGAAAGGCAGACGATTCTCTGGGTCGTCGAAGCAGTCCCTTATCCATTAAGGTTCCTCGATGATACCAAAGCAGTTTCTCTGAAAGGCAGACGATTCTCTGGGTCGTCGAGGCAGTCCCTTATCCATTAAGGTTCCTCGATGATACCAAATCAGTATCTCTAAAAGGCAGACGATTCTCTGGGTCGTCGAAGTAGTCCCTTATCCATTAAGGTTCCTCGATGATACCAAAGCAGTATCTCTAAAAGGCAGACGATTCTCTGGGTCGTCGAAGCAGTCCCTTATCCATTAAGGTTCCTCGATGATACCAAAGCAGTATCTCTAAAAGGCAGACAATTTTCTGGGTCGTCGAAGCAGTCCCTTATCCATTAAGGTTCCTCTATGATACCAAAGCAGTATATCTAAAGGCAGACGATTCTCTGGGTCGTCGAAGTAGTCCCTTATCCATTAAGGTTCCTCGATGATACCAAAGCGGTATCTCTGAAGGCAGACGATTCTCTGGGTCGTCGAAGCAGTCCCTTATCCATTAAGGTCCCTCGATGATACCAAAGTAGTATCTCTGAAAGGCAGATGATTCTCTGGGTCGTCGAAGCAGTCCCTTATCCATTAAGGTTCCTCGATGATACCAAAGCAGTTTCTCTGAAAGGCAGACGATTCCCTGGGTCGTCGAAGCAGTCCCTTATCCATTAAGGTTCCTCGATGATACCAAATCAGTATCTCTAAAAGGCAGACGATTCTCTGGGTCGTCGAAGTAGTCCCTTATCCATTAAGATTCCTCGATGATACCAAAGCAGTATCTCTAAAAGGCAGACGATTCTCTGGGTCGTCGAAGCAGTCCCTTTTCCATTAAGGTTCCTCGATGATACCAAAGCAGTATCTCTAAAAGGCAGACGATTCTCTGGGTCGTCGAAGCAGTCCCTTATCCATTAAGGTTCCTCGATGATACCAAAGCAGTATCTCTGAAAGGCAGACGATTATCTGGGTCGTCGAAGCAGTCCCTAATCCATTAAGGTTCCTCGATGATACCAAAGCAGTATCTCTGAAAGCAGACGATTCTCTGGGTCGTCGAAGCAGTCCTTTATCCATTAAGGTTCCTCGATGATACCAAAGCAGTATCTCTGAAGGCAGATGATTCTCTAGGTCGTCAAAGCAGTCCCTTATCCATTAAGGTTCCTCGATGATACCAAAGCAGTATCTCTGTAGGCAGACGACTCTCTGGGTCGTCGAAGCAGTCCCTTATCCATTAAGTTTCCTCGATGATACCAAAGCAGTATCTCTGAAAGGCAGACGATTCTATGGGTCGTCGAAGCAGTCCCTTATCCATTAAGGTTCCTCGATGATACCAAAGCAGTATCTCTGAAAAGAAGACGATTCTCTGGGTCATCGAAGCAGTCCCTTATCCATTAAGGTTCCACGATGATACCAAAGCAGTATCTCTGAAGGCAGGTGATTCTCTGGGTCGTCGAAGTAGTCCCTTATCCATTAAGGTTCCTCGATGATACCAAAGCAGTATCTCTGAAAGCAGACGGTTCTCTGGGTCGTCGATGCAGTCCCTTATCCATTAAGGTTCCTCGATGATACCAAAGCAGTATCTCTGAAGGCAGACGATTCTCTGGGTCGTCGAAGCAGTCCCTTTTCCATTAAGGTTCCTCAATGATACCAAAGCAGTATATCTGAAGGCAGACGATTCTCTGGGTCGTCGAAGCAGTCCCTTATCCATTAAGGTTCCTCGATGATACCAAAGCAGTATCTCTAAAGGCAGACGATTCTCTGGGTCGTCGAAGCAGTCCCTTATCCATTAAGGTCCCTCGATGATACCAAAGCAGTATCTCTAAAAGGCAGACGATTCTCTGGGTCGTCGAAGCAGTCCCTTATCCATTAAGGTTCCTCGATGATACCAAAGCAGTATCTCTAAAGGCAGATGATTCTCTGGGTCGTCGAAGCAGTCCCTTATCCATTAAGGTCCCTCGATGATACCAAAGCAGTATCTCCGAAAGGCAGACGATTCTCTGGGTCGTCGAAGCAGTCCCTTATCCATTAAGGTTCCTCGATGATACCAAAGCAGTTTCTCTGAAAGGCAGACGATTCTCTGGGTCGTCGAAGCAGTCCCTTATCCATTAAGGTTCCTTGATGATATCAAAGCAGTATCTCTGAAAGGCAGACGATTCTCTGGGTCGTCGAAGCAGTCCCTTTTCCATTAAGGTTCCTCAATGATACCAAAGCAGTATATCTAAAGGCAGACGATTCTCTGGGTCGTCGAAGTAGTCCCTTATCCATTAAGGTTCCTCGATGATACCAAAGCGGTATCTCTGAAGGCAGACGATTCTCTGGGTCGTCGAAGCAGTCCCTTATCCATTAAGGTCCCTCGATGATACCAAAGTAGTATCTCTGAAAGGCAGATGATTCTCTGGGTCGTCGAAGCAGTCCCTTATCCATTAAGGTTCCTCGATGATACCAAAGCAGTTTCTCTGAAAGGCAGACGATTCTCTGGGTCGTCGAAGCAGTCCCTTATCCATTAAGGTTCCTCGATGATACCAAATCAGTATCTCTAAAAGGCAGACGATTCTCTGGGTCGTCGAAGTAGTCCCTTATCCATTAAGATTCCTCGATGATACCAAAGCAGTATCTCTAAAAGGCAGACGATTCTCTGGGTCGTCGAAGCAGTCCCTTTTCCATTAAGGTTCCTCGATGATACCAAAGCAGTATCTCTAAAAGGCAGACGATTCTCTGGGTCGTCGAAGCAGTCCCTTATCCATTAAGGTTCCTCGATGATACCAAAGCAGTATCTCTGAAAGGCAGACGATTATCTGGGTCGTCGAAGCAGTCCCTAATCCATTAAGGTTCCTCGATGATACCAAAGCAGTATCTCTGAAAGCAGACGATTCTCTGGGTCATCGAAGCAGTCCTTTATCCATTAAGGTTCCTCGATGATACCAAAGCAGTATCTCTGAAGGCAGATGATTCTCTAGGTCGTCAAAGCAGTCCCTTATCCATTAAGGTTCCTCGATGATACCAAAGCAGTATCTCTGTAGGCAGACGACTCTCTGGGTCGTCGAAGCAGTCCCTTATCCATTAAGTTTCCTCGATGATACCAAAGCAGTATCTCTGAAAGGCAGACGATTCTATGGGTCTTCGAAGCAGTCCCTTATCCATTAAGGTTCCTCGATGATACCAAAGCAGTATCTCTGAAAAGAAGACGATTCTCTGGGTCATCGAAGCAGTCCCTTATCCATTAAGGTTCCACGATGATACCAAAGCAGTATCTCTGAAGGCAGGTGATTCTCTGGGTCGTCGAAGTAGTCCCTTATCCATTAAGGTTCCTCGATGATACCAAAGCAGTATCTCTGAAAGCAGACGGTTCTCTGGGTCGTCGATGCAGTCCCTTATCCATTAAGGTTCCTCGATGATACCAAAGCAGTATCTCTGAAGGCAGACGATTCTCTGGGTCGTCGAAGCAGTCCCTTTTCTATTAAGGTTCCTCAATGATACCAAAGCAGTATATCTGAAGGCAGACGATTCTCTGGGTCGTCGAAGCAGTCCCTTATCCATTAAGGTTCCTCGATGATACCAAAGCAGTATCTCTAAAGGCAGACGATTCTCTGGGTCGTCGAAGCAGTCCCTTATCCATTAAGGTCCCTCGATGATACCAAAGCAGTATCTCCGAAAGGCAGACGATTCTCTGGGTCGTCGAAGCAGTCCCTTATCCATTAAGGTTCCTCGATGATACCAAAGCAGTTTCTCTGAAAGGCAGACGATTCTCTGGGTCGTCGAAGCAGTCCCTTATCCATTAAGGTTCCTTGATGATACCAAAGCAGTATCTCTGAAAGGCAGACGATTCTCTGGGTCGTCGAAGCAGTCCCTTATCCATTAAGGTTCCTCGATGATACCAAAGCAGTTTCTCTGAAAGGCAGACGATTCTCTGGGTCGTCGAAGCAGTCCCTTATCCATTAAGGTTCCTCGATGATACCAAATCAGTATCTCTAAAAGGCAGACGATTCTCTGGGTCGTCGAAGTAGTCCCTTATCCATTAAGGTTCCTCGATGATACCAAATCAGTATCTCTAAAAGGCTGACGATTCTCTGGGTCGTCGAAGCAGTCCCTTATCCATTAAGGTTCCTCGATGATACCAAAGCAGTATCTCTAAAAGGCAGACGATTCTCTGGGTCGTCGAAGCAGTCCCTTATCCATTAAGGTTCCTCGATGATACCAAAGCAGTATATCTAAAGGCAGACGATTCTCTGGGTCGTCGAAGTAGTCCCTTATCCATTAAGGTTCCTCGATGATACCAAAGCGGTATCTCTGAAGGCAGACGATTCTCTGGGTCGTCGAAGCAGTCCCTTATCCATTAAGGTCCCTCGATGATACCAAAGTAGTATCTCTGAAAGGCAGACGATTCTCTGGGTCGTTGAAGCAGTCCCTTATCCATTAAGGTTCCTCGATGATACCAAAGTAGTTTCTCTGAAAGGCAGACGATTCTCTGGGTCGTCGAAGCAGTCCCTTATCCATTAAGGTTCCTCGATGATACCAAATCAGTATCTCTAAAAGGCAGACGATTCTCTGGGTCGTCGAAGTAGTCCCTTATCCATTAAGGTTCCTCGATGATACCAAAGCAGTATCTCTAAAAGGCAGACGATTCTCTGGGTCGTCGAAGCAGTCCCTTTTCCATTAAGGTTCCTCGATGATACCGAAGCAGTATCTCTAAAAGGCAGACGATTCTCTGGGTCGTCGAAGCAGTCCCTTATCCATTAAGGTTCCTCGATGATACCAAAGCAGTATCTCTGAAAGGCAGACGATTATCTGGGTCGTTGAAGCAGTCCCTTATCCATTAAGGTTCCTCGATGATACCAAAGTAGTTTCTCTGAAAGGCAGACGATTCTCTGGGTCGTCGAAGTAGTCCCTTATCCATTAAGGTCCCTCGATGATACCAAAGTAGTATCTCTGAAAGGCAGACGATTCTCTGGGTCGTTGAAGCAGTCCCTAATCCATTAAGGTTCCTCGATGATACCAAAGCAGTATCTCTGAAAGCAGACGATTCTCTGGGTCGTCGAAGCAGTCCTTTATCCATATAGGTTCCTCGATGATACCAAAGCAGTATCTCTGAAGGCAGATGATTCTCTAGGTCGTCAAAGCAGTCCCTTATCCATTAAGGTTCCTCGATGATACCAAAGCAGTATCTCTGTAGGCAGACGACTCTCTGGGTCGTCGAAGCAGTCCCTTATCCATTAAGGTTCCTCGATGATACCAAAGCAGTATCTCTGAAAGGCAGACGATTCTATGGGTCGTCGAAGCAGTCCCTTATCCATTAAGGTTCCTCGATGATACCAAAGCAGTATCTCTGAAAAGAAGACGATTCTCTGGGTCGTCGAAGCAGTCCCTTATCCATTAAGGTTCCACGATGATACCAAAGCAGTATCTCTGCAGGCAGGTGATTCTCTGGGTCGTCGAAGTAGTCCCTTATCCATTAAGGTTCCTCGATGATACCAAAGCAGTATCTCTGAAAGTAGACGGTTCTCTGGGTCGTCGATGCAGTCCCTTATCCATTAAGGTTCCTCGATGATACCAAAGCAGTATCTCTGAAGGCAGACGATTCTCTGGGTCGTCGAAGCAGTCCCTTTTCCATTAAGGTTCCTCGATGATACCAAAGCAGTATATCTGAAGGCAGACGATTCTCTGGGTCGTCGAAGCAGTCCCTTATCCATTAAGGTCCCTCGATGATACCAAAGCAGTATCTCCGAAAGGCAGACGATTCTCTGGGTCGTCGAAGCAGTCCCTTATCCATTAAGGTTCCTCGATGATACCAAAGCAGTTTCTCTGAAAGGCAGACGATTCTCTGGGTCGTCGAAGCAGTCCCTTATCCATTAAGGTTCCTTGATGATATCAAAGCAGTATCTCTGAAAGGCAGACGATTCTCTGGGTCGTCGAAGCAGTCCCTTATCCATTAAGGTTCCTCGATGATACCAAAGCAGTTTCTCTGAAAGGCAGACGATTCTCTGGGTCGTCGAGGCAATCCCTTATCCATTAAGGTTCCTCGATGATACCAAATCAGTATCTCTAAAAGGCAGACGATTCTCTGGGTCGTCGAAGTAGTCCCTTATCCATTAAGGTTCCTCGATGATACCAAAGCAGTATCTCTAAAAGGCAGACGATTCTCTGGGTCGTCGAAGCAGTCCCTTATCCATTAAGGTTCCTCGATGATACCAAAGCAGTATCTCTAAAAGGCAGACGATTCTCTGGGTCGTCGAAGCAGTCCCTTATCCATTAAGGTTCCTCGATGATACCAAAGCAGTATATCTAAAGGCAGACGATTCTCTGGGTCGTCGAAGTAGTCCCTTATCCATTAAGGTTCCTCGATGATACCAAAGCGGTATCTCTGAAGGCAGACGATTCTCTGGGTCGTCGAAGCAGTCCCTTATCCATTAAGGTTCCTCGATGATACCAAAGCAGTATCTCTGAAAAAAAGACGATTCTCTGGGTCATCGAAGCAGTCCCTTATCCATTAAGGTTCCTCGATGATACCAAAGCAGTTTCTCGGAAAGGCAGACGATTCTCTGGGTCGTCGAAGCAGTCCCTTATCCATTAAGGTTCCTCGATGATACCAAAGCAGTATCTCTAAAAGGCAGACGATTCTCTGGGTCGTCGAAGTAGTCCCTTATCCATTAAGATTCCTCGATGATACCAAAGCAGTATCTCTAAAAGGCAGACGATTCTCTGGGTCGTCGAAGCAGTCCCTTTTCCATTAAGGTTCCTCGATGATACCAAAGCAGTATCTCTAAAAGGCAGACGATTCTCTGGGTCGTCGAAGCAGTCCCTTATCCATTAAGGTTCCTCGATGATACCAAAGCAGTATCTCTGAAAGGCAGACGATTATCTGGGTCGTCGAAGCAGTCCCTAATCCATTAAGGTTCCTCGATGATACCAAAGCAGTATCTCTGAAAGCAGACGATTCTCTGGGTCGTCGAAGCAGTCCTTTATCCATTAAGGTTCCTCGATGATACCAAAGCAGTATCTCTGAAGGCAGATGATTCTATAGGTCGTCGAAGCAGTCCCTTATCCATTAAGGTTCCTCGATGATACCAAAGCAGTATCTCTGTAGGCAGACGACTCTCTGGGTCGTCGAAGCAGTCCCTTATCCATTAAGGTTCCTCGATGATACCAAAGCAGTTTCTCTGAAAGGCAGACGATTCTATGGGTCGTCGAAGCAGTCCCTTATCCATTAAGGTTCCTCGATGATACCAAAGCAGTATCTCTGAAAAGAAGACGATTCTCTGGGTCGTCGAAGCAGTCCCTTATCCATTAAGGTTCCACGATGATACCAAAGCAGTATCTCTGAAGGCAGGTGATTCTCTGGGTCATCGAAGTAGTCCCTTATCCATTAAGGTTCCTCGATGATACCAAAGCAGTATCTCTGAAAGCAGACGGTTCTCTGGGTCGTCGATGCAGTCCCTTATCCATTAAGGTTCCTCGATGATACCAAAGCAGTATCTCTGAAGGCAGACGATTCTCTGGGTCGTCGAAGCAGTCCCTTTTCCATTAAGGTTCCTCGATGATACCAAAGCAGTATATCTGAAGGCAGACGATTCTCTGGGTCGTCGAAGCAGTCCCTTATCCATTAAGGTTCCTCGATGATACCAAAGCAGTATCTCTAAAGGCAGACGATTCTCTGGGTCGTCGAAGCAGTCCCTTATCCATTAAGGTCCCTCGATGATACCAAAGCAGTATCTCCGAAAGGCAGACGATTCTCTGGGTCGTCGAAGCAGTCCCTTATCCATTAAGGTTCCTCGATGATACCAAAGCAGTTTCTCTGAAAGGCAGACGATTCTCTGGGTCGTCGAAGCAGTCCCTTATCCATTAAGGTTCCTTGATGATACCAAAGCAGTATCTCTGAAAGGCAGACGATTCTCTGGGTCGTCGAAGCAGTCCCTTATCCATTAAGGTTCCTCGATGATACCAAAGCAGTTTCTCTGAAAGGCAGACGATTCTCTGGGTCGTCGAAGCAGTCCTTTATCCATTAAGGTTCCTCGATGATACCAAATCAGTATCTCTAAAAGGCAGACGATTCTCTGGGTCGTCGAAGTAGTCCCTTATCCACTAAGGTTCCTCGATGATACCAAAGCAGTATCTCTAAAAGGCTGATGATTCTCTGGGTCGTCGAAGCAGTCCCTTATCCATTAAGGTTCCTCGATGATACCAAAGCAGTATCTCTAAAAGGCAGACGATTCTCTGGGTCGTCGAAGCAGTCCCTTATCCATTAAGGTTCCTCGATGATACCAAAGCAGTATATCTAAAGGCAGACGATTCTCTGGGTCGTCGAAGTAGTCCCTTATCCATTAAGGTTCCTCGATGATACCAAAGCGGTATCTCTGAAGGCAGACGATTCTCTGGGTCGTCGAAGCAGTCCCTTATCCATTAAGGTCCCTCGATGATACCAAAGTAGTATCTCTGAAAGGCAGACGATTCTCTGGGTCGTTGAAGCAGTCCCTTATCCATTAAGGTTCCTCGATGATACCAAAGCAGTTTCTCTGAAAGGCAGACGATTCTCTGGGTCGTCGAAGCAGTCCCTTATCCATTAAGGTTCCTCGATGATACCAAATCAGTATCTCTAAAAGGCAGACGATTCTCTGGGTCGTCGAAGTAGTCCCTTATCCATTAAGGTTCCTCGATGATACCAAAGCAGTATCTCTAAAAGGCAGACGATTCTCTGGGTCGTCGAAGCAGTCCCTTTTCCATTAAGGTTCCTCGATGATACCAAAGCAGTATCTCTAAAAGGCAGACGATTCTCTGGGTCGTCGAAGCAGTCCCTTATGCATTAAGGTTCCTCGATGATACCAAAGCAGTATCTCTGAAAGGCAGACGATTATCTGGGTCGTCGAAGCAGTCCCTAATCCATTAAGGTTCCTCGATGATACCAAAGCAGTATCTCCGAAAGGCAGACGATTCTCTGGGTCGTCGAAGCAGTCCCTTATCCATTAAGGTTCCTCGATGATACCAAAGCAGTTTCTCTGAAAGGCAGACGATTCTCTGGGTCGTCGAAGCAGTCCCTTATCCATTAAGGTTCCTTGATGATACCAAAGCAGTATCTCTGAAAGGCAGACGATTCTCTGGGTCGTCGAAGCAGTCCCTTATCCATTAAGGTTCCTCGATGATACCAAAGCAGTTTCTCTGAAAGGCAGACGATTCTCTGGGTCGTCGAAGCAGTCCCTTATCCATTAAGGTTCCTCGATGATACCAAATCAGTATCTCTAAAAGGCAGACGATTCTCTGGGTCGTCGAAGTAGTCCCTTATCCATTAAGGTTCCTCGATGATACCAAAGCAGTATCTCTAAAAGGCTGACGATTCTCTGGGTCGTCGAAGCAGTCCCTTATCCATTAAGGTCCCTCGATGATACCAAAGTAGTATCTCTGAAAGGCAGACGATTCTCTGGGTCGTTGAAGCAGTCCCTTATCCATTAAGGTTCCTCGATGATACCAAAGCAGTTTCTCTGAAAGGCAGACGATTCTCTGGGTCGTCGAAGCAGTCCCTTATCCATTAAGGTTCCTCGATGATACCAAATCAGTATCTCTAAAAGGCAGACGATTCTCTGGGTCGTCGAAGTAGTCCCTTATCCATTAAGGTTCCTCGATGATACCAAAGCAGTATCTCTAAAAGGCAGACGATTCTCTGGGTCGTCGAAGCAGTCCCTTTTCCATTAAGGTTCCTCGATGATACCAAAGCAGTATCTCTAAAAGGCAGACGATTCTCTGGGTCGTCGAAGCAGTCCCTTATCCATTAAGGTTCCTCGATGATACCAAAGCAGTATCTCTGAAAGGCAGACGATTATCTGGGTCGTCGAAGCAGTCCCTAATCCATTAAGGTTCCTCGATGATACCAAAGCAGTATCTCCGAAAGGCAGACGATTCTCTGGGTCGTCGAAGCAGTCCCTTATCCATTAAGGTTCCTCGATGATACCAAAGCAGTTTCTCTGAAAGGCAGACGATTCTCTGGGTCGTCGAAGCAGTCCCTTATCCATTAAGGTTCCTTGATGATACCAAAGCAGTATCTCTGAAAGGCAGACGATTCTCTGGGTCGTCGAAGCAGTCCCTTATCCATTAAGGTTCCTCGATGATACCAAAGCAGTTTCTCTGAAAGGCAGACGATTCTCTGGGTCGTCGAAGCAGTCCCTTATCCATTAAGGTTCCTCGATGATACCAAATCAATATCTCTAAAAGGCAGACGATTCTCTGGGTCGTCGAAGTAGTCCCTTATCCATTAAGGTTCCCCGATGATACCAAAGCAGTATCTCTAAAAGGCTGACGATTCTCTGGGTCGTCGAAGCAGTCCCTTATCCATTAAGGTTCCTCGATGATACCAAAGCAGTATCTCTAAAAGGCAGACGATTCTCTGGGTAGTCGAAGCAGTCCCTTATCCATTAAGGTTCCTCGATGATACCAAAGCAGTATATCTAAAGGCAGACGATTCTCTGGGTCGTCGAAGTAGTCCCTTATCCATTAAGGTTCCTCGATGATACCAAAGCGGTATCTCTGAAGGCAGACGATTCTCTGGGTCGTCGAAGCAGTCCCTTATCCATTAAGGTCCCTCGATGATACCAAAGTAGTATCTCTGAAAGGCAGACGATTCTCTGGGTCGTTGAAGCAGTCCCTTATCCATTAAGGTTCCTCGATGATACCAAAGCAGTTTCTCTGAAAGGCAGACGATTCGCTGGGTCGTCGAAGCAGTCCCTTATCCATTAAGGTTCCTCGATGATACCAAATCAGTATCTCTAAAAGGCAGACGATTCTCTGGGTCGTCGAAGTAGTCCCTTATCCATTAAGGTTCCTCGATGATACCAAAGCAGTATCTCTAAAAGGCAGACGATTCTCTGGGTCGTCGAAGCAGTCCCTTTTCCATTAAGGTTCCTCGATGATACCAAAGCAGTATCTCTAAAAGGCAGACGATTCTCTGGGTCGTCGAAGCAGTCCCTTATCCATTAAGGTTCCTCGATGATACCAAAGCAGTATCTCTGAAAGGCAGACGATTATCTGGGTCGTCAAAGCAGTCCCTAATCCATTAAGGTTCCTCGATGATACCAAAGCAGTATCTCTGAAAGCAGACGATTCTCTGGGTCGTCGAAGCAGTCCTTTATCCATTAAGGTTCCTCGATGATACCAAAGCAGTATCTCTGAAGGCAGATGATTCTCTAGGTCGTCAAAGCAATCCCTTATCCATTAAGGTTCCTCGATGATACCAAAGCAGTATCTCTGTAGGCAGACGACTCTCTGGGTCGTCGAAGCAGTCCCTTATCCATTAAGGTTCCTCGATGATACCAAAGCAGTATCTCTGAAAGGCAGACGATTCTATGGGTCGTCGAAGCAGTCCCTTATCCATTAAGGTTCCTCGATGATACCAAAGCAGTATCTCTGAAAAGAAGACGATTCTCTGGGTCGTCGAAGCAGTCCCTTATCCATTAAGGTTCCACGATGATACCAAAGCAGTATCTCTGCAGGCAGGTGATTCTCTGGGTCGTCGAAGTAGTCCCTTATCCATTAAGGTTCCTCGATGATACCAAAGCAGTATCTCTAAAAGGCAGACGATTCTCTGGGTCGTCGAAGCAGTCCCTTTTCCATTAAGGTTCCTCGATGATACCAAAGCAGTATCTCTAAAAGGCAGACGATTCTCTGGGTCGTCGAAGCTGTCCCTTATCCATTAAGGTTCCTCGATGATACCAAAGCAGTATCTCTGAAAGGCAGACGATTATCTGGGTCGTCGAAGCAGTCCCTAATCCATTAAGGTTCCTCGATGATACCAAAGCAGTATCTCCGAAAGGCAGACGATTCTCTGGGTCGTCGAAGCAGTCCCTTATCCATTAAGGTTCCTCGATGATACCAAAGCAGTTTCTCTGAAAGGCAGACGATTCTCTGGGTCGTCGAAGCAGTCCCTTATCCATTAAGGTTCCTTGATGATACCAAAGCAGTATCTCTGAAAGGCAGACGATTCTCTGGGTCGTCGAAGCAGTCCCTTATCCATTAAGGTTCCTCGATGATACCAAAGCAGTTTCTCTGAAAGGAAGACGATTCTCTGGGTCGTCGAAGCAGTCCCTTATCCATTAAGGTTCCTCGATGATACCAAATCAGTATCTCTAAAAGGCAGACGATTCTCTGGGTCGTCGAAGTAGTCCCTTATCCATTAAGGTTCCCCGATGATACCAAAGCAGTATCTCTAAAAGGCTGACGATTCTCTGGGTCGTCGAAGCAGTCCCTTATCCATTAAGGTTCCTCGATGATACCAAAGCAGTATCTCTAAAAGGCAGACGATTCTCTGGGTAGTCGAAGCAGTCCCTTATCCATTAAGGTTCCTCGATGATACCAAAGCAGTATATCTAAAGGCAGACGATTCTCTGGGTCGTCGAAGTAGTCCCTTATCCATTAAGGTTCCTCGATGATACCAAAGCGGTATCTCTGAAGGCAGACGATTCTCTGGGTCGTCGAAGCAGTCCCTTATCCATTAAGGTCCCTCGATGATACCAAAGCAGTATCTCTGAAAGGCAGACGATTCTCTGGGTCGTTGAAGCAGTCCCTTATCCATTAAGGTTCCTCGATGATACCAAAGCAGTTTCTCTGAAAGGCAGACGATTCTCTGGGTCGTCGAAGCAGTCCCTTATCCATTAAGGTTCCTCGATGATACCAAATCAGTATCTCTAAAAGGCAGACGATTCTCTGGGTCGTCGAAGTAGTCCCTTATCCATTAAGGTTCCTCGATGATACCAAAGTAGTATCTCTAAAAGGCAGACGATTCTCTGGGTCGTCGAAGCAGTCCCTTTTCCATTAAGGTTCCTCGATGATACCAAAGCAGTATCTCTAAAAGGCAGACGATTCTCTGGGTCGTCGAAGCAGTATCTTATCCATTAAGGTTCCTCGATGATACCAAAGCAGTATCTCTGAAAGGCAGACGATTATCTGGGTCGTCGAAGCAGTCCCTAATCCATTAAGGTTCCTCGATGATACCAAAGCAGTATCTCTGAAAGCAGACGATTCTCTGGGTCGTCGAAGCAGTCCTTTATCCATTAAGGTTCCTCGATGATACCAAAGCAGTATCTCTGAAGGCAGATGATTCTCTAGGTCGTCAAAGCAGTCCCTTATCCATTAAGGTTCCTCGATGATACCAAAGCAGTATCTCTGTAGGCAGACGACTCTCTGGGTCGTCGAAGCAGTCCCTTATCCATTAAGGTTCCTCGATGATACCAAAGCAGTATCTCTGAAAGGCAGACGATTCTATGGGTCGTCGAAGCAGTCCCTTATCCATTAAGGTTCCTCGATGATACCAAAGCAGTATCTTTGAAAAGAAGACGATTCTCTGGGTCGTCGAAGCAGTCCCTTATCCATTAAGGTTCCACGATGATACCAAAGCAGTATCTCTGCAGGCAGGTGATTCTCTGGGTCGTCGAAGTAGTCCCTTATCCATTAAGGTTCCTCGATGATACCAAAGCAGTATCTCTGAAAGTAGACGGTTCTCTGGGTCGTCGATGCAGTCCCTTATCCATTAAGGTTCTTCGATGATACCAAAGCAGTATCTCTGAAGGCAGACGATTCTCTGGGTCGTCGAAGCAGTCCCTTATCCATTAAGGTCCCTCGATGATACCAAAGCAGTATCTCCGAAAGGCAGACGATTCTCTGGGTCGTCGAAGCAGTCCCTTATCCATTAAGGTTCCTCGATGATACCAAAGCAGTTTCTCTGAAAGGCAGACGATTCTCTGGGTCGTCGAAGCAGTCCCTTATCCATTAAGGTTCCTCGATGATACCAAATCAGTATCTCTAAAAGGCAGACGATTCTCTGGGTCGTCGAAGTAGTCCCTTATCCATTAAGGTTCCTCGATGATACCAAAGCAGTATCTCTAAAAGGCAGACGATTCTCTGGGTCGTCGAAGCAGTCCCTTTTCCATTAAGGTTCCTCGATGATACCAAAGCAGTATCTCTAAAAGGCAGACGATTCTCTGGGTCGTCGAAGCAGTCCCTTATCCATTAAGGTTCCTCGATGATACCAAAGCAGTATCTATGAAAGGCAGACGATTATCTGGGTCGTCGAAGCAGTCCCTAATCCATTAAGGTTCCTCGATGATACCAAAGCAGTATCTCTGAAAGCAGACGATTCTCTGGGTCGTCGAAGCAGTACCTTTTCCATTAAGGTTCCTCGATGATACCAAAGCAGTATATCTGAAGGCAGACGATTCTCTGGGTCGTCGAAGTAGTCCCTTATCCATTAAGGTTCCTCGATGATACCAAAGCAGTATCTCTAAAGGCAGACGATTCTCTGGGTCGTCGAAGCAGTCCTTTATCCATTAAGGTCCCTCGATGATACCAAAGCAGTATCTCCGAAAGGCAGACGATTCTCTGGGTCGTCGAAGCAGTCCCTTATCCATTAAGGTTCCTCGATGATACCAAAGCAGTTTCTCTGAAAGGCAGACGATTCTCTGGGTCGTCGAAGCAGTCCCTTATCCATTAAGGTTCCTTGATGATACCAAAGCAGTATCTCTGAAAGGCAGACGATTCTCTGGGTCGTCGAAGCAGTCCCTTATCCATTAAGGTTCCTCGATGATACCAAAGCAGTTTCTCTGAAAGGCAGACGATTCTCTGGGTCGTGGAAGCAGTCCCTTATCCATTAAGGTTCCTCGATGATACCAAATCAGTATCTCTAAAAGGCAGACGATTCTCTGGGTCGTCGAAGTAGTCCCTTATCCATTAAGGTTCCTCGATGATACCAAAGCAGTATCTCTAAAAGGCAGACGATTCTCTGGGTCGTCGAAGCAGTCCCTTATCCATTAAGGTTCCTCGATGATACCAAAGCAGTATCTCTAAAAGGCAGACGATTCTCTGGGTCGTCGAAGCAGTCCCTTATCCATTAAGGTTCCTCGATGATACCAAAGCAGTATATCTAAAGGCAGACGATTCTCTGGGTCGTCGAAGTAGTCCCTTATCCATTAAGGTTCCTCGATGATACCAAAGCGGTATCTCTGAAGGCAGACGATTCTCTGGGTCGTCGAAGCAGTCCCTTATCCATTAAGGTTCCTCGATGATACCAAAGCAGTATCTCTGAAAGGCAGACGATTCTCTGGGTCGTCGAAGCAGTCCCTTATCCATTAAGGTTCCTCGATGATACCAAATCAGTATCTCTAAAAGGCAGACGATTCTCTGGGTCGTCGAAGTAGTCCCTTATCCATTAAGGTTCCTCGATGATACCAAAGCAGTATCTCTAAAAGGCAGACGATTCTCTGGGTCGTCGAAGCAGTCCCTTTTCCATTAAGGTTCCTCGATGATACCAAAGCAGTATCTCTAAAAGGCAGACGATTCTCTGGGTCGTCGAAGCAGTCCCTTATCCATTAAGGTTCCTCGATGATACCAAAGCAGTATCTATGAAAGGCAGACGATTATCTGGGTCGTCGAAGCAGTCCCTAATCCATTAAGGTTCCTCGATGATACCAAAGCAGTATCTCTGAAAGCAGACGATTCTCTGGGTCGTCGAAGCAGTACCTTTTCCATTAAGGTTCCTCGATGATACCAAAGCAGTATATCTGAAGGCAGACGATTCTCTGGGTCGTCGAAGTAGTCCCTTATCCATTAAGGTTCCTCGATGATACCAAAGCAGTATCTCTAAAGGCAGACGATTCTCTGGGTCGTCGAAGCAGTCCTTTATCCATTAAGGTCCCTCGATGATACCAAAGCAGTATCTCCGAAAGGCAGACGATTCTCTGGGTCGTCGAAGCAGTCCCTTATCCATTAAGGTTCCTCGATGATACCAAAGCAGTTTCTCTGAAAGGCAGACGATTCTCTGGGTCGTCGAAGCAGTCCCTTATCCATTAAGGTTCCTTGATGATACCAAAGCAGTATCTCTGAAAGGCAGACGATTCTCTGGGTCGTCGAAGCAGTCCCTTATCCATTAAGGTTCCTCGATGATACCAAAGCAGTTTCTCTGAAAGGCAGACGATTCTCTGGGTCGTGGAAGCAGTCCCTTATCCATTAAGGTTCCTCGATGATACCAAATCAGTATCTCTAAAAGGCAGACGATTCTCTGGGTCGTCGAAGTAGTCCCTTATCCATTAAGGTTCCTCGATGATACCAAAGCAGTATCTCTAAAAGGCAGACGATTCTCTGGGTCGTCGAAGCAGTCCCTTATCCATTAAGGTTCCTCGATGATACCAAAGCAGTATCTCTAAAAGGCAGACGATTCTCTGGGTCGTCGAAGCAGTCCCTTATCCATTAAGGTTCCTCGATGATACCAAAGCAGTATATCTAAAGGCAGACGATTCTCTGGGTCGTCGAAGTAGTCCCTTATCCATTAAGGTTCCTCGATGATACCAAAGCGGTATCTCTGAAGGCAGACGATTCTCTGGGTCGTCGAAGCAGTCCCTTATCCATTAAGGTCCCTCGATGATACCAAAGTAGTATCTCTGAAAGGCAGACGATTCTCTGGGTCGTCGAAGCAGTCCCTTATCCATTAAGGTTCCTCGATGATACCAAAGCAGTTTCTCTGAAAGGCAGACGATTCTCTGGGTCGTCGAAGCAGTCCCTTATCCATTAAGGTTCCTCGATGATACCAAATCAGTATCTCTAAAAGGCAGACGATTCTCTGGGTCGTCGAAGTAGTCCCTTATCCATTAAGGTTCCTCGATGATACCAAAGCAGTATCTCTAAAAGGCAGACGATTCTCTGGGTCGTCGAAGCAGTCCCTTTTCCATTAAGGTTCCTCGATGATACCAAAGCAGTATCTCTGAAAGGCAGACGATTCTATGGGTCGTCGAAGCAGTCCCTTATCCATTATGGTTCCTCGATGATACCAAAGCAGTATCTCTGAAAAGAAGACGATTCTCTGGGTCGTCGAAGCAGTCCCTTATCCATTAAGGTTCCTCGATGATACCAAAGCAGTATCTCTGAAAGGCAGATGATTCTCTGGGTCGTCGAAGCAGTCCCTTATCCATTGAGGTTCCTCGATGATACCAAAGCAGTATCTCTGAAAGCAGACGGTTCTCTGGGTAGTCGAAGCAGTCCCTTATCCATTAAGGTTCCACGATGATACCAAAGCAGTATCTCTGAAAAGAAGACGATTCTCTGGGTCGTCGAAGCAGTCCCTTATCCATTAAGGTTCCTCGAAGATACCAAAGCAATATCTCTGAAAGGCAGATGATTCTCTGGGTCGTCGAAGCAGTCCCTTATCCATTGAGGTTCCTCGATGATACCAAAGCAGTATCTCTGAAAGGCAGACGATTCTCTGGGTCGTCGAAGCAGTCCCTTATCCATTAAGGTTCCTCGATGATACCAAAGCAGTTTCTCTGAAAGGCAGACGATTCTCTGGGTCGTCGAAGCAGTCCCTTATCCATTAAGGTTCCTCGATGATACCAAATCAATATCTCTAAAAGGCAGACGATTCTCTGGGTCGTCGAAGTAGTCCCTTATCCATTAAGGTTCCTCGATGATACCAAAGCAGTATCTCTAAAAGGCAGACGATTCTCTGGGTCGTCGAAGTAGTCCCTTATCCATTAAGGTTCCTCGATGATACCAAAGCAGTATCTCTAAAAGGCAGACGATTCTCTGGGTCGTCGAAGCAGTCCCTTTTCCATTAAGGTTCCTCGATGATACCAAAGCAGTATCTCTAAAAGGCAGACGATTCTCTGGGTCGTCGAAGCAGTCCCTTATCCATTAAGGTTCCTCGATGATACCAAAGCAGTATCTCTGAAAGGCAGATGATTATCTGGGTCGTCGAAGCAGTCCCTAATCCATTAAGGTTCCTCGATGATACCAAAGCAGTATCTCTGAAAGGCAGACGATTATCTGGGTCGTCGAAGCAGTCCCTAATCCATTAAGGTTCCTCGATGATACCAAAGCAGTATCTCTGAAAGCAGACGATTCTCTGGGTCGTCGAAGCAGTCCTTTATCCATTAAGGTTCCTCGATGATACCAAAGCAGTATCTCTGTAGGCAGACGACTCTCTGGGTCGTCGAAGCAGTCCCTTATCCATTAAGGTTCCTCGATGATACCAAAGCAGTATCTCTGAAAGGCAGACGATTCTATGGGTCGTCGAAGCAGTCCCTTATCCATTAAGTTTCCTCGATGATACCAAAGCAGTATCTCTGAAAAGAAGACGATTCTCTGGGTCGTCGAAGCAGTCCCTTGTCCATTAAGGTTCCACGATGATACCAAAGCAGTATCTCTGAAGGCAGGTGATTCTCTGGGTCGTCGAAGTAGTCCCTTATCCATTAAGGTTCCTCGATGATACCAAAGCAGTATCTCTGAAAGCAGACGGTTCTCTGGGTCGTCGATGCAGTCCCTTATCCATTAAGGTTCCTCGATGATACCAAAGCAGTATCTTTGAAGGCAGACGATTCTCTGGGTCGTCGAAGCAGTCCCTTTTCCATTAAGGTTCCTCGATGATACCAAAGCAGTATATCTGAAGGCAGACGATTCTCTAGGTCGTCGAAGCAGTCCCTTATCCATTAAGGTTCCTCGATGATACCAAAGCAGTATCTCTAAAGGCAGACGATTCTCTGGGTCGTCGAAGCAGTCCCTTATCCATTAAGGTCCCTCGATGATACCAAAGCAGTATCTCCGAAAGGCAGACGATTCTATGGGTCGTCGAAGCAGTCCCTTATCCATTAAGGTTCCTCGATGATACCAAAGCAGTTTCTCTGAAAGGCAGACGATTCTCTGGGTCGTCGAAGCAGTCCCTTATCCATTAAGGTTCCTTGATGATACCAAAGCAGTATCTCGGAAAGGCAGACGATTCTCTGGGTCGTCGAAGCAGTCCCTTATCCATTAAGGTTCCTCGATGATACCAAAGCAGTTTCTCTGAAAGGCAGACGATTCTCTGGGTCGTCGAAGCAGTCCCTTATCCATTAAGGTTCCTCGATGATACCAAATCAGTATCTCTAAAAGGCAGACGATTCTCTGGGTCGTCGAAGTAGTCCCTTATCCATTAAGGTTCCTCGATGATACCAAAGCAGTATCTCTAAAAGGCTGACGATTCTCTGGGTCGTCGAAGCAATCCCTTATCCATTAAGGTTCCTCGATGATACCAAAGCAGTATCTCTAAAAGGCAGACGATTCTCTGGGTCGTCGAAGCAGTCCCTTATCCATTAAGGTTCCTCGATGATACCAAAGCAGTATATCTAAAGGCAGACGATTCTCTGGGTCGTCGAAGTAGTCCCTTATCCATTAAGGTTCCTCGATGATACCAAAGCGGTATCTCTGAAGGCAGACGATTCTCTGGGTCGTCGTAGCAGTCCCTTATCCATTAAGGTCCCTCGATGATACCAAAGTAGTATCTCTGAAAGGCAGACGATTCTCTGGGTCGTCGAAGCAGTCCCTTATCCATTAAGGTTCCTCGATGATACCAAAGCAGTTTCTCTGAAAGGCAGACGATTCTCTGGGTCGTCGAAGCAGTCCCTTATCCATTGAGGTTCCTCGATGATACCAAAGCAGTATCTCTGAAAGGCAGACGATTATCTGGGTCGTCGAAGCAGTCCCTAATCCATTAAGGTTCCTCGATGATACCAAAGCAGTTTCTCTGAAAGGCAGACGATTCTCTGGGTCGTCGAAGCAGTCCCTTATCCATTAAGGTTCCTCGATGATACCAAATCAATATCTCTAAAAGGCAGACGATTCTCTGGGTCGTCGAAGTAGTCCCTTATCCATTAAGGTTCCTCGATGATACCAAAGCAGTATCTCTAAAAGGCAGACGATTCTCTGGGTCGTCGAAGTAGTCCCTTATCCATTAAGGTTCCTCGATGATACCAAAGCAGTATCTCTAAAAGGCAGACGATTCTCTGGGTCGTCGAAGCAGTCCCTTTTCCATTAAGGTTCCTCGATGATACCAAAGCAGTATCTCTAAAAGGCAGACGATTCTCTGGGTCGTCGAAGCAGTCCCTTATCCATTAAGGTTCCTCGATGATACCAAAGCAGTATCTCTGAAAGGCAGATGATTATCTGGGTCGTCGAAGCAGTCCCTAATCCATTAAGGTTCCTCGATGATACCAAAGCAGTATCTCTGAAAGGCAGACGATTATCTGGGTCGTCGAAGCAGTCCCTAATCCATTAAGGTTCCTCGATGATACCAAAGCAGTATCTCTGAAAGCAGACGATTCTCTGGGTCGTCGAAGCAGTCCTTTATCCATTAAGGTTCCTCGATGATACCAAAGCAGTATCTCTGTAGGCAGACGACTCTCTGGGTCGTCGAAGCAGTCCCTTATCCATTAAGGTTCCTCGATGATACCAAAGCAGTATCTCTGAAAGGCAGACGATTCTATGGGTCGTCGAAGCAGTCCCTTATCCATTAAGTTTCCTCGATGATACCAAAGCAGTATCTCTGAAAAGAAGACGATTCTCTGGGTCGTCGAAGCAGTCCCTTGTCCATTAAGGTTCCACGATGATACCAAAGCAGTATCTCTGAAGGCAGGTGATTCTCTGGGTCGTCGAAGTAGTCCCTTATCCATTAAGGTTCCTCGATGATACCAAAGCAGTATCTCTGAAAGCAGACGGTTCTCTGGGTCGTCGATGCAGTCCCTTATCCATTAAGGTTCCTCGATGATACCAAAGCAGTATCTTTGAAGGCAGACGATTCTCTGGGTCGTCGAAGCAGTCCCTTTTCCATTAAGGTTCCTCGATGATACCAAAGCAGTATATCTGAAGGCAGACGATTCTCTAGGTCGTCGAAGCAGTCCCTTATCCATTAAGGTTCCTCGATGATACCAAAGCAGTATCTCTAAAGGCAGACGATTCTCTGGGTCGTCGAAGCAGTCCCTTATCCATTAAGGTCCCTCGATGATACCAAAGCAGTATCTCCGAAAGGCAGACGATTCTATGGGTCGTCGAAGCAGTCCCTTATCCATTAAGGTTCCTCGATGATACCAAAGCAGTTTCTCTGAAAGGCAGACGATTCTCTGGGTCGTCGAAGCAGTCCCTTATCCATTAAGGTTCCTTGATGATACCAAAGCAGTATCTCGGAAAGGCAGACGATTCTCTGGGTCGTCGAAGCAGTCCCTTATCCATTAAGGTTCCTCGATGATACCAAAGCAGTTTCTCTGAAAGGCAGACGATTCTCTGGGTCGTCGAAGCAGTCCCTTATCCATTAAGGTTCCTCGATGATACCAAATCAGTATCTCTAAAAGGCAGACGATTCTCTGGGTCGTCGAAGTAGTCCCTTATCCATTAAGGTTCCTCGATGATACCAAAGCAGTATCTCTAAAAGGCTGACGATTCTCTGGGTCGTCGAAGCAATCCCTTATCCATTAAGGTTCCTCGATGATACCAAAGCAGTATCTCTAAAAGGCAGACGATTCTCTGGGTCGTCGAAGCAGTCCCTTATCCATTAAGGTTCCTCGATGATACCAAAGCAGTATATCTAAAGGCAGACGATTCTCTGGGTCGTCGAAGTAGTCCCTTATCCATTAAGGTTCCTCGATGATACCAAAGCGGTATCTCTGAAGGCAGACGATTCTCTTGGTCGTCGTAGCAGTCCCTTATCCATTAAGGTCCCTCGATGATACCAAAGTAGTATCTCTGAAAGGCAGACGATTCTCTGGGTCGTCGAAGCAGTCCCTTATCCATTAAGGTTCCTCGATGATACCAAAGCAGTTTCTCTGAAAGGCAGACGATTCTCTGGGTCGTCGAAGCAGTCCCTTATCCATTAAGGTTCCTCGATGATACCAAATCAGTATCTCTAAAAGGCAGACGATTCTCTGGGTCGTCGAAGTAGTCCCTTATCCATTAAGGTTCCTCGATGATACCAAAGCAGTATCTCTAAAAGGCAGACGATTCTCTGGGTCGTCGAAGCAGTCCCTTTTCCATTAAGGTTCCTCGATGATACCAAAGCAGTATCTCTAAAAGGCAGACGATTCTCTGGGTCGTCGAAGCAGTCCCTTATCCATTAAGGTTCCTCGATGATACCAAAGCAGTATCTCTAAAAGGCAGACGATTATCTGGGTCGTCGAAGCAGTCCCTAATCCATTAAGGTTCCTCGATGATACCAAAGCAGTATCTCTGAAAGCAGACAATTCTCTGGGTCGTCGAAGCAGTCCTTTATCCATTAAGGTTCCTCGATGATACCAAAGCAGTATCTCTGAAGGCAGATGATTCTCTAGGTCGTCAAAGCAGTCCCTTATCCATTAAGGTTCCTCGATGATACCAAAGCAGTATCTCTGTAGGCAGACGACTCTCTGGGTCGTCGAAGCAGTCCCTTATCCATTAAGGTTCCTCGATGATACCAAAGCAGTATCTCTGAAAGGCAGACGATTCTATGGGTCGTCGAAGCAGTCCCTTATCCATTAAGGTTCCTCGATGATACCAAAGCAGTATCTCTGAAAAGAAGACGATTCTCTGGGTCGTCGAAGCAGTCCCTTATCCATTAAGGTTCCACGATGATACCAAAGCAGTATCTCTGAAGGCAGGTGATTCTCTGGGTCGTCGAAGTAGTCCCTTATCCATTAAGGTTCCTCGATGATACCAAAGCAGTATCTCTGAAAGTAGACGGTTCTCTGGGTCGTCGATGCAGTCCCTTATCCATTAAGGTTCCTCGATGATACCAAAGCAGTATCTCTGAAGGCAGACAATTCTCTGGGTCGTCGAAGCAGTCCCTTTTCCATTAAGGTTCCTCAATGATACCAAAGCAGTATCTCTGAAGGCAGACGATTCTCTGGGTCGTCGAAGCAGTCCCTTTTCCATTAAGGTTCCTCGATGATACCAAAGCAGTATATCTGAAGGCAGACGATTCTCTGGGTCGTCGAAGCAGTCCCTTATCCATTAAGGTTCCTCGATGATACCAAAGCAGTATCTCTAAAGGCAGACGATTCTCTGGGTCGTCGAAGCAGTCCCTTATCCATTAAGGTCCCTCGATGATACCAAAGCAGTATCTCCGAAAGGCAGACGATTCTATGGGTAGTCGAAGCAGTCCCTTATCCATTAAGGTTCCTCGATGATACCAAAGCAGTTTCTCTGAAAGGCAGACGATTCTCTGGGTCGTCGAAGCAGTCCCTTATCCATTAAGGTTCCTTGATGATACCAAAGCAGTATCTCTGAAAGGCAGACGATTCTCTGGGTCGTCGAAGCAGTCCCTTATCCATTAAGGTTCCTCGATGATACCAAAGCAGTTTCTCTGAAAGGCAGACGATTCTCTGGGTCGTCGAAGCAGTACCTTATCCATTAAGGTTCCTCGATGATACCAAATCAGTATCTCTAAAAGGCAGACGATTCTCTGGGTCGTCGAAGTAGTCCCTTATCCATTAAGGTTCCTCGATGATACCAAAGTAGTATCTCTAAAAGGCTGACGATTCTCTGGGTCGTCGAAGCAATCCCTTATCCATTAAGGTTCCTCGATGATACCAAAGCAGTATCTCTAAAAGGCAGACGATTCTCTGGGTCGTCGAAGCAGTCCCTTATCCATTAAGGTTCCTCGATGATACCAAAGCAGTATATCTAAAGGCAGACGATTCTCTGGGTCGTCGAAGTAGTCCCTTATCCATTAAGGTTCCTCGATGATACCAAAGCGGTATCTCTGAAGGCAGACGATTCTCTGGGTCGTCGAAGCAGTCCCTTATCCATTAAGGTCCCTCGATGATACCAAAGTAGTATCTCTGAAAGGCAGACGATTCTCTGGGTCGTCGAAGCAGTCCCTTATCTATTAAGGTTCCTCGATGATACCAAAGCAGTTTCTCTGAAAGGCAGACAATTCTCTGGGTCGTCGAAGCAGTCCCTTATCCATTAAGGTTCCTCGATGATACCAAATCAGTATCTCTAAAAGGCAGACGATTCTCTGGGTCGTCGAAGTAGTCCCTTATCCATTAAGGTTCCTCGATGATACCAAAGCAGTATCTCTAAAAGGCAGACGATTCTCTGGGTCGTCGAAGCAGTCCCTTTTCCATTAAGGTTCCTCGATGATACGAAAGCAGTATCTCTAAAAGGCAGACGATTCTCTGGGTCGTCGAAGCAGTCCCTTATCCATTAAGGTTCCTCGATGATACCAAAGCAGTATCTCTAAAAGGCAGACGATTATCTGGGTCGTCGAAGCAGTCCCTAATCCATTAAGGTTCCTCGATGATACCAAAGCAGTATCTCTGAAAGCAGACGATTCTCTGGGTCGTCGAAGCAGTCCTTTATCCATTAAGGTTCCTCGATGATACCAAAGCAGTATCTCTGAAGGCAGATGATTCTTTAGGTCGTCAAAGCAGTCCCTTATCCATTAAGGTTCCTCGATGATACCAAAGCAGTATCTCTGTAGGCAGACGACTCTCTGGGTCGTCGAAGCAGTCCCTTATCCATTAAGGTTCCTCGATGATACCAAAGCAGTATCTCTGAAAGGCAGACGATTCTATGGGTCGTCGAAGCAGTCCCTTATCCATTAAGGTTCCACGATGATACCAAAGCAGTATCTCTGAAGGCAGGTGATTCTCTGGGTCGTCGAAGTAGTCCCTTATCCATTAAGGTTCCTCGATGATACCAAAGCAGTATCTCTGAAAGTAGACGGTTCTCTGGGTCGTCGATGCAGTCCCTTATCCATTAAGGTTCCTCGATGATACCAAAGCAGTATCTCTGAAGGCAGACAATTCTCTGGGTCGTCGAAGCAGTCCCTTTTCCATTAAGGTTCCTCGATGATACCAAAGCAGTATCTCTGAAGGCAGACGATTCTCTGGGTCGTCGAAGCAGTCCCTTTTCCATTAAGGTTCCTCGATGATACCAAAGCAGTATATCTGAAGGCAGACGATTCTCTGGGTCGTCGAAGCAGTCCCTTATCCATTAAGGTTCCTCGATGATACCAAAGCAGTATCTCTAAAGGCAGACGATTCTCTGGGTCGTCGAAGCAGTCCCTTATCCATTAAGGTCCCTCGATGATACCAAAGCAGTATCTCCGAAAGGCAGACGATTCTATGGGTCGTCGAAGCAGTCCCTTATCCATTAAGGTTCCTCGATGATACCAAAGCAGTTTCTCTGAAAGGCAGACGATTCTCTGGGTCGTCGAAGCAGTCCCTTATCCATTAAGGTTCCTCGATGATACCAAAGCAGTATCTCTAAAAGGCAGACGATTCTCTGGGTCGTCGAAGCAGTCCCTTATCCATTAAGGTTCCTCGATGATACCAAAGCAGTATCTCTGAAAGGCAGATGATTATCTGGGTCGTCGAAGCAGTCCCTAATCCATTAAGGTTCCTCGATGATACCAAAGCAGTATCTCTGAAAGGCAGACGATTATCTGGGTCGTCGAAGCAGTCCCTAATCCATTAAGGTTCCTCGATGATACCAAAGCAGTATCTCTGAAAGCAGACGATTCTCTGGGTCGTCGAAGCAGTCCTTTATCCATTAAGGTTCCTCGATGATACCAAAGCAGTATCTCTGTAGGCAGACGACTCTCTGGGTCGTCGAAGCAGTCCCTTATCCATTAAGGTTCCTCGATGATACCAAAGCAGTATCTCTGAAAGGCAGACGATTCTATGGGTCGTCGAAGCAGTCCCTTATCCATTAAGTTTCCTCGATGATACCAAAGCAGTATCTCTGAAAAGAAGACGATTCTCTGGGTCGTCGAAGCAGTCCCTTGTCCATTAAGGTTCCACGATGATACCAAAGCAGTATCTCTGAAGGCAGGTGATTCTCTGGGTCGTCGAAGTAGTCCCTTATCCATTAAGGTTCCTCGATGATACCAAAGCAGTATCTCTGAAAGCAGACGGTTCTCTGGGTCGTCGATGCAGTCCCTTATCCATTAAGGTTCCTCGATGATACCAAAGCAGTATCTTTGAAGGAAGACGATTCTCTGGGTCGTCGAAGCAGTCCCTTTTCCATTAAGGTTCCTCGATGATACCAAAGCAGTATATCTGAAGGCAGACGATTCTCTAGGTCGTCGAAGCAGTCCCTTATCCATTAAGGTTCCTCGATGATACCAAAGCAGTATCTCTAAAGGCAGACGATTCTCTGGGTCGTCGAAGCAGTCCCTTATCCATTAAGGTCCCTCGATGATACCAAAGCAGTATCTCCGAAAGGCAGACGATTCTATGGGTCGTCGAAGCAGTCCCTTATCCATTAAGGTTCCTCGATGATACCAAAGCAGTTTCTCTGAAAGGCAGACGATTCTCTGGGTCGTCGAAGCAGTCCCTTATCCATTAAGGTTCCTTGATGATACCAAAGCAGTATCTCGGAAAGGCAGACGATTCTCTGGGTCGTCGAAGCAGTCCCTTATCCATTAAGGTTCCTCGATGATACCAAAGCAGTTTCTCTGAAAGGCAGACGATTCTCTGGGTCGTCGAAGCAGTCCCTTATCCATTAAGGTTCCTCGATGATACCAAATCAGTATCTCTAAAAGGCAGACGATTCTCTGGGTCGTCGAAGTAGTCCCTTATCCATTAAGGTTCCTCGATGATACCAAAGCAGTATCTCTAAAAGGCTGACGATTCTCTGGGTCGTCGAAGCAATCCCTTATCCATTAAGGTTCCTCGATGATACCAAAGCAGTATCTCTAAAAGGCAGACGATTCTCTGGGTCGTCGAAGCAGTCCCTTATCCATTAAGGTTCCTCGATGATACCAAAGCAGTATATCTAAAGGCAGACGATTCTCTGGGTCGTCGAAGTAGTCCCTTATCCATTAAGGTTCCTCGATGATACCAAAGCGGTATCTCTGAAGGCAGACGATTCTCTGGGTCGTCGTAGCAGTCCCTTATCCATTAAGGTCCCTCGATGATACCAAAGTAGTATCTCTGAAAGGCAGACGATTCTCTGGGTCGTCGAAGCAGTCCCTTATCCATTAAGGTTCCTCGATGATACCAAAGCAGTTTCTCTGAAAGGCAGACGATTCTCTGGGTCGTCGAAGCAGTCCCTTATCCATTAAGGTTCCTCGATGATACCAAATCAGTATCTCTAAAAGGCAGACGATTCTCTGGGTCGTCGAAGTAGTCCCTTATCCATTAAGGTTCCTCGATGATACCAAAGCAGTATCTCTAAAAGGCAGACGATTCTCTGGGTCGTCGAAGCAGTCCCTTTTCCATTAAGGTTCCTCGATGATACCAAAGCAGTATCTCTAAAAGGCAGACGATTCTCTGGGTCGTCGAAGCAGTCCCTTATCCATTAAGGTTCCTCGATGATACCAAAGCAGTATCTCTAAAAGGCAGACGATTATCTGGGTCGTCGAAGCAGTCCCTAATCCATTAAGGTTCCTCGATGATACCAAAGCAGTATCTCTGAAAGCAGACAATTCTCTGGGTCGTCGAAGCAGTCCTTTATCCATTAAGGTTCCTCGATGATACCAAAGCAGTATCTCTGAAGGCAGATGATTCTCTAGGTCGTCAAAGCAGTCCCTTATCCATTAAGGTTCCTCGATGATACCAAAGCAGTATCTCTGTAGGCAGACGACTCTCTGGGTCGTCGAAGCAGTCCCTTATCCATTAAGGTTCCTCGATGATACCAAAGCAGTATCTCTGAAAGGCAGACGATTCTATGGGTCGTCGAAGCAGTCCCTTATCCATTAAGGTTCCTCGATGATACCAAAGCAGTATCTCTGAAAAGAAGACGATTCTCTGGGTCGTCGAAGCAGTCCCTTATCCATTAAGGTTCCACGATGATACCAAAGCAGTATCTCTGAAGGCAGGTGATTCTCTGGGTCGTCGAAGTAGTCCCTTATCCATTAAGGTTCCTCGATGATACCAAAGCAGTATCTCTGAAAGTAGACGGTTCTCTGGGTCGTCGATGCAGTCCCTTATCCATTAAGGTTCCTCGATGATACCAAAGCAGTATCTCTGAAGGCAGACAATTCTCTGGGTCGTCGAAGCAGTCCCTTTTCCATTAAGGTTCCTCAATGATACCAAAGCAGTATCTCTGAAGGCAGACGATTCTCTGGGTCGTCGAAGCAGTCCCTTTTCCATTAAGGTTCCTCGATGATACCAAAGCAGTATATCTGAAGGCAGACGATTCTCTGGGTCGTCGAAGCAGTCCCTTATCCATTAAGGTTCCTCGATGATACCAAAGCAGTATCTCTAAAGGCAGACGATTCTCTGGGTCGTCGAAGCAGTCCCTTATCCATTAAGGTCCCTCGATGATACCAAAGCAGTATCTCCGAAAGGCAGACGATTCTATGGGTAGTCGAAGCAGTCCCTTATCCATTAAGGTTCCTCGATGATACCAAAGCAGTTTCTCTGAAAGGCAGACGATTCTCTGGGTCGTCGAAGCAGTCCCTTATCCATTAAGGTTCCTTGATGATACCAAAGCAGTATCTCTGAAAGGCAGACGATTCTCTGGGTCGTCGAAGCAGTCCCTTATCCATTAAGGTTCCTCGATGATACCAAAGCAGTTTCTCTGAAAGGCAAACGATTCTCTGGGTCGTCGAAGCAGTACCTTATCCATTAAGGTTCCTCGATGATACCAAATCAGTATCTCTAAAAGGCAGACGATTCTCTGGGTCGTCGAAGTAGTCCCTTATCCATTAAGGTTCCTCGATGATACCAAAGTAGTATCTCTAAAAGGCTGACGATTCTCTGGGTCGTCGAAGCAATCCCTTATCCATTAAGGTTCCTCGATGATACCAAAGCAGTATCTCTAAAAGGCAGACGATTCTCTGGGTCGTCGAAGCAGTCCCTTATCCATTAAGGTTCCTCGATGATACCAAAGCAGTATATCTAAAGGCAGACGATTCTCTGGGTCGTCGAAGTAGTCCCTTATCCATTAAGGTTCCTCGATGATACCAAAGCGGTATCTCTGAAGGCAGACGATTCTCTGGGTCGTCGAAGCAGTCCCTTATCCATTAAGGTCCCTCGATGATACCAAAGTAGTATCTCTGAAAGGCAGACGATTCTCTGGGTCGTCGAAGCAGTCCCTTATCTATTAAGGTTCCTCGATGATACCAAAGCAGTTTCTCTGAAAGGCAGACGATTCTCTGGGTCGTCGAAGCAGTCCCTTATCCATTAAGGTTCCTCGATGATACCAAATCAGTATCTCTAAAAGGCAGACGATTCTCTGGGTCGTCGAAGTAGTCCCTTATCCATTAAGGTTCCTCGATGATACCAAAGCAGTATCTCTAAAAGGCAGACGATTCTCTGGGTCGTCGAAGCAGTCCCTTTTCCATTAAGGTTCCTCGATGATACGAAAGCAGTATCTCTAAAAGGCAGACGATTCTCTGGGTCGTCGAAGCAGTCCCTTATCCATTAAGGTTCCTCGATGATACCAAAGCAGTATCTCTAAAAGGCAGACGATTATCTGGGTCGTCGAAGCAGTCCCTAATCCATTAAGGTTCCTCGATGATACCAAAGCAGTATCTCTGAAAGCAGACGATTCTCTGGGTCGTCGAAGCAGTCCTTTATCCATTAAGGTTCCTCGATGATACCAAAGCAGTATCTCTGAAGGCAGATGATTCTTTAGGTCGTCAAAGCAGTCCCTTATCCATTAAGGTTCCTCGATGATACCAAAGCAGTATCTCTGTAGGCAGACGACTCTCTGGGTCGTCGAAGCAGTCCCTTATCCATTAAGGTTCCTCGATGATACCAAAGCAGTATCTCTGAAAGGCAGACGATTCTATGGGTCGTCGAAGCAGTCCCTTATCCATTAAGGTTCCACGATGATTCCAAAGCAGTATCTCTGAAGGCAGGTGATTCTCTGGGTCGTCGAAGTAGTCCCTTATCCATTAAGGTTCCTCGATGATACCAAAGCAGTATCTCTGAAAGTAGACGGTTCTCTGGGTCGTCGATGCAGTCCCTTATCCATTAAGGTTCCTCGATGATACCAAAGCAGTATCTCTGAAGGCAGACAATTCTCTGGGTCGTCGAAGCAGTCCCTTTTCCATTAAGGTTCCTCGATGATACCAAAGCAGTATCTCTGAAGGCAGACGATTCTCTGGGTCGTCGAAGCAGTCCCTTTTCCATTAAGGTTCCTCGATGATACCAAAGCAGTATATCTGAAGGCAGACGATTCTCTGGGTCGTCGAAGCAGTCCCTTATCCATTAAGGTTCCTCGATGATACCAAAGCAGTATCTCTAAAGGCAGACGATTCTCTGGGTCGTCGAAGCAGTCCCTTATCCATTAAGGTCCCTCGATGATACCAAAGCAGTATCTCCGAAAGGCAGACGATTCTATGGGTCGTCGAAGCAGTCCCTTATCCATTAAGGTTCCTCGATGATACCAAAGCAGTTTCTCTGAAAGGCAGACGATTCTCTGGGTCGTCGAAGCAGTCCCTTATCCATTAAGGTTCCTTGATGATACCAAAGCAGTATCTCTGAAAGGCAGACGATTCTCTGGGTCGTCGAAGCAGTCCCTTATCCATTAAGGTTCCTCGATGATACCAAAGCAGTTTCTCTGAAAGGCAGACGATTCTCTGGGTCGTCGAAGCAGTCCCTTATCCATTAAGGTTCCTCGATGATACCAAATCAGTATCTCTAAAAGGCACACGATTCTCTGGGTCGTCGAAGTAGTCCCTTATCCATTAAGGTTCCTCGATGATACCAAAGTAGTATCTCTAAAAGGCTGACGATTCTCTGGGTCGTCGAAGCAATCCCTTATCCATTAAGGTTCCTCGATGATACCAAAGCAGTATCTCTAAAAGGCAGACGATTCTCTGGGTCGTCGAAGCAGTCCCTTATCCATTAAGGTTCCTCGATGATACCAAAGCAGTATATCTAAAGGCAGACGATTCTCTGGGTCGTCGAAGTAGTCCCTTATCCATTAAGGTTCCTCGATGATACCAAAGCGGTATCTCTGAAGGCAGACGATTCTCTGGGTCGTCGAAGCAGTCCCTTATCCATTAAGGTCCCTCGATGATACCAAAGTAGTATCTCTGAAAGGCAGACGATTCTCTGGGTCGTCGAAGCAGTCCCTTATCTATTAAGGTTCCTCGATGATACCAAAGCAGTTTCTCTGAAAGGCAGACGATTCTCTGGGTCGTCGAAGCAGTCCCTTATCCATTAAGGTTCCTCGATGATACCAAATCAGTATCTCTAAAAGGCAGACGATTCTCTGGGTCGTCGAAGTAGTCCCTTATCCATTAAGGTTCCTCGATGATACCAAAGCAGTATCTCTAAAAGGCAGACGATTCTCTGGGTCGTCGAAGCAGTCCCTTTTCCATTAAGGTTCCTCGATGATACCAAAGCAGTATCTCTAAAAGGCAGACGATTCTCTGGGTCGTCGAAGCAGTCCCTTATCCATTAAGGTTCCTCGATGATACCAAAGCAGTATCTCTAAAAGGCAGACGATTATCTGGGTCGTCGAAGCAGTCCCTAATCCATTAAGGTTCCTCGATGATACCAAAGCAGTATCTCTGAAAGCAGACGATTCTCTGGGTCGTCGAAGCAGTCCTTTATCCATTAAGGTTCCTCGATGATACCAAAGCAGTATCTCTGAAGGCAGATGATTCTCTAGGTCGTCAAAGCAGTCCCTTATCCATTAAGGTTCCTCGATGATACCAAAGCAGTATCTCTGTAGGCAGACGACTCTCTGGGTCGTCGAAGCAGTCCCTTATCCATTAAGGTTCCTCGATGATACCAAAGCAGTATCTCTGAAAGGCAGACGATTCTATGGGTCGTCGAAGCAGTCCCTTATCCATTAAGGTTCCACGATGATACCAAAGCAGTATCTCTGAAGGCAGGTGATTCTCTGGGTCGTCGAAGTAGTCCCTTATCCATTAAGGTTCCTCGATGATACCAAAGCAGTATCTCTGAAAGTAGACGGTTCTCTGGGTCGTCGATGCAGTCCCTTATCCATTAAGGTTCCTCGATGATACCAAAGCAGTATCTCTGAAGGCAGACAATTCTCTGGGTCGTCGAAGCAGTCCCTTTTCCATTAAGGTTCCTCGATGATACCAAAGCAGTATCTCTGAAGGCAGACGATTCTCTGGGTCGTCGAAGCAGTCCCTTTTCCATTAAGGTTCCTCGATGATACCAAAGTAGTATATCTGAAGGCAGACGATTCTCTGGGTCGTCGAAGCAGTCCCTTATCCATTAAGGTTCCTCGATGATACCAAAGCAGTATCTCTAAAGGCAGACGATTCTCTGGGTCGTCGAAGCAGTCCCTTATCCATTAAGGTCCCTCGATGATACCAAAGCAGTATCTCCGAAAGGCAGACGATTCTATGGGTCGTCGAAGCAGTCCCTTATCCATTAAGGTTCCTCGATGATACCAAAGCAGTTTCTCTGAAAGGCAGACGATTCTCTAGGTCGTCGAAGCAGTCCCTTATCCATTAAGGTTCCTTGATGATACCAAAGCAGTATCTCTGAAAGGCAGACGATTCTCTGGGTCGTCGAAGCAGTCCCTTATCCATTAAGGTTCCTCGATGATACCAAAGCAGTTTCTCTGAAAGGCAGACGATTCTCTGGGTCGTCGAAGCAGTCCCTTATCCATTAAGGTTCCTCGATGATACCAAATCAGTATCTCTAAAAGGCACACGATTCTCTGGGTCGTCGAAGTAGTCCCTTATCCATTAAGGTTCCTCGATGATACCAAAGCAGTATCTCTAAAAGGCTGACGATTCTCTGGGTCGTCGAAGCAATCCCTTATCCATTAAGGTTCCTCGATGATACCAAAGCAGTATCTCTAAAAGGCAGACGATTCTCTGGGTTGTCAAAGCAGTCCCTTATCCATTAAGGTTCCTCGATGATACCAAAGCAGTATATCTAAAGGCAGACGATTCTCTGGGTCGTCGAAGTAGTCCCTTATCCATTAAGGTTCCTCGATGATACCAAAGCGGTATCTCTGAAGGCAGACGATTCTCTGGGTCGTCGAAGCAGTCCCTTATCCATTAAGGTCCCTCGATGATACCAAAGTAGTATCTCTGAAAGGCAGACGATTCTCTGGGTCGTCGAAGCAGTCCCTTATCCATTAAGGTTCCTCGATGATACCAAAGCAGTTTCTCTGAAAGGCAGACGATTCTCTGGGTCGTCGAAGCAGTCCCGTATCCATTAAGGTTCCTCGATGATACCAAATCAGTATCTCTAAAAGGCAGACGATTCTCTGGGTCGTCGAAGTAGTCCCTTATCCATTAAGGTTCCTCGATGATACCAAAGCAGTATCTCTAAAAGGCAGACGATTCTCTGGGTCGTCGAAGCAGTCCCTTTTCCATTAAGGTTCCTCGATGATACCAAAGCAGTATCTCTAAAAGGCAGACGATTCTCTGGGTCGTCGAAGCAGTCCCTTATCCATTAAGGTTCCTCGATGATACCAAAGCAGTATCTCTAAAAGGCAGACGATTATCTGGGTCGTCGAAGCAGTCCCTAATCCATTAAGGTTCCTCGATGATACCAAAGCAGTATCTCTGAAAGCAGACGATTCTCTGGGTCGTCGAAGCAGTCCTTTATCCATTAAGGTTCCTCGATGATACCAAAGCAGTATCTCTGAAGGCAGATGATTCTCTAGGTCGTCAAAGCAGTCCCTTATCCATTAAGGTTCCTCGATGATACCAAAGCAGTATCTCTGTAGGCAGATGACTCTCTGGGTCGTCGAAGCAGTCCCTTATCCATTAAGGTTCCTCGATGATACCAAAGCAGTATCTCTGAAAGGCAGACGATTCTATGGGTCGTCGAAGCAGTCCCTTATCCATTAAGGTTCCTCGATGATACCAAAGCAGTATCTCTGAAAAGTAGACGATTCTCTGGGTCGTCGAAGCAGTCCCTTATCCATTAAGGTTCCACGATGATACCAAAGCAGTATCTCTGAAGGCAGGTGATTCTCTGGGTCGTCGAAGTAGTCCCTTATCCATTAAGGTTCCTCGATGATACCAAAGCAGTATCTCTGAAAGTAGACAGTTCTCTGGGTCGTCGATGCAGTCCCTTATCCATTAAGGTTCCTCGATGATACCAAAGCAGTATCTCTGAAGGCAGACAATTCTCTGGGTCGTCGAAGCAGTCCCTTTTCCATTAAGGTTCCTCGATGATACCAAAGCAGTATATCTGAAGGCAGACGATTCTCTGGGTCGTTGAAGCAGTCCCTTATCCATTAAGGTTCCTCGATGATAACAAAGCAGTATCTCTAAAGGCAGACGATTCTCTGGGTCGTCGAAGCAGTCCCTTATCCATTAAGGTCCCTCGATGATACCAAAGCAGTATCTCCGAAAGGCAGACGATTCTCTGGGTCGTCGAAGCAGTCCCTTATCCATTAAGGTTCCTCGATGATACCAAAGCAGTTTCTCTGAAAGGCAGACGATTCTCTGGGTCGTCAAAGCAGTCCCTTATCCATTAAGGTTCCTTGATGATACCAAAGCAGTATCTCTGAAAGGCAGACGATTCTCTGGGTCGTCGAAGCAGTCCCTTATCCATTAAGGTTCCTCGATGATACCAAATCAGTATCTCTAAAAGGCAGACGATTCTCTGGGTCGTCGAAGTAGTCCCTTATCCATTAAGGTTCCTCGATGATACCAAAGCAGTATCTCTAAAAGGCAGACGATTCTCTGGGTCGTCGAAGCAGTCCCTTATCCATTAAGGTTCCTCGATGATACCAAAGCAGTATCTCTAAAAGGCAGACGATTCTCTGGGTCGTCGAAGCAGTCCCTTATCCATTAAGGTTCCTCGATGATACCAAAGCAGTATATCTAAAGGCAGACGATTCTCTGGGTCGTCGAAGTAGTCCCTTATCCATTAAGGTTCCTCGATGATACCAAAGCGGTATCTCTGAAGGCAGATGATTCTCTGGGTCGTCGAAGCAGTCCCTTATCCATTAAGGTCCCTCGATGATACCAAAGTAGTATCTCTGAAAGGCAGACGATTCTCTGGGTCGTCGAAGCAGTCCCTTATCCATTAAGGTTCCTCGATGATACCAAAGCAGTTTCTCTGAAAGGCAGACGATTCTCTGGGTCGTCGAAGCAGTCCCTTATCCATTAAGGTTCCTCGATGATACCAAATCAGTATCTCTAAAAGGCAGACGATTCTCTGGGTCGTCGAAGTAGTCCCTTATCCATTAAGGTTCCTCGATGATACCAAAGCAGTATCTCTAAAAGGCAGACGATTCTCTGGGTCGTCGAAGCAGTCCCTTTTCCATTAAGGTTCCTCGATGATACCAAAGCAGTATCTCTAAAAGGCAGACGATTCTCTGGGTCGTCGAAGCAGTCCCTTATCCATTAAGGTTCCTCGATGATACCAAAGCAGTATCTATGAAAGGCAGACGATTATCTGGGTCGTCGAAGCAGTCCCTAATCCATTAAGGTTCCTCGATGATACCAAAGCAGTATCTCTGAAAGCAGACGATTCTCTGGGTCGTCGAAGCAGTCCTTTATCTATTAAGGCTCCTCGATGATACCAAAGCAGTATCTCTGAAGGCAGATGATTCTCTAGGTCGTCAAAGCAGTCCCTTATCCATTAAGGTTCCTCGATGATACCAAAGCAGTATCTCTGTAGGCAGACGACTCTCTGGGTCGTCGAAGCAGTCCCTTATCCATTAAGGTTCCTCGATGATACCAAAGCAGTATCTCTGAAAGGCAGACGATTCTATGGGTCGTCGAAGCAGTCCCTTATCCATTATGGTTCCTCGATGATACCAAAGCAGTATCAATGAAAAGAAGACGATTCTCTGGGTCGTCGAAGCAGTCCCTTATCCATTAAGGTTCCTCGATGATACCAAAGCAGTATCTCTGAAAGGCAGATGATTCTCTGGGTCGTCGAAGCAGTCCCTTATCCATTGAGGTTCCTCGATGATACCAAAGCAGTATCTCTGAAAGCAGACGGTTCTCTGGGTCGTCGAAGCAGTCCCTTATCCATTAAGGTTCCATGATGATACCAAAACAGTATCTCTGAAGGCAGGTGATTCTCTGGGTCGTCGAAGTAGTCCCTTATCCATTAAGGTTCCTCGATGATACCAAAGCAGTATATCTGAAGGCAGACGATTCTCTGGGTCGTCGAAGCAGTCCCTTATCCATTAAGGTTCCTCGATGATACCAAAGCAGTATCTCTGTAGGCAGACGACTCTCTGGGTCGTCGAAGCAGTCCCTTATCCATTAAGGTTCCTCGATGATACCAAAGCAGTATCTCTGAAAGGCAGACGATTATATGGGTCGTCGAAGCAGTCCCTTATCCATTATGGTTCCTCGATGATACCAAAGCAGTATCAATGAAAAGAAGACGATTCTCTGGGTCGTCGAAGCAGTCCCTTATCCATTAAGGTTCCTCGATGATACCAAAGCAGTATCTCTGAAAGGCAGATGATTCTCTGGGTCGTCGAAGCAGTCCCTTATCCATTGAGGTTCCTCGATGATACCAAAGCAGTATCTCTGAAAGCAGACGGTTCTCTGGGTCGTCGAAGCAGTCCCTTATCCATTAAGGTTCCACGATGATACCAAAGCAGTATCTCTGAAGGCAGGTGATTCTCTGGGTCGTCGAAGTAGTCCCTTATCCATTAAGGTTCCTCGATGATACCAAAGCAGTATATCTGAAGGCAGACGATTCTCTGGGTCGTAGAAGCAGTCCCTTATCCATTAAGGTTCCTCGATGATACCAAAGCAGTATCTCTAAAAGGCAGACGATTCTCTGGGTCGTTGAAGCAGTCCCTTATCCATTAAGGTTCCTCGATGATACCAAAGCAGTATCTCTGAAAGGCAGACGATTATCTGGGTCGTCGAAGCAGTCCCTAATCCATTAAGGTTCCTCAATGATACCAAAGCAGTATCTCTGAAAGCAGACGATTCTCTGGGTCGTCGAAGCAGTCCTTTATCCATTAAGGTTCCTCGATGATACCAAAGCAGTATCTCTGAAAGCAGATGATTCTCTAGGTCGTCAAAGCAGTCCCTTATCCATTAAGGTTCCTCGATGATACCAAAGCAGTATCTCTGTAGGCAGACGACTCTCTGGGTCGTCGAAGTAGTCCCTTATCCATTAAGGTTCCTCGATGATACCAAAGCAATATCTCTGAAAGGCAGACGATTCTACGGGTCGTCGAAGCAGTCCCTTATCCATTAAGGTTCCTCGATGATACCAAAGCAGTATCTCTGAAAAGAAGACGATTCTCTGGGTCGTCGAAGCAGTCCCTTATCCATTAAGGTTCCTCGATGATACCAAAGCAGTATCTCTAAAGGCAGACGATTCTCTGGGTCGTCGAAGTAGTCCCTTATCCATTAAGGTTCCTCGATGATACCAAAGCAGTATCTCTAAAAGGCAGACGATTCTCTGGGTCGTCGAAGCAGTCCCTTATCCATTAAGGTTCCTCGATGATACCAAAGCAGTATCTCTAAAAGGCAGACGATTCTCTGGGTCGTCGAAGCAGTCCCTTATCCATTAAGGTTCCTCGATGATACCAAAGCAGTATATCTAAAGGAAGACTATTCTCTGGGTCGTCGAAGTAGTCCCTTATCCATTAAGGTTCCTCGATGATACCAAAGCGGTATCTCTGAAGGCAGACGATTCTCTGGGTCGTCGAAGCAGTCCCTTATCCATTAAGGTCCCTCGATGATACCAAAGTAGTATCTCTGAAAGGCAGACGATTCTCTGGGTTGTCGAAGCAGTCCCTTATCCATTAAGGTTCCTCGATGATACCAAAGCAGTTTCTCTGAAAGGCAGACGATTCTCTGGGTCGTCGAAGCAGTCCCTTATCCATTAAGGTTCCTCGATGATACCAAATCAGTATCTCTAAAAGGCAGACGATTCTCTGGGTCGTCGAAGTAGTCCCTTATCCATTAAGGTTCCTCGATGATACCAAAGCAGTATCTCTAAAAGGCAGACGATTCTCTGGGTCGTCGAAGCAGTCCCTTTTCCATTAAGGTTCCTCGATGATACCAAAGCAGTATCTCTAAAAGGCAGACGATTCTCTGGGTCGTCGAAGCAGTCCCTTATCCATTAAGGTTCCTCGATGATACCAAAGCAGTATCTATGAAAGGCAGACGATTATCTGGGTCGTCGAAGCAGTCCCTAATCCATTAAGGTTCCTCGATGATACCAAAGCAGTATCTCTGAAAGCAGACGATTCTCTGGGTCGTCGAAGCAGTCCTTTATCTATTAAGGTTCCTCGATGATACCAAAGCAGTATCTCAGAAGGCAGATGATTCTCTAGGTCGTCAAAGCAGTCCCTTATCCATTAAGGTTCCACGATGATACAAAAGCAGTATCTCTGTAGGCAGACGACTCTCTGGGTCGTCGAAGCAGTCCCTTATCCATTAAGGTTCCTCGATGATACCAAAGCAGTATCTCTGAAAGGCAGACGATTCTATGGGTCGTCGAAGCAGTCCCTTATCCATTATGGTTCCTCGATGATACCAAAGCAGTATCAATGAAAAGAAGACGATTCTCTGGGTCGTCGAAGCAGTCCCTTATCCATTAAGGTTCCTCGATGATACCAAAGCAGTATCTCTGAAAGGCAGATGATTCTCTGGGTCGTCGAAGCAGTCCCTTATCCATTGAGGTTCCTCGATGATACCAAAGCAGTATCTCTGAAAGCAGACGGTTCTCTGGGTCGTCGAAGTAGTCCCTTATCCATTAAGGTTCCTCGATGATACCAAAGCAGTATCTCTGAAAGGCAGATGATTCTCTGGGTCGTCGAAGCAGTCCCTTATCCATTGAGGTTCCTCGATGATACCAAAGCAGTATCTCTGAAAGCAGACGGTTCTCTGGGTCGTCGAAGCAGTCCCTTATCCATTAAGGTTCCACGATGATACCAAAGCAGTATCTCTGAAGGCAGGTGATTCTCTGGGTCGTCGAAGTAGTCCCTTATCCATTAAGGTTCCTCGATGATACCAAAGCAGTATATCTGAAGGCAGACGATTCTCTGGGTCGTAGAAGCAGTCCCTTATCCATTAAGGTTCCTCGATGATACCAAAGCAGTATCTCTAAAAGGCAGACGATTCTCTGGGTCGTCGAAGCAGTCCCTTATCCATTAAGGTTCCTCGATGATACCAAAGCAGTATCTCTGAAAGGCAGACGATTATCTGGGTCGTCGAAGCAGTCCCTAATCCATTAAGGTTCCTCAATGATACCAAAGCAGTATCTCTGAAAGCAGACGATTCTCTGGGTCGTCGAAGCAGTCCTTTATCCATTAAGGTTCCTCGATGATACCAAAGCAGTATCTCTGAAAGCAGATGATTCTCTAGGTCGTCAAAGCAGTCCCTTATCCATTAAGGTTCCTCGATGATACCAAAGCAGTATCTCTGTAGGCAGACGACTCTCTGGGTCGTCGAAGTAGTCCCTTATCCATTAAGGTTCCTCGATGATACCAAAGCAGTATCTTTGAAAGGCAGACGATTCTACGGGTCGTCGAAGCAGTCCCTTATCCATTAAGGTTCCTCGATGATACCAAAGCAGTATCTCTGAAAAGAAGACGATTCTCTGGGTCGTCGAAGCAGTCCCTTATCCATTAAGGTTCCTCGATGATACCAAAGCAGTATCTCTAAAGGCAGACGATTCTCTGGGTCGTCGAAGTAGTCCCTTATCCATTAAGGTTCCTCGATGATACCAAAGCAGTATCTCTAAAAGGCAGACGATTCTCTGGGTCGTCGAAGCAGTCCCTTATCCATTAAGGTTCCTCGATGATACCAAAGCAGTATCTCTAAAAGGCAGACGATTCTCTGGGTCGTCGAAGCAGTCCCTTATCCATTAAGGTTCCTCGATGATACCAAAGCAGTATATCTAAAGGAAGACTATTCTCTGGGTCGTCGAAGTAGTCCCTTATCCATTAAGGTTCCTCGATGATACCAAAGCGGTATCTCTGAAGGCAGACGATTCTCTGGGTCGTCGAAGCAGTCCCTTATCCATTAAGGTCCCTCGATGATACCAAAGTAGTATCTCTGAAAGGCAGACGATTCTCTGGGTCGTCGAAGCAGTCCCTTATCCATTAAGGTTCCTCGATGATACCAAAGCAGTTTTTCTGAAAGGCAGACGATTCTCTGGGTCGTCGAAGCAGTCCCTTATCCATTAAGGTTCCTCGATGATACCAAATCAGTATCTCTAAAAGGCAGACGATTCTCTGGGTCGTCGAAGTAGTCCCTTATCCATTAAGGTTCCTCGATGATACCAAAGCAGTATCTCTAAAAGGCAGACGATTCTCTGGGTCGTCGAAGCAGTCCCTTTTCCATTAAGGTTCCTCGATGATACCAAAGCAGTATCTCTAAAAGGCAGACGATTCTCTGGGTCGTCGAAGCAGTCCCTTATCCATTAAGGTTCCTCGATGATACCAAAGCAGTATCTATGAAAGGCAGACGATTATCTGGGTCGTCGAAGCAGTCCCTAATCCATTAAGGTTCCTCGATGATACCAAAGCAGTATCTCTGAAAGCAGACGATTCTCTGGGTCGTCGAAGCAGTCCTTTATCTATTAAGGTTCCTCGATGATACCAAAGCAGTATCTCAGAAGGCAGATGATTCTCTAGGTCGTCAAAGCAGTCCCTTATCCATTAAGGTTCCACGATGATACAAAAGCAGTATCTCTGTAGGCAGACGACTCTCTGGGTCGTCGAAGCAGTCCCTTATCCATTAAGGTTCCTCAATGATACCAAAGCAGTATCTCTGAAAGGCAGACGATTCTATGGGTCGTCGAAGCAGTCCCTTATCCATTATGGTTCCTCGATGATACCAAAGCAGTATCAATGAAAAGAAGACGATTCTCTGGGTCGTCGAAGCAGTCCCTTATCCATTAAGGTTCCTCGATGATACCAAAGCAGTATCTCTGAAAGGCAGATGATTCTCTAGGTCGTCGAAGCAGTCCCTTATCCATTGAGGTTCCTCGATGATACCAAAGCAGTATCTCTGAAAGCAGACGGTTCTCTGGGTCGTCGAAGTAGTCCCTTATCCATTAAGGTTCCACGATGATACCAAAGCAGTATCTCTGAAGGCAGGTGATTCTCTGGGTCGTCGAAGTAGTCCCTTATCCATTAAGGTTCCTCGATGATACCAAAGCAGTATATCTGAAGGCAGACGATTCTCTGGGTCGTCGAAGCAGTCCCTTATCCATTAAGGTTCCTCGATGATACCAAAGCAGTATCTCTAAAAGGCAGACGATTCTCTGGGTCGTCGAAGCAGTCCCTTATCCATTAAGGTTCCTCGATGATACCAAAGCAGTATCTCTGAAAGGCAGACGATTATCTGGGTCGTCGAAGCAGTCCCTAATCCATTAAGGTTCCTCAATGATACCAAAGCAGTATCTCTGAAAGCAGACGATTCTCTGGGTCGTCGAAGCAGTCCTTTATCCATTAAGGTTCCTCGATGATACCAAAGCAGTATCTCTGAAAGCAGATGATTCTCTAGGTCGTCAAAGCAGTCCCTTATCCATTAAGGTTCCTCGATGATACCAAAGCAGTATCTCTGTAGGCAGACGACTCTCTGGGTCGTCGAAGTAGTCCCTTATCCATTAAGGTTCCTCGATGATACCAAAGCAGTATCTCTGAAAGGCAGACGATTCTACGGGTCGTCGAAGCAGTCCCTTATCCATTAAGGTTCCTCGATGATACCAAAGCAGTATCTCTGAAAAGAAGACGATTCTCTGGGTCGTCGAAGCAGTCCCTTATCCATTAAGGTTCCTCGATGATACCAAAGCAGTATCTCCGAAAGGCAGATGATTCTCTGGGTCGTCGGAGCAGTCCCTTATCCATTAAGGTTCCTCGATGATACCAAAGCAGTATCTCTGAAAGGCAGACGATTCTCTAGGTCGTCAAAGCAGTCCCTTATCCATTAAGGTTCCTCGATGATACCAAAGCAGTATCTCTGAAAGGAAGACGATTCTCTGGGTCGTCGAAGTAATCCCTTATCCATTAAGGTTCCTCGATGATACCAAAGAAGTATCTCTGAAAGGCAGATGATTGTCTGGGTCGTCGAAGCAGTCCCTTATCCATTAAGGTTCCTCGATGATACCAAAGCAGTATCTCTGAAAGCAGACGATTCTCTGGGTCGTCGAAGCAGTCCCTTAGCCATTAAGGTTCCTCGATGATACCAAAGCAGTATCTCTGAAGGCAGACGATTCTCTGGGTCGTCGAAGCAGTCCCTTTTCCATTAAGGTTCCTCGATGATACCAAAGCAGTATCTCTGAAAGGCAGACGATTATCTGGGTCGTCGAAGCAGTCCCTTATCCATTAAGGTTCCTCGATGATACCAAAGCAGTATCTCTAAAAGGCAGATGATTCTCTGGGTCGTCGAAGCAGTCCCTTATCCATTAAGGTTCCTCGATGATACCAAAGCAGTATCTCTGAAAGGCAGACGATTATCTGGGTCGTCGAACTAGTCCCTAATCCATTAAGGTTCCTCGATGATACCAAAGCAGTATCTCTGAAAGCAGACGATTCTCTGGGTCCTCGAAGCAGTCCTTTATCCATTAAGGTTCCTCGATGATACCAAAGCAGTATCTCTGAAGGCAAATGATTCTCTAGGTCGTCAAAGCAGTCCCTTATGCATTAAGGTTCCTCGATGATACCAAAGCAGTATCTCTGTAGGCAGACGACTCTCTGGGTCGTCGAAGCAGTCCCTTATCCATTAAGGTTCCTCGATGATACCAAAGCAGTATCTCTGAAAGGCAGACGATTCTACGGGTCGTCGAAGCAGTCCCTTATCCATTAAGGTTCCTCGATGATACCAAAGCAGTATCTCTGAAAAGAAGACGATTCTCTGGGTCGTCGAAGCAGTCCCTTATCCATTAAGGTTCCTCGATGATACCAAAGCAGTATTTCCGAAAGGCAGACGATTCTTTGGGTCGTCGGAGCAGTCCCTTATCCATTAAGGTTCCTCGATGATACCAAAACAATATCTCTGAAAGGCAGACGATTCTCTAGGTCGTCAAAGCAGTCCCTTATCCATTAAGGTTCCTCGATGATACCAAAGCAGTATCTCTGAAAGGAAGACGATTCTCTGGGTCGTCGAAGCAATCCCTTATCCATTAAGGTTCCTCGATGATACCAAAGCAGTATCACTGAAAGGCAGATGATTCTCTGGGTCGTCGAAGCAGTCCCTTATCCATTAAGGTTCCTCGATGATACCAAAGCAGTATCTCTGAAAGCAGACGATTCTCTGGGTCGTCGAAGCAGTCCCTTAGCCATTAAGGTTCCTCGATGATACCAAAGCAGTATCTCTGAAGGCAGACGATTCTCTGGGTCGTCGAAGCAGTCCCTTTTCCATTAAGGTTCCTCGATGATACCAAAGCAGTATATCTGAAGGCAGACGATTCTCTGGGTCGTCGAAGCAGTCACTTATCCATTAAGGTTCCTCGATGATACCAAAGCAGTATCTCTGAAGGCAGACGATTCTCTGGGTCGTCGAAGCAGTCCCTTATCTATTAAGGTCCCTCGATGATACCAAAGCAGTATCTCTGAAAGGCAGACGATTCTCTGGGTCGTCGAAGCAGTCCCTTATCCATTAAGGTTCCTCGATGATACCAAAGCAGTTTCTCTGAAAGGCAGACGATTCTCTGGGTCGTCGAAGCAGTCCCTTATCCATTAAGGTTCCTCGATGATACCAAATCAGTATCTCTAAAAGGCAGACGATTCTCTGGGTCGTCGAAGTAGTCCCTTATCCATTAAGGTTCCTCGATGATACCAAAGCAGTATCTCTAAAAGGCAGACGATTCTATGGGTCGTCGAAGCAGTCCCTTATCCATTAAGGTTCCTCGATGATACCAAAGCAGTATCTCTAAAAGGCAGACGATTCTCTGGGTCGTCGAAGCAGTCCCTTATCCATTAAGGTTCCTCAATGATACCAAAGTAGTATCTCTGAAAGGCAGACGATTATCTGGGTCGTCGAAGCAGTCCCTAATCCATTAAGGTTCCTCGATGATACCAAAGCAGTATCTCTGAAAGCAGACGATTCTCTGGATCGTCGAAGCAGTCCTTTATCCATTAAGGTTCCTCGATGATACCAAAGCAGTATCTCTGAAAGCAGATGATTCTCTAGGTCGTCAAAGCAGTCCCTTATCCATTAAGGTTCCTCGATGATACCAAAGCAGTATCTCTGTAGGCAGACGACTCTCTGGGTCGTCGAAGCAGTCCCTTATCCATTAAGGTTCCTCGATGATACCAAAGCAGTATCTCTGAAAGGCAGACGATTCTATGGGTCGTCGAAGCAGTCCCTTATCCATTAAGGTTCCTCGATGATACCAAAGAAGTATCTCTGAAAAGAAGACGATTCTCTGGGTCGTCGAAGCAGTCCCTAATCCATTAAGGTTCCTCGATGATACCAAAGCAGTATCTCTGAAAGCAGACGGTTCTCTGGGTCGTCGAAGCAGTCCCTTATCCATTAAGGTTCCACGATGATACCAAAGTAGTATCTCTGAAGGCAGGTGATTCTCTGGGTCGTCGAAGTAGTCCCTTATCCATTAAGGTTCCTCGATGATACCAAAGCAGTATATCTGAAGGCAGACTATTCTATGGGTCGTCGAAGCAGTCCCTTATCCATTAAGGTCCCTCGATGATACCAAAGCAGTATCTCTGAAAGGCAGACGATTCTCTGGGTCGTCGAAGCAGTCCCTTATCCATTAAGGTCCCTCGATGATACCAAAGTAGTTTCTCTGAAAGGCAGACGATTCTCTGGGTCGTCGAAGCAGTCCCTTATCCATTAAGGTTCCTCGATGATACCAAAGCAGTATCTCTAAAAGGCATATGATTCTCTGGGTCGTCGAAGCAGTCCCTTATCCATTAAGGTTCCTTGATGATACCAAAGCAGTATCTCTGAAAGGCAGACGATTCTCTGGGTCGTCGAAGCAGTCCCTTATCCATTAAGGTTCCTCGATGATACCAAAGTAGTATCTCTGAAAGGAAGACGATTCTCTGGGTCGTCGAAGCAGTCCCTTATTCATTAAGGTTCCTCGATGATACCAAAGCAGTATCTCTGAAAGAAAGACGATTCTCTGGGTCATCGAAGCAGTCCCTTATCCATTAAGGTTCCTCGATGATACCAAAGCAGTATCTCTGAAAGGAAGATGATTCTCTGGGTCGTCGAAGCAGTCCCTTATCCATTAAGGTTCCTCGATGATACCAAAGCAGTATCTCTAAAAGCAGACGATTCTCTGGGTCGTCGAAGCAGTCCCTTTTCCATTAAGGTTCCTCGATGATACCAAAGCAGTATCTCTAAAAGGCAGACGATTCTCTGGGTCGTCGAAGCAGTCCCTTATCCATTAAGGTTCCTCGATGATACCAAAGCAGTATCTATGAAAGGCAGACGATTATCTGGGTCGTCGAAGCAGTCCCTAATCCATTAAGGTTCCTCGATGATACCAAAGCAGTATCTCTGAAAGCAGACGATTCTCTGGGTCGTCGAAGCAGTCCTTTATCTATTAAGGTTCCTCGATGATACCAAAGCAGTATCTCAGAAGGCAGATGATTCTCTAGGTCGTCACAGCAGTCCCTTATCCATTAAGGTTCCTCGATGATACCAAAGCAGTATCTCTGTAGGCAGACGACTCTCTGGGTCGTCGAAGCAGTCCCTTATCCATTAAGGTTCCTCGATGATACCAAAGCAGTATCTCTGAAAGGCAGACGATTCTATGGGTCGTCGAAGCAGTCCCTTATCCATTATGGTTCCTCGATGATACCAAAGCAGTATCAATGAAAAGAAGACGATTCTCTGGGTCGTCGAAGCAGTCCCTTATCCATTAAGGTTCCTCGATGATACCAAAGCAGTATCTCTGAAAGGCAGATGATTCTCTGGGTCGTCGAAGCAGTCCCTTATCCATTGAGGTTCCTCGATGATACCAAAGCAGTATCTCTGAAAGCAGACGGTTCTCTGGGTCGTCGAAGTAGTCCCTTATCCATTAAGGTTCCACGATGATACCAAAGCAGTATCTCTGAAGGCAGGTGATTCTCTGGGTCGTCGAAGTAGTCCCTTATCCATTAAGGTTCCTCGATGATACCAAAGCAGTATATCTGAAGGCAGACGATTCTCTGGGTCGTCGAAGCAGTCCCTTATCCATTAAGGTTCCTCGATGATACCAAAGCAGTATCTCTAAAAGGCAGACGATTCTCTGGGTCGTCGAAGCAGTCCCTTATCCATTAAGGTTCCTCGATGATACCAAAGCAGTATCTCTGAAAGGCAGACGATTATCTGGGTCGTCGAAGCAGTCCCTAATCCATTAAGGTTCCTCAATGATACCAAAGCAGTATCTCTGAAAGCAGACGATTCTCTGGGTCGTCGAAGCAGTCCTTTATCCATTAAGGTTCCTCGATGATACCAAAGCAGTATCTCTGAAAGCAGATGATTCTCTAGGTCGTCAAAGCAGTCCCTTATCCATTAAGGTTCCTCGATGATACCAAAGCAGTATCTCTGTAGGCAGACGACTCTCTGGGTCGTCGAAGTAGTCCCTTATCCATTAAGGTTCCTCGATGATACCAAAGCAGTATCTCTGAAAGGCTGACGATTCTACGGGTCGTCGAAGCAGTCCCTTATCCATTAAGGTTCCTCGATGATACCAAAGTAGTATCTCTGAAAAGAAGACGATTCTCTGGGTCGTCGAAGCAGTCCCTTATCCATTAAGGTTCCTCGATGATACCAAAGCAGTATCTCCGAAAGGCAGATGATTCTCTGGGTCGTCGGAGCAGTCCCTTATCCATTAAGGTTCCTCGATGATACCAAAGCAGTATCTCTGAAAGGCAGACGATTCTCTAGGTCGTCAAAGCAGTCCCTTATCCATTAAGGTTCCTCGATGATACCAAAGCAGTATCTCTGAAAGGAAGACGATTCTCTGGGTCGTCGAAGTAATCCCTTATCCATTAAGGTTCCTCGATGATACCAAAGAAGTATCTCTGAAAGGCAGATGATTCTCTGGGTCGTCGAAGCAGTCCCTTATCCATTAAGGTTCCTCGATGATACCAAAGCAGTATCTCTGAAAGCAGACGATTCTCTGGGTCGTCGAAGCAGTCCCTTAGCCATTAAGGTTCCTCGATGATACCAAAGCAGTATCTCTGAAGGCAGACGATTCTCTGGGTCGTCGAAGCAGTCCCTTTTCCATTAAGGTTCCTCGATGATACCAAAGCAGTATCTCTGAAAGGCAGACGATTATCTGGGTCGTCGAAGCAGTCCCTTATCCATTAAGGTTCCTCGATGATACCAAAGCAGTATCTCTAAAAGGCAAATGATTCTCTGGGTCGTCGAAGCAGTCCCTTATCCATTAAGGTTCCTCGATGATACCAAAGCAGTATCTCTGAAAGGCAGACGATTATCTGGGTCGTCGAACTAGTCCCTAATCCATTAAGGTTCCTCGATGATACCAAAGCAGTATCTCTGAAAGCAGACGATTCTCTGGGTCCTCGAAGCAGTCCTTTATCCATTAAGGTTCCTCGATGATACCAAAGCAGTATCTCTGAAGGCAAATGATTCTCTAGGTCGTCAAAGCAGTCCCTTATGCATTAAGGTTCCTCGATGATACCAAAGCAGTATCTCTGTAGGCAGACGACTCTCTGGGTCGTCGAAGCAGTCCCTTATCCATTAAGGTTCCTCGATGATACCAAAGCAGTATCTCTGAAAGGCAGACGATTCTACGGGTCGTCGAAGCAGTCCCTTATCCATTAAGGTTCCTCGATGATACCAAAGCAGTATCTCTGAAAAGAAGACGATTCTCTGGGTCGTCGAAGCAGTCCCTTATCCATTAAGGTTCCTCGATGATACCAAAGCAGTATCTCCGAAAGGCAGACGATTCTTTGGGTCGTCGGAGCAGTCCCTTATCCATTAAGGTTCCTCGATGATACCAAAACAATATCTCTGAAAGGCAGACGATTCTCTAGGTCGTCAAAGCAGTCCCTTATCCATTAAGGTTCCTCGATGATACCAAAGCAGTATCTCTGAAAGGAAGACGATTCTCTGGGTCGTCGAAGCAATCCCTTATCCATTAAGGTTCCTCGATGATACCAAAGCAGTATCACTGAAAGGCAGATGATTCTCTGGGTCGTCGAAGCAGTCCCTTATCCATTAAGGTTCCTCGATGATACCAAAGCAGTATCTCTAAAAGCAGACGATTCTCTGGGTCGTCGAAGCAGTCCCTTAGCCATTAAGGTTCCTCGATGATACCAAAGCAGTATCTCTGAAGGCAGACGATTCTCTGGGTCGTCGAAGCAGTCCCTTTTCCATTAAGGTTCCTCGATGATACCAAAGCAGTATATCTGAAGGCAGACGATTCTCTGGGTCGTCGAAGCAGTCACTTATCCATTAAGGTTCCTCGATGATACCAAAGCAGTATCTCTGAAGGCAGACGATTCTCTGGGTCGTCGAAGCAGTCCCTTATCCATTAAGGTCTCTCGATGATACCAAAGCAGTATCTCTGAAAGGCAGACGATTCTCTGGGTCGTCGAAGCAGTCCCTTATCCATTAAGGTTCCTCGATGATACCAAAGTAGTTTCTCTGAAAGGCAGACGATTCTCTGGGTCGTCGAAGCAGTCCCTTATCCATTAAGGTTCCTCGATGATACCAAATCAGTATCTCTAAAAGGCAGACGATTCTCTGGGTCGTCGAAGTAGTCCCTTATCCATTAAGGTTCCTCGATGATACCAAAGCAGTATCTCTAAAAGGCAGACGATTCTATGGGTCGTCGAAGCAGTCCCTTATCCATTAAGGTTCCTCGATGATACCAAAGCAGTATCTCTAAAAGGCAGACGATTCTCTGGGTCGTCGAAGCAGTCCCTTATCCATTAAGGTTCCTCAATGATACCAAAGTAGTATCTCTGAAAGGCAGACGATTATCTGGGTCGTCGAAGCAGTCCCTAATCCATTAAGGTTCCTCGATGATACCAAAGCAGTATCTCTGAAAGCAGACGATTCTCTGGATCGTCGAAGCAGTCCTTTATCCATTAAGGTTCCTCGATGATACCAAAGCAGTATCTCTGAAAGCAGATGATTCTCTAGGTCGTCAAAGCAGTCCCTTATCCATTAAGGTTCCTCGATGATACCAAAGCAGTATCTCTGTAGGCAGACGACTCTCTGGGTCGTCGAAGCAGTCCCTTATCCATTAAGGTTCCTCGATGATACCAAAGCAGTATCTCTGAAAGGCAGACGATTCTATGGGTCGTCGAAGCAGTCCCTTATCCATTAAGGTTCCTCGATGATACCAAAGAAGTATCTCTGAAAAGAAGACGATTCTCTGGGTCGTCGAAGCAGTCCCTAATCCATTAAGGTTCCTCGATGATACCAAAGCAGTATCTCTGAAAGCAGACGGTTCTCTGGGTCGTCGAAGCAGTCCCTTATCCATTAAGGTTCCACGATGATACCAAAGTAGTATCTCTGAAGGCAGGTGATTCTCTGGGTCGTCGAAGTAGTCCCTTATCCATTAAGGTTCCTCGATGATACCAAAGCAGTATATCTGAAGGCAGACTATTCTCTGGGTCGTCGAAGCAGTCCCTTATCCATTAAGGTCCCTCGATGATACCAAAGCAGTATCTCTGAAAGGCAGACGATTCTCTGGGTCGTCGAAGCAGTCCCTTATCCATTAAGGTCCCTCGATGATACCAAAGTAGTTTCTCTGAAAGGCAGACGATTCTCTGGGTCGTCGAAGCAGTCCCTTATCCATTAAGGTTCCTCGATGATACCAAAGCAGTATCTCTAAAAGGCATATGATTCTCTGGGTCGTCGAAGCAGTCCCTTATCCATTAAGGTTCCTTGATGATACCAAAGCAGTATCTCTGAAAGGCAGACGATTCTCTGGGTCGTCGAAGCAGTCCCTTATCCATTAAGGTTCCTCGATGATACCAAAGTAGTATCTCTGAAAGGCAGACGATTCTCTGGGTCGTCGAAGCAGTCCCTTATCCATTAAGGTTCCTCGATGATACCAAAGCAGTATCTCTGAAAGAAAGACGATTCTCTTGGTCATCGAAGCAGTCCCTTATCCATTAAGGTTCCTCGATGATACCAAAGCAGTATCTCTGAAAGGAAGATGATTCTCTGGGTCGTCGAAGCAGTCCCTTATCCATTAAGGTTCCTCGATGATACCAAAGCAGTATCTCTAAAAGCAGACGACTCTCTGGGTCATCGAAGCAGTCCCTTATCCATTAAGGTTCCTCGATAATACCAAAGCAGTATCTCTGAAGGCAGACGATTCTCTGGGTCGTCGAAGCAGTCCCTTATCCATTAAGGTTCCTCGATGATACCAAAGCAGTATATCTGAAGGCAGACGATTCTCTGGGTCGTCGAAGCAGTCCCTTATCCATTAAGGTTCCCCGATGATACCAAAGCAGTATATCTGAAGGCAGACGATTCTCTGGGTCGTCGAAGCAGTCCCTTATCCATTAAGGTTCCTCGATGATACCAAAGCAGTATCTCTGAAAGGCAGATGATTCTCTGGGTCGTCGAAGTAGTCCCTTATCCATTAAGGTTCCTCCATGATACCAAAGCAGTATCTCTAAAAAGCAGACGATTCTCTGGGTCGTCGAAGCAGTCCCTTATCCATTAAGGTTACTCGATGATACCAAAGCAGTATCTCTAAAAGGCAGACGATTCTCTGGGTCGTCGAAGCAGTCCCTTATCCATTAAGGTTCCTCGATGATACCAAAGCAGTATCTCTGAAAGGCAGACGATTATCTGGGTCGTCGAAGCAGTCCCTAATCCATTAAGGTTCCTCGATGATACCAAAGCAGTATCTCTGAAAGCAGACGATTCTCTGGGTCGTCGAAGCAGTCCTTTATCCGTTAAGGTTCCTCGATGATACCAAAGCAGTAACTCTGAAGGCAGATGATTCTCTAGGTCATCAAAGCAGTCCCTTATCCATTAAGGTTCCTCGATGATACCAAAGCAGTATCTCTGTAGGCAGACGACTCTCTGGGTCGTCGAAGCAGTCCCTTATCCATTAAGGTTCCTCGATGATACCAAAGCAGTATCTCTGAAAGGCAGACGATTCTATGGGTCGTCGAAGCAGTCCCTTATCCATTAAGGTTCCTCGATGATACCAAAGCAGTATCTCTGAAAGCAGACGGTTCTCTGGGTCGTCGAAGCAGTCCCTTATCCATTAAGGTTCCACGATGATACCAAAGTAGTATCTCTGAAGGCAGGTGATTCTCTGGGTCGTCGAAGTAGTCCCTTATCCATTAAGGTTCCTCGATGATACCAAAGCAGTATATCTGAAGCAGACGATTCTCTGGGTCGTCGAAGCAGTCCCTTATCCATTAAGGTCCCTTGATGATACCAAACTAGTTTCTCTGAAAGGCAGACGATTCTCTGGGTCGTCGAAGCAGTCCCTTATCCATTAAGGTTCCTCGATGATACCAAAGCAGTATCTCTAAAAGGCATATGATTCTCTGGGTCGTCGAAGCAGTCCCTTATCCATTAAGGTTCCTTGATGATACCAAAGCAGTATCTCTGAAAGGCAGACGATTCTCTGGGTCGTCGAAGCAGTCCCTTATCCATTAAGGTTCCTCGATGATCCGAAAGTAGTATCTCTGAAAGGCAGACGATTCTCTGGGTCGTCGAAGCAGTCCCTTATCCATTAAGGTTCCTCGATGATACCAAAGCAGTATCTCTGAAAGAAAGACGATTCTCTGGGTCATCGAAGCAGTCCCTTATCCATTAAGGTTCCTCGATGATACCAAAGCAGTATCTCTGAAAGGTAGATGATTCTCTGGGTCGTCGATGCAGTCCCTTATCCATTAAGGTTCCTCGATGATACCAAAGCAGTATCTCTAGAAGCAGACGATTCTCTGGGTCGTCGAAGCAGTCCCTTATCCATTAAGGTTCCTCGATGATACCAAAGCAGTATCTCTGAAGGCAGACGATTCTCTGGGTCGTCGAAGCAATCCCTTATCCATTAAGGTTCCTCGATGATACCAAAGCAGTATATCTGAAGGCAGACGATTCTCTGGGTCGTCGAAGCAGTCCCTTATCCATTAAGGTTCCTCGATGATACCAAAGCAGTATATCTGAAGGCAGACGATTCTCTGGGTCGTCGAAGCAGTCCCTTATCCATTAAGGTTCCTCGATGATACCAAAGCAGTATCTCTGAAAGGCAGATGATTCTCTGGGTCGTCGAAGTAGTCCCTTATCCAATAAGGTTCCTCGATGATACCAAAGCAGTATCTCTAAAAGGCAGACGATTCTCTGGGTCGTCGAAGCAGTCCCTTATCCATTAAGGTTCCTCGATGATACCAAAGCAGTATCTCTAAAAGGCAGACGATTCTCTGGGTCGTCGAAGCAGTCCCTTATCCATTAAGGTTCCTCGATGATACCAAAGCAGTATCTCTGAAAGGCAATCGATTATCTGGGTCGTCGAAGCAGTCCCTAATCCATTAAGGTTCCTCGATGATACCAAAGCAGTATCCCTGAAAGCAGACGATTCTCTGGGTCGTCGAAGCAGTCCTTTATCCATTAAGGTTCCTCGATGATACCAAAGCAGTATCTCTGAAGGCAGATGATTCTCTAGGTCGTCAAAGCAGTCCCTTATCCATTAAGGTTCCTCGATGATACCAAAGCAGTATCTCTGTAGGCAGACGACTCTCTGGGTCGTCGAAGCAGTCCCTTATCCATTAAGGTTCCTCGATGATACCAAAGCAGTATCTCTGAAAGGCAGACGATTCTATGGGTCGTCGAAGCAGTCCCTTATCCATTAAGGTTCCTCGATAATACCAAAGCAGTATCTCTGAAAAGAAGACGATTCTGTGGGTCGTCGAAGCAGTCCCTTATCCATTAAGGTTCCTCGATGATACCAAAGCAGTATCTCCGAAAGGCAGACGATTCTCTGGGTCGTCGGAGCAGTCCCTTATCCATTAAGGTTCCTCAATGATACCAAAGCAGTATCTCTGAAAGGCAGACGATTCTCTAGGCCGTCAAAGCAGTCCCTTATCCATTAAGGTTCCTCGATGATACCAAAGCAGTATCTCTGAAAGGATGACGATTCTCTGGGTCGTCGAAGCAGTCCCTTATCCATTAAGGTTCCTCGATGATACCAAAGCAGTATCTCTGAAAGGCAGATGATTCTCTGGGTCGTCGAAGCAGTCCCTTATCCATTAAGGTTCCTCGATGATACCAAAGCAGTATCTCTGAAACCAGACGATTCTCTGGGTCGTCGAAGCAGTCCCTTATCCATTAAGGTTCCTCGATGATACCAAAGCAGTATCTCTGAAGGCAGACGATTCTCTGGGTCGTCGAAGCAGTCCCTTTTCCATTAAGGTTCCTCGATGATACCAAAGCAGTATATCTGAAGGCAGACGATTCTCTGGGTCGTCGAAGCAGTCCCTTATCCATTAAGGTTCCTCGATGATACCAAAGCAGTATCTCTGAAGGCAGACGATTCTCTGGGTCGTCGAAGCAGTCCCTTATCCAATAAGGTCCCTCGATGATACCAAAGCAGTATCTCTGAAAGGCAGACGATTCTCTGGGTTGTCGAAGTAGTCCCTTATCCATTAAGGTTCCTCGATGATACCAAAGCAGTTTCTCTGAAAGGCAGACGATTCTATGGGTCGTCGAAGCAGTCCCTTATCGATTAAGGTTCCTCGATGATACCAAATCAGTATCTCTAAAAGGCAGACGATTCTCTGGGTCGTCGAAGTAGTCCCTTATCCATTAAGGTTCCTCGATGATACCAAAGCAGTATCTCTAAAAGGCAGACGATTCTCTGGGTCATTGAAGCAGTCCCTTATCCATTAAGGTTCCTCGATGATACCAAAGCAGTATCTCTAAAAGGCAGACGATTCTCTGGGTCGTCGAAGCAGTCCCTTATCCATTAAGGTTCCTCGATGATACCAAAGCAGTATCTCTGAAAGGCAGACGATTCTCTGGGTCGTCGAAGCAGTCCCTTATCCATTGAGGTTCCTCGATGATACCAAAGCAGTATCTCTGAAAGCAGACGGTTCTCTGGGTCGTCGAAGCAGTCCCTTATCCATTAAGGTTCCACGATGTTACCAAAGCAGTATCTCTGAAGGCAGGTGATTCTCTGGGTCGTCGAAGCCGTCCCTTATCCATTAAGGTCCCTCGATGATACCAAAGCAGTATCTCTGAAAGGCAGACGATTCTCTGGGTCGTCGAAGCAATCCCTTATCCATTAAGGTCCCTCGATAATACCAAAGTAGTTTCTCTGAAAGGCAGACGATTCTCTGGGTCGTCGAAGCAGTCCCTTATCCATTAAAGTTCCTCGATCATACCAAAGCAGTATCTCTAAAAGTCATATGATTCTCTGGGTCGTCGAAGCAGTCCCTTATCCATTAAGGTTCCTTGATGATACCAAAGCAGTATCTCTGAAAGGCAGACGATTCTCTGGGTCGTCGAAGCAGTCCCTTATCCATTAAGGTTCCTCGATGATACCAAAGCAGTATCTCTGAAAGGCAGACGATTCTCTGGGTCGTCGAAGCAGTCCCTTATCCATTAAGGTTCCTAGATGATACCAAAGCAGTATCTCTGAAAGAAAGACGATTCTCTGGGTCATCGAAGCAGTCCCTTATCCATTAAGGTTCCTCGATGATACCAAAGTAGTATCTCTGAAAGGCAGATGATTCTCTGGGTCGTCGAAGCAGTCCCTTATCCATCAAGGTTCCTCGATGATACCAAAGCAGTATCTCTAAAAGCAGACGATTCTCTAGGTCGTCGAAGCAGTCCCTTATCCATTAAGGTTCTTCGATGATACCAAAGCAGTATCTCTGAAGGCAGACGATTCTCTGGGTCGTCGAAGTAGCCCCTTATCCATTAAGGTTCCTCGATGATACCAAAGCAGTATATCTGAAGGCAGACGATTCTCTGGGTCGTCGAAGCAGTCCCTTATCCATTAAGGTTCCTCGATGATACCAAAGCAGTATCTCTGAAGGCAGACGATTCTCTGGGTCGTCGAAGCAGTCCCTTATCCATTAAGGTCCCTCGATGATACCAAAGCAGTATCTCTGAAAGGCAGACGATTCTCTGGGTCGTCGAAGCAGTCCCTTATCCATTAAGGTTCCTCGATGATACCAAAGCAGTTTCTCTGAAAGGCAGACGATTCTCTGGGTCGTCGAAGCAGTCCCTTATCCATTAAGGTTCCTCGATGATACCAAATCAGTATCTCTAAAAGGCAGACGATTCTCTGGGTCGTCGAAGTAGTCCCTTATCCATTAAGGTTCCTCGATGATACCAAAGCAGTATCTCTAAAAGGCAGACGATTCTCTGGGTCGTCGAAGCAGTCCCTTATCCATTAAGGTTCCTCGATGATACCAAAGCAGTATCTCTAAAAGGCAGAAGATTCTCTGGGTCGTCGAAGCAGTCCCTTATCCATTAAGGTTCCTCGATGATACCAAAGCAGTATCTTTGAAAGGCAGACGATTCTCTGGGTCGTCAAAGCAGTCCCTAATCCATTAAGGTTCCTCGATGATACCAAAGCAGTATATCTGAAAGCAGACGATTCTCTGGGTCGTCGAAGCAGTCCTTTATCCATTAAGGTTCCTCGATGATACCAAAGCAGTATCTCTGAAGGCAGATGATTCTCTAGGTCGTCAAAGCAGTCCCTTATCCATTAAGGTTCCTCGATGATACCAAAGCAGTATCTCTGTAGGCAGACGACTCTCTGGGTCGTCGAAGCAGACCCTTATCCATTAAGGTTCCTCGATGATACCAAAGCAGTATCTCTGAAAGGCAGACGATTCTATGGGTCGTCGAAGCAGTCCCTTATCCATTAAGGTTCCTCGATGATACCAAAGCAGTATCTCTGAAAAGAAGACGATTCTGTGGGTCGTCGAAGCAGTCCCTTATCCATTAAGGTTCCTCGATGATACCAAAGCAGTATCTCTGAAAGCAGACGGTTCTCTGGGTTGTCGAAGCAGTCCCTTATCCATTAAGGTTCCTTGATGATACCAAAGCAGTATCTCTGAAGGTAGGTGATTCTCTGGGTCGTCGAAGTAGTCCCTTATCCATTAAGGTTCCTCGATGATACCAAAGCAGTATATCTGAAGGCAGACGATTCTCTGGGTCGTCGAAGCAGTCCCTTATCCATTAAGGTTCCTCGATGATACCAAAGTAGTATCTCTGAAGGCAGAAGATTCTCTGGGTCGTCGAAGCAGTCCCTTATCCATTAAGGTCCCTCGATGATACAAAAGCAGTATCTCTGAAAGGCAGACGACTCTCTGGGTCGTCGAAGCAGTCCCTTATCCATTAAGGTTCCTCGATTATACCAAAGTAGTTTCTCTGAAAGGAAGACGATTCTCTGGGTCGTCGAAGCAGTCCCTTATCCATTAAGTTTCCTCGATGATACCAAAGCAGTATCTCTAAAAGGCATATGATTCTCTGGGTCTTCGAAGCAGTCCCTTATCCATTAAGGTTCCTCGATGATACCAAAGCAGTATCTCTAAAAGGCAGGCGATTCTCTGGGTCGTCGAAGCAGTCCCTTATGCATTAAGGTTCCTCGATGATACCAAAGCAGTATCTCTAATAGGCATACGATTCTCCGGGTCGTCAAAGCAGTCCCTTATCCATTAAGGTTCCTCGATGATACCAAAGCAATATCTCTGAAAGGCAGATGATTCTCTGGGTCGTCGAAGCAGTCCCTTATCCATTAAGGTTCCTCGATGATACCAAAGCAGTATCTCTGAAAGCAGACGATTCTCTGGGTTGTCGAAGCAGTCCCTTATCCATTAAGGTTCCTCGATGATACCAAAGCAGTATCTCTGAAGGCAGACGATTCTCTGGGTCGTCGAAGCAGTCCCTTATCCATTAAGGTTCCACGATGATACCAAAGTAGTATCTCTGAAGGCAGGTGATTCTCTGGGTCGTCGAAGTAGTCCCTTATCCATTAAGGTTCCTCGATGATACCAAAGCAGTATATCTGAAGCAGACGATTCTCTGGGTCGTCGAAGCAGTCCCTTATCCATTAAGGTCCCTTGATGATACCAAAGTAGTTTCTCTGAAAGGCAGACGATTCTCTGGGTCGTCGAAGCAGTCCCTTATCCATTAAGGTTCCTCGATGATACCAAAGCAGTATCTCTAAAAGGCATATGATTCTCTGGGTCGTCGAAGCAGTCCCTTATCCATTAAGGTTCCTTGATGATACCAAAGCAGTATCTCTGAAAGGCAGACGATTCTCTGGGTCGTCGAAGCAGTCCCTTATCCATTAAGGTTCCTCGATGATACCAAAGTAGTATCTCTGAAAGGCAGACGATTCTCTGGGTCGTCGAAGCAGCCCCTTATCCATTAAGGTTCCTCGATGATACCAAAGCAGTATCTCTGAAAGAAAGACGATTCTCTGGGTCATCGAAGCAGTCCCTTATCCATTAAGGTTCCTCGATGATACCAAAGCAGTATCTCTGAAAGGAAGATGATTCTCTGGGTCGTCGATGCAGTCCCTTATCCATTAAGGTTCCTCGATGATACCAAAGCAGTATCTCTAGAAGCAGACGATTCTCTGGGTCGTCGAAGCAGTCCCTTATCCATTAAGGTTCCTCGATGATACCAAAGTAGTATCTCTGAAGGCAGACGATTCTCTGGGTCGTCGAAGCAATCCCTTATCCATTAAGGTTCCTCGATGATACCAAAGCAGTATATCTGAAGGCAGACGATTCTCTGGGTCGTCGAAGCAGTCCCTTATCCATTAAGGTTCCTCGATGATACCAAAGCAGTATATCTGAAGGCAGACGATTCTCTGGGTCGTCGAAGCAGTCCCTTTTCCATTAAGGTTCCTCGATGATACCAAAGCAGTATCTCTGAAAGGCAGATGATTCTCTGGGTCGTCGAAGTAGTCCCTTATCCAATAAGGTTCCTCGATGATACCAAAGCAGTATCTCTAAAAGGCAGACGATTCTCTGGGTCGTCGAAGCAGTCCCTTATCCATTAAGGTTCCTCGATGATACCAAAGCAGTATCTCTAAAAGGCAGACGATTCTCTGGGTCGTCGAAGCAGTCCCTTATCCATTAAGGTTCCTCGATGATACCAAAGCAGTATCTCCTAAAGGCAGACGATTATCTGGGTCGTCGAAGCAGTCCCTAATCCATTAAGGTTCCTCGATGATACCAAAGCAGTATCCCTGAAAGCAGACGATTCTCTGGGTCGTCGAAGCAGTCCTTTATCCATTAAGGTTCCTCGATGATACCAAAGCAGTATCTCTGAAGGCAGATGATTCTCTAGGTCGTCAATGCAGTCCCTTATTCATTAAGGTTCCTCGATGATACCAAAGCAGTATCTCTGTAGGCAGATGACTCTCTGGGTCGTCGAAGCAGTCCCTTATCCATTAAGGTTCCTCGATGATACCAAAGCAGTATCTCTGAAAGGCAGACGATTCTATGGGTCGTCGAAGCAGTCCCTTATCCATTAAGGTTCCTCGATGATACCAAAGCAGTATCTCTGAAAAGAAGACGATTCTCTGGGTCGTCGAAGCAGTCCCTTATCCATTAAGGTTCCTCGATGATACCAAAGCAGTATCTCCGAAAGGCAGACGATTCTCTGGGTCGTCGGAGCAGTCCCTTATCCATTAAGGTTCCTCAATGATACCAAAGCAGTATCTCTGAAAGGCAAACGATTCTCTAGGTCGTCAAAGCAGTCCCTTATCCATTAAGGTTCCTCGATGATACCAAAGCAGTATCTCTGAAAGGAAGACGATTCTCTGGGTCGTCGAAGCAGTCCCTTATCCATTAAGGTTCCTCGATGATACCAAAGCAGTATCTCTGAAAGGCAGATGATTCTCTGGGTCGTCGAAGCAGTCCCTTATCCATTAAGGTTCCTCGATGATACCAAAGCAGTATCTCTGAAAGAAGACGATTCTCTGGGTCGTCGAAGCAGTCCCTTATCCATTAAGGTTCCTCGATGATACCAAAGCAGTATCTCTGAAGGCAGACGATTCTCTGGGGCGTCGAAGCAGTCCCTTTTCCATTAAGGTTCCTCGATGATACCAAAGCAGTATATCTGAAGGCAGACGATTCTCTGGGTCGTCGAAGCAGTCCCTTATCCATTAAGGTTCCTCGATGATACCAAAGCAGTATCTCTGAAGGCAGACGATTCTCTGGGTCGTCGAAGCAGTCCCTTATCCAATAAGGTCCCTCGATGATACCAAAGCAGTATCTCTGAAAGGCAGACGATTCTCTGGGTTGTCGAAGCAGTCCCTTATCCATTAAGGTTCCTCGATGATACCAAAGCAGTTCTCTGAAAGGCAGACGATTCTCTGGGTCGTCGAAGCAGTCCCTTATCCATTAAGGTTCCTCGATGATACCAAATCAGTATCTCTAAAAGGCAGACGATTCTCTGGGTCGTCGAAGTAGTCCCTTATCCATTAAGGTTCCTCGATGATACCAAAGCAGTATCTCTAAAAGTCAGACGATTCTCTGGGTCATTGAAGCAGTCCCTTATCCATTAAGGTTCCTCGATGATACCAAAGCAGTATCTCTAAAAGGCAGACGATTCTCTGGGTCGTCGAAGCAGTCCCTTATCCATTAAGGTTCCTCGATGATACCAAAGCAGTATCTCTGAAAGGCAGACGATTATCTGGGTCGTCGAAGCAGTCCCTAATCCATTAAGGTTCCTCGATGATACCAAAGCAGTATCTCTGAAAGCAGACGATTCTCTGGGTCGTCGAAGCAGTCCTTTATCCATTAAGGTTCCTCGATGATACCAAAGCAGTATCTCTGAAGGCAGATGATTCTCTAGGTCGTCAAAGCAGTCCCTTATCCATTAAGGTTCCTCGATGATACCAAAGCAGTATCTCTGTAGGCAGACGACTCTCTGGGTCGTCGAAGCAGTCCCTTATCCATTAAGGTTCCTCGATGATACCAAAGCAGTATCTCTGAAAGGCAGACGATTCTATGGGTCGTCGAAGCAGTCCCTTATCCATTAAGGTTCCTCGATGATACCAAAGCAGTATCTCTGAAAAGAAGACGATACTCTGGGTCGTCGAAGCAGTCCCTTATCCATTAAGGTTCCTCGATGATACCAAAGCAGTATCTCTGAAAGGCAGATGATTCTCTGGGTCGTCGAAGCAGTCCCTTATCCATTGAGGTTCCTCGATGATACCAAAGCAGTATCTCTGAAAGCAGACGGTTCTCTGGGTCGTCGAAGCAGTCCCTTATCCATTAAGGTTCCACGATGATACCAAAGCAGTATCTCTGAAGGCAGGTGATTCTCTGGGTCGTTGAAGTAGTCCCTTATCCATTAAGGTTCCTCGATGATACCAAAGCAGTATATCTGAAGGCAGACGATTCTCTGGGTCGTCGAAGCCGTCCCTTATCCATTAAGGTCCCTCGATGATACCAAAGCAGTATCTCTGAAAGGCAGACGATTCTCTGGGTCGTCGAAGTAATCCCTTATCCATTAAGGTCCCTCGATGATACCAAAGTAGTTTCTCTGAAAGGCAGACGATTCTCTGGGTCGTCGAAGCAGTCCCTTATCCATTAAGCTTCCTCGATCATACCAAAGCAGTATCTCTAAAAGTCATATGATTCTCTGGGTCGTCGAAGCAGTCCCTTATCCATTAAGGTTCCTTGATGATACCAAAGCAGTATCTCTGAAAGGCAGACGATTCTCTGGGTCGTCGAAGCAGTCCCTTATCCATTAAGGTTCCTCGATGATACCAAAGCAGTATCTCTGAAAGGCAGACGATTCTCTGGGTCGTCGAAGCAGTCCCTTATCCATTAAGGTTCCTAGATGATACCAAAGCAGTATCTCTGAAAGAAAGACGATTCTCTGGGTCATCGAAGCAGTCCCTTATCCATTAAGGTTCCTCGATGATACCAAAGCAGTATCTCTGAAAGGCAGATGATTCTCTGGGTCGTCGAAGCAGTCCCTTATCCATCAAGGTTCCTCGATGATACCAAAGCAGTATCTCTAAAAGCAGACGATTCTCTAGGTCGTCGAAGCAGTCCCTTGTCCATTAAGGTTCCTCGATGATACCAAAGCAGTATCTCTGAAGGCAGACGATTCTCTGGGTCGTCGAAGCAGCCCCTTATCCATTAAGGTTCCTCGATGATACCAAAGCAGTATATCTGAAGGCAGACGATTCTCTGGGTCGTCGAAGCAGTCCCTTATCCATTAAGGTTCCTCGATGATACCAAAGCAGTATCTCTGAAAGGCAGACGATTCTATGGGTCGTCGAAGCAGTCCCTTATCCATTAAGGTTCCTCGATGATACCAAAGCAGTATCTCTGAAAAGAAGACGATTCTCTGGGTCGTCGAAGCAGTCCCTTATCCATTAAGGTTCCTCGATGATACCAAAGCAGTATCTCCGAAAGGCAGACGATTCTCTGGGTCGTCGGAGCAGTCCCTTATCCATTAAGGTTCCTCAATGATACCAAAGCAGTATCTCTGAAAGGCAAACGATTCTCTAGGTCGTCAAAGCAGTCCCTTATCCATTAAGGTTCCTCGATGATACCAAAGCAGTATCTCTGAAAGGAAGACGATTCTCTGGGTCGTCGAAGCAGTCCCTTATCCATTAAGGTTCCTCGATGATACCAAAGCAGTATCTCTGAAAGGCAGATGATTCTCTGGGTCGTCGAAGCAGTCCCTTATCCATTAAGGTTCCTCGATGATACCAAAGCAGTATCTCTGAAAGAAGACGATTCTCTGGGTCGTCGAAGCAGTCCCTTATCCATTAAGGTTCCTCGATGATACCAAAGCAGTATCTCTGAAGGCAGACGATTCTCTGGGGCGTCGAAGCAGTCCCTTTTCCATTAAGGTTCCTCGATGATACCAAAGCAGTATATCTGAAGGCAGACGATTCTCTGGGTCGTCGAAGCAGTCCCTTATCCATTAAGGTTCCTCGATGATACCAAAGCAGTATCTCTGAAGGCAGACGATTCTCTGGGTCGTCGAAGCAGTCCCTTATCCAATAAGGTCCCTCGATGATACCAAAGCAGTATCTCTGAAAGGCAGACGATTCTCTGGGTTGTCGAAGCAGTCCCTTATCCATTAAGGTTCCTCGATGATACCAAAGCAGTTCTCTGAAAGGCAGACGATTCTCTGGGTCGTCGAAGCAGTCCCTTATCCATTAAGGTTCCTCGATGATACCAAATCAGTATCTCTAAAAGGCAGACGATTCTCTGGGTCGTCGAAGTAGTCCCTTATCCATTAAGGTTCCTCGATGATACCAAAGCAGTATCTCTAAAAGTCAGACGATTCTCTGGGTCATTGAAGCAGTCCCTTATCCATTAAGGTTCCTCGATGATACCAAAGCAGTATCTCTAAAAGGCAGACGATTCTCTGGGTCGTCGAAGCAGTCCCTTATCCATTAAGGTTCCTCGATGATACCAAAGCAGTATCTCTGAAAGGCAGACGATTATCTGGGTCGTCGAAGCAGTCCCTAATCCATTAAGGTTCCTCGATGATACCAAAGCAGTATCTCTGAAAGCAGACGATTCTCTGGGTCGTCGAAGCAGTCCTTTATCCATTAAGGTTCCTCGATGATACCAAAGCAGTATCTCTGAAGGCAGATGATTCTCTAGGTCGTCAAAGCAGTCCCTTATCCATTAAGGTTCCTCGATGATACCAAAGCAGTATCTCTGTAGGCAGACGACTCTCTGGGTCGTCGAAGCTGTCCCTTATCCATTAAGGTTCCTCGATGATACCAAAGCAGTATCTCTGAAAGGCAGACGATTCTATGGGTCGTCGAAGCAGTCCCTTATCCATTAAGGTTCCTCGATGATACCAAAGCAGTATCTCTGAAAAGAAGACGATACTCTGGGTCGTCGAAGCAGTCCCTTATCCATTAAGGTTCCTCGATGATACCAAAGCAGTATCTCTGAAAGGCAGATGATTCTCTGGGTCGTCGAAGCAGTCCCTTATCCATTGAGGTTCCTCGATGATACCAAAGCAGTATCTCTGAAAGCAGACGGTTCTCTGGGTCGTCGAAGCAGTCCCTTATCCATTAAGGTTCCACGATGATACCAAAGCAGTATCTCTGAAGGCAGGTGATTCTCTGGGTCGTTGAAGTAGTCCCTTATCCATTAAGGTTCCTCGATGATACCAAAGCAGTATATCTGAAGGCAGACGATTCTCTGGGTCGTCGAAGCCGTCCCTTATCCATTAAGGTCCCTCGATGATACCAAAGCAGTATCTCTGAAAGGCAGACGATTCTCTGGGTCGTCGAAGTAATCCCTTATCCATTAAGGTCCCTCGATGATACCAAAGTAGTTTCTCTGAAAGGCAGACGATTCTCTGGGTCGTCGAAGCAGTCCCTTATCCATTAAGCTTCCTCGATCATACCAAAGCAGTATCTCTAAAAGTCATATGATTCTCTGGGTCGTCGAAGCAGTCCCTTATCCATTAAGGTTCCTTGATGATACCAAAGCAGTATCTCTGAAAGGCAGACGATTCTCTGGGTCGTCGAAGCAGTCCCTTATCCATTAAGGTTCCTCGATGATACCAAAGCAGTATCTCTGAAAGGCAGACGATTCTCTGGGTCGTCGAAGCAGTCCCTTATCCATTAAGGTTCCTAGATGATACCAAAGCAGTATCTCTGAAAGAAAGACGATTCTCTGGGTCATCGAAGCAGTCCCTTATCCATTAAGGTTCCTCGATGATACCAAAGCAGTATCTCTGAAAGGCAGATGATTCTCTGGGTCGTCGAAGCAGTCCCTTATCCATCAAGGTTCCTCGATGATACCAAAGCAGTATCTCTAAAAGCAGACGATTCTCTAGGTCGTCGAAGCAGTCCCTTGTCCATTAAGGTTCCTCGATGATACCAAAGCAGTATCTCTGAAGGCAGACGATTCTCTGGGTCGTCGAAGCAGCCCCTTATCCATTAAGGTTCCTCGATGATACCAAAGCAGTATATCTGAAGGCAGACGATTCTCTGGGTCGTCGAAGCAGTCCCTTATCCATTAAGGTTCCTCGATGATACCAAAGCAGTATCTCTGAAGGCAGACGATTCTCTGGGTCGTCGAAGCAGTCCCTTATCCATTAAGGTCCCTCGATGATACCAAAGCAGTATCTCTGAAAGGAAGACGATTCTCTGGGTCGTCGAAGCAGTCCCTTATCCATTAAGGTTCCTCGATGATACCAAAGCAGTTTCTCTGAAAGGCAGACGATTCTCTGGGTCGTCGAAGCAGTCCCTTATCCATTAAGGTTCCTCGATGATACCGAATCAGTATCTCTAAAAGGCAGACGATTCTCTGGGTCGTCGAAGTAGTCCCTTATCCATTAAGGTTCCTCGATGATACCAAAGCAGTATCTCTAAAAGGCAGACGATTCTCTGGGTCGTCGAAGCAGTCCCTTATCCATTAAGGTTCCTCGATGATACCAAAGCAGTATCTCTAAAAGGCAGACGATTCTCTGGGTCGTCGAAGCAGTCCCTTATCCATTAAGGTTCCTCGATGATACCAAAGTAGTATCTCTGAAAGGCAGACGATTCTCTGGGTCGTCGAAGCAGTCCCTAATCCATTAAGGTTCCTCGATGATACCAAAGCAGTATATCTGAAAGCAGACGATTCTCTGGGTCGTCGAAGCAGTCCTTTATCCATTAAGGTTCCTCGATGATACCAACGCAGTATCTCTGAAGGCAGATGATTCTCTAGGTCGTCAAAGCAGTCCCTTATCCATTAAGGTTCCTCGATGATACCAAAGCAGTATCTCTGTAGGCAGACGACTCTCTGGGTCGTCGAAGCAGACCCTTATCCATTAAGGTTCCTCGATGATACCAAAGCAGTATCTCTGAAAGTCAGACGATTCTATGGGTCGTCGAAGCAGTCCCTTATCCATTAAGGTTCCTCGATGATACCAAAGCAGTATCTCTGAAAAGAAGACGATTCTGTGGGTCGTCGAAGCAGTCCCTTATCCATTAAGGTTCCTCGATGATACCAAAGCAGTATCTCTGAAAGCAGACGGTTCTCTGGGTTGTCGAAGCAGTCCCTTATCCATTAAGGTTCCTTGATGATACCAAAGCAGTATCTCTGAAGGTAGGTGATTCTCTGGGTCGTCGAAGTAGTCCCTTATCCATTAAGGTTCCTCGATGATACCAAAGCAGTATATCTGAAGGCAGACGATTCTCTGGGTCGTCGAAGCAGTCCCTTATCCATTAAGGTTCCTCGATGATACCAAAGCAGTATCTCTGAAGGCAGAAGATTCTCTGGGTCGTCGAAGCAGTCCCTTATCCATTAAGGTCCCTCGATGATACAAAAGCAGTATCTCTGAAAGGCAGACGATTCTCTGGGTCGTCGAAGCAGTCCCTTATCCATTAAGGTTCCTCGATTATACCAAAGTAGTTTCTCTGAAAGGAAGACGATTCTCTGGGTCGTCGAAGCAGTCCCTTATCCATTAAGGTTCCTCGATGATACCAAAGCAGTATCTCTAAAAGGCATATGATTCTCTGGGTCTTCGAAGCAGTCCCTTATCCATTAAGGATCCTCGATGATACCAAAGCAGTATCTCTAAAAGGCAGGCGATTCTCTGGGTCGTCGAAGCAGTCCCTTATGCATTAAGGTTCCTCGATGATACCAAAGCAGTATCTCTAATAGGCATACGATTCTCTGGGTCGTCAAAGCAGTCCCTTATCCATTAAGGTTCCTCGATGATACCAAAGCAATATCTCTGAAAGGTAGATGATTCTCTGGGTCGTCGAAGCAGTCCCTTATCCATTAAGGTTCCTCGATGATACCAAAGCAGTATCTCTGAAAGCAGACGATTCTCTGGGTTGTCGAAGCAGTTCCTTATCCATTAAGGTTCCTCGATGATACCAAAGCAGTATCTCTGAAGGCAGACGATTCTCTGGGTCGTCGAAGCAGTCCCTTATCCATTAAGGTTCCTCGATGATACCAAAGCAGTATCTCTGAAGGCAGACGATTCTCTAGGTCATCGAAGCAGTCCCTTATCCATTAAGGTTCCTCGATGATACCAAAGCAGTATCTCTGAAAGGCAGACGATTCTCTGGGTCGTCGAAGCAGTCCCTTATCCATTAAGGTTCCTCGATGATACCAAAGCAGTATCTCTGAAAGGCAGACGATTCTCTGGGTCGTCGAAGCAGTCCCTTATCAATTAAGGTTCCTCGATGATACCAAAGCAGTATCTCTGAGAGGCAGACGATTCTCTGAGTCGTCGAAGCAGCCCCATTATCCATTAAGGTTCCTCGATGATACCAAAGCAGTATCTCTGAAAGGCAGGCGATTCTCTGGGTCGTCGGAGCAGTCCCTTATCCATTAAGGTTCCACGATGATACCAAAGCAGTATCTCTGAAGGCAGGTGATTCTCTGGGTCGTCGAAGTAGTCCCTTATCCATTAAGGTTCCTCGATGATACCAAAGCAGTATATCTGAAGGCAGACGATTCTCTGGGTCATCGAAGCCGTCCCTTATCCATTAAGGTCCCTCGATGATACCAAAGCAGTATCTCTGAAAGGCCGACGATTCTCTGGGTCGTCGAAGCAGTCCCTTATCCATTAAGGTCCCTCGATGATACCAAAGTAGTTTCTCTGAAAGGCAGACGATTCTCTGGGTCGTCGAAGCAGTCCCTTATCCATTAAGGTTCCTCGATGATACCAAAGCAGTATCTCTAAAAGTCATATGATTCTCTGGGTCGTCGAAGCAGTCCCTTATCCATTAAGGTTCCTTGATGATACCAAAGCAGTATCTCTGAAAGGCAGACGATTCTCTGGGTCGTCGAAGCAGTCCCTTATCCATTAAGGTTCCTCGATGATACCAAAGCAGTATCTCTGAAAGGCAGACGATTCTCTGGGTCGTCGAAGCAATCCCTTATCCATTAAGGTTCCTCGATGATACCAAAGCAGTATCTCTGAAAGAAAGACGATTCTCTGGGTCATCGAAGCAGTCCCTTATCCATTAAGGTTCCTCGATGATACCAAAGCAGTATCTCTGAAAGGCAGATGATTCTCTGGGTCGTCGAAGCAGTCCCTTATCCATTAAGGTTCCTCGATGATACCAAAGCAGTATCTCTAAAAGCAGACGATTCTCTGGGTCGTCGAAGCAGTCCCTTATCCATTAAGGTTCCTCGATGATACCAAAGCAGTATCTCTGAAGGCAGACGATTCTCTGGGTCGTCGAAGCAGTCCCTTATCCATTAAGGTTCCTCGATGATACCAAAGCAGTATATCTGAAGGCAGACGATTCTCTGGGTCGTCGAAGCAGTCCCTTATCCATTAAGGTTCCTCGATGATACCAAAGCAGTATCTCTGAAGGCAGACGATTCTCTGGGTCGTCGAAGCAGTCCCTTATCCATTAAGGTCCCTCGATGATACCAAAGCAGTATCTCTGAAAGGCAGACGATTCTCTGGGTCGTCGAAGCAGTCCCTTATCCATTAAGGTTCCTCGATGATACCAAAGCAGTTTCTCTGAAAGGCAGACGATTCTCTGGGTCGTCGAAGCAGTCCCTTATCCATTAAGGTCGCTCGATGATACCAAATCAGTATCTCTAAAAGGCAGACGATTCTCTGGGTCATCGAAGTAGTCCCTTATCCATTAAGGTTCCTCGATGATACCAAAGAAGTATCTCTAAAAGGCAGACGATTCTCTGGGTCGTCGAAGTAGTCCCTTATCCATTAAGGTTCCTCGATGATACCAAAGCAGTATCTCTAAAAGGCAGACGATTCTCTGGGTCGTCGAAGCAGTCCCTTATCCATTAAGGTTCCTCGATGATACCAAAGCAGTATCTCTGAAAGGCAGACGATTCTCTGGGTCGTCGAAGCAGTCCCTAATCCATTAAGGGTCCTCGATGATACCAAAGCAGTATCTCTGAAAGCAGACGATTCTCTGGGTCGTCGAAGCAGTCCTTTATCCATTAAGGTTCCTCGATGATACCAAAGCAGTATCTCTGAAGGCAGATGATTCTCTAGGTCGTCAAAGAAGTCCCTTATCCATTAAGGTTCCTCGATGATACCAAAGCAGTATCTCTGTAGGCAGACGACTCTCTGGGTCGTCGAAGCAGACCCTTATCCATTAAGGTTCCTCGATGATACCAAAGCAGTATCTCTGAAAGGCAGACGATTCTATGGGTCGTCGAAGCAGTCCCTTATCCATTAAGGTTCCTCGATGATACCAAACCAGTATCTCTGAAAAGAAGACGATTCTCTGGGTCGTCGAAGCAGTCCCTTATCCATTAAGGTTCCTCGATGATACCAAAGCAGTATCTCTGAAAGCAGACGGTTCTCTGGGTCGTCGAAGCAGTCCCTTATCCATTAAGGTTCCTCGATGATACCAAAGCAGTATCTCTGAAGGTAGGTGATTCTCTGGGTCGTCGAAGTAGTCCCTTATCCATTAAGGTTCCTCGATGATACCAAAGCAGTATATCTGAAGGCAGACGATTCTCTGGGTCGTCGAAGCAGTCCCTTATCCATTAAGGTTCCTCGATGATACCAAAGCAGTATCTCTGAAGGCAGAAGATTCTCTGGGTCGTCGAAGCAGTCCCTTATCCATTAAGGTCCCTCGATGATACAAAAGCAGTATCTCTGAAAGGCAGACGATTCTCTGGGTCGTCGAAGCAGTCCCTTATCCATTAAGGTTCCTCGATTATACCAAAGTAGTTTCTCTGAAAGGAAGACGATTCTCTGGGTCGTCGAAGCAGTCCCTTATCCATTAAGGTTCCTCGATGATACCAAAGCAGTATCTCTAAAAGGCATATGATTCTCTGGGTCTTCGAAGCAGTCCCTTATCCATTAAGGTTCCTCGATGATACCAAAGCAGTATCTCTAAAAGGCAGATGATTCTCTGGGTCGTCGAAGCAGTCCCTTATGCATTAAGGTTCCTCGATGATACCAAAGCAGTATCTCTAAAAGGCAGACGATTCTCTGGGTCGTCGAAGCAGTCCCTTATCCATTAAGGTTCCTCGATGATACCAAAACAATATCTCTGAAAGGCAGATGATTCTCTGGGTCGTCGAAGCAGTCCCTTATCCATTAAGGTTCCTCGATGATACCAAAGCAGTATCTCTGAAAGCAGACGATTCTCTGGGTTGTCGAAGCAGTCCCTTATCCATTAAGGTTCCTCGATGATACCAAAGCAGTATCTCTGAAGGCAGACGATTCTCTGGGTCGTCGAAGCAGTCCCTTATCCATTAAGGTTCCTCGATGATACCAAAGCAGTATCTCTGAAGGCAGACGATTCTCTAGGTCATCGAAGCAGTCCCTTATCCATTAAGGTTCCTCGATGATACCAAAGCAGTATCTCTGAAAGGCAGACGATTCTCTGGGTCGTCGAAGCAGTCCCTTATCCATTAAGGTTCCTCGATGATACCAAAGCAGTATCTCCGAAAGGCAGACGATTCTCTGGGTCGTCGAAGCAGTCCCTTATCAATTAAGGTTCCTCGATGATACCAAAGCAGTATCTCTGAAAGGCAGATGATTCTCTGAGTCGTCGAAGCAGCCCCATTATCCATTAAGGTTCCTCGATGATACCAAAGCAGTATCTCTGAAAGGCAGGCGATTCTCTGGGTCGTCGGAGCAGTCCCTTATCCATTAAGGTTCTTCAACGATACCAAAGCAGTATCTTTGCGGTAAACTTGTTGAAGGATGGTCGAGCAAAATCCTTATCAGCGGAAATGTGTTGGCTTTGCAAGGGAAGACTCACAAGAAACTTTCTAGGATATCCTCTGTTTGGGGTGTAAGAATAACAATAGCTGCTGGAGATTGTCATTATTAATTGTCTGGTTGAAGAATGACTTGCTGGGGAATAGAATTCCTTGAGTATTAATCAACGTGGCTAACAAAGTTTATTTTATTGCCTTTCTGACTCTGACGCTTTTAACAGTCAGGCCACTGTTATTCTTCAGTGTGGGGGAAGGAAGATTTACTTAGGATTTCATGTTTTCTAGTTATCTTCCATTTTATCGTTTTTTGCATTTTTTTAATTTTACAATCAGTTTCTATTTCTGTACCTTTTTGGATTGTTTGTTACGAATTCAAACTCTGTTTCAATTTTAATGCATTCCAGTTCTCGTATTTAATTTAATTTTTGTCTTTGCAATTCTAGTTTTTATATTTATTGATTGATAGAGCATGAGCTACATTATTTCCGCTGTTATTATACCAATGCTATGCTATATCAGTATTTAATTTTTCCCTCGCTAAATCTATTTTATTTTATCCATCACTATTTATTGGAATTAATATTTACTGGTAGTGGGTGAATTATTGTACTCACAAGCATCCAAAGAAAAATTATTGCTTGGTCAAATTTTCAGAAAAAGCTAATGGTCAAAATAGTGTGGTCCAATAAGAACACATGCAAATAAAAAGAAAAAAAGGGAATCTCTACAACATAGCATGTGGCTTGCGCCACTCTTCCAGAGGAGAGTCAAGTGGCTCCCGCCATCTCCCTAAGTGGCTCCCTCCACCTAACCACACCATGCCCCACACTTTTTGTCCCACCCTTTGCATGCATGTGCTTGCGGGACATGTATCCCTCCATTAAATCTCCTTTGACCAAAATTATTCACATCCAACTACCAACATTTAACACCCTCCTTTATATAAACCATACACCAGTAACTACACTACTCACTCGCAAATTCACACTTCCTTTCATTTTAATTCACTGAGATACTTTTGTGAGTTTGCACTGCTATCAGAAAAATAGAACCAGCACAAGGGTCTGAAATAATTTTAGAGATCAAGACCAAGCAACTCTTTTCTGACTGCTTCTAGAACGAGAAATCGAGCCAAGGTATGCTGATACAACCTATTTAGAAACTTTAGGACTCACCGACAGTGTAGAATTTTTGCTAGAACGAGTAAATTTAAAACAATTTTTGTCTAATAGAGACCCTGTCTATGTCCCACTTACCTTAGAATTTCTCAGTTCAATTATTTTTGACCAGGAAGGAACAGTCCAGTTTAGAATATTTAATAAAGAATTTAAATTCACTTTTGATGAACTGGCTGCTTGACTTATTTTTCCAGTAGGAAACGATGTGCAGTGTAGTATCCCGAGTGGACCTCAATGGGTAAACAGTTACATGTGTCTTTGGAGAGGCCTAACAGGTACTCATACACGCAGTTGTGAAGGCAACAAAGCCACTCTCATTCAAAATCCGGCTTTTAGATATTTTTGCCAACTATTGGCTACTACAATTTTCGGCCGGTCTAATTCTAACAAAGTGAATGAGAAGGAGTTTTTCTATTTACTTAACGCCTTTGCAGACCGCCGAATAAATCATGTCCCATTCTTGTTTAATCATATGTGCTCGATAACCGCCTCGAACAAAGGCGTTATCACATTCGGCGGTTTAATAACAACTATAGCTCGAGCTCTTAAGCTCGAAGCTCATTTCACATCCTTAACACCGCTTCCTTCTCTTACCATCGATTTAAAAATGACTGAACGTATGAAATTAGTTAAGAAAAAAGAAGACGATAGATATGATTTAATGATTGACAATAAAGTTTTCCCAATTTTTATACTTCCTAACCCAAGTCGCACATATGTGCGGCGAGAGGAAAACTACTGTTATACTGATAACCCAGGCCCCGCGCACATTCCTGAGAATGTTGCTGTTGGCGGGGACGGAATTGACACATAAACACACACCACACCATCCTCCTCTGAATTTGTTGCAGGTACCTCATCAAGGCGTATGCTTAGAAGACGAGACGAAGAGTCGTCTGAAACTCTTGATAGTATATATGCTGAGATGATGAGACAGAGCGAATCAAATGCTCTCAGCGACCAAAGAATACAAAGCATCGCGACTCAGCAAGCTAAAATGATGGCTCAGCAGAACCAGATGTGCACTCAACAAGCGGAGATGATCCGGATTCTACAGCAAATGCAGCAAGGCCAGAACAACATGGCAGAGCTAATCCAAGGGATGACTGGTATGTCCGTTCAAGCGCATGATCAATATCCGGATCTGGGTACTTCAGACCAACAACCCAGAAATGTTAGACGACCATGAACTCGAGGAAGAGGCCGCCAATAGCCCGACGTTCCAGGTTTCTTTTTCCTTTTCTACCTTACGTTGTTGCATTGGGGACAATGCTCAATTTAAGTGTGAGGGAGGAAGTTTTATCGCTTTTAATTAACTGTTTTAGTTATTTACTGTTTTCCTAGGTAGATTTAAAAATTTTTTATGCTTATTTCTTTTAGTACTCATTATCAATAAAGAAAAATTCATGTATTGTCGAGTCTCTACACATAGTTTCTGCTATTATTTTGATTCTCCCAGCTTTCTTGAGCCATAACAAAATTTTCATTTTGGGTTTGACATGACATGACACTTTAAAGGTTCATTAGGCTAAGTTAGAAAGACTTAGGAAAGAGTTAATAATATCGGTACCGTCTTGACACCCTGAACCCCTTGATTATGCAAATGAATTTGAATACTTATTATGCCGAGACCAACCTCTTGATTAGTTTATACTAGCAGTCAGCACCATCCTAAGGCACAACCTAAGTAATAAGCCGATGCAAATATGTGTTTGATCTCAAAAAGCAAATTGAATGAATTTAATGCAGTGTGAGCTGATATCCTCCCAAAATAAGGCTGAATATGTGTCTGAGGACACGTATTGCCATGATATTTGTCAAAAGTGGGCGGCTTGAATTTTGGAGGAATTCTGACCCCTGGTACTAGACCCAGACTGGTAACATCAATGCCCATAGAATTCTTGCACTCCATAGCCCTTATCTTCTCAGCCAACTCATCATACCTTCTATCATTAGGATTACCCATATCAGCATCCAGCAGGGTAAACTGATCTTCCTGAACATCTTCCTGAACAACCCCAGCATTTCTGACATTTCCATTACCCAGATTACCAACAGGGGGAGGATTGCCAACAGGAGGAAGTGTGCCATGAGTCTGTGAATTGTTAACCTGATTACCTCCCGGCGTATTCTCTGGACGCTCGACCAGAAGTCTCAATCTCTCTTGAGTCTGTGCCATACCAGTCATGAGAGTCATGAACTGGTCCATGCGTGCCCTCATTTCATCCAAATCATTCTGCATTTGATCCATAATCCTTGCTTGATTTCTTCAAGTTGAGTATCGGTGAATGTGATTCTCAGCTATAATGCCTGAAACCAAATAAAGGTTAGAAATACCGGAGCAAGTACCTGTTATGCAAAAATGCTTATGATTATGATGATGCAGATGCAAATGCAAACAATCATATTTAAACATTTCCAGGGCCTATCCGCTTTGATTCCAGCCTTGAAATCGAGCAAGGGATTGGACACAACATCGGAAAATAAATCCGAATCCAGAAATATTGCAGAATCAATTAAAGGAAGACCCCTCTCAAACAACTGAGAGCTATTGAGACAAATACAACTGAACCAAATATTGTAATATCATAGCATAAGGAGTCATACAGATAGGTTTGATACAATCAAAAGTGATTCCATCAACAATCCTGATGGTAATCATAGAAAAATACAAACAACAGAATTATTACAAGTCAATTCCAAATAAACTGGCTTCAATCTCCTCAAGAAGGTTCACAGTGTCTAGATGAGTAGGTCTTTCTAGCAACCCCTTGATCAGTCTGTTTCTCTTCTCGACGTCCTGATTCAGCCTAGCAATCTGCTTTTCAACATCATTGCCTTCGTGCTTTGACTTCTTGATTCCCGCTTGCAGTTTGAGCTCTTCAATTTCTTTCCGTGCTACTTTCGACTTACCAAAGAAGTGCTTCTTATCTTCCTTCATTCTTTGAAGTTCTTCTTTTAACTCCCCATTCTCAATCTTGAGCTTTTCCCACATCTCCTTATATGTGGCAAGCTTGTCTTCAGTTTTGGTCAAGAGCTTTTTGGTTTCCCTGTAGGCTTTGCCGGATGATTCAGCAGTCATACTGATCTTTCTACAGTGCTGAGCTCTGTCATCAAGATCCTTCTCCTTTTTTCCAAACGCTCGGTCAAATCTTGGACCTTCCATTTCATCTCCAAGTTGTCATGTAAAGCGCCCTGAAGTCTACTACTCATACTAGCATTTTCCTCTCTCAAATCTTGCACCACTTTTCGCTGCTTATCGAATTCTTCAATTGGTACGGCGATTCTTTCCTCTATCACTTTGGGATACAAGGGAGGCGCCCAATCAAAAGGCAAGTAGTGCTCTTCAACCCTCTTCTTTATCCATTGCTCATATGGAGGAAAAATTTGATTGTTAGGCAAACCCCAAACGATATTTCCTCTCTTCTGTTTACTGAGCCATGCTTTGGAAGCTTTCTGCGCCACATCTAATCCGTCATCAGCCATGTGAAAATACAAAGACTCTTCCAACTCCTTTTCAACTGGAGGACTTCTTAGGGCATACCCAAACTGCCGGATAGCCATGGAAGGGTTATAGTTGATACCTCCTTTTCTCCCTATCAATGTCACATTAGGGTACTCACCACAACTGTGCAAAATGTCTTTACCCAGCACTCCGTGATTCACCCAAACAATGTCCTTAGCGTCTAGACCCATCAGACGTTGGCTATATTTCAGAGAATTCTTAGTATCCTTGAAAGCACCTGACTGGGGTAGACGATGGGCAAACCACTTTTAGAAAAGAGGTGCACAACAATGAACTGTCCCACCTCGTCTCTTCTCGTTCGTGTTGTACAAAGCATAATGGAGATCCCCTAATAAGGTCGGCTCCGGATTTTGAGATACAAATATTCTGATAGCATCCGTGTCAACAAAATCAGGCTCATTTGGGAACAAGACAATACCGTATACACAGAGAGCCAACACTGCGTTAAAGACATTCCACTTCTTCTCTTTTGCTGCCTCTTGAGCCTTGTTTGCCAAATATGATAGGTGATAACCACGAACCTTTCCCTTGCCAGAGATATCAGCTTCCAAAGTTGACTTGTTCAAATAAAGAGCACTAGCCACAGCTTGGAAATCAAGATCCGCCTTCGACCCACAGAAAGGAGCACCTTCTTTGATGGAAATTTCCAGAATGTTAGAATACTCTTCCAGAGTAGGAACCAAAACATAATCCGTCAGTACAAAGCACCTCAAGGAAGGATCCTAGAACTGCATCAGGGTGCGTAAGCCATCAGCTTCATATTCACTGACGTTATGAGCAAAGGATAGGATCCAACCGTACTTCTCTCCAAACATTCCTAACACTTTCGGACTGGCCATCTCTTGCAATTTACCAATATGACCCAGGATGAGCTTCGGGAACTTGTACACAATGGTGTTCTTCTTGCCCGTTTTGTTGTCCATCCCTATAACTGCCTGTTGACTGGAATCAAAATCCGATACTACCTGGAAAATGAAAAATATGAATGTTAGAGAAAAAAAGATGCAATGCAGGGCATGGGATCAAGGTCCCACGTGTCTGTGTTGGACTGAAATAGTTGAATAAATTCAAGGCTCAAATTCTCCAGAATTCCAGAACAACAGAGTAACCACACAGATAAACCATACTGATAAGAAATCCAGTGTACCAGGTATGTTGAAAGTCACGGTTACCTGTAAACCTGTAAATAACCCGTCCCCATCACATGTGGGCACTAGAAAGGTGAGGATCCTCAATATCACGGGCTCTCAGGTCGAGAAATGATGATACGTTCACCATTTCTGGTTTGGCATCATCATCAATCGAGGAGGCCTCAACTGATTCCCCTCGAAAAAGGATGTCCTATAGCAAGTTCCCAGCATTGGGTCCTCGGATCGAGAATGTGCAATGGGTTTGCCACAAAGTGTGGTCTACCACTGTCACAACTCGGGAGGAGTGCCGCAACTGAGTCCTTGGGAATGGTCATCAGAGTCGACAGTTCCTCTAGAGAATATCTACTGGCCTGTATAGAGCATACAGTAGCAGATAGCTCCAGATAGAACCTCGTCTGATTATAGGTCTCGTGAACACCCACACGTGGCAAAACACCACGGGAGCGACACATCCACCCACACTAATACCTATGTGTATGCTCAAGCTTGGGTAGTGGGCTTATCTCTCAGAATACCCTGCCCGCCAAACAGAAAACAACAACACAATCCAGCATAATAATGATATGTAAATGCAGTAAATGCGATAAATACAGTAAAGTACAGTAAAATGGTAATACAGTAAATAGCAATACAGTACAACAGTAAATACAGCAAAACACAACACCACGGTAAACACCCAATGAAAGAAAAAACAGACAAGCGCTAGGATTGACTCGTTAAGGAAATCAGAGATTCTGGGTTCGGTCCCCAGCAGAGTCGCCAACTGTCGCTCCCGGGATTTTCATCCAGGTACAAACGCGAAAGTGGTACCGAAACATAGTCGCCAGCAATGTGTATTTATCCCAGGAGAGGGAAAGGAAACACCGCATAAACCTGGGGAAAAGGAAAGAGCATGGTCTTGCGACCAAGAGAACTGGGTTCGGGAGTCGGTTACGCGAAGGGAAGGTATTAGCACCCCCTCGCATCCATCGTACCCGATGGGATCCACGCTTGCTTGTCTCGATCAAAGGGTGTAGAAAACTGGCGCCTCGCTGCTACTGGAAAGGAAAAGGAACAGGAAAAAGGAAAAAAAGAAAGGAGAGAGAGAACAAGAAACAAATGTAGGGAAAATAAAAGAAGTGCTCGAATGGGCCCTACCCCACTGCCTACGTATCTCATCAGGAACATGAGAATCAGAGCGATGTAGTTCCCCTCACTAGGGATGGATTGTTTGTGTTTTTTAGGGAACGACTAATGTTCTAGCTCAGGTGTTGCAGCTCGCTGTATGGAGACTTAGGCATTACCGTCTTGCAAGAGAACGAGGAGAAGCACGTTCATACGCTGAGAATGAGTGAGATGAGAAAAGAATTCCCGAAGGAAAGACGTTATTGTTTGTTTGGAGTTTTTTAGAAAGAAGTGTTTTTGCATTTGTTTGTAACTTGCATTGCACCCAAGTCTAAAACATAGGAACGAATACGTCGCGTATCGTCCCCAACAGGACGTACACTAAGTACCCTAGAATAATGAAGGGAAACCCCCCCCCCCCCCCCCCCATTATTCATTTCCCACATTTAAGGCTCATGCGCAATACACGTTTAACCTTTATTAAGTGTTTTTTACTTTTGTTTTGAGATGAGAAGAAAAGAGACTCAAAGGAGGATCAAAGGTGAAAATCTAATGAGGGAGAATAAGACTCAATCTTAATGTTATCATACATGGTGATCCTATGGTTAATGGGGTTTAAGAAATTTAATCCTAAAAGAAAGGAGAAGAACAAAGAAAGCAACTTACTTCCAAGATGGAAGTTAAGTTATTTCTAAGAGGGATGAAAGAAGATTATGAAAGCAAAGCATCATTAAATGCTTAAACAACACAAATTGAATGATTAAAAGATGAAGGAAGAAATTAGAATGTGGATGCACATCCACACTCAAGTGCCTTACCATTCGCCCCTGAAATGGTTAGTGCAATCATTTACAAATGAATAAACCAATTAAGATGAACAAGTAAGGCTTAAACAAGTCAAGAACCAAAGTAAAAGCATCTTAAAGGTTAAGGAAAGCATAAGATCAGAATGCACATCATAAGAATGTTCTCTAATGCAATGAGATTAAACACAAATCAAATGCACACAAACAATGCCTTAAACCACAAAGAAATGCATTATGAAAGAAGTAGATGAAAAATGAGTGGATATGCAAAGTGATCATGCATTAATGCTTCATGAAAGGTTAAAGTCGGAACCATATGTCACTTATCAATGTCTTAACATGCACATGAATCATCATACCAAACATGGATAAAAGAATACAAGTAGAAGGACTAAGATGAAGTAGAAGTAAGAAGAAGTGAAGCATGTTGCAATATATGCACAAAATGACATATTATAGATGCATAACATGTAAAATGATTGATGAATGCACATGGGCAGTAGCATATCATTGGTGAAATACAAATGAAACATGTAAGATGGCATACCAAATGCAAACACAATTCATGTTAATCACAAGAGTAGGTAAGATGTGAAAACATGTCAAAAAGGTGAGTCAAAATGCATAAACACAAACCAAATGCAAGTATAAACCATCATGACCTATAATTGAATTAAGAAAGAACTATAGTCTTCTAAATGAAACCCCTAATATCACACCAAGCAAACAAAAAAGGGTGGCACAAGTGCCTCATCAATATTAAGCTAGAGGGAAGTATAAGAATATACACAAAGATAGCTTCAAATGTAAAGCTCTAAGCAAACATCAAAATTACATATTAAAATCATGAAAATTGGCTCTAAACAACCTAAATCAGAAGCAAATCAAGAATCAAAAGTTCATGGCAAAAATCAAAATGAACCCTACTCAAACAAATCAACAAAATCATATTGAAACCCCTCACAAGAAGGTGCAAAGATGAACATCAAAAGGTATGATATAATGAATTTAAAAATCAAACAAAAATTGTTTTAGGCACTTTAAGATGTTATCTAATCAATACAAAAAGAATGAATCAAAAATATGATGTGAGATGAGAGAAGGAAATCATGCAAGTGCAAGTGTCAATGAATAAGAGCATTCAAAAAGAAATTGAAAAGAAAATGTGAAATAATATGTAAAATTTCACAAAGTCAGAATTAAAAAATATAGAAAATTATTTAAATGTGTCAAAGTTCCACATGAATTATTTTGTGATTTTTATAGATGATTTGGTATTTTTAAAATATGAAAATCAAACATATATGGAAAAGAAAATAAAAAATGAAAAGAAATGGGAAGGGGGTGCAGCGTGAGTAATTCTCATGTTCAAAAATAAATTGGGCTCAGACAGTGGGGGTGCGTATATCAATTATGACCCAGTCCAACATGCGTGTGATTGTGTGTGATGAGTGTACATGCAGTTAATGTACGCAATCAATCATGACCATTTGATTAAATCGTGATGAAAAGTAGTACAATCTAACGTATATCCAAGCAAGCCCACCCTAATTAATGCGCACACACACGCATGCCATTATCTGAAACAACCAAAGAAAAAGCACGTGCTAGACCACCATTTCATTAATGCGTTGGCAAAACATGGAGCATTGGATCAAAGTCAACATAAGATCATCAAATAATCATGCACATCCAACGAATCAGAACTACAGTCTACCATAAGCAACGTGTACACACACATACGTAATCATTCTGAATTCAAAATAGTGCACGTGAGAGGGATGTTGGATTTTAATGCGCTGGCACGTTGTGGATCATTGGATGCGACGATCAGACGGCTGGGATTCAGTCTGAGGGATGAACTAGGGTTTTGGCCTGAGGAAGATTCAGGTGGCCGGAGAAGACCTCCGGTCGTCTTCTCCGGTGAGCAACCACCTCACACAGTCATCAATTTTCACATAAATGCACAATATGCACATAGAAATGAAGCTGAAGTTGAGTAGATCATGAATATGCTATTACTTTCCAAAGATCATGCACATATACAACAAACCGAACCAATACATTTTGCCCTAATTTTTCACCTATGCTCCTAATGAGCCTATCAACTAGCCAGGACTCACACATAGCTTCTAATAAGCTCTAAACACCATGAAACAAGTTTAAATCACATGAATACGAAGCATTAAGGTTGAGTAAATTAAAACCTGAAACGGTGAAGAAACTTGAAGTGTTGAGAAAACCAGAGATATCTTGAGTTCTTGGACTTGTTGTGCAAAATAAATGCAGCTGAGTCTTGATATATTGAAACAGAGAGAGATTCGAAAACTTGATGAAGTTACACTTGGAAACTTGGTGCTGATTACGTTTGTTCTTGCTCAGAAGTCACACTGAAGATGATGATTGAAGAATATGAGTGAAGGAGGTGTTGATTTCGTGAGAGATAAAAAAGAATAGAGAGAATTTGAGAGTGTTTGTGAAAATGTGTGAGCAAAAATGAAGTTGAAATTCAAATTGAGAGTGAAATTTTGATTTATATGTGTGGTGTAGTAGCTTAACCCGTGGTCAAATGTGTGAGTTTAGTGAGTTAATGTGAGGTTAACTGAGTGGCCTCTAACTAACTGAGTCAAGTTAGTTAGGGCGAGTGAGGAGAGGTTGTGCTATGGTGTAGGTGCATTCATGATGTTATGGTGAGGTGGAAGCAAAGAGAGGTGGTGATGATGTTATCCTGATGTGACAGAAACTTGCATAGCAAGCTTCATTTTCCTCTTTCATGTATGATAACAGCATGGCAAGGAGTGTGTAAGGATTATGGTTTGGCTAATTGAAGCAAAGAGAAATGTGGAGAAGTATGCGTGTGAATGCTTGAATTAACAACAACAACAATGTTTATTTTTTCTGATTTTGTAGGTTCAATGGAAATGTGCAAGTTTGAGAAGGAATTTCTCTCTTGTTAGTGAATGAAAATAGCTCCTTTTGATGTCAATGGAAAGAGGATTCATGGGAGAATAGATTTGGTGTGAGAATTGGATTGAAATGAAGCCTTTAACACCTTTGAAAATGGACATGAACTCAATGGATCCAAAACTGATTTGAAGGCATGGCAAACTTGGCATGGCAAGGCAACATGGCCTATGAATTTTCAGCATGATCATACCAACTTTGAACCCTTATAACTCCATCATAACCTGCTCAAATGAAAATTTGTCCAACATCAAAGTTGAAGAGGACATTGAGATTAACAACTTTGATGATCAACAATTTTTCATTTGGAGCTTCCATAATTGAGAAAAGTGGCTTGACATTTGGCACACCATGTGTTTGACAAAATGATGGCCGGTGGGCCTAGTCTTGCCTTGCCATGACTTGGTTTTGGACCTAGTTTTATCAAACTTTGATCAACCATAACTCTCTCAATATTGATCCAATGAAGATGTTCTTTATATGGATTTGAAGCTTAGAACATGAACTTTAATTGGCTCAACTTAGGCCTGAAGTTTGGAGCTTTTATCTTGGAGAAAGAGAGCCTCAAAGCGTGGTGCAAAATGGTCCAAACTTGCTATTTTTGGAAACCCTAAAGTTTCTATTTTTGGCAGTTTTGTGATTTCTTGATTTTTCATAATTCCTCCATCATTTCTTGATCAAATCTTGTCCAATGAACCTATATAACATTAATTTCATGAATTTGACCTTAAAAAGTCAGGAGTTGACTTTTTCACTGCACATTTAACTTTTTCCCCAATTTCTTGATTATCAAGCAACTGATCAATTGAGACCCTTCTGAAACCAATTGATGAGCAATTTTCCATCCATATATACTTAAGGACATTAGGAATACCATGAGATCAATTTTTGTCCAAAAAATCAGAAATAAACTGATTTTAGGTCAAAGCCTAATTTTGGCACCCTCTGGTTAGGAGGAAATAACACATCCTCCAAATCTAAATTCCTCTGAATATGATGTATATCCCATCTAACAAAGATGAGATATGCCATTTAGAGGTGATAAAAACTCAAAGAGCTTGCCCATTTGAGGGTCAGATCCCAATTTTTGACTGCCTTGTGTAGGAGATGATGCACTGCCCAATCTTCTTGATGAATTCCCATCTTTCAATGACTTGTAGGATCAAATGGGAGGGTATATGACATAAGAGACCCTTGAGGCTTGTTTGAAGACCCTTGGTTCTTGTTCCCTTGCTTTGGATGATCAACACCTTTGAGAATCATTGATCCCATGCCCTTATGCAAGATGCAATGCAATGCTTTATGTTTTATTTTTCTATGCTTGAATGCAATACAATGAAATGAAAGCACATGCTAAATGATATGAAAAGTGAGAGGGAAAATTTTAGGGTATGACACAATGTCCAAATGGTATTTATATTGTTGGACGAAGGCAGTGCCAAGATCTCTGAAAGTGCTAATCGTAGTGTGGTTTAAACCCATGTACCATTTTAGTGCGACACCGGTTAAACTATCCTGAAAGTAGTGAATCAGCAGATCCTGGTTCTCTGTCTGAGCTGACATTCGCCGAGCGTACATCACCAAATGGCTTGGAGGGCAAGAGTTACCCTTGTATTTTTCAAAATCGGGTACTTGGAACTTGTGCAGGACTTTCACATTGGGGACCAAGCAAAGGTCTGCAACGTCCTTTCCAAATAAATCCTGACCGCGAAGGGCTTGCAGCTCCTTCTGCATCTCCAGGAATTATTCCTGGAACTCATTCATTCTGTTGAACTTACTTTCATTTCCACCAGAAGGTATCTGTGGAATCTGTCCTTCCGGGACAGTGTGCACCACAGGGGGTGGTACTGTTACTACGGCAGTGAATCTTGGCGCTTCCCAAAGTTTGTAACCTTCAGGAGTCCTCATTATGCCTCTGGCATCCTTGCTTTCCCGAAGTTTGTAACCTTCAGGCCCATCGGCTTCTGCTATGATTCCCTGATCTTCAGTGATCAACGGAACATATCCTTCTGAGATATAGTTAACAGGCATACCCCAGGGACGATCTTTCGGCATTTGATACCTAGGATCATACTTCTCCACTATGGGCATTGAGGTGATCTCTGAGATCACAGTTCTTTGTAGCTGAGCTTCTGCCATGGCTTGCATGTCATTACGAAGTTTTCTCATATCCTCTCTTAGAGCATCAATCTCTTCTTTCAACTCTCTGTTCTCTTTCTCGAGATCATCCATCTTTTTCTGAAGATTGGCCCGAGTATTGTACGAATGAGATAGTTTGACTCTAGAACCGAGACACAAACGTGAGATTCGTAGGTAAGAAGAATACGTGACGTGAGAATGATGAATGCAATGATTACATTAATTGTTTTTTTTTGGTTTAATCAAAATAAACTTCGACAATTAGATTGCAAATATCGAACAGTGGTGACACCCCCGTTTTATTGAATTCAAAGGATTACGAAAATGGAAATACAGTAAATTACAAGGTGTGGAAACAGAAACCCAAGCTAATGGGTCCCGAGTCCTCTCTGAGGAGAAATCAGGTGCTGATTCTGGTACTTTCCTTTTCTTGGACCGGGGCTCTTGGGACGTTGTTGGGTTGTCATTCCTTTGCCAAGTAAAAGGAGCGAACAAATTCCTTGGGTCATCTTGATTTTCTACAGCATGTTGCTCCAAAATCTCAATTAGAGCATCCTTATCTTTCAGCAGTTGCTGTATTTTGGTACACTCCACATTGAGAATGCGGTACTTGTTCTTACAAGACCTTCTCTCCTGTTGAACTTTGTTGAGAGTAACCTGAAGCTTTTCTGTTTCAGTCATGAAGTACATGACAGATTCCCTCGGTGGAAGAACTCCGTGACGAGGATAAGGCATCTTTAGCTTGAGAGCTCTAGTTTGTACCTAGTGGAGATAAGGCTCCATCGAGACACAATCTGGTCTTCCTAGAGACTCCCGTCCTTTCTTATGAACATGTTTCCAAGCGTGCACTATTTCCATCTTTAGTGCCCTGTCATTTTCTCCTTCCTCGAAGAAAAGACTTCTAGATGAGCATCACGCGGGACATGCCTCATCGGGTATCCAAATTAACGACGAACTAAAACTGGATGGTAATTGATTCCTCCCTTAGTTCCTATAAGGGGTACGTTGGGGAAATTTCCACAACAGTCAATGATCCTGATCCCGTCATAGATTCGATTGTACCAATCAATGTCAGAGTTGGTAAGAGACATGATTCTCTGCGACCAACGTAAAGTATTCTTCTGATCCCAAAATGCAGCAGACTTAGGCAAATGGGAAATAAACCATTTATATAGAAGGGGTACATAACACGTGATCATTCCTCTGATGTATAAATTCCTTAAGTGTACAGAATGATACACATCTGCGAGTAAGGTCGGTATAGATTTCCAATCAGGAAAATCTTAAGGGCATTGATATCGACGAAGTTATCAATGTTGGGAAACAAAAATAACCCGTAGGTGAGCAAAACAAAGATGCTCTCGAAAGCAGTCATGTTCCCTATACTAGCAAAGTACAGATCCTTCTTTACCAGAAACTTGGCTGGTAAACCTGGGATTCCTCCCTTGGTGGTCAGGTGAGTCCTGACTTCTGATTCGTCCAAATAAATTGCTTTTGCAATGGCTTGATCCTTTGGAATTTCTTCCAGTCCAGAAAAGGGGGCTTCATCAGTAATGGGTAGATTAATCAGATGAGAATACTCCTCCAGCATTGGTGCGAGCTGGTAATCCAGGAATGTGAAATAGTGATAGACCGGATCGTAAAACTGAACGAGTGCCTCCAGGATTCCATCAATTATATGGACCCTTAACAGAGGTAGAAAACCTCTATACTTGGCTCTGAAAGCGTCAGGGTTAGTGATCATCCTTGCTAATCCTCTCAAATCCTCTAGTTTTGGAACCTTGAAGGTATACTTGTGAGTTTTCCGTCTACCAAAATCCATGAGTGCAATCCTTTCTCTCTGACATTTGCAATCATTGTTTTAGTTTAATTTGAAAAAGAGAGACTAGAAGAGAAAATTTTCTTTGTTTAATGTTTTGTTTTAAATGAATGTATGAATGCAGCACACAAAAACATAGAAAAAACATGGGGTCAAAGGGTCGGTGTCATGAAGTCAAGGCTCTACCCGTCCCAAAGGTTTATACTAGTGATTTTTGTACCTGTCTCTCAAAATCATTGATTCTTGTCGAGATAACATCAGCGGACCGGGAACCGTGCTAGGTGATGTATTTCGAAGAATCTCAGAAGAGGGTAGTATCGCGTGACAACTATTTTCAATAGCTTCCGCACTACTGAAAGAGGTTTTTCCTAGGTGTATACTCAATCTTTCCACATGCGGCATCACACGCATTCCCATTAGCAGAAAAATAAACACAGATATCAATTAGGAAAAGCAGTATATATATTTGTCCTAATGTCCTAGACTTTTTAAGAGCTATGAATCCTATGATCCTAACAGAAAATGGCTCCCCGGCGGAGGCGCCATTCTGTGGTACCTTCCCAACTTAAAGGTTTTTTGACCTAAGATCCTAGTGAGGGTCGATCCTAGCAATAATGACATCCCCCGATGGAACAGTCATTCGGTGATACCTTGTGAATCCGAGGACTCGTCCTAAGAGAAGGTTTCAACCAGAGAGGTACGAGAGACAAAATTCCTTTGTTTGGCCCCGCGATGGGCGCCATTTTTCCTGTGGAAAATGGGGACGACAAGATCTTACCAAGTCGCTCCCACTGTGGTCGCCATTTTTCTGTACCGTGGTTTTTGTGGTTTCGAATCACTATCGCTTTGGTACTACAGTTCAATTCATTTTTATCCTATTGAAGCTGATGAAGGAAGGGAAATAGATGTCTCCAATTAAACCTGCTTGCAAACTGAGGTTAAACAGTCAAAACTGTTGGTTTACAAATGCGACTTTAGTTCGTGGGCCTCTCTCTGCTTATTTTGTTTAGAACAAAATACCGAGATTGTTCATGGGGAATTTGTTGGGATACTGTGCTAGATTGGCTGGAGGTAGGGGACTTTGGGGTTTTTCGATTAGAGTGCTCGCTAAGATACTTTGTAAATCTTATGCCTACGTATTCTCAGGATAGGGAAATCAGAGCGATCGTAGTTCCTCCTATTCTATGGGAGGAAATGGTGTTTTGGTGTCTTGTTCAAAGCCCAAGCCATGAAGCTAAAGGTGGTTTGTATCTTGTTCAAAGCCCAAGATGTGAAGCTGAAGGGTTTATTTGTATCTTGTTCGAAGCCCAAGATATGAAGCTAAAAGGGTGTTGACTTTAGAGATAATTTGTCATCTCTAAAGGGGTCTGTTTGTCACAATTATTGGGTGAGTGATTATAAAGGAGAATTACTTTAACTGGGATATGCGAATCCAACAATGCCATAATTTCCTTTATAGGGGATTTTCAACCTGAAGGAGAAGACTTTAACTCAGTTTAGAGCAATGCCATCTTTCCTTAGGAATTTCTCATGCTAAAAGAGGGACAGTGGCGTGGATGTAAATAATCCAGAGGCTTGCCGCTTACATCAATTAGACGAGGTAAAAGGAGTTGTTGATGTTTGTATGTTGTGACCAAAGCATGATTTGATGCTAAAAGTTTGACTGAATCAAACGGGGATTTCCTTATACAAAGCCTAAGAGGAGGCTATAGGCCCAACAAGAGGGTGTTTTTATGTGTCTCGTACGAAGCCAGAGAGAGAGGCTAAAAGGGGTTGACTCAACAAGAGAGTGCTAACAAGTGACTGACTTATCAAGAGAGTGCTTTTATATGTGTCTTGTACAAAGCCCAAGATGGAGGCTAAAGGTGTTTGACTCAATAAGAGAGTCTTTGTACCTCGTATGAAGCCCGAGATGGAGGCTGAAAATGTTTGACTCAGCAAGAGAGTCTTTTATACTCAACAAGAGAGTGATTTTGTATCTCGTACGAAGCCCAAGATGGAGGCTATAAGAGGATTGACTCAACAAGAGAGTCTTTTATACTCAACAAGAGAGTGATTTTGTATCTCATACGAAGCCCGAAATGGAGGCTAAAAAGGTTAGCCCCGCTGGGGAGAATCATTGTACAAAGCCCAAGAGAAGGCTAGGGTTACTGTTTCAGTTGAGTGACAGGTCCAGTATGTTGGTAAAAAGAGAAAATCAGTTCTTATATGGGTAATGTTGTACTCATGGATTTGATCTGAGGACCGGGATTATTTCCTGTTCTTTAAGGAAACGGGGAATCCAAAGGGTATTGAGACTGCCCAAGTCTACGGGTCTTTTTTCCTATTTTTGAAAGGAACTTGAGAATGTCTTCGAGACTCAAAGAGGTTAGACTGTCCAAGTCTAAAGTTTTATCTTTCGTACTATCCTTAAGAGAGATCAATCGACAGTATGCTCGCCGTAGGAAGATCTAGACTATTTGAAAGACTGTTCTATTAAGATGACTAATTTCTGTTCCTATACCTATAAGAGGTCGTCGGGACAATTTGTACGAAGCCCAAGAGAAGGCGAGAAAAACTTTTAAGAAGCCGACGAGACAATTTGTACGAAGCCCAAGAGGAGGCTATCTTCCCGGAGGAAGAATCATTATACAAAGCCTAAGAGGAGGCTGTGAAAACTTCTAAGAAGTCGACGGGTCCTTGTACAACGCCCAAGAGGAGGCGGGGATGCTTTTAGGAAGCCTGTGGGTCCTTGCACTAAGCCCAAGAGGAGGATGATGAACAGTTCCAGAAGGGGTTTCACTTGGAACATTGGCCTTCTGTATATGAACTATTCAAGGGGGAGATTTCTTAGATCTAGTTATCTAAAATTGTTGTAAAAGAAAATTCTCATGGTTTTAGGTTATGTTGAAATATCCGGGAGAACGTCGGATGTAAGGAGACGAGGTTTTGTCTAGTTCTAGACGTAGTTGTCGGGGAAACTCTAAATATCTATACTAGTATTACACAGTCGATATGAGTTTATGAAAGAAGACTTACAGTGAAACAGCCCCACAGTACAGTTATATACATATGAAAGCGGTAAATGAAAGCGGGTAAACACTTACTCGGTTGTAGAGCTTCCATGCTATTTGGTTAGTTGTTCAACAAAGAAAGCTTTTATAACAATATTATATTCAAAATCAAAGGAGAAAGTGCTTTGAAAAGATTGTTGGGGCTTACAGCTCAAGGAGAGGCCCAAGGTTTTATCAGTGATCGCACTGTCGTTTTGTACAGGGACTTATACAAGTGAATGAGGCCCAAGAAAGGTTTTCTGTACAAGGCGATGGGTCTTACACTCTCTCAAGAGGCCCAAAAATGATTGAAAGTGAGCAAAGATGGGTCTTATAGCTCAAGGAGAAGCCCAATGGTTAATTTTGAAAAGGGCGATGATCGCGCCGAGGTTTTGAAAACACCGTAGGTCTTATACAACGACTGAGGCCCAAAAGTTTTTGCTTTCAAAAGGGGATTGGGTATTACACTCTATTAGAGGCCCAAAATGATTTTGAATGGGTCTTATAGCTCGAGGAGAGGTCCAGATGGTTTGTTTTAAACGGGCGATGATCGCGCCGAACTTTTTGAAATACAACGGGACTTATACAACATCTGAGGCCCAAAATAGGTTTGTATTTACAAAGGATTGGGTCTTCCACTCTATTAGAGGCCCAAAAATGATTTTAAAAGGTTTGATGAGGGTTGAATTAATCAAAACCCTAATTTGTTTCAAAAATGTATTTTAATTGAATAAAAAATTCAATTAAAATGATCAAAATTGTTTAACATGTGGAAAACAAATTGTGATCTTGGATTAATGTTTCAAAAATCATGTTTTGTCCACTTGCATCTGGTGATCGTGTTTTGGGTTAGAGGTATTACAGCTAGGTTCCAATGATCTGGATAGCTTCCCTAGGTGCCATGGAGTGTGTCTGGATGCTTGGAATAGATTGAAATGATCTGGAACTTGAGATGGCACCCAACTGCAAATCTGTCAAAGGCTTGAGCAATTGGCTAGTGATTTTGTGATTTTGGTGTTCCAGATGTTATGTGAGTGTTTGGATCACTTCTATATGATGTTTATGAGGTGTGTGTGTGTGATTGGTTTGATTGGAATTGCTCTCAAACTCAAAACCCGATAGTGACTTGCCTTGGAAGGTAAAATTGGATTGAAGAAGGAGATTTTGAGGAAAGCATATGTTTGATGGCTTTGGTGTACTCAAACTGATCACAAATGAGCTCTATTTATAGTAGAGCAAGTTTGTTTTGCAAGGAATGGTGAATGGCAACTGCTGCATAGGTTTGGCCAATGTTGAGCAATGAGAATCTAAGTCTCCTCTAGCCATTGACTAGAGGTTAGGGCACAGGCTACTGGTTCCCTTGGTCTTGGATAAGTCTTGACTGAATTCAGTTGGCAATGGCTCAGTCCATGCCACCTTGGTGTATGCATTGAATGCTCTAATCCAAAATTGGAGTCTTGTCCCTCTTTTAGGCAATTCTAGGTTTGGCATGCTATTTTTGGTTCCAAAGACTTGGGAGGCTTGGGATCAGAGTTGGTTCCTCCTTGGTCCCCCCTTGAGGTGTTCAGATGGATAGAGTTGCTTGGAATTGCACAAATTTGGCAAATCGAGCAAAACTCCAAAATCTGCCTTGCCTTGACAGTTTTCAGCAAGGCATGTTGCCATTGTCATATCTCATGGCTCAAGTGGAATTTGATGGAGTTCTTGGCCATTTTGGAAAGCCCTTATATGATACAACTACTGTTTGATCATAGTTGGTTTTGATACTTTTTGGATCCAAGTGAAAAATGCCCCTACATTTGGAAAAAAGTGAAGGCAGATTCTGACTTAGTGAAAATTTCACTAAGTGTTGGAAAAAAGTGACATTTTCACTTTTCTTGATTTTGATCATTCCATAACTTGAAATCCACGGGGAATTGGAATGAGTGGTAGTTGAAGCTTTTGTAGAGGGTAATGAGAGCTACAAATCCAGCTTTGGATGGGAAAAAATGACCTTGTGGTTTAGGAGTTATGATCCTCCAAAGTTGGTACCCTAGCCACTTTATTCCATAACTTAGAAAAATTTCTAAGTTTTTATGGTTACCCCTTTTACAAGTTATCCCACTTTTTTTTATTTTTCTTGATGAATGATGATTCCTATCATACATTAACATCATTTTAGGGGTCAAAGAACCATTTTTGTGAAAAATCTCAAAAAGTCAAAGTTGACTTTTGTGCACAGTTGACTTTTTGTCAGATGAATTCCAAACTGTGCGATCCTCTATGAAATTAAGTCCTTGGCCTAAATCAAACTTGATGGATTGATTCCATAGGTGTTATAGGGTGTATTGGATCATGTCCTAGGGTTTGGGAGCATGTCCTGGTCAAAAGTCAAAGATACAGTTGACTTTTTCCGCGAAACCCTGACTGTGGTTCTGATGAAATTGAAACTTGTTGCTCAAGCTTCTTGGATAAATCCATTGTTGAAAATGGATCAATGTGATGTATTTGAGACCCTCAAATACCCTCTTGAGGTCTTGGCTCATGTTTTGTCCCAAAAGTCAACTTAGGGGTGAATTAGGTCAAGAAGCCCTAATTCCTGATTTTGTAGTGAATGCATCCCCTGAGGCTAAATTGACTTGATGATGGGGTCCTTGAGGTTCCATGGGGTATATTAGGTTATGCTTTGAAGAATTGGCTCATGCTCAGAGGAAAATTTCCATCTGGAGGCCCTGGTCGACCAAAACCCTAATTTGGTGACACTGTCGATCGTGAGGCTTGATCCACCTAGAAGGGAGCAGCCTTGTGCTTGATTCTTGAAGTGGGAGTCCTCTTGATCCTTTTTGAGAGGTTTAGACAAGTTTAAGATCATGTCATTCCTTGATTGATCCTTTGTCTAAGAACTCTGAGAGGGCCTGAAACCCTAAATTTGATTGTAGCAAATGCTTACCCACCTTTGGGGAGACTGATGAGGTATGATGGTTCATCCATATTGTGATGATGATTTGCACAATGATGGGAAATATTGGTGGTAAAAGTTTGGGGTATGACAATGTGGTCAAGAAAGCTTTCTCAAGCAGCGCCTTGAGACTCGCAACTATGGACGGAGAGGAATTTGCCTACCCCACAAATGTTGACGTAGTCAAAAAATACTTCGCCTAAATAAAAAAAAACGTCTCGGTGGATTGAAAACCCGAAAGGGAGGTCCAGGAAAAAATTAGAGACATAATCAAAAATCATCCCAATGGATTGGAAACCTCAAAATACAATCCAGGTAAAAGTTAGGGATTCAAGGCAAGTAACTATGTCCAACAAAGGGGCAAACCCCCCAGCAGCAGTCGTGCCACCCATCAGGAAAACTCCAGTCAAGGTCATCTTCGATGAAAGCTCAGGATACCCAGAATTCAAAGTTGGTAAAAGGATAGCGGTCATTATGTTTCAATGTAGCCCTTTTCCCTTAAATTACCATTTTCTAACTTTGTAAATACTCTATGGAATCATGCGCTTGGCTGATTTCCATCCTATCAATAAAATTTGAGCCCTAGTGCTTTTGTTTCCAATTCTTCTTTGTTTTAGCTTTACAGAATAATGTTTTTAACATGATCAACGATTCTTGAAATAAAACAAAAATGAATTTACTTGTCAAAATTTTTCTGCTTTTAAAATAAAGATGGCAATTCTTTTGACTGTTGAACATCAAAAGAACATCGATCACTTCACCAAAGGTGATTAAGCTTCAAAGTGCAGAATCAAATTACTCCTTCTGAACCAGTACGCCTGAATGAAGGATCAACTGTGTCAGAGACCATATTTCATCTAACGTCCCCGGCAGAGTTCTTACCTCCTAAGTCCGACCAACATTGCATTGTTCCCCATAGGGACTACCTATCATAAGCAAGGCAGAATTGCTATCTTGGACTGAATGGTACTTCTTTGTCCCTAGCAGTGGCCGAGTATCCAATTGTGCTCATCCGTTAGTCTGTATGTCATGTCAGTTTTGTCAGCATAAACATACATACATCATGCATTATTGATTTACATTCATATTCATATTGCATCACTATCACTCTACTCGATCTTATCCCCTAGTGATAAAAATACTCTTGTCAATTGAGTTGTCAGTTCTTTCCTCGTCAGGAAGTGAATCATCTAAGCAATCTCTCTCCAGTTTACCTCTAGATTAGAGACGGTGCTCGACCACTTTGATAACTTGAACCTCTGAAAAACAAGAAGGCATTCGACAAATGTCACTCTTCGCAATTAAGGATGATATCTTCGTTTTCCCGGATTGAGGAAAATCTCTAGAGAAAGCCTCACAACCAAAGACTCTCAGCAACACATTGGTTTTTCTCCCAAGAAAGTCGATGTTAATAAGGTCATCAGTACCTCCAAATTGGAATGCATCATATGGAATTTCTCCGAGAAGATCTCAAAGAAAAGTATGATGTAGTATCCCCAAGCAGGAAGCAGTCTCTCAAGAGACTCGTTTTCCCCAGTAGAGCCGACAAATGGCGTCTCCAATAGAGAAGTTTGTACACCTCTACAGCTCAGACAAATAGGTTCCCCAGCAAGTCTGACATCAAAACTTTTTCCCATCAAATGGCATCTCCCCAGGAAAATTCGGTGAGAAGTTTGAGGAAAACCGCTACAAATAGCATCCCTTGTCAAAAAATTTATTGACAAAAGAAACAAAGACCAGTTCCACGGATGAAGATCCGGATCAAGGGGAAGTTTATTTCAGAAACTTAGAGCAGTTCTGTGGCTAAAAACAAGGATCGAGGGGAAGTTTATCTCAGAAACTGAGACTAGTTCCGTGACTAATGGCCAGGATCGATGGGAAGTTTATGGACAAAAGAAACTAAGATCAGTTCCTTGGCTGAAGACCAGGATCAAGGGGAAGTTTTTACCTTTTCTAAGTATCATTGCTTAGAAAAATAAGATGGATGAGTAAACTACCGTTCATAACCACTGTCAAAATTTTGGGTATTCCGATATTTAATCCTCTTGCACCCCGAATGCCCGAATACCTTCGCCATTCACACCTTCGGGTCCAAGAAGATTAAATAGGGGGATCTGTCATACCCCAAATTTTGACCACCAAGATTTCCCATCATTGTGTAAATCATTACCATAATATGGGTGAACCATCATGCCTCATCAATCTCCTCAAAGAAGATTGAGCATTCACTACAATCAAATAATCAAGGTTTTGAGCCCTCTCAGGGCACTTAGACAAAAGATCAATGAAGAAATGACATGATCTTTAACTTGTCTAGCCTCTCAAACACCCATAAAGGATCAAGAGGACTCCCACATCAAGAATCAAGCACAAGATTGCAGCATTCCAAGTGGATCAAGCCTCAGGATCGCCAGTGTTACCAAATTAGGGTTTTGGTCGACCAAGGCCTCCAGATGAAAATTTCCATCTGGGCATGAGCCAATGCCTCAATATATGGTCCATTAAGCTCAAAGGAATCTCAAGAGCCCATCCACAATGGCAAAATCACCTTGAGGGTCCATCTATCAAAAAATCAGGAATTAGGGTTTTTGACCTAATTCAACCCTTGAGTTAACTTGTGAATTGAGGCCTGGCTTGAAGCTTCAAAATGAACTTCAAGGACCTCAAATACATCACATTATCATGTTTACAAGATTTTATTAACTCAAAGAGCTCAAGTCATAAGCCACAAGAACCCAAAACCATCTGATCACAAATTAGGGTTTCTGATGGAAAAAGTCAACCCTACCCTTGACTGTTGATCTACCCTTGATCTCAAACCTTGGGGAGAGGTCCAAGACATTCCTAAATACCCTTGGAGGCCATCCATGAAGTTTAATTGAGCCCAAAGATTGATTTCACAAAAGGATCACAAAGTCAAAATTTCATCTGATGAAAAAGTCAACTGTACAAAAGTCAAAGTTTGACTTTTTGAATTTTTGGTCAACCAAGGTTATTTAACCCTAAAATAATGTTAATATGTGATTTGAATCATCATTCATCGAGAAAAATCAAAGAAAGTGAGTTAACTTGTAAAAGGGGTAACCATAAAAAACTTAGAATTTTTCTAGGTTATGGAACAAAGTGGCTAGGGTACCAACTTCCAAGGACCATAACTTGAGATCCAAGCAACCATTTTGGATGGTCCAAAGCTGAATTTGTAGCTCTCATTACATACTTCAAAAATGTCAACTACATCTCATTCCAAATCTTCATGGAATTTTAGTTATGGAATGATCAAAATGGCTGAAAACATGAAAATGACATTTTTCCAACACAGTGAAATTTTCACTAAGTCAGAATCTGCCTTACTTTTTCCAAAATGTAGGGACATTTTTCACCTTGATCCAAGTCCAACCAAGTCTAGGGGTGAACATCAAAGTTATAGTATGCCATAAGGGCTTTCCAACAAGTACCAGATCATCTCCAAATTCAATTTGAGCAAGGAGATACATCCCTTTAAACATGGCATCATGAACTGGTTTTTACAAGGCAGAATTTGTGCATTTAGCTCGATTTGTCCAAATTTGATAAATCCAAGGCTTGTCATCCATTTGGACACATTTGAGGATAAAACAAGAAGGGAATGATCTGATCCCCAAGCCTCCAAAGTCCAAGAATCTACAAGTAGCCATGCCAAACCTAAAAAGCTACAATGATGCCAAGACTCCAATTTTGTTTCCAAACATTCAATGGATACACCAAGGTGGCATGAACTAAGCCTATTCCAACTGAATTCAGTCAAGACTTATCTCTGAACCAAAGCTACAAAGCGTGTGCCCTAATATCAAGTCAATGGCTAGAGGAGACTTGAGATTCCTTTTGCATAACATTGGCCAAAGGCTTGTTGCAGCCTCCATTCACTATTGATGCCAAAAAAAACTTGCTCTACTATAAATAGAGCTCATTTGTGCTCAGTTTGAGTACACCAAAGCACTACAACACTTGCTTTCCTCAAAATCCCTTTCTCTAGGCCAAAATGCCTTATTTTGCAAGGTATCTCTGAGTTTTTGAGTTAGAGAGCAATTCCATCACAACTCATGATCCAAACACCTCTGATATATTGTATCTAAGCTATCCAAACACTAACATGTGACCTGTAACACCAAAATCACAAAGTCAACCTCCAAAACCTCAAAATTTGACTTTTTTGCATTTTTCAAGCCATGTCTTGATTCAGCCACTTTCAAAATCAGATAAGACCTCAAACACACTTCAAATATCATCCTTGAAATATCTCAATTGGTTCCCCTCATCTAGAACACCATTTGAGAGAGTTTACATATTGGTCACTTTTGCCCCTTTTGCAAGAAAGAGCTCAAACTTGTTCCTGAGGATTCCAGCTGGTTCTAACCATTCTAAAAGCTTCCAAGAGATCAATTGAGAGTGTCCAAGAGGTATGTGCATGACAACTTGAACTCTTTGAATTATGCATTGCTTTGAAGTCCATAGATCATAAACATCTCATGTTGTGTTTGAACCAATTTGCCATGTAATTCTTGCCTGTACCATGTGTTGGCGTAGAAAATCCAAATATAGGCCTATTTCAAAACCACTATCGGGTTTTAAAATAGGGACCTCATCTGAAAAAACCAAGACCACCATTGGATTCCTGAGGAAATTCTAGGCCAGATGCATATAATTTTTGTCCCAATCCATGGAGAAATGAGAAAGTTAGAGGCTTCACGTAAATGGAAGCTTTCTTTATTTTCTTTGAACAACTAACAATACAGCATGGAAGCTTGCTCACTTGTAAGTTTTTATCGGCTTTCTTTTGAAGGGAAATTTGTGATCTAAACGCAGCGGAAAACAAAAATTTCCCTTTAGAGATCCTTACGAAAGATCATGATCTATGATAGAAAGGTTACCTCTTGTGGCGATGAAACCTTTGATTCCAAATCTATGGATGATCACGAGCGTTGTACGATGAACAACGCCTCTACTCAGTCCACACGAACAACTTCCTTCAGTCACAGTGCTAGCTGATTACGATTGAAGGTTTTGAGTGAGGGAGAGGAAAAATATAATACGGCCAGGGTTTCAACAACAACAACACTTTAGCTTCTGCACAAGGGTTCTATTTATAGAACTACTTGTGTGGGCTACAAGCTAAAAAACCCAACTCAATAATAATATTATTATATTATTATAATAACTATTATTATAATAAATATAATTTTATTATTATTATATTTTATAACTATTATAAAATTAATAATAACTATTATTATATTACATGGTACCTTACCATATTCCGTATTCCATTCAAGTGCACCGTACCTTACGGTGTTCCTTATTTACTCTATCTCTTCTCCAATTATCCTTATGTGTGTAACCCTGTAGGATTTCGCGACGTTGGTAATTATATTAAATCATGTATTTAACATAATAAACAGTGAGCGGTATCTAGCAACACATCACTGCTACCTAAGTCACAAAATTGTCATGTGATCTGACAAAACCTTTTGTGATAGTACTTGTATGTACAATTACCCTTTTGCCCCTATGTCTATATTGAACATAAGGCATATACCGTGTCATCCTTGTCCCGTTCAATATTGGGCCCTTATAATTTTATCCTGTTATGCAGGGTGGGCAAATTCCATCTAGGTTACTCATGTCCCTCGGCATGCTTTGTGAAGTACCCATCAACTGTCTTTATGATCATCCAGTTACGGACAATGTTTGATCAGCAATAAAGTACTTGACTCTACATCTAGGGTACATAGTAGTTTCAGGTCGAAGGGTGGTATACACCACTATCACCATGGGAGTAACTTATGACACTTTGCATAATATTCTATGTAGTACTCTCATAGTGGGTCAATCCAGTATAAATATTACTCCTAATATTCATACCTATGTCAAGACTTGATAACTCCTTATCCATGATCCATGAGATGTGATCATCAGTCTATCTACATAATAGTCTTAATGCTTTAAGGCTATCCCATTTCACAGTAAAGCTCGACTGTGGATGCTTTAAGAACAGTGTCCTTATGTTTAATGGAATCTCATGATTAAGTCATACATAATGTTTCATTAAACGAACTAGCTATTCTAGGGACTTTATCATTTTGGAAAAACAAACATAATAAAGAAATGCCTTTTATTATTAATAAATAATTTGATACAAGTACCAAAAGTATTGGCCTCTAGGGCTTACACCAACAATCTCCCACTAGCACTAGAGCCAATCAGGCATACCCCTAATACCCATAGATCTAGTATGACCATCATGCTTCAGCTGCGCAAGATGTTTTGTTAGTGGGTCAACAATATTGTCAAGTGTAGGTACTCTGCATATCTTCACATCTCCATGATCTATTATCTCTCAAATGAGATGATAACGCCTAAGTATGTGTTTGGATCGTTGGTGAGATCTAGGCTCCTTAGCTTGTGCAATAGCACCATTGTTATCACAATAGAGATCAATGGGGTCCACAATGCTAGGGATTATGCCAAGTTCACTAATGAACTTCTTGATCCAAATAGCTTCCTTTGCTGCATTTGAGGCAGCAATATACTCGGCCTCGGTTGTAGAATCAGCAACTGTTTCTTGCTTGGAACTTTTCCAGCTCACAGCACCACCATTTAGGCAGAACACATAACCAGATTGCAATCTAAAGTCTTCCTTTTTGGTCTGGAAGCTAGCATCGGTGTAACCAATTACCGCGAGCTCTTCCTGACCTCCATATATCAAGAATGAGTCCTTAGTCCTTCTCAAGTACTTAAGGATATTCTTGACAGCTACCCAGTGAGCATCACCAGGATCAGATTGGTACCTACTCGTTGCACTTAAAGCATACGAGACATCTGGTCGAGTACATAACATGGCATACATGATAGATCCTATTGCAGATGCATATGGAATCTTATTCATGCGATCCTTTTCTTCCTTTGTTGAAGGGGATTGTGTTTTTGATAGACATAGGCCATGTTGCATAGGTATGAATCCTTTCTTGGAATCATGCATATTAAAGCGTCTCAACACTTTGTCTATGTATGTACTCTGACTTAGACCAAGCAGTTTTTGTGATCTATCTCTATAGATCCTGATTCCTAATATATAGGCTGCTTCACCAAGGTCCTTCATAGAAAAACATTTCCATAACCAAGCTTTTACTTGTTGCAAGGTAGGGATATTGTTTCCAATGAGTAATATGTCATCTACATATAATACCAGGAAAACGATTATGCTCCCACTAACCTTCTTGTAGACACAAGGCTCATCTTCATTCTTTATGAATCCATATTGTTTTACAGTTTCATCAAAGCGAAGATTCCAGCTTCTGGAAGCTTGCTTTAATCCGTAGATTGATCGCTGTAACTTGCATATCTTTTGAGCTTCTTCGGGTATGTCAAATCCTTCAGGTTGTGTCATGTACACATCCTCAAGAAGATTCCCATTAAGGAAAGCAGTCTTGACATCTATCTGCCATATTTCATAATCATGATATGCAGCGATAGCAAGTAAAATCCGAACAGATTTAAGCATTGCAACTGGTGAAAAGGTTTCATCATAGTCTACACCATGAATTTGTTTATAACCTTTAGCAACCAGTCTTGCCTTATAGGTATGTACCTTACCATCCATGGCAGTCTTCTTTTTGAAGACCCACTTGCATCCTATACGATTAATTCCTACAGGAGGCTCTACCAAGGTCCAAACCTGGTTTGTGTACATGGAATCCATTTCAGATTTCATGGCTTCAAGCCACTTCTCAGACTCAGGACCAGTTATGGCCTCTTGATAGGTTACAGGCTTATCTTGATCCATGAGTAATACTTCACCTTGATCATTTATGAGATATCCATATCTCTCTGGTTGGTAACGTATCCTGCTCGACCTACGCTGGTCTTGTTCTACTTGAGCAGGTTGCTCTTCCATAACTACTTATGGTTCCTGCTCTAATTCCTCCATAGGTGTATCAATGGTTTGTGATTCTTGAATTTCTTCAAGCTCTACTTTCCTCCCACTGATTCCTTTAGAAATAAAGTCCCTTTCCAAGAAAACTCCAGTTCGAGCGACAAACACTTTGCCCTCAGAAGGATTGTAGAAGTAATACCCTCATGTTTCTTTAGGATACCCTACAAATAAGCATTTGTCAGATTTGGGCTCAAGCTTAGTTGAAATTTGTCGTTTTACATAAACTTCACAACCCCAAATCTTCATGTAAGACATATGTGGTTTCTTACCACTCCATATTTCAAATGGTGTCTTTTCAACCTTTTTGGATGGAACATGGTTAAGTGTGTAAGCTGCTGTCAGTAGTGCATGTCCCCAAAAGGAGTTTGGAAGATCGGCATGACTCATCATGGATCGAACCATGTCTAACAAGGTTCGATTTCTTCTCTCAGATACACCATTCCATTGTGGTGTTCCAGGAGGAGTGAGTTGGGATAGAATCCCACACTCTTTTAGATGGTCATCAAACTCTAGGCTTAAATATTCACCGCCTCAATCTGATCGAAGAGTTTTAATATTCTTACCTAGTTGGTTTTGTACTTAATTCTTAAATTCCTTGAACTTTTCAAAGGATTCAGATTTGTGTTTCATTAAATAGACATAACCATATCTACTGAAATCATCGGTAAATGTGATGAAGTATTGAAAACCTCCTCTGGTTGGTATGTTTAGTGGTCCACATACGTCAGTGTGTATGAGGGCCAAAAGATCATTAGCCCTTTCACCTTTTCCTGTGAATGGGGACTTTGTCATCTTTCCAATTAAACAAGATCTGCATGTATCATATGATTCGTAATCAAAAGAGTCCAATAGTCCATCTTTATGGAGTTTGGAGATGCGTTTCTCATTTATATGGCCTAAGCGACAATGCCAAAGGTAACTTGGATTTAACTCGTTAGGTTTCTTCCTTTTAGTATTAATGTTATAAATTGGCATTTCAAGATCAAGGACATATAATCCATTGTTCATTTGTGCAGTAGCATAGAATATATCATTCAAATAAATAGAGCAACAATTGTTTTTTATTATAAATGAAAAACCAAACTTGTCCAAAAAAGAAACGGAAATAATATTCTTACTAATTGCATGTACATAATAACAGTTCTCTAACTGAATTATTAAACCACTAGGTAAAGTCAAAACACAAGTTCCTACGGCTAAAGCAGCAACCTTTGCTCCATTTCCAACTCGTAGGTCGACATCACCTTTTGCCAAATCTCTACTCCTTTTTAGTCCCTGTACATTGGTACAAATGTGAGAACCACATCCAGTATCTAATACCCATGATGCAGAAGTAGATAAATTTATTTCTATAACAAAAATACCTGAAGTCGAAGTCACCACTCCATTCTTCTTATCTTCCAGGTACTTTGGGCAGTTTCTCTTCCAATGTCCGGTCTTACTGCAATAGAAGCAAGTGCCCTCCTTTGCTATACCTCCACTAGGATTCAAAGCAAGGGTAGTATGTTTGGGTTTGGCAACTTCCTTGCCTTTCCATTTACCAACCTGCTTGGTGGGCCTTTTGTTATGTTTCTTTCCATTACTGACCATCAGAATAGATTTCCCTTTTGTCTTCAGGTTTTGCTCAGCAGTTCTTAACATGCTTAGCAATTCAGGAAGAGTTTTGTCCATGTCATTCATGTTGAAATTAAGGACAAATTGACCGAAGCTTTCCGACAACGATTGCAGGATCAAATCAGTCGCAAGCTCTTTTTTGAGGGCAAATCCTAATCTTTCAAGATTCTCCACATACCCAATCATCTTGAGTACATGGGGACCTACTGGGGTTCCCTCATAAAGCTTGGCTTGAAAAAGGGCTTTTGAAATTTCAAACCTTTCATGCCTTGCCTGCTCTTGATAGAGCATTTTCAGATGTTCGATCATATCGAACGCTGCCATGTTTTCATGTTGCTTTTGCAATTCAGAATTCATGGTAGCCAGCATGAGGCAAGCAGTTTCATTGGCATCATCGACATGCTTCTTATAAGCATCTCTTTTAGCCTTAGGAGCAGAACTAGGAGGTTCCTCATCAGGAACAGGTGTCTCTAAGACATACAGCTTTCTATCATGTTTGAGGACAATCCTCAGATTTCGGTGCCAATCCAGAAAATTTGTCCCAGACAGTTTTTCCTTATCCAGGATTGTTCGCAAAATGTTATTAGATGTGTTTGTTGTCATGGTAATCTACAAAATGGAATGGAAAAATATAAGTGTCATAACATATTCAATTAGGCCTTTAATTAAATATGCTCCCACTATTTTACTCAAACCAAATGACCCTCATCATTTGATTCGGAAAATCCCGTTGGAAGATTTTCTAGTGGATCGAGATCCATATTTCACTTTGTTTTAAGTCAACATTAGGCTGATTACACAAAACATAACTATTTAGGTAGGAACTCCTTCCAATTGTATCCAATACAATTCTCGAATATTTCAGTTGGGTGAATAACTCCTTATTCCAATCCATCATATGGACTATTCCGAACTCTTGCTTCTAAACGTATATAATCTTATTATATTTTGTTTAGTTAAGTTTGACCCATTATTTTAGAAATTGGATATTACAATTATCCCATCGCACCTTACTAATATAGAACATGCACCTCGCGTTAGGCGAAATCTACAATATTCGATACTAGTCTTGATGAGTTCTAAAACTTGGAAAGCAAAAACTTAATATTTAGTTTTGAGGGATTTTTAATTAGTTTGATCTCACTGGTTTATTTATCATATAAATCGTTCCTCACACATGCATCGACATACATACAATATATATCAACATACATACATACATATGAAACAGTTATGGCCCCTAGCGCAATTGGTCTCCCAAGCCAATGTGAGAACTTAAGCTAAACCTAATAACGATCTTCACTTCTCCAAGCAAGATCTCCAAGGCTGTCCTTCTTTGTTTTGTAGTCTTCTCTTTCTTCATAATAATACATTACATAAAGGAAACTCGTTTTACATACGAGGGAGTGAGATGAGAAAAGAAGTTACATGATGAGAATAAGAAAGAGGCACGACACGCAGGTCGTATTTATAAAATCCAAAAAAAAAAGAAAAATAAACTAAGGCCATAACTGATCACCACAAGAAAAATAATAAATAAATTTTATTATTATTAATTTAAATCCTGTTTATTAAATAAATCAAATTAAATTTTCGGCGAATGCATGACCTAAAGCGCAAACTGCATTGACGCAACATTTGGCCGTCATACTGCCTGTGACGACCGTCACACATCAGCCCATGACGACCGTCACAAAGCTATGGCGACCGTCACTCCTGAAACTATGGAGACTGTCACGCTAACAGAACACGTGGCTTTTGATCGTAGACCTCTTCGTCGGCGCAACCCTTGTACCGTCATAAACCTTGATGCAACAATTTCATACCATCAAAACACCATGATCAATGATTCAGTATGATTGATCCGTATGCTATCGCTTCACCATACTAAAGTCGAATTCTGAAGCAGATAACCACAGATCACTCAATCGAATGATAATCATTACGTGATTTGAACTAACGAAATAAAATAGTATATCCAATATACCATCTTTGCATCAAAGTTAATCATATCACATATGAATTAGATTGATCATATATGTGTAACTTATGGACGATTGACATATCGCTGCTTCACCATACTATTGTTGGATTCCAAAGCATAGTCAATATCAATCATCCAAACCGTACACAATTTGATGCCAAAAAATTCAATATCTGGATTTGATTTAATTTTTACGTGTTTTAATCCAATTAAAACAAAAATTACAGAAAATAAACAATTACCAGACTCATGGTTTCGTAAGTGGCTCTGATACCACTGAAGGGAAATTTGCGATCTAAACGCACCGGAAAACAAAAATTTCCCTTTAGAGATCCTTACGAAAGATCATGATCTGTGATAGAAAGGTTACCTCTTGTGGCGATGAAACCTTTGATTCCAAATCTATGGATGATCACGAGCGTTGTACAATGAACAACGCCTCTACTCAGTCCACACGAACAACTTTCTTCAGTCACAATGCTAGCTGATTATGATTGAAGGTTTTGAGTGAGGGAGAGGAAAAATAGAATACGGCCAGGGTTTCAACAACAACAACACTTGAGCTTCTGCACAAGGGTTCTATTTATAGAACTACTTGTGTGGGCTACAAGCTAAAAAGCCCAACTCAATAATAATATTATTATATAATTATAATAACTATTATTATAATAAATATAATTTTATTATTATTATATTTTATAACTATTATAAAATTAATAATAACTATTATTATATTACATGGTACCTTACCATATTCCGTATTCCATTCAAGTGCACCGTACCTTACGGTGTTCCTTATTTACTCTATCTCTTCTCCAACTGTCCTTATGTGTATGACCCTGTAGGATTTCGCGACGTTGGCAATTATATTAAATCATGTATTTAACATAATAAACAGTGAGCGGTATCTAGCAACACATCACTGCTACCCAAGTCACAAAATTGTCATGTGATCTGACAAAACCTTTTGTGATAGTACTTGTATGTACAATTACCCTTTTGCCATTATGTCTATATTGAACACAAGGCATATACCGTGTCATCCTTGTCCCGTTCAATATTGGGCCCTTATAATTTTATCCTGTTATGCAGGGTGGGCAAATTCCATCTAGGTTACTCATGTCCCTCGGCATGCTTTGTGAAGTACCCATCAACTGTCTTTATGATCATCCAGTTACGGACAATGTTTGATCAGCAATAAAGTACTTGACTCTACATCTAGGGTACATAGTAGTTTCAGGTCGAAGGGTGGTATACACCACTATCACCATGGGAGTAACTTATGACACTTTGCATAATATTCTATGTAGTACTCTCATAGTGGGTCAATCCAGTATAAATATTACTCCTAATATTCATACCTATGTCAAGACTTGATAACTCCTTATCCATGGTCCATGAGATGTGATCATCAGTCTATCTACATAATAGTCTTAATGCTTTAAGGCTATCCCATTTCACATTAAAGCTCGACTATGGATGCTTTAAGAATAGTGTCCTTATGTTTAATGGAATCTCATGATTAAGTCATACTTAATGTTTCATTAAATGAACTAGCTATTCTAGGGACTTTATCATTTTGGAAAAACAAACATAATAAAGAAATTCCTTTTATTATTAATAAATAATTTGATACAAGTACCAAAAGTATTAGCCTCTAGGGCTTACACCAACATCTTTTACATGCTTTAATATATATAACTGTATTGTGGGAAGTTACTCCCCTGTAAGTTTTCTTTCATATCCTTTTAAATACTTGTCATATATCAACTGTATATATACTAGTATAGTTATTTAGAGTTTTCCCCGACAACTAGGTCTAGAACTAAGTAAAGCCAGTTGGTCACTCTTAAATACAGTCAAAACTAGATCCCCATAGGACTTCCGGATACAGTCTTGCCTTCTCTTGGGCTAAAACAATATGGAACAAAGAGAAAGGAAGTATTCTTCGTGAACCTTTTCTCAGGTTGTCACTATTAGAAATTGTCAAAGAAATTCTACTCCCCAGAGTTGATCTATTCTCGGTGAATAGCATCTCTTGAGTTTCTTCAAACCTCATAACTTTCACTAAATGATCTATTCTTGGTGAATAGCATTTCTTGAACTTTTCTTGGTTTGGGACCCACAGGCTTCCTAAAAGCATCCCCGCCTCCTCTTGGGCTTTGTACAAGGACCCTCCGGCTTCTTAGAAGTTCTCATGCCTTCTCTTGGGCTTAATACAAGGACCCTGAAGACCTCTTAAAGGTATAAGACAGAACTTAGTCATCCTTTGCTAGAGCAGTCTTTCTAGTGTCAAATCTCAGACCAATTTAGGGTTGATTCTCATCCCTTAATACCCTTGAGTCAGTCACCTTTTCAGACTCTCTTATTGAGTCAATCTTTTTAGCCTCAATCTTGGGCTTTGTACAAGACAGATAAAGTCACTCTCTTGTTGAGTCAATCTTTTCCAGCCTCCTCTTAGGCTTGGTACAAAGGTTTCCCCTAGCAAAAGTCAGCCTCCTCTTAGGCTTTGTATAATGATTTCTCCCGCTTGTTCACCCACAATCCTGGGCTTTGTACAGGACAGATAAAAGCACTCTTGTTGATTCAAACCCTTTTAGCCTCAAACTTGGGCTTTGTACAAGACATAAATCTTCATAACCCTCTCTTAAGCTCGGAACAAACATCTTCCCCAACAGAGTCAATTCTTCCCAGCCTTCTTTTAGGCTTTGAGAAATAATATCCCTAAGTAGAGTCAACCTTCTTTTCAGCCTCCTCTTAGGCTTTGTATAATGATTTTCCCAGTAAGGTCAGCCTCAATCTTGGGCTTTGTACAAGACACATAAAAATATCATCACCCAAGTCAGTTAAATTTCCCTTTTCAGCCTCAATCTTGAGCTTTGTATAAGACACATACAAACCTCTCCGGCGGAGTCAAAATCCCTTTTTTGCCTCAATCTTGGGCTTTGTACAAGACAGATAGAACACTTTCCCCGGAAAAGTCAAACTTCTAGCCTCCTCTTAGGCTTTGTATAATGACATCCCTAAAGAGCCAAATCTCTTTCAGCCTACTCTCAGGCTTTGTATAAGGACTTCCCTAATGGATTCAATCAACCTCTTAGCTTCAACCTTGGGCTTTGATCAAGGCACACAAAACTCAACAATCCCCTCAAAGGAAGTACAATCCCTCTTTAGTGATGACAAATTCTCCCTCAGTCAAACCTTTTAGCTTCAATCTTGGGCTTTGAACAAGACACCAAATATCTTTTTACTCCCTTAGAATAGGAGGAATTACGATTTCTCTGATTTCCCTGTTTCGTTTAAACGGGAATACGTAGGCATAAGATTGCGAAATCTTAGCGAGCATACCAATAAAAAATTCTAGGTCCAGTACCTTCACATCAATCAAACTAGGTCGTGTACCTTACCAAAAACACCCGAAAATCAACAAAAACTCACTCACTCATACTTCCCAAGAAACTTTCCCAACCCATTAACGGATAAACACTATCAAGTACAAAGTGAAACCTAAAGCTAACCTCCTATGGATAGCCACATATAGGATGGGTAATTGACAACTCCCCATTGTATAACTTGACCCCGGACCCCCCAATCTCTTTAAAAGCGTTTGTTCAGTTAAACAATCGCGTGCAAGGTTAGTTTTAGATAGCATCCCTTTCCCTTCTAGCTTCACGGGATAAATAAGAAATCAGAAAGTAGCACCCCCTCCTCATTGTGGGGAGAAACCCAAAAACCAGCGATAAGGTGGTCGCGTCACCGACAAAAATCCCTCGCTACACTTGTGTTTTGGCACTTGATGATTGTTTGGTTGATCATGTCTCCAACATCTCAAATATTTGATTGATGATCCTTTGATTGATTGAACCTTCTTTGGTTCAAACATGTCGATGGATGGTCATTTGATCCTCCGTGACATTTGCATCAGAGATAGGTTATCTCTTAGGTGATTCAATTTTGAGGCTTTGGTTTCTTGTTAGATGATCTCTACATGATGGCTTTCTCTCTTCTTCTTCGTTTTTTCTTATTTTTGTTTTGACTATTGTGTCGCATTGCTTTAGGAGAATGATTTTGTATCATTTCTCTAACATGTTTGAGCACATAAATTGTTATTGACCAACCTCAAATAGGTGTGACTTCTACATAAGTCCACTTACGATTTCTTAACGTAGCGCTAAATTTTCCCGACTCGATCAAATTCTCATTAACACTAACATTGGCATATTAATTCTGCTAACATTTAACACTTTTTTATGATCTTTATATTTATGTCATTTACTATTATGCCTTTACTTTATATCATACATTTATTGTCATTCACATTCTAGTTGTTATTTTTCTCTTTATTGTCTTCTTATCTTAAAAGAACAAAAACATGATAAAAATGGCTAAATCCCTAAAAATATTTAACTTGATCTCACTCTGGACTTTGTGTTACTATCCCTTACTTGAGAAGTATTTTGGACCTTGGACACTAGGACTAAGTATTTCCCTTTGGTTGGAGTGGTATCTGAGACCTTGTGATCCCTCTGAGATGTAAGTTTATAGAGTGCGCCTAGGAGGGGGGGGGGGGGGGTGAACTAGGTGTATAAAAATTTCTTCGATTTTAGATATGCCTTTCCTTTGTACAATTTAAGATTGTGTGATAAAAGCGATAAAATGTGGAAAAGTAAATAACACAATGATGTATCCTAGTTCCCCTCACAATCCGAGAGTACTCCAGTCCCCTTTCAACATAAAAGAGATTTCATTATAGTTAGATTCCTGTGAACTAGACAATATTTGTATTTCTATACAAGATCCTAACTAAACCACTAAGAACAATCCTCTTGCATTTTTCAACAAACCCTATAAGAAGAAACAATCCTCCTTCTTATAGTACACACCTAATTCCAAACAATCATTGGAACTTAGGAACTTTTACAACAATTTAAATAAAATGAATATATGAAGATTTGTAGTATAAACAAGACTTAATCAAATGATTATAATCTTATTCTCTTTCTATATGAAATCACAATAAACAATATTCTCTAATGCTCAAGATAATTTGATGAATATGATATGAAAAATAATGTTTCACAATGTATCTTTTATGAAAATTTTGTTTTGGAAATAGAGAGTTTTTACAAAGTTTGAAAGAGGTAATTGAAAAATATAACTTTATAATTAATTTATAGAGATGATAACCACCATTCAAAATCATGGCAATGGTTGATAGAAAATCAGAATATTTATCCTTGAAAAGATGTAATGTTTGTCGTGAGAAGAGATGATGAATGGATGCAATGAAACAAAGCATTTTTCAATTCTGCTACAGAACATATTAAGTCGGTTAAACGAATAGTTGTCTTAACATGTTTGCAACGTTTTTCAAATCTCAAATTTCAAATACTGTTTCAAACCGGTGTGAATCGTGGTGGTTTTTATGTACTGTTACAACCGTTTCAAATGCCACAATTTACCAAAAACATAATGTTTGAAAAAAAATTGAAAAATTGAAAAATTGTCTAAGTATTTAAACCAACCTTATGCAACAATTATTGATTTATCCAAGTCAATATATTACATTTGAAAGTGAATTAACATGGTTCAAACATGAAAAATAAATGTTCCAATGCAAGATAAAAAATATTTTAAGCACTAAGAAATGTATATGATATGAAATTCATATACCTAAGATGATGAAAATGATTTGAGTATGATAAAATATATGTTAATGATTCTTGAGCACTAATATATGTATATTGTTGTGGTGAGAATTAGATATCAAGCTATTGATTAACTTGAATCATAAATCACTAAATATTCACCACCGAACTTTGTTTTATCCAAGGGAAAGGGAAAATATCGTATAAAACCCTAAGTTGCAATGCCAAGAGATTGTAAGGTTCGGGGGTTGGTTATACCTAGGGAAGGTGTTAACATCCTAAGCATCTATAGTACTCTATAGGAACCTCTTGAATGTATTTGTGTTGTTGTTTTCTATTTGCTTTGAAATGTCTTGTGTTTGGGTTTTATGGTGAGGATAGGAACCTAAGGCTTTATTACTAAGTATGCTCACCAAAACTTTGCGGTCTTGTGCCTACATATCCTTACAAGGATGGAATAATAGCATTTGTAGTTCACCTCACTAGGGATGAATGAACACTTGATTATTATCAAGGTTGAAAGGGGGAGGTAAATGTTATGGCCTTAACACTTACATGACTTAACTGTTAACGAGAATTCGCATCATGTATTTAGGCTTGATATGCGCATTTTATGTCTGTTTTTCATTATGTTTTTATCGTATTTTAATCGCTTTTACTTTGTTTTGCAGTTGACAGGTCAAGCCGTCTCAAATGCCGAAGCGTTCAAGAAGAGGAGCGGAATGATAGTAAAAAAGACAGCAAAACAGCAATTCTGCAAAGTTTCCTGATATGGCGTTCGTCACAGGAGAATGGCGTTCGCCATCCCTTAGAAGCCAATGGTGTTCGCCATTGGTTCACAGTAGCAGTTTTTGCAAGTTTTCAGCAGTTGCAGCAGTTTTCCAAGTTTAAAATTTCCCTTCATCTTCAGAACGTGGGGAGCAGTTTTCAGAGCAGATTTTCTCTATAAATAGCACCATTGCACCTGTTCCAAATCATCCAAGCCGTGCGGAAGCTCTGTTGAAATATTGTTTGAATTCCTAGGCACTAAATTCAGTTTGTAAAGCGATAATTACTCATACCGAGGGATTGTCGCAATTGTATTTTTATTCACTCGTTGTTGTACACTTGGATCATCAATACAATATGGCTGCTTTTATTTTGTTCCTGTTCCATTTACAGTTTCATTTATAGGTTTTTACTTTTACAGTGCTTTATTTCCATTTGCTTTCAAATTGTTATTATTAATTCTAAATTATTATTGTATCAAAAATTAACCTTAACATGCTTGTATTAAATTTCATAATCCTTAACATGTTATACTTGGGATTTATAATGTTCGGCTAATTCCATTTGATACCGTTGTATGAGGACCGTCGTTACCGACAGGACTCTGTAGAAAGCATAGGTACGAAATTCTGATCTTACCAGATTTTGGTTTTTGTTTATAATTTTTGCAAGTTTATTATTTCGTCACGAGAGTGAGGAATAAACCAAAGTGCGACCAATAGAGCGAGAGTTTGAGGTACGCACTGGATATTAGAAACTAAGCACCGATCCTAAAAACAGCGAGAACGCTTTAGGCATCGTTTAGGCTTTATCGATTTTCAAAATACGCTTTTTAATTACCGAGCGAGCGAGAGCAATATCTTGGGGTTATTAAGCGTGGTTCTTGTCAATAGCGCGAGAGTGTGAGACGGAGTCTTTAAGTCGGTATTTCCTACGGAATCGAGTTGTGATCATAGTTAGCACCTGTAATCTATAAGTCCCTCAGGCGCGCGGAAATCATACTTCGGGCTCGTTTTTATATTGTTTTTTTAAACCTCTTTAGAATTCAGTTTTTATTTCTGTTTCCTTTCCCGTAAACCTTAAGCCTTAGCTTTGTATAGCAACCATAGAGCACTCTAGTTTGATTATTAGTCCTTGTGGGTTCGACAATCTTTTAAAACTACTCGATAAGTTGTATACTTGCGGTTGTAATCCGACCAACACGTAAAGTCGCAATCAAGTTTTTGACGCCGTTGTCGGGGACTAATTTAGTCAATATTGTGATCCCTTTGTTGCACAGTATAGACTAAGGCAACTATATTTCTTTTTAAACTATCGATTGTATGACAAGCACTCGCTCACAAGGCGAAGAGTTGGAGCAACCAATTGATGAAATCGAGTGTTTTGCTAATTTAAGACGCTGAATTAATGAATTTCGTATTAGATATAATCTTCCAGACCCTATAATTCCTTACTCAGATTCGGAACCCGAATTAGAACCAGAATTAATCATGGCAGAAGGACCGAGAAATCATCCTCTGAAGTACTATGTTGTTCCATCACAAGAAGAACCACATAACAGCATTACTGCCCCTGCTATTAACTGACACGATTTCGACCTGAAACCTTCGTTAATATCAGCAGTTCAACAAAACAACTTTTCAGGCAATGCTACGAACCATCCAAATTTACATTTATCAATATTTGTACAATACGCAGACACTGTAAAAGCAAATGGTGTCAATCCCGAAGCGATAAGATTAAGACTCTTCCCATTTTCCTTGAGAGATAGAGCTAGAGCTTGGCTCCAGTCTCTGCCGTCCAACTCAGTGACCACATGGGACGAGTTGAAGAAAGTATTCTTAGCCCGATATTTCCCACCAAGCAAGACAACTATGTTAAGAGCTCAAATTAATGGATTTAAGAAAAAAGATAACAAATCTCTTTTTGACACTTGAGAGAGATACAAGGACATGATGAGGCTTTGCCCACACCATGGACTTGAAGAATGGCTGATCATCCATACCTTCTACAATGGTCTATTATACAATACTAAAATAAATCCGAGCGCAGCAGCTGGCGGTGCTCTAATGGATAAACCGTATGAGGAAGCTTACGAACTTATCGATACTATGGCTCAAAACCATTTCCAATGGGGAAGTGAACGCGCTGGTGTAGAGAAGCCAACTCTTAAAGGAGGAATGTACGAAGTTAGTGGTTTAAACCGAGTCAATGTAAAGTGGATGCACTTACTCAAAAGATAGAAAGTTTAGCAATAACACTTCCCGCAGCTACCATAGCTGCAGTTACACCAAATTGTGAAATATGCGGAACCCCTGGGCACACTCATGCCGAATGTCAGGTATTGGCTGGTACTTCTACCGACCAAGTGAACTATGCTCAAGGAAACCCATATTGAAGCACTTATAATCCTGGCTGGGGAAATCACCCGAAATTTTCATACAAGAATAACAATGCTTTACATCCACCAAACCCAACACCTGTTATTCCACCTGGTTACCAAAAAGGACCACCCTCTGCTCCTCAACCACCTAGAAAATCAAATCTAGAAATCATGATGGAAAACTTTATGAATGCTCAAGTTCAACAAAACAAAGAATTCGCAAATCAAAACGCTCATACGAGTGAATTGATGAAACAATTGTCAAGTAAACTTGATGCTATGGCTACTCACAACAAAGGTTAGAAACTCAAATTTCTTATGTAGCCCAACAACAATCAACTGTGGCAGCCCCCGCTGGAAAATTTCCTGGCCAAACACAACCAAATCCAAAAGGTCACGCTAATGCTATCACATTGCGAAGTGGAACAGAATACGATGGACCAGTTGACCCGAGACTCCAAAATTCAGTCATGCATCAAAATTCTTCCAAGGGAAATGAAAAAGTAAGAGAACCAACAAGCGAAAAAGAAGATAAAAGCGAAGAGGCCGCAGAGAAAAAAACACCCTACATGCCACCGCCACCATACAAACCACCTGTACCTTATCCTCAAAGACTAGCTAAATCCAAAAATGAAGGACAATTAGGGAAATTCGTAGAACTTCTAAAACAGCTGAGCATAACCCTACCTTTCACAAAAGCTATTATGAAAATGCCTTCATATGCAAAATTTCTCAAAGATATCCTGTCAAATAAGAAAAAGCTCGAGGATAATGAAACCGTTATCCTCACTGTTGAGTGTAGCACTATAATTCAAAACAACATGCCTCCTAAACTGAAAGATCCAGGTAGTTTTTCCATACGTTGTGTAATCGGAAAGTCTGTCATAGACAAAACGGTATGCAACTTAGGACCCAGTGTTAGCTTAATGCCCTTATCCATATGCAAGAAACTCGACATAGGAAATCTAATACCAACAAAAATGTCTTTACAACTAGCAGACCGTTCTGTTAAATATCCCGTAGGTATGCTAGAGAACGTACCCATTCGTATAGGTCAGTTCTATATTCCTACTGATTCTATGATAATGGACATTAAGGAAGATTCAAACATACCCATCATTTTCGGAAGGCCATTTTTAGCAACAGCTGGAGCCATCATCGATGTTAAGAAAGGAAAACTAACTTTTGAAGTTGGGGAAGAGAAAGTCGAATTTATTTTGGTCAAATTCCTAAAAGCTCTAGCTATAGACGATTCATGTTGTTTCCTAGATGTCATCGACGAATGCGTTAGAGAAATGGAGAAGGAACCAGCTAAGTACACTGAAGTACTAAAGATTCCATCACCTCCAATATTCGAAGACGATAACTGGCGCGAGCCATACAAAGATGACAGTCTAAGAGAATGTCTAGCATTAACACCTGATCCAATGCCATGCCCAAAGAAACCTTCTATAGAACTCAAAACACTACCCAAAGACTTAAGGTATGAATTCCTAGATACTGAGCTTGAACGACCAGTAATAGTCAATGTCGACTTAAGACAAATAGAAACCGAAAAACTATTACATGTCTTAAGAAAGTATCCTACGGCTTTATGTTACAATATCTCAGATATAAAAGGAATAAGTCCCTCTATATGTATTCATCGTATTATGTTAGAGGAGGACTGTAAAACCTCTAGAGAGCATCAGAGAAGATTAAATCCCATCTTGAGTGATGTAGTCAAAAGGAGGTGCAAAAACTATTAGAAGCAGGAATTATATACCTGATATCTGATAGTAACTGGGTCAGCCCAGTGCATGTCGTACCGAAGAAGGGAGGTGTTACAGTTGTTAGCAACAAAAAAGGTGAATCTGTAGCGAAGCGAATTCAAACTGGATGAAGAATGTGTATAGACTATAAGAAGCTAAATAAAACCACTCGTAAAGACCATTTTCCTTTACCATTCATAGATCAAATGCTTGAACAGCTAGCTAAACACTCTCATTTTTGTTATTTAGATGGATACTCAGGATTCTTTCAAATTCCTATTCATCCTGATGACCAAGAAAAGACTACGTTCACATGTCCCTATGGTACATTTGCCTATCGACGAATGCCATTTGGACTGTGTAACGCTCCCACAACGTTTAAGAGATGCATGATGTTGATCTTTACTGATTTCATAGTCGACATAATGGAAGTATTTATGGACGATTTCTCTGTATGTAGAGGAAGTTTCGAAAGTTATTTATCAAACCTTGAGATGGTACTTGAACGATGCGTTAAAGTAAATCTAGTACTTAATTGGGAGAAATTCCATTTCATGGTGAGAGAAGGAATAGTTCTTGGACATGTAGTATCCGATAGAGGTATTGAAGTAGATAAAGCAAAAATAGAAATTATAGAAAACCTTCAACCTCCAAAAGCCGTTAGAGAAATTTGCAGTTTCCTAGGACACGCTGGATTTTACCGACGATTGATTAAAGATTTCTCTAAAATCACAAAACCGCTAGCTGGATTGTTGATGAAGGATGTCGAATTTATATTTGATAAGGAATACTTGAAAGCATTTGAACATCTAAAGAACGCTCTTATTACGGCACCTATTATGCAACCACCTGATTGGAGTATACCATTTGAAATTATGTGTGACGCCAGTGACTATGTTGTTGGCGTTGTCTTAGGAGAAAGAAAAGATAAGAAGCTTCATGCTATTTACTATGCAAGTAGAACCTTGTATAATACGCAGATGAATTACGCCACCACCGAAAAGGAACTCTTAGTCGTTGTGTTCGCTTTAGATAAATTTTGTTCCTACCTAGTGGGAGCGAAAATCATTGTCTATACCGATCATGCCGCAGTTAGATACCTGTTGACTAAGAAAGATATCAAACCAAGACTTGTCCAGTCAGATACCACTTAGTATCCTTGACTTTGGGAATATCAAACATGTTTTCTTAAACAAACGGCTATGATTATTTTGTGACACTTGTCCAAAATCAAATCATATCTTACTGTTGAAGAGACACCTCGAGCGTTGTGATTTCGTGAGACTAGGTTTCAAATAATTATTTCCTATTACTCCCACCTCTTCATAATCATAATTTTTTTTATAAATACTCACTCTCTCACCATCACACACTACACTACTTTTCACTTCCCACACTTTTTCTTAGAAACCCTAAAACCCTTTCTGCTCCGTAAACTCCATCATCTTCTTAAAATGGATCCTCAACAACAAAGCGTATTCGAATTTTCTCAACAACAACAACTTGCAGAATCATCCTCAATGGTTTCAACAACTACTGTTCAAACTTCATTATCGTCTCTACATCAATTGCTATCCACATTTCAAAAACCAACTGAAGTTCATATTGTGGATCGCCCGACTCATATTCATCTTGCTACTCCTTTCTAAACTGGAAGTTCTATGTGAATGGCTAGTAGACTTTGATAACTTGCTTGAAAATGGAATTGACTTGTTCAAGGAACTAAATGCTCAAGGTTGGAAAACCTATTTTGATCGCCTCTACGGTCCCATTTTTCCTAATCTCATCAAGGAATTCTGGAGATTCGCTGAAGCTGATGAACACTTCGTCGTGTCACATGTTTTGGGAAACAAGTTCATCATCACGAAGAAATCCATTGCCACCTTACTTGGAATGGAAAAATCTGGTGGAAAGCGTATCCACAAGATGAGTTCTAAATCCAAATTTCTATCTGACGTGATAAACCCAACAATCTTCACACAATCATATGATGGTAAACCACCCTTCAAGAGTAAGGATTTACCTAAGGAGCTTCGAGTCTTGCTTAAAATTATTCTGGGATGTATCTATCACAGACCTGCTTCAAGTTCTTCAGATTTCCTTAATACTGATTAGAAATACATGCTTTATTATCTGATGAAAAGAGAGAAGATCTTCCTCCCTTCAATTCTATTCAGATACCTCAAAGACTCTGTCAGAGAAACAAGAAATGATTCAAAGAAGGTGAAGAACTACATTCCTCTTGGTCGATTGATATCAGATATCTTCATTGAAAGTGGAATGATTGATCATCTGACAAAGTTGAATGTCAAAGATGAATTGGATATCATAACTGGAACTCCTCTGAACAGCAAAAATCTGAAGAGGATACAGATTATAGATGAAATTAGAATTGAACCTTGTGTAGCAACAGATTTGAAGAGTCTGAAATCAAGAAGGATGATTATAGATGGATTTCCTCTATTCACCAAGCATGACAATCTAAAAGTTATAGAGGTCTACATACAGCTTTGAGAAGCTGAAGGCTATGATCTATCTGGTTTCAGGGTTGAAGATCTTCTAGATAATCCTCCTGATATGATGAAGAAGAAGATACCCCACACCAACACAACTCCTCAGACGAAGACTGCAAAGAAGCAGAAGAAAGGTCTAGGTGAAGCTAGCACAAGGAACATCTCACTGGCATCCTATCCATAACAGACGCGTAAGTCTTCTGAATCTTCTTCTGTAACTGCATCTGTTATTACTTACAGAAATATATCTTCATCTACTTCACAACCACCAATATTGTCAAAACCACCACCACTATTTTCAACCATCGTCACCACCTCGCCCGCACCTATTTCTGAACCACCAACTCAAATAATCCCATCCTCTGCACCACCTACACAACTTCCACCTAAGATAATTCCAACCCCTGTCATATCTGTACAACAAACTCCCATCATCTCCCTACAATTAATCACTCAATTCATTTCTGAAGAACCTCCTACTGAACTTATTCAAACAACCAACTCTCAATCACCCACACCATTAACCTCTTCACAAGTAAATGCAGAAACCATACCAGACAATTCTGAACCTTCTTCACCTAAATCAAATCCTGAAAATAATGATATCACCAATCTGACTGATTCTGTTGAAGAAACCCAACCATTCCCTGAGAATCAACCTTCTGATCTCCCCCTCCTAACCTAGATGAAGTTATTTCTGTTTTTAAAGACAGTGTAGTTAGGAGATTCAAGACACTTTCTGATGAATTAAGTTCTAGTGAAGACCCTTCTGCTTTGGGTGCTCCTTGGAATAGATTCAATAGATGGATGTCAGTGGAGTTTTAGAAGATCAAACATCTCTTCATTCAGAAAAAATAATATTTTGTCCAGCAAGCTGAAAATAAATTGGAAGCTAAAAGGGAAGTTGAAGCAAAGCTAGTTGCTGAAAGGGAAGAAGCTGAAAGGTTGGCTAAGGAAGCTCTTGATAGAGAAGCTGAAAGGCAAGCTAAGGAAGCTCAAGATTTTGTTGCGAAGGAAGCTGAACTGAAGAATCAAGAAGATGCTCTAAGAACTACTGAAAACTCTACTTTTGGTCCAGTACTGAAGACTTTAGAAAGTATTCAGAAGGAGCAAGAGTTGTTCAGAACAAGAATGGACAAGCAAGATGAAGTCACTTCCAGCATTCAGAATGCACTTGCTCAGATCCTTCAGAGGCTCCTTCCTCCTTCTCAACCTTAGACACCTTTCTAGGCTACCCCTTAGTTTTCTTTGTCTTTTTGTGTTTATCTTATTTTGTACTTATTTACCTTTTTTATTATGACAAAAAGGGGGAGTATTAATGGAAAATTATTTTTATAAAAATATCTTGTCTCTGAATCATAGCTCTGACATTCTAACATTTTAATTGCACACAATTTTTCTTAGAATGTTTTTCAGGAACAATATTAATATTTTGGTAATCAGGCTCTGATTTAACCAATCAGGCTCTGTTATATAATCAGACTCCATTACCACTATAATCAGGCTCTGTTATTCTGGATCTGACAAGATATTTATAATCAAGCTCAAGTATCCCAAATCTGAAAAGATTTTTTTTAAGTATTAGATTCAGGGGGAGCTTGAAAGCGAAGTTAATTCTAAACTTATCTCGGTCATTTCCTATTAATTATCTTCGTACAAAATTGTTTCATCAAAATACATTGTTTTGACATTATCAAAAAGGGGGAGATTGTTAGAACAAGATTTGGTTCTGCCAGATATCTCTAAGTTTTGATAATAACAAAGTAGTATTTGTGTGAGAACAATTTTGGTACTCTAACGTTTGTTTTTCTGAAGGATTAACAAACAGACTCTGACTCTGATAGAGACCATGTGCAACGTCACTCTGATTTGACCAAAAGTCGCTTCTGCACCAAAGAAGCAAGTATGCTTCTGATCTACTCACATTCAGAAAAATTCTAAGAAAACAATATGTTGTTGCTACAATGCTCTCTTGGATTTTGCCTCTGAGCGTGACTCTGATGATTTACTTCTGAAGGCTTTCTAGCTTCTGAAGTCATTATCTTCTGAAGACTAAGTGCTGAAGACTCTGAAGACAAGGTTCTGCTGAACAACGTTATGAAGAATCTGAAGACTTAAGTTTCTGAAGACCAAGGGTTCTAAAGATTGAGTGCTAAAGACTTTGAAGACAAGGTTTTGGTGAACAAGTTCTGAAGACTCTGATGACTCAAGACTATGAAGACCCAGTGATCAAATCTTCTACTCATGCTTCAATCATCTCTATTTAGAAGCCTCTGATGTACAAAAGATAAGATCAAACGTTTGCGAGGGAAAATAGTACATAGTAAGTATCAAACACGTTCTTTTCCACTACCCTGATTTGGTGGTACAAAGGAAAACATTTATTTATGATTTTCATCCCTGCGTAATGACATTATTTCAAGTCATCAGCAATCTCAAGGATATTCCTTATCTGCTCTCCAACGGATCTCTTACTAGCTATATAAGGACTTGATCACTTGAAGAAAAATACAGATATATATGCGCGTGAATGAATCAAGAACAGTGAAGCACCACAATACAAGAAACATTGTTCATACTGTATAAATTTTCTTTAAGTTATCTGAGCTATTCATAGTGTTTATATCTGCTTATGTAGAAGCAAGTCATTGTAAACATTAATTTTGTTTAAACAGTTGTTTGTATTCCTTAAGGGACCAGTTAAGTCAGAATCCTTAAGAGACAATTAGTCTTGTGCTTGTTAGTCACCAGCAGTTGCTAGTGCAGTGTAATCAGTTGATTATAGTGGATTAAGTCCTTGTATATAAGGCGAAATCACCTTGGCGGGTGGACTAGGTTAGCTTGATAGTTTTCAAGTGAACCAGGATATATCGTGTGGCTTTCTCCCTTGTTAGTTTCTTTGTATTCTTTGTTTGAATTTCATAAAAAGCTTTCATTTTTGAAAACCCTATTCAAACCCCCCATTTCTTGTGTTTTCTCACACCTTTAATTGGCATCAGAGCTCCGGTTCTGATTGTTATAAAAGTTTTATCAACACTTCACCGTGTTCAGTACCGATCCAGTATTTGTGTGAGATATCATGGCTGCAGCTAATGCTAATCCTATTCAAGAAGAGAAAGATCATTACAGTGCCAAACCACGAGTCTTTGATGGTGAAAAGTTTGACTACTGAAAGATAGAATTGAAAGTTTCTTTCTTGGTTACGATGTAGATCTTTAGGATCTTGTAGTCGATGGCTACACTCACCCAGTTGATGCTATAGGACTAAAAGTGTCTAGAAGTTCTCTGACCAACCAACAAAAGAAAGATTACAAGAATCATCATAAGACAAGAACTATACTGCTAAATGATATCTCTTATACTGAGTATGAGAAGATAACAAACAAAGATACTGCCAAATCCATTTTTGACTCTCTAAGAATGACTCGTGAAGGAAATGCTCAAGTTAAGGAGACAAAGACGCTTGCCCTAATCCAGAAATATGAGGCATTCAGAATGAAGGATGATGAAACATTTGAGACTATGTTTTCAAGGTTTCAAATGCTAGTCGCAGGACTCAAAGTTCTGGACAAAGGATACTCAACTCCTGATCATGTCAAAAAGATCATCAGAAGCCTTCCCAAGAAATGGAGACCTATGGTAACTACCCTAAACCTATCTAAGGATCGGAACATTATAAGTCTTGAAGAACTTGTTAGTTCTTTAAGAAGTCATGAGATAGAGCTGAAGGAAGATGAACCTCAGAAGAAGAGTAAATCATTACTCTTAAGTCTAAATCTAAAAAGGCAAAGGCTTATCAAGCTGAGGAAGAATCAGAAGATTCTGATGAAGACTCAGAAGTTGAGCTATCACTTATCTCCAGAAGGATCAACAAACTCTAGAAACATAGGCAAGCAAATTTCAGAGGATCAAGAAGGAACAAAGGTTGTGCTGACTCATCATCTGGACAAAAGAAGCAGAGTTGTGGAAAATAAGTCATCTGCTATGAGTGTAATGAGTCAGGTCATTACAAGAACGAGTGTCCAAAGCTTAAGAAAGACAGGAAGCCAAAGAAGAACTTCTCCAAAGCCAAGAAGGGACTCATGGCAACTTGGAATGACTCTGATTCTAAAGAAGAAGATTCTGATGAAGAACAGGCAAACATTGCACTAGTGGCAACAATAATTGACACTGAAGTCTCTAGAGAACCAGAAGACAAAATTCCATCAGAACCAGAATCAGACTCAGACTCCGACTCAGAGGTATTATCTAAACTCTCTCATTGTGAATTAGAGTTTTGTCTTTCAGAAATGCTGTAAAAATATCAAACTCTTCAAAGTAAATACAAGGTTCTTAAAAAATCCCATATAATTGCTTCTGAAGCTAGAGATAAGCTTGAGCATAATAATTCTTCTCTAAATGAAAATATTTTCTCTTTAAAAAATAGTAACTGTGCTTTGAAAAGCAAATTTTCCTAATTAGAAGAAGAATTAGTCTCCAATGTCTCTGACACTAGTTGTGTCAACAAGTATGATAGAGCATTCTAGTAATTTCTGGACAAAAGCATAGATATAAGCAAAATAGCTTCCATGTTCTATGGACTTAGCAGAAATGGCAAGAAAGGTTTGGGGTGTACAGAAACATTTGAAATTGACGAAAGTCAGCCTGTAAAACCAAAACCTCTCTATGACCATTTTGTGCCTTCTGGAACTGAGCTTGATTATTCTAAGCTTGCACAGAAACCCCCACCTACACAGAAATCTATTTCTAAACCTAAATATCATGCACAAATTCCACTTGATTATCTTGTTGCACATAAACCCAAGGTTGTTAAACACTCTGGGAAAACTAACAAAAGAGGACCCAGAAAGTGGGTACCTAAGGATAAGATAATCTATGTTGCAGATATCCTTAGCAGCTCAGTTGAAACACCAATCATGGTACCTGGACAGTGGCTGCTCGCGGCACATGACGGGAAGAAGGCATATGTTCAAAAGTCTGGAACTTAAGCCTGGAGGCTTCGTTGGTTTCGGAGGAAACCAGAAGGGAAAAATCATTGGCTCTGGAACTGTTGGTAATGGTAAACTTCCTTCTATTACTGATGTTCTTCTGGTCGATGGTTTGACGCATAACTTATTGTCAATTAGTCAACTTAGTGACAATGGTTATGATATCATTTTTAATCAAAAGTCCTATAAGGCTGTCAGTCAGAAAGATGGCTCAATCCTTTTTATTGGAAAGAGGAAAAACAACATTTACAAGATTAGACTTTATGATATATGTGAACAGAATGTCAAATGCTTAATGTCTGTTAATGAAGAGCAATGGGTATGGCATAGACGTTTTGGCCATGTTAGCATGAGGAGTATTTCTCAGCTAAATAAGCTTGAACTTGTCAGAGGCTTACCAAATCTGAAGTATTCTTCAGATGTTCTTTGTGAAGCATGTCAGAAAGGAAAGTTCTCTAAAACTTCCTTCAAAGCAAAAAATGTTGTGTCCACCTCTAGACAGTTAGAACTTCTACACATTGATTTGTTTGGGCCAGTGAAAACGACTTCAATCAGTGGAAAGAAGTATGGATTAGTTATCGTTGATGACTATAGTCATTGGACATGAATAAAATTCTTGAAACACAAGGATGAGTCGCATTCTGTGTTCTCTACCTTTTGCTCACAAGTGCAAACAGAGAAGGATTGCAAAATAGTCAGAGTCAGAAGTGATCATGGTGGAGAATTCGAGAACAGATACTTTGGGAATCTTTTTGATTCCCATGGCATTTCCCATGATTTCTCCTATCCCAGAACTCCACAACAGAATGGAGTAGTGGAAAGGAAGAATAGGACTTTGCAAGAAATGGTTCGTATCATGATCCAAGAAATTGACATGCATAAGCACTTTTGGGCAGAGGTAGTAAATACAACATATTATATTCAGAACAGGATCTCTATCATACTTATTCTGGGTAAGACTCCCTATGAATTGTGGAAGAATAGAAAACCCAACATCTCGTATTTTCATCCTTTTGGCTGTATTTGTTTTATGTTGAACACTAAAGAGAATCTTGGAAAATTTGACTCCAAAGCTCAAAAGTGTTTACTATTAGGATACTCTGAAAGCTCTAAAGGCTATAGAATCTATAACACAGAAACATGGATTATTGAGGAATCAATTCATGTTAGATTCATGACAAGCTTGACCCTGAAAAGTCAAAGCTAGTTGAAAAGTTTGCAGATTTGAAGATTACTTTATCAGAATCCAAGGAGGAAGATTCTAAGGAAGGAGACAAAGATGAAAAAACTACAGAATCAGACACAACCTTACCAGAAACAACGAATAGTCCATCTCATCAGAAGAAGAATAGACCAAAGACTTCTTATTCTGAAGAATTAGTTCTGGGAGACAAAGCTGATCCAGTCAGAATTTGTTCATCATTCAAACCTCCTGTAGAAACTCTTCTGGGTTTGGTGTCTCTGATAGAGCCAACATCAATTGATGAAGCTCTAATAGAGAATGAGTGGATTATGGCCAAGCAAGAAGAGCTGAATCAATTCACCAGAAACAATGTTTGGGATCTTGTTCAGAAAAAAAAGGTGTCAACGTCATTAAAACAAAGTGGGTATTCCGAAACAAGTTAGATGAGAAAGGTGGGGTCGTAAGAAACAAAGCACGACTAGTAGCACAAGGTTATAGTCAGCAAGAAGGGATAAACTATACAAAAACCTTTGCACCAGTTGCCAGGTTAGAATCTATTCGTCTTTTAATTTCCTTTACTGTAAAGAGTGCATTTTTAAACGGGTATATTTTTGAAGAAGTGTATGTGCATAAACCTCCTGCTTTGAAAGTTCTGAAAACCCAGATTTCGTTTTCAAACTTAAAAAATTATTATATGGTCTGAAACAGGCTCCCAGAGCTTGGTATTAAAGGCTAAGTAACTTTATTTTGGAAAATGACTTTACCAAAGGAAAAATGGATACAACACTCTCTTGCAAAACCTTTAAAAATGACATTCTGGTTGTGCAAATTTACATTGATGATATTATATTTGGTTCTGCTAATACTTCCTTGTGCAAGGAATTTTCTAAGTTAATGCAGGCTGAATTTGAAATGAGTCTGATGGGAGAACTCAGATACTTTCTGGGAATTCAAATTGATTAACGTCCAGAAGGAACGTACATTCATCTGAGCAAGTATGCAAGAGATCTTCTAAAGAAGCTTAATATGTCAGAAAGTAAACCTGCAAAGACTCTTATGCATCCGACATGCATTCTGGAGAAAAAAGAAGTAAGTAAAAATGTTTGTCAGAAGCTCTATCGTGGTATGATAGGCTCTCTTATGTATTTGACTGCTTCTCGTCCAGATATTATGTTCAGTGTATGTCTTTGTGCTCGTTTCCAATCAGATCAAAGGGAAACTCACTTAACAACTGTTAAGAGAATCCTAAGGTATCTAAAAGGCACAACTAACCTTGGCTTAATGTATAAGAAAACATCAGAGTACAAGCTTTCTGGTTATTGTGATACAGAATATTTATTTAATTTATTTAAATATAATATTCGCGATTTTTGGTGAATTTTGGTGTTTTGGGTATTGTGTGGAATTTTGTGGAGTTTTGGTTATTTAATTAAATAATAGTATATAATATGAATATATTAGTATTATTATTAATTTAAATAATATTAGAGGAATTAAGGGTAAGATAGACTTTTGAGGAGGATTAGTGAGGGTATTATTGGGAAGGCCCATTTTGGAAGCCCAAGGGTTTAACAAGGAGGAATTGAGAAGATTAGGATTCAATTGTGTTAGACCGTGAAAATAAGGAAAGAAGGCGAGAGCTCTTAGGAAAAAGGGAAAGGCGAGGATTCGAGAAGGTTTCCGAAGAATCGGTAGAGAAAGCTTCGAATCAACTATCTAAGGTTGGGGAGTATTGCCTTCCATTGTTTTCAATATAGGAAGTGATGTGTTTAAAGTGGATTTTGAGGTTTTTGAAGGGTTTATGAGTTATTGAGGATTTAGGGGTAGTTCTGAGGATCGATGATAGATTGTTAAGGGTTGAATTGATTCGGGTAAAAAAATAAGCCTTCGAGGCTAAACCTTTTTGATGATATGTGGGATCTTGTATAGAAAGGGATTTATGGGGTTTATGGGAACCTTGAGAGTTTGTGAAGGTTTAAGTGATTTTGAGTTAGGATAGTAGAATTAATCGACCTAAATGTCGTAGGTTTTATGCCTTTGATTTGCCATAATGTCTTGCAAATTTTTTGGGGATGTCTTGGGTGAACTGAGGTTGAATTCGTAAGGTGTTTTGGGTTTGTTATGCTACTGATGTGTAGCTGCAATTTCCTAAAATCGAGGGTTCGCAAAGCGAACCATTCCTTCGCAAGGCGAACACTCGCCCAGACTCGCAAAGCGAGTAGCGCAACGAATGCGTGATGATTGTGTGGTGATACTGAAATGAACTCTGGGAGGTGACTTTGGGGACTAGCGGAGCGAACGTCCCAGCGAAGGGCTTCGCCAAGCGAATAGAGGTAGCGAGGAGAGGCAGAAGGGGGAACTTTCTGGTTTTTTGTGTGGGATATTGGGGTTCACTGGAGTTCGCAAAGCGAACGTCCTAGCGAACATGTTCGCAAGGCGAACGTTGTAGCGAACGTCTGTTGTTCACGAATTATTTTATGTTTCTTGAGCTGTTTTGATGTTTTGATGTTGTGACGTTTCTGATGAATTTCCCTGATGTTATTGATGATCATATGATGATGATTTCGTGACGTTTGATGATTAATTGATGATATAAACTACCGTGATGTATATTGATGATTATGAACTGTTATATATAACGTTAGATGATTTAAGTGATGATATGAATTACCACGAGTGTATTGATGATTATGAGTTATTTATACCTGATGTTTGATGATTAAATACTGATGTGAATTAGCTTGAGCTTCGTTGATGATGATAAGATGATGATGCATGATGTTTTGATGAATAAAGGACGATATGACGAATATGAGATTTTGATGAATGATGATGCACATGATGACTTTATTGATGATGATGATTATGACGTTGTGCATCATGCATTCATAGCATATTTTGATGATGATGTTAGGACTTTGGCCCAGTGATGATGATGTTAGACTTCAGTCTATTGTGGCTTCCATCCCATTGTGTGGATGTGAGGTGGTTTATGACGTGCTCCGGTTCTTGTGGGAGACCGATCCTATTGACGGGGATCTTTGGAAGGAGATGACCTAAGTTTCCATCGATTGTGACGATTGGTACCACATGCATGAGTCATGTTGTGCATTGCATTTATGTGGCATTTGTTGTGATTTAGGATGACGTGTTTTGATGTTTGCCTTGTGATGACTCTGATCATGTTGTATATGATGATGACACCATTTTTATGCATATATTATTTTATATTGATTATAATGAATTGTGATTACTCACCCTGCCTGTTTCAATGTTACCTCCACGTGGGTAACGTGCAGGTGATCGGGATTAGCCGTGGATGCTTCGAGGAACTTTTGAAGTATTATTTTGCTTTTGGTCGATGTAGAGGGTCTTGCTCTGATAGTGTAACATCGGGTTGGGTTGTTGAGTCGAACCATGTTGAGTTTTATTGGCTATTATTTTATTGATTATTTGATGACTATGGTTTATTTTAATAAACCCTTTTGTGGGATTTTTGTGGTTATGGTGGTTCTGCTATCCTTTGAAGGCTTTTTGAGTTATTTCGAGGAAAACCCGTTGTTTACGGAGCAATTTTTGTAAATTTGAAGTTAATGAGAAATGTGAACCCTTTGAGGTGATTCTGATTTTACTATGATTTTATGTTTATTCTGCTGTGATAATCGTGGGGTAGAAAAGGTTGTTACATTAGTGGTATCAGAGCAGGTCGGTTCGTCCGGCCAGGTTGTCTAATGTTGATTATTCCCTAGTGTGCGACATGTGTGTGAAAACACTATCGATGCTTGTTTTGTTTTCCATTTGCAGGTTGGGAATGAAACAAGTGGGGGAGAAGATGGTACTTCTCCAAGATGCTTCAGGTGTGGAGCAATGGCTAAGTGTGGTGTTGGCCGCTATAATGGTTTGGTAAGATAGTTTGTACCGCCTCATGATAGTCGGCTGTTATTGACAAATTGAGGAATTGATCACCCTTAATCTCTTGTTGATAATAGACGGGATCATGTTGGATGGGATAGACGTGTCTTGTGAGCTTAAGTGATGTGCGCAGTGAATTGTTGGGAGTTAAACCAAGTGCTTACAGATTGTTTTGATGAGTCGATGCAGGATGGTCCTGAGATGTTTATGTTGAGGGCAACTTTGAGTATTAGTGAAGGTGGAGAAGTTTGTGTTTTGCTTTTGTTTGTGAAATTTTGGAAGTGTTTTCTGATGACGTAAGTGATTGGCCTCCAGAGTGTGGGGTAGAGGTTGTGGCAGATTTGATACCAGTTGGAAGAATTGCTTGAGAAGAGGTTTGTTCGACCAAGTGTTTCTCCGTGGGGTGCTCCTGTGCTGTTCGTGAAGAAGAAGGACGGAAGTATGAGGTTGTGTGTTGATTATCGGCATTTGAATAAAGTCACTATCAAGAATAAATATCCACTTCCGAGAATCGACGACTTGATGGATCAGTTAGTAGGTGCTTGTGTTTTAGCAAGATTGATTTGAGGTATGGTTATCATCAGATTCGTGTTAAGCCTGCTGATATTCCGAAGATAGCTTTCAGGATGAGGTGTGGTGTTCATGTAGTATATGAATAGAATTTTTCATGAGTATTTGGATAAGTTTGTAGCGGGTTTTATTGACGATATTCTAATGTACTCTAAATCCGAAGGAGGGCATGCCGAGCATTTGAGGACTATGTTGCAAGTGTTAAAAGAGAAGAAGTTGTATGTGAAACTGTCAAAGTGTGGGTTTTGGTTGAGGGAAGTGAGTTTCCTGAGCCAAGAGATTTAAAGGGGTGGAATTGATGTTGATCCTTCTAAGTTTGATGTTGTGTTGCAATGGGAGACTCTGAAGTCTGCTACTGAGATACGAAGTTTTCTGGGGTTGGCGGGTTATTACCGTGAGTTTATCGAGGGTTTTTCTAAGTTGGCATTACCTTTGACTCAGTTGAATCAAAAGGGTCAATCGTTTGTGAGGGATATAGCTTGCGAAGAGAGTTTTGTGGAATTGAAGAAGAAGTTGACGACCGCTCCAGTGTTGATTTTTCCTAATCCGAGCGAATCTTTTGTGGTGTATTGTGATGCGTCGAAGATGGGTCTTGGTGGAGTATTGATGCAGAATGGACAAGTTGTTGCCTATGCTTCGAGACAATTGCGAGTTCATGAGAGGAATTATCCTACCCATGACTTAGAGTTGGCCGCTGTGGTGTTGTGTTGGAAATTTGTAGGCCTATCTTTTTGGCCCTAAACTTGAAGTGTTCGATGATCATGAGAATTTGAAGTGCTTGTTCGATCAGAAAGAATTGAATATGAGGAAGAGAAGGTGGTTAGAACTGTTGGAGGATTCCGATTTTGGTTTGAGTTCTCATCCAGGAAAAGCAAATGTAGTGGCCGATGCATTGAGCAGGAAGTCATTGCATATGTCAATGCTTATGGTAAAAGAGTTGGAATTAATTGAGTAATTCCGAGACTTGAGTTGGTGTGTGAAAAGACTCCTGACAGTGTGAAGTTTGGAATGATGAAGTTGACTAGTGGCATTTTGGAAGAGATCAGAGTGGAACAACAATCGGACTTGAAGTTAGTTGACCAATTGATTTTGAGCAACCAAGGTAACAGAGGAGAATTTCGGATTGACGAGGATGGTGTGATGAGGTTTCGAGATAAAGTGTGTGTGCCCGATGTATGAAGAAGGATATTGCGGAGTTTGTTTATGCGTATTTGACTTGTCAGAAGATGAAGATTGAGCATCAGAAGCCTTTAGGTATGATGCAGCCATTAAGTATTCCAGAGTGGAAATGGGATAGTATTTTCCGTGGATTTTGTGTCGGGATTGCCAAGGACTGAGAGAGGGAATGATTCTATTGGGTGATTATGGATAGATTAACTAAATTGGCTTATTTCTTGCCGATGAAGATTAATTATTCTATGCAGAAGTTAGCCGAGATGTACATTGAGGAAATTGTGAAGTTGCATAGGATACCTCTGAATATTGTGTCAGACAGAGACCTGAGGTTTACGTCAAGGTTGGAAGAGTTTGTAAGATGCCTTGGGTACTAAGTTGAGGTTGAGTTCTGCCTATCATCCGCAGATGGATGGACAGACATGGAGGACTATCCAACCTTTAGAGGATTTACTGAGAGCTTGTGTGTTGTATCAAGGTGGATCGTGGGATAGTCATTTGTCGTTTACGACAACATTTTTCATGCTAGTATTGGGATGACGCTGTATGAAGCCTCGTGTGGAAGGAGTTGTAGGACTCCATTTTGTTGGTATGAATCGGGCGAGAGTGTTGTAATCGGACCTGAGATTGTGCAAGAGACGACCGAGAAGATTAAGATGATCCAAGAAAGGATGAGAGCGTCGCAGAGTCGCCAGAAGGGCTATCACGATAAGAGGAGGAAGATACTTGGATTCCAAGAGGGAGATCACGTGTTTTTGAGGGTGACGCCAGTGACTGGTGTGGGTCGAGCTTTGATGTCTAGGAAGCTCACTCCACATTTTGTTGATCCATATCAATTTTTGCAGAGGATAGGAGAGGTAGCCTATCGAATTGCTTTACCGCCGTCACTTGCGAATTTGCATGACGTGTTCCATGTGTCTTAGTTGAGGAAGTACATTCCGGATCCGTCGCATGTGATTCAGATGAATGATGTACAACTGAGGGATAACCTGACAGTGGAAGCTTTACCTGTGCGGATTGACGGTCGAGAGATGAAGTAACTGCGGGGTAAATACATAACTTTGGTGAAGGTGTTGTGGGGTGGACCAGACGACGAAAGTTGGACTTGGAATGTGAAGATCAGATGAGGGAGTCGTATCCGGCTCTGTTACCTTGAGGTAATTTTCGAGGGCGAAAATTCTTTAAGTGGGGGAGAGTTGTAACACCCCAAATTTGTAAGAATATTTATTTAAATATAATATTCGCGATTTTTGATGAATTTTGGTGTTTTGGGCATTGTGTGGAATTTTGTGCAGTTTTGGTTATTAAATTAAATAATAGTATATAATATGAATATATTACTATTATTATTAATTTAAATAATATTAGAGGAATTGAGGGTAAGATGGACTTTTGAGGAGGATTAGTGAGGGTATTATAGGGAAAGCCCATTTTGGAAGCCCAAGGGTTTAACAAGGAGGAATTGAGAAGATTAGGATTCATTTGTGTTAGAACGTGAAAATAAGGAAAGAAGGCGAGAGCTCTGAGGAAAACGGGAAAGGCGAGGATTCGAGAAGGTTTCCGAAGAATCGGTAGAGAAAGCTCCGAATCGACAATCTAAGGTATGGGGAGTATTGCCTTTCATTGTTTTCAATATAGGAAGTGATGTGTTTAAAGTGGATTTTGAGGTTTTTGAGGTTTTTGAAGGGTTTAAAAGTTATTGAGGATTCAGGGGTAGTTCTGAGGATCGATGATGGATTGTTAAGGTTTGAATTGATTCGGGTAAAAAAAATAAGCCTTCGAGGCAAAACCTTTTTTATGATATGTGGGATCTTGTATAGAAAGGGATTTATGGGGTTTATGGGAACCTTGAGAGTTTGTGAAGGTTTAAGTGATTTTGAGTTAGGATAGTAGAATTAATCGACCTAAATGTCGTAGGTTTTATACCTTTGATTTGCCATAATGTCTTGAAAATGTTTTGGGGATGTTTTGGGTGAACTGAGGTTGAATTCGTAAGGTGTTTTGGGTTTGTTATGCTACTGATGTGTAGCAGCGATTTCCTAAAATCGCGGGTTCGCAAAGCGAACCATTTCTTCGCAAGGCGAACACTAGCCCAGACTCGCAAAGCGAGCAGCGCAATGAATGCACGATGATTGTGTGATAATACTGAGATGAACTCTGGGAGGTGACTTTTGGGGCTAGCGGAGCGAACGTCCCAGCGAAGGGCTTCGCCAAGCGAATAGAGGCAGCGAGGAGAGGCAGAAGGAGGAACTCCCTGGTTTTTGTGTGGGATATTGGGGTTCACTGGAGTTCGTAAAGAGAACGTCCTAGCAAACATGTTCGCAAGGCGAATGTTGTAGCGAACGTCTGCTGTTCACAAATTGTTTTATGTTTCTTGAGCTGTTTTGATGTTTTGATGTTGTGACTTTCCTGATGAATTACCCTTATGTTATTGATGATCATATGACAATTATTTCGTGACGTTTGATGATTAATTGATGATATGAACTACCGTGATGTATATTGATGATTATGAACTGTTATATATGACGTTTGATGATTTAAGTGATGATATGAATTACCATGAGTGTATTGATGATTATGAGCTGTTTATACCTGATGTTTGATGATTAAATGCTGATGTGAATTAGCATGAGCTATGTTGATGATGATAAGATGATGATGCATGATGTTTTGATGAATAAATGGCGATATGACGAATATGAGATTTTGATGAATGATGATGCACGTGATGACTTTATAGATGATGATGATGATTATGACGTTGTGCATCGTACATTCATAGCATATTTTGATGATGATGTTAGGACTTCGGTCCAGTGATGATGATGTTAGACTTCAGTCTATTGTGGCTTCCATCCCATTGTGTGGATGTGAGGTGGTTTATGATGTGCTCCGGTTCTTGTGTGGGACCGATCCTATTGACGGGGATCTTTGGAGGGTGATGGCCTAAGTGTCCATCGATTGTGACGATTGGTACCACATGCATGAGTCCTATTGTGCACTGCATTTATGTGGAATTTGTTGTGATTTAGGATGACGTGTTTTGATGTTTGCCTTGTGATGACTTTGATGATGTTGTATATGATGATGACGCCATTTTTATTCATATCTTATTTTATATTGATTATAATGAATTGTGATTACTCACCCTACCTGTTTCAATATTACCTCCACGTGGGTAACGTGCAGGTGATCGGGATTAGCCGTGGATGCTTCGAGGAACTTTTGAAGCATTATTTTGCTTTTGGTCGATGTAGAGGGTCTTGCTCTGATAGTGTAACACCGGGTTGGGTCGTTGAGTCGAACCATGTTGAGTTTTATTGGCTGTTATTTTATTGATTATTTGAAGACTATGGTTTATTTTAATAGACCCTTTTGTGGGATTTTTGTGGTTATGGTGGTTCTGCGGCCCTTTGAAGGCTTTTTGAGTTATTTCGAGGAAAACCCGTTGTTTACGGAGCAATTTTTGTAAATTTGAAGTTAATGAGAAATGTGCACCCTTTGAGGTGATTCTGATTTTACAATGATTTTATGTTTATTCAGCTGCGATAATCGTGGGGTAGAAAATGGTGTTACAATCAGAGTACAAGCTTTCTGGTTACTGTGATACATATTATGCTGGAGACAAATTAGAAAAGAAAAGTACTTTTAGAAACTGTCAGTTTCTGGGTAACAATCTCGTCTCTTGGCCAAGTAAAAGACAATCAACCATTGCACTTTCAATTGCAGAAGCAGAATATATCTCAGTGTCACTGTGCAACACTCATATACTCTGGATGAAGAATTAACTAGAAGATTTTCAGATACACAAGAGTAACATTCTTATCTTATGTGATAATACTTCTGCTATTTGTTTATCCAAGAATCCTATTTTGCATTCTAGGGCGAAACATATTGAAATAAAACATCACTTTTTACGAGACTATGTTCAGAAGCGTATTTTTCACTTAAAATTTGTGGATACAGACCACCAGTGGGCTGATATTTTCACAAAACCCCTTCTGAGGATAGATTCGTATTCATTATGGAAAACTTATTTATAAAACCGTGTCCAGAATGAGTAGATGAAATTTTGATGTGTCAAGTCACCAGAATTTCTGAAATAAGATTCTGATGTTAAGCAACGTTTTTGTTTTTCTAATTAACGATACTTCTACATGTTAGAAGATGTCTTGATCAGAAACTTGTCCAGTCAGATACCTCTTAGTATTCTTGACTTTGGGAATATCAAATGTGTACTCTTAAACAACCAGCTATGATTATTTTTTGACACTTGTCCAAAATCAAATTATATCTTACTGTTGAAGAGACACCTCGAGCGTTGTGATTTCGTGAGACTAGGTTTCAAATAATTATTTCCTATTACTCCCACCTCTTCACAATCATCATTTTTTTATAAATACTCACTCTCTCACCATACACACTACACTACTTTTCACTTCCAACAATTTTTCTTAAAAACCCTTTGTGCTCCGTAAACTCTATCATCTTCTTAAAATGGATCCTCAACAACAAAGCGTATTCGAATTTTCCCAACAACAACTTGCAGAATCATCCTCAATGGGTTCAACAACAACTGTTCAAACTGCATCATTGTCTCTACATCAATCGCTATCCATATTTCAGAAACCAACTGAAGTTCATATTGTGGATCGCCCGACTCATATTCATTTTGCTACTCCTTTCTCAGAACTGGAAGTTCTGTGTGAATGGCTAGTAGACTTTGATAACTTGCTTGAAAATGGAATTGACTTGTTCAAGGAACTAAATGCTCAAGGTTAGAAAACCTATTTTGATCGTCTCTATGGTCCCATTTTTCCTAATCTCATCAAGGAATTCTGGAGATTCGTTGAAGCTGATGAACACTTCATCGTGTCACATGTTTTGGGAAACATGTTCAACATCACAGAGAAATCCATTACCACCTTACTTGGAATGGAAAAATCTGGTGCAAAGCGTATCTACAAGATGAGTTCTAAATCCAACTTTCTATCTGACATGATAAACCCAACAATCTTCACACAATCATCTGATGGTAAACCACCCTTCAAGAGTCAGGATTTATCTAAGGAGCTTTGAGTCTGGCTCAAAATTATTTTGGGATGTATCTATCACAGACCTGCTTCAAGTTCTTCTGATTTCCTCAATACTGATCAGAAATATATATTGTATTATCTGATGAAAGGAGAGAAGATCTGCCTCCCTTCAATTTTATTCAGATATCTTAGAGACTCTGTAAGAAAAACAAGAAATGATTCAAATAAGCTGAAGAACTACATTTCTCTTGGTCGATTGATATCAGATATCTTCATTGAAAGTAGAATGATTGATCATCTGACAAAGTTGAATGTCAAAGATGAATTGGCTATTATAACTTGAATTCCTATGAACAGCAAAAATCTGAAGAGGATGCAGATTATAGATGAAATCAGAGTTGAACCCATTATAGCAACAAATTTGAAGAGTCTGAAATCAAGAAGGATGATTATAGATGGATTTCCTCTGTTCACCAAGCATGACAATCCAGAGGTTATAGAGGCCTACATACAGCTTCAAGAAGCTGAAGGCAATGATATATCCGGTTTCAGGATTGAAGATCTTCTAAATAATCCTCCTGATATGATGAAGAAGAAGAAACCCCACACCGACACAACTCCTCAGACGAATACTGCAAAGAAGCAGAAGAAAGGTCTAGGTGAAGCTAGAACAAGGAACATCTCACTGGCATCCTATCCATAACAGACGCGTAAGTCTTCTGAATCTTCTTATGTAACTGTATCTGTTAATACTTACAAAAATATATATTCATCTACTTCACAACCACCAATATGTTCAACACCACCACCACTATTTTCAATCATCGTCACCACATCACCCACACCTATTTCTGAACCACCAACTCTAATAATCCCATCCTCTGCACCACCTACACAACTTCTGTAACGCCCCAGTTTTGTCAGTTTTTATTTAATTGAGTCGTTTTTTATTATTTTATTATTATATTATTTTATCTCTGACTGTTATGTGAAAATATGTCATTTTTTCATCGTGAATATATTTTATCGTGTTTTGGGAACACTTGCGAGATATTTGAGTGTAGGGGTAATTTGGGCATTTTGACTTATTTTGTTAAGTTAGAATATAATAGAAATAGAAAGAGAGAAAAAAAATAGTAAGAGAAAGAAAAAGAAGAGAAGAAGAAAAGAAAAGGAGAAGAGAAGAAAAGAGAGAATTTGGGAAAACTTAAAAATCCATCAACCGACTTTCTAGAACACGATTAAATCGGGTAAGGGTGTGAAATTCGATTATCTTATGCTTGTGTATGATTATGTATGTATGTGTTTGCATATGCTATTGTCTTTCTCTAGTTTTGGATTCTAGGTTGAAATGAGAAATATAATGAGAAATCGATGGTTTCACGGTCGAAAATCGGTGTAAACGTAGTAGAATACTTGTTACCATGTTTGAGTTATGTTCTAATTGTTATATGTTGGTTTGGAAATGTTTTGGTTGAGAAAATATCATTTTTGGATGATCTGGTGCGCTGCTGGGATTTGCTAAAATCGCAGGTTCGCACTGCGAATGGCCAGCGGATGGAGTGGCGAGCGTTCGCGTGATGTTCGCACTGCGAACGTTGTATTATTTTTCATTCTGCCACTGTTCGCTGGAGGATTCGCATTGCGAATGGGGTAGCGAGCATTCGCTGGATGGTTCACACTGCGAACGTTGGGAATTTTCTAGGCTATTTTGCTTCTGCCACTGTTCGCTGGGACATTCGCACTGCGAATGAAGAAGCGAAGGACTCGCTAGGAGCTTCGCACTGCGAACAGGACAACTTTTCCCAATTTGTTTTCTTTGTAACTTTTGATCTATGGTTCGGTTTGAGGCGTGGTTTGATGCGTTAGAAAGATTAAAAAATGTACTTTATTATGATGATGGTTTTGAGAATTGTTGGCCAATTAAATTATGTCGGGATTTAGAAAATGTGTTGTTTTGTTGTCGGCTTTTGCCGTTTAAGTGTGTGAACTTGGTGTGTAAGTGCAATATGCTGTTGGTGTAGATATTGTATGACTTGTGTACTGTTGAGTGATGAAATGGCATGAAATACATATTGTGATGATGGTTGGTGGCCTTACGGCAAGAAAATGCGATGTATGGTAATTGTTGATATATGCATGATTATGGATGTGTATATGTGTGCATATTAAATGTCATGAGTCATTGTATGCCAAGCATCATGATATGCATTGTTGTGACGTCCTGAGTGACGGATTGATTCCAGAGGGAATCTTCTATAACATCGTGCGCCTTAAAAATAAGAGGTCCTAAAGTGATTTGATATATCGTGCGCCTTAAAAATAAGAGGACCTAAAGCGATGGTTATAGACGATCGTGTGCCCATGTGGGGTGTGAGCGATCGAATTGTGTGCCTTATACCGAGAGGACCTAAAGCAATCCATAAACGTCGTGCGCCTTATACGAAGAGGACCTAAAGCGACGGGGAACATCGTAGGCCCGACGGGGTGTTACTTGAGTGATCCTCAGTAACGAGCGATGATTCCAGCAGAGTTCCTGAGTGAACTAGTGATGAGAAATATTAGAAGTCGGTACCGCATGGCATGTGCATAGAGTCTTTGTGTCGGTCTCTGTGCATTTGCATAAATCATGGATTAATTGTACATGGAATTGTGAATGTGATTGATGAGATGGAATATGTGTAATTGTAATGATGATGAGTGTATTGTGTACGATTGATGTGTAATGGTATTTGATACTTGAGAATTGTACTGTGTTGTGTTGTATTTGATTGTGGTGCATTTGTGGTGAGAATGTTTTACCTGTGTATTTATGTGTGAATATATAATTATATGCAACTGTAATATGATTGTTTTTCTCACCCTTCTGCTGTTTTATAATGCTCTATGAGGCATTGCAGATTAGAGTTGCTGGAGGTCTTTTTGTGAAGCATTGCGTCTTCATTCTTTTGTCGGTCGGCTCTGATATGTGACACCGGGTAGTTAGGGTGGCCGTTTGTGATTATTTGTATTATGTATATGTATCTTTTGAACTGTACATGTATGGTTGTACATGACGAACAAACTTTCATGAGATATATATATATATGTTGATATTTAGTTACGGATTTTCCGCTTTTATTCTGTTTCTGAATTATGGGTGTATTACTACCTGAATGGTTGCATATCTGTATGAGCAGGTGTTGTATGTATTGTTTCAAATTGATGTGACCCCTCGGTCTATGCTGTGTATGTTTAATTATACTCTGATGAAATTTTGAATTTTATTTATCGCTTTAATAGCTTGGTGGTATAGAAGGGGGTGTCACATTTAGTGGTATCAGAGCCAGTCTGTGTCAGTTGTGTCAGTCCTTGTCGGTCTTGGTGTTGGATGAGCTGTTTGTTTAACCATAGTTTCTGTTATTGGAAATGAACAGAATATGGCTGGTAGGAATGATGCTGCTTTGGTTGCTGCTATGCAAGCTATGTCTCGTGCTGTGCATGGTGCACCTAATGCTGCTGGTAATGATGAGTTCAGGAAGAACAAACCGCCTGTCTTCAAAGGGAGACATGATCCTGATGGTGCACAAATTTGGTTGAAAGAGATTGAAAGGATTTTCCGAGTTATGGATTGTGCTGAGGACAGTAAGGTGAGACTGGGAACCAACATGTTACATGAAGAAGCTGATGACTGGTGGGTTTGTACTCGCCAGGTGTTGGAAGCTGGGGATGAAGAAGTTACTTGGGAATTGTTTAGCCAGGAGTTTCTGAGGAAGTATTTTCCCGAGGATGTTAGAGGAAAGAAGGAAATTGAGTTCTTGGAACTGAAACAAGGTAGTATGTCTGTTGTAGATTATACTGCTAAGTTTGTGGAGCTTGTGCAGTTTTATCCTTATTATGTTGAAGCGACTGCAGAGTTTTCTAAGTGTGTGAAGTTTGAGAGTGGATTGCGTCCTGAGATTAAGCAGGCAATCGGTTATCAGAGGATAAGAAGGTTTTCTGATTTGGTGGAATGTTGTAGGATTTATGAAGAGGATAGTAAGGCTCGTTCTACTCACTACAAGAGTGTGAGTGACAGAAAAGGGAAGCAACAGTTTCGTAGTGGTCTGTATGTAACACCAGCGGATAAAGGTAAGCAAAGGGGTACTTTTGATCGAAGGTCAGGTGGAGGAGGTATGTCTAATTCTCCGAGGTGTTTTAAGTGTGGTGAGTTGGGGCATCGTCAGTTTGAGTGCAGGAAAGATGTGAGAAAGTGTTCTAATTGTGGAGGTGTCGGACATGTCGTAGCTGATTGTAAACGGAAGAATGTGGTGAAGTGTTTCAACTGTGGTGAACCTGGTCATATTAGCACAAAGTGTCAGAAACCGAAGCAAGCTCCAGCTGGTGGGAAAGTTTTTGCCTTGGCATGAACTCAGACTTCAAGTGTAGATCGTCTGATCAGAGGTACTTGTTTTATTAATAGTACGCCTTTAGTTGCTATTATTGATACTGGAGCGACTCATTCGTTTATTTCATCTGAGTGCGCGAAGCGTTTGAATCTTGTGTTGTCTTCGATGGGTGGTAAGATGGTTATTGATACTCCAGCAATGGGGTCAGTAACTACTTCTTTGGTTTGTTTGAGTTGTCCTTTGACCATTTATGGTAAAGACTTTGAAATGGATTTAGTATGTTTTCCGTTGGAAGGGTTAGATGTGGTTCTGGGAATGAATTGGTTGCAGTTCAATCGAGTTCATATTGATTGTTATCATAAGCTGGTAAGGTTTCCTTCTCTTGAGGAAGACGAAGACTCGAGTTTCTTATCTACCAAAGAGTTGAAGAGACTTTTGGCGGAGGAAGCTCAGTTGTTTGGGTTGTTTGCATCTTTGACTGTGGATAGTCAAGTTTCACTTGATGTGTTTCCTGTTGTGTGTGATTTTCCGGAGGTGTTTCCTGAGGATATTTCAGACTTGCCGCCAGAGAGAGAGGTGGAGTTTTCTATAGATCTAGTTCCTGGTACTAGACCTGTTTCAATGGCACCTTATCGTATGTCGGCATCTGAGTTGGTAGAGTTGAAGAAGCAATTGAATGAGTTATTGGAGAAGAGGTTTGTGAGGCCAAGTGTTTCTCCTTGGGGTGCTCCAGTTTTATTGGTGAAAAAGAAAGATGGAAGTATGTGATTGTGTATTGATTATCTCCAGTTGAATAAGGTGACGATTAAGAATAAGTATCCTCTTCCGAGAATTGATGATCTGATGGATAAGTTGGTTGGTGCTTGTGTGTTCAGTAAGATTGACTTGAGGTCGGGGTATCATCAGATTAGGGTGAAAGAGGAAGATATTCAGAAGACGGCTTTTAGGACACGTTACGGTCATTATGAATATTCTGTGATGCCGTTCGGGGTTTCTAATGCGCCAGGTGTGTTCATGGAGTACATGAATCGTATTTTTCACGAGCATCTGGATCGATTTGTTGTTGTGTTTATTGATGACATTTTGATTTATTCTAAGTCTCGGGAGGAGCATGCGGAGCATTTGCGTATTGTTTTGCAGGTTTTGAAGGAAAAGAAGCTTTTTGCCAAATTGTCTAAGTGTGAATTTTGGTTGTCGGAAGTGACTTTTCTTGGACACGTAATTTCAGGTAATGGTATTTCTGTGGACCCATCTAAAGTAGAAGCAGTTCTACAATGGGAGGCTCCGAGATCTGTTACTGAAATTCGAAGCTTTTTGGGTTTGGCAGGATATTATCGAAGGTTTATTGAAGGTTTTTCTAAGCTAGCACTTCCTTTGACCTAGTTGACTTGTAAAGGGCAAGCGTTCATTTGGGATATTCGGTGTGAGGAAAGTTTTAATGAGCTGAAGAGAAGATTGACGACAACTCCGATTTTGATTTTGCCGAATCCTCATAAACCGTTTGTGGTGTATTGTGATGCTTCTTTGATTGGTCTAGGTGGTGTGCTAATGCAAGGCGGTAAGGTTGTGGCGTATGCTTCGAGGCAGTTGAGAGTGCATGAGAAGAATTACCCTACGCATGACTTGGAGTTAGCGGCGGTGGTTTGTGTTGAAAATTTGGAGGCATTATATTTTTGGTGCGAGGTTTGAAGTCTTTAGTGATCACAAGAGTTTGAAATATTTGTTTGATCAGAAGGAGTTAAATATGAGGCAGCGTAGATGGTTGGAATTTTTGAAGGACTACGACTTTGGCTTGAATTACCATCCTGGTAAAGCTAATGTGGTAGCCGATGCATTGAGCCAGAAATATTTGCATATGTCCGCTTTAATGGTTAAGGAGTGAGAGCTTTTGGAATCGTTTAGAGATTTAAGTTTGGTATGTGAAGTGTCGTCGGATAGTGTGAGGCTGGGTATGTTAAAGGTTACTAATGATTTTCTGATGACGGTGAGGGAGAAACAGAAGTTGGACGTGAAATTGGTGGATTTGATGCCGGTTGACGGAAAAGAGGCGAATGGTGATTTTCAAGTGGATATTAATGGTGTTTTGAAGTTTCGAGGTCCAATTTGTATTCCGGACGATTCAGATTTGAAGCGAATGATTTTGGAGGAAGGACACCGGAGTAATTTGAGTATACATCCGGGAGCGAACAAGATGTACCAAGATTTGAAAAAGATTTTCTGGTGGTCTGGTTTGAAAAGAGATGTGGCTCAGTTTGTGTATGCTTGTTTGACGTGCCAGAAATCAAACGTGGAACATCTGAGGCCTAGTGATTTGTTGCAACCGTTGGATATTCCTGAGTGGAAGTAGGATAGCATCTCCTTGGATTTTGTGACAGGGTTGCCGAATACACAGCGAGGGCATAATTCTATTTGGGTGGTTGTTGATAGGCTGACTAAACCGGCTCATTTTATTCCGATTGACATCAGTTTTACTTTGGAGAGGTTGGCTGAGATTTACATCAGTGTGATTGTGAAGTTGCATGGGGTTCCATTGAGTATTATTTCGGATCGAGATCCGAGGTTTACCTCGAGATTTTGGGAAAGTTTACAGAAGGCGTTGGGTTCTAAATTGAGATTGAGTTCGGCTTATCATCCGCAGACGGATGGGCAGTCGGAGAGAACGATTCAGTCTTTGGAAGATTTGTTGAGAGCTTGTGTTCTTGAACAAGTTGGTGCGTGGGATAGTTATCTTGCATTGATTGAATTCACGTATAATAACAGTTTCCATTCGAGTATTAGAATGGCACCGTTTGAAGCACTGTATGGACGAAGATGTCGGACACCGTTGTGTTGGCATGAATCAGGTGAGAGTTCGGTGGTTGGACCAGAGTTGGTGCAACAGACTACGGAAAAAGTGAAGATTATTCGTGAGAAAATGAAGGCTTCTCAGAGTAGGCAAAAGAGTTATCATGATCGGAGAAGAAAAGATCTTAAGTTCCAACAGGGCGATCATGTATTTTTTAGAGTTACGCCGGTAACGGGTGTTGGTCGTGCATTGAAATCGAAGAAACTTACTTCTCGGTTTATTGGTCCTTACCAGATATCTGCGATAGTGGGTGTTGTGGCTTATAGGATGGCGTTGCCGCCGAGTCTGTCGAATTTGCGTGATGTTTTCCATGTTTCACAGCTTCGGAAGTATATTCCGGATCCGTCGCATGTGATTCCGATGGATGAGGTTGAGGTAAGGGAGAACCTGACGGTTGAGGCTTTGCCGGTGAGTATTTTGGATCGCGAGTTGAAGAGGTTGCGGGGCAAGGATATTGCACTTGTGAAGGTGGCGTGGGGAGGCGCTGCTGAGCGCAATTTGACTTGGGAGTTAGAGAGTCGGATGCGGGAGTCGTATCCAGAGTTGTTCGTCTCAGGTAAGATTTTCGAGGACGAAAATTTCTAAGTGGGGGAGAGTTGTAACGCCCCAGTTTTGTCAGTTTTTATTTAATTGAGTCGTTTTTTATTATTTTATTATTATATTATTTTATCTCTGACTTTTATGTGAAAATATGTCATTTTTTCATCGTGAATATATTTTATCGCGTTTTGGGAACATTTGCGAGATATTTGAGTGTAGGGGTAATTTGGGCATTTTGATTTATTTTGTTAAGTTAGAATATAATAGAAATAGAAAGAGAGAAAAAAAAATAGTAAGAGAAAGAAAAAGAATAGAAGAAGAAAAGAAAAGGAGAAGAGAAGAAAAGAGAGAATTTGGGAAAACTTGGAAATAAATCAACCGACTTTCTAGAACACGATTAAATCGGGTAAGGGTGTGAAATTCGATTATCTTATGCTTGTGTATGATTATGTATGTATGTGTTTGCATATGCTATTGTCTTTCTCTAGTTTTGGATTCTAGGTTGAAATGAGAAATATAATGAGAAATCGATGGTTTCACGGTCGAAAATCGGTGTAAACGTAGTAGAATACTTGTTACCATGTTTGAGTTATGTTCTAATTGTTATATGTTGGTTTGGAAATGTTTTGGTTGAGAAAATATCATTTTTGGATGATCTGGTGCGCTGCTGGGATTTGCTGAAATCGCAGGTTCGCATTGCGAATGGCCAGCGAATGGAGTGGCGAGTGTTCGCGTGATGGTCGCACTGCGAACGTTGTATTATTTTTCATTCTGCCACTGTTCGCTGGAGGATTCGCATTGCGAATGGGGTAGCAAGCATTCGCTGGATGGTTCGCACTGCGAACATTGGGAATTTTCTAGGCTATTTTGCTTCTGCCACTATTCGCTGGGACATTCGCACTGCGAATGAAGAAGCGAAGGACTCGCTAGGAGCTTCACACTGCGAACATGACAGGTTTTCCCAATTTGTTTTCTTTGTAACTTTTGATCTATGGTTCGGTTTGAGGCGTGGTTTGATGCGTTAGAAAGATTAAAAAATGTACTTTATTATGATGATGGTTTTGAGAATTGTTAGCCGATTAAATTATGTCGGGAATTAGAAAATGTGTTGTTTTGTTGTCGGCTTTTGCCGTTTAAGTGTGTGAACTTGGTGTGTAAGTGCAATATGTTGTTGGTGTAGATATTGTATGACTTGTGTACTGTTGAGTGATGAAATGGCATGAAATACATATTGTGATGATGGTTGGTGGCCTTACAGCAAGAAAATGCGATGTATGGTAATTGTTGATATATGCATGATTATGGATGTGTATATGTGTGCATATTAAATGTCATGAGTCATTGTATGCCAAGCATCATGATATGCATTGTTGTGACGTCCTGAGTGACGGATTGATTCCAGAGGGAATCTGCTATAACATCGTGCGCCTTAAAAATAAGAGGACCTAAAGCGATTTGATATATCGTGCGCCTTAAAAATAAGAGGACCTATAGCGATGGTTATAGACGATCGTGTGCCCACGTGGGGTGTGAGAGATCGGATTGTGCGCCTTATATTGAGAGGACCTAAATCAATCCATAAACGTCGTGCGCCTTATACCAAGAGGACCTAAAGCGACGGGGAACATCGTAGGCCCGACGAGGTGTTACTTTAGTGATCCTCAGTAACGAGCGATGATTCCAGCAGAGTTCCTAAGTGAACTAGTGATGAGAAATATTGGAAGTCGGTACCGCATGGCATGTGCATAGATTCGTTGTGTCGGTCTCTGTGCATTTGCATAAATCATGGATTAATTGTACATGGAATTGTGAATGTGATTGATGAGATGGAATATGTGTAATTGTAATGATGATGAGTGTATTGTGTACGATTGATGTGTAATGGTATTTGATACTTGAGAATTGTACTGTGTTGTGTTGTATTTGATTATGGTGCATTTGTGGTGAGAATGTTTTACTTGTGTATTTCTGTGTGAATATATAATTATATGCAACTGTAATATGATTGTTTTTCTTACGCTTCTGCTGTTTTATAATGCTCTATGAGGCATTGCAGATTAGAGTTGCTGGAGGTCTTTTTGTGAAGCATTGCGTCTTCATTCTTTTGTCGGTCGGCTCTGATATGTGACACCGGGTAGTTAGGGTGGCCGTTTGTGATTATTTGTATTATGTATATGTATCTTTTGAATTATACATGTATGGTTGTACATGACGAACAAACTTTCATGATATATATATATATATATATATATATATATATATATATATATATATATATATATATATATATATATATGTTGATATTCATTTACGGATTTTCCGCTTTTATTCTGTTTCTGAATTGTGGGTGTATTACTACCTGAATGGTTGCATATCTATATGAGCAGGTGTTGTATGTATTGTTTCAAATTGATGTGACCCCTAGGTCTATTCCGTGTATGTTTAATTATACTATGATGAAATTTTGAATTTTATTTATCACTTTAATAGTTTGGGGGTATAGAAGGGGGTGTCACAACTTCCACCTCAGATAATTCCAACCCCTGTCATATCTAAACAACCAATTCCCACCATCTCCCTACCATTAATCACTCAATCCATTTTTGAAGAACCTCATACTGAACTTCTTCAAACAACCAACTCTCAATCACCCACACCATTAACCTATCCACAAGTAAATGCAGAAACCATACCGGACAATTCTGAACCTTCTTCACCTAAATCAAATCCTGAAAATAATGATATCACCAATCTGGCTGATTCTGATGAAGAAACCCAACCATTCCTTGAGAATCAACCTTTTGATCTTCCCCCTCCTAACCTAGATGAAGTTATTTCTATTTTTAAAGACAGTGTAGTTAGGAGATTCAAGACACTTTCTGATGAATCGAGTTCTGGTGAAGACCCTTCTGCTTTGGGTGCTCCCTGGAATAGATTCAATAAATGGATGCCAGCGGAGTTTCAGAAGATCAAACATCTCTCCGTTCAGACAAAAGAATATTCTGTCCAGCAAGCTGAAAAGAAATTGGAAGCTAAAAGGGAAGATGAAGTAAAGCTAGCTGCTGAAAGGGAAGAAGCTGAAAGGTTGGCTAAGAAAACTCTGGATAGAGAAGCTGAAAGGTAAGCTAAGGAAGCTCAAGATTTAGCTGCGAATGAAGCTGAACTGAAGAATCAAGAAGATTCTCTGAGAGCTGCTGAAAACTCTACTTCTGATCCAATACTGAAGACTTTAGAAAGCATTCAGAAGGAGCAAGAGTTGTTCAGAACAAGAATGGACAAGCAAGATGAAGTCACTTCCAGCATTCAGAATGCACTTGCTCAGATCCTTCAGAGGCTCCCTCCTCCTTCTCAACCTTAGACACCTTTCTAGGCTTCCTCTTAGTTTCTTTGTCTTTTTGTGTTTATATTATTTTGTACTTATTTACCTTTTTTATTATGACAAAAAGGGGGAGTATTAATGGAAAATTATTTTGATAAAAATATTTTGTCTCTGAATCATAGCTCTGACATTCTAACATTTTAATTGCACACAATTTTTCCTAGAATGTTTTTCAGGAACAATATTAATATTTTGGTAATCAGGCTCTGATTTAACCAATCAGGCTCTGTTATATAATCAGACTCCATTACCACTATAATCAGGCTCTGTTATTCTGGATCTGACAAGATCTTTATAATCAGACTCTGGTATCGCAAATCTAATAAGTTTTTTTTAAGTCTTAGATTCAGGGGGAGCTTGAAAGGGAAGTTAATTCTAAACTTATCTCTGTCATTTCCTATTGATTATCTTTGTACAAAATTGTTTCATCAAAATACATTGTTTTGTCATTATAAAAAAAGGGGGAGATTGTTAGAACAAGATTTGGTTCTGCCGGATATCTCTAAGTTTTGATAATAACAAAGTAGTATTTGTGTGAGAACAATTTTGGTACTCTAACGTTTGTTTTTCTGAAGGATTAACAAACAACCTCTGACTCGGATAGAGAAATCTCTGACTTTGATAGAGACCATGTGCAACGTCACTCTGATTTGACCAAAAGTCGCTTCTGCGCCAAAGAAGAAAATATGCTTCTGATATACTCACATTCAGTAAGATTCTAAGAAGATAATATGTTGTTGTTCCAATGCTCTCTTGGATTCTGCCTCTGATCGTGACTCTGATGATTTGCTTCTGAAGGCTTTCTAGCTTCTGAAGTCATTATCTTCTGAAGACTAAGTGTTGAAGACTCTGAAGACAAGGTTCTGCTGAACAACGTTCGGAAGACTCTGAAGACTTAAGTTTCTGAAGACTGAGTGCTAAAGACTCTGAAGACAAGGTTCTGGTGAACAAGTTCTGAAGACTTTGATGACTCAAGACTCTGAAGATCCAATGATCAACTCTTCTATTCATGCTTCAATCATCTCTATTCAGAAGCCTATGATGTACAGAAGATAAGATCAAACGTTTGTGAGGGAAAATAGCACATAGTACGTATCAAACACGTTCTTTTCCACTACCCTGATTTGGCGGTACAAAGGACAACTTTTGTGTACGATTTTCATCCCTGCGTAACGACATTATTTCAAGTCGCCAATAATCTCAAGGATATTCCTTATCTGCCTCCAACGAATCTCTTACTGGCTATATAAGGACTTGATTACTTGAAGAAAAATACAGATACACATGTGCGTGAATTAACCAAGAGCAGTGAAGCACCGTAATACAAGAAACATTGTTCATACTGTATAAATTTTCTTTAAGTTATCTGAGCTATTCATAGTGTTTATATCTGCTTATGTAGAAGCAAGTTATTGTAAACATTAATTTTGTTTAAACAGTTGTTTGTATTCCTTAAGGGAATAGTTAGGTCAGAATCCTTAAGAAGAGACAGTTAGTATTGTGCTTGTTAGTCACCAGCAGTTGCTAGTGCAGTGTAATCAGTTGATTTTAGTGGATTAAGTACTTGTGTATAAGGCGAAATCACCTTGGCGGGTGGACTGGATTAGCTTGATAGTTTTCAAGTGCACTAGGATATATTGTGTGTCTTTCTCTCTTAGTTTCTTTGTGATCTTTGTTTGAGTTTCACATAAAGCTTTCATTTTTGAAAACCCAATTCAAACCCCCATTTCTTGTGTTTTCTCGCACCTTCAAAAATCTAGGGTCAAAATTTGGGGTATGATAGTTGCCCATATTTAAATAACTTTACTGGATGGCATGAGCGGTGACAACCCTCATGGAATCAAAGTGAAAGGTAATTAAATATAGAAATAACCGAAAAATTTTCCCCTAGATGCAATGGCATATTATTTCATGGACAAAACTGACTCTCACAGACAATGCTAGGAACAATGCTAACATGCAGTGAACTCTAGTATGATGATCTATGATGAAGTCATAATTTATAAAAAGACAACATTGAGTAAAGGCTCGTTGGGGATAACAGAAAGACAACACTGGGTATACTCAAAGTGATTAATCAACAGGTTCAGACATGACCGGGTGTTACTGCGAATGTCAGACAGGAGTAAGACCTTCTTACAAGAGATCAATGACAAGAAAAGGAATCCTCATAACAATAGGATACATAACAGAATAAGATCCTCATAACAATAGGAATGGCAAACAAAGATCCTCATAACAATATGATTGGTCCTCATAACAATAGGATTGGTCCTTATAACAATAGGATGAACAACAATATACGACCCTCATGACGATATGGTGAACAATAAGATCCCCATAACAATAGGATGAACTATAATATCCTTGAAGAGAAGAGTTCAAACATGATCTTCAGGAAATTCCTTGAAGAGAAGAGTTCAAACATGATCTTCAGGAACCATCAAGAAAGGCACAGGGTAATTGGACTCTTCTGTACGTGCCAAATCAATTGAACTTAGACCGCGAGCAAAGGCATCACAACCAGCTTTATACGGATTAGTGCTAGTAACAACTAGAATTCAAGGGTGAAATTCTGGCACAGATATCAGATGTCCTACACAGATGTTGAGACACTGATATCCAACACAATGAACAAGATAACAATAAAAATAACAGTGCAGAAAGTAAATAACACAGTGATATGTTTACCCAGTTCGGATCAACAATCCTACTCTGGGGGCTACCAAGCCAGGGACGAAACCAATATACGATAGTATCAATTCACAGATCATATAATAACCAAATAATCTGCTCACTTAATCAGTACCCTTCCTATGACTTCTACCTAAGGCTCACCTAGGTATGAGGCCCTCCTCAAATCCCTCTACAACCACAACCCGTGATTGGTTTCTTTCCACACAAGTAACAAACCGAAAGTCACACTTTCAAAACACACAATTCTCAACACTTCAAAGCTTATGAGAATTGACACACAAGAAACTCAATGCTTAAAAGCTTATGAGTAACTGACAGAACTTACAACACAAAAACCAGTCCTTATACTGTTATTAGAATGATACCAGTTAGGCTCACAAAATACACTCGAAAACCCTAACAAAACACACGTAAGTTCCACACCTAAACTAGGTTTACACCAGTCAATATATAGCATTTAATCTGGACTGAATTGGGCTTCAAAAACGTAGCAAATAGACTGCTCACAAATCTGCAAAATAAACTCCAACAAAATAGGTCTTCAATCTAAAGTTTCCTAATATGTCTCCATAATTAGAAACAGCTGAAAATCCGAAAGACCAACAAATAAACACAATCAAAAAATGCTTTGGATGCCACATAGGATAACCAAATATTCACAGAATATTCAGTAACAATTCACAGCAACAGAATTTGCTTTAAAAATGAAACCAGACGCGATGTCCTATGAGCAGGAATGGGACATCTTCATTCGACATGTTGAATGCAGCAAATTGGAACATCATATTTCAACATCTTGCTGCTAGAATAGTTTTAGCAAAATAAATGCCAACCACAGAATCAAAGAAATAACAATCTCCCCCTTTGGCTTATTTTGGCTAAAACTACACACCAAATAAAATTTGCACAGAAGCGCAAAAAAAATCCATATCAGAGACAGCAGCGAAATACCAACAACACACATAGCAAAAAAAATCCAGCAAAAAAAATCCAGCATAGCAGCACTCCCCTTCAACTGCATACAACTCACAACACATCATAGCAAAACTCCCCCTCAACTGCAGCAACACAACACAGCAACACAACAGAGCATAGCAGCATAGCAAAACCCCCCTTCAACTACTGCAGCAGCACAAGCACACCACACACAAACATACTACTCCCCCTTTTTAGCCAGAAATATGACAAAGGCAAGTAGAACAGTTAAAAATAATTGAGAAATAGTCAAATCATAAACCAGAATAAACTGCATCAGAGAGTAGATGCAGACCACATCACATGACCAAATGTCATGCACAAACTTCAGCATTTTCCCTTCATTCACACACTGCACTACCAGAACCTCCTTTAATCTTCCCAATCTGGCAGCCAGAAGGAACATTAATTGCTATAGTTCTTCATGAATGCAAACCCCAAGTCTGCTCCTCAGGTTTTCAAACTGAACTGCATCCAGGGCCTTGGTAAATATGTCAGCAAGCTGATTTTCTGTGCTCACATGCTCAAGAGTTACGACTTTGTCCTCCACAAGTTCTCTGATGAAGTGATGCCTGATATCAATGTGCTTAGTCTTGCTATGTTGAATAGGATTTTTGGAAATATTAATAGAACTCAGGTTGTCACAAAATAATGTCATGACATCTTGTGTGACATTATACTCAGATAACATTTGCTTCATCCACACCAGTGGAGCACAACTACTTCCAGCTGCTACGTACTCAGTTTCAGCAGTAGAAAGAGATACATAATTTTTCTTCTTACTAAACCATGAAATAAGATTATTTCCCAAAAAGAAACATCATTCAGAGGTACTCTTCCTATCATCAGCACTTCCAACCCAATCAGCATCACAATAACCTACTAAAATGGGACTTGAGTCATGGGAGTACAACAACCCATAATCACATGTACCACTCACATACTTAAGAATTCTCTTAACTTAATTGATGTGACTGACCTTGGGTTCTGCTTGGTATCTTGCACACACACCAACAGCAAATGTTATGTCTGGCCTACTTGCTGTAAGATACAGTAGACTGCCAATCATACTTCTGTATAAACTTTGTTCAACATTCACTCCCTTTTCATCTTTTTACAACTTCAAGTGAGTAGGAGCAGGAGTTCTCTTATGCTTGGCATTATCCATTCCAAACTTCTTCACAATGTTCCTCGCGTATTTGCTCTGACAAATAAAAATGGAATCTTCCATCTGCCTAACTTGTAATCCAAGGAAGTAGGTCAATTCACCTACCAAGCTCATCTCAAATTTAGACTGCATTTGGTTGACAAAATGTTGGACCATTTCATCCGACATCCCACCAAACACAATATCGTCTACATAAATCTGAGCAATCATTAGTTTCCTATCCTTCTCCTTGACAAAAAGTGTTTTATCAATACCACCCTTCCTGTACCCATGGTTGACTAAGAACTCAGTCAACCTTTCATACCAAGCTCGTGGAGCTTGGTTCAACCCATACAAAGCCCTCTTTAGCTTGAAAACCTGATCAGGAAAATTTGGATCCACAAAACCTTTAGGCTACTCAACATAGACTTCCTCATTAAGATAGCCATTCAGAAAAGCACTCTTGACATCCATTTGAAACAGTCTGAATTTCAACAAACATGCCACTCCTAGTAGCAATCTGATGGATTCCAATCGAGCCACAGGAGCAAATGTTTCATCGAAGTCTTCTCCTTCAATCTGTGTATATCCTTGAGCAACTAATCTGGCTTTGTTCCTGGTAACAACTCCTTGTTCATCAGACTTATTCTTATAAATCCATTTTGTGCCAATCACATTTGTTCCTGCTGGTCGTGGTACCAGTTCCCAAACTTCATTCCCCTTTAATTGACAAAGTTCATCTTGCATAGCACTTATCCATAACTCATATGTCAATGCTTCTTTGACATTCTTTGGTTCAATCTTTGAAACAAAACATGCATTTGACACAACCTCCCTCGTTCTGGTTCTTACACCTTCATTCAGATCTCCAATAATCAATTCCTTAGGGTGATCCTTCTGAATCCTTATAGAGGGTCCCCTGTTAGCATCCTCTACCTCTTCATTCTCAGGTCTAGTGTCGGTTTCTTGAGCATTATCTTCTACAGACTCAATGTCTTGTGAGATTTCATTGTTCATGGGAAGGCATGCTCCAACATCATCTGGGACATATTCGTCTTTGCCAGAGTCATCAACCACCACATTTATGGATTCCATCATCACCTTAGTTCTGGAATTAAATACCCTATATGCTTTACTGTTTGTAGAGTATCCCAAAAATATTCCTTCCTCACTCTTAGGATCCATCTTTCTCCTCTGCTCACGATCCGCCAAGATATAGCACTTACTCCCAAACACATGGAAATACTTCACATTTGGCTTTCTACCTTTCCATAGCTCATAAAGAGTGACAGAAGTACCTGATCTGATAGTCACCCTATTGTGTATATAGCAAGCAGTATTAATGGCTTCAGCCCAAAAATGATATGGAAGCTTTTTGGCATGAATCATGACTCTTGCACACTCTTGTATAGTCCTGTTCTTGCGTTCCACCACACCATTCTGCTAAGGAGTGATCGGTGATGAGAATTCATGAGTGATTCCTTCAGATAAGTAAAACTCTTCAAACCTGCTATTTTCGAATTCTTTCCCATGGTCACTTCTGATTCGAACAACACCACAATCCTTTTCCCGTTGAATCCTTTGACACAACTCTTTGAAGGCTACAAATACTTTAGTCTTTTCTCTGATAAAGCTTATCCAGGTGAATCTGGAGTAATCATCAACGACAACATAGGCATACTTCTTCTCACCAAGACTTTCGACCTGCATAGGTCCCATTAAGTCCATGTGAAGCAGTTCCAGAACTCTAGAAGTTGTGGTAAGATGTTGAAGCCTCTTGTGTGACACCCTTGTTTGCGTCCCAACTTGACATTCACCATATATTTTATCCTCATCAATCTTCAGCTTGGGAATACCTCTAACAGCTTCACTTGACATAACATTCTTCATCCCTTTCAGGTGTAAGTGACCCAATTTCTGATGCCACAGTTTGGTTTCATCTTCCCTTGACATCAAACAAGTAGACAAACTTTTCGGTTCTTGAGGATTCCACAGATAACAGTTATCCTTAGACCTGGTTCCCTTCATAACAACTTCATTTTTCTCATTGGTTACTAGACATTCAGATTTAGTGAAATTTACCTTGAGACCTACATCACACAGTTGGCTTATACTGATCAAATTTGCGGTCAGCCCTTTGATAAATCGAACACGATCCAGATTTGGTTGTCCTGTGTAATCCAGCTTTCCAACACCTTTTATTTCACCTTTTGATCCATCCCCAAAAGTGACATAATTGGTGGAGTGAGGCTTGATATCTGACAAGAATTTCTTCACACCAGTCATGTGTCTTGAACAACCACTGTCAAAGTACCAATCTTCCCTTGCGGATGCTCTAAGAGAGGTATGTGCTATGAGACCGGCCATCATATTTCTAGGAGTCCATCTTCTCTTCACTTTAGCCCAGCTCTGTCCTTTATTTTGTTGATGAGCAGTTTTGGGATAGCCGTGCAACTTGTAGCAAAAGGACTTTAAGTGACCAATCTTTCCACAGTAATGGCATCTCCATGGTTTATACTTTGATCTACAAACTCTTTTCTGATGCTGCATCTGATGTTGAAACATGTGATTTGACATCCCCTTTTCTTGCTTTATTTTCTGAGGAACAAACTTCAATACAGGCTTCTTGTAAGTCTCGGCTTGATTGTTAAAGCCAAGGCCTTGCACATTTCCAGCATCTTTCCTAGTCTGAAGAATCTCATCCAGCTGTGTGGTACCATTGTTCAGCATTCTTATAGATTTGGTCATATTGTCAAGTTTTGACTTTTGCCATTCAACCTCCTCTTTCAGATCAACAATGGTTGATAGATGTTCTTCCTTCCCAGCTTCTAGTTGAACTATCAGAACCTTCTGTTCTAATATTATCTAGCACCTTTCTTCATTCTTGATACACAACTCTGAGAACCCTGTGAAGACTTCTTCCTTAGTGAGTTCTCCAATATAGGGTTCTTTGTCAGAGTCAGACTCACAAGTAGTTTCTCCATCAGCCTTACAGATCCCAGTCAAAGCTGTCACCAATTTTGCTGATTCTTCTTCAAGATCACTCTCAGACTCTCCTTCTGACCAAGACACTGATAAGCCCTTCTTCTGCCTTTTGAGATACGTGGGACACTCAGTCTTTATGTGTCCATATCCCTCACATTCAAAACACTAAACTCTCTTCCCTTGATTGGAGTCTTCTTCAGTTCTGGATCTTCTGCCTCCATCCTGGTTTTTACTGATGTCGAGTGACTTGTTCTGAGCATTTGCTCTCGACTTCCAGTCAATCCTTTTCAACACTTGGTTAAATTGTTTTCCAAGCAATACCAGATCTTTAGACACCCCTTCATCTCTGACCAGGTCACCTTCATCTTCTGAGTCACCAGCATTTGACACAAAAGCTATGCTCTTCTTCTTTTCAGACTTTTCGCTGATCCATAATTCAAATGTTTGAAGAGATCCCACCAGTTCATCCACTTTCATCTTGTCTATATCCTGAGCTTCCTCTATAGCAGTCACTTTCATGTCAAATCTCTTAGGTAGAGATCTGAGGATTTTTCTGACCAGTTTGCTGTCAGACATATTTTCACCTAGGGCACTAGAGGCATTAGCTATCTCAATAATGTTCATGTGAAAATCATGAATGCTCTCATCCTCCTTCATCTTCAAACTCTCAAACTTGCTTGTGAGAAGCTGAAGTTTTGACATCTTCAGCTTTGAAGTCCCTTCATGAGCAACTTTCAAGACCTCCCACGCCTCTTTTGCAATGGTGCAATGTTCAATCAACCTGAAGATATTCTTGTTGACACCATTAAACAATGCATTCATGGCTTTGTAATTTCCCATGGACCCTTTGTAATCTGCATCATCCCAGTCTTCCTCTTCCTTCACCACATCAGTAGGGGTACCTTTTTCATCTTTAACCTTTGGGGGTTCCCATCCTTTTATAACAGCTTTCCATGCTTGATCATCCATGGATTTGATGAATGCTATCATCCTTGGTTTCCAATAGTCATAGTTGGAACCATCAAGCAGAGGTGGTTTGTTCAAAAATCCTCCATGCTTGTCCATTGTACCAGAAAGTACCTTCCCTGAATCTCACCCAGAACCAAACAAGGGTGCAAGCTCTTGATGCCAATTGAAATTCTGGCACAGATATCAGATGTCCTACACAGATGTTGAGACACTGATATCCAACACAATGAACAAGATAACAATAAAAATAACAGTGCAGAAAGTAAATAACACAGTGATATGTTTACCCAGTTCGGATCAACAATCCTACTCTGGGGGCTACCAAGCCAGGGACGAAACCAATATACGATAGTATCAATTCACAGATCATACAATAACCAAATAATCTGCTCACTTAATCACTACCCTTCCTATGACTTCTACCTAAGACTCACTTAGGTATGAGGCCCTCCTCAAATCCCTCTACAACCACAACCCGTGATTGGTTTCTTTCCACACAAGTAACAAACCGAAAGTCACACTTTCAAAACACACAATTCTCAATACTTCAAAGCTTATGAGAATTGACACACAAGAAACTCAATGCTTAAAAGCTTATGAGTAACTGACAGAACTTACAACACAAAAACCAGTCCTTATACTGTTATCAGAATGATACCAGTTAGGCTCACAAAATACACTCGAAAACCCTAACAAAACACACGTAAGTTCCACACCTAAACTAGGTTTACACCAGTCAATATATAGCATTTAATCTGGACTGAATTGGGCTTCAAAAACGCAGCAAATAGACTGCTCACAAATCTGCAAAATAAACTCCAACAAAATAGGTCTTCAATCTAAAGTTTCCTAATATGTCTCCATAATTAGAAACAGCTGAAAATCCGAAATACCAACAAATAAACACAATCCAAAAATGCTTTGGATGCCACATAGGATAACCAAATATTCACAGAATATTCAGTAACAATTCACAGCAACAGAATCTGCTTTAAAACTGAAACCAGACGCGATCTCCTATGAGCAGGAATGGGACATCTTCATTCGACATGTTGAATGCAACAAATTAGAACATCATATTTCAACATCTTGCTGCTAGAATAGTTTTAGCAAAATAAATGCCCACCACAGAATCAAAGAAATAACAAAGGGGAAATTGGTGACAACCAAAACAGCTAACAATGACAATTGGATCTTAAGCAGAGTTGCTGGGGAAAGAAATATTGGTAACGGACAATACTTTAAGACACTAAGAAAAAATAGATGCTAAACACCAGTGGCAACTGGGGAGAAGATAATTGGTGACGGCCGGAGAATAGATTTAACAACACAAACCAAAAGTGATAACGGGTCTTCATGGGGAAAGAAAATTGGTGATAACCAAAACCAAGACTTGAAGCTAATGTTGAATGCGCATGATTGAACATGATATGAATGATCATGGCATGCAAATTCTGACTCCCGGAGAGACACGATTTTTGTGGGGAGACTTCGGCGGGGAAATAAATCCTCGACATCAGCAATTCAAACAAACATGCCATAGGATGGACACTAGGGAAGCATCCTCAAACTTGATGATTACATATCTGATCAACGGATCAATCCAAGATTGCTATCAGTTTAGAACTTCAGTAGGGATTTTTAGTTTGTAAATGGTATGACAATGCCTTTGCAACCTTGAAGGCTCTTTGGAATACCTAGGATTTCCTTTTTATCTTCCCATATGTCAAAGAGATTTTATGTTTTATCAAGATATTTTCAAAACATTTTCTTTTCAAAAACCTTTCTATTTTTCAAAATTCATTATTAAAAAATAAATGGCATTTTACATAACAAGAAAGGGTAGAAGAAATAACAAAAAATGATAGGTAAAGTTTGTATTTTATTCAAGAATGGTAGCTTGTAAATGGTAAAAAGCTCCATGGAGTATTACAATTGTGAAAATGGAAATAGGGAAAGGTTTACATTGAAGTGAATAAACTATTACAATCCCTAATAACTAAGATGCCCTAGATCCTTGCTTCTGATGAGAGCAATTAGATTGATCTTCTGTTGATTCTTCAATATTGGTAAACACCATCTAATACTGTCAAATGCCTTTTGTCCCTAAATTTTGCCTAGATCACCCTTTCAGGTTTTTAGTCCACCGGGATGCACTTTTTATTGCCTAAGCCGCCCTTTCGGGTTTTCAACTTAGCGAGCTCTTACTTTTTATTTTCATCCCTAACTTTTTCCTGGACCTCTTTCATAGGTTTAGATCCACCGGGATACCCATTATTGCCTAAGTCGCCATTTTTGGTTTTTGACCTATCAGGTTATTTAGGCATAATATTTTTTGACAGCATCAGAGTTCACAGGATGTGCAAGCTGTTCATCATCCATTGTTGTGAGGATCAAGGAACCTCCTGAGAAGACTGTCTTCACAACAAATGGGCCTTCGTAGTTGGGAGTCCACTTCCCTCAGGCATCTTTTTCTGATGGCAAGATTTTCTTAAGTACCAGATCTCCCTTTTTAAATTCACGCAGGTGAACCTTCTTATCGAATGCTCTCTTAATCCTCTTTTGGTATAACTGTCCATGGCACATAGCTTCCCTAGAACATGTACTGTTATTTAGAACATGTCCAGTCTAGGCCAAAATATTTCTAAGTCCTAAACCGTAGTGTTTTTTATACAAGGGTCTCTCCGACTAGGTATTCAAAACTTTCATGTCGAAAACAATGTATTCTTTTTCAGAATAACTCTTCAAACTCCACTAGCTTATTTGAAATCTTCATATGCGTCGAAATCCCAGCCAACAAATTGCCCCCCAAAAATGTCATTTTCGATTATAAAGAGAAAAAGACATTTTTTGAAGCTTTTTTTACGCTACTGTATCTTTACTACTATGACGTCATGGTCATCATTACCACATCACTTCAGAAGTCTTATCGAGTCGTGCAGAAACCCAAAATTTAATCACCGCACTCCTATTTACTAGGAGGTAGTGGGTTATGCCAACTGCAACCGTCCCATCAATCCATAACTGGTCAACATGTGTCCCATGATTTTAACAACTTCTCAAAATGGCAGAAGTGAAACGTTTCTCTTACTCCATTATAAATACTTCATTTCACTTCTTTCTTTTCTTTTGAACTCTTTTGAACTCTTTTCTTCTCTCTAAAGCGTAAGAGCATTCCTTCATCTCCTTTTAAGAAAACTTCAAACAAACTCAAATTTCTTTCAGTTTCATCATCAATGGCATCCAAGATCAAGAACCCTAAGGATTCCAAGAAACAATCAACTCTTCCTCCCGTTCATAGAATTCTAGGTCCTCAAGTTGTAGGAAATCAACAGTATTTCCCAGAACCTCCCCTCGAAGAAGAAAAGAGGTGCATTTATCAATCTCAGGTACTTATTCCTATTTTGGTTTCTGGAAAAATACATGCCCTTGTTGGTCCTTTACCGGATCTTAATACTAATGATGTGAAACTTATAGAATATTTTCCAACCTATCATAGAACTAAAACCATAGCAAGTAAGAAAAGATTTAAGGATAGTACTGAGGCTCTGAATACTGAACCAACTAAGGTAGCTGATACCCAGGCAACGTCCTCGACTGAGCTTTTAGAAAGACCCATTAACTTAGATTATATGAGCAATTCTTCTAGAGCATTTCGCTCTTGTCCCTTGTCGAAAGACCTTGAGAATTACCTGTCTTGGCTGGTGAAGATAGAGAAAAAGAAAAATAAATTTTCGAAAGATATGTAAATTTTTTACATGATTCAACTGTCAAAATCTGGACCAGGTTACTGCCAAACAATGTTGTTAACCTCCTTGTATTTCTAGGATAGTACACACAACAATTTTCATTTCCTTTGTGGAATGTTAACCCCAACTCTTTTCGACGTCACGGCAATTACTGGTCTTCGACCAACTGAAGAATCCTTTGATCCAAACCAAATGACAGAAGACACTATTGGCTTCAAAGGCAATCGAGCCACTCTCACCCATTATATCTCTGACCATCATAAGAAAGACACTGAAGAAGTATCTGATGAGGAACATATTGCTTTCCTTTCTCTTTGGCTATCTCGCTGCATTTTTTGCTCGAGGTATCTACAAGTAGCAAAGAAGTTTCTGACAATGGCTAACCAACTACATGCTGGACGTAAACTCTGCCTCAGCCAAATGATTCTAGGTTTCCTGTATGAATCTTTAGAGGAAGGCGTGGAACTCCTTAAAAAGATTCAACTTGGGTCAAACTTATTGCTAGTTGGCCCATTCTGGCTACTTCAGCTGTGGCATAATGTCACTTTCGAACCGTCATTTCCAACTCATAACATAATTAATGAAGAAACTGATGAGATCAAGAATAGAAATGTCGAAGGGACACACCTCGTCCACTTGACTCCTAGTGATGAAGGCCTAAATCTGTAGAAGACTTTCACTAAGTATTTAATGATGTATGCCAAGCGCTGCAATTTTACTCCTTCTATGGCTCCCTTCTCCAAAAGGACTCATGGCTCAGAATGGTTTACCAGAAAATTTCTCCCTCTGTCAAAGGATCAAGAAGCATAATCCTTAGCCATATGGGAGGCATTTCTCACGCCCAGGTTAATTGCAACAAGACTTCGACCTTCCAAAAAGCAAATAATCCTCCTCAGCTACCAACCAAATCTTGTGTCTCGACCGTTTAGTCTTAACCAGATCTTACCCAAGCCTCTTTTTCCAAAGAAGAACTCTGTCATTCTCTACAATATGTACGTTACTAAAGCTCAAAGTAATGATGAAATGTCTCAGTACAATGGAACTACTCAACTCACTCATATTCCTTTCACACCATCTTAGTTCTGTTCCCTAGAATATGACACTTGGTGGAAACGATGCTATTCTACAAAAATGTTCGACATTAATTCCTTCAATCAACACTTAACATCTGCTTTTCCTCTTATATAGGACAGATCCAAGAAAGGTACTTCGACTCACATCAAGGAAATCCAAAAATTTCAAAAATACATTGAAACTACCTATAGATCTGATGACCTGATTCGAACCATCCGTGAAGCAACAGTTACTTTGAGAGAAAAATTTATGAAGAAACTCACAGATTTAAAACTACCTTCGAAAATTAAACCTGAACACAAGTATTAGTTGGCTTTTAACTTACATTCACCAAGATTCCCTCGACTGCCAACGACTAATTTTGGCGTAGCTTTTAGCCCTCTATTTCCCGACTGGTTCGTTTGTGGGGACTTTGTGAAAATCCTTCGATAAGACTCTTAAAAACTGGTGAAGCAGGTGGTTCCGACAAACCATACTTTGGACAGTTTCAAATGACATCTTCATATTGGCATAGATGATGTTCAAGTACTCTCTCCCATATATGAAGGTGTTGAATAAGAGGAATTTTCAATTTAATTCATTTTTCTTCTAACAGCTTCTTGACACCATTTTCACTTGTGGCAATTGTTTTTATCTCTTCCTATTTTAGCCGTCAAAAGAAAACAACCAGCAAAAGGCCCAACAAAGAAAACTGCCAGTTTGACCAAAGCAGAAGGTCAAGAAGAAGAAAACACCAAAACGGCATCAAATATACACTTTGTGTTTTCCATATTTCGCTTGATGTATTATCTTAATATGCTAATTTTTTATTATTTTCAGACAAATTGAAAAGCTCCTCCGACTCCAAAGAAAAGAAAGGTGAAAGAACCTCAGGTTCAAGTAGTCGAATCAGATGATGACGACCTTTCACCAGAAACTTCTAAAGTTGTGAAGAAAAAGAAGAAAGTGAAGGTTTTCAATGCCACTTCCCAATCAAAAACCAACACCGTCAAAATCAAAACCAACAAACCTATCACTCCAAAGATAATCGAAGTTGATCCTGAACCGGCTACCAAAAGTACTCCTGAACGGCTTGAAAGCGATAATTCCAGCCCTGGTGCAGAAGGTCCTAGAGTAATATAATTTTACCAAAATTGTCCTTAACCATTTTTTCCTCTTCTTTTATTTTAGACTCATCATAATTTAACTTTTTTGCAGGGTGGTGCAAATGGTATCTAGCAATCAAACATCAAACAAACTATCCCTGTAAGCACCAACACTCCTTCACACAAACCCACATCCAACAAGGATTCGACCAAAGGATCCATGGGCGGAGTAAATAAACCCACTGAAGAACAACAGGAAAACTCGCCCCCAAAGGACACCACCCACCACTCTCCGACCAGTGATTCTGATCATGAGGAGGAAGACGAAGAACAACACATCAAGGAGGTCGAAGAAACAATAGCAATCACAAACATAGAGGAAGTTTTGCAAGAAAAAGCTGATGAGTCTTCACCAGAAATCAACCAAGGCGATAACGCCCCAGATGAGGAAGAATACCTGGAAGAAGGTCAACCCCTGTTCGACTATGTGCACAACCCTCAAGATGAAAAAGAAGAAGAAGAAGAAGAAGAGGACGAGGAAGAAGAATAAGAAGAAGATGATGCAGGACCAAACTAAACGCCCAAGACTAACCAGGCCTCTAAGATTGTCAAGGAATTTAAATCTCATTCAACTGGAACAAACACTGCTCTCTCCCAGGAAGAACTAGACAATTTGAAGAAAAACAAACCAGTAGAGTACCTAAAGGCAATTCTAAGTACAAGGGGCAGTTCGGCTGACAAATGTTCTAGCTCTTCGACTGTCTCTGGTGGTCAGTCTGCAAATGCGCCTATTGACGAACTGCTTAAGAAAATTAAGGGGACAGCCTTTGATGTTGATCTACTCAAAGTTTTAAAAGATAACTCTTCAGCTTGCTTTGGAATCAAAGACCTCTTGAAGCAAGTCGACATTTCGACTACCCCTCCTGAAATTGCAGACGTAATCATGGAACTTGGACTGCTTATCACATCATTGCAGACCTCAACCGTCGAAGAGACATTTCGAACAAAATTCAGAATAAAATGGACACTCAAACATCTGAATGGGACGCTGCCACTGAATCTACCAAGAGGGTCGCAGAATTAGAGAAAGGCTTCAAACAAAATCAGGCAGAACTTGAGGCTTGTGCTAGCAACATTGCTGCTTGGGAGAAACAAATCAAAGATTTACAAGCCAAGATTCAAAATGCTAAAGAGCTTCAAGAAGAAATTTAGAAGCTTAACCGCCAAGAGCTCGACAATGAGATTCAGGTAGGAGTACATCATGTCGAACGGGCTCAGGCTTTGGGAGCAGAAATTGACACCCTTAACTCTACCAAGTCCGTCATTGACCGCCGCTTGCTACTTTCAAAGTCAAAATATGAACGCATAAAATCCTCTCTTCCTTTCTAAGCATTTTGTTTGCTAACATTGGCGTTGTAATTTGTTCGAATTTTATTTCAACTCTAGTTTTGTAATATGATGACTTAGCCATTTTGGAATCTCAATTTAAATACAATTTTGGCTTTAATTTTACATATGAATTATTCAGTTAGTATCTTGACTTCCTAACGCGCAAGCCTATATCTTTTCAAATATTTCCCATTCACTTTCAAGAGTCTTCGATCTTCCAATAACTCTTCGATTTTATACGCGTTATTAGAAAACGCTTGAACAATTTCGAATGAACCTTCCCATTTTTGGGACCATTTACCCAATTTTCTATCCTTTTTATCCATGGGTAGAATAACTTTTCACACTAAGTCTTCAGTCGAAAACGACTTGACTTTAACCCTTTTATTGTATGCTTTTCTACCCTCTTTTTCTACCTCTTTAATAATACTAAGGCATTCAATACTTCTTCATCCAAAGTAACCAGTTCATCTAACATCATGTTCCAATAATCTTCAGATGGAATTTCATTCTAAATTTGAATCCTAGTTGATTCAAGATAGATTTTGACCAGCAACACCGCATCGTGCCCATAAGTCAGTCAAAAAGGCATAAAATTTATTGCCTCTTTAGGGGATGTTCGACAAGCCCACACAATCTAGTCTAATGTCTTATGATAATTTCTTGGCTTTTTCCCCACATGCTTCTTTATTAAACTAATCACAACTTTATTTGCTGCTTCGACTTGACCATTCGACTGGGCATAATAAGGCGTAGACGTCAACAGCTTGATCCCTACTTCTTTAGCAAAATCATGGACCTTTCGACTAGTAAATAATGATCCTTGATCAATTGTAATTGTTATTGGGATCCCAAACCTATAGATTATGTGACTTTGAATGAACTCGATCACGACTTCTTGATCAACATTCTTCAAAGGAATGGCTTTGATCCACTTCGTAAAATAATTGATGCCTACTAGGATATATCTGTGAGTTTTAGAAGACGTTGGTCGAATTTCACCAACCAGATCCAACGCCCAACACCTAAAAGGCCAAGGCTTCACAATGGAATGCAGTTCGCTTGCAGGAGCATGTTGTATACCTGAATGCCTTTGGCACTCTTGACACCCTTTGGTGAACTCAATGCAATCTTTCAACATAGTGGGCCTATACATTCCTTGTCAAAACAAAAGCCACTTCATCTTATGGCCTACTTGGTGAGCGCCACATGCCCCACTATGGACATTCGACAAAGCCAAATAGGCCTCAGCCTCACTAAGGCATTTAAGTAAAACTCCTTTGGGCGTCTTTTTAAATATTTCTTTCCCCATAAAAGTATAACTTAGAGATCTATACCTAAATTTTTCATTCCACAGATGTCGTTGGATTCTTCAAGTAGTTTACAATAGTTTTCCTCCAATCTGTATCTGTCAGGTTGTCGATTGCCAAGATTTTGAAGTTCTCATCATCTGTGTAACCCAACTTTGTCGCTTCCAAATCCGTTGGAGACAATCTGGTCACCATTACTTTCCCTCGAACCTCGATCACATCTTCTAACTTTTCTTTCGAAACCTTGTAGCCAGAAGCAATTTGAGCTAAGTCATTGGCCTCCTGGTTCTTCAGTCGAGGAATGTGCCTAATACTCACCATTTCGAACTTTCGTAATAGTCGATTTGCTATTACAAAGTACATTATCAAATTCTCCTTGACACATTTATACTCCTTTGTTATCTGTTTCACAACCAATTCGGAGTCACCAATGATTTCGACTCTAGTTGCCCCCAATTCCAATAAAATTTCAAGACCGACTATTAAAGCTTCATATTCAGCCGCATTCTTCAAACAAGACCCTTCGATTCTATACTTGAATCTCGTTGGAATTTTATGAGGAGAGATAATCAATATCCCAATCCATGTTCCATCTTTGTGATTCGAACCATCGAAATATAATTTCCAAGGCTCAAGTTCGAGATACTTTTGGAGACTTTCGACTACAGAGTGGTCGACTATAAAGTCTGCGACCACTTATCCCTTCATGGACTTTAAAGGCACATAAGTTAATGAGTACTCCATTAAAGCGAGTGCCTATTTTCCAATTTGACTATGAAGGATTAGCTTAGAAAGCATATGTCTAATGATATCATAATGGGACGAAACATAAACATCAGCAGGTTTTATATAATTTTTCAACTTTGTACATGAGAAATAGAGACAAAGACACAACTTTTCAATCATTTTATACCTAGTTTCTACGTCATTAAGGACTCGACTAAGATAATAAATGGCTCTTTCGATGCCATTTTCGTATTCTTGAACAAGCATGTTGCCCATGGTTACATCAGACGCTGAAATAGACAATCTCATACTTCTACTTCTACAAGGAGGCGGCAGAATTGGAGGATGAAAAAGATACTCTTTAATTCTATCAAAAGCTTCCTGCTACACTTGCCCCTATTCAAAGCATTCATTCTTCAGTCGAAGTAGAGGATAGAAGGCCTGAGTCTTGCCATTCAAATTCGAAATGAACCTCCTTAAGAAGTTGATCTTCCCTAGCAGCGACTGTAGTTCCTTCTTTGTTGATGGTTCTTTCGCCTCCAAAATGGCCTTCATCTTATTCTGATTTATTTCAATTCCCTTCTTGTGAACCACAAATCCTAAGAAATCTCCAGCCTGAACACAAAACACACACTTGAGTGAATTCATCTTCATACCATGCTTCCTCATCCTTTCGAATGACTGTCAAAGATGGCCTCTATGATTTGCTCCTGAAACAGACTTAACAACTATATCGTCAATATAAATCTGCATAAACGTTTCTATAAAATCATGAAAAATCGAATTCATTGCTCTTTGGTAGGTTGCCCCAGCATTTTTCAAGCCGAAAGGCATTACCACCTATTCATAGGTGCCTAAGGCCTCAGGACATAGAAATGTTGTTTTCGGCACATCTTCGTCAGCAATGAATATCTCATTATAACCAGAGTATCTGTCGAGCATACTAAGATACTCGTAGCGTGCATCGGAGTCGACAAGAATCTCTGCCACAGGCATTGGATACTCGTCCTTTGGGGTCGTAACATTCAGATTCCTGAAGACAATGCAAACCCTTAAAGTCCCATTCTTTTTAATAACATGGACTATCTTAGCAATCCTTTCAATATACCTGGTTGTATGGATAAACTTACATTTGAGAAGTCTTTCGACTTCTTGCTTGATTTTCGACAAGATCTCTGGTGCAAATCATCTTAGAGTTTGCTTGATTGGCTTCCTTCCAGGCTTGATGGGAAACTTTAGTTCGACCAATTCCCTACTCAATCACGACATCTCGTCGTAGTCCCAAGAAAAGCAGTCATTGTACTCCTTCAAAAGCTGAATCACTTTGAATTTGAGTTCTGGGCCAAGGTTAGCACTTATGTACGTTGGCCTTTTCACTGTACCTTCTCCTAAATCAATATCTTCTAAGGGATCCTGCGCTAGAATATTTATATTGGGTGTCAGCGGGTCTCTTTCGAATCCCAAAGGCTCTTCATCATAGATAGCGTCGAGCCTCTGGCTTTGCACTTCGCGTTGATCCTTATCAGGCGACTCTGGTTCGAAGTCTATGTCAGGTCCCTCAAGGTGCACATCAGCTTCTTTGGCTTCGACGACCATGTATCTAACTTCGGCCTCTAAGGCCACTTTTAATCTGTTTTTGGCTACATAAGCCGAAATCTTTTCCATTGTCTTGGATTCAGACATAATCACCAAATTCATCTCCCCAGCCAGTTGGCTGGATGTATGGCATCCCTTCAAACTCGAGGTCTTCACCTACAACCTTTCTATCCCACTGAAACCCATAATTTGGGTGTAGATGAAGGGAATAGTATGCTGCATCATTAGGGTCAATGCAAAATCAACATGTAATACCCCGTATTATTTAAATGCTCAATTGGATATTAGATGAGATCAGATAAGCATCTATGTACTCTACCTTTGGTTAATTAGATTAATGGAATCCTCTAAGTGCTTTAAGTATTATCGATTGGGAACAATTGATCAATTGGTTGAGACGACAAAATATCAATTGGGGATATTTTACTCTATTGGATTATATTATATAATATTGGTATATATATATATATATATATATATATATATATATATTTGGAAAGAGAAAGAAAGATAGAAAGGAAGAAGAAGAAGAGAAGAGAGAGTGGAGAAAGATGAAGGAGAGAAACTCATGGATCATCATCATCTTCTTCAAACTCCTCTTCGATTATCAGGTGGGTTCTAGTTAGACACTCTAAGTTCTAGAAATAGATGTTTGGAACTTAGGTTAGAATTGAGAGAAAATGATAAATTGTTGAATCAATGGAATCTAACGGATAAAATGAGTTATAAACTATGTTGTATGATCAATGTGTGTATAGAATCATCTATTAATGCTTGTATGTGCATTGGGTGGTGTTTGGAATGGGTTTTGGACCCCAAAGGACCAGCTGTTACGCTTCTGACATTTCAGGGTTTCGCGCGGTTCGCCTAGCGAACCTGGGGCGAATCCCAGCGAACAAGTTTTTGAGGGTTCGCCTAGCGAACCCGGCAGCGAAGGTCAGCGAATGTTCACCAACGACGTTCGCCTAGCAAACTTTGTATCTTTTCAGTTCTGTTTGGTTCTGCCTTGGTTTGCCCAGAGGTTCGCGAAGCGAAGGGCAAGGCGAGTGTTCGCCAAGGTGTTCGCGAAGCGAACTTTGTGCCTGTTCTGGTCTGTTTGTTGATTCGCCTGGGGCTTCGCCTAGCGAAGGCGGGTAGCGAACGCTAGCTGGAAGGTTCTCCTAGCGAACATGACAGTTTGTGCAGCTTTGTTTCCTTCATAACTTTTGATCCGTAACTCGGATCGGGACGTTCTTGGTGTCATTAGAAAGTTAAGACGACCCTCTATCCGATGATGTGGGATAAATTATTTAGTGGAAAATGAAGGAAAGTAATGTTTTGTGAAATGTTGGGATTTACATCTTTTGGATCATAAGTCCGATTACGGCGTAGGGATAGCCGTTAGAGAGCCGTGGAAATATCCTACGGGATAAGAGTGAGAATATTGATTTTGATACCCGGTTAAATGAATCGGAGGAAAACCGAAATGATGTTTTATGTGATTCCATTATACAAATGTAATATGCTTTTGTATGACTTGTGATTGAATTATTATATGTGATTCAAATGTGCAATTGTAATATGCTTTGCCTAAGACTGATTTTAACTTGATTGAAAGAATATGTATGTTAAAATATGAGATAGAAAGAGTGAGGAAAATTTACCCCACAACGGCATGATATTGGAACCTAGTAATGAGCTAGGAAATTGTTGAATAACTTAATGACAACGCTCGTGCAAGAGAGGTTGAGGCGTGTGTCTGACGACGCTCGTGCAAGAGAGGTCGAGGCGTGCGTCTAATACCAAATGGTATAGAATGAGTGAAACACTAGTATGGAATGCGTGCATTTGTTATGTTTTATTGTTAAAGGCATGATAGGCCTAAAGGCTAATGTGGCCTTGTGATTGTCGAATACAATCACGTTGTGTAATTGATCACGTAATCGTAACCATTTCTTTTGATTTGCCCTTGAGAGGCCTTCATGAGTCTCGAGCTCCTCTGAAGTGCAGGCATTACTACTTGGCAGGTTTGATTCCCAATGTTATAGTATGATGGAACCTACGGGTAGAGACTTGTGATGGCATCAGAGGCCATGTGAAGTGACGAATTAAGGAGATAATGCGTCCCTTAATTCCGAATACATTCGTATGCCAAGTATCTACAAGGATCCAGGACTCGGGTCGACTTCTAGACGTAGAAGCGGACGAGCAAGAGGGATGACTTGGTACGGTTATCGATTAGTGATAAAATTTTGAGTTAACGGACTCAATAACGTGTTTCCATATAGTGTGAGTTGTGAGATTGTGAACTCAAAGTCATTTCCCTTCCCCTTGACTTGAATTAGGATTGATAGAACCTTGTAAAGCCGAGAGGACCTATAAGATAGGGAACTCACTGAGATTTGATGTATCTCACCCCACTATAGTTGCTATATTTCAGGTGTGGTTTACAGGTTTGATTTACAAGTGGAAGCTATGCTTGGATGTTTCAAGAGAAGCTTAGTTGAGCTTATTTCCGCTGTGTAATCTTTTGTTGTATACAATTGAGGATATTGAATATTATTCTTAGATTTTATTTCTGGCTAGTTTCCATGACTTGTGCCATAGTTTGTATTATGTTTTAAATGGACAAGTATGTGAATTATGCCATTAGGCACTTATGATGGTGTCAGTACCAAATAAAATGCGTGTATTGTATGATTCTAGATATATATATATATATTATACAGGGAATTACACAACAGGTCTACAAGGGGCAATATTTTCCAGATTTATGTTGAAATTATGTCTACCCACGTGATTCACTTCAGCCATGAAATAACTTTGATCCGCCTCAATGTTCTCCACTATGCGATCATTTTATAGTAATCGTTTGATACATCGAAGATGGTACTGCTCTAATGTTGTGTATCCACTCATGACCCAATAGTAGGTTGTAGTTAGCTATCAATTCAACAACCATAAACATGGTTGGTCTGGTAATGGTTCAAATTGTTAACTCCACCTGGATCACTCCCAAAGTGCGTCCAATCTTTCCTTCATAGTTTAACAAGACCATGTTATGGGGTTTAAGGTCTGTGTCGAGCTTTCCCACTTTCTGCAACATAAAGTACGACATTAGATTGACTTCCGCTCCACCATCTACCAGGATCTTAATAATTGTGACATTTTCCACCTTTCCTCTAATGAAAAGATGTTTTAGGTAACTTCTCATTGCTTCGTCCGACCTTTCGAAAAAAGCATTTTTCTCATCGACACAACCGTTATTCATGATGTAATAACACACTGGCCTATGTCTGGCCATTTCAACCTCCATCAGATCCTCAAGCTCCTCGACCTCTATAATTTAGTCATACTCCCTAGGTAACACAGAAACCACATTACAATTTATGTCCAAAGAAGTTTCAGATTCCATGTCAAAGTTGTCAATTATGATTTCATCATCAGTTGTTGGCAACTCTGACTTGTCCTCAGATTCCTCCTTTCGAGTGGGGAACAACTTCCTTCCCACAGGTCTCTTATCTTCGCCTCTATTTTTGTCTGGAGGCAGATTGGTACTTGACTCTGCCACTGCCTTCTCATTGGCCTCCCTTTCCTCTTTTCTCCTCCTTTGTTGTCTTCACCATTGTGACCTCGACATGTGGTTCTTCCCCTTGTAGTTCCCAGATCTATAGGCTTGTTTCTTTGAAACTTGAAACTCCCTTCGATAAGCAATCGAAGAGCCTTGACCTACCTCAAAACTTTGCAACATCTCCTGGCCCATCTCTCTCTCTCTCTCTATCTCTCTCTCTCTCTCTCTCTCTCTCTCTCTATTAGGCCTTACTCTTTTTCCTCTAGGTCCATCAGCAGTTGGTTTGAAAGTAGCTAGCTTATTTGGCTGGAGACTTGGACCTCCTTGCTCCATCCTTCGAATGACTTCCCTCTTATCAAAGGTATAAGGACTGCGAGTGTCTCTTCAATTCCTTCTGTGACTGGTAATTCGAACTCTCTCAATATTTTCAACAGTTTCTTGTCGAACACTGAACTGCACCTGGGGCATAGCATGACCTCATATTTCTTCCTCTAGCAGCGGTGGAGGAATTTCACCAAGCTTTCATCACTCTTAGGGTAAACCACCCTCATTTTCTCTTCACTTCGTCGAACACTCTTTTCACCAGCTTCCCTTTCTTTGCTTATTTCAACCATATTGACTTCTAGATTGGAACCGTCAGTGATCTTCAGCTTCTCCAACTTAACCCCAATGCCGTCAGTAGCCTCATTCATGTCCTTGACCCTAAGGCCCTCAATAGCCTCATTCAAGTCCTTGACTCTAAGGCCCTCAGTCAAGTCAATCTCATGCTTGAAACCCTCAGTGGTTTCGACCATCTTGTTATTTTTATTATAGCTTTTAGATGCTTCGACCATGTTAATAATGGTCGGCTCAGTATACTGGGCATCTGCCACCTGGAGGGGGTTTGAGTCAATCTTCATCTAGGACTTCTTCTTGTCTCCAAATTTCAGCCTTCCATCCTTGATAGTATTCTGCACCAAATCCCTGAAAAGAAAATTTTATGAGGTTTTGTGGCCAAGATAACTGTGATATTTACTAAAACCTCATTTCTTTTGTTGTTCTAACGAAGGTATTTTAGTGCCATGAGGCACTATCATTTGGCCATCTTTGACTAACAAGTCGAAAATTTCGTCACATTTAGTGACATCGAAAGTGTATGTTCTTTTAGAGAATTTATCATTCTTTTCTTGTTCGACGGGATTTTTCCCATTCGAAGGTGCTAGAACCTTGCATGAATAGGGTGGCCCTTGTTTCAATTCGGCCAAGTCAATTTTTCTTTTTTCGAATTCTAAAGGGTCATTATACGCCTCTTGATCATCTTCATATATGTCGACATACGCTACCTTTTCTCTCCTATTATTCTTAATTGCTCTAGCTTTTTTAGCCTTCAAACGTTCTACCTATGGAACACTATCGACCAACTGGGCCATATCCCTCAAATACTGGGTGTCTAATTTCTTTCTAATGGAATAATCTTAAACCACCAGCGGCCATTTTGACCAATTCATGTTCGGGCACTTGTGTAAAACACCTTGCCTTTAGCAAACAGAACCTATTGAGATAATCGTCTATTAACTCAACAAATTTACGCTTAATACTAGCCAATTCTTTTAGACTGATCTTCGACTGCCCCATGTAAAATTGTTCATGGAAAAATCTTTCTAAACAATTCCAATCACGAATCAAACTCTCTAGGAGTGTATTGAATCATGTGAAGGAGTTTTTATTGAGTGAACTAGGGAAGTACTTTATTCTTAAGTTTTCGTAATTTACAAGATCCCCCGCTTCAGTCAGATATCTTGCCACATGTTCGACAGTTGATTCACTAGTATCTCCTGAAAATTTGTGAATTTTGGGACTTTTAATCCCTTATGTAATTGAGTTTGCAAAATATAATCAGACAATGGGGAAGTATAATTTGGCCTATGGAGGCCAACATTCACCCCATTTCGTGTCATAATCCTTTCGACCATGGCAGCCAAATTGTTATCACCTGCCATACGATCATTTTGAACTTGATGTACGACTTCGTCCGCATCTTGATTCCTATTAACTATCACCACCCTTGGTTCCTGCTCCCTTAGAACTGGTTGTTCGACCCTAGGAGGTTCGACTCTAATTCCTTGATCAACCACATCGACACGGGGTGTGTTTCGCTGGTCTTGGTTAATTGTAGGATCTTCTTCAAGGATTGCCCCTGGTTTTCGATACCAACCCCCTTCAGATCTGTCGAGGCGCTTGCGAAACTCCAAAGAAATCTGCAATTCGAGTCATCTGCGCTACCAATTGCTGATTCATTTGGGTGGTGTTTTGAATCAAAAGATTAAATATGGTGCCCATCTGTTAGGCAAGCATATGGACCATATCATGGTTACTTTCATCCATTTACTGTCTCAAAACTGCTGCAGAATTTGAAGTAAAATTGGGCATCTGGGTAGAGAATCTCATCCCTGGGGGTGGGTTAATTCGACCCATATTATTAACAAAACATCCTGACCCTTGAACAAGCAAAAATGTGTTCGTCACTGGGTGATCGAACACTGCAGTTGCATCGAATTTGGCATGTCATATGGTTGTTCGCAACCATTTAAAGGCATTGTAAATCCAGACACAAAGGCCTTAATGAACTAGTGCCCACTAGAGGAGGGGTCACCGATTGACCCTGCGTCCTCACAAGAGACAAAATCGGTCCACTGTAAGCATTTGACGGTATGTCCGTCGTACTTACTATGGATGGAATTAATTCGGACTCATACATTGTGGTCGTAGTTTCCCCCATCGAAGGAGGGTGTGGTTCTCCATTATTATTTGGCGGATTCGCCATCGTTACGTGTCTCCTTCTTGGTATTGCTTCGTTATTAGTGGTTATTTTACCATTTCTTAATCTCATACAAGGAAGTTAAAAGAAACCAGAAATGAAGAACTTCTAATATTTCAAAAAATCTAACTAACAACATGATCCCACTGGGCGTGCCAATTTGTTTACCGTCGAAATTGGTAAACAACCGTTAGTCTTCCAAATTTATTAAATCTTTGATTACTTATAGGATCAACTAGATTGATCCTAGAACATATGTTGTTATTTGGTTTCTGGGTTTGTTAATCATGAACATTTCGACAATGTTCTTCAAAGTTGTTAATGAAGCATTACAATTCTTTTAAGAAATACAGATGTACAAATTACAAAGTAAATGGCTTTAAGGTAAATGACAAGATCTTAAATGTCGAAACTGGCTTTAAATTAAATTGCAGCAAATGTGAATTACAAAAAGAATCTTAAATAATATGGTAAAAAGTGTAAAGTATGGTAATCACACGTGCATTTTCACTCAAGAACACTCGTTTGTCACACACAGGTACTTATAGTAAATTTAGAGTTTTTTGTTCAAGTTTGAACACCCTCGAATCCTAACTGCTAAGACTCTATTTATAATAACTCGAAAATAATCTAACGGTCTTCTCGCCAGAAAACTCCATGTCTTCAATTTGCATGCATGTCGCTGCTTTAGGCTCTCCATGTGTCTCGAAAAATGGATAAAGCCAAAAAATAGTTATCAGCCTATTTTGAATCGTATCCGTCGAACGCTACCCCAGGTAAGCTTCGTCGAACTCCAGTCTAGGCCAAAATATTTCGAAGTCCTAGACCATAGTGTGTTTTATGCAAGGGCATCTTCGACTAGGTCTTCAATACTTTTATGTCGAAAACAATGTATTCTTTTTTCAGGATAACTCTTCAAACTCCAATAGCTTATTTCAAATCTTCATATGTGTCGAAATCTCAGCCAACACACACACACAGAGGCTTTCTCTTGGGCTATCTAACAATGATATAATTTATTTTATGCTTTAAGATAGTCTCTTCATCTCCTTCCCACTTCTTAAATTTTCAAAACTTCTCCCTATTTCAAAAAGTTCTTGTTTTTCAAACTTCACATCTTTTTTTAATAAACCTTATTTTTGTCAAGTGATCTAGAAAATCTTTCCTCAACAAATGCTAAAACACTTAAGCATATTCAAACTCCTTTCAAAACTTCTAAAACAAATAAACCTCATCAAACTCATTTTTGTGCCTTTATGCACTTTTTGTTTAAGAACCTCTTTCAATTGCACTTCTTGTAGTGATGTAAACCATTACACTTCTACAAAATGCTGAGAAATAATTGACATTTTCCAATTGAATGTTGAGATGTACTTGTGGGTAGTAAGTTGAGTTTTTCCACTCGAATACGACAAAGTATCTTTTCACTTAAAGTCAATCAACAAATAACCCAACTTTTTATAAATACAGATTTGCAAGTGGTTTCCGTTGAGTACAACCGATGTGAGTGAAGCTAATACCTTTCCATTGCATAACCAACTCCCATATCCAAATCTATTTTTTTAGTGTTTTGCTTTTTATGGGTTTTGTTCGCCCTTTTAAAGTAATATGAGTATAGTATAGTTGGTCATGACTTCTAAAGATAAGTGATTTTAATACATTGCAATAATTGTATAGAGTTTTATTTCAAATGTTCTTAAACGCAACAAGATTCATACATTCTTGCCTACTGAATGATTGAAAAAATATATATGTTTGTTGTGTCTCTTTTTGTAGATTTATGGTATATTTTCCTAACAATGATGGATGTTTAACATCCATTTCGGGCGTTTATAACTAAGTCGCGGGCCAGAACATAATGCTTATGTATTTAGTTGAGACGAGCACCTCTATGTTATCATAATTTTCCTAAAGGGAGTTTTGAGCCGAGTCAAGGGAATAACCGAAAAGTGGAAAAGGATCACAATCTACTCAACAAGTGTTGCGGGAGATTTTCACTAGGGAGCATTGATAGATATTGTAGGACTAAACACCTTTGTGAGAGACACATCACTTGTCCACCTAAAACCTTAAGGTGATAGATGAGTGGGTTCTCCCACTTATAAATCCTCAAGTCACCACATTCCTATCCAACTATTAACTAACCCGTACGTTCGCACGGGCCTGTCTGTTCGAGAATTTTATGTGATGGACGCGTATTTGTTAATCAAACTGAAAAGAAAAATGGTAAAATTATAAAAACAAATATGATTGAAATTACAAATTTGTATTGGTAAGTATAAGAAAATGTTGTGGCGGATTATAACATGTAGCATTTATTTTGTATATAAAAAAATTTGAATCAAAATTAAAGTTATTCCCGTTTATAACAATAGTATTTTTGCGTATATAAAAGTATTTGAATCAAAATAATAGTTGTCCCCGTTTATAAGAGTAGTTTTTGATATTAAATAAAAACTTTAAATGAAAATAAAAGTTATGCCCTTTGAAAACAACAATATTTTTTTATGTTGAATATAAATTTAAGTTGTGTCCGTTTAAATGAATAATATTTTTTTCAAATATAAAAAAATTTGAACCAAAATTAAAGTTGTGCCCGTTTATAACAATAGTATTTTTTCGTATAGAAAAACATTTGAATAAAAATTAAATTCGTGTCATTTTATAACAATAATATTTTTTTGTTATGTACAAAAAATTGAATCAAAATTAAAGTTATGTCCGTTCATAAAAAAATTGATAAATTTCTATTTTTCAATATTTGTATCAGTAGTTAAATAATATCCGTTTATAACAATAGTTTTTTTTTTGTCATGTATACAAATAATTGTATGTTCATTTTTCAAATTCATTAAATATTTTAGAAAGTTAATGATCGGATTATTCAAACATAAGTTAAAAGAAAAGAATATTAAAAATTGTCAAATTATAATTTTCCCGATTCATTAATTTTTTAAAATTTCAAAATATTATATCAATTGTTCAACATCTTGTTTTTTTTCATATAATTTTTATTTGTCTATTGATAAATTTTTATTTTTTAGACGTCAATTAAGTAAAATAGTCTATTGTTAAAAATATTAACTTTTATAATTTTATAAATTTAAAATGAAGAAATTGTCCTTATAAAACCTTAGGTTAAAAAAATGTTACAAATTTTACACTCTTTTTGATTCAATTTATTCAATTTTTATAGAATATTTATAATTAAATACTTACAATAATATTTAATTTTAAAGAATTAGAATTTAATAATTTATTCTGCATGTATAGAATATTTATAATTAAATACTTACAATAATATTTTATTTTAAAGAAATAGAATTTAATAATTTATTTTGTAACGTGTTGAGATTATAAGCAGCATAAAATGTTTAGTCTTTGTAATTTTCTGTTGATAAAATGTACCGAAACAAAACATTAATAAAAAAACCAACATTACACATAACAACACCCCACCTATTTCATAAAATCAAACCAAAACAGTATTGCAAATTCAAACCAGGTTCAACTACAAATACAAAAACAAAACAAAAGCTGCACCACCTATTCATCAACTGCTACACATTAGTTCTTTCAAGACCATCAACGGTTTAACAGACATACATACATGGTTTCTGGGCAGACAGTATGTATCGAAAAACCAAGCTTATCACCTCTTCGTAATTTCTTCTTTTTAGCGTACTCATACCATCCGGTCCCTATAAATTTTTCCTTTTTCAAGTTTTTTCTGTTTCGCTTTGCACAGTGAATGTTTCCTGAGTAAGTATTAGCAGTATCTTCATCAACTATTAATATTTCTTTTTGATCCCAAAATAGACAATTCATTGTGACCTCCCTTGGAAAATTCTGTACAATTTAAATTTAAAACCACTCAATATCAATTTTGTAACATACATATGATTTAGAAAATAGGTTGAGTTAGGTGATCTTACAAGAACATTTTTCTGAGCCTTATAACCAAAAGAAATTTCCTTTTCCCAGTAAAATACCACCTCTTTTTCATCTTCAGATTCTTTCTCCAAGTCTTCCTCATTTGAGTCGTCATCATCAGACTGGTCTTTCTCACCGTTGTGTTGTTCGCTTTTCGATTCCTCATTTTCTTCGTCAACTATGTTTCCTTCCCTTCAAAAATTCAGAAACAAATTACAAAACATAACATTCAACATGCAGAACTAATAATAACAAAGTAAATAACCCAAACGCAAAACGAAAATGTCATTGATAAACATAACCCTAACGAAAATGTCATTGATAGATGCAACATGACCAAAACAAAAATGTATCATGAAATACTGCATGCATTTACAAAACCTAACCCTAACGCAAAAATAACATGCTACCTGTTAAACTTGTTTTCAACAAACTCATTAACTTTAGAACTTTCACCAAAGGATGATTTTTTCACAATAATGTCTTTGTTCACACCCCTTTTAGCAGCCTTGCGTACTTTCCATCTATCAAGAACAGTTGCATGTGCTTTTCCATTTTTTTCATTTCTCGATGCAGCTTCTACCTCTTGACGCACTTCAACAACTTTGTCAACATACTGTTCAGTTCGTTCCTCTGTTGCTGAGATATCTGAGGAAGATCTGAAATAAAAAACAAATGTCATACTTTGAAACATTGATGAGGTATAAAAGAAAAACATTTTTTTGTATAACTTGACAGGAAAATCAAGAGCTTACCGGCTTGAAGATGAAATGGGTTTCGCTGTTTCCATGGAGTGTTTGTTTAATGTACAGTTCCAACAAATGCCCCTAACCATACCTTGTTATGGTTTTCTTTACTATGAATGAATACCAATTTATACTACATAAAGTTGGGCCGTTGTCCAACTCAGCCCAATATTACTTTTAACTTCATTATGAAAAACAAATTTGATAGAATACTAAAAGTAAGTCTAACTAATGACTATATTTATAGATTTTTATTATATTATTTAATATTTAATATTAATTATTTGATATTAATTAATATTTAATTAATTGAGGTCTTAATTCATATTTATTGATTTAACTATTATATTATTTGATATTATTTGATATTTATTGAAATGACTATTATATTATTTGATATTTATTGAAATGACAATTATATTGCATGATATTACCTTTATTCTTTAATATCTTATGACACTCTGTTTTTAAAAACCCTTCAGATTAGACCAGTCTTTCCTTGGATTGATAACCTACCTAGCCTGCATCATTATTGTTCATAATTAGACAACTCTTTACTGTAATAAACTGTAGCTAATAGGGGTAGGTATTAGAACATAAATAAATTATTATAAAATTAATGAGATGAAAGAGCAAGAATAGTTAGGACAGGTACCTGATTATTGTGCAGTTCTGATACATTACTCTTTTGATGTACAAAATCCCATCAAATGGAGATCCAAGTAAAATCAAACAAACAACCTGTTTTGAAAAGTGAAACTTCGCATTTGACTGCACCAATTCGAAGGCTCACACTTTTCTAAGGTTGGAGATAACTGATGTAGTTGATTTTTGCAAGACTGGTGAATTGAATAAACTATTGTTAACATTATGCAACAAATTATTTCAATCAGTTGAATTTCTTCAGCAAAGTAAAAACTCAAATAAAATGTATCTATAATTGATCTAACAGAAAAAATATAATGGGAACATAAATAAAATCATATACCTCTTTTCTCAGGTCCATTTTTTTCCCACACATTTGTTCCACTACTAAGACAAAAAGAATACGGTTAGCCATTAAGTCATGTATATTTGTTCTCAAACTATGAAATGACCTCAAATAAACATAACATCAAGAAGTAGTTTAACATAACCAGTATTTCGTAAGGACATTTGCAAACATCATGTAGTTGTACCACAAAATCTTCTTCAAAACAGAAAATGAAACAAAAGTTAACAAAAACAATTAATATCAAACTAAATTTCCAAGACAAATTAACAAAGGAAGGCTCAGATTCACATATCCTCGCACATTCGAGAGAACGGGTTCCAATTGGCTGCATCTTGCATCTGGACGAAATACAACAATTGTTGTTCAATAGATACTTTATCGCCTTGCCATGAAACAACTCTTCCCTCAATGTTCGAATCAAATATATAAAAAATCATCACTGCATTGTTAAGTGATTCTTGCTTCACTAAAGGGACAAACAATTTTATTTCTCTCGCAACACCAATTCTGCCTGTTATAATCACTTCATTAAAATATCAGACATTTCAGAAAATACTTCTTTCACTTTGGCTTACCTCATATGATTTAGTAAGTATGGTAAAAATAGGGGTTAAGTGCTTCATTACAAATAGATGACATTGTCTCATATAGAAGTACAAAATCCCATCAAATGGAGATCCAAGTAAAATCAAACAAACAACCTGTTTTGAAAAGTGAAGCTTCATATTTGACTGCACCAATTTGAAGGCTCACACTTATCTAAGGTTGGAGATAACTCCTGTAGTTGATTTTTGCAAGACTGGTGAATTTAATAAACTATTGTTAACATTCTGCAACAAATTATTTCAATCAGTTGAATTTCTTCATCAAAGTAAAAACTCAAATAAAAAGTATCTATAATTGATCTAACAGAAAAAATATAATGGGAACATAAATAAAATCATATACCTCTCTTCTCAGGTCCACTTTTTCCCCACACATTTGTTCCACTACTAAGACAAAAAGGACACGGTTAGCCATTAAGACAAATGAACAAAAGAAGGCTCAGATTCACATATTGTAGGCGCACATCCCTAACACAAAACTCCTAACATGAATCAGATTTCTAAATTAATATCAGGTTAGATGTGCCTTAGAATATCAAATAGAATACAATTTGTTGTATCACATTACCTTAGAAAGACGGTTATAATCAAAGGCGGCAAGTTATGTCACTTTCAAATACAGAAGTTACTGTGTTCCAAAACTCCCGTCGACACTATTGGTATTGTCTGGGATCTCTGATCACTGAAGTTTCATTACTTGCTCTCATATCAGGAGAAATCACTCCATTTTCCTATGAACAACCATCAATGAAAATCACTATATTTTCCTTCGGACAAACATCTTAAATGTTGTAACGAAATTAAGCCATTCATATTGTAAAAAATCTATTCACATTTGATTGAGATTTTAATTGGATTCTGTAACGTGTTAATATTAGTGTAATATCATTGAAATACTAAATGTCACCTTGAATGAGTTCATCTTCTTGAGCATTTTCCACAACATGTAGCACTGCATCAACCATCAACATTTAACCCTATACCACCTGAAACAAAGCAACTAATTAACATCACTTTCAAACAAATTAAATTGACAATACTTAATTAGTTCACAAAACCCTTCATTAAAATGTAACCAATCATTATAGATCACTTCATTACAATATCATACATTTCAGAAAAAACTTCATTCAATTTAATGACCAACACCAAATTGAGAGGAGGGAGAAGAACGGTGTTTAGAACAACTTTGTAAATCACTTGATCTTTTTTAACAATTTAATGACAACAACTTTAGAACTTTGTAAATCCTTCTTCAAACACATTATAACTTCAATATTTCATACTTATTGGTGTTAGTTATATGAGATACTTTGAACTTGTTAACATGGAAGCACATGCATACGTTCAACAAACTCTTTCGCAGAATCAGTGAATTATGTAACAGTCAAATTTTTACACAGATGATTAAAACTATATAACGCATAAATGGAAATCATAAAATCCATATCATTCAAACTGCTCAACTCAGATGCCAAAGTTACAAGTAAAAATAAAACTCCTAATAGTCAAATCTAAAAGGCCTGAACGACATGAAGTTGCTCCAACCAATTGGTGCTAAGTCTTCATCATCTGAATTGAACGTATGTTTCTTCCGTATCCTTCTTAATCTTTTATTTCTCCTCCTGGTCCGTCTTCTTTGAACTGCATCCGTGTGTAGGCTCTGGACAGCTTCCTCGGCCTAGACTTGTTGTGCCTCAAATGGTTGTTGAACATGTGAAGTTGGTTGTTGAACATCGAAAGTTGGTTGTTGAACATCTGAAGTTGGTTGTTGGACAGCTGAACTTTGTTGGGTATGGACAGTATCATTCGAACTCATGTTGGTTTTCCTTCTTCAATGATGCCGGATGTGTGAAAATAAGAAGAGCAAAAAAAAGGTTTATATAATGAATTATTTGATTTCTCGTCTTCTGTTTACATTGAGATTCTAAAAGTTTTATTTGGGCTGTCATTATTGGTTGGGTAGTTCAATAACCATTGCTGGTTATTGAATACTAATGCTATTGAATACTAATGGTCAAGATTATCATTAATTTTGAAATACATTATTATTTAATATCGGGCATTGGGAAGCAAAACATTGTATATAGTTATTATGTGCCGAAAATCATATTTACATTATAACTGGTAAATAGATTTCAAAGGCATAAATCATATTTGAATATTATATATATATATATATATATATATATATATTCTCAATTCATGGGATAATGCAGACTAAAGTGATCAATGTTTTGCAGAAATATGATTTATATGCATTCCTAAATTTAGGGATATTTCAACATCATTCTTTGTAGTAGCATGACTACAGGAGAAGCCTCAATAGTAGCTGTAATAGCACCAACCATCTATCATCAAGCGTGAATCATTTGGAATCTGCAAGCAGCCTCAAACTGCACTCAAACACCCACAAAGACATAATTCAACATAATTTACCAAACATACATTATAAAGAAACACTTCTTTGAATCACAAGCGACACACTTGTACATAATTTTCATAAAACACATTCTTTAAAAGACAAACGTTGAACCGAAAAAACTCTGAAGTCAACTCATTTGATGAACCTATTCATATCATACAATGGACATGATGTTGTCGACTTGTTTCAGTAAATGGAAATTAAACACAACAATCTAAATTCTAAAAATACTACTAACAAACAAATACCTCTGTTGGACCAACCCTGACGCATATGAAGTCCTAATGCTTCTAATAATCCCCAGGATAATAACCATGCTAAAATAGGCACATTCCACATTAGCTCTGCAGATCACGTTTCCAACTCTGACGGTGCCAAAATACAACTATATGTATGTCCATCTGCTTGTCTGCAAAACACAAATATATCCACGCAGGCCTCTAAGAACCAGTTGCTTGCATCTCTGCTGATGGCCATTATGTTAATCTCAAGTTCGTACCACAAAAATAACCTTTTTAGCGCTTCAAAATTTACAAACAAAAAACCATTAATATAAAACAAATTTTCCTAGATGAATGATCAAAAGAAGGCTCAGATTCACATATTTTCGGACATACGAGAGAAGAGGTTCCCAATGGCTACGTCGTGCATGTGGACGAAATACAACATATGTTGTTCGATAGATACATTATCGCCTTGCCATGAAACAACTCTTCTACCAATGTTCGAATCAAATATATAAAAAAACATCACTGCATTGTTATCGCCTTGCCATGAAACAACTCTTCCCCCATTGTCATCACTGCCATGAAACTACTTTTCTCCCAATTAGGCTAAATTTGTGATTTCCAGAACATGTACCTAACTACAAAACTTCAAGTTTGTCATCAGTGCAAAACAAAAAAATCATACCAAGAAATCTAACCAATCATTATAAATAGGGGTTAAGTGCTTCCAAGACCTATAACACCATCATTAGATATAGATGACATTGTCTCAAATGATCAATAGCTCTGTAGATATTGTAGGCGCACATCCCTAACGCAAAAATCCTATGCATGAATCACATATCCATATTAATATCATGTTATATGTGCCTTAGAACATCAAATACAATACAATATGATGTATCACATTACCTTAGAAAGACGGTTATAATAAAAAACGACAAGTTATCTCTGTGTAGTCACTTAATCCAATCTATCAACTTTCTGAAATATATTATATATCATCAATAAAGTGTAGTTATAATACAATAGTCATTTCTAATATGAAAGTTGTATTGTTTCAACAGTAGTTGTAACATACCTGCATGTAGCCCAATACTTCAAATACAGACAATAATGTGTTGCGATACTCTGGTCGACTCTATTGGTATGGTCTGGGATTTCCAATGACGAAAGTTTCACAACTTGGTCTCATATAAGGAGAAATGTCACAATATATTAAATTCAATAGAACTCTACAAACTATGAACAATATATTAAATTCAATAGAACTATACAAACTATGAACAACCAACGATGGAAATCACTCCATGGTAATCAAACAATAATTGTCACAATATATTAAATTCAATAGAACTATACAAACTATGAACAACCAACAATGGAAATCACTCCATTTTCCTTCTAACAAACATCTGAATGTTGTAAGCAAGTTAAGCAATTAATATTAGAAAAATCTATTCACATTGAATTGAGATTTTAAGTGAAATACGTGACATATACAATCCTTCAAGATTAATGACTATGTTACAAACACAAAATTAGACTAATAACATTGAAATACTAAATGTAACCTTGAATTAGTTCATCTTTTGGAGAATCTTGTTGCACATTTTCCAGAAGATGTCGCACATAATCAACCATCAACATTTTACCCTATACCACCTGCAACAAAGCAACTAATTAGCATCATTTTCAAACAAATTAATTAGAAAATACTTAATTAGTTCAGATTTCAAGCCAAATTAATAAGACTAAAAAACACAATACTAACAGATCTAGGGTTGTTCGTTCATATTTCGTGTCAATATAGGGTTTCACCTTCAAACATTTTATACTATCACTTTGAAGCCAAAATAAGTACAAATCTAGGGTTCTTCGTTCAGATTTCGTTCAAATCAATTACAGATTTAGGGTTTCAAAATGTACAAACAAAAAACCCTAAATATCAAACAAATTTTCCCAGATGAATGAACAAAATAAGGCTCAGATTCACATTTTCTCGAACATGCGACAGAAGAGGTTCACAATGGCTGCGTCTTGCATCTGGACGAAATACAACTAATGTTGTTCGACAGTTACAATATCGCCTTGCCATGAAACATCTCTTCTCCCAATGTTCGAATCAACAATATAAAAAATCATCACTGCATTGTTATCAACGAAGATGAAGAAGAACGTGACCTTCTGAAGAAGACGAAGAAGAAAGAAAAGAGACGACGAAGAAGACGCCAGCTCTTGCAGATGGTCGAAGAGAGAGAAAAACATGCACGAAATGAAAATCGTGGCACATGTTTTGAGGAAGCACATGCAAAGAGAGAGAAAAACTCAACAAATTAAATTTTGGACATAGTTAGTTTCCAATTAATTTTATGTTGTGACATCATCATCCCATTACATTATACTTTATTCTACAAACTTCAAGTTGCATTTGAACTATATGACATCAGTGGTTACAAAAAGTAAATTTTAGACACAAAATACCCCTAAAATCATGATGTGGCAAAAAACCAACTTAGGGCAATGTTGTGATTTCCAGAACAATAAATTTTCTTATATTATAGATGTGGGACTATTTCCCCACTTACTCACACTTGCTATATTATTCCAACACTCCCCCTCAAGTGTGAGTCCACAATGTTCCCTTTTTTTTATATTTGTACCGCCGTGACACCTATTACTAGGCACCTCTTATTAGGTATTTCGAATACACCTCTTCCTTGGGCATTTCGATTTCAATGGGACACCACTTCATGGGCATTTCGATACATGTAAGCTGGTCCCTTTTACGAACCAGGGCTCTGGATACCATGTTAGAGGAGTTTTACACTAGGGAGCATTGATACAGAGTGTAGGACTAGGCGTCTTTGTGAGAGACACACCACTTTCTCACCTATCACCTTAAGGTTTTAGGTGGGTAAGTGGTGTGTCTCTCACAAAGATGCCTAGTCCTACACTCTGTATCAATGCTCCCTAGTGTAAAAATCCTCTAACATGGTATCCAGAGCCCTGGTTCATAAAAGGGACCGACTTACATGTATCGAAATGCCCATGAAGTGGTGTCCCATTGAAATCGAAACGCCCAAGTAAGAGGTGTATTCGAAATACCTAATAAGAGGTGCCTAGTAATAGGTGTCAACGGCAATACAAGTATAATAAAAAAAAAGGGAACATTGTGGACTCACACTTGAGGGGGAGTGTTGGAATAATATAGCAAGTGTGAGTAAGTGGGGAAAATAGTCCCACATTGGATAGGAATATGGTGACTTGAGCATTTATAAGTGGGAGAACCCACTCACCTATCACCTTAAGGTTTTAGGTGGACAAGTGGTGTGTCTCTCACAAAGCTGCTTAGTCCTACACTATCTATCAATGGTCCATAGTGAAAATCTCCCCTAACAACAAGAACGGGTGTTGCATACACGAAGCATATACTGAGTCGGAGTGCACAAGCAGCGAACTAGATATGTCTAAGCTTGAACATATTTTCATGAATATTTATGGAAAACACATGTTGTTAGTAACCCTACAGCAGAACCAGTAGTTGTTTCCGCGTTGAAGAGAGAATTGAAAAATGATAAGGATAGAAACATGTTTTGGCATCTTCCCACTAATAAGAAGCATCATTGGAATATCTTTAGATAATTGTCTTTTAAACCACCAGCTTTCATCTACTGCAACTTATATGATATTCCTAGTGAAGCAAATACATTTAGTTTGATGAAAAACATGTTGCCTATATGTCAATACATGTCGAGTTTCGACAAATGTATTAAGTTGATCCATATCCCAAAGTGATATATTCAAATATGGTTTTAATGCTACACGTTAGATTTATCTTATGGATTTTATGCAGATAATGTAAGGTCAATTTAAGATTCACGTGTTTTCTCACCTGTTGAATGATTCAGTATTCTAAAGAAGCAATTGAATTTTGTAAGGGTGATTCTCAAATCCTAGAGGAAGAACTATTTTATTCTTAGGAATAGAAATCTTTCTTTAGGAATTGAAAGATAATTTTGTCTTACAAGGAGGAGAAGTGAACGGCACAAAACAGTTGCGAGAATTCGCCTCATGGCGGCAAAGTGAACATCGGCGAACATTTCCAAGAAGTCACCATATGGAGGCGAGAACTTGTAGTGTAGTTCTATGGTGGTTGAACATAATAGGCATGCCACTGAGTGAAATCTTGGCATAATACTTACTCTCTTTCTAAAATTGGTGTTCAAGGAATGCCAAGTTAGCTGTAAAATCTGTTAGGGGGATGTTGTGCTACGATGTGTATTTATTGATGGAGCAAGTCACTGAGAAAGCAACTCGTATGCGGGTCAGTGTTTCTGTTTGTAGCGTGCGATTTTTGTCGGTGATACAACCACCTTATCGCCGTTGGGTTTCTCCACCGCAATGGTAGGAGTGGGGTCCTACTTTCTGATTTCTTATTTATCCCGTGAAGCTGGAAGGGAAAGGGGAGTTATCTAAAACTAACCTTGCACGCAAATGTTTAATTGAACAAACGCTTAAAGAGATTCGGGGAGTTCGGGGTCAGGTTATACAACGGGAGTTGTCAGTTACCCATCCTATATGTGGTTATCCACAGTTTGTTAGCAATAGGTTCTGCTTTTATACTTGATGGTGTTTATCTGTTGATGGGTTGGGAAAGTTTCTTCTTTGGGAGATATGAGAGAGAGCGTTTTTGATGATTTTGGTGAGATACTGGACCTCAATTTTAATCGGTGTGAAGGTACTGGACCTAGAGTGTTTGATTAGTATGCGAAGGTACTGGACCTAGAGTTTTTTATTAGTATGCTCACTAAGATTTCGCAATCTTATGCCTACGTATTCCCATTTAAAGAAATAGGGAAATCAGAGCAATCGTAGTTCCTCCTATTCTATGGGAGGAAAAGATGTTTTGGTGTCTTGTTCAAAGCCCAAGATTGAAGCTAAAAGGTTTAATTATGTCTTGTTCAAAGCCCAAGATTGAAGCTAAAAGGTTTGACTGAGAGAGAATTTGTCGTCTCTAAAGGGAGACATCTCGTCTGTTTATCACAACTGTTGGGTGACTATTTATAAAGGAGGGATTACTTTAACTGGGATATGAGAATCCAGCAATGCCATAATTTCCTTTATGGGGATTTGTCTTGAAGGAGAACACTTTAACTCAGTGTTGAGCAATTCCATTTTTCCTTAAGAGTCTTTCATGCTAAGAGAGGGACAGTAGCGTGGATGTAAATAATCCAGAGGCTTGCCGCTTACATCAATTAGATGAAAGAGGAAGTTTTACCAGGATAAGAGATGGACGACAACTTGGATATTTGAATCAACAAGTGTGCCACTTATAGCAGTTATCTGGGATTAGGGTTTGTTTTTAATTTCTGTTTTTGATGTGTGATATACAGAGAAATGACTTCCTACAGAGAGATTTGTATTTCCTCTGAGGGGATGTTGATTTTTGTGTGCCTTGATCAAAGCCCAAGGTTGAAGCTAAGAGATTGATTGACTCCATTAGGGAAGTCCTTTTATAAAGCCTAAGAGGAGGCTGGAGAAGGCTGACTCAACAAGAGAGTGTTTATCTGTCTTGTACAAATCCCAAGATTAAGGTTAAAAAGAGTCTGACTCTTTTGGGGATATCATTATACAAAGCCTAAGAGGAGGCTAAAAGTTGACTTTTTCGGGGGAATATTTTGTCTGTCTTGTACAAAGGCCAAGATTGGAGCTAAAAGAAGATTGGCTTTGCTGGAGAAATTTATACAGTGTCTTGTACAAAGCCCAAGATTGAGGCTGAAAAGGGGAAAATTGACTTTATTGGAGAGTATGATTTGCCTTATACAAAGCCCAAGATTGAGGCTGAAAAGATATTGACTCTGTTGAGGATATTTTAGGTGTCTTGTACAAATCCCAAGATTGAGGCTGACCTTACTGAGGAAAATCATTATACAAAGCCTAAGAGGAGGCTAAAAAATAGATTGATTATGTTTAGGAATATTATTTCTCAAAGCCTAAAAGAAGGCTGGGAGGAATTGACTTTGTTGGGGAAGATATTTGTCCCAAGCTTTAATAGAGTTTATGAATATTTTGACTTTGTTGGAGAAAGTTTATATCTATGTCTTGTACAAAGCCCAAGATTGAGGCTGAAAGAATGACTCAACAAGAGATTATTTTGAAAGGTGATTGCCTCAACAAGAGAGTACTTTTGAAGCTAACTAAGCTGGGAAAAATCTTTATACAAAGCCTAAGAGGAGGCTGGAAAAGGTTGACTCAACAAGAAAGTGCCTTAAGGTGATTGACTCAACAAGAGAGTGCTTTTATTTGTCTTGTACAAAGCCCAAGACTGAGGCTAGAAAGGGTTAACTCAAAAAGAGAGTGTTTTAAGAAAGACGATGGGCTCAATAAAAGGGTGTTGTTGGGGCTAATTCTGCTGAGGAAAATCATTATACAAAGCCTAAGACGAGGCTGGCTTCTGCTGAGGATTATTGAGATCCAGAGGCTGGTCCAAAATGGGGGATCAACTCTTGTTGAAGATTAAGAAGAGTTGAGATATCAAATGCCTTGAGGTTCTGATTTGGGAGAGTATTATACTGATGGTAAGCTAACCCTGGCTGGGGAAATTTAAAGGGAGAGTTTAAAGATTGAGTTTTAGATCCTGTGAGGATTTTAACTCTACTGGAGATTGGTTAAATGACCAGGGTTTCTCCGGTATTTGTAGGGAACTTGAGAATGTCTTTGAGGTCCAAAAGGAGATTAGACTGTCCAAGTCTACTGGTGTGGAAGAATTTATCTTTGTATGATGCCCAAGAGGAGGCAGATGTTTTAAGGGATGAGAATCAACCCCAAACTGGTCTGAGGTTTTGACTCTGGAAACACTGCTCTAGCAAAGGATGACTAAGTTTTTTCCTATACCTTTAAGAGGTCTTTAAGGTCCTTGTATTATGCCCAAGAGGAGGCATGAGAACTTCTAAGAAGTCGGAGGGTCCTTGTACAAAGCCCAAGAGGAAGCAGGGATGCTTTTAGGAAGCCTATGGGTCCCAAGCCTAAGAAAAGTTTCACCGGGAATAATCTTTTCTTTAGTGAACAATTCTAGGGTTTGAAGAAATTCAAGAGAGGTTTCACCAGGAATTAATCCTCTCTGGGGGGGAATGAACTTCTTTGATCATTTCTAATAGTGACAGTCTGAGAAAAGTTTCACTGGGAATAATTCCTTTCTCTTTGTTCCATATTGTTTAAGCCTAAGAGAAGGCAAGACTGTATCTGGAATTCTTACTGGGAACTAGTTTTGACTGTATTTAAGAGTGACCAACTGGCTTTACCTAATTATGGACTTAGTTGTCGGGGAAACTCTAAGCAGATATACAAGTATATATACAGTTGATATATGACAAGTATTTAAAAGAGATGAAAGAATGACTTACAGGTGAGCAAGCTTCCAGCAATACAGACAAATATATATATATGTGGCTTAAATAGTATTTTCGTCCCTGTAAGTTGGCGAGTTTTTGGTTTTCGTCCCTGTATCTTTTTTTTTCGGTTTTAGTCCCTGTATCTTACTTTTTGTTCGTGTTTAGTCCCTACAGAGGTTTCCTGCGGATTTTGATTTTTAGGAATATCCCCAGGAAACCTTCGGATTTTCCTGCGAATTTTGGCTTTAGGGACTAAACACCAACAAAAAGTAAGATATAGGGACTAAAACAAAAAAAAAAGATACAGGGACGAAAACCAAAAACACGCCAACTTACAGGGACGAAAACATTATTTAAGCCTATATATATATATGTGTGTGTGTGTGTGTGTGTGTGTGTATGTGTATATATATATATATATATATATATATATATATGAAAGCATGTAAAGAAAGCTGATAAAACTTACAGGCGAGCAAGCTTCCATTGTAACATCTATATGGTTAGTTGTTCAAGAAATTAAAGAAAGTTTTGATAACAACTATGAGTTTGAATCTTAAATCAAAAGGGAAGTTTTTTTGAAAAGATTGTTGGGGTTTATACTCAAGGAGAGGCTCAGATGAAAAACAGTAATCATACTGTTGTTTTGTAAACTGTACTGGAGCTTATACAATGACTGAGGCCCAAAAAGGTTTTATTTACAAAGCGAATGGGACTTACACTCTACAAAGAGGCCCAAAGATGTTTGAAAAGATTTGTTAGTGTGATAATGATCAAAACCCTAATTTTTGGTTTTAAAATGTATTTTAATTGAATAAAAATTCAATTAAAATAATCAAACTTGTGAAAAAAGGTTGGGGTCTTGGATTTATATTTGGAAAATCATGTTTCATTCATGGGATGATTTAAAAATCATTTGAATTTTGCAAAACCAAGAGAAAGAAATATTTTTAATGTTAAAAAAACAAATAAAAATATAACTCTTTACAAAAATATCAAATATATGAAATAAATAATATTTTTTGTGAAATTTTCATGGAATAAAATATCTTAATATTTTTGTGAATTTTCAAAAAAAAGAATCAATAAAAAATAATTAAGATTGAGAGAGAAATTAATCTTTGGATTAATTATCAAAAACCATAAAAATATTAAAATTCGCAAAGATGTGGAAAGGTAGCAAAAAAGGTCTGGGTGGGGTTTGAACCCACGACCTCATACACAAACACACATGCGCGCTACCACTGGGGTGGTGATACATCCGTGTATCAAAACCATCCCATGTGCATATATGGGGTGCCTTGTTTTCAGGCCAGGCCAAGGCCAAGGCAAGGCAAGTTTTGGAAATTTACGTGAAGCCTCTAACTTTCTCATTTCTCCATGGATTTAGACAAAATTTAGGTGCATCTGGCCTAGAATTTCATGAGGAATCCAACGGTGCTTTTGGAATATTTAGAAAGTGTCCCTATTTTAAAACCCGATAGTGGTTTCAAAATAGGCCTAGATTTGCATGTTCTATGCTATCTCACTACTCAGTCAACAATAGCAGGGCAAATTGGTTCAAACACAACATATACAACATGCATGAGATGTTTATGATCAATGGACATCAAAGGAATGCATAATTCAAAGAGTTCAAGTTGTGATGCACTTACCTCTTGGAGCTTCTTGTGCTAACTGTCAAGATCCTTATGCCAGAAGTAATCCAATGCTTTGGACACTCTTGGTTGATCCCTTAGAAGCTTTTAGGATGATCAAACTAGCTGGAATCCTCAGGAACATGTTTTAGCTCTTTCTTGCAAAAGGGGAAAAAGTGACCAATATGGAAACTCTCTCAAATGGTGTTCCAGATGAGGGAAACCAATTGGGACAGTTTGAGGATGATACTTGGAGTGTGTTTGAGGCCTTGTTTGGTTTTGGAAGTGACTGAATCAAGGCATGGCTTGGAAAATGCAGAAAAGTCCAATTTTGAGGTTTTGGAAGTGGATTTTCTGATTTTGGTGTTTCAGGTCACAAGTGAGTGTTTGGACAGCTTATATATAACATATTGAATGTGTTTGGATCATGAGTTGTGGTGGAATTGCTCTCTAACTCAAAAACTCAGAGATGACTTGCAAAAGAAGGCATTTTGTCCTAAAGAGAGAGATTTTGAGGAAAGCATCAGTTGTAGTGCTTTGGTGTACTTAAACTGAGCTCACATGAGCTCTATTTATAGTAGAGCAAGTTTGTTTTGCAAGCAATAGTGAATGGTAGCTGGTACAGGCCTTTGGCCAATGTTGATCCAAGAGAATCTTTAGTCTCCTATAGTTATTGACTTAAGGTTAGGGCACAAGCTGATGGTTCTTTGATTCAGTGCTGATTCTGGACTCATTCAGTTAGGAATGTGTCAGTCCATGCCACCTTGATGCATCCATTGAATGCTTGGAAACAAAATTGGAGTCTTGGCACCTTTTTAGCCTTTTTAGGTTTGTTATGGCTATGTGTAGATTTTTGGACATTGAAGGCTTAGGGATCAGATCATTCTCCTTTTGTTTTATCCTCTGATGTGTCCAAGTGGATGACAAGGCTTGGAGTTGTCCAATTTTGCCAAATCGAGCAAATGCACAAAATCTGCCTTGTACAAGGCAGTTGGAAATAGTGATTTTGAGGGGATCATATCTCCCTACTCAGGTTGAGTTATGGGAGGCTCTTATGCTTTTTAGAAAGCCCTAATATGATACAAGACATGTGTGATCATAGTTTTTTTTAAACTATTTGGATCCAACTGAAAAATCCTCATGAACATTGGTGTTCAAGGCTGGTAACTTAGGCGGATTTTCACTAAGTGTTGGAAAAAATGTCATTTTCATGTTTTTGTGATTTTGATCAATCCATAACTCAAAATCCATGAAGAATTGGAGTCTGAGGTAGTTTAAGCTTTTGTAGAGTGTAGCAAGACCTACAAATCCAGCTTTGGATCACCCAAAATGGTTGCTTTGATCAGAAGTTATGGTCCTTGGAAATTGGTACCAAAACCACTTTTCTTCCATAACTTAGAAAAATTTTGGTTTCTTATGGTTGCCCCTTTTGCAAGAAACCTCACTTTTCTTGATTTTTCTTAATGAATGATGATCAATACCATACATTAACATTAATTTTGACTTAGGGGAACCATATTTGTGAAAAATTCCAAAAAGTCAAACTTGATTTTGTGCACAGTTGACTTTTTATTGGATGAAATTCAAACTGTGCGATCCTTTGTGAAATCAAGTCCTTGACCTAAATCAAACCTAATGGATGGATTCCATAGGTGTTATAGGGTGTATTGAATCATGTTCCAAGGTTTGGGAGCATGTCTTGGTCAAAAGTCAAAGATACAGTTGACTTTTTCTTCAAAACCCTAATTGTGGTCCTGATGAAATTGAAACTTGTGAACCAAGCTTTTTGGGTCAATCCATTGTTACAAATGGATCAATGTAGTGTATTTGAGGCCCTCAAATCATGTCTTGAGGTCTTGGCTCATGCTTTGCCTCAAAAGTCAGCTTAGGGGTGAATTAGGTCAAGAAACTCTAATTCTTGATTTTTGGTAAATGCATCCTCTGAGGTTAAATTGACTTGATGATTGGATCCATGAGGTCCCTTGGAGTATCTTGGGTTGTGCTTTGAAGCGTTGGCTCATGCCCAGAGGAAAATTTCCATCTGGAGGCCTTGGTAGACCAAAACCCTAATTTGGTGACACTGGCGATCTTGAGGCTTGATCCACTTGGAATGTTGCAACTTTGTGCTTGATTCTTGATGTGGGAGTCCTCTTGATCTTTTATAGGTGTTTGATAGGTTGGACAAGTTTAAGATCATGTCATTTCTTGATTGATCCTTTGTCTAAGTGCTCTGAGAGGGCTCAAAACCCTACTTCTTGATTGTGGTGAATGCTGAATCATCTTTGACGTGATTGATGAGGCATAGAAGTACATCTATATTGTGATGATGATTTGCACAATAATGGAAAATATTGGTGGTCAAAATTTGGGGTATGACAGATGCCCCTATTTAATCTTCTTGGACCCGAATGTGTGAATGGCGAAGGTATTCGGGTATTCGGGGTGCAAGAAGATTAAATATCGGAATACCCTAAATTTTGACGGTGGTTATGAATGGCGGTTTGCTCATCCATCTTCTTTTGCTAAGCAATGATGTTTAGAAAAGGATAAAACTTCCCCTCGATCTTTGTCTTCAGCCACGGAACTGGTCTAAGTTTCTTAAATAAGCTTCCCCTCGATCCTGGTCTCCAGCCAAGGAACTGGTCTCAGTTTCTTTTGTCCATAAACTTCCCCTCGATCCTAGTCTTCAGCCACGAAACTGGTCTAAGTTTCTTAAATAAAATCCCCCTTGATCCTGGTCTCCATCCAAGGAACTGGTCTCAGTTTCTTTTGTCAATAAACTTCCCCTCGATCCTGGTCTTCATCCACGGAACTGGTCTTAGTTTTTGTTTAGTTCCTTCCTTGACAAGGGACGCTATGTGTAGCAATTTTCATCAAACTCCTCGCCGAGTTTACTGGGGGAGACACCATTTGATTTGAAAATTTTGATGTCAGAGTTGCTGGGGGGACCCATTTGTCTGAGTTGTAGAGGTGTACAAACTTCTCTGTTTGGAGATGCCATTTATTGACTCTACTAGGGGAAAACGAGTCTCTTGAAAGACTGCTTTCTGCTCGGGGATATTACATCATACTTTTCTTCGAGATCTTCTCGGAGAAATGCCATGTGATGTAATCCAATTTTGAGGTGTTGATGACTTCATTAACATTGACTTTCTGGAGAGAAAAACCAATGTGTTGCTGAGAGTCTTTAGTTGGGAGGCTTTCCCTCTGGATTTTCCTTAATCCGGGAAAGCGTAAATATCATCTTCAATGGTGAAGAGTGACGTTTGTTGAATGTCTTCATGTCTTTCAGAGGTTCAAGTTATCAAAATAGCAATCCTGCCTTGCTTAGGAGAGACGGTCCCTGTGGGGAGAAAGAATTGTTTAATCGGTCTTAAGAGATACGTACTCTGTCGGGGATATCAGATGGGAAAATCACATATGATATAGTTGACCCTTCATTCAGGTGCACTGGTTTAGAAGGAGTACTTTGATTCTGCACTTTGAGGTTCAACCACGTTCGGAGAAGCGATCGATGTTCTTGCGATGTTCAACAGTCAAAAGAATTTCCATCTTTATTTTAAAAGCAGAAAATTTTTGACAAGTAAATTCATTTTTGTTTTATTTCAAGAATCGTTGATCATTGTTAAAAATGTCATTCTGCAAAGCTAAAACAAATAAGAATTGCAAACAAAAGCACTAGGGCTCAAATTTTATTGATAGGATGGAAATCAGCCAAGCGCGTGATCCCGTAGAACATTTACAAAGTTTAGAAAATGGTAATTTAACGGAGAAGGGCTACATTAAACTAGAACGACCGCTATCCTTCTACCAACTTTGAATTCTAGACATCCTGAGCTTCTGTCGAAGATGACCTTGACTGGAGTCTTTTGACGGATGGTATTACCGTTGGGGATTTAACCTCGTCGGACGTAGTTACTTGCCATTAATCCCTAACTTTTGCCTGGATTGTACTTTGAGATTTCCAATCCATCGGGATAATTTTTTTCTTATGTCTCTAATTTTTTCCAAGACTGCCCTTTCGAGTTTTCAATCCACCGAGACGTTTTTTATATTATTTAGGCGAAGTATTTCTTGACTACATCAATATTTGTGGGGTAGGCAAATTCTTCTCCATCCATGGTTATGAGTCTTAAGGCACCTCCCGAGAAAGCTTTCTTGACCACATAGGGGCCTTCGTAATTTGGAGTCCATTTGCCCCGGGAATTAGTGAGAAATGATTGTATCTTTTTTAGCACAAGGTCTCCTTTCCTGAAGACACGGGGTCGAACCTTTTTGTCGAACGCCCTCTTTATTCTTTGTTTATACAACTGACCATGGCATAGTGTCGTTATTCGCTTTTCTTCGATTAGGTTCAGTTCCTCGTGTCGACTTTGACACCATTCAACCTCTGTTAGCTTAGCTTCTACCAATACCAAGATTGATGGGATCTCTACTTCTATGGGGAGCACTACCTCCATGCCATATACTAGAGAGAAAGGGGTTGCCCCTGTTGAAGTGAGGACAGATGTGCGATAACCGTGAAGAGCAAAGGGTAGCATCTCGTGCCAGTCCTTGTAGGTTACAACCATCTTTTGAACAATCTTTTTGATGTTCTTGTTAGCCGCTTCTACCGCTCCGTTCATCTTAGGTCGGTAGAGAGATGAGTTATGGTGTTCGATCTTGAACTCAGTGCATAACTCTCTCATCATCTTGCTGTTCAAGTTAGATCCATTATTAGTAATGATCTGGCTCGGAACACCATAACGGCAGATGAGATTATTTTTGATAAAATGGACCACGGCTTGTCGGGTTACATTGGTGTATGACACTGCTTCGACCTATTTGGTGAAGTAATCAATGGCTACCAGGATGAAACGATGTCTGTTTGAAGCTTTAGGTTCGATCATGCCAATCATGTCGATTCCCCATATAGAAAGAGGCCATGGGGAATAGAGAACTTTGAGAAGTCATGGCGGTACATGGATTTTGTCTGAGTATATCTGACACTTATGACATCTTCTCATGTACTTGTAGCAGTCGGATTCCATGGTCAACCAATAGTACCCTACTCTCAGAATTTTTCTCTCCATTGTGTGTCTGTTGGCATAAGTGCCAAAGGATCCTTCGTGGATCTCTTTCACCAGCATGTTCGCTTCTGGTCTATCTACGCATCGGAGCAGAACCATGTCAAAGTTTCTCTTTTAGAGTGTATCACCGCTCAGGAAGAAGTTTCCTGCCAGCCTTCTGAGGGTTTTCCTGTCTTTTCTTGATGCCCCAGGTGGGTACTCTTGTTTCTGAAGGAAGCATTTGATATCATGATACCAAGGTTTGTCGTCTATGACTGCTTCGATCGTGAAGACGTAAGCGGGTCGTTCTAGGCACATTATGTCAATATTAGGTGCGTCGTTCCATTGACCAACACTAATCATGGAAGAAAGAGTGGCTAAAACATCAGCCATGTGATTCTATTCGCGAGGGATATGGTGAAACTCGACTCTGTTGAAGAATGGTAACAACCTTCTTGCATTATCTTTGTAAGGAATCAGTCCTGATTGGTATGTGTTCCAATCTCCTTTGATCTAACTGATAACAAGGGTTGAGTCTCCATATACATCTAAGATCTTTATCCTTAAGTCAATTGCTTCTTTGAGACCCATGATACAAGCTTCGTATTCGGCCTCGTTATTTGTACACTTGAACATTATTCTGGCAGTGAAAGGAATGTGGGTACCCTGAGGTGTTACAATAATTGCCCCAATTCCGTTCCCATAATTGTTAACAGCTCCGTCAAAGATTAGTCCCCATTGGGAACCTGGTTCTGGCCCTTCACTGGGCAGCGGTTCATCGCAATCTTTCATTTTCAAGTACATGACATCTTCGTCTGGAAAGTCAAATATGACTGATTCCTGATCGTCAATCGGTTGATGAGCCAAATGGTTGGCTAAAATACTTCCTTTGACGGCTTTCTGAGCATGGTACTCGATGTCATATTCCGATAACAACATCTGCCAACGAGCAATCCTTCCCGTGAGAGCAGGTTTTTCAAAGACATACTTGATCGGATCCATTTTGGAGATTAACCAAGTAGTGTGACAAATCATGTACTAGCGAAGACGTTTGGCCGCCCAAGCCAGAGTACAGGAAGTTTTCTCAAGCATAGTATACTGAGTTTCACAGTCGGTAAACTTATTGCTCAGATAGTAGATGGCAGACACTTTTCTTTTTGTTTCGTCTTGTTGGCCAAGCACACAACCCATGGAGTCTTTCAAAACTATTAAATAGATTATCAGTGGTCTTCCCTCCACTAGAGGTGATAGAATCGATGGATTTAACAGATACTCTTTGATACTGTCGAAGTAGGTTTGGCAGTCTGCTGTCCATACGCAATCCTGATTCTTCTTTAGTAATTTGAAGATTGGCGTGCATGTCGCAGTCATGAGGAATATAAATCTGGAAATGTAATTCAAACGTCCCAGGAATCCTCTGACTTGTTTCTCAGTCTTTGGATAAGGCATTTCTTGAATGGCCTTGACCTTGTCAGGATCAACCTCAATTCCTTTCTGGCTGACGATGAACCCTAACAGTTTTCTTGAGCGGACACTGAACGTGCATTTGTTGGTATTCAAGCGGAGTTTGTAGTTTCTCAAATACTCAAATAGTTTTGACAGGTGTGTCACATGCTCTTATTTTGTTTTAGATTTGGCAATCATATCATTGACATGCACTTCGATTTCTTTGTGTATCATGTCATGAAACAGAGTACTCATGGCCCTTTGATAGGTTGCCCCGGCGTTCTTCAAACCAAACGGCATTACCTTGTAACAAAAAGTGCCCCATGGGGTGATGAACGAAGTTTTCTCCATGTCTTCCGGCACCATTTTGATTTGATTATATCCCGAGAATCCATCCATGAAGGATAAGACTTTGAACTTTGTTGTACTGTCTACCAGCATATCTATGTGCGGTAGGGGAAAGTCATCCTTTGGACTGGCTTTATTCAGATCCCTGTAATCTACACACATTCTGACTTTTCTGTCCTTTTTTGGAACTGGTACTATGTTGGATAACCATTGAGGATATTCTGAGGTGGCGAGGAAACCCGCGTCAATCTGTTTCTGTACATCCTCTTTGATTTTGATGGCCATGCCTGGATGAGTCCGTCTCAGTCTCTGTTTCACCAGAGGACACTCTGATCTTCGCGGTAGATGATGCTCCACGATGCTGGTATCCAACCTTGGCATGTCCTCTTTGAGAAGTCTTATCAAACTATCTTTGACAACCGGACTGAGCAGTGCCCCAATCTTGACTTCTTTTCTCTCTTCTTCTGAACCCAAGTTTACTGTTTCCAACGGATCTTTGTGAGGTTCAATGGCCCTTTCCTCTTGTCTGAGAAATCGGGAGATCTCTTCTGGAATTTCTTCATCTTCTTCTTCTTCTTCCTCAAATACCGGGAATTCAAAGTTGGGAGAAGGCATCGGATCGTATGTTTCAATGGGGTTTAAAACAAGCAATCTGCATGACGTGATGATTTATTTTTAGAAGAGATCGAGATAATGCAAGAGTGTGTGCAGTGTATTTTCCAAAAAATGCTTGTTTTTATTTTTGGGTTGTTTTAGGATTAGCATTTTCTGAAAAAGCAAAAAGTGAAAACAGCAATAAAATGCGGAAATTACAAAATGACGTTTATTTATTTATGATTTTGTCGATTCTTGAAACTACAGCCCTATAAAACAAAACTCTGTTGCTTTGGGCGAAGCGAAGAGGGACATTTACAGAAAAGTGAGCCCTATAAAAACATCTGTTTCACATGGACATGGTGAAAGGTTAAAACAAAGACGGCAGTTACTTAGACTTACGAACGACTTTCGGGACATCGACAGCAACCCATTGGCAGCGAACTCCTCGGTGAATCACAAAGTTTGGTACCTTCTTTCTTGGTTTGTCCTCAGAAATGACGCTGATTTCTGACGGAGCAGGATCGTTGGAGTCTTCCTCCCTTGCAGAGTTATCGTAGACGAACACTTCTATTGTATCTTGCATAGTGTTTTCACTCTCAGGAGGATCTTCCCATCCAGTTGGCTGGAAGTCTTCGAGCCTGATACGAGAGCTTTTAGGAGCGGTGTACTTGACTAGAAAGTCGTACTTGCCACTCGGTTGTCCTAAAGTGTCCCATACTTCGGTGGAACTGGAGGAGTCATCTTTCTCGATGATGTTGACCTCAGGAAAAGAATAGTTGATGAACTCTTATCCTCCAATCTTTGCAGATTCATCATTGTGCTGGATATTTTCTGAATGCCCTGAGTAATGATCCCATGATTTGGTGGGGATGCAGGTATTCTTTTCAATATTGCTCAAATGATATGCATCGTTTAGTTGACTCTTTTGCCCCAAGTCTTCTGGGTACGGCTGCCAGATAGGTAAGTCATCCATTGGGTCATAATAGTCATAGTCAAAGTTGTCTTTCATCAGAGTGTCCTCCTCTAATGAGTTGGGCGGACCACGGCATCCTTCCGGATCACAATCTCTGTACATCATCTTGACGTCTGATCTCGGTATATATCTCGGACTCTGTGTGGGATAGCCAAATGGCATATGCGTTTCTTCCTGAGACATATAACCGTCCTCGTTGAGATAGGACTTCCACTCTTCATCTGCATCGGAGGAGTCACCCTCATTGATGGTATGTACTTCTTGAGACACTGGGTGAAGGAAACCTCCGCTGTGAAAGAAGTTTTGAATGGGATGAAAGCTTTCATATTTAGTAGCAGTCTGGGTACAGGTTGAGGAAAAACCAAGACCTTTCTTTGTCTTGTTATCCGTAGGAATGACAAGCTGTCCCCGTCCTTTTTGCGTTGTTACTCTCGATCACTTTGAGAGTATCTTTGTATGAGGAAATCGATGTTCCTTTTTCTGATTGATTCTCATTGCTCACCGAAAGTGCTTGGAACTGGGTTCCAACAACCTCCTCTGGTTCTACATAGGTGAATAATGATAAGTTGCTCACGATTAAGGCCTACTCTCCGCAGACTGTGACCAACTTGTCATTCTTGATGAACTTCAGCTTCTGGTGAAGTGTCGAAGTGACTGCCCCAGCTTCGTGTATCCAAGGTCTTCCTAATAAACAGTTGTATGCTGCCCGGATGTCCATGACCTAGAAATTGACTTGGAAAGTGTGAGGACCGATAGTTATGGGAAGATCAACTTTGTCGATAACTGTTTTTCTGGATCCATCAAAGGCTTTGACGATGACCTCGCTGCCTCTCATCGGAGATCCTTGAAATGATAATCGCATCAGAGTAGCTTTTGGCATAACATTTATAGCTGATCTGGTATCTACCAGTACGCTGGCTAGAGCATCATCTTGGAAATTGACTGTAATGTTAAGCGCCATGTTGTGATTTTTGCCTTCTTCCGGCAGTTCCTCATCACTGAATCCTAAGCTGTTGCAGGAAGTGATGTTGGAGATGATGCTGTCAAATTGTCTTATCGTTACATCTTGTTCCACAAAGGCTTGCTCTAAGACCTTCTGTAGAGCTTCCCTATGAGCTTCGGAACTGAGCAAGAGAGATAGTACAGAGATTCGAGACGGAGTTTGCAACAGTTGGTCTACAATGTTGTACTCGCTCTTTTGGATAAGCTTCAGCATCTCATTGTTGTTCTTGGAAAGGTCGGGATTACTAGATTGACGGACCGGTTGATTGGGAACTTCTGTTTGAGGTTCCTTTTCTTTGGTGGGTTCTCCAACTCCTCTGTTGAAGATCCGTCCGCTCCGTGTTACTCGACTGATGTCAGCGATGTTCACGACAGAAGGTAATGGAGTTTCCTTTCCATTTTTTATTGTTGTCGCACCGTACTTGTAAGGGATAGCCTTATCTAATTTGTACGGTATTGGTCCGGGCAAATAGATAATAATAGGAGCCTTTTGATTTTTCTGACCATCGTAGCCGGCCTCAATTGGTTCGAGGTTGAGAATCTTTCTATTATCAAGAGGAACTCTTGATTCATGGAGTAGAGGGATTATAGCGCATACGTCTTTGGTCATTTCATGATTAGAGATTAAGACAACGTTTTTGCTTTGATCATGAAGATAATCTTGCATTAAGTTGATCGAACCAGAACTTGAACATGGTCGAATCTCTTTTCGGACCAACTGATTTTGAAGAGCTGACCGTACAAGGTAGCATCCTTGGTTGTTTTCTGAGCAAACTCTACAGCTCTCATAGTTGTGTGGTGGCACCTGGCCACGTCCGCTTTGTATGCAGTGCAACTTTACTAGATCTATTTCCATCGAACGAACATTCTGACTTTGATGCCTAGTAGGATTCCCGTCAGTCATACTGATCTATTGTGTGGATTCGCCCAAGTAGATTGGAAGCCACCAGTGGTCCAACAAGTGTTGAAGTGTTCTTTGGACAAGTGCACATCCTTGGTCTTCTTTACGACACACTTTACAGTCCTGGTAATCATGTGAAGCCAGAAAACTGAGCCTGACTTGCTTAGTGTGTAATTCTACCAGACTGGTATTCATCAAGCGAATATCAAAGATTTGAATCATATTGACTTGATGACTACTTCTATCACAGTAATCCTGGATCCATCCGAGATCCATCTGACGCCGGAGGGCCTCTTGTATAAAAGAGCATCCCTGATTATTTTTTGAGCAGATCGGACAGGAATTATAATCGTGCCGTGGCAGATCATGATGTTGACTTTTCCTTGAGTGCATTGCCACCAAGTTGACATTCATTGCCAGAATGTTGTGGTACTGGACAATGTTGGGATTTGCGTGAGCCATATTGACCTCACGGATTCGGTGATCTTGGATCCACCCGAGATCCATCTGTTCTTGTAGAGCTGATTGCACTACGGAACATCCTTGATTATTCTTTGAGCAGATATCACACTGGTGATAATTGTGAGACGGTACATGGCCGTACCCACTCTCTTTGCAATGCATCTTGACCATATCGGTTCCTAATAGGAGTACATCATGAATTTGATAGTTGTGGTTAGATTCTTCCTCTATCAAATTTACTGCAGTTTTCTCATGTTGAGGCAACAGGTTCATCTGAACATTTGGATTTGTATCCTTGAAAGATAGGACCCCGTTCCTGACGAGCTTCTGCACATCGGACTTGAAGCTAGGTAGGTTTTCTATGTTGTGCCCTGGTCCTCCTTGATGGTAAGGGCAAGTTTGATCCGCTTTGAACCAAAAAGGCATATTTTCTGGTACTGTAAGAGGAGACCTGGTTTGGACGTGCCCGTTGACCAGTAAGAGTGGAAATAGTTCTGCGTACAACATCAATATAGGGTCGAACCCTGGTGGTCGCGTTGCACAGTTGTTATTATTGATTCGGTTGGCTCTGAGCAACCTGAGGTTGATACGTTGGAGCCGGCGCAGGGTTGATAGCAGGAGTTACTGCTGCTACTGGTTGATACCTTCGCCTTTGCTTTCTGAGAGAGATATTACCAATATCTTGCTCTTTTTGCTTAGGGAAAGCACTACCGTATCTCTTGGTACTGCTTGATGGTCATGTATCTTTGACCAGACGTCCTTCTCGGACTGCTTCTTCAGGGCGTACTCCCATGTTCACCATTTCTGTAAAGTCGTTGGGTGCACTGGCAACCAATCGGTCGTAATAGAATGAGCTCAAGGTTTTCAAAAAGATCTTTGTCATCTCTTTTTCCTCAAGAGGGGGACAGATCTGGGCAGAAATTTCACGCCATCTCTGAGCATATTCTTTAAAAGTTTCTTTGTTCATCTGCGACATTGCTCTGAGTTGATCTCTATCTGGTGCCATGTCTAGGATATACTTATACTGCTGAACGAAAGCAGCACCAAGATCTCTGAAAGTGATGATATTGGTGCGGTTTAAACCCATGTACCATTTGAGTGCGGCACCAGTTAAACTATCTTGAAAGTAATGGATCATTTGATGTTGATTCTCTGTCTGAGTTGACATCTTTCGATCCTACATCACCAAATGACTTTGAGGGCAAGAGTTGCCCTTGTATTTTTCAAAGTCAGGCACCTTGAATTTGTGTGGGATTTTCACGTTGGGGACCAGACAAAGGTCTGCGGCGTCCTTTCCGAATAGATCTAGGCAGCGAATGGCATGCAATTCCGTCTGCATCTCCAAGAATTGTTCCTGGAACTCATTCATCCTGTTGTACATGTTTTCATTTCCACCAGAAATTACTTGTGGAATATGTCCTTCCGGGACAGTGTGTACCACAGGTTGTGCTATAGTCATTACGGCAGTGACTCCTGGTGCTTCCCTATCCTGAAGTTTGTAACCTTCAGGAGTTGCTGTCATGACTCTTGCATCTTTGCTTTCTCGAAGTTTGTAACCTTCAGGCCCAGCGGTTCTTGCTGCAGTTTCTTGGTCTTCAGTGACCGGGGGAATGTATCCTTTAGGGATAAAGTTGATAGGCATGCCCCAGGGACGATCTTTAGGCATGTTGTACCGAGGATCATACGTCTCCACTATGGGCGTAGATGTGATCTCCGAGATCACAGTCCTTTGTTGTTGTCTCTGAGCTGTTTCTAGGGATTGCATGTCACTGTGAAGTTTTCTCAAATCTTCCTTCAGAGCGTCGATTTCTTCTCTCAGCTCTCTGTTCTCTTCCTCGAGATCGTCCATTTTCTTTTGTCGATTTGCCCGAATATTGTATGAGTGAGACAGTTTGACTCTAGAATCATGACACATACGTGAGACTCGATGGTAAGAAGAATGCGTTATGTGAGAATGATGAATGATATGCAATGATATATATATATATATATATATATATATATATATATATATATATATATATATATTAATTTTTTTGTTTTCTTTGCTTTAATCAAAAAGAAACTTTCAACTAACAGATTGCAAATATCATACAGTGGGGAGATCCCGTTTTATTGAATTTGAAAGATTGCGGAAATGGAAATACAATATTTTACAAAGTGCTTTAAAAGGAAAAGTCTAAGATTATGGATCCTGAGTCCTCTCTGAAGAGAGCGCAGCTGCTGGTTCTGGTATTTTCCTTTTCTTTGACCGGGGCTCTTTAGCCGTTGTCGGGTTGTCATTCCTTTGCTAAGTGAAAAGAGCGAGCAGATTTCTTAGGTCTTCTTGATTTTCTACAACATGTTGCTCTAATATCTTAATCAGAGTGTCCTTTTCTTTTAACAGTTACTAAATTTTGGTACACTCCACATTGAGAATACAGTACTTGTTCTTCCAAGATTTCTTTTCCCGTCGAACTTTGTTGAGAGTGACCTGGAGTTTTTTTGCATCAGACATAAAATAAACGACAGATTCCTTTAACGGAAGAACTTCTTGACGAGGGTAAGGCATCCTTAGCTTGAGAGCTCTAGTTTTTACCCAGTGGAGATAAGGTTCCACGGAGACACAGTCTGGTTTTCCTAGAGACTCTCTTCCTTTCCTGTGAACATGTTTCCAGGCATGCAATATTTCTGTCTTTAGTGCCCTGTCATTTTCTCCTTCCTTGAAGAAAAGACCTTCCAGATGAACATTTCGTGGGATATGTCTCATCGGGTATCCGAGTTGACGATGAACTAAAATTGGATGATAGTTGATTCCTCCTTTAGTTCATATGAGGGGTACATTAGGGAAATTTCCACATTTGTCAATGATCCTTATCCCGTCAAAGATCTGGTTGTACCAATCTATGTCAGAGTTGGTAAGAGACATGATTCTCTGTGACCAACGTAGAGTACTCTTATGATCCTAAAAAGCAGCAAACTTGGGTAAATGGGAAGTGAACCATTTGTATAGCAGGGTGTCATCCCCCAAATTTTGACCACTAAGATTTCCCATCATTGTGCAAATCATTACCACAATATGGATGAACCATCATGCCTCATCTATCTCCTCAAAGATGGTTGAGCATTCATTACAACCAATACTTAGGGTTTCAAGCCCTCTCAGAGCCTTAGACAAAGGACCAATCAAGGAATGACATAATCTTCAACTTGTCTAACCTCTCAAACACCCATAAAGGATCAAGAGGACTCCCACATCAAGAATCAAGCACAAGGTTGTAACATTCCAAGTGGATCAAGCCTCAAGATCGCCAATGTCACCAAATTAGGGTTTTGGTCGACCAAGGCCTCCAGATGGAAATTTTCCTCTGGACATGAGCCAATGCTTCAAAGTACAACCCAAAATACTCTAAGGGACATCATAAACCCAATCATCAAGTCAATTTAGCCTCAGGGGATGCATTCACTAAAAAATCAGGAATTAGGGTTTCTTGACCTAATTCACCCCTAAGTTGACTTTTGGGACAAGGCATGAGCCAAAACCTCAAGACATGATTTGAGGGTCTCAAATACACTACATTGATCCATTTACAATAATGGATTAATCCAAGAAGCTTGATTCACAAGTTTCAAGTTCATCAGAACCACAGTTAGGGTTTTGCGGAAAAAGTCAACTGTGCCTTTGACTTTTGACCAGGACATGCTCCCAAACCTTGGGACATGATTCAATACACTCTATAACACCTATGAAATCAATCCATCAAGTTTGATTTAGGTCAAGGACTTGATTTCATAGAGGATCTCACAGTTTGGAATTGACTTTTGATTTTTTGATCAATTATGGTTCCCTAACCCTAAAATGATGTTAATGTGTGATTGGAATCATCATTCATCAAGAAAAATCAAGAAAAGTGGGATAACTTGTAAAAGGGGTAACCATAAAAAACTTAGAAATTTTCTAAGTTATGGAACAAAGTGGCTAGGGTACAAACTTCCAAGGATCATAACTTGAGATCCAAGCAACCATTTGGGCTGATCCAAAGATGGATTTGTAGCTCTCATGGCATACATTAAAAGTGTCAACTACACCTCATTCCATTTCATCATGGATTTTGAGTTATGGTTGGATCAAAATGGCTGAAAACATGAAATGTCACTTTTTCCAACACTTAGTGAAATTTTCACTAAGTCAGAATTTGTTTCACTTTTTCCAAAATGTAAGGGCATTTTTCACTTGGATCCAAAAAGTGTCAAGAAAAACTATGATCACACATATGTTGTATCATATGAGAGTTTTCCAAAATGGCCAAGAACCCCATGAAATTCCATTTGAGCTAAGAGTTATGACAGTGGCAATATGCCTTCCTGCAACTGTCATAACTAGGCAGATTTGTGCATTTTGCTCGATTTGAGCAATTTGTGCAAATGACAAACAAGTTTATCCACTTGAACACCTCAGGGGGAGACCAATGAGGGACAAACACTGATCCATAAGCCTCCCAAGTCTTTGGAACTAAAAATAGCATGCCAAACCTAAAAAACCCTAAAGAGGGGACAAGACTCCAATTTTATTTTGGAGCATTCAATGGATGCACCAAGGTGGCATGAACTGAACCATTTCCAACTGAATGAGTCAAGAATTATCTCTGAACTAGGGAACCAAAGGCCTGTGCTCTAACCTCTAGTCAATGGCTAGAGGAGACTTGAGATTCCAAAATGCTCCAATTGGCCAAAGGTCTGCAGCAGTTGCCATTCACTATTGCAGCCAAAACAAACTTGCTCTACTATAAATAGAGCTCATTTGTGCTCAGTTTGAGTACACCGAAGCACTACAATACTTGTTTTCCACAAAATCTATTTCTCTAGGCAAAAATGTCTTCTTTAGCAAGGTAACTCTGAGTTTTTGAGTTAAAGAGCAATTCCATCACAGTTCATGATCCAAACACATCCAATATGTCATACCTAAGCTATCCAAACTCTCACAAGTCACCCGTAACACCAAAATCACAAAGTCCCTTCTCAAAACCTCAAAATAGGACTTTTTTGCATTTTTCAAGCCATGTCTTGATTTAGTCACTTTCAAAACTAGATAAAGCCTCAAACACACTCCAAATATCATCCTTGAATTGTCCCAAATGGTTCCCCACATCTGGAACACCATTTGAGAGAGTTGTTATTTTGGTCACTTTTGCCCCTTTTGCAAGAAAGGGCCAGCTTCCATTTCTGAGATTTTCAGCGGTTTCCAATCATCCTAAAAGCTTCCAAGGGATCATTTGAGGGTGTCCAAAGTATCAAATCATTTCTGGAACAAAGCACTTGACAGATTGCCCAAAAAGCTCCTAAAGAGGTAAGCATCTCAACTTGAACTCTTTAAAACATGCATTGCTTTAAGGTCCACTGATCATGCACATCTTATCTTATACATGTTATATATGTTGTGTTTGAACCAATTCATCATGTAATTCATACCTGCGACAAGAGGTAGCACAGAAAATGCAAAGGGAGGCCTATTTCAAAACCACTATCGGGTTTTAAAATGGGGACCTCATCTGAGAAAACCACCACCACCATTGGATTCCTTGTGAAATTATAGGTAGGATAAACCTAAATTTTGTCCCAATCCATGGAGAAATGAGAAAGTTACAAGCTTCACGTTTTTGGCCAAAACCTTGCCTTGCCTTGCCTTGGCCAGGCCAAAAACAAGGCAAGCCTTGTATATTTGTGGTTCGGGTTTGATACACGGATGTATCACCACCCCAGTGGTAGGAGGCGCGCACTTCACACAAGAGATCTGGGGTTCGAATCCCCCTCGCCCCAGACCCTTTTTTAATGTATTTTCCATTTTTCTATTATTTTTCTTATTATTTTTAATGATTTGAAAAATTAATAACTCCCTCAATTTTAATTATTTTTTATTGGTTCTTTTTTGCAAAAAATCACAAGAATGTTGAAATATTTTATTCCACAAAAAAATCAAATTTATATTATATATTTAATATAGTTGGTATTTTTATGAATAAATTCATTTTTAATTATTTTTAAACATTTTAAAAGTGAATATTCATCTTGAAAAATCAAAACCAAATGAGTTTTAATTCACCTTGTGATTAAAACCTCATTTTTCAAACCTTAACCAAAAAATCACAAGTTGTTTATTCAAGCTTATTTGGTGTTTTGTCATTTTTTATTGATTTTCTTTGAGAATTTACTTTTAAAATGATAAAAATTAGGGTTTTGATTGATTCCACCCTCATCAATCATTTTCAAACACTCATGGGCCTCTATTAGAGTGTAAGACCCATCCCCTTTGTAAATACACCACTTTTTGGGCCTCAGTGTATTGTATAAGTCCTGATACCGTCAAAACGTTCGACACGATCGTCGCCTTTTTAACAAAAATCAACTGGGCTTCTCCTTGAGCTATAAGACCCATCTTTATTCATTTTCAAGCTCTTTGGGCCTCTAATGGAGTGTAAGACCCAATCCCCTTTTAACCTAAACAATTTTGGGCCTCAGATATTGTATAAGTCCCTCTGCGTTAAAACAAAAATCTCGGCGCAATCGCCAGTTCAAAAATCAAATCATCTGGGCCTACCCTCGTGTTATAAGCCCCATTTATTTTCTTTAAATTTATTTGGGCCTCTATTAGAGTGTAAGACGCAACCCCCTTGTACATAGAAACAATCTTGGGCCTCACATATTGTATAAGTCCCTCTGTACGGTTTTCAAAACAACGGTGCGATCATTTTTAAAACTTGTGCCTCTCCTTGAGCTGTAAGCCCCAACAATCTTTTCAAAGCACTTTCTCTTTTGATTTTGAATTCAAATATATGTTGTTATCAAAACTTTCTTTGTTGAACAACTAACAAAACAGCATGGAAGCTCTACAACGGGTAAGTGTTTATCCGCTTTCATTTACCGCTTTCATCTGTATATAACTGTATTGTGGGGCTGCTTCACTGTAAGTCCTCTTTCACATCCGTTTATATACTTTTCACATATCCACTGTGTAATACTAGTATAGTTATTTAGAGTTTTCCCCGGCAACTACGTCTAGCACTAGGTAAAGCCTTGTTGGTCACTCTTAAATACAAACAAAACTAGATCCCCCGTAGGATTCCATATACAGTCTCCCCTTCTCTTGGGGTTAAACAATATGGAACAAAGAGAAAGGCAGTATTCCCAGTGAACCTTTTCTCAGACTGTCACCCTTAGAAATTGTCAAAGAAACTCTAACTCCCCAGATATGATCTTTTCTCTGTGAATGGCATCTCTTGAGTTTCTTCCAAATTCTCGAACTTTCTTGGAATGATCTCTTCTCTGTGAATTGCATTTCTTGAACTTCTCTTGGTTTGGGGACCCACAGGCTTCCTAAAAGCATCCCTGCCTCCTCTTGGGCATTGTACAAGGACCCTTCGGCTTCTTAGAAGTTCTCATGCCTTCTCTTGGGCTTCATACAAGGACCCTGAGGACCTCTTAAAGGTATAAGATAGAACTTAGTCATCCTTTGCTAGAGCAGTCTTTCCAACGTCAAAACTCCAGCCATTTTAGGGTTGATACTCATCCCTTATATGCTCGTACCTCCTCTGGGGCATCATACAAAAGATAAAACAGTAGACTTGGATAGTCTAAACCTCTTGAGTCTCAAAGACATTCTCAAGTTCCTTTCAAACATAGGAAAAAACACTGATCACTCTGGATCAATCTCCAACAGAAACCCGGTCTCTCTCATGAGAGTTCCCCCCCCCCCCCCCCCCCCGCGCTTAGACCCGCTTCAGGATCTAAATAATCCTCAGCAGTAAGTTAGCCTCCTCTTGGTCTTTGTACAAATGGTTCCCCCTAGCAGAGCTAACCTTTTCAGACTCTCTTGTTGAGTCAACCACTTTTAGCCTCCGTCTTGGGCTTTGTACAAGACATATAAAACACTCTCTTGTTGAGTATAAAAGACTCTCTTGTTGAGTCAACCACTTTTAGCCTCCGTCTTGGGCTTTGTACAAGACAAATAAAACACTCTCTTGTTGAGTATAAAAGACTCTCTTGTTGAGTCAACGACTTTTAGCCTCCATCTTGGGCTTTGTACAAGACATATAAAACACTCTCTTGTTGAGTATAAAAGACTCTCTTGTTGAGTCGATCCCCTTTTAGCCTCAATCTCGGGCTTCGTACGAGACAATAAATCAATCTCTTGTTGAGTATAAAAGACTCTCTTGTTGAGTCAATCAACCTTCAGACTCTCTTGTTGAGTCAATCACCAGTTCAGGACTCTCTTGTTGAGTCAACTCTTTTAGCCTCCGTCTTGGGCTTTGTACAAGACACACACAAAAGCACTCTCTTGTTGAGTCAGACCCTTTCAGCCTCCATCTTGGGCTTTATACAAGATACATTCTCCCCAACGGAGTCAAAATCCCTTCTAGCCTCAATCTTGGGCTTTGTACAAGACAGAAAGAACCTTTTCCCCAAAAAAGTCAAATTTCCCGCCTCCTCTTAGGCATTGTATAAAGAAACCCCGGTTGAGTCAATTAACCTTAACCTTTTAGCATCAAATTTGGGCCTTGCTCACAGCATACAAACATCAACAACTCCTCTTTATAGATGACAAATTCTCTCTCATCCAAAACCCTTTAGCTTCACATCTTGGGCTTTGAACAAGATACAAACCACCTTTAGCTTCATGTCTTGGGCTTTGAACAAGACACTAAAACAATCCCTTTCCTCCCATAGAATAGGAGGAACTACGATCGCTCTGATTTCCCTGTTTCGTTAAACGGGAATACGTAGGCATAAGATTGCAAAAATCTTAGCGAGCATACTAATCAAAAAACCCAAAATCCAGTGCCTTCATACATCCATCAAAAGTATCAGACCTAACACCTTACCAGAAACCTAGCCAATAGTCTAGACACTGTTTTTAAGCAAATAACCCTAAATACAAACCCTTCTTTTTAGAGCATCTGTAAACCAACAGTTTTGACTGTTTTTACCTCAGTATGCAAGCAGGGTTAATTGGAGACATCTATTTCCCTTCCTTAATCAGTTCAACAGGATAAAAAATGAATCGAACTGTAGTACCAAAGTAATAGTGATTCGAAACCACAAAAATCGAGCTACTGAAAAATGGCGACCATAGTGGGAGGCATTCTTTCTAGCCACTTTTAGGGTGAAGGCCTTAAATTCACAAAGTACCACAAAAATGGTGACTCTGCTGGGGAGTCATTGTCTGTATAGGATCATAGGACTAGAGGCCTAGGATGTTAGGATAAATATATATACTGCTTTTCCTAATTGATATTTGTGTTTACTTTTCTGCTAATGGGAATGCGTGTGATGCCGCATCTGGAAAGATTGAGTATACACCTAAGATAAGTGATGGCATTATACGGGTAATCTTACGGGGAGTGAATCCCAAATAAGAGGTCTCGGTCAACCATCAAATCAGTGGAGATGCCCTTTGTGGATTCAATGCCTATACAACTTCGGTTGTTGAAAGCAGATTGTTCCATTGGGTTATCCGAGAAGCTGAGGATTTTAGTAGACTAAAACCATTTTGTAGTGCGGAAGCTATCGGAAATAGTTGTCACATGATACTACCCTTATTTGAGATTACTCTAAGATGAACCAGCTCGCTTGGTGATCCGCTTGCTTCCATCATCCTAAGAGGCATTGGTGATTTTGAGGACAGGTACAAAAATCACCAGTATAAACCTTTGGGGATGGGTAGAGCCTTGACTTCATGACACCGACCCTTTGACCCCATGTTTTTTCTATGTTTTTATGTGCTGCATTCATGCATTCATTTCATTAAAAAACATTAAAAAATCTTCTCTTCTAGTCTCTCCTTTTTCAAATTAAACTAAGACAATGATTGCAAATGTCAGATAAAGAGATTGCGTTATGGATTTCGGTAGAAGGAAAACTCACAAGTACACCTTCAAGGTTCCAAAACTAGAGGATTTAAGAGGTCTGGCGAGGATGATCACCAACCCTGAGGCTTTCAGAGCCAAGTATGGAGGACTGCTATCTCTATTAAGGGTCCATGTAATCGAAGGAATCCTGTCCACACTAATCCAGTTCTACGATCCAGTCTATCACTGTTTCACATTCCCGAATTATCAGCTAGCACCAACACTGGAGGAGAATTCTCACCTGACTAATTTACATATCACTGATCAAGCTCCTTTTTCTGGACTGGAAGAGATTCTAAAGGATCAAACCATTGCAAGAGCAATTTATTTGGATGAGTCAGAAGTCAGGACTCACATGACCACTAAGGGTGGAATACATGGTTTGCCAGCCCAGTTCTTAATAAAGAAAGCCCTGTACTTTGCTAGTATAGGGAACGTGGCCGCTTTCGAAAGCATCTTTGTTTTGCTTACCTACGGGTAATTTTTGTTTCCCAACATCGATAACTTTGTAGATATCAATGCCATTAAGATTTTTCTGATTGAAAACCCTGTACCAACCTTGCTCGCAGATGCTTATCATTCGGTACACTTAAGGAATTTGTATAGCGGAGGAATGATCACATGTTGTGTACCCCTGCTGTACAAATGGTTCATTTCCCACTTACCCAAGTCTACTGCATTTTGGGATCAAAAAAGTACTTTACGTTAGTCACAGAGAATCATGTCTCTTACCAACTCTGACATCGATTAGTACAATCGAATCTATGACGAGATCAGAATCATTGACCGTTGTGGAAATTTCCCAAATGTACCCCTTATAGGAACTAAAGGAGGAATCAATTATCATCCAATTTTAGTTCGTCGTCAATTCGGATACCCGATGAGGCATGTCCCGCGTAATGCTCATCTGGAAGGTCTTTTCCTCAAGGAAGGAGAAAATGACAGAGCACTAAAGACAGAAATAGTGCATGCCTGGAAACACGTTCCCTAGAAAGGAAGAGAGTCTCTAGGAAAACCAGACTGCGTCTCGGTGGAGCCTTATCTCCACTGGGTACAAACTAGAGTTCTCAAGATGAGGATGCCTTACCCTCGTCGGGAAGTTCTTCCATTAATGGACCCTGTCCTTTATTTTATGTCTGATACGGAAAAACTTCAGGTTACTCTCAACAAAGTTCAACAGAAGAAGAGGTCTTGGAGGAACAAGTACCGTATTCTCAATGTGGAGTGCAAGAAAATACAGCAGCTGTTAAGAGAAAAAGATGTTCTGATCGAGATTTTAGAGCAACATGCTGTAGAAAATCAGGATGACCAGAGGAATTTGCTCGCTCCTTTCAATTGGCAAAGGAATGACAACCCGATAACGGCTCAAGAGCCCCGGTCAAAGAAGAGGAAAGTACCAGAACCAGCACCGGAGCTTTCCTCAGAGAGGACTCAGGATCCATTAGTTTAGACCTTTCCTTTTACAGCACTATGTAAATTACTGTATTTCCATTCCGCAATATTTGAATTTAATAAAACGGGGTTTCCCCACTGTTTGATATTTGCAATCCAATTGTTGAAGTTTATTTTGATTAAACAAAAAATATTAAAATATAATTATTGTATTCATCATTCTCACGTAGCGCATTCTCCTTACCTACGAATCTCACGTTTGCGTCTCGATTCTAGAGTCAAACTGTCTCATTCGTACAATACTCAGGCCAATCGACAGAAAAAGATGGATGATCTCGAGGAATAGAACAGAGAGTTGAGGGAAGAGATTGACACTCTGAAAGGGGATCTGAGAAAGCTTCATAATGATATGCAAGCTTTAGCAGAAGCTCAGATGCAACAACAAAGGACGGTGATCTCAGAGATCACGTCGATGCCCATAGTGGACAAGTATGATCCTAGGTACAAAATGCCGAAAGATTGTCCCTGGGGCATGCCTATTAACTATATCTCGGAAGGATATGTTCCGCCGATCACTGAGGATCAGGGAACTGCAGCAGGAGCCGCTGGGCCTAAAGTTTACAAACTTCGGGAAAGCGAAGATGCCCGGGGCATGACAGAAACTCCTGAAGGTTACAAACTTCGGGAGAGGGAGGCACCAAGAGTCACTACCATGATGACTATACCACCACCCGTGGTACACACTATCCTGGAAGGACAGATTCCACAGATACCTTCTGGTGGAAATGAAAGTATGTTCGACAGAATGAACGAGTTCCAGGAACAGTTCCTGGAGATGCAGAAAAAGCTGCAAGCCCTCCACGGTCAGGATCTATTCGGAAAGGATGCCGCAGACCTTTGTTTGGTCCCCAATGTGAAAGTTCCGCACAAATTCGAAGTGACCAAATTTGAAAAGTACAAGGGCAACTCTTGCCCTCAAAGTCATTTAGTGATGTATGCTCGGTGAATGTTAACTCAGACAGAGAACCAAGAGCTACTGATTCACTACTTTCAGGATAGTTTAACCGGTGTCGCATTCAAGTGGTACATGGGTTTAAACCGCACTAGGATCGGCACTTTCATAGATCTTGGCGCTGCTTTCGTTCAGCAGTATAAATATAACCTGGACATGGCACCGGACAGAGATCAACTTAGATTGATGTCACAAAAGGACAAGGAAACCTTTAAGTAGTACACTCAGAGATGGCGTGAAATTGCCGCCCAGATTTGTCCACCTCTTGAGGAAAAGGAGATGACAAAGATCATCTTGAAAACCTTAAGCTCATTTTACTATGATAGAATGGTTGCCAGTGCGTCCAGTGACTTCACCGAGATGGTGGGCATGGGAGTTCTTCTTGAGAAAGCAGTCCGAGAAGGACGTTTAGTTAAAGACGTTGGATCATCAAGTAGTACAAAACGATACGGTAGTGCCCTCCCTAAGAATAAAGAGCAAAAAATTGGGAATATCTCTCTCGGAAAGAAAAGGCGACGATACCAACCAGTAGCAGCTGTAACTCCTGCTATCAACCATGTGCCTATTTCTACATATCAACCTCAGGTTACTCAGAGCCAACCGAATTAACAACAATATCAGCAAAGGACACAACAGCCTCTTCAGCAGGCTCATCCTCCATATAACAACAACCATACAACTCGACCTCCAGGGTTCGACCCTATACCAATGTTGTACGCAGAACTATTTCCATTACTACTGGTCAAGGGGCATGTCTAAACCAGGGCTCCTCTTACAGTACCGGAGAATCCGCCTTTTTGGTTCAAAGCGGATCAGACTTACCACCAAGGAGGACCAGGACGTAACATAGAAAACTGTCTCAGTTTCAAATTTGATGTGCAAAAGCTTGTTAGGAGCGGGGTCTTATCTTTCAAAGATACGAATCTGAATGTTCTCACGAACCCGCTGCCTCAACACGAGAAAGCTGCGGTAAATTTTATAGAGGGAGAGTCCAATAACAGCTATCAAATTCATGATGTACTCTTATTAAGGGCCAACTTGGTCAAGATGCATTGTAGACAGAGTGGATACGGCCATGTGCCACAGCATAACTATCACCAGTGTGATATCTGCTCTAAGAATAATCAAGGATGTTCTGTGGTGCAATCAGCTCTACAGGAACAATTAGATCTCGGATGGATCCAAGATCACCAAATTCGTGAGGTCAACATGACTTATACGAATTTCAACGTCATTCAGAACCACGACATCCGTGCAATGAATGTCAACTTGGTAACCATACACTCAAGGCAAAGCCAACATCATAATCTTCCACGACATGATTACAATTCCTGTCTGACTTGCTCGGTAAACAAACAGGAATGCTCTTTTGTACAAGAGGCCCTCCAGCGTCAGATGGATCTTGGATGGATTCAGGATTACCTCGATGGAAATCAATATCAAGTGAATATGATACAAAGCTTTGATATTCGCTTGATAAATACCAGCTTGGTGGAGTTACACGCTACACAAGTCTAGCTCGGTTTTCTAACTTCGCATAATTATCAGAACTGTACAGTATGCAGTGAGAGTAACCAAGGGTGCGCTCTCGTGCAAAGAACTTTACAACACTTGTTAAACCACTGGTGGCTTCCGATCTATATGGATGAAGACACGCAACAAATCAGTGTGGTTAATGTGAACCCTACTAGGCATCAAAGTCAGGATGGTCGATCAATGGAAACAGATCTAGTGAAATTGCATTGCATTCAAAGCGGACGTGGCCAGGTGCCACCACACAATTACAAGCGCTGTAGAGTCTGCTCGGAAAATAATCAAGGATGTTACCTCGTGCGAGCAGCTCTTCAAAGTTAGTTGGACCACAAAGAGATTCAACTGTGTCTAAGTTCTTGATCAATCAACTAGATGCCAGACTATTTCGCTGATCAGGTTAAGGAAGTTGTCGTAATATCTGATCATGAGAGGACCAAGGATATTTGTACCATCATCCCTCTACTTGACGAATCAAAAGTTCTTAACCAGGAACTGATTGAAATTACTTACAATGGTCAGAAAAATCAGAAGGCTCATGTAGTTATCTATCTACTGGGACCGCTACTGTATGAATCAACTAAGGCTATCCCTGACAAATGCGGTGCAACAACAATTGAGAATGGAAAGAAAATACCATTACCCTCCGTCGTGAATATTGCAGACATCAGTCGAGTAACACGGAGCAATCGAATCTTCAACCGAGGAGTTGGAGAACCTAACAGAGAAAAGGAACCTCAAACGGAAGTTCTTAATCCACCAGTCGGTCAATCCAGTGATCCCGACCTTTCAAAGAACGATGATGAGATGCTGAAGCTCATCCAAAGGAGTGAATACAACATTGTTGATCAGCTGTTACAAACTCCTTCAAAGATCTCAGTGCTATCACTTTTACTCAGTTCCGAAGCTCACAGGGAAGCTCTACAGAAAGTCTTAGAGCAGGCCTTTGTGGAAAAGGATGTGTCAATACGACAATTCGGCAGCATCGTCTCTAACATCACTTCCTGCAACAACTTGGGGTTTAGTGATGAGGAATTTCCAGAAGAAGGCAAAAGTCACAACATGGCGATCAATATCACAGTTAACTTCCTGGACGATGCTTTAGCCAGCGTACTGGTAGATACCAGATCTGCTCTCAACTTTATGCCGAAGTCCACTTTAATGTGACTATCATTCAAAGGATCTCCGATGAGAGGCAGTGAGGTCGTCGTCAAAGCATTTGACGGGTCCAGAAAAATAGTTATCGGCGAAGTTGATCTTCCCATAACTATCAGTCCTCACACTTTCCTAGTCACTTTACAGGTCATTGACATCCGAGCAACATACATCTGTTTGTTGGGAAGACCTTGGATACACTAGGCTGGGGCAGTCACTTCGACACTTCACCAGAAGCTGAAGTTTGTCAAGAACGACCAACTCGTCACGGTCTGCGGAGAACAAGCCTTGATCGTGAGTAACCAATCATTGTCCACTTGTGTAGAATCAGAGGAGGTTGTTGGAACTCAGTTCCAGGCACTTTCGGTGAGCAATGAGAATCAACTAGAGAAAGGAACATCGATTTCCTCGTACAAAGATACTCTCAATCTGATCCAGACTACTAAAGCTGAAAGTTTTCATCCCATTCAGACGACGACGAAGAAATTCCAACTTTGAATTCCTCGGTATTTGGAGCTGAAAAAGAAGACGACGACGAAATTCCAGAAGAGATCTCCCGACTACTCAGGCAAGAGGAAAGGTCCATTAAACCTCACAAGGAGCCGTCAAAAATAGTATACTTGGGCTCAGAGGAAGAGAGAAAGGAAATCAAGATTGGGGCACTGACCAGTTCAACTGTCAAAGAAATTTTGACAAAGCTTCTCAAAGAGTTTCCCGATGTATTCGCTTGGTCCAATCAGGATATGCCAGGATTGGATACCAGCATCGTGGAACATCATCTACCGTTAAGATCAGTGTGTCCTCCAGTAAAACAAAGGTTGAGATGGACTCATCCAGATATGGCCATCAAAATCAAAGAGGAAGTACAGAAACAGATTGACGCAGGTTTCCTCGCCACATCAGAATATCCTCAATGGCTAGCCAACATAGTACTTGTTCCGAAAAAGGACGGAAAGGTCAAAATGTGTGTGGCTTACAGAGATCTAAACAAGGCAAGTCCGAAGGACACTTTCCTTTACCACACATTGACATGATGGTTGACAGTACAACAAAGTTCAAAGTGTTCTCCTTCATGGATGGATTCTCGGGCTATAATCAGATAAAAATGGCGCCGAAAGACATGGAGAAAACTTCGTTCATTACCCCATGGGGCACTTTTTGTTACAAGTTAATGCCGTTCGGTTTAAAGAACGTCGGGGCAACCTATCAAAGGGCCATGACTACTATTTTTCATGACATTATACACAAGGAAATCGAGGTATATGTCGATGACATGATTGCCAAATCTAAAATAGAAGAGGAGCATGTGACCCACCTGTCAAAACTATTCGAGCAGTTGAGGAAGTATAAACTCCGCCTGAATCCCAACAAGTGCACCTTTGGCGTTCGTTCAGGGAAACTCTTAGGGTTCATTGTCAGCCAAAAAGGAATTGAGGTTGATCCTGACAAGGTCAAGGCCATTCAAGAAATGCCTTCTTCAAAGACTGAAAAATAAGTCAGGGGATTCCTGGGACGTTTGAACTAAATTTCCAGATTTATATTCCTCATGACCGCGACATGCGCTCCGATCTTCAAATTACTCAAAAAGAATCAGGACTGCATTTGGGCAGAAGACTGCCAAATCGCCTTCGACAGTATCAAGGAATACCTGTCGAACCCACCGATTCTATCACCTCTAGTGGAAGGAAGACCACTGATCATCTACCTAACAGTCTTGGAAGACTCAATGGGCTGTGTGCTTGGCCAACAAGACGAAACCAAATGGAAAGAGTCTGCCATTTACTATTTGAGTAAGAAATTTACCGAATGTGAAACTCGGTACACTATGCTTGAGAAAACTTGCTGTGCTCTGGCTTGGGCAGCCAAACGTCTTCGCCAGTACATGATTTGCCACACTACTTGGTTAATCTCCGAAATGGATCCGATCAAGTACGTCTTTGAAAAGCCTACTCTCACGGGAAGGATTGCCCGTTGGTAGATGTTGTTATCAGAATACGACATCGAGTACCACGCTCAGAAAGTCGTTAAAGGAAGTGTATTAGCCGATCATTTGGCTCATCAACCGATTGAAGATCAGGAATCAATCGGGTTTGACTTCCCAGACGAAGATCTCATGTACTTGAAGATGAAAGATTACGATGAACCGCTTCCCAGTGAAGGGCCAGAACCAGGTTCCCAATGGGGACTAATTTTTGACGGAGCTGTCAACCATTATGGAAACGGAAATGGGGAAATCATCATAACACCTCAAGGTACCCACATTCCTTTCACTGCCAGACTGACATTCAAGTGTACAAACAACGAGGCCGAATACGAAGCTTGTATCATGGGTCTCGAAGAAGCGATTGACTTAAGGATCAAAAACTTGGATGTATATGGCGACTCAGCCCTGGTTATAAATCAGATCAAAGGAGATTGGAACACATACCAATCAGGATTGATTCCTTACAATGACTATGTGAGAAGGTTGTTACCCTTCTTTAACAGAATCGAGTTTCATCACATCCCTCGTGAAGAGAATCACATGGTTGATGCCTTAGCCACTCTCTCTTCCATGATTAGTGTAGGTCAATGGAACGACTTACCTAAGATTGACATAATGCGCCTTGAACATCCCATTTACATCTTCACGATTGAAGCAGCCATAGACGGCGAACCTTGGTATCACGATATCAAGTGCTTCCTTCAGAAACAAGAGTACCCACCTAGGGCATCTAGAAAAGACAGAAAGACCCTCAGAGGGCTAGCAGGCAGCTTCTTTCTGAGCGGCGATACCCTCTATAAGAGAAATTTTGACATGGTCTTGCTCCGATGCGTAGAGAGACCAGAGGTAGACATACTGATAAAAGAAATTCATGAAGGATCCTTTGGCACTCATGCCAACAGACACACAATGGCGAGAAAAATTCTGAGAGCAGGGTCCTATTGGTTGACCATGGAATTCGATTACTACAAGTACATGAGGACGTGTCATAAGTGTCAGATATACTCAGACAAAATCCATGTACCACCAACGCATCTCAAAGTTCTCTCTTCCCCATGGCCTTTTTCTATATGGGGAATCGACATGATTGGCATGATCGAACCCAAGGCTTCGAACGGACATCGGTTCATTCTAGTAGCCATTGACTACTTCACCAAGTAGGTCGAAGCAGCATCGTACGCCAATGTAACCCGACAAGTGGTGGTCTGATTTATCAAAAACAATATCATATGCCGTTATGGTGTTCCAAGCCAGATCATTACGGATAATGGATCTAACTTGAACAATAAGATGATGAAAGAGTTGTGCACTGAGTTCAAGATCGAACACCATAACTCATCTCCCTACTGACCTAAGATGAACGGAGCGGTAGAAGCGGATAACAAGAACATCAAGAAGATCATTCAAAAGATGGTTGTAACCTACAAATACTGGCACGAGATGCTACCCTTTGCTCTTCACGGTTATCGCACATCTGTCTGCACTTCAACAGGGACAACCCCTTTCTCTCTAGTATATGGCATAGAAGCAGTGCTCCCCATAGAGGTAGAGATCCCATCAATCCGGGTATTGATGGAAGCTAAGCTAACGGAGGCTGAATGGTGTCAAAGTCAGCACGAAGAACTAAATATGATCGAAGAAAAGTGAATAACAGCTTTATGCCACGGTCAATTGTATCAGCAAAGAATGAAGAAGGCGTTTGAAAAAAAGGTCCAACCTCGCGTCTTCAAGAAAGGAGACCTTGTGCTCAAAAAGATACAATCATTTCTCACTGATTCCCGAAGAAAGTGGACCCCGAATTATGACGGCCCCTATGTGGTCAAGAAAGCCTTCTCAGGCGGCGCCTTGAGTCTCGCAACCATGGATGGAGAGGAATTTGCCTACCCCACAACTGTTGACGTAGTCAAGAAATACTTCGCCTAAATAAAAAAACAACAACGTCTCGGTGGATTGAAAACCCAAAAGGGCGGTCCAGGCAAAAATTAGAGGTGTTGGTTCTGTATTGGCAGCAATTTTGGTAAAACAGTGTGTTGCATCAAGATGGTCTACTTGATATCTTGACATGCTGTCTCTAACATTCTGCAGGTGAAGTGTTGGTGGTGTTTGTTAGTATTGCAGACTGTGTGCTTGATGTCGAACACGATGTTCTGACATCAGTTGATAGAACTTCCAGTTCTGGTTTTAGGTTTTGTTTGCTGCGCTATTTTTAACAATCTTTTGTGTGTTTATGTTATCTGATTGCTGCGAAATTTACTGAAGTGGTAATATATTGGAGTGTTATTTTTGGAGGCAATCTGTTTATGAAGAATAGGGATTTGCTATTTTCATGCATAAAGATTTGGAGATTAATTTTCTTTTATTGGAAATTAAATCAAGGATCTGCAATTGCCCAAACCCAAGGAATGTATTGCTATTTATAGATGATCAACCCTAACTGCTGCGTGTGAAGAATAAGGATTGTGAGAGCTGTGTTCAAGTTTTAGGGTTTGTGTTTTGTGTTTGTTTTTGTGAGCCATTCATTCATCTGTTTTGATGTGTGAATTGGACTGATTTAGTTGAGTTGTATTTTGTCCACTCAAAGCTTTTAAGCACGAGTGTATTGTTCTAGGTTGAAGCTCTTAAGCAAGACCAAGGTGTGTCTTTGAAGTGTGTCTTCTACTTTCATTATTGTAAGTTATTATCACTACTGTGATTGAGGGGGAGTGAGAGGTGTCTCATATCTGAGAGTGTCTTAGATAGAAGTGTCATTGGGTAGTGATTAAGTGAGTAGAGTGTCAACTGGTGTGTTGGTTGTAGAGTCTATGAATTGATACTACTAATAGTGGGCTTCCTTCCTGGCTTGGTAGCCCCCAGATGTAAGTGTGTTTACACTAACTGGGTCAACAATTGATTGTGTTCTTTATTGTTGTTTTCTGTATTTTCTACCTTGTTCATTATTGTTAAGATATAAGTGTCGTGACATCACGTTCGACGTCTCATATCTGTTGCCAGAATTTCAATTGGCATCAGAGCAGGCACCCTGTTCTGTTTCTGGGTGAGATCTAGGGAAGTTACTTTCTGGTTCTGTGGACAAGGAAGGAGGATTTGTGAACAGACCACCCATATTGGATGGATCTAACTATGATTATTGGAAACCACGCATGGTGGCCTTCTTGAAATCTTTGGATAGTAGGGCCTGGAAAGTTGTCATAAAAGGATGGAAACATCCTGTCATTGTTGGGAAAGATGGAATAGCTACATCTGAACTGAAACCTGAGGAAGAATGGACTAAGGAAGAAGATGAACTGGCTCTTGGGAATTCTAAGGCCTTGAATGCCTTATTCAATGGAATTGACAAAAATATATTCAGATTGGTGAATAATTATGAAGTTGCTAAAGATGCTTGGGACATACTCAAGACTACTCATGAAGGTACCTCTAAAGTGAAGATGTCAAGACTTCAGCTACTGACTTCCAAATTTGAAGAGTTAAAGATGAAGGAAGATGAAAGCATACATGACTTTCATATGAATGTTCTTGAAATAGCCAATGCTTCAAGTGGCCTTAGTGAAAAGATGTCTGATGAAAAGCTGGTGAGAAAGATACTTAGGTCTCTTCCCAAGAGATTTGCTATGAAGGTGACTGCCATAGAAGAAGCTCAAGATATCAGCAAGATGGGGGTAGATGAATTGATTGGTTCCCTTCAGACTTTTGAATTAGGGTTGAATGACAGATTAGAAAAGAAGGCCAAAAGCATAGCATTGGTGTCTAGTACTAAAGATGAAAAGAAAGAGTGTGATATTAAAACCCAGGAGGAGTTATCCAATGCAATCGTGATGCTGGGAAGGCAGTTTAATAAGTTGTTGAAAAGAATGGACAGGAGCTATAAACCATATGTCAAGAACATCACATCTGACATCAACAGGCCAGGTGATCAGATGAAGAAAACCAAAGCAGAGGAGAAGCCTAATAATGACAAAGGAATCCAATGCCATGGCTGTGAAGGTTATGGTCACATCAGAGTTGAATGCCCTACATACCTTAAACAGAAAAAGGGTTTGTCTGTCAATTGGTCTGATGAGGACACTGAAAGTGAAGATGAATCTGCCAAGCATGTCAGAGCAATGACTGGAATATGTGAGTCTGATGATGATTCAAGTGATGGAGAGATTACCTATGAGGAGTTAGCTGCATCATATAGAGAGTTGTGCATTAGAAGTGAAGAAGTTTATCAAGAAGGGAAGAAGCAGAAGAAAACTATAATTCAACTAAAGGCTGAAAAGGCTGAACTGGAGAATGAAGTCAGTATGCTAAACTCCAAGCTTGATCAAATGGTCAAATCTATCAGAATGCTGAACAAGGGGACTGATACCTTGGATGATATTCTTCAGACTGAAAAACTAGATGGAGATATGACTGGGCTGGGATTTGATGGTGAGACGAAACCTTCTTCAGATGCTAGTTCCTCTGGTCCCAAACATAACTTGTCCCATCAAATGTCTCAACATCATGGGAAAGTACATGCCTCTGAACCTAAGCAGTTTGTGCCTCATCGGATATCTCAACATCATGGGAAAGGCCATGTTTCTGGACCTAATCATTTTGTGCCCCAACATCATGGCAGAAGACAGCCTCAACATCATGGGAGAAGACATCCTCAAGGGAGAAGACATCCCAACGACTTTAGAGGAGGATTTCAAAGATGGAGATGTCATTACTGTGGAAGATTTGGTCACACAAAACCTTTTTGCTTTAGACTGCATGGATATCCTAAACCTGATCCTCAACCTAGACCAAATCAAACCATTCATACAAGTGGAAAACAAAGGTTCCCAAGATTGCTGCTAACAGCTTGATAGCTCACATGTTTCTAAGAGGTTCTACCATAGGAGATTGATATTTTGATAGTGGATGTTCTAGACATATGACAGGTGTCAAGAACTTTTTGGTGGACATCAAATCTCATTGTACTTGCTATGTGACTTTTGGTGATGGAGCCAAAGGTGAAATTAAGGGGGTTGGTAAGCTGAACTGTTTAGGAGCTCCTAAGCTTGATGATGTTCTGTTAGTGAAAGGGTTGACTGCCAACTTGATAAGCATCAGACAATTATGTGATCAAGGGTTCAAGGTAAACTTCACAAATTCTGAATGTTTAGTGACTAATGAAAAGAGTGAAGTTGTGATGAAGGGAGTCAGATCTAAAAATAACTGCTATTTGTGGGTTCCTCGAGATTCCAGCTACTCCTCCATGTGTACTCTTACCAAAGGCGATGATGTGAAATTGGGACATCAAAGACTTGGTCACTTACATCTGAAAGGGGTGAAACATAGACTGACTAAGTTCAATGTCAAGCATGATGTCATGACATCTTACTGTGACAACCTAAGGAGGACTAAGCACATTAATATTCATCATTTGTTCATAAGAGAACTTAGAGAAAACAAGGCCAGTCAGTTGGAACATGTCACTACAGAGAAGAAGTTTGCTGACATTTTCTCTAAGAATGTGGATGCAAGTCAATGTGAAACCTTAAGAGAAGAATTGGGCATGTGTAGATATGAAGGCTAACAGCAGTTAATGGCGTATGGACAACATTCATTAAAATTCAAAAAGTCATTTATTTTGTTGTGGAAATTTCATTTACTGCCTTTTAAGTTTCCAACAAAAGCATCCCTCTTTCCATAGGTAATCATTCCATCTCCTTGCTCCCACACGTTACCTCCATTTTGCTACATATTGGTTGTTCATCTTCTCTCTCAGAAAAAGAAGCCCTTCCACTCCTTTGTCAATCAGTTTCCAGAAGGTTATAATGTCTCAACAACAGTCATCTCCGTCCAAGAAGTCTGCTGCCAAAAATCCTACGCATTCAAAATATAGGGTTTCTTTGGAAGGGGTCTCTCCTGATGATGCTCTTGACATTGCTCCTCTGTCCAAGATTCCTCTCTCTGATCCTAAAAAGACAAGGCCAAGAAAAATGCAGGCAAAAAGCTTAAAACGTACTCCTGCAGGTAAATCATCTGACCCTTCTGATTGTAGAAAGTATGATGATAGTGAAGTTAGGAGTGTTGTGACTGGTATTTTGTATGGAGACAAATCAGTTCCTGGGATTTCTACTCCACTCCCTCAAGTTGATAAAAATCAAAATGAGGAAGAAGAGTTTTCAGTGGATAAGAGTCTAGACCAGATAGTTACTAAGGTTCTGGAGAAGGGTATTTCTGTGGCTGGGATATCTAGGCCACTTGCTCAAATTTCTGCCCCTCACTCTGAGGCTAAGAAGGATGATAGGCAAACTGCTGATCCCTCTGACACAGATAATCCTAAACGAAATCTTCACAGGTTGGCCATCTCTGTCCTGGAAGATGCAGAAACTGATGTTAGAGCTGATGTTGAAACTGATGTTGGAGCTAATGTTGAAACATCTCCTACTAAGGAAGGCACATCTAGTCCTAAAGGAAAGAAGAATGTTGATGTTGTGGGTGTGGATGAACTATCTGATAATGAGATAATTGCTAATGTGGTTCCTGGTATTGCTAAAAGGTTGAAATCTAGAAAAGGGAAAGCTGTAGATTCACCTCCAAAGGTGAGAACTGATATCAGTAAAAGGAAGACTCCAGTTGTAGGTCCTACAAAATCTTGGAGCAAAGTGTCTACCTCTTCCAAAAAGAGGAAGACTAGGGATGATTCTGACTCTGATTTTGATGTTGAGGAGGATGTTTAGGACATCACTCCTGTGAGGAAGACTGCCTTAAAAAGGATAGCTGACAAAGTCCCTGATGTGCCTTTGGACAACATTTCCTTCCACTATGCTAACAGTGTTCATAGGTGGAAATATGTTCATCAAAGGAGGTTGGCTCTGGAGTGTGAGTTAGGAAGAGATGCTTTGGATCTTAAAGTGATCATGGAGCTTATTGAGTCTGCTGGTTTGATGAAGACTGTAACAAAGTTCTCCAAATGTTATGAGGTGTTGGTAAAAGAATTCATTGTTAACATTCCTGAAGACTGTTCTAATCACAAGAGTCAGGATTTTAGAAAATTCTATGTCAGAGGAAAATGTGTTGAGTTTTCCCCAGTGATCATCAACAAATTTCTTGGCAGAAGTGAAGAAGAATGTGGTGAGCTTGAAGTCACAGATAATCAAGTGTGTAAGGAAATAACTGCTAATCAAATGAAGGCTTGGCCCTTGAAGCCTAACAAATTGTCAGCTGGTTATCTGAGTATGAAGTATGCTATTCTCCACAGGATTGGAGCAGCCAATTGGGTCCCCACCAACCACACTTCCACTATTTCTGTTGGTCTGGGTAAGTTTATATATGTTGTTGGAACTAGGAAGAAAGTTGATTATGGTTCTGTGATTTTTGATCAAACAATGAAGCAAGCTGGAACTTGTGCTGTGAAGATGCCAATTGCCTTCCCCTCCCTTATCTGTGGAATCATTTTGACTCAGCACCCTGATATTCTATCCCAGTCTGATGTTGTGTGCAAGAGGGAGTCTGCTCTGTCCCTTCACTATAAATTGTTTAAAGGTAAGCATGTTCCTGACATTGTCAAGACATCTGCCTCAACTTCACACAAGCCACCATCCAAGTCCGGGGTGATCTCTGAGTTGGAAGAGGCGTGCAGGGAACTAGATGATGTCATTAGAGTCAGCACAGAAAGGAAACAAAAATTTGAAAGAATTATCATGACTCTGAGAATGGAAGAAGGTGATGGTGGGAATAATGCTAGTAAAAAGGGAGGATCTGAGGAGAGTGCTAATGACATGACTGATATTGAGGATTTTGGTGATTCTTGAGAGACTTAAGGATTCTGGCCTTGAAATTTTCCTTATTGTTTGTTTTTTTTTGTTTTGGTTGGATTTCTTTAAGCACCTTTGTGTGCTCGTATCTTGTTCTGGATTTCTGCTGGCACCTGTGTGTGCTTATTTTTCTGACTTTATTTGGTTGTTCTACTCTTACAGACAGCTTCATTTTATTATTTAGCCTTGTTTGTGATGGAAGTTTTGTCTGATATGGTTTTTGGTTTGTCTAAATTATGGCTAAAAAGGGGGAGAGTAGCCTATAGTTTTTTAGTAGCTTTGTAGAGTAGTGTAGTAGTTGTTTTGCTGGTTTTGCAGATGGTTTTCTAGATGGTTTTCTAGAGTGCAGGTGCTGGTTTTCTTCTTTGTTTTTCTGTGCTCCTTGGCTTGAGGGGGAGTTTATGGTTTTCTGAGAATGTTAGTTGTGTTTGTGTGGGTTGCTGTAGGGATCTCTGATATGGAGTTATTTTAGCCTAAATTTGCCAAAAGGGGGAGTTTGTTGGTTCTGTATTGGCAGCAATTTTGGTAAAGCAATGTATTGCATCAAGATGTTCTACTTGATGTCTTGACATGCAGTCTCTAACATTCTGCAGGTGAAGTGTTGGTGGTGTTCGTTAGTATTGCACACTGTGTGCTTGATGTCGAACACGATGTTCTGACATCAGTTGACAGAACTTCCAGTTCTGGTTTTAGGTTTTATTTGCTGCGCTATTTTTAGCAATCTTTTATGTGTTTATGTTATTTGATTGCTACGGAATTTACTGAGGTGGTAATATATTGGAGTGTTATTTTTGGAGGCAATTTGTTTATGAAGAATAGGGAGTTGCTATTTTCATGCATAAAGATTTGGAGATTAATTTGATTTTATTGGAAATTAAATCAAGGATCTGCAATTGCCCAAGCCCAAGGAATGTATTGCTATTTATAGATGATCAACCCTAACTGCTGTGTGTGGAGAATAAGGATTGTGAGAGCTGTGTTCAAGTTTTAGGGTTTGTGTTTTGTGTTTGTTTTTGTGAGCCATTCATTCATCTGTTTTGATGTGTGAATTGGACTGATTTAGTTTAGTTGTATTTTGTCCACTCAAAGCTTTTAAGCACGAGTGTATTGTTCTTTGTTGAAACTCTTAAGCAAGACCAAGGTGTGTCTTTGAAGTGTGTCTTCTACTTTCATTATTGTAAGTTGTTATCACTACTGTGATTGAGGGGGAGTGAGAGGTGTCTCATATATGAGAGTGTCTTAGATAGAAGTGTTATTGGGTAGTGATTAGGTGAGTAGATTATCAACTGGTGTGTTGGCTGTAGAGTCTATGAATTGATACTACTAATAGTGGACTTCCTTCCTGGCTTGGTAGCCCCCAGATGTAAGTGTGTTTACACTGAACTGGGTCAACAATTGATTGTGTTCTTTACTGTTGTTTTTCTGCATTTTCTACCTTGTTCATTATTGTTAAGATATAAGTGTCGTGACATCACGTTCGACATCTCATATCTGTTGCCAGAATTTCAAGAGGCATAATCAAAAATCATCCCGGTGGATTGGAAATCTCAGAGTACAATCTAGGTAAAAGTTAGGGATAATGGCAAGTAACTATGTCCAACAAAGGGGCAAATCCCTCAGTGGCAGTTGCACCATCCGTCAAGAAAACTCCAGTCAAGGTCATATTCTACAGAAGCTCAGGATGCCCAGAATTCAAAGTTGGTAGAAGGATAGTGGTCGTTATGTTTCAGTGTAGCCTTTTTCCCTTAAATTACCAGTTTCTAACTTTGTAAATACTCCATGGAATCACGCGCTTGGCTGATCTCCATCCTGTCAATAAAATTTGAGCCCTATTGCTTTTGTTTACAATTCTCATTTGTTTTAGTTTTACAGAACGACGTTTTAACATGATTAACGATTCTTGAAATAAAACAAAAATGAATTTACTTGTCAAACTTTTTTTGCTTTTAAAATAAAGATGGCAATTTCTTTTGACTGTTGAACATCGAAATAACATCGATCGCTTCTCCAGAAGTAATCGAACCTCAAAGTGCAGAATCAAAGTACTCCTTCTTAATCAGTACGCCTGAATGAAGGATCAACTGTGTCAGAGACCGTGTTTCATCTGACACCCCCGGCAGAGTTCTTATCTCCTAAGCCCGACCAACGGTGTTCCCCACGGGGACTATCTCTCCTAAGCAAGGCTGAATTACTATTTTGAACCCAGTGGTACCTCTTCATTCCCCGCGGTGGCCGAGTATCCAGTCATGTTCATCTATTAGTCTGTATGTCGTGTCATTTTTGTCAGCATAAACATACATACATCATGCATAATTGATTCACATGCATATTCATATTGCATCACTATCACTCTGGTCAGTCTTATCCCCAAGTGATAAAAGTCCTCTTATCAATCGAGTTGTTAGTTCTTTCCTCGTCAGGAAATGTTTTGTCTGAACAATCTCTCCTCTAGTTTATTTCTAGATTGGAGACAGTCCTCAACCACTTTGATAACTTGAACCTCTGAAAGACAAGAAGACCTTCGACAAATATCACTCTTCGCCATTGAAGATGGTATCTTCGCTTTCCCGGATTAAGGAAAATCCCCAGAGCAAGCCTCGCAACCAAAGACTCTCAGCAACACATTGATTTTTCTCCCCAAGAAAGTCAATGATAATGAAGTCATCAGCACCTCAAAATTGGGTTATATCACATGGCATTTCTCTGAGAAGATCTCGGGTAAAGGTATGATGTAATATCCCTAAGCAAAAAGTAGTCTCTCAAGAGACTCGTTTTCCCCAGTAGAGTCAACAAATGGCGTCTCCAACAGAGAAGTTTGTACAACTCTACAACTCAGACGACTGGGTTCCCCATCGACTCTGACATCAAATTTTTTTCTATCAAATGGTATCTCCCCAGGAAAATTCAGCGAGAAGTTTGAGGAAAACCGCTACGTATAGCGTCCCTTGTCAAGAAAGTTTATTGACAAAAGAAACTAAGACCAGTTCCTTGGTAGGAAACCAGGATCGAGGGGAAGTTTTTTTCAGAAACTAAGACCAGTTCCTTGGTAGGAAACCAGGATCGAGGGGAAGTTTATTTCAGAAACTAAGACCAGTTCCTTCGTAGGAAACCAGAATCGAGGGGAAGTTTATTTCAGAAATTGAGACCAGTTCCCTGGCAGAAGGCCAGGATCGAGGGGAAGTTTTACCTTTTCTAAGCATCATTGCTTAGCAAAAGAAGATGGATGGGCCAACTCCCATTCATAACCACCATCAAAATTTCGGGTATTCCGATATTTAATCCTCTTGCACCCCCAATTCCTGAATACCTTCGGTATTCACACCTTCGGGTCCAAGAAGATTAAATAGGGGCATCTGTCATACCCCAAATTTTGACCACTAAGATTTCCCATCATTTTGAAAATCATTGCCATAATATGGATGAACCATCATGCCTCATTTATCTCCTCAAAGATGATTGAGCATTCACTACAACCAAGACTTAAGGTTTCAAGCCCTCTCAGAGCCTTAAACAAAGGATCAATCAAGGAATGACATGATCTTCAAATTGTCTAACCTCTCAAATACCCATAAAGGATCAAGAGGACTCCCACACCAAGAATCAAGCATAAGGCTGCAACATTCCAAGTGGATCAAGCCTCAAGATCGCCAGTGTCACCAAATTAGGGTTTTGGTCGATCAAGGCCTCCAGATGGAAATTTTCCTCTGGGCATGAGCCAATGCTTCAAAGTACAACCCAAAATACTCTAAGGGACATCATAAACCCAATCATCAATTCAATTTAGCCTCAGGGGATGCATTCACTAAAAAATCAGGAATTAGGGTTTCTTGACCTAATTCACCCCTAAGTTGACTTTTGGGACAAGGCATGAGCCAAAACCTCAAGACACGATTTGAGGGTCTCAAATACACTACATTGATCCATTTACAACAATGGATTAATCCAAGAAGCTTGATTCACAAGTTTCAAGTTCATCAGAACAACAGTTAGGGTCTCGCGGAAAAAGTCAATTGTGCCTTTGACTTTTGACCAGGACATGCTCCCAAACCTTGGTACATGATTCAATACACCCTATAACACCTATGAAATCAATCCATCAAGTTTGATTTAGGTCAAGGACTTGACTTCATTGAGGATCGCACAGTTTGGAATTCATATGATAAAAAGTCAATTGTGCCCAAAAGTCAAAGTTTGACTTTTTTATTTTTTGATCAATTATGGTTCCCTAACCCTAAAATGATGTTAATGTGTTATTGGAATCATCATTCATCAAGAAAAATCAAGAAAAGTGGGATAACTTGTAAAAGGGGTAACCATAAAAAACTTAGAAATTTTCTAAGTTATGGAACAAAGTGGCTAGGGTACCAACTTCCAAGGATCATAACTTGAGATCCAGGCAACCATTTTGGCTAATCCAAAGATGGATTTGTAGCTCTCATGGCAAACTTTAAAAGTGTCAACTACACCTCATTCCAATTCATCATGGATTTTGAGTTATGGTTGGATCAAAATGGCTGAAAACATGAAATGTCACTTTTTCCAACACTTAGTGAAATTTTCACTAAGTCAGAATTTGTTTCACTTTTTCCAAAATGTAAGGGCATTTTTCACTTGGATCCAAAAAGTTTCAAGAAAAACTATGATCACACATATGTTGTATCATATGAGAGTTTTCCAAAATGGCCAAGAACCCCATGAAATTCCATTTGAGCTAAGAGTTATGACAGTGGCACTATGCCTTGCTGTAACTGTCATAACTAGGCAGATTTGTGAATTTTGCTCGATTTGAGCAATTTGTGCAAATGACAAACAAGTTTATCCACTTGAACACCTCAGGGGGAGACCAAGGAGGGACAAACACTGATCCATAAGCCTCCCAAGTCTTTGGAACTAAAAATAGCATGCCAAACCTAAAAAACCCTAAAGAGGGGACAAGACTCCAATTTTATTTTGGAGCATTCAATGGATGCACCAAGGTGGCATGAACTAAACCATTTCCAACTGAATGAGTCAAGGATTATCTCTGAACTAGGGAACCAAAGGCCTGTGCTCTAACCTCTAGTCAATGGCTAGAGGAGACTTAAGATTCCAAAATGCTCCAATTGGCCAAAGGTCTGCAGCAGTTGCCATTCACTATTGTAGCCAAAACAAACTTGCTCTACTATAAATAGAGCTCATTTGTGCTCAGTTTGAGTACACCAAAGCACTACAACACTTGTTTTCCACAAAATCTATTTCTCTAGGCAAAAATGTCTTCTTTAGCAAGGTAACTCTGAGTTTTTGAGTTAGAGAGCAATTCCATCACAGTTCATGATCCAAACATATCCAATATGTCATACCTAAGCTATCCAAACTCTCACAAGTGACCTGTAACACCAAAATTACAAAGTCCCTTCTCAAAACCTCAAAATAGGACTTTTTTGCATTTTTCAAGTCATGTCTTGATTTAGTCACTTTCAAAACTAGATAAAGCCTCAAACACACTCCAAATATCATCCTTGAACTATCCCAAATGGTTCCCCACATCTGGAACACCATTTGAGAGAGTTGTTATTTTGGTCACTTTTGCCCCTTTTGCAAGAAAGGGCCAGTTTCCATTTCTGAGGTTTCCAGCTGTTTCCAATCATCCTAAAAGCTTCCAAGGGATCATTTGAGGGTGTCCAAAGTATCAAATCATTTCTGGAACAAAGCACTTGACAGATTGCCCAAAAACCTCCTAAAGAGGTAAGCATCTCAACTGGAACTCTTTAAAACATGCATTGCTTTGAGGTCCACTGATCATGCACATCTTATACATGTTATATATGTTGTGTTTGAACCAATTCATTATGTAATTCATACCTGCAACAAGAGGTAGGACAGAAAATGCAAAGGGAGGCCTATTTCAAAACTACTATCGGTAGGGGTGGCAAAACGGGCCCGGCCCGCGGGGAAAACCCGTTTTATCCGTCATTTTTTGCGGGCCGGGCCTGAATTTTGAACCCGCATATTTAAGTATGCCCGCCCCGCCCCGCCCCGCAAAAAAGAAGGGCGGACGTGGGGCGGTCACGAGTATGCCCGCGGGTAAAAATGCTTTAATAACTTGTTTTTTAAGTTTTAACTTGTTTTTATATGTTACGTTTTAAAATGCTTTAATAACTTGCTGTAAATTGCTATAAAATATTGTAATAACTTGTTGTAAAATGATGTTACTTGCTGTAAAATGTTTTAATAACTTGTTGTAAATGGCTGTAAATTACTATAATTTGCTACAAAATGCTGTAACAACTTGCTGTAAAATGATGTTGCTTGCTGTAACTTGCTGTAAAATGCTGGTGCCTGCTGTAAAATGTTGTAACAACTTGCTGTAAATTGTTGTAACTTGATGTATAATGATGTTGCTTGCTGTAACTTGTTGTAAAATGTTGTTGCTTGCTGTAAAATGCTCTAACAACTTGCTGTAAATTGTTGTAACTTGCTGTAAAATGTTGTAAATGCTGTAAATTGTTGTAAAATGTTGTAAATTGCTTTAATAAGTTGCTATAAAATGTTGTAAAATTCTGTAACTTGTTGCAAAAATGTTGTATTATGTAACATGCTCTATTATTTTCTTTTTTATCGTAATTGGATTTGAAAGTACGCAAACAACAACTTGCAACAGAGACCGAAAAGTCACAAACAACAACTTGGAGATTTTGATGTTAGATTAAACTATTTATGACTTATTTCCTAACTTTTGTTGAATTTGTGGTGTTGAACTTATGTTGACTATGTGTTGTTGAACTTTTGATGAATTTGTGTTGTTGAACTTATGTAGAATGTGTAAAATTTAAGGTTTGTTGAATTTAATTATTGAATGTAGGATAATGATAGTGTTTTTTTACTGGCAGTATTAGGATTTCTGAGTTTTTTTAAAATTATATCATGAGTGAAAAAAAGTTTTTTTTAAAGAGAATAGCGGGCCTGCCCGCGTGCCCGTCATTAAATGGGGCGGGCCTAGAAAATGAGCCCACATCTCTACCTTTGACCGCCCCGCCCCACCCCGTTTTTTTGCGGGCTTTTACGGGGCGGGCCTAAACGGGGCGGGCATGCCCGTTTGCCATCCCTAACTATCGGGTTTTAAAATGGGGACCTCATCTGAGAAAACCACCACCACCATTGGATTCCTTGTGAAATTCTAGGCAGGATAGACCTAAATTTTGTCCCAACCCATGGAGAAATGAGAAACTTACAAGCTTCACGTTTTTGGCCAAAACCTTGCCTTGCCTTGCCTTGGCCAGGCCAAAAACAATGCAAGCCTTGTATATTTGTGGCTGGGATTTGATACACGGATGTATCACCACCCCAGAGGTAGGAGGCGCGCACTGCACACAAGAGGTCTGAGGTTCGAATCCCCCTCGCCCCAGACCCCTTTTTAATGTTTTTTCCATTTTTCTATTATTTTTCTTATTATTTTTAATGATTTGAAAAATTAATAACCCCCTCAATTTTAATTATTTTTTATTGGTTCTTTTTTAAAAAAATCACAAAAATGTTGAAATATTTTATTCCACAAAAAAATCAAATTTATATTATTTATTTAATATAGTTGGTATTTTTATGAATAAATTCATTTTTAATTGTTTTTAAACATTTTAAAAGTGAATATTCATCTTGAAAAATCAAAACCAAATGAGTTTTAATACACCTTGTGATTAAAACCTCATTTTTCAAACCATAACCAAAAAATCACAAGTTGTTTATTCAAGCTTAGTTGGGGTTTTATCATTTTTTATTGATTTTCTTTGAGAATTTACTTTTAAAATGATAAAAATTAGGGTTTTGATTGATTCCACCCTCATCAATCATTTTCAAACACTCATGGGCCTCTATTAGAGTGTAAGACCCATCCCCTTTGTAAATACACCACTTTTTGGGCCTCAGTGTATTATATAAGTCCCGATACCGTCAAAAAGTTCGGCACGATCGTCGCCTTTTTAACAAAAATCAACTGGGCTTCTCCTTGAGCTATAAGACCCATCTTTATTCATTTTCAAGCTCTTTGGGCCTCTAATGGATGTAAGACCCAATCCCCTTTTAACCTAAAAAATTTTGGGCCTCAGATATTGTATAAGTCCCTCTGCGTTAAAAGAAAAATCTCGGCGCAATCGCCAGTTTAAAAATCAAATCATCTGGGCCTACCCTCGTGTTATAAGCCCCATTTCTTTTCTTTAAATTTATTTGGGCCTCTATTAGAGTGTAAGACCCAACCCCCTTGTACATAGAAACAATCTTGGGCCTCACATATTGTATAAGTCCCTCTGTACGGTTTTCAAAACAACGGTGCGATCATCGTTAAAACTTGGGCCTCTCCTTGAGCTGTAAGCCCCAACAATCTTTTCAAAGCACTTTCTCCTTTGATTTTGAATTTAAATATATGTTGTTATCAAAACTTTCTTTGATGAACAACTAACAAAACAACATGAAAGCTCTACAACGGGTAAGTGTTTATCCGCTTTCATTTACCGCTTTCATCTGTATATAACTGCATTGTGGGGCTGCTTCACTGTAAGTCTTCTTTCACATCCTTTTATATACTTGTCACATATCCACTGTGTAATACTAGTATAGTTATTTAGAGTTTTCCTCGGCAACTACGTCTAGCACTAGGTAAAGCCTTGTTGGTCACTCTTAAATACAAACAAAACTAGACCCCCCGTAGGATTCCAGATACATTCTTCCCTTCTCTTGGGGTTAAACAATATGGAACAAAGAGAAATGCAGTATTCTCGGTGAACCTTTTCTCAGACTGTCACCCTTAGAAATTGTCAAAGAAACTCTAACTCCCTAGAGATGATCTTTTCCCTGTGAATGGCATATCTTGAGTTTCTTCCAAATTCTTGAACTTTCCTGGAATGATCTCTTCTCTGTGAATTACATTTCTTGAACTTCTCTTGGTTTAGGGACCCACAAGCTTCCTAAAAGCATCCCCGCCTCCTCTTGGGCGTTGTACAAGGACCCTTCGGCTTCTTAGAAGTTCTCATGCCTTCTCTTGGGCTTCATAGAAGGACCCTAACGACCTCTTAAAGGTATAAGACAGAACTTAGTCATCCTTTGCTAGAGCAGTCTTTCCAGCGTCAAAACTCCGACCACTTAAGGGTTGATACTCATCCCTTATATGCACGTGCTTCCTCTGGGGCATTATATAAAAGACAAAATAGTAGACTTGGACAGTCTACACCTTTTGAGTCTCAAATACATTCTCAATTTCCTTTCAAACGTAGGAAAAAACACCGATCACTCTGGATCAATCTCCAGCAGAAACCTGGTCTCTCTCATGAGAGTTCCCCCCCCCCCCCCCCCCCCCCCGCTTGGACCCGCTTCAGGATCTAAATAATCCTCAACAGTAAGTTAGCCTCCTCTTGGGCTTTGTACAAATGGTTCCCCCTAGCAGAGCTAACCTTTTCAGACTCTCTTGTTGAGTCAACCACTTTTAGCCTCCGTCTTGGGCTTTGTACAAGACATATAAAACACTCTCTTGTTGAGTATAAAAGACTCTCTTGTTGAGTCAACCACTTTTAGCCTCCGTCTTGGGCTTTGTACAAGACATATAAAACACTCTCTTGTTGAGTATAAAAGACTCTCTTGTTGAGTCGATCCCCTTTTAGCCTCAATCTCGGGCTTCGTACGAGACAGCAAATCACTCTCTTATTGAGTATAAAAGACTCTCTTGTTGAGTCAATCAACCTTCAGACTCTCTCGTTTAGTCAGTCACCTGTTCAGGACTCTCTTGTTGAGTCAACTCTTTTAGCCTCCATCTTGGGATTTGTATAAGACACACACAAAAGCACTCTCTTGTTGAGTCAAACCCTTTCAGCCTCCATCTTGGGCTTTATACAAGATACATTCTCCCCAACGGAGTCAAAATCCCTTCTAGCCTCAATCTTGGGCTTTGTACAAGACAGAAAGAACCTTTTCCCCGGAAAAGTCAAATTTCCCGCCTCCTCTTAGGCTTTGTATAAAGAAACCCCGGTTGAGTCAATTAACCTTTTAGAATCAAATTTGTGCCTTGCTCACAGCATACAAACATCAACAACTCCTCTTTAGAGATGACAAATTCTCTCTCATCCAAAACCCTTTAGCTTCACATCTTGGGCTTTGAACAAGATACAACCCACCTTTAGCTTTATGTCTTGGGCTTTGAACAAGACACCAAAACAATCCCTTTCCTCCCATAAAATAGGAGGAACTACGATCGCTCTGATTTCCCTATTTCGTAAAATGGGAATACGTAGGCATAAAATTTCAAAAATCTTAGCGAGCCTACTAACCAAAAAACCCAAAATCCAGTACCTTCATACATCCATCAAAATCATCAGACCTAACACCTTACCAGAAACCTAGCCAATAGTATAGACACTGTTTTTAAGCAAATAACCCTAAAGACAAACCCCCATTTTGATAGCATATGTAAACCAACAATTTTGACTGTTTTAACCTCAGTATGCAAGTAGGGTTAATTGGAGAAATCTATTTCCCTTCCTTAATCAGCTCAACAGGATAAAAAATGAATCGAACTGTAGTACCAAAGTGATAGTGATTCGAACCCACAAAAATTGCGCTACACAGGGGTACACAACATGTGATCATTCCTCTCCTGTACAAATTCCTTAAGTGTACAGAATGATAAGCATCCGCGAGCAAGGTTGGTACAGGGTTTCCAATCAGAAATATCTTAATGGCATTGGTATCGATGAAGTTAACGATGTTGGGAAAAAGGAACATCTCGTATATGAGTAGAACAAAGATATCTTAGAAAGAAGTTATGTTTCCTATACTAGCAAAGTATAGGGCTTTCTCTACCAAAAACTTGGTCGGTAAACCTTGGATTCCTTCCTTAGTGGTCATGTGAGTCCTGACTTCTGATTCGTCCAAATAGATTGATCTTGTAATGGTTTGATCTTTTGGAATTTCTTCCAGTCCAGAAAAGGGAGCTTGGTCAGTGATGGATAAATCAGTCAAGTGAGAGTATTCTTCTAGCGTTGGTGCAAGTTGATAATCTGGGAATGTGAAACAGTGATACACCGGATCGTAGAACTGAATTAGCGTTGACAGGATTCCTTCAATCACATGGATCCTTAATAGAAACAGCAGTCCTCCGTACTTAGCTCTTGAAAGCATCAGGGTTGGTGATCATCCTTGCCAACCCCCTTAAATCCTCTAGTTTTGGAGCCTTGAAGGTATACTTGTGTGTCTTATTTCTACCGAAATCCATAACGCAATCTTTCTCTCTGATATTTGCAATCATTGTTTTAGTTTAATTTGAAAAAAATAGAGAAGAGAAAAGAAGAATTTTCCTTTGTTTAAGAGTTTTTTAAATGAATGCATGAATGCAGCACACAACAAAATTGAAAAAACATGGGTTCAAGGGTTCAACGTCACAAGCATGGAGTCATGGCTCTACCCATCCCCAAAGGTTGTATTCTGGTGAATTTTTGTACCTGTAGAACGGGTTAAAAGTTCCCAAAATCATTGACTCCCCTAGGGATAACAACAGTAAGTTGGTTCACCCGAGCGAGCTGTAGCATCCTAGGGTAATCTCAATTGAGTGTAGTATGGTGTCTCAACTATTTCTGATAGCTACCGCACTACCAAATGGCCACATGGTTACTGTCTACTAAATCCTCAGTTTCACGGATACCGCATTGGGATAATCTTCCTTCATAACGGAGTCGTTAAGCATTGAATCCGCAAAGGGTATCTCCACTGATTTGATGGTCTACCGGGATAGCTTATTCGGGATTCACTCCCTATAAAACTACCCGTCTATGCCATCACATATCTTAGGGTTCTCTCATACTTTCCACATGCGACATCACTCACATTCCCATTAACAGAAAAATAAACACGGATATCAAGTAGGAAAAGCAGTGTATATATATATATATATATATATATATATATATATATATATATATGATTCCTAAAACTAACATCCTAGACCTCTTAGAAATTTTAGTCTTAATTTTAAACAGACAAAATGATTCCCCAGCAGAGTCGCCATTTTCCTGTTGGAAAATGGTGACGAATAATGACTAAGGTAAGACAGATCCTAATGGCAATCCCCAGCAGAGTCGCCATTTTCCTGTAGCGTGTGATTTTTATCGGTGACGCGACCACCTTATCACCGTTGGGTTTCTCCACCGCAATGGTAGGAGTGGGGTGCTACTTTCTGATTTCTTATTTATCCCGTGAAGCTGGAAGAGAAAGGGAAGCTATCTAAAACTAACCTTGCATGCGAATGTTTAACTGAACAGGGTCAGGTTATACAATGGGGAGTTGTCAGTTACCCATCCTATATGTAGTTATCCACAGGTTGTTAGCAATAGATTCTGCTTTTATACTTGATGGTGTTTATCTGTTGATGGGTTGGGAAAGTTTCTTCTTTGGGAGATATGAGAGAGAGAGTTTTTGATGATTTTAGTGAGATACTGGACCTCAATTTTGATCGGTGTGAAGGTACTGGACCTAGAGTGTTTGATTAGTATGTGAAGGTATTAGACCTAGAGTTTTTGATTAGTATGCTCGCTAAGATTTCACAATCTTATGCCTACGTATTCCCGTTTAAAGAAACAGGGAAATCAGAGCAATCGTAGTTCCTCCTATTCTATGGGAGGAAAGGATGTTTTGGTGCCTTGTTCAAAGCCCAAGATTGAAGCTAAAAGGTTTATTTGTGTCTTGTTCAAAGCCCAAGATTGAAGCTAAAAGGTTGGACTGAGAGAGAATTTGTCGTCTCTAAAGGGAGACATCTCGTCTGTTTATCACAACTGTTGGGTGACTGTTTATAAAGGAGGGATTACTTTAACTGGGATATGAGAATCCAGTAATGCCATAATTTCCTTTATGGGGATTTGTCTTGAAGGAGAAAACTTTAACTCAGTGTTGAGCAATGCCATTTTTCCTTAAGAGTCTTTCATGCTAAGAGAGGGACAGTAGCGTGGATGTAAATAATCCAGAGGCTTGCCGCTTACAGCAATTAGATGAAAGAGGAAGTTTTACCAGGATAAGAAATGGACGACAACTTGGATATTTGAATCAACAAATGTGCCACTTATAGCAGTTATCTGGGATTAGGGTTTGTTTTGAATTTTTGTTTTTGGTGTGTGATATATAGAGAAATGACTTCCTATAGAGAGATTTTGATTTCCTCTGAGGGGATGTTGATTTATGTGTGCCTTGATCAAAGCCTAATGTTGAAGCTAAGAGATTGATTGACTCCACTGGGGAAGTCCTTTTATAAAGCCTAACAGGAGGCTAGAGAAGGCTGACTCAACAAGAGAGTGTTTATCTGTCTTGTACAAAGCCCAAGATCGAGGCTAAAAAGAGACTGACTCTTTTGGGGATATCATTATACAAAACCTAAGAGGAGGCTAAAAGTTGACTTTTCCGGGGGAATATTTTGTCTGTCTTGTATAAAGCCCAAGATTGGGGCTAAAAGAAGATTGAATTTGCTGGAGAAATTTATACGGTGTCTTGTACAAAGCCTGAGATTGAGGCTGAAAAGGGGAAAACTGGCTCTATTGGAGAGTATGATTTTCCTTGTACAAAGCCAAAGATTGAGGCTGAAAAGAGATTAACTATGTTGAGGATATTTTAGGTGTCTTGTACAAAGCCCAAGATTGAGGCTGACCTTACTGAGGAAAATCATTATACAAATCCTAAGAGGAGGCTAAAAAACAGATTGATTCTGTTTAGGGATATTATTTCTCAAAGAGTAAAAGAAGGCTGGGAGGAATTGACTTTGCTGGGGAAGATATTTGTCCCAAGCTTTAAAGGAGTTTATGAAGATTTTGACTTTGTTGGAGAAAGTTTATATCTATGTCTTGTACAAAGCCCAAGATTGAGGCTGAAAGAATGACTCAACAAGAGAGTGTTTTGAAAGGTGATTGACTCAACAAGAGAGTACTTTTGAAGCTAACTCAGCTGGGAAAAATATTTATACAAAGCCTAAGAGGAGGCTGGAAAAGGTTGACTCAACAAGAGAGTGCCTTAAGGTGATTGACTCAACAAGAGAGTGCTTTTGTTTGGCTTGTACAAAGCCCAAGACTGAGGCTAAAAAGGGATAACTCAACAAGAGAGTGTTTTAAGAAAGAAGATGGGCTCAACAAAAGGGTGTTGTTGGGGCTAATTCTGCTGAAGAAAATCATTATACAAAGCCTAAGAGGAGGCTGGCTTCTGCTAAGGATTATTGAGATCCAGAGGCAGGTCCAAAACGGGGGATCAACTCTTGTTGAGGATTATAGAAGAGTTGAGATATCATATGCCTTGAGGTTCTGATTTGGGATAGTATTATACTGATGGTAAGATAACCTTGGTTGGGGAAATTTAAAGTGAGAGTTTAAAGGTTGAGTTTTAGATCCTGTGAAGATTTTAACTCTACTGGAGATTGGTTAAATGACCAGGGTTTCTCCGGTATTTGTAGGGAACTTGAGAATGTCTTTGAGGTCCAAAAGGAGATTAGACTGTCCAAGTCTACTGGTGTGAAAGAATTCTTTGTATGATGCCCAAGAGGAGGCAGGTGTTTTAAGGGATGAGAATCAACCCCAAACTGGTCTGAGGTTTTGACTCTGGAAAGACTGCTCTAGCAAAGGATGACTAAGTTCTGTCCTATACCTTTAAGAGGTCTTCATGGTCCTTGTATTATGCCCAAGAGGAGGCATGAGAACTTCTAAGAAGCCGGAGGGTCGTTGTACAAAGCCCAAGAGAAGGCGGGGATGCTTTTAGGAAGCCTGTTGGTCCCAAACCTAAGAAAAGTTCAAGAAAAGTTTCACCGAGGATAATCTTTTCTTTAGTGAACAGTTCTAGAATTTGAAGAAATTCAAGAAAGGTTTCACCGGGAATTAATCCTCTTCGGGGGAAATGAACTTCTTTGATAATTTCTAATAGTGACAGTCTGAGAAAAGTTTCACCGGGAATAATGCCTTTCTCTTTGTTCCATATTGTTTAAGCCCAAGAGAAGGCAAGACCGTATCTGGAATTCCTATGGGGAACTAGTTTTGACTGTATTTAAGAGTGACCAACTGGCTTTACCTAATTCTAGACTTAGTTGCCGGGGAAAACTCTAAGCAAATATACAAGTATATATACAGTTGATATATGACAAGTATTTAAAAGAGATGAAAGAAGGACTTACAGGTGAGCGAGCTTTCAGCAATACAGACAAATATATATATATATATATATATATATATATATATATATATATATATATATGAAAGCATGTAAAGAAAGCTGATAAAACTTACAAGCGAGCAAGCTTCCATTGTAACAGCTGTATGGTTAGTTGTTCAAGAAATTAAAGAAAGTTTTGATAACAACTATGAGTTTGAATCTTAAATAAAAGGGAAGTTGTTTTGAAAAGATTGTTGGGGCTTATACTCAAGGAGAGGCCCAGATGAAATACAGTAATCGTACCGTTGTTTTGTAAACTGTACTTGGGCTTATACAACGACTGAGGCCCAAAAAGGTTTTATTTACAAAGGGAATGAGACTTACACTCTACAAAGAGGCCCAAAGATGTTTGAAAAGATTTGTTAGTGTGATAATGATCAAAACCCTCATTTTTTATTTTAAAATGTATTTTAATTGAATAAAAATTCAATTAAAATAATCAAACATGTGAAAAAAGGTTGTGATCTTGGATTTATATTTGGAAAATCATGTTTCATTCATGGGATGATTTAAAAATCATTTGAATTTTGCAAAACCAAGAGAAAGAAATATTTTTAATGTCAAAAAAACAAATAAAAATATAACTCTTTACAAAAATATCAAATATTTGAAATAAATAATATTTTTTGTGAAATTTTCATGGAATAAAATATTTTAATATTTTTGTGAATTTTCAAAAAAAGAATCAATCAAAAATAATTAAGATTGAGAGAGAAATTAATTTTTGGATTAATTATCAAAAACCATAAAAATATTAAAAATGGCAAAGATGTGGAAAGGTAGCAAAAAAGGACTGGGTGGGGTTTGAACCCACGACCTCATACACAAACACACATGCGCGCTACCACTGGGGTGGTGATACATCCGTGTATCAAAACCACCCCATGTGCATATATGGGGTGCCTTGTTTTAGACAAAATTTAGGTGCATCTGGCCTAGAATTTCATGAGGAATCCAATGGTGCTTTTGGAATTTTCAGAAAGTGTCCCTATTTTAAAACCCGATAGTGGTTTCAAAATAGGCCTAGATTTGCATTATGCTATCTCGCTACTCAGTCAACAATAGCAGGGCAAATTGGTTCAAACACAACATATACAACATGCATGAGATGTTTATGATCAATGGACATCAAAGGAATGCATAATTCAAAGAGTTCAAGTTGTGATGCACTTACCTCTTGGAGCTTCTTGTGCTAACTGTCAAGATCCTTATGCCAGAAGTAATCCAATGCTTTGGACACTCTTGATTGATTCCTTAGAAACTTTTAGGATGATCAAAACCAGCTGGAATCCTCAGGAACAGGTTTTATCTCTTTCTTACAAAAGGGGCAAAAGTGACCAATATGGCAGCTCTCTCAAATGGTGTTCCAGATGAGGGAAACCAGTTGGGACAGTTTAAGGATGATATTTGGAGTGTGCTTGAGGCCTTTATTGGTTTTGGAAGTGACTGAATAAAGGCATGGTGTAACACCCCCAATCTATAACCCGAGTAATTAAAGTGATAACAAATAATCAGAGTGTAATTAAAACATTCATGGCATAGACGGGAGCGTCACATCACGATGATGAAATATAATAACCTGCTCATATAGATATGAAACAATCAGGTAGCAACCTAAACAGAAGAACTCAGTTCCTAACACCCACAATTCAGATACAGAATAAAAGCGGAAAATCTGCAACTGAAATCTCATATATATAACAAAAAAAAGGTTGTCTGTCATATACAGAGTCACAAATGTAAAATCCAAAAAAACATATACATATACACATAATCACATAACGATCTCCCCGACTACCCGGTGCTACATATCAGAGCCGACCGAAAAAAAAATGAAGACATATTCTTCAAAAAAAGACCTCCAGCATCTAATCTGCAATGCCTCATAGAGCATTTAAAACAGCAGAAGAGTGAGAAACACAATTATAATATAATTGCATACAATTATGTAATAACATGAAATACGCATACAAAAACATTCTCACCACAACGTATACCATAATTCAAATACAAAACAAAACAATTCATAATTCATGCATCCATCACAAAGGCATATCAATCATCAATCCCATTCACAATTCCCATACATAATCAATCCATTCATGACTTATGCAAATGCACAGAGACCGACACAACGACTCTATGCATGCGGTACCATTCCATCCATCATTCTCTTCATTAATTCACTCAAGAATTATTGGAATCATCGCTTGTTATTTAGTGTAACTCCCCGTCGGGCAAACAACGTTCCCCGTCACTTTAGGTCCTCTTTGTATAAGGCATACGACATTTATGGATCGCTTTAGGCCCTCTTTGTATAAGGCACACGATCCGATCGCTTTAGGTCCTCTTTGTATAAGGCACACGATCGTCTATAACGTCGCTTTAGGTCCTCTTTGTATAAGGCACACGATCGTCTATAACGTCGCTTTAGGTCCTCTTTGTATAAGGCACACGACCGTTACAGCAGATTCCCTCTGGAATCGTTTCGTCGCTCACACCCCACAAGGGTACACGACATCACAAGATGCATATCATGATGCTTGGCATACAATGACTCATGACAATCAAATGCATACACATATACAACCATGTGAACCATTTCAACATCCATAATCATGCATATACAATCAAACACAACACCATGCATTTACTTGCCCTAAGGCCACAAACCACCATCACAACATTTCATCACATGCATTCATATCATATAACAGCACACAAGCCATACGTTATATATCCAAAAACATGTCGCATGATAACACATCAATCGCACACAATTACGACGATTAAAGTCGACAAAACGACACATTTCTAAATTCCCGACACAATTAAATCAGCCACCAATTTAAAAACCATTTTTATAAGAAAGAACATCTCATTAGCTTTTCATCGGTACCAAGAACGTCTCGATCCGAGTTACGCATCAAAAGGAACAGCATCGGACGCAAAATCATGAAAGAAATCGTGAAACGGCAAAATTCTGCACCCTCGCTGGTCATACGCGTATTGCCCTGGGCCATACACGTATTGCCCAGCTCGCTCGCCCAACCATACGCGTATTGCCCAAAGTGCTACGCGTATGAGTAGAGACTGATTTCTCTCCAAAAATTCCACTAAAAACCCAGTACGCGTATTACCTCCCTCGTTACACGTAATGCCTTGCCCCTTACGCGTACCATTACGCATTTCAGCAGAGGGCCGTGTAAAATGGGTTTCCATACACGTAATGCCCTCATTTCGCCCTTTCCATACGCGTATTGCCCTACCCAATACGCGTATTGCCTTGCCTGTTACGCGTATGGGCAGGAAAAACCCATAATTTTTCCTGCATAATTCCTGCTACGGAAATCACTCAATTTCTCTCCAAATCTCATCTAAACATCAGCATACTACCAATTGAATGCACAACAACCTATATCTATCAGGTTTCAACAATTAGGAACCTTAAATCATAATTTCCGACACAAAAGTTGTATCCAATTCTCACAATCTCAACATATCAATTGTTGTAGTTCTCTATTCAATTCAACCAAACATCAAACAAATACATACATACATAATCATACACAAGCATAAAATAACCGAGTTTCGCACCCTTACCCGATTAATCGTGCTTTGAAGTGCGGTTGAATCGATTTCTTAAACTTCAAGTTTTTCCTCTTTTTCTTCTTCTCACTCTCTATTTCTCTTAACTTCTTTCTCTTTTTTTCTCTCTTTCTAATCTCTAAGTTTCTAATTTTAAGAAAAACAAGTAAAATGACCAAAATACCCCTACACTCAAATATCTCGCAAACGCTCCCAAAACGCGATAAAACCTAATAACGATAAACCTAACACATTTACCAAATAAAAACCAAGAATAAAATAATATAAAGACCAAAATAATTAAATCGAATTGATTAAATAAATCTAACAAAAACCGGGGCGTTACAACTCTCCCCCACTTAGAAATTTTTGTCCTCGAAAATATTATCTGAGACGAACAACTTCGGATACGATTCCCGCATCCGACTCTCCAACTCCCAAGTCAAATTGCCCTCAACAGTGCCTCCCCACGCTACTTTCACAAGCGCAATATCCTTGCCTCTTAACCGCTTCAACTCGCGATCGAAAACCCCCACTGGTAATGCCTCAATCGTAAGTTCTCCCTTACCTCAACCTCATCCATCGGAATCACATGCGACGGATCCGGAACATACTTCCGAAGCTGTGAAACATGGAACACATCATGCAAATTCGAAAGATTCGGTGGCAACGCCACCCGATAAGCCACAACACCCACTCTCGCGAATATCTGGTAAGGACCAATAAATCGAGAAGTAAGTTTCTTCAACTTCAATGCATGTCCAACACCCGTCACCGGTGTAACTCTCAAAAATACATGATCGCCTTCTCGAAACTCAACATCTTTCCTCCTTCGATCATGATAACTCTTCTGCCTACTCTGAGAAGCCTTCATCTTCTCACGAATAAGTTTCACCTTTTTCTTAGTTTGTTGAACTAACTCCGGTCCAACCACCAAACTCTCACCAGATTCATGCCAACACAACGGTGTTCGACATCTTCTTCCATACAACGCTTCAAAAGGTGCCATTCCAATATTCGAATGGAAACTGTTGTTATACGTGAACTCCACCAACGAAAGATAACTATCCCAAGCACCACCTTGCTCAAGAACACAAGCTCTCAGCAAATCTTCCAATGACTAAATAGTTCTCTCGGTCTGACCGTCCGTCTGAGGATGATAAGCAGAACTCAATCTCAACTTGGGACCTAACGCCTTTTGCAAACTTTCCCAAAATCTGGAAGTAAACATCGGATCTCGATCTGAAACAATACACAACGGAACACCATGTAGCTTCACAATCACATGGATATAAATCTCAGCCAACCTCTCTAAAGAAAAACTGATGTCAATCGGAATGAAATGCACCGATTTAGTCAGTCTATCCACAAAACCCAAATGGCATTATGTCCCCTTTGAGTATTCGGCAACCCTGTCACAAAATCCATAGAAATGTTGTCCCATTTCCACTCGGGAATATTGTAATACCTCAAAATTTACCTTCATGTTTTCTCAATAATTGGTCTATGCTTTACTCTTTTTGCATTCCATAGTAGGTCATAGATGGCATAGCATGGCATTCAGCATAGGGCATGGGATCAGGTGTTTTTCAAAGGTGTGGATCATCCAAAGCAAGAGAATAAGGGCCAAGGGTTTCTCACAAGCCTCAGAGGAGTCTCAAGCCTCAAGGTGGTTTGAGGAGTCCATCACATCATCACAAGATCAAGCATGGCAAAAGATTGCAAGTGGATCTCTCCCTCCTAACTAGAGTGACCAATTAGGGTTTGTGAATCAAAAGGACTTCTTGGAGGGCTTTGTGTGTTCAAGCATGGTGTCATGAGATCTTTATGCTTACAAGTATCCATAAGATGAGGGTTTGGTTGATAATTCATGGTGAAGAATGTTCAGTGGATCGGTTGCTTGTGAACTAAGCAAAAGTCAACTGTAAAGGAGAAAGTCAACTGTGGAATTTTGAAGTTCTTTTCATGGTTTTCAAGGTCTCACATCCTCATATGGTCTTCAATTGTCAAGATTCATGCCATTCATCAAGAATCAAGAGTTTGTGCAAAAGTTACTAAATTTGGAAAATGACCTATAATGAGAACTTTCCATTTTTGGCAATTTTTCCACCACATTCAACTGACTTTTCATCATCAAGGAAGCTTCAAATGAACTTTCCTCCAACATGAAAGTTGAAGATCTCTCTCTCCCATTTCCAAAAAGTACTAGAACGTCTCCATATCATTTGTGGAACTCTAGTTAAGGTCAAAAGATGGCAAGTTGCATTTTGAGGTTCTCATATGGTTCCATTTTTCCACCTTTGGCATTTTGGCACAAATGGACTTGTATTTGATTTTATTGGTTCATGTTATATTACAGCATCAAAATACAAGTCAAGAGGGGTACTTTTGGCCTTTGATTCAATTCATTCCATGACTTATTTCTCATTATTTTCACAAGGTACAATTATGCAAATTGATCAAAAACTCACAAACCAAGCAAGTGCAAGGCCCAATTTGAATTCAGAGGTGATCAATAAGTAAATTGGAGGTGAATCATGCTTGTGACAAGGAGTTTGCACGTGGGAATGAGTGGAACCAACACAAAATGCATTTTGGCAAAACCACTCCAATCTCCTTAATCAAGGGTTTAACCATTTGTAAATCACAATCAGTGGACTAATGGAGAGTATATAAGCTAACTCATGCCTTCAAAACTAGGTCATGCACTCTCATTTGCTCAGAATTTCAAAACTCTCTCTCACTTTCTCTCCTTCGAATCTCTCATTCCTTGAGGGTTTTTGAAAATCTCTTGGCATATTCTTGATTAGTGAGTAGAAAAGAGCACGAATCATCCATTGTTTTAAGCTGAAAGGAAGGTTTTCATCAAGTTCAGTTCAAGAGGATCCAAGTTCAAAACTCAAGATCCAGACCATATTCAAGCTCTAATTGCATTTATTTTGCAATTAGAGGTTCCTAAGGCTAAATCTGCTGCTTATCTCTGGTTTTCTAGGAGTATTTTAAGCTCTTCAAGATCTCAGGTTAGTGAACTTTTTATGCTCTTAGAACTTGAATTTTAAGTGTGCATAATGATCTATGAGGTTCACTGAGCATGATGAACCTCTTATCTTGTTTACTTTTTAAATGTTAGACTTAATCTAATGCGTTGATTTGATCTGGTGGATGAGATAGTGACAGCACATTAAAATGTGCATGTGCTTGTCACGTGAGTTTGTATGGTGTTTTGAATGATTGTGTGTGCACGTGTATATATGGATTATGGTGTGCATGTGAATCAAGTCCATTGATCATGATTACTTGTTGAGTTCATTGACTGTTGGTAAGCGTGAGATTAATCCATTGGTTGTGATTGAATCTGATGTTTGGCTGAGTTCCATTGTTTTCCTTTGACCTTCGCTAGTGGACCATTAATTTTGGACCTTACTTTCCACACCCCCTTGATGAGCACATTTACATTTTTCAACGTGTTTTTCTTGCTGTATGCACCCCCTTTACTTATTTCATTTGTTTTATTTTATTTTCATGTATTGTTTGCATTTCATTTTCTAAAATCATTTTAATGCATCCAAAAATCACAAAAAAATTCATGAAGCTTCTTTTTAGTTTAATAAAATTTTGTCCAATTTTATTTTCTTGTTTTATCTAATTTTTGGTGTTTTAATTAATTGTTTAATTGTCTTTCTTTTTGAATTGCCTCACATGTGCATACTTCAACTTGTAGAATTTATTTCTCATCATCTATACATGATTTTTAATTCATTCTTTTTGCATTTGTTAGATGACATTCTGAAGTGCATAAAAACATTTTTTTTTCATTTTTAAAAACTTTTTCATATTGCATTTTGGTCCCTCTCTTTTGCATATTGAATCATGGTGCTTACTTGATCTTTGCTTAATTGTTTGAGTTGCTTAACTTGTGAATTTTTGTGAGATCTTTTAACATGTGATTGTCTTCTGTGCTAAATCATTTGAGTTTAAATTTCACAATTATTGAATGTCATATGATGAATGTTTGCTTATTTGTGCTTAAGTGACTTATGCATGATCATCTTTTGACATCTCTTTACACAAGTTGATTTGCCATGCTTAATTGATTGGGTTCCTTTGTGATTCTTTGAATGAGCTTTTGATATGATGTTTACCCCTGTTTGAGGTCCTTTGAGTCTAATTTTTACACTTTGTGGATCATGTTTGAATCATGTTTGAGTATGCTTAAGTGTTGGAACTTTGTCTTCCTTTTGTAGTCTACTTTGGTGCATGTTTTGAAAGTGTTGATTGATGTTTGGACTTGTATGACTTGAGTTTGGTTTTGATATGATATTGATGCATATGTTACTTCCTCTTGAGTTCTATAATTGGTTTTCATGTTACTTGAGCATAGTTGAATGCATTTGGTTTGAATTGTATGATGAATATCATTACCTTTCCTTTTGTGAGCTTCTTTGGATCTTAATGCTTCATGTTTTGAATCACTCTTGCATACATGAATTGTTGATGATAATATGATATTGGTTCTGACTTGTCTTCATTTTCATCTTGCCTTTCTCATTTCATTTTGATATGAAGTCCATGTATGCTTAATTGTGCATTTCATACAAATATGCTTGCATTCTTGCATGCTTACTTGAATTGTTTTGCATTGATCTTTGAAACATGATTGTTGATTTGAGTTGGACATTTATGATATGATGTGCTTGCTTCCATTTATTGTATCTCATCTTCCTTCTTCTCCTTCTCTTTTCTTCTCTTTCACTCTTTCTCATCCCACGAATCTCAAGACTTGTTCAAGTCTTGGATTCTCTCCCTTTAGAGCTACCTAGTCTAACTTAATTTTTGATTAAGCTTGGAGTAGGATTAGCATTAGGTTTTAGGTAGTTGTTTCTCCTAAGCCTCACTAACCATAGGTCATCCATGCATGATAACATTAGGACTCTTAGTTTCCCTTTAGAATTTCTTTCGGGTTTCCTATCTTCTCATCTCAAAATAAAAGTAAAAAACACTTAATAAAGGTTAACGTGTATTGTGCTTGAGCCTTTTATGTGGGAAGTGGGGAACGAGGGGCATCCTCTCATTCTTCTAGGATACCTAGTGTACGTCCTGTTGGGGACGATGCGCGAAGTATTCGTTCCTGTATTTAAGACTTTGGTTCAATGCAAGTTACAAATAACTGTAAAAAACACTTCTTGCTTAAAAAATTTCAAACAAACAATAACGTCTTTCCTTCGGGAATTCTTTTCTCATCTCACTCACTCTCAACGTACGAACGTGCTTCTTCTCGTTCTCTTGCAAGACGGTAATGCCTAAGTCTCCATACAGCGAGCTGCAACACCTGAGCTAGAACGTAAGTCGTTCCCTTAAAAAACACAATCCACCCCTAGTGAGGGGAACTACGTCGCTCTGATTCTCATGCTCCCGATGAGATACGTAGGCAGTGGGGTAGGGCCCATGCGAGCACTTCTTTTATTTTCCCTACATTTGTTTCTCTTTCTCTCTCCCTTCCTTTTCCGGTTCTCCAGCTAGCAGTTCCTTTTCCTTTCCAGCAGCAGCGAGGCTCCAGTTGACGGCACCCTTTGATCGAGACAAGCAAGCGTGGATCCCATCGGGTACGATGGACGCGTGGGGGTGCTAATACCTTCCTCACGCGTAACCGACTCCCGAACCCAGTTCTCTTGGTCGCAAGACCATGCTCCATCCTTTCCCCTCAGGTTTATGCGGTGTTTCCTTTCCCTCTCTTGGGATAAATACACATTGCTGGCGACTCTGTTTTCTGCGCCACTCTCGCGTTTGTACCGTTGGATGCGAATCTTTTGGGAGCGACAGCTGGTGACTCTGCTGGGGACTCTGGTTGACCTCTTGCTGGTCCATCCCCTTTAGCGAGTCAATCCTAGCGCTTGTCTGTTTCTTTTCATTGGGTGTTTTTATGGTGCTTTGTTTTGTTGTATATTACTGTATTTGCTGTTTTATTTATTTTATTGTATTTACAGTTTTTATTGCATTACATCACATTTTATTACTGTCATACTGGATATTATTGTGCTGTGCTTGCTGGTTTTCTGTTTGGCGGGTTGGGATGTTCTGAGAGATGAGCCCACTACCCAGGCTCGAGCATACACCTAGGTTTTAGCGTGGGCAGGCGTGACGCTCCCGTGGTGTTGGCCACGTTCGGGTGATCACGATCCATACAATCAGACGAGGTTCTATCAGGAGCTTTCTGCTACTGTATGTTGATACAGGCCAGTAGTTATTCTCTTGAGGAATTGTCGACTCTGATGACCATTCCCGAGGACTCAGTTGCGGCACTCCTCCCGAGATGTGACAATGGCAGACCACGTTCTGTGGCAAAACCATTGCACATTCTCGATCCGAGGACCCAATGCTGGGAACTTGCTATAGGTTTTCCTTTTGGGGTGAATCAACGGACGACCTCTTTGATTGGCGGTAGCATTGTATCCTTCGGGCTGAATGTACTATTGCTTCTCAAACCTCCGAAGCTGAGGATCTTTCGTTTATGTGAATCAGTTGAGGCCTCCTCGATTGGTGATGATGCCAAACCAGAAATAGTGAACGTATCATCATTTCTCGACCTGAGAGCCCGGGATACTGAGGATCTTAGTACCCACATGTGAGAGGGGCGGGTTTGTTTACAGGTTTGCAGGTGACCGTGACCTTCTACCTACCCGTTTGTTTTTGGATTCTTTGTCTCTACAGCCGTATCAGTGTGGTTATTCTGTTATCCCAGTTTGATTCAAGAGTTTGTACAGAGCCTCAAGATTGTCCAGCCAGTTCAGCACAGATGCCGGATACCTTGATCCCATGCCTGTTGCATCTGCATCAACATTTTCGTATACATGTTCTTGTATTTCCAAGGGATATTAACTTTGAGACTTGCTGCTAAGCATTTCCATCCATTTTGTGTGGTTTTTTAAAAGTTTTGAATCAAAGCATAAGGATTCCTTGGAAATATTCAAACATGGCATTCTGCATTGCATTCTCATACTCATTTGTGTAACACCCCAATTCCCCTCGCGAATAAATAATACAAATATAAATCAGAGTAACTAAAAATTTATTTTTCCAACAGGAAACAGGGATGTCACACTTAAAGAAAGAAAATACAAACCCTGCTCAATTATTTTGATACATAGCACAAAATAGGATAACCCCATAGGGAACCTTTTTCCATATAAAATGAATGTCAATTATGGAATAAAGCGGAAAGATCCATAACCGACTTGTTTTACAAAATGAATCGTTTTAGAACATCAAAATATACATACAAAGATCATACAAAACATATTCAACAATTATATACAATTAACTTAAAGCGTTCCCCGACTCCCGTGCTACGTATCAGAGCAGACACCAAGACCTAAGCAAACGAAGATCTAACTCTTCCACTTGCCTCCACGCCTCTAAATCTGACAATCTGCACTATGCCATAAAAAGCATATTCCAGCAGAAGGGTGAGAAATAACAACTAAACCAAGATTGCATAATAATATGCAAAAACACATAAAATCACATACACAGTTATTCTCACCCCACACGTCACATACCAATACATGTAGCAAGCCATAGATGTATAACATATTTCTAACAATCCAACCACATAGCATAGAACAATTATACCAACATAATTACACATTTGCACATAAGGCATACCAAGTCATATCATTTATCACATATGCACATCAAATTACCAATGCTATTACAATCTCAACACATAACAAATCAATGCACAATTTCCACACCTAATCAATCAAATCATGATTTTTCACACATAATGCATCCATTCACATTTCTCACACATAATCACATATTCCAATCAAACATATACCATTCAATTCAATTGCACATATTTCATCTCATCAATCACAATCACATTTCCATGCACAATTAATTCATGATTTATACAAATGCACATAGATCGACACAACGACTCTATGCACATGCCATGCGGTACCGACTTCCATTGTCACGTCATTAGTCCACTCAGGAACTATTGGAACCATCGCTCGTTACTGAGAATCTCAAGTAACTCCCCGTCGGGCCTACGATGTTCACCCGTCGCTTTAAGTCCTCAGGCATCGCCTCATATTTTCGAGGCCCACGACGTTAAGGATTGCTTTAAGTCTCCAAAGGAGCCCACAATCGTCTATACCCATCGCTTTAAGTCCTCAGGCATCGCCTCATATTTTCGAGGCACACGATGGTATAGCATATTCCCTCAGGAATCAAACCGTCACTCAGGACGTTTTCACAATGCACATTATGATGCTTGGCATACAATGACTCATGACACTCACATTGTATCCATGCACACATTCATAATCATGCATAAATCATCAAATACAACACTTGGCATTTTCTTGCCTTTCGGCCACAAATCATAACCACAACAATTACAACAACTTATCACATGCTTCCACATCATCACATTCATGCATTGCAAAGCAATTCAAACAATGCATTTCAAACCCTAAATGCCACCACACAACATACATTGAAATTTCACATAAACAATGCACTTCATCACAAGCCATAAAGTACCACAATCATATCACATACCATAAATCACGACAACATCATAGTTCCTCACACAAGGGATTTACATATCAAATGCTACTCACAACACATCATTATCACACATTGAAATCAAAACCCAAAACACACGTTTATTCCTCCATAACACCACAAACCATCATCACCAACACTTATCACATATATTCACATAATATACCAGCACACAAGCCATATGATACATATTAAAAGCCTATAGCATGATAACACATCATTCGCACACCAATACGACGGTGAAAATCCGACAAACCAACACTTTTTCAAAATCACGACTTAAATAATTCATCTACTGCCCTCCAAACCATTTTAAAAAGAAAGAGCTTTTCATTGGCTTCCCAACGCTTCGAACGGCGACCAAAACGGACTTAGGGTTTGAAAATTACGACGAAAACAAAATTGGAAAATATCACGTTCGCTCCAGTATTCGCTAGGCGAACCCTAGCGAACCAAGGCAGTGGAAAACAGACCTAAAGTTCGCTAGGCGAACCTTCTAGCGAACATTCGCCAGTTCCTTCGCTGGGGTTCGCTAAGCGAACCTGCGAAACCCATAAATCGCAGCAGCGTCAACCTAGGTCATATGGGACCAAAATACATCATTTTTATCACCCAAACCCTTCTAATTCATACCAGAACAACCAAAACATGTTTAGACATAATCAACGAGTATTCTACGCGGTTTATATCGAATTTCATCCGCGAAAACATCGATTTCTATCAATCGCTCCTAATTCCAATCGATACGAAAAGTCACGAAACAATCAAAACATTTACAACAAACAACACATATACATACACAAGCAAGATATAATTGAAACTTCTCACCCTTACCCGATTATTCGCGCTCGAAACGGAGAATCTTTGATTTTCCTCTTCTCCTCTTTTCTCTCCTCTTCCTTTCCTTCCCTTCTCTTTCTTTCCTTTTTCTTTCTTTTCTCTCTTTTTCTTTCCACTTCCTATTTATATAAAATATCTAAACCCCTAAAAGACTATTTTACCCCTCAAACTCAAATATCTCGCAAACGCCCTCAAAATGCGATAAAACATAAACAATGATGAAAAATAACATTTTGTCAAATAAAAGTCAATAATAAAATAATATAAAACCAAAACCAATTAAATCTACTCTATTAAATAAATCTAACAAAACCGGGGCGTTACAATTCTCCCCCACTTAGACATTTTCGTCCTCGAAAACATATCGAGACGAACAACTCCGGACGCGACTCCCGCATCCGACTAACAACCCAACATGCCAACAAAAGGCACACCACGAATAACACAACTGGCAAACCACCTTGCCAATAGCAGATACAACAACGACACGACAACGACGACCATAACGACGACAAGATGCAAAGCCCATACAATGCACTTGACGACTAACTCACAATTCAAAGAAAAGCCAAGATACCAACACAATGGAAACGAGACAACAACACAAACAAGAACATAAAGTTCCACGACACCACAAGGTCTCCACAACATCAACAAAACCAGAACACCTACCTCCTTGTCACACAACCATACTACAACAATGCTATAATTCACCAATCGAACATATAACCAAAACACCCAACTACATATTAGTACCTGATTAATATTGAAACCTTCCACTTATCACTTTCATTTTGAATCGTCCAATGGTCTCCTCATTCCTACATATTTCCAATATTCAACTTATGAACTCTTACCAGTCCCATACGCATATGCAAAATGTGCCATATCATGCTTCCGCCGCGCACTCTGATTACTCGTAACCATCAAAACTACCAATCTCACGTCCAAAGTCTAACTCTTTCTCATTTTCACCAAAAATCACTGTTCACTGTTAATATACCCAACCGCACACTATCAGACGTCAATTCACACACCAACCCAAATCTCTAAATCCTCCCAAAAGTTCCCACTCTTTAACCATCAAAGCAAACATAAGTAAAACTTTCGACTCAACTCATCACGCACGACATAAACATTACCAATAGGATAATTCGAGCCAAAGTCATAACTAATCAGGAATTCCAATCATCCGACCATGCCTTACTCCGAGTTACAAATCAAAAGTTATGCAGAAAACAAAATTACACAAACGGCACTGTTCGCTGGGCGAACCTTCTCGCGAGCATTCGCTAGCACCTTCGCTAGGCGAACATCCCTCGCGAGCATTCGCTAGCTCCTTCGCTAGGCGAATGTTCCAGCGAACCAACTGTTAGCTAAAAACAGACACAAAGTTCGCTAGGCGAGCACTTGGCGAACCAAGTCAGAACCAAAAACACCCAAAGTTCGCTAGGCGAACACTCTAGCGAACCTTCGCTTACGCCTTCGCTAAGCGAATACCCGTAGCGAACCTTCGCTACCCTTCGCTGAATGGTTCGCTAGGCGAACCTGCGAAAACTCAGAATTACAACAGTCTTGTTACTCATCCAAAACCGTCCATTCCTCCATCCCAACACCTTGAACCTAAAACCCTTAAAATAATACCTCCAGATTCTCCAACACAATACAATCGCGTCCAATTCCAAATCCTGAATAGTATCGATCCTTTTATGAATCCTCAATTGTCGTAAAGCATAAGCCACGACTTTACCCTCTTGCATTAACACACTGTCTAAACTCCTCAAAGACACATCTCACAAACGGTTTATTAGGATCATCCAGAATCAAAACTGAAGCCGTAGCCAACTTCTACTTCAGCTCACCAAAACTTACTCACAACGAACATCCAGACAAACAACTCACCCTTTGCAAGCCAACTGAGACAACAGAAGTACGAACTTAGCAAAGTCTTCCATAACCTTCCGTAACAACCAACTGAGCCCAAAAGTTTCTAATCTCCTTAACCGACTTAGGAGCCTCTCAAGGTAGAACTGCATCTAATTCCGATGGATCCACAATCATACTCTCATCTGAAATAACATATCCAATAAACTAACCTTTTTCAACCCAAATTCTCACTCGAATAACTCTGCATAAAACTTCGTCTCTTTTTGACACTTGTAATTCAAATCCCAAACACTCTACCTGTTCTTCCTCTGAGTTTATAACAGATCTGAATATCCTCAATCAAAGCCATTACGAACTTATCCACATAAATATGGAAGATACGATTCCTCTACTCCACAAATATTACAGGCGCATTACTATCACCGAACAACATCACTGCACGTTGTAATGCCCAAACAAACCAAACCTCATTCAAACTTGTCCAGACTCACATTAAATCAATCAAAGCCTCAACTCACACCATTCACCACTCTTATCAAACATTCCATCCAATTGCGATTTCACTCAAACTTAACCAAACCATTCCAGTTATCTATTCATGAAAGTGGACACTTATTCTCAATCGTTACCTTAATCAACTGTTAGTAATCCAAACACAATTTCTCCTCTTAACAGTCCAAATTCCATAAATCCCCACGTGTAGCAACAACCATCCCAAAAGAACTCTCAAACATTACATCCACACCTAGGTTTTTCTCAAAATTTCCATTAATGCTCTAAAACTCCAAAGACGCCAAACCTCACCAGAACTCTAAGTTTCGCTTTCCATAGTCTCAAAACCAATACCATCATATGCATCATACTTGTTATTCCATTCAACCATCCTTCCTTTTGTTACTAACCAAACCGGAGCTCCCTAAGACAACACCTTAATGTTCCATCCATAACACATCTGAAAACCATACACAACTGACGGCCCAACACTGTGACTTCCTGCCAATTTCCAAAACACTATCATCACAGACCAAACAAACATCTTAGTCCCATCTACTAAGAGTTTTCTACTTACTTAGCAGATCCAAACCTCAAATCTTCACCTTCGTCAAATTCGAGTTCACACTCTTCTCTCTGAGAACCACCTTTGACAATACCCAATCGTTCTCCCTCAATGACTTCCCACTAGACCAACATACCAAAACCTCCAATCCGTCTCACCTTCAGCTATAAGAATCTTCCTCAACTCATCGAAACAATCCGTAATCATTTTCTCAATTCTACACAATTCATGGCACACACTATCCAAGCTGGAAAGACACGCCTAATCCATCCAACATAATTCCCGTCTGCTATCAACAACAGATTAAGGGTGATCAGTTCCTCAATTTGTCAATAGACAGCCGACAATCATGATGGGGCATAAACCATCTTTACCAAACTATAATAGCGTTACTTACATCTCACGCACAAAACTACCTAAGGTACCAATCCTTAGTTGACATAAACCTTACCTCCGCATTCCCTCCGGAACCGGGAACAACACTGTCCAAACAACACTTACAATCTTGCAATTCACAACACATTGAGCCAGCGTTCCACACCTGAAGCAACATGGAGAAGTACCAGCTTCTCCCCCACTTATCTCATTCTAACTCCTGAAAACAAAGGATTAGAAAACCAGAAAGTACTGACAGTGCCTCCCACACATATCACGTACTAAGGGACAGACAACAATGACAGTATTCAACTGTCACACCAACTGACTCAACAACTTGGCCGGACGGACCGACCTGCTCTGATACCACTAATGTAACACCCCAATTCCCCTCGCGAATAAATAATACAAATATAAATCAGAGTAACTAAAAATTTATTTTTCCAACAGGAAACAGGGATGTCACACTTAAAGAAAGAAAATACAAACCCTGCTCAATTATTTTGATACATAGCACAAAATAGGATAACCCCATAGGGAACCTTTTTCCATATAAAATGAATGTCAATTATGGAATAAAGCGGAAAGATCCATAACCGACTTGTTTTACAAAATGAATCGTTTTAGAACATCAAAATATACATACAAAGATCATACAAAACATATTCAACAATTATATACAATTAACTTAAAGCGTTCCCCGACTCCCGTGCTACGTATTAGAGCAGACACCAAGACCTAAGCAAACAAAGATCTAACTCTTCCACTTGCCTCCACGCCTCTAAAGCTGACAATCTGCACTATGCCATAAAAAGCATATTCCAGCAGAAGGGTGAGAAATAACAACTAAACCAAGATTGCATAATAATATGCAAAAACACATAAAATCACATACACAGTTATTCTCACCCCACACATCACATACCAATACATGTAGCAAGCCATAGATGTATAACATATTTCTAACAATCCAACCACATAGCATAGAACAATTATACCAACATAATTACACATTTGCACATAAGGCATACCAAGTCATATCATTTATCACATATGCACATCAAATTACCAATGCTATTACAATCTCAACACATAACAAATCAATGCATAATTTCCACACCTAATCAATCAAATCATGATTTTTCACACATAATGCATCCATTCACATTTCTCACACATAATCACATATTCCAATCAAACATATACCATTCAATTCAATTGCACATATTTCATCTCATCAATCACAATCACATTTCCATGCACAATTAATTCATGATTTATGCAAATGCACATAGATCGACACAACGACTCTATGCACATGCCATGCGGGTACCGACTTCCATTGTCACGCCATTAGTCCACTCAGGAACTATTGGAACCATCGCTCGTTACTGAGAATCTCAAGTAACTCCCCGTCGGGCCTACGATGTTCACCCGTCGCTTTAAGTCCTCAGGCATCGCCTCATATTTTCGAGGCCCACGACGTTAAGGATTGCTTTAAGTCTCCAAAGGAGCCCACAATCGTCTATACCCATCGCTTTAAGTCCTCAAGCATCGCCTCATATTTTCGAGGCACACGATGGTATAGCATATTCCCTCAGGAATCAAACCGTCACTCAGGACGTTTTCACAATGCACATTATGATGCTTGACATACAATGACTCATGACACTCACATTGCATCCATGCACACATTCATAATCATGCATAAATCATCAAATACAACACTTGGCATTTTCTTGCCTTTCGGCCACAAATCATAACCACAACAATTACAACAACTTATCACATGCTTCCACATCATCACATTCATGCATTGCAAAGCAATTCAAACAATGCATTTCAAACCCTAAATGCCACCACACAACATACATTGAAATTTCACATAAACAATGCACTTCATCACAAGCCATAAAGTACCACAATCATATCACATACCACAAATCACGACAACATCATAGTTCCTCACACAAGGGATTTACATATCAAATGCTACTCACAACACATCATTATCACACATTGAAATCAAAACCCAAAACACACGTTTATTCCTCCATAACACCACAAACCATCATCACCAACACTTATCACATATATTCACATAATATACCAGCACACAAGCCATATGATACATATTAAAAGCCTATAGCATGATAACACATCATTCGCACACCAATACGACGGTGAAAATCCGACAAACCAACACTTTTTCAAAATCACGACTTAAATAATTCATCTACTTCCCTCCAAACCATTTTAAAAAGAAAGAGCTTTTCATTGGCTTCCCAACGCTTCGAACGGCGACCAAAACGGACTTACGGTTTGAAAATTACGACGAAAACAAAATTGGAAAATATCACGTTCGCTCCAGTATTCACTAGGCGAACCCTAGCGAACCAAGGCAGTGGAAAACAGACCTAAAGTTCGCTAGGCGAACCTTCTAGCGAACATTCGCCAGTTCCTTCGCTGGGGTTCGCTAGGCGAACCTGCGAAACCCAGAAATCGCAGCAGCGTCAACCTAGGTCATATGGGACCAAAATACATCATTTTTATCACCCAAACCCTTCTAATTCATACCAGAACAACCAAAACATGTTTAGACATAATCAACGAGTATTCTACGCGGTTTATATCGAATTTCATCCGCGAAAACATCGATTTCTATCAATCGCTCCTAATTCCAATCGATACGAAAAGTCACGAAACAATCAAAACATTTACAACAAACAACACATATACATACACAAGCAAGATATAATTGAAACTTCTCACCCTTACCCGATTATTCGCGCTCGAAACGGAGAATCTTTGATTTTCCTCTTCTCCTCTTTTCTCTCCTCTTCCTTTCCTTCCCTTCTCTTTCTTTCCTTTTTCTTTCTTTTCTCTCTTTTTCTTTCCACTTCCTATTTATATAAAATATCTAAACCCCTAAAAGACTATTTTACCCCTCAAACTCAAATATCTCGCAAACGCCCTCAAAATGCGATAAAACATAAACAATGATGAAAAATAACATTTTGTCAAATAAAAGTCAATAATAAAATAATATAAAACCAAAACCAATTAAATCTACTCTATTAAATAAATCTAACAAAACCGGGGCGTTACAATTTGCATAACAGGTGTTTAAAGCTGGTTGTTCTCATCCTGATCTAGTTCTCTTCAGAATTTCAGTCTTAACTTTTCAAGGAAGCTGGAAGTTGACCATGAATCAAGTCCAGGCAGAGTTGAGGGAAATGTGAAGCCGAATGGGACAGTTTATGGGCGACATGCAAGCCTTGATTCAAGACCAGAAAATGTTGAAGGAGGAGGTCAACCAAATGAAGATTCAAATGGGTCTGGTTATGGAAGTTGTGAGAGGTGTGTTAAGCAAAGATAATACTCCCAGACCTGAGGCCGTGGCTGGAATTGTCTCTCCTCCATTGTTTGAGGGATCCCTCCCAAAGAATGATGTGCCTCACATGTTCTCTACACAACATGGGTTTCCGTAATTTCCTCGTCAGCAGCTACCTCTCGTCTGCCAAGACAACCCCAAGGCTAAAAGGTACCCACCAAAGTCGAAGAAAGCTGACAGAGTCTTTGATCTAGTTCCTATGTCTTCCGCTCAGCTATTGAGGTATTTACTTCAGCTCCAATTGGTTGAACTTCGGACGGTAAATCCTCCTCGTGGAAAGCTCCCATTCGATTACGATGCAAATACCCATTGCGATTTTCACTCTGGTGCACCGGGGCATGATGTGGAAAAATGTAAAGCCTTTCATCATGTGGTTCAGGATCTGATTGACTTGAAAACAATTGAATTCATGACGGGTGGCATAAGCGTACAAGGTGGTCTTACTCCTGTTGCTGCGAAAGAAGTGAATATCCCGGTTTGCACTCATGAAGTTGCACCAAGTCAGGGGCATTTCTCGCAACCTGTGGTCTTGGAATCCTCTCGTCCTCAACTGTTGCCTGTTTCTAAGCCAAGTTTAAGGAGGAAAGAGCCCGAACGAGAGGAAGGCACAAGTAGGTATCGGCAACAGAGCTATCATATGAAGAGTCAACAAAAGCCCAGAAGGCAGGAGAGGAAGTTTAATCCTATTACTGTTCCTTACGGTTATCTGCTTGCCCGTTTACTTCAAGACTCTTTGATCAAACTAAAGGAAGCTTCTCCTGTTCCGTATCCTATTCCTCCGAATTATGACAAGAGTGCTAGATGTGAGTATCACTCAGGGACACAAGGGCATGCCATTGAAGATTGCAAGGTGTTTAGACACAAGGTGCAAGATCTCATTGACGTGGGGTTTATCATTTTCACTGAAGAGGGTCTGTACATTAACTGAAGTTCCCCAAGTGAGCACTTGAGACTACAAAGACATCCCCTGAAGCAATCAGTCCAGTCGGAGCCAAACCTCCTCAGCAATGGCAATCATTAGTTTCTTTACTGCATTTTCATACGTAGCCTTTCTTTGTTTGTTTAAACATTGTCTGCATGTAAAAACTTGTTTGTGTTTGAATGTGGATTTTAATGCAATGATGTGTTGTTCCTGAAGTATCTTACTTTTATGCACTTATGTCATGTTTATATGCACTGCAATACCAACCTTTCTTGTCTAGACTCTTGGAGGGAGGATGATGAAATAAGAACGCAGACTTCGAATGGTACGCTTTCGGATGAAACCCTGTTAAGGATGTACATGCATTGTTTCCAATTCACAAACACTGGAGAGATAAGGAGATAGACCTTTGTCAACCCCTTTGAGCCTAGTAGTAGGAGTTCTTTCTGAAAACGAAAAACCCTCAAGTTTTAACCCAGGGGCAAGGTAGACGTCAGTTAGTTCGACCAAGTGTTCAGCTCTCAGAAGGAGTGTACATCTGAGGATCCATTACCTTCCATTCCACTATCAAGAGGTTAAGAGGTGTAGAACCATAATGGTTACTCCTCACCAACCGAAGAGTGAAACAGTCACAACCCTTTCAAACAGGTCAGGCAAAACGGTGTCACACGACTTGTTCAAAAAAAAAACAACAACAAAGAAGAAAAAGAAAAAGCCTGCTAAGTCGAAAAACTTGAAAGTAAGTGACTTAGGCAAAAGTTAAGGCATCCCGCTGGACTTCAAAATTGAAAACTCAAAAGAGTCAGACCAGGCAAAAATTAGGGAACAAAAAGCAAAAGAATGAGAAAGCAAAAAAGCCAAAAGGATTACAAAGAAAATCCTCGATAAGAACAAAGTCGTGTGACTACAGACACAAAAGACAAAAGGGGTGACTGTTGATCCAAAACCTCATCAGGTCTCGAACCATCAATTGCATGGGTTCTCTAGAAATCGGGAAACCTTTTCAGAGACGAGCGCTTGTGTCAAATTAGCTGAACATAGGACTGGAGAATATCATGAAGAGTGGGTGGGTACCAATAAACTTTGAGCCATAAATCCTTTTTTCTCAAAACCGTGAACCAGGCCACGTTACAACCCTAAAAATTCCTAATTGAAACAGGGTTTAGTCTGAAGGCGTACTTCAACGAGACGGCATTCCTGACTCCCATGAGTTGTGCTAATAAGATTTTTGTTGGTGTTGCATGTGCATATTGCTTTCCTTTCAAAAATAAGTGTCGTAACTCAGTTGTGCGACATATGTTCAATAAGGACTTCAAGGATAACATGAGTGTTGCATTAAATTTGTCATTCTCATAATAAACATTTTCTGCTTGCATGTGTTTGACATCAAAGAAGCTTACACGATGAACATCAGTCGAGAAGCTTAAACTGGCCAAGTTGAGGTGCCTGATATTCCAGAGGACGTGCTGTTGAAAGATTATGTGGGAAAAAGGCGTTCCCAGCCATTTGTGTTGAGAAGTAACCAATTTGGGACAATCACACCGGGAGATCTCTTCAAAATGTAGCCAAGATGGGGCATTCATGTTAAGAAAATTTCTTTGAACTGGGGCAATTATGTCGAGATCCGGTAAATCTCTCCACAAGCGTGTAAACTGGGGTAATCACGTCGAGATTAGGCAAATCTCTCGAAGATCAATCAGTCAAGGGCAAAATCACTGCAAGGATTATATTGAGGCAGGCCACCTCAAGATCACGAGAAGCTATCCTACTTCAAAGGACGGTTAATCAAAAACACCTCTTCAAGATTCAGTATACTGGGGCAGGGTGTTGCAAATCTCTACGAATCTTGTCGAGGAAAATTCTTTCGCACACTATGCAGTCTGGGGCAGTTATGTCAAGATCTAGAAACCTCTCCGAGAGTTTGAATATCCTGGGGGCACATATGCGCATTCTTTTGTTTGCAGGTGTGTGGATTTCACTGGATAGCTATGCAAAGATGTATGACGCCTTCAAGCCAAAATCCTTTTGCGAAGCGCAAATGATCGTTCCTCCCCAAGCAGACAGCTTCTCAGCAGGAAGGCTATTCTTGGAGGTAGTCATCCCCAGCGTATTTACAGAGCTTCATGATCCCCAGCAGCGTTGTCAAATAGGTAGTATTGTATCTTATTAAGTTAATTATCTCATTCAATACTTCCAATAGCTACAAGCTTTTTCTGTGTCGATAACAGTTGTAAACTCCCCAGTAGAGTTGCTTCACACGCCTTACAGTTAATGTTCAAGACTCAGTGAGTGTCAAGGAGTTTGGAGATGTCGAATCTTCTGTAAAATCCTCTTGGGACATTTTCCCCAAATCAGACTTGTATCTTAGGGCAAAATCAAGTGGTTGACCATCTCAAGCATAGAGCATCATGAAATTCCCCGGCAGGAGTATTCCAGATCTATAATCCCCAACAGAGTGGCCTCCCAACTACTGCATCTTAGCTCAAGTCTTGGTATTAGTTTAAGAGTTGGAAGATGTCGGATCTTTTGTAAAATTCTCTTAAGAAACATTCCCTGGCATGAGAAGTGATTCTCCCCAGCAGAGTTTGTTGTAAGCTTAGTTCCCTAGTAGAGTTTGAAGAGGCGTGGTCTTCTGTAAAATCCTCTCAGGGGACATCTCCCCGGCAGAGTTTGTTGTAAGCTCATTAATCCCCAGCAGAGTTCTATGGTTGTAGTTATTCCCTAAGCAGGCTGGTTCAGATGATGCCTCCTCAGCAAAGTTATCATTTCCTACAGTAGACTTAATAGGTTTGTCAGGTCAGTGCCCAGATCAGGAGGTCAGGTCAATTTGTCTTCCCTAGTACGGTTTGCGACCGCGAAGTCAATCCAGCTAGTTATCCCTAGTGGAGTTGCCTTCCTTTCCTCAGCATTTATTTTGCTAAGGACCTCTTTGCATTTTTCATATAGTGTGCATAGCATCCTCAAAACGCGTAGCATTTCCATTGAGATGGAGCATTACGCCATGGAAATATTCAAACATATGCATGTGAAGCATAGGCCAGTTTTGATAACTCGTGCGAGAGCCCAAAACTTTGCTCCTTATGTCATTGACAAAGACAGAAAGAATGCCTAGTTCATTTCCCCACAAATATTTCAAAGTAGTACAAGGGTTTCATCATCTTTCTCCCCACAGAGTCATATCTCTCAGGTTTCTTGGAACCATTCCCGATAGGATTCCTTTAGTTGTTCCCGACAGGCAAACCGGAACCATTCCTAATAGGATTCCTTTAGCCGTTCCCGACAGGCAAACTGGAACCATTCCCGATAGGATTCCTTTAGTCGTTCCCGACAGGCAAACCGGAACCATTTCCGATAGGATTCCTTTAGCCGTTCCCGACAGGCAAACCGGAACCATTCCCGATAGGATTCCTTTAGCCGTTCCCGACAGGCAAACAGGAACCATTCCAGATAGGATTCCTTTAGCCGTTCCCGACAGGCAACCTTTGAGTTTTAAACCTAGCCGTTCCCGACAGGCCCATTTACCGTTCCCGACAGGTAAGCCATAGGTTTTCAACTTTACCCGTTCCCGACAGGCGCCCTTTGAGTTTTAAACCTGACTGTTCCTGACAGGCCCATTTACCATTCCCGATAGGTAAGCCATAGGTTTTCAACTTTAGCCATTCCCGACAAGCGCCCTTTGAGTTTTAAACCTAACCGTTCCCGACAGGCCCATTTACCATTCCCGATAGGTAAGCCATAGGTTTTCAACTTTAGTTGTTCCCGACAGGCACATTGACCGTTCCCGACAGGCTCACATTGACCGTTCCGACAGGCTCACATTGACCGTTCCCGACAGGCTCACATGGACCGTTCCCGACAGGCACATGGACCGTTCCCGACAGGCACATTGACCGTTCCCGACAGGCTCACATTGACCGTTCCCGACAGGTAGTTCACTGGTTCCAGACAGGTTTCCTATGGGGTCCAATGGTTCCAATTTCTCTCTCACAACTTTTCTTCCATACCATACCATTGCTTTGTTTACAACTTTTTTCTTTGTCCACACAGTGCAAATTTTCTCGGTTATTTTTGTATTCAATCCCTATGTATCTTGAATTCCTGATAGCCGTTGGCTTTCATCCATTCAGATTCACAGTTGATTGAATAGGGGCAGCTGTAATACCTCAAAATTTACCTTCATGTTTTCTCAATAATTGGTCTATGCTTTACTCTTTTTGCATTCCATAGTAGGTCATAGATGGCATAGCATGGCATTCAGCATAGGGCATGGGATCAGGTGTTTTTCAAAGGTGTGGATCATCCAAAGCAAGAGAATAAGGGCCAAGGGTTTCTCACAAGCCTCAGAGGAGTCTCAAGCCTCAAGGTGGTTTGAGGAGTCCATCACATCATCACAAGATCAAGCATGGCAAAAGATTGCAAGTGGATCTCTCCCTCCTAACTAGAGGGACCAATTATGGTTTGTGAATCAAAAGGACTTCTTGGAGGGCTTTGTGTGTTCAAGCATGGTGTCATGAGGTCTTTATGCTTACAGGTATCCATAAGATGAGGGTTTGGTTGATAATTCATGGTGAAGAATGTTCAGTGGATCGGTTGCTTGTGAACTAAGCAAAAGTCAACTGTAAAGGAGAAAGTCAACTGTGGAATTTTGTAGTTCTTTTCATGGTTTTCAAGGTCTCACATCCTCATATGGTCTTCAATTGTCAAGATTCATGCCATTCATCAAGAATCAAGAGTTTTTGCAAAAGTTACTAAATTTGGAAAATGACCTATGATGAGAACTTTCCATTTTTGGCAATTTTCCCACCACATTCAACTTGACTTTTCATCATCAAGGAAGCTTCAAATGAATTTTCCTCCAACATAAAAGTTGAAGATATCTCTCTCCCATTTCCAAAAAGTACTAGAACGTCACCATATCATTTGTGGAACTCTAGTTATGGTCAAAATATGGCAAGTTGCATTTTGAGGTTTTCATATGGTTCCATTTTTCTACCTTTGGGATTTTGGCACAAATGGACTTGTATTTGATTTTATTGGTTCATGTTATATTACAACATCAAAATACAAGTCAAGAGGGGTACTTTTGGCCTTTGATTCAATTCATTCCATGACTTATTTCTCATTATTTTCACAAGGTACAATTATGAAAATTGATCAAAAACTCACAAACCAAGCAAGTACAAGGCCCAATTTGAATTCAGAGGTGATCAATAAGTAAATTGGAGGTGAATCATGCTTGTGGCAAGGAGTTTGCACGTGGGAATGAGTGGAAGCAACACAAAATGCATTTTGGCAAAACCACTCCAATCTCCTTAATCAAGGGTTTAACCATTTGTTAATCACAATCAGTGAACTAATGGAGAGTATATAAGCTAACTCATGCCTCCAAAACTAGGTCATGCACTCTCATTTGCTCAGAATTTCAAAACTCTCTCTCACTTTCTCTCCTTTGAATCTCTCATTCCTTGGGGGTTTTTGAAAATCTCTTGGCATATTCTTGATCAGTGAGTTGAAAAGAGCACGAATCATCCATTGTTTTAAGCTGAAAGGAAGGTTTTCACCAAGTTCAGTTCAAGAGGATCCAAGTTCAAAACTCAAGATCCAGACCATATTCAAGCTCTAATTGCATTTATTTTGCAATTAGAGGTTCCTAAGGCTAGATCTGCAGCTTATCTCTGGTTTTCTAGGAGTATTTTAAGCTCTTCAAGATCTCAGGTTAGTGAACTTTTATGCTCTTAGAACTTGAAGTTTAAGTGTGCATAATGATCTATGAGGTTCACTGAGCATGATGATGTGTTTTGTTTGGATTTTGGACGTGTAGATTGTGTGTATTTTGAGTTTAAAGTTTTGGATCTAAACTTTATTTCCTTCGATTTGCTTTGTATGTTGAGTGTTTGTTGAAATGAGTTAGATATTTGTGATCCTCATGTTTTTCTGATCAATTTGGTATACCTATGAGCAATTTCTGGAGATCTTCACATTGCAGCTCACCAGAGAGGGTGACCGGAGCCCTAGCTCTGGTGACTGGTTTTTTTCCGTCCGGCCAAAGGTTTGAAGAAGGAAGATGTAATCACCACCGTCCATCACTTTGATCAAGTGGTTCTCGTTGTGCCACGTTTTATTTTGTTCTGATTTTGTTGTAATGATTACATGTGTGATTTCCCATGCGTGTTAACATATGCTCTCAATCTGAACCTCTTATCATGTTTACTTTTTAAATGTTAGACTTATTCTAATGCGTTGATTTGATCTGGTGGATGAGATGGTGACAGCACATTAAAATGTGCATGTGCTTGTCACGTGAGTTTGTATGGTGTTTTGAATGATTGTGTGTACGCGTGTATATATGAATTATGGTGTGCATGTGAATCAAGTCCATTGATCATGATTACTTGTTGAGTTCATTGACTGTTGGTAAGCGTGAGATTAATCCATTGGTTGTGACTGAATCTGATGTTTGGCTGAGTTCCATTGTTTTCCTTTGACCTTCGCTAGTGGACCATTAATTTTGGACCTTACTTTTCACACCCCCTTGCTAAGCCCATTTACATTTTTCAACGTGTTTTTCTTGCTGTATGCACCCCCCCCCCCCCCCCCCCCCCCCCCCTTTGCTTATTTTATTTGTTTTATTTTATTTTCATGTATTGTTTGCATTTCATTTTCTAAAATCATTTTAATGCATCCAAAAATCACAAAAAAATTCATGAAGCTTCTTTTTAGTTTAATAAAATTTTGTCCAATTTTATTTTCTTGTTTTATCTTATTTTTGGTGTTTTAATTAATTGTTTAATTGTCTTTCTTTTTGAATTGCCTCACATGTGCATACTTCAACTTGTAGAATTTATTTCTCATCATCTATACATGATTTTCAATTCATTCTTTTTTGCATTTGTTAGATGACATTCTGAAGTGAATAAAAACATTTTTGTTTCATTTTTAAAAACTTTTTCATATTGCATTTTGGTCCCTCTCTTTTGCATATTGAATCATGGTGCTTACTTGATCTTTGCTTAATTGTTTGAGTTGCTTAACTTGTGAATTTTTGTGAGATATTTTAACATGTGATTGTCTTCTGTCCTAAATCATTTGGTTTTAAATTTCACAATTGTTGAATGTCATATGATGCATGTTTGCTTATTTGTGCTTAAGTGACTTATGCATGATCATCTTTTGACATCTCTTTACACAAGTTGATTTACCATGCTTAATTGATTGGGTTCCTTTGTGATTCTTTGAATGAGATTTTGATATGATGTTTACCCCTAGTTGAGGTCCTTTGAGACTAATTTTTACACTTTGTGGATCATGTTTGAATCATGTTTGAGTATGCTTAAGTGTTGGAACTTTGTCCTCCTTTTGTAGTCTACTTTGGTGCATGTTTTGAAAGTGTTGATTGATGTTTGGACTTGTATGACTTGAGTTTAGTTTTGATATGATATTGATGCATATGCTACTGCCTCTTGAGTTCTATAATTGGTTTTCATGTTACTTGAGCATAGTTGAATGCATTTGGTTTGAATTGTATGATGAATATCATTACCTTTCCTTTTGTGAGCTTCTTTGGATCTTAATGCTTCATGTTTTGAATCACTCTTGCACACATGAATTGTTGATGATAATATGATATTGGTTCTGACTTGTCTTCATTTTCATCTTGCCTTTCTCATTTCATTTTGATATGAAGTCCATGTATGCTTAATTGTGCATTTCATACAAATATGCTTGCATTCTTGCATGCTTACTTGAATTGTTTTGCATTGATCTTTGAAACATGATTGTTGATTTGAGTTGGACATTTATGATATGATGTGCTTGCTGCCATTTATTGTATCTCATCTTCCTTTTTCTCCTTCTCTTTTCTTCTCTTTCACACTTTCTCACCCACGAATCTCAAGACTTGTTCAAGTCTTGGATTCTCTCCCTTTAGAGCTACCTAGTCCAACTTAATTTTTTATTAAGCTTGGAGTAGGATTAGCATTAGGTTTTAGGTAGTTGTTTCTCCTAAGCCTCACTAACCATAGGTCATCCATGCATGATAACATTAGGACTCTTAGTTTCCCTTTAGAGTTTCCTTCGGTTTTCCTCTCTTCTCATCTCAAAATAAAAGTAAAAAACACTTAATAAAGGTTAACGTGTATTGCGCTTGAGCCTTCTATGTGGGAAGTGGGGAACGAGGGGCATCCTCTCATTCTTCTAGGATACCTAGTGTACGTCCTGTTGGGGACGATGCGTGAAGTATTCGTTCCTGTATTTAAGACTTTGGTTCAATGCAAGTTACAAATAACTGTAAAAAACACTTCTTGCTTAAAAAATTTCAAACAAACAATAACGTCTTTCCTTCAGGAATTCTTTTATCATCTCACTCATTCTCAACGTACGAACCTGCTTTTTCTCGTTCTCTTGCAAGACGGTAACGCCTAAGTCTCCATACAGCGAGCTGCAACACCTGAGCTAGAACGTAAGTTGTTCCCTTAAAAAACACAATCCACCCCTAGTGAGGGGAACTACGTCGCTCTGATTCTCATGCTCCCGATGAGATACGTAGGCAGTGGGGTAGGGCCCATGTGAGCACTTCTTTTATTTTCCCTACATTTGTTCTCTTTCTCTCTCCCTTCCTTTTTCGGTTCTCCAGCTAGCAGTTCCTTTTCCTTTCCAGCAGCAGCGAGGCTCCAGTTGACGACACCCTTTGATCGAGACAAGCAAGCGTGGATCCCATCGGGTACGATGGACGCGTGGGGCGCTAATACCTTCCTCACGCGTAACCGACTCCCGAACCCAGTTCTCTTGGTCGCAAGACCATGCTCTATCCTTTCCCCTCAGGTTTATGCGGTGTTTCCTTTCCCTCTCTTGGGATAAATACACATTGCTGGCGAATCTGTTTTCTGCGCCACTCTCGCGTTTGTACCGTTGGATGCGAATCTTTCGGGAGCGACAATTATCCAACGGTTGCAATAATCCACTAGGCTTCTGATGTTCTACCTTTGACTTCTGACACGTCAAACACGCATAAACAAGCTGAGCCACGTCCCTCTTCAATCCGAACCACCAAAAGATCTTCTTCAAATCTTGATACATTTTATTAGCTCCCGGATGTATACTCAAACTACTCCGGTGTCCTTCCTCTAAAATCATCTTTTTCAATTCCGAATCATCAGGAATACAAATTCTAGCACGGAATCTGAAAACACCCTTATCATCCACTTTAAAGTCACCATTCACACCTTTATCTCCAACCGTCATCAAATCAACAAATTTCACATCCAGCCTCTGTTTCTCGCTAACGGTCAACAGAAAATCATTAGTGACCCTTAACATACCAAGCCTCACGCTGTCAGATGTCAATTCACAAACCAAACTCAAATCTCTAAATTCTTCCAAAAGTTCCCACTCTTTAACCATCAAAGCAGACATATGCAAAGATTTCCGGCTTAACGCATCGGCTACCACATTAGCTTTACCAGGATGGTAATTCAAGCTAAAATCGTAGTCTTTCAAAAATTCCAACCATCTCCGTTGCCTCATATTCAGCTCTTTCTGATCAAACAAGTATTTTAGACTCTTATGATCACTAAAGACTTCGAATCTTGCACCGTAGAGATAATGCCTCCAAATTTTCAACACAAAAACCACCGCCGCTAATTCCAAATCATGAGTAGGGTAATTTTTCTCATGAACCCTCAACTGTCTCGAAGCATAAGCCACCACCTTACCTTCTTGCATCAACACTCCACCTAAACCACTCAAAGACGCATCGCAATACACGACAAATGATTCACTAGGGTTCGGTAAGATCAAAATCGGAGCTGTAGTCAATCTTCTCTTCAACTCACTAAAACTCTCCTCACACTTAATATCCCAAATAAATGCTTTACCTTTACAAGTCAGTTGGGTCAATGTAAGTGCTAACTTAGAAAAGCCTTCAATGAATCTTCGATAATATCCAGCTAAACCCAAAAAGCTTCTAATTTAAGTAACAGATCTAGGAGCCTCCCATTGTAGAACTGCATCTACTTTGGATGGATCCACAGCAATACCATTACCTGAAATCACATGCCCAAGAAAACTCACTTCTGACAACCAGAACTCACACTTGGACAACTTGGCATAAAGTCTCTTTTCCTTCAAAATTTGCAATACAATACGCAAATGTTCCGCATGTTCCTCCCGAGATTTAGAATAAATCAAGATGTCATCGATAAACACAACAACAAATTTATCCAAATGCTCATGGAAAATGCGATTCATATACTCCATAAACACTCCCGGCGCATTAGAAACCTCAAACGGTATCACGGAATATTCGTAATGTCCGTATCGTGTCCTAAAAGCCGTCTTCTGAATATCTTCCTCTTTCACTCTAATCTGATGATAACCTGACCTCAAATCAATTTTACTAAACACACATGCACCTACCAACTGGTACATCAAATCATCAATTCTTGGAAGAGGATACTTATTCTTAATCGTCACCTTATTCAGCTGGCGATAATCAATACACAATCGCATACTTCCATCTTTCTTCTTCACCAATAAAACTGGAGCACCCCAAGGCGATACACTCGGCCTTACAAACCTCTTTTCTAACAATTCATTCAGCTGCTTCTTCAACTCAACCAACTCAGATGTCGACATACGATAAGGTGCCATAGACACAGGTCTAGTACCAGGAACTAGATCTATAGAAAACACCACCTCTCTCTCTGGCGGCACATCAGAAATATCCTTCGGAAACACCTCCGGAAAATCACACACGACAGGAAACACATCAATTGCAACTTGACTATCCACAGTCCATGATGCAAACAACCCGAACAGCTGAGCTTCATCCGCCAAAAGTTTCTTCAACTCTTTGGTAGATAAGAAACTCGATTCCTCGTCTTCCTCAAGAGAAGGAAATCTTACCAACTTATGATAACAATCGATATGAACTCGATTAAACTACAACCAATTCATTCCCAGAACCATGTCTAAACCCTCCAACGGCAGACACACCAAATCCATAGCAAAATCCTTACCATAAATGGTCAAAGGACAACTTAAACAAACCAAAGAAGTAGTTACCGAGCCCATTGCTGGAGTATCGATAACCATCTCTCCACCCATCGACGACAACAAAAGATTCAAATGTTGCGCACACTCAGACGAAATAAACGAATGAGTCGCTCCGGTATCAATGATAGCAACTAAAGGCGTAATATTAATAAAACAAGTACCTCTGATCAGACGATCTGCGCTAGAAGGCTGAGTTCCTGAAAATGCAAATACTTTCCCTCCAGCTTGAGCTTGCTTTGGTTTCGGACACTTCGTTCTAATATGACCAGGTTCACCACAGTTGAAACACTTCACCACATTCCTCTTGCAATCAGCTGCTACATGTCCTATACCTCCACAATTGGAACACTTCCTCATATCCTTTCTACATTCAAACTGACGATGTCCCAAGTCACCACACTTAAAACACCTCAGAGGATTATACATACCTCCCCCACTTGGCCTTTTATCAAAATTAGCCCTTTGCTTTCCCTTGTCAGCTGGTGACACATAGGGACCACCAGGAAACGGTTTCTTTCCTTTCCTTTCGTTCACACTCTTATAATGAATAGAACGAGCTTTGATATCCTTCTCATAAATTCTACAATAATCCACCAAATCCGAAAACCTCCTAATTCTTCGATAACCAACTGCCTGTTTGATCTCGGGATGCAACCCGTTCTCAAACTTCACACATTTGGAAAACTCTGCAGTTGCTTCAGCATAATGTGGATAAAACTGAACAAGCTCTACAAACTTAGCAGTGTACTCAATAACAGACATGTTACCCTGTTTCAACTCCAAGAACTCTATCTCTTTCTTTCCTCTAACATCTTCAGGGAAATACTTCCTCAAAAACTCACTGCTAAATAAAGCCCAAGTGACCTCTTCACCTGTAGCTTCCCACACATGACGCGCACTAACCCACCAATCATCATCCTCCTCCTGCAATATGTGAGTACCCAGTCTCACCTTATGTTCCTCAGCACAGTCCATCACTCGAAAGATTCTTTCAATCTCCTTAAGCCAAATATGAGCACCATCAGGATCATGTCTTCCTTTGAAGATGGGCGGTTTGTTCTTCCTGAACTCATCATTTCCACCAGCATTAGGTGCACCCCGCACAGCCTGAGCCATAGCTTGCATAGCAGCAGCAAGAGCAGCGTCATTTCTACCAGCCATATTCTGTTCATATCCAATAACAGCAACTATGGTTAAACAATCAGCTCACCAAAACACAAATGTCGCACAACAAACAACTTGGTCACAATGACCGACACGGACTGGCTTTGATGCCACTTAATGTAACACCCCCAATCTATAACCCGAGTAATTAAAGCGAGTACGCGTATTACCTCCCTCGTTACGCGTAATGCCTTGCCCCTTACGCGTACCATTACGCATTTCAGCAGAGGGTCGTGTAAAATGGATTTCCAAACGCGTAATGCCCTCATTTCGCCCTTGCCATACGCGTATTGCCCTATCCAATACGCGTATTGCCTTGCCCGTTACGCGTATGGGCAGCGAAAACCCAAAATTTTTCCTGTATAATTCCTGCTACGAAAATCACTCAATTTCTCTCCAAATCTCATCTAAACATCAGCATACTACCAATTGAATGCACAACAACCTATATCTATCAGGTTTTAACAATTAGGAACCTTAAATCATGATATCCGACACAAAAGTTGTATCCAATTCTCACAATCTCAACATATTAATTGTTGTAGTTCTCTATTCAATTCAACCAAACTTCAAACAAATACATACATACATAATCATACACAAGCATAGAATAACTGAGTTTCGCACCCTTACCCGATTAGTCGTGCTTTGAAGTGTCGGTTGAATCGATTTCTTAAACTTCAAGTTTTTCCTCTTTTTCTTCTTCTCACTCTCTATTTCTCTTAACTTCTTTATCTTTTTTTTCTCTCTTTCTAATCTCTAAGTTTCTAATTTTAAGAAAAACAAGTAAAATGACCAAAATACCCCTACACTCAAATATCTCGCAAACGCTCCCAAAACGCGATAAAACATAATAACGATAAACCTAACACATTTACCAAATAAAAACCAAGAATAAAATAATATAAAGACCAAAATAATTAAATCGACTCGATTAAATAAATCTAACAAAAACCGGGGCGTTACACATGGCTTGGAAAATGCAGAAAATTCCAATTTTGAGGTTTTGGAAGTGGATTTTCTGATTTTGGTGTATCAGGTCACAAGTGAGTGTTTGGACAGCTTAGATATAACATATTGGATGTGTTTGGATCATGAGTTGTGGTGGAATTGCTCTCTAACTCAAAAACTCAGATATGACTTGCAAAAGAAGGCATTTTGGCCTAAAGAGAGAGATTTTGAGGAAAGCATCAGCTGCAGTGCTTTGGTGTACACAAACTGAGTACAAATGAGCTATATTTATAGTAGAGCAAGTTTGTTTTGCAAGCAATAGTGAATGGCAGCTGGTACAGGCCTTTGGCCAATGTTGATCCAAGAGAATCTTTAGTCTCCTATAGCCATTGACTTGAGGTTAAGGCACAGGCCTATGGTTCTTTGATTCAGTGCTGATTCTTGACTCATTCAGTTAGGAGTGTGTCAGTCCATGCCACCTTGGTGCATCCATTGAATGCTTGGAAACAAAATTGGAGTCTTGGCACCTTTTTAGCCTTTTTAGGTTTGTTATGGCTATGTGTAGATTTTTGGACTTTGAAGGCTTGGGGATTAGATCATTCTCCTTTTGTTTTATCCTCTGAAGTGTCCAAGTGGATGACAAGGCTTGGAGTTGTCCAATTTTGCCAAATCGAGCAAATGCACAAAATCTTCCTTGTACAAGGTAGTTGGAAATCGTGATTTTGAGGGGATCATATCTCCCTGCTCAGGTTGAGTTATAGGAGGCTCTTGTGCTTTTTAGAAAGCCCTCATATGATACAAGACATGTGTGATCATATTTTGTTTTGAAACTGTTCATACCTGGATCAGACAGTTATTTAGTGGCCAACAGCGTCGTATGGACTTCACCTCCGGTGAGGTTGAAAAACGGCGGGGGGGGGGGGGGGGGGGGGGGGGGGGGGGGGGGGTGGGGGGGGGAGGGGGGTGTACCTGCAAGGTACTCCGACGCTCAAGTAAGGCAAAGGTCACAAGTAAAAGCAAGTACAGAAAAAGGTTTGAGTGTATGAGATTGTGTAACCTGACCCTCTCAAATGAGAGGGTATTTATAGAGAGCCCCCAGTGTGGGGCCAACGATTACTTGCACTGGGTTGGATTGCCAGGCCCAATCCAAGTAACTGCCAGGGCTTACATGGCCCAGCGAAGACCAGCACGTGGTCTTCGCCCTGGGGTAACCGTTCCTAGATCTCCGGAGTTAGGGCAGACCGATTCTATCGGGAGTGGGTGGTTACATGAGAACGTGTCCTCGCGGGGAGGAGTCCTGTGTGTCGGGGAGAGAGGTGTCCTCGCGGGGAGGACTCTTATGTGTAGAAGAAGATGGCTCCTCGTGGGGAGGAGCACCTGAGTGTCAAGGAGGAGCGAGCCCGGAGAGGCTTAGAACCTTTGCCCGATGCTCTATGTCGTCCGTGCCCGAACAACGCCGAGGTATGGCGCGTGCCCGACACTGTTGAGGTGGGCATGTGCTCGACATTGGTCATGCTAAAGGGCCTTTGCTGGGCCATCGCAGGACGTGTGGGTTGGGCCTGCTCGATTCAGGGGCAGACCCCGGCCCAGTCCAGAACAGGATCCCCCCAAGTCGTTGCTTTGAGGTGCCAGGGTAATGACTTTAGGGTCAGCACTATGTCGAGGATGTGTCCAGTCGGGGAAGGGACTCTAAACGAGGAACAGTTGGTAAACCGGGCAGAAAAGAATCGATCTGCTCGTGCTAGACTGGCCGCGGATGGGCAAAATCGCGGGGATATGAGAAGTCTGAAACGAGGTGAATGAAAAGACGTGTGTTGGGGAATGAAAAGATGTGCCTGGGGAAGCGTGTGCCACATGTCACACCTCATCATTGCCTAGGGCGGCTACGCTAGGGTAGCATAATCGATTGCCTAGGAAATCCTCGAGTCTCGTGAGGAGCCTATAAAAGGGCTCGAGTTCGTGTCAGTTGCACGTTTCCACCTTTTTTGCTCTCCTCTTCTTCCTATCTCCGTCGCTGCTCCACCGTCGTTCACCGCCGTACATCGCCGCATCTACCGCTCCGGTCAGGCTTCTACCACCGTTCCAAGTAAGCTTCTGATCTCTTTCTTTTCCGTTTTGCTTTCCGTTGGTGGTTTTTCGGTTTACTGATGAAGTTCCTGGTAATCCCTTGAGGGTTCCGGCCGAAAACGGCGAGACGTTCCTAGGGTTCCGGTAGGTTTGGTGGAGGCTTGGGATGAATATCCCGAGGACCCGATGAATACCCTGAGGACATGCGATGAATTTCACGGGGAAGTGAGGTGAGAGGATTGGAGACCCGAAGAAGGGACGGGGGTAATGGCCTCGGGCAGTTCGCCGTGTCCCCGAACATTTTCTTTGCTCTCGCTGCCCTTGCACTTGATCGGCGGTGGAAGGGTGGATTTGGTCGCGGCCAACGAATTCACCTATTTCCTCTGCTTTTCAGGTAAAAAATGGTCGTGAGGCTTCCGGGGATTCTCCAGATAGACACTGAACCCGACGTAGACAGACCTGCGCAGATCCTTGGGGAGGAGCTCGTGCGTCCGGCCGTCGAATGGGCCGGCGAGGAGCCTCTACGCATAAATCACACTTTTCTGCCGACGACACGGATGCTTTCACCTTCGTCGAGGACATCCTTGAGGGCGAGCTGGAGAAATGGACGGTCTTTCGGCCTCGGGCACACCACTGTATATGCTCGAATTACCGTGGGTTAAGGTTCCCCATGTATGAGTTTGCCTTTAAAGAGGTCGGTATTCGTCTCCCCTTCAACAGTTTTCAGGTGGGGGTGTTCAACCGGCTGCACCTGGCGCCGTCTCAGCTCCATCCTAATGCACTCGCCTTCATGCGGGCATTTGAGATCGTGTGCGACTATCTCAACATCGGGAGTACCCTCACACTCTTTTTCCGCGTCTTCCACCTCCAACGTTCAACGGACCAGGGGCGACATAGTTGGGCCTCCTTCAAAAAGCCGAGGAAGCTGTTCAAGGCGTACTCGGATTCGATTAGGAATTTCAAAGATAGGTTCTACTATGTCATGCCCGTGACGCACGACGATGTGGGTACGCTTTATGACATCGTGACCGACAGTTCCGGGGAGGAGAGGTTTGTGTCCAAGTGTCCCCTGGAGTGGGAGGATGCGCACTTTGCGCTTGGTATGGACGAATACCTCGTGAAACCTGGCGAGCTGTCAGAGGAGGACAAAGGAGCGTACACCATGCTGGTCACATATGTTACTAGTTTTAACCGGGAAGAGTGTGTAGGGAGGGATGGAAAATACATCCTCGACTCTCGAGGAAGAGTTATGTCCACGGCCCGTTACATAAACACCAAGGGTCTCCTTGAGTGCAAGTCTCCCGATGAGGCCAAGAGGTTCTTAGGTAGGAGCTCCTTGTCCTGTTCGGGTGTCCACTTAGTTTTGTTTCTTTGTGCTAACTTTTTTCATGTTTTCCCTTGCAGCTCAAATGTTAAACGCCACCGAGCGCATCCTGATGTTGGCCGCTGAACGGGCACCTAAGCGAACCAAGAGCCGCATTCGAGATGTTATTCAGGTTACGGCATCAGCTAGGACGACGAGTGGCTCCGCCTCTCCACAGTGTAGCCAGTATCCTCCTCCGGAGGGCACCCCTGCCAAGAAAGCGAGGACCGAGGGACCTATCCTCGTGGATCTCGTGGACCCTGCCTCACCGGAGAAGTTTCTGATGCCCGCCTGTCACCTTCAGCGGAATTTCTTCGGGGGAAGCCCCCCTGTCATTGCTGACGCCAAGGTGAAGGCAGTTCTGGTAATGAACGGTGCGGCCAGGAGGGAGGCGCTTGTTGAGGACCTTGCGGCCATGATGCGAATCTTTGAGACTGCCTTGATATGGAACGAGGGGACCCCCTCTGCCTCCGAGTTACAGAAGCTGAAGGATGAATACACTGCACTCGAGAAGGAGAAGGACAAGGTCGCAGCTGATTTGGAAAAGGCCCAGGCCAAATGCGAGGACTATGCCAACGCCCTCCGCGAGCTGAATGAGGCCAAGGCTGCACTGAAGGCGACTCAAGAGGAGCGTGATCGCGTTTGAACCAGGATTGGAGAATTGGAAGCCGTTGTCCGTCCCGCAGAGAACGAATCCGCCGAGGAGAAAAGTTTCGCCGACCGCGCGACCCTGATCGCTAAGATTCGGGAACTTCAGCAAGATAGTCTAGAGGCCCTCGAGATAGGCTTTAAGAATGCAGTGGAGCATGTCGGTGCCGAGAATCTGGATGTTCAGCTTGCGCTCGACAGAATTAGCTCGTTCCTTTGTGTGGTCAATGGCAAGTTGGACCTGCCAGAGGAAGAGGACGAGGAGGATGACGTCGGGTCGAGGACGAGATCGTTGTTTAGTTTTGCTTGTTCGGCCTGTGTGCCACTTTCTTTTGATCTCGGTTTATCTGGCATGCGCGCCATTTGTTTTTTTGTAATGACTTGTGCCCGACCTGTGTGCCAGGGGCTTTTTGATACTTTGTAATATTTGTACGCTGGGCTTCTGCCCGATTAATGCATTTTTGTTTATCTGCGCGTGTGATGTTTGTATGTTTTCGTTTGTGTGTGATGTTGTTGTATTTGCTATACTTTATTTACTTTTGGCTAAGTAGCAGAGAGTTTGGGACTTGCTTGACTTCGATACTCCTCGACCGCGTGGAGAGCTGGTCGAGTGGCAGGGGGCGTATTCCGACCTTTAACGAGGCTAAGAGCTCGTTCGGGGTCTTAGCTTCGTGGCGTGAACTTCCCATCGCGAGCTGGGTGTTCTTCCTATTAGGTACGACGACGGAGGAGCTCAGTCGAGGTGTCCCCGTCGGATCAAAGCGCTTGTGCACACACAACGCCGCCCTTGATCATCGTGTTTTGTATACGGGTGTCGCGCTTGTACCCTAGTGTGTCCCCGTAACTGCGGTGATGGTGTGTCGCGGGCAGTGCTTAACTGTAGTACTGTTTAAGCTTTTCAGCGTTCCATGGTCGAGCGAGTTCTTCCCCGTGCAGATTTTCGAGGAAGTAGGATCCTGTCCCTGTTTTCGCACGGACGCGGTACGGGCCCTCCCAGTTCGCGGCGAGCTTGCCTTCTCGCGAATCTTTTTTGTTCCTTCATAGGACGAGGGCGCCTATCTGAAAATCACGTTTGATAAATTTGTCGTTATAACGTAAATTTATTTTCTGTTTAAGTGAAGCTTATCGGAGAGAAGCACCAGAACATGTCTCCTCGACGAAATCGAGTTCTTCCCTCAGGGCTTCGTTGTTCGCGTCTTCGTCGAGGGGGGCTTCTGTCCTCCTCGATGATTCTCTGATTTCCACGGGGATCACTGCTTCCGTTCCGTAGGTCAGACGAAAGGGGGTTTCCCCGGTCGTGGAATGCGGGGTTGTTCGGTAGGCCCAGAGGACACTGTGTAGCTCCTCGACCCACCGTTGTTTGACGTCGCCTAATCGACGTTTTAATCCTTGGAGGATTACTCTGTTCGCCGCTTCGGCTTGCCCGTTCGTTTGCGGGTGCTCGACCAACGTGAAGTGTTGCTTCGTGCCTAGTTTGGTGACGAAGTCTTGGAAGTTCCTGTCGATGAACTGTGTTCCGTTGTCGGTGACAATAGCTTGAGGCACGTCGAATCGGGTGAGGATGTTTCTTTTGTAAAAATGCAGTATGTTGAAGGCCGTGATTTTGGCCAATGCTTCCGCCTCGATCCACTTCATAAAGTAGTCCATCCCGACGATGAGGTATTTGTTTTGATATGATCCCATGACGAAAGGTCCAAGGATGTCCATTCCCCACCATGCAAACGGCTACGGGGAGGACAACGTTTTAAGCTCGCTAGGAGGAGCGAGGTGCATGTCCCCGTGTCGCTGGCATCTATCACACTTCTTGACGTGTTCCTTGGCGTCTTGTTGCATGGTGGGCCAGTAATACCCTGTTCGAAGTGCCTTACGGGCTAACGATCGCCCGCCGAGGTGCTGTGCATTGATTCCCTCGTGGATTTCCTGGAGGATGTCGGGGACCTTGGTCTCCATGACGCACCTGAGGAGGGGGATAGAAAACCCTCGCCGGTATAGCTTGTCCTCGACTATCGTGTATGAGCATGCCCGCCACTTGACCATCCTTGCTTCTTTGGAATCTTCGGGCAGTTTGCCCGCCATGAGTTACTCGTATACCGGGGTCATCCAGCAATTGCTGTCACCAATGGCGTTTAAGTTCGCCGCCGGAGCGGGTTTGTCGATGATCGGGCGGGAAAGCACTTCTTGTATGACGGATTTGTTCTCGGCTTTCTTCTTTGTGCTTGCCAATTTGGACAAGACATCTGCTCGGGTATTGTGCTCGTGAGGGATGTGAGTTACTTCCGCGGAGGTGAATTTTTTCATCTTTTCTTTCACCAAGGTCAAGTATTCGATGAGGCTATCGTTCTTGGTCTGGTACTCTCCTCGGACTTGCGAGGCCATGAGCTGGGAGTCGGTGAAGATTTTGACCTCCTTGGCGCCGAGGTCCTCGGCCAGCCGAAGCCCGGCGAGGAAAGCCTCGTACTCTGCTTGGTTGTTCGACGTCGGGAAGGATAGTTCGAGGGATACCTTGATCATGATGCCTTCCTCGTTTTCGAGAATGATGCCCGCCCCGCTTCCCTTCGGGCTGTATGCTCCGTCGACATAGATCGTCCATTTTTGGGATCCGTTGGTCGAAGGTTCCGGGATGGTCATCTCCGCCACAAAGTCGGCCAATACCTGAGCCTTCAAAGCTTTCCTTCCCTTGTATTGGATGTCAAACTTGGCGAGTTCGAGCGACCACCTGAGCATCCTCCCCGCCATATCTGGTCATCCAAGGAGTTGCCTTATAGGCTGTTCGATCCTTACGACGATAGTGTGGGCTAGGAAGTAGTGGCGTAGCCTCCTGGCCGCGGTGACGAGGGCCAGGGCGACTTTCTCTATCTGCTGATACCTGAGCTCGGGCCTTGGAGGGCTTTGCTCGTGAAGAAAATTGGTTTCTTCTCGTCCGGGGTTTCTTGAATGAGGACGGCGCTGACCGCTTCACTCGTGATTGCGAGATACAAGAAAAGTGTCTCCCCGCTCTCAGGTCGTGAGAGGACCGGGGGATGCGATAGGACTTATTTTAGGGGGAGGAGCGCCTGCTCGCATTCTTCGCTCCATTCAAACGTCGCTTTTTGTCAAAGAAGTTTGAAAAATGGGAGTGCGTATTGCGCAGACTTGGCGACGAAGCGGGAGAGGGCGGTGAGCATCCCGTTCAATGATTGTATCGACTTCTTTGAGTCCGGAGTAGGGATCTCGGAGAAAGCCCTACACTTGTCAAGGTTGGCTTCGATTCCTCGCTCTGTGAGGTAGAAGCCGAGGAACTTACCTACCCGAACGCCGAAGGTGCATTTGTCGGGGTTGAACCTCATGCGGCATCTCCTCGCTGTATCGAACACCTTCTTGAGGTGTCCGGCGTGGTCGACTTCTTTCGCGGATTTGACGATCATGTCATCCATATAGACCTCGAGCATGTCGCCGATTTCAGCCCGGAAAACCTTGTTCATCATCCGTTGGTAGGTCGCACCGACGTTCTTCAGGCCGAAGGGCATTACGTTGTACGACTCGGTCATGAAAGTCGTGTGCTGTTTGTCGACCTTATCCATGGGAATTTGGTTGTATCCTGAGTAGGCATCCATGAAGGATAACAGTTTATAACCTGCAGAATTGTCGGCCAGCTGGTCGATGTTAGGCAAAGGATAGCAGTCTTTCGGGAAAGCCCGGTTATGATCAGTATAGTCAACACACATCCTCCATTTTCCATTATTCTTTTTTACGAGTACAACGTTGGACAGTCAGGTTGTGTACCTGGCCTCCGAAATAAAATTCGCCTCTAGGAGGTCTTTTACAGCTTTTTTAGCAGCCTCCGCTTTTTCGGAAGACTGCTTACGCCTACGTTGAGTTATGGTCCTAGCGGCCGGATCTGCTGCGAGCTGATGGTAAGCCACCTCAGGGTCAAGGCCAGGCATCTCGGAGGCGCTCCATACGAACAGATCAGTGTTCTCCCAGAGACATGCCTTCAGCTACTCCTTCGCCAGGTCGGGGATTCCGATGCTAATCTTCATGTTACGGTCTGGATCGTCCCCGAGGGCCACGAGCTCAAAGTCTCCGTCTGGGATGGGGCGCGTTGGGTGGAGAGGTTGTCGTTGTTTTCCGCCTGGAGGTCGAGGTCTACTGCCCCGTCTTCATCGGTTTTGCCCGTGAACCTACTGTCGAGGTCGACCGTGTTGACGCATGGGAGAGGCATCTGTTCGGGGTCCGGGGATGACTTTTCTCCGATCTTGGGTTTGGTGCCGATGGAACTCATGCCTTTGATGGCAGCGTCGAAGCACCTCCTGGCCGCGTCTATGTCCCCGTGCATCGTAACTACCCGTCCCCTGGCCGTGTAGTACTTCATTTTGAGGTGAACCGTTGATGGCACCGCTGTAAGTTCGGCCAGGGTGGTCCTCCCGAGGATGCAGTTGTAGAGGGATGGACATTCGACCACCAGGAAGCGGGTCTTCGCCTGTCGGGCAGTGTCTTCTTCTGACAAGAACCAATAATCACTCACACATGAACACCATTATGCTTCCTGTGAGGTCACATTAGGATCACCATCCTAAATTAACAAACTCTTGGATTAAGATCAAAGCTCCATTGATCCCCCTCTTCTTGAACCCATCTATACACCACACAAATTCCTCTTGAATTCTCATGTATAGACCTCCATGTTCCTTGAGATAAAATTGCTCAAAGAGACACCATGCCTCTTAGTTTGTTATCTTCTTAACGATGTCAGATATCGTATACATGCTCCAGAAATCTTCAGCCCATTTGCTCTACAAGCACCAAACTGATCCACTTCTAGCATGTCCCATTCACATCATACTTCCAAGACAATCCTTTACCCATCATTCTCATGTATGATAAGATAAATATCTCTTAGACAAGATGTGAGTGTCAAGTTCCACACTCAAAACTTATCATCCTACTCCAAGGATAACCAACCCATAAAATGTTCTAACATCAGTTAGGACATTCTTCACACATCACAGGCACCACACACCATGGTTCTTGATATGCTCCACTACTGGACTAACTGTCTGCATAGTAATCCAACTGAAGATCTTCAAAATAACACTACGCCACCAACTTGATCAACAAGAACTCCAGATAACCAAAGAGAGAAATAAACTCTCATCCACCAAAAGAAGGTATCTTTCATAAACTAAGAACTTCTGCCACAAGCTCCAAGAATCATCCCCTTTTGTCGTTTTCAACCAACTACCCTTTTACCCAAGAGTAATTAGTTCCAAGCACCCCGCTTGAATGCACACCATAAAACCAACCAAATGCCACTTTTTGATTGATCTCACTCTTCTTTAGAACTCCCACAAGATACACTGATCCACCAATGAAATCTGATCTTCAAGTCACATGAACTACTTGCTCCATAGCAAGACATCTTGGATCCACCAAGCCTTTAGACATGTAACATTTTCTCAAACCACAGCTCCCGCAAACTGCATGAGATAGACTTTTTTGAAGCATCCATAACTTCCATTCTCCTGTAGATCACCTTATCTTAAGCTGATGTGCCACATCACCAGCTGAGACTCTGATGTTAAGCTAGATGTCAGAACATTCTGATACGACATTCAACTATTGAATTCAGCTCCTCCTTCTGCCACTTAGAAGAACCTCCTCCCATTAACAAAATAAGAGTTCCACGCTCTCATAGACTTGATTCAACAACCAAGTTTGAGTAGACAACCTCCATCCTGCTTATCACAGATATTCCTTTCAAGCTCACACCTTGATGAATAACTGCTTTGAAACTCCAAAGACTTCACAACTGCCACGTCTGAATCTTCAGAAGATAAAGTAGTCCTAGACTACACCATATCCATACCAAAGGATGCCACTTTCCTTAGTAGAGCAGTCTGTAGAAAGTCAGAGATAACTGCCACTTAGCCTTGACCTTCAAAATGAGCAAGATCCCATGCTCCTCAGTACCTAGATCAGAAATAAACTGATCCAAGATGTGCCACCACTCCATTCTGGACATGTCTCTTGCCAGGACACCTTCCAGATAAACATCAGATGCTTCTAGTAACAACTTGAACACACATGCTGCACTCCAAAACTCTTAGATCAGAATTAAACTGATCCAAGAACAATCCATAAAGATTATGATGTCTTCATCTTTATCTTCATCTTCAACAACACCATTGTCTAGACCAGTTTCTTGCCAGGAAACTCTCCAAAGATCACATGCTTCTATCACACCAGACTGAAGCCGATTCTTAGGTCAACACCCAAGACCCAAAACAGATGCTAAAACTCATGCATTACCCCTCCCACGATTCTGCACAAACTCTGATGATGAGATATTCCAACATCTTGTTGAACATCAGCAATCTTGACTTTCAAGGATAATCAATTAAATACTTGTGAACTCCACAAATAGCAATTGATCTTAAATCCTTGTCCAATAATCCTTCTTCACTGTTGTAGCTATGCTCTAGCAGATCACATCATGAACACTTATCAAGTATTCAATCTTTTGCAAAGTATCTTCTTTGACAACAAAATGTTGAGATACCAAGGCTGCCACCCTTGACTCAAGTAACTAAGATTCTCTCTGAACAAACCCTATTTACCTCAATAATTCTGAAAACTTCAATCAGATTGGATCCACCCTTAGGATAAGAGAGATGAATCCTTCCTTGCTGTTTTGGATAGTGAAAATAAATCACCTCCACTTTCTTCAGGTTGTGTTTCATAAAAACACCTTCTAGTCTGAAGAATAACTAGAAGACTCCAGATGCACGACTGAGACGCCTTTATGAGTGGACTTGAGAAAAGTCTCAAGTATCTTTGACAACCTAGCCAATCAATAATTTATCAAACTCCCAGAGCAAGAACTTGATAAACCTAAACTCAACTCCTCTCATCTTCAACTGACTTCAAACTGTATCATAGAACCAAGCTTCCAAGTAGCAAGTCACCATAACAGACATCTTCCAACAACTCTTTCCATTCCATCGCTCCCGGATTTGGAATAAAAGGATGCAGATATCTTCACATATAGAGGCTGACGATTGAGATCTTCCACCATCTGTCTTCAGCAACAACTCCAGAATCCCATAATTCTAGAGCTCTTCCATCAGAAACATATGCAGCGGAACCACCAAGAACAAATTATGTTTGCCCTAATAAGATGTCAGGACATCTTGTAAGACACCCCAATAAGAGAACTACCCACTTCTCCTGCCGTTGTTGTAGAACCTCCTCAGCAACATGAATAACCATCGGTTTGTTACCTTCGATCAGAACATCCATCCCATCCATTAATACCCTTGAGTATGTCTGAGTTGATTGATCTGATCTTCAAAACTCCTCCTTGTTTAAACGCCAGAAAGTGTCTCCCAAAGATCTGATCCAGAACCAGACAGGATGCCTACTCTGATACCAATTGAAATTCTAGCATAACAGACAACAGATGTCCTAACACATGTCAAGATATTGTTCTGCATAAATATTTAAAGGCAGAGGCATAACAGCAGACTGATACCTTGAATATCAGAACTGCAGAAACACAGATGTTACGACATCTGATCCAACATGTTTATCATGAATACTAACAGAATATGTAAATATGCAGAATGATAAAAGACACAGCAATTGTTAACCCAGTTCGGTGCAATTCACCTACATCTGGGGGATACCAATCTAGGAAGAAGACTCCACTATCTGTAGAATTATTACAAAGCTAAACTCCCTCGTTTACAACTTTATACCCTAATCTCTACCCAATGAAGACTTTATCAAAGAACAAACTCTTTGATAAGAGATACCCCACTCACTTCCCTTAATCACAACCTGTGATATTTACATCATCCCTGTCAATACAGAATTCTGTCAAGCTTTCTTGACTAACACGCTAACTTGGATTTGCTTAAAAGCTTCATCCAAGAACAATGCACAATCCAATACCTCAAGGCTTATGGATATGTGCAATACCTATGTCTTTCACATTGTATCAGACCGATACAGAGGGAGACTTACAAACCTAAAGCCTACGACTCTCAAAACCCTAAACCCTTATTTTTACACAAGAAAACTAGGTTACATTCGAGGTACATATTTAAACCCTAGACCTAAGTCCTCTATTTATAGTCTTCTGCTATCTTGGGCCTTCTAATCTTCTATTATTTCTTCCTTGATCCATGTTTTGATTGCTCCTTATTTCTTGCAACAGATTTAGAAACATCCTTCAATATCAGATCAAGATGTCGAGACTTCTGTTAGGATATCATATCTGACCAGTCTTCTTTCATCAAATTTCTTCATGTTTAAACATATCTTTTGACATTATGTTCTTCCAAAAATTTGCTCAAATCAGTAGAGCTTTCACTGTTCTTTCGACTCAGGAGGAAATCTTCTTGTAAATCACTTTCCTATTTGTAAAAGGGGACATGTTGGAAGTATAATTGTGACGTTTCGCGAACATCATTACATAACTAGTGAATGTCTGCTGAAGACTCATTCCTTCGTCACTGGGAGTCAACAGTGAAAGCCTTGTTCCTTCAACTCTTATACTTTTTACAAAAGCTTCGTTGATAGGGTTCCGACCAGGAAGGAATGCTTTGAAAGTGGAATTTAGCCATAGTTGTAATAGCCAGAAAGGTCCAGAAAGGAGCAAGCTTCCCTTCGTCTTGATTGTCTTTAACGCCATGACGCCTTCGCCAAGGGATTCATACAGATTGGCCAGAATGATTTTTCTAAGACAAAGGTCATGTCCAACATGCAATTGGTTCGCCTTGGTTAAGTACCTCTTCACCACTTGAAGATACCTTGAACAGAAAACGTAGCGCGAAAGCCAGAGAGTCAAGAAGGCAATATGTTCTTGGTCAGAAACCTCTGTGGTTACTTTGTTGTGATAATAGGCTATGTAAGTAGTGAAGGCTGCTTTGATGGTGTCGAAACCTGTCGAGTCATCAGCTAAGAGATTGGGGTCATAATTTATTTCAATGGGTTTCAGGCCAGTAATGGCAGCAACGTCGAATAAGGTCGGGGTAACCATTCCACAAGGGAGATGGAAGTTGTTATAAGTGCTATCCCAGAAGTAAAGGGAAGCAATGAGCATCGAATGGCAATAACCTCATCATACTTTCGACAGTTGGATAAGGTCATAAATGCCTATTTTCTTCCAAACTTGGGATTTGGCATTTTCTATCTTTTCTAGCCAAGCTAAGTAGTCGGAAGGGTCTTTCGACAAAGGGCGTGATCTGAAAACCCTAAAACTATTATTCATGTACTCTAAGTTTATGAGGTCCCTAGAGGCTATGCTCGAAGGTGAACCTTGGCCATATACCTTAGATTTCTCATCAATCATGACTTCCTTATCAGTCCTAGGTCTGACACAGTTTGCTATGGGTTTGTAACGGTGATAAGTTGGAAAAAAAATCCATAATTTTAACAGGATCAGCAGGAAGATCATGTAAAGGACCTAGCATGGCATGGGTTTTACCAGATATACGAATAGGGATGAGTACCTGGGATTGATATATCCTGCGTTTTTCTTCCCCATTTGGAGCTTCTGGGATGTATTGTTGATTTCCAACTACGTTTGGACCCATCATCATGTGAACTGGAACAAGTTCTTTGGATTTCTGGGAGTCTTTTGCTTTCTTGCCGGTTTCTTTGGAGTTGGTTGAAGTGGAAATCATTGTTGCAGTGAGTATGGAGAAAATTTGGAGAAAGATGGTGCGTTTCAGGAAATTCAGAAAGAGAAAGGAAAAGTAAAATGGTAATTTTTTACTCTTTTATAGATGGATTAAAGTGAAAAGGTTACTATGCACGACTATTGTACCTCATTAATGGTGACAAGATCGTGGGACACGTGTTACGTGAAGGTGGCGTGATGAGACGGTGGTAGTTAAAGTTCTGATCCACGATCTTCTAGGGGCTAGAAACGTGATGATTAAGAAGATTTAGGCGTGGGATTGAAGAAACGTTTCAGAAAAGGTGTCATGATGACCCTGACATCACAATTATGTTGAGGCATATGAACAGTTTATGATGTCGAATTTCTTATGACGTCGAATTTCTTGTGGCGTCGAATCATGCTGTCCAAAAATGCCTTTTTCTCCATTAGATATCAAAAAGGACATTTTTGGGGGCAATTTTTTGGCTCTTAATTTCGACGCCTAGTTTGATTTGTGAAACATAAGGAAAATGAAATTTTCGCCAAGTTGTGATAGATTTCGATTAGAAAAGTGCGATACTGAGGGCCCATTCGAAGTTACTCCTTACGAAAGGAAAGATGACTAGATGGACTTAAGAAAATTTCCTAAGTATTGAAGTGGTATTTCGACGGAATGCTACTGATGGCATTTTCGACTTAAATTTTTGAATTTGAATTAAAGAGGGAACGTTGCCCTTATCCAGTTTTCAAAGAAAGACACGTGGAGTATGCTGGAAGGTCGAAGACATGCCGAGTGTCATTTGTCTTCATTTATGAGAAAGGCCGTTAGGGGCAGTTATTTCGATTCAATATAAATAGGAAGTCTTAGTGTTAGGATTTCGTGTGTATTCAAGTTTGTACAAAATCACTCAAATACTCAAAGTACCCGTGTGTAGAGAAACGAGTTGTTGAGAAAATGTAAGTTTGATGAAACACCGTTTATTTGCTTACATTTTAATAAAAGTCAGTTTATGTTTTTGTCCATAAATTTATCTTTATTTTTGTACAAGTTACTTTGTGCATATTTTACCGCACTTTCGACCATTCCTTTGTCACATAATCTTCTTTATCTTTTGAAGCAAACTATTTTTCAACCATGAATAACGTCGAAGTATTCGTTGTTTCTCAAACTTTAAACACTAAGCACATGTTCTAGGATTCACTAGTTGATCCTACAAGTTAACTAATATTTAGAAACCAGCGGTTATTAAGAGATAAAAATAGTAAAATTTTATTGGAAATTGTATATTGAATTTAATACAACTTTATAATTAATAATTTTATTGTTTTATTCAATACAAATTTTCTATTTTTGAGTTTTTTAACATGTGTCCCAGAGCACAAGTTAGCATTACCCAAAAATAATAATAGAGGAGAGAAGGTTATAAAAGTAAATAAGAAGAAAAAGGGTATTATAGTAATAAGCGAGAAAAACGAGGTATAAGGATAAGTAATACGCCAGACTGTCCCTCCCGCTAAGACAGCGCAAAATAGTCGATGACATTATTATTCCTCTCTACCAAAGTTTTTTTCATCTGTGTGCCAGAAGTGCTGCCAAACGAGTGAGGACAAGAAAAGGGCATTCACTTTTTTCATTTACTCTATCATGTCTATCCGTAATCACGGCACCAATCTCACGCTACCATTATTTATTTTCAATTCCTTTTTTAAATTTGGATTATACTAACTTGTGCCCTAAGGGCACAAATTAAAAACTAAATTAAAAAATATTGTCTTAAAAATTGTGTAGAGATTTTAATTAAAATATAAAATTAATTTTTAAATTATTGTTTCCCATGCAAATTTAGCATTCCCCTTTAAATTAATTCTTACATTACAGTTTCCGTAGATGTTAGTTTGTCTTTATCACTGCTTTTAAATTAATTTTCTGTTTAGATAAACTATTATTATTTCTTTAAATACTTTTTTATTTGTTTTTTTGTTAATATTTATTTAGCGGTACTCATACAACTTTTTGCTTTTCAATTTAGTCTTTGTTGTTTAATTTTTTTTTTAATTATTTGTACTATAATTAATTTTATAATAAATAAAATATTTGATTTTAATTTTTTTAAATTAAAATTAAAATAAATAACAAATTTCAACATGAATATTGAATACATTCTACAGAGGCAAAGATATGAAAAAACTATATATTTAGAATGAATAAAAATTATACATTATAAATACTTTTTTTAAACTAAAAGGAAATCCAATAAAACCAAAAAAGAAAATAAAAATATAAGGGGAGACTGAACCAAAACCTTTAACAAAAAACCTTTAGTCTGAGAGTACTATTTTTTTTAATATATACTTCTTAATAATATTATTATGCACGGAGAAACTAAAAAATATTACTACTTCCGTTCTTTTTAAAGTGGTTCTTTTATAAAAAATTTATGTTTTTTTTGGTTATCAAAATTCAAATAAATAATAATTATAAATTTGTCAAAATTACTCCTAACTATTTATTATGAAAAGAGAAAAAAATATATTAAAATAATTAAAATTTAGAGGTATTATAAATAAAAGAAAAGTCATACTCTAAAAAATAACAATAATCATTAAATTTATTGGTAAGCGTAAGAAATAAAAAAAAAATAACAATTAAAAAAGAACGGATGGAATATTAAACCTTATATATATATTAATAAGTCATTCAGCATACAAATTAATAAGTCATCCAGCATAAAAATTGACCTCTATGTATTTTGTAGTTGAGAATATTTTTACATTCATTCATACATTTATACTGTATTTCAATGTTCATCAATATACTCCATCCGTCCTACAATAAGTGATCCATTTGAAATAAAATGGTGTCTCAAAATATATGATCCATTTCAATTTCTAATCCAACTTTTCCTATTTTACCCTCTAATTAATATTACTTTCATCATTTCCAATACATCATAAGGGTACTTTAGTAAAAATATCATTCTCTCTCCTTCAATTATTCTTTTTTTCTTAATCTGTGTGAAAAGTCAACTGGGTCACTCATTGTGGGACGGAGGTAGTAGTGAATAGTGAAATAGTATAATAATAATTTTTTTTTTAAATATAAAAATTAATTATTTTTTATATCTAGACATTTATTAATCAATTTCATAATTTCATTAATCAACTTTTTATTTTGTATTAACTAATTTTATTTTAGTATTAATAATTATTTTTATATCTTGACGTTTATTAACCAACTTAATAACTTCATTAACAAATTTTTTATATTGTATTAACCAATTTTATTTTATTTGTAAAAATTATTTTTAATATCTAAACGTTTATTAATCGTTTATTAAACGTTTATTAATCAACTTCATCACTTAGTTAACCAACTTTTTATATTTTATTAACCAACTTTAATTTATTAATAAAAGTTATTATTCATGAACTGTTTACAAATAATATTCACATGATATTGTTCACGTCACTAGTACAATTTTGTTATTTATCATATTTAGAACAGTGTATACAGTGTAGGTGTATGAATGAGTGTAAGGATAGCACATCTGGTTATAATTATCTATTTAATTAAAATCCAATATTTTGTAATGTTAATTGAAATATGGCTAGTTGTTGTATTTACCCAAACCAGATTTAGTCATATCAATGTCAGTGATCGCTAATTTGGATATCATTGGCATGATTGTTAACAAATCAAAATCTAAATCAAACGTGATTAAAGTGTAACCAGGTCGGCTCTATAGCGTAGGGTTTTAAATTTTTGAAGGCTCCAAAATTTTGATGGCTATAGTGTAGGGTTTTAAATTTTTGAAGGCTCCGAATTTTGATAGTCAAATTATTTTTCATAATATTAATAGAAATAAATAAAGTTATAAAACAAAAAATAATAAATTATAAAAATACTATGATAAAAACCAACTATAGATAAAAATTATGATTGATCAAAATTCAAAATAATTATAATTAAATTTATTTTTTATTAATATATAATTATATTTTATATATATATTTTTTAATTTTAATTTATTTTTAAAATTAGAACGGGTCTCCAAGATGATTGAATCGACCCTAGCTGTAACGGTTTTTATTTTTAATAATAATAATAATAATAATAATTAGTAAAAATGATTTTAAAGTAGTATAGATTGTGGGATTTTGGTTTGAAAAGAATCTGATTTTTCTATGATTTTAATGGTTCTTAATATCACCATTATATTGGGTAGTAATGACTTTTAATGACTTAAATTATTGATGGTAGAATCAAACTTATAAATAGTCTTTGGTTCTCAAATTTTTTCTTATCATTTTTGCAGAACTGCATCGTTTATATTGAGAGCATAAAAACTTGAAAGAATCAAAAGACAATGTATTCAGAACCAGGGACAAATCTATGTTGTTGGTGTTGGGGTAATGCCCCCACACAAATGATAACCATTATTATTAAATTGTATATTTATCTAATACTTTCTTATTTTTTTAAAGGCAGGGGTCAAGGCTAAGAAATATATTAAAGAAGATAAAACTTACATAAAAAGAGGGGGATCAAGCCAAAACTCCTACTAAGAAAGATTACTACAATAAAGAATTCCTTTCTAATTCTTTAAAAAGTCTACATTGATGTTAGCATGTATATGATTAAATCAAAGAAAATATCTATGAGTGAATTTGAAGTTAGTAAGCTTGTCTGCACAAGCGTTTTCTTCCCAAAAGATGTGAGAAACAATGAAGTGCACGTAAAAAGTGAGATTTATACATTCTATCCATATGGCCTTTAACTTTGAATGAGCTAAGGAATGATTAAATAATGATTGCACTACAAGCAAACTGCCAGATTCGAGTAAAAATGAGTCTAATTGTTTTTTGCAACAAGCTCCACAACCATTATAGCACAAATAAACTCAGCAGTGATACCATTCCCTTTACCAATTGATCTTATCGACTGATCAAAACCTAAAGTGGGCCAGAGACTGCGTCTGCGATGCTGGGTGTGAAAGATGAGGAAGGGATGTGTCTGCAAGGCACTCGGATGCTTAAGTAAGAATCGGGAGAAGAGAAAACAAGTACAAAGTATGTGTTTCTTAGGATGTTTTAGAATATCTGACCCTCTCAAATGAGAGGGTTTTTATAATGCCCCCAGCGCTTGTCCATTGGTCCCTATTTTTGGGGCGAGATAACTGCTCCCCAAAGAATAAGTAACTGCCAGAAACTAGCCGTTGGGACAGGCAGAGGTGCCCAAAACTAGTTGTTGCCACAGGCAGAGGCGCAGTTGCGGGCACAGGAGTCGTGACTGTTTCTAGATGGTGGAACCGTGCGTGACGAGCAGGAAATGCTGAGGAGGAGCAGTTGACCCTAGGGGCCAACCGACCAGCCTCCCCGGTCAAGGGGAAGAAAGGTAAATGCTGCCCTAAATTGGCTGGACTTAGGCAATTGGGTCGTTCTGGGAGCAAAAGTAGATTGGGTTATGCCTAGCCATTGGGTCAGTCCGAAACAGGAGCCCCCTAAGTCATTTCTCCCGGGCATGAGAGTGATAACTTAAGGATAATTCGTAGTCCCGGGGAAGACCAGAAATGATCGTCGCCTGTCGACGAGATGAGGTTGTTCTGCGGTGCCCGAGGGAGTCTGTGTTCGGGGACCAGTAACGTTGCCTAACGTGTCCAGCTTGCGGGGAGCCCAACGGTTGATGTGATCTGAAGGGGTGAAGTACCACGTGTACCTCGAGCCACGTGTCGCATTTAATGCGTAATGATGGCTAGGCTAGGGTCATGATGATGCCCCTAGTCGCACGTGCTCATGTACGTGCCCACAGACTGTCTATAAATAGAGGGAGAAGCTGCTCATTTGTAATTTTCGTTTCTCTCTCTTCCTTTGCTCTCTTGTTCTGCATTCCACCATCCGCCGCCGTTTGAAGCCGTCCAACCACCGTACGCGCACCGACCAGAGTTCTTCGACCCCCTACCTTCCTTCCTCGACCACGTAAGTCATCTGAACTGATCTTTGTTTTAGGGTTTTTCACTTTCTGCTTCCTTAGAATGCATGTGGTTAGGGAGAAATTAGGTAGTGTAGGGGTTATTTGCGGTGACTGTTGGTGGCTGGCGGTGGTTAGGCCATTTTCCGCTGCTGCCGACATCGCCAGAGCCTTAGAAACCTAGGCCTTTTAGTTGATTTTGACGTCGTTACGAAGAAGGAGGCATTTTTTGCTGGTGGAAACCATGAATTTTCCGGTGTACTCATGAGTTTTCCGGTGGATCTTCAACGGAAGTTCTGGGTAACGTACCGAGGAGGATCTCCTCGCGTGTGTTAGAGGGATTGCCCCGGGAGTCTCCTAGCACCGTTGCTGTGCCATTTGAGTAGGGCTTAGGTCGGGGACGTTGTCCTCGGGCCTTCGCGCGCCCTTTCACTTAACTAGCGATGGAAATGTGGATTTGACTTTTCCATCAAATTCACTTTTGTCCTCTACTTTTCAGGTAAAGGAGATGGCACGCGAAGCCGAGGATGAAATCTTGAGAGATCTGTCCAAGGAGAGTTCCTTGGAGGATAGTGACACTGAAGATACTTCCGATCCCCGAGATGCTAGCAAAACACCTACTTCGAGGACTACCGCGGAAGAGTGGTCTGTTGCAGAACCTGGGGAGCATGCCTCCCTCTTTGCCTCTTACACCGGAGACGCCTTCACGACAGTGGGGGCCGAGGGGTAGTGGAAGGTTCATTTCCCCTGAGAGGACGACCGCATTTGCTCGGCATACGGGGAGATGTTTCCTATGTATGAATACGTCTTCAAAAAGATAGGGCTGAGGTTGCCATTTACGGATTTTCAGAGGTCAATCTTCATGCATCTAGATCTGGCGCCCTCTCAGTTACATCCTAACTGGATTGCCTTCATACGAGCATTCGAGCTGACGTGCGATTATCTGGAGATCGGAGCCGCCCTTCCCCCCTTCTTTACTGTCTTCCACCTCCAGCGCCAAGTTTCGGGGAGGAAGTTCGGATGGGTCTCCCTGAAGCAGGGGAGGAAGTTATTCAAGCCTTTCTCTGAGTCCATTAGGACTTTCAAGGAAAGGTTTTATATCATCGAGCCTGTGTCAAAGAGGGTCACTGACTCCACGTTTGTCTGGGAGGTTTCGACGGATGAGAACGGGGAGGACATTGTCGACGAGGAGGGTAAAATACAGGGGCGGAGGTTGTTGAGGTTCCTCTTATGCTGGAGCGGGGATCATTTCACCCGGGGAATTGATGGTTATACCGCCACCCTGGACATGCTAAACGAGGATGATAAGGCCAGCTACGAGAAGCTGGTGGGTTTTGTCAACGGTTTTACCCCTGCAAAGTGCGTGACTAAAAGTGGGGCCCCAATTTACGAAGAAGATGGGGGCCTAAGGTGGAGAACCGCTTTATCAATACGAAGGAGCTCCTCAAGTGCAACACTCGTTAGAAGGCTCTAGAACTGTTGGGTAGCCTTTATTTCTTCTTAGTTTGTTCAGATTATTATTTTCTTCATTTATTAATGTGCTCGCTATTTTGCAGGTAAAATGTCTTCTGCCCATGAACGAATGGTGAAGAACGCTCAAACAAAGTTCAAGGGAGGCCTGGCGATTGGGAAGAGCCGCCTCAGCCAGCGAGGGTCTCCTCCACAAACGGGGTCGGGGACCTCCTCGTCTACCCCATCGATCGTCCACATATCTCTCGTGCCTGTAAATTCAAGGCCCAAGCACCAACTGACGGGCGAGATCGTTGACCTTAGCAAGGAGGGGAAGATGAGTAGATTTGAGCTGCCCCCGTGCCTTCACAACAGGAGATTCTTCGAAGGCTCCTCTTTGGAAATTCCTCGGGCGGAGTCTCAGAAGCTCGAGGAGATGGACTGTCCAAGCAAAAGGACGATGCTGGCTCAGGATGTAACACCTCGATTTAATTTAATTATTTTTCGTGATTAAATTGAATAATGTTGTGTATGTTGTGTATTAGTGTGTTTTGGTTGAGGTTGGGTTACCCTTAGGGTGGGGTAGTACCCTTAGAATTATAAAAGAATAAGGTATCGGAGAAAAGGGTTAGTTGGCCAATATTATTATTGTAAATTATTGAGGAATATTGTTGTTATTATTTAATTGGTGAAATAATAATAATAATAATAATAATAATAATAATAATAATAATAATAATAATAATAATATTTAGGGTTAAATAAGTAATAGGTCCCTGAAAATAACCCAACATTCAAGTTTAGTCCCTAAAAATATTTTCTTCAAGGTTTGGTCCTCCTAAAGTTTTCCGTTTCTAATTGTAGTCCCTCCCGTTAGTTTTGACTAATGGTGGATGACCTGGCGCGCCATGTGTGACAAATTCTTTATTTTGATAAGGACACGGTGTAAAATGTCTTTAATATAGGAAATGAAAGAAGCTCAAAAGTCAAAACTCATTAACATAGAAGAGAAAGAAACTGAGGAGTCATTTTCCACAAATCATTTCTTCGTCAAAGAACTCGTGCCCTAGCAGAAGAAGATTGTTTGTCATGTACTGGAGAATCATTCAACGGAAGGCAATGTTGCAGCAGGATAGGTATGGCAGTGTAACGACCTACGCACCTGAAGCCTAATTCTTGCGTCGCTGGTGAAGAAACCAAATCTGATAAGTCCCAAACTATGATCTATTTCTTTAATTAAGGTTGCCATCATGTCTTGCTGACGGTTTGTGTTTGCATATCTGATAAGCATCCCTTTTATCACGTTTGTTTAATGCTTGCGATGTCTTATTGATTTCTTGTGATAAACATGATTGATGACGTCGATTATGCTTCTCTTTCAAAAATCACGCATTCTTGTTTCCATTGGAATGTTCATGCCAGTAGTGTAATGCCTTTATGTTTTCTGAATTTGTCATGAAAGTCTCATAGTTTTCCTCATTGGTAAACTTCTTGAAAAGGATAAGGATACAGCAACCGAGGTAGTGATGCTTTTATTCCGTTTCAGACCGAACCCGTTCGAAACCAAGATACAACGTCAGAACATCTAAATTCTGTTCCACCACCACCTGCTGCTCCATTGCACTCTCCAGAGTTTTCTTGACATCAGTATTGCAATGCTTGGGATCTCCATAATGGATGCTATCAATTATATTTATCTCCATCAGGATGAACTTCAGAATAGGGACCCCCCATGTTGTTGTGTCTGGGTGGCATTTGAAACAGAAACTTGTAAAGTTTCAGAAGATGGTAAGAGGCTACTATAAAAAAGTTGTTCATATTCTTCATCAAATATTGGAAGTCCTCAAAAGTTCATCGGGCATGTTCTCTTTAGGCTTGGGGATGTTTGTAATGATTTGTATCTTATGTAATAACCTTGGCACTTGACATTAATTTGAGCTCTTGAAATTAAATTGTAACGAGCATTGAACCTGTTTAGTGTCATTGACTATGATTCACTATTTGCTATCTTTTCACGATTATTGCCGTAACTGCAGCTTCAATTTCAACCTGCCATGTTATCCGTGTTTTCTTGGCGGCTGCCTCCAAGTCTTGATGTACCAGTAGAGTACTTTTCAAATGAGCGCAAATTTCTTCGACACAAGGATTGGAAGGGTTGCTTGATGATATGGATGTTTGAGTTTAGTGCATTCTATAAATGTTTTCATGCTGCAAAGGTAGACACCAAAACTGGTAGCTCTTCTTAGGGAATTCAAAGAGATGATGCTCAACATATTGGTCAATGTCATGCTAGTGTTTTGGGCGTGAGCTTGGTGTTGTTTTTTCGCTTATCTTCAAATGCTAAGAGCTTGAATTAATTATTAGGACATCTATAATTAAAAGGAAAATTTCTCATCACAGAAATAACAAACTTCCCTTGCAACCACACTTTCTCCCTTCACTGTTGTTTAAACTCTTGGAGTGGTGTGAGACTACCTTGCTGAGCCTAGATGATGTAGACATGACGAATCTGAAGGGAAAACAGAAATACAAACAAGATGGAGAGATTAAGAAGATTTGAGGCTTTAGGGATTTGGTCGTGAATGGAAGAAGAAAGAAGAAATCAAACATATAACCCAAATGAGAATGAATCAAACAATCAAACATTTTGACTGGTCAAAGAAATTGTACACAGTTGGCAAGAAATGTTAGCACACATGGCACGCCATGTCATCCTCCGTAAGAGAAAACTAACGGGAGGGACTACAGTTGGAAACGGAAAACATTAGGGGGACCAAACCTTGAAGAAAATATTTATAGGGACCAAACTTGAATGTTGGGTTATTTTCAGGGACCTTATACATATTTAACCCTAATATTTAAATAATAATAATAATAATAATAATAATAATATTTGGATAATAATAATAATAATAATATAAATAGGAAAGGGATGAGAAGGGAAAAAATTTTAGTACGTGTTTGGGAAGAGAAAGAAGAAGAGCAGAGCTAGGTCAGAGAAAGGAAGCTCCATTGTTGAAGGAAGAATTCAAGGATTCTAAGGTAAGAGTGGGGCTCTCTGATCTTTTAAGGGTGCATATTGTTTGTATGAGGGTAGAAAAATCATTAGGATCGTCTCTATGTGTAATTGTGTTGAATTGGGGTTTTGTATGCTAGAGGGTTTAATAAAAATGTATAATTGATCGGTTGATTTGTGGTAATATGTGTTTATATAAATTGTTGCTATCGTATGGGCATATTTGGGTCTGTTTGTGGGCAAATCGGAGAAGAATTGGGGCTAGAATGGTGATGATATCGCTACTACAGAAGTGTAGATTCGCGATGTTCGCAAAGCGAACAAAATATTCGTTGGGCGAAGGTTCGCCCCGGAGTCGCAAAGTGAATGGGGCAGCGAATGAAGCAGTAGCTAAGAAATTCTGAAAGGTGTGGAAGGGGAGTTCGCCCCAGGGTTCGCAAAGCGAACATCCTGGCGAAGTCCAGTTTGCGAAGCGAATGGAGAGCGAATGGAGCAGAGAAAGTGGGACTCTCTGGTTTTTGTATGGGAATGGGGTGCTCGCTGGCCAGTTCGCTAGGCGAACCCCTAGCGAACGAGAGTTCGCTGTGCGAACTCGTAGCGAATGGTGGTAGTGTTGGAATTTCTGCTGCACGGACTGAATTTTTCCTAAACTTCAAAAATTCATATCTTTTAGTCCATGTATCTGTTTTAGTCGCCGTTCGAAGTGTTGGAAAGCTGACTTCATATACTTTTCATTAAAACTAACTCCAAAACCATAATTCCAACTCTTTGACGCGTTAAGTTGGATTTTGTGTAGGCTGTGGTGTGTTGTAAGTGGAGATGATGGATTCGTTGATATGTACGTGTGCTATCGTGTAGATTGCTGTTGTGGGCAGGTACAGACTGTTGTGTATCATTGTATTCCAATGTATTAACTTGTTGATGGTCATATACATGTATTTGTTGTAGTATTTGTCGTGGTATGTTGTTGTTGTGTGATGTCGTTGTATGCATGACATGTTGCATAAGAGTGGGATAAGCCGTGTGCCAATGTGGGGTGTGAGTGTCTTATCCGGATTCTTTAAAATAGAATCGTGTCGAGGTTGTTGTTGTTGTTGAGGTAATTATGTGCCCATGTGGGGTGTGAGCGATTACGGGTGATCGTGTGCCCATGTGGGGTGTGAGCGATCACGAATGTCGTGTGCCCATGTGGGGTGTGAGCGACTATTATGAACTCCCGACGGGGATTGTGACCATGAAACAAGGGTCGAATTGGTACCACATGCATTGAGTCGAGTAATGGGTCTTATTGCATTGCATTATGCGTGTTGCTTATCTGATTGTGCGAGAAATGCTATATGTGTGGATGTTGTGTGGATAGGGTAAATTCTGAAATGTTTTTATGCTTTCATACTTATACTATGCATTTCTTATATTGATTTTGAGAATCTCACCCCTTCTGTTTGAATGTTACCTCTACGTGGGTAACGTGCAGATAAGCAAGAGTAGTTCGGAGGTGGAGTTAGCGAAGACGAGGTCTTCTCTTTTGAGTTATCAAGTCGCGTCTGCTCTGATTGTAACACCGGGATATCAGAACGCTTAGAGTCCTTTACTTTGTTATGCTTTATTACTCTTTTATTGGATGATGTTTATGTGTGGTTAAACATATTTCAAATTTCGTTGAATTTCCGCTGCTGTAGAAATGTTGAATTATTATGTTTTAATTACGATATAGATATGTTGTTTATCATATGCATGAGAAGTTGAGTAGTAAAAGTAGCATCCTAAATCCATGTATGTTATTTTACTTTGATATGTTGTTATTTTATGTCGCGGGGGTTTAGGGTGTTACATAGTGGAATCAGAGCAGGTCGGTCCGTCCGGCCAAGTTGTCGAGTCGTTGTCGTGTGATAGTTATTTGGTGTCAGTGTCGTTTCCTTAACCATTGTATTCTATTGTTAGTGTGTAACAGATTTAGAATGGCTGGAAGGAACGATGCTGCGATTGCTGCTGCTCTGCAGGCTGTTGCTCAAGCGGTACAGAACCCACCGCATGCTAACGAGAATGACGAGTTTCGGAAGAACAGACCGCCTACCTTCAAGGGAAGACACGATTCGGATGGAACACAGGCTTGGCTCAAGGAGATTGAGAGAATTTTTTGGGTTATGGAATGTCCTGAAGCACAGAAGGTGCGGTTAGGTACTCATATGCTGGCTGAAGAAGCTGATGATTGGTGGGTTAGTACTCGTAAAGTGTTGGGAGCAACAGGAGAAGCAATCACTTGGACTGTGTTCAGTACGGAGTTCTTGAGAAAGTATTTCCCTGAAGATGTTCGAGGGAAGAAAGAGATTGAGTTTTTGGAACTGAAGCAGGGTAACATGACGGTTACGGAGTATGCTGCTAAATTCTCAGATTTGGCTAAGTATTATCCTCACTACAGTGCAGCAACTGCTGAGTTCTCAAAGTGTGTCAAGTTTGAGAGTGGATTGAGGCCTGAGATCAAACAAGCAATTGGATATCAGCAGATCAGAAGGTTTCCGGATTTGGTGGATTGTTGCAGGATATTCGAAGAGGATAGCAAGGCTCGATCGATTCACTATAAAGGGTTGGCCGAGAGAAGAGGAAAACAACTGGTGAATCGTGGGAAGCCTTATGCAGCTCTAGCTGAGAAAGGTAAATAGAAGCATGTTGATGGTAAGAGGCCAAGTGGGGGAGGTGCCTTTGCTCCTCTTAAGTGTTACAGGTGTGGTGAGTTGGGTCATCATGTCAGTGAATGCACAAGTGATGTGAAGAAATGCTTCAAGTTTGGACAGGCATGACATCTGGTTGCTGACTGCAAAGTTAATGTGGTTATTTGTTACAATTGTGGAGAACAGGGCCATATTAGTACTCGTTGTCAGAAACCAAAGCAAGCTTCGACTGGAGGAAAAGTGTTCGCTTTGCAGGAACTCAGACTTCCAGTGATGACAGATTGATCAGAGGTACATGTTATATTAATAATACGCCTTTGATTGCTATTATTGATACTGGTGCTACTCACTCTTTTATTGCTGCTGAATGTGTAAGAAGGCTAGGCCTTGTTGTTTCTCCTATGAAGGGAGAGATGGTTGTCGAAACTCCTGCGAAGGGATCGATGACCACTTCTTTAGTCTGTTTGAATTGTCCATTATCAATCTTTGGTAAGGACTTTGGTGTGGATTTGATTTGCTTACCGTTGGGAGGTATCGATGTGATTTTGGGTATGAACTGGCTGGAGTTTAATCATGTTCATATTAACTACTTTAATAAGTCGGTTTGATTTCTTACTCCTGAGGAAGAGGGAGAAGATGGTTTTCTGTCTGCTAGAGAGTTGAAAGAGCTCTTGGAAGAAGAAGCTCAGGTGCTTGCGTTGGTTGCATCCTTGTCAGTGGAGAGTAAGTCAGTGATTAATGAGTTATAAGTGGTGCGTGAATTTCCTGAAGTGTTTCCAGATGACATTGCTGATGTACCACCAGAGAGGGAAGTAGAGTTTGCTATTGATCTTGTCCCTGGTATCAGACCTATTTCTATGGCACCATACAGGATGTCGGCATCAGATTTGTCAGAGTTGAAGAAGCAACTGGAAGACTTGTAAGAGAAGAAATTTGTGAGACTAAGTGTATCGCCTTGGGGAGCTCCAGTGTTATTGGTAAAGAAAAAGGATGGTAGCATGAGGTTGTGTATCAATTACAGACAGCTGAATAAAATAACGATTAAGAATAAGTATCCACTTCCAAGAATAGATGACTTGATGGATCAATTAGTGGGTGCCCGTGTGTTTAGCAAGATTGACTTGAGGTCGGGTTATCATCAGATACGGGTAAGAGATGAGGATATTCAGAAGACGGCTTTCAGGACTCGCTATGGACATTATGAGTATGTGGTAATGTCGTTCGGAGTTACTAATGCACCTAGTGTATTCATGGAATATATTAATCGTATCTTTCATGATTATTTGGATCAATTTGTGGTTGTCTTTATTGACAATATTCTAATTTATTCGAAGTCAGAAGAGGAACATGCTGAGCATTTGCGGGTTGTGCTGCAAGCGTTGAAAGAGAAGAAGCTCTATGCTAAGTTGTCTAAGTGTGAATTCTGGTTGAGAGAGGTAAGTTTTCTTGGTCATGTTATTTCGGGTGATGGTATTGTTGTAGATCCATCCAAGGTAGACGCTGTTCTACAATGGGAGACTCCGAAGTCGGTGACTGAGATTAGAAGTTTCTTGGGCTTGGCTGGTTATTACCGAAGGTTTATTGAAGGATTTTCGAAGTTGGCACTTCCGTTGACTCAGTTGACGTGTAAGGGTAAAGCATTTGTGTGGGATGTTCAGTGTGAGAAGAGTTTCATTGAGCTGAAGAAGAGATTGACTACAACTCCAGTTTTGATCCTATCCGAACCAAATGAACCATTTGTAGTGTATTGCAATGCTTCTTTGTGGGTTTGGGAGGTGTGTTAATGCAGGATGGTAAGGTTGTGGCTTATGCTTCGCGACAGTTAAGGGTACATGAGAGGAATGATCCGACTCATGATTTGGAGTTAGCTGCAGTGGTATTCGTATTGAAGATTTGGAGGCACTATCTTTATGGTTCCAGATTTGAAGTGTATAGTGATCATAAGAGCTTGAGGTATCTGTTTGACCAGAAGGAATTGAAAATGAGGCAGAGGAGATGGTTAGAATTCTTAAAAGATTATGATTTTGGCTTGAACTATCACCCCGGTAAAGCAAATGTCATGGGTGATGCCTTGAGTCGAAAGTCCTTGCATGTGTCTGCTATGATGGTTAAAGAGTTAGAATTGATTGAATAGTTCAGAGATATGAGTTTGGTTTGCGAAGAGGCACCGCATAGTGTGATGTTGGGTATGCTGACAATCAACAATGAATTTCTTAATAGTATCAGAGAAAGTCAGAATTTGGATGTGAAACTGGTGGATTTGATGATTAGAGATGACCAAGCGGCAAGTAATGAGTTCAGAGTGGATGAACAAGATGTGTTGAGATTCCGCGACCGAATTTGCATTCCTGATAACTCTGAGTTGAAAAGAATGATTTTAGAAGAGGGTCATCGGAGTAGTTTGAGTATCCATCCAGGAGCTACGAAGATGTATCAAGACTTGAAGAAGATATTTTAGTGGCCTGGATTGAAACGAGATGTGGCTCAGTTTGTGTATGCTTGTTTGATTTGTCAAAAGTCGAAAGTGGAACATCACAAACCTGCTAGTATAATGCAACCGTTAGATATTACAGAGTGGAAGTGGGACAGTATTTCTATGGATTTTGTGACTGGGTTGCCTAATACACCAAGAGGACATGATTCCATTTGGGTAGTATTGGATAGACTGACGAAGTCGGCACATTTCATTCCAATTAATATCAGTTTTCCTTTGCAGAAGTTGGCAGAGATTTAAATTCAGGTAATTGTGTAGTTGCATGGAATTCCATTGAGTATTGTGTCGGATCGAGATCCAAGGTTCACTTCCAGATTTTGGGAGAGTTTGCAAGAAGCTTTGGGATCGAAGCTGAGATTGAGTTCCACCTATCATTCGCAGATGGATGGGCAGACGGAGAGAATTATACAATCCTTGGAAGATTTGTTGAGGGCTTGTGTGCTTGAACAAGGAGGTACTTGGGATAGTCATTTGTCATTGATCGAGCTCACTTATAATAACATTTATCATTCTAGTATTAAAATGGCGCCTTTTGAAGCATTGTATGGTCGGAGGTGTCAGACGCCTTTGTGTTGGCATGAATTTGGTGAGAGTGTAGTGCTTGGATCTGAGATTGTTCAGCAAACTACCGAAACGTCGAAGCTGATTCGGGAAAAGATGAAATCTTCGCAGAGTAGGCAAAAGAGTTATCATGATAAGCGAAGGAAAAATCTTGAGTTTCAAGAAGGAGACCATGTGTTCTTGAGAGTCACTCCAGTGACCGGTGTTGGTCATGGGTTGAAGTCGAGGAAGCTCACTCCTCAGTTTATTGGTCTGTATCAGATATCTGCAAGAGTTGGACTTATTGCCTACAGAGTGGCGTTGCCACCCAATTTTTCGAATTTGCATGATGTGTTCCATGTGTCACAGATTCGGAAGTATGTTCCGGACCCGTCGCATGTGATTCCGATGGATAATTTGGAAGTAAGAGATAATCTTACGGTTGAAGCCTTACCAACACGAATTGAAGATCGAGAAGTAAAGCAACTAAGGGGTAAAGAGATTCGCTCTTGTAAAGGTAGTGTGGGGAGGCGCTGTTGGTGGAAATACGACTTGGGAGTTGGAGAGCAGGATGTGAGAGCCGTATCCGGAGTTGTTCGCATGAGGTAAATTTTCGAGGACGAAAATATTCTAAATGGGGGAGAGTTGTAACACCCCAATTTAATTTAATTGTTTTTCGTGATTAAATTGAATAATGTTGTGTATGTTGTGTATTAGTGTGTTTTGGTTGAGGTTGGGTTACCCTTAGGGTGGGGTAGTACCCTTAGAATTATAAAAGAATAAGGTATCGGAGAAAAGGGTTAGTTGGCCAATATTATTATTGTAAATTATTGAGGAATATTGTTGTTATTATTTAATTGGTGAAATAATAATAATAATAATAAAAATATTTAAATAAAAAATAATAATAATATTTGGACAATAATAATAATAATATAAATAGGAAAGAGATGAGAAGGGAAAAAGTTTTAGTACGTGTTTGGGAAGAGAAAGAAGAAGAGCAGAGCTAGGTCAGAGAAAGGAAGCTCCATTGTTGAAGGAAGAATTCAATGATTCTAAGGTAAGGGTGGGGCTCTCTGATCTTTTAAGGGTGCATATTGTTTGTATGAGGGTAGAAAAATCATTAGGATCGTCTCTATGTGTAATTGTGTTTAATTGGGGTTTTGTATGTTAGAGGGTTTGATAAAAATGTACAATTGATCGGTTGATTTGTGGTAATATGTGTTTATATAAATTGCTACTATCGTATGGGTATGTTTGGGTCTGTTTGTGGGCAAATCGGAGAAGAATTGGGGCTGGAATGGTGATGATATCGCTACTGCAGAAGTGCAGATTCGCGATGTTCGCAAAGCGAACAAAATATTCGTTAGGCGAAGGTTCACCCCAGATTTGCAAAGCGAATGGGGAAGTGAATGAAGCAGTAGCTGAGAAAGTCTGAAAGGTGTGGAAGGGGAGTTCGCCCCAGGGTTCGCAAAGCGAACATCCTGGCGAAGTCCAGTTCGCGAAGCGAATGGAGAGCGAACGGAGGAGAGAAAGTGGGACTCTCTGGTTTTTGAATGGGAAAGGGGTGCTCGCTAGCCAGTTCGCTAGGTGAACCCCTAGGGAACGAGATTTCGCTGTGTGAACTTGCAGCGAATGGTGGCAGTGTTGGAATTTCTGCTGCACGGACTGAATTTTTCCGAAACTTCAAAAATTCATATCTTTTTGTCCGTGTATCTGTTTTAGTCGCTGTTCAAAGCATTGGAAAGCTGGCTTCATATACTTTTCATTAAAACTAACTCAAAAACCAAAATTCCAACTCTTTGACACGTTAAGTTAGATTTTTTGTAGGCTGTGGTGTGTTGTAAGCGGAGATGATGAATTCGTTGATATGTATGTGTGCTATCGTGTAGATTGATGTTGTGGGTAGGTACATACTGCTGTGAATCATTGTATTCTAATGTATTGACGTGTTGATGGTCATATGCATGTATTTGTTGTAGTATTTGTCGTGGTATGTTGTTCTTGTGTGATGTCGTTGTATGCATGACATGTTGCATAAGAGTGGGATAAGCCGTGTGCCCATGTAGGGTGTGAGCGTCTTATCCGGATTCTTTAAAATAGAATCGCGTTGAGGTTGTTGTTGTTGTTGAGGTAATCGTGTGCCCATGTGGGGTGTGAGCGATTACGGGTGATCGTGTGCCCATGTGGGGTGTGAGCGATCACGAATGTCGTGTGCCCATGTGGGGTGTGAGCGACTATTATGAACTCCCGACGGGGATTGTGACCATGAAACAGGGGTTGAATTGGTACCACATACATTGAGTTGAGTAGTGGGTCTCATTGCATTGCATTATGCGTGTTGCTTATCTGATTGTGCGAGAAATGTTATATGTGTGGATGTTGTGTGGATAGGGTAGATTCTGAAATGTTTTTATGCTTTCATACTTATACTATGCATTTCTTATATTGATTTTGAGAATCTCACCCCTTATGTTTGAATGTTACCTCTACATGGGTAACGTGCAGATAAGCAGGAGTAGTTCGAAGGTAGAGTTAGCGAAGACGAGGTCTTCTCTTTTTAGTTATTGAGTCGCGTCTGCTCTAATTGTAACACTGGGATGTCGGAACGCTTAGAGTCCTTTACTTTGTTATGCGTTATTACTCTTTTATTGGACGATGTTTATCTGTGGTTAAACATGTTTCAAATTTCATTGAATTTCCGCTGCTGTACAAATGTTTAATTACTATGTTTTAATTATGATATGGATATGTTGTTTATCATATGCATGAGAAGTTGAGTAGTAAAAGTAGCATCCTAAATCCATGTATGTTATTTTACTTTGATATGTTGTTATTTTATGTCGCGGGGTTTAGGTTGTTACACATGACACTTCTTCCCTGATAAGGGTCCTGGAAATGGCGGTGGTTTACACCGAGGAGGGTTCCCACCATGAATCCGAGCTGAAGAAGGCCCAGGCTACGAATACGGACCTGGAAGAGAAGTTGAAGAAGTCCCAGGAGGAGCAGGCCAGGGTCGTCGAGGATGTGGTGAAAAAGTACAAAGATGAGCTGGCCAAGGTCAGGGGGAGAAGGATTCCCTTGCCGCGGGAAAGAAATTCGCAAAGGACCGGTCGAGCAATTGAGGACCGTTGTTGCTCCTGCTGAGGATGAGAGCGAGGAAGTGAATAGATTGAAGATTCGGGCTGAGTTGGTCGCCCGTATTAACCAGGCGGAGGATGACTGCGTGGGCATTTCCTAGGACGCCTTCAACAATGCTGTGGAGCAGCTGAGGATCGTGAACCCCGAGGTTGAATTGTCCACCGAGGGAGTTGGGTTCCTCCATAGTGTTATGGATGACATAATCATCATCCCCGACTTTCTTCAAAAGGGCGAGGAACATGTACAACCTGCCCGTGAAGAGCCTCAGCAGACAGACAAGTATTCTCTTTTCAGTTGTACTTTTCGCCTGCGCACCGAGTGGTTGTAATTTATTTTTCGTATGGGGCTTGGCCCCTTAGTAATGTAACATGTACAATCACGGTCCTTGTGGCCGTTCTTATTATAATGTTTATTTTTAGCGAATGTGGCCAGTTATGTTTGATTTTCTTTGAATACATGTTTTTACTTTGCTTTATATTTGCTAAGTGTTGAAACATTCCTCGATATGTGTGTCTGTTATAAGGGTTACTTTAGTAAATGATTTGTTTTTTTGGGGTTTGCTCGACATGATGTGTTCGACAGTGAGGGGAATTGGTCGAAAAGCCCGGGTAGCTTCCGGGCATGAGGACAGAGCTCAGGTCGCGTTTGTGGCCTGAGTTCACGACGTAAACTTCCCATCATGAGCTGGGTGTTCTGCCTATCGTGGTACTTGGACGACGGAGGACTCGGTCGAGGGACCGCCTTCGGGCATGGGTTTTTGCTCGTTTCTGGGCAAAAGCCTGCCTTGATTTCTTTTGGTATGCGGCGCTTGTACCTGGGCGTGCACATATGGTCGGTTCGTCATGCTCGTCGTTTCGACGGAGCACACCTGCGGTTGAGGCCTTAGCTATAATATTGATTTAGCTTTTTGGAGTTCTATGGTCAAGCGAGTTCTTCCCCGTTAAGATGTTCTAGGTAGTAGGCTTCATTCTCCGTTTTTGCTCCGACATGACAGGGCCCCTTCCAGTTAGCGACAAGTTTGCCTTCTCGAGAATCTTTGTGATTCCTTCTTAGGACGAGACTGCCTACTTGGAATTTTCATCGTATAACTTTGGCGTTGTGCCTAATTACGATTTTTTGTTTTAGTTAGGCCTCGCGAAGGGCTGCTCCTGACTGGACCTCTTCGACGAGAACGAGCTCCTCCCTTAGTACCTCGCTATTTGTCTCCTCGTCCAGGGGGGATTCAGACCGCCTGGAAGGTACATGTATCTCTATGTGGATTACTGCCTCAGTCTCATATGCTAGACGGAAAGGGGTTTCCCCGGTCGAAGAGTGAGGCGTAGTATGGTAGGCCCAGAGCATGTTGTGCAGCTCCTTGACCCATTATTTCTTCGTTTCGTCTAGCCTCTGTTTGAGGCCTCGTAGGATTACCCTGTTTGCTGCCTCGACTCGCGCATTGGTCTGGGGATGCTCGACAGACGCGAAGTGTTGCTTGGTGCATAGTTGGGCGAAGAACTCCTAAATTTTTTTATCTGTGAACTGTGTCCCGTTATCGGTGATGATTGCTTGGGGAATGCCGAAGCGGGCAAGGATGTTCCGCTTGTAGAAGTGGAGTATGTTGTGGGATGTTATTTTGGCCAGAGCTTCTGCTTCTATCCACTTTATAAAGTAGTCAACGCCTACTATCAGGTACTTGTTCTGATTTGACCCTACTACGAATGATCCTAGGATATCCAGGTCCCACCATGCAAAGGGCCACGGGGAGGATATTGCTTTGAGTTCATTGGACGGTGCCAAGTGCATGTACCCGTGCCATTGGAATTTGTCGCATTTATTTACATGTTCCTTTGCGTCATGCTGCATGGTTGGCCAGTAATATCCTGCTCGTAGAGCCTTCCTGGCGAGGGATCTCCCCCCGAGGTGCTGGGCGTTGATCCCCTCATGGATCTCGTGTAGGACGTGGGCGACCATCTCTTCCTCAACACATTTGAGGAGAGGGATGTAGAATCCTCACCTGTAAAGCTTATTTTCAACCAGGACGTAGGAGCAGGCTCTGCGCCTAACCATGCTGGCTTTCTTAGGGTTAGACGGTAGTTCGCCGTTGGCGAGGTAGTTATAAACTGGAGTCATCCAGTAGTTGCTGTCGCCAATGATGTGCATGTCGAGGGTCGCGGAAGTTTTCTCGATGCTGGGTTAAGGAAGTACTTCCTGGATGACAGATTTGTTTCCTCCCTTCTTTTTCGTGCTCGCCAATTTTAACAAAACGTCTGCACACACATTGTGTTCGCGGGGGACATGTTTTACCTCTACCAATGCGAACTTTGTCATATTTTCCTTGACCAAGGTCAAGTTTTCAGAGAGGTTGTCGTTCTTGGCCTGATATTATCCCCGAATCCAGAGGGAAACGAGTTGAGAACCAGTGTATATGATGACTTCCTCGGCTCCTAGGTCTTCGGCAAGGCGTAGACCTGCGAGGAAGGCTTCGTATTCGGCATGGTTGTTGGATGTGGGGAAAGATGAGGTGAGCGAGACCTCGACGAGGATTCCTTCCTCATTTTCCAAGATGATGTCGGCTCCGCTCCCTGCCGAACTGGATTCTCCGTCAATGAAGATTGTCCACTTGTGAGCCCCGCGCGTGGGGGAATCAGGCAAGGTCATCTCCACGATAAAGTCGGCCAGCGCCTGAGCCTTGAGGGCTTTTCTGATATCATACTGGATATCAAACTCGGACAGTTCCAACAATTACTTGAGCATTTTGCTAGCCATACCTAGGCGGCCCAACAGTTGTTTCACGGGCTGGTCCGTGCGTACCACGATTGTGTGGGAGAAAAAATAGTGCCTCAGCCTCCTTGCAGCATTGATAAGGGCTAGGGTCACTTTCTCTATCTGCTGGTATCTCAGTTTCGGTCCTTGCAGCGCTTTGCTCATGAAGTATATGGGCTTCTTCCCATCAGGTGTTTCACGAATGAGGGCGACGCTGACGGCAAGATAAAGATAAATGGTTTCCCCATTATCTGGTCGGGAGAGGATCAGTGGTTTTGACAGTGCTTGTTTCACGTGGAGGAGGGCTTTGTCGCATTCCTCTGTCAATTCAAAAGTCGCCTCCTTGCGGAGGAGTTTGAAAAAGGGGAGTACGTGTTGAGCAAATTTTGCCACGAAACGAGACAGCGAAGCAAGCATCCCGTTTAGGGATTGAATGGACTTCTTTGAGTTCGGCATAGGGAACTCGGAGAAGGCTCTGCACTTGATCGGGTTAGCTTTAATTCCTCGTTCTGTTAGATAGATTCCGAGGAACTTGCCCGCTCGTACCCCCGAATGTGCACTTCTCCAGGTTGAAGCCCATCCTTTCATGGCATGCTCGAAGACTTTCTTCAAGTGGATCGTGTGATCAGATTCCTCGTGGGATTTCACGATCATGTCGTCCATATAGACTTCGAGCATATCCCCGATTTCTCCTTGAAAGACCTTGCTCGTCATTCTTTGGTAGGTAGCGCCAACATTTTTCAAGCCGAAGGGCATTACGTTGTAGTAATAGTTGCCCGATTCGGTCATGAAAGTTGTGTACCTTTTGTCGCTTTTTGCCATGGGTATTTGGTTATAGCCCGAATATGCGTCCATGAAAGATAACAATTTAAAACCAGCAGAATTATCAACTAATTTGTCTATGTTGGGGAGGGGATATGCGTTTTTAGGGTAGGCCCTATTAAGATCGATATAGTCAACATACATGCGCCATTTTCCATTTGATTTTTTAACGAGTACAACATTGGACAGCCAAGTAGTGTACTTGGCCTTCGAAATAAAATTTTCCTCTATGAGATCTTTTACAGCCTGTTCGGCAGCCTCTGTTTTCTCTGGAGACTGCTTTCCCCTACATTGAGCAAGTTCCCTAGCGTCGGGGTCGATGGTGAGTTGGTGGCAGACCACGTCAGGATCTAGCCCGAGCATCTCCGCGGCGCTCCCTGCGAACAGATTTGCATTTTCTCGGAGACAGGATTTAAGTTGTTTCCTCGCTAGGTCGGAGAGTCCGGTCCCGATCTTCACTCCTCACTAGGGGTCTTCACCGAGCATGACAAATTCAAACTCACCATCCGGAATTAGGCGCATCGGATGAGAGGTCTCGCCGCTACTGGTCGAAGTGGAAGGGCTGCTCGAACATGGATGGATCTCCTTCCCCTTCCTTTTCTGATCCCTCTGGTCTTCCTCAGAGAAGTGGCTGTCAAGGTCGATGGAGTCGACGCGGGGAAGCAGCTTTGCCTCTTCGGAGCTGCTGAGCAGAGCAGGTTTGCTGAGAGTCTTCAGCTTGGCGGCGATCGTGTTTAGCCCTTTGGAGGCTGCCTCGAAACATCTCCTCGCTGCTTCGATGTCCCTGTGTAGAGTGGCGACGAGACCCTTAGAAGTGTAGTACTTCATCTTCAGGTGCACGCTTGAGGGAACACCTTCCAATTCAGCCAAAGTTGGCTGCCCAAAGATGCATTGGTATAGGGACGGGCAGTCGATGACCAGGAACTGGACTTTGATAGACCTAGCCGTTTCTGTAAACCTGGAAGTCACGATTAGTTCCACGTACCCACAAGGCTTTGAGACTGACCCGTTAAAGCCTTATAGGTCAGGTGTGTCTCATCCAGCTATAGGGTGGAGAATAGCTGGGAATACATGATGTCGACTGAGCTTCCTTGATTAACCTGGATTCGGCGAACGTCAAAGTTGGCCATTTGTGCTCTCACGAGCAGCGAAATGCTTGAGTTGGGAGCCCAACCGAGGAGTTCCTCATGGTAGAAGGTGATGGGGACCGACTCTCCCCGAACTTTATCAAGCTTGGAACTCCGGTTTGAGCTCGTGTTTATTAGATGCTCGAACTTCCTCTTGATGGAGCCCACAGTAAACTTGTTGAAGCCCCCCTCCGGAGATGACCATGGCTGAGGGGAAGGTTTCCTATGGGCTCTGCGCAGTGAAGTAAGGGGGACGTTGAGCCCATCGGGGACATAGAAGTATTCAGGCCGCGAGATGCTCATGACGACCTGAAGGCTCGTCTCTTCCGAGGAAGGCACCTCTTCCTCGACCTTCTTGGACTCTTGGGCATCCTGCTGTGTAGCATCCTTTTTCTTGGAGAATTGTTTCAGGTGCCCATCCCTGATCAGTATCTCAATGGAATCTTTCAGATAGATGTAGTCGTCAGTCATATGGTCGTGGCTTTTGTGGAACCGACAATACTTTGACTTGTCTGTATTCGGCTTGGCCGATATCTGTTTAGGGAATCGGACCCTGCTTGCTGGAACTCTGAGTTGGCACACTCGAAGAGGATCTTCTCCTTAGAGACGGTCAGAGGAGTATATTCATGAAAGCGGCCGAAGGGCCCTTTGTTGTCTCGATACTCCCGGGGGAGGTCTTCGCGTCTTCTATCTCCTCGACGAGATGTCGAGGGGTCGTTGTGCTTGGAGGACCAGGCACTCTCTTGGTGTCTTGAGTCTCGGGTAGATCTAGCAGCTTCATTCTCCTCGTACTGGATGTACGCTTGCACCTTGAGGAGGAGGGCGTCAAGTGTTGTCGGGATTTCAATGCCAACTGCTTTGGCAAATTCGGTGCGGGGGTGAAGTCCTCGCTCGAGCAAGAACTTCTTCATATCATCGGTCGTGTTGACCTGGACAACTTCTTTATTAAACTTTTCGATATAGGCTCGAAGAGATTCATCTTTTCCTTGAATGATGGCCTCAAGGGAAGCTTCGGTCTTTGGGTGACGACGGGAGGCCGTGAAGTGTCTAGAGAATATTCTCCCCAACTGTCTCTAAGAAGTGATGAATTCTTCGGGGAGCTTCTTGTACCAAGTCATTGCTCCATTCCTTAGCGTGGTAGGGAAAATTTATATTTGATGGCGCTCCTAACGCCACAGTAGTCGAGCAATGCATCGATATTTTTGATGTGCTCTTAGGATCTGTAGTATCGTCATACGTGCCCAGAGACGGTGGTTTCTCCAGCCCCTTTGGTAGGCGCATGACCATGATTTCCTGGGACAACAGGTCGTGTGGCTCGTCGTCGCTGCTGCTGCTGGACCACGACGGGGAACGGGTGCTTCACCCAAGGGTAGGACAGCGATCTTGACAGGGATATGGGGTTAGTACCCGACCCTTGGATCTGGGCGGAGGTGAACGCTGGGGCTCTGCTCGCTGGTCCCTTCTGGTCCTCTTGGTCCCCGAGGAGTACTGGCTCTTGGGGGAGATGTGATTATGCTTTTTGATTGCTTGGGACTCTGGCTCAGGTGGTGCCCGGCGGTTTCTTTCACGTCGGGGAGGTGGACTGCGAGATCTTCAGTGCTCTTTCCTCGGTGGGGGGATCTTAGCTGGCTGGACTCTTCTAGGGCTCCAATCCTGGTGTTCGGTGGACTTTTCTATGGCTCCAATCCTCGTGTTCGCTGGACTCTTATAGGACTCCAATCCTCGTGTTCTGCTGGAGGATTAGGAGGTTGGTCTTGTTGAGGGCCTCGAGGAGTGCCTCCATGGCCGGGTAGCCGTTGGGTAGAACAAGGTCAACCTGGTGGTCTTGGGAGGGTTGGACCTCAACGTGATCAACACGAATGTGGGAGGGAGACACGGTGACTCCATCTCTTTGTTGATGGACGTTGCTCCCAAGAAAGGGGGTTACTCCGACAGTATCAGTCTTGCTGACGGGGTGGAAAGCAGAGTTACGAGCATCGTGGACATTGTCTTGGCTGGCCAAGATCAGAATCTTGGAAAAACTATTTTGGTCTTGAATCTACGATGGAAGAAAGACGGGGATAACAGAGTTTTCCACAGAAGGTGCCACTGATCTTACCGACTGATCAAAACCTGAAGTGGGCCAGAGACTGCGTCTGCGATGCTGGGTGTGAAAGATGAGGAGGGGGTGTACCTGCAAGGCACTCTGATGTTAAAGTAAGAATCGGGAGAAGAGAAGGCAAGTACAAAGTATGTGTTTCTTAGGATGATTTAGAATACCTGACCCTCTAAAATGAGAGGGTTTTTTATAATGCCCCCAGAAAATAGTCGTTGGGACGGGCAGAGGTGCCCAAAACTAGACGTTAGCACAGGTAGAGGCGCTGTTGCGGGCACAGACGTCGTGACTGTTTCTGGATGGTGGAACTGTGTGTGACTATTTCGATTCAATATAAATAAGAGGTCTTAGTGACAGGATTTCGTGTGTGGTCAAGTTTGTACAAGTCACTCAAATTACTCAAAGTACCTAGTGTGTAAAGAAAAGAGTTATTGAGAAATGTACGTTTGATGAAACACCATTGTCTTACAATTTTTATCAAATTCAGTTTATGTTTTTCGCCTAGAAATTTATCTTCTCTATTTTGTACAAGTTACTTTTAACGCATTTTACTGCATTTTCGATCACTCTTCTGCAACACCATTTCTTTTATATTTTCGAAGTAAACTATTTTCCAACCATGAATACTGTCGAAGTGTTTATTATTTCCAAAAATTTAATTTAAAAATCATTAGCACATGTCCTAGGATTCACTGGTTGTTCCTGTAAGTTAACCAATATTTGGAGACCAACAGGTGTTTACCAATTTTCACGGTAAACAAATTGGCACGCCCAGTGGGACCGTGCTAGTGATATATTTTTACAAATTTTCTTTTGAAAGTTTTTACTAAGTTCTTCATATTTATTGTCTCTCTCTTTCGAAACTTCGTTGTATGTTATTGAGAAATGGTAAAGTAGACGCTACTAACGACGATAGACCAAGGAGAAGATATACGAGGAGAATGGAAAGCCAAAATCATCCAAACAATCCAAATCCTCAAAATACATCAAATAATAATGGAGAACCTACCACAGCATCTTCGTGTCATACCTCAAATTTTGACCACTTAGATTTCCCATCATTGTGAAAACTATCATCACAATATGGATGACCTTTCATACTCATCAGTCTCCCCAAAGATGGGTGAGCATTCACCACTATCAAAAATTAGGGTTTCAAGCCCTCTCTAAGCCTTAGACAAAGGATCAATCAAGAATTGACTTAATCTTCAACTTGTCTAAACCTCTCAAACATCCACAATGGATCAAGAGGACTCGCACAACAAGAATCAAGCACAAGGTTGCAGCATTCCAGGTGGATTAAGCCTCAAGATCGCCAGTGTCACCAAATTAGGGTTTGGTCGACCAGAGCCTCCAAATGAAAATTTTCATCTGGGCATGAGCCAATGCTTCAAAGCATAACATAATATACTCCATGAGACATCATGTACCCAATCATCAAGTCAATTTAACCTCAGGGGATGCATTCACTAAAAATCAGGAATTAGGGTTTCTTGACCTAATTCACCCCTAAGTTGACTTTTGGGACAAAACATGAGCCAAGACCTCAAGAGATGATTTGAGGGTCTCTAATAAACTACATTTATCCATTTGCAACAATGGATTAATCCAAGAAGCTTGATCAACAAGTTTCAATTTCATCTGAACCCCAACTAGGGTTTTGAGGAAAATCAGCCGAACAATGAAAATCAGCTGAGCATCATTGAACAAAATACCTGCGTCCCCACCATGTCATGGGATCAACACTTAGGTCATTCAGAAAATATCCAGTACGACGATGAATTGGCAAAGCTTGCTGGACTAGAATTCATCAACTACGCTTTTCCAGAGGTCAACGTCATCGAGAGAGATGACCCCTCCGGTTCCAAAGAAGTGTGGGACACCTTAGGACAACCAAGTGGAAAATACGACTATATGGTCAAGTACACTGCTCCTGAGAGCTCTCGTATCAGGCTCGAAGACATCCAGCCAACTGGGTGTTGAGATCCACCTGAGAGCACAAACACTCTGCAACATACAACTGAGGAATCCTCCTACGACAACTCCGTCTGGGAGACAGATTCCAATGATCCTGCTCCACCAGAAATCAGCGTTATTTCTGAAGACAAATCAAGGAAGGTACCAGACTTTATGATTCACCGAGGAGTTCGCCACCAATGGGTTGCAGTCGATGTTCCGAAGATTGTGCATAAGTCAAAGTAATTGTCGTCTTTAACCTTTCACCCTGCCCAGGTGAAACAGATGTTTTGATAGGGCTCACTTTCTGTAAATATCCCTCTTCGCTTCGCCCAAAGACACAGAGTTTTGTTATATAGGGCTATAGTTTCAAGAATCGACTTGTTCATTAATAAAATAACGTTGTTCTGTAATTTCTGCATTAATTGCTGTTTTGTCTTTTCGTTTTTCAGAAAATGGTAATCCTAAAAAACAATTCAATAATAAAAACAAGCAATTTTCCAAAGAAACTACACTGTACACACTCTTGCATTCTCTCTATCTCTTCTAAACACAAATCATCACGTCATGCAGATTGCTTATTTTAAACCCCGTTGAAACATACGATCCGATGCCTTCTCCCAACTTTGAGTTCCCGGTATTTGGGGCTGAAGAAGAAGCTGATGACGAAGTTCTAGAAGAGATCTCCTGACTACTCAGGCAGGAGGAAAGGTCCATTGAACCTCACAAAGAGCCGTTGGAAACGGTCAACCTAGGTTCAGAAAAAGAGAGAAAAGAAATCAGGATTGGGGCACTGCTCAGTCCAACTGCCAAAGAGAGTTTGACGAAGCTTCTCAAAGAGTTTCCCGATGTATTCGCTTGGTCCTATCAGGACATGCCAGGGTTGGATACCAGCATTGTGGAACACCATCTACCGCTAAGGTCAGAATGTCCGCCTGTAAAACAGAGGTTGAGATGAACTCATCCAGACATAGCCATCAAAATCAAGGAAGAAGTACAAAAACAGATTGACGCGGGTTTACTCGCCACGTCAGAATATCCTCAATGGTTAGCCAACATCGTACCCGTTATGAAAAAGGATGGAAAGGTCAGAATGTGTGTTGATTACAGAGATCTAAACAAGGCTAGTCCAAAGGACGACTTTCCTTTACCACACATTGACATGCTGGTAGACAGTACAGAAAAGTTCAAAGTCTTCTCCTTCATGGATGGATTCTCGGGCTATAATCAAATCAAAATGGCTCCGAAAGACATGGAGAAAACTTCGTTTATTACCCCATGGGGTACCTTTTGTTACAAGGTAATGTCGTTCGGTTTGAATAACACCGGGGAAACCTATCAAAGGGCCATGACTACTCTCTTTCATGATAGGATACACAAGGAAATCGAGGTATATGTCGATGACATGATTGCCAAATCTAAAACAAAGGAGGAGCATGTGACCCACCTGTCAAAACTATTTGAGCGGTTGAGAAAATACAAACTCCGCTTGAATCCCAACAAGTGCACCTTCGGTGTCCGTTCAGGGAAACTCTTAGGGTTCATCGTCATCCAGAAAGGAATTGAGGTTGATCCTGACAAGGTCAAGGCTATTCAAGAAATGCCTTCTCCGAAAACTGAAAAACAAGTCTGAGGATTCCTGGGACGTTTAAACTACATCTCCAGATTCATATTCCTTATGACCGCCATGTGTGCGCCGATTTTCAAATTACTTAAAAAGAACCAGGACTGCGTTTGGACAGAAGATTGCCAAACTGCCTTTGACAGTATTAAGAAATATCTGTTGAACCCACCGATTCTATCACCTCCAGTGGAAGGAAGGCCACTGATCATCTACCTCACAGTCCTAGAGGACTCGATGGGTTGTGTGCTAGGCCAACAAGACGAAACCAAAAGGAAAGAGTCTGCCATCTACTATCTGACCAAGAAATTCACCGACTGCGAGACTCGGTACACTATGCTTGAGAAAACTTGCTGTGCTCTGGCTTGGGCAGCCAAACGTCTTTGCCAGTACATGATTCGTCACACTACTTGGTTGGTCTCCAAAATGGACCCAATCAAGTATGTATTTGAAAAACCTGCTCTCACAGGCAGAATCGCCCGTTGGCAGATGTTGTTATCAGAATACGACATCGAATACCACGCTCAAAAAGCCGTCAAATGGAGTATTTTAGCCGATCATTTGGCTCATCAACCGATTGACGATCAAGAATCAATCGGGTTTGACTTCCCAGACGAAGATGTCATGTATTTAAAGATGAAAGAGTGCGATGAACCGCTACCCAGTGAAGGGCCAGAACCAGGTTCCCAGTGGGGACTTATCTTTGACGGAGCTATCAATCATTACGGAAACAGAATTGGGTCAATCATCATAACACCTCAGGGTACCCACATTCCTTTCACCGCGTGACTGACATTCAAGTGCACGAACAACGAGGCCAAATACGAAGCTTGTATCATGGGTCTCGAAGAAGCGATCGACTTAAGGATCAAAAACTTGGATGCTTATGGCGACTCATCCCTGATTATCAATAATATCAAAGGAGATTGGAACATATACCAATCAGGATTGATTCCTTACAAGGATTATGCAAGAAGGTTGTTACCATTCTTCAACAGAATCGAGTTTCACCACATCCCGCGTGAAGAGAATCACATGGCTGATGCATTATGCACTCTTTCTTCCATGATTAGTATAGGTCATTGGGACAACCTACTTAAGATTGACATAATGCGCCTCGAGAGGCCCGCTTACATCTTCACGATTGAAGCAGTCATAGACGACAAACCTTGGTATCACGATATCAAATGCTTCCTTCAGAAACAAGAGTACCCACCTGAGGCACTAAGGAAAAACAGAAAAACCCTTAGAAGGTTGGCTGGAAGCTTCTTTCTGAGCGGTGATACACTTTATAAGAGAAATTTTGACATGGTCTTGCTCCGATGTGTAGACAGACCAGAAGCAGACATGCTGATAAAAGAAATTCACGAAGGATCCTTTGGCACTCATGCCAACGGACACACAATGGCGAGAAAAATTCTAAGAGCAAGGTACTACTGGTTGACCATGGAATCTGATTGCCACAAGTACATGAGAAGGTGTCACAAGTGTCAGATATACTCAGACAAAATCCATGTACCGCCAACACATCTCAAAGTTCTCTCTTCCCCATGGCCTTTTTCTATATTGGGAATCGACATGATCGGCATGATTGAACCTAAGGCTTCGAACGGACATCGGTTCATCCTGGTAGCCATTGATTACTTCACCAAGTGGTTCGAAGCAGTGTCATACGCCAATGTGACCCGACAAGTGGTGGTCCACTTTATCAAAAACAATATCATCTGCCGTTATGGTGTTCCAGGCCAGATCATTACGGATAATGGATCTAACTTGAACAACAAGATGATGAAAGAGTTGTGCGCAGAGTTCAAGATTGAACACCATAACTCATCTCCCTACCGACCCAAGATGAACGGGGCGGTAGAAGCGGCTATCAAGAACATCAAGAAGATCGTTCAAAAGATGGTTGTAACCTACAAAGACTGGCACGAAATGCTACCCTTTGCTCTTCACGGTTATTGCACATCTGTTCGTACTTCAACAGGGGCAACCCCTTTTTCTCTAGTATATGGCATGGAAGCAGTGCTCCCCATAGAAGTAGAGATCCCATTAATCCGGGTATTGATGGAAGCTAAGCTAACAGAGGCTGAATGGTGTCAAAGTCGACACGACGAACTGAATCTGATCGAAGAAAAACGAATAACGGTGCTATGCCACGGTCATTTGTATCAACAGAGAATAAAGAAGGCGTTTGACAAAAAAGTCCAACCTCGCGTCTTCAGAAAAGGAGACCTTGTGCTAAAAAAGATACAATCATTTCTCACTGATTCTCGGGGCAAGTGGACTCCGAATTATGGAGGCCCCTACGTGGTCAAGAAAGCTTTCTCAGGCGGCGCCTTGAGACTTGCAACCATGGATGGAGAAGAATTTGCCTACCTCACAAATGTTGATGTAGTCAAGAAATACTTCGCCTAAACAAAAAAAAAACGTCTCGGTGGATTAAAAACCCGAAAGGGCTATCCAGGCAAAAGTTAGAGACATGATCAAAAATCATCCTGGTGGATTGGAAATCCCAAAGTACAATCCAGGAAAAGTTAGGGATTAATGGCAAGTAACTACATCCAACAAGGGCAAATCCCCCAGCAGCGGTTACACCATCCATCTGGAAAACTCCAGTCAGGGTCATCTTCGGCCGAAGCTCAGGATGCCCAAAATTCAAAGTTGGTAAAAGGATAGTGGTTGTTATGTTTCAATGTAGCCCTTTTCCCTTAAATTACCATTTTCTAACATTGTAAATACTCCATGGAATCACGCACTTGACTGATTTCCATCCTATCAATAAAATTTGAGCCCTTGTGCTTTTGTTTGCAATTCTTATTTGTTTTAGCTTTACAGAACGACGTTTTTAGCATGATTAACGATTCTTGAAGCGAACCAAAAATGAATTTACTTGTTAAAAATTTTCTGCTTTTAAAATAAAGACAGCAGTTTCTTTTGACTGTTGAACATCGAAAGAACATCGATCGCTTCTCCAGAAGTAATCGAACCTCAAAGTGCAGAATCAAAGTACTCCTTCTAAAACCAGTGCACCTGATTGAAGGATCAGTTGTGTCAGATACCATGTTTCATCTGACACCCTCGGCAGAGTTCTTACCTCCTAAGCCCGATCAACGGTTGTTCCCCGCGGGAACTACTTTCTCCTAAGCAAGGCAGAATTGCTATCTTGAACCAGCGGTACTTCTTCGTCCCAGTAGTGGTCGGGTATCTAATCGTGTTCATCTATTAGTTTGTATGTCGCGTCAGTTTTGTCAGCATAAATATACATACATCATGCATTATTGATTTACATTTACAATTATATTGCATCACTATCACTCTAGTCGGTCTTATCCCCTAGTGATAAAAGTCCTATTATCAATCGAATTGTCAGTTCTTTCCTCGTCAGGAAATGTTGCGTCTAAACAATCTCTCTCCTCCAGTTTATTTCTGGGATGAAGTTGGTCCTTGACCACTTTGATAACTTGAACCTCTGAAAAACCAGAGAATCTTCGACAAGCGGCACTTTTCGCCATTGAAGATGATATCTTCGCTTTCCCGGATTAAGGAAAATCCCCAGAGAAAGCCTCTTAATCAGAGATTCGGCAATACAATAGTTTTTCTCCGAAAAAACCGCTGACGAAAAGGTCATCAGCACCTCAAAATTGGATCACATCATATGGCATTTCTCTGAGAAGATTCCTGAGAAAAATATGATGTAATATCCCCAAGCAGAAGACAGTCTCTCAAGAGACTCGTTTTCCCCCAGTAGATTCGACAAATGGCGTCTCCAACAGAGAAGTTTGTGCACCTCTACAACTCAGACGAATGGGTTCCCCAGCAAGTCTGACATCAAAAGTTTTTCTATCAAATGGCATCTCCCCAGGAAAATTCGGCGAGAAGTTTGAGGAAAACCGCTACGAATAGCGTCACTTGTCAACAAAGTTTATTGACAAAAGAAACTGAGACCAGTTCCTTGGTAGGAAACCAGGATCGAGGGGAAGTTTATTTCAGAAACTTAGACCAGTTCCTTGGTAGGAAACTAGGATCGAGGGGAAGTTTATTTCAGAAACTTAGACCAGTTCCTTAGTAGGAAACCAGGATCGAGGGGAAGTTTACATCAGAAACTTAGACCAGTTCCTGGGTAGGAAACCAGGATCGAGGGGAAGTTTACATCAGAAACTTAGACCAGTTCCTTGGTAGAAAACCATGATCGAGGGGAGGTTTATATCAGAAAACTGAGACCAGTTCCTTGGCCGAAGTCCAGGACCGAGGGGAAGTTTTTACCTTTTCTAAGCATCATTGCTTATAAAAAGAAGAAGGATGCGTGAACTACCATTCCTAAATACCATCAAAATTTCGGGTATTCCAATATTTAATCCTCTTGCACCCCGAATGCCTGAATACCTTCGCCATTCACACTTTCGGGTCCAAGAAGATTAAATAGGGGCATCTGTCATATCCCAAATTTTGACCACTTAGATTTACCATCATTGTGAAAACTATCATCACAATATGGATGACCTTTCATACTCATCAGTCTCCCCAAAGATGGGTGAGCATTCACTACTATAAAAAATTAGGATTTCAAGCCCTCTCTGAGCCTTAGACAAAGGATCAATCAAGAATTGACATGATCTTCAACTTGTCTAAACCTCTCAAACATCCACAATGGATCAAGAGGACTCCCACAACAAGAATCAAGCACAAGGTTGCAGCATTCCAGGTGGATTAAGCCTCAAGATCTCCAGTGTCACCAAATTAGGGTTGGTCGACCAGGGCCTCCAGATGGAAATTTTCCTCTGGGCATGAGCCAATGCTTCAAAGCATAACATAATATACTCAATGGGACATCATGGACCCAATCATCAAGTCAATTTAACCGCAGGGGATGCATTCACTAAAAATCAAGAATTAGGGTTTCTTGACCTAATTCACCCCTAAGTTGACTTTTGGGACAAAACATGAGCCAAGACCTCAAGAGATGATTTGAGGGTCTCTAATAAACCACATTGATCCATTTGCAACAATGGATTGATCCAAGAAGCTTGATCAACAAGTTTCAATTTCATCTGAACCACAACTAGGGTTTTGAGGAAAAAGTCAACTGTACCTTTGACTTTTGATCCAGGCATGCTCCCAAACCTTGGGACATGATTCAATACACCCTATAACACCTATGAAATCAATCCATCAAGTTGGATTTAGGTCAAGGACTTGATTTCATAGAGGATCGCGAAGTTTGGAATTCATCTGACGAAAAGTCAAATATGCACAAAAGTCAAACTTTGACTTTTTGAGATTTTTTACAATTTTGGTTCTTTGACCCTAAAATGATGTTAATGTGTGGTTGGAATCATCATTCATCAAGAAAAATCAAGAAAAGTGGGATAACTTGTAAAAGGGGTAACCATAAAAAACTTAGAAATTTTCTAAGTTTTGGAACAAAGTGGCTATAGTACCCTAAATTTTGACCCAGGATTTTTTTTAGATTCTTCTTGCCAATAAAGGGTGTCATTGGGATTTTAGGGGGTTCATCAGTATTTTTTGAGGCCCATTTGGAAATTTAGTTTAGCATAAGGTTTTTTAGAATTTATAATAGTTTTTTTTAGAATAGAATTTAATTTCTTTTATTATATATAATGTTTGTTTTTATTTAGAATTTATCATTTTTAGAGAAATTTCATGAGGTTTTTTAGAAGTTAAGTTTTTTAGGTTTTAGGATAATTAGGTTGATTTAGTTTTATTCAAATTAATAGTATTTTTTTTAGATTAATAAAGAGGATTTTGGGTTTTTTTATTTAAATTATTTAAGGAAAGGATTATTTTTTTATTCAGATTTTTTTTTGGGATTAATTGTTTTCTAATTTAGTATAGTTTTATTAATTTCAAAATTTTTGGTTTTTAGGATCTAGTTATAATACTTACATTAATTAGTTTTTTGGTTTTATTTATAATTAAGACTAGTTTTATTAATAATTAATTGTTTTTTTGAACATGTTTTAATAAATTATTTTACATTTTCATTTTTTATTTTATTGGTTTTTATTTAGGATCATTAAGGGTCACGTTTTTTTTATTTCATCCAGAGTTATTATTTTTATTTTATTTTTTTCGTGGTTATATATATATATTTAAATTTATTCAATATTTAGTAATTATTATTTATTTTTATTTATTAATTCTTATTTGGGTCAAAATGTTGACCATGGGGACTGTTCTTCTTCAACCTCCAAACCCTAAATCTGCGGCGGAAATGAGTTTTTTTTTGGATCAAAATCAAATCTATTCATTTATAAATTTAAATCAATACAAATTATGTTACAAATTCAGATTACAAATCAAAATCAATTACAAATCTCAAATCTAATAAAAAACGAATCAAATCAATGTACAAATTACATCAAAAACTTCCTAATGAATATAAGAATTAATTTCCTAAAATTAATTTCTAACCTAAAATCTAATTATAAAAAGATAAAGAAATTATAAGAGAAGGGGGATTTTTTCTTTGGACAGAAACTCAAAGAGAATTTGCTGCGCGAATCTTCATCGTACCTGCAAGAACAAGGAAAAAGAGGGATTAGAAAACAGATCGGAATAAGGAAAAGGATAAAATAATTTGCAAAAAGAATCACTGCACGGTCGGTAAGAAATTACATAGCTTTTTTTATGGATTTATGGTTGCTGGCTTGTGTGTTTGAATCTTGTGGATTTCTGTTTTTTTAGGGTTAGGGTTTTTTGGGGTTAGGGTTCCTCTTCCTAGGGTTAGGGTTCGTTTATTTTAGGGTTAGGGTTCATGTGATGAACCTTAGGGTTCATCACTTAAGGGTTAGGGTTCTTATTCTGGGTTAGGGTTCTTATTCTGGATTGGGGTTCTTGGGAGATTCTGGACTTTCTGGGTTTTGGACGATGAAGATTTGAAGTTTCCGGTTGAATCTCAACCAGAAACTGGGGTTGGGCGGTGGTTTGGAGGGTGGCGCGCGGTGGTTAGGGAATCCATCGGCGGCGAAGGGAAGCGATGAGAGAAGGAGTGAGACGAGAGAAGAGAGAGGGGGAGAAAGCTTAGAGAGAGAAAGAAATGAAAAAAATGAAGATTTTCTGAAGGGTTTGGGTTTAAATACCCCTTCACAGGCGCCGTGGATCCTTAACGCGTGGCCTTTCGTGAGCCACACGATCATGTGACATTGACCATTCAGTGGGTGTATGGACACCGTGTTCCGTTGTTTGACTTGGCACGGTAGTCGTTAGATCAATTTACTTAGATTGGTAATCAACATCAATGGCCCAGGAATTCAATCATTGGAATCGTTTGATCTCCATCAGACGTCACGCATGAGTCCACACGTTGACTCCACAGACTGGACTTTTTTTTGTTTGTTTTCTTGCTCTTGGGTTTAAAACAACTGGGCCTAGCGCCCAGTTTACTTTTGGCACCCCCACGAAATGACCCATTTGTTTTTTAAAGGGTTTTTACACCCCTCTGGTTTTTTCTGTTTTTTTCTTCTTATTTAATTAATTGAATTATTTAACATAATTTAATTTAAGTATTAGTTGTATTTGAGGGTTAATTTGGAGATTTAGGTTTTTTTTAGGACAAATTAAGGGTTTAGGGATTTATTTCGAGATTTGTGTTTATTTATTTATTTTGGATTTTTATTAAACATGTTTTTACCTTTTTAATTCTAAAAAAAAAACACAATTGAATCAATTCCTTGATTCAAGTTGTGAGATAAAATTTTCATTTTATTTTGATTTGTTAATTTAGGTTTTTTATAATTTAACTTATTTTTTTTATTATTTGGTTGTAATTGAGTTTTAATAATTTATGTAGATAAAAATGTTATTTGTATATTGTTTTTTTTTAGAAAAAATTATTTTAACAAAAAGTATAAATATGGAGTGAGGATTAAAAAAATAAGTTTAATCTTATTTTGGATAAAAAAATATTTTTTTAAGAATTATTGGAACATGGATTTTATTTTGGGGACAATTTTGTCCTTCTGACATATTACATTATTTAACTTCAGGGTTCAATTTCTTTTCTTTTAATTAGGAAAAGTGGTTTTTTTGGGATTTTTAAGATTTTAAGGGATTTACACATGGGGATAAAGCTCTTGGTCCGAGAGCCTAAATAATGGATGGAATTTTGGATTTTTGGGATAAAACCCTTCTTCCGAGAGTCTAAATAATGGACAAGAGTTTAAGGGATTTAAGGGATAAAACTCCTCATCTAGGAGTATAAACACTAGATTTAAGGGATAGAACTCTTTATCCAACAGTATAAATAGTGGATTGGGATTTAGGGTTAGGTTATGGGATTTAGGAATAGGGTTAGGGGGTAGGAATAGGGGAGGTGAACTACGGTTACTCTGATCCTTCATTTTGAGGGTACGTAGGCATAGGGTTGCAAACCAACCCTAGCGAGTATAATTAGGAAAAAACTTAGGTTTTCTTTTCATTTAGACAAACAAACATACCTTAAACTCAAAGGTGGATCCCATTGAGTACAATGGAAGTGAAGGGTGCCTAACACCTTCCCTTCACTTAAATGGCTCCCGAACCGTAGGAATCTCTACCTTAGGATAAGGATATTTAGGTTTATCATTATTTTCCTTTAAAAAATATGGTGGCGACTCGAATATTTTTGCCGGCCGCGACAACTGGCGACTCTGCTGGGGAATCCATCCTAGAGAGAGTCCATCCTAGCCTTAGGATTTAGGGTCTTGTTTGTCTTGGGTGTTTTTATTTTTATGTTTTTATTTTATTTTATTTCATATTTTTTATTTATTTAACCCTTTGTTTTTTTTAATTTTATTTTGTCATTATACAAGGGATTGGGGCAAACAAAAAAAAGGAGTGAAGCTAAAACCCAAAGCTTGGAGGATAACCCTAGAACCTAAAGTGGAACGGAAATGTTTTTGCGGGGGACGCAACGTCCCCTAAAATGCATTGATGCCACACTCAGAGTAGATCCTTCCAAAGTCGTCTTCACGAAAGGGCTAGCCCCTCTCGTAGTGGAATGATTTGGATGTGGTCCGTGACTCTGAGAACCTTAACCTACCCCACACCAATCATGGACCTTATGTATTCAACCCTCAGGGGTTATTACTAGGGTCCTATCCCAAATGAGACTTATCCCGAAGGATTACCATAGGAAGGCTTGCTCCTTCTCATGGTAAAACAAGGGTATAGTCTAAATATTTTGGGGTCGTTATGCTGGCCAAATTTAGGTAACCTACCTGTGAAGGGATTGGATAGTTTTAACTTAGACCCAGCCTGTTCTAGGGAAGCCCACCTTACTAGGGGCATGCTTACACTTTACCTTTACCCTAATCAAGACATCATGTGCATTCATCATCCTCATAAATTTTTCTTTTTTTGCATTCACAGGAATCTTAAAATTTTACAAAAAAAAGGGATTAAATCAAAGGACAATGGAAGTTGGAAAAAGGAGAACTCTCCCCATTAGAGTAAGGATATCAGATATAAAAAGCCTAAAGACTTATGCTGCTGAATTACCCAAGGAAAGAAGGAAACCTATTGTCATACCCAAAATTTTGACCACTTAGATTTCCCATCATTGTGCAAATCATCATCATAATATGGATGTACCTTCATGCCTCATCAATCTCCTCAAGGATTGTTGAGCATTCACTACCATCAAGAATTAGGGTTTCAAGCCCTCTCAGAGTTCTTAGACAGAGGATCAATCAAGTAATGACATGATCTTCAACTTGTCTAACCTCTCAAACATCCACAATGGATCAAAAGGACTCCCACTTCAAGGATCAAGCACAAGGCTGCTCCCTTCTAGGTGGATCAAGTCTCAAGATCGACAGTGTCACCAAATTAGGGTTTTGGTCGACCAGGGCCTCCAAATGGAAAATTTTCATCTGGGCACAAGCCAATGATCCAAAACATAACCTAATATACTTCATGGGACCTCATGGACCCAATCATCAAGTCAATTTTGCCTCAGGGGATGCATTCATCAAAAATCAGGAATTAGGGTTTCTTGACCTAATTCACCCCTAAGTTGACTTTTAGGGCAAATCATGAGCCAAGACCTCAAGAGAGGGTTTGAGGGTCTTTAAGGAACCATATTGATCCATTTGGAACAATGGATTAATCCAAGAAGCTTGAGCAACAAGTCTTAATTTCATCTGCACCATAATTAGGGTTTCGCAAGGAAAGTCAACTGATTGCCACAAGTACATGAGAAGGTGTCACAAGTGTCAGATATACTCAGACAAAATCCATGTACCGCCAACACATCTCAAAGTTCTCTCTTCCCCATGGCCTTTTTCTATATTGGGAATCGACATGATCGGCATGATTGAACCTAAGGCTTCGAACGGACATCGGTTCATCCTGGTAGCCATTGATTACTTCACCAAGTGGTTCGAAGCAGTGTCATACGCCAATGTGACCCGACAAGTGGTGGTCCACTTTATCAAAAACAATATCATCTGCCGTTATGGTGTTCCAGGCCAGATCATTACGGATAATGGATCTAACTTGAACAACAAGATGATGAAAGAGTTGTGCGCAGAGTTCAAGATTGAACACCATAACTCATCTCCCTACCGACCCAAGATGAACGGGGCGGTAGAAGCGGCTATCAAGAACATCAAGAAGATCGTTCAAAAGATGGTTGTAACCTACAAAGACTGGCACGAAATGCTACCCTTTGCTCTTCACGGTTATTGCACATCTGTTCGTACTTCAACAGGGGCAACCCCTTTTTCTCTAGTATATGGCATGGAAGCAGTGCTCCCCATAGAAGTAGAGATCCCATTAATCCGGGTATTGATGGAAGCTAAGCTAACAGAGGCTGAATGGTGTCAAAGTCGACACGACGAACTGAATCTGATCGAAGAAAAACGAATAACGGTGCTATGCCACGGTCATTTGTATCAACAGAGAATAAAGAAGGCGTTTGACAAAAAAGTCCAACCTCGCGTCTTCAGAAAAGGAGACCTTGTGCTAAAAAAGATACAATCATTTCTCACTGATTCTCGGGGCAAGTGGACTCCGAATTATGGAGGCCCCTACGTGGTCAAGAAAGCTTTCTCAGGCGGCGCCTTGAGACTTGCAACCATGGATGGAGAAGAATTTGCCTACCTCACAAATGTTGATGTAGTCAAGAAATACTTCGCCTAAACAAAAAAAAAACGTCTCGGTGGATTAAAAACCCGAAAGGGCTATCCAGGCAAAAGTTAGAGACATGATCAAAAATCATCCTGGTGGATTGGAAATCCCAAAGTACAATCCAGGAAAAGTTAGGGATTAATGGCAAGTAACTACATCCAACAAGGGCAAATCCCCCAGCAGCGGTTACACCATCCATCTGGAAAACTCCAGTCAGGGTCATCTTCGGCCGAAGCTCAGGATGCCCAAAATTCAAAGTTGGTAAAAGGATAGTGGTTGTTATGTTTCAATGTAGCCCTTTTCCCTTAAATTACCATTTTCTAACATTGTAAATACTCCATGGAATCACGCACTTGACTGATTTCCATCCTATCAATAAAATTTGAGCCCTTGTGCTTTTGTTTGCAATTCTTATTTGTTTTAGCTTTACAGAACGACGTTTTTAGCATGATTAACGATTCTTGAAGCGAACCAAAAATGAATTTACTTGTTAAAAATTTTCTGCTTTTAAAATAAAGACAGCAGTTTCTTTTGACTGTTGAACATCGAAAGAACATCGATCGCTTCTCCAGAAGTAATCGAACCTCAAAGTGCAGAATCAAAGTACTCCTTCTAAAACCAGTGCACCTGATTGAAGGATCAGTTGTGTCAGATACCATGTTTCATCTGACACCCTCGGCAGAGTTCTTACCTCCTAAGCCCGATCAACGGTTGTTCCCCGCGGGAACTACTTTCTCCTAAGCAAGGCAGAATTGCTATCTTGAACCAGCGGTACTTCTTCGTCCCAGTAGTGGTCGGGTATCTAATCGTGTTCATCTATTAGTTTGTATGTCGCGTCAGTTTTGTCAGCATAAATATACATACATCATGCATTATTGATTTACATTTACAATTATATTGCATCACTATCACTCTAGTCGGTCTTATCCCCTAGTGATAAAAGTCCTATTATCAATCGAATTGTCAGTTCTTTCCTCGTCAGGAAATGTTGCGTCTAAACAATCTCTCTCCTCCAGTTTATTTCTGGGATGAAGTTGGTCCTTGACCACTTTGATAACTTGAACCTCTGAAAAACCAGAGAATCTTCGACAAGCGGCACTTTTCGCCATTGAAGATGATATCTTCGCTTTCCCGGATTAAGGAAAATCCCCAGAGAAAGCCTCTTAATCAGAGATTCGGCAATACAATAGTTTTTCTCCGAAAAAACCGCTGACGAAAAGGTCATCAGCACCTCAAAATTGGATCACATCATATGGCATTTCTCTGAGAAGATTCCTGAGAAAAATATGATGTAATATCCCCAAGCAGAAGACAGTCTCTCAAGAGACTCGTTTTCCCCCAGTAGATTCGACAAATGGCGTCTCCAACAGAGAAGTTTGTGCACCTCTACAACTCAGACGAATGGGTTCCCCAGCAAGTCTGACATCAAAAGTTTTTCTATCAAATGGCATCTCCCCAGGAAAATTCGGCGAGAAGTTTGAGGAAAACCGCTACGAATAGCGTCACTTGTCAACAAAGTTTATTGACAAAAGAAACTGAGACCAGTTCCTTGGTAGGAAACCAGGATCGAGGGGAAGTTTATTTCAGAAACTTAGACCAGTTCCTTGGTAGGAAACCAGGATCGAGGGGAAGTTTATTTCAGAAACTTAGACCAGTTCCTTGGTAGGAAACCAGGATCGAGGGGAAGTTTACATCAGAAACTTAGACCAGTTCCTGGGTAGGAAACCAGGATCGAGGGGAAGTTTACATCAGAAACTTAGACCAGTTCCTTGGTAGAAAACCATGATCGAGGGGAGGTTTATATCAGAAAACTGAGACCAGTTCCTTGGCCGAAGTCCAGGACCGAGGGGAAGTTTTTACCTTTTCTAAGCATCATTGCTTATAAAAAGAAGAAGGATGCGTGAACTACCATTCCTAAATACCATCAAAATTTCGGGTATTCCAATATTTAATCCTCTTGCACCCCGAATGCCTGAATACCTTCGCCATTCACACTTTCGGGTCCAAGAAGATTAAATAGGGGCATCTGTCATATCCCAAATTTTGACCACTTAGATTTACCATCATTGTGAAAACTATCATCACAATATGGATGACCTTTCATACTCATCAGTCTCCCCAAAGATGGGTGAGCATTCACTACTATAAAAAATTAGGATTTCAAGCCCTCTCTGAGCCTTAGACAAAGGATCAATCAAGAATTGACATGATCTTCAACTTGTCTAAACCTCTCAAACATCCACAATGGATCAAGAGGACTCCCACAACAAGAATCAAGCACAAGGTTGCAGCATTCCAGGTGGATTAAGCCTCAAGATCTCCAGTGTCACCAAATTAGGGTTGGTCGACCAGGGCCTCCAGATGGAAATTTTCCTCTGGGCATGAGCCAATGCTTCAAAGCATAACATAATATACTCCATGGGACATCATGGACCCAATCATCAAGTCAATTTAACCGCAGGGGATGCATTCACTAAAAATCAAGAATTAGGGTTTCTTGACCTAATTCACCCCTAAGTTGACTTTTGGGACAAAACATGAGCCAAGACCTCAAGAGATGATTTGAGGGTCTCTAATAAACCACATTGATCCATTTGCAACAATGGATTGATCCAAGAAGCTTGATCAACAAGTTTCAATTTCATCTGAACCACAACTAGGGTTTTGAGGAAAAAGTCAACTGTACCTTTGACTTTTGATCCAGGCATGCTCCCAAACCTTGGGACATGATTCAATACACCCTATAACACCTATGAAATCAATCCATCAAGTTGGATTTAGGTCAAGGACTTGATTTCATAGAGGATCGCGAAGTTTGGAATTCATCTGACGAAAAGTCAAATATGCACAAAAGTCAAACTTTGACTTTTTGAGATTTTTTACAATTTTGGTTCTTTGACCCTAAAATGATGTTAATGTGTGGTTGGAATCATCATTCATCAAGAAAAATCAAGAAAAGTGGGATAACTTGTAAAAGGGGTAACCATAAAAAACTTAGAAATTTTCTAAGTTTTGGAACAAAGTGGCTATAGTACCCTAAATTTTGACCCAGGATTTTTTTTAGATTCTTCTTGCCAATAAAGGGTGTCATTGGGATTTTAGGGGGTTCATCAGTATTTTTTGAGGCCCATTTGGAAATTTAGTTTAGCATAAGGTTTTTTAGAATTTATAATAGTTTTTTTTAGAATAGAATTTAATTTCTTTTATTATATATAATGTTTGTTTTTATTTAGAATTTATCATTTTTAGAGAAATTTCATGAGGTTTTTTAGAAGTTAAGTTTTTTAGGTTTTAGGATAATTAGGTTGATTTAGTTTTATTCAAATTAATAGTATTTTTTTTAGATTAATAAAGAGGATTTTGGGTTTTTTTATTTAAATTATTTAAGGAAAGGATTATTTTTTTATTCAGATTTTTTTTTGGGATTAATTGTTTTCTAATTTAGTATAGTTTTATTAATTTCAAAATTTTTGGTTTTTAGGATCTAGTTATAATACTTACATTAATTAGTTTTTTGGTTTTATTTATAATTAAGACTAGTTTTATTAATAATTAATTGTTTTTTTGAACATGTTTTAATAAATTATTTTACATTTTCATTTTTTATTTTATTGGTTTTTATTTAGGATCATTAAGGGTCACGTTTTTTTTATTTCATCCAGAGTTATTATTTTTATTTTATTTTTTTCGTGGTTATATATATATATTTAAATTTATTCAATATTTAGTAATTATTATTTATTTTTATTTATTAATTCTTATTTGGGTCAAAATGTTGACCATGGGGACTGTTCTTCTTCAACCTCCAAACCCTAAATCTGCGGCGGAAATGAGTTTTTTTTTGGATCAAAATCAAATCTATTCATTTATAAATTTAAATCAATACAAATTATGTTACAAATTCAGATTACAAATCAAAATCAATTACAAATCTCAAATCTAATAAAAAACGAATCAAATCAATGTACAAATTACATCAAAAACTTCCTAATGAATATAAGAATTAATTTCCTAAAATTAATTTCTAACCTAAAATCTAATTATAAAAAGATAAAGAAATTATAAGAGAAGGGGGATTTTTTCTTTGGACAGAAACTCAAAGAGAATTTGCTGCGCGAATCTTCATCGTACCTGCAAGAACAAGGAAAAAGAGGGATTAGAAAACAGATCGGAATAAGGAAAAGGATAAAATAATTTGCAAAAAGAATCACTGCACGGTCGGTAAGAAATTACATAGCTTTTTTTATGGATTTATGGTTGCTGGCTTGTGTGTTTGAATCTTGTGGATTTCTGTTTTTTTAGGGTTAGGGTTTTTTGGGGTTAGGGTTCCTCTTCCTAGGGTTAGGGTTCGTTTATTTTAGGGTTAGGGTTCATGTGATGAACCTTAGGGTTCATCACTTAAGGGTTAGGGTTCTTATTCTGGGTTAGGGTTCTTATTCTGGATTGGGGTTCTTGGGAGATTCTGGACTTTCTGGGTTTTGGACGATGAAGATTTGAAGTTTCCGGTTGAATCTCAACCAGAAACTGGGGTTGGGCGGTGGTTTGGAGGGTGGCGCGCAGTGGTTAGGGAATCCATCGGCGGCGAAGGGAAGCGATGAGAGAAGGAGTGAGACGAGAGAAGAGAGAGGGGGAGAAAGCTTAGAGAGAGAAAGAAATGAAAAAAATGAAGATTTTCTGAAGGGTTTGGGTTTAAATACCCCTTCACAGGCGCCGTGGATCCTTAACGCGTGGCCTTTCGTGAGCCACACGATCATGTGACATTGACCATTCAGTGGGTGTATGGACACCGTGTTCCGTTGTTTGACTTGGCACGGTAGTCGTTAGATCAATTTACTTAGATTGGTAATCAACATCAATGGCCCAGGAATTCAATCATTGGAATCGTTTGATCTCCATCAGACGTCACGCATGAGTCCACACGTTGACTCCACAGACTGGACTTTTTTTTGTTTGTTTTCTTGCTCTTGGGTTTAAAACAACTGGGCCTAGCGCCCAGTTTACTTTTGGCACCCCCACGAAATGACCCATTTGTTTTTTAAAGGGTTTTTACACCCCTCTGGTTTTTTCTGTTTTTTTCTTCTTATTTAATTAATTGAATTATTTAACATAATTTAATTTAAGTATTAGTTGTATTTGAGGGTTAATTTGGAGATTTAGGTTTTTTTTAGGACAAATTAAGGGTTTAGGGATTTATTTCGAGATTTGTGTTTATTTATTTATTTTGGATTTTTATTAAACATGTTTTTACCTTTTTAATTCTAAAAAAAAAACACAATTGAATCAATTCCTTGATTCAAGTTGTGAGATAAAATTTTCATTTTATTTTGATTTGTTAATTTAGGTTTTTTATAATTTAACTTATTTTTTTTATTATTTGGTTGTAATTGAGTTTTAATAATTTATGTAGATAAAAATGTTATTTGTATATTGTTTTTTTTTAGAAAAAATTATTTTAACAAAAAGTATAAATATGGAGTGAGGATTAAAAAAATAAGTTTAATCTTATTTTGGATAAAAAAATATTTTTTTAAGAATTATTGGAACATGGATTTTATTTTGGGGACAATTTTGTCCTTCTGACATATTACATTATTTAACTTCAGGGTTCAATTTCTTTTCTTTTAATTAGGAAAAGTGGTTTTTTTGGGATTTTTAAGATTTTAAGGGATTTACACATGGGGATAAAGCTCTTGGTCCGAGAGCCTAAATAATGGATGGAATTTTGGATTTTTGGGATAAAACCCTTCTTCCGAGAGTCTAAATAATGGACAAGAGTTTAAGGGATTTAAGGGATAAAACTCCTCATCTAGGAGTATAAACACTAGATTTAAGGGATAGAACTCTTTATCCAACAGTATAAATAGTGGATTGGGATTTAGGGTTAGGTTATGGGATTTAGGAATAGGGTTAGGGGGTAGGAATAGGGGAGGTGAACTACGGTTACTCTGATCCTTCATTTTGAGGGTACGTAGGCATAGGGTTGCAAACCAACCCTAGCGAGTATAATTAGGAAAAAACTTAGGTTTTCTTTTCATTTAGACAAACAAACATACCTTAAACTCAAAGGTGGATCCCATTGAGTACAATGGAAGTGAAGGGTGCCTAACACCTTCCCTTCACTTAAATGGCTCCCGAACCGTAGGAATCTCTACCTTAGGATAAGGATATTTAGGTTTATCATTATTTTCCTTTAAAAAATATGGTGGCGACTCGAATATTTTTGCCGGCCGCGACAACTGGCGACTCTGCTGGGGAATCCATCCTAGAGAGAGTCCATCCTAGCCTTAGGATTTAGGGTCTTGTTTGTCTTGGGTGTTTTTATTTTTATGTTTTTATTTTATTTTATTTCATATTTTTTATTTATTTAACCCTTTGTTTTTTTTAATTTTATTTTGTCATTATACAAGGGATTGGGGCAAACAAAAAAAAGGAGTGAAGCTAAAACCCAAAGCTTGGAGGATAACCCTAGAACCTAAAGTGGAACGGAAATGTTTTTGCGGGGGACGCAACGTCCCCTAAAATGCATTGATGCCACACTCAGAGTAGATCCTTCCAAAGTCGTCTTCACGAAAGGGCTAGCCCCTCTCGTAGTGGAATGATTTGGATGTGGTCCGTGACTCTGAGAACCTTAACCTACCCCACACCAATCATGGACCTTATGTATTCAACCCTCAGGGGTTATTACTAGGGTCCTATCCCAAATGAGACTTATCCCGAAGGATTACCATAGGAAGGCTTGCTCCTTCTCATGGTAAAACAAGGGTATAGTCTAAATATTTTGGGGTCGTTATGCTGGCCAAATTTAGGTAACCTACCTGTGAAGGGATTGGATAGTTTTAACTTAGACCCAGCCTGTTCTAGGGAAGCCCACCTTACTAGGGGCATGCTTACACTTTACCTTTACCCTAATCAAGACATCATGTGCATTCATCATCCTCATAAATTTTTCTTTTTTTGCATTCACAGGAATCTTAAAATTTTACAAAAAAAAGGGATTAAATCAAAGGACAATGGAAGTTGGAAAAAGGAGAACTCTCCCCATTAGAGTAAGGATATCAGATATAAAAAGCCTAAAGACTTATGCTGCTGAATTACCCAAGGAAAGAAGGAAACCTATTGTCATACCCAAAATTTTGACCACTTAGATTTCCCATCATTGTGCAAATCATCATCATAATATGGATGTACCTTCATGCCTCATCAATCTCCTCAAGGATTGTTGAGCATTCACTACCATCAAGAATTAGGGTTTCAAGCCCTCTCAGAGTTCTTAGACAGAGGATCAATCAAGTAATGACATGATCTTCAACTTGTCTAACCTCTCAAACATCCACAATGGATCAAAAGGACTCCCACTTCAAGGATCAAGCACAAGGCTGCTCCCTTCTAGGTGGATCAAGTCTCAAGATCGACAGTGTCACCAAATTAGGGTTTTGGTCGACCAGGGCCTCCAAATGGAAAATTTTCATCTGGGCACAAGCCAATGATCCAAAACATAACCTAATATACTTCATGGGACCTCATGGACCCAATCATCAAGTCAATTTTGCCTCAGGGGATGCATTCATCAAAAATCAGGAATTAGGGTTTCTTGACCTAATTCACCCCTAAGTTGACTTTTAGGGCAAATCATGAGCCAAGACCTCAAGAGAGGGTTTGAGGGTCTTTAAGGAACCATATTGATCCATTTGGAACAATGGATTAATCCAAGAAGCTTGAGCAACAAGTCTTAATTTCATCTGCACCATAATTAGGGTTTCGCAAGGAAAGTCAACTGTAGCTTTGACTTTTGACCAGGACATGCTCCCAAGCCCTAAGACATGATTCAATATACCCTATGACACCCATGGAACATGTCCATCAAGTTTGATTTAGGTCAAGGACATGATTTCATGAAGAATTGCACAGTTTGGAATTCATTTGATAAAAAGTCAACTGTGCACAAAAGTCAACTTTGACTTTTTGAGATTTTTCACCAAAATAGATTTTTAACCCTAAAATGATGTTAATGTATGATTTGAATCATCATTCATAAAGTAAAATCAAAGAAAGTGGGATAACTTGTAAAAGGGGTAACCATAAAAACTTAGAAAAATTTCTAAGTTATGGAAAAAGCGACACTAATGTGCCAACTTTGGAGGACCATAACTCCTAAACCACAAGGCCATTGTTCCCCATTCAAAGCTTGATTTGTAGATCTCATTGCCCTCTACAAAAGCTTCATACTGACCTATGTCCAAATTCCTCATGGATTTTGAGTTATGGAGTGATCAAAATCAAGAAAAGTCACTTTGTTCCAACACTTAGTGAAAATTTCACTAAGTCAGATTTTACCCTACTTTTTGCCAAATGTAGGGGGATTTTTCACTTGGATTCAAAAGAGATCAAAACCAAACATGTTCAAACAGTTGTTGTATCATGTAAGGGATTTCCAAAATGACCAAGAACATTACCAAATTCAATTTGAGTCATGAGATATAACATTGGCAAGTTGCCTTGTTGAAATCTGTCAAGGCAAGGCAGATTTTGCATTTTTGGTCGATTTACCAAAATCAGCCAAATCCAAATGCTCCTATCCACTTGGACACCTCTGAGGATTGAATCTAAAGGGAACAATCACTGAGCCAAGCCTCCAAATTCTTTGGAACAAGAAATAGCATGTTGAACCTAGAATTGCCAAAATAGGGACAAGACTCCAATTTTGGATTGGAGCATTCAATGGAAGCATCAAGGTGGCATGGACTGAGCCATTCTCAACTGAATTCAGTCAAGACTTATCCAAGACCAAGGGAACCAGCAACCTGTGCCCTAACCTCTTGTCAATGGCTAGAGAAGACTTGGATTTTCATTTGCCAACATTGGCCAAACCTACTCAGCAGTTGCCATTCACTATTCCTTGCAAAACAAACTTGCTCTACTTTAAATAGAGCTCAATTGTGATCAGTTTGAGTACACCAAAGCCATCAAACAGATGCTTTCCTCAAAATCTCTTCTTTCACTCCAATTTTGCCTTCTAAGGCAAGTCACTATCGGGTTTTGAGTTTGAGAGCTTTTCCAATCAAACCAATCACACACACACCTCACATACATCATATAGAAGTGATCCATACACTCACATAACATCTGGAACATAGATTTCACAAAATCACCAGCCAAATGCTCAAGTTCTTGACAGTTTTGCACTTGAGGTACCATCTTCACCTCCAAACCATTTCAATCCATTCCAAGCATTCATACACACTCCATGGCACCTAGGGAAGCTATCCAGATCATTGGAACCTAGCTGTAACACCTCCAACACAAATCACGATCACCAGCTGTAAGTGGTAAGCATGAGCTCTTCTAACTCTATGATCCATACAATTTTTGCTGCACAATAATTTGGCCATATGTTCATAATCATGCATGGAATGTTTCCCCTCAATTAATTGTATTGTTTGAATCGTGTATCAAAAATCCTAGCCTTCATGCAGAAATTAGGGTTCTTGAGTATTTTTCGTGATTTCTTGTTATATGTTTAATTTAAATCAAATTAAATACCATAGACATGATCGTGAGGTTGAAACGAGTTGATTGGTATGTGGATTGCATGATATGATTAATTATTCAATGAGATTGGAGAGAAAATACAAATCTGGGAAAACCCAGAACACGCGCGTGTTCTTGGTGTGTTCTTGGCGCCATTTTTTGAAAATTCAAATATTTGAATTTTGTGATTTTATTTAATTGATTCATAAATTAATTTCTCTCTGAGTTTTAATGATTTTGAGTTGATTCTTTTTTTAATAATTCACAAAAATGTTAAAATATTTTATTTTCCCAAAAAATCCCAAAAATATTATTTATTTTATATAATTGATATTTTTGCAAAGAATTAATGTTTTAATTGTTTTTGACATTTAAAATATTTTTTTCCACCTTGATTTTGCAACTTTTGATGCTTTCTAATTATTTTGTAGGTCAATAATTAATTTTTGAAGCATTAATCCAAGATCACAATTTGTTTTTACTATGTTAAATAATTTTGATCATTTTAATTGAATTTTTATTCAATTAAAACACATTTTTGAAAACAAGTTAGGGTTTTTGGATTAATTCAACCCTCATAAATCATTTTATTAAAATTTTTGGGCCTCTAATAGAGTGTAAGTCCCAATCCTTTTTTTGACCAAATCATTTTTGGGCCTCAGTATATTGTATAAGTCCCGATACCGTCAAAAACAAACGGCGTGATCGTCGCCTTTTGAAAAAAAACCATCTGGGCCTACCCTCGAGTAGTAAGACCCATTTCTTTTCTTAAAACTCTTTGGGCCTCTATTAGAGTGTAAGACCCAACCCTCTTGTACAGAAAACGTTTTGGGCCTCATTCGTTGTATAAGTCCCACTGTACATTTTCGAATAAACGACGCGATCATCGCCAGTTTAAAATTAACCAACTGGGCCAACCCTCGAGTAGTAAGACCCATTCAAAATTTTTGGGCCTCTAATAGAGTGTAAGACCCAACCCCCTTTTTAACCAAAATCATTTGGGCCTCAGATATTGTATAAGCCTCTTCGCGTTAAAAGAAAATCTCGGCGCGTTCACCATTTTTAACGAAAAGTCAACTGGGCCTACCCTCGTGTTATAAGCCCCACTCTTTTTCGTTAAACCTTTTGGGCCTCAGTCACTTGTATAAGTCCCTCTGTACAAATTCAAACAGTGCGCTCACTGATAAAACCCTGGGCCTCTCCTTGAGCTGTAAGCCCCAAATCTTTCTTTTTCAAAGCACTTTCTCCTTTGATTTTGAATATACTGTTGTTTTCAATCTTTCTTTGTTGAACAACTAATCAAACAACATGGAAGCTCTACAACCGAGTAAGTGGTTATTGCTTTCATTTACCGCTTTCATATACATATAACTGTATTGTGGGGCTGTTTCACTATAAGTCTTCTTTCATAAACTCATATCAACTGTGTAATAATAGTATAGATATTTCGAGTTTCCCCGGCAACTACGTCTAGAACTAGGTGACACCGTTTCGTTTATTCATTGAAATAGACAACTAGACCCCCAATAGGATCACCAGATACAGTCTTCTCTTCGGCTGTCCTCATTAGGAATTGTCAAGAAACTCTACTCCCAGAGATGAATGTATTCTCCGTGAATGGCATCTTTGAGTTTCTTCCAAATTCTCAAACTTTCCTGACTTGATCTATTCCTTGTGAATAGCTTGCCTTGAATTTCTCGGGGTTTGGGGACCCACGGACTTCTTAAAAGCATCGGCCTCCTCTTGGGCATCATACAAGGACCCACAGGCTTCCTAAAAGCAACCCCGCCTCCTCTTGGGCTTAGTACAAGGACCCGTCGGCTTCTTAGAAGTATTCACAGCCTCCTCTTAGGCTTCGTATAATGATCTCTTCCTCCAGGAATAATAGCCTCCTCTTGGGCTTCGTACAAGGACCCGTCGGCTTCTTAAAAGCTTCCAGCCTCCTCTTGGGCTTCGTACAAATTGTCTCGACGACCTACTAGAGGTATAGGAACAGAAATTAGTCATCTGCATAGAACAGTTCTTTCAAAGAGTCTACTACTGTTTCTCAAAGCATGGTACAAAAGATGAAACTCTAGACACGGACAGTCTAATCTCCTTGAGTTTTCCAGACATTCTCAAGTGACCCCTTTGTTAAATAGGAAGAAAACCCGTAGACTCGGACAGTCTCAATACCCTTCGAATTTCCCAATTCCTTAAAGAACAGGAATAGCCCGGATCCTCGAATCAAATCCTCGAGTACAGTGTTGCTCATATAAGAACTGATTTTCTCTTTAAATCAGCATACTGGACCTATCACTCAACGGAAACAGTAACCATAGCCTCCTCTTAGGCTTTGTATAATGATCCTTCTCCGGTGAAGTTAGCCTCTCTCTTGGGCTTTGTACAATGATTCTCCCCAGCGGAGTCAAACAACGTTTAGCCTCTCTCTCGGGCTTTGTACGAGACACATAAGAGACTCCCTCGTTGAGTCAATTACCCCTTTCGCCTCCATCTCGGGCTTTATACGAGATACAAAAAGGTTCTTATTGAGCCGAACAAATTTTAGCCTCCATCTCGGGCTTCATACGAGATACAAAAAACTCTCTTGTTAAGTCAAGTAGCCTTCATCTCGGGCTTTATACGAGATACCAAAAGACTCCATCGTCGAGTCAAAACCTTTTAGCCTCTCTCTCGGGCTTTGTACGAGACACATATTAGACTCCTCTTAGGCTTTGTATAAGAAAACCACTGGTTGGTCCAATCAACCTTTTAGCATCAAAGTTGTGCCTCGTTCACAGTACACAAACTTCAACAACTCTTTCCCCTTCATCTAATTTCAGTAAGCGGCAAGCCTCTGGATCATCTACATCCATTCCAATGTCCCTTTTTTAGTATGAGAAATTCCTAAGGAAAGATGGCATTGCTCTAAACTGAGTTAAAGTCTTATCCTTCAGGTTAAAATCCCCTAAAGGAAATTATGGCATTGTCGGATTCACAAATCCCGGTTAAAGTAATCCTCCTTTACAGTCAGTCACCCAACAGTTGTGACAAACAGACCCCTTTAGAGATGACAAATTCTCTCTAAGGTCAACACTTTCAGCTTCACATCTTGGGCTTTGAACAAGATACAAACCACCTTTCGCTTCACGTCTTGGGCTTTGAACAAGACACCAAAAAAATCATTTCCTCCCATAGAATAGGAGGAACTATGATCGCTCTGATTTCCCTGTTTCGGTAAACGAGAATACGTAGGCATAAGATTGAAAGAAAAAATCATAGCGAGCACACTAAACAAAAACCCAAAATCCCATACTCTCATACATTCGTCCTAACATCCTAACCGATAGCCTAAAGCACTCCTTTGTCAACAAAATAACCTAGGAGAAACCCCGAATCTTTGTAGCATCTGTAAACCAACAGTTTTGACTGTTTAATCTCAGTATGCAAGCAGGGTTAATTGGAGACATCTATTTCCCTTCCTTCATCAGCTTTAATAGGATAAAAAATGAATCGAGCTGTAGTACCAGAGCGATCGTGCTTCCCAACCACATCCAAAAATCACTCACTACAGAAAAATGGTGACTCTACTGGGGAAAAAATGACAGGTCTCTTTAGGGATCTTGTTCTTTTTTTTGCCCCCTAGGTAGAAACCTTGACGTCATTAGGATCTTAGGTCAAAACGCCGTTAATTTGGAATGAAACCACAAGATGGTAATTCCGCCAAGGAACCCATTTTCTGTCAGGAACTTAGGATTCATAGCTTTAAAGGTCTAGGATGATTAGGACAAATATATACTGCTTTTCCTAATTGTTATACGTGTTTATTTTTCTGCTAATGGGAATGCGTGTGATGCCGCATGTGGAAAGATTAAGTATACACTTAAGATAAGTGATGGCGATGAGGTCGACCATCAACCTCAGTGGAGACTGACCAATGCAACCCATTCTCTCACCTATACAATGGGCCGATTGTGATGTCTGAGAAGCTGAGGAGCCAAACCCTTTTGTAGTGCGGAAACTATCGAGAATAGTTGTTACGCGATACTACCCTCATTTGAGGCTGGTGATCTATTCTCGGTGAATGACACTTACTCTAAGATCGCTCTACAACTCGCTGGTGATCCGCTTGTTGTTTTGCTATCTTGAGAGGAGCTGATGATAATGAGTACAGGTACAAAAATCACCCTAGTATAAACCTTTGGGGATGGGTAGAGCCTTGACTTCATGACAACGACCCTTTGACCCCATGTTTTTCCTATGTTTTTGTGTGCTGCATTCATGCATTCATTTAAAAAACATTAAAACAAGAAAAAATGTCTCTTCTAGTCTTTTTGTTTTTCAAATTAAACTAAGACTGTGATTGCAAATATCAGAGAAAAGGATTGCGCTAATGGATTTCGGTAGAAGGAGAACCTATAGGTATACCTTCAAGGTTCCAAAGCTAGAGGATTTGAGAAGGTTAGCGAGGATGATCACTAACCATGAGGCTTTCAGAGCCAAGCACGGAGGTCTGCTACCACTGTTAAAAGTCCATGTGATTGAGGGAATCATGGATGCGCTTATTCAGTTTTATGATCCAGTTTATCACTGTTTCACATTCCCGGATTACCAGCTCGCACCAACACTGGAGGAGTATTCTCATCTGATTGATCTACACATTACTGATCGAGCTCCATTTTCGGGACTGGAAGAAATTCCAAAGAATCAAACCATTGCAAGAGCAATTCATTTGGAAGAGTCTGAGGTTAGAACTCACCTAACCACTAAGGGTGGCATCCAAGGTTTGCCAGCCCAGTTCTTGACAAAGAAGGCCCTGTATTTTGCCAGTATAGGAAACGTGACTGCTTTTGAAAGCGTCTTTGTCTTGCTCACCTACGGGTTATTTTTGTTTCCCAACATCAATAACTTCGTCGATATCAACTCCATTAAGGTTTTTCTCATTTGAAACCCTATGCCGACTTTGCTCGCAGATGCTTATCATTCTGTACATTTGGGAAATTTGTATAGCGGAGGGGAGATCACATGCTGTGTACCTTTGCTTTACAAATGGTTTATCTTTCACTTGCCCAAGTCTGCTGCTTTTGGGATTGCAAGAGTGCCTTACGTTGGTCGCAGAAGATCATGTCTCTTACCAACTCTGATATAGATTGGTGTAATAGGATCTATGATGGAATCAGAATCATTGATCGTTGTGGAAACTTCCCCAACGTACCCCTTATAGGAACTAAGGGAGGAATCAACTACCATCCGGTATTGGTTCTTCGTCAATTTGGATACCCAATGAGACACGTCCCACGGGGTGTTCATCTGGAAGGTCTTTTCTTCAAGGAAGGAGAAAATGACATAGCACTAAAGATGGAAATAGTGCACGCTTGGAAACACATTCATAAGAAAGGACAAGAGTCTCTAGGAAAACCGGACTGTGTCTCGATGGAGCCTTATCGCCATTGGGTACAAACTAGAGCTCTCAAGCTAAAAATACCTTATCCTCGTTACGGAATTTTTCCGCCGAGGGAATCTGTCATGTATTTCATGACGAAAACTGAAAAGCTTCAGGTTACTCTCAACAAAGTTCAAAAGGAGAGAAGGTCTTGGAAGAACAAGTACCGCACCCTCGACATAGAGTGCATCAAAATACAGCAATTACTAAAAGAAAAGGATGCTCTGATTGAAATTTTAGAGCAACATGCTGTAGAGAATCAAGATGACCAAAGGAATTTGCTCACTCCTTTCACCTGGCAAAGGAATGACAACCCGACAATGGCCCAAGAGCCCCGGTCAAAGAAAAGGAAAGAGTCCGCACCCGATTTCTCTTTAGAGAGGACTCGGGACCCATTAGCTTAGGTTTCTATTTCCGCACCTTGTAATCTACTGTATTTCCATTTCTGTAATCCTTTGAGTTCAATAAAAAGGGGTTTCCCCACTGTTTGATATTTGCAATCTAATTGTCGAAGTTTATTTTGATTAAACCAAAAAACAATTAATATAATCATTGCATTCATCATTCTCACATCACGCATTCTTCTTACCTACGAATCTAACGTTTGTGTCTCGATTCTAGAGTTAAACTGTCTCATTCGTACAATACTCGGGCCAATCGTCAGAAAAAGATGGATGATCTTGAGGAAGAAAACAGAGAGTTGAAAGAAGAGATCGACGCTCTGAGAGAGGATATGAGAAAGCTTCGTAACGACATGCAAGCCATGGCAGAAGCTCAGCTACAAAGAACTGTGATCTCAGAGATCACCTCAATGCCCATAGTGGAGAAGTATGATCCTAGGTATCAAATACCGAAAGATCGTCCTTGGGGCATGCCTGTTAGCTATATCCCGGAAGGATATGTTCCGCCGATCACTGATGATCAGGGAATCATAACAGAAGCCGCTGGGCCTGAAGGTTACAAACTTCGGGAAAGCGAAGATTCCAGGGGCATACTGAAGACTCCTGAAGGTTACAAACTTCGGGAAACACCAAGACTCACTGCCGTAGTCACGGTACCACCCCCTGTGGTGCACACTATCCCGGAAGGACAGATTCCACAGATACCTTCTGGTAAAAAGGAAACCATGTTTGACAGAATGGATGAATTCCAGGAGCAGTTTCTGGAAATGCAGAAGGAGCTGTAAGCCATTCGCGGTCAGGATTTATTTGGAAAGGACGCTGCAGACCTCTGCTTGGTCCCCAATGTAAAAGTTCCGCACAAATTTCAAGTGCCCGACTTTGAAAAATACAAGGGTAACTCTTGCCCTCAAAGCCATCTGGTGATGTACGCTCAGCGGATGTCAGCTCAGACGGAGAATCAGGACCTACTGATTCACTACTTCCAAGATAGTTTAACCGGTGCCGCACTCAAATGGTACATGGGTTTAAACCGTGCCACGATTAGCACATTCAGAGATCTTGGCACTGCCTTCGTCCAACAATACAAATACAATTTGGACATGGCACCTGACAGAGATCAACTCAGATCGATGTCGCAAAAGGACAAGGAAACCTTTAAGGAGTATGCTCAAAGGTGGCGTGAGATTGCCGCTCAAATTTGTCCACCTCTTGAGGAAAAAGAGATGACAAAGATCTTCTTAAAAACCTTAAGCTCATTTTACTATGACCGAATGGTTGCCAGTGCACCCAGTGATTTCACCGAGATGGTGGGCATGGGCGTACGTCTTGAGGAAGCCGTCCGAGAAGGACGTTTGGTAAAAGACACTGGATCGACGTGCGGTATTAAAAAATATGGCAGTGCTCTCCCTAAGAAAAAAGAGCAAGATATTGGGAATATCTCTCTCGGAAAGCAAAGGCGACGGTACCAACCAGTAGCAGCTGTAACTCCTGCTATCAGCACCGCGCCTACGTATCAACCTCAGGTTGCGCAGAGCCAACCTGATCAGCAAAGGACACAACAGCCTCTTCAGCAGGCTCGTCCTCCATATAAAAACAACCGTACAACACGGCCACCAGGATTTGATCCTATACCCGTGTCGTACGCAGAGCTGTTTCCATTACTACTGGCTAAGGGGCACATTCAGACTAAATCTCCTCTTACAGTACCGGAAAATCTGCCTTTTTGGTTTAAGGTGGATCAAACTTGCCCTTACCACCAAGGAGGATCAGGGCATAACATCGAGACTTGTCTCAATTTCAAGTCCGACGTGCAAAAACTTGTTAGGAGCGGGGTCTTATCCTTCAAGGACACAAATCCTAATGTTCTCACGAACCCGCTGCCTCAACATGAGAAGGCTGCAGTCAATTTGATAGAAGGAGAATCTAACATTGTCTATCAAATTCACGATGTACTCTTGTTGAAGACCAATCTGGTCAAGATGCATTGTAGACAGAGTGGATATGGCCATGTGCCACCTCATAATTATCACCAGTGTGATATCTGCTCTAAAGACAATCAAGGATGTTCTGTGGTGCAAGCATCCCTACAGGAACAAATGGATCTCGGATGGATCCAAGAGCACCGAGTTCGTGGAGTTAACATGGCCTACACGAATTCCAACATCATTCAAAACCACGACATCCGTGCGATGAATGCCAACCTGGTGGCGATGCACTCAAGGAAAAGTCAGTATCATAATCTGCCGCGGCACGATTACAGTTCTTGTCTGACTTGCTCGGTAAACAAACAGGGATGCTCTTTCATACAGGATGCCCTCCAGCGTCAGATGGATCTTGGATGGATCCAAGACTACCATGATAGGAATTCCTATCAAATCAACATGGTTCAGATCTTTGATATTCGCGTGATGAATACCAACCTGGTAGAGCTACATGCTGAGCAGGTCCGACTCGGATTCTTAATATCACACGACTAGCAAAGCTGTAAAGCGGGTTGCGAAAACGATCGAGGTTGTACCCTCGTCCAGGAGGCACTTCAGCACTTGTTAAATCACTGGTGGATGCCAATTTATATGGATGAAGATACTCAGCAAATTAGTATCAATAACAGAAACCCCACTCGGCGTCAGAGTCAGGATGTTCGATCTGTGGAAGCTAACCTAGTGAGGTTACATTGTATTCAAAGTGGGCGTGGCCAGGTGCCACCACACAATTACGAGCGTTGTAGCGTCTGTTTGGAAAGTAACCAAGGGTGTTACCTTGTGAGAGCAGCTCTTCAGGGTCAGGTGGATCGTGGAGAGATTCATCCATATCCGGGTTCTGGACCCATCAACTGGACACCGAACTACCTTGCCGATCAAGTTGAGGATGTTGTCACGATCGCTGGTCATCACAGGACCAGGGATGTTTTTTCCATCATCCCTCTACTTGAAGAATCTAAAGTTCCCAACCGGGAACGGATCGAGATTACTTACGATGGTCAGAAAAATTAGAGGGCTCCCGTAGTCATCTATCTGCCGGGACCACTACCGTATGAATCAGCTAAGGCAATCCCTTACAAATACGGTGCAACGACAATTGAAAATGGAAAGGAAATTCCATTACCCTCCGTTGTGAATATTGCAGACATCAGTCGTGTAACACGGAGTGGTAGAATCTTCAACCGAGGGGTTGGGGAAGCTAACAAAGAAAAGGAACTTCAGACGGAAACTCCTGATCTACCAGTCGGTCAATCCAGTAATCCCGACCTTTCGAAAAATAATGATGAGATGGTGAAGCTCATCCAAAGGAGTGAATACAACATTGTCGATCAACTGTTACAAACTCCTTCAAAGATCTCGGTATTATCATTATTACTCAGTTCAGAAGCCCACAGGGAGGCTCTACAGAAAGTCTTGGAGCAAGCTTTTGTGGAACAGGATGTAACGATTAGACAGTTCGATAGTATTGTCTCTAACATCACTTCTTGCAATAATTTGGGATTTAGTGATGAGGAATTACCTGAAGAGGGTCACCTTCATAACATGGCACTCAATATCGCAGTTAACTGCCAAGACGATGCTTTAGCCAGCGTACTGGTAGACACAGGGTCAGTCCTGAATGTTATACCGAAGTCCACTTTAATGCAATTATCATTCAAAGGCCCTCCGATGAGAATCAGCGAGGTCGTCGTCAAAGCATTCGATGGATCCAGAAAAGCGGTTATCGGCGAAGTTGATCTTCCCATAACTATCGGTCCTCACACTTTCCAAGTCACTTTCCAGGTCATGGACATCCGGGCAACGTACAGTTGTTTATTAGGAAGACCTTGGATACATCAGGCTGGAGCGGTTACTTCAACCCTCCACCAAAAGCTAAAGTTCGTCCAGAACGGCCAACTCATCACAGTCTGCGGGGAGCAGGCGTTGCTGGTGAGTAACTTGTCATCATCTGCTGTTATAGAACCCGAGGAGGTTATTGGAACTCAGTTCCAAGCACTGTCGGTGAGCAAGAACAATCAGTTCAAAGAAGGAACTTCCATTTCTTCATACAACGATGCTATCAAAGCGGTCGAGAGTACCGATACGACAGGATGGGGACAACTTGTCATTCCTACTGGCAATACAACAAAGAAGGGTCTTGGTTTTTCTGCAACCTGTACCCAGACAGCTGCCAACGATGAAAGTCTTCATCCCCTTCAAAACTTCTTCCACAGTGGAGGTTTCCTTCACCCAGTGTCTCAAGCAGTACATGCTATCAATGAGGAAGATCCCTCTGACACAGATGAAGAATGGAAGTCCTACCTTAACGGGGACGGTTATATGTCTCAGGAAGAGGTGCCTATACCATTTTGCTATCCCGCACAGAGTCCGAGATTTATACCACGGTCAGATGTCGAAATGATCTATGGAGATTGTGATCCGGAAGGATGTCGTGCTCCACCAAATTCATTAGAGGAGGACACTTTGATGAAAGACAATTTTGACTACACCTACTATGGCCCAATGGATGGTCTGCCAATGTGGCAGCCCTACCCAGGAAACTTGGGGCAAGAGAGTCAGCCGAACAATGAAAATCAGCTGACCATCATTGAACAGAATACCTGTGTCCCCACCATGTCATGGGATCAACACTCAGGTCATTCAGAAACTACTCAACATGAAGATGAATTCGCAACGTTTGCAGGACTTGAATTCATCAACTATGTTTTTCCCGAGGTCAACGTCATCGAGAGAGATGACTCCTCCAGGTCCAAAGAAGTTTGGGACACCTTGGGATAACAGAGTGGAAAATACGACTATATGGTCAGGTACACCGCTCCCGAAAGCTCTCGTATCAGGCTCGAAGATATCCAACCTACTGGATGGTGAGATACAGCGGAGGGCACAAATACTATGCAAAATACAACTGAGGAATTCTCCTATGACAATTCTGCCTGGGAGACAGATTCCAATGATCCTGCTCCACCAGAAATCAGCGTCATTTCTGAAGACAAATCAAGGAAGGTTCCAGACTTTGTGATTCACCGAGGAGTTCGCCGCCAATGGGTTGCCATCGAGGTTCCGAAGGTCATTCGTCAGTCAAAGTAATTGCCATCTTTAACCTTTCACCCTGCCCAGGTGAAACGGATGTTTTGATAGGGCTCACTTTCTGTAAATTTTCCCTCTTCGCTTAGCCCAAAGCGACCGAGTTTTGTTTTATAGGGCTGTAGTTTCAAGAATCGACTTGTTCATTAATAAAATAATGTCGTTCTGTAATTTTCGTATTAATCGCTGTTTTCTCTTTTTGCTTTTTCAGAAAATGGTAATCCTAAAATACAATTCAATAATAAAAACAAGCAGTAAAATAAAACACTGCACACACTTGCATTTTCTCTATCTCTTCTAAACACGAATCATCACGTCATGCAGATTGCTTGTTTTAAACCCCGTTGAAACATACGATCTGATGCTTTCTCCCAACTTTGAGTTCCCGATATTCTAGGCTGAAGAAGAAAATGACGACGAAATTCCAGAAGAGATCTCCCGACTACTCAGACAAGAGGAAAGGTCCATTGAACCTCATAAAGAACTGTTGGAAACGGTAAACTTGGGTTCAGAACAAGAGAGAAAAGAAATCAGGATTGGGGCACTTCTCAGTCCAACTGCCAAAGAAAGTTTGATAAAGCATCTCAAAGAATTCCCCGATGTATTCGCTTGGTCTTGTCAGAACATGCCAGGGTTGGATACCAGCATCGTGGAACATCACTTACCGTTGAGATTGGAATGTCCTCCAGTAAAGCAGAGGTTAAGACGGACTCACCCGGATATGGCCATCAAAATCAAAGAGGAGGTACAGAAACAGATTGATGCGGGTTTCCTCGCCATGTCAGAATATCCTCAATGGTTAGCCAATATCGTACCCGTTCCGAAAAAGGATGGAAAGGTCAGAATGTGTGTCAACTACCGAGATCTGAACAAGGCTAGTCCAAAGGACGACTTTCCTTTACCACACATTGACATGCTGGTAGACAGTACAACAAAGTTCAAAGTCTTCTCCTTCATGGATGGATTCTCGGGCTATAATCAGATCAAAATGGCGCCGAAAGACATGGAGAAAACTTCGTTCATTACCCCATGGGGTACCTTTTGTTACAAGGTGATGCCGTTCGGTTTAAAGAACGCCGGGGCAACCTATCAAAGGGCCATGACAACTCTTTTTCATGACATGATACACAAAGAGATCGAGGTATATGTCAATGTTATGATTGCAAAATCTAAGACAGAAGAGGAGCATGTGACCCACCTGTCAAAACTATTCGAGCGTTTGCGAAAGTACAAACTCCGCTTGAATCCCAACAAGTGCACCTTCGGTGTCCGTTCAGGGAAATTACTAGGGTTCATCGTCAGCCAGAAAGGAATTGAGGTTGATCCTGACAAGGTCAAGGCCATTCAAGAAATGCCATCTCCGAAAATTGAAAAAACAAGTTAGAGGATTCCTGGGACGTTTGAACTACATCTCCAGATTCATATTCCTTATGACCGCCATGTGTGCGCCGATTTTCAAATTACTCAAAAAGAACCAGGATTGCGTTTGGTTAGAAGATTGCCAAACCGCCTTCGACAGTATTAAGGAATACCTGTTGAATCCGCCGATTCTATCACCTACAGTGGAAGGAAGACCACTGATCATCTACCTCACAGTCCTAGAGGACTCAATGGGATATGTACTTGGCCAACAAGACGAAACCAAACGGAAAGAGTCTGCCATTTACTATCTGAGCAAGAAATTCACCGACTGTGAGACTCGGTACACGATGCTTGAGAAAACTTGCTGTAGTTTGGCTTGGGTAGCCAAACGTCTTCGCCAATACATGATTCGTCATACTACTTGGTTAATCTACGAAATGGATCCAATCAAGTATGTCTTCGAAAAACCTGCTCTCACGGGAAGAATTGCCCGTTGGCAGATGCTGTTATCAGAATATGACATAGAGTACCACGCTCAGAAAGCCGTTAAGGGAAGTATTTTAGCCGATCATTTGGCTCATCAACCGATTGACGATCAGGAATCAGTCGGGTTTGACTTCCCAGACGAAGATGTCAAGTATCTAAAAATGAAAGACTGCGATGTACCGTTACCCAGTGAAGGGCCAGAACCAGGTTCCCAATGGGGACTTATCTTTGACGGAGCAGTCAATCATTATGGAAACGGAATTGGGGCAATCATCGTTACCCCTCAGTGTACCCACATTCCTTTCACTGCCAGACTTACGTTCAAATGTACGAACAACGAGGATAAATACGAAGCTTGTATTATGGGTCTCGAAGAAGCAATTGATTTAAGGATCAAAAACTTGGACGTATACGGCGATTCAACCTTGGTTATCAATCAGATAAAAGGAGATTGGAACACATACCAATCAGGATTGATTCCTTACAAAGACTACGCAAGAAGGTTGCTACCTTTCTTCAACAGAGTTGGGCTTCATCATATCCCTCGTGAGGAGAATCACATGGCTGATGCATTAGCCACTTTCTCTTCCATGATTAGTGTAGGTCAATGGAATGACTTACCTAAGATCGACATAATGCGCCTTGAACGGACCGCTTACATCTTCACGATTGAAGCAGTCCTAGACGACAAACCTTGGTATCATGATATCAAATGCTTCCTTCAGAAACAAGAGTACCCACCTGGGGCACTAAGAAAAGATAGGAAAACCCTCAGAAGATTGGCTGGAAACTTCTTCCTGAGCGGTGACACTCTCTATAAGAAAAATTTTGACATGGTCTTGCTCCGATGCGTAGACAGACCAGAAGCAGAAATGCTGATGAAAGAAATTCATGAAGGATCCTTTGGCACTCATGCCAACGGACACACAATGGCGAGAAAAATTCTAAGAGCAGGGTACTACTGGTTGACCATGGAATCCGACTGCTACAAGTACATGAGGAGGTGTCACAAGTGTCAGATATACTCCGACAAAATTCATGTACCGCCATCACATCTCAAAGTTCTTTCTTCCCCGTGGCCTTTTTCCATATGGGGAATCGACATGATTGGCTTGATTGAACCTAAGGCTTCAAACGGACATCGGTTCATCCTGGTAGCCATTGACTATTTCACCAAGTGGGTCGAAGCAGCGTCATTCGCCAATGTAACCCGACAAGTGGTGGTCCGATTTATCAAAAAAATATCATCTGCAGTTATGGTGTTCCAAGCGAGATCATTATTGATAATGGATCTAACTTGAACAACAAGATGATGAAAGAGTTATGTGCAGAGTTCAAGATCGAACATCATAACTCATCTCCCTACCGACCCAAGATGAACGGAGCGGTAGAAGCGGCCAATAAGAACATCAAGAAGATCGTTCAAAAAATGGTTGTAACCTACAAAGACTGGCACGAGATGCTACCCTTTGCTCTTCACGGTTATCGTACATCTGTCCGCACTTCAACAGGGGCAACCCCTTTCTCTCTAGTGTATGGCATGGAAGCAGTGCTCCCCATAGAAGTAGAGATCCCGTCAATCCGAGTATTGATGGAAGCCAAGCTCACCGAAGCTGAATGGTGTCAAAGTCGACACGACGAACTGAATCTGATCGAGGAGAAGCGAATCACGACACTATGCCATGGTCAGCTGTATCAACAGAGAATGAAAAAGGCGTTCGACAAAAAGGTCCGACCTCGCGTCTTCAGGAAAGGAGACCTTGTGCTCAAGAAGATACAATCATTTCTCACTGATTCTCGGGGCAAGTGGACTTCGAATTATGATGGCCCCTATGTGGTCACGAAAGCTTTCTCAGGCGGCTCCTTGAGACTTGCAACCATGGACGGAGAGGAATTTGCCTACCCCACAAATGTTGATGTAGTCAAGAAATACTTCGCCTAAAAAAAAACATCTCGGTGGATTGAAAACCCGAAAGGGCGGTCCAGGCAAAATTTAGAGACAAAATAAAAAAAATCATCCCGGTGGATTGGAAACATCACAGTACAATCCAGGCAAAAGTTAGGGATAATGGCAAGTAACTATGTTCAACAGAGGCAGGTCCCTCAGCAGCAGTTACACCATCCATCGGAGGAAAACTCCAGTCAAGGTCATCTTCGACAGAAGCTCAGGATGCCCCGAATTCAAAGTTGGTAGAAGGATAGTGGTCGTTATGTTTCAACGTAGCCCTTTTCCCTGTAAATTACCATTTTCTAACTTTGTAAATACTCAATGGAATCACGCGTTTGGTTGATCCCCATTTTATCAATAAAATTTGAGCCCTTGTGCTTTTGTTTGTAATTCTTATTTGTTTTAGCTTTACAGAACGACATTGTTAACATGATTAATGATTCTTGAAATAAAACAAAAATGAATTTACTTGTTAAAACTTTTTCTGCTTTTTAATAAAGATGGCAATTTCTTTTGACTATTGAACATCAGAAGAACATCGGTCGCTTCTCCAGAAGTAATCGAACCTCAAAGTACGGAATCAAAGTACTCCTTCTACGCCAGTACGCCTGAATGAAGGGATCAACTGTGTTAGAGACCTTGTTTCTTCTGACACGCTCCGGCCGAGTTCTCATCTCCTAAGCCCGATCAACATAGCTCCCAACCGGGACTATCTCTCCTAAGAAAGGCAGAATTGCTATCTTGAACCAGCGGTACTTCTTCGCCCTGCAATGGTCGAGTAACCAGTCGTGTTCATCTTTTAGTTAGTATGTTGCGTCAATTTTGTCAGCATATACATACATGCATCATGCATTATTGATTTACATTCACAGTTATATTGCATCACTATTACTCTAGTCAGTCTTGTCCCCTAGTGATAACAGTCCTCTCAATCGAGTTGTTAGTTCTTGCCTCGTCAGGAAATGCTGCGTTTGAACAATCTCGCTTCCAGTGTATCTCTGGATTAGAGTCGGTCCTCGACCACTTTGATAACTTGAACCTCTGAAGAACCAGAGAACTCTCGACAAATGTCACTCTTCGCCATTTAAGATGATATCCTTGTTTTCCCGGATTAAAGTAAATCCCGAGAGAAAGCCTCCTAAATTGGAGATTCGGCAGTACGACAGTTTTTCTTTGAAAAACCCACGGATGAAAAGGTCATCGGAACTTCAAAATTGGATCACATCATATGGCATTTCTCCGAGAAGATCTCCGTGAAAAGTATGATGTAAAGACCCCGAACGAAAGCAGTCTCTCAAGAGACTCGTTTTCCCCAGTAGATTCAACAAATGGCGTCTCCAAACAGAGAATTTTATGCACCTCTACAACTCTGACGACTGGGTTCCCCAGCAAGTCTGACATCAAAACTTTTTCCACTCAAATAGCATTTCCCCAGGAAAATTCGACGAGAAGTTTGAAGGAAAGCCGCTACGAATAGCGTCCCTTGTCAGTAAAGTTTATTGACGAAAGAAACTAAGACCTGTTCCTCGGTAGGAAACCAGGATCGAGGGGAAGTTTACATCAGAAACTAAGACCAGTTCCATGGTTGGAAACCAGGATCGAGGGGAGGTTTATTTCAAAAGAAAACTGAGACCAGCTCCTTGGCTGAAGACCAGGATCGAGGGGAAGTTTACCTTTTCTAAGCATCATTGCTTAGCAAAAAAAGATGAATGCGTGAATTACCATTCATAGACGCCGTCAAAATTTTGGGTATTCCGATATTTAATCCTCTTGCACCCTGAATGCCTGAATACCTTCGCCATTCACACCTTCGTGTCCAAGAAGATTAAATAGGGGCATTTGTCATACCCCAAATTTTGACCACTTAGATTTCCCATCATTGTGCAAATCATCATCATAATATGGATGTACCTTCATGCCTCATCAATCTCCTCAAGGACTGTTGAGCATTCACTACCATCAAGAATTAGGGTTTCAAGCCCTCTCAGAGTTCTTAGACAAAGGATTAATCAAGGAATGACATGATCTTCAACTTGTCTAACCTCTCAAACATCCACAATGGATCAAAAAGACTCTCACTTCAAGGATCAAGCACAAGGCTGCTCCCTTCTAGGTGGATCAAGTCTCAAGATCGACAGTGTCACCAAATTAGGGTTTTGGTCGACCAGGGCCTCCAAATGGAAATTTTTCATCTGGGCACAAGCCAATGATCCAAAACATAACCTAATATATTTCATGGGACCTCATGGACCCAATCATCAAGTCAATTTTGCCTCAGGGGATGCATTCATAAAAAATCAGGAATTAGGGTTTCTTGACCTAATTCGCCCCTAAGTTGACTTTTAGGGAAAATCATGAGCCAAGACCTCAAGAGAGGGTTTGAGGGTCTTTAAGGAACCATATTGATCCATTTGGAACAATGGATTAATCCAAGAAGCTTGAGCAACAAATCTCAATTTCATCTGCACCACAATTAGGGTTTCACGAGGAAAGTCAACTGTAGCTTTGACTTTTGACCAGGACATGCTCCCAAGCCCTAAGATATGATTCAATATACCCTATGACACCCATGGAACATGTCCATCAAGTTTGATTTAGGTCAAGGACATGATTTCATAAAGAATGCATAGTTTGGAATTCATTTGATAAAAAGTCAACTGTGCACAAAAGTCAACTTTGACTTTTTGAGATTTTTCACCAAAATGGATTTTTAACCCTAAAATGATGTTAATGTATGATTTGAATCATCATTCATCAAGAAAGCCCAAAGAAAGTGGGATAACTTGTAAAAGGGGTAACCATAAAAACTTAGAAAAATTTCTAAGTTATGGAAAAAGTGACACTAATGTGCCAACTTTGGAGGACCATAACTCCTAAACCACAAGGCCATTATTCCCCATTCAAAGGTTGATTTGTAGATCTCATTTCCCTCTACAAAAGCTTCATACTGACCTATGTCCAAATTCCTCATGGATTTTGAGTTATGGAGTGATCAAAATCAAGAAAAGTCACTTTGTTCCAACACTTAGTGAAAATTTCACTAAGTCAGATATTACCCTACTTTTTGCCAAATGTAGGGGGATTTTTCACTTGGATTCAAAAGAGATCAAAACCAAAAATGTTCAAACAGTTGTTGTATCATGTAAGGGCTTTCCAAAATGACCAAGAACATTACCAAATTTAATTTGAGTCATGAGATATAACATTGGAAAGTTGCCTTGTTGAAATCTGTCAAGGCAAGGTAGATTTTGCATTTTTGGTCGATTTGCCAAAATCAGCCAAATCCAAATGCTCCTATCCACTTGGACACCTCTGAGGATTGAATCTAAAGGGGACAATCACTGAGCCAAGCCTCTAAAGTCTTTGGAACAAGAAATAGCATGTTGAACCAAGAATTGACAAAATAGGGACAAGACTCCAATTTTGGATTGGAGCATTCAATGGAAGCATAAAGGTGGCATGGACTGAGCCATTCTCAACTGAATTCAGTCAAGACTTATCCAAGACCAAGGGAAGCAGCAGCCTGTGCCCTAACCTCTAGTCAATGGCTAGAGAAGACTTGGATTTTCATTTGCCAACATTGGCCAAACCTACTCAGCAGTTGCCATTCACTATTCCTTGCAAAACAAACTTGCTCTACTATAAATAGAGCTAAATTGTGATCAGTTTGAGTACACCAAAGCCATCAAACAGTTGCTTTCCTCAAAATCTCTTCTTTCACTCCAATTTTGCCTTCTAAGGCAAGTCACTATCGGGTTTTGAGTTTGGGAGCTTTTCCAATCAAACCAATCACACACACACCTCACATACATTATATAGAAGTGATCCAAACACTCACATAACATCTGGAACACAAATTTCACAAAATCACCAGCCAATTGCTCAAGTTCTTGACAGTTTTGCACTTGAGGTACCATCTTCAGCTCCAAACCATTTTAATCCATTCCAAGCATTCATACACACTCCATGGAACCTAGGGAAGCTATACAGATAATTGGAACCTAGCTGTAACACCTCCAACACAAATCACGATCACCAGCTGCAAGTGGTAAGCATGAGCTCTTCTAACTCTATGATCCATGCAATTTTTGCTGCACAATAATTTGGCCATATGTTCATAATCATGCATGGAATGTTTCCCCTCAATTAATTGCATTGTTTGAATCGTGTATCAAAAATCCTAGCCTTCATGCAGAAATTAGGGTTCTTGAGGATTTTTCGTGATTTCTTGTTATATGTTTAATTTAAATGAAATTAAATACCATAGACATGATCGTGAGGTTGAAACGAGTTGATTGGTATGTAGATTGCATGATATGATTAAGTATTCAGTGAGATTGGAGAGAAAATGCAAATCTGGGAAAACCCAGAACACGCGCGTGTTCTTGGTGTGTTCTTGGCGCCATTTTTTGAAAATTCAAATATTTGAATTTTGTGATTTTATTTAATTGATTCAAAAATTAATTTCTCTCTGAGTTTTAATGATTTTGAGTTGATTCTTTTTTTAATAATTTACAAAAATGTTAAAATATTTTATTTTCCCAAAAAAATCCCAAAAATATTATTTATTTTATATAATTGATATTTTTGCAAAGAATTAATGTTTTAATTATTTTTGACATTTAAAATATTTTTTTCCACCTTGATTTTGCAACTTTTAATGCTTTCTAATTATTTTGTAGGTCAATACTTAATTTTTGAAGCATTAATCAAAGATCACAATTTGTTTTTCCTATGTTAAACAATTTTGATCATTTTAATTGAATTTTTATTCAATTAAAAAACAATTTTGAAAACAAATTAGGGTTTTTGGATTAATTCAACCCTCATAAATCATTTTCTTAAAATTTTTGGGCCTCTAATAGAGTGTAAGACCCAATCCTTTTTTTGACCAAATCATTTTTGGGCCTCGGTATATTGTATAAGTCCCGATACTGTCAAAAACAAACGGCGCGATCGTCGCCTTTTGAAAAAAAACCATCTGAGCCTACCCTCGAGTAGTAAGACCCATTTCTTTTCTTAAAACTCTTTGGGCCTCTATTAGAGTGTAAGACCCAACCCTCTTGTACAGAAAACGTTTTGGGCCTCATTCGTTGTATAAGTCCCATGTACATTTTCGAATAAACGACGCGATCATCGCCAGTTTAAAATTAACCAACTGGGCTTACCCTCGAGTAGTAAGACCCATTCAAAATTTTTGGGCCTCTAATAGAGTGTAAGACCCAACCCCCTTTTTAACCAAAATCATTTGGGCCTCAGATATTGTATAAGCCCATTCGCGTTAAAAGAAAATCTCGGCGCGTTCGCCATTTTTAACGAAAAGTCAACTGGGCCTACCCTCGTGTTATAAGCCCCACTCTTTTTCTTTAAACCTTTTGGGCCTCAGTCACTTGTATAAGTCCCTCTGTACAAATTCAAACAGTGCACTCACTGATAAAACCCTGGGCCTCTCCTTGAGCTGTAAGCCCCAAATCTTTCTTTTTCAAAGCACTTTCTCCTTTGATTTTGAATATACTGTTGTTTTTAATCTTTCTTTGTTGAACAACTAATCAAACAGCATGGAAGCTCCACAACCGAGTAAGTGGTTATTGCTTTCATTTACCGCTTTCATATACATATAACTGTATTGTGGGGCTGTTTCACTATAAGTCTTCTTTCATAAACTCATATCAACTGTGTAATAATAGTATAGATATTTCGAGTTTCCCCGGCAACTACGTCTAGAACTAGGTGACGCCGTTTCGTTTATTCATTGAAATAGACAACTAGATCCCCAATAGGATCACCAGATACAGTCTTCTCTTCGGCTGTCTTTATTAGGAATTGTCAAGAAACTCTACTCCCAGAGATGAATGTATTCTCCGTGAATGGCATCTTTGAGTTTCTTCCAAATTCTCGAACTTTCCTGACTTGATCTATTCCTTGTGAATAGCTTGCCTTGAATTTCTCGGGGTTTGGGGACCCACGGGCTTCTTAAAAGCATCGGCCTCCTCTTGGGCATCATACAAGGACCCACAGGCTTCCTAAAAGCAACCCCGCCTCCTCTTGGGCTTAGTACAAGGACCCGTCGGCTTCTTAGAAGTATTCACAGCCTCCTCTTAGGCTTCATATAATGATCTCTTCCTCCGGGAATGATAGCCTCCTCTTGGGCTTCGTACAAGGACCCGTCGGCTTCTTAAAAGCTTCCAGCCTCCTCTTGGGCTTCGTACAAATTGTCCCGACGACCTCCTAGAGGTATAGGAACAGAAATTAGTCATCTGCATAGAACAGTCCTTTCAAAGAGTCTACTACTGTTTCTCAAAGCATGGTACAAAAGATGAAACTCTAGACACAGACAGTCTAATCTCCTTGAGTTTTACAGACATTCTCAAGTGACCCCTTCGATAAATAGGAAGAAAACCCGTAGACTCGGACAGTCTCAATACCCTTCAGATTTCCCAATTCCTTAAAGAACAGGAATAGCCCAGATCCTCGAATCAAATCCTCGAGTACAGTGTTGCTCATATAAGAACTGATTTTCTCTTTAAATCAACATACTGGACCTGTCACTCAACTGAAACAGTAACCATAGCCTCCTCTTAGGCTTTGTATATTGATCCTTCTCCGGTGAAGTTAGCCTCTCTCTTGGGCTTTGTACAATGATTCTCCCCAGCGGAGTCAAACAACGTTTAGCCTCTCTCTTGGGCTTTGTACGAGACACATAAGAGACTCCCTCGTTGAGTCAATTACCCCTTTCGCCTCCATCTCGGGCTTTATACGAGATACAAAAAGGTTCTTATTGAGCCGAACAAATTTTAGCCTCCATCTCGGGCTTCGTACGAGATACAAAAAACTCTCTTGTTAAGTCAAGTAGCCTTCATCTCGGGCTTTATACGAGATACCAAAACACTCCATCGTCGAGTCAAAACCTTTTAGCCCCTCTCTCGGGCTTTGTACGAGACACATATTAGCCTCCTCTTAGGCTTTGTATAAGAAAACCACTGGTTGGTCCAATCAACCTTTTAGCATCAAAGTTGTGCCTCGTTCATAGTACACAAACTTCAACAACTCTTTCCCCTTCATCTAATTGCTGTAAGCGGCAAGCCTCTGGATCATCTACATCCATGCCAATGTCCCTCTTTTAGTATGAGAAATTCCTAAGGAAAGATGACATTGCTCTAAACTGAGTTAAAGTCTTCTCCTTCAGGTTAAAATCCCCTATAAAGGAAATTATGGCATTGCCGGATTCACAAATCCCGGTTAAAGTAATCCTCCTTTACAGTCAATCACCCAACAGTTGTGACAAACAGACCCCTTTAGAGATGACAAATTCTCTCTAAGGTCAACACTTTCAGCTTCACATCTTGGGCTTTGAACAAGATACAAACTACCTTTCGCTTCACGTCTTGGGCTTTGAACAAGACACCAAAACAACCATTTCCTCCCATAGAATAGGAGGAACTACGATCGCTCTGATTTCCCTATTTCGGTAAACGGGAATACGTAGGCATAAGATTGAAAGAAAAAATCTTAGCGAGCACACTAAACAAAAACCCAAAATCCCATACTCTCATACATTCGTCCTAACATCCTAACCGATAGCCTAAAGCACCCCTTTGTCAACAAAATAACCTAGGAGAAACCCCGAATCTTTGTAGCATCTGTAAACCAACAGTTTTGACTGTTTAATCTCAGTATGCAAGCAGGGTTAATTGGAGACATCTATTTCCCTTCCTTCATCAGCTTTAATAGGATAAAAAATGAATCGAGCTGTAGTACCAGAGCGATCGTGCTTCGCAACCACACCCAAAAATCACTCGCTACACCTATACTTCGTAGGTATGGAGATATATTGGACTTGGTTCTATTTCCTATGCAAGAGGAGGGTCTAACTGCCTTGGCCCAATTTTATGATCCCGAGTTAAGGTGCTTCCAATTCAAGGACTTCCAAATAGCACCTACTTTAGAAGAAGTTCGAAGGATACTGGATTTCCCCAAAAACAATAAAGGTCCATTCAAAACATTGGGGTATAGACCTTCATTTGAAGAAATGGCAAGCTGTTTGTATATTCTTGAAGAGGACCTACAAGCTCATTGGAAAACTAAAGATGACTTCGAAGGGTTCCCTAAATGGTTCTTAGAGAGTAAAGCTAGTCACTTTGCGGCTTGCAAGAATTGGGTAGCCCTAGACATTGTCATGATATTACTTATCTTTGGGTTGGTCCTATTCCCAAGTATTCCGAACTTCATAGACATCACTGTTGTCAATCTATTTCTGGCTGTTACCCTTGGAGAAGAAGACTATTCAACAGCTCTCCTTGCAGACATATACTTCACTCTCCATTGTAGGTTTGAGAAGAAGGGAGGAACTTTGTTATGTTGTCCTCAGCTATTATACAAGTGGTTGTGTTCCCATCTAGTGAAGGACATAGGAGACATGAGACAAATGAAGGCCTACGAGTGGTCCCAATATCTAGTATCACGTGTTGATAAGGACATCCTATGGTTTCCTCAGATAATCCAAAGGGATGATGTGATCTTGAGTTGTGGGAACTTTCCTAATGTACCTTTGATTGGCTCAAGAGGGTGTATAAGCTATAATCCTGTTTTGGCAATGAGGCAGCTAGGACATCCTTTGTCCTACAAGCCAGAAGACAAGTTGCTAAAGGGCTTTATCCTACAAGGTGTGAAAGGAGATCATCCTGATGTCCTTAGGATTTCTGAAGCATGGAAGCAAAGCATAAATGGGAAGAGCAGCCTGAAAAGACCAAGAGAGGATTCTAGAGTCCCCTATTCTCAGTGGATGGAAAAAAGGATAAGGAAGGTAAAACTTCCCTTTACTTTAGATCGTCCCGTTGACCCATGGTTCCCCCACCTGCCGCAATCTCCATGGAGAAAAGTGAGAGACTCAAAGAGACTATTGCACAATTACAAAAAGAGAAAGAAGAGTGGGAAGGCAAATATTACCAAGCCACTGGAGAGAGTAGTCAATTAAGAAGGAGTCTCGATGAAGTTATGGAGCAATCAAAGATCAATAAGGGGATAGCTCAGATGGAGGAAGAGAAGAAGGAACAAGCTTATGTCGACCTTCAAGTTGTGAGTTCACGCCTCAAAGACCACAAAGAGCAACTAGATAGAGCCTGACGTCAAAGGGACGAGTGGAGAGACATTTGGATGACGTCAACACAAAGAGAATTCAAAGATGGATATGACAGGCGTATCCAACACCTTGAAGCTGAAGTCCAAAGCTTATCTAGTGCTCTTCTCGAGAGCAAAAGACAAGCCCTAGATGCAACTGTGCAATTGAGATCAGCCAAAGAACTTCTTGCCCTACGGCTAGAAGGATGGTTAGAAACTCAAGAGGAGAACCGGGAACTTAGAAGGTTATATGGGGAGCTTCAGGATTCTTACGAAGATCTAAGGGCATGGGCCATTTATGTTGAAGAACATAACCAGCAGCTAGAGCAAACTACTAGGGAGGATTTAGAGATCATGGCAAAGCTACGAGAGGATGAGGCATATTATCGAGAAAGGTATCTGAAGTTGGTCTTACTATCCAACGATCTCATCCATGAGATCCCTCGAAGTTTAAAGGAGGCTGAGTACATGGCTGATATCTTCAAGCCGGTCCAAGAGATTACTGATTTCCTTACACTTTGTCGTGAGATGGTAGAGGATTTTAGGGCTAGTATTAGGAGGAGGATTTAGCTTTTCTATGTAATGACTTCTTACGTTTGCTTTTTGTTACGAATAATTTAAGGGTTTATCCCTAGTTTGGTTTTCCTTATGTAATAAGTGGGGGCTTCGACCCTAGTACTTTCTTTCCATTAATAAAAGTATTTGCTTTCCATTATCCTTGGCTTTAATCTTAATAAATGAAAAGTTTAAGATTCCTGAAATAAAAACAATTTTTGCATACTCATACATTCATGCATGCATAGCATAATTCAAAAAAAAAATAAACATCAAACGGAAATCACCTTTCGATATCTTCTCTCAGAATCTTCGCAACAATCTGACTTCTCGACCCAACACCCGTGCTTACCAGAAGAAAGCTATGGAACAAATGGAGCTGAACCTCGCTGCTCTGAAAGGAGATGTGGATGTTGTCAAGGGAAACATGGAGGAAATGAAGGACAAGATCGATCAGCTGACTCGAGCAATTCAGAATATGATAGCAAGAGACACCGAGGCTAGTAACCGTAGGAATTCTCCTACCCCTCCTCCCTAATATGAAGATAGCAATCCTCTTTTGGGATTTGTGGCTGACTTGGAGCGTGAGGCTTTAGAGGCTAGTAAAGGGAAGGCTAACACTCAACCTCCTGTAGGGTTTGTTCCTCCACCCGAGCACAATGGAGAATCACGACCCATACAGATACCTGTCACTCGTGAGGTCTCTAATGACTGGCACCTCCAATATGGAGAAGAAGACTCAATGCAAGTAGTTCGTGAAACCAAACCAGCTGTCGTGGAAGGAAGAAAGGAGGATGAAAAGTATAAGATAATTGAGGAACGGTTAAGGGCTGTGGAAGGATCCAAGATCTTTGGGATTGATGCCTTGGAAATGTGCTTGGTACCCGACGTGGTCGTGCCTCCTAAGTTTAAAGCGCCTACCTTCGAGATGTACAAAAGGGTTAGTCGTCCCAAAAGCCACATTCGGATGTTTTCCCGAAAGATGGGAGCACACGCTAAGAACGAAAAGCTGATGATGCATGTTTTCCAAGACAGCCTTAGTGGGGCATCCTTGGACTGGTACATGCAGCTGGAAAGGACCTACATCAAGAACTGGGATGATTTGGCAAGTGCCTTCATAAGGCAATACCAATATAATGTAGACATGGCCCCTAATCGCATGTAATTGCAAAACATGTCTCAGAAAAGGGATGAATCTTTTAAGGAGTATGCCCAAAGATGGAGGGAGCTAGCATCTCGTGTGCAACCTCCATTGCGGGAAAACGAGCTAGTAGATACATTCATGGGAACTCTGCAAGGATTGTACTATGAAAAGATGATTAGATCAGTCTCAACAGGATTTGCGGATTTGGTTATCATTGGGGAAAGGATCGAGAATGGATTAAAAAGTGGAAAGATTGGAACACCGTCTTCCAATCAACATAACGACAAAAGGTACTCCGGAAACCGCTCGAAGAAGGAGGCCAATGCCATTTCTGCTGATAGGTATACTCAAGTGCCTTACAACCCTTACGTGGCAGCCACGGCCTCTGGCCAAGCGTCTCCTACGCTCCAGATCCAACAGCTAAGGAACCACCCCCTCAAAATTAGCAACAACAGAAGCATCCCCGAAGGGAACAAAGGAGGCCATGGAAGGACTTTGACCCCATACCCACTACATATACTCAAATCCTGCCAATGTTAATCCAAAAGGGATTGGTAGAAATCAAGCCGTTAGGGCCCCCTCTTACGCCTACTCCTCGAGGGTATGACGCTAATGCTAGATGTGATTACCATGCTGGATCGCCAGGGCACACGACTGAAAAATGTTTGGCTCTCAAATTTAGGGTGCAAGATTTGCTGGATCAGAAGGTTATTAACTTCAGTTATGACACTCCAAATGTAGGAGATAACCCGTTCCCAGGGCACGCTGGACCAACTGTTAACTCCGTTGAGGGACTAGGAGAGGACGTCATAATTAGAGGGGTGGAGAAAGTAAAGACCCCTATGACGAAAGTGAGGGAAACATTAATTGGGTACGAGGAGTTTGAAAGGCTGCACGGTGACTGTGAGAATTGCGCGATTGATCCCAATAGCTGTAAGAAGATGAAGGAGGTTCTCCAACAACTAATGGACCAAGGGATATTACAGATTGGGTACTTAAGGAATATGAATGAGGTAGCTGCCTTAGACTCCCAGGGGCAGGAACCTTCTGAGGTTCCATACCAGAAAAGAGGAGTCACGACTCCCATTCAAATACCAGTTCCAAGGCCTACACAAGTACCTATTCAAATACAAGTTCCCAGGCAGGCACAAGCGCCCATCCAAATACCAGTTGCAAGGCCTACACAAGTTCCTATTCAGATAACAATTCCTGTGCCTGCACAAACACCAATTCAGATACCTGTTCCTACGCCAGTCAAATATCTGGTGCCTGCAGCGTTGGAAGGTCCTATCACGTTCCATGTACCAACGCCATTTCCATATGAAAGCTCCAAGACTGTACCCTGGAAATATGACGTCACGGCGTCAGTGGGAGGAAAGACTATAGTACCGTCACCAGCAGTTACTAACATAGCTGGTATTGGAGGAATGACACGTAGTGGAAGGGTATACTCTTCAGAACAACCCAAGAAGGATATCCCCGAAAGCTCAAAAAGGAAAGAGACCACAAGTACAGTCGAGGGGCCGTCCAAGAAGGGCATATCTCAAGAAGATGCCGAGGAATTTTTAAGAATCATAAAGAAAAGTGATTATAGGGTGGTGGACCAACTAAATCAAACACCATCCAAGATCTCTATTATATCCTTGTTGTTATGCTCGGAGGCACATAGGGAATCCCTGCTGAAGGTCCTAAATGAAGCCCATGTCACTAAAGACATATCAGTAATTCAATTCGACAAGGTAGTCTCCAATATTGCCGCCAGCACCTGCCTGGGTTTCAGTAGTGAGGAATTACCTCCCGAGGGGCAAGCACATAACAAGGCCTTACACATATCAGTCAAATGTTAGGACACTATTCTTTCAAGAGTGCTGGTAGATACAGGGTCTGCTCTAAATGTCATGCCCAAGGATACCCTTATGAAATTAACATCTGTAAGGACCTTCATGAAGACCAGTTCCCTGATTGTCAGGGCGTTCGACGGTTCAAAAAGAATGGTAATTGGGGAAGTGGACATACCTATAGTGGTGGGATCACATACCTTCATGATCACTTTCCAAGTCATGGACATCAATCCCTCCTACACTTGTCTCCTAGGACGACCATGGATTCATGCTGCGAGCGCAGTTACTTCCACACTTCATCAGAAACTGAAGTTCATATCTGGGGACAATTTAATAATTGTTGATGGGGAGGAGGACATGTTCGTCATCCATCTCTCGTCATTCAGATACATAGAAGTGGATGGAGAAACATTTGAAATACCGTTCCAAGCTTTGGAGGATGCGACGATCATTTGTAAGCAAGTCGTTCGACAGGAGGAAAGGCCGAAAAGGATCACAGACTTGATTCATAATGGGGATACTAGGGGCTGGGGCAAGGTGATAGAGATACATGAAAAGAAGGATCAATTCGGGCTGGGTTACAAACCAGCTAATAAAGAGGTACAGAAGTCTCGACAAATGACATTTCCTCCTCTCGAAGAAACTTTCCTTAGTGTCGGATTCAGAGATGAAGATCAAGTGACTGCAATCAAAGAGGAAAATAGAGGGATACTAGATTGGGTGCACCATTGCTCACCAGGTACAGTTCTCAACAATTGGAGAGCGATCGAAATTCCTGAGATGATTTCTATTTCAAAGTAATTTACTTTTCTAAAAAAAACAATAAGTCCTTTGCTATGCCCAAGGCAAATGGACAAGATTTGTAGGGCCACCTTTGTTTCTTTGAATTATTTAATAATAAAATCGCATTTTGTTTTCAATCAAGATATTTTTTTCTTTCTTTCTCAGTTCTCATGCAGATTTAAAAATGAACCTATTGAAAACGACACCGCTATAATTCCTTACAACTTCGAGTTCCCGATTAACCAAGCGGAAGAGGGTGATGAGGACGATTGTGAACTTCCTGAAGAGCTGGCCAGAATGTTAAAGCAAGAGGATAGGTGATACAACCTCATCAGGAACCAGTGGATGTGATCAATCTGGGGACTGAAGAGGACAAAAAGGAAGTCAAAGTTGGTGCTTCTTTGAACGAGGATGTAAAGGAGAAGTTGATCAAGTTGCTACGTGAATATGTGGATGTGTTTGCTTGGTCCTACCAAGATATGCCCGGTTTGGACACAGACATTGCCGAACATAAGTTACCACTTAAACCCGAATGTACGCCAGTCAAGCAAAAGTTAAGGCGAACTAGACCGAATATGACTCTCAAAATCAAGAAAGAGGTTAAAAAGCAGTTCGACGCAGGGTTCTTAGCCGCAGTAAAATATCCAGAATGGGTAGCCAATATTGTACCTGTACCAAAGAAGAATGGGAAGGTCAGAATGTGTGTAGACTACCGAGATCTCAATAGAGCAAGTCCTAAAGACGATTTCCTATTACCTCACATTGATGTATTGGTGGATAACATGACTCAATTTTCGGTATTCTCATTTATGGATGGGTTTTCCGGATATAATCAGATCAAGATGGCTCCATCCGATATGGAAAAGACTACCTTTATTACCCCTTGGGGGACCTTCTGTTACAAGGTGATGCCCTTCGGATTAAAGAATGCAGGGGCAACTTATCAAAGGGCAATGGTCACTCTATTCCACGACATGATGCACAAGGAAATAGAGGTTTACGTCGATGATATGATCGCTAAATCACAAACCGAGGAAGAGCACATAGTCAATTTATGGAAGTTGTTTGAACGGCTAAGGAAGTTCAAGCTACGACTAAATCCTGCGAAGTGTACTTTTGGGGTCAGATCTGGGAAATTATTGGGGTTCATAGTCAGTCAAAGAGGTATAGAGGTTGATCCTGATAAAGTGAAGGCTATTCAAGGAATGCCAGCTCCGAGGACTAAAAAAGAAGTACGAGGGTTCTTAGGGAGGCTGAACTATATTGCTAGATTCATCTCACACCTTACTGCCACTTGTGAACCGATCTTCAAGTTATTGAAGAAATGTCAAAGCCTTGAATGGGACGAAAACTGTCAAAAGGCCTTCGATCTAATCAAAGAGTATTTACAAGAGCCACCCATATTGGTACCGCCTGTACCTGGAAGACCACTTATAATGTATCTGACGGTGCTTAACAATTTGATGGGTTGTGTACTCGGACAACAAGACGAAACAGGGAGAAAGGAGCATGCAATTTATTACTTGAGTAAGAAATTTACAGATTGCGAATCCAGATACTCGCTCTTGGAGAAAACTTGTTGTGCTCTTGTATGGGCTGCCCGACGATTAAGACAATATATGGTGTGCCATACTACTTTGTTAATATCAAGGATGGACCCTATCAAGTATATATTTGAGAAGCCTGGAGTGTCTGGGAGAGTGGCTCGGTGGCAGATGTTACTTACTGAATATGACATCCAGTATGTCACCCAGAAGGCCATAAAAGGAAGTGTGTTAGCCGATCATCTCGTTCATCAGCTAGTGGATGACTATCAACCTATGCAATTTGACTTCCCCGACGAGGAGGTGATGGCTGTAAGAGACGATGATATCCCGGATTTTTATGAAGGACCTGGGCCCGGATCTCGATGGAAGCTTATATTCGATGGAGCCTCAAATGCAGAAGGACATGGAGTAGGAGCTGTTATAACTTCTCCAACAGGATTTCACATACCCTTCACTGCAAGAATATGCTTCACGTGTACTAACAATATGGCGGAATATGAGGCATGTATCTTAGGGATTAGCGAAGCCATTAACCTCGGAATCAAAATCTTAGAGGTATATGGAGATTCGGCTCTCTTCATCAATCAAGTCAAAGGAGAGTGTAGAACACTTAATCCCAAGCTGACTCGATACCGAGATTGTGTCTGGAAAAGGATAGAGTACTTTGATGAGATCACCTTCCATCACATCCCCAGAGATGAGAACCAACTGGCAGATGCTTTGGCAACCTTGGCATCCATGTTCAAAGTCAAATTGTATAACGAAGCACCGGCTATAAGGATTAATCGCCTAGACGAACCCTCGTATTATGCAGCAGTGGAGGCTGAAGTAGATAATAAACTGTGGTTTTACGATATCAAACAGTTCCTCCAAAAACAAGAATATCCTGCAAATGCCTCAAGTGGGGATAAGAAAACACTTAGAAGACTGGCTGCCCAGTTCTTCCTTGATGGAGAGGTACTATATAAAAGGAATCATGACATGGTGTTACTCCGGTGTTTAGATGGACATGAACAGGACATGCTCATCAGAGAAATACACGAGGGATCCTTCGGAACTCATGCAAATGGGCATACTATGGCTAAGAAGATTCTCCGAGCAGGGTACTACTGGCTGACTATGGAGTCCGACTGCTTTAAATATGTCAAGAAGTGCCACAAGTGTCAAATTTACGCGGATAAAATTCATGTGCCGCCAACTCCTTTGAATGTCTTAACTGCTCCTTGGCCTTTCTCTATGTGGGGAATAGACATAATCGGGATGATCGAGCCTAAGGCCTCAAATGGACACCGATTCATTCTAGTTGCTGTTGACTACTTCACCAAATGGGTCGAACCTGCTTCCTACACCAATGTGACAAGGCAAGTGATTGCGCGGTTCATCAAGAAAGAGATAATCTGTCGTTATGGGGTTCCTAACAAAATCATCACAGACAACGGGCTCAACCTGAATAATAAAGTGATGGATGAGTTATGTGAAAGTTTCAAAATCGATCACCATAATTCATCACCTTATCGCCCAAAAATGAATGGAGCGGTAGAAGCTGCTAATAAGAACATCAAGAAGATCATCCAGAAGATGGTAAAGACCTACAAAGATTGGCACGAAATGCTCCCTTTCGCACTACATGGCTATAGAACTTTAGTTCGAACTTCGACAGGAGCTACTCCTTTTTCCTTGGTATATGGCACTGAAGCGGTCCTCCCTGTTGAAGTAGAAATTCCTTCACTAAGGGTCATAATGGAGGCTAAGCTGGATGAAGCAGAGTGGGTACAGAATAGACTTGATCAACTGAATCTCATAGAGGAAAAGCGCATGGCTACTGTATGTCATGGTCAACTATATCAGCGGAGACTCAAGAAAGCATTCGATAAGAAAGTTCTTCCTCGCCTATTCGAAGAAGGAGACCTGGTGTTAAGGAAAGTGCTACCCATCCATAAAGATCCTCACGGCAAATGGACTCCGAATTATGAAGGACCATATGTCGTAAAAAGCGCATTTTCGGGAGGAGCTTTAATATTGACTACTATGGATGGAGTGGATTTACCCCGACCGGTAAATTTCGATTCAGTCAAAAAATACTATGCCTAGAAAAAGAGGATAAAAGCCCGCTAAGTCGAAAACCTTAAAGGGCGACTTAGGCAAAAGTTAGGGCATCCCGGTTAATTGAAAACTCGAAAGAGCAATTCAGGCAAAAATTAGGGACTTAGAAAAATGATACCCAACAAGTCGAAAACCCTAAAGGGTGGCTTAGTTGAAAAAAATGGTATAGCATCCTGGTGGACTAAGATTCTAAAAGAACGGTCCAGGCAAAATCAAGGATATCCAAAAGGCATAGGACTGATAGCACTAATGGAATTTAGAAAGGAATGATCAATCCAGTCGTCATCTTCAAAAGCGAAGTGTCAAGACCTCGGAAGTTTAGGGATATTAGTCAGTGTTAAATTTAATAGGGCCATAGATAAATTTGTTTTCTTTCTCGTATTGTCATTTCTTTTCGTTTTTTGTAGTACTTCCTCCATATGAGGATTACTTTCTTTATGTACTATTGCCTGTTTATGGGCATTTCTTCAAATAAATAAAAGTTCTCTTTGCTTTTCAATTTTTTTTTGCTTGATTACAAAATGCCGATTTTATTTATAATAATGCATTGAAACATTGGGAATAATAAAAAAGCTAAAGGAAAAAAGGAAAAAAGGGAAAAGGTATTTTACTGCGATTCGGAAACTGCAAAAGGATCATTGTTTCTCTCGAAGATAAAATGAAGGATCCACAAACTGACGGTCAGATTTCAATCACTATGGGAGTTTCTCTATGCATTTCCAAATGTCAAGAGCAAGATGACTTATTACACTCGTCAGAAGAGTCAAGGGTTCAGGGGTTGGGAAGTCAGGATATTACAAAAGGATGTGGTTTCCGTAAGTACATGCATTACATATCATAAAAGAGGCGTTAGCCCAAATAATGCACCATGCATAAAAGCATACATACTTTTAAACATGCATACATGGCATAAGGATTATAGCTTACGCTCAGGGATAAAGGGGTCAATCGGGCATTTCGCCAAGGGTCTGTTACTAGGGCTTTTAGGACATCCACTTAGCACCTATAGGGTTCTGTGGTCAAAATTAGGGTCCTTCTTGTATTTAATCGCCTCCTCCTCCAAAGGAGGAAGGCTCATCGACATCATCCTTCTAATTCGAAGACGATTAAATAGGGGCAGCTGTAGTACCCTAAATTTTGACCCAGGATTTTTTTTAGATTCTTCTTGCCAATAAAGGGTGTCATATTGATTTTAGGGGGTTCATCAGTATTTTTTGAGGCCCATTTGGAAATTTAGTTTAGCATAAGGTATTTTAGAATTTATGAGTTTTTTTTTTTAGAATAGAATTTAATTTCTTTTATTATATAATGTTTGTTTTTATTTAGAATTTATCATTTTTAGAGAAATTTGATGAGGTTTTTTAGAAGTTAAGTTTTTTAGGTTTTAGGATAATTAGGTTGATTTAGTTTTATTCAAATTAATAGTATTTTTTTTTAGATTAATAAAGAGGATTTTGGGTTTTTTTATTTAAATTATTTAAGGAAAGGATTATTTTTTTATTCAGATTTTTTTTGGGATTAATTGTTTTCTAATTTAGTCTAGTTTTATTAATTTCAAAATTTTTGGTTTTTAGGATCTAGTTATAATACTTACATTAATTAGTTTTTTGGTTTTATTTTTTCAACATTTTCATTTTTTATTTTATTGGTTTTTATTCAGGATCATTAAGGGTCACATTTTTTTTATTTCATCCAGAGTTATTATTTTTATTTTATTTTTTTCGTGGTTATATATATATTTAAATTTATTCAATATTTAGTAATTATTATTTATTTTTATTTATTAATTCTTATTTGGGTCAAAATGTTGACCATGGGGACTGTTCTTTTTCAACCTCCAAACCCTAAATCTGCGACGGAAATGAATTTTTTTTTGGATCAAAATCAAATCTTTTCATTTATAAATTAAAATCAATACAAATTATGTTACAAATTCAGATTACAAATCAAAATCAATTACAAATCTCAAATCTAATAAAAAACGAATCAAATCAGTGTACAAATTACATAAAAAACTTCCTAATGAATATAAGAATTAATTTCCTAAAATTAATTTCTAACCTAAAATCTAACTATAAAAAGATAAAGAAATTATAAGAGAAGGGGGATTTTTTCTTTGGACGGAAACTCGAAGAGAATTTGCTGCGCGAATCTTCATCGTACCTGCAAGAACAAGGAAAAAGAGGGATTAGAAAGCAGATCGGAATAAGGAAAAGGATAAAATAATTTGCGAAAAGAATCACTGCACGATCGGTAAGAAATTACATAGCTTTTTTTATGGATCTATGGTTGTTGGCTTGTGTGTTTGAATCTTGTGGATTTATGTTTTTTTAGGGTTAGGGTTTTTTTGGGGTTAGGGTTCCTCTTCCTAGGGTTAGGGTTCTTACGAACCCTAAGGCTCCTGGGTTAGAAAGGTTAGGGTTCGTTGATTTTAGGGTTAGGGTTCATGTGATGAACCCTAGGGTTCATCACTTAAGGGTTAGGGTTCTTATTCTGGGTTAGGGTTCTTATTCTGGATTGGGGTTCTTAGGAGATTCAGGACTTTCTGGGTTTTGGACGATGAAGATTTGAAGTTTCCGGTTGAATCTCAACCGGAAACTGGGGTTGGGTGGTGGTTTGGAGGGTGGCGCGCGGTGGTTAGGGAATCCACCGGCGGCGAAGGGAAACGGTGAGAGAAGGAGTGAGACGAGAGAAGAGAGAGGGGGAGAAAGCTTAGAGAGAGAAAGAAATGAAAAAATGAAGATTTTCTGAAGGGTTTGGGTTTAAATACCCCTTCGCAGGCGCCATGGATCCTTAACGCGTGGTCTTTCGTGAGCCACACGATCATGTGACGTTTACCATTCAGTGGGTGTATGGACATCGTGTTCCGTTGTTTGACTTGGCACGGTAGTCGTTAGATCAATTACTTAGATTGGTAATCAACATCAATGGCCCAGGAATTCAATCACTGGAATCGTCTGATCTCCATCAGACGTCACGCATGAGTCCACACGTTGACTCCACAGACTTGACTTTTTTTTGTTTGTTTTCTTGCTCTTGGGTTTAAAACAACTAGGCCTAGCGCCCAGTTTACTTTTGGCACCCCCACGAAATGGCCCATTTGTTTTTTAAAGGGTTTTTACACCCGCCTGGTTTTTTCTGTTTTTTTCTTATTTAATTAATTGCATTATTTAACATAATTTAATTTAAGTATTAGTTGTATTTGAGGGTTAATTAGGAGATTTAGGTTTTTTTTAGGACAAATTAAGGGTTTAGGGATTTATTTCGAGATTTGTGTTTATTTATTTATTTTGGATTTTTATTAAACATGTTTTTACCTTTTTAATTCAAAAAAAAAAAACCACAATTGAATCAATTCCTTGATTCAAGTTGTGAGATAAAATTTTCATTTTATTTTGAGTTGTTAATTTAGGTTTTTTATAATTTAACTTATTTTTTTATTATTTGGTTGTAATTGAGTTTTAATAATTTATGTAGATAAAAATGTTATTTGTATATTGTTTTTTTTTTAGAAAAAATTATTTTAACAAAAAGTATAAATATGGAGTGCGTATTAAAAAAATAAGTTTAATCTTATTTTGGATAAAAAAATATTTTTTTAAGAATTATTGGAATGTGGATTTTATTTTGGGGACAATTTTGTCCTTTTGACATATTACATTATTTAACTTCAGGGTTCAATTTCTTTTCTTTTAATTAGGAAAAGTGGTTTTTTGGGATTTTTAAGATTTTAAGGGATTTACACATGGGGATAAAGCTCTTGGTCCGAGAGCCTAAATAATGGATGGGATTTTGGATTTTTGGGATAAAACCCTTCCTCCGAGAGTCTAAATAATGGACAAGGGTTTAAGGGATTTAAGGGATAGAACTCCTCATCTAGGAGTATAAACACTAGATTTAAGGGATAGAACTCTTTATCCAAGAGTATAAATAGTGGATTGGGATTTAGGGTTAGGTTATGGGATTTAGGAATAGGATTAGGGGGTAGGAATAGGGGAGGTGAACTACGGTTACTCTGATCCTTCATTTTGAGGGTACGTAGGCATAGGGTCGCAAACCAACCCTAGCGAGTATAATTAGGAAAAAACTTAGGTTTTCTTTTCATTTAGACAAACAAACATACCCTAAACTCAAAGGTGGATACCATTGAGTACAATGGAAGTGAAGGGTGCCTAACACCTTCCCTTCACTTAAATGGCTCCCGAACCGTAGGAATCTCTACCTTAGGATAAGGATATTTAGGTTTATCATTATTTTCCTTTAAAAAATATGGTGGCGACTCGAATATTTTTGCCGGCCGCGACAGTGGCTAGGGTACCAACTTTGGAGGATCATAACTCCTAAACCACAAGGCCATTTTTCCCCATTCAAAGTTGGATTTGTAGCTCTCATGGCCCTCTACAAAAGCTTCAAACACAACTCATTCCAATTCTCCATGGATTTTAAGTTATGGAATGATCAAAATCACAAAAAGAGAAAATGTCACTTTTTTCGAACACTTAGTGAAATTTTCACTAAGTCAGAATCTGCCTTCACTTTTTTCCAAATGTAGGGGCATTTTTCACTTGGATCCAAAAGGTATCAAAACCAACTATGATCAAACAGTTGTTGTATCACATGAAGGCTTTCAAAAATGGCCAAGAACTCCATCAAATTCCACTTGAGCCATGAGATATGACAACGGCAATATGCCTTGCTGAAAACTGTCAAAGCAAGGCAGATTTGTGCATTTTGCTCGATTTTCCAAATTTGTGCAAATGACAAACACACTTATCCATCTGAACACCTCAAGGGGAGACCAAGGAGGGACAAACACTGATCCATCAGCCTCCCAAGTCTTTGGAACCAAAAGTAGCATGCCAAACCTAGAAATGCCTAAAAGAGGGACAAGACTCCAATTTTAGTTTGGAGCATTTAATGGATGCACCAAGGTGGCATGGACTGAGCCCTTCCCAACTGAATTCAGTCAAGACTTATCCAAGACCAAGGGAACCAGCAGCCTGTGCCCTAACCTCTAGTCAATGGCTAGAGGGGACTTGGATTCTTATTGATCAACATTGGCCAAACCTCTGCTGCAGTTGCCAATCACTATTGCTCCCAAAAAAAAACTTGCTCTACTATAAATAGAGCTCATTTGTGATCAGTTTGAGTACACCAAAGCCATCAAACAAATGCTTTCCTCAAAATCTCCTTCTCACTTCCAATTTTGCCTTCTAAGGCAAGTCACTATCGGGTTTTCAGTTTGAGAGAAATTCCAACCAAACCAATCACACACACACCTCATAAATATCATATAGAGATGATCCAAACACTCACAAGTGACCTGTAACACCAAAATCACAAAGTCACCTCTCAAAACCTCAAAATAGGACTTTTGTGCATTTTTTAAGCCATGTCTTGATTCAGTCACTTTCCAAACCAGATAAAACCTCAAACACACTCCAAATATCATCCTTGAACTGTCCTAAATGATTCCACACATCTGGAACATCATTTGAGGGAGTTGCTATTTTGGCCACTTTTGCCCCTTTTGCAAGAAAGAGCTCAAACTTGTTCCTGAGGTTTCTAGCTGATTCCAACCATCCTAAAAGCTTCTAAGAGATCATTTGTGGGTATCCAAAGCATCAAATCATTTCTGGAACAAGGTGCTTGGCAGATTTCACAAAAGTTCCAAAAAGAGGTAAGCATCACAACTTGAATTCTTTGAATCATCCTTTCCTTTGATGTCCACTGATCATGCATATCTTCTACATGTTATATGTGTTGTGTTTGCACCAATTTATCATGTAATTCATACCTGTATCAAGATATGGCACAGAAAATGCAAATCATGGCCTATTTCAAAACCACTATCGGGTTTTTCAATAGGAGCATGATCTGAAAAAAAACACCACCACCATTGGATTCCTTGTGAAATTCTAGGCATGATAGACCTAAATTTTGTCCCAATCCATGGAGAAATGAGAAAGTTATGGCCTTCACGTTTCTGACCAAAATCTTGCCTTGCCTTGTCTTGGCCAGGCCTAGAAAACAAGGCAAGTCTTGTATATTTGTGGTTGTGTTTCAATCAACGGATGTATCACCACCCCAGTGGTAAGGTGCGTGCCCTATACACAAGAGGTCTGGGGTTCGAATCCCCCTCGCCCCAACTTCTCTTTTTTTACTACTTTTTCATGTTTTTTCATATTTTATTATTTTTCATATTATTTTTAATGATTTGAAAAATTAATAACTCCCTCAATTTTAATTTTTTTTATTGGTTCTTTTTGAAAAAAATCACAAAAATGTTGAAATATTTTATTCCACAAAAAACTCAAGTTTATATTATTTATTTAATATAATTAGTATTTTTGTGAATAAATTCATTTTTAATTATTTTTAAACATTTTAAAAGTGAATATTTACCTTGAAAATCAAAACCAAATGAGTTTTAATTCATCTTGTGATTAAAACCTCATTTTTCAAACCTTAAACAAAAATCACAAGTGGTTTATTCAAACTTATTTGGTATTTTTGTCATTTTTTATTGATTTTCTTTAAATATTTACTTTTAAAGGAAAACAAAATTAGGGTTTCTTTGATTTTCACCCTCACAAATCTTTTTCAAACACCTTTGGGCCTCTTGGTAGAGTGTAAGACCCAATCCTTTTGTAAATAAACCTTTTAGTGCCTCACACATTGTATAAGTCCCTCTGTATATTTTCAAAAGTACGGCGCGGTCGTCGCCTTTGTAACAAAACCAAATGGGCATCTCCTTGAGTTGTAAGCCCCGTCCACTTGTACAAAAATAAATCTTTGAGCCTCTAATAGATTGTAAGACCTAATCCCCTTTTAACCAAAACCTTTTTGGGCCTAACATATTGTATAAGTCCCTCCGCGTTAAAAGAAAAATCTCGGCGCGATCGCCATTACAAATCAAATCATCTGGGCCTACCCTCGTGTTATAAGCCCCATTTCTTTTCTTTAAACATTTTTTGGGTCTCTCCTTGTGCTGTAAGCCCCACCACGTGTATAAAAATAAACCTTTGGGCCTCTTGAGAGAGTGTAAGACCCATCCCTTTGTACAGAAAACCTTTTTCAGGCCTCAGTCACTCGTATAAGCCCCCGTACAAATTCAAAACAACAGTGCAATCACTGATAAAACCTTGGGCCTCTCCTTGAGCTGTAAGCCCCAATAATCCTTTCAAAGTGCTTTCTCCTTTGATTTTGAATATAATATCGTTATCAAAGTTTTCTTTGTTGAACAACTAACCAAACAACATGGAAGCTCTACAACCGAGTAAGTGTGTACCCGCTTTCTTTATCTGCTTATATATATATATATATAACTGTATTGTGGGGCTGCTCACTGTAAGTCTTCTTTCACAAAATTTTATATACTCGTCAAATATCAACTGGGTAATACTAGTATAGTTATTTAGAGTTTTCCCCGGTAACTACGTCTAGCACTAGGTAAAGCTTTGTTGGTCACTCTTAAATACAAACAAAACTAGATCCCCCGTAGGATTCCAGATACAGTCTTCCCTCCTCTTGGGGTTAAACAATATGGAGACGTGAAAGGCAGCATTCTCGGTGAACCCTTTCTCAGACTGTCACTCTTAGAAATAGTTAAAGAAACTCTACTCCCCAGAGTTGATCTATTCTCCGTGAATAGCATCTCTTGAGTTTCTTCCATATTCAAGAACTTTCCTGGCTTGATCTATTCTCAGTGAATAGCATGTCTTGAACTTCTCTTGGTTTGGGGACCCACGGGCTTCTTAAAAGCATCCCCGCCTCCTCTTGGGCGTTGTACAAGGACCCTTCGGCTTCTTAAAAGCTCTCATGCCTTCTCTTGGGCTTAGTACAAAGACCCAGAGACCTTTACAGGTATAGGAACAGAACCTAGTCATCGATTTGCTAGAGTTGTCTTTCTGAGTCAAGTGTCCGACCAGTTAATGGGTTGACCTTCATCCCTTAACATACCAGCTTCTCTTGGGCATCATACAAAGATCATTCACTTATCTGAGAATCAATTTCTCAAAAACACCAGTAAACTTGAACAGTCTCAATACCCTTTGGATTTCCTATTTCCTTATAGAACAGGAAATAACCCTGATCCTCTGATTAGTACCAAAGCAACACAATACCTTTAATCGTTCCCTTCATAAGAACTGATTTTCTCTTTTATCCAACATACTGGACCTATCACTAAACTGAAACAGTTACCAGCACAGATATCCTCCTCTTGGGCTTTGTGCAATGATTATCCCCAGTGGAGCTAACCTTTTCAGACTCTCTTGTTGAGTCAAACCTTTTAGCCTCCATCTCGGGCTTCGTACGAGATAGAGAACACTCTCTTGTTGAGTATAAAAGACTCTCTTGTTGAGTCAAACCTTGTAGCCTCCATCTCGGGCTTCGTACGAGATAAAAAACACTCTCTTGTTGAGTATAAAAGACTCTCTTGTTGAGTCAAACCTTGTAGCCTCTATCTCGGGCTTCGTACAAGATACAAAAAATACTCTCTTATTGAGTATAAAAGACTCTCTTGTTGAGTCAACCCCTTTAGCCTTCATCTCGGGCTTCGTACGAGATAGAAAAATACTCTCTTGTTGAGTATAAAAGACTCTCTTGTTGAGTCAATCACCCCTTTATCCTCTATCTCGGGCTTTGTACGAGATACAAAAATACTCTCTTGTTGAGTATAAAAGACTCTGTTGTTGAGTCAACCCTTTTAGCCTCCGTCTTGGGCTTCGTACAAGACACATAAAAGCACTCTCTTGTTGAGTCAGCTACTTGCTAGCACTCTCTTGTTGAGTCGACCCTTTTAGCCTCTATCTCGGGTTTCGTACGAGACAGATAAAAAGCACCCTCTTGTTGGGACAATCGCCTCCTCTTAGGCTTTGTATAAAGAAAACCTCGGTTGAGTCAATTAACATTTTGGTATCAAACCTGTGTCTTGCTCACAGTATACAAACATCAACAACTCCTTTCCCTTCATCTAATTGTTGTAAGCGGCAAGCCTCTAGATTATTTACATCCACGCCACTGTCCCTCTTTTAGCATGAGAAATTCCTAAGGAAAGATGGCATTCCTCTACGCTGAGTTAAAGTCTTCTCCTTCAGGTTAAAAATCCCCTATAAAGGAAATTATGGCATTGCTGGATTCACATATCCCAGTTAAAGTAATTCTCCTTTATAATCAGTCACCCAATAGTTGTGATAAACAGACCAAATATCTCCTCTTTAGAGATGACAAATTCTCTCTCATCTAAACCTTTTAGCTTCAAATCTTGAGCTTTGAACAAGATACAAATCACCTTTAGCTTCACATCTTGGGCTTTGAACAAGACACCAAAACAAACCTTTTTCCTCCCATAGAATAGGAGGAACTACAATCGCTCTGATTTCCCTGTTTCGTTAAACGGGAATACGTAGGCATAAAATTGGAAGAATCTTAGCGAGCATACTAATCAAAAGCATCAAATCTAAAACACATTACCAAAAGCCTCACAAATTATCCAGACACTATGTTCTTAACAAAATAACCTAAGAGAGACCCACAATCTCGATAGCATCTGTAAACCAACAGTCACCTATTTAAACTCAGTATGCAAGCAGGGTTAATTAGAGACATCTATTTCCCTTCCTTAATCAGCTTCAATAGGATAAAAAATGAATCGAACTGTAGTACCCCAAAGCGATAGTGCTTCGCAACCACGCAAAAATTCGCGCTACACTTCGACAGGGGGAACAACGGTTTCAGCACCTAATTCTGAACCAATACCGTCTATGGAAAGTTCGACGCCTACGCAGTCGATTACCCACAGTAACCCCATTTTAACTTACATTGGACCATGGGGTCCTCCAGTAACCCCTCCCCCCAACCAATAGGGAATGCTTTGAATAAGCCTTTTTGTGCCTCTAGGCTTCTCTATGCCTTTAAACGGTCGAGAACAGCCTTATGGAATGCCAACATCCATGATGGCAAATTTACATAACTCCGTCCCAGTATTCTTAGAACCTGGAATGACTGTTACTTCGCCATTACAAGAATCAAGGTCTGGAATTAATAATATGGGTCGAAATGTCCAACCCTTAGGGATAGGTGTTTCCACCCAAATGTCAAGCATAACCAATAGTTCTGCGGCAGTTATTAGGCAGAAAATGGACGAAAGTAACCATGAAATGGTCCAGATGCTTGCCCAAACAATGGGGACAATATTTAATCCTCTAATCCAAAACACTACACAAACTATGCAATAAATGGCCGCGCAAATGACGCGCATTGCAGACTTTTTTGGCGTACCACAGCCTCCTCGACACCCACAAAGGGAGTATATGGTGGAAAATCAGGGTTTAGCCTTTGGAGAGGATGTTACTATTAACCAAGTCCAACAAAACCAAAGGAACACACCCGAGCAAATGTGGTGAACCCATGAGAGGTAGTTGAACAACCTAGAGTCGAACCCCCTAGGAATCAACCATAAATTCCTTTAGAAGAGGAACCAAGGGTAGTGATGGTGAATAGAAACCAGAGCGCTGACAATGTTATACAACAAATTTGACGTGATGATATGGCAGCGGATAACAATCTAGCAGCCATGGTCGAAAGGATTGTGGCGTGAAATGGGGTAAATTTTGGCCTGCGAAGACCAAACTACACATCACCATTATCAGAATATATTTTGCAATCAAATTTACCAGTCAGATAGAAAGTCCCTAAATTCACTAAATTTTTGGGGGATACCAATGAGTCTATTGTCGAACACATGGCTAGGTATTTAATGGAGGCGGGAGAGATTTCAAACAACGAAAACCTTAGGATTAAATATTTCCCAAGCTCTCTTACTAAAAATGCCTTCACATGGTTCACAACCTTGCCAGCAAACTCAATCCATACATGGACTCGGTTGGAGAGATTGTTCCATGAACAATTTTACATGGGACAAACCAAGATTAGCCTAAAAGAATTGGCTAGTATCAAACGAAATTTTACTGAGCCAATAGATGATTATCTGAACAGATTTTGCCTACTTAAAGCTAGGTGTTTCACACAGGTGCCGAAACATGAGTTGGTCGAAATGGCCGCCGGGGGCCTTGACTACTCTATTAGGAAGAAATTGGACACCCAGTACTTGAGGGATATGGCCCAGTTGGGTGACAGGGTTCGACAGTTAGAACACCTGAAAGAGGAAAAGGCTAGGGAAAGTAAAAATAATAGAATAATAGCCTGTGTCGAATGCAATGAAGACGACGAAGGAACATATAACGAGCACTTAGACTTTGACGAGAACGAAGTTGACCTTGCTAAACTAAAGCAAGGGCCACCTTACTCATGTAAGGTCTTGGCCCATTCGAATGGAAAAAAAACCCAGTCGAACTAGAAAAGAACGATAAATTTCCTAAGAAAACTTACACTTTCGACATCACAAAATGTGACAAAATCTTTGATTTGTTAGTTAAGGATGGCCAAATGATAGTGCCTCTAGGGGTGCTAAAATACATCCTTTAGAGCAAAGGAAAAATAGAGGTTTTTGTAAGTATAACAATTTCTTGGGTCATAAAACATCTCAATGTTTTCTTTTCATGGATCTCGTTTAGAACACAATTAAGGATGGAAGGCTCAAAATTGGAGAGAAGTCGAAAGCCCAAATGAAGATTGATTATGACCCTCTTCAGGTGGCTGATGCCCACTACACTAAGCCATCTATAATCAACATGGTCAAAGTTACTGAAGACTTCACCAACAAAGCTGACTTGGTCGAAGTTGCTGATAACTTCGTCAACAAAGCGGTCATGGTCAAGGTTACTGAGAATCTCGACAAAAAGTTCATTGGAAATTTCATCTGTGAAGTCACTGAAGGCTTCACTAATGAAACCATTGAAGGTTTTGAGAAAGAAACTACTGATAGTTTCACTTATAGAGTCACTGAGGGCTATAACGAAGGAGTTATTGAAGGCTCCAACGAAGGAATCACTGAAGATCCCAACTCGATGATAACAACAAAAGAAACCACTGAAGGTTTCGTACAAATTGATAATGTCACTTAGGCTACTGAGGGCCTTGGGGTGAAACTGGAAGAGCTGGACATTGCTGAGAAGGCCAGCGTGGGTGTGAACATGGTCGAAGTCTCTCATGAAACTTTGATGGAGGTTGATGAGGACCTTCTACAGGAAGAATATAATAAATTGGCTTACCCAAAGGAAGACGAGAGTCTGATTGATTTCCTTCATAGATGTCAGAAAAAGAAATTAGAAGTCATGATATGCCCTCGATGCAGTGCGGTCTTCGATAAAAAGGCAGCTCAAAATCTCAAAGGGGTTAATAAAACAATGAGTAGAAGAAATTGGAAAGAATCTCATGGCCACCAGACTTTCGACAACAGAAGTGGCCCTAGGAGACGGGATCAGGCAAGGCAAAGAATCAGCAGTAACAAACCCACTACTTTCAAACCTATGACGGAGGCTCCCAAAGACAAATGGGTCAAACCAGTTGGAAATTAAGAGCAGGGATAAAGGAAATGGAAAAACCTAGAAGTCCAGAGAGGTTCCTCTTTGACATACCGAAAAGAATTCCAGGCATGGAAGCAGATGGCATACCCTTATGAGAATTATAAAGGAAATAATCCAATGTCAAGATCCCAGTGGAGGAGGCAGCAAAGGCGAAGGAAAGTCGAAAGGGAAGCCATGGAGAAGGCGAATCCTGAATCTAGTAGTAACATACAGGCGAAGAAATAAGAAAAGAAATTTGTCGAGAGAAAATTATGCTCTCCTCAGAAGGAGGCGTCTTCAAAAAAGTCTAACCATGAAGACGACGTAATGACTAACGATTTCGACTCTGGGTCGGAAGCCTCACTAGAAATCATGTGTAATGTGGTTTCAGTACTCCCCAGAGAGTATGATCAAGTGATGGAAGTAGAAGAACCAGAAGATGCGTTGGAAACGGAGACGACTCGACACAAGCCTGTCTGTTACTACATTATGAATAATGGCACTGTAGAGGAACATAATGCCTTTTTCGAAAGGCCTGATGAGTCGATGAAGAGCAATTTAAACCCTCTATTTATCAGAGGGAAAATAGGAAATGTCAGAATAAGTAAGATCCTGGTCGACGGCGGGGCGGCAATTAACTTAATGCCGTATCATATGCTGAAAAAGATTGGGAAAGACGACACAAATACAAAACCTCATAATATGGTGTTGTCGAATTATGAGGGCAAGATAGGAACCACTATGGGAGTTATAAAGGTGGACTTGACCGTTGGCACTATAACTAGGCCGATGATGTTTATGATGATAATCTCGAAGGCTAATTACAATCTACTGCTTGGTAGGGAATGGATTCATGGCATCGATGTCGTTTCTTCCTCAATGCACCAAAGAATCACTATTTGACGCAACGATGGGATCGTCGAGGACATTAAGGCAGGCTAGAGTTATTTCATGGCCAAAGTAAATCAGGTCGACAGAAGGAGCTTTGACCGGAATTTGGCCCACATTGGTCCATGTAATCCTACAAAATTTGACATGACGCCAACAGACAACCCCTTATGTTCTCTCTATCTACATCCAACCCATGGGTTCCAGTGGGATAGAGAAGTCGTTGGTGAAGAAGACTATGTCTTCGAAATATCACACATCTAGCTAACTTTTTGGGGAAGCGGATTCGGTGACGATGACTGAGTCACTGGCGCTCGAAAGGATTTCAGCTTATACAGCCGAAAACAAACTAAAAGCAACCTTAGAGGCCGAAGTAAAATTTATGGTTGTCGAAGCCAAGAAAATTAAAGCATATCAAGGAGGTCCTGGTAAGAACTTCGATCCAAAACCACCTGATAAGGTTCAGGATGAGGTACAAGGCTAGAGTCTCGTGCAATTTATGACGATGAGCCTTTGGGCTTCGAGAAGGATCCGCTAGCAACCAATGTCAAAATGATGGCACAAGATCCACTTGAAGAGATCGACCTGGGAGAGGGGGCAGAGAAGAGGCCAAAATACATCAGCCCTAATGTCAGCCCACAACTCAAGGTCTAAGTAGTCCAATTATTGAAGGAGTTTAAAGATTATTTTGCATGGGATTACGACAAAATTCCTGGTTTCAGCAGAGATCTGGTCGAATTGAAGCTGCTGATAAAGCCTGGGAAGAAGCCGGTCAAGAAGACTCCAAGGCATTTTGCACCTGAAGTTCTCTCGAAGATTAAATAGGAGGTCGAAAGAATTCTTAGATGTAAATTCATACGAACGACCAGGTATGTCGAATGGCTTGCCAATATTGTTCCAATTATTAAGAAAAATGGCAAGTTAAGGGTGTGCATAGACTTTAGAGATTTAAATTACGCAACCCCGAAAGATGAATATCCTATGCCTGTGGCAGAAATGTTAGTCGATTCTGCCGCAGGACATGAATACCTTAGTATGCTTGATGGGTATTCTGGTTATAATCAAATCTTCATTGCTGAAGAAGACGTCCCAAAAATGGCGTTTAGATGCCCTGGAACCTTAGGCACCTATGAATGGGTCGTGATGCCTTTTAGTTTAAAAAACGTTGGGGCAACATACCAAAGAGAAATGAATTCTATATTTCATGATTTTATCGAGACTTTTATGCAAAATCTATATTGATGATATTGTTGTTAAGTCTATTTAAGGGAAGAGTCACATAGACCATCTTCGACAGTCCTTTGAAAGGATTAGGAGACATGGTCTAAAAATGAACCCTCTCAAATGTGCTTTTTGTGTACAGGCGGGATATTTCTTAGGCTTTGTGGTCCACAAAAAGGGGATCAAAATAAACCAGAACAAGGCCAAAGCCATAATGGAAGTGAAAGTGCCATCAACCAAGAATGAGTTGCAGTCACTACTTGGCAAGATTAATTTCTTAAGGAGGTTTATCTCGAACCTTAGTGGCAAGACTTAGGCCTTCTCACCTCTGCTTCGACTCAAGAGGGAAGATTTTGAATGGGGGTAAGCTCAGCAAGAAGCCTTCGACAAGATTAAGGAATACCTTGTCCACCCTCAATTTCTGATGCCACCTTGTAGGAATAGAAGTATGAGGTTGTATATATCAGCATCGAACAAGAGTTTAGGGAGAATGTTGGCTCAAGAGGATGAAAATGGAGTCGAAAGAGTCATTTACTACCTTATTAGGGTCTTGAACGATGCATAAACTAGGTATAACATAGTCCAAAAATTATGCTTATGTTTGTATATCTCATGTATGAAGTTGAAGCATTATATAAAACCAGTGGATGTTTTTGTTTCATCTCATTTTGATGTTATAAAACATATGTTGTCTAAATTAATCTTGCACAGTCGAATTGGTAAATGGACATTAGCTTTAACTGAATATTCCTTAACCTATATGCCTTTAAAGGCTGTTAAGGGACAAGTGGTAGCCGCTTTTATAGTCGACTACTCTATAACTGAGAATTCATTAAACTACCTTGAACTTGAGCCTTGGAAATTGTATTTCGACGGCTCTAGTCATAAAGATGGAACCGGTATAGGAGTCCTAATTATTTCTCCTAACAAAATTCCAACAAAAATCAAGTATAAAGCCGAAGGCCTGCGTTTAAACAATGAGGCTGAATATGAGGCTCTAATAGCCGGACTTGAGATATTGTTGGAATTGGGGGCAACTCAAGTCGAAATAATGGGTGACTCAGAGTTAGTCATAAAACAAATTACAAAAGAGTACAAGTGCGTTATGGAAAATCTTATCATGTACTTCGTGATAGCCAATCGACTCTTGAAAAGGTTTGAGATGGTTAGTATTTGACACATCCCTCGATTAGAGAATCAAGAGGCCAATGATTTGGCATAGATTGCCTCTGGGTATAAAATTTCAAAAGAAAAATTGCAAGAAGCAATCAAAGTCAAAGGAAAGGTTGTGTCAGCCAGACTATCCCCATCAGATTTGGAAACAACAAAGTTAGGATACGTTGACGAAGAAAACTTCGAGATACTGAATATAAACAGTTTGATGGATGAAGATTGGAGAAAGCCAATAATAGAGTACTTACAAAATCCAACAACATCTGCTGAGCGAAAAACCAGGTACCGAGCTTTAAGTTACATTCTTTTGGTAAATGAATTATTTAAAAAGACTCCTGAGGGAGTTCTGCTCAAATGTCATATTGAATCTGAGGCATATTTAGCCTTTTCGAATGTCCATAGTGGGGCATGTGGGGCACATCAGGTAGGCCATAAAATGAAGTGGTTATTGTTCCGACAAGGGATCTATTGGCCTACCATGTTGAAAGATTGTATTGAGTTTGCTAAAAGGTGTCAAGAGTACCAAGTGCATGCAGGAATACAACATGTTCCTGCAAGCAAACTGCATTCCATAGTGAAACCGTGGCACTTTAGAGGTTGGGCTTTGGATTTGATTGGAGAGATTCGACCAACATCATCAAAAAGTCAGAGATATATTTTGGTTGGCATTGATTATTTTACAAAATGGATCGAAGCTATACCATTGGAAAATGTGGATCAGGACCCTGTAATCGAATTCTTCCAGAAGCATATCATCTACAGGTTTGGAATCCCAGAGACCATTACAACGGATCAAGGATCTGTCTTTACTGGTCGAAAAGTGCAAGAATTTGCTAAGGATATGGGTTTCAAATTGTTGACATCTACACCTTATTATGCACAGGCCAATGGTCAAGTCGAGGTAGCAAATAAGGTCACGATTAGTTTAATCAAGAAACATGTGGGGAAAATGCCAAAGAATTGGCATAAAATACTACACCAGATTCTTTGGGCATGTCGAACCTCCCCTAAGGAAGCTACTAACACTACTCCTTTTCGACAGACGTATGGTCATGACGCGGTCCTATCAGTCGAAATCTACTTACAATCAGCAAGGATCCAAAGACACCATGAGATTCCATCTAAATCATATTGGAACATGATGTTGAATGAGTTGGTTGATTTAGATAAAGAGAGACGTTGTGCCTTAGAATTGTTGAAAAGGCAGAAAAATAGAGTAGAGAAATCATACAACAAAAGGGTCAAAGTTAAAACATTTTTGCCTGGAGACTTGGTTTGGAAAGTGATTCTTCCCATGGATTGAAAGGACAGAACTTTGGGGAAATGGTCCTCTAAGTGGGAGGGTCCCTTCCAGATTATACAAGTTTTTTCAAATGGCGCATACGAAATCGAAGAATTAAATGAAGATAAAAGGATCCTGAGAGTGAATTAGAAGTATTTGAAAAAATACAAACCTGCACTCCAAGAAGTAAAAATAGCAAAAGAGTAATTTCATACAAAATGGTCGAAGCCAACATGGTAAATTAAACATATGTTGCCAAAATGGCTTAAGTCATTACATTAAAAATCCACGAAGGGTTCAGAGTCATTGCATCAAAAAGAAAATTTTAAAAAGTCAAAATAAAGAAATTGGGATTAAAAGGGAAGCAAAGCTTTCATGCTAAGATACTTTGACTTCTGAAACGCCAGACGTTTTTCACAAACAGATTTTTCTGATATGAGATTTTCAATTTTGGTCTCCAGCTTCTGAGCCTTGTCAACATGTGTCAGCCCAACTTCGATCTCTTTGGTTAATTTAGAGTCATCAAATTTTAGAAGTTCAGCTTTCTCCTTCTTGGCCTTGGAGATCTTAGTCTGCAATTTGTTTATTTGTCCTTCCCAAGATGCGATGTTTCGATCATGGCTTTCGATTTTTGATTTGTTTTGCTCCTGGTTCTTCTCCAATTCTACAACTCTGGCGGTGGATTCAGTAGCAGCATCCCATATAGCTGCTATAGTTCTGGCCACGTTTTCAATCTCACTCGAAGTACCTTGATTCTGTTGAAGTCAACAATGACTTGTTCGATCATCAAATTGAGCTCTATGATGATATTTCCAACTTCAGGAGAAACAATCGGAATGTTCACTTGTTTGAGGAGACCTTTTAGGGAAAATTGAGCAGTAGGATTGCCTTCCAGGATCTGAAACAAATTGACTCCAAATATTTTTTCTTTAATCTTTAAGAGCGCATCATCAACAGGTTTGCTCGAAGACTGGTCGCCTGACACTGAAGAAGAACTGAGACTTTTCTTAGACGAACTCCCTCTAGAGCTGATCATAGCTTTCAAGTATCCGAGAGGGGTGCTATTTTTTTAAGCTGGCAATTCCTCTGAAGAAAGAGTCGCAGTTGTTCCAGTCGAAGTCTTTGGGTTCATAGGGGCAGCGTCAGGCGTTGGAGTATTGGTCGATTGATTCAGTGCTTGTTCTTTCTCTTCTTTGTCTGTCCCCTTATACTCCTAAGCATTGTCATCTCCATCCTCAAATTGGTCAACAACAAGTACGGAGAAGTATTGGAACAAATAGCGATCTTCCTATTCTTCCATTTCGTCGTTTTGGTTTTCCTTAACATCATCTATATTTTTGATTCTGGGGGATCCATCCTCAATTTCATCTTCGACGTTTCCTTCAGCTTGCTCCATCTCCACATCATCTTTGGTTACCTCAGCCTAGGTTTCCTTGTCTTGTTTATCTTCGTGCTCGGATCCACTAGTATGGGAATGTTGAGTGTTAGTCTTGGGTGGCGAAGTCTCGCACTGTTCCTCGACTGGTTGGTTAATTTCACTCATCGAGCTCTTTTCTGAATCCTTGGCAGAGGTAGGATGATAGGTGGGTTCACCTTCACTGTTGAGAATGACTGTGGTGTCAATTGACTTAGCTGATGGTTGCTTAGAAGCACCTGTAGCATCCAGAAAATAGCGTCGAAAGTTAGTAAGTCAACGAGATAAGGTAATTGAATAAAATGATAAATTGGTATATTTATCGTACCTTGGAACCCTCAGCTCCAGGACTGGAGTTATCGCTTTCGACCTACTCTGCAGCTTTCTTTGAAAATTCCTCTGGATTGGGTTCCAATATTTTGAGAGCGGCAGACTTCTTTGTCGAAACTTTGGTGACCTTCGTCTGAGTTTGGGCTAAAGCCTCGGGCATCTTCAATTGCCTTTTCTTTCATTTGAGGGGTTGTTCGGTGATAGGAGACAGATTGTCATCATTAAATTTGAGCACTTGGACTTCAGGTTCTTTAAGCTTGTGTTTTTGTGGAGTTGGTGGGGGTTTTCGACTTCCCCAAGGAAATAGTTCAAAGCATTAGAAACATAAACAATACATGACAAAGGAGTGACGAATAAAATAAAATTACCCTTGTTGTTGTTTTGCTACCTCCTTCTCCCTTTACTTCGTCTGGCTTTTTGGTTGTAGGTTTTTTGGGAGGAATCTTCACGACTGAAAGAAAGTCAAAATAATTATTATAAGTAAAGCAAAATAAATAATTGAAAAGGTTGGGTCGAAAAACCTCCCATTTCACACCTTCATATATTTCAGACTCGATGCGAATGTCTTCGATGCCAATATGACAGTGTCCTTTGAAACTGTCTAAAGTATGCTTCGTCAGAACCACCAGCTGGGCACGTTTTTGTGATTCTTGGCGAAAGATTTTTTACAAAATCCCCACAGACGAACCAATCTGGGAATGGAGGGCTAAAAGCTACACCAAAGTCAGCACTTGGCAGTCAAGGGAATTTAGGAGGATACATGTTAAAAGTTGTTTCGTACCGTTTCTCAGGAGGAATGTACGAAGGTAGATTTAAGTTCTCCATTTTCTTAAAAAATTTCTCTTTTAAAGTAACGGGTGCTTCGCGGACGGTTCGACTAAGATCATCAGGCCTATAAGCAGTTTCAAAGTACTTTTGGAATGCTTGGATTTCCTTTATATGAGTCGAAATACATTTATTAATTTTTCTCCTGCATAGAGAGAAAAGTCTTGTTAAGGTGTTGAATAAAGGCAGCAACATCGAAGAATTCCTTACCATAATATTCTTTCTACCACTTGTCGAATTGTGGGGTACAGAGGAAATTTGGCTCGAAAGCAACAGGAGTAAGTTGTGTCTGACCAGCGTAGCAAGCTATTTGCTTGATGGTTGTAGCCTCAATATGAATTGCATTATAAAGAAGAAGGGTGTTCTTTCTCTCATAGATGGGTTTGGGTAGAACCTGAACCAAGCCAAACTGTAGAGCGACAAGATTTGGTTGATAGGCAATGAGGGTGACTTGGATTTTTGATGGATTGAGCCTGAGAGTTAGCATCCTAGGAGTTAAAAAGGCTTCCCAGATAGCAAGGGATTCTGTTTCATGGGCTTTCGATGGAGCTGGGAATGGCTTGGTAAACCGTTCAGGACCATGTCTTCGTTCGGCAAAAGAATCCATGTTCGACAAAAAATCATAATGTTTAGAGAACATCATTATATAGTTGGTGAAGGTTTGTTGTAAATGACATCCTTCGTCGCTAGGAGTCAACATGGCAAAGCGCGTCCCTTCGACTCTCCTAGTTTTCACTTCATCAGCGCCCTCGTTGATAGGATTCTTGATGGGAAGGCATGCTTCGAAGGAGGCATTCAACCATAGCCGCAACAACCAGAATGGGCCTGAAATAAGGCAATTCCCTTTGTCTCCAAGGTATTTGAGTTGGGTGACACCTTCACCCAAAGACTCATAAAGATTCGCCAGAATCATCTCACTTAAGTACAAGTCGTGATCAGAATGGAGTTGGTTGGCCATAGTCAGATATTTCTTGGCCACATGAAGTGACTTTGAGCAGAAGACACAACGAGATAACCATAAATCAAGGAAAGCTATATGTTATACTTCAGAAACTTCATTTGTTGTTTTGTCATGATAGTGTGCGATATGGGTGGAGTAGGCAGCTCTAGATGTCGAAAAACCTATGGTGTCATCAGCTTGGTAATCTGGGTCATAAGTGTTGCTAGTTAGTTTAAGCCCCATGATGGCGGCTATGTCAAAGAGGGTTGGTGACATCATTCCGCAAGGAAGATGGAAGGTATGGTGAGTACTGTCCCAGAAGTACAGGGAGGAGACTAGCATGGTCGAACAATACTCAGGACCTACGTTTGACAACTGAATTAAGTCGAAGATGCCCATGTCTTTCCAGACTTGGGACTTGGTCTTCTCTAATTTCGCTAACTAGTTTAAGTAGTCAGAGGGATCCTTAAACGAGGGACTGGATCAAAATACTCTAGAGCCATTATTCATGTATCTAAGGTCAATGACTTCGTCGGTCGGAGGGTTGATTTGGTTAGCAAGATTAGGGTCTTCGTTACTAGTCCTAGGTTTCCTAGCATGAACTATGGGTTTGTATTTATGGTAAGTAGGAAAGAATTCCCCAAGTTTACTAGGGTCAACATTGGGATCAGATAAAGGTCCTAACAAAGCATAAAGCTTACCAGTTACAGAAACAGGGATCATTACCTGAGATTTGTAGATCCTGCGTTGTTCTTTAGAAAGTGGTTTTGGGATGTATTGTTGATTTCCCACCATGGTTGGACCTGGAATCATTTCAAAAGGAAGATTTGGGAGCTTCTTAGGATCCTTCACGTGCTTGGCAGATTCTTTGGTAGCTTTGGTTGTTGATGCCATTGTTACTGAAAGCTTGAGATTTGAAAAATGGGTTTCTGAAGTGGAGGAGATGAAGAAGTTTGAGAGTATTTAAAAAATGCAGAGAGGTGAAAAAGTGAAAAAGAAAGAGGGCTGAACTATTTATAGAGGCTGAATTGGAAGCGGTTCTCAAATCTGCATTTATGGTTAAGAAGTGATTGGGACGCGTGTCTTCCTAAGATCTCACGATGGGACGGTGGCAGTTGCAGCCTACCCCACTATCTCCTTAGATCTAGGAAACATGATGATTGTGAAAGATTCTCGCGTGGGTGATCACGACTTTATGAGTCTATCGGGGTTATAAACTACAAACGCACAGTCTATCGCGTAGTTTTAAAAAGATATCGATCCCACAAGGACTGATAATCAAACTAGTGCTATTGGGTTGTTACTATGTTTAGCTAAGGCTAATCGTTTTACGGAGGTTATGGGCGACAGAAAATAAATCTAAGAATGCTAAACTTTTAATAAGAATAATTAATAACGAGATATCAGTATGTAACGCATTAATCCTTGGGAATTTAATAAGTCATCGGTGTAGGTTTAAGTGCCAAAATACTTTTCAGTAGAAAATACTTATTTAAAAGACCTCATCTCACACCCTCGTGTTTATTGATTCAGACTATACTGTTAAATCAGAATGAGCGCTCTCGCTGTATCATTTGCATTTAAAAATACTTTTGGAAAATAAATAAGTCCTAATTGATTCTAAAGTGCTTCCGCTGTATTTAGAATTAATGTCTAGTTTCAGCTATCCGGTTAAACTCTCAAACTCTCGTTTATCTTGACCTTAACCTTAACTACCTTTTTACTTTCGTACGAAAAGTTAATCAATTTAAAAAAAATAAGAAACCAAAGCCTAAAAACTAATTTGTAAAAGTTAACACCGATTATTATTTAATTCCTTCTGATTAAATTGTTTACATACTGATATCAACTAATCTAGTCGGACATGGTTTGGAAACAAAACATGACGAGAAGTTATGGATGCATTACTTTCAAGACAGCCTGGCTGGAGCTTCTTTGACCTGGTATATGAAATTGAACAGAGCTGCTGTGAGAAGCTAGAAGGATCTGGCAGAAGCGTTCCTAAAGAAATATCAGTACAATATCGACATGGCGCCCAACCGCACTCAGCTACAAGGGTTGTCACAGAATGCTAAGGAAAGTTTCAAAGAATACGCTCAAAGGTGGAGAGAAATGGCTGCCCAGGTTCAACCCCCTTTACTGGAATGAGAAATGGTAGATATGTTTATGGGCACCTTGCAAGGGGAATTCCTGGATAGATTGGCTGCTTATCCATCGACAGGATTTTCTGACATCGTGATTGCGGGTGAAAGGATCGAGAGTTTGTTGAAACTTGGAAAGATTCTAGACGTAAGTGGTGCTGGTTCCTCTGGAACGAAGAAACCTTTTGCTAGTGGTCAGAAAAGGAGAGAAGGTGGCACAAATGCTGTGTATAGAGGACGGGGAAGAGGACGTTCTCAGGCTTATCACCAAATAGGTGCAGTGACGATCCCAGCACCAGCCGTTCAGCAACAGCAACCACAACAGCAGGTTCAGCAGCAGCAACAACCTCCTTTCTAACAAAGATCTAAGTAGAGGGACAACAAAATTGACCCTCTCCCTATGACTTATTCAGCACTGTTACCCCAGCTACTCAAATTAAAGTTGGTTGAGCTTCGTACTATGAAACCTCCTGCTGCTGGAAACTTGCCACCTAATTTTGATGTCAACACTCGCTGTGATTTCCATTCGGGTGCTCAGGGGCATACCACTGAGAAGTGTTGGGCATTTCAGAATAAAGTGTAAGATCTGATCGATGCTAAAGCAATCAATTTTTCTCTACCTCCTAATGTTCTCCAGATCCCCATGCCTGATCATGGTGTGGCAGATGTGCATGCTATTGAAGCCGGAAAGAGGTTGAACTTGGTAGCAGATATCAATCAGGTGAAGACTTCCTTGGTGGTTGTAAAAGATCGTTTGTTGAAGGGACAGGTGTTCCCAGGTTGTGACCAAGATTGTTCTGAGTGTATGAGTCAAGAGAATGGCTGCGATAAATTGAAAGTTGGTCTGTAGAATCTGATCAATGAAGGTCGTCTACAGTTTGACCGGGTTGTGAAAGACATTGATGAGGTGTCAACTGTGACAATTTATTATACTCTTGCTGACATTCAGGTACCTGCAAGGGCAGCTCCTGTAGCAAGTGTTGCGCCAGAAAGATCCAGTCCTGTTACCATTACGGTGCCAGGACCAGTTCCGTTTACATCTACGAAAGCAATCCCATGGAACTATGGGTCAGACATGTACTATGAAGGGAAAAAGCAGGAAGTCGAGACATCGGCCAGTTCAAATATTGATAACGTGGGTGGTGTAGGAGGCTTTACAAGGAGTGGAAGGTTATTTGCTCCCCAAACCCTTCGAAGTGATAAAGAAGTTGAGGCTGCGACAAAAGCTAAAGGAAAACAGGTGGCTGAGAGTGTGCCTGTACCTGAAACAGAGACCAGGATTACTTTTGACAACGAGGTAGAAGAGTTCATGAGGATAATAAAGAAAAGTGATTACAAGATTGTCGATCAACTGAACCAGACGCCCTCGAAGATTTCAATTTTGTCATTGTTGATGTGTTCTGATGCGCACTGAGAGGCTTTGTTGAAAGTGTTGAAGCGAGCCTACCTTCCACAGGAAATTAATGTCAATCAGCTAGATGGCGTGATTTCTAATGTCAATGTCAGCCACGAATTGGGTTTCACAAGCCGAGATTTGACTTCTGAAGGTAGAAACCACAACAAAGCTCTGCATATTACAATGGAGTGTAGGGGGCAGTGTTGTCTCACGTGTTGGTAGACACTGGTTCCTCGCTAAATTTATTGGCTAAGAAGGCACTGATGAAGCTGGAAGTTGATGGATTGATTTTAAGGCCAAGTGAGTTGGTTGTCAGAGCGTTCGATGGGATGAAAAGATCTGTATTTGGTGAGGTGGAATTACCTGTGCAAATTGGACCTCAGGTGTTCAAGTCTACATTCCACGTGATGGATATACAGCCTGCTTATAGCTGTTTATTAGGTCGCCCTTGGATTTACGCGGCCGGGGCTGTTACATCCACCTTACACCAGAAGCTGGAATATGAGTTCGAGGGACAAATAGTGACAGTATGTGGTGAAGAGGACATTTTTGTCAGTCACTTGTCTACGTTCAAGTATGTTGAGATGGATGGGGAAATCCACGAAATGCTTTGCCAGTCGTTTGAAGCGGTGAATATTGATAAAGTGTCTGAATCTTCCTCTACACCAGATAGAGCCGGCACGCCCATTTCATCTTATAAGCAAGCTGTCGAGGTTGTCAGAGCAGGTAATGCCCAAGGCTGGGGCAAGCTGATAGAGACACCGATGAAGGAGGACAAGTTTGGTATTGGCTATCAACCCTCTATGGAGTCAGTTGCAACATACAGTGGACCCATCACCTTCAGCAGTGGGGGAATCATTTACCCAGACCAGTCTTGTGCAGCTACAAAAGATGGCATTGACAGTGACTGTGACTTAGACAACTGGGTACGCCCACGTGCCTCGGGACAACAATTGCAAAACTGGTCCATTGAAGAGATCGTCCAAGTTACTCTTCAAACAGAGTAAGTTTCTTTGTTTTTCTTTAATCATAATGCATGTTAAAATCTGGCGCTCTGCCCAAGGCGTTCAGATTCATTTATAGGGCCACCCATTTTCATTTGCAATTTTAATCATTAATAAAGGACGTTTTGCACTCAAATTTTGTTCCCTGTCTTTCATTTTTATTTTTGCACAAAAAATATTAAAATGGCAATGTTTCGTTCTTTTTGTTTGTGTTTCAAAATAAATTCTAAAATAAAGCATGAACCCGTTCGTGCAGACTTGATCCTCCGGATTTCATTGATAACGGTTCTGCTATGGCTATGTATGACTTTGACAAACCGATTTATCAAGCCGAAGAAGGGGATGAGAAGGGCTGTGAACTCCCTGAGGAACTGGCCAGATTGTTAAAACAAGAGGAAAGGACCATCCAGCCTCATCAAGAGACCATAGAGATCATCAATATTGGTACTGAGGATGTTAAGAAAGAGATCAAGATTGGCGCCAGCCTGCAAGCAGATGTGAAGAAAGCTTTGAATGAGATGTTGTGTGAATATGTTGATATTTTCGCCTGGTCGTATCAAGACATGCCGGGGTTGGATACCGATATTGTTGTACACAGGCTGCCATTGAGAGAAGAATGCCTGCCAGTCAAGCAGAAACTTCGTCGGACGCATCCCGATATGGCCATAAAAATCAAAGAAGAAGTTCAGAAGCAGTGGGATGCAGGGTTTCTTGCAGTGACCAACTATCCTCCTTGGGTTGCCAACATTGTGCCGGTACCAAAGAAAGACGGAAAGGTGAGAATGTGTGTGGATTATCGAGATCTTAACAAATCTATTCCGAAAGATGATTTTCCACTACCCCACATTGATGTACTAGTTGACAATACAACTCAGTTTTCAGTGTTCTCATTTATGGATGGTTTCTCCGGGTACAACCAGATTAAGATGGCACTTGAAGATATGGAGAAGACCACGTTCATTACCCCATGGGGTACATATTGTTATAAGGTGATGCCTTTCGGGTTGAAAAACGCAGGGGCAACGTACCATCGGGCAATGGTAACATTATTCCACGACTTGATTCACAAAGAGATTGAATGTTATGTGGATGACATGATTGCCAAGTCGCGAACGGAAGAAGAACATCTGATTAACTTGAAAAAGTTGTTTGAAAGGTTGAGAAAGTTCCGTTTAAGGTTGAATCCGAACAAGTGCACTTTTGGGGTACGTTCTGGAAAGCTACTGGGTTTCATTGTGAGCGGAAAAGGGATTGTGGTTGATCCTGCCAAAGTGAAAGCAATACAAGATATGCCTGAACCGAGAACAGAAAGAGAGGTTCATGGTTTTCTAGGTAGATTAAACTACATTGCAAGGTTCATATCTCACCTAATAGCCACATGCCAACCAATATTCAAACTAATAAGAAAAGATCAAACGGTCAGGTGGAATGGCGATTGCCAATTGGCGTTCGATAAAATAAAAGAATACTTGCAGGAACCTCCAATCCTCATGCCTCCAGTTTTCGAAAGGCCTTTGATAATGTATTTGACAGTGCTTGAAGGTTCTATGGGTTGTGTTCTCGGTCAACACGACGAGACAGGTAGGAAGGAGCATGCTATATACTACCTGAGCAAAAAATTCAATGACTGTGAGTCCCGGTACTCAATGCTTGAGAAGACATGTTGTGCACTTGCATGGGCTGCTAAGCGATTGAGGCAGTATATGATCAGGCACACAACTTTGTTGATTTCAAAAATGGATCCTATCAAATACATTTTCGAGAAACCAGCACTAACAGGCAGAGTTGCACGGTGGCAAATGGTTTTGACAGAATATGATATCCAGTATACTTCTCAAAAGGCCATCAAAGGAAGTATCTTGTCAGACTATCTTGCGCAACAGCCGATTGATGATTACCAACCCATGAAATTTGATTTCCCTGATGAGGACATCATGTTTCTCAAAGCTAAAGATTGCGAGGAACCACTCCCAGAGGAGGGGCTAGACCCTGAATCCAAATGGAGTTTGATGTTTGATGGGGCTGTCAACATGAATGGGTGCGGAGTTGGAGCAGTTCTTATCACACCGGAAGGTGTTCATATGCCTTTCACTGCCCGAATAACTTTCGGATGCACCAACAATGAAGCAGAGTATGAAGTTTGTATAATGGGGATTGAGGAGGCGGTTAATTTACGAATTAAGACCCTTGATATCTTCGGTGATTCAGCTTTGGTAATGAATCAAGTGAAAGGGAGTTGGTACACACACCAAGCGAATCTAGTGCCGTATAGAGATTATACAAGGAGATTGCTGACATTTTTCACAACAGTAAAGCTGTACCATATTCCTCGAGATGAGAATAAGTTTGTTGATGCCTTGGCCACATTGTCTTCTATGATTAAAGTGCAAAGGTGGAACCATGTACCCAAGATTGAAGTGTCTCATCTTGACAGACCTGCATTTGTGTTTGCTGTTGATGTGGCGTCTGATGACAAGCCATGGTTTCATGACATCAAGTGTTTCTTGAAAAGTCAAGAGTACCCGCCAGGGGCATCTACTAAAGATAAGAAGACTTTGAGAAGGTTGTCTGGTAGCTTCTTCTTGAATCAAGATAACGTGCTGTACAAGCGAAATTTTGACATGGTTCTGCTCAGATGCGTGGATAGACACGAAGCAGACCTGTTAATGCAGGAAGTACATGAAGGCTCTTTCGGTACCCATGCCGGAGGACACGCAATGGCTAAGAAACTATTGAGGTCGGGGTATTATTGGTTGACAATGGAAACAGATTGTTGCAAGTACGCCCGCAGATGTCACAAGTGCCAAATTTATGCAGACAAAGTACATGTGCCTCCAAATCCATTGAGTGTCATGTCCTCGCCTTGGCCCTTTGCAATGTGGGGCATTGATATGATCGGAAAAATTGAGCCTACTGCTTCAAACGGCCATCGCTTCATCCTGGTCACCATTGATTATTTCACTAAATGGGTTGAAGCAGCATCTTATGCCAACGTCACTAAGCAGGTGGTCGCTCGTTTCTTGAAACGGGATATCATTTGTCGCTATGGCGTGCCCGAAAGAATCATTACCTATAATGGTTCTAATCTGAACAATAAAATAATGGCTGAGCTGTGCCGGGACTTCAAAATCGAACATCACAATTCTTCTCCGTATCGCCCGAAGATGAATGGCGCTGTGGAGGCGGCCAACAAGAATATTAAGAAGATTGTGCAGAAAATGGGCAAGCTCTTTGAGCTTTTATCACCTCCAAATGGCATATCTCATCTTTGTTAGATGGGGTATACATCATATTCATAGGAATTTAGATTTGGAGGATGTGCTATTTCCTCCTAACCAGAGGGTGCCAAAATTAGGCTTTGACCTAGAATCAGTTTATTTCTGATTTTTTGGACAAAACTTGATCTCATGGTATTCCTAATGTCCTTAAGTGTATATGGATGGAAAATTGCTCATCAATTGGTTTCAGAAGGGTCTCAATTGATCAGTTGCTTGATAATCAAGAAATTGGGGAAAAAGTCAAATGTGCAGTGAAAAAGTCAACTCCTACCTTTTTAAAGTCAAATTCATGAAATTCATGTTATATAGGTTCATTGGACAAGATTTGATCAAGAATTGATGGAGGAATTATGAAAAATCAAGAAATCACAAAACTGCCAAAAATAGAAACTTTAGGGTTTCCAAAAATAGCAAGTTTGGACCATTTTGCACCACACTTTGAGGCTCTCTTTCTCCAAGATAAAAGCTCCAAACTTCAGGCCTTAGTTGAGCCAATTAAATTTCATGTTCTAAGCTTCAAATCCATATAAAGAACATCTCCATTGGATCAATATTGAGAGAGTTATAGTTGATCAAAGTTTGATAAAACTAGGTCCAAAACCAAGTCATGGCAAGGCAAGACTAGTCCCACCGGCCATCATTTTGTCAAACACATGGTGTGCCAAATGTCCAGCCACTTTTCTCAATGATGAAAGCTCCAAATGAAAAACTGTTGAACATCAAAGTTGTTCATCTCAATGTCCTCTTCAACTTTGATGTTGGACAAATTTTCATTTGAGCAAGTTATGATGGAGTTATAAGGGTTCAAAGTGTGTATGATCATGCTGAAAATTCATAGGCCATGTTGCCTTGCCATGCCAAGTTTGCCACGCCTTCAAGTCAGTTTTGGATCCATTGAGTTCATGTCCATTTTCAAAGGTGTTATAGGCTTCATTTCAATCCAATTCTCACACCAAATCTATTCTCCCATGAATCCTCTTTCCAATGACATCAAAAGGAGCTATTTTCATTCACTAACAAGAGAGAAATTCCTTCTCAAACTTGCACATTTCCATTGAACCTTGGGCTGCTACAAAATCAGAAAAAATAAACATTGTTGTTGTTGTTAATTCAAGCATTCACACGCACACTTCTCCACATTTCTCTTTGCTTCATTTGGCCAAACCATAATCCTTACACACTCCTTGCCATGCTGTTATCATACATGAAAGAGGAAAATGAAGCTTGCTATGCAAGTTTCTGTCACACTAGGATAACATCATCACCACCTCTCTTTGCTTCCACCTCACTATAACATCATGAATGCACCTACACCATAGCACAACCTCTCCTCACTCGCCCTAACTAACTTGACTCAGTTAGTTAGAGGCCACTCAGTTAACCTCACATTAACTCACTAAACTCACTCATTTGACCACGGGTTAAGCTACTACACCACACATATAAATCAAAATTTCACTCTCAATTTGAATTTCAACTTCATTTTTGCTCACACATTTTCACAAACACTCTCAAATTCTCTCTATTCTTTCTGATCTCTCACGAAATCAACACCTCCTTCACTCATATTCTTCAATCATCATCTTCAGTGTGACTTCTGAGCAAGAACAAAGGTAATCAGTACCAAGTTTCCAAGTGTAACTTCATCAAGTTTTCAAATCTCTCTCTGTTTCAATATATCAAGACTCAGCTGCATTTATTTTGCACAACAAGTCCAAGAACTCAAGATATCTCTGGTTTTCTCAACACTTCAAGTTTCTTCACCGTTTCAGGTTTTAATTTACTCAACCTTAATGCTTCGTATTCATGTGATTTAAACTTGTTTCATGGTGTTTTGAGCTTATTAGAAGCTATGAGTGAGTCCTGGCTAGTTGATAGGCTCATTAGGAGCATAGGTGAAAAATTAGGGCAAAATGTATTGGTTCGGTTTGTTGTATACGTGCATGATCTTTGGAAAATAATTGCATATTCATGATCTACTCAACTTCAACTTCATTTCTATGTGCATATTGTGAATTTCTGTGAAAATTGATGACTGTGTGAGGTGGTTGCTCACCGGAGAAGACGACCGGAGGTCTTCTCCGGCCACCTGAATCTTCCTTAGGCCAAAACCCTAGTTCATCCCTCAGATTGAATCCCAGCCGTCTGATCGTCGCATCCAATGATCCACAATGTGCCAGCACATTAAAATCCAACATCCCTCTCACGTGCACTATTTTGAATTCAGAATGATTACGTATGTGTGTGTACACGTTGCTTATGGTAGACTGTAGTTCTGATTCATTGGATGTGCATGATTATTTGATGATCTTATGTTGACTTTGATCCAATGCTCCATGTTTTGCCAACGTATTAATGAAATGGTGGTCTAGCACGTGCTCTTTCTTTGGTTGTTTCAGATAATGGCATGCGTGTGTGTGCGTATTAATTAGGGTGGGCTTGCTTTGATATACGTTAGATTGTGCTACTTTTCATCATGATTTAATCAAATGGCCATGATTGATTGCGTACATTAACTGAATGTACACTCATCACACACAATCACACGCATGTTGGACTGGGTTATAATTGATATACGCACCCCCACTGTCTGAGCCCAATTTATTTTTGAACATGAGAATTACTCACGCTGCACCCCCTTCCCATTTCTTTTCATTTTTTATTTTCTTTTCCATATATGTTTGATTTTCATATTTTAAAAATACCAAATCATCTCTAAAAATCACAAAATAATTCATGTGGCACTTTGACACATTTAAATAATTTCCTATATTTTTTAATTCTGACTTTGTGAAATTTTACATATTATTTCACATTTTCTTTTCAATTTCTTTTTGACTGCTCTTATTCATTGACACTTGCACTTGCATGATTTCTTTCTCTCATCTCACATCATATTTTTGATTCATTCTTTTTGTATTTATTAGATAACATCTTAAAGTCCCTAAATTTTTTTTTTTATTTTTAAATTCATTATGTCATACCTTTTGATGTTTATCTTTGCACCTTCTTGTGAGGGGTTTCAATATGATTTTGTTGATTTGTTTGAGTAGGGTTCATTTTGATTTTTGCCATGAAATTTTGATTCTTGATTTGCTTCTGATTTAGGTTGTTTAGAGCGAATTTTCATGATTTTAATATGTACTTTTGATGTTTTCTTAGAGCTTTACATTTGAAGTTATCTTTGTGTATATTCTTATACTTCCCTCTAGCTTAATATTGATGAGGCACTTGTGCCACCCTTTTTTGTTTGCTTGGTGTGATATTAGGGGTTTCATTTAGAAGACTATAGTTCTTTCTTAATTCAATTATAGGTCATGATGGTTTATACTTGCATTTGGTTTGTGTTTATGCATTTTGACTCACCTTTTTGACATGTTTTCACATCTTACCTACTCTTGTGATTAACATGAATTGTGCTTGCATTTGGTATGCCATCTTACATGTTTCATTTGCATTTCACCAATGATATGCTACTACCCATGTGCATTCATCAATCATTTTACATGTTATGCATCTATAATATGTCATTTTGTGCATATATTGCAACATGTTTCACTTCTTCTTACTTCTACTTCATCTTAGTCCTTCTACTTGTATTCTTTTATCCATGTTTTGTATGATGATTCATGTGCATGTTAAGAAATTGATAAGTGACATATGGTTCTGACTTTAACCTTTCATGAAGCATTAATGCATGATCACTTTGCATATCCACTCATTTTTCATCTACTTCTTTCATAATGCATTTCTTTGTGGTTTAAGGCATTGTTTGTGTGCATTTGATTTGTGTTTAATCTCATAGCATTAGAGAACATTCTTATGATGTGCATTCTGACCTTATGCTTTCCTTAACCTTTAAGATGCTTTTACTTTGGTTCTTGACTTGTTTAAGCCTTACTTGTTCATCTTAATTGGTTTCTTCATTTGTATATGATTGCACTAACCATTTCAGGGGCCAATGGTAAGGCACTTGAGTGTGGATGTGCATCCACATTCTAATTTCTTCCTTCATCTTTTAATCATTCCATTTGTGTTGTTTAAGCATTTAATGATGCTTTGCTTTCATAATCTTCTTTCATCCCTCTTAGAAATAACTTAACTTCCATCTTGGAAGTAAGTTGCTTTCTTTGTTCTTCTCCTTTCTTTTAGGATTAGATTTCTTAAACCCCATTAACCCTAGGATCACCATGTATGATAACATTAAGATTGAGTCTTATTCTCCCTCATTAGATTTTCACCTTTGATCCTCCTTTGAGTCTCTTTTCTTCTCATCTCAAAACAAAAGTAAAAAACACTTAATAAAGGTTAAACGTGTATTACGCATGAGACTTAAATGTGGGAAATGAATAATGGGGAGGGGGTTTCCCTTCATTCTTCTAGGGTACTTAGTGTACATCCTGTTGGGGACGATACGCGACGTATTCGTTCCTATGTTTTAGACTTGGGCGCAATGCAAGTTACAAATAACTGCAAAAACACTTCTTTCTAAAAAACTCCAAACAAACAATAACGTCTTTCCTTCAGGAATTCTTTTCTCATCTCACTCATTCTCAGCGTACGAACGTGCTTCTCCTCGTTCTCTTGCAAGACGGTAACACCTAAGTCTCCATACAGCGAGCTGCAACACCTGAGCTAGAACATTAGTCGTTCCCTAAAAAACACAAACAATCCATCCCTAGTGAGGGGAACTACGTCGCTCTGATTCTCATGTTCCTGATGAGATACATAGGCAGTGGGGTAGGGCCCATTCGAGCACTTCTTTTATTTTTCCTACATTTGTTTCTTGTTCTCTCTCTCCTTTCTTTTTTTCCTTTTTCCTGTTCCTTTTCCTTTACCTTCCCTTAGCGTAACTGGCTCCCGAACCCAGTTCTCTTGGTCGCAAGTGTAGCGAACGATTTTGGACGCGGTTGCGAAGTGCTATCACTCTTTGGTGTCTACAGCTCGATTCATTTTTTATCCTATTAAAGCTGATGAAGGAAGGGAAATAGATGTCTCAAATTAACCCTGCTTGCAAACTGAGGTTAAACAGCGGTCTGTTAGGTTACAGATGCTACAAAGATTCGGGGTCTCTATCGGGTTTATTTTTTTAAAAGTAGTGGGAGGTTTAGATGTTAGGACGGATGCTTCTTGATAGATATGTGAGAGTATGGGATTTTTGAGTTTTTGTTTAGTGTGCTTGCTAAGATTTTTCTTTCAATCTTATGCCTACGTATTCCCGTTTACCGAAACAGGGAAATCAGAGCGTTCGTAGTTCCTCCTATTCTATGGGAGGAAATGGTTGTTTTGGTGTCTTGTTCAAAGCCCAAGACGTGAAGCAAAAAGGTGCTTTATATCTTGTTCAAAGCCCAAGATGTGAAGCTGAAAGGTCTATTTGTATCTTGTTCAAAGCCCAAGATGTGAAGCTGAAAGGTCTATTTGTATCTTGTTCAAAGCCCAAGATGTGAAGCTAAAAGGTTGGTCTTTAGAGAGAATTTGTCACCTCTAAAGAGGGGGTTGTATGTCACAACTGTTTATAAAGGGGAATTACTTTAACCGGGATATGTGAATCCGGCAATGCCATAATTTCCTTTAAAGGGGATTTTAACCTGAAGGAGAAGACTTTAACTCAGTGTAGAGCAATGCTATCTTTCCTTAGGAATTTCTCATGCTAAAAGAGGGATAGTGGCATGGATGTAGATGATCCAGAGGCTTGTGGGTCCCCAAACCCCGAGAAGTTCAAGACAGGCTATTCACAAAGAATAGATCAAGCCAGGAAAGTTCGAGAATTTGGAAGAAACTCAAGAGATGCCATTCACGGAGAAAAGATCATCTCTGGGGAGTAGAGTTTCTTGCCAAGTGCTTTTAAGAAGCATGTGGGTCCCCAAACCCCGAGAAATTCAAGACATGCCATTCACCGAGAATAGATCAAGCCAGGAAAGTCCGAGAATTTGGAAGAAACTCAAGAGATGCAATTCACGGAGAAGAGATCATCTCTGGGGAGTAGAGTTTCTTTGACAACTTCTACGAGTGACAGTCTATGAAAGGGTTCACAGAGAATGCTGCCTTTCATATCTCCATATTGTTTAACCCCAAGAGGAGGGAAAACTGTGTCTGGTAATCCTATGGGGATCTAGTTTTGACTATTTAAGAGTGATCAACGGGCTTAATGCTAGACGTAGTTGCCGGGGAAACTCTAAATATCTATACTATTATTACACAGTTGATATGAGTTTATGAAAGAAGACTTACAGCGAAACAGCCCCACAATATAGTTATATGTATATGAAAGCGGTAAATGAAAGCGTATAAACACTTACTCGGTTATAGAGCTTCCATGCTGTTTGGTTAGTTGTTCAACAAAGAAAGATTGAAAACAACAGTATATTCAAAATCAAAGGAGAAAGTGCTTTGAAAAAGAAAGATTTGGGGCTTACAGCTCAAGGAGAGGCCCAGGGTTTCATCAGTGAGCGCACTGTTTGAATTTGTACAGAGGGACTTATACAAGTGACTGAGGTCCAAAAAGTTTTCTGTTCAAAAGGATGAGTCTTACACTCTTTTAAGAGGCCCAAAAAGTTTTAAAGAAAAAGAGTGGGGCTTATAACACAAGGGTAGGCCCAGTTTGTTTTTCCGTTTGAAATGGCGATCGCACCGAGGTTTTCTTTTAACGCAGAGGGACTTATACAAGTGACTGAGGCCCAAAATGTTTTGGTTAAAAGGGGATTGGGTCTTACACTCTATTAGAGGCCCAAAAGTTTTGAATGGGTCTTATAGCTCAAGGAGAGGCCCAAGGTGGTTAATTTTAAACCGGCGACGATCGCGTCGTTTATTTTTTACGGTATCGGGACTTATACAATATCTGAGGCCCAAAAATGATTTGGTCAAAAAAAGGATTGGGTCTTACACTCTATTAGAAGCCCAAAGAGTTTGAAAATGATTTATGAGGGTTGAATTAATCCAAAAACCCTAATTTGTTTTCAAAATGTGTTTTAATTGAATAAAAATTCAATTAAAATGATCAAAATTGTTTAACATATGGAAAACAAATTGTGATCTTGGATTAATGCTTCAAAAATTAAGTATTGACCTACAAAATAATTAGAAAGCATTAAAAGTTGCAAAAATCAAGGTGGAAAAAATATTTTAAATGTTAAAAACAATTAAAACATTAATTCTTTGCAAAAATATCAATTATACAAAATAAATAATATTTTTGGGATTTTTTGGGAAAATAAAATATTTTAACATTTTTATGAATTATTAAAAAAAGAACCAACTCAAAATCATTAAAACTCAGAGAGAAATTAATTTTGAATCAATTAAATAAAATCACAAAATTCAAATATTTAAATTTTCAAAAAATGGCGCCAAGAACACACCAAGAACACGCGCGTGTTCTGGGTTTGCCCAGATTTGCATTTTCTCTTCAATCTCACTGAATACTTGATTATATCATGCAATCCACATACCAATCAACTCGTTTCAACCTCACGATCATGTCAATGACAATGAATTTCATTTAAATTAAGCATAAAACAAGAAATCACGAAAAATCCTCAAGAACCCTAATTTCTGCATGAAGGCTAGGATTTTTGATACACGATTCAAACAATGCAATTAATTGAGGGGAAACATTCCATGCATGATTATGAACATATGGCCAAATTATTGTGCAGCAAAAATTGCATGGATCATAGAGTTAGAAGAGCTCATGCTTACCACTTGCAGTTGGTGATCGTGATTTGTGTTGGAGGTGTTACAGCTAGGTTCCAATGATCTGGATAGCTTCCCTAGGTGCCATGGAGTGTGTATGAATGCTTGGAATGGATTGAAATGATCTGGAACTTGAGATGGTACGCTAACTGCAAATCTGTCAAGAACTTGAGCAATTGGCTGGTGATTTTGTGAAATCTGAGTTCCAGATGTTATGTGAGTGTTTGGATCACTTCTATATGATGTATATGAGGTGTGTGTGTGATTGGTTTGATTGGAAAAGCTCTCAAACTCAAAACCCGATAGTGACTTGCCTTAGAAGGCAAAATTGGAGTGAAAGAAGAGATTTTGAGGAAAGCATATGTTTGATGGTTTTGGTGTACTCAAACTGATCACAATTGAGCTCTATTTATAGTAGAGCAAGTTTGTTTTGCAAGGAATAGTGAATGGCAACTGCTGAGTAGGTTTGGCCAATGTTGGCAAATGAAAATCCAAGTCTCCTCTAGCCATTGACTAGAGGTTAGGGCACAGGCTGCTGGTTCCCTTGGTCTTGGATAAGTCTTGACTGAATTTGGTTGAGAATGGCTCAGTCCATGCCACCTTGATGCTTCCATTGAATGCTCCAATCCAAAATTGGAGTCTTGTCCCTATTTTGGCAATTCTAGGTTCAACATGCTATTTCTTGTTCCAAAGACTTTGGAGGCTTGGCTCAGTGATTGTCCCCTTTAGATTCAATCCTCAGATGTGTCCAAGTGGATAGGAGCATTTGGATTTGGCTGATTTTGGCAAATCGACCAAAAGTGTAAAAATCTGCCTTGCCTTGGTAGATTTCAGCAAGGCAACTTGCCAATGTCATATCACATGACTCAAATTGAATTTGGTAATGTTCTTGGCCATTTTGGAAAGCCCTTACATGATACAACAACTGTTTGAACATGTTTGGTTTTGATGTCTTTTGAATCCAAGTGAAAAATCCCCCTACATTTGGCAAAAAGTAAGGTAAAATCTGACTTAGTGAAATTTTCACTAAGTGTTGGAACAAAGCGACTTTTCTTGATTTTGATCAATCCATAACTCAAAATCCATGAGGAATTTGTATATAGGTCAGTATGAAGCTTTTGTAGAGGGTAATGAGATCTACAAATCAAGCTTTGAATAGGGAACAATGGCCTTGTGGTTTAGGAGTTATGGTCCTCCAAAGTTGGCACATTAGTGTCACTTTTTCCATAACTTAGAAATTTTTCTAAGTTTTTATGGTTACCCCTTTTACAAGTTATCCCACTTTATTTGATTTTTCTTGATGAATGATGATTCAAATCATACATTAACATCATTTTAGGGTTAAAAATCCATTTTGGTGAAAATCTCAAAAAGTCAAAGTTGACTTTTGTCACAGTTGACTTTTTATCAGATGAATTCCAAACTATGCAATTCTTCATGAAATCATGTCCTTGACCTAAATCAAACTTGATGGACATGTTCCATGGGTGTCATAGGGTATATTGATTCATGTCCTAGGGCTTGGGAGCATGTCCAGGTCAAAACTCAAAGTTACAGTTGACTTTTCCCGCGAAACCCTAATTGTGGTGCAGATGAAATTGAGACTTGTTGCTCACACTTCTTGGATTAATCCATTGTTCCAAATGGATCAATATAGTTCATTAGAGACCCTCAAACCCTCTCTTGAGGTCTTGGCTCATGATTTTCCCTAAAAGTCAACTTAGGGGTGAATTAGGTCAAGAAACCCTAATTCCTGATTTTTGATGAATGCATCCCCTGAGGCAAAATTGACTTGATGATTGGGTCCATGAGGTCCCATGAAGTATATTAGGTTATGTTTTGGATCATTGGCTTGTGCCCAGATGAAAAATTTCCATCTGGAGGCCCTGGTCGACCAAAACCCTAATTTGGTGACACTGTCGATCTTGAGACTTGATCCACCTAGAAGGGAGCAACCTTGGGCTTGATCCTTGAAGTGGGAGTCCTTTTGATCCATTATGGATGTTTGAGAGGTTAGACAAGTTGAAGATCATGTCAGTCCTTGATTGATCCTTTGTCTAAGGCTCTGAGAGGGCTTGAAACCCTAATTTTGATTGTAGTGGATGCTCACCCATCTTTGGGGAGACTGATGAAGTATGATGGTTCCTCCATATTGTGATGATGATTTGCACAATGATGGGACATCTTAGTGGTAAAAATTTGGGGTATGACAGATGCCCCTATTTAATCTTCTTGGACCCGAAGGTGCGAATGACGAAGGTATTCGGGCATTCGGGGTGCAAAAGGATTAAATATCGGAATACCCGAAATTTTGATGGTGGTTATGAATGGTAGCTTACGCATTCATCTTATTTAGCTAAACGATGAGGCTTAGAAAAGATAAACTTCCCCTCGATCCTGGTCTTCAGCCAAGGAGCTGGTCTCAGTTTCCTTTTGGGATAAACCTCCCCTCGATCCTGGTTTCCTGCCAAGGAACTGGTCTTAGTTTCTCTTGTTAACTTCTCCTCGATCGTGGTTTCCTACCAAGGAACTGGTCTTAGTTTCTGAAGTAAACTTCCCCTCGATCCCGGTTTCTTACCAAGGAACTGGTCTTAGTTTCTTTTGTCAATAAACTTTATTGACAAGGGACGCTATGCGTAGCGGCTTTCCTCAAACTTCTCGCCGAATTTTCCTGGGGAGATGCCATTTGACGAAAAAACTCTAATGTCAGACTTGCTGGGAGGACCCAGTCGTCTGAGTTGTAGAGGTGTACAAACTTCTCTGTTGGAGATGCCATTTGTTGACTCTACTTGGGGAATGCGAGTCCCTTGAGAGACTGCTTTCGCTTGGGGGTCTTACATCATACTTTTCTCGGGATCTTCCCGGAGAAATGCCATATGATGGGCTCCAGTTTTGAGGTGCCGATGACCTTTTCATCATCGGTCTTTCGGAGAAAGGCAGCTGTACTGCCAAATCTCTGCTTAGGAGGCTTTCTCTGGGGATTTTTTCTTTAATCCGGGAAAGCAAGGATATCATCTTCGATGGCGAAGAGTGACATCTGTAGAAAGCTTCTCTGGCTTTTTAGAGGTTCAAGTTATCAAAGTGGTCGAGTGCCGATTCTAATCCAGAGATACACTAGAGGCGAGATTGTTCAAACGCAGTGTTTCCTGACGAGGCAAGAACTGACAACTCGATTGAGAGAACTTCTATCACTAGGGGACAAGACCGACTAGAGTAATAGTGATGCAATATGAAATGTGAATGCAAATCAATAATGCATGATATATGTATGTTTATGCTTACAAAACTGACGCGACATACAAACTGACAGGTGAACACGACTGAATACTCGGCCATCGCGGGGTGAAGAAGTACCATTGGTTCAGAATAGCAATTCCACCTTGCTTAGGAGAGATAGTCCCTACGGGGAATACCGTTGATCGGGCTTAGGAGATAAGAACTCGGCTGAGGCGTGTCAGACGAAACAAGGTCTCTGACACAGTTGATCCCTTCATTCAGGCATACTGGGTTAGAAGGAGTACTTTTATTCTGCACTTTGAGGTTCGATTACTTCTGCAGAAGCAACCGATGTTCTTCTGATGTTCAACAGTCAAAAGAAATTGCCATCTTTATTAAAAAGCAGAAAAAGTTTTAACAAGTAAATTCATTTTTGTTTTATTTCAAGAATCGTTAATCATGTTAAAATGTCGTTCTGTAAAGCTAAAACAAATAAGAATTACAAACAAAAGCACAAGGGCTCAAATTTTATTGATAAGATGGAGATCAGCCAAACACGTGATTCCAAAGAGTATATACAAAGTTTGAAAATGGTAATTTACAGGGAAAAGGGCTACGTTGAAACATAACGACCACTATCCTTCTACCAACTTTGAATTCGGGACATCCTGAGCTTCTGTCGAAGATGACCTTGACTGGAGTTTTCCTCCGATGGATGGTGTAACTGCTGCTGCTGAGGGAGTTGCCTCTGTTGAACATAGTTACTTGCCATTATCCCTAATTTTTGCTTGGATTGTACTATGAAATTTCCAATCCATCGGGATGATTTTTTTCATGTCTCTAACTTTTGTCTGGACCGCCCTTTCGGGTTTTCAATCCACCGAGACGTTTTTTTTTAGTTTAGGCGAAGTATTTCTTGACTACATCAACATTCGTGGGGTAGGCAAATTCCTCTCCGTCCATGGTTGCAAGTCTCAAGGCGCCGCCTGAGAAAGCTTTCGTGACCACATAGGGGCCATCATAATTCGGAGTCCACTTGCCTCGGGAGTCAGTGAGAAATGATTGTATCTTCTTGAGCACAAGGTCTCCTTTCCTGAAGATGCGGGGTCGAACCTTTTTGTCGAACGCCTTCTTCATTCTCTGTTGATACAATTGACCATGGCATAATGCCGTTATTCTCTTTTCTTCGATCAGATTCAGTTCGTCATGTCGGCTTTGACACCATTCAGCTTCGGTGAGCTTAGCTTCCATCAATACTCGGATTGATGGGATCTCTACTTATATGGGGAGAACTGCCTCCATGCCATATACTAGAGAGAAAGGGGTTGCCCCTGTTGAAGTGCGGACAAATGTTCGATAACTGTGAAGAGCAAAGGGTAACATCTCGTGCCAGTCTTTATAGGTTACAACTATCTTTTGAACGATCTTCTTGATGTTCTTATTGGCCGCTTCTACCGCTCCGTTTATCTTTGGTTGGTAGGGAGATGAGTTATGGTGTTCAATCTTGAACTCTACGCACAACTCTTTCATCATCTTGTTGTTCAAGTTGGATCCATTATCAGTAATGATCTCGCTTGGAACACCATAACGGCAGATGATATTGTTTTTGATAAATCGGACCACCACTTATCGGGTTACATTAGCGTACGACGCTGCTTCGACCCACTTGGTGAAATAGTCAATGGCTAGCAGGATGAACCGATGTCCGTTTGAAGCCTTAGGTTCGATCAAGCCAATCATGTCGATTCCCCATATGGAAAAAGGCCGCGGGGAAGAGAGAACTTTGAGATGCGATGGCGGTACATGAATTTTGTCGGAGTATATCTGACACTTGTGACACGTCCTCATGTACTTGTAGCAGTCAGATTCCATTGTCAACCAATAGTACCCTGCTCTCAGAATTTTTCTTGCCATTGTGTGTCCGTTGGCATGAGTGCCAAAGGATCCTTCATGAATTTCTTTCATCAGCATTTCTGCTTCTGGTCTGTCTACGCATCGGAGCAAGACCATGTCAAAATTTCTCTTATAGAGAGTGTCACCGCTCAGGAAGAAGTTTCCAGCCAGTCTTCTGAGGGTCTTTCTATCTTTCCTGGATGCCCCAAGTCGGTACTCTTGTTTCTGAAGGAAGCATTTGATATCGTGATACCAAGGTCTGTCGTCTAGGACTGCTTCAATCATGAAGATGTAAGCGGGCCGTTCAAGGCGCATTATGTCGATCTTAGGTAGGTCGTTCCATTGACCTACACTAATCATAGAAGAGAGAGTGGCTAATGCATCAGCCATGTGATTCTCCTCTCGAGGGATGTGATGAAACTCAACTCTGTTGAAGAAGGGTAACAACCTTCTTGCATAGTCCTTGTAAGGAATCAGTCCTGATTGGTATGTGTTCCAATCTCCTTTAATCTGATTGATAACCAAGGCTGAGTCGCCATATACGTCCAAGTTTTTGATCCTTAAATCAATCGCTTCTTTGAGACCCATGATACATGCTTCGTATTCGGCCTCGTTGTTTGTACATTTGAACATAAGTCTGGGAGTGAAAGGAATGTGGGTACCCTGAGGGGTAACAATGATTGCCCCAATTTCGTTTCTGTAATGATTGACTGCTCCGTCAAAGATATGTCCCCATTGGGAACCTGGTTCTGGCCCTTCACTGGGTAGCGGTTCATCGCAATCTTTCATTTTTAGATACATGACATCTTCGTCTGGGAAGTCAAACCCGACTGATTCTTGATCGTCAATCGGTTGATGAGCTAAATGATCGGCTAAAATACTTCCTTTAACGGCTTTCTGAGTGTGGTACTCTATGTCATATTCTGATAGCAACATCTACCAACGGGCAATCCTTCCCGTGAGAGCAGGTTTTTCGAAGACATACTTGATTGGATCCATTTCGGAGATTAACCAAGTAGTGTGACGAATCATGTATTGGCGAAGACGTTTGGCTGCCCAAGCCAAAGCACAGCAAGTTTTCTCGAGCATCATGTACCGAGTTTCACAGTCGGTGAACTTCTTGCTTAGATAGTTAATGGCAGACTCTTTCCTTTTAGTTTCGTCTTGTTGGCCAAGTACACATCCCATTGAGTCCTCTAAAACTGTGAGGTAAATGATCAGTGGTCTTCCTTCCACTGGAGGTGATAGAATCAGAGGATTCAACAAGTATTCCTTAATACTGTCGAATGCGGTTTGGCAATCTTCTGACCAAATGCAATCCTGGTTCTTTTTGAGTAATTTGAAAATCGGCGCACAGGTCGCGGTCATAAGGAATATGAATCTGGAGATGTAGTTCAAACGTCCCAGGAATCCTCTGACTTGTTTTTCAGTTTTCGGAGAAGGCATTTCTTGAATGGCCTTGACCTTGTCAGGATCAACCTCAATTCCTTTCTGGCTGACGATGAACCCTAAGAGTTTCCCTGAACGGACACCGAGGGTGCACTTGTTGGGATTCAAGCGGAGTTTGTACTTTCACAAACGCTCGAACAATTTCGATAGGTGGGTCACATGCTCCTCTTCTGTCTTAGATTTTGCAATCATATCATCGACATATACCTCTATCTCTTTGTGTATCATGTCATGAAACAGAGTAGTCATGGCCCTTTGATAGGTTGCCCCGGCGTTCTTCAAACCGAACGGCATTACCTTGTAACAAAAGGTACCCCAGGGGGTAATGAACGATGTTTTCTCCATGTCTTCCGGCGCCATTTTGATCTGATTATAGCCCGAGAACCCATCCATGAAGGAGAAAACTTTGAACTTTGCTGTACTGTCCACCAGCATGTCAATGTGTGGTAAAGGAAAGTCGTCCTTTGGACTAGCCTTGTTCAAGTCTCGGTAGTCGACACACATTCTGACCTTTCCGTCCTTTTTGGGAACGGGTACAATGTTGGCTAACCATTGAGGATATTCTGACGTGGCGAGGAAACCCGCGTCAATCTGTTTCTGTACCTCCTCTTTGATTTTGATGGCCATGTCCGGGTGAGTCCCTCTCAACCTTTGCTTTACTGGCGGACATTCCGATCTTAATGGAAAGTGATGTTCCACGATGCTGGTATCCAACCCTGGCATATCCTGATAGGACCAAGCGAATACATCGGGGAATTCTTTAAGAAGCTTTATCAAACCCTCTCTGGCAGTTGGACTGAGCAGTGCCCCAATCCTGATTTCTTTTTTCTCTTTTTCCGAACCCAAGTTTACCGTTTCCAACGGCTCTTTGTGAGGTTTAATGGACCTTTCCTCTTGTCTGAGTAGTCGGGAGATCTCTTCTGGAATTTCGTTGTCATCTTCTCCTTCAGCCTCGAATACCGGGAACTCAAAGTTGGGAGAAGGCATCGGATCGTATGTTTCAACAGGGTTTAAAACAAGCAATCTACATGACGTGATGATTCGTGTTTAGAAGAGATAGAGAAAATGCAAGTGTGTGCAGTGTTTTATTTTACTGCTTGTTTTTATTTTTGAATTGTTTTTTAGGATTACCATTTTCTGAAAAAGCAAAAAAAAGAAAACAACGATTAATGCGGAAATTACATAATGACGTTATTTTATTAATGAACAAGTCGATTCTTGAAACTACAGCCCTATAAAACAAAACTCTGTCGCTTTGGGCGAAGCGAAGAGGGAAAATTTACAGAAAGCGAGCCCTATCAAAACATCTGTTTCACCTGGGCAGGGTGAAAGGTTAAAGATGGCAATTACTTTGATTGGCGAACAACCTTCGGAACATCGACAGCAACCCATTGGCGGCGAACTCCTCGGTGAATCACAAAGTCTGGCACCTTCCTTGATTTATCTTCAGAAATAACGCTGATTTCTGGTGGAGCAGGATCATTGGAATCTGTCTCCCAGGCAGAATTGTCGTAGGAGAATTCCTCTGTTACATTTTGCATAGCATTTGTGCTCTCAGCTGTATCTCCCCATCCAGTTGGCTGGATATCTTCGAGCCTGATACGAGAGCTTTCAGGAGTGGTGTACTTGACCATATAGTCATATTTTCCACTCGGTTGTCCCAAGGTATCCCACACTTCTTTGGAACTGGAGGGGTCATCTCTCTCGATGACGTTGACCTCGAGAAAAGCATAGTTGATGAATTCAAGTCCTGCAAACGTTGCAAATTCATCGTCGTGTTGAGTAGTTTCTGAATGACCTGAGTGTTGATCCCATGACATGGTGGGGACACAGGTATTCTGTCCAATGACGGTCAGCTGATTTTCTTTGTTCGACTGACTTTCTTGCCCCAAATCTCCTGGATATGGTTGCCACATTGGGAGACCATCCATTGGGCCATAGTAGTTTTAGTCGAAGTTGTCTTTCATCAGAGTGTCTTCCTCTAATGAATTTGGCGGAGCACGACATCCTTCCGGATCACAATCTCCATATATCATTTCGACATCTGACCGTGGTATAAATCTCGGACTCTGTGCGGGATAGCAAAATGATATAGGCACCTCTTCCTGAGACATATAACCGTCCCCGTTAAGGTAGGACTTCCATTCTTCATTTGTGTCAGAGGGATCTTTCTCATTGATAGCATGTACTGCTTGAGACACTGGGTGAAGGAAACCTCCACTGTGGAAGAAGTTTTGAAGGGGATGAAGACTTTCATCGTTGGCAGCTGTCCGGGTACAAGTTACAGAAAAACCAAGACCCTTCTTTGTTTTATTGTCAATAGGAATGACAAGCTGTCCCCATCGGATTGTATCGGTACTCTCGACTGCTTTGATAGCATCGTTGTATGAAGAAATGGAAGTTCCTTCTTTGAACTGATTTTCCTTGCTTACCGACAGTGCTTGGAACTGAGTTCCAATAACCTCCTCGGGTTCTATACCAGTAGATGATGATAAACTACTCACGAGCAAGGCCTGCTCCCCACAGACTGTGACAAGTTGATCATTCTGAACGAACTTTAGCTTTTGGTGGAGGGTTGAAGTAACCGCTCCAGCCTGATGTATCCAAGGTCTTCCTAATAAACAACTGTACGTTGCCCGGATGTCCATGACCTAGAAAGTGACTTGGAAAGTGTGAGGACCAATAGTTATGGCAAGATCAACTTCGCCGATAACTGTTTTTCTGGATCCGTCGAACGCTTTGACGACGACCTCGCTGATTCTCATCGGAGGGCCTTTGAATGATAGTTGCATCAAAGTGGACTTCGGCATAACATTCAGGGCTGACCCTGTGTCTACCAGTACGCTGGCTAAAGCATCGTCCTGGCAGTTAGCTGTAATGTTGAGCGCCATGTTATGACGGCGACCCTCTTCGGGTAATTCCTCATCACTAAATCCCAAATTATTGCAGGAAGTGATGTTAGAGACAATGCTATCGAACTGTCTGATTGTTACATCCTGTTCCACAAAGGCTTGCTCCAAGACTTTCTGTATAGCCTCCATGTGGGCTTCTGAACTGAGTAACAGTGATAATACCGAGATCTTTGAAGGAGTCTGTAACAGTTGATCAACAATGTTGTATTCACTCCTTTGGATGAGCCTCGGCATCTCATCATTATTTTTTGAAAAGTCGGGATTACTGGATTGACCGACTGATGGATCGGGAGCTTCTGTCTGAAGTTCCTTTTCCTTGTTAGGTTCTCCAACCCCTCGGTTAAAGATTCTACCACTCTGTGTTACTCGACTGATGTCTGCAATGTTCACGATGGAGGGTAATGGAATTTCCTTTCCATTTTCAATTATCGTTGCACCGTATTTGTAAGGGATCACCTTAGCTGATTTATACGGTAGTGGTCCCGGTAGATAGATGACTATGGGAACCTTCTGATTTTTCTGATCATCATAAGTAATCTCGATCCGTTCCCGGTTGGGAACTTTAGATTCGTCAAGTAGAGGGATAACGGCAAAAACATCCCTGGTCCTATGATGACCAGAGATTGTGACAACATCCTCGATTTTATCGGCAAGGTAGTTCGGCGTCCAGTTGATTGGTCCAGAACCCGGATATGGACGAATTTCTCCACGATCCCCCTGACCCTGAAGAGCTGCTCTCACAAGGTAACACCCTTGGTTACTTTCCGAACATACGCTACAACGGTCGTAATTGTGTGGTGGCACCTGGCCACACCCACTTTGAACACAATGTAACCTCACTAGGTTAGCTTCTATTGATCGGACATCCTGAATCTGACGCAGAGTAGGATTCCTGTTACTGATACTAATTTGCTGAGTATCTTCATCCATATAAATTGGCATCCACCAGTGATTTAACAAGTGCTGAAGTGCCTCCTGGACAAGGGTACAACCTCGATCATTTTCGCAACCCGCTTTACAGCTTTGATAGTCATGTGATTTTAAGAATCCGAGTCGGACCTGCTCAGCATGTAACTCTACTAAGTTGGTATTCATCAAGCGAATATCAAATATCTGAAGCATGTTGATCTGATAAGGGTTCCTATCATGGTAGTCTTGGATCCATCCAAGATCCATCTGACGCTGGAGGGCCTCCTGTATGAAAGAGCATCCCTGTTTGTTTTTAGAGCAGATATCACACTGGTGATAGTTATGAGGTGGCACATGGCCATATCCACTCTGTCTACAATGCATCTTGACCAAATTGGTTTTCAACAAGAGTACATTGTGAATTTGATAAACGTTGTTAGACTCTCCCTCTATCAAATTGACAGCAGCTTTCTCATGTTGAGGCAGCGGGTTTGTGAGAACATTGGGATTCGTATCTTTGAAAGATAAGAGCCCGCTCCTAACAAGCTTTTGCACGTCAGATTTGAATTAGAGACAGTTCTCTATGTTATGCCCTGATCCTCCTTGATGATAAGGGCATGTTTGATCCACCTTAAACCAGAAAGGCGGATTTTCCGGTACTGTAAGAGGGGAGTTAGTCTGAATGTGCCCCTTAGCCAGTAGTAATGGAAATAGTTCTGCGTACAACATGGGTATAGGATCAAACCCCGATGGTCGTGTTGTACGGTTGTTGTTATATGGAGGACGAGCCTGCTGAAGAGGTTTTTGTGTCCTTTGCTGATCAGGTTGGCTCTGCGCAACCTGAGGTTGATACGTAGGAATAGGCGCGGGGCTGATAGCAGGAGTTACAGCTGCTACCGGTTGATAACGTCGCCTTTGCTTTCAGAGAGAGATATTCCCAATATCTTGCTCTTTTTTCTTAGGGAGAGCACTACCGTATTTTTTAGTACCGCTCGTCGATCCAGCATCTTTTACCAAACGTCCTTCTCGGACGGCTTCCTCAAGACGAACTCCCATGCCCACCATCTCGGTGAAATCACTGGGCGCACTGGCAACCATTCTGTCATAGTAAAATGAGCTTAAGGTTTTTAAGAAGATCTTTGTCATCTCTTTTTCCTCAAGAGGTGGACAAATATGAGCGGCAATTTCACGCCACCTTTGAGCATACTCCTTAAAGGTTTCCTTGTCCTTTTGAGACATCGATCTGAGTTGATCTCTGTCCGGTGCCATGTCCAAATTGTATTTGTATTGTTGGACGAAGGCGGTGCCAAGATCTCTGAAAGTGCTGATCGTGGCACGGTTTAAACCCATGTACCATTTGAGTGCGGCACCGATTAAACTATCCTGGAAGTAGTGAATCAGTAGGTCCTGATTCTCCGTCTGAGCTGACATTCGCCGAGCGTACATCACCAGATGGCTTTGACGGCAAGAGTTACCCTTGTATTTTTCAAAGTCGGGCACTTGGAACTTGTGCGGAACTTTCACATTGGGGACCAAGCAGAGGTCTGCGGCGTCCTTTCCAAATAAATCCTAACCGCGAATGGCTTGCAGCTCCTTCTGCATTTCCAGGAACTGCTCCTGGTATTCATCCATTCTATCGAACATAGTTTCCTTTTTACCAGAAGGTATCGGTGGAATCTGTCCTTCTGGGACAGTGTGCACCACAGGGGGTGGTACCGTGACTACGGCAGTAAGTCTTGGCGTTTCCCGAAGTCTGTAACCTTCAGGAGTCTTCAGTATGCCTCTGGCATCTTCGCTTTCCCGAAGTTTGTAACCTTCAGGCCCAGCGGCTTCTGTTGAGATTCCCTGATCTTCAGCGATCGGCGGAACATATCCTTCTGGGATATAGTTAACAGGCATACCCCAAGGACGATCTTTCGGCATTTGATACCTAAGATCATACTTCTCCACAATGGGCGTTGAGGTGATCTCTGAGATAACAACTCTTTGTAGTTGAGCTTCTGCCATGGCTTGCATGTCGTTACGAAGCTTTCTCATATCCTCTCTCAGAGTGTCGATCTCTTCTTTCAACTCTCTGTTCTCTTTCTCAAGACCATCCATCTTTTCTGACGATTAGCCCGAGTATTGTACGAATGAGACAGTTTGACTCTAGAATCGAGACACAAACGTGAGATTCGTAGGTAAGAAGAATACGTGATGTGAGAATGATGAATGCAATGATTATATTAATTGTTTTTTTGGTTTAATCAAAATAAACTTCGACAATTAGATTGCAAATATCAAACAGTGGGGAAACCCCTTTTTATTGAAATTCAAAGGATTACAGAAATGGAAATACAGTAGATTACAAGGTGCAGAAATAGAAACCTAAGCTAATGGGCCCCCAGTCCTCTCTGAAGAGAAATCGGGTGCTGATTCTAGTACTTTCCTTTTCTTTGATCGGGGCTCTTGAGCCGTTGTCGGGTTGTCATTCCTTTGCCAGGTGAAAGGAGCGAGCAAATTCCTTTGGTCATCTTGATTCTCTACAGCATGTTGCTCTAAAATCTCTATCAGAGCATCCTTATCTTTCAGCAGTTGCTGCATTTTTATACACTCTATATCGAGGGTGCGGTACTTGTTCTTCCAAGACCTCCTCTCCCGTTGAACTTTGTTGAGAGTAACCTGGAGCTTTTCCGTTTCCGTCATGAAGTACATGACAGATTCTCTCGGCGGAAGAATTCCGTAACGAGGATAAGGCATCTTTAGCTTGAGATCTCTAGTTTGTACCCAGTGGAGATAAGGCTCCACTGAGACACAGTCCGGTTTTCCTAGAGACTCCCGTCCTTTCTTATGAACGTGTTTCCAAGCATGCACTATTTCCATCTTTAGTGCTTTGTCATTTTCTCCTTCCTTGAAGAAAAGACCTTCCAGATGAACACCCCATGGGACGTGTCTCATCGGGTATCCAAATTGACGACGAACGAGAACTGGATGGTAATTGATTCCTCCCTTAGTTCCTATAAGGGGTACGTTGGGGAAGTTTCCAGAACGACCAATGATTCTGATTCCATCATAGATCCTATTACACCAATCTATATCAGAGTTGGTAAGAGACATGATCTTCTGCGACAAACTTAAGGCACTTTTGCAATCCCAAAAAGCAGCAGACTTGGGCAATTGGGAGATAAAGCATTTGTAAAGCAAAGGTACACAACATGTGATCTCCCCTCCGCTGTACAAATTTCCCAAGTGTACAGAATGATACGCATCTGCGAGCAAAGTCGGCACAGGGTTTCCAATAAGAAAAACCTTAATGGAGTTGATATCGACGAAGTTATTGATGTTGGGAAACAAAAATAACCCGTAGGTGAGCAAGACAAATATGCTTTCAAAAGCAGTCACGTTTCCTATACTGGCAAAATACAGGGCCTTCTTTGTCAAGAACTGGGCTGGTAAACCTTGGATGCCACCCTTAGTGGTTATGTGAGTCCTGACCTCAGACTCGTCCAAATGAATTGCTCTTGCAATGGTCTGATTCTTTGGAATTTCTTCCAGTCCGGAAAATGGAGCTCGATCAGTGATATGTAAATCAATCAGATGAGAATACTCCTCCAGCGTTGGTGCTAGCTGGTAATCCGGGAATGTGAAACAATGATAGACCGGATCGTAGAACTGAATGAGCGCATCCATGATTCCCTCAATCACATGGACCCTTAATAGAGGTAGCAGACCTTCGTACTTGGCTCTGAAGGCCTCTTGGTTTGTGATCATTCTCGCCAAACCTCTCAAATCCTCTAGTTTTGGAACCTTGAAGGTGTACGTATGAGTTCTCCTTCTACCGAAATCCATTAGCGCAATCCTTTTCTCTGATATTTGCAATCACAGTCTTAGTTTATTTTGAAAAGACAGAGAGACTAGAAGAGAAATTTTTTGAATGTTTTAATGTTTTTTAAATGAATGCATGAATGCAGCACACAAAAACATAGAAAAAACATGGGGTCAAAGGGTCGTTGTCATGAAGTCAAGGCTCTACCCATCCCCAAAGGTTTATACTAGGGTGATTTTTGTACCTGTACTCATTATCATCAGCTCCTCCCAGGAAAGCAAAACAACAAGCGGATCGCCAGGGAGTTGTAGAGCAATCTTAGAGTAAGTTCCATTCACCGAGAATAGATCACCAGCCTCAAATGAGGGTAGTATCGCGTGACAACTATTTCCGATAGTTTCCGCACTACAAAAGGGATGGCTCCTCAGCTTTTCAGACATCACAATCGGCCCATTACCTAAGAGAGGGAATGGGTTGCATTGGTCAGCCTCCACTGAGGTTGATGGTCGACCTCGTCGCCATCACTTATCTTAAGTGTATACTCAATCTTTCCACATGCGACATCACACGCATTCCCATTAGCAGAAAAATAAACACATATAGCAATTAGGAAAAGCAGTATATATATTTGTCTTAATCATCCTAGACCTTTAAAGCTATAAATCCTAAGTTCCTGACAGAAAATGGGTTCCCCGGCGGAAGCCCCAATCTGTGGTTTTATACAAGAAGGTTAGAAGAACCCTACAGTGGGCGCCACTTTTAAGGTTTCCACCTGATAGATGGGAAGAGAACAAGATATTGCTACAAAGGTGAGATAGATCCTAATGACACGTCCCCAGCAGAGTCACCAGGTCCCCAGTGAAGTCGCCATTTTTCTGTAGCAAGCGATTTTGGACGCGGTTGCGAAGCGCTATCACTTTTTGGTGTCTACAGCTCGATTCATTTTTTATCCTATTAAAGTTGATGAAGGAAGGGAAATAGATGTCTCAAATTAACCCTGCTTGCAAACTGAGGTTAAACAGCGGTCTATTAGGTTACAGATGCTACAAAGATTCGGGGTCTCTATCGGGTTTATTTTTTTAAAAGTGGTGGGAGGTTTAGATGTTAGGACGGATGCGTCTTGATAGATATGTGAGAGTATGGGATTTTTGGGTTTTTGTTTAGTGTGCTCGCTAAGATTTTTCTTCCAATCTTATGCCTACGTATTCCCGTTTACCGAAACAGGGAAATCAGAGCATTCGTAGTTCCTCCTATTCTATGGGAGTGTAATACCCCAAAATTTGCTCTCTCTTTTGTCATCATAGCATAGCATTATCATATCACATATCATATCCATCTCATTAGCATTGCATTGCATCTTCAACATAGAAAAATGAAGCATAGCATCCCTCTTACCATCAAGGCATGTGATCAGGTGAAAGGTGGACAATCAAGGAATCATTCAAGGCACAAAAGGTCAAACAAGTTGCCTCAAGTCAAGCCAAGAGGTCTTTCATGTCTCATACTATCTCAATTGATCATCCAAAACCTCATGAAAGTGAGATTCAATGGGAGATTGAAGCATTACATCCTTCACTATGCAAGAGGTCCAAAAAATCTGAAGGAAAACCCTCAAAAGAGATGGTTCATTGGTTTAAAAACACCCTCAAGTGGCATATCTTATCATCCTTTAAGAGGATACACAACATACTTTGAGGAATTTGAAATTGAAGACTGCACTTTTTCCCCTTAGAAGGTGGGTATCAAAACTAGGGTTTCCAATTAAATCAGGTCATCTCTGATTTTTTGGACAAAACTTGATGTCAGGGTATTCTACATGTCCTTAAGTGAATGTGTATGGAAAATTGCCTCTCAATTGGTTTTAGAAGTGGTTCAATTGGAAGAAAGATAAAAAATCAGGAAAATTGGGGCTAAGTCAAATAATCAGAGGAAAAAGTAAACTCTTGACTTTTTGAGACCAAATTCATGAAATTCATGTTATATGTGACTAATGTACAAAATTTGATCAAGAAACTCCAAAGGGATCATGAAAAATTAAGATTTGAAAAGTTGCCATTTTTGGAAGAAGTAGGGTTTCCAAAAATAGTAATTTTGGCCATTTTGCACCAAACTTTGAACCAAGGCCATTCAAAATTGAGACATCAAATAAAAATTCCACTCGGCCACAACAAAAGATCTTGTTTCAAGCTTCAAATCCATGTGTAGAACATCTCCATTGGATAAAAATTGAGTGAGATATGATTGATCAAAGTTGGAGGAAAGTAGGTCCAAAATCAGGTCATGACCAAGAATTCCTAGGTCCACGCGCAGTCATTTTTACAAACATGTGGTGTGCCAAATGTTAAGCTTAATTTCTCAATGATAAAAGCTCTAAATTCAAAACTTTTCAACATCAAAGTTATTCCTTGCAATGCCCTCTTCAATATTCATGTTGAATAAAATTTCATTTGGTTAAGCTATGAGGGAGAAATATTGGTCTCAAGATAGAGTGATCACACTGAAATGCCATGTACCACATTGCTAGGTCACGACTTGCTTTTGCACACCCACCAACCAGCTTTGTATCCTTGAGTTCATAGTCATTTTGGAGCATGTTTGAGGCATCATTTCAACTCAATTCTCATGCCAAACATGTCCTCTCATATTCCCTCTTTCCAATGGCTCCAAAAACTCATCAAACTATCCATTGATTAGAGAGAAAAACATCACCAAATCACCATGTTTGCATTGGTTCCAAACTGTCATAAAAAAACAGAAAAATAAATGTTGTTGATGTTGTTATTTCAAAGTGTATACACATATTCCACACATCATCACACTTTACCATTTTAGAACCAACAATTCCTTGCTGGCACGTGCAACTCATGCTCATTATACATAGAAATGGAAGGATTGAAAACTTGTAGAACAAGTTTGCTTGCTGCAGCATATATGAGTTGGCTTCACTCTCATCTCCACCATAGTTCACCATAAGTCACCATCACCATATCACAACCATTGTTAACTCGTCCCCTAACTAACTTGACTCAGTTAGTTAGGATGGACTCACCTAAACCATCATGACTCAGTTAACCAACTCATGTTAACCATAGTTAAGCCAACTTATAAATAGAAACCTCACTCTCAAAATTCATTTTGAACACTCATTTTTCCACATTCACTTCAGAACCTCTCTCTTCTTCTCTCTCAATCTCTCACCATTTCAACTTCAACTTCATTTTTGTTCAGTTTCTCTTCAGAACCACTCTTCTTTCTCTCTCAAGCTCTCAACATTGCCACTGGTTTTGAAGCTTCGATTTCAACTTCTCTCCACTGAATCATCATCAACTACTTCATCTAAGCCTTTATTTGGCCAAAAGTGAATCAAAAGCAGCTTGGAATCTCTGGTTTTCTAAAGAATATCTCAAAGTCACAAATCTTCAGGTACGAATTTCAGCCATTATAGACATGCTTTGAAGGTGTTATCAGGTTCTTGAAGCTTCTTATAAGCTCAAGAACTTGTCTGGCTAGTTGATAAGCCTTTAGAGGCATAGTTGAAAAGTTAGGGCATGTTTTAACTTCCTCTGTTCTCCATGCATGTGCTTGTTCTATGAAAAATAGTTTTGTATTCGTAATCTCCATTGTCTCAGCTTCATTTTGGTATGCGCATTATGTATTTTTGTGAACATGTGAAGTTGCAGACGGTGGTGCGTGACCGGAGAAGGTGACCGGAGGTCCTTCTTCGGCCGGTGGTTGTAAATGCTAGGGTTTGTGTTTCTTTTGAACGTGGTCGTTGGATTGAGGAGGTTGAATGGATGAGATCATGCCAGCACATTAAAATAAGTGTGCATATCACGTGTTCTTTTTTTTATTTCAGTTAAGCAATGTGTGGTGCAGTGCATGGTAGTGAGTGTGTGCCTTCACGCGTGTGCATTGGATTTGATTACTTTGACTATTGTGTTGACTGAACTTGATCTAATGGTGCTCATTATTTTGACTTTATTTTGACTGAGAGTGTACCATTGTTGGTGTGGATTGCGTGTAAGTGGACCTTGGGTCATTGCTATTTACTCCTCATGTAGTAAAGCCCAAAACGATTTTGAACGTGATAATGTTGCTGCATACACCTCCTTTCTTGTTCAATTTCTCTTTATTTTCTTCATTTCACATACGTTTCATTTTAATTTTTAAAATTACAAAACAACATCATAAAATTCTGGAAAAAATTCATGAATATTGTCAAGACATTTAGGAAATTTTTGATATTTTTATTTCATGATTTTATTACATTTTTGCCCCTGTTTCACAATTTTCTTTGAATTTCCATTTGTATGCATTCTAAGTATGATACATGAATTTGTGGAATTTTGTTCTTGCTCATTACAAACTGTTTTGACATGATTCTTTTTGCATTGATTCACTAATACATTGAAACATGTTAGATGATTTTTGTTTCATTTTTAGGTCAATTTATGACATGTTTTGATGCTTATCTTTGCACCACTTTGCATGATGTTTCAACTTGACCTAATTGCTTTGTTTGAAGTCATTTTGCTTTGAATTTTGACATGATATCTTGATGTATTATTTACTTCTGATTTAGGCATTCAAATACCATGTTTGCATAATTTTCATAAGTCCATTTGATTTTTGTTTGATGCATCACATTTGAAGCCTAATATATGTCATATCATTCTAACTTTAGTGCATGTTTTACATGAATTCGTTTGTGCATATTTGCATGAGCATTTGCATATTTTATGAGCCATTCATATGATATTATAGGTCCTTGATGCACATTATAGGTCATCTTTACATGTTCATTTCAACTTGAACTTTGTGCATCCTTAACATGTATTGTTTGCATTTTCCTTTTGAACTTTCACCTCACTTCTTTTTTCTACCACTTCTTGAATGTCTTGATTGTTGATTCATGAATACTTTGAGATGTTCATAGACCATTTTCCATTTAGTTTCAATTCTGATGTTTGGGTTACATGTTCCATTTATGCATGTTCTTTTCATTTCTTTTCATCTTTCATCCATCCTTTCTTATGGTAACATGTTTGAATGCTATGGATGATGATTGTTGCTTATTCATTTGAACTTGTATGATGATATTCATTTGTTGTCAATATGATTCACATTCTAGTTGTGATGTTAAGATTTGATTCTTCATCTTATTCTTTTGAACTTTAATGTGTATTAAGTGTTTTTTTACTTCTTATACATGTTTCCATGTTTACTAACCATGTAGGGGCATTGGTAAGTTGAAATTGAGTGTGGATGAGGAATCCACATTCAAATCTCTTTCCTTTCATCTTTTACAATTCAATCTTGTGTTTTGTTAAGTACTTATGTGCTTTCTTTGATTAACTCATTACTTTCCCTTTTGAGTTACAATTCATCTTCTAATTTAGAAGTGAATTGTTTAATTCATTCCTTCTTTAGATTTTAGGTTTTGCAATCTCACAAACCATTAGAATCACTCCCTTAACTAATCAATTAGGATTGAGTCTTAGTTCACATAGATTCTTACCTTTCTCTCCCACTTGAGTCTTTCATCTTCTCATCTCAAAGAAAATTCAAAATATCTAATAAAGGTAGGCACTTATTGCATTTAGGCCTTTCATATAAAGAAAAGATTATAAGGGGTCTTCTCATATAATCTTAGAATGTGTAGCATATGACCCATCTTGGGTCAATGTGTTAAACATTTGATCTTGTATGAGGGACTTAAATGCAATACTTGTTGAAGATACAAATAAAGAAAAACAATTCTTCATTTCATAATCAACAAAAACACTTAATAAATACAAGCATGCTAGTGTGTTTGAACCTTAATAATTGGAACTAAATGTGAGGGTCTTCTTCACACTTAGTGTATTTTCTTACTCATTCCATCTTGGAATGTAAGGATGTATACATTCCAATGACTAAGATTTAGATACACTATCATATGCAAACAAATGAAAAAACTTTTAAAAGACAAAAACAAACAATAACGTCTTTCCTTCGGGAATTCTTTTCTTATCTCACTCATTCGCAACGTACGAACGCGCTTCTACTCGTTCTCTTGCAAGATGGTAACGCACTCGGGCCAGCGAGCCTGCAACACCTGAGCTAGAACGTTAGCCGTTCCCAAAAAACACAAACAAAGCGACCCTCGTTGAGGGGAACTACGTCGCTCTGATTCTCATGTTCCCGATGAGATACGTAGGCAGTGGGGTAGGGCCCATTCGAGCACTTCTTTTATTTTCCCTACATTTGTTCCTCTTTCCTTTTCCATTCCTTTTCCAGTTCTTTTTCCAAGATCTGTTCCTTACACCCTTTGATCGAAACAAGCAAGCGTGGATCCCATCGGGTACGATGGACGCGAGGGGGTGCTAATACCTTCCTCTCACGTAACCGACTCCCGAACCCGGTTCTCTTGGTCGCAAGACCATGCTCTATCCTTTCCTTCAGGTTTACGCAGTGTTTCCTTTCCCTCTCGTGGGATAAATACACATTGCTGGCGACTCTGTTTCGGTGCCACTTTCGCGTTTGTACTAGGATGAAAATCCCGCGAGCGACAGCTGGCGACTCTGCTGGGGACAGGTTGACCTATTGCTGGTCCATCCTAAGCGAGTCAATCCTAGCGCTTGTTTGCTTTTATTTCATTGGGTGTTTACTGTTATCTTGTATTTGCTGTTTACTGTATTTTATTACTTGTACCATATTTACAGCATGTTAGCATTTACATTTCATATATTATTCTGTGTTGCACTGTTCTGTCTGTTTGGCGGGATGGGATTTCTGAGAGATGAGCCCATTACCAAGGCTCGAGTGCATACTTAGATTTAGAGTGGAGAGTAGTGGGACCTACGTACCATCTGTGTACGTTGGGTAATCACGAAATTCACAGCTAGACGAGGCTATCTTGGGACCCATCATGGCGTACGCATCTTGCGTATTCCAGGATGTCGATCTAGAGAGCTGTCGACTCTAGTGACCGATCATGAGGACCTTAGTGGAAAAATCTCTCTTTAGTGGTGACAGTGGCAGACCACATTCTGTGGCAAACCCACTCGCACTCGAGGGCCCACTTTGGAACTTGCATAGGATGACCTTTATTTTCTAAGGTGAGTCAGTGGACGACCTCTTTGATTGGCATAGCATTGTATCCTACGGGCTGAATGTGCTATTTCTTCTCAAACCTCCGAAGCTGACAAGCCTTGTTTTCTAGGAACCACATGTGAGTATGGGTGGGATGTTTACAGGTTTGCAGGTAACCCAGCCTACTACATACCTTACTTGTGATTCTATGATTGTTACAGATAGTGTATCCTATGACAGTGGTTTGAGTATTCATCTCAGATATATTGCCAGATTCAGTACAAAGACACAGTGCACACAGTTCAACACAGATACAGACATCTGAATACTTGATCACGTGCCTTTTGCATTTGCATACTCATATCATAACAGGTTATGTTTGTCATTTTCAGGTACCTACCATATTGTCTGATTCCAATCATGAGTTTCCAAGAAGTTGAGGTTAAAAGGAAGAATAATGTGTCATATAAATTCCCTGATCCTAAGCTGGATTCATTGAACAAGATGATAGGCATGGCTGGTTCTGGTGTTCTCAACACTTTTCAGAAGGAATATGGAGAGCTGATTAAAATGGTATGTGCATTCACAAAGTATGAGAAGGATGGGTTGCACACTTTCTTACAGTTCTATGAACCATTAATGAGATGTTTCTTGTTCCCTGACTACATTTTGATGCCCACTTTGGAGGAATTCTCATTTATTTTGGGAATTCCAGTCAAGTCTTCTATACCGTATTTTTCTGAAGATGCTCTTACCCCCAAAGTAATTGCTGCTGTTCTACATCTGGACCTGTCTGTTGTAAAGAGTGGCCTGAGTAAACTTAAAGAAGATGAAGGATTTCATTTGGAGTTTCTTTTTAAACAAGCTCAGGAAGCTGCCAAGGCTAAAAACTGGACTACTTATAATGCTGTGTTAGCTCTTTGTATCTATGGTTTGGTGCTTTTCCCCGGTCAACCTGACTTTGTTGATATGCAGGCGATGAAAGTGTTCGTTTCGAAGAACCCGATTCCTACCCTGCTAGGGGATTTTTATTACTCAGTACACTACAAAAATGAGAAGGGAAGAGGAAGTCTGGTTAGTTGCTGTACCCAATTGTTATGTCATTGGCTCTTCAAACATTTACCTCGAACTGGTGCTTTCGTAGAAACTACTGAGACAATGAAATGGTCCAAGAGATTGATAGGTTTGACTGCCAATAACATCATTTGGTTTGATCCCAAATTACTGACTATAGAGCTTACTGTTAAATGTGGAAGTTTTCCGAATGTGCCTTTACTTGGAAGAAGAGGTGGTATTAATTACAACCCGGTGTTGGCTGTTAAACAATTTGGTTATGCTTCGAGAAATCCTCCTGCTGATGAAGAGATTAGTGCTTCTTTGTTTTTCGTGGGAACCAAGAATGAAAGAGTGCCAGAAGTAATAAATGCTTGGAAATTTAGGCAAAGAGAAGGAAAGTTAATTTTTGGCAAAGGAGACTGTAGATCATACCCTGACTACGATGCTTGGATTGAGATGAAGGTCAAAGAGCTGTTGCTACCCTTTTCAAGAGAGATTCTCTTATGTCCAAATCAACACTCCATGGTACCGGCTGAAGAGTGCGAAAAATGGAAGAAAATGGTTAGAGAGTTGCAGATAGAGAACTCTGGAATGAGCAGATGTCTTCAGAAAGCTTTGGCTGAAAACAAAGATTTGGAGAAGAGAGCATTGAAAGCGGAGAAAATCTTGGCAGACAAAGAAGAAGATTTTGATGATAGAGCTCGGTACTTCCGAAAACTTACTTTGGGAGCAGATGATACTAGTCAGGCTCACAAGACTACAAAGCAGGCTTTAGCCCGAAGCAGGGATTCATTAGCTAAACTTCGTCAAGCTTGGGATGAAGTCAGAATTGAAAACTCTGAATTGCTGACCCAGCTAAAAGATAAAGATGAAGAGCTGAAGAAAGCACATGTAGCAAGAAGAAAGTATTGAGAGGATCTTGGCAAAAGTCAAGAATAGGTAAGGAATGCTGAAGATAAGTTGAAAATTGCCAACAAAGAGCTTGAAGATGTCACGGCAGAGCTGAAGCTGGTTAAAATTCAAGCTGGAATTAAGAGGCGCAAAGGAGCCGGTGAAGATGAAGCCTTGCTGATGCACATGGGCTCATTATCTGATGCATTGGAAAAAGGGACGTCGTAATCAAAGAGCTGATTGAGAAGCCACATCATCAGCGTACCCGCATCCTGTTCGAAGAGATTAAGTATTCCAGCCAGAAGCTGAAGGACGTAGAGCTATCAGATTAATGATTTTTGTCATTTCTTTGTAATTTGCAATGGTTACCATCAGATTTGTTGATGGATCCATTTGACCGCTTGTTTCTTATTCTGTTGCTGAAACTATGACAAATGTGCTTGAAAACTTTTGGGAATTTGTATGAAATGAGCTATTTCTGTTCACAATTTTTGGTCTTCAGATATATGTGATGGAATAAGATATCTGCACACTGGCACACTACAAAATCACTATTTCTGGTCATCAGATATTTGTGATTGGCGTATATGAATTTTTCTTCAAGGCATTATGATTTCTGGTCGTCAGGAATTCGCGGTTACGATTGGAATCAGGATATGAAAAGTATATTGAAATGACAAACATAACTGTGCATTTGCATTTGCATAGCATATCATTTTTGCATTACAGGTTTTCTTTGTGCAGGCGCCTGCTAACCTTTATTTGGTCTTCAGGCACGATAGCTGATACCCCAGTTCACCGATATTCTACCCGACGCAATCAAGCTAGAGTCATGGAGCAAGTTCAGACTGAATTAGCTGATTTGAGGGGGAGGATGGAGAAGTTCATGAACCTTATGCAGGGGATTACTCAAGGTCAGCAGGAGCTGAGGGCCGGTCAGGAGACCATGAGGGTTGGTCAAGATGCCATGAGAGTCACTATTCAGAGGCTGGAGACTGAAATCCTAAATCACAATGTGCGCACTCCTCCTGACGTCAACATCCCCACTGGTGGGGTACATCTGGGATTTGATAATAATGGTTTAGAGGATGGTCAAGATGACCAGTTTACCGCATTCAACAACGACATGGGTTTCTACAATGAAGACCGAAAGTACGAAAGGTTAGATGAAAGACTCAAGGCTATTGAGAGCCAAAATCCTCTGGGGATTGACGTAGAGGACATGGGTCTCGTGCAGGGTGTGAGAATCCCTCCCAAGTTCAAACTCCCTACATTGGATAAGTACAATGGCAGTACCTGTCCCAAAACACATTTGCAAGCTTACAACCGTAAGATTGCCGCTTATACTGAAGACCAAAAGCTCTGGATGTAATTCTTCCAGGATAGCCTGTCAGGCGCCTCCCTGGAATGGTACATTAAGCTGGACAGGGTTCATATAAAGAGCTGGAAAGATTTGTGCGCTGCGTTTCTGAAACAGTATCAATATAATTTAGACATGGCACCCAATCGTACTCAGCTGCAGAGTATGACTCAGGATCATAAGGAGGGCTTTAAGTAGTACGCATAGAGATGGAGAGAATTGGCTGCTCGAGTTCAACCACCTTTGGCTGATCGTGAGATGGCTGATATGTTCATGAGCACACTTCAAGGGCCGTATTTGGATAGATTGGCTGCGTGTCCGTCAACAGGGTTTGCCGACATTGTTATTGCTGGGGAACGAATAGAGAGTCTGCTGAAGATGGGTAAGATTCAAGACGTCAGTGGGACTGGTGCTTCGAGTTCGAGGAAACCCTTTGCTAATGGACCAAGGAAATGAGAAGGGGAGTCCAGTGCAGTACATAGAGGAAAGGGCAGAGGCAGGACTCAATCCTATCATCAGGTGGATGTTGTAACCATTCTGGTTATAGCAGGACAGCAAGCTCCAGATCAGCAAGCTAGACCCCGATTCCAGACTAATAGACAAAGGGACCGTAAGTTTGATCCCTTGCCTATGACATATGCTGCTTTGTTACCACAGTTGCTCAGAGAGAAGTTGGTTGAACTTTGGACTATGAGGCCGCCCGATACTGGAAAATTGCCTCAAAATTATGATGCTAATGTTCGATGTGAATTTCATTCTGGTGCGCCAGGTCACTTGATAGAAAAGTGCTGGGCCTTTCAATATAAGGTTCAGGATCTGATTGACACAAAAGCTATTAATTTCTCTAAGCCGCCTAATGTTTGTGATAATCCAATGCCTCATCATGGAGATGCAGGCATGCATGCTATTTCTGATGGCGAGAAATTGAATCTGATTACCGATGTTAACTTGGTAAAGACTCCGCTGTTGATTGTAAAAGAGCGTTTGTTAAGAGGAAAGGTATTTCCTGGATGTGGGTCTGATTGTGAGGATTGTTCGAGACAGATTAATGGCTGCAGTAAGTTGAAAGTTGGACTGCAGGATCTTATGGACGAAGGAAGCCTTCAGTTTGATAAGGTAGAGAAGGAAAAAGATGTTTCTTCCATTACCATTTATTATAATCCAGTTGAAATACAGGTGCCTATTGAAGCTCCTGTTGCTATCATCACGCCCGAGACGCTGAGACCAGTTACGATTATAGTTCCTGAATCTGCTTCTTATGTGTCTAACCGGGCAGTTCCATGGCAATATGGAACTAACACTCATCAAGGAGGAAGTCAACAGAAAGCAGAGGCTGCTGTTGGTACCAGTGTTGAGAATGTCAGTGGACCAAGTGGTTTCACCAGAAGTGGTCGACTGTTTGCTCCCCAGACTTGAAGGAGTGATAAAGAAGCTGAAGCCGCTGCAAGAACAAAAGGAAAACAGGTTGTTGGTGACGAGGTGCCTGTTCAGGAAGAGGACCCTAAAGTCAATTTTGATAGTGACGTTGAGGAATTTATGAGGATTATCAAAAAAAGCGATTATAAGATCATTGATCAGCTCAATCAGACACCCTCTAAAATCTCAATATTATCCCTGTTAATCAGTTCAGATGCACACCGGGCTGCTTTGTTGAAGGTTTTGAATATGGCTTATGTTCCCCATGAGATTACTGTGAATCAGTTGGAGGGAGTAATTTCTAATGTCAATGTGAGCCACGGGTTGGGGTTTACGAATAGGGATTTGACTCCAGATGGACGTAATCACAACAAAGCGTTGCACATCACACTTGAATGTAAAGGAGCTGTTTTGTCGCATGTGCTGGTCGACACAGGTTCTTCCTTGAATGTGTTACCCAAAAAGGCCCTGATGAAAATTGAAGTTGATGGATTGATTCTTAGACCCAGCGATCTAATTGTGAGAGCTTTCGATGGATCCCAAAGATCGGTGTTTGGAGAGGTAGAATTACCAATACAGGTTGGTCCACAGATATTCAAGACAATCTTTCACGTTATGGACATTCAGCCTGCTTACAGCTGTTTGTTGGGCCGACCGTGGATTCACGCAGCAGGCGCAGTTACCTCCACACTACATCAGAAGCTCAAATACGTGTTCGAAGGTCAAGTGGTTACCGTTTGCGGTGAGGAAGATATATTTGTGAGTCATCTATCCACTTTCAAATATGTGGAAATGGATGGAGAGATTCATGAAACCCTGTGCCAGTCTTTTGAAGCCCTGAATATCAACAAATTCCCGGAATCTACTTCAACATCAGTGGCGTCAAATGTGCCAGTTGGGCCGAGTGCATCAATTGCGTCCTACAAGCAGGCCAGAGAAGTGGTTGAAAGCAGAAATGCCCAAGGTTGGGGTAAAGCTATCGACGTGTTTGTGAAAGAAGATAAGTTCGGCATTGTATACCAACCGGGCCAGACGCCCGCTCCCCGATTCCGTGGGCCAATCAATTTCAACAGTGGAGGAATTATCAACCCTAATCAATCCTGCTCAGCAATATAAGATGACACTGAAAGCCCAGATTATCTGGACAGATGGGTGTATTCACTGGCTCCGGGCGAGGCATTGCAAAACTGGTCTAGTGAAGAAGTCATTCATATTGTACACCATTCAGAGTAATAATTCTTGTCTTTCATAATGCATGAAATCCCACACTCTGCCCAATGTGTGAGGATCCATTTGTAGGGCCGCCATATTTTCTCATATAATGTTCAAACATCAATAAAAAGGACGTTTTTGTTTACAAATTTGTGTTCCTTTATTCCTTCTGTATTTTTATTTTTGCACAAAGAAAATTAAAAATGATAATGCACTTTCTTTTCTTTTGTTTTCAAGCAAAAATAATCTAAAATAAAGCATCAATCCAATCATGCAGACTTGATTTTGTGGGTTCCTCTGAAAATGATTCTGTTATGTCCATGTATGATTTCGACAATCCGATCTATCAAGCTGAGGAGGAAAGTGATGAAGACTATGAACTCCCGGAAGAGTTGGCTAGACTGTTGAAACAGGAAGAAAAGACCATTCAGCCTCATCAGGAAGCTCTTGAGGTTATCAATATTGGTTCAGAAGAAAGCAAGAAAGAGATCAAGATCGGTGCGAGTCTGCGGGTTGAGGTAAAGCAAGAGCTGATAGTCATACTACGTGAATACGTTGATATCTTTGCTTGGTCATATCAAGATATGCCAGGTTTAGATACAGACATAGTTATGCATAGACTACCATTGAAAGAGGACTGTCCACCGGTCAAGCAAAAGTTGCGCAGAACGAAACCAGAAATGGCTTTGAAGATCAAGGAAGAGGTACAGAAACAGTTGGATGCAGGTTTTCTGGCAGTAACCAACTATCCTCCCTGGGTGGCCAATATAGTACCGGTGCCGAAGAAAGATGGCAAGGTCAGAATGTGTGTGGATTACAGAGATCTCAATAGGGCGAGCCCTAAAGATGACTTTCCACTCCCTCATATTGATGTGCTGGTTGACAATACTGCTCAATTTTCAGTGTTCTCATTTATGGATGGATTCTCCGGGTACAATCAGATAAAGATGGCGCCTGAAGACATGGAGAAGACGACATTCATTACCCCGTGGCGTACCTTCTATTACAAAGTAATGCCTTTTGGGTTGAAGAACGCAGGGGCAACTTATCAAAGAGCAATGGTGACATTATTCCATGATCTAATTCATAAAGAGATCGAGTGCTATGTGGATGACATGATTGCTAAATCAAAGACAGAAGAGGAACATCTGATCAACTTGAAGAAGTTGTTTGAGAGGTTGAGGAAATTTAAGTTGAGACTGAATCCCAACAAGTGTACTTTCGGCGTGCGGTCCGAAAAATTGCTTAGTTTCATTGTCAGTGAAAAAGGAATAGAGGTTGATCCTGCTAAAGTGAAAGCTATACAAGATATGCCTGTACCGAGAACTGAGAAAGAAGTTCGCGGCTTTCTAGGGAGATTGAACTACATTTCAAGGTTCATATCTCACCTAACTGCCACCTGCGAACCGATATTCAAAATGCTAAGAAAAGATCAAACGGTCAGGTGGAATGATGATTGTCAAAATGCATTCGATAAAATAAAAAGATATCTGCAGGAACCTCCGATTCTGATACCTCTAGTTCGAGGGAGACCGCTCATTATGTACTTGACAGTGCTCGAAGGATCCATGGGTTGTGTTCTCGGTCAACACGACGAGACAGGTAGGAAAGAGCATGTTATCTACTACCTGAGCAAGAAGTTTACAGTTTATGAATCGCGTTATTCAATGCTTGAGAAGACATGATGTGCACTCGCATGGGCCGCAAAGCGATTAAGACAATATATGCTCACACATACAACCCTGTTGATCTCAAAAATGGATCCGGTCAAGTATATTTTTGAGAAACCAGCGCTTACAGGCAGAGTTGCAAGGTGGCAGATGGTACTGACAGAGTACGATATTCAATATACTTCGCAAAAAGCAATCAAAGGAAGTATACTGTTTGAGTATCTTGCACAACAACCTCTTGATGATTACCAGCCCATGAAGTTTGATTTCCCTGATGAGGACATCATGTTTCTCAAAGCGAAAGACTGCGAGGAACCACTTCTGGAGGAGGGGCCTGACCCTGAATCCAAATGGAGTTTGATGTTTGACGGGGCAGTTAATATGAATGGGTGCGGAGTTGGTGCAGTTCTCATTACGCCAGAAGGCGTTCACATGCCCTTCACGGCCCGAGTAACTTTCGGGTGTACCAACAATGAAGCAGAATACGAAGCTTGCATACTAGGGATTGAGGAGGCTATTGATTTACGAATCAAGACTCTCGATATCTTTGGTGATTCAGCATTGGTAATCAATCAAGTAAAGGGAACTTGGCACACACATCAGCAGAATTTGATTCCGTATAGAGATTATACGAGGAGATTGCTGACATTCTTTACAACTGTCAAGTTGTACCATGTTCCCAGAGATGAAAATAAGTTTGCAGACGCCTTGGCCACTATATCTTCGATGATCAAAGTGCATGGTTGGAACTTTGTACCCAAAATTGATGTATCTCGTCTTGATAGACCTGCTTTTGTGTTTGATGTTGATGCAGTGTCTGACGACAAGCCTTGGTACCATGACATTAAATGCTTCTTGGAAAGTCTAGAATACCTGCCTGGGGCATCTTCCAAAGACAAGAAGACATTAAGAAGGCTAGCCGGTAGTTTCTTCTTGAACAAAGATGGCGTGTTGTATAAAAGAAATTTTGACACAGTTCTGCTCAGATGCGTGGATAGACACGAAGCAGACCTGTTGATGATTGAAGTGCACGAAGGCTCTTTCGGTACTCACGCCGGAGGACATGCGATGGCTAAGAAATTGTTGAGATCGGGGTATTATTGGTTGACAATGGAGTCAGATTGCTGCAAGTATGCTCGCAAGTGTCAAAAATGTCAGATCTATGCAGACAAAGTACACGTTCCTCCAAATCCGTTGAGTATCATGTCCTCTCCGTGGCCCTTTGCAATGTGGGGCATTGATATGATCGGGAAAATTGAGCCTACTGCTTTAAACAGCCATCGTTTCATCTTGGTCGCCATTGATTACTTCACTAAATGGGTTGAAGCAGCATCTTATGCCAATGTCACTAAGCAAGTGGTAGCTCGTTTCTTGAAACGAGATATCATATGTCGATATGGAGTTCCCGAAAGAATCATTACTGATAATGGTTCTAATTTGAATAACAAGATGATGGCTGAGCTATGCCGGGACTTCAAAATCGAACATCACAATTCTTCCCCGTACCGCCCATAGATGAATGGCGCAGTCGAAGCGGCCAACAAAAATATTAAGAAGATTGTGCAAAAGATGGTTGTCACGTACAAAGATTGGCATGAGATGTTACCATTTGCTTTGCATGGGTATCGAACATCAGTCCGCACGTCCACTGGGGCAGCGCCATACTCACTTGTATACGGTATGGAGGCAGTTCTACCAATCGAAGTTGAGATTCCCTCTCTCCGAGTATTGATGGACGTTAAACTAGATGAAGCTGAATGGGTACGAGCCAGATTTGATCAGATGAGCCTTATTGAGGAGAAGCGATTAGCGGCAGTATGTCATGGCCAGCTATACCAGCGCAGAATGAAGAGGGCAATCGATCAAAAGGTTCAACCTCAAGTTTACAAGGTCGGAGATGTGGTAATCAAGAGAATACTTCCTCCGAGTACAGATCACAGGGGCAAATGGACTCCTAATTATGAAGGTCCATTCGTGGTTAAAAAGGTTTTCTCAGGTGGAGCCTTATTGCTGACAACCATGGATGGTGAAAACTTTTCATCCCCTATTAATTCAGATGCAGTTAAAAAATACTTCGTATAAATAGACTCGCTGGATGAAAAAAAAAGAAAAAAAAAATCCAGGCAAAAAAGGGCATCCTGGCGAACCAAAAAACAGAATAAAGGTTCGGGCAAAAATTAGGGATATAATTAAAAAATTGTACACCCGGTAAGTTGAAAACCCGAAAAGGCAACTTAGACAAAAATGGGTATCCCGGTGGATTGAAAACCTGAAAAGGCGATCCACGCAAAAGAAGGATTTAAGCGAATGACTGTAGTCTGAATTAATCTGTACGTTCTCTACTCTTCAGCAAACTAGCAAAGTTTCCGAAGGAGGAATTGGTCCGACCACGAGCTTCCGAAGGCGAAGATAATCAAGAGAGTTGGAATACATACTGGCTATAACAGAATTAGAAACCAGTTGGAATCCAATTTCCGCATTATCATTAGGATAGATGTCTTTTCTCAATTTTATGGCAATCAACTCTTTTAGGGGTTTGCTTCCGATTGTAAATTCGCCGATTTTGGCATTTCCTCAATAAAATTGAATATTCAGTCACAAGCTTTTATTTTCATTTTACTGTTTTGTTTGCAAAAACGTCCGATTTTTTATAATAAAACATTGCTTTGAAAATATCATGGCCATGCAAAAACATGCACAAAAAAGACAATTAAAATTACTTTGCTTGTTGGATAACCTTGGATGGTGGACTCAAAAAACCACGCAATATCCTGGGGCATGTGCATACATCTTTTCTGTTGCAGGTAATGAGTACGATCGATCCAAGCAGTACGAAAGTTATCTCTCAGCGTATTCAACAGATATTTGCTATGACTTGATACTGTTGTATCTTATTAAGTCGATTCTTTCATTCAAGATTTCCCACCGGGTTTTGTGACGACAACGGTTGTCGAAGAATGAATTTTTCTGTGTTGATAATGGTTATTAATGCAGTGAGCACTCCATGTCCATAACGAGTGAAAATCTTCTAGTACCTCGCAGACGATGCGAAGGGTAGTTCAAGAGTGAATGTTCGGAAGTTGAAGACAGGGTGTTCGTCTAAGAGTTTGAAAATGCTTGGTTTTCTATAAAATCCTCTTAAAAGACGAAGCTCCTCGCAGTAGTGTCCCCGACGGAGTTTATTCTCGGCAGGATTTACCAGCAAGTGGTAGTGTCATATTTCCCGCAGGTTTCAGCATGTGAAATTTGTCAAGGAATAATTCCCTGCTGAATTGTTTTCTCTCCCCACAAAGTTCGACATTTTGACAGTAATTTCCCCAGCAAGGTCTAAATAGATCGAGGGAATCTCTTCTTCAACAAAGTGTCAGCATATGACATTACCCAGCCGGTGGTGTAATTCTCAGCATTGCTCATTTACAACTTAAAGTCTAATTTATTTTTGGCATACAGACAGTTGTTCATATTATTCCAGCAGATGGGATAGTATTGCAGATGATTGTTCCAGCAAGTGGGATGATCATACAGACAGTTTATTCATATTATTCCAGCAGGTGAGATAGTATTGCAGATGATTGTTCCAGCAGGTGGGATGATCATACAAACAGTTTGTTCATATTATTCCAGCAGGTGGGATAATATTGCAGATGGTTGTTCCAGCAGGTGGGATGATCATACAGATAATTATTCATATTATTCCAGCAGGTGGAATAGTATTGCAGAAGATTGTTCCAGCAGGTGGGATGATCATACAGATAATCGTTCATATTATTCCAACAGGTGGGATGGTATTGCAGATGGTTGTTCCAGCAGGTGGGGTAATCATTACATACAGTTGTTCGTATTATTCCAGCAGGTGGGATAGTATCGCAGATGGTTTTTCCAGCAGGTGGAATGATCATACAAACAGTAGTTTATATTGTTCCAGCAGGTGGGATGGTGATAAACAACTATATTCTCGGCAAAGTCCAACGTTGGTTTGGCAAAGCTTCCAAGCCGGTTTGGTAAGCATCGAAGTCCAATGTTAGTTTGGCAAAGCTGCGAAAGTCCATCTGAGGATGGCAATTCTGAGATTCCAAAGCCGGTTTGGTAATCATTGAAGTCCAACGACAGATTGGCAGAAATCCAACACGAATTGGTAAAAGTCCATTGTCTAGAGTGGCAGAGCAGCTAAAGTTCATCCATAGAGTGGCAAGCCAGTAGTCGTCTGGCGTCATTCAAAAAGACATTGTTGAAAGTCCATCCATAGTATGGCAAGCCAGTAGTCGTCTGGCATCGTTCAAAAGACAGATCTCTCCGACAACGTTTCATTGAAGATTCAATCCAGCAGTCTCGTTGGGTTTATATCCCTTTTGTTCTTCGTCATCCAGAGCAAATTTTTGGTTATATTAGGTATTCAATCACTATATACCTTGAAAGTCTGAAAGCAATCGCTTTCAGGCATTCAGGTCTACAGCGTTTGAATAGGGGCAGCTATCATACCCCAAAATTTGCTCTCTCTTTTGTCATCATAGCATAGCATTATCATATCACATATCATATCCATCTCATTAGCATTGCATTGCATCTTCAACATAGAAAAATGAAGCATAGCATCCCTCTTACCATCAAGGCATGTGATCAGGTGAAAGGTGGACAATCAAGGAATCATTCAAGGCACAAAAGGTCAAACAAGTTGCCTCAAGGCAAGCCAAGAGGTCTTTCATGTCTCATACTATCTCAATTGATCATCCAAAACCTCAGGAAAGTGAGATTCAATGGGAGATTGAAGCATTACATCCTTCACTATGCAAGAGGTCCAAAAAATCTGAAGGAAAACCCTCAAAAGAGATGGTTCATTGGTTCAAAAACACCCTCAAGTGGCATATCTCATCATCCTTTAAGAGGATACACAACATACTCTGAGGAATTTGAAATTGAAGACTGCACTTTTTCCCCTTAGAAGGTAGGTATCAAAACTAGGGTTTCCAATTAAATCAGGTCATCTCTGATTTTTTGGACAAAACTTGATGTCATGGTATTCTACATGTCCTTAAGTGTATGTGTATGGAAAATTGCCTCTCAATTGGTTTTAGAAGTGGTTCAATTGGAAGAAAGATAAAAAATCAGGAAAATTGGGGCTAAGTCAAATAATCAGAGGAAAAAGTTAACTCTTGACTTTTTGAGACCAAATTCATGAAATTCATGTTATATGTGACTAATGTACAAAATTTGATCAAGAAACTCCAAAGGGATCATGAAAAATCAAGATTTGAAAAGTTGCCATTTTTGGAAGAAGTAGGGTTTCCAAAAATAGTAATTTTGGCCATTTTGCACCAAACTTTGAACCAAGGCCATTCAAAATTGAGACATCAAATAAAAATTCCACTCGGCCACAACAAAAGATCTTGTTTCAAGCTTCAAATCCATGTGTAGAACATCTCCATTGGATAAAAATTGAGTGAGATATGATTGATCAAAGTTGGAGGAAAGTAGGTCCAAAATCAGGTCATGACCAAGAATTCCTAGGTCCACGCGCAGTCATTTTTACAAACATGTGGTGTGCCAAATTTTAAGCTTAATTTCTCAATGATAAAAGCTCCAAATGCAAAACTTTTCAACATCAAAGTTATTCCTTGCAATTCCCTCTTCAATGTTCATGTTGAATAAAATTTCATTTGGTTAAGCTATGAGGGAGAAATATTGGTCTCAAGATAGGGTGATCAAACTGAAATGCCATGCACCACATTGCTAGGTCACGACTTGCTTTTGCACGCCCACCAACCAGCTTTGTATCCTTGAGTTCATAGTCATTTTGGAGCATGTTTGAGGCATCATTTCAACTCAATTCTCATGCCAAACATGTCCTCTCATATTCCCTCTTTCCAATGGCTCCAAAAACTCATCAAACTATCCATTGATTAGAGAGAAAATCATCACCAAATCACCATGTTTGCATTGGTTCCAAACTGTCATAAAAAAACAGAAAAATAAATGTTGTTGCTGTTGTTATTTCAAAGTGTATACACATATTCCACACATCATCACACTTTACCATTTTAGAACCAACAATTCCTTGCTGGCACTTGCAACTCATGCTCATTATACATAGAAATGGAAGGATTGAAAACTTGTAGAACAAGTTTGCTTGCTGCAGCATATATGAGTTGGCTTCACTCTCATCGCCACCATAGTTCACCATAAGTCACCATCACCATATCACAGCCATTGTTAACTCGTCCCCTAACTAACTTGACTCAGTTAGTTAGGATGGACTCACCTAAACCATCATGACTCAGTTAACCAACTCATGTTAACCATAGTTAAGCCAACTTATAAATAGAAACCTCACTCTCAAAATTCATTTTGAACACTCATTTTTCCACATTCACTTCAGCACCTCTCTCTTCTTCTCTCTCAATCTCTCACCATTTCAACTTCAACTTCATTTTTGTTCAGTTTCTCTTCAGAACCACTCTTCTTTCTCTCTCAAGCTCTCAACATTGCCACTGGTTTTGAAGCTTCGATTTCAACTTCTCTCCATTGAATCATCATCAACTACTTCATCTAAGCCTTTATTTGGCCAAAAGTGAATCAAAAGCAGCTTGGAATCTCTGGTTTTCTGAAGAATATCTCAAAGTCACAAATCTTCAGGTACGAATTTCAGCCATTATAAACATGCTTTGAAGGTGTTATCAGGTTCTTGAAGCTTTTTGTAAGCTCAAGAACTTGTCTGGCTAGTTGATAAGCCTTTAGAGGCATAGTTGAAAAGTTAGGGCATGTTTTAACTTCCTCTGTTCTCCATGCATGTGCTTGTTCTATGAAAAATAGTTGTGTATTCGTAATCTCCATTGTCTCAGCTTTATTTTGGTATGCACATTGTGTATTTTTGTGAACATGTGAAGTTGCAGACGGTGGTGCGTGACCGGAGAAGGTGACCGGAGGTCCTTCTCCGGCCGGTGGCTGTAAATGCTAGGGTTTGTGTTTCTTTTGAACGTGGCCGTTGGATTGAGGAGGTTGAATGGATGAGATCATGCCAGCACATTAAAATAATTGTGCATATCACGTGTTCTTTATTTGATTTTAGTTAAGCAATGTGTGGTGCAGTGCATGGTAGTGAGTGTGTGCCTTCACGCGTGTGCATTGGATTTGATTACTTTGACTATTGTGTTGACTGGACTTGATCTAATGGTGCTCATTATTTTGACTTTATTTTGACTGAGAGTGTACCATTGTTGGTGTGGATTGCGTGTAAGTGGACCTTGGGTCATTGCTATTTACACCTCATGTTGTAAAGCCCAAACGATTTTGAACTTGATAATGTTGCTGCATACACCTCCTTTCTTGTTCAATTTCTCTTTATTTTCTTCATTTCACACACGTTTCATTTTAATTTTTAAAATTACAAAACAACATCATAAAATTCTGGAAAAAATTCATGAATATTGTCAAGATATTTAGGAAATTTTTGATATTTTTATTTCATGATTTTATTACATTTTTACCCCTATTTCACAATTTTCTTTGAATTTCCATTTGTATGCATTCTAAGTATGATACATGAATTTGTGGAATTTTGTTCTTGCTCATTACAAACTGTTTTGACATGATTCTTTTTGTATTGATTCACTAATACATTGAAGCATGTTAGATGATTTTTTTTGATGTTTAGGTCACTTTATGACATGTTTTGATGCTTATCTTTGCACCACTTTGCATGATGTTTCAACTTGACCTAATTGCTTTGTTTGAAGTCATTTTGCTTTGAATTTTGACATGCTATCCTGATGTATGATTTACTTCTGATTTAGGCATTCAAATACCATGCTTGCATAATTTTCATAAGTCCATTTGATTCTTGTTTGATGCATCACATTTGAAGCCTAATACATGTCATATCATTCTAACTTTAGTGCATGTTTTACATGAATTCTTTTGTGCATATTTGCATGAGCATTTGCATATTTTATGAGCCATTCATATGATATTATAGGTCCTTGATGCACATTATAGGTCATCTTTACATGTTCATTTCAACTTGAACTTTGTGCATCCTTAACATGTATTGTTTGCATTTTCCTTTTGAACTTTCACCTCACTTCTTTTTTCTACCACTTCTTGAATGTCTTGATTGTTGATTCATGAATACTTTGAGATGTTCATAGACCATTTTCCATTTAGTTTCAATTCTGATGTTTGGATTACATGTTCCATTTATGCATGTTCTTTTCATTTCTTTTCATCTTTCATCCATCCTTTCTTATGGTAACATGTTTGAATGCTATGGATGATGATTGTTGCTTATTCATTTGAAATTGTATGATGATATTCATTTGTTGTCAATATGATTCACATTCTGGTTGTGATGTTAAGATTTGATTCTTCATCTTATTCTTTTGAACTTTAATGTGTATTAAGTGCTTTTTTACTTCTTATACATGTTTCCATGTTTACTAACCATGTAGGGGCATTGGTAAGTTGAAATTGAGTGTGGATGAGGAATCCACATTCAAATCTCTTTCCTTTCATCTTTTACAATTCAATCTTATGTTTTGTTAAGTACTTATGTGCTTTCTTTGATTAACTCATTACTTTCCCTTTTGAGTTACAATTCATCTTCTAATTTAGAAGTGAATTGTTTAATTCATTCCTTCTTTAGATTTTAGGTTTTGCAATCTCATAAACCATTAGGATCACTCCCTTAACTAATCAATTAGGATTGAGTCTTAGTTCACATAGATTCTTACCTTTCTCTCCCACTTGAGACTTTCATCTTCTCATCTCAAAGAAAATTCAAAATATCTAATAAAGGTAGGCACTTATTGCATTTAGGCCTGTCATATAAGGAAAAGATTATAAGGGGTCTTCTCTTATAATCTTAGAATGTGTAGCATATGGCCCATCTTGGGTCAATGTGTTAAACATTTGATCTTGTATGAGGGACTTAAATGCAATACTTGTTGAAGATATAATTAAAGAAAAACACTTCTTCATTTCATAATCAACAAAAACACTTAATAAATACAAGCATGCTAGTGTGTTTGAACCTTAATAATTGGAACTAAATGTGAGGGTCTTCTTCACACTTAGTGTATTTTCTTACTCATTCCATCTTGGAATGTAAGGATGTATACATTCCAATGACTAAGATTTAGATACACTATCATATGCAAACAAATGAAAAAACTTTTAAAAGACAAAAACAAACAATAACGTCTTTCCTTCGGGAATTCTTTTCTCATCTCACTCATTCGCAACGTACGAACGCGCTTCTACTCGTTCTCTTGCAAGATGGTAACGCACTCGGGCCAGCGAGCCTGCAACACCTGAGCTAGAACGTTAGCCGTTCCCAAAAAACACAAACAAAGCGACCCTCGTTGAGGGGAACTACGTCGCTCTGATTCTCATGTTCCCGATGAGATACGTAGGCAGTGGGGTAGGGCCCATTCGAGCACTTCTTTTATTTTCCCTACATTTGTTCCTCTTTCCTTTTCCATTCCTTTTCCAGTTCTTTTTCCAGTATCTGTTCCTTGCACCCTTTCATCGAAACAAGCAAGCGTGGATCCCATCGGGTACGATGGACGCGAGGGGGTGCTAATATCTTCCTCTCGCGTAACCGACTCCCGAACCTGGTTCTCTTGGTCGCAAGACCATGCTCTATCATTTCCTTCAGGTTTACGCAGTGTTTCCTTTCCCTCTCGTGGGATAAATACACATTGTTGGCGACTCTGTTTCGGTGCCACTTTCGCGTTTGTACTAGGATGAAAATCCCGGGAGCGATAGGGGGGAAATGGTTGTTTTGGTGTCTTGTTCAAAGCCCAAGACGTGAAGCGAAAAGGTGGTTTATATCTTGTTCAAAGCCCAAGATGTGAAGCTGAAAGGTCTATTTGTATCTTGTTCAAAGCCTAAGATGTGAAGCTAAAAGGTTGGTCTTTAGAGGGAATTTGTCACCTCTAAAGAGGGGGTTGTATGTCACAACTGTTTATAAAGGAGAATTACTTTAACCGGGATATGTGAATCCGGCAATGCCATAATTTCCTTTAAAGGGGATTTTAACCTGAAGGAGAAGACTTTAACTCAGTGTAGAGCAATGCTATCTTTCCTTAGGAATTTCTCATGCTAAAAGAGGGACAGTGGCATGGATGTAGATGATCCAGAGGCTTGCCGCTTACAGTGATTAGATGAAGGGGAAAGAGTTGTTGGTGTTTGTGTACTGTGAACGAGGCACAACTTTGATGCTAAAAGGTTGATTGGATCAACCAGTGGTTTTCTTATACAAAGCCTAAGAGGAGGCTATGGGCCCAATAATAGTGTGTTTTTGTGTCTCGTACAAAGCCCGAGAGAGAGGCCAAAAGGTTTTGACTCAACGAGGGAATCTTTTGGTATCTCGTATAAAGCCCGAGATGGAGGCTATTTGACTCAACAAGAGAGTCTTTTGTATCTCGTACGAAGCCCGAGAGGGAGTCTAAAATTTGTTTGGCTCAATAAGAACCTTTTTATATCTCGTATAAAGCCCGAGATGGAGGCGAAAGGGGTGATTGACTCAACGAGGGAGTCTCTTATGTGTCTCGTACAAAGCCCGAGAGAGAGGCTAAACTTTGTTTGACTCCGCTGGGGAGAATCATTGTACAAAGCCCAAGAGGAGGCTATTGTAACTGTTTCAGTTGAGTGACAGGTCCAGTATACTGATTTTGAAAGAGAAAATCAGTTCTTATATGAGTAATGTTTGCACTCAAGGATTTTGATTCGAGGATCCGGGTTATTCCTGTTTTTTAAGGAAGTGGGAAATCCGAAGGGTATTGAGACTGTCCGAGTCTACGGGTTTTCTTCCTATTTAACGAAGGGGTCACTTGAGAATGTCTTTGAGACTCAAGGATGTTAGACTGTCTGTGTCTAGAGTTTCATCTTTTGTACTATGCTTTGAGAAACAGTAGTAGACTCTTTGAAAGGACTGTTCTATGAAGATGACTAAGTTTTGTTCCTATACCTCTAGGAGGTCGTCGGGACAATTTGTACGAAGCCCAAGAGGAGGCTAGAAGCTTTTAAGAAGCCGAAGGGTCCTTGTACGAAGCCCAAGAGGAGGCTATCATTCCCGGAGGAAGAGATCATTATACGAAGCCTAAGAGGAGGCTGTGAATACTTATAAGAAGCCGGTGGGTCCTTGTACTAAGCCCGAGAGGAGGCGAGGATGCTTTTAGGAAGCCTGTGGGTCCCCAAACCCCGAGAAGTTCAAGACAGGCTATTCACAAAGAATAGATCAAGCCAGGAAAGTTCGAGAATTTGGAAGAAACTCAAGAGATGCCATTCACGGAGAAAAGATCATCTCTGGGGAGTAGAGTTTCTTGCCAAGTGCTTTTAAGAAGCATGTGGGTCCCCAAACCCCGATAAATTCAAGACATGCCATTCACCAAGAATAGATCAAGCCAGGAAAGTCCGAGAATTTGGAAGAAACTCAAGAGATGCAATTCACGGAGAAGAGATCATCTCTAGGGAGTAGAGTTTCTTTGACAACTTCTACGAGTGACAGTCTATGAAAGGGTTCACAGAGAATGCTGCCTTTCATATCTCCATATTGTTTAACCCCAAGAGGAGGGAAGACTGTGTCCGGTAATCTTATGGGGATCTAGTTTTGACTATTTAAGAGTGATCAATGGGCTTAATGCTAGACGTAGTTGCCGGGAAAACTCTAAATATCTATACTATTATTACACAGTTGATATGAGTTTATGAAAGAAGACTTACAGCGAAACAGCCCCACAATACAGTTATATGTATATGAAAGCGGTAAATGAAAACGTATAAACATTGACTCGGTTGTAGAGCTTCCATGCTGTTTGGTTAGTTGTTCAACAAAGAAAGATTGAAAACAACGGTATATTCAAAATCAAAGGAGAAAGTGCTTTGAAAAAGAAAGATTTGGGGCTTACAGCTCAAGGAGAGGCCCAGTGTTTCATCAGTGAGCGCACTGTTTGAATTTGTACAGAGGGACTTATACAAGTGACTGAGGCCCAAAACGTTTTCTGTACAAAAGGATGGGTCTTACACTCTTTTAAGAGGCCCAAAAAGTTTTAAAGAAAAAGAGTGGGGCTTATAACACGAGGGTAGGCCCAGTTTGTTTTTCCGTTTGAAATGGAGATCGCACCGAGGTTTTCTTTTAACGCAGAGGGACTTATACAAGTGACTGAGGCCCAAAATGTTTTGGTTAAAAGGGGATTGGGTCATACAGTCTATTAGAGGCCCAAAAGTTTTGAATGGGTCTTATAGCTCAAGGAGAGGCCCAAGGTGGTTAATTTTAAACCGGCGACGATCGCGTCGTTTATTTTTTATGGTATCGGGACTTATACAATATCCGAGGCCCAAAAATGATTTGGTCAAAAAAAGGATTGGGTCTTACACTCTATTAGAAGCCCAAAGAGTTTGAAAATGATTTATGAGGGTTGAATTAATCCAAAAACCCTAATTTGTTTTCAAAATGTGTTTTAATTGAATAAAAATTCAATTAAAATGATCAAAATTGTTTAACATATGGAAAACAAATTGTGATCTTGGATTAATGCTTCAAAAATTAAGTATTGACCTACAAAATAATTAGAAATCATTAAAAGTTGCAAAAATCAAGGTGGAAAAAATATTTTAAATGTTAAAAACAATTAAAACATTAATTCTTTGCAAAAATATCAATTATACAAAATAAATAATATTTTTGAGATTTTTTGGGAAAATAAAATATTTTAACATTTTTGTGAATTATTAAAAAAGAACCAACTCAAAATCATTAAAACTCAGAGAGAAATTAATTTTTGAATCAATTAAATAAAATCACAAAATTCAAATATTTAAATTTTCAAATAATGGCGCCAAGAACACATCAAGAACACGCGCGTGTTCTGGGTTTGCCCAGATTTGCATTTTCTCTTCAATCTCACTGAATACTTGATTATATCATACAATCCACATACCAATCAACTCGTTTCAACCTAACGATCATGTCTATGACAATTAATTTCATTTAAATTAAGCATAAAACAAGAAATCACGAAAAATCCTCAAGAACCCTAGTTTCTGCATGAAGGCTAGGATTTTTGATACAGGATTCAAACAATGCAATTTATTGAGGGGAAACATTCCATTCATGATTATGAACATATGGCCAAATTATTGTGCAGCAAAAATTGCATGCATCATAGAGTTAGAAGAGCTCATGCTTACCACTTGCAGCTGGTGATCGTGATTTGTGTTGGAGGTGTTACAGCTAGGTTCCAATGATCTGGATAGCTTCCCTAGGTGCCATGGAGTGTGTATGAATGCTTGGAATGGATTGAAATGATCTGGAACTTGAGATGGTACCCTAACTGCAAATCTGTCAAGAACTTGAGCAATTGGCTGGTGATTTTGTGAAATCTGAGTTCCAGATGTTATGTGAGTGTTTGGATCACTTCTATATGATGTATATGAGGTGTGTGTGTGTGATTGGTTTGATTGGAAAAGCTCTCAAACTCAAAACCCGATAGTGACTTGCCTTAGAAGGCAAAATTGGAGTGAAAGAAGAGATTTTGAGGAAAGCATCTGTTTTATGGCTTTGGTGTACTCAAACTGATCACAATTGAGCTCTATTTATAGTAGAGCAAGTTTTTTTTGCAAGGAATAGTGAATGGCAACTACTGAGTAGGTTTGGCCAATGTTGGCAAATGAAAATCCAAGTCTCCTCTAGCCATTGACTAGAGGTTAGGGCACAGGCTGCTGGTTCCCTTGGTCTTAGATAAGTCTTGACTGAATTCAGTTGAGAATGACTCAGTCTATGCCACCTTGATGCTTCCATTGAATGCTCCAATCCAAAATTGGAGTCTTGTCCCTATTTTGGCAATTCTAGGTTCAACATGCTATTTCTTGTTCCAAAGACTTTGGAGGCTTGGCTCAGTGATTGTCCCCTTTAGATTCAATCCTCCAATGTGTCCAAGTGGATAGGAGCATTTGGATTTGGTTGATTTTGGCAAATCGACCAAAAGTGTAAAAATCTGCCTTGCCTTGGCAGATTTCAGCAAGGCAACTTGCCAATGTCATATCTCATGACTCAAATTGAATTTGGTAATATTCTTGGCCATTTTGGAAAGCCCTTACATGATACAACAACTGTTTGAACATGTTTGGTTTTGATCTCTTTTGAATCCAAGTGAAAAATCCCCCTACATTTTGCAAAAAGTAAGGTAAAATCTGATTTAGTGAAATTTTTACCAAGTGTTGGAACAAAGTGACTTTTCTTGATTTTGATCAATCCATAACTCAAAATCCATGAGGAATTTGGACATAGGTCAGTATGGAGCTTTTGTAGAGGGAAATGAGATCTACAAATCAAGCTTTGAATGGGGAACAATGGCCTTGTGGTTTAGGAGTTATGGTCCTCCAAAGTTGGCACATTAGTGTCACTTTTTCCATAACTTAGAAATTTTTCTAAGTTTTTATGGTTACCCCTTTTACAAGTTATCCCACTTTCTTTTATTTTTCTTGATGAATGATGATTCAAATCATACATTAACATCATTTTAGGGTTAAAAATCCATTTTGGTGAAAAATCTCAAAAAGTCAAAGTTGACTTTTGTGCACAGTTGACTTTTTATCAGATGAATTCCAAACTGTGCAATTCTTCATGAAATCATGTCCTTGACCTAAATAAAACTTGATGGACATGTTCCATGGGTGTCATACGGTATATTGATTCATGTCCTAGGGCTTGGGAGCATGTCCAGGTCAAAAGTCAAAGTTACAGTTGACTTTTCCCGCAAAACCCTAATTGTGGTGCAGATGAAATTGAGACTTGTTGCTCACACTTCTTGGATTAATCCATTGTTCCAAATGGATCAATATAGTTCATTAGAGACCCTCAAACCCTCTCTTGAGGTCTTGGCTCATGATTTGCCCTAAAAGTCAACTTAGGGGTGAATTAGGTCAAGAAACCCTAATTCCTGATTTTTTATGAATGCATCCCCTGAGGCAAAATTGACTTGATGATTGGGTCCATGAGGTCCCATGAAGTATATTAGGTTATGTTTTGGATCATTGGCTTGTTCCCAGATGAAAAATTTCCATCTGGAGGCCCTGGTCGACCAAAACCCTAATTTAGTGACATTGTCGATCTTGAGACTTGATCCACCTATAAGGGAGCAGCCTTGGGCTTGATCCTTGAAGTGGGAGTCCTTTTGATCCATTGTGGATGTTTGAGAGGTTAGACAAGTTGAAGATCATGCCAGTCCTTAATTGATCCTTTGTCTAAGGCTCTGAGAGGGCTTGAAACCCTAATTTTGATTGTAGTGGATGCTCACCCATCTTTGGGGAGACTGATGAAGTATGATGGTTCCTCCATATTGTGATGATGATTTGCACAATGATGGGACATCTTAGTGGTCAAAATTTGGGGTATGACCGCAAGACCATGCTCTTTCCTTTTCCCCAGGTTTATGCGGTGTTTCCTTTCCCTCTCGTGGGATAAATACACATTGCTGGCGACTCTGTTTCGGTGCGACTTTCGTGTTTGTACCTGGATGAAAATCCCGGGAGTGACACATGGCACCAGACAGAGATCAACTAAGATCAATGTCACAAAAGGACAAGGAAACCTTTAAGGAGTACGCTCAGAGATGGCGTGAAATTGCCGCTCAGATTTGTCCACCTCTTGAGGAAAAAGAGATGACAAAGATTTTCTTAAAGACCTTGAGCTCATTTTACTACGACAGAATGGTTGCCAGTGCGCCCAGCGACTTCACCGAAATGGTCGGTATGGGTGTGCTTCTCGAGGAAGTCGTTCGAGAAGAACATCTAGTCAAAGACACTGGGTCGACAAGCGGTACTAAGAAAAAATACGGTAGTGCTCTCCCTAAGAAAAAGGAGCAAAATATTGGGAATATCTCCCTTGGAAAGCAAAGGCTACGGTACCAACCAGTAGCAGCTGTAACTCCCGCTATCAACCCTGCGTCTGTTTCTACGTATCAACCTCAGGTTGCTCAAAGCCAACCGCAGTCGCAGCAATTTCAACAAAGGACACAACAGCCTCTTCAGCAGGCTCGTCTTCAATACAACAACAACCGTCCAACGCGGACACCCGGATTTGATCCTATACCCGTATCGTACGCATAACTATTTCCATTACTGTTAGCCAAGGGGCATGTCTAGACTAAGTCTCCTCTTACAGTACCAGAAAATCCGCCTTTTTGGTTTAAGGTGGATCAGACTTGCCCTTACCATCAAGGAGGACCAGGGCATAACATAGAAAGTTGTCTCAGTTTCAAATCCGACGTGCAAAAGCTTGTTAGGAGCGGGGTCTTATCTTTCAAAGATACGAATCCGAATGTTCTCACGAACCCGCTGCCTCAACACGAGAAGGCTACAGTCAATTTGATAGAGGGAGAGTCTAACAACACCTATCAAATTCATGATGTACTCTTATTGAAGGCCAACTTGGTCAAGATGCATTGTAGACAGAGTGGATATGGCCATGTGCCACCTCATAATTATCACCAGTGTGATATCTGCTCTAAAAGCAATCAAGGATGTTCTGTGGTGCAATCAGCTCTACAGGAACAGATGGATCTCGGGTGGATCCAAGAGCACCGAGTTCGTGGAGTTAACATGGTTTATACGAATTCCAACATCATTCAAAACCACGATATCCGTGCGATGAATGTCAACCTGGTGGCAATGCACTCAAGGCAAAGCCAGTATCATTATCTGCCACGACACGATTACAATTCCTGTCTGACTTGCTCGGTAAACAAACAGGGATACTCTTTTGTACAAGAGGCCCTCCAGTGTCAGATGGATCTTGGATGGATTCAAGACTACCATGATAGGAATCATTATCAAATCAACATGATTCAAATCTTCGATATTCGCTTGATGAATACTAGCCTAGTGGAGTTACATGCTAAACAGGTCCGGCTCGGGTTCCTGGTATCACATGATTATCAGAGCTGTAAAGCGGGTTGCAAAGACGATCAGGGTTGTGCCCTTGTCCAGGAAACACTTCAGCACTTGTTGAACCACTGGTGGCTTCCAATCTATATGGATGAAGACACCCAGCAAATCAGTATCACTAACAGGAATCCTACTAGATATCAAAGTCACGATGTTCGGTCGATGGAAACAGATCTAGTAAGGTTACACTGTATTCAAAGCGGGCGTGGCCAGGTGCCACTACACAACTATGAGCGGTGTGGAGTTTGCTCAGTGGATAATCAAGGATTCTACCTCGTGCGAGCAGCCCTTCAAAGTTAGTTGGACCGCAAAGAGATTCAACCATGGTCAAGTTCTGAATCAGTCAACTACTTCGCTGATCAAATCGAGGACGTTGTCGTAATCTATGATCATCAGAGGGCTAGGGATGTTTGTACCATTATCCCTCTACTTGACGAATCGAGAGTTCCCAACCAGGAACAGATCGAAATTACTTACGATGGTCAGAAAAATCAGAAGGCTCCCATAGTCATCTATCTACCAGGACCGCTACCATATGAATCAACTAGGGCTATCCCTTACAAATGCGGTGCAACCACAATTGAGAATGGAAAGGAAATTCCGTTACCCTCCGTCGTGAATATTGCAGACATCAGTAGAGTATCACGGAGTTTTAGAATCTTCAACAGAGGAGTTGGAGAACCCAGCAAAGAAAAGGAACCTCAGACAGAAGTTCTCGATCCACCAATCGGTCAATCCAGTAATCCCGACCTCTCAAAAAATGATGATGAGATGCTAACGCTCATCTAAAGGAGTGAATACAACATTGTTGATCAGCTGTTACAAACTCCTTCAAAGATCTCGGTATTATCACTTTTACTCAGTTCCGAAGCCCACAGGGAGGCTCTACAGAAAGTCTTGGGGCAAGCCTTTGTGGAACAGGATGTAACAATTAGACAGTTCGATAGCATTGTCTCTAACATCACTTCCTGCAATAACTTGGGATTTAGTGATGAGGAATCACCTGAAGAAGGTCGCTGTCATAACATGGCGCTCAACATTACAGTCAACTGCCAGGACGATGCTTTAGCCAACATACTGGTAGACACAGGGTCAGCCCTGAATGTTATGCCGAAGTCCACTTTGATGAAATTATCATTCAAAGGACCTCCGATGAAAACTAGCGAGGTCGTCGTCAAAGCGTTTGACGGATCCAGAAAAACGGTTATTGGCGAAGTCGACCTTCCCATAACTATTGGTCCTCACACTTTCCAAGTCACTTTCCAGGTCATGGACATCCGAGCAACATAGAGAGTTTTTATTAGGAAGACCTTGGATACATCAGGCTGGGGCAGTCACTTTGACCCTCCCCCAAAAGCTAAAGTTCGTCCAGAACGGCCAACTCGTCACGGTTTGTGGAGAATAGGCCTCACTCGTGAGCAACTTGTCATTGTCTACTTGTGTAGAACCCGAGGAGGTTGTTGGGACTCAGTTCCAAGCACTTTCGGTGAACAATGAGAATCAATTAAAGAAAGGAACCTCGATTTCCTCATACAGAGATGCTCTCAAAGTGATTGAAAATAACAATGCAAAAGGATGGGGGCAACTTGTCATTCCCACTGATAACAAAACAAAGAAGGGTCTTGGTTTTTCTGCAACCTGCACCCAGACAACTGCTAACGATGAAAGTCTTCATCCCATTCAGAACTTCTTCCACAATGGAGGTTTCCTTCAACCATTGACTTAAGAAGTGCATACTATCAACAAGGGAGATTCCTCCGATACGGAGGAAGAATGGAAGTCCTATCTCAACGAGGACGGTTATACGTCTCAGGGCAAAACGCAGACTCCCTTTTGCTTTCCTACACAGAGTTCAAGATTTATACCGAGGTCAGATGTCGAAATGATGTACGGAGATTGTGATCCTAAAGGATGTCGGGCATCGCCAAATTCATTAGAGGAAGACACTCCAATGAAATACAACTTTGACCACGACTATTATGGCCCAATGGATGGCTTGCCTATCTAGCAACCGTATCCCGGAGACTTGGGGCAAGAAAGTCAGCCGAACAATGAAAATCAGCTGAGCATCATTGAACAGAAAACCTGTGTCCCCTCCATGTCATGGGATCAACACTAAGGTCATTCCGAACTTATCCAGTACGATGATGAATTGGCAAAGCTTGCCAGACTAGAATTCATCAACTATGCTTTTCCCGAGGTCAACGTCATCGAGAGAGATGGCTCCTCCAGTTCCAAAGAAGTGTGGGACACCCTGGGACAACCGAGTGGAAAATTTGACTTCATGGTCAAGTATACCGCTCCTGAAAGCTCTTGTATTAGGTTCGAAGACATCTAGTCAACTGGATGGGGAGATACAACTGAGAGTACAAATACTACGCAAAATACAACTGAGGAATCCTCCTGCGACAACTCTGCTTGGGAGACAGATTCCAATGATCCTGCTTCACCAGAAATCAGCGTCATTTCTGAAGACAAATCAAGGAAGGTGCCAGACTTTGTGATTCACCGAGGAGTTCGTCGCCAGTGGGTTGCTGTCGATGTTCCGAAGATTGTTCATAAGTCTAAGTAATTGCCATCTTTACTTTAACCTTTCACTTTGCCCAGGTGAAACGAATGTTTTGATAGGGCTCACTTTCTGTAAATATCCCTCTTCGTTTTGTTTTATAGGGATGTAGTTTCAATAATTGACTTGTTCATTAATAAAATAACGTCGTTCTGTAATTTCCGCGTTAATTGCTGTTTTCTCTTTTTGTTTTTTCAGAAAATGGTAATCCTAAAAAACAACTCAATAATAAAAAGGAGCAGTAAAAAAATACACTGCACACACTCTTGAATTTTCTCTATCTCTTCTAAACATAAATCATCACGTCATGCAGATTGCTTGTTTAAAACCCCGTTGAAACATACGATCCGATGCCTTCTCCCAACTTTGAGTTCCCGGTATTTGGGGCTGAAGAAGAAGTTGACAACGAAATTCCAGAAGAGATCTCCCGACTACTCAGACAAGAGGAAAGGTCCATTGAACCTCACAAAGAGCCGTTGGAAACGATCAACGTGGGTTCAGAAAAAGAGAGAAAAGAAGTCAAGATTGGGGCACTGCTCAGTCCAACTATCAAAAAGAGTTTGACAAAGCTTCTCAGAGAATTTCCCGGTGTGTTTGCTTGGTCATATCAGGACATGCCAGGGTTGGATACCAGCATCGTGGAACACCATCTACCGTTAAGATCGGATTGTCCGCCTGTAAAACAGAGGCTGAGACGAACTCACCCAGACATGGTCATCAAAATCAAAGAAGAGGTACAGAAACAGATTGACGCGGGTTTCCTCGCTACGTCAGAATATCCTCAATGGTTAGCCAACATCGTACCAGTTCCGAAAAAAGACGGAAAGGTCAGAATGTGTGTGGATTACAGAGATCTAAACAAGGCAAGTCCAAAGGACGACTTTCCCTTACCACACATTGACATGCTGGTAGACAGTACAGCAAAGTTCAAAATTTTCTCCTTCATGGATGGATTCTCGGGCTATAACCAGATCAAAATGGCGTTGAAAGACATTGAGAAAACTTCGTTCATTACCCCCTGGGGTACCTTCTATTACAAGGTAATGTCGTTCGGCTTGAAGAACGCCGGGGTAACCTATCAAAGGGCCATGACTACTCTGTTTCATGACATGATACATAAGGAAATCGAGGTATATGTCGATGACATGATTGCCAAATCTAAGACAGAAGAGAAGCATGTGACCCACCTGTCAAAGCTATTCGAGCGTCTGAGAAAGTACAAACTCCGCTTGAATCCCAATAAATGCACCTTCAGTGTCTATTCAGGGAAACTCTTAGGGTTCATCGATATCCAGAAAGGAATTGAGGTTGATCCCGACAAGGTCAAGGCCATTCAAGAAATGCCTTCTCTGAAAACTGAAAAACAAGTCAGAGCATTCCTGGGACGTTTGAATTACATCTCCAGATTCATATTCCTTATGACCGCGACATGTGCTCCGATCTTCAAATTACTAAAAAAGAACCAGGACTGCATTTGGATAGAAGATTGCCAAACCGCCTTCGACAGTATTAAGGAATACCTGTTGAATCCGCCGATTCTATCACCTCCAGTGGAAGAAAGACCACTGATCATGTACCTAACAGTCTTGGAAGACTCGATGGGTTGTGTACTTGGCCAACAAGACGAAACCAAAAGGAAAGAGTCTGCCATATACTATTTGAGCAAGAAATTTACCAACTGCGAGACTCGGTATACTATGCTTGAGAAAACTTGTTGCGCTTTGGCTTGGGCAGCCAAACGTCTTCGCCAGTACATGATTTGACACACTACTTGGTTGATCTCAGAAATGGATCTAATCAAGTACGTCTTTGAAAAGCCTGCTCTCACGGTAAGGATTGCCCGTTGGCAGATGTTGTTATCAGAATATGACATAGAGTACCACGCTCAGAAAGCCGTTAAAGGAAGTGTTTTAGTCGATCATTTGGCTCATCAACCGATTGACGATAAGGAATCAGTTGAATTTGACTTCCTAGAATAAGATGTCATGTATCTAAAAATGAAAGATTGCGATGAACCGCTACCCAGTGAAGGTCCAGAACCAGATTCCCAATGGGGACTTATCTTTGACGGAGCTGTCAATCATTACAAAAATGGAATTGGGGCAATCATCATAACACCTCAGGGTACCCACATTCCTTTCACCGCCAGACTCACATTCAAGTGCACAAACAACGAGGCCGAATACGAAGCTTGTATTATGGGTCTCGAAGAAGCAATCGACTTAAGGATTAAGAACTTGGATGTATATGGCGACTTAGCTTTGGTTATCAATCAGATCAAAGGAGATTGGAACACATACCAATCAAGATTGATTCCTTACAAAGATTACGCAAGAAGGTTGTTACCCTTCTTCAACAAAGTCGAGTTTCATCATATCCCTCGTGAGGAGAATCACATGGCTGACGCATTAGCCACTCTCTCTTCCATGATTAGTGTAGGTCAATCGAATGACTTACCTAAGATCGACATAATGCGCCTTGAACGGCCCGCTTACATCTTCAGGATTGAAGCAGTCATAGACGACAAACCTTGGTATCACGATATCAAATGCTTCCTTCAGAAACAAGAGTACCAACCTGGGGCATCCAGGAAAGATAGAAAAACTCTCAGAAGGCTAGCAGGCAGTTTCTTCCTGAGCGGTGATACACTTTATAAGAGGAACTTTGACATGGTCTTGCTTCGATGCGTCTACAGACCAGGAGCAGACATGCTGATAAAAGAAATTCACGAAGGGTCCTTTGGCACTCATGCCAACGGACATACAATGGCGAGAAAAATTCTAAGAGCAGGGTACTATTGGTTGACAATGGAATCTGACTGCTACAAGTACATGAGGAGATGTCACAAGTGTCAGATATACTCAGACAAAATCCATGTACCGCCTACACATCTCAACATTCTTTCTTCCCCATGGCCTTTTTCCATTTGGGGAATCGACATGATTGGCATGATCGAACCTAAGGCTTCGAACGGACATCAGTTCATCCTGGTAGCCATTGATTACTTCACCAAATGGGTTGAAGCAGCGTCATACGTTAATGTAACCCGACAAGCGGTGGTCCGATTTATAAAAAACAATATCATCTGCCGTTATGGTGTTCCAAGCCAGATCATTACCGATAATGGATCTAACTTAAACAACAAGATGATGAAAGAGTTGTGCACAGAGTTCAAGATCGAACACCATAACTCATCTCCCTACCGACCCAAGATGAACGGCGCGGTAGAAGCGGCTAACAAGAACATCAAGAAGATTGTTCAAAAGATGGTCGTAACCTACAAAGATTGGCACGAGATGCTACCCTTTGCTCTTCACGGTTATCGTACATCTGTCTGCACTTCAACAGGGGCAACCTCTTTCTCTCTAGTATATGGCATGGAAGCAGTGCTCCCCATAGAAGTAGAGATCCCATCAATCCGGGTATTGATGGAAGCTAAGCTAACAGGAGCTGAATGGTGCCAAAGTCGGCACGATGAACTGAATCTGATCGAAGAAAAGCGAATAACGACAATATGCCATGGTCAATTGTATCAACAAAGAATGAAGAAGGTGTTCGACAAAAAGGTTCGACCTCACGTCTTCAGGAAAGGAGACCTTGTGCTAAAAAAGATACAATCATTTCTCATTGATTCCCGGGGCAAGTGGACTCCGAATTATGACGGCCCCTATATGGTCAAGAAAGCTTTCTCAGGCGGTGCCCTGAGACTTGCAACCATGGACGGAGAGGAATTTGCCTACCCCACGAATGTTGACGTAGTCAAGAAATACTTCACATAAATAAAATTTAAAAAAAAAACGTCTCGGTGGATTGAAAACCCGAAAGGGCGGTCTAGGAAAAAATTAGAGACATGATCAAAAATCATCCCGGTGGATTGGAAATCTCAAAGTACAATCTAGGCAAAAGTTATGGATAATGGCAAGTAACTACGTCCAACAAAGGGGTAAATCCCTCAGCATTAGTCATGCCATCCACCAGGAAGACTCCAGTAAATGTCATCTTCGACAGAAGCTCAGGATGTCCAGAATTCAAATTTGGTATAAGGATAGTGGTCGTTATGTTTCAATGTAGCCCTTTTTCCCTTAAATTACCATTTTTATAACTTTGTAAATACTCTATGGAATCACGCATTTGGCTGATTTCCATCCTATCAATAAAATTTGAGCCTTAGTGCTTTTGTTTGCAATTCTTATTTGTTTTAGCTTTACAGAACGACCTTTTAACATGATTAACGATTCTTGAAACGAAACAAAAATGAATTTACTTGTCAAACTTTTTCTTCTTTTAAAATAAAGATGGAAATTTCTTTTGACTGTTGAACATCGAAAGAACATCGATCGCTTCGCCAAAAGTAATTGAGCTTCAAAGTGCAGAATCAAAGTACTCCTTCTAAGCCAGTGAGCCTGAATGGAGGATCAGCTGTATCAGATGCGACTTTCTCATCTGATACCCCCGGCAGAGTTCTTATCTCCTAAGCCCGACCAACATAGCTCCCGACAGGGACTATCTCTCCTAAGCAAGGCAGAATTTCTATCGTGAACCAGTGATACTTTTCATCCCCCATTGTGGCCGAGTATCCAGTCGTGTTCATCTATTAATGTGCATGTCATGTCAGTTTTGTCAGCATCTACACACATACATCATGCATTACTACTTTACATTCATATTCATATTGCATCATTATCACTCTAGTCGGTCTTGTTCCCTAGTGATAAGGGTCCTCTCAATCGAGTCGTCAGTTCTTTCCTCGTCAGGAAATGTTGCGTCTGCACTACCTCTCTCCTCCAGTTTATTTCTGGGATGAAGTCGTCCCTTGACCACTTTGATAACTTGAACCTCTGAAAAACCAGAGAACCCTCAGCCATCATCATTCTTCGCCATTGAAGATGATGTCTTCGCTTTCCCGGATTAAGGAAAATCCCTAGAGAAAGCCTCTCAACTAAAGACTTTCCGCAATACATTGGTCCTTCTCTCCAGAGTGTCAATGTCAACAAAGTCATCAGTACCTCAAAATTGGATCACGTCATATGGTATTTCTCCGAGAAGATCTCCGAGAAAAGTATGATGTAAATACCCAAGCAGAAGCAATCTCTCAAGAGACTCGGTTTCCCCAGATAGAGTCAACAAATGGCATCTCCAACAGAGAAGTTTGTACCTCTCTACAATTCAGATTGATGGATTCCCCAGCAAGTCTGACATCAAAAGTTTTTACCATCAAATGGCATCTCCCCAAGAAAATTCGGTGAGAAGTTTGAGGAAAACCGCTACACATAGCGTCCCTTGTCAAGAAGTTTATTGACAAAAGAAACTGAGACCAGTTCCTTGGTAGCAAACCAGGATCGAGGGGAAGTTTATTTCAGAAACTAAGACCAGTTCCTTGGTAGGAAACCAGGATCGAGGGGAAGTTTATATCAGAAACTAAGACCAGTTCCTTGGTAGGAAACCAGGATCGAGGGGAAGTTTATTTCAGAAACTGAGACCAGTTCCTTGGCTGAAGACCAAGATCGAGGAGAAGTTTACCTTTTCTAAGCCTCATTACTTAGTAAAAGAAGAAGGATGCATGAACTACCATTCTTAACCACCATCAAAATTTCGGGTATTCCGATATTTAATCCTCTTGCACCCCGAATGCCTGAATACCTTCGTCATTCACACCTTCGGGTCCAAGAAGATTAAATAGGGGCATCTGTCATACCCCAAATTTTGACCACCAATATTTGCCATCATTGTGCAAATCATCATCACAATATGGATGAACCATCATATCTCATCAGTCTCCCCAAAGGTGGGTGAGCATTTGCTACAATCAAATTTAGGGTTTCAGGCCCTCTCAGAGTTCTTAGACAAAGGATCAATCAAGGAAAGACATGATCTACAACTTGTCTAGACCTCTCAAAAAGTATCAAGAGGACTCCCACTTCAATAATCAAGCACAAGGCTGCTCCCTTCTAGGTGGATCAAGGCTCACGATCGACAGTGTCACCAAATTAGGGTTTTGGTCGACCAGGGCCTCTAGATGGAAATTTTCCTCTGGGCATGAGCCAATGCTTCAAAGCGTAACCTAATATACCCCTTGGAACCTCATGGACCCCATCATCAAGTCAATTTAGCCTCAGGGGATGCATTCACTAAAAAATCAGGAATTAGGGTTTCTTGACCTAATTCACCCCTAAATTGACTTTTAAGACAAAACATGAGCCAAGACCTCAAGAGGGGATTTGAGGGTCTCAAATACATCACATTGATCCATTTGCAACAACGGATTGTTCCAAGAAGCTTGAGCAACAAGTTTTAATTTCATCAGAACCACAGTTAGGGTTTCGCGGAAAAAGTCAACTGTATCTTTGACTTTTGACCAGGACATGCTCCTAAACCCTAGGACATGATCCAATACACCCTATAACACCTATGGATTCAATACATCAAGTTTGATTTAGGTCAAGGACTTGATTTCATAGAGGATCGCACAGTTTGGAATTCATCTGACAAAAAGTCAACTGTGCACAAAAGTCAACTTTGACTTTTTGAGATTTTTCACAAAAATGGTTCTTTGACCCTAAAATGATGTTAATGTATGATAGGAATCATCATTCATCAAGAAAAATCAAGAAAAGTGGGATAACTTGTAAAAAGGGTAACCATAAAAACTTAGAAATTTTTCTAAGTTATGGAATAAAGTGGCTAGGGTACCAACTTTGAAGGATCATAACTCCTAAGCCACAAGGCCATTTTTTCCCATCCAAATCTAGATTTGTAGCTCTCATTACCCTCTACAAAAGCTTCAACTACCACTCATTCCAATTCCCCATGGATTTCAAGTTATGAAATGATCAAAATGAAGAAAAGTCAAAATGTCACTTTTTTCCAACACTTAGTGAAATTTTCACTAAGTCAGAATCTGCCTTCACTTTTTCCAAATGTAGGGGCATTTTTCACTTGGATCCAAAAAGTATCAAAACCAACTATGATCAAACAGTTGTAATATCATATAAGGGCTTTCCAAAATGGCCAAGAACTCCATCAAATTCCACTTGAGCCATGAGATATGACAATGGCAGCATGCCTTGCTGAAAACTGTCAAGGCAAGGCAGATTTTGGAGTTTTGCTCGATTTGCCAAATTTGTACAATTCCAAGCAACTCTATCCATCTGAACACCTCAAGGGGGGACCAAGGAGGAACCAACTCTGATCCCAAGCCTCCCAAGACTTTGGAACCAAAAATAGCATGCCAAACCTAGAATTGCCTAAAAGAGGGACAAGACTCCAATTTTGGATTGGAGCATTGAATGCATACACCAAGGTGGCATGGACTGAGCCATTCCCAACTGAATTCAGTCAAGACTTATCCAAGACTAAGGGAACCAGCAGCCTGTGCCCTAACCTCTAGTCAATGGCTAGAGGAGACTTGGATACTCATTGCTCAACATTGGCCAAACCTATGCAGCAGTTGCCATTCACTATTCCTTGCAAAACAAACTTGCTCTATTATAAATAGAGCTCATTTGTGATCAGTTTGAGTACACCAAAGCCATCAAACAGATGCTTTCCTCAAAATCTCCTTCTTCACTCCAATTTTGCCTTCCAAAGCAAGTCACTATCGGGTTTTGAGTTTGAGAGCAATTCCAATCAAACCAATCACACACACACCTCATAAACATCATATAGAAGTGATCCAAACACTCACATAACATCTGGAACACCAAAATCACAAAATCACTAGCCAATTGCTCAAGCCTTTTACAGATTTGCAGTTGGGGTGCCATCTCAAGTTCCAGATCATTTCAATCCATTCCAAGCATCCAGACACGCTCCATGGCACCTAGGGAAGCTATCCAGATCATTGGAACCTAACTGTAATACCTCTAACCCAAAACACGATCACCAGCTGCAAGTGGACAAAACATGATTTTTGAAACATTAATCCAAGATCACAATTTGTTTTCCACATGTTAAACAATTTTGATCATTTTAATTGAATTTTTTATTCAATTAAAATACAATTTGGAAACAAATTAGGGTTTTGATTAATTAAACCCTCATCAAACCTTTTTAAATCATTTTTGGGTCTCTAATAGAGTGTAAGACCCAATCCTTTGTAAATACAAACCTATTTTGGGCCTCAGATGTTGTACAAGTCCCGTTGTATTTCAAAAAGTTCGGCGCGATCATCGCCCATTTAAAACAAACCATCTGGGTCTCTCCTCGAGCTATAAGACCCTTTCAAAATCATTTTGGGCCTCTAATAGAGTGTAAGACCCAATCCCCTTTTGAAACTAAAAACATTTGGGCCTCAGTCGTTGTATAAGACCCACGGTGTTTTCAAAACCTCAGCGCGATCGTCGCCCTTTTCAAAATTAACCATTGGGCTTCTCCATGAGCTATAAGACCCATATTTGTTCACTTTCAATCATTTTTGGGCCTCTTGAGAGAGTGTAAGACCCATCCCCTTGTACAAAAAACCTTTCTTGGGCCTCAGTCACTTGTATAAGTCCCTATACAAAACGACAGTGCGATCAATGATAAAACCTTGGGGCTCTCCTTGAGCTGTAAGCCCCAACAATCTTTTCAAAGCACTTTCTCCTTTAATTTTGAATATAATATTGTTATCAAAGCTTTCTTTGTTGAACAACTAACCAAACAGCATGGAAGCTCTATAACCGAGTAAGTGTTTACCTGCTTTCATTTACCGCTTTCATATGTGTATAACTGTACTGTGGGGCTGTTTCACTGTAAGTCTTTTTTCATAAACTCATATCGACTGTGTAATACTAGTATAGATATTTAGAGTTTCCCCAGCAACTACGTCTAGAACTAGATAAAACCTCGTCTCCTTACATCCGACGTTCTCCCGGATATTTCAACATAACCTAAAACCATGAGAATTTTCTTTTACAACAATTTTAGATAACTAGATCTAAGAAATCTCCCCCTTGAACAGTTCATATATAGAAGGTCAATGTTCCAAGTGAAACCCCTTTTGGAACTGTTCATCAACCTCCTCTTGGGCTTAGTGCAAGGACCCACAGGCTTCCTAAAAGCATCCCCACCTCCTCTTGGGCGTTGTACAAGGACCCGTCGGCTTCTTAGAAGTTTTCACAGCCTCCTCTTAGGCTTTGTATAATGATTCTTCCTCCGAGAAGATAGCCTCCTCTTGGGCTTCGTACAAATTATCCCGTCGGCTTCTTAAAAGTTTTTCTCTCCTCCTCTTGGGCTTCGTACAAATTATCCCGACGACCTCTTAAAGGTATAGGAACAAAAATTAGTCATCTTAATAGAACAGTCTTTCAAAGAGTCTAGATCTTCCTACGGCGAGCATACTGTCTATTGATCTCTCTTAAGGATAGTACGAAAGATAAAACTCTAGATTTGGACAGTCTAACCTCCTTAAGTCTCGAAGACATTCTCAAGTTCCTTTCAAAAATAGGAAAAAACACCCGTAGACTTGGGCAGTCTCAATACCCTTTGGATTCCCTGTTTCCTTAAAGAACAGGAAATAATCCCGGTCCTCAGATCAAATCCATGAGTACAAAATTACCCATATAAGAACTGATTTTCTCTTTTAACCAACATACTGGACCTGTCACTAAACTGAAACAGTAACCCTTGCCTTCTCTTGGACTTTGTACAATGATTCTCCCCAGCGGGGCTAACCTTTTTAGCCTCCATCTCGGGCTTCGTACGAGATACAAAATCACTCTCTTGTTGAGTATAAAAGACTCTCTTGTTGAGTCAATCCTCTTATAGCCTCCATCTCAGGCTTCGTACGAGATACAAAATCACTCTCTTGTTGAGTATAAAAGACTCTCTTGTTGAGTCAAACATTTTTAGCCTCCATCTCGGGCTTCGTACGAGGTACAAAGACTCTCTTGTTGAGTTAAACACCTTTAGCCTCCGTCTTGGGCTTTGTACAAGACACATATAAAAGCACTCTCTTGATAAGTCAGTCACTTGTTAGCACTCTCTTGTTAAGTCAACCCCTTTTAGCCTCTCTCTTGGGCTTCATACGAGACACATAAAAACACCCTCTTGTTGGGCCAATAGCCTCCTCTTAGGCTTTGTATAAGGAAATCCCCGTTTGATTCAATCAACCTTTTAGCATCAAATCATGCTTTGGTCACAGCATACAAACATCAACAACTCCTTTTCCCTCGTCTAATTGCTGTAAGCGGCAAACCTCTAGATTATTTACATCCACGCCACTGTCCCTCTTTTAGCATGAGAAATTCCTAAGGAAAGATGGCATTGCTCTAAACTGAGTTAAAGTCTTCTCCTTCAGGTTGAAAATCCCCTATAAAGGAAATTATGGCATTGCGGGATTCGCATATCCCAGTTAAAGTAATTCTCCTTTATAATCAGTCACCCAACAATTGTGACAAACAGACCCCTTTAGAGATGACAAATTCTCTCTAAAGTCAACACCCTTTTAGCTTCACATCTTGGGCTTCAAACAAGATACAAATAGACCCTTCAGCTTCACATCTTGGGCTTTGAACAAGATACAAACCACCTTTAGCTTGATGTCTTGGGCTTTGAACAAGACACCAAAACACCATTTCCTCCCATAGAATAGGAGGAACTACGATCGCTCTGATTTCCCTATCCCGGGAATACGTAGGCATAAGATTGACAAAGAATCTTAGCGAGCACTCTAATCAAAAAACCCCAAAGTCCCCTACCTCCAGCCAATCTAGCACAGTATCCCAACAAATTCCCCATGAACAATCCCGGTATTTCGTTCTGAACAAAATAAGCAGAGAAAGACCCACAGACTAAAGTCGCATCTGTAAACCAACCGTTTTGACTATTTAACCTCAGTTTGCAAGCAAGGTTAATTGGAGACATCTATTTCCCTTCCTTCATCAGCTTCAATAGGATAAAAAATGAATCTAACTGTAGTACCAAAACGATAGTGATTCGAAACCACAAAAACCGTGCTACACACATAGGGGCCATCGTAATTTGGAGTCCATTTGCCCCGGGAGTCAGTGAGAAATGATTGTATCTTTTTGAGCACGAGGTCTCTTTTCCTGAAGACGCGAGGTCGGACCTTTTTGTCAAACGCCTTCTTTATTCTTTACTGATACGACTGACCGTGGCATATAGTCGTTATTCGCTTTTCTTCGATCAGATTCAATTCGTTGTGCCGACTTTGGCACCATTCAGCCTCTATTAACTTAGCCTCCATCAATACCCGGATTGATGGTATCTCAAATTCTATGGGAAGCACTGCTTCTATGCCATATACTAGAGAGAAAGGGGTTGCCCCTGTTGAAGTGCGGACAGATGTCCGATAACCGTGAAGAGCAACAAAGTGTAGCATCTCGTGCCAGTCTTTATAGGTTACAACCATCTTCTGAACAATCTTCTTAACGTTCTTGTTAGTCGCTTCTACCGCTCCGTTCATCTTGGGTCGGTAGGGAGATGAGTTATGGTGTTCCATTTTGAACTCAGCGCACAACTCTTTCATCATTGTGTTGTTCAAGTTGGATCCATTATCAGTAATGATCTAGCTTGGAACATCATAACGGCAGATGAGATTGTTTTTGATAAATCGGACTACCACTTGTCGGGTTACATTGGCGTATGACGTTGCTTCGACCCACTTGGTGAAGTAATCAATGGCTACTAAGATGAACCGATGTCCGTTTGAAGCCTTGGGTTCAATCATGCCAATCATGTCGATTCCCCATATGGAAAAAGTCCATGGGGAAGAGAGAACTTTGAGATGTGTTGGCGCTACATGGATTTTATCTTAGTATATCTGACATTTGTGACACCTCCTCATGTACTTGTAGCAATCGGATTCCATGGTCAACCAATAGTACCCTGCTCTTAGAATTTTTCTCGCCATTGTGTGTCCGTTGGAATGAGTGCCAAAGGATCCTTCGTGAATTTCTTTTATCAGCATGTTTGCTTCAGGTCTGTCTACGCATCAGAGCAAGACCATGTCGAAGTTTCTCTTATAGAGTGTATCACCGCTTAGGAAGAAGCTTTTTGCTAGCCTTCTGAGGGTTTTTCTGTCTTTTCTGGATGCCCCAGGTGGGTATTCTTGTTTTTGAAGGAAGCATTTGATATCGTGATACCAAGGTTTGTCATCTATGACTGCTTCAATTATGAAAATGTAAGCGGACCGTTCAAGGCGCATTACGTCAATCTTAGGTATGTCATTCCATTGACCTACACTAATCATGGAAGAGAGAGTGGCTAATGCATCAGCCATGTAATTCTCTTCATGAAGGATGTGATGAAACTCGATTCTGTTGAAGAATGGTAACAACCTCCTCACGTAGTCATTGTAAGGAATCAGTCCTGATTGGTATGTGTTCCAATTTCCTTTGATCTGATTGATAACCAGGTCTGAGTCGCCATATACATCCAAGTTCTTGATCCTTAAGTCGATCGCTTCTTCGAGACCCATGATACAAGCTTCGTATTCGGCCTCATTGTTTGTACACTTGAATGCCAGTCAGGCAGTGAAAGGAATATGGGTACCCTGCGGTGTTATGATGATTGCCCCAATTCCGTTTCCATAATGATTGACAGCTCCGTCAAAGATCAGTCCCCATTGGGAACCTGGTTCTGGCCCTTCACTGGGTAGCGGTTCATCGCAATCTTTCATTTTCAAATACATGACATCTTCGTCTAGGAAATCAGATCTAACTGAGTCCTGATCGTCAATCAGTTGATGAGTCAAATGATCGGCTAAAACACTTCCTTTGACGGCTTTCTGAGCATGGTACTCGATGTCATATTCTAATAACAACATCTGCTAACGGGCTATCCTTCCTGTGAGAGCAGGCTTTTCAAAGACGTACTTGATCGGATCCATTTCGGAGATTAACCAAGTAGTGTGACAAATCATATACTGGCGACGACGTTTGGCTACCTAAGCCAGAGCACAACAAGTTTTCTCAAGCATAGTGTACCGAGTTTCACAGTCGGTGAATTTCTTGCTCAAATAGTAAATGGCAGATTCTTGTCTTTTTGTTTTGTCTTGTTGGCCAAGTACACAACCCATGGAGTCTTCCAAGACTATTAAGTAGATGATCAACGGTCTTCTTTCCACTGGAAGTGATAGAATCGGTGGATTCAACATGTATTCCTTAATACTGTCGAAGACGGTTTGACATTATTCTGTCCAAACGCAGTCCTGATTCTTTTTGAGTAATTTGAAGATTAGCGCACATGTCGCGGTCATGAGGAATATAAATTTGGAAATGTAGTTCAGACGTCCCAGGAATCCCCTGACTTGTTTTTCAGTCTTTGGAGAAGGAATTTCTTAAATGGCCTTGACCTTTTTAGGATCAACCTCAATTCCTTGTTGGCTGACGATGAACCCTAGCAGTTTCCCTGAACGGACACTGAATATGCACTTATTGGGATTCAAGCGGAGTTTGTACTTTCTCAACCGCTCGAATAGCTTTAACAGGTGGGTCACATGCTCCTCTTATGTCTTAGATTTGGCAATCATATCATCGACATACACTTCGATTTCTTTGTGTATCATGTCATGGAACAGAGTTGTCATGGCCCTTTGATAGGTTTCCCCAACATTCTTCAAACCGAACGGCATTACCTTGTAACAAAAAGTGCCCCATGGGGTGATGAATGAAGTTTTCTCCATGTCTTTCGACGCCATTTTTATCTGATTATAGCTCCAGAATCCATCCATAAAGGAGAATACTTTGAACTTTGTTGTACTGTCTACCAGCATGTCAATGTGTGGCAAGGGAAAGTCATCCTTTGGACTTGCTTTGTTCAAATCCCTGTAATCTACACACATTCTAACTTTTTTGTCCTTTCGGAACTGGCACTATGTTGGTTAGCCATTGAGGAAATTCTGATGTGGCGAGGAAACCCGCGTCAATCTGTTTCTGTACTTCCTCTTTGATTTTGATGGCCATGTCGGGGTGAGTTCGTCTTAGTCTTTGTTTTACCAGCGGACATTCTGATCTTAACGGTAGATGGTGTTCCACGATGTCGGTATCCAACCCTGGCATATCCTGATAAGACCAAGCGAATACATCAGGAAATTCTTTGAGAAGCTTTATCAAACTTTCTTTGAGAGTCGGACTGAGCAGTGCCCCAATCTTGACTTCTTTTCTCTCTTCTTCTGAACCCAAGTTGACCATTTCCAACGGCTCTTTGTGAGGTTTAATGGACCTCTCCTCTTGTCTGAGTAATCGGGAGATCTCTTTTGGAATTTCTTCGTCATTTTTTTCTTTATCCTCAAATACCGGGAATTCAAAGTTGGGAGAAGGCATTTGATCGTTCATTTCAATGGGGTTTAAAATAAGCAATCTGCATGACGTGATGATTGTTTTTAGAAGAGATAGAGGGAAATACAAGAGTACGTGCAGTGTAATTTCTAAAAAGTGCTCGTTTTTATTATTTGAGTTGTTTTGAGGATTACCATTTTCTGAAAAAGCGAAAAGAGAAAACAGCAATAAATGCGGAAATTACAGAACGACGTTATTTTATTTATGATTTGGTCGATTCTTGAAACAACAACCCTATAAAACAAAACTCTGTCGCTTTGGGCAAAGCGAAGAGGTACATTTACAGAAAGTGAGCCCTATCAAAATATCTGTTTCACCTAGGCAAGAAGAAAGGTTAAGATAAAGACAACTATTACTTAGACTTATGAATGACTTTCGGAACGTTGACAGCAACCCATTGGCGGCGAACTCCTCGGTGAATCACAAAGTCTGGTACCTTCCTTCTTGGCTTGTCTTCAAAAATAATGCTGATTTATGGTGGAGCAAGATCATTGGAATCTGTTTCCCAGGCAGAGTTGTTGCATAGGAACTCTTCTATTGTATCTTGCATAGTGTTTGCAATTTTAGGTAAATCTCCCCATCCAGTTGGCTGGATGTCTTCGAGCCTGATACGAGAGATTTCATGAGCGGTGTACTTGACCAGGAAGTCGTACTTGCCACTCGGTTCTCCTAAGGTATCCCACACTTCTTTCGAACTAGAGGAGTCATCCCTTTCAATGAAGTTAACCTCGGGAAAAGCATAGTTAAGGAACTCTTGTCTTGCAATCTTTGCAAATTCATCGTTGTACTGGATATTTTATGAATGTCCTGAGTAATGATCCCATGATTCAGTGGGGACGCAGATATTCTTTTCTATGATGCTCAGTTGATATGCATCGTTCGGTTGACTCTTTTGCCCCAAGTCTCCTGGGTACGGCTGCTAGATAGGCAGACCATCCATTGGGCCATAGTAGTCATGGTCAAAGTTGTCTTTCATCAGAGTGTCTTCCTCTAATGAGTTTGGTGGAGCACGGGATCCTTCCGAATCACAATCTCCGTATATCATCTTGACATCTGACCTCGGTGTATATCTCGGACTTTGTGCGGGATAGCAAGGTGGCGTAGGAACTTCTTCCTAAGACATATAACCGTCCTTATTAAGATAGGACTTCCATTCTTCATCTGTATCGGAGGAATCACCCTCGTTGATGGTATGTACTTCTTAAGACACTGGGTGAAGGAAACCTCCACTGTGGAAGAAGTTCTGAATGGGATGAAGACTTTCATTGTTAGTAGCAATCTGGGTACAGGTTGAGGAAAAACCAAGACCTTTCTTTGTTTTGTTATCAGTAGGAATGACAAGCTGTCCCCATCCTTTTGTACTGTTTCTTTTGATCACTTGCTCTCCGCAGACAGTGACTAGTTGGTCATTCTTGACAAACTTTAGCTTCTGGTGAAGTGTTGAAGTGACTGCCCCAGCCTCGTGTATCCAAGGTCTCCCTAACAAACAGTTGTATGCTGTCAGGATGTCCATAACCTGGAAAGTGACTTGGAAAGTGTGAGGACCGATAGTTATGGGAAGGTCGACTTCACCGATAACTGTTTTTTGGGATCCGTCAAATGCTTTGACGATGACCTCACTGCCTCTGATCGGAGATCCTTGAAATGATAGTCGGATTAGAGTAGACTTTGGCATAACATTTAGAGCTGATCCAGTGTCTACCAGTACGCTGGCTAAAGCATCTTCCTGGCAGTTGACTGTAATGTTGAGTGCCATGTTGTTATTTTGGCCCTCTTCCGGCAGTTCCTCATCACTAAATCCCAAGTTGTTGCAGGAAGTGATGTTGGAGATGATACTGTCAAATTATCTTATTGTTACATCTTGTTCCACAAAGGCCTGCTCTAAGACTTTCTGTAGAGCCTCCCTGTGAGCTTCGGAACTGAGTAAAAGAGATAGCACAGAGATTTTTGAAGGAGTTTGCAACAGTCGATCTACAATGTTGTATTCACTCTTCTGGATGAGCTTCAGCATCTCATCATTGTTCTTTTAAAGGTTAGGATCACTGAATTGAGTGACTGGTCGATTGGGAACTTCTGTTTGAGGTTCCTTTTCTTTGGTGGGTTCTCCAACTCCTCGGTTGAAGATCCGACCGCTCTGTGTTACTCGAATGATGTCTGCAATATTCACGACGGAGGGTAATGGAGCTTCCTTTCCATTCTTAAGTGTTGTTGCACCGTATTTGTAAGGGATAGCCTTATTTGATTTATACGGTACTGGTCCCGGCAGATAGATAACTACAGGAGGCTTATGATTTTCTGACCATCGTAGTCGGCCTCAATTGGTTCGAGGTTGAGAATCTTTCCACTATCAAGAGGAACTCTTGCTTCATGAAGTAAAGGGATTATGGCACATACATCTTTGGCCACTTCTCGCTTAGGGATCAAGACAACTTCTTTGCCTCGATTAGGATTATAGTCTGACATTGTGTTAATTGAACCAGAGCTTGAACACGGTTGAATTTCTTTGTGGTCCAACTGACTTTGAAGGGTTGCTCGTATGAGGTAGCATCCTTGGGTATCCTCTGAGCAAATTCTACATCGCTCATAATTGTGTGGTGGCACCTGGCCATGTCTGCTTTGTATGCAGTGTAACCTTACTAGATCTGTTTCCATTGATTGAACATCCCGACTTTGATGCCTAGTAGGGGTCTCGTCAGTCATATTGACTTATTGTGTGTCTTCATCTAGATAGATCAGAAGCCAACAGTGGTTCAGCAAGTGTTGCAGTGTTCTTTGAACGAGTGCACATCCTTGGTCACTCTCACGACACACTTTACAGTTCTGATATTCATGCGAAGTCAGAAAACTGAGCTGGACTTGCTTAGCATGTAATTTCACCAAGCTGGTATTCATCAAGCAAATATCAAAGATTTGAATCATATTCACTTGATAATGACTTCTATCGCGGTAATCCTGAATCCATCCAAGATCCATCTGACGCTGGAGAGCCTCTTGTACAAAAGAGCATCCCTGACTGTTTACAGAGCAGATCAGACAGGAATCGTAATCGTGCCGTGGCAGATCATGATGTTGGCTTTTCCTTGAGTACATTGCCACCAAGTTGACATTCATCGCACAGATGTCGTGGTTTTGAATGATGTTGGAATTTGTATAAGTCATGTTGACCTCACGAATTCGGTGATCTTGGATCCATCCGAGATCCATCTGTTCCTGTAGAGCAGATTGCACCACAGAACATCCTTGATTGTTTTTAGAGCAGATCTCACACCGGTGATAGTTGTGAAATGGTACATGACCGTATCCACTCTGTCTGCATTGCATCTTGACCAGGTTGGTTCCCAATAAGAGCACATCGTGAATTTGATAGTCGTGCTTAGACTCTTCCTCTATCAAATTTACCGTAGCCTTCTCGTGTTGAGGCAACGAGTTCGTTAGAACATTTGGATTTGTATCCTTGAAGGATAGAACCCCACTCCTGACAAGCTTCTGCACATCGGATTTGAAGCTGAGACAGTTTTCTATGTTATGCCCCGGTCCTCCTTGATGATAAGGGCAAGTCTTATCTGCTTTGAACCAAAAAGGTGGATTCTCTGGTATCGCAAGAGGAGCCCTGGTTTGGACGTGTCCCTTGATCAGTAGTAAAGGAAATAGTTCTGCGTACAACATCGGTATAGGGTCGAACCCTTGTGGTCGCGTTGTACGGTTGTTATTTTTGTACTGTGGACGAGCCTGCTGAAGAGGTTGTTGTGTCCTTTGCTGATGCTGTTGTTGATTTGGTTGGCTCTGAGCAACCTGAGGTTGATACGTTGGAACAGGCGCAGGGTTGATAGCAGAAGTTACAGCTGCTACTGGTTGGTACCGTCGCCTTTGCTTTCCGAGAGAGATATTACCAATATCTTGCTCTTTTTTCTTAGGGAGAGCACTACCGTATCTTTTGGTATTACTTGATAATCCTGCATCTTTGACCAGACGTCCTTCTCGGACCGCATCTTCAAGACGAACTCCCATGCCCACTATTTCAGTAAAGTCGTTGGGCGCACTGGCGACCATTCGGTTGTAGTAGAATGAGCTCAAGGTTTTTAAGAAGATCTTTGTCATCTCTTTTTCCTCAAGAGGTGGATAAATATGGGCGGAGATTTCACGCCATCTCTGAGCATATTCTTTAAAGGTTTTCTTGTCCTTCTGTGACAAGGCTCTGAGTTGATCTCTGTCCGGTGCCATGTCCAAGTTATACTTATACTGCCGAACAAAGGCAGCGCCAAGATCTCTGAAAGTGACGATCTTGGTGTCATACCCCAAATTTTGACCACTTAGATTTCCCATCATTGTGCAAATCATCATCATAATATGGATGTACTTTCATGCCTCATCAATCTCCTCGAGGATTGTTGAGCATTCACTACCATCAAGAATTAGGGTTTCAAGCCCTCTCGGAGCTTTAGACAAAGGATCAATCAAGGAATGACATGATATTTAACTTGTCTAACCTCTCAAACATCCACAATGGATCAAAGGGACTCCCACTTCAAGGATCAAGCACAAGGCTGCTTCTTTCTAGATGGATCAGGTCTCAAGATCGACAGTGTCACCAAATTAGGGTTTTGGTCGACCAGGGCCTTCAGATGGAAATTTTTCATCTGGGCACAAGCCAATGATCCAAAACATAACCTAATATACTCCATGGAACCTCATGGACCCAATCATCAAGTCAATTTTGCCTCAGGGGATGCATTCATCAAAAATCAGGAATTAGGGTTTCTTGACCTAATTCACCCCTAAGTTGACTTTTAGGGCAATTTATGAGCCAAGACCTCAAGAGAGGGTTTGAGGGTCTCTAATGAACTATATTGATCCATTTGGAATAATGGATTAATCCAAGAAGCTTGAGCAACAAGTCTCAATTTCATCTGCACCACAATTAGGGTTTCGCGAGAAAAGTCAGCTGTAACTTTGACTTTTGACCAGGACATGCTCCCAAGCCCTAAGAAATGATTCAATATACCCTATGACACCCATGGAACATGTCCATCAAGTTTTATTTAGGTCAAGGACATGATTTCATGAAGAATTGCACAGTTTGGAATTCATCTGATAAAAAGTCAACTGTGCACAAAAGTCAACTTTGACTTTTTGAGATTTTTCACCAAAATGGATTTTTAACCCTAAAATGATGTTAATGAATGATTTGAATCATCATTCATCAAGCAAAATCAAAGAAAGTGGGGTAATTTGTAAAAGGGGTAACCATAAAAACTTAGAAAAATTTCTAAGTTATGGAAAAAGTGACACTAATGTGCCAACTTTGGAGGACCATAACTCCTAAACCATAAGGCCATTGTTCCCCATTCAAATCTTGATTTGTAGATCTCATTTCCCTCTACAAAAGCTTCATACTGACCTATGTCCAAATTCCTCATGGATTTTGAGTTATGGAGTGATCAAAATCAAGAAAAGTCACTTTGTTCCAACACTTAGTGAAAATTTCACTAAGTCAGATTTTACCCTACTTTTTGCCAAATGTAGGGGGATTTTTCACTTGGATTCAATAGAGATCAAAACCAAACATGTTCAAACAGTTGTTGTATCATGTAAGGACTTTCCAAAATGGCCAAGAACATTGCCAAATTCAATTTGGTCATGAGATACAACATTGCCAAGTTGCCATGGTGAAATCTGTCAAGGCAAGGCAGATTTTGCATTTTTGCTCGATTTGCCAAAATCATCCAAATCCAAATGCTCCTATCCACTTGGACACCTCTGAGGATTGAATCTAAAGGGGACAATCACTGAGCCAAGCCTCCAAAGTCTTTGGAACAAGAAATAGCATGTTGAACCTAGAGTTGCCAAAATAGGGACAGACTCCAATTTTGGATTGGAGCATTCAATGGAAGCATCAAGGTGGCATGGACTGAGCCATTCTCAACTGAATTCAGTCAAGACTTATCCAAGACCAAGGGAACCACATCCCTGTGCCCTAACCTCTAGTCAATGGCTAGAGGAGTCTTGGATTTCCATTGGACAACATTGGCCAAACCTCTGCTGCAGTTGCCATTCACTGTGGATCCCAAAACAAACTTGCTCTACTATAAATAGAGCTCAATTATGATCAGTTTGAGTACACCAAAGCCATCAAACAGATGATTTCCTCAAAATATCTTCTTTCACTCCAATTTTGCCTTCTAAGGCAAGTCACTATCGGGTTTTGAGTTTGGGAGCTTTTCCAATCAAACCAATCACACACACACCTCACATACATCATATAGAAGTGATCCAAACACTCACATAATATCTGGAACACAGATTTCACAAAATCACCAGCCAATTGCTCAAGTTCTTGACAGTTTTGCAGTTGAGGTACCATCTTCAGCTCCAAACCACTTCAATCCATTCCAAGCATTCATACACACTCCATGGCACCTAGGGAAGCTATCCAGATCATTGGAACCTAGCTGTAACACCTCCAACATAAATCCCGATCACCAGCTGCAAGTGGTCAATACTTAATTTTTGAAGCATTAATCCAAGATCACAATTTGTTTTTCCTATGTTAAACAATTTTGATCATTTTAATTGAATTTTTATTCAATTAAAACACATTTTTGAAAACAAATTAGGGTTTTTTGGATTAATTCAACCCTCATAAATCATTTTCAAAACCTTTTTGGGCCTCTAATAGAGTGTAAGACCCAATCCTTTTTTTGACCAAATCATTTTTGGACCTCAGTGTATTGTATAAGTCCCGATACCGTCAAAAACAAACGACACGGTCGTCGCCAGTTTAAAAATAACCTTGGGCCTCTCCTTGAGCTATAAGACCCATTCAAAACTTTTGGGCCTCTAATAGAGTGTAAGACCCAACCCCTCTTTTAACCAAAACATTTTGGGCCTCACTTATTGTATAAGTCCCTCTGCGTTAAAAGAAAACCTCGGCGCGATCGCCATTTTTAAACGAAAAGTCAAACTGGGCCTACCCTCGTGTTATAAGCCCCACTCTTTTTTTTAAACCTTTTGGGCCTCTTGAGAGACTGTAAGACCCATCCCAGTGTACAGAAAACCTTTTGGGGCCTCAGTCACTTGTATAAGTCCCTCTGTATAAATTTAAACAGTGAGCTCACATATAAAACCCTGGGGCTCTCCTTGAGCTGTAAGCTCCAAAATATTTCTTTTTCAAAGCACTTTCTCCTTTGATTTTGAAATATACTGTTGTTTTTCAATCTTTCTTTGTTGAACAACTAACCAAACAGCATGGAAGCTCTACAATCGAGTAAGTGTTTATATGCTTTCATTTACCGCTTTCATATACATATAACTGTATTGTGGGGCTGTTTCGCTGTAAGTCTTCTTTCATAAACTCATATCAACTGTGTAATAATAATATAGATATTTAGAGTTTCCCCGGCAACTACGTCTAGCATTAAGCCCGTTGATCACTCTTAAATAGTCAAAAATAGATCCCCATAGGATTACCAGACACAGTCTTCCCTCCTCTTGGGGTTAAACAATATGGAGATATGAAAGGCAGCATTCTCTATGAACCCTTTCATAGACTGTCACTCGTAGAAGTTGTCAAAGAAACTCTACTCCCCAGAGATGATCTTTTCTCCGTGAATGGCATCTCTTGAGTTTCTTCCAAATTCTCGGACTTTCCTGGCTTGATCTATTCTCGGTGAATGTCATGTCTTGAACTTCTCGGGGTTTGGGGACCCAAAGGCTTCTTAAAAGCACTTGTCAAGAAACTCTATTCCCCAGAGATGATCTTTTCTCCGTGAATGGCATCTCTTGAGTTTCTTCCAAATTCTCGAACTTTCCTGGCTTGATCTATTCCTCGTGAATAGCCTGTCTTGAATTTCTCGGGGTTTGGGGGCCCATCGGCTTCTTAAAAGCATCGCCTCCTCTTGGGCATCATACAAGGACCCACAGGCTTCCTAAAAGCAACCCCGCCTCCTCTTGGGCTTAGTACAAGGAACTCTCGGCTTCTTAGAAGTATTCACAACCTCCTCTTAGGCTTCGTATAATGATTCTTCCTCCGGGAATGATAACCTCCTCTTGGGCTTCGTACAAGGACCGATCGGCTTCTTAAAAGTTTCCAGCCTCCTCTTAGGCTTCGTACAAATTGTCCCGACGACCTCCTAGAGGTATAGGAACAGAAATTAGTCATCTTCATAGAACAGTCCTTTCAAAGAGTCTACTACTGTTTCTCAAAGCATGGTACAAAAGATAAAACTCTGGGCTTGGACAGTCTAATTTCCTTGAGTCTCAAAGACATTCTCAAGTGACCCCTTCGTTAAATAGGAAGAAAACCCGTAGACTCGGACAGTCTCAATACCCTTCAGATTTCCCAATTCCTTAAAGAACAGGAATGGCCCGGATCCTCGAATCAAATCCTCAAGTACAGTGTGGCTCATATAAGAACTGATTTTCTCTTTAAATCAGCATACTGGACCTGTCACTCAACTGAAATAGTAACCATAGCCTCCTCTTAGGCTTTGTATAATGATCCTTCTCCAGTTACAGTAGCCTCCTCTTGGGCTTTGTACAATGATTCTCCACAGCGGAGTCAAACAACGTTTAGCCTCTCTCTCGGGCTTTGTACGAGACACATAAAGAGACTCCCTCGTTGAGTCAATCACCCTTTAACCTCCATCTCGGGCTTTATACGAGATACAAAAAGGTTCTTATTGAGCCAAACAAATTTTTGCCTCCATCTCGGGCTTCGTACGAGATACAAAAAAAATCTCTTCTCGAGTCAAATAGCCTCCATCTCGGGCTTTATACGAGATACCAAAAGACTCTATTGTCGAGTCAAAACCTTTTAGCCTCTCTCTCGGGCTTTGTACGAGACACATATTAGCCTTCTCTTAGGCTTTTATATAAGAAAACCACTGGTTGATCCAATCAACCTTTTAGCATCAAAGCTGTGCCTTGTTCACAGTACACAAACATCAACAACTCATTCCCCTTCATCTAATTGCTATAAGCGGCAAGCCTCTGGATCATCTACATCCATGCCACTGTCCCTCTTTTAGCATGAGAAATTCCTAAGGAAAGATAGCATTGCTCTACACTGAGTTAAAGTCTTCTCCGTCAGGTTAAAATCCCCTATAAAGGAAATTATGGCATTGCCGGATTCACAAATCCTAGTTAAAGTAATCCTCCTTTACAGTCAGTCACCCAACAGTTGTGACAAACAGACCCCTTTAGAGATGACAAGTTCTCTCTAAGGTCACCCCTTTTAGCTTCACATCTTGGGCTTTGAACAAGATACAAACTACCTTTCGCTTCACGTCTTAGGCTTTGAACAAGACACCAAAACAACCATTTCCTCCCATAGAATAGGAGGAACTACGAACGCTCTGATTTCCCTGTTTCAGTAAACGGGAATACGTAGGCATAATATTGAAAGAAAAAAATCTTAGCGAGCACACTAAACAAAAACCCAAAATCCCATACTCTCATACATTCATCCTAACTTCCTAACCGATAGCTTAAAGCACCCCTCGTCAACAAAATAACCCAGGACAAACCCCGAATCTTTGTAGCATCTGTAAACCAACAGTTTTGACTGTTTAATCTCAGTATGCAAGCAGGGTTAGTTGGAGACATCTATTTCCCGTCCTTCATCAGCTTTAATAGGATAAAAAATGAATCGAACTGTAGTACCAGAGCGATCGTGCTTCGCAACCACATCCAAAAATCACTCGCTACAGAAAAATGGAGACTCTGCTGGGGAGAATTACATGTCTCTTTAAGGATCTTGTTCTTTTTCTTGTCCCCTAGGTGGAAACCTTGACGTCATTAGGATCTTAGGTCGAAATGCCGTTAATTCGGAATGAAACCACAGATTGGGGCTTCCGTCGGGGAACCCATTTTCTGTCAGGAACTTAGGATTCATAGCTTTAAAGGTCTAGATTGATTAGGACAAATATATATACTGCTTTTCCTAATTGCTATACATGTTTATTTTTCTACTAATGGGAATGCGTGTGATGCCGCATGTGGAAAGATTGAGTATACACTTAAGATAAGTGATGGCGACGAGGTCGACCATCAACCTCAGTGGAGGCTGACCAATGCAACCCATTCTCTCACCTAAACAATGGGCCGATTGTGATGTCTGAGAAGCTGAGGAGCCAAACCCTTTTGTAGTGCGGAAACTATCGGGAATAATTGTTACGCGATACTACCCTCATTTGAGGCTGGTGATCTATTCTCGGTGAATGGCACTTACTCTAAGATCGCTCTACAACTCGCTGGCGATCCGCTTGTTGTTTTGCTTTCCTGGGAGGAGCTGATGATAATGAGTACAGGTACAAAAATCACCCTAGTATAAACCTTTGGGAATGGGTAGAGCCTTGACTTCATGACAACGACCCTTTGACCCCATGTTTTTTCTATGTTTTTGTGTGCTGCATTCATGCATTCATTAAAAAAAAAACATTAAAACATTAAAAAAAATTTCTCTTCTAGTCTCTCTGTTTTTCAAATTAAACTAAGACAATGATTGCAAATATCAGAGAAAAGGATTGCGCTAATGGATTACGGTAGAAGGAGAACTCATACGTACACCTTCAAGGTTCCGAAACTAGAGGATTTAAGAGGTTTGGCGAAGATGATCACAAACCAAGAGGCTTTCAGAGCCAAACACAGAGGTTTACTATCTCTGCTAAGAGTCCATGTGATTGAGGGAATCATGGATGCGCTCATTCAGTTTTATGATCCGGTTTATCACTGTTTCACATTCCCGGATTACCAGCTCGCACCAACGCTGGAGGAGTATTCTCATCTGATTGATCTACACATTACTGATCGAGCTCCATTTTCTGGACTGGAAGAAATTCCAAAGAATCAGACCATTGAAAGAGCAATTCATTTGGACGAGTCTGAGGTTAGGACTCACCTAACCACTAAGGGTGGCATCCAAGGTTTGCCAGCCCAGTTCTTGACAAAGAAGGCCCTGTATTTTGCCAGTATAGGAAACGTGACTGCTTTTGAAAGTGTCTTTGTCTTGATCACCTACGAGTTATTTTTGTTTCTCAACATTAATAACTTCGTCGATATCAACTCCATTAAGGTTTTTCTCATTGGAAACCCTGTGGCGACTTTGCTCGCAGATGCGTATCATTCTGTACATTTGGGAAATTTGTACAACGGAGGGGAGATCACATGTTGTGTACCTTTGCTTTACAAGTAGTTTATCTCCCACTTGCCCAAGTCTGCTGCTTTTTAGGATTGCAAGAGTGCCTTACGTTGGTCGCAGAAGATCATGTCTCTTACCAACTCTGATATAGATTGGTGTAATAGGATCTATGATGGAATCAGGATCATTGAACGTTGTGGAAACTTCCCCAACATACCCCTCATAGGAACTAAAGGAGGAATCAACTATCATCCGGTATTGGTTCGCCGTCAGTTTGGATACCCGATGAGACACGTCCCACGGGGTGTTCATCTGGAAGGTCTTTTCTTCAAAGAAGGAGAAAACGACAGAACACTAAGGACGAAAATAGTGCACGCTTGGAAACACGTTCATAAGAAAGGACGGGAGTCTCTAGGAAAACGGGACTGTGTCTCGATGGAGCCTTATCTCCACTGGGTACAAACTAGAGCTCTCAAGCTAAAGATGCCTTATCCTCGTTACGGAATTCTTCCACCGAGGGAGTCTGTCATGTACTTCATGACGGAAACTGAAAAGCTTCAGGTTACTCTCAACAAAGTTCAAAAGGAGAGAAGGTCTTGGAACAACAAGTATCGCACCCTCGACATAGAGTGCATCAAAATATAGCAATTACTGAAAGAGAAAGATGCTCTGATTGAAATTTTGGAGCAACATGCTGTAGAGAATCAAGATGACCAAAGGAGTCTGCTCGCTCCTTTCACTTGGCAAAGGAATGACAACCCGACAACGGCCCAAGAGCCCCGGTCAAAGAAGAGGAAAATACCAGAATCAGCACCCGAGTTCTCTCGGGACCCATTAGCTTAGGTTTCTGTTTCTTCATCTTGTAATCTATTGTATTTCCATTTCCGCAATCCTTTGAATTCAATAAAAAGGGGTTTCCCCACTGTTTGATATTTGCAATCTAACTGTCGAAGTTTATTTTGATTAAACTAAAAAATAATTAATATAATCATTGCATTCATCATTCTCACATCGCGTATTCTTCTTACCTACGAATCTCACGTTTGTGTCTCGATTCTAGAGTCAAACTGTCTCATTCGTACAATACTCGGGCCAATCATCAGAAAAAGATGGATGATCTTGAGGAAGAAAACAGAGAGTTGAAAAAAGAGATTGACGCTCTGAGAGAGGATATGAGAAAGCTTCGTAACGACATGCAAGCCATGGCAGAAGCTCAGCTACAAAGACTGTGATCTCAGAGATCACCTCAATGCCCATAGTGGAGAAGTATGATCCTAGGTATCAAATACCGAAAGATCGTCCTTGGGGCATGCCTGTTAACTATATCCCGGAAGGATATGTTTCGCCGATCACTGAAGATCAGGGAATCACAACAGAAGCCGCTGGGCCTGAAGGTTACAAACTTCGGGAAAGCGAAGATGCCAGGGGCATACTGAAGACTCTTGAAGGTTACAAACTTTGGGAAACGCCAAGACTCACTGCCGTAGTTACGGTACCCCCCCTGTGGTGCACACTGTCCCAGAAGGACAGATTCCACAGATACCTTCTGGTAAAAAGAAAACCATGTTCGACAGAATGGATGAATTCCAGGAGCAGTTTCTGGAAATGCAGAAGGAGCTGCAAGCCATTCGCAGTCAGGATCTATTTGGAAAGGACGCCGCAGATCTCTGCTTGGTCCCCAATGTGAAAGTCTCGCATAAATTTCAAGTGTCCGACTTTGAAAAGTACAAGGGTAACTCTTGCCCTCAGAGTCATCTGGTGATGTACGCTCGGCGGATGTCAGCTCAGACGGAGAATTAGGACCTACTGATTCATTACTTTCAGGATAGTTTAACCGGTGCCGCACTCAAATGGTACATGGGTTTAAACCGTGCCACGATCAGCACATTCAGGGATCTTGGTACTGCCTTCGTCCACCAATACAAATACAATTTGGACATGGCACCCGACAGAGATTAACTCAGATCGATGTCGCAAAAGGACAAGGAACCTTTAAGGAGTACGCCCAGAGATGGCGTGAAATTGCCGCTCAGATTTGTCCGCCTCTTGAGGAAAAAGAGATGGCAAAGATCTTCTTAAAAACCTTAAGCTCATTTTACTATGACCGAATGGTTGCCAGTGCACCCAGTGATTTCACCGAGATGGTAGGCATGGGTGTACGTCTTGAGGAAGCCGTCCGAGAAGGACGTTTGGTAAAAGACACTGGATCGACAAGCGGTACTAAAAAATACGGTAGTGCTCTCCCTAAGAAAAAGGAGCAAGATATTGGGAATATCTCTCTCGGAAAGAAAAGGCGACGTTATCAACCCGTAGCAGCTGTAACTCCTGCTATCGGCCCTGCGCCTATTCCAACGTATCAACCTCGGGTTGCGCAGAGCCAACCTAATCAACAAAGGACACAACAGCCTCTTCAGTAGGCTCGTCCTCCATATAACAAAAACCGTACAACACGACCATCAGGGGTTGATCCTATACCCATGTTGTATGCAGAACTATTTCCGTTACTACTGGCTAAGGGGCACATTCAGACTAAATCTCCTTTTACAGTACCAGAAAATCCACCTTTTTGGTTTAAGGTGGATCAAACTTGCCCTTACCACCAAGGAGGATCAGGGCATAACATCGAGACTTGCTCAATTTCAAGTCCGACGTGCAAAAATTTGTTAGGAGCGGGGTCTTATCCTTCAAGGATACAAATCCTAATGTTCTCACGAACCCGCTGCCTCAACATGAGAAGGTTGCAGTCAATTTGATAGAAGAAGAGACTAACGATGTCTATTAAATTCACGATGTACTCTTGTTGAAAACCGATCTGGTCAAGATGCATTGTAGACAGAGTGGATATGGCCATGTGCCACCTCATAATTATCACTAGTGTGATATCTGCTCTAAAGATAATCAAGGATGTTCTGTGGTACAAGCAGCCCTACAGGAACAAATGGATCTCGGATGGATCCAAGAGCACCGAGTTCGGGGAGTTAACATGGTCTACACGAATTCCAACATCATTCAAAACCACGACATCCGTGCGATGAATGCCAACCTGGTGGCGATGCACTCAAGGCAAAGCCAGTATCATAGTCTGCCGCGGCACGATTACAGTTCCTGTCTGACTTACTCGGTAAACAAATAGGGATGCTCTTTCATATAGGAGGCCCTCCAGCGTCAGATGGATCTTGGATGGATCCAAGACTACCATGATAGGAATCCCTATCAGATCAATATGGTTCAGATATTCGAAATTCACGTGATGAATACCAACCTGGTAGAGTTACATGCTGAGCAGGTCTGACTCGGATTCTTAATATCACATGACTATCAAAGCAGTAAAGCGGGTTGCGAAAACGATCGAGGTTGTACCCTTGTCCAGGAGGCACTTCAGCACTTGTTAAATCACTGGTGGATGCCAATTTATATGGATGAAGATACTCAGCAAATTAGTATCAATAACAGAAACCTCACTCGGCGCCAGAGTCAGGATGTCCGATCTCTGGAAATTAACTTAGTGAGGTTACATTGTATTCAAAGTGGGCGTGTCCAGGTGCCACCACATAATTATGACCGTTGTAGCGTCTGTTCGGAAAGTAACCAAGGGTGTTACCTTGTGAGAGCAGCTCTTCAGGGTCAGGTGGATCGTGGAGAGATTCGCCCATATCCGGGTTCTGGACCCATCAACTGGTCTCCAGACTACCTTGCCAATCAAGTCGAGGATGTTGTCACAATCGCTGGTCATCATAGGACCAGGGATGTTTTTGCCATTATCCCTCTACTTGATGAATCTAAAGTTCCCAACCAGGAATGGATCGAGATTGCTTATGATGGTCAGAAAAATCAGAGGACTCCCGTAGTCATCTATCTGCCGAGACCATTACCGTATGAATCAGCTAAGGCAATCCCTTACAAATACGGTGCAACGATAATTGAAAATGGAAAGGAAATTCCATTACCCTCCATCGTGAATATTGCAGACATCAGTCATGTAACACGGAGTGGTAGAATCTTCAACCGAGGGGTTGGGGAAACTAACTAGGAAAAGGAACTTCAGACAAAAGCTCCTGATCCATCAGTCGGTCAATCCAGTAATCCCGACCTTTCGAAAAATAATGATGAGATGCTGAAGCTCATTCAAAGGAGTGAATACAACATTGTCGATCAACTGTTACAAACTCCTTCAAAGATCTCGGTATTATCACTGTTACTCAGTTCAGAAGCGCACAGGGAGGCTCTATAGAAAGTCTTGGAGCGAGCCTTTGTGGAACAGGATGTAACAATTAGACAGTTCGATAGTATTGTCTCTAACATCACTTCCTGCAACAATTTGGGATTTAGTGATGAGGAATTGCCTGAAGAGGGTCGTCGTCATAACATGGCACTCAATATCACAGTTAACTGCCAGGACGATGCTTTAGCCAGCGTACTGGTAGACACAGGGTCAGCCCTGAATGTTATGCTGAAGTCCACTTTGATGACATTATCATTCAAAGGCCCTCCGGTGAGAATCAGCAAGGTCGTCGTCAAAGCGTTCGACGGATCCAGAAAAATAGTTATTAGCGAAGTTGATCTTCCTATAACTATCGGTCCTCATACTTTCTAAGTCACTTTCCAGGTCATGGACATTCGGGCAACATACAGTTGTTTATTAGGAAGACCTTGGATACATCAGGCTGGAGCGGTCACTTCAACCCTCCACCAAAAGCTAAAGTTCATTCAGAACGATCAACTTGTCACAGTCTGTAGAGAACAGGCCTTGCTCGTGAGTAACTTATCATCATCTACTTGTGTAGAACCCGAGGAGGTTATTGGAACGCAGTTCCAAGCACTGTTGGTGAGCAAGGACAATCAATCCCAAGGAGGAACCTCGATTTCCTCATACAAAGATGCTATCAAAGCGGTCGAGAGTACCGATACAACCGGATGGGGACAGCTTGTCATTCCTATTGACAATAAAACAAAGAAGGGTCTTGGTTTTTCTGCAACCTGTACCCAGACAGCTGCCAACGATGAAAGTCTTCATCCCCTTCAAAACTTCTTCCACAGTGGAGGTTTCCTTCACCCAGTGTCTCAAGCAGTACATGCTATCAATGAGGAAGATCCATCTAACACAGATGAAGAATGGAAGTCCTACCTTAACGGGGACGGTTATATGTCTCAGGAAGAGGTGCCTATACCATTTTGCTATCCCGCACAGAGTCCGAGATTTATACCACGGTCAGATGTCAAAATGATCTATGGAGATTGTGATCCGGAAGGATGTCGTGCTCCGCCAAACTCATTAGAGGAGGACACTCTGATGAAAGACAATTTTGGCTACACCTACTATGGCCCAATAGATGGTCTGCCAATGTGGCAACCTTACCCAGGAGACTTGGGGCCAGAAAGTCAGCCGAACAATGAAAATCAGCTGACCGTCATTGAACAGAATACTTGTGTCCCCACCATGTCATGGGATCAACACTCAGGTCATTCAGAAACTACTCAACGTGAAGATGAATTCGCAACGTTTGCAGGACTTGAATTCATCAACTATGCTTTTCCCGAGGTCAACGTCATCGAGAGAAATGACTCCTCCAGTTCCAAAGAAGTTTGGGACACCTTGGGACAACCGAGTGGAAAATATGACTATATGGTAAAGTACACTGTGCCCGAAAGCTCTCGTATCAGGTTCGAAGACATCCAGCCAACTGGATGGGGAGATACAGCTGAGAGCACAACTACTCTACAAAATGTAACAGAGGAATCCTCCTACGACAATTCTGCCTGGGAGACAGATTCCAATGATCCTGCTCCACCAGAAATCAGCGTTATTGCTTAAGACAAATTGAGGAAGGTGCCAGACTTTGTGATTCACCGAGGAGTTCGCCGCCAATGGGCTGCCGTCGAGGTTCCGAAGATCGTTTATCAGTCAAAGTAATTGCCATCTTTAACCTTTCACCCGGCCCAGGTGAAACGGATGTTTTGATAGGGCTCGCTTTCTGTAAATTTCCCTCTTCGCTTAGCCCAAAGCGATAGAGTTTTGTTTTATAGGGCTGTAGTTTCAAGAATCGACTTGTTCATTAATAAAATAATGTCGTTCTGTAATTTCCGCATTAATTTCTGTTTTCTCTTTTTGCTTTTTCAGAAAATGGTAATCCTAAAAAACAATTCAATAATTAAAACAAGCAGTAAAATAAAACACTGCACACACTTGCTTTCTTCTCTATCTCTTCTAAACGCGAATCATCACGTCATGCAGATTGCTTGTTTTAAACCCCGTTGAAACATACGATCTGATGCCTTCTCCCAACTTTGAGTTCCCGGTATTTGGGGCTGAAGAAGAAGTTGACAACGAAATTCCAGGAGAGATCTCCTGACTACTCAGACAAGAGGAAAGGTCCATTGAACCTCACAAAGAACCGTTGGAAGCGGTAAACTTGGGTTCAGAACAAGAGAGAAAAGAAATCAGGATTGGGGCACTTCTCAGTCCAACTGCCAGAGAGGGTTTGATAAAGCTTCTCAAAGAATTCCCCGATGTATTCGCTTGGTCCTATCAGGATATGCCAGGGTTGGATACCAACATCGTGGAACATCACTTACCGTTAAGATCGGAATGTCCGCCAGTAAAGCAAAGGTTGAGACGGACTCACCCAGACATGGCCATCAAAATCAAAGAGGAGGTACAAAAACAGATCGACGCAGGTTTCCTCGCTACATCTGAATATCCTCAATGGTTAGCCAACATCGTACCCGTTCCCAAAAAGGACGGAAAGGTCAGAATGTGTGTTGATTACAGGGATCTGAACAAGGCAAGTCCAAAGGACGACTTTCCTTTACCACACATTGACATGCTGGTAGACAGTACAGCAAAGTTCAAAGTCTTCTCCTTCATGGATGGATTCTCGGGCTATAACCAGATCAAAATGGCGCCGAAAGACATGGAGAAAACTTCATTCATTACCCCATGGGGTACCTTTTGTTACAAGGTAATGCCGTTCGGTTTGAAGAACGCCAGGGCAACCTATCAAAGGGCCATGACTACTCTTTTTCATGACATGATACACAAGGAAATCGAGGTATATGTCGATGATATGATTGCAAAATCTAAGACAGAAGAGGAGCATGTGACCCACCTGTCAAAGCTATTCGAGCGTTTGAGAAAGTACAAACTTCGCTTGAATCCCAACAAGTGCACCTTCGGTGTCCGTTCAGGGAAACTCTTAGGGTTCATCGTCAGCCAGAAAGGAATTGAGGTTGATCCTGACAAGGTCAAGGCCATTCAAGAAATGCCTTCTCCGAAAACTGAAAAACAAGTCAGACGATTCCTGGGACGTTTGAACTACATCTCCAGATTCATATTCCTTATGACCGTGACCTGTGCGCCGATTTTCAAATTACTCAAAAAGAACCAGGATTGCGTTTGGTCAGAAGATTGCCAAACTGCCTTCGACAGTATCAAGGAATATCTGTTGAATCCTGCGATTCTATCACCTCCAGTGGAAGGAAGACCACTGATCATTTACCTCACAGTTCTAGAGGACTCAATGGGATGTGTACTTGGCCAACAAGACGAAACTAAACGGAAAGAGTCCGCCATCTAATATCTGAGCAAGAAATTCACCGACTGCGAAACTCGGTACACGACGCTTGAGAAAACTTGTTGCGCTTTGGCTTGGGCAACCAAACATCTTCGCCAATACATGATTCGTCATACTACTTGGTTAATCTCCGAAATGGATCCAATCAAGTACGTCTTCGAAAAACCTGCTCTCACGGGAAGAATCGCCCGTTGGCAGATGCTGTTATCAGAATATGACATAGAGTACCACGCTCAGAAAGCCGTTAAAGGAAGTATTTTAGCCGATCATTTGGCTCATCAACCGATTGACGATCAAGAATCAATCGGGTTTGACTTCCCAGACAAAGATGTCATGTATCTAAAAATGAAAGATTGCGATGAACCGTTACCTAGTGAAGGGCCAGAACCAGGTTCCCAATGGGGACTTATCTTTGACGGAGCAGTTAATCATTATGGAAACGGAATTGGGGCAATCATTGTTACCCCTCAGGGTACCCACATTCCTTTCACTGCCAGACTTACGTTCAAATGTACGAACAACGAGGCCGAATACGAAGCTTGTATTATGGGTCTCGAAGAAGCAATTGATTTAAGGATCAAAAACTTGGACATATATGGCGACTCAGCCTTGGTTATCAATCAAATAAAAGGAGATTAGAACACATACCAATCAGGATTAATTCCTTACAAGGACTATGCAAGAAGGTTGTTACCCTTCTTCAACAGAGTTGAGTTTCATCATATCCCTCGTGAGGAGAATCACATGGCTAACGCTTTAGCCACTCTCTCTTCCATGATTAGTGTAGGTCAATGGAATGACATACCTAAGATCGACATAACGCGCCTTGAAAGGCCCGCTTACATCTTCACGATTGAAGCAGTCATAGACGACAAACCTTGGTATCATGATATCAAATGCTTCCTTCAGAAACAAGAGTACCCACCTGGGGCACTAAGAAAAGAGAGGAAAACCCTCAGAAGATTGGCTGGAAACTTCTTCCTGAGCGGTGACACTCTCTATAAGAGAAATTTTGACATGGTCTTGCTCCGATGCGTAGACAGACCAGAAGCAGAAATGCTGATGAAAGAAATTCATGAAGGGTCATTTGGCACTCATGCCAACGGACACACAATGGCGAGAAAAATCCTAAAAGCAGGTTATTATTGGTTGACCATGGAATCTGACTGCTACAAGTACATGAGGAGGTGTCACAAGTGTCAGATATACTCCGACAAAATTTATGTACCGCCATCGCATCTCAAAGTTCTCTCTTCCCCATGGCCATTCTCGATATGGGGAATCGACATGATTGGCTTGATCGAACCTAAGGCTTCAAACGGACATCGTTTCACTCTAGTGGCCATTGCCTATTTCACCAAGTGGGTCAAAGCAGTGTCATTCGCCAATGTAACCCGACAAGTGGTGGTCCAATTTATCAAAAACAATATCATCTGCCGTTATGGTGTTTCAAGCGAGATCATTACTGATAATGGATCTAACTTGAACAACAAGATGATGAAAGAGTTGTGCGCAGAGTTTAAGATCGAACATCATAACTCATCTCCCTACCGACCAAAGATGAACGGAGCGGTAGAAGCGGCCAATAAGAACATCAAGAAGATCGTTCAAAAGATGGTTGTAACCTATAAAGACTAGCACGGGATGCTACCCTTTGCTCTTCACGGTTATCGCACATCTGTCCGCACTTCAACAGGGGCAACCCCTTTCTCTCTAGTATATGGCATGGAAGTAGTGCTCCCCATAGAAGTAGAGATCCCATCAATCCGGGTATTGATGGAAGCTAAGCTTTCAGAAGCTGAATGGTGTCAAAGTCGACACGACGAACTGAATCTGATTGAGGAGAAGCGAATCACGGCACTATGCCATGGTCAGCTGTATCAACAGAGAATGAAGAGGGCGTTTGACAAAAAGGTCCAACCTCGTGTCTTCAGAAAAGGAGACCTCGTGCTCAAAAAGATACAATCATTTCTCACTGATTTGCGAGGTAAATGGACTCCGAATTATGATGGCCCCTATGTGGTCATGAAAGCTTTCTCAGGCGGCGCCTTGAGACTTGTAACCATGGACGGAGAGGAATTTGCCTACCCCACGAATGTTGATGTAGTCAAGAAATACTTCGCCTAAACTAAAAAAAAAAACGTCTCGGTGGATTGAAAACCCGAAAGGGCAGTCCAGGCAAAAGTTAGAGACATGGAAAAAATCATCCTGGTGGATTGGAAACATCACGGTACAATCCAGGCAAAAATTAGGGATAATGGCAAGTAACTATGTTCAACAGAGGCAAGTCCCTCAGCAGCAGTTACATCATCCGTCAGAAAACTCCAGTCAAGGTCATCTTCGACAGAAGCTCAGGATGCCCTGAATTCAAAGTTGGTAGACAGATAGTGGTCGTTATGTTTCAACGTAGCCTTTTTCCCTGTAAATTACCATTTTCTAACTTTGTAAATACTCTTTGGAATCACGCGTTTGGCTGATCTCCATCTTATCAATAAAATTTGAGCCCTTGTGCTTTTTTTTTTTTAATTCTTATTTGTTTTAGCTTTACAGAACGACATTTTAACATGATTAACGATTCTTGAAATAAAACAAAAATGAATTTACTTGTTAAAACTTTTTCTGCTTTTTAATAAAGACGGAAATTTCTTTTGACTGTTGAACATCAGAAGAACATCGGTCACTTCTCCAGAAGTAGTCGAACCTCAAAGTACGGAATCAAAGTACTCCTTCTACGCCAGTACGCCTGAAAGAAGGGATCAAATGTGTCAGAAACCTTGCATCAGGGACTATCTCCTAAGCCCGATCAACATAGCTCCCAACAGGGACTATCTCTCCTAAGCAAGGTGGAATTACTATTCTGAACCAACGGTACTTCTTCGCCCCGTGATGGCCGAGTATCCAGTCGTGTTCATTTTTTAGTTTGTATGTTGCGTCAGTTTTTGTCAGCGTATATATACATACATCATGCATTTGATTTGGATTCATATTCATATTGCATCACTATCACTCTAGTCGGTCTTATCCCCTAGTGATAACAGTCTTCTTAATCGAGTTGTCAGCCATTTCCTCGTCAGGAAGTGTTACGTCTGAACAATCTCTCTCCTCCAGTTTTATTTCTGGATTGAAGTTGGGTCCTCGACCACTTTGATAACTTGAACCTCTGAAAATCCAGAGGAACTTTCAGTCAGCATCACTCTTCGCCATTGAAGATGATATCCTTGCTTTCCAGGATTAAAGAAAAATCGCCAGAGAAAGCCTCCTAAGCAGAGATTTGGCAGTACAGCTTCCTTTCTCCGAAAGACCGCTGATGAAAAGGTCATCGGCACCTCAAAATTAGATCCCATCATATGGCATTTCTCCGGGAAGATCCCGAGAAAAGTATGATGTAAGACCCCCAAGCGAAAGCAGTCTCTCAAGGGACTCGCATTCCCCAAGTAGAGTCAACAAATGGCATCTCCAATAGAGAAGTTTTTACACCTCTATAACTCAGACGACTGGGTCCTCCCAGCGAGTCTGACATTAAACTTTTTCCACTCAAATGGCATCTCCCCAGGAAAATTCGGCGAGAAGTTTGAAGGAAAGCCGCTACGAATAGCGTCCCTTGTCAATAAAGTTTATTGACGAAAGAAGCTAAGACCAGTTCCATGGTAGGAAACCAGGATCGAGGGGAAGTTTACATCAGAAACTAAGACCAGTTCCTTGGTAGGAAACCAGGATCAAGGGGAAGTTTACATCAGAAACTAAGACCAGTTCCTTGGTAGGAAACCAGAATCGAGGGGAAGTTTAAATCAGAAACTGAGACCAGTTCTTTGGCTGAAGACCAGGATCGAGGGGAAGTTTTCCTTTTCTAAGCATCATTGCTTAGCAAAAAAATGATGAATGCGTGAATTACCATTCATAGACGCCGTCAAAATTTCGGGTATTCTGATATTTAATCCTCTTGCACCCCGAATGCCCGAATACCTTCGTCATTCACACCTTCATGTCCAAGAAGATTAAATATGGGCATCTGTCATACCCCAAATTTTGACCACTTAGATTTCCCATCATTGTGCAAATCATCATCACAATATGGATGTACTTTCATGCCTCATCAATCTCCTCGAGGATTGTTGAGCATTCACTACCATCAAGAATTAGGGTTTCAAGCCCTCTCGGAGCTTTAGACAAAGGATCAATCAAGGAATTACATGATCTTCAACTTGCCTAACCTCTCAAACATCCACAATGGATCAAAGGGACTCCCACTTCAAGGATCAAGCACAAGGCTGCTCCCTTCTAGGTGGATCAGGTCTCAAGATCGACAGTGTCACCAAATTAGGGTTTTGGTCGACCAGGGCCTCCAGATGGAAATTTTTCATCTGGGCACAAGCCAATGATCCAAAACATAACCTAATATACTCCATGGAACCTCATGGACCCAATCATCAAGTCAATTTTTCCTCAGGGGATGCATTCATCAAAAATCAGGAATTAGGGTTTCTTGACCTAATTCACCCCTAAGTTAACTTTTAGGGCAAGTCATGAGCCAAGACCTCAAGAGAGGGTTTGAGGGTCTCTAATGAACTATATTGATCCATTTGGAATAATGGATTAATCCAAGAAGCTTGAGCAACAAGTCTCAATTTCATCTGCACCACAATTAGGGTTTCGCGAGAAAAGTCAGCTGTAACTTTGACTTTTGACCAGGACATGATCCCAAGCCCTAAGACATGATTCAATATACCCTATGACACCCATGGAACATGTCCATCAAGTTTGATTTAGGTCAAGGACATGATTTCATGAAGAATTGCACAGTTTGGAATTCATCTGATAAAAAGTCAACTGTACACAAAAGTCAACTTTGACTTTTTGAGATTTTTCACCAAAATGGATTTTTAACCCTAAAATGATATTAATGTATGATTTGAATCATCATTCATCAAGAAAAAACAAAGAAAGTGGGATAACTTGTAAAAGGGGTAACCATAAAAACTTCGAAAAATTTCTAAGTTATGGAAAAATTGACACTAATGTGCCAACTTTGGAGGACCATAACTCCTAAACCACAAGGCCATTGTTCCCCATTTAAAGCTTGATTTGTATATCTCATTGCCCTCTACAGAAGCTTCATACTGACCTATGTCCAAATTCCTCATGGATTTTGAGTTATGGAGTGATCAAAATCAAGAAAAGTCACTTTGTTCCAACACTTAGTGAAAATTTCACTAAGTCAGATTTTACCCTACTTTTTGCCAAATGTAGGGGGATTTTTCACTTGGATTCAATAGATATCAAAACAAAACATGTTCAAACAGTTGTTGTATCATGTAAGGGTTTTCCAAAATGGACAAGAACATTACCAAATTCAATTTGAGTCATGAGATACAACATTGGCAAGTTGCCTTGGTGAAATCTGTCAAGGCAAGGCAGATTTTGCATTTTTGCTCGATTTGCCAAAATCAGCCAAATCCAAATGCTCCTATCCACTTGGACACCTCTGACGATTGAATCTAAAGGGGACAATCACTGAGCCAAACCTCCAAAGTCTTTGGAACAAGAAATAGCATGTTGAACCTAGAGTTGCCAAAACAGGGACAAGACTCCAATTTTGGATTGGAGCATTCAATGGAAGCATCAAGGTGGCATGGACTGAGCCATTCTCAACTGAATTCAGTCAAGACTTATCCAAGACCAAGGGAACCACAACCCTCTGCCCTAACCTCTAGTCAATGGCTAGAGGAGACTTGGATTTCCATTGGACAACATTGGCCAAACCTCTGCTGCAGTTGCCATTCACTGTGGATCCCAAAACAAACTTGCTCTACTATAAATAGAGCTCAATTGTATTCATTTTGAGTACACCAAAGCCATCAAACAGATGCTTTCCTCAAAATCTCTTCTTTCACTCCAATTTTGTCTTCTAAGGCAAGTCACTATCGGGTTTTGAGTTTGGGAGCTTTTCCAATCAAACCAATCACACACACACCTCACATACATCATATAGAAGTGATCCAAACACTCACATAACATCTGGAACACAGATTTCACAAAATCACCAGCCAATTGCTCAAGTTCTTGACAGTTTTGCAGTTGAGGTACCATCTTCAGCTCCAAACCATTTCAATCCATTCCAAGCATTCATACACACTCCATGGCACCTAGGGAGGCTATCCAGATCATTGGAACCTTGCTGTAACACCTCCAACACAAATCACGATCACCAGCTGCAAGTGGTCAATACTTAATTTTTGAAGCATTAATCCAAGATCACAATTTGTTTTTCCTATGTTAAACAATTTTGATCATTTTAATTGAATTTTTATTCAATTAAAACACATTTTTGAAAACAAATTAGGGATTTTTGGATTAATTCAACCCTCTTAAATCATTTTCAAAACCTTTTTGGGCCTCTAATAGCGTGTAAGACCCAATCCTTTTTTTGACCAAATCATTTTTGGGCCTCAGTGTATTGTATAAGTCCCGATACCGTCAAAAACAAACGACGCGATCGTCGCCAGTTTAAAAATAACCTTGGGCCTCTCCTTGAGATATAAGACCCATTCAAAACTTTTGGGCCTCTAATAGAGTGTAAGACCCAACCCCCCTTTTAACCAAAACATTTTGGGCCTCACTTATTGTATAAGTCCCTCTGCGTTAAAAGAAAACTTCGGCGCGATCGCCATTTTTAAAAGAAAAGTCAAACTGGGCCTACCCTCGTGTTATAAGCCCCACTCTTTTTCTTTAAACCTTTTGGGCCTCTTGAGAGAGTGTAAGACCCATCCCTGTGTACAAAAAACCTTTTTGGGCCTCAGTCACTTGTATAAGTCCCTCTGTACAAATTCAAACAGTGAGCTCACTGATAAAACCCTAGGCCTCTCCTTGAGCTGTAAGCCCCAAAATCTTTCTTTTTCAAAGCACTTTCTCCTTTGATTTTGAAATATACTGTTATTTTTCAATCTTTCTTTGTTGAACAACTAACCAAACAGCATGGAAGCTCTACAACCGAGTAAATGTTTATATACTTTCATTTATCGCTTTCATATACATATAACTGTATTGTGGGGCTGTTTCGCTGTAAGTCTTCTTTCATAAACTCATATCAACTGTGTAATAATAGTATAGATATTTAGAGTTTCCCCGGCAACTACGTCTAGCATTAAGCCCGTTAATCACTCTTAAATAGTCAAAACTAGATCCCCATAGGATTACCAGACACAGTCTTCCCTCCTCTTGGGGTTAAACCATATGGAGATATGAAAGGCAGCATTCTCTGTGAACCCTTTCATAGACTGTCACTCGTAGAAGTTGTCAAAGAAACTCTACTCCCCAGAGATGATCTTTTCTCCGTGAATGGCATCTCTTGAGTTTCTTCCAAATTCTCGGACTTTCCTGGCTCGATCTATTCTCGGTGAATGTCATGTCTTGAACTTCTCGGGGTTTGGGGACCCACAGGCTTCTTAAAAGCACTTGTCAAGAAACTCTATTCCCCAGAGATGATCTTTTCTCCGTGAATGGCATCTCTTGAGTTTCTTCCAAATTCTCGAACTTTCCTAGCTTGATTTATTCCTCGTGAATAGCCTATCTTAAATTTCTCGGGGTTTGGGGACCCATCGGCTTCTTAAAAGCATCGGCCTCCTCTTGGGCATCATACAAGGACCCACAGGCTTCCTAAAAGCAACCCCGCCTCCTCTTGGGCTTAGTACAAGGACCTCTCAGCTTCTTAGAAGTATTCATAGCCTCCTCTTAGGCTTCGTATAATGATTCTTCCTCCGGGAATGATAGCCTTCTCTTGGGCTTCGTACAAGGACCGATCGGCTTCTTAAAAGTTTCCAGCCTCCTCTTAGGCTTCGTACAAATTGTCCCGACGACCCCCTAGAGGTATAGGAACAGAAATTAGTCATCTGCATAGAACAGTCCTTTCAAAGAGTCTACTACTGTTTCTCAAAGCATGGTACAAAAGATAAAACTCTGGACTTGGACAGTCTAATTTCTTTGAGCCTCAAAGACATTCTCAAGTGACCCCTTCGTTAAATAGGAAGAAAACCCGTAGACTCGGACAGTCTCAATACCCTTCGGATTTCCCAATTCCTTAAAGAACAGGTATGGCCCGGATCCTCGAATCAAATCCTCAAGTACAATGTGGCTCATATAAGAACTGATTTTCTCTTTAAATCAACATACTGGACCTGTCACTCAACTGAAACAGTAACCATAGCCTCCTCTTAGGCTTTGTATAATGATCCTTCTCCAGTTACAATAGCCTCCTCTTGGGCTTTGTACAATGATTCTCCACAGCGGAGTCAAACAACGTTTAGCCTCTCTCTCGGGCTTTGTACGAGACACATAAAGAGACTCCCTCGTTGAGTCAATCACCCTTTAGCCTCCATCTCGGGGTTTATACGAGATACAAAAAGGTTCTTATTGAGCCAAACAAATTTTTGCCTCCATCTCGGGCTTCGTACGAGATACAAAAAAACTCTCTTGTCGAGTCAAATAGCCTCCATCTCGGGCTTTATACAAGATACCAAAAGACTCCATCGTCGAGTCAAAACCTTTTAGCCTCTCTCTCGGGCTTTGTACGAGACACATATTAGCCTCCTCTTAGGCTTTTATATAAGAAAACCACTGGTTGATCCAATCAACCTTTTAGCATCAAAGTTGTGCCTTGTTCACAGTACACAAACATCAACAACTCCTTCCCCTTCATCTAATTGCTATAAGCGGCAAGCCTCTAGATCATCTACATCCATGCCACTGTCCCTCTTTTAGCATAAGAAATTCCTAAGGAAAGATAACATTGCTCTACACTGAGTTAAAGTCTTCTCCGTCAGGTTAAAATCCCCTATAAAGGAAATTATGGCATTGCCGGATTCACAAATCCCGGTTAAAGTAATCCTCCTTTACAGTCAGTCACCCAACAGTTGTGACAAACAGACCCCTTTAGAGATGACAAGTTATCTCTAAGGTCACCCCTTTTAGCTTCACATCTTGGGCTTTGAACAAGATACAAACTACCTTTCGCTTCACGTCTTGGGCTTTGAACAAGACACCAAAACAACCATTTCCTCCCATAGAATAGGAGGAACTACAAACGCTCTGATTTCCCTGTTTCAGTAAACGGGAATACGTAGGCATAAGATTGAAAGAAAAAAATCTTAGCGAGCACACTAAACAAAAACCCAAAATCCCATACTCTCATACATTCGTCCTAACTTCCTAACCGATAGGTTAAAGCACCCCTCGTTAACAAAATAACCCAGGACAAACCCCGAATCTTTGTAGCATCTGTAAACCAACAGTTTTGACTGTTTAATCTCAGTATGCAAGCAGAGTTAGTTGGAGACATCTATTTCCCTTCCTTCATCAGCTTTAATAGGATAAAAAATGAATCGAATTGTAGTACCAGAGCGATCGTGCTTCGTAACCACATCCAAAAATCACTCGCTACACTTGGTTTGGTTTAAACCCATGTACCATTTGAGTGCGACACCGGTTAAACTATCTTGGAAATAGTGGATCAATAGTTGTTGGTTCTCTGTCTGAGTTGACATCCTTTGAGCGTTCATCACCAAATGACTTTGAGGGAAAGAGTTACCCCTTTATTTTTCAAATTCGGACACCTTGAATTTGTGCGGAATTTTCACATTGGGGACCAGACAAAGGTCTGCGGCATCCTTTTCGAATAGATCCTGACCGCGAATGGCATACAGTTCCTTCTGCATCTCCGGGAATTGCTCCTGGAATTCATTCATTCTGTCGTACATACTTTCGTTTCCACTAGAAGGTATCTGTGTAATCTGTCCTTCCGGGACAGTGTGTACCACGGGCGGTGGTATAGTCATTATAGCAGTGACTCTTGGTGTTTCCCTATCCTGAAGTTTGTAACCTTCAGGAGTTGTTGTCATGCCCCTTGCATCTTCGCTTTCCCGAAGTTTGTAACCTTCAGGCCCAGCAGTTCCTGCTGCAGTTTCTGGATCTTCCATGATCGGAGGAATATATCCTTCTGGGATATAATTTAGTGACATGCCCCTGGGACGATCTTTAGGCATGTTATACTGAGGATCATACTTGTCCACTATGGGTGTTGTTGCGGTGAAAATCGGATAACAAGCTATTAATTAACTTGCATCGCATTTCTTTTACAACCGACTTTGATTTATCCAAAGGAAAGGTTCAAGATCGTTAAAAAAATCTAAAGGGGGGAGATCTAAGGTTCGGGGGTTAGTTATACAAAGGGAAGGTATTAGCACCCTATGTACCCGTAGTACTCTACAGGAACCTCTTGTTTAATGTTATCTTATGTTTGCTAAAGGTTCTATGCTAAAGGTTTGAAACCCTAGGGGTTAGTATCTAAGTATGCTCGACAAAGCATCGCACTTTGCGCCTACGTATCATCGGGTGTAGAATCAGAGTATGCGTAGTTCTAATTCTACTGAATTGTTGACTATGGTCAATATTCAGAGGGGAAATGAGTACAAGCTCATTGTAGAGTTTAAGAACTCTCTAAATCTAGTTATAATGGTCCTATGTTATGTTTTAGTCAATAGGGAAAGTGAGTATTCATTAGGATGAATATCACCAAGAGTGTAAAAACTCCCTCCTAAGGCTAGTTATAACTTATTGGCTCTTAGGAGGCCAAGAAGTGAAAGTCATCTCCAAAGGGGCTACTAAGGTAAGATGGGGGCTATGACTTTAAGAGTCAACATTAATCACCTTCCTTTGGAATGGGGATAAAAACAGTTGTAGGATATAATAAAAGATATTGATAAAGATGAATAAGATAACGACAATAGCATGAGTATTGGCAAGAAGTATTTCATAATAAAGCATGGATAAGATGGACATGAACATCATAGAGACATGTAAACAAAGACAACTCAATATGTTTTAATCTTAAGGAAGACAAACATAAGGAACACTCACAAGATAAAGAGGCATGATATTAATCAAATATGGTATTTAAAGAAGAACAAAATTCACATATTCAAGTCAAACACATGATGAATCAAACATGGGATAAATTTATTCAAAACTTAAATAATTATTAGTGAATAAACACTCAAATGATCAATAAAGGTGCTTCATAAATAAAACTAACAATCAGTCCAATTAAGAAATAATCAAGGAACAATTAGGCTTGAATAATTAAGAAACAATTAGAAATAAATCACATGTTAATTATTAAGCTTAAATAAACAAGAGAGAATTAAAATAAATCACATATTAATAATTAAGTTTACATAAACAAATAAGAAATAAATTGATAATTAAAATTAAAATAAAGACAAAATATTTTTGGAGTTTTTGAAATAAAGAAAAAAGTTTTAAATAAAATAAAAAAGTCTTTTAAAAAAAGATTTGGAAAGAAAATAGTGGAAAATAGAAAAATAAAATAAATAAGAAATAAAAACGCAAGGGGGTGCATTAGTAAACTGGACTAGTTTAAAAATGCCAAGGAGCTGATGGTGGGCCAAAAGGGGGGTGGTGATAGCACACAGGCCTAGGCGAAAATGGCTGCAAAAGGCAAGGAAAAAAAAACACAAAAGGGTGGTCTGGGGCAGGATTCGAACCCCAGACATCCTTCTAAACGCGTGCACAGTTTTACCACTGGGGTGGCTATACATCCAATGTATAAGCCCACCCCAATAATAGATAAACCAAGATGAATTCTGAAAATGCATTAAATGAAAAGCCAACGCGCTACATGAAATCGAGTGTAACATATAATATCAATTGGTCATGGATCACTTAAAATGCTACACGACAAACATCACCAATAGCCAATCAGAAGCCAGCATGGGAATAAAAAACATGCAGCAATACCAAAACCCTCGTGTTTTCATCTTGAAACCTCCAAAACAAACATCAAACTTTCCTCCAAGATTACAACCTCAATACTTAAACAAAAATCATGAAGTAACATACCAAAATGAAGTACTCAAAACATAGAACAACAATAAACCCTAATCTGAACAAGATGGTGATTACATCATGGGCAAGAAGCAAAGGAAAACATAAGTTCAAAATGAAAACTCAGTTCAGAAGAAAATGAAAAACCATACTCTGTTTTAATTCAAAACCAACATAAACTTCAAAACTGAACAACAACATTGTAGTAGGAACAAGGTACACATCAGAATCTCAATCACAAGATAACATGAACACTAACAATGTTTAGAACTCACAATAATAACATCAACCAGCCAGCATACATTCATGCACGCATTGAAAATCACTCACACACATGATAAATATCCAGAGTTGATGTGTTCAGATTATATATGAACAAAGCAAATATATCCAAGTAGTATTCATTTTAACATGGTTAACAAGTGTTTATCATGGAGACAAACTTATTCATTCATTAGGGTAGTCATGAAAGGGTTATGAAACCTCTAAAATAATCTCAACATAAGTATATAACAATATGCATACCATGAACACTCAAATATTAAAACAGAAAATGATCTCAAACATTAAACTATCATGTATTCAGCATATGATATAAGCATGATAGGTGGAGGGTTGAGGAACTTACCTGGTTCCTGAGTAAATAACAAGAACTCCCTCCTTTGCAGCTAGCTCGAGTGCTCCAAGTGTTTTGTTTTATTTAGAGTTGTTTGGTGTTGATAGTTGATCATCCTTTGAAATGAGGAGAAGCTCCCTTTTATAGAAGGGCTTGGCTGGATAATATGCTCAATGTCCAAGGGACAAAAGCTTTGCTTGCAAGAGGAAAATCGTAGAAAGATTTGGAGGTAGGGGCTGTTCTGAACAGAAGTTTATGGAGCCAAGTGATATCTCTTTGGCTGCTCTTCTAGGTCAGAATGATAGTGTGTTTTGGATAGAATCTGATGGTCCCTCATTGCACACGAGGGATTGTTTTGTTGCTTGCAAAAGTTGGATAAGAAAGGTACAAAAGAGGGATGTACTTTGCAGCTGACTTTTGGTGTGTTTGGTGGAAAGCAAAAGGTTGGAAATGATGTGATGAGGGTCTGCAGACTGTCCTTTAGAGAGAGAATAGAAATTCAAATTCAAAACTGAGGTATATGGGATGATGCATATCAGCATCGAGTATGCCTCTTTGACACAAGATATCTCTCAATTTTGTAGTTCAAATTTCATGCTCTTTGGTTCTATAGAAGCTTCATGCATCATAATACAATGTTGGTGTTGAAATGCAGTTGAAATAATGCCTTGAACTGGTAGAAAAATTGCCTACAAATCGTGTCCACCAAGGATGTAAAATGACTTAGAAAAGTTGAGAATTTGACAGCTTCAAGTACCCTTCTTTGAGAGCCCATAACTTGAGAATGGCTTATTCAAATAAGATGTTCCACATATGGTTGGAAAGCTCTCATCATTCTCTACAACTTTAATTTGGGGCCCAAGTCTTGAATCCAAGTGGAAATGGGTGAAAAATGAGGCCAAAGTTAGAGAAAAATTGTGAAGAAAAGTGTTGAAATTTTTCTAAGTGTTGGGTTAGATTATCTTGCAAGCTTCATAACTCAAAAACCAAGCATTTTTGGATGAAAAGTCATATGGAACAAATTGAATATCTTGAAAAGAGCTTTCCAATGAGCTTTGAATCACTCCATTTGAGTGTGTGGTTTAGGAGTTATGGTCATTCCAAATTGTGCTATTAGAGGGAAAATCTCACATATGAAATCTTTCATGATCAAAATCCCACTTCTCTTGCAAGAAACCTCATGAAACTTGATCTTGATGCTTTGAATACCTTATGAGACATTCTATGATGATTAGAACCATTGACACTTTATTTGAACCAAAATTCCAAAGGATTAGGGTTTCAGTCAAAAACCCTAATTTTGACTATGAATGTACTGAGGTCATATCTTGTAAGCTTGCTCCTTCCTTCTTCTCTAAAGGTCTTAGGAGACTCTTGAGGATGGTGATAAACCAAAAGAATCAAAGAATTAGGGTTTAGGAGTTCGTCTTGATGAAAATCACAGTCATTGACTGTCAGGTGTCACAGAAACCCTAATTTGGAGGTATAATGAGGCTGAGGCTCAAACTTCTCTTGTTGAGGACCAATAGATCTTGGATTCCTGTTGAACGATGTCTCTTGGATGTAGATGACCTTAAGTGGTAAGTGAACCACACAAGTCTTGACTTGATAGAGCCAATTTCTTAGTGATTTCTTCAGAGCAAAACCATAATTCCAAAGTTCCTGCACTGGAGATCTTTTGTTGACTTGACTTGATTCAAAATAACGTGTGGAGCTTCATGGTGATATGCAAACCTAATTTGAACACAAAGAAACAAACTACAAGATATGGGTTAGCTCAAATAATGCAGAGATGCTTGACCTAAGATGCACAAATGAAGATGACATCTAAGGTTAAAAATTTGGGGTACAACAGGTGTGATCTCTGAGATCACAGTCGTTTGTATCTGAGCTGCTGCCAAAGCTTGCATGTCATTGTGAGGTTTCCTCAGATCTTCTTTCAGAGCGTCGAGTTCTTCTCTCAACTCTCTGTTCTCTTCCTCGAGATTATCCATTTTCTTTTGTCGATTGGCCCGAGTATTATACGAATGAGACAGTTTGACTCTAGAATCGAGACACAAACGTGAGATTCGTAGGTAAGAAGAATGCGTTATGTGAAAATGATGAATGATATGTAGTGATCATATTAATTATTTTTTTTAATCAAAAGAAACTTCAACAATTGGATTGCAAATATCATACAGTGGGGAAAACCCCGTTTTATTGAATTCAAAGATTGCGGAAATGGAAATACAGTAATTTACAAAGTGCTAAAAAAAGAAAAGTCTAAGCTTATGGATCCTGAGTCCTCTCTGAGGAGAGCTCAGGTGTTGGTTCTGGTACTTTCCTTTTCTTTGACTGGGGCTCTTGAGCCGTTGTCGGGTTGTCATCATTTTCCAAGTGAAAGGAGCGAGCAAATTCCTGCGGTCTTCTTGATTTTCTACAGCATGTTGCTCTAAAATCTCGATCAGAGCGTCTTTTTCTTTTAACAATTGCTGTATTTTGTTACACTCTATGTTGAGAATGCGGTACTTGTTCTTCCAAGATTTATTCTCCTGTTGAACTTTGTTGAGAGTAACCTGGAGTTTTTCCGTATCAGACATAAAATAAAGGCCAGATTCCTTTAACGGAAGAACTTCTTGACGAGGGTAAGGCATCCTCAGCTTGAGAGCTCTAGTTTATACCCAGTGGAGATAAGGTTCCACAGAGACACAGTCTGGTTTTCCTAGAGACTCTCTTCCTTTTCTGTGAACATGTTTCCAGGCATGCACTATTTCTGTCTTTAGTGCCCTGTCATTTTCTCCTTCCTTGAAGAAAAAACCTTCCAGATGAACATTACGCGGGACATGTCTCATCGGGTATCCGAGTTGACAACGAACTAAAACTGGATGATAGTTGATTCCTCCTCTAGTTCCTATGAGGGGTACATTAGGGAAGTTTCCACAACGGTCAATGATTCTTATCCCATCATAGATCCGATTATACCGATCTATGTCAGAGTTGGTAAGCGACATGATTTTCTGTGACCAACGTAAAGTACTCTTATGATCCCAAAAAGCAGCAGACTTGGGTAAATGGGAAGTGAACCATTTGTATAGCAGGGGTACACAACATGTGATCGTTCCTCCGCTGTACAAATTTCTTAAGTGTACAGAATAATAAGCATCTGCGAGCAAGGTTGGTACATGGTTTCCAATTATACAAATCTTAATGGCATTGATATCAACGAAGTTATCAATGTTGGGAAACAGAAATAACCCGTAGGTGAGCAGAACAAAGACGCTCTCGAAAGCAGTCATGTTTCCTATACTAGAAAAGTACAGAGCTTTCTTTACCAAAAACTTGGCTGGTAAACCTTGGATTCCACCCTTAGTGGTCATGTGAGTCCTGACTTCTGACTCGTTCAAATAGATTTCTCTTGCAATGGTTTGATACTTTGGAATTTCTTCCAGTCCAGAAAAGGGAGCTTGGTCAGTAATGGGTAAATCAGTCAGGTGAGAGTACTCCTCCAATATCGGTGCTAGTTGATAATCCGGGAATGTGAAACAGTGATAGACCGGATCGTAGAACTGAATCAGCATAGCCAGGATTCCTTCAATTACATGGACCCTTAACAGAGACAGCAGTCCTCCGTACTTAGCTCTGAAAGCATCAGGGTTGGTGATCATCCTTGCCAACCCTCTTAAATCCTCTAGTTTTGGAACCTTGAAGGTGTACTTGTGAGTCTTCCTTCTACCGAAATCCATAACGCAATCTTTCTCTCTGATATTTGCAATCATTATCTTAGATTAATTTGAAAAAGAAAGACTATAAGAGAAATCTTTTCTTTGTTTAAAGTATTTTAATGAAATGAATGCATGAATGTAGCACATAAAAACATAGAAAAAACATGGGGTCAAAGGTTCGATGTCATGAAGTCATGGCTCTACCCATCCCCAAAGGTTGTACTGGTGAATTTTTGTACCTGTCCTCAAAATCATTGACCCCCCTTGGGATAACAACAGCAGGCTGGTTCACCCGAGCGAGCTGCAGTATCTTAGAGTAATCTCAAATAAGGTAGTATCGCGTGACAACTATTTCCAATAGCTTCCGTACTACAAAATAGTAACATGGTCTCAGCCTACTAAATCCTCAGTTTCATGGATACCACAATCGAACAATCTACTTTCAACAACCGAAGTCGTTTAGACATTGAATCCACAAAGGGTATCTCCACTAATTCGATGGTCTACCGGGGTCGCTTATTCGGGAGTCACTCCCTGTAAGATTACCCGTCTAATGCCATCACTTATCTTAGGTATCACTCAAACTTTCCAGATGCGGCATTGTAATACCCCAAAATTTGCTCTCTCTTTTTTTTACATCATAGCATGGCATTATCATATATCATATCATATCCATCTCATAATTGCATTGCATTTAACATAGAAAAATGAAGCATAGCATCCCTCTTACCATCAGGGCATGTGATCAGGTGAAAGGTGGACAATCAAGGAACCATTCAAGGCACAAAAAGGTCAAACAAGTTCACTCAAGGCAAGCCAAGAGGTCTTTCATGTCTCATACTACCTCAATTGATTATCCAAAACCTCAAGATGGTGAAATTCACTAGGAGATTGAAGCCCTACATCTTTCACTATGCAAGAGATCCAAAAATTAAAGGAAAACCCTCAAAAGAGATAGCTCATTGATCCAAAATCAATCTCAAATGGCATATCTCATCATCCTTTAAAGGGATACACAACATACTCTGAGGAATTTGAAATTGAAGACTGCACATTTTTCTCCTAGGAGGAGGGTACCAAAATTAGAGTTTTCAATAAAATCAGGGAATCTTTGATTTTTTGGACAAAACTTGATGTCATGGTATCCTATAGGTCCTTAAGTATATGAGTGTGGAAAATTTCCTCTCAATTGGTTTTAGAAGTGGTTCAATTGGAAGAAAGATAAAAAATCAGGAAATTTGGGGCCAAGTCAAATAATCAGAGGAAAAAGTCAACTCTTGACTTTTTGAGGCCAAATTCATAAAATTCATGTTATATGTGTCCAATGTACAAAATTTGGTCAAGAAACTCCAAAGGAATCATGAAAAAATCAAGATGTGGAAAGTTGCCATTTTTGGAAGAAGTAGGGTTTCCAAAAATAGTAATTTTGGACCATTTTGCATCAGAGTTTGAACCAAGGCCATTTAAAATTGAAGCACCAAATGAAAATTCCACTCAGCCACAACAAAAGGTCTTGCTTTAAGCTTCAAATCCATGTGTAGAACATCTCCATTGGATAAAAATTGAGGGAGATACGATGGATCAAAGTTGGAGGAAAGTAGGGCAAAAACCAGGTCGTGACCAAGGACTTTCAGGTCACGCGCGTGTCATTTTCACAAGCATGTGGTGGGCCAAATGTATTGATCAATTACTCATGGTTATAGGCCTCAAATGAAAAATCTTTCAACATGAAAGTTGTTCCTCTATGTGAGACCTTCAAAATTGGTGTTCATGATTTTTTCATTTGATCAAAGGTCAAGAAGTTATGTTGAGTCCAATGTGCTATGATCCTGTTGAAATGCCATGCCATGTTTGCCTTGCCAGCCAACCTCCTTGCCACGCCCTTATACAGTTCCCAAACCCTTGTGTTTTAAGTCATTTTCCAACCTTTTCCAAGCATCATTTCAAATCATTTCTCATGCCAAACATGCTCTATCACATCTCCACTTTCCAATGTTTCCAAAAGCTCATCAAACCATTCACAATGCATGGAGAATTCCATCTTCAAACACCAACTGATCTCATCATGTTTCACATCAGAATTTGCAGTTTGGTTCACACACACAACAAACACTTCATCACCTCAATTTTCCTCTTTTAACCAAGCACATCTCATCTACACTATGCACAATAGCACGTGCTTTGCATGGAAATAGAAAAAAACAAGCTTGCTGAGCAAGTTTCTAATGCAACAGCCTTTTCCATTCGTTTCTTGCTGCTCCACCATAATACACCATAGGTCATCACCATAACATCACAACCATAGCATAACTCGTCCCCTAACTAACTTGGCTCAGTTAGTTAGGATGGACTTAGTTTAACCACCTTGACTCACTCTAACCAACTCACTAAACCATGGTTAGCTCTCACTATAAATAGAAATCACACACTCTAACTTCAGTTCTAACTTCATTTTCACACATTCACTTCAGAAACACTCTTTTCTTCTCTCTCGATTCCACCATTGCCACTGATTCTTGAGCTCTACCTTGTTCATTCCACTTCAACACTCTCTCTGATTCTCTCTCAAGTTCTCCACAGTGATACTTGTTTGGAGCTTGGTTTCAACCTCTTCTCCATTGAATCATCATCAAGTTCTACATCTCAGCCTTTATTTGGCCAAGTGAAGATTGTAGAAGAGACAAGACCTCTGGTTTTCTGAAGAACACTTCAAGGTTTCAAAACTTCAGGTACGAATCTCCACCATTATAGACCTAATGTGAAGTTGTTTTCAGGTTCTTGAAGCTTCTTATAAGCTCAAGAACTTGTCCGGCTAATTGATAGGCCTTTAGAGGTATAGTGCACAACTTAGGGCTTGCTTTAATCTCCTCTGTTTTCTCTGTGTGTGATTGTTATGTGGAAAATGATGTTAGATTCACGATGTGCATAGCGTAAGCTTCATTTTGATACCACTTTTGCGCATTTTGGTGAGAACTGAGGTTGCAGACGGTGGCGGTGTGACCGGAGAAGGTGACCGGAGGTCATCTCCGGCCCGTGACTGTAATTGCTAGGGTTTCACTATGTTTTAATCGTGGCCTTTGATTGTTCTTAATCCTACGCTCCAAAATGTGCCAACACATAAAAAAAAGCGTGCAAGTCACATGCCAATTTTATGAACTCACTTAAGCTTTGTGTGGCATGGTACATGATAGGGAGTGTGGACATTCACATGTGCGCGTTGATGTTGTTTACTTTGACTTTCGTTTGACCCTGACTTAATCCAATGGCATGTAGTGTTTTGACTATTGTTGACTGAAGTGCATGCTTGTTATCGTGTTCTGCGTGTAATTGGACTTAAGCTGAATTGCTATTCGCACCTTGTATTTCTAAAGCCCAAATCATCTGAACTAAACAATTGCTATGCATGCACCCCCTTCTTTATTTCCATTTCATTTTATTTTCCATTTGTATACACGTTTGCTTTTTAATTTTTAAAAATACCAAAGCCTAATTAAAAATTCCACAAAAATTCATGACCATTCTTAAAACATTTAGGAAATTTTTGATGATTTTAGTTTTTGATTTTATGACCTTTTTGCCCCTGTTCCACAATTTTCTTTAATTTTTTTTTTGTGTGCATTCTTAATGTGGTACATGATTTTGTGCATTTTTGTTCTCGATCATTAAAAATTGTTTTGATGCTCTTCTTTTTGTATTTAGTCATTAACATCTTGAAGTATGTTGAATGATTTTTATTTGATTTTTCTAGGTCAGTTAATGGCATGTTTGGTGTTCATTTTGTGTTACTTTGTATGATGTGTATACTTGACCTAAGTGCATTGTATAAAGACTCTTCGACTTGATTTCTTGTATGCTATTTTGGTATATGATTCACTTCTGACTTGTGTATCTTTAAACCATGCTTGCTTAATTTTCATAAGGCCATCTAATTTTTGTTTAATGCATTACCTTTGAAGCATAATAACATGTCATATCATCTTAACTTTTGTGCATGTTTACATGATTTCTTTTGTACATACTTGCATGATCATTTGCATATTTGGTGAACCTTTCATGTGACATAATAAGTCCTTGATGCATATTTTATGTCATCTTTGCATGTTGATTGTCATTTGAACTTTGTGCACCTTTAACATGTTGTGTTTGCACTTTCCTTTTTTGAACTTCCATTTCAATTCTACTTCTTCTATCACTTCTTAGATGTCTTGATGTGTTATGCATGAGCACTTGTGAGAGGTTTGTGAATCATTTTTCCTTTCATTTCAATTCTGATCCTTAGATCACATGTTTCATTTATGCATATTTCTTCTCTTTCTTTTCACCTTTCATTCTCCCTTTTCTTATGGTAGCATGTGCTAATGTCATGGATGATGATTGTTGGTTGTCCACTTAGACTTGCATGATAATAATCATTTGTTTTCCATATGATGCACATTCTGGTTGTGACCAATAGGATTTGATTTCTCATCTAATTCTTTTGAGCTTTATGGTGCATTAAATGTTCTTTTGCTTCTTATACTTCTTACACATGTTTACTAACCATGTAGGGGCTTTGGTAAGTTTCAATTGAGTGTGGATAAGGAATCCACATTCAAATTTCTTTCCTCTTATCTCTTTTACAATTCCATTTTGTGTTTTGTTAAGCACTTATGTGCTTTCTCTTAATAACTCATCACTTCCCCTTTTTGAATTACAATTCATCTTCTAACTTAGAAGTGAATTGTTTAATTCATTCTTTCTTTAGACTTTAGGTTTAAACCTCACAAACCCTTAGGATCACTTCCTTAATTAATTGATTAGGATTGAGTCTTAGTTCACATAGATCTTACATTTATCCTCTCTTGAGTCTTTCATCTTCTCATCTCAAAGAAAATTCAAAATATGTAATAAAGGTAGGCATTTATTGCATTTAGGCCTTTCATATAAAGAAAAGATTATAAGGGGTCTTCTCTTGTAATCTTAGAATGTGTAGCATATAGCCCATCTTGGGTCAATGTGTTAAACATTTGATCTTGTATGAGGGACTTAAATGCAATACTTGTTGAAGGCACAAATAAAAATACTTCTTCATTTCATAATCAACAAAAACACTTAATAAATACAAGTATGCTAGTGTGTTTGAACCTTGACAATTGGAACTAAGTGTGGGGGTCTTCTTCACCCTTAGTGTGCTTTCTTATTCATTCCATCTTGGAATGTGAGAATGTACACATTCCAATGATCAAGATTTAGATACACTATCATATGCAAACAAATGGAAAAAACTCTTAAAAGACAAAAACAAACAATAACGTCTTTCCTTCGGGAATTCTTTTCTCACCTCATTCACTCTCAACGTACGAACGTGCTCCTACTCGTTCTCGTGCAAGACGGTAACGCACTCGGACCAGCGAGCCTGCAACACCTGAGCTAGAACGTTAGCCGTTCCTTAAAAAACACAAACAAAGCGACCCTAGTGAGGGGAACTACGTCGCTCTGATTCTCATGCTCCCGATGAGATACGTAGGCAGTGGGGTAGGGCCCATGCGAGCACTTCTTTTATTTTCCCTACATTTGTTTCTCGTTCCTTTTCCATTCTTTCTCCTTTCTTTCTTTCAGTTCCTTTTCCAGTATCCTTTTCTATCACCCTTTGATCGAGACAAGCAAGCGTGGATCCCATCGGGTACGATGGACGCGAGGGGGTGCTAATACCTTCCTCTCGCGTAACCGACTCCCGAATCCAGTTCTCTTGGTCGCAAGACCATGCTCTATCCTTCCCTTCAGGTTTATGCGATGTTTCCTTTCCCTCTCTTGGGATAAATACACATTGCTGGCGACTCTGTTCGGTGCCACTTTCGCGTTTGTACTAGGATGAAAATCCCGGGAGCGACAGCTGGCGACTCTGCTGGGGACAGGTTGACCTACTGCTGGTCCATCCTAAGTGAGTCAATCCTAGCGCTTGTTTGCTTTTCTTTTATTGGGTGTTTACTGTTGTATTGTATTTGCTGTTTACTGTATTTTATTACTTGTATCATATTTACAGCATTGTAGCATTTACATTTCATATATTATACTGTGTTGCATTGTGCTGTCTGTTTGGCGGGATTGGGATTTCTGAGAGATAAGCCCATTACACAGGCTTGAGTATACACTTAGGATTAGAGTGGAGAGTAGTGGGACCTACGTGCCGTCTGGAGTACGTTGGGTATTCACGAAATTCACAGCTAGACGAGGCTATCTTGGGACCCATCATGGCATGCGCGTCTTGCGTATTCCAGGATGTCGATCTAGAGAGCTGTCGACTCTGGTGACCATTCCCAAGGACTCAGTTGCGGCACTCCTCCCGAGATGTGACAGTGGCAGACCACATTCTGTGGCAAACCCATTGCACATTCTCGATCCGAGGACCCAATGCTGGGAACTTGCTATAGGTTATCCTTTTTGAAAGAGAATCAGTGGAGGCACTCCTCGATTGGCGATAGTACTGTACCCCGAGGGATGAATGTACTATTGCTTCTCGACCTCAGTGCCAGAAGCTGAGGACCTTTCGTCTTGGAGAATCAGTTGAGGCCTCCTCGATTGATGATGATGCCAAACCAGAAATGGTGAACGTATCATCATTTCTCGACCTGAGAGCCCGGGATACTGAACATCCTAGAACCCACATGTGAGAGAGGGGGTTGTTTGCAGGTTTGCAGGTGACCATGACTTCCTACATACCCGGTTTTCTGTTGACTTTACACAAAGGAAGGGTTCATCCTATTATATTCAGACAGTTCCTATTTGTGGTTCCATATTGTTCCCAGGGCTACACTGACACCGCACACAGTTCAGCACAGACACCTGATTACCTGATCACATTGCCCTTTGCATTGCATTATCATATCATAACGGTTATGTTTGTCAATTTCAGGTGCATAATATACTTCTGATTCCAATCCATGGGTTCAACAGAGAATGACGAGAGAAGGAAGAACAATGTTTCTTACAAGTTTCCAGACCCTACCTTGGATTCGTTGCTCAAAGTTATAGACATGGCCGGCCCCGATGTTCTTGATAGGTTTCAAAAGAAGTATGGGAATTTGGTTAGGATGGTCCGTACTATCACGAAGTATGAACATGATGCTCTACACACCCTGCTGCAGTTCTATGAGCCTTCGCTGAGATGCTTCCTCTTTCCAGATTACATTTTGATGCCGACGCTAGAAGAATTCTCATTTATTTTGGGGGTTCCAATCATGTCAACAATACCATTCTTTTCTGGTAGCTCTCCTAGTGTAAAAGAAATTGTCGCTGCGACGCAAATGGACCAGTCAGTGATCAAAAGTGGTGTGAGTAACAAAAACAGAGTTGACGGATTTCATCTGGAATTCCTTTCTGATCAAACCCAAGAGGCCGCTAATGCTAAAAACTGGACGGTTTACAACTCCATTTTGGCTCTTTGCATATATGGCTTAGTTCTTTTTCCCAATCAGCAAGACTTTGTGGATATGCAAGCTACGAGAGTTTTCGTTCTTAAAAATCCAGTCCCTACTTTGTTGGGGGATTTTTATTATTCCGTGCACTACAAGAACGAGAAAAGAAGGGGAGGCCCTGTTAGTTGTTGCACTCCACTGCTATGTCATTGGCTTTTCAAGCATCTGCCTCAAACAGGTGCCTTTGTGGAAACCATAGATGTTGCGAAATGGTCCGAGCGAATGATAGGTTTAACTGCTGATAATATTGTCTGGTTCGATCATCGATTGCTGAGAATTGAGCTCATCACAAGATGCGGAAGTTTTCCAAACGTACCTCTGATTGGCAGAAAAGGAGGGATCAATTATAATCCAGTTTTGGCCATCTGACAGTTCAGGTATGCTTCCAGGGGTCCTCCTACCGAGCAAGACATGGAAGAATCTTTGTTCTTCACAGGAACTAAAGATGAGAAGGTGGTAGAGGTAGTGAATGCTTGGAAAGATAAGCATAAAATTGGAAAAGCGGTTTTTAGGAAAGGAGATTGTAGGTCTTATCCTGAATATGACAAATGGATTGAGACGAAAGTAAAGGAATTGCTTTTGCCCTTTTCAAGGAGACCTCTTGTACGTTCAGTACAGCCTGAACAACCCACCATGGTGGCTATTGAGGAGTGCGAGAAATGGAAGAAAAAAGTTAGAGAGTTGCAGATAGATAACTCTGGAATGAGCAGATGTCTTCAGAAAGCTCTAGCGGACAACAAAGAGTTGGAAAAGAGAGCATTGAAAGTAGAAAAAACCCTGGCAGACAAAGAAGAAGATTTTGATGAGAGAGCTCGAAACTTCCGGAAGCTTACCTTGGGAGCAGATGATACTAGTCAGGCTCATAAGGCTACAAAGCATGCTCTAGCCCGAAGCAAGGATTCGTTAGATAAACTCCGTCAAGCTTGGGATGAAGTCAGAATTGAGAACTCTGAATTGATGACCCAGTTAAAAGATAAAAATGAAGAGCTGAAGAAAGCACATGAAGTAAGAAGAAAGCATCGAGAAGACCTTGACAGAAGCTAAGAACAGGCAAGGAACGCTGAAGATAAGCTGAAAATCGCCAATAAAGAGCTTGAAGATGTCACGGCGGATCTGAAGCTAGTTAAAATTCAAGCTGGAATTAAGAGGCGCAAAGGAGCCGGTGAAGATGAAGCCTTGCTGATGCACGTGGGTTCGTTAGAGGATGCGTTGGAAAAAAGGGACGTCGTAATCAAAGAGCTGATTGAGAAGCCACATCATCAGCGTAATCGCATCCTATTTGAAGAGATTAAGTATTCCAGCCAGAAGCTGAAAGACATAGAGCTATCAGATTAGTGATTTTTGTCGGTTCTTTGTAATTGGTAATGGTTGCCATCAGGATTGTTGATGGATCCATTTGAATGCTTGTTTCTTATTCTGTCGCTGAAACTATGACTAATGTACTTGAAAACTTATGGGAATTTGTATGAAAAGAGCTATTTCTGTTCACAATTTCTGGTTTTCAGATATATGTGATAAGATATCTGCACACTGGCACACTACAAAATCACTATGTCTGGTCGTCAGATATTTGTGGTGGGTGTATATAAATATCTCTTCAGAGCAAAACTCACTAATCATGATTTCTGGTCGTCAGGAATTTGTGGGTATGATTGGAATCAGAATGTAAAAAGTATCCTGAAATGACAAACATAATTGTGCATTTGCATTTGCATAGCATATCATTTTTGCATTGCAGGTTTTCTCCTTTTGCAGGCGCCTGCTAACCTTTATTTGGTTTTCAGGCACGATAGCTGATACCCCAGTTCACCGATATTCTACCCGACGCAATCAAGCAAGAGTAATGGAGCAAGTTCAGACAGAGTTAGCTGATTTGAGGGGAAGGATGGAACAGTTCATGAACCTCATGCAGGGGATTGCTCAAGGTCAACAGGAGCTGAGGACAGGTCAAGAAAACATGAGGATTGGACAAGAAGCTATGAGAACCACTATCCAGAGGCTGGAAACTGAAATCCCAAATCGCACTGTGCGCACTCCTCCTGTTGGCACAATCCCTGCTGGTGGGGTACATCTGGGATTTGACAATAATGAGGATGGTCAAGATGACCAGTTCACTGCATTCAACAATGACATTGGTTTCTATAATGACGATCAGAAGTATGAAGGGTTAGATGAAAGACTCAAGGCTATTGAGAGCCAAAATCCTCTGGGAATTGATGTGGAAGACATGGGTCTCGTGCAGGGTGTGCGAATCCCTCCCAAGTTCAAGCTTCCTGCTTTGGATAAGTACAACGGCAGTACCTGTCCCAAAACACATTTGCAAGCTTACAATCGCAAGGTTGCCGCTTATACTGATGACCAGAAACTCTGGATGTATTTTTTCCAGGACAGCCTGTCAGGCGCCTCCCTGGAATGGTATGTTAAGTTGGACAGGGTTCATATCAAGAGCTGGAAAGATTTGTGCGATGCGTTTCTGAAGCAGTATCAATATAATTTGGATATGGCACCTAATCGTACTCAGCTGCAGAGTATGACTCAGGATCCTAAGGAAGGCTTTAAGCAATACGCATAAAGATGGAGGGAGTTGGCTGCACGAGTTCAACCACCTTTGGGTGATCGTGAGATGGATGATATGTTCATGAGCACACTGCAAGGGTCGTATTTGGATAGATTGGCTGCGTGTCCTTCCACAGGGTTTGCTGATATTGTTGTTGCTGGGGAACGAATAGAGAGTCTGCTGAAACTGGGTAAGATTCAAGACGTCGGTGGGACTGGTGCTTCGAGTTTGAGAAAACCCTTTGCCAACGGATCAAGGAAAAGAGAAGGGGAGTCCAGTGTTGTGCATAGAGGAGGGGGCAGAGATAGGAATCAGTCTTATCATCAGGTGGATGCTGTAACCATTCCGGTTCCAGCTGGACAACAAGCTCCAGATCAGCAAGGTAGACCCCGATTCCAGAATAACAGACCAAGGGACCGCAAGTTTGATCCTTTGCCTATGTCATATACTGCTTTGTTACCATAATTGCTCAAAGAGAAGTTGGTTGAACTACGGACTATGAGACCGCTTGACTCCAGAAAATTGCCTCAGGGTTATGATGCCAACGCTCGATGTGAATTTCATTCTGGCGCACAAGGTCACTCGATAGAGAAATGCTGGGCTTTTCACCATAAGGTTCAAGACCTGATTGACGCAAAGGCTATTAATTTCTCTAAGCCGCCGAATGTTCGTGATAATCCAATACCCCATCATGGAGGTGCAAGCATGAATGCTATTTCTGATGGTGAGAAACTGAATCTGATTACTGATGTGAATTTGGTGAAGACTCTGTTGTTGATTGTAAAAGAGCGTTTGTTAAAAGGGAAGGTATTTCCTGGATATGCCTCTGATTGCGAAGATTGTTCGATACAGATTAATGGCTGCAGTAAGTTGAAAGCTGGACTGTAGGATCTTATAGACGAAGGAAGACTTCAGTTTGATAAGACAGAGAAGAAGAAAGATGTTTCTGCCGTTACCATTTACTATAATCCAGTTGAGATACAGGTTCCTGTTGAAGAGCCTGTTGCTATCATCGTGCCCGAGAGGCCGAGACCAGTTACGATTATAGTTCCTGAATCGACTGCTTATGTATCCAATAGGGCAGTTCCATGGCAATATGGAACTGATACTCGTCAAGGAGGAAGCCGACAGAGAGCAGAAGCTGTTGGTACCAGTGTTGAGAATGTCAGTGGAACAAGTGGTTTCACCAGAAGTGGTCGACTGTTCGCTCCCCAGACTCTAAGGAATGATAAAGAGGCTGAAGTTGCTGCAAGATCGAAAGGAAAACAGGTTGTTGATGACAAGGTGTCTGCTCAGGAAGAGGACCCTAAAGTCAATTTTGATAATAAGGTTGAGGAATTTATGAGGGTCATCAAAAAGAGTGATTACAAGATCATTGACCAGCTTAATCAGACACCCTCTAAAATTTCGATATTATCCCTGCTAATGAGTTCAGATGCACACCGGGCGGCTTTGTTGAAGGTTCTGAATATGGCATACGTTCCCCAAGAGATTACAGTGAATCAGTTGGAGGGAGTAATTTCTAATGTGAATGTGAGCCACGGGTTGGGGTTTACGAATAGGGATTTGACTCCAGATGGACGTAATCACAACAAGGCGTTGCACATCACACTTGAATGCAAAGGAGCTGTTTTGTCGCATGTGCTAGTCGATACAGGTTCTTCCTTGAATGTGTTACCCAAAAAAGCCCTGATGAAAATTGAAGTAGATGGATTGGTTCTGAGACCCAGCGATCTGATTGTGAGAGCTTTTGATGGATCCCAAAGATCAGTGTTTGGGGAGGTTGAACTACCAATACAGGTTGGTCCACAGATATTCAAGACGATCTTTCATGTTATGGACATTCAGCCTGCTTACAGCTATTTGTTGGGCAGACCGTGGATTCACGCAGCAGGCGCAGTTACCTTAACACTTCATCAGAAGCTCAAGTATGTGTTCGAGGGTCAAGTGGTTACTGTTTGCGGCGAGGAATATATATTTGTGAGTCATCTATCCACTTTCAAATATGTGGAAATGGATGGAGAAATTCATGAAACCCTGTGCCAGTCTTTCGAAGCCTTGAATATCAAACCAGAATCTACTTCAGTAGCAATGGTGTCGAATGTGCCAGGTGGGCCGAGTGCATCAATTGCGTCATACAAACAGGCCAGAGAAGTGGTTGAAAGCGGAAATGCCCAAGGTTGGGGTAAAGCTATAGATGTGTTCGTGAAAGAAGATAAGTTTGGCATTGGATACCAGCCGGGCCGAACGCCAGTTCCCCGATTCCGTGGGCCAATCAGCTTCAACAGTGGAGGAATTATCAACCCTAATCAGTCCTGCTCAGCAATAGAAGATGGCGCTGAAAGCTCAGATTATTTGGACAGATGGATATATGCACTGGCTCCGGGCGAGGCATTACAAAACTGGTCTAGCGAAGAAGTCGTTCATGTTGTACACCATTCAGAGTAATAATTCTTGTCTTTTATAATGCATAAAATCCCACACTCTGCCCAAGGTGTGAGGATCCATTTGTAGGGCCACCATATTTTCTCATATAATGTTCAAATATCAATAAAAGGACGTTTTGTTTACAAATTTGTGTTCCTTTATTCTTTCATTATTTTTATTTTTGCACAAAGAAAATTAAAAATGATAATGCACTTTCTTTTCTTTTGTTTTCAAGCAAAATAATCTAAAATAAAGCATAAATCCAATCATGCAGACTTGATTCTGTGAATTCCTCTGAAAATGATTCTGTTATGCCCACGTATGATTTCGACAATCCGATCTATCAAGCCGAGGAGGAAAGTAATGAAGACTATGAACTCCCGGAAGAATTGGCTAGATTGTTGAAACAGGAAGAAAAGGCCATTCAGCCTCATCAGGAAGATCTCGAGGTTATCAATATTGGGCCGGAGGAAAGCAAGAAAGAGATCAAGATCGGCGCAAGTCTGCGGGCTGATGTAAAGCAAGAGTTGATAGTCATGCTACGGGAATACGTTGACATCTTTGCTTGGTCATATCAAGATATGCCAGGTTTAGATACAGACATAGTTGTGCATAGACTACCGTTGAAAGAGGATTGTCCACCGGTCAAGCAGAAGCTGCGCAGAACGAAACCAGAAATGGCTTTGAAGATCAAGGAAGAAGTACAGAAACAGTTGGATGCAGGTTTTCTGGCAGTGACCAACTATCTTCCTTGGGTGGCCAACATAGTACCGGTGCCGAAGAAAGATGGCAAAGTCAGAATGTGTGTGGATTACAGAGATCTCAACAGGGCGAGCCCTAAAGATGACTTTCCACTCCCTCATATTGATGTGCTGGTTGACAATACCGCTCAGTTTTCAGTGTTCTCATTTATGGATGGATTCTCCGGGTACAATCAGATAAAGATGGCGCCTGAAGACATGGAGAAGACGACATTCATTACCCCGTGGGGTACCTTCTGTTACAAAGTAATGCCTTTTGGGTTGAAAAACGCAGGGGCAACTTATCAAAGAGCAATGGTGACGTTATTCCACGATCTAATTCATAAAGAGATCGAATGCTATGTGGATGACATGATTGCTAAATCAAAGACAAAAGAGGAACATCTGATCAACTTGAAGAAGTTGTTTGAGAGGCTGAGGAAATTCAGGTTGAGACTGAATCCAAATAAGTGTACTTTCGGCGTGCGGTCCGAAAAATTGCTTGGTTTCATTGTCAGTGAAAAAGGAATAGAGGTTGATCCTGCTAAGGTGAAAGCTATACAAGATATGCCTGTACCGAGAACTGAGAAAGAAGTTTGCGGCTTTCTAGGGAGATTGAACTACATTTCAAGGTTCATATCTCACCTAACTGCCACCTGCGAACCGATATTCAAAATGCTAAGAAAAGATCAAACGGTCAGGTGGAATGATGATTGTCAAAATGCATTCGATAAAATAAAAAGATATCTGCAGGAACCTCCGATTCTGATACCTCCAGTTCGAGGGAGACCGCTCATTATGTACTTGACAGTGCTCGAAGGATCCATGGGTTGTGTTCTCGGTCAACACGACGAGACAGGTAGGAAAGAGCATGTTATCTACTACCTGAGCAAGAAGTTTACAGTTTGTGAATCGCGTTATTCAATGCTTGAGAAGACATGATGTGCACTCGCATGGGCCGCAAAGCGATTAAGACAATATATGCTCACACATACAACCCTGTTGATCTCAAAATTGGATCCGGTCAAGTATATTTTTGAGAAACCAGCACTTACAGGCAGAGTTGCAAGGTGGCAGATGGTGCTGACAGAGTACGATATTCAATTTACTTCGCAAAAAGCAATCAAAGGAAGTATACTGTCAGATTATCTTGCACAACAGCCTCTTAATGATTACCAGCCCATGAGATTTGATTTCCCTGATGAGGACATCATGTTTCTCAAAGCGAAATACTGCGAGGAACCACTTCTGGAGGAGGGGCCTGACCCTGAATCCAAATGGAGTTTGATGTTTGATGGAGCAGTTAATATGAATGGGTGCAGAGTTGGTGCAGTCCTCATTACGCCAGAAGGTGTTCACATGCCCTTCACTGCCCGAGTAACTTTCGGGTGTACCAACAATGAAGCAGAATACGAAGCTTGCATACTAGGGATTGAGGAAGCTATTGATTTACGAATCAAGACCCTCGATGTCTTTGGTGATTCAGCACTGGTAATCAATCAAGTAAAGGGAACTTGGCACACACATCAGCAGAATTTGATTCCGTATAGAGATTATACGAGGAGATTACTGACATTCTTTACAACTGTCAAGTTGTACCACATTCCCCGAGATGAGAATAAGTTTGCAGACGCCTTGGCCACTATATCTTCGATGATCAAAGTGCATGGTTGGAACTTTGTACCCAGGATTGATGTATCTCGTCTTGATAGGCCTGCTTTTGTGTTTGATGTTGATGCAATGTCTGACGATAAGCCTTGGTACCATGACATTAAGTGCTTCTTAAAAAATCAAGAATACCCGCCTGGGGCATCTTCCAATGACAAGAAGACATTAAGAAGGCTAGCTGGTAGTTTCTTCTTGAACAAAGATGGCGTGCTGTATAAAAGGAATTCTGACACAGTTCTGCTCAGATGTGTGGATAGACACGAGGCAGATCTGTTGATGATTGAAGTGCACGAAGGCTCTTTCGGTACCCATGCCGGAGGACATGCGATGGCTAAGAAATTACTGAGATTGGGGTATTATTGGCTGACCATGGAGTCAGATTGCTGCAAGTATGCTCGCAAGTGTCACAAATGCCAGATCTATGCAGATAAAGTGCACGTTCCTCCAAATCCGTTGAGTATCATGTCCTCTCCGTGGCCATTTGCAATGTGGGGCATTGATATGATCGGGAAAATTGAGCCTACTGCTTCAAACGGCCATCGTTTCACCTTGGTCGCCATTGATTACTTCACTAAATGGGTTGAAGCAGCATCTTATGCCAATGTCACTAAGCAAGTAGTGGCTCGTTTCTTGAAAAGGGACATCATTTGTCGATATGGAGTGCCCGAAAGAATCATTACTGATAATGGTTCTAATTTGAACAATAAGACGATGGCTGAGATATGCCGGGACTTCAAAATTGAGCACCACAATTCTTCTCTGTACCGCCCGAAGATGAATAGCGCGGTCGAAGCGGCCAACAAAAATATCAAGAAGATTGTTCAGAAGATGGTTGTCACGTACAAAGATTGGCATGAGATGCTACCACTTGCTTTGCATGGGTATCGAACATCAGTCCGCACGTCCACTGGGGCAACACCATACTCACTTGTATACGGTATGGAGGCAGTTTTACCGATCGAAGTTGAGATTCCCTCTCTCCGAGTATTGATGGACGTTAAGCTAGATGAAGCTGAATGGGTACGAGCCAGATTTGATCAGCTGAGCCTTATTGAGGATAAGCGATTAGCAGCGGTATGCCATGGCCAGCTATACCAGCGCAGAAAGAAGAGGGCATTCGATCAAAAGGTTCGACCTCAAGTTTACAAGGTTGGAGATGTGGTAATCAAGAGAATACTTCCTCTGAGTACAGATCACAGGGGCAAATGGACTCCTAATTATGAAGGTCCATTCGTGGTTAAAAAGGTTTTCTCAGGTGGAGCCTTATTGCTGACAACCATGGATGGTGAAGACTTTTCGTCCCCTGTTAATTCAGATGCAGTTAAAAAATACTTCGTATAAAGAGACCCGCTGGATAAAAGAAAAAAGGAATCCAGGCAAAAAAGGGCATCCTGGCGAACCAAAAACAGAATAAAGGTTCGAGCAAAAATTAGGGATATAATTGAAAAGAATTGTACACCCGGTAAGTTGAAAACCCGAAAGGGCAACTTAGGCAAAAAAGGGTATCCCGGTGGATTGAAAACCTGAAAAGGCGATCCAAGCAAAAGAGGGATTAAAGCGAATGACTGTAATCTGAATTGATCTGTATGTTCTCTACTCTTCAGCAAACTGGAAAAATTTCAAAGGAGGAATTGGTCCGACCACGAGCTTCTGAAGGCAAAGATAATCAGGAGAGTTGGAATACATACTGGCTATAACAGAATCAGAAATCAGTTGGAATGCAATTTCTACATTATCATTAGGATAGATTTCTTTTCTCAATTTTAAGGCAATCGCCTCTTTCAGGGGTTTGCTTCTGATTGTAAATCCGCCAATTTTGGCATTTCATCAATAAAATTGAATATTCAGTCACGAGCTTTTATTTTCATTTTACTGTTTTGTTTGCAAAAACGTCCGATTTTTTATAATAAAACGTTATTTTGAAAATATCTTGGCCTTGCAAAAACATGCACAAAGACAATTGAAATTACTTTGCTTGTTGGACAGCCTTGGATGGTGGACTCAAAAGACCACGCAATATCCTGGGGCATGTGCATATTCTTTTTCTGTTGCAGGTAATGAGCACGATCAATCCAAGTAGCATGATCGTAACCACGAGCAGATATTTGCTACTGTTGTATCTTATTAAGTCGTTTCTTCCATTCAAGAGTTCCCACCGAGTTTCATGACGGCAACGGCGGTCGAAAATGGAATTCTTCTGTGTTGATAACGGTTATTAATGCAGTGAATACTCCGTGTCAATAACGAGTGCAAACCCTCCGGTACCTCGTAGACGATGTGAAGGGTGGTTCAAGACAGGGTGTTCGTCTAAGAGTTTGAAAACGCTTGGTTTTCTATAAAATCCTCTTAAGAGACGAAGCTTCTCGCAGTAACATCCCTTGTGGAGTTTACTCTTGGCAGGATGTACCAGCAAGTGGTAGTATCATATATCCCGCAGGTTTCAGCAGGTGAAATTTGTCAAAGATCAATCCCCAGCGGAGTTATTGATCATCCCGTGCATGGGGCATATTATCTCCCCAGCAAAAGATATTTCCGATCTGCTATCCCCAGTAGAGTTTGAAGACATTTGGTTTTCTGTAAAATCCTCTCGAAGGGCGTTCCCCAGCACGAGACGCCTTAAAGCAGTTTTTCTCCAGCAGAGTGTGTTGTAAACTCATCATCCCCAGCGGAGTCGTCAAAGAGAAAGTTCGCCCGACATGGGGCATTGTGACATTTATCCTAAGCTCGACAGTCATCTTCCTCAGCAGGTTACCGAGGAATTGCTTTGGGTTTCCCTAACAAATTTCTGGGGATTCTTTCTCAGCATGTTGCAACGGATTGTTTTAACCAGGATTCGCATATCCCCGGCAGAGTAGCCCTAATTCTCAGCAAGATCGCATCTCCGGTAATGGTATCCCCACAGAGTTCAGCATTAAATCTTGTCTGCTATACTCCCCAGCCGAGTCGCGGTAGTTTCCCCAGCAAGGTTTAAAGAGATCGACAGAATCTCTCTTTCAGCAAGGTGTCAACATATGATATTACCCAGCAGGTGGTATAATTCTCAGCAGTGTTCATTTACAATCCAAAGTCCAATTTATTTTGGCATGCGTACAGTTTGTTCATGTTATTCCAGCAGGTGGAGTGATCATTTGGCAATTTTGAGCTTCCAACGACAGTTTGGTAAGCACCAAAGTCCAACGACAGTTTGGCAAAGCTTCCAACGACAGTTTGGTAAGCCCCGAAGTCCAACGACAGTTTGGCAAAGCTTCCCACGATAGTTTGGTAAGCACTGAAATCCAACGACAATTTGGTAAAAGCTGCAAAAGTCCATCTGAAGATGGCAAGTTTGAGATCCCAAACGCCGGTTTGGTAATCTTTGAAGTCCAACGACAGATTGGCAGAAATCCAACACAAATTGGTGAAAGTCCAACGACGGTTTGGCAGAAGTCCGACGACAAATTGGCAGAAATCCAACACAAATTGGTGAAAGTCCAACGACAGTTTGGCAAAAGGTCCAACGACAGATTGGCAGAGCAGCTAAAGTCCATCGACAGTATGGTAAGCCAGTAGTCATCTGGCATCGTTCAAAAGGCATTGTTGAAAGTTAATCGACAGTATGGCAAGCCAGTAGTCGTCTGGCGTCGTTCAAAAAGACATTGTTGAAAGTCCATCGACAGTATGGCAAGCCAGTAGTCGTCTGGCATCGTTCAAAAGACAGATCTCTCCGACAACGTTCATTGAAGATTCAATCCAGCAGTTTCGTTGGGTTTATATCCCTTTTCTTCGTCATCATCCAGAGCAAATTTTTGGTTATATTTGGTATTCAATCACTATATACCTTGAAAGTCTGAAAGCAATCGCTTTCAGGCATTAGGGTCTACAGTGTTTGAATAGGGGCAGCTGTAATACCCCAAAATTTGCTCTCTCTTTTTTTTACATCATAGCATGGCATTATCATATATCATATCATATCCATCTCATAATTGCATTGCATTTAACATAGAAAAATGAAGCATAGCATCCCTCTTACCATCAGGGCATGTGATCAGGTGAAAGGTGGACAATCAAGGAACCATTCAAGGCACAAAAAGGTCAAACAAGTTCACTCAAGGCAAGCCAAGAGGTCTTTCATGTCTCATACTACCTCAATTGATTATCCAAAACCTCAAGATGGTGAAATTCACTAGGAGATTGAAGCCCTGCATCTTTCACTATGCAAGAGATCCAAAAATTAAAGGAAAACCCTCAAAAGAGATAGCTCATTGATCCAAAATCAATCTCAAATGGCATATCTCATCATCCTTTAAAGGGATACACAACATACTCTGAGGAATTTGAAATTGAAGACTGCACATTTTTCTCCTAGGAGGAGGGTACCAAAATTAGAGTTTTCAATAAAATCAGGGAATCTTTGATTTTTTGGACAAAACTTGATGTCATGGTATCCTATAGGTCCTTAAGTGTATGAGTGTGGAAAATTTCCTCTCAATTGGTTTTAGAAGTGGTTCAATTGGAAGAAAGATAAAAAATCAGGAAATTTGGGGCCAAGTCAAATAATCAGAGGAAAAAGTCAACTCTTGACTTTTTGAGGCCAAATTCATAAAATTCGTGTTATATGTGTCCAATGTACAAAATTTGGTCAAGAAACTACAAAGGAATCATGAAAAAATCAAGATGTGGAAAGTTGCCATTTTTGGAAGAAGTAGGGTTTCCAAAAATAGTAATTTTGGACCATTTTGCATCAGAGTTTGAACCAAGGCCATTTAAAATTGAAGCACCAAATGAAAATTCCACTCAGCCACAACAAAAGGTCTTGCTTTAAGCTTCAAATCCATGTGTAGAACATCTCCATTGGATAAAAATTGAGGGAGATACGATGGATCAAAGTTGGAGGAAAGTAGGGCAAAAACCAGGTCGTGACCAAGGACTTTCAGGTCACGCGCGTGTCATTTTCACAAGCATGTGGTGGGCCAAATGTATTGATCAATTACTCATGGTTAGAGGCCTCAAATGAAAAATCTTTCAACATGAAAGGTGTTCCTCTATGTGAGACCTTCAAAATTGGTGTTCATGATTTTTTCATTTGATCAAAGGTCAAGAAGTTATGTTGAGTCCAATGTGCTATGATCCTGTTGAAATGCCATGCCATGTTTGCCTTGCCAACCAACCTCCTTGCCACGCCCTTATACAGTTCCCAAACCCTTGTGTTTTAAGTCATTTTCCAACCTTTTCCAAGCATCATTTCAAATCATTTCTCATGCCAAACATGCTCTATCACATCTCCTCTTTCCAATGTTTCCAAAAGCTCATCAAACCATTCACAATGCATGGAGAATTCCATCTTCAAACACCAACTGATCTCATCATGTTTCACATCAGAATTTGCAGTTTGGTTCACACACACAACAAACACTTCATCACCTCAGTTTTCCTCTTTTAACCAAGCACATCTCATCTACACTATGCACAATAGCACGTGCTTTGCATGGAAATAGAAAAAAACAAGCTTGCTGAGCAAGCTTCTAATGCAACAGCATTTGCCATTCGTTTCTTGCTGCTCCACCATAATACACCATAGGTCATCACCATAACATCACAGCCATAACATAACTCGTCCCCTAACTAACTTGGCTCAGTTAGTTAGGATGGACTTAGTTTAACCACCTTGACTCACTCTAACCAACTCACTAAACCATGGTTAGGTCTCACTATAAATAGAAATCACACACTCTAACTTCAGTTCTAACTTCATTTTCACACATTCACTTCAGAAACACTCTTTTCTTCTCTCTCGATTCCACCATTGCCACTGATTCTTGAGCTCTACCTTGTTCATTCCACTTCAACACTCTCTCTGATTCTCTCTCAAGTTCTCCACAGTGATACTTGTTTGGAGCTTGGTTTCAACCTCTTCTCCATTGAATCATCATCAAGTTCTACATCTCAGCCTTTATTTGGCCAAGTGAAGATTGTAGAAGAGACAAGACCTCTGGTTTTCTGAAGAACACTTCAAGGTTTCAAAACTTCGGGTACGAATCTCCACCATTATAGACCTAATGTGAAGTTGTTTTCGTGTTCTGCGTGTAATTGGACTTAAGCTGAATTGCTATTCGCACCTTGTATTTCTAAAGCCCAAATCATCTGAACTAAACAATTGTTATGCATGCACCCCCTTCTTTATTTCCATTTCATTTTATTTTCCATTTGTATACACGTTTGCTTTTTAATTTTTAAAAATACCAAAGCCTAATTAAAAATTCCACAAAAATTCATGACCATTCTTAAAACATTTAGGAAATTTTTGATGATTTTAGTTTTTGATTTTATGACCTTTTTTCCCCTGTTCCACAATTTTCTTTAATTTTTTTTTTGTGTGCATTCTTAATGTGCTACATGATTTTGTGCATTTTTGTTCTCGATCATTAAAAATTGTTTTGATGCTCTTCTTTTTGCATTTAGTCATTAACATCTTGAAGTATGTTGAATGATTTTTATTTGATTTTTCTAGGTCAGTTAATGGCATGTTTGGTGTTCATTTTGTGTTACTTTGTATGATGTGTATACTTGACCTAAGTGCATTGTATAAAGACTCTTCGACTTGATTTCTTGTATGCTATTTTGGTATATGATTCACTTCTGACTTGTGTATCTTTAAACCATGCTTGCTTAATTTTCATAAGGCCATCTAATTTTTGTTTAATGCATTACCTTTGAAGCATAATAACATGTCATATCATCTTAACTTTTGTGCATGTTTACATGATTTCTTTTGTACATACTTGCATGATCATTTGCATATTTGGTGAACCTTTCATGTGACATAATAAGTCCTTGATGCATATTTTATGTCATCTTTGCATGTTGATTGTCATTTGAACTTTGTGCACCTTTAACATGTTGTGTTTGCACTTTCCTTTTTTGAACTTCCATTTCAATTCTACTTCTTCTATCACTTCTTAGATGTCTTGATGTGTTATGCATGAGCACTTGTGAGAGGTTTGTGAATCATTTTTCCTTTCATTTCAATTCTGATCCTTAGATCACATGTTTCATTTATGCATATTTCTTCTCTTTCTTTTCACCTTTCATTCTCCCTTTTCTTATGGTAGCATGTGCTAATGTCATGGATGATGATTGTTGGTTGTTCACTTAGACTTGCATGATAATAATCATTTGTTTTCCATATGATGCACATTCTGGTTGTGACCAATAGGATTTGATTTCTCATCTAATTCTTTTGAGCTTTATGGTGCATTAAATGTTCTTTTGCTTCTTATACTTCTTACACATGTTTACTAACCATGTAGGGGCTTTGGTAAGTTTCAATTGAGTGTGGATAAGGAATCCACATTCAAATTTCTTTCCTCTTATCTCTTTTACAATTCCATTTTGTGTTTTGTTAAGCACTTATGTGCTTTCTCTTAATAACTCATCACTTCCCCTTTTTGAATTACAATTCATCTTCTAACTTAGAAGTGAATTGTTTAATTCATTCTTTCTTTAGACTTTAGGTTTAAACCTCACAAACCCTTAGGATCACTTCCTTAATTAATTGATTAGGATTGAGTCTTAGTTCACATAGATCTTACCTTTATCCTCTCTTGAGTCTTTCATCTTCTCATCTCAAAGAAAATTCAAAATATGTAATAAAGGTAGGCATTTATTGCATTTAGGCCTTTCATATAAAGAAAAGATTATAAGGGGTCTTCTCTTGTAATCTTAGAATGTGTAGCATATAACCCATCTTGGGTCAATGTGTTAAACATTTGATCTTGTATGAGGGACTTAAATGCAATACTTGTTGAAGGCACAAATAAAAATACTTCTTCATTTCATAATCAACAAAAACACTTATAAATACAAGTATGCTAGTGTGTTTGAACCTTAACAATTGGAACTAAGTGTGGGGGTCTTCTTCACCCTTAGTGTGCTTTCTTATTCATTCCATCTTGGAATGTGAGAATGTACACATTCCAATGATCAAGATTTAGATACACTATCATATGCAAACAAATGGAAAAAACTCTTAAAAGACAAAAACAAACAATAACGTCTTTCCTTCGGGAATTCTTTTCTCACCTCATTCACTCTCAACGTACGAACGTGATCCTACTCGTTCTCGTGCAAGACGGTAACGCACTCGGACCAGCGAGCCTGCAACACCTGAGCTAGAACGTTAGTCGTTCCTTAAAAAACACAAACAAAGCGACCCTAGTGAGGGGAACTACGTCGCTCTGATTCTCATGCTCCCGATGAGATACGTAGGCAGTGGGATAGGGCCCATGCGAGCACTTCTTTTATTTTCCCTACATTTGTTTCTCGTTCCTTTTCCATTCTTTCTCCTTTCTTTCTTTCAGTTCCTTTTCCAGTATCCTTTTCTATCACCCTTTGATCGAGACAAGCAAGCGTGGATCCCATCGGGTACGATGGACGCGAGGGGGTGCTAATACCTTCCTCTCGTGTAACCGACTCCCGAATCCAGTTCTCTTGGTCGCAAGACCATGCTCTATCCTTCCCTTCAGGTTTATGCGATGTTTCCTTTCCCTCTCTTGGGATAAATACACATTGCTGGTGACTCTGTTCGGTGCCACTTTCGCGTTTGTACTAGGATGAAAATCCCGGGAGCGACAGCTGGCGACTCTGCTGGGGACAGGTTGACCTACTGCTGGTCCATCCTAAGTGAGTCAATCCTAGCGCTTGTTTGCTTTTCTTTTATTGGGTGTTTACTGTTGTATTGTATTTGCTGTTTACTGTATTTTATTACTTGTATCATATTTACAGCATTGTAGCATTTACATTTCATATATTATACTGTGTTGCATTGTGCTGTCTGTTTGGTGGGATTGGGATTTCTGAGAGATAAGCCCATTACACAATCTTGAGTATACACTTAGGATTAGAGTGGAGAGTAGTGGGACCTACGTGCCGTCTGGAGTACGTTGGGTATTCACGAAATTCACAGCTAGACGAGGCTATCTTGGGACCCATCATGGCATGCGCGTCTTGCGTATTCCAGGATGTCGATCTAGAGAGCTGTCGACTCTGGTGACCATTCCCAAGGACTCAGTTGCAGCACTCCTCCCGAGATGTGACAGTGGCAGACCACATTCTGTGGCAAACCCATTGCACATTCTCGATCCGAGGACCCAATGCTGGGAACTTGCTATAGGTTATCCTTTTTGAAAGAGAATCAGTGGAGGCACTCCTCGATTGGCGATAGTACTGTACCCCGAGGGATGAATGTACTATTGCTTCTCGACCTCAGTGCCAGAAGCTGAGGACCTTTCGTCTTGGAGAATCAGTTGAGGCCTCCTCGATTGATGATGATGCCAAACCAGAAATGGTGAACGTATCATCATTTCTCGACCTGAGAGCCCGGGATACTGAACATCCTAGAACCCACATGTGAGAGAGGGGGTTGTTTGCAGGTTTGCAGGTGACCATGACTTCCTACATACCCGGTTTTCTGTTGACTTTACACAAAGGAAGGGTTCATCCTATTATATTCAGACAGTTCCTATTTGTGGTTCCATATTGTTCCCAGGGCTACACTGACACCGCACACAGTTCAGCACAGACACCTAATTACCTGATCACATTGCCCTTTGCATTGCATTATCATATCATAACGGTTATGTTTGTCAATTTCAGGTGCATAATATACTTCTGATTCCAATCCATGGGTTCAACAGAGAATGACGAGAGAAGGAAGAACAATGTTTCTTACAAGTTTCCAGACCCTACCTTGGATTCGTTGCTCAAAGTTATAGACATGGCCAGCCCCGATGTTCTTGATAGGTTTCAAAAGAAGTATGGGAATTTGGTTAGGATGGTCCGTACTATCACGAAGTATGAACATGATGCTCTACACACCCTGCTGCAGTTCTATGAGCCTTCGCTGAGATGCTTCCTCTTTCCAGATTACATTTTGATGCCGACGCTAGAAGAATTCTCATTTATTTTGGGGGTTCCAATCATGTCAACAATACCATTCTTTTCTGGTAGCTCTCCTAGTGTAAAAGAAATTGTCGCTGCGACGCAAATGGACCAGTCAGTGATCAAAAGTGGTGTGAGTAACAAAAACAGAGTTGACGGATTTCATTTGGAATTCCTTTCTGATCAAACCCAAGAGGCCGCTAATGCTAAAAACTGGACGGTTTACAACTCCATTTTGGCTCTTTGCATATATGGCTTAGTTCTTTTTCCCAATCAGCAAGACTTTGTGGATATGCAAGCTACGAGAGTTTTCGTTCTTAAAAATCCAGTCCCTACTTTGTTGGGGGATTTTTATTATTCCGTGCACTACAAGAACGAGAAAAGAAAGGGGAGGCCCTGTTAGTTGTTGCACTCCACTGCTATGTCATTGGCTTTTCAAGCATCTGCCTCAAACAGGTGCCTTTGTGGAAACCATAGATGTTGCGAAATGGTCCGAGCGAATGATAGGTTTAACTGCTGATAATATTGTCTGGTTCGATCATCGATTGCTGAGAATTGAGCTCATCACAAGATGCGGAAGTTTTCCAAACGTACCTCTGATTGGCAGAAAAGGAGGGATCAATTATAATCCAGTTTTGGCCATCCGACAGTTCGGGTATGCTTCCAGGGGTCCTCCTACAGAGCAAGACATGGAAGAATCTTTGTTCTTCACAGGAACTAAAGATGAGAAGGTGGTAGAGGTAGTGAATGCTTGGAAAGATAAGCATAAAATTGGAAAAGCGGTTTTTGGGAAAGGAGATTGTAGGTCTTATCCTGAATATGACAAATGGATTGAGACGAAAGTAAAGGAATTGCTTTTGCCCTTTTCAAGGAGACCTCTTGTACGTTCAGTACAGCCTGAACAACCCACCATGGTGGCTATTGAGGAGTGCGAGAAATGGAAGAAAAAAGTTAGAGAGCTGCAGATAGAGAACTCTGGAATGAGCAGATGTCTTCAGAAAGCTCTAGCGGACAACAAAGAGTTGGAAAAGAGAGCATTGAAAGCAGAAAAAACCCTGGCAGACAAAGAAGAAGATTTTGATGAGAGAGCTCGAAACTTCCGGAAGCTTACCTTGGGAGCAGATGATACTAGTCAGGCTCATAAGGCTACAAAGCATGCTCTAGCCCGTAGCAAGGATTTGTTAGCTAAACTCCGTCAAGCTTGGGATGAAGTCAGAATTGAGAACTCTGAATTGATGACCCAGTTAAAAGATAAAAATGAAGAGCTGAAGAAAGCACATGAAGTAAGAAGAAAGCATCGAGAAGACCTTGACAGAAGCCAAGAACAGGCAAGGAACGCTGAAGATAAGCTGAAAATCGCCAATAAAGAGCTTGAAGATGTCACGGCGGATCTGAAGCTAGTTAAAATTCAAGCTGGAATTAAGAGGCGCAAAGGAGCCGGTGAAGATGAAGCCTTGCTGATGCACGTGGGTTCGTTAGAGGATGCGTTGGAAAAAAGGGACGTCGTAATCAAAGAGCTGATTGAGAAGCCACATCATCAGCGTAATCACATCCTATTTGAAGAGGATCCTACTTTCTGATTTCTTATTTATCCTGTGAAGCTGGAAGGGAAAGGTAAGCTATCTAAAACTAACCTTGCACGTGATTGTTTAACTGAACAAATGCTTTTAAAGAGATTTGGGGGTCCGGGGTCAGGTTATACAATGGGGAGTTGCCAATTACCCATCCTATATGTGGTTATCCACAGGAGGTTAGCTTTAGGTTTCGCTTTGTACTTGATAGTGTTTATCCGTTAATGGGTTGGGAAAGTTTCCTGGGAAGTATGAATGAGTGAGTGAGTTGTTGTTGATTTTTGGGTGTTTTTCGTAAGGTACTAGACCTAGTTTGATTGATGTGAAGGTACTGGAGCTAGAGTTTTTGATTGGTATGCTCGCTAAGATTTTGCAATCTTATGCCTATGTATTTCCGTTTAAACGAAATCGGGAAATCAGAGCAATCGTAGTTCCTCCTATTCTAAGGGAGGAAAAAGATATTTGGTGTCTTGTTCAAAGCCCAAGATTGAAGCTAAAAGGTTTGACGAAGAGAGAATTTGTCATCTCTAAAGAGGGATTGGACTTCCTCTGAGGGGATTGTTGATTTTTGTGTGCCTTGATCAAAGCCCAAGGTTGAAGCTAAGAGGTTGATTGACTCCATTAGGGAAGTCCTTATACAAAGCCTGAGAGTAGGCTGAAAGAGATTTGGCTCTTTGGGGATGTCATTATACAAAGCCTAAGAGGAGGCTGGAAGTTTGACTTGTCCGGGGAAAGTGTTCTATCTGTCTTGTACAAAGCCCAAGATTGAGGCGAAAAAGGGATTTTGACTCCGCCGGGGAGGTTTGTATGTGTCTTGTATAAAGCCCAAGATTGAGGCTGAAAAGGGAAATTTAACTAACTTGGGTGAGGATATTTTTATGTGTCTTGTACAATGCCCATGATTGAGGTTGACCTTACTGGGAAAATCATTATACAAAGCCTAAGAGGAGGCTGAAAAGAAGGTTGACTCTACTTAGGGATATTATTTCTCAAAGCCTAAAAGAAGGCTGGGAAGAATTCACTCTGTTGGGGAAGATGTTTGTCCCGAGCTTAAGAGATGGTTATAAAGATTTATGTCTTGTACAAAGCCCAAGTTTGAGGCTAAAAGGGTTTGACTCAACAAGAGTGTTTTTATCTGTCTTGTACAAAGCCCAGGATTGTGGATTAACAAGCGGGAGAAATCATTATACAAAGCCTAAGAAGAGGCTGACTTTTGCTAGGGGAAACCTTTGTACCAAGCCTAAGAGGAGGCTGGAAAAGATTGACTCAACAAAAGAGTGACTTTATCTGTCTTGTACAAAGCCCAAGATTGAGGCTAAAAAGGTTGACTCAACAAGAGAGTCTGAAAAGGTGATTGACTCAACAAGAGAGTCTTGAAAGTTTATTGACTCAACAAGAGAGTGACTTTATCTGTCTTGTACAAAGCCCAAGATTGAGGCTAAAAAGGCTGACTCAACAAGAAAGTCTGAAAAGGTGATTAACTCAACAAGAGAGTCTTGAAAGCTTATTGACTCAACAAGAGAGTGACTTTATCTATCTTGTACAAAGCCCAAGATTGAGGCTAAAAAGGCAGACTCAACAAGAGAGTCTGTAAAGGTGATTGACTCAACAAGAGAGTCTTGAAAGTTTATTAAATTAACAAGAGAGTCTAAAAAGTGATTGACTCAACAAGAGAGTCTGAAAAGGTTAGCTCCACTGGGGAGAATCATTGTACAAAGCCCAAGAGGAGGCTGGTTATGCTGAGGAAAGATCAATATACAAAGCCTAAGAGGAGGCTATCTTTTTGCCGGGGATAATTGAGATCCCTAGGCAGGTCCAATTGGGAATCAACTCTTGCTGAGGGTTCTAGAAGAGTTGAGATATCAGATGCCTTGAGGTTCTGATTTGGGATAGTGTTATCCTGATGATAAACTGACCCTGGTTGGGGAATTTTAGGGGAGAGACTGGGTTTTAACTCAGCTGGGAATTGATTGGATGATCAGGGTTTCTCCTACGTTTGTAGGGAACTTGAGAATGTCTTTGAGACTCAAGAAAGGATTTAGACTGTCCAAGTCTACTGGTGTGGAAGAGTTTTATCATTTGTATGATGCCCCCAGGGGAAGCAAGAGTATTAAGGGATGAGAATCAACCCTAAATTGGTTTGAGATTTGACACTGGAAAGACTGCTCTAGCAAAGGATGACTAAGTTCTATCTTATACCTTTAAGAGGTCTTCAGGGTCCTTGTATTATGCCCAAGAGAATGCATGAGAACTTCTAAGAAGTCGGAGGGTCCTTGTATAAAGCCCAAGAGGAGGCGGGGATACTTTTAGGAAGCCTGTGGGTCCCAAACCAAGAAAAGTTCAAGAAATTCTATTCACCGAGAATAGATCATTTAGTGAAAGTTCTGAGGTTTGAAGAAACTCAAGAGATGTTATTCATCGAGAATAGATTAACTCTGGGGAGTAGAATTTCTTTGACAATTTCTAATAGTGACAGCCTGAGAAAAGGTTCATGAAGAATACTGCCTTTCTATCTATTCCATATTGTTTAAGCCCAAGAGAAGGCAAGACTGTATCTGGAAGTCCTATAGGGATCTAGTTTTGACTATATTTAAGAGTGACCAACTGGCTTTACTTAGTTCTAGACCTAGTTGCCGGGGAAAACTCTAAATAACTATACTAGTATATATACAATTGATATTTTACAAGTATTTAAAAGGATATAAAAGAAGACTTACAGGGGAGCAGCTTCCCACAATACAATTATATATATTAAAGCATGTAAAAGAAAGCCGATAAAAACTTACAGGTGAGCAAGCTTCCATGCTATATTGTTAGTTGTTCAAAGAAATTAAAGAAAGCTTTGATAACAACATATATTTGAACTTAAATCAAAAGGGAATTTGTTTTTGAAAAGATTATTGGGGCTTATACCCAAGGTGAGGCCCAAGGTTTAACAGTGGTCGCACTATTGTTTTGAAGATCGCATCGGGTCTTATACAATGACTGAGGCCCAAAGAGGTTTATTTACAAAAGGGTTGGGGCTTACACTCTTTTAAGAGGCCCAAAAGTGTTTTGAAAAAGAAAGATGGGACTTACAACACGAGGGGAGGCTCAGATGATTTTTGTTTTGAAATAGCGTTCGTGCCGAGAATTTGAAAATACAACGGGACTTATACAACATATGAGGCCCAAAAAAGGTTTGTATTTACAAAGGATTGGGTCTTACACTCTATTAAAGGCCCACAGATTATTTTTTGTACAAGTGATGGGACTTACAACTCAAGGAGAGGCCCAGAGGATTTCTGTTCGAAAATGGCGACCGCGCCGAGATTTTTTTTATCGTGTCGGGACTTATACAATATCTGAGGCCCAAAAAGGTTTTGTTTAAAAGGGGATTGGGTCTTACACTCTATTAGAGGCCCAAAAGTGTTTGAAAAATATTTGTTAGGGTGAAAATCGAAGAAACCCTAATTTCATCATTTTTTAAAGTAATTATTTAAAGAAAATTAATTAAAATGATAAAAACACCAAATAAGTTTGAATAAACAACTTGTGATTTTTGGTTGAGGTTTGAAAAATGATGTTTTAATCACAAGATGAATTAAAACTCATTTGGTTTTGATTTCCAAGATGATAATTCCTTTTTGAAATGTTTAAAAACAATTAAAAATGAATTTATTTACAAAAACATCAACTATATTAAATAAATAATATAAATTTTATTTTTTTTGTGGAATAAAATATTTTAACATTTTTGTGATTTTTTGCAAAAAGAACCAATAAAAAATAATTAAAATTGAGAGAGAAATTAATTTTTCAAATCATTTAAGAAAATAACATGAAAAATATAAAAAATGGAAAAAAATGATAAAAAAAGGGTCTGGGGCGAGGGGGATTCGAACCCCAGACCTCCAAGCCAAACACATGAGCACGCAACCACTGGGGTGGTGATACATCCGTGTATCAAAACTACCCCATAAATATATAAGGGATGCCTTGCTTTAGGGCTGGGCAAGGCAAGGCCAGCTTTTGGGCCATTTACGTGAAGCCTCTAACTTTCTCATTTCTCCATGGATTGGGACAAAATTTATACCCATCTGACCTAGAATTTCCCAAGGAATCCAATGGTGGTCTTGGTTTTTTCAGATGAGGTCCCTATTTTAAAACCCGATAGTGGTTTTGAAATAGGACTATATTTGCATTTTATATGCCAACACATGGTACAGGCAAGAATTACATGGCAAATTGGTTCAAACACAACATATACAACATGTATGAGATGTTTATGATCAGTGGACTTCAAAGCAATGCATAATTAAAAGAGTTCAAGTTGTCATGCACTTACCTCTTGGAGCTTTTTGTGCTATCTGCCATGTTCCTTGTGCCAGAAGTAATTTGATGCTTTGGACACTCTCAATTGATCCCTTAGAAGCTTTTAGAATGGTTAGAACCAGCTGGAATCCTCAGGAACAAGTTTGAGCTCTTTCTTGCAAAAGGGGCAAAAGTGACCAATATGGAAACTCTCTCAAATGGTGTTCCAGATGAGGGGAACCAATTGAGACAGTTCAAGGATGATATTTGAAGTGTGTTTGAGGTCTTATCTGGTTTTGAAAGTGACTAAATCAAGACATGGCTTGAAAAATGCAAAAAAAGTCAAATTTTGAGGTTTTGGAGGTTGACTTTGTGATTTTGATGTTACAGGTCACATGTTAATGTTTGGACAACTTAGATACAATATATTAGAGGTGTTTGGATCATGAGCTATGATGGAATTCCTCTCTAACTCAAAAACTCAGAGATACCTTGCAAAAGAAGGCATTTTGGCCTAGAGAAAGGGATTTTGAGGAAAGCAAGTGTTGTAGTTCTTTGGTGTACTCAAACTGAGCACAAATGAGCTCTATTTATAGTAGACCAAGTTTGTTTTGGCATCAATAGTGAATGGAGGCTGCAACAGGCCTTTGGCCAATGTTATGCAAAAGGAATCTCAAGTCTCCTCTAGCCATTGACTTGAGATTAGGGCACAGGCTTTGTAGCTTTGGTTCAGAGATAACTCTTGACTGAATTCAGTTGGAATAGGCTCAGTTCATGCCACCTCGGTGTATCCATTAAATGCTTGGAAACAAAATTGGAGTCTTGGCATCTTTGTAGCTTTTTAGGTTTGGCATGGCTACTTGTAGATTCTTGGACTTTGGAGGCTTAGGGATCAGATCATTCCCTTCTTGTTTTATCCTCAGATGTGTCCAAATGGATGACAAGGCTTGGATTTATCAAATTTGGACAAATCGAGCAAAATGCACAAATTCTGCCTTGTAAAAACCAGTTCATGATGACATGTTTCAAGGGTTGTATCTCCTTTCTCAAATTGAATTTGGAGATGATCTTGTACTTGTTGGAAAGCCCTTATGGCATACTTTAACTTTGATGTTCACCCCTAGATCTGGTTGGACTTGGATCAAGGTGAAAAATGTCCCTACATTTTGGAAAAAAGTAAGGCAGATTCGGACTTAGTGAAAATTTCACTAAGTGTTGGAAAAGTGTCATTTTCATGTTTTAAGCCATTTTAATCATTCCATAACTAAAAATCCATGAAGAATTGGAATGAGATGTAGTTGACACTTTTGAAGTATGTAATGAGAGCTACAAATTCAGCTTTGGACCATCCAAAATGGTTGCTTGGATCTCAAGTTATGGTCCTTGGAAGTTGGTACCCTAGCCACTTTGTTCCATAACTTAGAAAAATTCTAAGTTTTTTATGGTTACCCCTTTTATAAGTTAACTCACTTTCTTTGATTTTTCTTGATGAATGATGATTCAAATCATATATTAACATTGTTTTAGGGTTAAAGAACCTTGGTTGACCAAAAATTCAAAAAGTCAAACTTTGACTTTTGTACAATTGACTTTTTCATCAGATGAAATTTTGACTTTGCGATCCTTTTGTGAAATCAATCATTGGGCTCAATTAAATTTCATGGATGGCCTCCAAGGGTATTTAGGAATGTCTTGGACCTCTCCCCAAGGTTTGAGATCAAGGTTAGGTCAACAGTCAAGGGTAGGGTTGACTTTTTCCATCAGAAACCCTAATTTGTGATCAGATGGTTTTGAGTTCTTGTGGCTTATGACTTGAGCTCTTTGACTTAATAAAATCTTGAAAACATGCCAATGTGATGTATTTGAGGTCCTTGAAGTTCATTTTGAAGCTTCAAGCCAGGCCTTACTTCACAAGTTAACTCAAGGGTTGAATTAGGTCAAAAACCCTAATTCCTGATTTTTTGATAGATGGACCCTCAAGGTGATTTTGCCTTTGTGGTGGGCTCTTGAGATTCCGTTTAGCTTAATGGACCATACATTGAGGCATTGGCTCATGCCCAGATGGAAATTTTCATCTTGAGGCCTTGGTCGACCAAAACCCTAATTTGGTGACACTGGCGATCTTGAGGCTTGATCCACTTGGAATGCTGCAATCTTGTGCTTGATTCTTGATGTGGGAGTCCTCTTGATCCTTTATGGGTGTTTGAGAGGCTAGACAAGTTGAAGATCATGTCATTTCTTGATTGATCTTTTGTCTAAGTGCCCTGAGAGGGCTCAAAACCTTGATTCTTTGATTGTAGTGAATGCTCCATCTTCTTTGAGGAGATTGATGAGGCATGATGGTTCACCCATATTGTGGTAATGATTTGCACAATGGTGGGAAATCTTGGTGGTCAAAATTTGGGGTATGACAACAAGTATCAAGAACATGAATAAAAAACAAAATGAAATGATTTAAAAAGTGATTTAAAATGGAAATTAAATGGAAAATTCAAAAGAAGGATCAAAATGTAAAATAAATGATGGAGAAAATTATGAAAAGTCCAAAATATTGCAAATAAATGGATCTCAAAAGTTGGATGCAAAAACATTTGAAAATGATCAAAAATAAAATTGAAAATGAAAATTAAATGAAAAATAAGATAAAATATGAATTAAATGCAAAATGATTTTTAAAAATTATGAAAAACTATATGTGGTAGAAAATATTTTTATGAAATTATGAAAAAAAATTGGAGTAAAAAAGAATTAAAAATCATTCAAAATTAAACCAAAAAAGAAAAAGAAAATAAAATGAAAAATAAAATAAAAAAATTTATTTGAAAATGACGCCAGCGACTAGTTTATTCAAAAAACGAACGTAGCAGCTTCATCTTCAACCTCAGGTTGATTTCTACAAAGTCCATGAACTCGTGTTTTCATTGTGAATCAACCATGGATTCATCTTCCTAACACATCATCGTCCATGCCTATTTGTATCAGAGCAATTGATTTGCTCTAAGCAGAGAGAATTTTCTCAAACACGTGAAGAACTCTAGTTATTAAAAGTAAAATTAAATGATGAATTCAAAAGATAAATTCAAGGTAGATGAGGGCTTTTAATCAGTGAATTAAGACGAACACAGTGGTAACGTGTTTGCTCAGAAATGTTACGTGTAACTACCTTTTCAGTTTGAGCTTCGAAGGTCAACAATGGTGGAAATGGAGAGCTTAATTTAGGTAACTTCAAAGCACGACAATGGTACAGTTAGCTTCAGAAGGTGTCATTGAGTGATTCTGGGTAGAGATTCGAAGCTAAAAGAGCTTGAATCAAAAAAATAGTGACTAGTTTTTTTAGGTATCAGGTTCAAATGGTTTCAGAGTTTCTTTGGCTTTCAAAGCTTGCAAATGAAGGAAGCAACCCTCTATTTATAGGTAAAGTGTTGCTGAGCTAACACGCGTGAAATAGATTTGAAATACGTGTGAACCAAGTTGAAATTTCTTGATTTGCAATCCGTGTGAGGGTAAGGGTGAAATGTGTGATTCAACCATGGAAATTGGTCGTTTAGCACTTGTTTGCATGCATTTTGGTTGTACAAAAAGTTCATACATGTGCAGGTGGTCCCAATTTGAGAATTGGCATGAAAATCATGACTTGAAACTGACCAAGGGGCATAGTTCAAGGTGTCGTGTTTGGAACTAGGCCAAATGAAATCCACTCATGCGTTTTGAATTTTCTTTATGCCAAAATATCTTATCATTGTAAATAATCAGATATAAAAAGAATCACATCAAAAGGATGCTTGGATTGAAAATGTCATTGATTCAAAGTTGGGGTCGTGGCCTGAAATTCTAGGCCAAGCATTAGATCGACCGGGTCTTGGGCCTACTTTTATTCCCACATGGGCAGCTGAGAAATCCCAAAATTGATGGAATAAGAGGTTGAATTGATGTTTGACCCTTGAAACAAAGTTGTAGAGGAGTTCAAATGTAACATTTGGCTCAAAGTAGATTCCAAAAATATTGAGAAATGAAGAAATTGTGGTGTTTGGACCAAGTGACATGCCATACTTGACTTTAGGCCAACCAAACATGTGCCAACTTGAGGTTTCTTGCCATTTCTTGCATCCAAAGGCCCATTGATGAACACTTGGACACCAAATGATGGAAACTTGATTGTCCCTTTGAATATTTTGTATGCTTGCTTGAAAATTGGATGAAGATGGCATGGAAATAAATACATGAATCATACTTTAATCAACTTTGAAAGCATGCACCCAACTTGAACTTCTCTTGATCCCATGATGTTGGGTGAAGCTTGACATACATATATGTTGAAATGTGTTTTTCGATGAGTAACAGTTTTATTGTCTCCACATGGATTGTAGTGATATCACTTGTCGTTCTATAGTTTAAAGAGTCTTAAGTATGATTTTCAAAGATGTTTGTTTTGGATCATAAGTTTGTCACAAGTTTAGTAGAAAAGATTAGATTTTAAAAGATGTTTGTTTAACAAAGCATATCAAAGATCGATTTCATCAACCTAACTTGTATATACTCTATTAATTAAGCATTTGAATTTCTTTCTGATTAATATAATCACATATCCTCTCAATAACGTCTATGTCTAGAGCAGTGTCGTGAGTAATATTATATCATTCATTAGATGATGTCTCATGCTAACAACAAATACAATAATCAGAAAGATCAACACAAAGCAAATATCAACTCACAAATCTATGTCTAGATTTTTTTTATTGATAGATGAATATCTTAGATCAAATTTTGTAAAATCTATGTCTAGAGTGATACAAATTATAAATAGATCTTTAAGAACAAAAACATTCACCATATATTAATCATCAACTTGTTCACATACAAAGAAATCAAAAGAAATACATACAAGCTAAGATAGACTACATCTACCTTTGATACAAAGGATTTAGCTACCCATCACCATGGTAGCTTGCTTCACAAGGAAAGATAGAAGATGAATGTGCATCCATGATGAAGAATCGATCTAGGATGCAAATCCAGCTTCTACTTGTAAAATGTCACTTCTTGATGAAGAAATGAATAACTTAGGGTTTTTCTCTCTAAGCCAATGTTTCTATTTCACAAAAAATGAGGTTATGATCCCCAAAAATCAAGAAAAATACATAGATATATTTACAAAATTTGTCTCGCTCGCACTGCGAGCTCCCTATTTGCACTGCGAACTTCACTTTTAGGCACATGAAGTGCCTCTGAACAGATAAACCGCCCTTGAGGATTCTTTTGACTTCGCACTGCGTTTTGTGATGTGTTTCACTACTGCCATCCAAAATTTCCAGTTCGCCTTGGCTTCGCTTTGAGCTCGCACTGCGAGCTTGCTGAATCTTCTTCTTTTCTTTGGATCCCTTTTTCCATTCTTTTATATCTTTTTTCTTTGATATTCAAGCCTAATTCCTACACAATAACACACAAATCAAGGCATCCCAAGGTACATGCAATTTTAATTAAGATTCACACAAGAACATTAAATAAATCAATTAAAACATAAGTAAAGAGTTGAAAAATGCCAAGAATAATGGTTCAAATTAAGACATATTTGGCATTCAACAAAATCTCCCCAGCTAGATATTTGCTTGTCCTCAAGCAAAGTATGCCCCTCATGAAAACAAGAGGATTTGCTCAAGCATAAAATTCATCCAAGAAAAGATTTATAGTTCAAATTCAATATAAGAATACACACAAGAAATGTTCACTACTTCCTAGAATCAAACAATGATAAAGAATTTAGTTCTTAAAACAAATATCATGCAATGCATCACAAAATAACTAAATTCTCATACTTGAATCACTCTAACACTCTTTTTCATAAAAGGAAGAAGAAATTGTGTGTTTGCAACCACGAGACAATTTCACTCAACTGAAAAACAATGCTAACAACAATTCAATTCATACATTCATCAATCAATCATATCAGGAATTATGGAAGCAAAAGATCACTAAGGGCTTGTAAGGTTGTAGCTTGGTCGGGTTTCACAACAAAGAGTCATTTCTTAGGCCAATGAAACAAAGTTTCCAATCAAAAGAGACATTCACTATACAAGGTACTTACACATCACAACTTCATTCACCAATCTCTTTTCTCTATTGCTCATCCTTTTCAAACTTCCTTTTGCACAATTATTTGCATTCTCTATTTTTTTTCTTTCAAACAAGCATTTTTTCTTTTCTTTTTTACATTCATATTCACAATTTTTCTTTGCTTGTTTGAAATTTTTCAAAAATTTTAGCAACCTACCATTTTTCTTTCATTCTCCCCAACTTGAATACAATCAAACCTCAAGTGAATGCGCCTTGCTTTTTTTGGCAAGTAAATCAATTTATATCAATGATCAAAGTTTAAAGGTTTCAATATTTTTTTTAGAAACCCACAAAATTAAATGATGAACTAAACTTTCAAGTTTCTATATGTACACAAACCAAGTTCATCACTAAAATGAGATCTAATCTATTAGGCTCGAAGGGGTTAACGAATTCTCACTACTCACGGGTAAGTTAATTTTGGATATGGTTGTGCTCAATATAAACAAATGCCTTGATCTTTTCTAATGCTTCCACAAAATCACAATAATCAAAAGATTAAGCATGAATCGAACGAATTAAACAAAGTTATCAGTCATCCAAGCATTTAGTAAACAATGGAGGTTTCTCACAATTTGTGGCTTTTGGACCTAATTGACTCAAGCATTCAAATAAGTTGTAAAATGAAACAAGAATACGCATTTGTACAAAGCACAAAATTCTTAATCATTCTAACATTCTAGAAAGCGGTAACCATGTACCTTGCCTGCATTCATCACATTCAAAATCCTATCATCACCATCCAATCTTGGTAGAATCTTCATTTGATACTTTTTTTTTTGCAAAAGAGCAACCAATCTAGAAGTTCTCATCATTCATCATCAAGGAAGAAGCATAAAATCAAAACAAATAAACAACCATAAAAAAAGAAATGAAATAAATTGAACATTCATAAACTAAAGAACTCAACTCATAAGACAATTGTCATGGTGTAAAACACCAACAAAAGTACCCAAAAGTGGTACATAATATATCAGGCACATAATACATCATCAAAATAATCCAACTAACATGGATAGTGTATAATAGCAAAATAAAATACAACAATATCAAAATATAGCAATGACTAAAAGCTTAAACAGAAAAGTTCACTTTGTCGAAACACAAGGAAGTAAGCTTAAGATCATACTAAAAAAATCATAAGAAAATAATCCCCATCAGTATCGAACTCCGTCTCATCAGCACCAGCATCACCAACATAATCCTCATCCTCGGCGTCAGCTACACTCGCCTCCTCTCTAGAAAATGGCCTGGCCTTAGGCCAACTTGCATGTGCTAGGAATTGCTCTCTAGGCATGATATAGTGATCAACAGTAGGCTCGCGGTACTGTAACTGCATAAGCTTCATAGAATCATCAATATAAATCATAGCACGCTGAGTTGCTTGCATCCAGACCCAGTTATAGTTTAAAAATTCCCCCTGATTCGGGTCAAAGCCCTGGAAGTTCGCAACACTGGAACTTGAACTCGTACCCGCACCTGCGGCCTTTGTAGTTTTACCTCTTTATCCCTTTGGCTTGTAGTTATTGGAAACATAAGCATCATCAATAGGAGCAATCAATGTTATGTGACGTCAGGATGGTAATCGTGCACGCCCGTGGACACATAAAGACATGACAAGGCAAGAGAAAACCAAGGGGCAATTAGCTCGGGCCCCTAGTTTTATGCCATTCTCAATCATCGCCCGCATCTTATCAGTAATGATGCGTGCTACATCTATCTGTGTCAATCGAGATGATATACACCAGATATGCTATATCAATTGGAACGGTAGAGGAATGCGTCCTTGGCTTTATATTATGTAAAAACAAAAGTAACACCAGTTGCGCCAAAGGACGCATGTCCTCTCTCTTGTAACGGATTGGAACCCCATATGGGTTTAACTCAATAGACTTTCCTTCCCTCAACAAAGCTCATGTCATCTCCCCCACATTATGGTACTCATCAACCTCTTCAGCCCCGAGAGTTAGAGGGTTGCCCAACACCTCATTAATCGTGTCCCTGTCAAATCTAATCACCTTTCCGTTCACATGTGTGGTCCAAGTGAAAACTTCATTGTCATCTGGGAGGGTGTTTGCATAGAACTCCCTCACAATATCCATATTAAAGCTATCAATAGGATGAATCAACTTGTCCCACTTCATACTATGCCAAACTAAGGCGGTCGCCCAGAAAGGACCCTCGGGGTGAATGCTAAAGATTTTCTCTAAATGAATTCTTCTCTTTTCAAGGTTGAGATACCTTGGTGCTTGCTTCTGACCCTAAAGCGATCAGTGTCATAAGCTGGTTATTATTGTTGACAGGAGGAGGAGCCTCCGGTAGTCTTTTGTTTTCTAGAAGCAGTTGTCATAGGTGCCATCTGCACTACACAAAACCAAACCAACAAAAGCATGAAAAAACATTAGCAAGCAAGACAAAGTAGGAAAAGGAATCACATTAAGCATGAAACAAGAAAACATTAAAAAAAGTTGTTGATGTCATGTTCACCTTGATTTCGCACTGCAAACTGAAAGCGAGCTCGCACTGCGAGCTCAAGGCGAACCCTGCAAAAAAAAAATTCCAGGTTCTGCCTGCTACAACAACAATGCAATTACTCATAATCACTAGTTCATGTTTTCAAGGTTCCTTCAGAATCTCAACAATCAAAAACAAACAATTTATAAAGAACATGATTCATGCAATCCAAAGCTTTTTAAAGTAAATCAAAAATTGCTAAACTTGAACTACACAACAAGAACTTGCTCTATCAACTATGGAGATTTCAATTTTCAACACAAATACAAGTATCCCAACACAACCAATGATATTTATTCATTCATAACAACATTGCATGCGTAGAAGTTATTTTCCAAAGAATTTCTCATAAACCCTAACCACAATGTTTCTAAAAACACAAAGAAATTGAAATATAAATTCAAACCTTGAACAAAGTAGTAAGTGAATGAAATTGAAATTAACCAACGTATGATTAACATTGATTGACATTTATTTAAGAAAACAAAGTTTGAAAATCACTTGACCAAAGTCTAGGTTTTTTATGAAAGAGGTTTAAGTTTTGAAAACAAGAAGGTTTTGAAAAAAAAGAGGGAAGATTTTGAAAATTTAAGAAAAGGTGGAGAAGAAGTGACTATCTTATTGCTAAAAGATAAAAGTTAAGGATAAGAACGGTCTAACCACACAAGTAAGCTCCATAACATAAGCATTATTTCCTTTAGATTAGGCCTTGATCAAGATAAGTCTTCAAAAGAGAACTCCACAAGTACCCAAAAATCCAAAGTTTATCATCACAAGCTTCCAAGTATAGGTTAAGATCCTAGTTTTAGGTCCAAAGTTCCATGTCCAATGCAAAGGATAGTAACCATAGTCCACCATTAAGAGAACAAGTTTTTTAGGGGTTTAAACCTTTATTAATGTTTTTTGGTCGAAATGGACAAAAGAAAAAGAGCATAAACATAAACAAATGGTCCAAGTGGACAAAGGAAAAATGGCGAAAACATAAACAAATAATATGACATGATATGATAACGTAAAGCATAAAAAAATAAAGAGATATAGGGAGCAAGAAGGAAGCATAAACATAGAACAATTAATTTAACAATATAGAGCAATGGTGATCCAAAATGATAGAACAAGTTTTGTTGTTTTTTCGGAAATGCAACTAGTCATCCATGAGAATGAAAACATGGTCTCATACATTACCATGGGGAGGGCTCCAACTCGGATAAAATCAACGAGTATGCCAACTAAGCCCCACGGGTAACAAGAGAAATCCATTCTATTTCAAACCACGCCATGGAAGAGTAGGAGACTGATAATTCACTTACAAAACACAATGGTTTTCCGATTTCTGGTCCAATTTAGCTCTATGTTAAGCAATCGTAATCGGACTTATGTAGAATCCACGACTATCTGAGGTTGGTCAATAAAAATGTTAATGCTAATGCGTGCTAGAGAAGTGATATGTAGATCACTCTCCGAAAGCAATACCGCACGAAAAGAAAATAGGCAACGATCTCATCCTCATCAAGAACTTAAAATAAGTTCCAATGATATTGAAGATTTTCATTGATCAAAAGAAAAAAGAAGAGAAGAGGGGAGAAGGGAAGCCAAATTGAATTACAATATTTGAATCATTCCATCTTTAAGTTCCATCACTCTTCTTGGTGGATTAAGGTACTAAACCTATAACTAATTCAAAGCACCTAAAATGAATCCAATGTTCCACTTAAAGATCGATTTGAACTAATGAAGGTTTATCCAACCTCAACTAACACCCAAAGTCCATGGAATTTAAAGAGAAATTTGATCAACAAACACTACAATTCAAGGCAAAACCAAAAGAAACGGAAGAAAAAAGGAAAAAAAAAACGCAAAGCATTCCCAAAACAAGCCAAAACACAAATTTGGTATTGGTTAATCCATTAACCAATTGCACGTGTAAATTGGTTAATCGATTAACCTTGGCAGGACAACAAAAAAATTTGAAAAAAAATCAGCATTCATGATTCAATCATTTCTTCAAACACCTCATGATCATGAATGTAATTTAGCACAAAAATTCAAGTAAAACAACAACAAATAACACCAATGGAAGACAATTTGCAAGATCCAAAGATCAAGCAACAAGAATCTACAAGATATCACATTGTGGAAGATGAATCAAGCACAACAATGGTGGAACAAGAGAATTACCACTTCAAATCTGAAAATGCTTCAAATCAAACTCAAGAACCACACTCCAAAGCCTTGATCTACAGAAATTAAGGATGAAAAAGTGTTTTGATAGAGGTTTAGCTCAAAGATTAGTAAGCTTCAATGAAAAGCTTACTAACCTTTAATGGAAGAAATAACTTTGGTGAATTTGGGTAGATAAAAATAATGGGAATGAGGAAGAATTTTGACAAGGTGAATTTGGCTATCAAAAGCTTGTAGAATGAATGAAATGAGGCCTCTATTTATAAAATTTAGGCTTGGGAATTTTGGTGGCTTGGAGCTTGGTTTGGAATTTAATTTAGGCTTAGAATTCAAATTTGGTGGCAAAATCAAGATCTAGTGGTGATTAATAAGGGTGTATGGTGGGAATTAATTGTGATTATGTAGGGGAATTAAAATGAGATGGTCTAGAATACTCTCATGATGAAACAAAGTGAAATTTGGTGCCAAATGCTGCAGAATTTGAAAATTCTATTTTTAGCCAAAAACGCACTGGTTAATCGATTAACCATTTTGTACATGTATTTGGTTAATCGATTAACACAGTGAAAAAGTGAGAAAAATGGCTTTTTGTTGTGCTGTCTTGGCTCCGGCTCGATTCTTTTGCTTGTCAAAGAAGGCATGGAAATAAACACGTGAACCTTAGAGTTTCTTGAGTAATAAAAAATAAAATCTTGGGAAACTCTTTATCAAATGATTCTGAATTGTTTGCAGATCAACTTTGACTTTGTTCAGATGAATTTCATTCGAGACGAGGAACTGGTATTTGAAATTCTTGATCCAAATCCCTTCCTGAAAAAGTTAGTAAAGGAAAAAAAACATATTTTTGGATTTTAATTACGGGTTAGTAAACATAAACATAAACAAATATCATGCAAACAAGAGAACAGGGGTGCTCGGTGATCTCCCTCAAGAGCAAAACTACAAAGGAAGGCAAGAGAACCAAAGCTTGTGATCTTGTTTGTGGTATGAGATACAAATGATAATATGTGGGATCTTAGGGGTAAAAATTAGGGTATTACAGCTACCCATATTTAAGTTTCTTCTATTCGGAGATATGAAGATGAATATTTTTGTCTCGACGAGATAGAAGATACTTAAATATAACAAGAAATCCAATTTTTGGCCCTCGGAGACCACAAAAATGATATGATTATGTAGATGGTATGTAGACACAAGACTTCTGTGGGGAGAAAATGCCACAGTAAACAAACAAAAGCTAGGGAGCAAAAGAAAAGAGGCAAGACTCCACAGGGGGAAAACTAAAGAGTAAGATCCCACTGAAGGAAAATTACCAACACCAGAAATAAAAAAGGGATATCTCATCCCAATGGGGGAGGTAAAAATCTCCGCTGGGGAAAAGATCATCTACTACCATACATCCGGTAATAACATGATCAAAAGTAAAGATCACCAACTACCGACCAAGTGGCAGCTACGACAAGGCAATCAACCAAAAGGATACGAGAAATATTACCTACTATCAACTAAGGGCAGTAAGACAAAGGTAATAATCTCAAAAGATACGAGAAATATTACCTACTACCAACTAAGAGCAGTACGACAAAGGTAATAAACTCAAAAAAGGGAGAGATTACCAACTATCAACAAAGTCACAACTACGACAAGGTAACCAAACCAAGTTGTATTACCTACTACCAACTAACGGGCAAGACAACAAAGGTAAAAATCTCAAAAGGCAAGAGGGATTACCAACTGTCATACCCCAAATTTTGACCACTAATATTTCCCATCATTGTGTAAATCATTACCACAATATGGATGTACCTTCATGCCTCAAGCAGTCTCCTCAAGGATTGTTGAGCATTCACTACAATTAAGAATTAGGGTTTTAAGCCCTCTCAGAGCCTTAGACAAAGGATCAATCAAGGAATGACATGATCTTCAAACACACATAAATGATCAAGAGGACTCCCACATCAGGAATCAGGCACAAGGTTGCAGCATTCCAAGTGGATTAAGCCTCAAGATCGCCAGTGTCACTAAATAAGGGTTTTGGTTGACCAGGGCCTCCAGATGAAAATCTTCATCTAGGCATGAGCCAATTCTTCACAATATAACTCAAGATACTCCAAGGTACCTCATGGACTTAATCATCAAGTCAATTTAGCCCAGGGGATGCCTTTACCAAAAAATCAAGAATTAGGGTTTCTTGACCTAATTCACCCCTAAGTTGACTTTTGGGACAAAACACGAGCCAAGACCTCAAGAAATGATTTGAGGGTCTCCAATACACTACATTGATCCATTTTCAAAATTGGATTGATCCAAGAAGCTTGATCCACAAGTTTCAATTTCCTCAGGACCACAATTAGGGTTTCGGGGAAAAAAGTCAAATGAACCTTTGACTTTTGGCCAAGACATGCTCCCAAACCTTGGGACATGATTCAATACACCATATAACACCTATGGAACATATCCATCAAGTTTGATTTAGATCAAGGACTTGATTTTACAAAGGATCGCACAGTTTGGAATTCATCTGATAAAAAGTCAACTGTGCACAAAAGTCAAGTTTGACTTTTTGAGATTTTTCACAATTATGGTTCCTCAACCCTAAAACAATATTAATATGTGATTTGAATCATCATTCATCAAGAAAAATCAAAGAAAGTGAGTTAACTTGTAAAAGGGGTAACCATAAAAACTTAGAATTTTTCTAAGTTATGGAACAAAGTGGCTAGGGTACCAACCTCCAAGGATCATAACTTGAGATCCAAGCAACCATTTTAGATGGTCAAATGATGGATTTATAGATCTCATGGCATACTTTAAAAGTGTCAACTACGGCTCATTCCAATTCCTCATGGATTTTTAGTTATGGAGTGATCAAAATGGCTGAAAACACAAAAGTGACATTTTTCCAACACTTAGTGAAATTTTCACTAAGTCAGAATCTGCCTTATTTTTTTCCAAATGTAGAGGCATTTTTCATTATAATTCAGGTTCTCTCAAAACCAAAGTTGGACATCATGTTGAAATAGGATATGTTAGCTTTCCAAAATGTCCAAGAACTCCATCAAACTCCATCTGAACTAGGAGTTATGATAGCTGCAACATGCCTTGCTGCAAACTGGTGTGCAAGGCAGATTTGTGCATTAGGGCTCGATTTGATCAAATTTTGCAAATGACAAACAAGTTTATCTATATGCACACCTCAAAGGGAGACCAAGGAGGAATAAACAATGATCCATAAGCCTCCCAAGTCTTTGGAACTACATATAGGTTTGGCACCCCTAAAAGCTAAAGATACCTCAAGACTCCAATTTTGTTTTGAGGCATTCAATGGATGCTTAGAGGTGGCATGTATCAGAGCAAAGATAAACACTTCAGTCAAGCCTTATCCTTGAATCAGAGAACCATAGGCCTGTGCTCTAGTCTCAAGTCAATGGCTAGAGGAGACTTGAGATTCCATTTGATCCACATTGGCCAAAGGCCGCTGTAGTTGCCATTCCCTATTCCTTGCAAAAAAACTTGACACACTATAAATGGACCTCATTTCTGATCAGTTTGAGTACACCAAAGGCCTATAACACTTGTCTTTCTCAAAATCACACTTTCACTTCCAAATTTTCCTTCTAAAGCAAGTCATTATCGGGTTTTGAGTTTGAGAGCAATTCCAACCAAACCAATCACTCATACACCTCATAAACATCATGTGTGAGCTGATCAAACACTAAACCAATAACTGGAACACCAATTTCACAAAATCACCAGCCATTTGCACAAGCCTATGACATATTTGCAGTTGAGGTGCCAAATCAAGTTCCAGCATAATTCAATCCACTCCAAGCATTCAGACACACTCCATAGCACCTAGGGAAGCTGTCCACATCATTGGAACCAAGTTGTAACACCTCTAACTCAAAACACGATCACCAGCTGTAAGAGGTAAGCCTCAACTTGGTCATCTCATGATTCATGCATATTTCCTCGCACAATACTTTTGCCATAAGTTCATAATCATGTATGGAATGTTTCCCCTCAATTAATTGCTTTGTATGAATCGTGTGTGGAATTTCTGAGCCTTCATACAGATTTAGGGTTCTTGAGGTTTCTCTTTGATTTCTTATTCCATGCTTAAAATAAATGAAATTAAAGACCATAGACATGACTGTGAGTTGAAAACGAGCAGATTGATATGTGGATTGTGTAATTTCATCAAGTATTCAGTGAGATTGATAAGAAAATGCAAATCTGCAAACACTCAGAACACGCGCGTGTTCTTCCTTTGTTCTTGGCACCTTTTTCAAATATGTGAATATTTGAATTTTTGTGATTTTATTTAATTGATTCAAAAATTAATTTCTCCCTGAATTTTAATGATTTTGAGTTGATTCTTTTTTTAATAATTCACAAAAATGTTAAAATATTTTATTTTACAAAAATTTCCCAAAATTATTATTTATTTCATATACTTTATATTTTTGCAAAGAATTAATTTTTATTTGTTTTTTAACATTTAAAATATTTTTTCCTTCTTGATTTTCCAAACTTAAAGGGTTTTCAATCATTTGGGGGATAAAAACATGATTTTTGAAACATTGATCCAAGATCACCACTCATTTTTTACATGTTTTCAATAATTTTTATTAATTTTTAAACAAAATTAATTTCATTTTAGACAAAATTAGGGTTTTGATTGATTCCACCCTCATCAATCTGTTTCAAACACTCATGGGCCTCTAATAGAGTGTAAGACCCAACCCCTTTGTAAATAATACCTTTTTGGGCCTCACACATTGTATAAGTCCCTCTGTATATTTTCAAAAGTTCGGCGCGATCATCGCCTTTTTAACAAAATCAACTGGGTTTCTCCTTGAGCTATAAAACCCATCTTTATTCATTTTCAAACCATTTGGGCCTCTAATAGAGTATAAGGCCCAATCCCTCTTGGAAACCAAAATAGTTTGGGCCTCGGTTATTGTATAAGACCCACGGTATTTTCAAAAATCTCGGCGCGATCGCCAGTTTAAAATAAAATCATCTGGGCCTACCCTCGTGTTATAAGTCCCATTTATTTTCTTTAAATACTCTTTGGGCCTCTATTAGAGTGTAAGACCCAACCCTTGTTATACATAAACCTTTTTGGGCCTCAGTCATTGTATAAGTCCCGGTACAATATTCAAAACAACGGTGCGATCACTGTTAAACCTTGGGCCTCTCCTTGAGTATAAGCCCCACAAATCTTTTCAAAACAATTCCCTTTTGATTTAGATTCAAATATATGTATTGTTATCAAAACTTTCTTTAATTTCTTTGAACCACTAACAATACAGCATGGAAGCTTGCTCGCGTGTAAGTTTTTTTAACAGCTTTCATTTACTAGCTTTGATATAAATAATTGTATTGTGGGAAGCTGCGCATGGTTAGTCTTCTTTCATACCTTTTTTAAATACTTGTCATATATCAACTGTATATATACTAGTATAGTTATTTAGAGTTTTCCCCGGCAATTAGGACTAGAACTAGGTAAATCCCTGTTGGTCACTCTTAAAATACAAACAAAACTAGATACCCATAGGATTTCCAGATACAGTCTTGCCTTCTCTTGGGCTTATTCGTGAACCTTTTCTCAGGCTGTCACTTTAGAAATTGTCAAAGAAATTCTACTCCCCGGAGTTGATCTATTCTCGGTGAATAGCATCTCTTGAATTTCTTCAAATCACAGAATTTTCACTAAATGATCTATTCTCGGTGAATAGCATTTCTTGAACTTTTCTTGATTTGGGACCCACAGGCTTCCTAAAAGCATCCCCACCTCCTCTTGGGCTTTATACAAGGACCCTCCGGCTTCTTAGAAGCTCTCATGCCTTCTCTTGGGCTTAATACAAGGACCCTGACGACCTCTTAAAGGTAAAGGAGAGAACTTAGTCATCCTTTGCTAGAGCAGTCTTTCTAGTGTCAGACCTCAGGCCATTTTAGGGTTGATTCTCATCCCTTAATGCCTTTGCCTCCTCTTGGGCATCATACAAAAGATAAAACTCTTCCACACCAGTAGACTTGGACATTCTAATCCCCTTGAGTCTCAAAGACATTCTCAAGTTCCTTACAACTATAGTAAAAAACCCCGGGCATTCTGGATCGATCTCCAACAGAAACCCAGTCTCTCTCATGAGAGTTCCCCGACCAGGGTCAACACTATCTTAAATCAGAACCTCAAGGTATCTGACATCTCAACTCTTCTGTAATCCTCAGCAAGAGTTGATTCCCCACTTGGACCTACATGGGGATCTCAATTATCCCCGGCAAAAGATAGCCTCCTCTTAGGCTTTGTATAAGGACCTTTCCTCAGCAGAAAGCTAGCCTCCTATTAGGCTTTGTATAATGATCCTTCCTCAGCGAAGTCAGCCTCCTCTTGGGCTTTCTACAAATGATTCTCCCCAGCGGAGCTAACCTTTTCAGACTCTCTCGTTGAGTCAATCACTTTTTAGACTCTCTTGTTGAGTCAAACACTTTTTAGACTCTCTTGTTGAGTCAATCACCTTTTCGGACTCTCTTGTTGAGTCAACCTTTTTTAGCCTCAATCTTGGGCTTTGTACAAGACAGATAAAAATACTCTCTCGTTGAGTCGATCTTTGTCCAAACTTGGTATAAAGATTTCCCCTAGAAGGAGCTAGCCTCTTCTCAAGTTGTGTAGAATAATTTCTCCAGCTTGTCCAGCCTCTATCCTGGGCTTGGTAAAGGACAGATAAAAACACTCTCTTGTTGAGTCAAACCCCTTTAGCCTCAATCTTGGGCTTTGTACAAGACATAAATCCCCCTCTCTTAAACTTGGGACATATATCTTCTCCAAACAGAGTCATTTCCTCCCTGCCTTCCTTTAGGCTTTGGGGAATGATTTTCCCCAAGAAGAGTCAAACTCATTTCAGCCTCCTCTTAGGCTTTGTATAATGATTTTCCCAGTAAGGTCAGCCTCAAATCTTGGGCTTTGTACAAGACACATACAAACCCTCCCCAGCGGAGTCAAAATCCCTTTTAGCCTCAATCTTGGGCTTTGTACAAGACAGGCCAAATATTTTCCCCGAAAAAGTCAAACTTCTAGCCTCCTCTTAGGCTTTATATAAAGAAATCCCCTAGCCAAGTCAATTAAGCTTTTAGCATCAACCTTGTGCTTTGATCAAGGCACACAAAAATCAACAATCCTTCTTTAGAGATGACAAATTTTCTCTCAGTCAAAACCTTTTAGCTTCAATCTTGGGCTTTGACAAGACACCAAACATCTTTCTCCTCCCTTACAATAGGAGGAACTACGATTGCTCTGATTTCCCTGTTTCCTTTAAACGGGAATACGTAGGCATAAGATTGTGAAATCTTAGCGAGCATACTAATCAAAAACTCTAGGTTCAGTACCTTCACATCAAGACTTAGGTCTAGTACCTTACCCAAAAACACCCGAACAACAAAAACTCACTCACTCGCTCATACTTCCCAAGAAACTTTCCCAACCCATTAACAAATAAACACTATCAATTATAAAGCAAAACCTAAAGCTAATATCCTGTGGATAACCACATATAGGATGGGTAATTGATAACTCCCCATTGTATAACCTGACCCCGAACTCCCCGGATCTCTTTTAAGCGTTTGTTTCGTTAAACATTCGCGTGCAAGGTTAGTTTTAGATAGCTTCCCTTTCCCTTCCAGCTTCATGGGATAAATAAGAAATCAGAAAGTAGCACCCACTCCTCCTCATTACTATGAGGAGAAAACTTCAGCGATAAGGTGGTCGCGTCACCGACAAAAATCGCTCGCTACACCAACCATCAACCAAGTGATAGCTACGACGAGGTAATCAACCAAGCTATATTACCTACTACCAACTAAATAGGCAGTATGACAAAGGTAATAAGCTCAAAAGAAAAGGGATTACCTACTATCAACCAAGTGATAGTTACGACGAGGTAATCAACCAAAAGGATACGAGAAATATTACCTACTACCAACAAAGGGAAGGACTACAAAGGTAATAAACTCAAAAGGGAGAGATTACCAACTATCCACAAAGTGATAGCTAAGACAAGGTAATCAACTCGAAGCTATATTACCTACTACCAACTAAGGGCAGTACGACAAAGGTAATAAGCTCAAAAGAAAAGGGATTACCAACTATCAACCAAGTGATAGTTACGATGAGGTAATCAACCAAAAGGATACAAGAAATATTACCTACTACCTACAAAGGGCAGGAAGACAAAGGTAATAAACTCAAAAGGGAGAGATTACCAACTATCCACAAAGTGATAGCTAAGACAAGGTAATCAACTCGAAGCTATATTACTTACTACCAACTAAGGGCAGTACGCCAAAGGTAATAAGCTCAAAAGAAAAGGGATTACCAACTATCAACTAAGTGATAGCTACGACGAGGTAATTAACCAAAAGGTAACAAGCTTCTATTGTCAGAGAAAAGGACCAAAGTTTAATCCAGGAATAAACCAGAGAGAAACGGTCAAAAAGACTCTACCCGGTGAGGAAATATCTCAACTGGGGATTAATTCCATCCAGACAAATAAATTGGGGAGGAATGCTAAAACAAATATCTTCCACGAGGCATAAACTCAATGGGGAATTAACAAAGATAGGCAATTTCTGCTTACGGGTCGACACTCTAATGGAGAGAGGACACACACGCTCTGCGGGGATAACAACACCAGAGAGAAAAGAAGCACCAACACAAATGCAAGATGCACAATGCAACAACAATATGATATGCACAACAAATGAATGTGCGTGCAATGCCCATGAGTATGAATATGCTGATAAAACAGACATTAGAATAGACCGAGGGTGAATAACATCACAACACCACTTAATACTCGGCTAATCTCAATAAGATGGAGATATCAACAGAAACTGTTAGGGGTTCCGCTAAAGAAATCCTGCAAGAGATAAACAAAAGCCATCAAAGGAAAATAAATCCTACTACAAGGCTCAAATCTTGCTGGAGAAAGGAAGATACTCCTTGGGGAGAAACTCAAATATCAATCTTCTAACATCAATGATCCACAAAAGGGGATAACAACAATAAACTCTGCTTCGAAGATGGAAGGAAAGATGTTGGGGAATCATAACAACCCAAACCTTCTGACTCTTCTTGGGGATAATAAAAATTCACACGAACATTTCCTCAAAGAGTGAAGAGATCTGCTGCACAAAAATGATGGATCCGCTGGGGATTATAATCATGTAAACAGTTACGCAAACTCTACTGGGAAAGCGAGGCAGATCTGCTGGAGATACAAGAAAACTCTCAGGGGATTAGCCAACTCTGAGCAAAACATCCTGGACTTGCCAGGGAAATCAAGAAATTGATATCACAGTAAAGGATCAAGTGATAGGTGTCAAATATTGATAAGTTTTCGTATCCATTTGCAGCACTTTTAAGCTCTTTTACATGCTTCTGATTGGGAAACAACTTATTTAATAAGTGATTCTTGCATCAATGTACATATTTTGTAGTTTTAATGTGTTTGTTAGTTTTTCATCATTTTATGGCAAAAGGGTGCAACAAAAGTTGGAAGAAAAACTAAAGAATCGAAGAAATTCGCGTGTCAGAGAAAAAAGCACCTTCGCCTGGAAAAGAAGAAGCGAAGGAACGGTTTCGCCCGACGAAGACCAGCCGACGCAAGAGGCAAAAGAGAATTGAAATTCCAGTAGCTACTGGAATTGGTTCGCTGGCAGATTCTCCAGGCGAATGAGGAGCGAAAGGGATTCTCCCGGCAAAGCTTTGTCTCACCTGGCAAATGAAGATATTTTCTCCAGCCTGCTGGCACTGTTATTGCCACGTGGCTTGACCTAAGGGTTTCTCCCGACAAAGCATTTAGCTCGCCCGGCAAATTTTCCTGGGCAGAAAGAGTGTATTTTAGAACTTATTGATATTTTTTGGAAACTACTTACTTTGATAGAATCTTTGTAACATAAAAACCTTTGTGTGGAGAGAAAAAGTCATCTTCTTCATTTTCACTTAGAAATCAAAGCTTTTAAGCTTCAATCTTTGATCTTTTCATGTTTGATGCTCCAAAATCTTTGTTTGTTACTTGTTGCTCAAGCTACCATGGTTATGGGTAGCTAAATCTCTCTTTGTGTCAAGATTAGAGGTAGATAGTCCTCACTTTTATATGTATTTCTCTTGATATTTTGTATGTGAACAAGTTGATGATGAATATATGATGAAAACCCTTGTTTTTATGGTTTATATTTGTGTTGGTTCATTATTGAGAAATATGTTTCAACTATTGACCTAACTTTTTCATCTTTCAATAAACAAAGTTTAGAAATTGTTTTGTGAGTTGATATTCACTAATATCAATCCTTTAATGTTATCATATTGATAGTTAGGTTGAGAGATCATCTAAGGATCAATATGATAAAACTCACAATTTGTTTTAGAGATGAAACATCTTGAAAGGATATGTGATTATATTTATTGTTAATAAGTTCACATGCTTTATTAAGAAAATACTTACGAAATGGATTATCGAGCCCTAATCTTGACATGCTTTTAACAAACGTTTCAAAAACCAAAACTCTTTACCGTTGCTTATAACTTTTTATACGATCGTTACGTTACGAAACAATAAACATCTTTTATGTTCTATGTTTAAAACAATTCCAATTGTAGAACGACGGTAATATCAACCAATCCCTGTGGATACGATAACAAAAACCCACACTAATACTGTTTCAACAAAATGGTGCCGTTGCCGAGGATTGTTGTTTGATATTGAAATCATTGCAATAGTTGATAAGTTTTAAACTTGGTTTACCTCAGTTCCTTTTTATTGTGCTTCTTAATTTGTTTGGTTAAGTTTTGCAGACTCTGTTTATGCGAGGAAAGTTACATGCAGATCAACTTCTTTTCGATCCTGAGATTGAGAGAACTGTGCGTAAGTTAAATAGCAAAACTAGATGGAGGAGGCAACTTGCCAAGGAAAGACGAGAGAGAGGAGAAAGTTCTATTTCTACACCAACACCACCGTTTACGCAAAATATGGCAGCTCCACCACCACCACCATTTCCTATTTCAATGCCTTGTGTCAACAGTCCACGACACACCGCACAGTTCGCTCGTAATTTGAATAATGAAAGGCAAACTGAGATGAATACGGGGATTCTCCAACTCTTATATGGAAATCCTTTCACTGGGATGGATCAAGAGGATCCTTTTGCTCATCTTACTAAATTCTATGAGATTGCGGTAGCGGCTGGAGTGGATGAAGATCAAGAATTACAATTGTTCAAAATATTATTTCCTCACTCCTTAATTGGAAAAGCGAAAGAGTGGTATCTTGATCAACCCACTGCTGTTATGACTGATTGGAATATTTTAGAAGAGAAGTTCTTGGAAATATTTTTCTCTCACTATCGATTCATGGATGTAAAAACTTCAATTTCCGTGTTTAATCAGGGTACAAATGAATCTCTCAACAAAGCATGGGAGAGGTTCAAATCTATGATCTAGAAGTGCAAAGACCATGGATTCAATGATTTAACACAAGTCCATATTTTCCAAAATGGACTCCAACCTACTCATAAAACTTTATTGGATGCTACTTTGAGAGGTTCTTTATTGTCAAAGAGTGTTGAGGAAGCGGTTGATATAATTAATAGAATGGCACTCAATGATCTTCAAGGCCAACACAATCAGGGTACAATTCAAAAGAAACCGGGAATGCTTGAATTGGGGACTAACGATGCTATTCTTGCTCAAAATAAATTGTTATCCCAACAAGTGGAATTATTGACTCAATAAATGTCCAAATTCCACAACACCTAAAAGAGATGCAAGAATTTTTGAGCAAAAATTTACAAATAATAATTTGTGAATTATGCAAAGGAGATCACCCCATCGGTTATTGTCCCCCGGTGAACAAAGAAGCAAATTTCATGGGTAATCAAGGCTATCAAGGAAGACAACCTTATCAAAACATCTCTCAACAACCTTATAAAAACAACCAAGGTTACCAGCAAAGAGGGAATAATCCTGGTTATCAACAAGGTTGGAGACAAGATGCCAGAACATCAAACCGGAAAAATCCTTATCAACCTACACAACCTCAAGGTGGAAGTTCAAATTTGGAAGAAACTCTCAATCAATTCATGCAAATGTCAATGGCCAACCAAGAGTAATGAGGCATCAATCAAGAATCTTGAAAACCAAGTTGGGCAACTTGCGAAAAAATTAGCCATCAATAATCGGGGTCATCCTTTTCCGCTAACACTCAAACCAATCCAAAGGAACATTTCAAAGCCATTGTGACAAGGAGTGGAAGAGAGGTAGGTGGAGGAGAAGAAAATGACAAGAAAAATGATGATGTGAGAAGTGATGAGATTGTGGAGGAAGAAAAAAAAGATGAGATTGTAGTTGAAAAAAATGATGAGATAGAAGTTGAAAAAAATGAAAAGGGGAAATTAGTTGAAAATGAGAACAATGAGAAAGAAGATGTAGAGGAGAAAAAGAAGAAAAATTAATAAAGGGAAAGAGAAGTTGAATCCAATTCCAATTCAAAATTTACCTTATCCTCATGCTCCCACCAAGAAACACAATGCTATGCATTATGCTCGGTTCATGGATATATTTCGTCAATTACAAATTAATATTCCATTTTTCGAGGCTCTTGAACAAAAGTCCAAATATGCAAAGTTCATGAAAGACATCCTTACCAAGAAGAGGAGATTTACAGACCAAGAAACAATCACGCTTGATGCAAGTTGTAATGCAATCATTCAAAGGACTCTACCAATTATGGAAAGTGATACGGGTCGGGTTACTTTGCCGGTTACCATAGGCAATGTTTATGTTGGTAAAGGTTTGATTGACTTAGGCTCAAGCATCAATTTAATTCCGTTATCTATTGTTAAGAGGTTAGGAAGCATTGATATGAAAGCAACAAGAATGGCATTGCAATTGGCCGACAAGTCTACAACTCATCCTCATGGAGTAGCTCAAGATGTGTTAGTCAAGGTGGATAAATTCTTCTTTCCAATTGACTTTGTTGTTATTGACATGGAGGAAGACCATGATGCTCCATTGATTCTTGGGAAACCTTTTATGAAGACGACTAGAATGATGATTAATATCGATGATGGTCTTATGAAAGTGAGAGTTCAAGATGAGGAAGTTTGCTTTGATCTTTTCGAAGCAATGAAGCACTCCAAAGATACACATGATAGCTTTCGAATTGATGCAACTGATGAAGCTATAATGGAAGTAACAAGGCAAGTCCACATGTCAACTCCCTTTGAAAAAGCTCTTGGTGATGCATTTGAAGTTCTTACCGAAGAGGAAGAAAGGGAACTTGAAAAATGCTTGAATGAACTTGAGACTTTGGAAGAATTGCAACCTTGGGAAAATGAAGTGGAAGTGTTGGAAAAAGAAGTGAACGATGAAAAATCCCAAGTTGAATTAAAGATGTCGCCTCCTCATTTGAAATATGTGCTTCTTGATGATGGTTGTAACAAACCGGTTATTATTAGTAACATTTTGTCCAAAAAAGAGGAACATCGTTTAATTCAAGTTTTAAGAAAAAATCAAAGAGGTATAGGTTGGGTTCTCTCCGATTTAAAGGGGATTAGTCCGGCTTATTGCATGCATAAAATATTGATGGAAGAGGATTTCAAGCCGGTTGCTCAACCTCAATGCCGCTTGAATCCTACAATGAAAGAGGTTGTGAGGAAGGAAGTAGTGAAACTATTGGATGCCGGGATGATCTATCTGATTTTCGATAGTACATGGGTGAGTCTGGTACAAGTGGTTCCAAAGAAAGGAGGAATGACTGTGATAAGAAATGACAAGAATGAATTGATTCCGACAAGCACCGTAACAGGTTGGCGGATGTGCATTGATTATCGGAGGCTTAACCAAGCAACACGAAAAGATCATTTTCCGTTACCTTTTATGGATCAAATGCTCGAACGATTATCGGGTCAAGAGTTCTATTGTTTCTTAGATGGATATTCCGGGTATAACCAAATTACGGTTAATCCAGAAGACCGTGAGAAAAGGACTTTTACTTGTCATTTTGGGATTTTTGCGTATAGAAAGATGTCATTTGGTTTGTGCAATGCACCGGCCACTTTTCAACGGTGTGTGCAAGCCATCTTTTCTGATCTTATTGAGAAGACCATGGAAGTTTTCAAGGATGACCTCTCTGTTTTCGGGGCTTCTTTTGAGTTATGCTTGAAAAATTTGGAAACCGTTTTAGAGAGGTGTGTGGAAACAAATCCTTTTTCTTAATTGGGAAAAGTGAAATTTCATGGTTACGGAAGGAATTGTGCTCGGCCACAAAGTTTCCTCCAAAGGCCTTGAAGTTGACCAAGCAAAGATTGAAGTCATGGAGAAGTTGCCACCACCAACAAATGTGAAAGGAATCCTAAGTTTCCATGGTCCCGCGGGATTTTACCGGAGATTCATCAAAGACTTCTCAAAAATAGCAAGACCTTTGAGCAATTTGCTCAACAAAGATAAGTCTTTTCACTTTGATGATGATTGTTTAAAAGCTTTTAAAGTTTTGAAAGAAAAATTGATCACCGCACCCATAATCATAGCTCCAAATTGGACTCTCAATTTTAAATTAATGTTTGACGCAAGTGATTATACGGTTGGTTCGGTGCTTGGCCAAAGAAAGAAAAAAAAATTCATGTCATACACTATGCGAGTAAGGTTTTAAATGAAGCTCAAGTGAATTATGCGACAACTGTAAAAGAATTACTTGCAATAGTGTATGCTCTTGAGAAATTTAGGTCTTGCCTTATTGGTTCGAAGGTTGTGGTGTACACTGTGTAGCGGGGAAATTTGTGAGTGTAAATTATTGATTAACTTAACTAAAAAATAAGCAAGAGTCGCCACCACACTTTTATTTTATCCACGAAGGGAAAAGAAAAAGAGGGAACAAAACCTAAAGAGTTCTAAAACAACAAGAACAAACAGAGAATGGGTAAGGGGGGTTGGTTACGCAATGGGAAGGTGTTAGCACCCAAAACGTGTATAGTACTCTATAGGAGCCCTTTGAAATATCTACCGCTTTTTGGTCTGAAAACGGTTTGCTTGTAAAGAGATTGAGGAGATGAGAGGAGAATTATTTTTTAAGATTTTTGTGTTTGAAGAGACTTATCGCCTCATGCCTACGTACCCACGATGTGCAATGTAGGATCAAAACCTCGTAGTTCGTGGTACAAAGAACAAAAATTTGTTTGTTTTGGTTGATTTTAAGTGTAAAGACAAATCGTCATTTCTAAGAGAATAATTTCGCTTAAAGAAATGAATCATGTCTAAACTTATGAAAAAGTTTAAAAAGAAAAAGTGCACAAAGCACAAAAAGAGTTTGATGAGTTTTTATATTTTTTATGTTTTCATGAAATGGTCATAATATGGTTAAATGGATTGACATTTATTAAAGAAAAGTAAGTTTTAAAAGTCACTTGACAAAATACAAGGTTTTATTATGAAAGCGGTTTTAAGTTTGAAAACAAGAAAGTTTTTGAAGAAGGGAGAAGGTTTTGAAAATTAAAGAAGGGGTGGAGAAGAAGTGACTATCCTAGTGCATAAAATAAAAGCTAGGGAAAAGAAGGATCTAACCAAAATGGAGCCACTTCAAAGCAATATTAAAAGAATTCCATCCTTAAGTAAAACGGCCAAATAAAGGCAAGTCTTCAATCAATACTCCAAGCAAAGGGATAAGAAGTCCTAATTCTAGGTCCATAAGTCCAATATTACTTCAAAAGAGGTCCATAAAGAGATCACTCCAAAGCATAGGATAGTAACCAATAGTCCAAGATGAGGAGAATTAAGTTTTTTAGGGTTTAAGCCTTTATTAATGTTTTTGAGTCCAAATGGACAAAGAAAAAAAAAGCATAAGCATAAACATGTGTCAAACGGACAAAGGAAAAATTGCGGAAACATAAACATGATATGAAATGAAGCATATAAAAATAAAAGAGATAGGGAGCGAGAAGGAAACATAAACAAAATTAATACAAAATATTGTTAGTAAGTTAGTGATTAGTTGTTAGTGTTAATGATCAATAACAATTGAATAATTGCACTTAGGTCAAGGTTGATGAAACTCATTAGAGGATTGATAAGACCAAAGCCTCCTAACAACAAGTTTCATGAGTCATGATCCGTAAGACAAATGATCAATATTCTTGATCGTTTTCGATGCGGGACAAATATTGCGCTATGTTAAGCAATCGCCGAGTAATTTACGGAGTAATTACCCTACAATGAGGCTGGTCAATAGCTCTTTGTGCTAATGTACGCTAGATGAACGATATATAGATCGTCATCCGAAAGTAATACCGCACGAAAAGAAAAATGGTAACGATCTAGTCTTGATCGAAATTCAACAACGCAATTCTAAGATCTTTGACTTTCATTGATCAATATAAAAGAGAATTAGATGAAGAGGAAGCCAAATTAAACCACACAATTATGTGATCTAAGGCTAAGAACAAAGGAAGAGGGAAGAAAATGGCAAAAGAACTAAAACAGTCCCAAAACAGAGCCAAAATAGCATTCTGGACACTGGTTAATCGGTTAACACATTGGTTAATTGGTTAACCAGTGCAGATTTTGAATTTCTACGCAAAACAGGGTGTTAATCGGTTAACCAATTTACACTGTGTTTGGTTAATCGGTTAACACTGCACCAGAAGCAAAAAAAATGTGCAAAATTCAGCATGATCTTCTTTCAAATCATTTTTCAAACACCTTATGACCATGAATTGAATTTGCACAAATTTTAAAGTAAAAATAGACAAAGAAACCTGCAATCAAACAACAACATATGATCCAAAGGATCAACAACAAGAAACACCAAGGATCTACATTTTGAATGATGAATATGAAGCTTTAACAATGGTGGAAAGTGAATTACCACTCCAAATCAGAAAATCCTTCCAAATTGCAGCAAGATTTACACTCCAAAGCCTTGATCTATGAACAAAAACAAGAATGGGTGAAGGTTTAGCTCTAAATTAGTAAGAATCAATGTGAATTCTTACTAACTTATGAAAGAAGAAATTGAGCTTTTGGTGAATTTTGGTAGTTTGGGGAGAGAAATTCCAAGAGGTTTGTTGGCTATCAAAAGCTTGTGAAATGAGTGAAATGAAGCCTCTATTTATAGATATTAGGCTTGGGAATTTGGTGGTTTGGAATTAGGCTTGGAAGATCAAAATTAGGATTGGAATTCAAATTTGGAGGGAAATTAAAAGAGTGGTGATTAGTGGAGGTGTATGATAAGAATTAATATTGATGATGTAGGGAATTAAAATGAGATGGAATATTCTAAAATGATGAAAATTGGTGCCAATTGCTGAAAATTTGAATTTACTGCCATTTTTTCAAAATTCGCACGCGTTAACCGATTAACCAATGTGTTAATCGATTAACACAGTGAAAATTTGGGAAATTTGGCTTTTTGATGTGCTGTCTTGACTCCGGCTCAATTTTTCTTGCTTGTCAAAGAAGGCATGGAAATAAACACATGAACCTTGGAATCTCTTGAATAAAAACCAATTAAATCTTGGAGACTCTTGATCAGATGAATATTTGAATTATTTGCAGATCAACTTTGACTTTGTTCAGATGAAATCCATTCGAGCTGCGGGACTGATTTTTTTGGTATTTTTAACCTGTTATTCCCCTGAAAATGTTAGTGAAAGGAAACAAAATATTTTTGGATTTTAATTAATGGTTAGTAAATATAAACAATTAAACAATAAAACAACTAACAAACACACGCAAAGCCAAAGATCCCTGCAAGGCACAATCTTATAGAAGAGGGAACTAATGTGTGATCTTGTTTGTGGTATGAATGCACAAGAAAAGCAAAGAGTCTTAGGGGAAAAAATTAGGGTATTACAGCTACCCCTCTTTAAGTTTCTTCTATCCAGAGATACGAAAATGGGCATCTTTGTCTCGACGAGGTAGAAGAGACTTAAATATAATAAACAAACCAAATTTTTGGCCCTAAGAGACCGCAAAATGATATGATCATGCAAATGAAATGCAAACACAAGACCACTGTGGGGAGAAAATGCCACAGGAGACAAACAAGCTGGGGAGCAAAGAGAAAAGACTCCACCGGGGGAAAACAAAAGAGGGAAAACACATCCCAATAGGGAGGGAAACAAATCTCCACTGGGGAAGAGCAAAGAGTAAAATTCCGACTGAGGGAAAATTACCGACACCAAAAATAAAAGAGGGATAACATCGTCCCAATAGGCAGGGAAACAAATCTCCGCTGGGGAACAACTCGTCTAATACCAGACATCCGGTAATAGCATGATCAAAAGGAAAGATCGCCAACTACCAACTAAGTGATAGCTACAGCAAGGCAGTTAATAAAAGGATATGAGAAGAATTACCTACTACCAATACAGGGCAGGACGACAAAGGTAATAATCTCAAAAAAGGGATCGAGAAGTATCACCTACTACCAACAAAAGGGTAGGACGATAAAGACGATAAACTCGAGCAAAGAATGGAGAGATTACCAACTATCAAACGAGTGATAGCTACGACAAGGTAACCAAACCGGGCTATATTACCTACAACCAACAAAGGGAAGGACGACAAAGGTAATAAGCTGGCTATATCACCTACTACCAACAAAGGGCAGGACGACGAAGGTAATAAACCAAAAGAAGGATTACCAACTATCAACCAAGTGATAGTTACAACGAGGTAATCAACCAAGGGTGTGAGAAAAATTACCTACTACCAACAAAAGGGTAGGACGACAATGGTAATAACCTCAAAAGGGGTCGAGAAGTATCACCTACTACCAACACAGGGCAGTACGACGAAGGTAATAAACTCGAACAAAGAATGGAGAGATTACCAACTATCAAATAAGTGATAGCTACAACAAGGAAATCAAACCCGACTATATTACCTACTACCAACACAGGGCAGGACGACAAAGGTAATAAACCGGCTATATCACCTACTACCAACAAAGGGCAAGACGACAAAGGTGATAAGCCCAAAGCAAGGGACCAAAATTCAATCCGGGAATAAACCAGAGAGAAACGGTCAAACAAGACTCATCCCGAGGAGGAAAATATCTCAACTGGGGATTAACTCCATCCCGATAAATGAACTGGGGAGGAAACTGAATCAAAATCTTCCACGAGAAACAAACTAAAGGGGGAATTAACAAAGATAGGCATTTTTTGCTTACGGGTCAACACTCTAATGGAGGGAGGACACACACGCTCTACGGGGATAACAACACCAGAGAACAAAGAAACAACAACACAAATGCAAAATGCATAATGCAACAACAACATGTTATGCACAACAAGACAATGCGCATGCGATGCGTATGAGTATGAATATGCTGACAAAACAGACATAAAGAAAAAACAGAGGGTGGAAAAACATCACAACACCGCTGAATACTCGGCTAATCTTAACAAGATGGAGATACCATTAGAAACTCTGCTAGGCATTTAGCTGAAGAAATCCTGCAAAAGCCATCAAAGGAAAATAAATCCTACTACAAGGCTCAAATTTTGCTGGAGAAAAGAAAATACTCCTTGGGGAAAACCCCAAATATCAATCTTCTAACATCATTGATCCACAAAGAGGATAAAACATAAACTCTGCTTTGAGGATGGAAGGAAAGCTGTTGGGGAATCATATCAACCCAAACCTTTCGGACATTTCCTGGGGATCATAAAGAATTCACAGGAACTTCCATTCCAAAAGGATGAAGAGATCTTCTGCGGAGAAATAATGCATCCGCTGAGGATCTGTAGACATATAAACATCTACGCCAAATCCATCAGAAATACCAGGCAGATCTGCTGGAGATACAAGAGAAAGACTCTCTGAAGATTAACCAATTATGAGCAAAATAACCTGGACTTGTTGAGGAAAACAGCAACAAGGTCAAATTGTGGGGGATTTTAGATCAATACTTATCATGAATGAGAGAAAACCCAATAGGTGACTAGTATAACAATATTCCTTGAATAGAGATACCATCGGAACTTCACTAGGGAACACCCGAAATAGTGATACACAATCTTCTCTGAAAACAAACAATCTGGAGAGAAATACGTCTTGGGCTTGCCGGGGAAGATAACGCTGCTCTACGTTTGGGAATATCCAAAGCAACAGCAATACACCTAGAAGGTAAAACACTGATTGGAGATTCCTCATATGATTTCTGCTAGGGACAGTGAAAACGAATCTCTGCGTGGGGACCACCATTAAGGAGAAGGGGGTCTCAAAACTACTCAACTGTCTGACCATAACATAATCAGCTGGAGAGGGTTCGAATTAAAACCTAGTTGGGGAAAAACCAAACAACATTGACCCTTATGAATCATAACACATCTTGTCAACAACTGATCACATTCATAGGAACAAACTCTGCTGAGGAAATATCAACAAACTCTACTGGGGAATATCGACAAACTCTATTGGGGAGCTGTCAATAAATTCTGCCAAAGAGGCGAGATCGAACCTTGCTGAGGAAAACATTGATCCTACCAGTCTTGGAATAACCGTTGATGTTCCTTTTTGCATTAATAAATCAAAGGGCAATGTTTTTATGATTTTCAAAAATTTAATCAATTATTTTCATTTTGTTTCAAAAATCATCATCAAAAATAAAGGAAATTTTGCAAACAGAAACAAAATAAGAATTGCAAACAAAGGGACAAAGGCCCAAATTTTATTAATAGAATGGAAGTCCGCAAATGGTGTAACTCCATAGATCATTACAAAGTTTGAAAAATGGTAAATACATGGAAAGGGTTACATTGAAATACAATGACCACTATTCTCTCTAACAACTTTGAATTCCACTGTCCTTAAAACTTCAGCTGAGGATGATTGAAGTAGAGTCCCCAATGGTCAATGTTGCTTTCAAACGATCAAGACTGGCCAGATGCAGTTACTTGCCATAATCCCTAACTTTTGCCTAGATTGCGCTCTCGGGTTTTCAATCTACCGGGACGATTATTTCTGTTTTTGACTCTAATTTTTTCCTGGACCGCCCTTTCGGGTTTTCAGCCCACCGAGACGCTCATTTTTGCCTAAGCCGCCCTTTCGAGTTATCAACTTAGCGAGCTGTTCTTTTTTTTTTTTTTGGCGAAGCATTTCTTGACTGCATCGGCATTCACAGGACGAGTGAACTCTTCACCATCCATAGTTGTAAGAAGTAATGCACCTCCAGAGAAGGCTCTCTTAACAACATATGGGCCTTCATAATTAGGAATCCACTTGCCCCTAGAATCACTGGTAAAAGCCGAGATGCTTTTGAGCACGAGGTCACCTTCTCTGAACACACGAGGTCGAACCTTCTTATCAAAAGCTTTCTTCATTCTCTGTTGATACAATTGGCCATGACACAAGGCCGTCATTCTTTTCTCTTCAATCAAATTCAACTGATCATATCTACTCTGATACCATTCAGCCTCAGACAATTCAGCTTCCATCAAAACTCTCATAGAAGGGATTTCAACTTCTACTGGGAGCACTGCTTCCATACCATAAATAAGAGAGAAAGGGGTTGCCCCTTTTGAAGTGCGGACGGATGTACGATACCCATGCAAAGCAAAAGGGAGCATCTCATGCCAATCCTTGTAAGTAACAACCATCTTCTGAACAATCTTCTTAATATTCTTATTAGCAGCTTCAACAGCCCCATTCATATTAGGTCTGTACGGAGAAGAATTATGATGCTCAATCTTAAACTAATCACATAATTCCTTCATCATCTTGTTATTCAGATTTGACCCATTATAGGTGATAATCTTGTTCGGAATACCATACTGACAGATGATTTGATTCTTGATAAATCGGACCACTACTTGCTTGGTTACATTGGCATATGATATCGCTTCGACCCACTTGGTAAAATAGTCAATAGCCACCAATATGAAATGGTGTCCGTTCGTCGCTTTAGGCTCAATCATTCCAATCATATCAATGCCCCACATGGAGAAAGGTCATGGAGAAGAGATAACATTGAGAGGAGTTGGAGGCACATGAATTTTGTCAGCATAAACCTGGCATTTATGGCACTTCTTCACAAATTTGCAACAGTCAGATTCCATTGTCAGCCAATAGTAACCTGCCCTCAACATCTTCTTAGCCATTGCATGCCCATTGGCATGGGTACCAAAAGATCCTTCATGAATTTCTTTCATCAACATGTCTGCTTCGTGTCTATCCATGCATCTGAGCAAGATCATGTCATAATTTCTTTTATACAGCACATCATCATTCAAGAAGAAACTACAAGCCAACCTTCTCAAAGTCTTCTTATCTTTCTTGGATGCCCCAAGCGGGTACTCTTGATTTTGAAGAAAGCATTTAATATCATAATACCATAATTTATCATCAACAACCTCTTCAACCGCAAATACATGAGATGGCCTATCAAGCCGCACAACATCGATTTTGGGCACATCATTCCACCGGCTCACCACAATCATGGAGGATATAGTGGCTAAAGCATCCGCCATTCGATTTGCTGCTCTGGGTACATGGTGAAACTCAACCTTATTGAAGAAAGTTAACAACCTTCTTGCATAATCTCGATAAGGAATCAAATCAGGTTGACGTGTCTCCCATTCTCCTTTAATCTGATTAATCACCAGGGCTGAATCTCCGTATACATCAAGAATCTTGATTCTTAAATCAATGGCTTCTTCCAAGCCCATAATACATGCTTCATACTCAGCCGCATTATTTGTGCAAGTGAACATCAACCTTGCAGTGAAAGGAATATGAGAACCATGAGGAGTAACAATTATTGCCCCAATACCATTGCCATATTCATTAACAGCTCCGTCAAAAATCAGACCCCAACGGGATCCAGGCTCAAGCCCTTCATCAAGTAATGGTTCTTCACAATCTTTAACCTTTAGATACATCACATCTTCATCAGGAAAATCAAACCTGATAGGTTGATAATCATCAATTGGCTGGTGTGCCAAATGGTCAGCCAAAACACTTCCTTTTATCGCTTTTTGAGTTCGGTACTCGATATCATATTCTAACAACAACATTTGCCAACGAGCAATCCTCCCAGTTAAAGCTAACTTTTCAAAGATATACTTGATTGGATCCATTTTGGATATCAACCAAGTTGTATGATTCAACATATACTGGCAGAGGCGCTTGGCAACCCAAGCTAAAGCACAACACGTCTTTTCAAGCATTGAGTACCGAGACTCACAATCGGTGAACTTCTTGCTCAAATAATAAATGGCAAACTCTTTTCGACCAGATTCGTCTTGTTGACCTAGAACACAACCCATAGATTCTTCCAGCATAGTCAAATACATGATCAAAGGTCTTCCTTCCACAGGAGGAGACAAAATCGGAGGTTCAAGCAGATACTCTTTAATCCTCTCAAAAGCTTTCTGACAATCCTCTGTCTATACACAACCCTGATCTTTGCGGAGAAGCTTGAAGATCGGCGCATAGGTGGCAGTCATATTGGATATAAATCGGGAGATGTAATCCAAACGTCCCAAGAATCCTCTTACCTGTTTTTCTATTTTGGGCGCAGGCATTTCCTGAATGGCTTTAACTTTACCAGGATCAACTTCAATGCCTTTTTGGCTGACAATAAAGCCCAACAATTTTCCAGAACGGACACCAAAAGTGCATTTATTAGGATTCAAACGGAGCTTAAACTTTCTCAAACGCTGAAACAACTTCAATAAGAACTCAATATGATCTTCTTCAGTCTTCGACTTACAAATCATATCATCCACATAGACCTCAATTTCATTATGCATCATATCATGGAACAAAGTGGCCATAGCTCTCTGGTACGTTGCACCAGCATTTTTCAAACCGAAGGGCATCACTCTGTAACAGAATGTTCCCCAGGGTGTAATGAATGTTGTTTTTTCCATATCCTCGGGTGCCATCTTTATTTGATTATAACCAGAAAATCCCTCCATAAAAGAGAAGATACTGAATTTAGCAGTATTATCTACCAATATATCAATGTGTGGCAATGGAAAATCATCTTTTGGACTCGCTTTATTTAAATCTCTATAGTCAATGCACATTCGGACTTTTTCGTCTTTCTTTGGAACAGGCACAATATTGGCCACCCATGAGGATACTCAGAAGTCACAAGAAAACTAGCATCAATCTGCTTTTGAACCTCCTCTTTGATCTTCACAGCCATGTTAGGATGAGTTCTTCTCAATTTCTGCTTCACAGGCGGACATTCAGGCTTCAATGGCAATCTATGCTCCACAATATCAGTATCAAGCCCAGGCATGTCTTGATAGGACCAAGCAAACACGTCAACATATTCTCTAAGAAGCTCCACAATCCTCTTCTTAACATCTGACTGAAGCAGTGCCCCAATCTTGACTTCTTTCTTATCATCACCTGAACCCAAATTAACCAATTCCACTAGCTCTTCATGAGGCTTAATGGCTTTTTCCTCGTGCTCAAGTTACCGAGAAATTTCATCTGGAATCTCCTCAATATCCTCTTCTTCAGCTCCAAACACAGGGAACTCAAAGTTGGGAGAGGGCATAGGGTCATTGTTTTCAATGGGTTTAACAATCAATCTGCACAATGGTTTATGTTTGATTTTAGAATATGAGCAAGAAGTGCAAATACCATGCAGATAAAAGTGATCATCACATTATTATTATATTTGTTTTTTATGTTACCATTTTTCAGAAATAAAGCAAAATGGGAAAACATAACACGGATAAACAAAATAACATTTTATTGATGATGATAAAATTTTGAAACAAAGCCCTCACAAATTCACTTTCACCTAGGGCAGAGTGAAAGGATTTTTGAAAGAAACAAAAACAAATTACTTTGAAATATGAACAACAGTGGGAACATCAACAGCTATCCAATTCTGGCAGACTTGTCCATGTGTCACAAAATTGGGAAGCTCTTCCTCTTCATCATCTTCAATGATGGCAGCAGTAGAGTGATCTTTGTTGATGAATCTGGCACTGTGAAAGGCCTCATTAATACGCTTCAAATCTCTTCTGACTATACCAGGCGTAAAGCCTAAACCGATTTTACCCATGTTATCAACCACATCAATAACTCGGCCCCAACCGTCAGATCGACCAGTCTTTAACACATGCAGAGCATCTTTCAAAGAAGACATGGGTAACTCATTCTTCTTAACAACTTTATCATCTACAGAAAGAGCTTCGAATGGAGTTCCAACAGTTTCATCAGCATCAACATAGGAAAAGGATGAAAGGTGGCTCACCAGCATCGCTTGCTCACCTCCAACAATTACCATCTTATCATTCTTAACAAATTTCAATTTCTGATGAAGAGTTGAAGTCACTGCCTCAGCCTCATGAATCCATGGTCGGCCAAGCAGACAACTATAAGCAGGACGAATATCCATTACTTGAAAAGTAATCTGGAAGAAGCATGGTCCTATTTTGATTGGAAGATCAACTTCTCCAATCACAGTCTTTCGAGATCCATCAAAAGCTTTAACAACAAATCCACTATACCTCATGGGAGGACCTTGGTAAGAAAGCTTTGATAAAGTAGATTTTGGCAACACATTCAAAGAAGACCCAGTATCTGTCGTACCTCGAAAAATATGATCCTCGCGATGGACGCGGAAAAAACGTTCGAACAGAGTCGCCACCGAACTTTATTCATTCCAAGGAAGGAATAGGAAAATATCGACAAAACCTTTGAAAGGGATAAAAAAATGGTCATCGCAACCAAATTCGGGTTCGGGAGTCGGTTACGCAAGAGGGAAGGTATTAACACCCTCTACGTCCGTTGTACTCAACGGGAACCTCTTGATTCGATTCGTGAGAAAGTTAGTTAGGTTTGTTTGTTATCCTCTAAAGGATTTGCTTCTAAGGGGAAGATGGGTGGTTTTTATTAGGGTGCTCGGCAAGGATTAGAACCCTTGTGCCTACGTATTCCCTCGTGCAATGGGAAAGTCAGAGCATTCGTAGTTCGTGGGACTACGGTTGTTTGGTTTGTGTATTTTTTTATAGGCGCCAATTGTCCACACACGAGTAAGAGAACTCGCACCCAAACAATTGAGGAGAAGGATCGAAGACTCGCCCACCCTCACATCACCTTGTAGGAAGTTGTTTAAATATATAATTAAGTGTGTTAAAGAGTTTGATTAAGAAAAGAGGATTTGATTTGTATGTGTTTTAAGGCTTCGATCGCACAAGGCGAGAAAAGAGATGTTTAGTCGTATTGGATATTTTGAGGTGACAATTGTCCACACACAAGTAAGAGAACTCGCACCCAAACAATCGAGGAGAAAGACCAAAGACTTGATTCCCCTCACTTCACCTTTTAATGAAAGTATGTTGTTTAAATAAAGGATTAAGTGTGTTAAAGAATTTGATTGAGAAAAGAGATTTGATTTGAACGTGTTTTAGGGTTTCGGTCGCACAAGGCGAGAAAAGAGATGTTTAGTCGTATTGGATATTTTGAGGTGACAATTGTCTACACACGAGTAAGAGAACTCGCACCCAAACAATTGAGGAGAAAGATCGAAGACTCCATCCCCCTCCTTTTCACCTTTTAATAAATAATGTTTAAGTATGGTTAAATGTATTTGATTTGATTTGTAAAATGCTCGATATGGATCGAGGTTTGAATTTGCGTACGAAAAGGTTAAAGGATAAAAGAAAGGAGGTCCTAATGGTTCAAGGTAAGGTTGATGGCGAGGCAAAAGCACTCGACTTACAAGAGGGGTAAAGGGACTTTATATGTGGATCAAGTGAATGCTTGAGGATGAATTGTTATTAATTGAATTTGTTTTGAAAAATGCTTGACGTTGAATCAAGCTTGTTTATTCTTGTAAAAAAGGGTTGATTTTAATCTTATGGGAGAGGGGTACAATTACTCAAGTGGGAATAATCAAGCCATAATTAAATTGAGCCAATCACACATACACATACAAACCAAAGTGAAATGCGCAACAAGTATCGTTGTATAAAGCCCAAGAGGAGGCTATGTGAGGTTGATTGCGATCGTGAAAACAATCGACTTACCAGGTATTAAAAAGGGCTTGACATTAGGTCAAGATATTAGTTTGAAAAGAATTTTTGGTTTGGACAAGCATATTATGAATGACATACATAATCGAGGCATGATAATAATTCACATGAGACAATTATAAACATCACATGAAGATCATAAACAAAATGGGGAAGGAGATGTTAAACATATTAGTCTAATTAGTAGCCTAAAGTTTTAAGGTTAGTCTAAAAGGAGGGGAAATATCTAAATTAATTAATTTGTTTTAGATTTTTAGAATTAAAAGAAAATTCAAATAATTAATTAAATTAAACTAAAATACTTAATAAAATTAACTATTAAAGTTAATTAGTACTAAATAAAATGGTTTAATAAAATTAATTAAATTTTGACTAATAAACAAATATTTTTAGATTTTTTAGAGTTAAAAGGAAATTCAAATAATTAATTAAATTAAACTAAAATATTTAATAAAATTAACTATTAACGTTAATTAGTATTAAATAAAATTTTTTAATAAAATTAATTAGAGTTTGATTAATAGAAACAAATACTTTTAGATTTTTAAAATTAAGTAAGCCAACTTAAAATAATTAACCAAATTAAAATCAATTATTTAATAAAATTAATCACTAAATAGATTAATTAATATTAAATAAAAGTTTTTAATAGAATTAATTAATAGTATTTTTTGAGATTTTTCTAAAAAAAAGAAATTAAATAAACAAGTTTTTGGGATTTTCTTGGAAATATATTATGAGATAAAATAAAATAAATAAAAAAACCTAAATGGGCCAGTATGGTGTTCAGGAATTGGGGGTGTGATCAGCAAATCCACCCAGGCCCACTACAGCAAGCCCGCGCTGAAGGGAGGGGTTCACTAAGAACCCTAGTCAACTCGGTTGACCACAGAATGAGACTAGGACGTTGGATCAGAGGGGAGTCAAGGCTGACTCTAAATCCAACGGTTACCAAGTTGGTGGTGCATGATAAAGATGATGGAAAGCCATATGCAGGATTAACGAAACTTCAATGGACCGGTGACACTTGTCACCGGTGGGTGAAGACACCTAATCCCTCACCAACCGTCCACTTATCCCTAAAGGAGAGAATGAGAATCAAAGTCTCACAATTTCTGTCTCACGTTCATCCTTCTCTCAACGTTACATTTTCTCTCTAAAATTCTCATGGCCGGAAACCTAAACCCGCCAGAGAAGCGGCGGCGCGCGACGGCCGCCACCGTCTTCTTCGGCGACCCCACCACGAAAACTCAAACACCTAACACCAACCCTAGCTATCTTTCTCTCCTCTACATGAATCTAAACTCAGATTTCTCTAAAACCTAACCATTTTCTCTAATCGATGGCCTTCCCAATAAACCCTATTCTCAAAATACAACACGAACAAGCAAATCAAAGCAAATCAAACACGATTTAAGCTACCCAGCAAGCAATAAGCAAGATATTCAACTCTGAAGGTCAGAAATAGAGTTTCGAAGACTAACCCTCGAAGAACAACTCTGCGATTATGCTCAGGTACTTGGCTTCGAATCCTCTTTCTTTAAGCTTGCTTCTTTTCTTCTCGTCTTCTTGATCTCTGTGCGTGTGAATGCTTCTCTGAGTGGTTTTTAGCTCAAGCGAATTTTTTTTTAGTCTCAGTGTGAGACTCAGAAAGCTTTTGAATACGAGCTTTAGTGAATTTCTAGGGTTCTTGCTGTGTAGAAATTTTTTTTAGGGTTTTTGTTATGTTGTTGGTATCCTCTTCTTTCACTCTGAAATGTGGCTTCCTTTATACTGAATCAAATTAGGTTTAGCAGACAATGCTTAGTAGTGTCCTAAAATCCTTTGCGTTCTATGGTTTAGGTCTTGTCTGCTACTAATTGTCTTGTTCCTAATTTAGTGTTAGGACTGATGTACTGTGAGTGCTTGTTGCTTTTCTTACCTTGCCATTTTCGTGAATTCTGAGTTCTGCCTCTATGTGGTCCCTACTGAACCAATACTGATTTTCTGATATGGTTTTTGAGCATGCTATAGGTTTGCACGAAAATGGAAAATTCTGACCTTGTAACTTGGTATGAAAATAGTTTATTCTTGGGCCATTTGAATCTTGGTTGCTTTTGCTCAATTTGTAACATGGTGGTGTTTTGGTAATGGTTTTGAAAACTTATCTTTTCCATGACTTTAGGATTGATTATATGTGATATGAATTGAAACTTAGACATGATCAATTAATGATGAACTTGGCATGAAGAATTTGGATTATGACCTCAAAATATGAATTGGTTTTCTGAGTTTGAAACATGACATGAATGGTTTTGGGATTGTTTAGGAAATTTGGCATGATATAAGTATAGTCTATTTCCTTTATGTCCACTAATCTCACACATATGTGGTTTGTAATTTTGTGTCTTAGTGCTTGACAATGTGTGTAATGCTTAATGTGTCATGGTTACTCACTGTATGCATTTTCTCATTTGCAGGTAATTGTGGAGAATAACACGGTTTGGGGGTTAGCAATCAAACATGAAACTTCAGAGCAGTTTGGTGAAGTTTGAATGCACTGAATAATTCTTCTTACTTTGTATATCCACCTTAAAATAACTTGGTTTTGTAGCTTACACTTTGTAGCATATGTAACTCCAAATTAATTTTGTAACTTGTACCAAATGTATTCAGAATTCCATCCACTTTTGTAGCTCTTAGTCTTTGTCACGGGTGTTGTATTTTATTTTCAAATTTGTTGCATCTACTTTATTTTTCAATAGTATGATCATAGCTACAATTACAAAACAACAACATTCTTTCCTTGGAAATCGTATGACACTTCCAATGTATTTAATGTGATGACAAAACTGAAGCATTGTACTTGTCAAGAAATTGAATGAAGAGACATAAAGATGCCTAGCACGGTCCACATTGAGGCCCACTTCTCATAGCCTGATCCTAGATGACTCATGTCTTAAAAAAAATCATCCTTTAATCAACTTGAATTCACTTGAAACCGACTAAATCACAGCTCATTCGCATCACATGAAAGTTGAATAATAATAAAAAATCAACATGGCTTGGAAACTAATTGGTTAGGCCTTGGAAATAATCACATGATTCATGTCTCATCTCAAAATAACCTTAGGTATGGCTTTGAAAAAGTTTTGTTCAAAGTTTGAAACAACCATGAGTTCCTTGAATCATTTTGACATTTTTGAGAAATGCTTTGAATAGGACTTGCTAAATTAAAATTCAAGATAAATCCTAAAAAGTTTTCATCCTATATTGAAACATGAATGCATTATGATCATTATGCGTGGTCAGCCTAAAATTTGACCTGACATCATCTTGGACCATAGCTTGAGCTCATCTTGAAACATGGCCTAAACATGAATCATCTTTTCCTTGAAACCAAAGTAACCCAACAAGAGCTAGCAACCCACACAAACACATACAAGATTCTCCTGACCTGGATCTTAGAGTCAACACAAGAATCTTGGTATAAGGAACATGCAATAGGTAGAAAAAAATTGTCTTGAACCCGAGAAAATGAACCGTTGTATGGCGTTCATTTTTAGGGTGGAAGGCAATTAGATATAAGAAGACCCTAAAATTTGGCCGACATAAGGTAAAGTGATATAGAGTGAGAGTTGACAGAATGAAGTAACAGGATTCAAACTGAACAAAATAACTTGAGGCTCTTTGGGTGACCGAAACAGTCAGTTGTCCATTGAAGTTCTCCGATAATACCAAAGTAGTATCTCTGAAGGAAAAAGATTCTCTGGGTCGTCGAAGCAGTCCCTCATCCATTAAGGTTCCCCGATGATACCAAAGCAATATCTCTGAAGGCAGACAATTCTCGGGGTCGTCGAAGCAGTCCCTTGTCCATTAAGGTTCCCCGATGATACCAAAGCAGTTTCTATGAAGGCAGACGATTCTCTGGGTCGTCGAAGTAGTCCCTTGTCCATTAAGGTTCCCCAATGATACCAAAGCAGTATCTCTGAAGGCAGATGATTCTCTGGGTCGTCGAAGCAGTCCCTTGTCCATTAAGGTTCCCCGATGATACCAAAGTAGTATCTCTGAAGGCATACGATTCTCTGGGTCGTCGAAGCAGTCCCTTGTCCATTAAGGTTCCTCGATGATACCAAAGCAGTATCTCTGAAGGCAGACGATTCTCTGGGTCGTCGAAGCAGTCCCTTGTCCATTAAGGTTCCTCGATGATACCAAAGCAGTATCTCTGAAGGCAGACGATTCTCTGGATTGTTGAAGCAGTCCCTTGTCCATTAAGGTTCCCCAATGATACCAAAGCAGTATCTCTGAAGGCAGACGATTCTCTGTGTCGTCGAAGCAGTCCCTTATCCATTAAGGTTCCTCGATGATACCAAAGCAGTATCTTTGAAGGCAGACATTTCTCTGGGTCGTCGAAGCAGTCCCTTATCCATTAAGGTTCCTCGATGATACCAAAGTAGTATCTCTGAAGGCAGACGATTCTCTGGGTCGTCGAAGCAGTCCCTTATCCATTAAGGTTCCCCGATGATACCAAAGCAGTATCTCTGAAGGCAGACGATTCTCTGGGTCGTCGAAGCAGTCCCTTGTCCATTAAGGTTCCCCGATGATACCAAAGTAGTATCTCTGAAGGCAGACGATTCTCTGGGTCGTCGAAGCAGTCCCTTGTCCATTAAGGTTCCTCGATGATACCAAAGCAGTATCTCTGAAGGCAGACGATTCTCTGGGTCATCGAAGCAGTCCCTTGTCCATTAAGGTTCCTCGATGATACCAAAGCAGTATCTCTGAAGGCAGACGATTCTCTGGATTGTCGAAGTAGTCCCTTGTCCATTAAGGTTCCCCAATGATACCAAAGCAGTATCTCTGAAGGCAGACGATTCTCTGTGTCGTCGAAGCAGTCCCTTATCCATTAAGGTTCCTCGATGATACCAAAGCAGTATCTTTGAAGGCAGACGTTTCTCTGGGTCGTCAAAGCAGTCTCTTATCCATTAAGGTTCCTCGATGATACCAAAGCAGTATCTCTGAAGGCAGATAATTCTCTGGGTCGTCGAAGCAGTCCCTTATCCATTAAGGTTCCCCGATGATACCAAAGTAGTATCTCTAAAGGCAGACGATTCTCTGGGTCGTCGAAGCAGTCCCTTGTCCATTAAGGTTCCCCGATGATACCAAAGTAGTATCTCTGAAGGCAGACGATTCTCTGGGTCGTCAAAGCAGTCCCTTATCCATTAAGGTTCCTCGATGATACCAAAGCAGTATTTCTGAAGGCAGACGATTCTCTGGGTCGTCGAAGCAGTCCCTTATCCATTAAGGTTCCTCGATGATACCAAAGCAGTATCTCTGAGGGCAGATGATTCTCTGGGTCGTCGAGTCCTTCCCTTATCCATTAAGGTTCCTCGATGATACCAAACAAATATCTCTGAAGGCAGACGATTCTTTGGGTCGTTGAAGTAGTCCCTTATCCATTAAGGTTCCTCGATGATACCAAAGCAGTATCTCTGAAGGCAAACGATTCTCTGGGTCTTCGAAGCAGTCCCTTATCCATTGAGGTTCCTCGATGAAACCAAAGCAGTATCTTTGCAGTAAATTTGTTGGGAGGTAGTTGAGTAAGATTCTTGTCAGAGGAAATGCACTGGCTTTGCAGGGGAAAGCTCGCAAGAAACTTTCTAGCGTAGCCTCTACTTGGGGAGCACTGACAACAGCTGTTGGGGATTGTCATTATCCACTTCATGGTTGAAGAATGACTTGCTGGGGAATAGGATTCCATGAGCACGTGCGGGGTATCAACTCTTTTTAGAGGAATACTGCCAACTTTGATGGAGGACTGGCCAAGATGCTTGCGAATTGATCCTGGATCCTGTTATGCTATGTTGCTGGGATGAATATGCCATGCATTGCATAATGCACTGAAACACATGCTAAGATGCAACTGCCGGGGAATCTAATGCACGTATGATATGATAGTGCTTGATATAATTATGTAATGTTATGCTAGCATGTTATGCACATGACGATGCAAATAATCGGGTGCGCTGGGGATAGGTTTCCATGTCGAGGGTATCACCAGGGATTGGATTTTGGTAATTGCCAAATGAAATTGGACTTTGGTTATTTTGGTGTTATGAGGATGCCAATGACGGTGGACTTTTAATGGTTTCCAGTGAAGACTGGACTTTAAAGGGTAGATTTGAAGGTGCCAACGAGTGTGGACTTTTGAGTAGTTGCCAATAAAGGATTGGACTTTCGGTTTTATGGGGGTGGTAAGAGTATTTTACTACTCGACCTCTATTGAGCAAGCCAAATATGACTAGGGAGCGTGATTTCCCCTGTTGGGCTTGAAAGATTCACTGTTGGGGATTACATTAAGTAAATCCCTGAAAAGCTATACCGCTTTTGGTGAGTTGCCAAGATGGCTGACAACTGATTTGATGCTTTCATGTGGTGAAGTTCTTTTGGAGACTATCTAATTCCTTTTTAGTTCTCCCACCACCAAAACAAATTTTATTGTTTTCAAATATTGTCTTTATTAACCGAAGTTTCAAAACACAGTTTATCAAAAACAAAATCAGTTTGCAAACAAACAGATAAAGTAAAAAAGGAGCACAATTTGGGGAGAAACCTCTCTTTGTATTGATTTGCCCCCGAAATGGGTCAATATGTACAAGGATGCAATTCCTTAATGAGGTAATTGCGGTGCAAGAAAAAACATAATGGCAATACAAATTAATGAGGCTCCATTGAGTTTCAACACTGCTATGGTCCCTATGACTTTGATAACTTCAACACCTTGCTTCGTAGGAAGACGGCTGGGTTGATTCCTCTCTTCAGTGGTACATCAGGATCAAGTGGACGTGCAGACTAGATACTTTGCCTTGGAACCTGTCCCTAACTTTTGCTTGGATCGCCCTTTCGGGTTTTCAATCCACCAGGACGCCCTTTTTTGCCTGAACTGCCCTTTTGGGTTTTCAATTCAGCGGGCCTATATTTTTATTTTATCCCTAATTTTTGCCTGGACTGATTTTGTTTTTTTCAAGTCCACCGGGAATGCCATTTTTGCCTAAGTCGCCTTTTCAGGTTTTCGACTTAGCGGCCTTATTATTCCACTTTTTTAGGCGTGGTATCTTTTAACGTACTCTGCATTCACCAGGTATGGTAATTCATCACCGTCCATAGTTGCGAGTTTTAAGGAACCACCAGAGAATGCCTCTTTTACAATATATGGGCCTTCGTAGTTTGGCGTCCACTTGCCCCTGGATTCATTATACATAGTCATGATCCTCTTGAGCACCAAGTCACCTTCCTGAAATGTCCGAGGATGCACTTTCTTGTCAAAAGCTTTCTTCATGCATCTTTGATAGAGCTGGCCATGGCATATTGCTGCCAAGCGTTTTTCTTCAAGAAGGTTGAGTTCATCAAACCTCGTCTTCACCCATTCTGCTTCATCAAGCTGAGCTTCCATCAATACTCTCAATGAGGGGATTTTGACTTCTATCGGAAGGACCGCTTCCATGCCATAAACCAATGAGTAAGGAGTTGCCCCTGTTGAAGTTCGCACTGAGGTACGGTAGCCGTGCAGCGTAAAAGGTAGCATCTCATGCCAATCCCTATAAGTGACCACCATTTTCTGAATGATCTTTTTGATGTTTTTGTTGGCTGCCACAATGGCTCCATTCATCTTGGGTCTGTATGGTGTCGAATTATGGTGCTCAATCTTGAAATTAGCACACAGTTCATCCATCATTTTGTTGTTGAGATTAGACCCATTGTCAGTGATGATACGGTTAGGCACCCCATATCTGCATATAATGTTGTGTTTCAAGAAGCGAGCGACCACTTGCTTGGTAACGTTCGTATATGATGCAGCCTCAACCCATTTGGTAAAGTAGTCTATGGCAACCAATATGAAGCGGTGTCCATTCGAGGCCTTTGGCTCGATCATCCCAATCATATCTATTCCCCACATGGAAAATGGCCATGGTGAAGTCAAGACGTTCAAAGGAGTGGGAGGTACATGAATCTTATCAGAGTATATCTGGCATTTATGGCATGTTCGGGCATGATGGTAGCAGTCAGCCTCCATGGTAAGCCAATAATAGCCTGCTCTCAATAACTTTTTTGCCATAGTATGCCCATTTGCGTGGGTACCAAAACAACCTTCATGAATGTCTTTCAGAATCTGCTCAGCTTCATGCTTTTCCACACATTTGAGTAATACAGTATCATGATTACGCTTGTATAACACATTCCCATTGAGGAAGAAATTTGATGCCAATCTGCGCAAAGTTCTCTTATCCACCGCCAAAGCGCCCTTTGGATATTCTTGTTTTTCCAGATAACGTTTGATGTCATAGAACCATGGCTTTTCATCTGACTCTTTATCAGCAATCAAACAGTGAGTGGGCTCTTCAAATCACTGTAGATCAATATGCGGTCGATGGTTAGGCCATATCAGTTTATACATAGAAGCCAAAGTTGCCAAAGTGTCTGCCATTTGATTTTCCTCTCTAGGCACATGGGTAAAAGTGATATCATCAAATCTGGGAAGTAGCTTTGCCACATAATCTCGATATGGAACTAAATTGGCATGTTTGGCATCCCAGTCACCTCGAATCTGATGTATTACTATAGCAGAATCTCCAAACACATCAAGAGTCTTGATTCTTAAATTGATGGCTTCTTCTAATCCAAGTATATAAGCTTCATACTCAGCCATGTTATTGGTGCATGGAAAGCAGAGCTTAGCTGTGAACGGTAAGTGGAAATTCTTGGGTGACGTAATCACTGCCCCAATTCCACTTCCATGAACATTTAAGGCACCGTCGAACATGAGAGTCCATCACTCCCCTGGTTCGGGCCCTTCATCTGGACTTGGCTCTTCATAATCTTTTAGTACCATTATGTCTTCGTCTAGAAAATCAAACTTCAAGGGCTGATAATCATCCATCGGGTGATGGGCAAGATGGTCTGGCAGTATGCTACCCTTGATAGCTTTTTGAGTGATGTATTGAATGTCGTACTCAGACAAAAGCACCATCGGGCTATTCTGCCGGTGAGAGCAGGTTTCTCAAAGATGTATTTAATGGGATCCATCTTGGAAATCAGATAAGTAGTGTGGGTCAACATATACTGCCTGAGACGTTTGGCAGCCCAGGCTAATGCGCAACAAGTCTTCTCGAGTAAGGAATACCTTGTCTCGTATTCATTTAACTTCTTGCTGAGGTAATAGATGGCATGTTCCTTCTTTCCCGTCTCATCTTGCTGCCCCAACACACAACCCATAGATTCATCAAGTACAGCCAGGTACATAATAAGTGGCCTTTCAGGAACAGGCGGTATCAGGATCGATGGTTCTTGCAGATACTCTTTGATTTTATCAAATGCCCCTTGGCAATCATCATCCCACGCAATTGACTGATTCTTTCTTAGCATCTTGAAAATAGGTTTGCAGGTGGCAGTAAGATGTGAAATAAATCTGGCAATGTAGTTTAATCTTCCCAGAAAGCCGCGAACCTCTTTCTCTGTCCTAGACGCAGGCATATTCTGAATTACCCTCACCTTATCAGGATCCACTTCGATTCCTTTCTGACTTACAATGAAGCCCGACAATTTTCCAGATCGTACCCCTAATGTCACTTGTTAGGGTTGAGTCTCAGTCTAAACTTCCTCAATCGAACAAACAGCTTTTACAGATTGAGCAAGTGCTCTTCTTTGGTTTGAGACTTGGCAATCATATCGTCGACGTACACTTCAATATCTTTATGGATCATGTCATGAAAGAGCATTACCATTGCATGTTGATACGTTGCCCCAACATTCTTAAGTCCGAATGGCATCACCTTATAGCAGAAGGTGCCCCATGGTGTGATAAATGTGGTCTTCTCCATATCCTATGGATCCATCTTAATTTGATTATATCCAAAAAAATCCGTCCATAAAAGAGAATACGGAGAACTGAGCTGTGTTGTCAACCAATACATCGATGTGAGGTAATGGGAAGTCGTCCTTGGGACTAGCTCTGTTCAAATCTCTGTAATCCATACACATGCGAACCTTTTCATCTTTCTTCGGTACCGGCACAATGTTGGCAACCCATTGTGGGTACTTTGCTACTGCCAGGAATCCAGCATCAAGCTGCTTTCGGACTTCTTCACGAATTTTGAGATCTATATCCGGATGGGTCCTTCTTAACTTCTACTTAACAGCATGGCATTCCTCCTTGAGTGGTAACTTGTGTACAACCATATCAGTATCCAACCCAGGCATGTCTTGATACGACCAGGCGAATACATCAGCGTACTCACGGAGGAGCTCTATCAACTTGGTCTTGACTTTAATTTGAAGAGATGCAACTATCTTTACCTCTCTTCTGTCTTCCTCAGTAACCAGGTTGATGACTTCAATGTCTTCTTGGTGCGGCAGGATGACTTTCTCCTCTTGCTTGAGCAGCCTGACCAACTCGTCGGGTAGTTCACAATCTTTCACGCCTTCCTCTTCAGCTTGGTAGATTGGGCAATCAAAGTCATATAGGCCCGTAGCAGCGTCTATATCAAGGACCTCGGTGGTGTTTCTGCATGTTTATGATTTATGCAGTTTATTTAGGAAAGTGTGTGCATGAAAATATTGCCATTTATTGTAACGTAAAAAATGAAAGAAAGTGAGCGAAAATTGAATGCAAACTGAAATTCATTAATGATAAACAATGTTTGAAAAAATCAGGTGGCCCATACAATGCTCCACTACGCCTTGGGCAGAGCGCAGGATTTTTGATAAACAGTAAAATTACGTTTGGTGTGTGAAGAACTGAGGGACTTCAACGGTCTTCCAATTCTGGAGCTTTTCACCAGGCTTTGCTTGTCGGACCCAGCTTGCAAAAGCTTGCTCATCACCATCATGGTTTTCAATGATCATTGCTACTGGAGAACCAAAGATGTGCCCAGCACTTGTAAAAATCTTCTCAACGGGAAGGACCTGATTTCCATTGTATGGAACAAAGGCTGAATTGCGGGACGGCCGATAACTTAGCCCAAACTTATCAAGCTTTTCAGTAACCTCAACCACTTTGCCCCATCCTTGGGCATTCCCTTCTTCCACCACAGCTTTAGCTTCCTCGTATGAGGCCATTGATGATCTTAATTCTTGGTGCTTTGGTACCCATTGCACAGCCAGTGTACTCACCACTTCAAAGGACTAAAAAGGTGTCTCAACCATTTCCCCTTCAACATCAATGTAGTGGAACGATGTCAAATGACTTACCAGGATATCTTCTTCACCGCCTATTATAACCATTTTGTCATTGGTAATAAACTTTAGTTTCTGATGGAGAGTGTACGCAACTGCCCCTGCTGAGTGAATCCAGGGCCTTCCTAGTAAGCAACTGTAACCAGGATAAATGTCCATTACTTGAAAAGTAATGGTAATGATAGTAGGCCCAATCTTAATTGGCAAGTCCACCTCACCCATAACCGCGCGCCTAGACCCATCAAACACCTTCACTATGAGAGTACTTGGCTTCATGCTTACTCCACTTATAGGCATTTTTTCTAGGGTAGTCTTCGGGAGCACATTCAAAGAGGATCCAGTATCCACCAAGACTCTAGACAACAAAGTATCTTCGCATCTAATGGAAATGTGAAGAGCCTTGTTATGGTTCTTCTTTTCAGCAGTCAGATCTTCATCATTAAACCCAAGAAAATTGCCAGTAGTGACGCTGGCTATCACATCATCAAATTGAGCTACAGTGATATCTTTGGTAATATGTGCGACACTCAATACTTTCAATAAAGAATATCTATGCACCTCCGAACTGAGCAGTAAGGAGAGCATAGATATCTTGGCGGGAGTTTGATTCAACTAATCGACTACCTTGTAGTCGCTTTTCTTTATAATCTTCAAAAGCTCGTCAGCCTCTTTCTGTGTGAATGCTCTTGTTGGAGATGACAACCCTTCTTGTAATTTAGCACTCGGAGTTTCAGCTGGTATAGCAATCGCCTTACCTTTGTCATTGTTTGGCATATCTACTTGCTTTGCTGCAAAGATTCGACCACTACGGGTCATTCCGCTTGGTCCTACTACGGCGTCACACTTAGCACCACCATATTCAACGACTACCTTTTCTGGCCAGTACGTCGATCTCAGAAAACATAGGCTTGGGCTACCTGCCAACTCCGCTCCCTGCGCCGCCAGACCCAACCCCGCCCTCTTTTCTGCACCAATCTTTATTTACGACTATATTTATATATTTGGGGTGTATAACTCAGTTGGTAGAGCATTGGGCTTTTAACCTAATGGTCGCAGGTTCAAGTCCTGCTTGGCCCGACCGTCAACTGCTTCAACTGCAGATGCGGCTGACCTAGATCTAGATGTCCCATCAATAGCGAAGAAAGTGGCTAGAATACTGTCTTTATGTACTTCGTAATAGCCAATCGATTACTGAAAAAGTTCGAAGTAGTAAATATTCGACACATACCTCGATTGGAAAATCAAGTGGCAAATTACCTTGCTCAGATTGCTTCTGGATATAAGGTTTCGAAGGAAAGATTAGAAGATGCAATCGAAGTTAGAGGAAGAGTTGTATCAGCCAGATTGTCCCTATCAGATTTGGAAATGACGAAGCTAGAATACGTGATAAAGAGAATTTAAAAATCTTAGCGGTAGATAGCTTGACGGACAAAGACTAGAGAAAACCAATAGTTGAATATCTGCAGAACCCAATGGTGTCCGCTGATCAAAAAATCAGGTATCAAGGTTTAAGTTATGTTCTTTTGGGTAATGAGTTATTTAAAAAGACTCCTGATGGAGTTTTGCTTAAGTGCCTTAGTGAGTCAGAAGTGTACATAGCCCTGTCGACTGTTCATAGTGGGGCATGTGGCGCTCATCAGGTAGGCCACAAGATGAAATGGTTGTTATTCCGACAAGGAATATATTGGCCAATTATGTTAAAGGATTGCATCGAATTCGCTAAGAGATGCCAAGAGTGCCAAGTGCATGCAGGTATACAGCATGTCCCTGCAAGCGAATTACACTGTATAATCAAGCCATGGCCCTTTAGAGGTTGGGCTCTGGATTTGGTTGGTGAAATTCGACCAACATCATTAAAAAATCAAAGGTACATTTTGGTAGGCATTGACTATTTTACAAAATGGATTGAAGTTGTGCCATTGCCAAATGTTGACCAAGAAGACGTGATCGAGTTCATTAAAAAACACATTATCTATAGGTTTGGAATCCCATAAACCATTACGAAAGATCAAGGATCAGTGTTCACTGGTAAAAAAATGCAAGAATTTGCTAAAGAAATGGGTTTTAAACTTTTAACCTCTACACCTTATTACGCTCAGGCTAATGGTCAGGTCGAAGCAGCAAATAAGATTGTAATTAGTCTGATTAAGAAACATGTAGGAAAGAAGCCTCGAAATTGGCACAAAACGTTGGACCAGGTTCTTTTGGCATGTTGAACTTCTCCCAAAGAGGCGACTAATTCCACACCATTTCGATTGACCTTTGGTCATGATGCAGTATTACCAGTTGAGATCTACCTTCAGTCGACGAGAATCCAGAGGCACCATGAAATCCCATATGAGTTATATGGGAACATGAGTTAGACGAATTAGTAGACTTAGATGAGGAAAGGCTTAATGCTTTGAAGCTATTGAAAAGGCAGAAGAAGAGGGTGGAGCAGTCTTATAATAAGAAAGTTAAAGTTAAGGCTTTTTCGCCTGAAGAGTTGGTTTGTAAAGTAGTTTTGCCTATGGATCAAAAAGATAGATCTTTGGGGAAATGGTCTCCTAAGTGGGAAGGCCCTTTTCAAATCACATAAGTCTTTTCGAATGGTGCTTATGAGATTGAAGAGTTAGATCAAGATAGAAGAATCTTGAGGGTAAACGAGAAGTATTTGAAGAAATACAAACCTGCACTTCGAGAAGTAAAAATAGCCAGAGAATAATCACACATGCAAAACAGTTAAAGCTAATATGGAGAAATAAAACATATTTCCAAGATGGCTAGATTCATTACATTCAAAGAGTAAAAATAATTATTACAGATCCCAAGGAATAATGATGAAGCTCACATAAAAGATTGGAATTAGAACTCCAGGTTAGCTTTCATATTGGAGTACTTCACCTTCAAAAGTTCTAGCCGTCTCTCACAGGGGGATTGGTTCGACCCCATGATCGCCAGTTCTGCTTCTAGCCTCTGAGCTTTGTCAACAAAAACCAGACCTGCTTCAAGCTCTTTTGCCACCTGAGAGTTGTCAAACTTTCCGAGCTTAGCGTTTTGCTTCTTGGCTTTCGAAATGTTTGCTTATAGCTTTTTAATCTGTGCCTACCAGGAGCTAATACTTTGGTTATTGGCTTCGATTTAAGTCTTTTTCTGCTCTTGGGTTTGTTCCAAATCAGCCAATCGATTGGTGGATTCTGAAACAGTATCCCATGCAGCCGCGACTAAGCCAGTTTGATTTTCAATGTCTTTCAAGATTTGTTTGATTTTGGCAACATCAGCAGCAATTCGATCGATCATTGAGGTCAGCACCATGATGACATTGGCAATTTCTAGAGAAGCAGTTAGAATGTCAACCTCCTTGAGAAGGTTCTTCAAAGCAATTGGAGAAGTGAGGTCAGACTCAATAAGTCGAAACAAGTCACCCTTAAAAACCTTTTCTTTGATCTTCGACAGTACTTGTCTGGAAGGATCAGCAGTGGATTGGCCGCCAGATACAGAGGGTGAACTGAGATTTTTCTCAGACGAACTTCCCCTAGAACCAAGTAAAACTATCAAGTACTCGCGGGGGTTATTCTTTTTCAGAGCCTCTAGTTCTTCTGCAGAAAGGGTCATAGACGCTTTGCTCGAATCCTTCGCAGTTGACAAGTTAGGGTTAGGGCCTGTTTCGACAATTATCTCCTCATGAATGTCTTATTCCTCATCTTCATCTTGGTCATTAACCTCTTCGACGTTTTCAGCATCATCCATAAACTCCTCAATAGACATTGATTGGCTGGGGAATATAGAGTGTTTACCCCGTTCTTTCATAACATCATCTTGTTGGACGGCATCTGAGGTTTCGACCCAAGGGGAGCCATCATCAGCTTCGTCTTCGAATTGCACCTCAGGGATTTCCACCTCCATATCAGCCTCAGCTGTTTCAGCATGTGTATCTTTATTTTGATAATCTTCATGATCGGATTCACTGGTGTGAGAAATCTGAGTGATGGTCTTGGGTGGCGAAGCTTCGCGTTGCTTCTCGACTATTTGGTTGATTTCACTCATTGAGCTCTTCTCAGAGTCCTTTGTTGAAGTGGGGTGATAGGTTGGTTTGCCTTCACTGTTGAGGATTGTCGGGTTGGTTGATTCAGCAGCCAGTTGAGTCGAAACTTCTGCATCATCCTGAAAAATATAATCGACATTAGTAGTCGAACAGAAATATTAAGGACAATGAGGTATATATATAAATCATTTTGGTACCTTAGGAGCTTCTGCCCCAGGGCTTGAGTTGTTACTTTCAGGCTGCTTTGCAGCCTTCTTCGACATCTCTTCAGGAGTTGGCTCCAAGATGGTTAAGGTGGTGGGTTTTTTTATTAAGACCTTCACGCATTTCGCTTGAGATTGAGCAATGGCTTCGTTTATATTGGGTTGCCTTTTCTTCTTCTTCAGAGGTTATTCGGCAGTTGGGGATAAGTCCTCATCGTCAGATTCGACTATCACCAAAGCGTCATCCTTGGCCTTCTTTTTCTAGGGAGTTGGGGGTTGCTTTCGAGCTCCCTGAAGAGGAAAATGTTAGAGAATACTGGAATATAAAAAGTAACGAAATTAATAGAGGATGCGGAATACCTTTGTTGTCGTTGTTGTCTTGCTTCCTTCTTCTTCTTTCACTTCTGCATGCTTCCTAGCTGATGGTTTCTTTGGAGGAACTTTCACGGCTAAAATAAAACAGAGAACAGTTATTATACATGAAATAAAATAAACAAAGAAATGTTGGGTCAAAAACGAGATTTGATTAGGCAGTTCCCCAACCGTCCTCGCTTTGGGTACGTCTGCCCCCAACTCCACAATTGGAATTAATATATATATATATATATATATATATATATATATATATATATATATATATATATATATATATATATATATATATATATAGTTATTGCAAATTATTTATTACAAGAGAAGAACAATGAACATCCAAACCCTCGAACGTCTTCGATCGTTGATGTTGAGTCTTCTCTCCCCTTGATTCAAGATGAATCAAGTCCTTCGAATATGGTTGATCCAATTACCGTCCCACGCTACTAAACCGAAAGAACCCACCGTTCTTCGGTTACCTTCACTCGATCAATTGCGATCTACCAAAAATTCGAACCCAAACCTCTCTTCTACGATCCTCCGATTACAGCTACTAAACTGAACAATTGTTCCAATCTTCGGTTACCTTCGCTCGGCTGAATCCCTGTAGAACAAAACGGTTTATGCAAAACCCCCAAAATCTACTCGATTCTTGGAGGAAAAAACCAACTGGTTTTATTCAAGAAACACCTACCAAGCTCTCAACCCAGAAAATGAAAATCACACTTCCAAAATTTTGAACCTTATCACTTCGAACTATGGGTGACACAAACAAAGATGATTATGTGTGATTGTTTGTTTACTCAATGAAAAAGATGAAGACGAAGAGAGAAATGGCATATATTTTCACGTTTCTTGTTGTTGTATAATGAGATGACCAAAACTATTTATAGAGAATTAATTGACCCACTAAAAGTCATAACAGAAATAACAGAAAAAAAATTAAGTGAAAATGCAGCTCAGGAGTGTTTGGGTCGACCCATGACTTAATGAGGTTCAGCGTGAGCTGACCCGTGGAAGATACTATGCAAGTTTGGTCTTTATGCGTCGATCCACAAGCACCATGCATCGATGCAAAGTTGGTTTTTGTGCCTTCCCAGAATCATGCGCTTTCCCGCATATTTCACTAGTTTTGTACCAGTATTCATGAGTCGACTCATGTACTGGGAAGGTTAGCGCATGAACTGTGTTTTTACAGGAAATGCAATTTTTGCACATTTTCAACTGACCAAAGTCAAGACAAACATACTAGACACCAGTAAAATGATAATGAACATTTATTTATGGGAAAGACAAAGTCCTATACATCTAGACACATGAACAACAATGATTAGACGCAATTTTCCCGACAAATGAAGTGATACCGCTCAAATTACAATCTAATACTCAACATATATGTTGACATCATTAAAACGAAATAGATGAAAGACCTTAGCCCTCACATACTCCCCCTTTTTTATGATGGCAACACTGTTTTAGATTTCACGTGATTTGTAATTTGAGAACGAACAAGCTCCCCCTGTCTTTAACACTTGGTTAATTTCCTGCTAATTTTCTGCTTACTATCCTTCTCCCCCTTTGTCAACATCAAAAAGAAGAGAAGAGGTGGTCAAAAGATTAACTCTACAACAAGTAAATATGCATCCATATATTTGGAGCACCGCAACATTAACACGCATCCACATATGATACAGTTAATGTAAAATTGGAAATAGATAAATACGGAACATCAAATGCAAAGACAATTAATTTCATAGTTAAAACATTCAAAACAAACTGATACAAATTGTCAAAGGTAAACAGCAGGACAAAACATGCAAACAAAATAACAAAACATAAATGCAAAAACACAAATGATGTGATGCCCTAATATCTATGGCCTCCTCCCCCTATATGGATGACCTCTTCCTCCATAATACTGGCCTGGTGGTGGAAAATCTTCTAGGTGCAAGTTGAATTTGATCAGGGTGCAATTTAGAGTACCAAGACTGTTGGCAAGATTCAGATTCTGTTGAGTCAAGTTCTTGTCGATTTGGTTGAAGCGAGTCATAGACGCGTCAGTAAACTTGTTAAAGTTAGTGATGTGAGCCGAGACTTGATCGGATAAGTTTGTGAGCTGTTCTTCTTGAGCATTGTAGCGACTCTCTTGCAATGCTTGGAATTCTTGCCGTTGAAGATTCATCTTATTTAACCTTGCCAGAATCTCTTCAGATGCTTGGTAATCATACTGAGGCTGTGGAGTTAGAGGTGCCGAGTAATCAGATTGATGCCAACCATACTCCTTTCCATAGGTAGGAAGAACATAGGCGTTACCTAGAGTAGTCCAGCAGTTGTTTTGCCAATCTCCCCAACCCTGATTTTTAGAATTGTCCTCATGTTGATCACTCATCCATGCATCGTTGTCTTCCTCTTGCATAACCACATCATCATCATTAACATCTTGACGATCACCATCATGTACGTCCTCATAATGAACAGGTTCTTCAGGTTCAGATTGAAAGGGATGAGTCGATCTGTGTCGCTAATTGAATTTCCTATTAACCTTATCCCAATGGTAGCCCATCATGGTGAGGGTTTTTGGTTGAAATTGTTGTTCAGATGAAATCTCAATGTAAGGAATATTTGGAACTGAAATCCCAGCCTTGTTCAAGATGTTCTGAATACAGGATACATAACCTAGAGCCTAATATTTGTGGGAGCTGCGAGTAACGAACATCCGATATGCAAAATAGTATGGCCAGTTGATTTTGATCCAATTTTTCAGAATATACATGAGATGAACTTCGGTCTTCTTAACCCGTGAGTATCCACCTTTCTTAGGTCTCAAGATACGAGCAACAATCCATTGCAGAATGCGGTCTTCAAATTTCAAATGACCGGTAGCGACATTTTTCGGAAAGACGTCACTTGCTAGAACATTGTCAGGATATGGTTCTCGTAGCATAGAGTTTAGAGCAGTGTTGAACTCAAAGTTTTGAACAAATGTTTTATCAGTTACTCTAGGTAGATTATCATTTGTGTCCAAACTAAACAAAGTAGCCCATAAATCATTGTTTACATCATGAAGTGCATTATTCATAGAAAACTTAAACTCAACCCCCTTAAATTTACCCTTGATTCCACAGTAGAACACTCGAATCAGATCACTATTGTATTTATCATCATATTCCAGAAATTCACCAAGATTCTGAACATTGAGTATTTTAGTTATCTCAGGAATGTGATAATCTTCACCCATCAATACATAGAAACCATGTTGAGGTATAACATCACGATTACTAAACAATGCCTCATAAGGACTAGATGGTGCATCAAAAACTAAAGAATTAATGGTTATCGGTTGCGAAGAGGTTCCAGAAGATGAAGCTCTGGTTGTTCTTTTTCCGGTTGTGCGCCTTGAAGCCATTGTTGATGAAGGATTGAAGAAGATGAACAGTGTTTCGAAATCCCTTGTTGAAGAGGAATGATGAGCAGCCATTACTAACCCTTATTCTTATACCCTTGAGGATTCACTCTTGTGGGTTTTGATTTTTAGGGTTTTGATGAGATTTTGATGGATATTAATGGGTATTAATGAGGTTTAATGGAAGAAATAGAGAGAGAGAGGCCACAAAATCTGATGAGATTACTGTCATACCCCAAATTTTGACCACTAAGATTTCCCATTACTGTGCAAATCATCATCACAATATGGGTGTGTCATTATGCCTCATCAGTCTCACCAAAGATGGGTGAGTATTCACTACTATCAAAATTAGGGTTTCAAGCCCTCTCTGAGTGCTTATACAAAGGATCAATCAAGGAATGACATGATCTTCAACTTGTCTAACCTCTCAAACATCCATAATGGATCAAGAGGACTCCCACTTCAAGGATTAAGCACAAGGATGCTCCCTTCTAGGTGGATCAAGCCTCAAGATCGCCAGTGTCACCAAATTAGGGTTTTGGTCGACCAGGGCCTCCAGATGAAAATTTTCATCTGGGCATGAGCCAAAGATCCAAAACATATCCTAATATACTCCATGGAACCTCATGGATCTAATCATCCAGTCAATTTTGCCTCAGGGGATGCATTCATAAAAAATCAGGAATTAGGGTTTCTTGACCTAATTCACCCCTAAATTGACTTTTGGGACTAATTATGAACCAAGACCTCAAGAGAGGATTTGAGGATCTCCAATATGCCATATTGATCCATTTGGAACAATGGATTGATCCAAGAAGCTTGAGCAACAAGTTTCAATTTCATCTGAACCACTGTTAGGGTTTCGCGGGAAAAGTCAACTGTAACTTGGACTTTTGACCAGGACATGCTCCCAAGCCCTAAGACATGATTCAATACACCCTATAACACCCATGGAACATGTCCATCAAGTTTGATTTAGGTCAAGGACATGATTTCCTGAAAAATTGCACAGTTTGGAATTCATCTGACAAAAAGTCAACTGTGCACAAAAGTTAACTTTGACTTTTTGAGATTTTTCACAAAAATGGATTTTTAACCCTAAAATGATGTTAATGTATGATTTGAATCATCATTCATCAAGAAAAATCAAAGAAAATGGGATAACATGTAAAAGGGGTAACCATAAAAACTTAGAAAAATTTTCTAAGTTATGGAAAAAAGTGACAAAGGTACCAACTTTGGAGGATCATAACTCCTAAACCACAAAGCCATTTTTTCCCATCCAAGGCTTGATTTGTAAATCTCATTGCCCTCTACAAAAGCTTCATACTGACCTATGTCCAAATTCCTCATGGATTTTGAGTTATGGAGTGATCAAAATCAAGAAAAGTCACTTTGTTCCAACGCTTAGTGAAAATTTCACTAAGTCAGATTTTGTCTTACTTTTTTCCAAATGTAGGGGCATTTTTCACTTGGATCCAAAAAGTATCAAAACCAAATATGGTCAAACAGTTGTTGTATCATATAAGAGCTTTCCAAAATGGCCAAGAACATCACCAAATTCAACTTGAGCCATGAGATATGACATTGGCAAGTTGCCTTGCTGAAATCTGCCAAGGCAAGGCAGATTTTTGCACTTTTGCTCGATTTGCCAAAATCAGCCAATTCCAAGCCTTGTCATCACCTTGGACACATCTGAGGATTGAATCTAAAGGGGACAATCACTGAGCCAAGCCTCCAAAGTCCTTGGAACAAGAAATAGAATGTTGAACCTAGAATTGCCCAAAATAGGGACAAGACTCCAATTTTGGATTGGAGCATTCAATGGAAGCATCAAGGTGGCATGGACTGAGTCATTCTCAACTGAATTCAGTCAAGACTTATCCAAGACCAAGGGGACCAGCAGCCTGTGCCCTAACCTCTAGTCAATGGCTAGAGGAGACTTGTATTTTCATTTGCCAACATTGGCCAAACCTACTCAGCAGTTGCCATTCATTATTCCTTGCAAAACAAACTTGCTCTACTATAAATAGAGCTCAATTGTGATCAGTTTAAGTACACCAAAGGCCTACAACACTTGCCTTTCTCAAAATCCACTTCTCACTCTCAAAAATGCCTTTCTTAGCAAGTCACTATCGGGTTTTTCATTAGAGAGCAATTCCACTCAAACCAATCACACACACACCTCATATACATCATATGTGAGCTGATCAAACACTTAAACAACATCTGGAACACTGATTTCTCAGAATCACCAGTCAATTGCTCAAGGTTTTAACCAAAGTGCAGTTGAGATGCCATGAAGTGATCCAGCCAATTTCCATAAAGTCCAAGCATTCAAACACACTCCATAGGGTGTAGGGAAGCTGTTCAGATCATCACAACTCATCTGTAACACCTCTAACTCAGAAATCAATTTGCTCTTGCTGTCACGACCTAGAGGTAAGCCTAAACTTGGTCATCTCTCAATCTATGCATATTTCCTCGCACAATACTTTTGCCAAATGTTCATAATCATGCATGGAAGGTTTCCCCTCAAGTAATTGCTTTGTTTGATTCGTGTATTAAAAATCCCAGCCTTCATGCAGAATTTAGGGTTCTTGGGGATTTTTCGTGATTTCTTGTTTTATGCTTAATTTAAATGAAATTAATTGCCATATACATGATCGTGAGGTTGAAACGAGTTGATTGGTATGTGGATTGCATGATATAATCAAGTATTCAGTGAGATTGGTTAGAAAATGCAAATCTGGGCAAGGCAGAAAACGCGCGTGTTCTTGGTCCATGTTCTTGGCACCATTTTCATAAATTCAAATATTTGAATTTTGTGATTTTATTTAATTGATTCAAAAATTAATTTCTCTCTGAGTTTTAATGATTTTGAGTTGATTCTTTTTTTAATAATTCACAAAAATGTTAAAATATTTTATTTTCCCAAAAAAATCCAAAAAATATTATTTATTTCATATAATTGATATTTTTGCAAAGAATTAATATTTTAATTGTTTTTGACATTTTGAATATTTTTTCCACCTTGATTTTGCAACTTTTAATGCCTTCTAATAATTTTGTAGGTCAATACTTAATTTTTGAAGCATTAATCCAAGATCACAATTTGTTTTCCATATGTTAAACAATTTTGATCATTTTAATTGAATTTTTATTCAATTAAAATACATTTTGAAAACAAATTAGGGTTTTGGATTAATTCAACCCTCATAAATCATTTTCAAAAACATCTGGGCCTCTTGAGAGAGTGTAAGACCCAAACCCCCTTGTACATAAAAACTTTGTGGGCCTCACTTATTGTATAAAGTCCCTCTGTACAAGTAAACGGCGCGATCGTCGCCTTTTAAAAAAATCAATTGGGCCTCTCCTCGAGCTATAAGACCCATTCAAAACTTTTGGGCCTCTATTAGAGTGTAAGACCCAACCCCCTTTGAAAACCAAACCATTTTGGGCCTCAATGCATTGTATAAGACCCACTGTGTTTTCAAAAATCTCGGCGCGATCGCCATTATAAACAAAAAATCATCTGGGCATACCCTCGTGTTATAAGCCCCACTCTTTTTCTTTTGGGCCTCTAATAGAGTGTAAGACCCAACCCCTTTGTAAATACAACCTATTTTGGGCCTCACTTATGGTATAAGTCCCGTCGTATTTCAAAAAGTTCGACGCGATCATCATCTGTTGAAAAACAAATCTTGGGCCTACCCTCGAGTAGTAAGACCTATTTCTTTTTATTTAAACCTTTTGGGTCTCTTGAGAGAGTGTAAGACCCATCCCTTTGTACAGAAAACAATTTTTTGGCCTCAGTCACTTGTATAAGTCCCTCTGTACAAATTCAACAGTGCAATAACTGGCAAAACCTTGGGCCTCTCCTTGAGCTGTAAGCCCCAAATCTTTCTTTTTCAAAGCACTTTCTCCTTTGATTTTGAAATATACTGTTGTTTTCAATCTTTCTTTGTTGAACAACTAAGCAAACAGCATGGAAGCTCTACAACCGAGTAAGTGTTTATATGCTTTCATTTACCGCTTTCATATACATATAACTGTATTGTGGGACTGTTTCGCTGTAAGTCTTCTTTCGTAAACTCATATCAACTATGTAATAATAGTATAGATATTTAGAGTTTCCCCGGCAACTACGTCTAGCATTAAGCCCGTTGATCACTCTTAAATAGTCAAAACTAGATCCCCATAGGATTACCAGACACAGTCTTCCCTCCTCTTGGGGGTAAACAATATGGAGACATGAAAGGCAGCATTCTCGGTGAACCCTTTCATAGACTGTCACTTGTAGAAGTTGTCAAAGAAACTCTATTCCCCAGAGATGATCTCTTCTCCGTGAATGGCATCTCTTGAGTTTCTTCCAAATTCTCGGACTTTCCTGGCTTGATCTATTCCTCGTGAATAGCCTGTCTTGAATTTCTCGGGGTTTGGGGACCCACAGGCTTCTTAAAAGCACTTGTCAAGAAACTCTACTCCCCAGAGATGATCTTTTCTCCGTGAATGGCATCTCTTGAGTTTCGTCCAAATTCTCAAACTTTCCTGGCTTGATCTAATCCTCGTGAATAGCCTGTCTTGAATTTCTCGGGGTTTGGGGACCCATCGGCTTCTTAAAAGCATCGGCCTCCTCTTGGGCATTGTTCAAGGACCCACAGGCTTCCTAAAAGCATCCCCGCCTCCTCTTGGGCTTGGTACAAGGACCCGTCGGCTTCTTAGAAGTATTCACAGCCTCCTCTTAGGCTTCGTATAATGATTCTTCCTCCGGGAATGATAGCCTCCTCTTGGGCTTCATACAAGGACCTATCGGCTTCTTAAAAGTTTCTAGCCTCCTCTTGGGCTTCGTACAAATTATCCAGACGACCTCCTAAAGGTATAGGAACAGAAATCAGTCATCTTAATAGAACAGTCTTTCCAAGAGTCTACTATTGTTTCTCAAAGCATAGTACAAAAGATGAAACTCTAGACTTGGACGGTCTAATTTCCTTGAGTCTCAAAGACATTCTCAAGCACCCTTCAAAAATAGGAAGAAAACCCGTAGACTCGGACAGTCTCAATACCCTTCGGATTTCCCACTTCCTTAAAAAACAGGAAATATCCCTGATCCTCGAATCGAAATCCCCGAGTGCCAACGTTACTCATATAAGAACTAATTTTCTCTTTAAATCAGCATACTGGACCTGTCACTCAACTGAAACAGCGCCATAGCCTCCTCTTGGGCTTTGTACAATGATTCTCCCCAGCGGAGCTAACAATTTTAGCCTCCATCTCGGGCTTCGTACGAGATACAAAAGACTCTCTTGTTGAGTCAAAACCTTTTAGCCTCCATCTCGGGCTTTATACGAGATACTAAGAGACTACCTCGTTGAGTCAATCACCCTCTTTAGCCTCCATCTCGGGCTTCGTACGAGATACAAAAACACTCTCTTATTTAGTATAAAAGATTCTCCTGTGGAGTCAAAACCTTTTAGCCTCTCTCTCGGGCTTTGTACGAGACACATATTAGCCTCCTCTTAGGCTTTGTATAAGAAAACCACTGGTTGATCCAATCAACCTTTTAGCATCAAAGTTGTGCCTCGTTCACAGTACGTAAACATCAACAACTCTTTCCCCTTCATCTAATCACTGTAAGCGGTAAGCCTATGGATCATCTATATCCATGCCACTGTCCCTCTTTTAGCATGAGAAATTCCTAAGGAGAGATAGCATTGCTCTACACTGAGTTAAAGTCTTCTCCTTCAGGTTGGAAGTCCCCTGTAAAGGAAATTATGGCATTGTCGGATTCACACATCCCGGTTAAAGTAACTCTCCTTTATAAACAGTTGTGACATACAAATCCCTCTTTAGAGATGACAAATTCTCTCTAAAGTCAAACCCTTTTAGCTTCACATCTTGGGCTTTGAACAAGATACAAACTACCTCTTCAGCTTCACATCTTGGGCTTTGAACAAGATACAAATAGACTCTTTAGCTTCACGTCTCGGGCTTTGAACAAGACACCAAAACACCATTTCCTCCCATAGAATAGGAGGAACTACAATCGCTCTGATTTCCCTGTTTCAGAAAAAACGAGAATACGTAGGCATAAGATTGAAAGAAAAATCTTAGCGAGCACACTAAACAAAAACCCAAAATCCCATACTTTCATACATCCGTCCTAACATCTTAACCTCCCACCCATCGACCAAACACTACTTTTAACAAAATAAACCTAATAGAGACCCCGGATCTTTGTAGCATCTGTAAACCAACAGTTTTGACTGTTTAACCTCAGTTTACAAGCAGGGTTAATTTGAGACATCTATTTCCCTTCCTTCATCAGCTTCAATAGGATAAAAAATGAATCAAGCTATAGATACCAAAGAGCGGTAGTGCTTCGCAACCACATCCAAAATCGCTCGCTACAGAAAAATGGCGACTTCACTGGGGACGTGTCATTAGGATCTGTCTCACCTTTGTAGCGAGATCTTGTTCTCTTCCCATCTATTAGGTGGAAACTTTAAAAGTGGCACCCCGTGAGGCCGGTCTCTATTTCTTTCTGGAATAGGACTCTTTGTTGACTTCACTAGGATCTTAGGTCAAAACGCCGTTAATTTGGAATGAAACCAAAGGATGGTGACTCCGTCGGGAAACCATTTTCTGTCAGGAACTTAAGACTCTTAGCTTTTAAAGGTCTAGGACATTAGGACAAATATATATACTGCTTTTCCTTATTGACATCTGTGTTTATTTTTCTGCTAATGGGAATGCGTGTGATGCCGCATGTGGAAAGATTGAGTATACACTTAAGATAAGTGATGGCGACGAGGTCGACCATCAACCTCAGTGGAGGCTTCCCAATGCAACCCATTCCTTCTCATAGGCAATGGGCCGATTGTGACGTCTGAGAAGCTGAGGAGCCAACCCTTTTTGTAGTGCGGAAACTATCAGAAATAGTTATCATGCGATACTACCCTCATTTGAGGCTGATGATCTATTCTTGGTGAATAGCATTTACTCTAAGATTTCATACAGCTCGCTGGCGATCCGCTTGCTGTTTGTTATCCTGGGAGGAGCTGATGATTTTGAGTACAGGTACAAAAATCACCCTAGTATAAACCTTTGGGGATTGGTAGAGCCTTGACTTCATGACAACGACCCTTTGACCCCATGTTTTTTCTATGTTTTTGTGTGCTGCATTCATGCATTAAAAAAAAACATTAAAACATTCAAAACAATTTTTCTTCTAGTCTCTCTGTTTTTCAAATTAAACTAAGACTGTGATTGTAAATATCAGAGAAAAGGATTACGCTAATGGATTTCGGTAGAAGGAGAACTCATAAGTACACCTTCAGGATTCCAAAACTAGAGGATTTAAGAGCTTTGGCGAGGATGATCACAAACCAAGAGGCTTTTAGAGCCAAGTACGGAGGTTTGTTATCTCTGCTAAGAGTCCATGTGATTGAGGGAATCATGGATGCACTTATTCAGTTCTACGATCCGGTTTATCATTGTTTTACATTCCCGGATTACCAGCTAGCACCAACGCTGGAGGAATACTCTCATCTGATTGATCTACACATCACTGATCGAGCTCCATTTTCTAGACTGGAAGAAATTCCAAAGAATCAGACCATTGCAAGAGCAATTCATTTGGACGAGTCTGAGGTCAGGACTCACATGACCATTAAGGGTGGCATACAAGGTTTGCCAGCCCAGTTCTTGACAAAGAAAGCCCTGTACTTCGCCAGTATTAGGAACGTGACTGCTTTTGAAAGCATCTTTGTTTTACTCACCTACGGGTTATTTCTGTTGCCCAACATTAATAACTTCGTCGATATCAACTCCATTAAGGTTTTTCTCATTGGAAACCCTGTGCCGACTTTGCTCGCAGATGCGTATCATTCTGTACACTTGGGAAATTTGTACAGCAGAGGGAGATCACATGCTGCGTACCTCTGCTTTATAAATGGTTTATCTCTCATTTGCCTAAGTCTGCTGCTTTTTGGGATCACAAGAGTGCCTTACGTTGGTCGCAGAAAATCATGTCCCTCACCAACTCTGACATTGATTGGTGTAATAGGATTTATGATGGGATCAGGATCATTGACCATTGTAGAAACTTCCCCAACGTACCCCTTATAGGAACTAAGGGAGGAATCAATTACCATCCAGTTCTCGTTCGTCGTCAATTTGGATACCCGATGAGGCATGTCCCGCGTAATGCTCATCTGGAAGGTCTTTTCTTCAAGGAAGGAGAAAGTGACAGAGCACTAAAGACGGAAATAGTGCACGCTTGGAAACATGTTCATAAGAAAGGACGAGAATCTCTAGGAAAACCGGACTGTGTCTCGGTGGAGCCTTATCTCCACTGGGTACAAACTAGAGCTCTCAAGCTAAAGATGCCTTATCCTCGTCACGGAGTTCTTCCACCGAGGGAGTCTGTCATGTATTTCATGACTGAGACTGAAAAGCTTCAGGTTACTCTCAACAAAGTTCAACGGGAGAAGAGGTCTTGGAAGAACAAGTACCGCACCCTCAACGTGGAGTGCATCAAAATACAACAACTACTGAAAGATAAGGACGCTCTGATTGAAATTTTGGAGCAACATGTTGTAGAGAATCAAGATGACCAAAGGAATTTGCTTGATCCTTTCACCTGGCAAAGGAATGACAACCCGACAACGGCCCAAGAGCCCCGGTCAAAGAAAAGGAAAGTACCGGAGTCAGCACCCGATTTCACTTCAGAGAGGACCCAGGACCCATTAGCTTAGGTTTCTGTTTCTGCACCTTGTAATCTACTGTATTTCCATTTCTGTAATCCTTTGAATTCAATAAAAAGGGGTTTCCTCACTGTTTGATATTTGCAATCTAATTGTCGAAGTTTATTTTGATTAAACCAAAAAATAATTAATATAATCATTGCATTCATCATTCTCACATCGCGTATTCTTCTTACCTACGAATCTCACGTTTGTGTCTCAGTTCTAGAGTCAAACTGTCTCATTCGTATAATACTCGGGCCAATCGTCAGAAAAAGATGGATGATCTTGAGGAAGAAAATAGAGAGTTGAAAGAAGAGATCGACGCTTTGAGAGAGGATATGAGAAAGCTTCGTGACGACATGCAAGCCATGGAGGAAGCTCAGCTACAAAGGACTGTAATCTCAGAGATCACCTCAACGCCCATAGTGGAGAAGTATGATCCTAGGTATCAAATGCCGAAAGATCGCCCTTGGGGCATGCCTGTTAACTATATCCCGGAAGGATATGTTCCGTCGATCACTAAAGATCAGGGAATTATAACAGAAGCCGCTGGTCCTGAAGGTTACAAACTTCGGGAAAGCAAAGATGCCAGGGGCATACTGAAGACTCCTGAAGGTTAAAAACTTTGGGAAACGCCAAGATTCACTGCCGTAGTCACGGTACCACCCCCTGCGGTGCACACTGTCCCGGAAGGACAGGTCCACCAATACCTTCTGGTAAGAAGGAAACTATGTTCGATAGAATGGATGAATTCCAGGAACAATTTCTGGAAATGCAGAAGGAACTGCAAGCCATCCGCGGTCAGGATTTATTCGGAAAGGACGCCGCAGACCTCTGTCTGGTCCCTAATGTGAAAGTTCCGCACAAATTTCAAGTGCCCGACTTTGAAAAATACAAGGGTAAACTTGCCCTCAGAGCCATCTGGTGATGTACGCTCGGCGAATGTCAGCTCAGACGGAGAATCAGGACCTACTGATTCACTACTTTCAGGATAGTTTAACCGGTGCCACACTCAAATGGTACATGGGTTTAAACCGTGCTATGATTAGCACATTCAGAAATCTTGGTACTATCTTCGTCCAACAATACAAATACAATTTGGACATGGCACTGGACAGAGATCAACTCAGATCAATGTCACAAAAGGACAAGGAAACCTTTAAGGAGTACGCTCAGAGATGGCGCGAAATTGCCGCTCAGATTTGTCCACCTCTTGAGGAAAAAGAGATGACAAAGATCTTCTTAAAGACCTTAAGCTCATTTTATTATGACAGAATGGTTGCCAGTGTGCCCAGTGATTTCACCGAGATGGTGGGCATGGGAGTTCGTCTTGAGGAAGTCGTCCGAGAAGGACGTTTGATAAAAGACGCTGGATCATCGAGTAATACAAAACGATACGGTAGTGCTCTCCCTAATAAAAAAAGAGCAAGATATTGGGAATATCTCTCTCAGAAAGTAAAGGCGACATTATCAACCGGTAGCAGCTGTAACTCCTACTATCAGCCCTGTGTCTATTCCTACGTATCAACCTCAGGTTTCGCAAAGCCAACCTAATCAGCAAAGGACGCAACAGCCTCTGCAGCAGGCTCGTCCACCATACAACAACAATCGTACAACGCGACCACCAGGGTTTGATCCTATACCCATGTTATACACAGAACTATTTCCGTTACTACTGGCTAAAGGGCACATCCAGTCTAAGTCTCCTCTTACAGTGCCGGAAAATCCGCCTTTTTGGTTTAAGGTGGATCAGACATGCCCTTATCATCAAGGAGGATCAGGGCATAACATAGAGAACTGTCTCAATTTCAAATTCGACGTGCAAAAGCTTGTTAGGAGCGGGCTCTTATCTTTCAAAGATACGAATCCCAATGTTCTCACAAACCCGCTGCCTCAACATGAGAAAGCTGCAATCAACCTGATTGAGAAAGAATTTAACAACGTCTATCAAATTCACGATGTACTCTTGTTGAGGACCAATCTGGTCAAGATGCATTGTAGACAGAGTGGGTATGGCCATGTGCCACCTCATAATTATCATCAGTGTGATGTCTACTCTAAAAATAATCAAAGATGTTCTGTGGTGCAAGCAACCCTACAGGAACAGATGGATCTCGGATGGATCTAGGAGCACCAAGTTCGTGGAGTTAACATGGTCTATACGAATTCTAACGTCATTCAGAACCACGACATCCGTGCAATGAATGTCAACCTGGTGGCAATGCATTCAAGGCAAAGCCAGTATCATAATCTGCTGCGGTACGATTACAGTTCTTGTCTGACTTGCTCGGTAAACAAACAGGGATGCTCTTTCATACAGGAGGCCCTCCAGCGTCAGATGGATCTTGGATGGATCTAAGACTACCATGATAGGAATCCCTATCAGATCAACATGGTTCAAATCTTCGACATTCGCTTGATGAATACCAACTTGGTAGAGTTGCATGCTGAGCAGGTCCGACTCGGATTCCTGATATCACATAATTATCATAGCTGTAAAGCGGGTTGCCAAAACGATCAGGGATGTGCCCTTGTCCAGGAGGCACTTCAGCACTTGTTAAATCATTGGTGGATGCCAATCTACATGGATGAAGATACTCAGCAAATTAGTATCAATAACAAAAACCCCACTCGGCGTCAAAGTCAGGATGTCCGATCTGTGGAAGCTAACCTAGTGAGGTTACATTGTATTCAAAGTGGGCGTGCCCAAGTGCCACCACACAATTATGAATGTTGTGGAGTCTGTTCGGAAAGTAACCAAGGGTGTTACCTTGTGCGAGCAGCTCTCTAGGGGCAGGTGGATCGTGAAGAGATCCGCCCATATCCAGGTTTCGGACCCATCAATTGGTCGCCGAACTACCTTGTCAGTCAAATTGAGGACGTTGTCGTCATCTCTGATCATCAGAGGACCAGGAATGTTTTTTCCATTATCCCTCTGCTTGACGAATCAAGAATTCCCAACCGGGAACGGATCGAGATTACGTACGATGGTCAGAAAAACCAGAAGGTTCCCATAGTCATCTATCTGCCGGGACCACTACCGTATGAATCAGCTAAGGCAATCCCTTACAAATACGGTGCAACGATAATTGAGAATGGAAAGGAAATTCCATTACCCTCCGTCGTGAATATTGCAGACATCAGTCGTGTAACACGGAGTGGTAGAATCTTCAACAGAGGAGTTGGAGAGTCTAACAAAGAAAAGGAACTTCAGACAGAAGCTCCTAATCCACCAGTCGGTCAATCCAGTAATCCCGACCTTTCGAAAAACAATGATGAGATGTTAAAGCTCATCCAAAGGAGTGAATACAACATTGTTGATCAGCTATTACAGACTCCTTCAAAGATCTCGATATTATCACTGTTACTCAGTTCAGAAGCGCACAGGGAGGCTCTACAGAAAGTCTTGGAGCAAGCCTTTGTGGAACAGGATGTAACAATCAGACAGTTCGATAGTATTGTCTTTAACATCACTTCCTGCAACAACTTGGGATTTAGTGATGAGGATTTACCTGAAGAGGGTCACCGTTATAACATGGCACTCAATATCACAGTCAACTGCCAGGACGATGCTTTATCCAGCGTATTGGTAGACACAGGGTCAGCCCTGAATGTTATTCCGAAGTCCACTTTGATGCAATTATCATTCAAAGGCCCTCCGATGAGAACTAGCGAGGTCGTCGTCAAAGCATTCGATGGGTCCAGGAAAACGGTAATCGGCGAAGTTGATCTTCCCATAACTATTGGTCCTCACACTTTCCAAGTCACCTTCCAGGTCATGGACATCCGGGCAACGTACCGTTGTTTACTAGGAAGACCTTGGATACATCAGGCTGGAGCGGTCACCTCGACCCTCCACCAAAAGCTAAAATTTGTCCAGAACAGCCAGCTCATCACAGTCTGTGGGGAACAGGCCTTGCTCGTCAGTAATTTATCGTCATCCACTTATGTAGAGCCAGAAGGGGTAATCGGAACCCAGTTCCAGGCGCTTTCGCTACACAAGGACGATCAATCCGGAGGAGGAACTTCGATTTCCTCATACAAAGATGTTATTAAAGCAGTCGAGAGTACCAATACAACAGGATGGGGGCAGCTTGTCATTCCTACTGACAATAAAACAAAGAAGGGTCTTGGTTTTTCTGCAACCTATACCTAGACAACTGCTAACGATGAAATCCTTCATCCCATTCAGAACTTCTTCCATAGTGGAGGTTTCCTTCACCCAGTGTCTCAAATAGTTCATGCTATCAATGAGGAGGATCCCTCCGACACGGATGAAGAATGGAAGTCCTATCTTAACGAGGACGGTTATATGTCTCAGGAAGATGTGCCTACGCCATTTTGCTATCCCGCACAGAGTCCGAGATTTATACCACGGTCAGATGTCGAAATGATATACGGAGATTGTGATCCGGAAGGATGTCGTGCTCCGCCAAATTCATTAGAGAAGGACACTCTGATGAAAGACAACTTTGACCATATTTACTATGGCCCGATGGATGGCCTGCCAATGTGGCAGCCTTACCCAGGAGACTTGGGGCCAGAAAGTCAGCCGAGTAATGAAACTCAGCTGAGCATTATTGAACAGAATACCTGTGTCCCCACCATGTCACGGGATCAACACTCAGGTCATTCAGAAACTACTCAACATGACGATGAATTTGCAACGTTTGCAGGACTTGAATTCATCAACTATGCTTTTCCCGAGGTCAACGTCATCGAGAGGAATGACTCCTCCAGTTCAAAAGAAGTGTGGGACACCTTGGGACAACCGAGTGGAAAATACGACTATATGGTCAAGTACACCGCTCCCGAAAGCTCTCGTATCAGGCTTGAAGATATCCAGCCAACTGGATAGGGAGATACAGCTGAGAGCACCAATGCTATGCAAGATGCAACAGAGGAATTCTCCTACGACAACTCTGCCTGGGAGACAGATTCCAATGATCCTGCTCCACCAGAAATCAGCGTCATTTCTGAAGACAAATCAAGGAAGGTGCCAGACTTTGTGATTAACCGAGGATTTCGCCGCCAATGGGTTGCTGTCGATGTTCTGAAGGTCGTTCGCCAATCAAAGTAATTGCCATCTTTAACCTTTCACCCTGCCCAGGTGAAACAGATGTTTTGATAGGGCTCGCTTTCTGTAAATTTTCCCTCTTCGCTTCGCCCAAAGCGACAGAGTTTTGTTTTATAGGGCTGTAGTTTCAAGGATCAACTTGTTCATTAATAAAATAACGTCGTTCTGTAATTTCCGCATTAATTGTTGTTTTTTTCTTTTCGCTTTTCTCAGAAAATGGTAATCCTAAAAAGCAATTCAATAATAAAAACAAGCAGTAATAAAAAAAATACACTGCACACACTTTTTCATTCTCTCTATCTCTTCTAAACACGAATCATCACGTCATGCAGATTGCTTGTTTTAAACCCCATTGAAACATACGATCCAATGCCTTCTCCCAACTTTGAATTCCCGGTATTTGAGGTTGAAGAAGAAGTTGACAACGAAATTCCAAAAGAGATCTCCCGACTACTCAGACAAGAGGAAAGGTCCATTGAACCTCACAAAGAGCCGTTGGAAGCGGTAAACTTGGGTTCAGAAAAGGAGAGAAAATAAATCAGGATTGGGGCACTGCTCAGTCCAATTGCCAGAGAGAGTTTGATAAAGCTTCTCAAAGAATTCCCCTATGTATTCGCTTGGTCCTATCAGGATATGCCAGGGTTGGATACCAGCATCATGGAACATCACTTACCATTAAGATCAGAATGTCCGCCAGTAAAGCAAAGGTTGAGACGCACTCACCCGGACATGGCCATCAAAATCAAATAGGAGGTACAGAAACAGATTGACGCGGGTTTCCTCGCTACATCAGAATATCCTCAATGGTTAGCCAATATGTACCTGTTCCCAAAAAGGACGGAAAGGTCAGAATGTGTGTTGACTACAGAGGTCTAAATAAGGCTAGTCCAAAGGACGACTTTCCTTTACCACATATTGACATGCTGGTAGACAGTACAACAAAATTCAAAGTTTTCTCCTTTACGGATGGATTCTCGGGCTATAACCAGATTAAAATGGCGCCGAAAGTCATGGAGAAAACTTCGTTCATTACCCCATGGGGTACCTTTTGTTACAAGGTAATGTCGTTCGGTTTGAAGAACGCCGGGGCAACCTATCAAAGGGCCATGACTACTCTGTTTCATGACATGATACACAAGGAAATCGAGGTATATGTCGATGATATGATTGCAAACTCTAAGACAGAGGAGGAGCATGTGACCCACCTATCAAAACTATTCGAGCGTCTGAGAAAATACAAACTCCGCTTGAATCCCAACAAATGCACCTTCGGTGTCCGTTCAGGGAAACTCTTAGGGTTCATCGTCAGCCAGAAAGGAATTGAGGTTGATCCTAACAAGGTCAAGGCCATTCAAGAAATGCCTTCTCCGAAAACTGAAAAACAAGTTAGAGGATTCCTGGGATGTTTGAACTACATCTCCAGATTCATATTCCTCATGACCGCGACATGTGCGTCGATTTTCAAATTACTCAAAAAGAACCAGGATTGCGTTTGGACAGAAGATTGCCAAACCGCCTTCGACGGTATTAAGGAATATCTGTTGAATCCTCCGATTCTATCACCTCCAGTGGAAGGAAGACCACTGATTATCTACCTCACAGTCTTAGAAGACTCAATGGGGTGTGTTCTTGGCCAACAAGACAAAACCAAACGGAAAAAGTCTGCCATTTACTATCTAAGCAAGAAGTTCACCGACTGTGAAACTCGGTACACGATGCTCGAGAAAACATGTTGTGCTTTGGCTTGGACAGCCAAACGTCTGCGCCAGTACATGATTCATCACACTACTTGGTTAATCTCCGAAATGGATCCAATCAAGTACGTCTTCGAAAAACCTGCTCTCACGGGAAAGAGTGCCCGTTGGCAGATGTTGCTATCAGAATATGACATAGAGTACCACGCTCAGAAAGTTGTTAAAGGAAGTATTTTAGCCGGTCATTTGGCTCATAAACCGATTGACGATCAAGAATCAATCAGGTTCGACTTCCCAGACGAAGATGTCATGTATCTGAAAATGAAAGACTGCGACGAACCGCTACCCAGTGAAGGGCCAGAACCAGATTCCCAATGGGGACTTATCTTTGACGGAGCAGTTAATCATTATGGAAATGGAATTGGGGCGATAATTGTTACCCCTCAGGGTACCTACATTCCTTTCACTGCCAGACTTATGTTCAAATGTACAAACAACGAGGCCGAATACGAAGCTTGTATTATGGGTCTCGAAGAAGCGATTGATTTAAGGATCAAAAACTTGGACGTATACGGCGACTCAGCCCTGGTTATCAATCAGATAAAAGGAGATTGGAACACATACCAATCAGGATTGATTCCTTACAAAGACTATGCAAGAAGGTTGTTACCTTTCTTCAACAGAGTCGAGTTTCATCACATCCCTCGTGATGAGAATCACATGGCTGACGCCTTAGCCACTCTCTCTTCTATGATTAGTGTATGTCAATGGACTGACCTACCTAAGATCGACATAATGCGCCTTGAAAGGCCCGCTTACATCTTCACGATTGAAGCAGTCATTGACGACAAACCTTGGAATCATGATATCAAATGCTTCCTTCAGAAACAAGAGTACCCACCTGGGGCACTAAGGAAGGACAGAAAAATCCTCAGAAGGCTAGCAGGTAGCTTCTTTCTGAGCAGTGATACACTTTATAAGCGGAATTTTGACATGGTTTTACTTCGATGCGTCGACAGACCAGAAGCAGACATGCTGATGAAAGAAATTCACGAAGGGTCCTTTGGCACTCATGCCAACGGACACACAATAGCGAGAAAAATTCTGAGAGCAGGGTACTATTGGTTGACAATGGAATCCGACTGCTACAAGTACATGAGGAGGTGTCATAAGTGTCAGATATACTCCGACAAAATTCATGTACCGCCAATACATCTCAAGGTTCTTTCTTCCCCATGGCCTTTTTCCATATGGGGAATCAACATGATTGGCTTGATTAAGCCCAAAGCTACAAATGGACATCGGTTCATTCTGGTAGCCATTGATTATTTCACTAAGTGGGTCGAAGCAGCGTCATACGCCAATGTAACCCGACAAATGGTGGTCCGATTTATCAAAAACAATATCATCTGCCGTTATGGTGTTTCGAGCCAGATCATTACTGATAATGGATCTAACTTGAACAAGATGATGAAAGAGTTGTGCGCAGAGTTCAAGATTGAACACCATAACTCATCTCCCTACCGACCCAAGATGAATGGAGCGGTAGAAGCGGCTAACAAGAACATCAAGAAGATTGTTCAAAAGATGGTTGTAACCTACAAAGACTGGCACGAGATGCTACCCTTTGCTCTTCACGGTTATCGCACATCTGTCCGCACTTCAACAGGGGCAACCCCTTTCTCTCTAGTATATGGCATGGAAGCAGTGTTCCCCATCGAAGTAGAGATCCCATCAATCCGGGTATTGATGGAAGCTAAGCTTACAGAAGCTGAATGGTGTCAAAGTCGACACGGCGAACTGAATCTGATCGAAGAAAAACGGATAATGGCACTATGCCACGGTCAGTTGTATCAGCAGAGAATGAAGAGGGCGTTTGACAAAAAGGTCCGACCTCGCGTCTTCAGGAAAGGAGACCTTTTGCTAAAAAAGATACAATCTTTTCTCACTGATTCTCGGGGTAAATGGATTCCGAATTATGATGGCCCATATGTGGTCACAAAAGCTTTCTCAAGCGGCGCCTTGAGACTTGCAACCATGGACGGAGAAGAATTTGCCTACCCCACGAATGTTGATGTAGTCAAGAAATACTTCGCCTAAAAAAAATGTCTCGGTGGATTGAAAACCCGAAATGGCGGTCCAGACAAAAGTTAGAGACAAAATAAAAAAAATCATCCCGGTGGATTGGAAACATCACAGTGCAATCCAGGCAAAAGTTAGGGATAATGGCAAGTAACTATGTTCAACGAGGCAAGTCCCTCAGCAGCAGCAGTTACAGTGTCCATCGGAGGAAAACTCCAGTCAAGGTCATCTTCAACAGAAGCTCAGGATGTCCCGAATTCAAAGTTGGTAGAAGGATAGTGGTCGTTATGTTTCAACGTAGCCCTTTTCCCTGTAAATTACCATTTCCTAACTTTGTAAAATACTCTTTGGAATCACGTGTTTGGCTGATCTCCGTCTTATCAATTTGAGCCCTTGTGCTTTTGTTTGTAATTCTTATTTGTTTTAGCTTTACAGAACGACATTTTAACATGATCAACGATTCTTGAAATAAAACAAAAAATGAATTTTACTTGTAAAACTTTTTCTGCTTTAAAATAAAGATGGCAATTTCTTTTGACTGTTGAACATCAAAAGAGCATCAACCGCTTCTCCAGAAGTAAGCGAACTTCAAAGTACTCCTTCTACACCAGTGCGCCTGAATGAAGGATCAACAGTGTCAGATGCGACTATTCCGTCTGACTTCTTTGGCAGAGTTCTTATCTCCTAAGCCCGATTAATGGTATTCCCCTGCGAGGACTACTTCTCCTAAGCAAAGTAGAATTGCTACTTTTGGACCAACGGTACTTCTTCGCCCCGCGATGGCCGAGTATCCAGTCATGTTCATCTGTCAATTTGTATGTCGCGTCAGTTTTGTCAGCATATACATACATACATCATGCATTATTCATTTGCATTCGCATTTCATATTGCATCACTCTGGTCGGTCTTATCTCCTAGTGATAAAAGTCCTCTCAATCGAGTTTTCGATTCTTTCCTCGTCAGGAAGTGAATCATCTGAACAATCTCGCTTCCAGTTATTTCTGAATGGAAGATAGGTCCTGGACCACTTTGATAACTTGAACCTCTGAAAAACCAGAGAAACTTTCAAGAGATATCACTCTTCGCCATTGAAGATGATATCCTTGCTTTCCCGGATTAAGGAAAATCCCGAGAGAAAGCCTCATAATCAGAGATTCGGTGATACGGCAGTTTTTCTCAGAAAGAACCACTGATGAAAAGGTCATCGGCACCTCAAAATTGGATCCCATCATATGGCGTTTCTCCGGGATAATCCCGAGAAAAGTATGATGTAAGACTCCAAACGAAGGCAGTCTTTCAGGAGACTCGTTTTCCCCAATAGAGTCAACAAATGGCGTCTCCAACAGAGAAGTTTGTACACCTCTACAACTCAGACGACTGGATTCCCCAGCCAGTCTGACGTCAACTTTTTCCGTCAAATGGCATCTCCCCAGGAAAATTCGGCGAGAAGTTTGAGGAAAACCGCTACGAATAGCGTCCCTTGTCAATAAAGTTTATTGACAAAAGAAACTAAGACCAGTTCCTTGGTAGGAAACCAGGATCGAGGGGAAGTTTAAATCAGAAACTAAGACTAGTTCCTTGGTAGGAAACCAGGATCGAGGGGAAGTTTAAATCAGAAACTAAGACCAGTTCCTTGGTAGGAAACCAGGATCGAGGGGAAGTTTATTTAAGAAAACTGAGACCAGTTCCTTGGCTGAAGACCAGGATCGAGGGGAAGTTTACCTTTTCTAAGCATCATTGCTTAGCAAAAGAAGATGAATGCGATCTACCATTCATAACCACCATCAAAATTTCAGGTATTCCGATATTTAATCCACTTGCACCCCGAATGCCCGAATACCTTCGTCATTCACACCTTCGTGTCCAAGAAGATTAAATAGGGGCATCTGTCATACCCCAAATTTTGGCCACTAAGATTTCCCATTACTGTGCAAATCATCATCACAATATGGGTGTGTCATTGTGCCTCATCAGTCTCCCCAAAGATGGGTGAGTATTCACTACTATCAAAATTAGGGTTTCAAGCCCTCTCTGAGTGCTTATACAAATGATCAATCAAGGAATGACATGATCTTCAACTTGTCTAACCTCTTAAACATCCATAATGGATCAAGAGGACTCCCACTTCAAGGATTAAGCACAAGGATGCTCCCTTCTAGGTGGATCAAGCCTCAAGATCGCCAGTGTCACCAAATTAGGGTTTTGGTCGACCAGGGCCTCCAGATGGAAATTTTCATCTAGGCATGAGCCAAATATCCAAAACATATCCTAATATACTCCATGGAACCTCATGGATCCAATCATTCAGTCAATTTTGCCTCAGGGGATGCATTCATAAAAAATCAGGAATTAGGGTTTCTTGACCTAATTCACCCCTAAATTGACTTTTGGGACTAATTATGAACCAAGACCTTAAGAGAGGATTTGAGGATCTCCAATATGCCATATTGATCCATTTGGAACAATGGATTGATCCAAGAAGCTTGAGCAACAAGTTTCAATTTCATCTGAACCACAGTTAGGGTTTCGCGGGAAAAGTCAACTGTAACTTGGACTTTTGACCAGGACATGCTCCCAAGCCCTAAGACATGATTCAATACACCCTATAACACCCATGGAACATGTCCATCAAGTTTGATTTAGGTCAAGGACATGATTTCCTGAAAAATTGCACAGTTTGGAATTCATCTGACAAAAAGTCAATTGTGCACAAAAGTCAACTTTGACTTTTTGAGATTTTTCACAAAAATGGATTTTTAACCCTAAAATGATGTTAATGTATGATTTGAATCATCATTCATCAAGAAAAATCAAAGAAAATGGGATAACTTGTAAAAGGGGTAACCATAAAAACTTAGAAAATTTTTCTAAGTTATGGAAAAAAGTGACAAAGGTACCAACTTTGGAGGATCATAACTCCTAAACCACAAAGCCATTTTTTCCCATCCAAGGCTTGATTTGTAGATCTCATTGCCCTCTATAAAAGCTTCATACTGACCTATGTCCAAATTCCTCATGGATTTTGAGTTATGGAGTGATCAAAATCAAGAAAAGTCACTTTGTTCCAACACTTAGTGAAAATTTCACTAAGTCAGATTTTGCCTTATTTTTTTCCAAATGTAGGGGCATTTTTCACTTGGATCCAAAAAGTATCAAAACCAAATATGGTCAAACAGTTGTTGTATCATATAAGAGCTTTCCAAAATGGCCAAGAACATCACCAAATTCAACTTGAGCCATGAGATATGACATTGGCAAGTTGCCTTGCTGAAATCTGCCAAGGCAAGGCAGATTTTTGCACTTTTGCTCGATTTGCCAAAATCAGCCAATTCCAAGCCTTGTCATCACCTTGGACACATCTGATGATTGAATCTAAAGGGGACAATCACTGAGCCAAGCCTCCAAAGTCCTTGGAACAAGAAATAGCATGTTGAACCTAGAATTGCCCAAAATAGGGACAAGACTCCAATTTTGGATTAGAGCATTCAATGGAAGCATCAAGGTGGCATGGACTGAGCCATTCTCAACTGAATTCAGTCAAGACTTATCCAAGACCAAGGGGACCAGCAGCCTGTGCCCTAACCTCTAGTCAATGGCTAGAGGAGACTTGGATTTTCATTTGCCAACATTGGCCAAACCTACTCAGCAGTTGCCATTCACTATTCCTTGCAAAACAAACTTGCTCTACTATAAATAAAGCTCAATTGTGATCAGTTTAAGTACACCAAAGGCCTACAACACTTGCCTTTCTCAAAATCCACTTCTCACTCTCAAAAATGCCTTTCTTAGCAAGTCACTATCGAGGTTTTCATTAGAGAGCAATTCCACTCAAACCAATCACACACACACCTCATATACGTCATATGTGAGCTGATCAAACACTTAAACAACATCTAGAACACTGATTTCTCAGAATCACCAGTCAATTGCTCAAGGTTTTAACCAAAGTGCAGTTGAGATGCCATGAAGTGATCCAGCCAATTTCCATCAAGTCCAAGCATTCAAACACACTCCATAGGGTGTAGGGAAGCTGTTCAGATCATCACAACTCATCTGTAACACCTCCAACTCAGAAATCAATTTGCTCTTGTTGTCACGACCTAGAGGTAAGCCTAAACTTCGTCATCTCTCAATCTATGCATATTTCCTCGCACAATACTTTTGCCAAATGTTCATAATCATGCATGGAATGTTTCCCCTCAAGTAATTGCTTTGTTTGATTCGTGTATTAAAAATCCCAGCCTTCATGCAGAATTTAGGGTTCTTGAGGATTTTTCGTGATTTCTTGTTTTATGCTTAATTTAAATGAAATTAATTGCCATAGACATGATCGTGAGGTTGAAACGAGTTTATTGGTATGTGGATTGCATGATATAATCAAGTATTCAGTGAGATTGGATAGAAAATGCAAATCTGGGCAAGGCAGAAAACGCGCGTGTTCTTGGTCCATGTTCTTGGCGCCATTTTCATAAATTCAAATATTTGAATTTTGTGATTTTATTTAATTGATTCAAAAATTAATTTCTCTCTGAGTTTTAATGATTTTGAGTTGATTCTTTTTTTAATAATTCACAAAAATGTTAAAATATTTTATTTTCCCAAAAAAATCCAAAAAATATTATTTATTTCATATAATTGATATTTTTGCAAAGAATTAATATTTTAATTGTTTTTGACATTTTGAATATTTTTTCCACCTTGATTTTGCAACTTTTAATGCCTTATAATTATTTTGTAGGTCAATACTTAATTTTTGAAGCATTAATCCAAGATCACAATTTGTTTTCCATATGTTAAACAATTTTGATCATTTTAATTGAATTTTTATTCAATTAAAATACATTTTGAAAACAAATTAGGGTTTTGGATTAATTCAACCCTTATAAATCATTTTCAAAAACATCTGGGCCTCTTGAGAGAGTGTAAGAACCAAACCCCCTTGTACATAAAAACTTTGTGGGCCTCACTTATTGTATAAAGTCCCTCTGTACAAGTAAACGGCGCGATCGTCGCCTTCTAAAAAAATCAATTGGGCCTCTCCTCGAGCTATAAGACCCATTCAAAACTTTTGGGCCTCTATTAGAGTGTAAGACCCAACCCCCTTTGAAAACCAAACCATTTTGGGCCTCAATGCATTGTATAAGACCCACTGCGTTTTCAAAAATCTCGGGGCGATCGCCATTTTTAACGAAAAATCATCTGGGCATACCCTCGTGTTATAAGCCCCACTCTTTTTATTTTGGGCCTCTAATAGAGTGTAAGACCCAACCCCTTTGTAAATACAACCTATTTTGGGCCTCACTTATGGTATAAGTCCCGTCGTATTTCAAAAAGTTCGACGCGATTATCATCCGTTGAAAAACAAATCTTGGGCCTACCCTCGAGTAGTAAGACCCATTTCTTTTTCTTTAAACCTTTTGGGCCTCTTGAGAGAGTGTAAGACCCATCCCTTTGTATAGAAAACAATTTTTGGGCCTCAGTCACTTGTATAAGTCCCTCTGTACAAATTCAACAGTGCAATCACTGGTAAAACCTTGGGCCCCTCCTTGAGCTGTAAGCCCCAAATCTTTCTTTTTCAAAGCACTTTCTACTTTGATTTTGAAATATACTGTTGTTTTCAATCTTTCTTTGTTGAACAACTAACCAAACAGCATGAAAGCTCTACAACCGAGTAAGTGTTTATATGCTTTCATTTACCGCTTTCATATACATATAACTGTATTGTGGGGCTGTTTCGCTGTAAGTCTTCTTTCGTAAACTCATATCAACTGTGTAATAATAGTATAGATATTTAGAGTTTCCCCAAAAACTACGTGTAGCATTAATCCCGTTGATCACTCTTAAATAGTCAAAACTAGATCCCCATAGGATTACCAAACACAGTTTTCCCTCCTCTTGGGGTTAAACAATATGGAGACATGAAAGGCAGCATTCTCGGTGAGCCCTTTCATAGACTGTCACTTGTAGAAGTTGTCAAAGAAACTCTATTCCCCAGAGATGATCTCTTCTCTGTGAATGGCATATCTTGAGTTTCTTCCAAATTCTCGGACTTTCCTGGCTTGATCTATTCCTCGTGAATAGCCTGTCTTGAATTTCTCGGGGTTTGGGGACCATCAGGCTTCTTAAAAGCACTTGTCAAGAAACTCTACTCCCCAGAGATGATCTTTTCTCCGTGAATGGCATCTCTTGAGTTTCTTCCAAATTCTCAAACTTTCCTGGCTTGATCTATTCCTCGTGAATAGCCTGTCTTGAATTTCTCGGGGTTTGGGGACCCATCGGCTTCTTAAAAGCATCGGCCTCCTCTTGGGCATTGTTCAAGGACCCACAGGCTTCCTAAAAGCATCCCCGCCTCCTCTTGGGCTTGGTACAAGGACCCGTCGGCTTCTTAGAAGTATTGACAGCCTCCTCTTAGGCTTCGTATAATGATTCTTCCTCCGAGAATGATAGCCTCCTCTTGGGCTTCATACAAGGACCTATCGGCTTCTTAAAAGTTTCCAGCTTCCTCTTGGGCTTCGTACAAATTGTCCCGACGACCTCCTAAAGGTATAGGAACAAAAATCAGTCATCTTAATAGAACAGTCTTTCCAAGAGTCTACTACTGTTTCTCAAAGCATAGTACAAAAGATGAAACTCTAGACTTGGACAGTCTAATTTCCTTGAGTCTCAAAGACATTCTCAAGCACCCTTCAAAAATAGGAAGAAAACCCGTAGACTCGGACAGTCTCAATACCCTTCGGATTTCCCACTTCCTTAAAGAACAGGAAATATCCCTGATCCTCGAATCAAAATCCCTGAGTGCCAACATTACTCATATAAGAACTGATTTTCTCTTTAAATCAGCATACTGGACCTGTCACTCAACTGAAACAGCGTCGTAGCCTCCTCTTGGGCTTTGTACAATGATTCTCCCCAGCGGAGCTAACAATTTTAGCCTCCATCTCGGGCTTTGTACGAGATACAAAAGACTCTCTTGTTGAGTCAAAACCTTTTAGCCTCCATCTTGGGCTTTATACGAGATACTAAGAGACTCCCTCGTTGAGTCAATCACCCTCTTTAGCCTCTATCTCGGGCTTCGTACGAGATACAAAAACACTCTCTTGTTGAGTATAAAAGATTCTCCTGTGGAGTCAAAACCTTTTAGCCTCTCTCTTGGGCTTTGTACGAGACACATATTAGCCTCCTCTTAGGCTTTGTATAAGAAAACCATTGGTTGATCCAATCAACCTTTTAGCATCAAAGTTGTGCCTCGTTCACAGTACGCAAACATCAACAACTTTTTCCCCTTCATCTAATCGCTGTAAGCGGCAAGCCTCTGGATCATCTATATCCATGCCACTATCCCTCTTTTAGCATGAGAAATTCCTAAGGAGAGATAACATTACTCTACATTGAGTTAAAGTCTTCTCCTTCAGGTTGGAAGTCCCCTGTAAAGGAAATTATGGCATTGCCGGATTCGCACATCCCGGTTAAAGTAATTCTCCTTTATAAACACTTGTGACATATAAATCCCTCTTTAGAGATGACAAATTCTCTCTAAAGTCAAACCCTTTTAGCTTCACATCTTGGGCTTTGAACAAGATACAAACTACCTCTTTAGCTTCACATCTTGGGCTTTGAACAAGATACAAATAAACTCTTTAGCTTCACGTCTTGGGCTTTGAACAAGACACCAAAACACCATTTCCTCCCATAGAATAGGAGGAACTACGATCGCTCTGATTTCCCTGTTTCGAAAAAAACGGGAATACGTAGGCATAAGATTGAAAGAAAAATCTTAGCGAGCACACTAAACAAAAAGCCAAAATCTCATACTTTCATACATCCGTCCTAACATCTTAACCTCCCACCCATCGACCAAACACTACTTTTAACAAAATAAACCTAATAGAGACCCCGGATCTTTGTAGCATCTGTAAACCAACAGTTTTAACTGTTTAACCTCAGTTTGAAAGCAAGGTTAATTTGAGACATCTATTTCCCTTCCTTCATCAGTTTCAATAAGATAAAAAATGAATCGAGCTGTAGATACCAAAGAGCGGTAGTGCTTCGCAGCCACATCCAAAATTGCTCGCTATAATTACATGCAACGAACATAGATTAATGTGTAATGAAGATATGTAGTGAAAAAAGGAACATTTGGTCGGCGCACGCGTTCCAATTAAGGCAGGAAGTCAGAGCGCGTGAGTTTTGCGTCGACCCATGGATATGATGCGCCGACGGCAGGCTGTTCTGCGCTAACCCGTCTGTTTCTCTTTAAAAATGCAACAGTTTATGCGTCGACCCATGATATGGCCCCGTCGACGCATGCAAGGCAAAAAAATGAAAAACTTGAAATTTTGCAAATCTAAGTTCCAAAGGATAAATAAACATGCACACACATAGAACAAACATCCACATGAACAATATGTGCTAAAAAAAAGCAATAAACATCAAGTTTAAGGTTCTTAATATGGCACAAAATATGTTAAACATCTATAAATCGGAACGATATTACCTTGACCACCATGACGATAAGAGCCCTCACATATAGCTAACTATCTCTTTACATTGTTAGTCAAAAGAATAAACAAGCATGTATATATATATACGTGAAGATCACTATCTTAAAGGATTATCAAACACGATCCGAGATATCGAGAATGCCAAGTTCCCTATGGATATGAAAGAAAGGCTCAGTGGCTAACGGTTTTGTAAAAATGTCAGCAAGTTGATTTTTAGTATCAACATGCTCAAAGATCACATCACCTTTCTCTACATGATCCCTAAGAAAATGATGACGTATTTCGATATGCTTGGTGTGTGAATGTAATACGGGGTTCTTAGTTAGGTTTATTGCACTAGTGTTATCGCACAAAATAGGAATACGCTCAAGTTTTAAATTGAAAGCAAGCAATTGTTGTTTAAGCCATAAGACTTGAACACAACAACTTCCTGCGGCAACGTATTCCGCCTCGGCTGTTGACAAAATAACTGAAACCTATTTTTTGTTGTGCCAACTCACCAAGGAATTTGCAAAAAGGTGACACGTGCCACTAGTACTTTTCCTATCCAACTTGCACCCGACAAAGTCGGAATCGGAATAACCAACTAAGGAACAAACACTACCTTTGGAATACCACAGCCCATACTTTGGAGTACCGAAGAGGTATCGAAGTATGCGCTTAACTGCTTTTAAGTGGGATTCCTTGGGATGTGCTTGATACCTCGCACACATGCATACACTGAACATAATATCGGGACGTGATGCGGTAAGATAGAGAAGGGATCCTATCATACCTTTATACTTTTTTACCTCTACGTCTTTACCATTCTCATCACGATCAAGGTTTGCACTAGTCGGCATTGGAGTATCTATTGCTTTGCAGTTTAGCATATCGAAACGTTTTAGAAGCTCAAGACAATATTTCGTTTAACTCACGAATGTGCCCTCTTCGAGTTGTTTGATTTGCAATCCGAGGAAATAGTTGATCTCCCCCATCATGCTCATTTCAAACTCCTCCTGCATCAAACTAGAAAACTCCTTGACCAAGGTCATGTTAGTAGACCCAAAAATAATATCGTCAACATAAATTTGTACCAAAATTAAATGTTTTCCTTGACGTTTAATGAAGAGAGTTGTGTCAACCTTCCTTCTTGAATACCCTTGATCAAGTAAAAATTTGCTTAGACGTTCATACCAAGCCCTAGGGGCTTATTTAAGTCTGTACAAAGCACGTTTAAGTTTGTAGACATGATCAGGATATTCATGAGATTCAAAACCTGGAGGTTGGGCAACGTAAACCTCTCCATTTATATAACCATTAAGGAAGGCACTTTTGACGTCCATTTGGAATAATTTGAAGTTCTTAGTGCAAGCATAAGCAAGTAAAAGACGTATAGCCTCGAGTCGGGCAACCGGCGCATAAGTTTCCTCATAGTCGTTTCCTTCCTCTTGGTTATAGCCTTGCGCTACAAGTCACGCTTTGTTACGTGTTATTACTCCATTTTCATCAAGTTTATTCCTAAACACCCATCGGGTGCCGATTACTCGATGATCTCGCGGAGGGGGGACAAGGTCCTAAACCTCATTTCTCCTGAATTGGTTTAGTTTATCTTGCATTGACAAAAACTAATGCTCTTGCATTGACAAAAACCAATGCTCATCGAGTAACGCCTCCTTTGCGTTTTTAGGTTCAACTTGGGAGACAAAAGCGGAGTAATAGCAAAAATTACTAAGTTTAGAGCGAGTGGTTACTCCCTTAGAGATATCATCGAGAATGTTGTCAATTGGATGGTCTTTTGAAGACTTCCAAGCTGGAGGAAAATCATTTTTATCAGAATGATGATCATCCTTACTTTTCAATGGTTGGTGATCCTTTTCCTCCTCAATACACACTGCTTCAGGCTGATCAGTTCCCTTATCAGTGTCCTTGAGTATGTCTTCAGTAGGTACACCTGCACCATGAAAAGAACTACCTTCTCCGACATTTCTCGGATAAGACTCATCAAAGGTAACATGAACTGACTCTTCAACTACACGTAACCTTTTATTATAAATTCTATACGCTTTACTTGACTGAGAGTATCCGAGAAAAATACCCTCGTCGGCCTTGGCATCAAACTTACCAAGAGTCTCTTTCCCATTGTTTAACACAAAGCATTTGCAATCAAATACATGAAGGTGAGAGATATTTGGCTTACGCCCTTTTAAAAGCTCATTCGGTGTATTGTTTAGAATAGGCCGGATGAGCACCGTATTCAAAACATAATAAGCCGTACTTATGGCGTCGGCCCAAAAGTATTTTGGTAATCCACCATCATTAATCATAGTCCTTCCAAGTTCCTCCAAAACTCTATTTTTGGGTTCCACTACCCCATTTTGTTGAGGGGTACGTGGTGCGGAAAAATTATGATCAATTCCGTTGGAATCACAAAATGCTTCAAACAAATGATTTTCAAACTCACCCCCATGGTCACTTCTAATTGACCCAATGTTTGTGTTTAACTTGTTCTGAGATAACTTAGCAAATCGTTCAAAGGCCGAAAAGGTATCACTCTTATTTGATAAGAAAATGGTCTAGCAAAACCTGGAAAAATCATCAACTATTACAAACCCATAATAGTTACCACCTAGGCTTTTAACCCTAGATGGTCCAAAGAGGTCCATATGGAGGAGCTCAAGGGGTCTCATAGTTGAAACAATGTTTTTAGATTTGAATGAGATCCTTGTTTGCTTCCCCATTTGGCACGCATCACAAAGATGATCCTTTGTGAATTTGATTTTGGGCAAACCGATGACTAGGTCTTTTTAGACTATTTTGTTGAGCAAATCAAAGTTGATGTGAGCCAACCGTCTATGCCACAACCATGAATCTTCATTCAAGCGACTAGACATTTGTCTCCATTCAATGATACCTCATTAAAGTCTAGCATATAGACGTTGTTCACTCTCAAGCCCTTAAACACATTCTTTTTGTCACTATCTTCAACTATGCAACAATCCTTTGAAAAAGATACTTTATAATTCTTGTCACATAGTTGACTAATGCTTAAAAGGTTGTGTCTAAGGCCTTCCACAAGAAGTACATCAGAGATAGTAGTAGATGAGGGGTTACCTACATTACCTTTACCAAGTATCTGTCCCTTGTTGTTATCTCCGTAGATGACAAACCCCTTTTTCTTCGCCACAAAGTCGATAAAAAAAGATATGTCTCCGGTCATGTGTCTCGAGCAGCCACTATCCAGAACCCATCTTCTTTCGGTGGTCTCAAGACTTTGTACCTACAAAAACAATCAAGGGAGAGTAGGTACCCAATTCTCATTGGGTCCTTTAAGGTGAGTGAAACCAAGACCGCACTTGGGCAACCATTGGTAAATGCCTTTCGGAACAAGAAACCTTCTGAAGCGGCATTTTGCAATAGTATGACCAGGCTTACAACAGTAAAGACAATTACGGTTCATTTGGAATTTACCTTTGCAATCACTATCTCGAATCACATAGGTATACTTTTGATATGGATTATTCATGCTCTCACGAAAATGTGATCGATCAATAGCAAATGTAACTTTTGGCTTAAGAGCCTTGTCCAATTTGGCCTTGAGGGTTCTCACCTCTTGTTGCCAAATATGACAAGTGTCACAACCCCAATTGAACCAAGAGGTAGGGTCCTCTTCAACCTTGGCTTTTGATGTGTCCACTATAGAGTTTTTGAGGGCTTCCAATTCCTTTTCGGCATCGGAAACCTTCTTCTCCAAATACGAGAAAATCTTTTTATTTGAGGCTAAACGTTGAAACGCTTCCTTAGCCTCATAGTGTAACATGTCAAAAGCCTTTTGTAACTCTAAATGTGACATAGTATTAACATGATCATATTTAGAATGCTTTACCTCTTTTGCTTTGTTGTGGCGTGCCATAAGACAAAAGTTAACGGATTCACTTTCGTCGCTTGATGAATCATCTTTTTCCGACTCACTATCGCTTTCCCAAGCGATGTATGTTCGTCGAGACTTGTTGGACCTTTTGTTTGAGCGACTCTTGTCATTATCCCTATCTTTTTCTTTCTTTAGAGATGGACAATCCGACTTGTAGTGCCCGGATTTTCCACAGTTGTAGCACGTCCCTTTTGCCTTGCCATTCTTATTTCCTTCGCTTCTAGATTGCTTCCTAAACTTGACTAGATTTCTGTCAGAGTGTTGAATCTCGTTCTTACGAACATATTTATTGTACCTCTTCACAAATAAGCCCATATCATCACCGGATTCTTCATCTTTGTCATTATTGGCTTCATCATCACTTAGCTCTTGATGTGTGGACTTTGAACAAGAAGCCTTAAGAGCTATCGACTTCTTCTCCGTATCTTTTGCCTTCTCTTTCTTGATACTCTTTTCATGTTTATCCAAGCTAATGAGCACTTGCTCATGCTCATCGAGTTTACCAAAGAATGTTGTGAGGTCTAGTGTAGCAAGATTGTTGGCCTCCTTGATAGCGGTGACCTTCGGTTGCCATTCCCTGTTTAAACACCTCAAAATCTTGTTAGTAGCAACCTCATCTGGAATTGGTTTACCAAGAACATGCAATTTGTTGATAATGTGAGTAAATCATTTTTGTATATCCGCAATGGTTTCCCCTTGCTTCATGTAAAACAAATCAAACTCTTGCGTTAGTGTATTGATACGAGCCATCTTAACATCATTAGTGCCTTCGTGGGCTACTTGTAAAGCATCCCACATGGCTTTGGCCGTTTCACAATGGGAGACTCGATAATACTTGTCAACTCCCAAGGAGGAGATGATCATATTATGAGCCTTTCAATCATAGCTGTACTTTTTCTCGTCATCCTCATTCCATTGAGCTTCGGGTTTAGGAACGACAACGCCTTCCGCATTTGTCATAGTAATTTCCATGGGACCGTTTAAAATAACGTTCCAAACCTTCCGATCTATGGAATTTATATGAACGTGCATACAATCCTTCCGGTAGTTGTAATTTTCACCTGTAAAAACTAGAGCTCTATTATAAGCCCCGTTAGGTTCGTTCGCCATGATCCAAGAAGTTTTACAAAAGCACCAGAATTAACCGGAGCTCGTGATACCACTTGTTAGACGATGGCTATGGATCTAGAAGAGGGGTTGAATATATCCCTAGAGTTTTACACGTAAATAGTTACTAAATAGTTTGGTTTTAAAATTTTAACGAAAGCAAACCACTGGATTGTACGTCTACCACGAACCTTCTACTAAAAGGATCGGATATGCACGAATATATTGAGAATGAGTACGGAAGAGAAAAATTCAGTTCAATTACTACACTTATAACGCAATCAACAAAATATCGCTTGCTTGATGTTTAATCCAAACCAATGAGGTAAAACGATAAACAATTAAAAGCAATGCGTTCGATTTTTGCTTTGAGACAAATTATCAAACACCTGGTGTGCGTAAACACACTAAGTGCAGAATTTCTATGGAAGGTAATGTAAAGCTGCTCCAAGATACAATTCACAAATTACAATTACACTACGACAGAAATTTCAATAACTTGCGACTTCACAAATTCGAACAAACTGAAATGTAAAAGAGTTAAGGAAAGAGAGAACAAACGAGATTTGATTAGGCAGTTCCCCAATCGTCCTCGCTTTGGGTACGTCTTCCCCCAACTCCACAATTGGAATTGAGATATATATATATATATATATATATATATATATATATATATATATATATATATATATATATGTAGCTGTTGCAAATTGTTTATTACAAGATAAGAACAATGAACATCCAAACCCTCAAACGTCTTCGGTCGTTGATGCAGAGTCTTCTCTCCCCTTGATTAAAGATTAATCAAGTCCTTCGAATATGGTTGATCCAATTACCGTCCCACGCTACTAAACCGAAAGAACCCATCGTTCTTCGGTTACCTTCACTCGATCAATTGCGATCTACCAAAAATTCGAACCCAAACCTTTCTTCTACGATCCTCCGATTACAGCTACTAAACCGAACAATTGCTCTAATCTTCGGTTATCTTCGCCCGGCTGAATCCCTGTAGAACGAAACGGTTTGTGCAAAACCCCCAAAATCTACTCGATTCTTGGAGGACAAAACCAACTGGTTTTATTCAAGAAACACCTACCAAGCTCTCAACCCAGAAAATGAAGATCACACTTCCTAAATTCTGAACGTTATCACTTCGAACAATGGGCGATACAAACAAAGATGATTATGTGTGATTGGTTGTTTACTCAATGAAGAAGATGAAGATGAAGAGAGAAATGACATATATTTTCACGTTTCTTGTTATTGTATAATGAGATGACCAAAACTATTTATAGAGAATTAATTGACCCACTAAAAATCATAACAGAAATAACAGAAAAAAATTTAGGTGAAAAATGCAGCTCAGGAGTGTTTGGGTCGACACATGACTTAATGAGGTTCAGCGTGCGCTGACCCGTGGAAGATACTATGCAAGTTTGGCCTTTATGCGTCGACCCACAAGCACCATGCGTCGACGCAAAGTTGGTTTTTGTGCATTTCCAGAATCATGCGCTTTCCCGCATATTTCACTAGTTTTGTACCAGTATTCATGAGTCGACTCATGTAATGGGAAGGTTAGCGCATGAACTGTGTTTTTACAGGAAATGCAATTTTTGCACATTTTCAACTGACCAAAGTCCAGACAAATATACTAGACACCAGTAAAATGATAATGAACATTTATTTATGGGAAAGACAAAGTCCTATACATCTAGACACATGAACAACAATGATTAGACGCAATTTGCCCGACAAGTGAAGTGATACCGCTCAAATTACAATCTAATACTCAGCATATATGTTGACATCATTAAAACGAAATAGATGAAAGACCTTAGCCCTCACAGAGTTCGTCTGAGTTTTTAACTCAGTGACTACGTATCCCGGAGGGAATCAGAACTCCGTAGTTCGTGTTGAAATTTTTTTTGTTTGTTGGGTGTTTTTTATGGACGATGCTAGGAAGCATGTCCTTTTTGAAAAGTTTAAACGGAAAAGCCAAGAAGCAAAAAAGGTTTGAGATGTGTGAGGTATTTTTAGATTTTTGAAAATTGTTAGAGATATTGTTAAAATGTTTTTGGATTTTTGATTGAGAAAAGTTTTTAATTTTAAGGAGGGAAATCTACCATAGTTCTAAGATCCTAAGGTTCGATTAAGAGAAACTAACCTAATGTTATCATGCAACAAACGACTCTAACAATTAAGGTCGATGGCGATCGTGGATGATCGACTTACATGGTATAGAAATGGCTTGATGCAAGTCGAGAATTTATTTCAAAAACGAGTTTCAGGGTTGCAAGGTATTACAACATGAGTACAACCAACACAAGAATGAAATTAATATGCATGAAAGTCGAAGATCGCATACTCGAGCAAAAAGCACCAAATTATTAACTAAATTAAATAAATCTACTTAATAAAATTAATCAATAGTTTAATTAATTAAATTAAATAGAATTGTTTAAAATAATTAATAATATATATTTTTGATATTTTTATAAACTAATCAAAACAATACAAATATAAATAGAAAATGAATAAAATCAAAATCAAAGAAAACCCCCCCAAAATAAAATATTTATTGGATTAAAATAAAGGAAAACACCTCTGGTTTGCCTAGGTTGGAACTTATTGTGTGGAGAAGAATCGGAGGTTTGAGCCATAAAGATCTTGAAGTTATCAGATGGAGAAGCTAGATGTCTTTCTTGTTGCAAGATAGAGGAAAACACCTTGGTGACATCTGGTAGAGGTTCTAACATGAAAATTTGAGATTTAACATGGTTGAAATTCTCATTCAACCCTTTGAGGAAGCAAATCACATATTCAGTATCTCTTTGTTTCTTGAGTGCATCATGGACACCACATGTACAATTGGGAAGGAGTCTTAAATCCTCAAGATCTTCCCAAAGATTCTTTAACTCATTAAAGAATAAAGTAACAGATTTGTCAGCTTGTTTCAGGGAGTGTATTTGTTAGAGAAGATCAGATAAACGAAAGTGATCACCTTTAGAAAATCGAGTGTGAAGGTTAGTCCAGAGTTGCGCAGCATTTTTGACATAGATAACACTCTGAGCAATATCTGGAGATAGAGATGCAGAAAGCCAAGCAAGCACGATGTTGTTGTAGAGTTCCCAAGCATCAAAGTGAGGATTATCTTCAGTAGGTTTGGGGAGTTTGTCATTGGAAAATTTGCTCTTGTTCTTGCTGAGAAATGCCTGTTTCATGGATCTGCTCCAAGATTCATAATTGTTCTTCGATAATGGTGGAGAAATAAGTATAGCACCAGAATTCTCAGCAGGATGAAGGTAATATGGTCTAGTTTGATCAAGAGTAGGATTCTTGATTGTAGAATTGTTGTTGTTATTGTTGGAGCCTGTGTTGTTGTTGGTAGGAGCATTGAATTCTAGAGGATCTTCCATTAGAAAAAAGGTTGCGTGAGGAGTGCAAGAATGAAAGAAAGAAGGTTAACAACAACTTATTGTGAAAGAAAGAAGCTTATAAATGGCGGGTATGTAAGTGATGTAACGTAGAAGAAGAGTGGTGACTAGTTATTATTTCTCCAGATAACATAACACAATGTGTGAAATACCATTCATTATTGACTAAAAAGAGTGAAGTTACACCACAAGGCATATATATATATATATATATATATATATATATATATATATATATATATATATATATATAATGTTATTTGTGTAGCAAGCTAACGACTATGCATAAAATGAGAAAAGTACAGTTGGGATCAAAAAGCAGGAAAAAGGAAAAAGAAAAGCATCAGAGCTATCTCTAGTAATTCTTTCTATCATTTTTCATTTAATACATTGTTTCTTATGAGTTGTTATTTAATTAGACTATTTTTTTTCATTTTACAAGTCATAACATTATGTTAATTTTGAAAATTCATGTTTTATGTGCCAACTTTTGGAATATGATAATAATTTAACACATATTATCTTTTACTATATCTATTTCTCGTTGTAATGATCATTGACAAGATATGTCAAGTATAAATTGTCTTTTGTATAATTAATTTTCAATCTAACAAACTCTTTTAATATTTAGGTTAAAATACAGTTTTGATCTTCTTGTTTGTTAAAATTTACAGTTTTAGTCTCTCTATTTTTTTTTAATAGTTTTGGTCTCTCACTTCAATTATAATCCAAAAAATGATGAACAGTATTTGATCCGTGCATGAACAGTACATGTCCGTACATGAACAGTGAAAGGTGGGGGACCAAAACTGTTAAAAAACAAAATGGAGGACCAAAACTGTAAATTTTGACAAACAGAGGGACCAAAACTGTATTTTAGTCTAATATTTAACTTTTACAAGTATATTTATAAAAATAATAATTAGAATATCACACTTCTCTATATATATTATCCTAACTCTACGTTGTTAAAGAAAAAAAACCACTTACCACTACTTTAATAGTATAGCAAAAGCATAGAGATAAAAGTTGACCGAAAATAAATGTATAAAGACAAAACAACAATCCAACATGTTACTTAGTTGAGTTCCGAATTGACCAACTCACCCCTATTATCTCAACCTACCCTTCCCCCACTTGCGTCGTGGAAAAGTGAATTACATTTTGATCTTCATGACAACAATTTCCACAGAATTGTACTTTTATGTATCCATCATTGTGTTTCGTGGAGATTCATTTTTCATTCTCAGTAGTAACATTCTAAGATGACCGTTAACTTCAGCGACTTCAGTTCTTACTTGGTACCCTGTCCTACTAAAAAAGGAAATGTTAAAAATTTTCTTTTTAATAAAAACAACTAATTAAATATATTTAGGAGAATTTTTTTTATCAAACTATTGCATTTATATTAAAAAACAAAAAAATATACACATTTATAATATTTTTTATTTTTTTTCCAAATAAGATATAATTATTTACTCATATATTTTTTTTGAGGACGTCCACAAAAGCTTCAAGTTGCATGCTGAGTGTTTGCTTTTTGGTATAAATATTTTATTTTCTAAAATAAGTCAAACATCTTAAAAAATTACAAAAATCACCATTTATTAGGTTTTCTGAATTTAAAAACACATCTAGATTTTCTAGAAAATAACAAAAAAGTACTAATAATAATTTTCCAATTAGGAAATGTATTGAGGACAGCTATGCATACAGCACTGTGTCCAATCCACTTGATAAGCAATGGCATAATGGTAAAAAAACAGAAATAAATGTCGCGAACATAAGGTTTCAATAATTAAAAAATTGCAATTAATAACATTATGCAAACAAATTGAAGCTCCAAATTTCCCATAATTCATCAGAGAGAAAGAAAGAGGAGAGAGAAAGTACTCTCAATTTTACCATCGAGGACTCTCAAAAAACGAAACTGAATCTCATAGAGAGAGAGAGAGAGAAATTCATTGCTACGAAACGAAGCTTCGTGTAACTACATTAATGGCGGAAACGAAGGAAGAGAGTAAATCTAACGAAGAGAGTGTGAAACTTTTCGTAGGTCAAGTACCGAAGCACATGACGGAAGATGAGTTACTCACAATGTTCAAAGAGTTTGCTTTGGTTGAAGAAGTCAACATCATCAAAGACAAAGCCACTCGCGCTTCTCGAGGTTTTCTTCTTCTTCTTCTTCTCAATTTCAAATCTCGCATTCTCCGCTCTTGAATCTCGGTTTTTGGAATTTTTTGATTTTTTGAATTTTTGAATTTTTGAATTCATTCCCTTTTTGAACCCTAATTTTTTTTTGTAGGTTGTTGCTTTGTGATTTGTCCTTCTAGAGATGAAGCTGATAAGGCCGTTAATGCGTGTCACAATAAGAAGACGTTACCTGGGGTTAGTATAGTAATTTTATTTTTGGTTTTGTGCTGTTATAGTCTTGAATGTGATCTGTTATTATTCTGTTCAATGATATGTGATTCTGTTATAAATGGAGACGACTACGAGTAACTTTTGCTTTTACTAGTAACGAGTGTCTTAATTGGTGGATATACTTTTTGTCTAATTATAGCAATTTATGTTTTGGTGCTTAGTGCTATATTTGGGTAACCCACTTATCTCACTCTTATAGCTTTCATTACTGCTTTTAATGTCTTTCCACATTCATTCACTAGTGTTTTATTTTACATCTTGGTTGTGTTGTGTCCTTATTTTTGTAACTTTCTTTATTGGTCATTGTCCGGAAGCTATTGAAGTTCTTCCAAGGTACTACTGTTTCGCTTCCTACATATGTAGTGAAGTTAGAACAAACTGCTATATTTCGTAGTGATTGATAACACTGGTTATAATGTTAAAAAAATGTAAATTATGTCCATCTGTGACACCAAACACGTCTTCAATCTGAAATGTCGGTGCTACATATGATGGAAGCCATTGGCCAAGTGTATTGTTTCAGTTAGTCTGTGAATATAACATGCATAAGCAGATACACAGATACACATGCATGATTTAAAAAAATATCATGGCAATCAATCTGATCACACTTTTACTGTGTCATGAATTCCTCTAGGAAGGATTTTTGTTTAGGGGGTGGGGAGTTGGGTTTATCTTACGGTAATGTATAGACGTAGCAGCCTTAAATCCTTGGTAAATTGAGGTAGTATTGATTGTCATTATTAGATTCAATTTGAGCCCTGCTTCTCATCATGGACATATAAGTCTTTATTCTTTTTATCATATACTGATAATTATTATATTAAAAAAAAAATTGTCCCAAAAAAATGTCATTTTCAATATAGCATTAATTACTTTATACCAATTATATCATACTAACTAATTACTATGTGCATCACTCCTAAGTTATTAAACTTTTAAACTTTTCATTTATGCTAATGAGAATCAACCACACTTTCTGACCTAAATTGAGTTATCTACTCCTTAATATAAGAAAAAAAATTGCTTTTAGATTAATCGAATAATTAATGTATATTGTCTATTACATTGACCAAATGCATTAATTATTCAATGAATTTAAGAAACATTTTTTTTTTAAATTAAGGACTAGAGGGAGAGTATTTGAAAATAAAAATCACAAATTGTCTTACCTTTTCAGTTTTCAATATACATTAATTATTTTTTAATTGTACTCTCTAATTAATTGCATCACTTTGAAGAGTAAGTATATCACTTTGCATTTATGATGAAAGTGAAACTACTAGGGATAATTCAGTAAAACTACTATTCTCTCAATCTCTCTATCTCACTTATAATTTTTTAATCTGTCTGATATAGTCAACTTGGTGATACTAGTAGTAGTTAATAACTTAATATGGTTAATTTGGTAGAGTTTTTATTCTACTAGTATTTCCTTAAGTTGTGTGAAATGACCAACTATGATAATTTTTATTGGGATAGATGGAGTAGTTGATTTTCCATTTTGTTATTTAACTTCTTTTAATATTAATACAATGTTTTTGTCGAGGTCATAGTCCTGTTCCCTTATTAATAAATGCAACTTAGAGATTTATTTATTATGTATTTACATATTCATGATGTATTATATATTATACTTAAGTGTACATACAGTTAATGGCATTTTTTTGTGTGCTAATTGATAGAACTCGGAAAATTATTATGAACACTATATTATTTACTGCAATTGGTTGAGCTTAAAGCTCTTACAATGGTGGATGAAACAGAAAACTAAACCAGAGTTCCAAGAACTCCTAAGCCAGAGCAGAATTGCTCCTAAACCATAGTAGAATTGCTCCTAAACCAGAGTATCTCTCCTAACAAACTTTCTAATTGAATTACTCATTTCCACGGCTTCCTTTAATAACAGAATTTTCCTAAAATTCTGGGATTATCCTAACTAATTATAATTCCCTTAGCTTCCACAACCTTCTAGAAGCTGTAAGTGTGTGAGGTGTCTGACTTGGGCCCAATGATTAAATCATCAAATCCATGTTGGAATAATATAGCAAGTGTGAGTAAATGGGGAAATAGTCCCACATTGGATAGGAATGTGGTGACTTGAGCATTTATAAGTGGGAGAACCCACTCACCTATCACCTTAAGGTTTTAGGTGGACAAGTGGTGTGTCTCTCACAAAGGTGCCTAATGGTATCATGAGCCTTTGGTTCGAGAAAAATAAATACATTTCCTGTAATGTAACACCGATGCATATGCTTAACACTTGGAAGAGTATTTTGGCATTGATTAATTGGTACAGTCAATCCTACCTATGCCTGACCGATATTGTTGTTTCTTTTTAAAAAGAAGGGGGTTATTGCAAATTTTTGGTCCTTTAAGGTTGAGAATTTTTAAGGTATTGTATTTGTTGATTCTTCCTGTAATTTTTATTCGAATATGCATAAAAAGCCCAATACTATTATACTTTTGTTTTCTTGATTATCCAAGGCTTTTCATAAAACATTGTACTGTTGATGTTATGAATTTTATTTCTTAAAACCATGGTATAATGATATGATTTTTCTTGTTCTAATCCAGGCATCTAGTCCTTTACAAGTGAAGTATGCTGACGGCGAGCTGGAAAGATTAGGTGTGGTTTATATTTGTTGTTTTATTTAATATTTTAATCAACAAACAATTTCTGTGATTCATTCATGTACTGAAATTATTTTATTTACATCGAAGGCATATCTTGATAAATAATTACTTGTTGTCCTTGAATCCAGAACACAAACTTTTCATTGGCATGCTTCCAAAGAATGTTTCTGAAGTTGAAGTATCCGAACTCTTTTCCAAGTACGGAACTATAAAAGATTTACAGCTTTTAAGAGGTTCTCAACAGACAAGTAAAGGTGCTGAATCTACATCTTAATTCATTATTTGTTCTTTCGAGATTTTTCCTTTCTTAATCACAATTCACAAAGTTTATTCACGTTTTTTTTACCATGTTGTAGTAGGTTGTGCATTTTTGAAATATGAAACTAAAGAACAAGCTCTTGCTGCTTTGGAGGCAATCAATGGAAAACACAAAATGGAGGTTGATGTTTAATCCTATTTTCTATTTTTGGTAGTAACAACTTTGGTCTCGTAGTTAAAAAAGTTAAACATGACTTTTTATAAAAGGAATAAAAATGAATGATGATATTTTATAGAAGACCAAAAAGTTATTTTAACCTAAGTATTTGGTCACTAAAAATATTTTGTTTTTAGTTCATCTATAAATGCCACATGTGGAACATTTAATACCGAGGACCAAATTTGATGATAGAAAACATTTGGGAAACCATTTGAAGAAATTTTTTAAAAGGACTAAAAACAAATTAATATATTTTAAGAGACCAAAAACATATTTAAACCTATAAGAAATGTATTTAAAAATTTCATCCATTAGTTAGTATTTTACTAATGGAGGGATGGAGTAATTAGACTTAATTTACAGTATGAAACTATATTGTTATCTGAATGATACTATTTAGCAGTTTAGTGGTATTATATGCAATTTTATTGATGCAATGAGTGCAAATTGTCGCCGAAACCGCCGTGACTAAGATGGCATAAGGGGGCTATTTTAGATTGATAATATGCTTTTGGTTACTTGCATGTGGTAGAATGGAAAAGTACATGCCTTCAAACTCAATTACAACTTTAGTTGTAAATGGTCTTTGCAGTATTTTGGACCTTCAAGCGACATCCAGGCACGAAATCCTGTTGGTGAGCGATGTGAACGTTTAATCATGTTCAGATTTCATTATAGACCTGCAATTGTTATTTAAGTTTTGTATCCTTGTCTTAGATTGGAAACCTAATGGTGGTGGGATTGTTTTCTACAATGGCCTGTATAAGACAATGTTCCACGCCTAGGCTTGACCCATTAACCATTATTTATATGACAGGCTCAAACTGGATCCAAGCTTGGAAAGGGAAAATCAAGCTTCAGCTTGTTAAGCTTGTTACATGTCTGCAATAAATCAGCTTAAGCTGAATAACTCCCAAGATTGGGATTGTTGCCCATGCACAAACCCTTGTGCACTGTTTCCATCAACACAATTATAATTTATGAAATAGTATATGAAATATAAGATATATGAATTAAAACTCATAAACCTGCATAAATGGGCTGTAGCTGAGTTGCACTTTATCTTATTTTTTCAAAACCACAAATTACTTTACCTCTGGACAAACTTGCCTTCCAACAAATTACTGATCAAATACTAAATTCCCTCTGGAAAGTTATTTATTGTCACTTGGTTTATATGTTATCTACACATGACAAAGTTGACCGTGATACCACTAACATGACAAGTATAACTACAGTTTGATATTATTTTCTCATGCATAGGGTTCAAGTGTTCCTTTAGTTGTCAAATGGGCTGATACTGAAAAGGAAAGACAAGCCCGAAGAGCTCAGAAAGCACAATCTCAAGCTTCTAATGTGGCACATGCTGACTCTCAGCATCCTTCGTTGTTTGGAGCCATGCCTATGGGCTATGTTCCTCCATATAATGGTTATGGTTATCAGGTTAGTTATGTTAGTAATAACAATAAAAGACTACTATAGTTTTCTTTTTTATAAATACTTCACATGGTACATAACCATATTACTGTCATCCATTCAAAAAATCATTATATTTTTTATTTGTTATTTTCCATTCTAACTTTTTGAGGAGATATATGATGACAATAATTTTCTCTCGATAGGCTCCAGCAAATTACGGGCTCATGCCATACCGCATGCCGCCAATGCAGAATCAAGCTGGTTACCATAATATGATGCCTCACATGAATCAAGGAAACGCTTTGCGGCCTGATCTTGGCCCCAATATGAATCCTAGAAACTATCATGTGCCTCCTGCAAGTTATGTTGGTTCTTATCCTGCTGTGCCAGGTCTTCAACCTCCAATGCCCTATCCTGCAGGAATGATTAGTCCAAGGCCTGTGAATAGTCCTCCCGGTTCTGTTTCGCCTTCCGGTGGAAACGGTAACTCAGCTACTTCTTCAGGGTCCAGTAAAAATTCTGGCGGTGGTCAGATTGAAGGTTAGTTATACTCCCTCCATTCTTTTTTAGATTGTCGTTTTAAGCAAGAGTATTTATTGTTAACAAAAAAATTAATTATATTTTTACATACCACGATGTCCTTGCAACGATAAATGTTACCCGATTCTAAATGAATGCATGCATAATACTATGCATGTTGATATATTTATATTTTTGCCATAACTATTTTCTTACCACAATAAATGTTACTTGATGCTAATTCTGCATATTATTATACTTTCACGTAGGACCACCTGGCGCAAATCTATTTATCTACCACATACCTCAAGAATTTGGAGATCAAGAGCTTGCTAATGCTTTTCAACCTTTTGGTAGAGTTTTAAGTGCTAAAGTTTTTGTTGACAAAGCAACCGGTGTCAGCAAATGTTTTGGTAAAACCTATGCTCTTGTTTGTAATCAATTTCATGAATTTTGTTTGGAGCTTGAGTTTGATGAACACACTCTCATTTGCAGGGTTTGTAAGTTATGATTCCCCGGATCATGCTCAATCTGCAATTAGTATGATGAATGGATGCCAATTAGGAGGTAAGAAATTAAAGGTTCAGCATAAGAGGGACAACAAACCTGGTAAACCTTATTGATGAAGATGAACAATGGAGTTTTGTATAATTTACATTGTAATTCATGACCAATCTAATGTTAATACAATTTGTAATTTCTGTAACATGAAAGTTTATTTAGACATTGATTAATTTATTGATTTTTCTCTCAGAATACCTATTCATTCTATTATTCTCCTCATAAGTTTTATTTCTAAATCCAACCTAACCACCATTGATGTGAAGTCAATCCGTAGTACAATTTCACAGAAAAGTGCGTAAGAATATACTATGGTAAAAGTCCATTTAAGTTGTTTGACATATTTAAATTAATTTTAAGTAAATGCAATTTTAGTAATTCAATCCCATTTTCTGAAGACATAAATCATGCAAGTCATTGTTGAAAAAGTAAAATAAAACATGAACATCAACATCAACTCAACTACTTGTTTAAGAAAAACATCATAGGGTTAGCTGGCAATGATAATAGCCAACATGCTTAAGAGATGTATGTATCGTGTCTACCACAAAGTCAAGCGTGTTGATTATTACAACTTCCATATTTTTGTGAGAAACGGGTGGCTTCCCACCAACTGTGGTCCCATTTTGATTCAATTTTCCCCAACTCAATTCAATGAGCCCGCATGTTTCACATTCAATGCTTAGTGTCGTTTTTATGTTCCTTCATTTTCTGAATGGAAAATGCTATGGTATTTACGTGTATTTTGAAATACCAGAAAGAAAAAAGAAAAAGAAAACTCTAGACAGGAAAATGCGGTATCTACGTGTATTTTGAAAGGCCAGAAGGGGAAAAAAAAAACTCTAGACATGGTGTTAGAGTAAAAAGTTGAGAATTTTTTAATTCACCATATAGATAGTTCTTATTTACTACGCGAAATTCTTTAAATGCTTCTAGTTTTCGGAGATATAAATGTTAAAATATTTTAGAGATGGATCTTCGAAACAATTTTAAACATTTAATTCAACCCACTCAAAGGCCATTTAAATTTGAATGGTTCCGGAGATGCATCTCCGTGAATATTTCGGAGATACATCTCCGAAACGTATCAGAACATGTATTTTGTATTGTATGTTGTGTATCTATGTTCAGATGAAGTAAAACACACGATCCAAAATTAAACAATATACATACAAAATAATAAGAAACTAATATTGTGTGTGTCGAAAATAAAATAGCAATAAATGTAGAAATTGTCGTATAATCGAGATCCAAAATGCAGTAATGACTCTTAAAATAAAGTAAAGAGTATAGTACTACAACAAAATAATAAGAGACTACTATTGGGTGTGTCTGACAACATCTCCTCTACCTCCTCTTCCTGCTCTACCTCCTTGGTCATCAATCCCCTCGTCCTTCGGCGATGTCTCTGGTACAACAATGCTCCCTGTGTCTCCGCCATGATGACATTTAGGACTCTCCTGACACTAGACCCATCAGGGAAGATACCCTCGTTAATGCCTACCCGCACAATCTCCACTATGCGACGACACCTAGGCATGACATCATTAGTATGATCTAGCTGAGCCTGATCCTCCTCTAGTATCTCCTGATGAGTTGGTCTCGCCAGATCTCTTGGAGCAGCATGCACCATGTACGTATGTGACATCCTGAACAACCATATGATGTACCCCTCAATGTAGCTCCTGTCGCTCGGGGCTATGGTAGCCCGTGCCTCCTCCAGTACCAGATAAATCTCATAATCATCAAACATCTCCTCTATCTGTCTATGTGTCAAGGCATGAGGAGCAGAGACAACAATGTGCATTCGAATGGTCTGGGTGTAGCCGAACTACCGCATGACGCGCTCGGGTAGATGAGGAGTAGTGAGACGCAGTCCGCAGACCAATCATCAAGAGTATAAAACTATCTCGTCAAATGACCGCGTCAGGAGGTGATCCACGTAGCTGTTGAAGTGCATTTCCTCAACATTCAAACGATCAAGATAGACTCTAAAAGGCCCAACCACCTGGTTCCCTCTCAATGGGATAAAAGCACAGGCACACGACATATCCTCATTATACTCAGGCACACTTGCCCAACCATCGATGCGCGGGAAGTGCTGGAGGATCCAAGTCTGAAATAAAAAAGTTTGGAACACACGAATCATAATGATTTCGCAAATATGAAATGAAAATGACAAAAAAAACATTAAAGGATCAAGAATTATTACCATCAGAAGTGTCACACTGCCAGTGACCTGCTTTGTCTTCCACATACAACCCTCTCTCAACTTTGAATATAGATACACCAGGCAAGTTGCCTCCCATTTGTACTAATGGATCCGAGTGAGATTCAAGAAGTACCGTAGGTAGGCAGTTTCAGTATAAGTGGTACTTTTGTCCATAAAAATGCAAGTGCTAACCAAAAAAGAAAGTATGCTCTCAAAGCATGCATCCTGTGTACCGCCATCTGCTCATCATCACCATGAGCCTGCTGTGCCTTCAGGATCTCAGCCTTGTAGAGCTTATCCAGGAACTCAAATATAGCATGAGCACCCCTGGTCTTATCCACCTCCTCTATCGCATCCCCCAGATCAGCTCCCAGATGCTCTACCATCATCTCGACTACCTCTTCTTTGGTTATCCGCCCATGATCGAGGAATCCCCCCCTGATCGGAAGATGCAACAAACACGAGATATCGTCTAGTGTGACAGACATATCACCATGCGGGAGATGAAACAAAGAGGTCTCAGAGTGTCATCTCTCCACGAATGCATTAAATATCATATGGTTAACCAGAGTGTAACCGGTCATGCATAGGGCCTTCAGACCAAATAAACACAGAATCGTCTGAAACCAATCCTTATTCGGCTGAGGCAACCCAACAATCTTCCTCCCATGGTTAAGAAACTTCTGGGGATCACGCTCCTGAAATTTGTCAGAAATAATCAATGCCAAGAATAATCAATGTCAGAAATTATAAATGTCAGCAATTAAAATTAATGCATAAAAAAATAAAGAATCCAACTAATGCTACCTCTCCATCCCAGATATGTCTGACAGTATGGTCTGGATACAGAGGAAGTAAAGATAAATCAAATGGACCTCCTTCAAAAGCCTCTGGCTCGGTATCTGCAGCAGCCTCACCCTCCAGAGGTGACACTAGATTAGCATCGTCATCAGTGGGAGGTGGGTCTTGAACAACAGCATCATCCATAGGAGGTGGCACTGGTGAATCCTGACGCCTTCGGGGGGACGGGGGAAGTGACGCGTCAGATGGTGAATCTCGTCTCCTAAGGGAAAAAGAAGAATGTGGAGTGGGCTGAGGTGAAACACGAGCCTCAGAAGTAGAAGGCGCCCCAGAAGTCGACGACTCTACCTGACCAGATGTGCCTGGAGCCTTCAGAACGTGTTGGCTCCGCTTCCGTCGAACGGATGCGTGCTGAGTAACCCTACCATGTCTTAGTCTGTCAACTCTGTCAGTCGTTATGTTTGTAAGATAAATTAAGGCATATCATTAATGCACACAAACAACACACTGGCAAGAAAACAAAAATAAAAAACAGACTGCAGGAAATTTCGGAGATGCATCTCCGAAATTGGTGGAAACCAAAACGTTGACAAATTTCGGAGATGCATCTTCGAAATTTCCTGTAGCATATGAAATAATGAACAATTTTGGAGATGCATCTCCGTAATGTTCTGCAATACAGAGGTCGCGTCAATGGTGAATGTACCTCATGCAAGTTGAAGAAAATATGTTCTAATCACCATTTTCAGCCAACAAACAAGTTATACACTATGTCTAAACTATGTTACATGTGATTTCTACACATTTCTAACCCTAATAATTGATTCCTACTCGTTTACACTAAAACTTGAACATTCACCGAAAACTCGAAAAACTTACTTGAAATTGATGATTCAGATGTTGTTTCTGATATTATAGATGATGCTTAATATTCACTTAAGTTCCTTTAAGCCTTCTTTGATGAAATTTGATTTGATGTAGGGAAGTGTAATGAGAAGAGTTTGATGTTGTGTTTGAAGAAACTGTGAAATGAGGAAGGAGAAGAGTCAGGCGCGACTTATGCTCTAAAATGTTCCGGTGATATATCTCTAGAATAGTTCAAAGTTCACTTACATTTGGGTGCATCCGGAGATATATCTCCGAAAACGGTAGGCATTTGAGGAATTGCACACGGTGCGTTAGAAGTACATAAGGTGCCATAAGAAATTCTCTATGTAGAACACCTCCTTACTTCCTCTCTATGTAGAACATGCTGCTAGGCATGTGTGAGAAGTAAATATATATATATATATATATATATATATATATATATATATATATATATATACATATATATATATATATATATATATATATATATATAGACACACACACACACACACTTTACGTTACATATGTTTCATACTAATTGAGTTGCGACTGATGTTGATATATTTATTTTTACAGGAGCGTGAAACTATAAAATTTGTAAACCATGTCAAAAAGATTTGAACCTAGAATAGAATGTAGACACATAGTTTGAAGATGTAGTTAGTTACTCTGGGATGACAAGTTAATGTGCCACTAGATACAAGACCATTAACCATGACATCATGGCGGCATTTGTGGAGTGATGGCACAAGGAGACGTGTATTTCCACACCCCTTATGGTGATATGTCCATCACCCTTGATGATGTATCATGCCTTCTGCATCTTTCGATTAGGAGAAGATTACTAAACCATGGCCGAATCACCAAATCTGAGACACTTCAGTTGATGGTAAACTATTTGGGAGATGCAGGTGGCAGTGGAGAAACAAAAAGGTTAGATATACACAATAGTTGTAGTGTATATTTATATTTTTGGTAACATCTGTATTTTCTGAACAAATTATGTATCGTGGTAATGTTTTCGGTTAATTGATTAATGTTTGGATTTGTATTAGTGTTTGAATTTATATATGACATCTTTGAATTATATTAGTATAATTTGCACTATATTAATATATCCTAATGTAAATGGCCTAAAAAAAAATATCAATTTGGGACACTTGCTGTCAAGGGAAAAACACCTCAAATACTTTCAAGGGTTATTCTAGAGATGCGTCTATGAAACTACCCCTAATGAATTACGAAGATACATTATAAGGTGGATGACTATGCTCCGTATTTTAGATGTGTTAAAATATATCTCCGAAATATATATTAGAATTTGACCTAACACAACCTTACAAAATCGGTTGGTAAGTGAGGGGTGTCACTCTATATAAACTATTTCATTGCTCTATCTCCAACCAATGTGAAACTTTAGGATCTTCCTAACACTCCCCGTCACGCCTAACACTCTTTTTGGGGTTGGTGCGTGGATTTAAACATTGGACTGCCAAAGGTCCGACCGATAGACTCTGATACTATATTAGAGTTTGACCTAACATAACCTTACAAAACCGATTGGTAAGGTGAGACTTTAGGATCTTCCTAGCAATATAAACACAAAAAAAATTCAATTTTTCAATTGTTCACCCTCATTTCCATGTAAAAAATTAAGTAACGTTCAAAGTAACTAAAGATTTTTCTAAGTTGTCTGCCTTAATTAGTTTCATGTAGCTATGCAGCCCATAACGTGTGTTACCGTCCCCATTATCAAACATGGAACTAACGTGAATATAAGCCAACATTTATTCAAACCTACCTAAGGTTGGAAAATGTCAAAAACAACTTACTATTTAGAGGTTTGCCTTAATTAGAACTTAATTTGTAAGCTCCTTCTAAAACTAATTACTATTCTTTAATAGTTTATTAAGATACAAAACGAATATAAAAGTTAGAGTCAATTGATAGACGCGACAAAAAGAAAATAAAAGGATATAAATCTGTAGAAAGCAATAAAGAGAAAATAAAATGAAATGAGATAATTTCCTACACATAGTCTCAACTCTCAAGGGAAATGAAAAATTAAAATTATTACGCATTTCTCATATTTTGATGAGTAGAGTGAGAAGAAAAAATTATACTACTTTAAATTTTAAATCTTTTTGTGAATTTTTTCAACTTTTTTTATACGAAATTGTAAACTATCAACTACTTCAATATTTTTTATTAATATATTTTAAATTATGTTATTTTTTTTTTTTACAATCTGCAATAAATATTGTTATAAAAATATAATTTTTGTCTTGAAGATTAATTTGTAAAAAACATTTTTTTATATAAAATTAAAATATATTACAAAGATAACAAACAAAAGTATGAGGGGCAAGAACCAAAACAAAAAAGAAAATAAAATATAATTTAAATATTGTCAAAGAGAGTGGAAGAACACCAAAAGACATCAAATGATATTAAATCTAAACACAAAAATGAAATTAGGAGGCCAAATTTCTAAGACTATAAACTCCCGTCTCACTTTAAATGTCACTTTTGAGATTTGCACATTTCTTATCTTAAGTTATGGTTATTAGTTTTGTTGCTTTAAATGATAAAATGAGTTATATTTATTAAAATATTTTATTAATAGCATTTAGATGAATAACTAGGTGAATTGAAATAATGCTTAGGATAGAATAGTAGTGAGTTTGACAAAAGATTCAACAAAATTGTTTATTAGTAGTTTACTTGCGGTATTATGCACATTCTTTCTTTTAAATTTAGGCTTAATGACACTTTTGGTCCCTATGTTTTGGCCAACTTACGAAATTGGTTCCTATGGTTTAAAATTGAACGAACTAGTCCCTAAACTATAATGTTTTATGCAGTTTTAGTCTTTATTCTCATTTCCCCCTCCAAAAACGCTGAGGTGTCCATTTTTTAAGTGATGTGGCAATAGCCATTTAAAAAGATTTCTGAAGTCATACAAAAGTAGTTCAGTGTGTTGGTTCATCTTCTTATTGCGTTCGTGTTGCTTCATCTTCTTCCTGCGTTCGTCTGCATCTTCTTCTTCCTGCGTTCGTTTCATCATCCTTCGTCCATGGCAGAGAAAGAGAAATCCAAATATTGCTTAAGGTATGTATATGGTCTTATAAATTAGGGTTTTTTTTGCTCGTAAAGTGATAATCTATTGTGTAGAGTTCTAATCGATTAGGGTTTTTTGTTGTTGTTGTTGTCATATGGTTAGGCCAAGTGATGAACAGAGGTTGAGGTTTCGTATTAATCATGGGGGTAGGTTTGTAACATTTCCTGTTAAAGTGTATGTAGAGGGCCAAGTCTATGAGATGAAAGATACTGTTGATGCTGATTGGGTGAACTATAAGGATATTCAGAGTCTGGTACTTAGTATAGGATATACGAAGTTTAAGAGTTTGTGGTATCTGCATCTAAAGCTCTCGTTTCAGCGTGGACTGAAGCCTCTAAGTAATGATGTTGAACTGTTGGAGCTTGTATCAGATGCTAAAGGGTACAAGTTGGTGGAGTTATTTGTTGAACACGAAGTTGATATTCCATATGTAGTTTAATTTGGTGATGAAGGTCCTGCAAATGTAGTTGAAGATGGAGCGAATTCTAATGTTGAAGAAGTTGTTATGGAGGAGGGAAGTGGTGAGAAAGAAGGTGTTAGAAGTGCAGAAGAAGTTATGGAGGAGGGAAGTGGTGAGAAAGAAGGTGTTAGAAGTGCAGAAGAAGTTATAGAGGAGGCTATAGGTGAGAAGGAAAGTTTTATGAAAGAGAATGAAGATGGTTATAACAGTGACGAAGATGAAGACTATGTTGAAAGTGAAGCTGAAAGTGAAGATGAAAGTGAATTTGATATGATTGTTGATGGAGAAGAATGAGATTGGACACATGAAATACCAATGGAGACATTTGCTGACAAAAACAAAGATGGTGGAACCATTAATGAAACACAAGAAATGTATGAAGAGTCTGACCAAGATGAAAGTGATTTACACACTCCAGTTGAAAGTGATGATGAAATAGTTCACAAAAGGAAGTTTCCTACATTTAAAGTTGGTGAAAGTTGTGATCCTGTTAGATTTGAGTTGGGAATGCAGTTTACTAGCAAGGATCTTATTATGGATGCTGTTAGGGATCATGATATGGAAACAAAGAGAAATCTATGGTTCAAGAAAAATGATGCTGTTAGGGTGGTTGTGAAATGTGCTAAAATTTGTCCATATCATATGTTAGTAGCTAAAAGGAGTGGAAGCCAGTATTGGCAAGTTACTAGTTTACAAAAAGACCATGAATGTGTTAGGTCTGCTGGGAATAAACAAGCTAGAACTAATTAGCTTGTTAAAAAGTTGATTCCATTGATTAGGCACACGTCACAGATCAAACCCAGTGGATTGGCAGATGAGGCATTCAATAGATGGAATGTGAAGCTTAACCATTACCAAGCATATAGGGCAAAGAAGAGAGCATTGGATTTGATTAAGGGTGCTGCTAGTGAGCAATATGCACACTTAAGGAGTTATGCTGAGGAGATTAGAAGGTCAAATCCTAATAACACTGTGATAATTAAATGTGGGACATCTGAAGTAGGCCTTGTTTTTGAAAGGATTTACATTTGTCTTGAAGCTTGTAAGGCTGCTTTTGCTCACACATGTAGACCCTTAATAGGGTTGGATGCTTGCTTCTTGAAAGGTGATCATGGTGGTCAACTCATGGCTGCTGTTGGCAAGGATGGAAACAACCAAATGATACCTATTGCATATGCTGTGGTGGAATATGAAACAAGAGATTCTTGGAAGTGGTTTGTTGACTTATTGTTGGAGGATCTTAACCAACTAATGCCCAGCCAGTATTCATTTATATCTGACCAGCAAAAGGTTAGTATTTTTATGAAAATTACATAGTATTGCTTGTCTGAACTACTATATTCATGTTCCAAACCAATTTGTATCATCCTATTTTTATGCAGGGACTTGTGGAGGTGATTAAAGGACTAGGTGAGAATGTGGAGCATAGACTCCAATTTATATCATCCTATGTTCCAAACCAATTTGATTAAAGGACTATTTTTATGCAAGACTTTGGCCAGTATCAAACACTGAGTTTATCAATCCTCCAGTCATGAGAAGGGCACCAGGAAGGCCAAAGAAGCAAAGGAACAAGTCCAATGATGAGCCAAGAAAGCCTAATGTGTTACCAAGTCAGTTGAAGACAGTGAAGTGTAAAAAATGTCAAAAGTATGGACATAACACTAGGACATGCAAGGGTAAAAGTGCTGCTGACAGGCAGATACCTAAAGGGAGGAAACAAGCAGAAAATAAGAAGCAGAAATCACAGGCAAATGATGCTGATGTTTGTGTGTCTCAGGGATCTCAAGCTCCACAACCATCTCAAAACTAGATTGAAACTTAGGCTTGAAACTATTTTGGATGTAATGTTTGTTATCAACTTAGGCTTGCAAGTATTTTGGATGTAATGGTTGTTTTGGAATATCTGGTTTATGATATTCTGTTTTGGTTGTTATCACTTTTTTAGTTGCTATCACTTTTTGTGGATGTAATGACAATTATCCTTGAATACATAATTGGTTTCAACTTTATTATGACAGTATTTTGCAACTTTATTATGACAGTATTTGGCAACTTTATTATGACAGTATTTGGCAACTTTATTATGACAGCAATACATAAGTTCATAAGTTCAGAAATTAATTGGTTTCATAGAATTAAACTCATAAATACAGAAGTTCAGAACTTAAATTCATACACCAAGACAAATCATAGACCATTACATCAAATTCCATCCAAACTGAAACTAAAACCTAAACATAAAATGTCAACTGCTAAACCATTACATAAAATTCCATCAAAACTGCTAGAAAATTACATAAAATTCCATCCAAACTGAAACTAAAACCTAAACAGAAACAACCAACTGCTAGAACATAATCCTACACATCAATCCCACAATGACCACAACTGCTACAATAGCCAATCCTTGCCAAAACTTTATCTCCTTTTTCAAATCTGCATAATGTTTAAGCTTCAAATTTTCCTTCTTCTTAGCTTTATCAATTCTTTTCGTTAATGACAAAATCACCTCCTTCGCACGCACCGACATTTCTTCGTCGTACCAATTGAAGAAGTTACACCCTTTTCTTCCCTGCAACTGAAGGAGATACACTCAACTTTAGTGTTTTACCAAAAACGAAACTTTCGATTACTTTACGTCTAGATTTTACCTTGTATAAGCCACATCCATTGAACCTCCGCCCAGGATTCTCCTTTGTCCATGAAGTAGTGAGTGGTGAATCAATGTCACAAAAGCAACGAACTTGTCTTCTTCGCGATACACAGCTGTTGCTGGAAACGGCATAGGATTCGGACATTTAAGGGCACGATAAGAAGCTTTTGGGATATTAGGGTTTTTTGGGGACGATGAAGAAAACAAGCTGAAGATGAAGCAGAACGATGAGAGAGAGAGATTGAAATTATATTTATGTTTTTATTTTGAAAATATATTATCCAATTAATTTAAATAGAATAATACATTTTTAATGACATGGCAAAGCAAAGGAGCGCCTATTTTTGCCACCTCAGATAAGTTCTTGACACCTCAGCGTTTTTGGAGGGGGAAATGAGAATAAGAACTAAAATTACATAAAACATTATAGTTTAGGGACTAGTTCGTTCAATTTTAAATCATAGGGACCAATTTCGTGAATTGGCCAAAACACAGAGACCAAAAATGTCATTAAGCCTTAAATTTAAGAGTAGCCACAAAGAAGTTATTAAGATCTTATCCATTTTAATTCATGAGTCATAAAATGAAGCATCTTAAGAATTATATTTGCATTTAAGTTTAACATGTTAAATTCTTTCACCACTATAGCCCGGTTAAAAATCTATTGAACTAAAACTTCTTTAACATGTTGCAAGTCAAACACAATCACATTTAAAATATGATTAATAACCTAATTGTTAATATAATGATTTATAAACAAAATTCAATATTTCACACTTATTTTTATAATTCAAATTTTGGTGTCTCTTTTAAAATATATTTTATGGTAAAATGTAAAAATAATTTCAATTAATAGTTATTTATGGAAAAATGAGAGAAAACAAATTAAATATAATTTGCATTTAATTTTATTTTAAAAGAGATTTATTTTTAGAATAAAATACTTAAATAAACTAAAATAAATGTTTTTTCTTATAATTTTTAACTAAAAAAATATGTGTTTTTTTTACTTATAAATCATTACGGAGAAAGTATTTAATACTCTAACTATCACTATTATACATAAAAGGAAAAAAAAGTGTATCTCAATAACTAATTTTACATTAATTAAAAACTTAACTAAAGTAATTAATTTCATCTAAAAATATATTAAATTTACTAAATTATACTTGTTGATATTTAATGAATTAACTATATAGTTAATTAATTTTTAAATTAAATGCAGAATATATTAATAACGCTATTATGAACTAATTTAAATTTCATAAAATGCTTATTATAGTTAAATTGCTATTAATTTATAGGGTTAATACACATTTTAGACACTGTCATTTGGGGCGAATTCGAAAAAGGACCCTCTAAAAAAAATTTTAGATTCCGTCCCTGTCATTTGAAAATTCTTTTATTTTGACCCTTCAGTGCACACAATCAACAGAATCTGTGATGTGACACTGCTTTGTTGGTTTTTTTAAATTATTTATTCTTTTTAATGTGACGTGGCGCTTAGTTGGAATTTTTTATATATTTTTTTATTTTAAATTCATGTGTGGCATTTTTAATATTATTTTATTGTTGTGGTTTAAAATGTTAAATTTTAAAGCTTAAAAATTTTGCACCCTACAAGTATTAAACACACACCACTTTGCTTACAATTGGCTCTCTCTTCCACTAGGCTATTTATTTCTTCTGTATACTAATTTGAATTAAACAAAATTAATACTTTGTAAAGACAAATTTTTAAGTTTTCATATTTTAACATTTCAACATGTAAACAATTAAATAAGAAAAAAAGCCACGCGAATAATGAAAATAAAAAAGACAATAAACCTAAAAATCCATCTAAATGCCACGTCACATTAAAAAGAAAAAAAAAAAACCAACAAAGCAGTGTCACGTCACAGATTCTGCTGACTGTGTGCACTGAGGGGCCAAAATGAAAAAAAATTTAAATGACAGAGACGGAATCTAAGTTTTTTTTTACAGGGTCCTTTTTCGAATTCGCCCCAAATGACAGGATCTAAAATGTGTATTAACCCTAATTTATATGATATATTTAAAACATGAGACGACTTTGTTTATAATAATAATCCGAAAGAGTAAATCTCTTAAAAAATGAATGTGTTTCATTACAAAAGGAATTTTTTTATTCAAAGGAAAAAAAGTCATGAATAAAAGTGTTGCGTCCTAACTCGTTTATTTGTGAAGACAAATTTTTAAGTTTTCATATTTTAACATTTCAACATGTAAACAATTAAATAATAAAAAACGCCACGCGTATAATGAAAATAAAAAAGAAAATAAACCTAAAAATCCATCTAAGTGCCACGTTACATTAAAAAGAATAAAAAATTTTAAAAAAACCAACAAAGCAGTGCCACGTCACAGATTCTGCTAACTGTGTGTACTGAGGGGCCAAAATGAAATAATTTTCAAATGGCAGAGACGAAATTTAAGTTTTTCTTTACAGGGTCCTTTTCGAATTCGCCCCAAATAGCAAGGTCTAAAATGTATATTAACTTTAATTTATATGATATATTTAAAACATGAGACGACTTTGTTTATAATAATAACCCGAAAGAGTAAATCTCTTAAAAAATGAATTTGTTTCATTACAAAAAGAAATTTTTTATTCAAAGGAAAAAAGACATGAATAAAAGTGTCGCGTCCTAACTCGTTTCTTTCTAATATAACCCACAAAAGATGAGTGATATGGACAATAATGTCAAATATTTATTTGATTTTATGATTTTAAAATTTCAAGTTAAATTTCTAATAAAATTGAATTTTAAGTTATTTATTTTATTCAATTTATCTATTTTGTTTGATTTTATTTGACTTTTTAAAAAATAACTTTTTTATGAGATATTTTTATCTTTTAACAACTTTAGAAACTTATGTAAATAGTATGTGACAAGCTTATAATGTATGTGATTTGATATATTTTTATTTTATATTTAAATTACAATTTTAAATTATTGATACATTATTATTTTACATAGAAAAAATTAAGAAATAACATAGGGGCAAACCAAAATCCTCTCGGTGAATAGCAAATTTATAATTAGGAAGATCTAGTTCATTTCTAAGTAAATTTGAGATAATGGTTTTAGGCAGCTCAACCAAATAAAGAGGTAAAATGGAATTTATAGCTAAAAAAGTTAATAAATCTGCATAATTATTTTCTTCTATGAAGATATGAGAAATATGAAATCTCAAAATCTTAATTTTGACTAAACATTTGAGCTAGATAGTCCTAATGTGCCAAGGAACCACAAAGGGATCCTTAACAACCAGAAAAACAAAGGAGAGGTTGGTTTCTGGTCAAACACTATTCCAACCAAAGCTAGAAGTAAAATCAATTGCCTTAATAACTCCAAAAAAACTCCGCAATAATCGAGGTAGAACAGACAATCTTCTCAGCAAAACCAAAAACAAAGTCTCTCAAATAATTCTTGAATGGACCACCACAGGATGCCCAATCAGAGGAGAAGGAGCCGTATGTGTTGCACTTCAACCAACTAATAGCCGGGTATATGGGTGTTCAAAATCGAACTAACCCAATAGAAAACTGCAAACGAAACCAAATCGAAACCGCAAAAAACTGCATTTAGTTCAGATGTGATTATGCCATTTTTTAACAAAACCGCACGGTTCAGTTTGATATGCGGTTTGTATTTTGCAAACCCAACTAAACCAAACTAAACCGCATTATGTTACAACACAAACTTCACTTATTCCACATCCAACCAAAAACCCAAACCTATAAGGCATTAACCTTACAATTACAAATGATTTTCTCTTACTCACACTTAGAATTTCAGTTTCAATTTTCTCAAATCTCTCCTAGTAGTATCACTTATTCTTTTCATCTTCTTTGCATGTATGTCTCACCTTTTCTACTATAATCTCTCATTTCTTATGTTCTTTCTTTTTCATCTTTTCATTTTTATATTACTGTTTTCTCTTCCAATTATGTGTTTATCGCACTTTTCTTCTCTAATCTCGCATCTCTCATGTTCTTTCTTTTTCTTCTCTAATATCTCATCTCATCTATTTTTTGTTTTTTATTATAATATCTTTGAAATTATTTTATGTTTTTTATTCCACTTTTCTCTAGTCTAATTTTTGTATATTGAATGAGAAGATTTTTTCTAAACATGATGAGTTTTAATGTTATTTGGTAATGTTTGAATGATTAAACACAAAGTTATGTTGTTTTCTATAGGTGTATGTATGACTCAATATTTTTTTTATAAAAAACCGAACCAATCCAAACCGCATTGGTTTGCTTTGCTTTGGTTTAATTTTATTTCTAAAAGCCAACTAAACCAAACCGAACCACATGTTTTTTTCTCTTGCGGCTCAGATGATTTTTATCTTCAAAACCGTCAAAACCGTCAAAACCGCACCATGAACACCCCTAGCCGGGCACAACCACAAAATCTCAATAATCGTAGGCGCCTTTAGCGGATGCAGATCAACATTGAAGGCCTTGATAATGGTAAACTCATGCATGGAGGAGTTCGTCATTTTAGCAGTAATATTGCCTATGAAAGCTGATCGTACCTGGATCAGACAGTTTCAGTGGCCAACAACGTCGTTTGGACTTCAGCTCCGGTACGGTGGAAAGACGACGGGGAGAGGGCAAGTTGCCCGACATTGGTCATGCCAAAAAGGCCCTCGTTGGGCTATCCCAGGACGTGTGGGTTGGGCCTGCTCGACTGATGAGCAGACCTCGGCCCAGTCCAGAATAGGAGCCCCCCAAGTCGTTACTCCGAAGTGTCGGAGTGATGACTTAAGGGCCAACAAGCATGGCGGGGGAATATCGATCGCGCGACCGCGAGGAGGGGAGCGTCTGGGATCCATTGGTCGTATCGTCGGGGAGAGTAGCGGGTGCGGACTCGAGTGTGGAAGCTCGCGGATGGACGACTCATCGGGGATGCGAGAAGTTTAACCTTTGGTGTCAGAGCGAATGGAGAGACGCGCGTGTTGGGGAACGAAGGGTCGCATGTACGCCACGTGTCAGGCGCCATCATTGCGTAGGGCGTCTAGGCTAGGGTAGTGTACTCCAGTAGCCTAGACTCTTCGAATTCCGTGAGGATCCTATAAATAGGTCTCACCTCATTTCATTTGCACCTTTTGCTCCTTTCCTCTCAGACTCTTTCTCTCTTAATCTCCGTTCTTCCGCCGCTACCTTCCGCCGTTCTCCGCCGTTCTCCACCGTTCTCCACTGACGATTTCCGTGCCGGAAACCCAAAAAGTGTATTTCAAGTAAGTTCCTTTCTTCTTTTCTCCTCCCCGCCGGGAGGGGGAGTCATCATCTTTGTGGCCGCGGGGGCTTTCTTTGCGCCTCAACTCAAGGGAGATCAGCGCTGCCTCAGATTCCTCGAGCTCGATATACGACTGAGCTCGTTGGAGGAGGTCCTCGAGACGGCGGGGTCTACGGAGACCTACGGACTTGGCGAAATCAAATCCGACACGCAGCCCATGGATGATTAAGTACTTCTTCATGTCGTCGGTCGTATGGACATCAACAACTTCTCTGTTGAATCTCTCAATGTAATTTCGGAGAGGTTCGTTCTTCCCTTGGAAGATGCTTTCTAAGGCAGCTTCTGTCTTCGGGTGTCGCCGAGATGCAGTAAAGTGTTTGGTGAAGCGTCGTCTTAGCTGCTTCCAGGACGTGATCGACCCAGGCTCCAAACCCTTGTACCAAGTCATCGCGCCTTTCCGCAAGGTGGTGGGGAAAAGTCTACACCTGATGGCTCCTCTGACGTTTCGGAAGTCGAGCATTGCCTCAAAACTCTCGATGTGATCATCGGGGTCGGAGAGACCGTCGTAGGTCCCCAGTGGTGGAGGTTTCTCCATGCCCGCGGGGATTGGGGCATTCATGATTTCCCACGACAGCGGGGTCCTCTGGTCATCGTCGTCACTTCCTGTCGGGGATACCGAAGGAGATCGTTGATGTCGCGGAGGGGAATTCCTCGAGCGGTGCCTCGGCCTCTCTTCGATCTGCTTGGACTTCTTGGCAGTGGTGGAGGCCCTGGGTTCCTTCCGAGGCGGGGAACGAGGGCGTTTCTGGGAGATCGTCGGCTAGGGGTGCTCGAGACGTGGTTGACGACCCTGGCGTACCGGCGACGGGGTCCGAGATTCGTCTGAAGGAGTCCTTCGCGGAGAAGGGGAACGACGAGGCGACGGTGGACGGCGATGTCTTCGCGGGGAAGATCGTCGTGCCCGCCCTTGCTCTAGTGCTTCAATTCTGGTATTCTGGTGCGCGATCAGCTGATTGGTCTGATTGATCAAGGCGAACAGGGCCACGGTGCTCGCGTCTACATTGGGTGGCGGAGCAACTGGCTGAAAAACGGTCTGCTGATCGTCTTGGTGGGCGGCGTTGTAAGCCACGTCTTGGGAGTTTGGGGAGGCGGTCTGCCCGTCTCTCACATCGCCTTCTTCGACGTGGAGGGCAGCAGCGTCTTCACGGTGGTTCCCGTTCTCGAGTTGCGCGAGGACGGTGTCCAGAGCTTTGGTAGCGGACGGATTGCCGGCCATGACGGTGATGAATGAGAGTTGTTTTGGTTTAACGGAGGAAAAACGGGGAAGCAAAGGGTTCCCACAGACGGTGCCACTGATCGTACCTGGATCAGACAGTTTCAGTGGCCAACAACGTCGTCTGGACTTCAGCTCCGGTATGGTGGAAAGACGGTCGGGGGGGTGTACCTTGCAAGGTACTCCGACGCTTAAGTAAGATAACTGTCAGAGAATAGCAAGTACAGAGATGAGAGTAGAAATGAACGTAACCTGACCCTCTCAAGTGAGAGAGTATTTATAGAGAGCCCCCAGCGCGGGGCCAACGGTTACTTGCATTGGGCTGGATTGTCAGGCCCAATCCAAGTAACTTCCAGGGCTTACGTGGCGTAGTGAAGACCAGCATGTGGTCTTCGCCCTGGGGTAACCGTTCCTAAATCTCCGGAATTAGGGCAGACCGATTCCACGGGAGTGGGGCGGTTACATGAGAACGTGTCCTCGCGGGGAGGACTTTGTCGTGTCGGGGAGAGACGTGTCCTCGCGGGGGAGGACCCTCATGTGCAGAAGGTGGGCTCCTCGCGGGGAGGAGCACCCTGGATGTCGAGGATGGACGATCCCGGGGAGGCCTAGCGTCTTGCCCGACGCTCTACACCGTGCGTGTGCCCGACACGGGGAGAGGGCAAGTTGCCCGACATTGGTCATGCCAAAAAGGCCCTCGTTGGGCTATCCCAGGACATGTGGGTTGGGCCTGCTCGACTGATGAGCAGACCTCGGCCCAGTCCAGAACAAAAGCAATCTCAATAAGGATTTGGTTGAGGGTCTTCTAAATTATAGTTTTGATCCTCCAATTTTTCCTATTCACGAAATTAGTCATCCTATTTAAAATTCAAACAATTTTGATCTTTCTATTTTAAAATGAAACAGTTTTAGTCATCTTCTCACGTTTTTTCTTAGAAAATCTATGAGATGTTTGTTTTTTAATTTATATTTTTATCTATAAAATTCAACAATATGTTTATATACGATGATTTGTCATGTTACACAAGTAACTTGTCATTTAAAAAATATAAACATCATTAATTTTAAATGTAAAAGTATGAAAGGAGGACCAAAACTAATTAAATTTAAAAATAAAAAAATAATTTTGTAAGTTAAATAAATTAGGGAATCAAAACTGTAATTAAACCATTATAATATAATATTGTATAACTGTATATGTTTTGTATTTAATTTTTAATATTATATTAATAAGATGTAAACTATGGGTTTAATCTAAATAAAAAATAAATTAATGTAAAAACTGAATTTGACAACTTTAAATAAAATTCGGTTCATAGTACTTACCCTTAAATTATAAGATTTGAAATTCTTTTAAAGATAAAATTCATCTAAAAGAGAAGAAAATATCTAATGGTCAAGTTTGAATCTAATGAAAAAGCCAAAATGTTACAAAACAAAGTTAAAAATTACTTAGAAAAGGGTATGAGATTTTCTAAGCACCAAGAAGGAAATTTCTTTTAAAAAGTACCTTAAATTAACTTGTACTTCTATAATATTTAATAAATTACACACGTTTTTTTCAAAGCCGTATAATATTTTTTTAAAATATCAAATGCTTTGTTACTTATAACGCACATAATATATTTCTTTGACCAATTTTTTTTAAAGTGGTGGGTATTTTTATACTCCTATTTTTTTAATTCTAAGTTCTCACAAGAGAGGATACTTTTTTTTTGTTGAATAAATCTATTTTTAATTCTTCAGCATGGTGGGTATATTTAAATTTTAGTAGCTACTATAATTAAAACACATAATATTTTTATTAAATAGTTAGTAAAATATTTACATAAGTTAAAATAGTTAGTAATAAATAAAATATATTAACGATTTTTTATTTCTTTAATATGATAAATCAACAATTATCTTAAAACGAGAAAATATTATAAAGGAGATATCTTTTATGAGATTGAAAGAATAATAGTGGAAATAAGCCTCATTTTCTTTCTTTGATTTCTAACTTTGTCTTGAAATTCATCCTTTTTGACCATAAAACGATGAACTCAGCACCATGGAAAAAAATAGAGTCAAAATCTACCATAAAAAGGTTGAAATATTTGAAGTACCAAGATAGAAAATGTACATTCATTTAGTCAAAAAAAATAATAATATACATTCAAAATTAATAAATAATGTACATTCTTGAAATTGACTTTAGTTTTCTAAATGCCTATTTATTGAATAAATATGATTTTTAAAAATTAAATATTTTCAAAATCATCAAATTATTAAATGCTAGTGCTTTTTGATTAAAGGTTTTTATTTAACCAATACTTTCAAAAGCACTCACAAAACGTATGTTAAATATATTAGTTTATCTTTAACCAAAAACTAAATAAATTAACTTTAGTACTCTAGATACCGATTTATTAAAGAATGAAAAAAAAAAAGATTTTCAAACAAGTAAATATTTTAAAATATGTTAAATACTAGTATACTAGTTTAACTTTACCAATAAATAAATAAATTAACTTTAATATTCTAGAAACCGATAAATTAAAAAATAAAAATAACTTTTTAAATAAAATTTAGTATTTTTAAAATCACCAAATTATTAAAGGCTGAATTTTTTTTAATTAAAAAAAATCTTTAACCAATAATTTTTTAATCAACTTTAACCAATATTTTTAAAACACTCATAAAGACATATATGTTAAATATGATAAATTAATTTTAGTATTCGAAAAACCAATTAATTAAAGAATAAAAAAATGATTATTTTTAGTAAATATTTTTAAAATTATCAACTTATTAAATAATACTATTTATTAAATAAAAAATTCTTTAACCAATATTTTTAAACACTCATAAGACATACATGTTAAATACAACATATTAATTTTAGTATTCTAGAAACTGATTATTAAATAATATATAAATATTTTAAAGTAAATATTTTCAAAAATATCAAATTATTAAATACTACTTATTTTTTTAATTCTTTATCAATATTTTTAACACACTCATAGTATATAGTTTAAATATAATACATTAACTTTAGTATTCTAAAAACCGATTAATTAAAGAATTAAAAATGATTTTTTTCCATTAAATATTTCAAAATTATTAAATTATTAAATGCTAATGTACTTTTAATTAAAAAAATATTTAACCAATATTTTTAAAACACTCATAATACATATTTTAAATATAGTAAATAATTTTAGTATTATAGAAACCAAATAATTAAAGAATGAAATTATGTTTTTTTCATTAAATATTTTCAAAACTATCCAAATATTAAATACTAAGTTTTTTTAATCAAAAAAACTCTTTAACCAATATTTTAAAAACACTCACAAAACATAAGTTAAATATAATAATTTAACTTGCAATAAATGTCTAAATTTAAGGCCCTCCACGTCTTCTAGAAAAGTGTTGAAACATGTCTTTATTGTTCTATTGGACAACCTATATTTTCCTCTAGAAGATTTTGACATAAAATGTGCCAAATCCTTCTCCTTTAATTATAATGACAAATGAAATATACTTACTGTAGTCCCATCTAAGCTTTTGAATCATTTTCTTTGTCACTTTCACAATAAAAGTATCAAACAAGTTAATTAATTAATACTATTTTTTTATTTCAATACTATCTACCTTAATTATAATAGTGGTATTGGTTCTATGCACAGTTTCAAGTTCATTTTAAAATGGACTTGAAAGATTCTCATGAATTTGTTAAGGTTCCTTCTCACATGCTTATTGAAGCCACTGGTGATTCTGAAGATGATTTTAATGATTCAACAGTGGATGAATTTGGTTATGAAATTGGAAGTGTTGATTATCATGATGATGATGCTGAATCTTGTTGCCATGATAATGCTGCTGAGTTTAAGGTATGTGAGTCTTTGAATGAAGATGAAGATGAAGAAGTGAAAAAAAGTGATGTTTATGGTTCTTCATACTGTGAAGATGATGATATGCAAGAACATAACAATTACAAGTCATATGTTTCTGATGATGATTCTTCTGATCATGAGTTTTTAGATGAGATGGAAAAGAACAGGCTTTTCTGGGAAGCTTGTTTGGCATCTTGATTGTATTGTTATTTAAATTATCACTTTTATGGATTTCTGATAATCACTTAGAGGCATAGAATCACTTTGATGAAAGCTTTCAATAGTGTCTATGCTTATACTGATTCATAAATTTCTTAAATGTTCAAACCATATTTCATGATTCCTTCGATCCGTTTACTGTTTCATATGATGTTTCTGTGTTTTGTCCTATAATTGATCCAACAAAAATTATCCATCAAATTTTTTTATAGTACCTATATTAAAGACTTTTTTGATGTCCAACACCGCCACAACACAGATGTTTGTGTCTGTGTCATGGTGTACATCAGATTATTATCAATATCGACGTGTCAGCGTCAGCGTTGTATCTGATGTCAGCGTTGTATCTGATGTTTGTCAGTACCTGTGTTATCTATAGAAGTATCGTTACGGTATAACTTAATTATGCTATTAGCATATAGTTATAATAATCATATTAGATAATTGGTTGCTTTGATTATATTTTAAGTTCATATGATAATGTGTTTTGTTTAAGGAGATTTAAGAAAGTTAGGTGAATTTAAACTGGTGATTTTTTGTGACTGTTAGATGGGGAAGACATGTGGGCGGCAAGATTAATGGATGGAAAGTATTTGGGTTTAGTGTGGGCCCCCATTGATCTAAAGTCCTCCTCCCACCTTGATGAAATTCTGATGCTTTTAGTATTTTATTTGGAAAATAAGCAATGCTTTTTTTTAGTGAATAAAAATGGTTGCACTATAACATGTTACTGTATGTTAGAATATTTGTTAATTAATTATTGTTCAACTTATTTAGCATTATAGTATTAACATTACCAAGAGTGATGAAATAGTCAAATTTCACATAATATTAAGTATTGTGTGAGTCTTTACCATTGAAATTGAAAATATTTGTTCACACGTTTTTTTTCTTAGGAGTTGATTATAGACTTTTTCTTGGTGTGAGTGACCCTATTCCAGTTTACTATCAATAAATTTGGAAGTTGCACATGGTGTGTATTTGGATGGCGTTTGTTGGATTAATTTTATGCTATTAATAAATTTGGAAGTTGCACATGATGTGTGTATTTGAATGGAGTTTGTTTCAATTGAAATCAGACGTCACCCCAGATGGTAGACATGATTTTCACAAGTCAGTCACAGGAGTAAAAATATGAATTTATAGAATTTACATGCGGAGAGTTTGCATTTCATAAGTGACAGATAGATCTGTTAATGTTAGTAGCGAACTCTTCACATTGCAACATAATTGAACATAAATGAATCCATAAAATTTTGATCATGAACTGCATACATAACTAGCATCATTTTCAAGCTTAATCAATCACTTTACTCTAGTCCCTAAGAATTAATCAACAACTTCAACTTCTAACCTATATTAAACTCTTAGCTACTATATCCAAATAGTCCAGTATTTGGACATACATAAAATCAGGTCAAATTCAGCACTAAACTGAACATAACCAACTTAAAATCCAAAACAAGCCAAACACTTCCTAATCTGTGTACTACTAATCAAATATACACAAGCAATCTTGCTTGTAAAACACAAATCTAAAACAATTCACTTAAAAAAAAATTAAAACATTTCTTCACAACTAGAAACTCAAACTCTTAACTGGATGAAACAGAATCACCACATTTATTTACCATCTCCACATCATTGGCTTCTTTACCTTCTATGGATGGACTACTTGTTATGTCATCGTTGGATCCCTCAGTTGTTGTCGAGTCGTCTCTAGAACTGGAACTCAAACAAGAATCTTCAGTTTTTGTATCAGTAACTGATATAACAGATTCCACATTATAGTTACATGCAGGCTCTTCAATGTTGTGGCTGTAGTCAGCATGATCATCGTAATCTAATTTGGCTCTTTTGCATTCACCGCTAATATCCATTTCTTGTTGACTGTCATAATCATCTACTTCTGATTGATGATCTGATGAATGAGATGACATCGATGAATATTCTTCTGTTGATGTCTCTTCGCGATCTCGAAGTGTCTTCAATATCAGTGTTTTAAGTAAATTCATCACTTGTACCGCGTGCATAAGAGCAGTTAATGGATCAGACATCTGTTTCACGAGACAAAAATTAAAAATGCAATTCAAAATATATCAGTGATGTGGCTGATTGCGTGCAGTATCAACAATCCAAAAACCAAGTCTCATGCCACCCGCCATTTATAATCACACTCCAGATGTCTAGTCCTGGGCGTGAGGGTGCGTGTTAAGAGTCTGAGGACAATATACGGTCTGAACATGTGCTTGTAAGATGGATGACCCGATAGTGAAAACCTGATAGGAGAACGAGTCTATGATACCATCGTAAGAAATGTGGTTGGGCCTAACTCAACCTTACGAAACCGTCTGGTAAGATGAGGAATGCCCCCACTTAAAATACATGTCCAGATCATATATTGTCTAACGTGACACTTTTTAACATACACGATTTGAGGTATTAATCTTTGCAAATGATTGCCACATATTCCTGATTTATACTAACGAAAGAGCGTGCGCGCGTAAACATACCTGAGTCATATTTGGAGCGAAAACCATTGCAATATTTCTAGCATCCATTTTATTATATTCCGCTTCAACTACAACATCAGCCATGAGATCAATAGCCCAATTAAGCAAAGCCGATTCAACTGGTTTCAGCTCCTTCACAAGCTCGACAGATTCTTCTTCGGTGTTGCATTCAAGAACTTCCTCCGGCGAAAGTCCATCTAAAACTCCAGAAGGAAGTTCCCTAAACCATGCTTTTATCAAACCAGCCAAACAATGAACATCAATGTCATTCGGCACAATGCCGCTATTCAATTGCTCTCTCAAATGCTCCTCTTCACCGTTTTCCGGATTTATACGAAATATTCCCTCTGCCTGAAAATTCATCAATTAACCGGAAAAAAACAGTTACAGTTGGTTACATAATCTGAAAACTTGACAAAATATATCATAAATTTTGCACTTACCTTTAACCCTCCCTGTGAGTATAAACGTTCCTGCATTAGTAACAGAATAGTGGGGACACTGTTTCCTTTTGAATCATAAGAACATTGCATTGATTCTGCTGATACACCAAACACACTTACACTGCAAATATTCATGATAATCAACAAATTAGTAAAAAAAAAAAGTGAAATTGCTTAATAGCATCTTGTAAAAAGTTAATCATACAAAAAAAATGAAATTTTTAGCATTTTAATCAAACCCTAATAGAAATGTTATACAACTAAAATAGAAACCAACAATTAGTAATCTCTCGAGTTGAAGAAAACCACAATAGACGATAAAGTTCTCTTTGAACTCCAATTTTTACGATGGTTTTACGAGATTTGTATGATGAATAAAAAAACAAAATTAGAAAAAAAGTACCTAGCACTGGGAACAGGAGCAGGAACATGAACCTCAAGTTCAAGAGGAAGACCTAAGAAACCATTAAACCTATCAAACGTGACATGGCTAACATGTTTAACGTTTGTAGGCCATCCAATCTCCATTGGATGATGAACTGCCGATATCACATCGTCAGGACTCTCCACACTACAAGCCACCATTGATTTCTTCAAAGCAGCCAACATTAGCGCCGCAGGCGACACTTCTTCGCCGCCGTCACGCCCTCCTCTTCTTCCCTTCACACCACTACCACCGCCACCACCACAACCACCACTCACCACAACTGGTCCTCTCATTCTCAACTATCCTCTTATTCTCCACACAAACACTATCTCTAGAGACAGATTTTGAATTCGAGGAAGCGTTTGTTTGTTTGTTTTGTTTTTGTTGTGTTGTGTGATTTGAGGTTGTTTGTTTTTTGTGTGATGGTTTTGAAGGCTCTTGTGTTTTATTTCTCTTGTGAACTTCAACGGCCACTTGTGTTTTCAAATTTTGGTTAACTTTATCAATACTTCATTATTGTACTATTTTACCCTTCATGGATATTATTATTATATGGTACAAATCATAATTAATTCTACCTGCTACAGCTACTACTCCATATTAAGCTTTTAGTTAAACTAAATAGTACTACATCAAGTTAATCATAACTTTGGTTTAGATCTTAATATGGCATAATATTTTAAATTCAACTTCTTTCATAAAACTAAATTAAATGCTACCCCTATTTACTAACTTCTATCTATATTAACTTAAGTTTAAGATTTTTTTTTGTAAAATATTTTAAAATGGAGTAATAATTAATTTTTGTATATGTAATTTATATATAGTGTCACTAATTTTTTTTATACAGCTTATCAATCATAATTATCAAATCCTTAAAAATATTTAATTATTACTTTTTAATGATTTGGTTATGATAGGTTTAAAGTACATTTTTTACTTATCAAAACTATATTTATAATTTATTAAAAATAAATCATTTTTATTTTAAAAATTTATAAATAATTAATATAATCATTATTAATAATAAATGTCTATTTCCAAATAAAAAATAAATTTATTATTTATTATATTTTTTTGTTCCAGTAGCATAGTGATTGAAATTTCCCCTCTTAAAAGTGAATAAGTAAGATGTTGCATGTTCGAATCCGCACATCTGCATTCAAATGTCTATTTTACATTAAAAATAAATGTATTATTTATTAAATTTTGTACAAATTATTGTTATTAATATTTTGTTATTAACAAGTCTCATAAACAAATACAAGAGGAGATAAAATAGTAGTTGCAATTTACATAAATGGTCAGACTTTTATACTAGATGAAGTGATTCAAAATTCACATCAATATTTGTAATAATTTTCCTTTTCAATATTTTTAAAATTAAACTCATAATTTGTTAAATCTAGCACGAATTATATATTATTTAATAGGTGTTATTAACCTAAATCTCATAAAACCCTCAATTATGATTAACATAGATGGTTATATCGTCTAGTTACACCCGATGTAATTTGAATTACAATTCATATTTTAGAATTGATAAGTTATACATAAATTTTACTATAAATAATTTATATAAATCTTCAATAATATAGGAGTTGTGGTTTTTTCTTGATCTTGTTTAAGGTTTGTCTTCCTTAATCATTTTTTTTTTCATTAAAAAGAAGAAAAATTGTAGGCATGAAAATTTAGTTGAGATTTTTTGTTTAGGTACAAAATCTAGTTGAGATTTAATGAATGTGACATGTGGGTATGAATGTCCTAAAAAAACAGATATGATGAATGTGCTAAGTGACCAACAAAGTAAAGGAATCTGCTCTTCTTAGTTTTAGTTGGTAAAGGTGATATATACTAGAATTGAAAATTTAAGGCAACTAACATGGTTGTGCTCACCATCACCATACATTGCATACTTATTTTTCACTATCAATTTCCGGGTCAGTGATTATTCTAGTTTGGAAGTCAGTTATGACAGCAAATGATTTCAATTCCCTCCAATCTCAGTTGCATGAGATCAACTAACTATCAGTGTTTACTTTTAATTTACTTAAACAACATTGGCTTGATTTGATTTACCATCAAAATCATGAAATTTAATGAGTAGATAATATGATTAAGCACTTATGTACTTGGTGGGTGCAATCACAAATTACCAAATCATAGTTGAGTCAAAATAAATAAATAAATAATCCTAGAAAGCTAATGAATTTATGAAAGACCGTTGTAAAAGGGAAAAAATAAAAATAAAGATACTAGTTATTTATGATATAGGGACTCTTGTGGAGGGGCTCTTTACTATTATTATGTACGTTGTGTAACGAATAGTTGTATCATCTTTTTCTTTTATTGCTTCCTCTTATTTTTGGAGACAACTTTTGTATAAGATAGCTCCTTTTTACTCGATCTAATTGCTTTTTTCAGAACACAAACGTTTACGTTACAACCGTTGCACGGCACTGGAAATTTTATCTGAGAGAAAAATAAAAGAAAATAAAATCGTTTGGATCTTATTAAGACTAGAATTTTACCTAGCAAACCTTCAATTACACATATCACCTTTTATTTTTAATATATTAAAAATATCCTTAGCAATATTTTCTCACAAGAACACAAAAAATTATGATAGTTCATACAAACAATACGGTATGAGTTTTTATTAAATTATTTGAAATATTTTTTAATTTCTTTTTTTAGTTTAATTGATATACACTAACAATGTAAAGTGCATACCAATTAATTTTTGAGTTTAATTGGTATGCAATGACAGTGTAAAATAATTTTACACTGTCATTCAATAGGAATTTATCAATATGTCATGTCATATCAATAACTTAAAATTTAAAGTCTGATGTGACGGGATACATGAGAGTGATTGGTTGACAGTGTAAAATAATTTTACACTATCGGTGCATACCAATTAAATTCTTAATTTTTTTAAAGAAGTTTGATATACCGAATATTTTTCCACACTCTTTAAAAATTTGATAGTGTTATTTGTTGAATAATTGTGATTGTATCGACACTTTTGTAAAGTTGTGATTCCACCAACATTTTTGTGTGGTCCATAATAATTTAAAATCTGTTTAAATATGTCTCATATGTTGTTAACAAAAACACCTCATAATGTCTCAATTTTAGTATATCGCATTTGTGTATTTCAACGACGTGAGTCATCCTGTTAATTTTAGGCTCCCGAAGGACATCCCTCTTGATATTCTGAAAGAGAAACTAAATAATCTCTTGTGTTACCCAGACAATCGAATGGTGGTTAAGAGCAAGTATCATTCACCATCGATTGATGACAAAGGAAATGTGAAGTTCAGCAATTTCGAGTTGAAGACTGATGGAGATTTAAGACTTATGTGGAGCACATTTCACCGTTACAAAACAAAATGTACAATCGAGGTGAATGCGACAGTTGAAAGATCTATTGACGATATTTTCAAGATGTTGAAACATCCTGAATCATTTAGTAATGTTTTAGTTATGTTCATGTTATTTTCATGTTAAGTTATGTTAATCAATGTTCAATTTAAGTTATGTTCATCGTGTAGTAATGTAATGTTGTTTTTCATCTAATGCAATGTTATAATATACTAATATTTGAGTAGAAACCCAAATTAATGTCAGCAAATATAAATAATGAACAACAAATAAAATCTACGTCGGTCCACCACGAATAATGTGTGCTATCTAAGTTAACCCTTCATAGACCTCACCATTTGAGTTTACGAAACCTACGAGGTTATTTGAAAATAGTGCTACCATCTGCAGGCGCTGCTGGTTAATTATACCAGGTGGAGACGGTGACACGTCATTCGAAGGTTCTCCATCATGGGAAGGTCCAACATCATCTGTAGGCTGAACATGTGAGATGATGTGAGGGTGAGATACTCTACAATACAACTCTAAATAATCATCCATACACTACCTAAGAAAAGACAACCCCATTGTATTTTCTCTAATAGCAACAATATTGTGGATAGTATTAAACCTAAACCATATATCAATGATCCCAAATCGCACAACAAGGATTGGTCTAGGAATGCCCAAAACATGCCTAAATTGGTGCAAACACCGCTCAAGCAATTATATGGCACAATCTCTCCCATGACAAATAACTTAAAAAAGAGGGTGTCATCAAACTTCTGATGCACTTTACGATCTACGTAGAATGCCCATATGACATCGTCAACTATCAGAGCACTGATCCTCCACATGTACTCCAGAAGATTAACTGAATAGGAAAAGTATGAACCTTCATTTGGTGGCCCGTGGGGAGCCATCAATGATAGGACCCCAATCACACCTGTCACAAATGAACGGGAAATGCTCACATATCTAACAGTACACAATAAACACAAATTACATAAATAAAATGTCTTTGACAAATGAAAACAAAATAAATAAAACATAATAAATATTCATACCTGAATTGGGCTAATATACCCAAAATTTTGTCTCATCTCAAACACATTCGCCTCTCTCCAATGAAAATATATAATATTGTCAAAGCAACACACCCCATACCCAATCAAGTTGCTCAAAGTCAACAAACATGGATATGTATCTAGCATCAATGTATATATGAGGCTTATCAATTAAGATAATATATCTCACAAGAAGCAACATGTATACTATAACGGTCGCCTCATACATAGAGTGAGCCATAAGATGTTGATACATATCTCGAAACTAAGAGAGACAAAAGTGAGTACCCATGTTAGCTCTGAACTCATCCAAGATCAAACCAAGTGTAATACCCAAGTATGTTTCAACAGCCATACACACAATCTCCTAGTTCATCAGCGGAGGGTGAAGAAGTTACCTGCAATGGGAAGATGGAGGAGGCTGGAGACATCATCCAAGGTGAAGATGGTTGGCTTATACCTGAGTGAATCGTACACTCAAAGGTAACACAGAGTCGCCACCGAACTTTATTTAGTCCCAAAGGACAGGGAAAATATCGATAAAACCCAAGGGAAAGAGAAACGGGTTATGTGAAAGGAAGGTACTAACACCTTACACATCCGTCGTACTCGACAGGAACCATTTCGCTTACTTCTAGGCTTGGATGGGTTATCTATCTAAAGGCTTCTAGCTAGAAAAAAAGGAGAGAGAAAAGAAAAGAAAGAAAGTGCTCGCGGAGGATTAGGGCCCTCGTGCTTACGTACCCTCATAGTGCAATGAGGAAATCAGAGCGTCGCAGTTCAAAGGAACCAGGGACAAGAAGAAGAATGGAAGAAGGTGGAAGGGTGGAAGTGTGCTCACCAAGATCATCGTGATCTCGTGCCTACGTATCATACATTCGAATGAATACAGAATCAGAGCTTCCGTAGTTCGGGGAACCAAGACGGAAAAGGAAAAGGAAAGCAGTGTCAAAACCAAGAACAAAAGAAAGGAGGAAACTCCACTGGGGATTCCAAAAGAAATGGTGTCAAAACCAGGAGAATAGTGCAAAGGAAAGATAGAGACAGAGAATAACATGCAAGAGTGGTGTCGAAACCAAGAAGATAAAGGAGCAAAAGGAAAGACAAAGACTACACCAGGGAGGTAAGAAGAACAAAGAAATCATGCTTGGGATCAGAGGGTAGCGACCCTACTAGGGATCCAGAAACAAGAGAAAAAGGGTTCGGTATATTGACTGACTGGCAGTGGTTAACCAAAGAAAAAGAAATTAAGGCTCTGGTGAAGAGGAAAGAAGTTGGTGTCAACAGACAGGCTGTGATGAACCAAAAGAAAATAGAGTACTAAACCAAAGGAGGTGTTTGAATCAAAAGGGATATTGGTATGTTAACTGATAAACAGTGGTTAATCGAGAAAAACATGGATTGCAACTCTGCGAGGATAAAGGTTTTAACAGATAACTGTGATTAACTGAAAGAACAGGTGTAGAACCAAGCGAAAGTTGTGACCTAAAGGGGATGTTGATACCGACTGAACAAACAGTACTTGACCAACAAAAGGCTATTGAACCGAAAGAGGTTGCTAATCGCTGAGGGATCAGTGTTAACAGAGAAACTGTGATTAACCGAAAAGAAAACGAGTGATTAACCAAGAAAAAGTGATTAACTCGAAAAGGCTCAGTATTTTAACAGGCAGGCTGTGGTTAACTGAAAAGATGGGTGACTAACCAAGAGAAGGCTCAGTGTGTTAACATATAGACTGTGGTTAACTGAGAAAAAAAAAATGCAAATTTGGTGTTTTAACTGACAGGCAGTGGTTAACCAAACGAAGGGAGAAGAACCAAGAGAAGGTTGCGAACTCCGCAAGAGTTTCGGTGTTTGACAGGAAAACCGTGTTTAACTGAAGAAAAGGAATTGAGACTCTTCTGGGGACTAAAGAAGCAGTGATTGACCAAAAGAAAAGGAGTAGGGTATTGAAACAAAGAGAGTTTGCTAACCCAATGACAATGATCTTAACCAAGAATAGTGATTGATTAAAAGAGAAATTGAAAGAGGTAAAACTGATCAGGGATCGACTCAAATGTGGAAGGAGATACGCTACCACCTGGAGTTAGAGATGACTAAGCCAGGCATAGGGTCATTCGTCCCCTACCTGAAGTAGTCATAATGAGAGTAGGAATTCTCCATTCTCATTCCTTCTCTAACACACAGGGTGTAGTGCAGAAATTAAAACGGACAGCGTAACAACTCCAAGTTGTACAATGCTCCAGTATCGCGTGAAACTCCGACTCCGCGGGGGGGAGGGAGGTGAGAAAGCTCTAAAGGAATCCTAAGGAGAAGCGCCACCAGGAATATTAATAATCGAAACAGATTTTCAATTAGTTAATCAAAAGGGAGGAAAATGCTAATAATTTTCCAAATGAATGAAAAATTATTAAAGCAAAAGGTGTATTGTTAATTGTACAAAATATTAAGCTTATTCTTATGAATAACAAACTTAATTCAAACATGAATTAGGAGCAAAAATAGTACCAAATGATACTTAAAATGCAACACAAAATCATGTTATTGTGATCAAAGAAAGTGCAAGAATGATCATGTTCCTACAAATGCCAAAAAATGTGGACAAATTGAATAATCGAAATCATGCATCAAAAGTTCATGAGCATGCTTCAAACAGAAGTTAAATGACACCTAAAACATCCATAAAAATCAAACATATCAATCCATGGAAGTTAGAGGAAGAGAGCATGGCAAACACACTTGAAAAAGCATGAAAATGGCTTTCTGGTTCAGTGTTAATCGATTAACACTTTTGCACTGCAAAGTGTTAATCGATTAACACTTGAAAATCTACAAAATTACACTGGTTAACCGATTAACACTTTTGCACTGCAAAGTGTTAATCGATTAACACTGGAACAGGGACAGAAAAACAGTTTTAAAAAGTGCTTTTGGCCACTTATTGATTGTGCAATCACTCCAATGCTAGGGCAAACAATTATGCACAAAAAATTAAGTTTAAAAACAACAAATGATCAACAATGGAATCAATCAAATCATCAAGATCTTGGATCAAGCAATGGCATAATCAATTCACACGCAAAAACATCGAAACTACATCGTGAATGATACGAAAATGTGTGAAACAGTAAAATGAGTAAGATCTACCAACCTACAAGCCGGAGATTTGGCTTGGTGATTGTTGCAAAGTGTTCTTGATGAAGATAATCAAAGAAAACAAGAGAAAATCTTCAATTATAGTCGAAACGTATCGAAACCGAGCAAATTGCGACGAAACTCCAAAATACAAGTTCGAACCGTTGAATCTTGAAATAAGCACTTGAGATGAATCCAAAAGCTAGTAAACTCCAGAAATCCAAGTATAATTGCAAGGAGATGAAGGTTAAGCTCAAGAAATAATCACTTCCAATGTAGAAGTGATTAATCTTCAATGGTGAAGAGCTATAATAAGGTTTGGGAAGAAAATTCAGATGAAGATGAAGAAGTAGAAGAAAAATTCAGAGAGAATGTAAGAGAATTGAGAGTGAAGTGTGAGAAATTTGTGTGAAATGGTTGATCCCTTGAAAAATGATTGAAGGTTTGTTTATATAGACTTTTGATTTGGAGTGTGAGAGGTTTGGAATTAGGCTAGGAGCTAGCTTTGGGTGGTTTGGAATTAGGCTAGGAGTTAGTTATACTTGACTCACCGAGTCACGCGGTTAACTCGGTTAGTTAGGAAGTTAAATCGATAGCAATCCCAATGTAAGCTTCACATCCAAAGGTTGACATGCTTGGAAACCAAGGAACATGGTGCACTTAAATTAGAGTGATGCATTGGAATAAGTGAACTTGGAGTGTCTTGAATAGTCTTGAAATGTCTAGAGATGTCTAGAATGTTCCACACAATGCTAGCACCAAGTATACCCCAAAAATGTAGAGGAAAAGTTGATGTCATGAAAAGTAGCAAAATCTGCCAAATTTACAAGGGTTAATCTATTAACACTTTTTGCACTGTAAAATGTTAATAGATTAACCAAGCCAAAAAGTGCCCAATTTGCTTGAAAAAGGTGCTTTGGCCACGGTTCCGATTTTCAACCTCTTGCTTTGATGAATAGGCATATAAACCCTTATTTTAGGCTTGTTTTGATGATGTGATGACCTTGTGAGGAAGCAATTAATCGGGCTTGGAAAACCTGAATATTCCTGCAACAAAACCACAGAGAAAAAGTGCGAATGCGTATGCCAGCGATGTGAATGCACATGCTCATGCAAAATGCAAGAAAGGAGGTCAAATTTTGGGTTATGAGAGCTGTCCCTATTTAAACCTCTTGGACCTGAATGTTTGAATTGCGCCAGCTTTTCGATGATTCGAGGTAGAAGGGGATTAAATAAAAGAGTAGCTCGAAAATTTGGCCGACGGCAAAAAAAGGAGGGTTGAATGTTTTGAGGGTTGATAAGTGCGAAGTTAGGCTGAATATCCGTTGGGAGATGAATATGACAAAGGGAGGTATGCTAATGCATATGCTATGTATGTGTTGTTCTACATGATGCTTGATATCATGTTATACAACGGTGCTGGTTAAGGTACAGTGTCACAAGCTGGCAGGTTCTGGACGAACCAAAGAATAAGGAAAGGTCTTTGGATGAACCAAAGGAAAGGAAGAGACTTTGAAAAAGTTTTCCAGACGCGAACTGGACTTGAAAAGTGTGCCAGACGAGAACCGGTCTTTGAAAAAGGTGTACTAGACAAGAACTGGACTTTGAAAAGATAGGCCGGACGAGAACTGGATTTTGAAAAGATAGGTCAGATGAGTACTGACCACCAGACGAGAACTGGATTTTAAAGAAGTAAGTCAGACGAGAACCAACCACCAGACGAGAACTGGAATTTGATGAGACAAGTCAGATGAGAACTGACTACCAGAGGAGAACTGGGTTTTAAAGAGACAAGTCAGATGAGAGCTGACCTCCAAACGAGAACTGGATGTTGAAAAAGTTCGCCAGACGAGAACTGGACTTTGTAAGGATAAGCCATACGAGAACTGACTACTAGACGGGAACTGGATTTTGAACAGACAAGTCAAAAGAGAACTGACTGCCAGACGAGAATTGGGTTCTGAAGGAGTTTGCCAGACAAGAACTGAACTTTAAAGAGATAAGTCAGACGAGACTGACGAACAGACGAGAACTGGAATTTGAAGAGCAAGGTCATATGGGAATTGACTACCAGACAAGAACTAGGATTAAGTCTACCAGACGTGAACTGAAATTAAGTTTACCAGATGTGAACTAGGATTAAGCAAAGATGAGCCAGACGGGAACTGACTACCAGACGAGAATTGGGTTTTAAAGAGATAAGTCAGACGAGAACTGACTACCAGATGAGAATCGGGTTTTGAAGGGCAAGGTCAGACGGGAACTGACTACCAGACCAGAACTGGGATTTAAAGAGATAAGTCAGATGCGAACTGACTACCAGACGAGAATTGGATTTTGATTAGGACGTTTGTTTGAATCTGCATGGCGTAATGCTCCAAATTGATTAACATGCTATGCGTTTGAGGATGGAATGCTATGCGATGATGATTACTATATGCAAAATGTTAGTGATCAGGTTTTGAAGAGATGTCAACTGTGATCGGACTTATGTCGAAGCTTCATGCTATGCTCGGTGGATGATATGCATGAGTGAAGCAACATGATAAATGCATGAGACTGGTATGTGCAACGATTCTTGCGAATCTACCAAATGCTTTTGTTATGGGAGACGGAAGAGTTGAGGTTAGGGTGTAAGCCATAAATACGTGATTCCCGACACCTACTTCAGGATTAGCAATTGGTGATGCACCATCGCCCTTGCCTCAAAATAGGGAGAGAACTTATACTTTGGTAGCCTGTCTCTGCCTCAGTCTATTGGGTATCTGCATGGATTACCCCAGTCACTAGTTTGACTTGCCCCTGTGTATTGGAACAGAGTGCCATGATTATCTGTCTCTTGGAAATATTGATTTCTTGTGATCTTGAGATGCCTGCCCCAACATGAACCTTGAGGTAATTTTTGCCCCTGACTGATTGATCTTTGGAGGAATGCCCCTGACCAATTGGTCTTTGAGAGATTTGTCGAATCTCGACGTGATTTCCCTAGATTGGCTGAATCTTAGAGCGGCTTGCCCTTTTGCTCAACGGAGCTTTCAGGAGCTTTGCCCCTTGAGGTGGTCAAACTTTCCATTGTGGAAACTTTCTTGATGTCAAGTGCTTGTTCGCAAATAAAAAGTGTTTGTTTTGAAAATGATAATGTTAATGCCATGCATATGTCAGTTTTGAAATCCAAGTATATTCACTGAGATTATGACATATAGCGACTGAATCGCTATTTAGAATGTCATGTCAATACCAGCACAAATGATAAGCAAATCTTTAGGAGTTAGCTTTGACGGGATTTTACCGTAGTAATCTTTTTGAAATAAACCTTGCTTCAATTAGGTCTTTTAAGGGTTGTAACATGGTCTGGTTCATGGTTTAAGAAAGAAAGGATATAAGGCTCAAAATTTATTTTAACCCACCCATTCTCCTTGATGTTCTCCAGTCCTACGTTCAGCTAGTTTGACACAAGCGTTCATCTTTCAAAAAGATTTTGAACGATGGAAGTGACGGTAAAGAAACCGACGGGGGTTTTAGAGCGACAGTCACTCACCTTTTATTTTTGTCACATGTGATCACACAAACTTGTTCTTGTTGAGGATTTTTCTCTTGATTCTCTGTTTTGTTCTTTTTGTTTTCCTTAATTTTTGCGTAGACTAAATATTTTGAATTTGCAGTCTACCGGGATGCCCTAATTTTTGCCTAAGTCATTTGTTTTTGACTTAGCGGGCTCTTTTCTCTCTCTTTTTTTTTTTTGCTTTTGCTTTTGTGATTTTGATTTTTGATTTTTTTATTTGTTTTTTGAACAAAATCGTGTGACATGTGCGTATTTGATTTGTGAAGGTGAGTTGTGACTGCTTCATTCCTTTGGTCAGTGAGGGATATCCAATGTGGATTTGTGGTTTTCCAACCTCGCATGAGGATGTGGTTGATCCTCAAATGAGGTATTCCTCTTTTGAAATTTGAATGCATGGTCAAACTAACTGAAGACTACCCTGCCCCTGGTTAAGATTGAGGGTTTGTGTTTGGGAATAGAACCAATGTCTTACATCATCAGCAAGGTTTTATTCAAAAGCATACAAACACTGATCTCATGTCTTTTTAATTTCATCATTCTCTTTTTTATTTTGCTTGATTAAATGTGTGATACAGATAAAAAGTATGAGTGAACACGAATGAATTTATTCAAAACATGCATATTTATTTCATCATTATTATCATCTAAAAACAAACTAGTTTTACAAATGAACAATGCTTGACAAACAAAAAGATTACAAAATGGAAAAGATGGAATGACATAATGGTTTGCCGATGTTGAGGAAGTGCTCACAGGCTTATTCAATTATTTCAAGGGATGTTTTTGCAGTCTTGGCCCCTACACGGACAAGGGATTTCCATTCACCCACAGTTTCTCATCTTGAACAGTTAAGTGTTTCTTGTCAATCAACTGTTGGACTTTAGCTTTGAAAGTGTTGCAATCCTCAGTCGAATGCCTAGCTGACCCAACATGATATCCGCATTGCACATTGGGATCATACCCAGGTGGGAATGGTTCTGGTGGAGGCTTCAGAGCTTTGGGAACCACCAGCGAGTTCTGAACCAGATATGGGAGAAGTTGAGTGTATGTCATAGGAATCGGATCTAGAGGAGCATTCCTTCGTTCTAGATTGTTCCGGGGCTTGCGCTAGTTCTGGCGCTCTCGGCCTTGGGCTTGATGATTATGAGCCTGAGGATGCTGTTGATACTGTGTAACAGCAATGTAAGGGTACGGATAGTATGGCCTGTGAGCCATGGGAGTTTGCGTTCAAAAGTGGGCACCAACCATGACAACATTTGTTTCCTCTTCCTTTTCTTCAAAGAACCCGCCTTGTGGCTTATTGACCCCTGATTGTTGACTCACTGATAAGTGCAAAATGTAACTATTTTTGTATATAAGTTTTGTTGCACTTATCGACACTTTTTGGTTAATATCGTTTGAATAAACCTCTGTTTATTTATAAATACGTTTACTTTACATTTTAGTGTATATATTGCGTATCGTGTAAATATCATTGAGTTTAATTGATTTTCTCTCATTTTTTGCAGGTATTCAATCAAAGATATATTTCCATATTCATAAAGAGCATTTAATAAGCTTTCCAGCGCTTCCGATCATGCGTAAATCAGAGTTGCGGTGCAGAAGTTGTGGTCAAAATAAGGGCTGGAGCTTGTCAGCGAATGTTCGCTTTGCGAATGCCTGGCGAGTTCCCAGCGAAGGCTCCCAAAATTGGACAGGGGAGAAAAGGACCAAAGTTCGCTTTGTGAACTGTGCAGCGAGCATTCTCTTTGCGAATAAATCGTTCGCACTACGAACTTCTAGAATTTTGCAAAGGCGGTTTAGCATTTCAGAGGCACTTAAATGGCACTTTTTGAGGCTCGCTTTGCGAGTAAAACGTTCGCTTAGCGAACGTGACAGATTTTGTAATGTCTATAAGTTCATTTTTACCATTATTTTAGGTTATGTTTTGGGGTATTTGTTCCCAATTCATCAAATCTTCATTCTTTGTTAGTTTAGAGCTTAGAAAAGCATCAATGGTGGTTGCAACTCGACTATGTAAGGCGGATGATTCTTGGATCGTGATTGACACCGCGAGAGATTTTGATTCCTCTTCTCTCTTCCCTTTGTAGTTTCCATTGTTGTGAGTTTGTATGTAAGTTTACCTTAATAGTATGTATATTTATTGCTCATGGCTTTGTATGCGAGCTATTTTACAAATCTCTATTGGTGTTATCCTTCTTTTAATTGCTTTATGCGTAGATTTGAGTTGCGGTAGACATATCCTCCTTTAATCCAGAATTAGGATGAACATTTATTAGGTTCTAGACTCTAGAGATAGATTTAGGCTTAATATTCACTTGAGTATCGATTATTAATGCTTCAGTGTGGTCGATTTACGTGAGACAACACCTCCGAGGCGATGCAGTTGTTCTCTCAAGTTTGCGTTAGACATAACCTTTGTTGTGGGCAATACGTGATAATGTTGATGAGTGATTTAGGTTGCGTGCAAATGAGTAGTAAGTTTGAGTATTTGATAGGGTAGATGAAATGTAAACTCGAGAGTTCTCTACTCTCCAAAGAATGAATTCTTTTTCTGTTCAATAGTTTTATTTCTCACATTTAATTTTAAACCCATTTTAAACCCAAACGCATTAACATTGAGATTGTCGAACGACATTCTTTCCCTCGAACCAATCTCTGTGGACACGATAAATTCCCGAAAAATACTTCCAAAAATGTTTGTTGCTTGCCGCTTTACCGCTTCAACAAAATGGCGCCGTTGCTGGGGATTGGTTTTGATATTGAGTCATATTGCGATAATTTCTTTGTTTTTGAGTTTTGTATATATCGTATATATTGTCTATTTCCATTATGTTTGTTCAAGTGTTATATACATTTTGTTCCCGTAACGTTTGTTTAAGTGTTTGGTTAAGGCACTTGCTTTTGGTTTGCGCGGTGAGGCATCACCATGGCATGAAGGAAGGAAGTTGCTAGCTAAGCATTGTAAAGGCATCGAGCTTACGACGTAAAACAAGCATGTTTTATTGTTTTTAGTTTCTAATGTTTTTGTTTGTTGTTTGGACTCAAATTTTGGTTGGCTAATTTGAGGACGCGTTTTGTGATTTTCCAAGTTTAATCGTTTCAACTTGCGGATGTATGGTAATGATATTGTTAAGTTTTGTACACGTCCAAGGTATGTGTTTATCAGTTTCTTGACTTTAGCATATTCATGATACTTTGGCATTTTACAAACTTCCATGTCATTCATTCTTTTGTATACTTGTTCTTGTGCGAATCACTTTAGTTCCCACCCTTTTTGTGAGGTAGTTTTCCATTGTTCATATATGCGCGGAGTACCAATGTAACACCCATATACAATATAATACATCAAGCATCCATATCATACATGAATTCACTTTTTGGTACTGAAATACCATAAGTTCCTAGTTAACACATTATACATATGCATGCCCAAAACACCACATAAAAAAAACTATGGCACAATATATATACAAGATGTTCAAAAACACTAAGAACTAGATCAATATAATGATCTCAAAAATAAGTCTTTAAAGCGGAAGTCTTGCCATCCCAAAAAGCCAAGGAAAGTAAGGAAAATCAAACGACTTCTTCCTTACCCTTCGCGGAACCTGTGGTACCTGTAATATAATCAACAACATGGGGTGAGATATTAAATTCCAGTGAATTCCCTATCTTATGGATTCTCTCGGCTTTACAGGGTTCTAGCCAAATCCTAACTCAAGTCAAGGGAAGGGAAGTGACCTTGAGTACTCACTCTCACACTATATGGAACACGTTCATGAGTCTGTTAACTCAAAGTTTATCGGATATGTCCTGAGCATGTTAACTCAAGAATCTCACTAATCGGTAACCTGTACCAAGGCATCCCCTTTTCCCATCCACTCTTACGTCTAGAAGTCGACCCGAGTCATGGATCCTTGTAATTTACTTGACATACGAAATGGATTCAGGAACATCGGCCTGTTAACCGTGAACCGTCACTTCTCATGGCCTGTTAACCATCACAAGTCTCTACCCATAGGTTCCATTCGTACTACACGCAGGAATCAAACCTGCCAAGTAATCATGCATACGTTTCAGAGGAGCTCGAGACTCATGAAACTGCAACTTAAGTGAAATGGTTACGATTACGTGATCTCACACACAAACGCGATTGTATTCGACAATCGTAAGGCCACATTCGCCTTTCACAAAGAACACAAGGTTCACACATATGTTCCATACTAGCATCTCATTTTTCCCATTACCCTTTTGGTATTGAACGCACGCCTCGGCCTCTTTTGCACGAGCATCGTCATTGAGTTATTCATCAATTTCCTAGCCCATTACTAGGTTCTAATATAATTTGGTGTAATTTTTCCTCACTCTTCCTATTTTTATCTTTTAAGCATGCATATCTCTCACAATCATGTTTAACAACAATAAGATAGGCAAAACATATTACATTTGCACAATAGAAGTACATATGATAATTCAACATAATTATACCACTTTTGGGTTTCCTTCGATTATTTAATCGGGCAATAAAATTGATATTTTTCACTTCCATTATATAGAGTATTCTCATAGCTTTCCATCGGTACCAAGAACTCCTCGATCGGAAACACGGTTTGAAAGTTATGAATTTTCAATAATTTTTTTGGAAGCATAACATTGGTAACTGGTTACTCACCACAGGGTAACCGGTTACTTGAGAAACAGAGTCAAAATGAGAGTTAGAGGCACATTTGGGTAACCGGTTACTTACCACAGGGTAACCGGTTACTCAGTTCATTTTCTGCGCAGAAACACAAATTTTCAAAGGGTAACTGGTTACTCACCAGAGGGTAACCGGTTACTCTGGGCGCAGAGGCAAAAATATTTGTTTTAATTGATACTCTTCCTTCTCAAACTCATTTCAAACATAATCAAACACTATAACAGTTATCAACAGATGATTCCACACATACATTGATCATATTATTCAGTTTATAACACATTTCAACCGTTAGATTCATCATTTTGCTCATTAAACCAAAATCCACCATTTTTGATCAATGTCTAACCTAAGTTTCTATACTTAGGGTTCTAACTAGAACTCACCAACAACAAGATGAAGATGATGAAGAAGATTTTGAGATGGTTGATGAAGAAGAGATGATGATTCTTGATCTTGTTCTTCCTCTAAGCTTTCTTCTTCTTTTCTTTCCTTTCCTCTTCCTTCTCTCTAATTTCTCTTTCTCAAAATGTTTCTATGTTTGGAAAAGAGTGGAAATGAAATGATATAGAGAAATATCATCAATTAGTAACACTACTAAATGTCCAAAAAGTCTCTATAGCTCCAATTAATTAAAACCTCGGAGTCAGGTAATATTAATTTGAACGGCTCTGAGTTCAACAGTTACTCTAATTATCTTTGCAGATAATTTCTTAGAGTACACCGGAGCTCAGTTGATCATAACTTAATATTATCCAGAGCAATAAAAAATACGGGGTATTACATCCTCCCCCTCTTAAATACAAATTCGCCCACGAATTTAAAATTACCTGAAAATATGAGGGTAAGCATCTCGCATCTCTGATTCAAATTCCCAAGTTGCATAGCCCAGATGCGTCTCATCCCACTGAACTTTCACAAGAGGAATCTCTTTATTCCTTAGTACCTTAGTTTCTCTTCCTGTGATACGGATTGGTTCAAACGTCAAATATGTTTCTATCTCAATTGTATCTGGTAAAATCGGCTGAAGAGGATCTGGAACAAACTTCCGAAGCTGAGACACATGAAAAACATCATGCATTTCTGACAGAGAAGGCGGTAAGGCTAATCTGTAAGCTACTTCGCCAATCCTTTCTAGAACTTGATACGGTCCCACGTATCTCGGGCTTAACTTTCGCGACTTAAATGGTCCTTTCAATCTCAATCTCGGAGTAACCTTCAAAAACACGTGATCACCTTCATCAAATTCTAAAGGTCTCCTTTGGTTGTCCGCATAGCTTTTTTGACGATCTTGTGCTAGTTTAACTTTGACACGGATCATTCTAATCTTTTCTGTAGTCTCTTGGATGATTTCCGACCCCAAAATTCTATCTTCGCCAACTTCCGCCCAACACAAAGGCGTCCTATATTTCCTTCCATATAATGCCTCATAAGGAGCCATACCAATACTTGCATGATAACTATTGTTGTATGAAAACTCAATCAACAGTAAAAGTTCTATCCAATTTCCTCCATTTTCAAGCACACAAGCTCTTAACATATCTTCCATTATTTGTATCGTCTGTTCCGTCTGACCATCCGTTTGCGGATGATTCGACGTACTCAAACACAACTTTGTTCCCATGGCTTGTTGAAAAGCTCTCCAAAACCTCGAAGTAAACTTTGGGTCTCTATCGGGCACAATACTAGAGGGAATACCATGTAACCTCACAATTTCTGAAATAAACAACCTTGCAAGATGACTTGCCTTGTATGTAGTCTTTACGGCTAAGAAATGCGCAGATTTCGTCAACCGATCTACAATTACCCAAATAGAGTCATAACCACCTTGAGTACAGGGTAATCCAACTGCAAAGTCCATAGAAATACTATCCCACTTCCATACCGGAATTTCTAAAGGTTGTAACAATCCACCCGGTCTTTGATGTTCAATCTTCACTTGTTGGCATACTGCACACTCTGATACATACACCGCAATATCTCTTTTCATACCGGACCACCAATAGTCCCTCTTTAAGTCTTGATACATCTCCGAAGAACCAGGATGTATAGTAAAAGCACCCTTATGCGCTTCCTCTAAAATCCTGCTTTTCAACACCGCATCATCCGGAACACAAATCCTTTGGTTAAACAAAATAATTTCGTCGGTAGCTTGCACAAAACCCGGTTGTACTAACACTTCTTGTAACTTCTCATCCAACACTTGTCCTTGTTGAATTTCCTCTCTAAGAGTAGAATTAACATTTAAATTTCCCATAATCACACCATTAGGAGTCCAAACAAATTAGGATTCCAAACAAATTGAAGATTTAGATCCCTAAACTTTTCCAATAAGGCATACTCTAACATCATCAACTCGGCATTATGCAACACTTTTCTACTCAATGCATCCGCTACTTTATTCGCTTTACCCGGATGGTACTTTAGTTCCAAATCATAATCCTTCAAATATTCCATCCATCTTCTTTGACGCATATTCAACTCTTTTTGGTCAAAAAGATACTTTAAACTCTTGTGATCACTAAACATCTCAAAACGTACTCCATACAAATAATGACGCCAAACTTTCAAAGTAAAGATAACCGCCGCCAATTCTAGATCATGCGTTGGATAATTCTTCTCGTGAACTTTCAATTTTCGAGAAGCATAAGCCACCACGTGACTCTCTTGCATCAAGACTCCTCCTAATCCCATTTTTGATGCATCACAAAATACCTCATACGACTTGTTAGGATTAGGAATGATCAAAATAGGAGCATTCGTCAATCTTTCCTTCAAACTCATAAAAATTTGTTCACACGCCAAATCCCACTCACAAGGACAATCCTTTTGAGTAAGTTTAGTCATTGGTAAGGCCAACTGAGAAAAGCTTTTGATGAACCTTCTATAATAACCTGCCAGTAAGAAACTTCTAACTTCGGAAACATTCTTTGGTCTCTCCCAATTAATTACCGCTTCAACTTTTGATGGATCAACTGCCACACCTCCCTGAGATATGACGTGACCAAGAAAACTAACCTCCGACATCCAAAACTCACACTTGCTCAACTTGCCAAAAAGTTGCTTCTCTTGTAAAATCGATAAAATAATTCTCAAATGTCCCTCGTGCTCTTGTGAAGTATGAGAATAAACAAGAATGTCATCAATGAAGATCACAACTAATTGGTCCAAGTAAGCTTGAAATATCTGATTCATGTAATCCATAAAAACTGTCGGAGCATTCGTCACACCGAAAGGCATTACTAAGAATTCATAATGACCATAACGGGTTCTAAACGCGGTCTTTGATATATCTGAACTCTTCACACGGATCTGATGATAACTCGACCGTAAATCAATCTTCGAGAACACACAGGCTCCTTTCGATTGATCTAACAGGTCGTCTATCCTGGGTAATGGGTATTTGTTCTTGATGGTGACTTTATTCAACTGACGGTAATCAATACATAATCACATTTCACCATCCTTCTTCTTTACCAACAAAACCGGAGCTCCCTAGGGTGAAACACTGGGTCTAACAAAATGCTTAGCCATTAATTCTTCCAATTGCTCCTTCAATTCTCTCAATTCAATTGGTGCCATCCGATACGGAGAAATGGATATAGGAGCCGTTCCCGGTAACAGGTCAATAGAAAATTCCACTTCCCTCTCCGGAGGAAGAGAAGTGACATCCTCGGGAAAAACTTCTAAAAACTCACAGACTACAGGAATATTCAACACTTGAAGATCGCTACTCCCCTCCTTAATGAGAACCAAAAGAACAGATTTTTCCTTCTCAAACAAGAAATTTATCATTCCAACCGTACTTTCTAAAATAATTCTTAATATATCCCTTGGAGTAGCTTCAGTAGATGGAATGATGATTAGCTTCTCCTCACACCCGATGAAAACCGAATTAGCAGAAAGCCAATCCATTCCCAAAACAACATCTACTTTCTTAAGCGGCAAACAAAATAAGATCAATCTGAAAAACTCCACCATCCACAGACAAAACACAATTCTCACACATTAAAGATGTTTCAACTATCTCATCCATGGCAGCAGTAACCACCATGGGAGGAGATAACAGAATAGCTTGCAACCCAAGTCGTTTCACGCATTGCATCGACACAAAAGAGTGTGTTGTTCCACAATCAAATAATACAAAACAAGGATGTCCATTAACGAAACACGTACCAGCAATCAAAGAGTTATCACCCTTTGCTTTCCTCGCATCCAAAGTATAAACTCGCCCGGTACTCTTCCCTTGCGTCTGATTCCTATTCTGAGGACAATCCCTCACCATATGACCCACTTTCTGACACTGAAAACACCTCATTCCTTCAAAACTGCATCTACCAGAATGCATCTTACCGCAAGTACGACATCCAGAAGGCGCACTTGATCTAGAACCCTGAACTTGCTTCCCTTTAAAAGCTCGTTGTCTCGGCCTAAATTGTTGATTTGATCTCCCACGATCACTTTGATTTGACCTACTCAAATCTCCTTCTGCCTGCACTTTCTTCAAACTATTCTCTGCCACATAACATTGCCTTAGCAATTCAGCGTAACTAGTGAACTCTCTCTGAGACACACTATGAGAAATTTCGGCCTTCAAACCAAAAAGAAACTGGTCAACTTTCCACCTCTCATCAGGAGCATACATAGCCTGCCTAGAATAAGCAGCCATAATCTCGAATTTTTCAGCATAAGCAACCACGGTCAAAGTACCTTGTCTCAACTGTTGAAAATTAAATTCCTTCTGGGTCCTCAATGAACCAGGGAAATAGTTCTCCATAAAAGAAATCTTAAATTGTTCCCAGACCTTAGGTACCTCTTGAATAGTCATTAGGGCTGAGGCACTCTCCCACTATCTCATGGCAGGACCCTTCAGCGAATGAGAAGCAAATACCACCTTATTCTCCTCACTACAATGGACTATCAAGAAAATTTTATCCATGCCAGCCATTCATGAGCTTTCACAGGATCTAATCCACCATGAAATTTAGGAGGATTCATGCGGATGAAATCTTGGAAACTGCCACCTACAACTTCTGGAATAACCACCTGAGGATGAAGACCTCCATTCATTTGTTGTACCATTTGCTGCATGAATTAGTTTTGTTGTTGCTGCATCTGTTGCATACACTGATGCAAATGGGCATTCCCATCGCCGCCTGGCGGAGTCGTCCCAGCTGGAGTAGTGTCTACCACGATTGCTTCTGCGTCCGTCAACCATGTTCCTAAAGGTCATACAGATAGGATTAAGTTGATCATGCTCAATACCATAAATATAACACTTAAGACCAATGGCAACACCATACATATGAAACAGAAAGAAACACTTATACTATTTCATGGCTAGGTCGAGGATATGACCTGCTTTGTTACCAACTGTAACACCCATATATAATATAATACATCAAGCATCCATATCATACATGAATTCACTTTTTGGTACTGAAATACCATAAGTTCCTAGTTAACAGATTATACATATACATGCCCAAAACACTACATAAAAAAACTATGGCATAATATATATACAAGATGTTCCAAAACACTAAGAACTAGATCAATACAATGATCTCAAAAATAAGTCTCCAAAGCGGAAGTCTTGCCATCCCAAAAAAGCCAAGGAAAGTAAGGAAATCAAACGACTTTCCCCTTACCCTTCACAGAACCTGTGGTACCTGTAATATAATCAACAACATGGGGTGAGATATTAAATCTCAGTGAGTTCCCTATCTTATGGATTCTCTCGGCTTTACAGGGTTCTAGCCAAATCCTAACTTAAGTCAAGGGAAGGGAAGTGACCTTGAGTACCCACTCTCACACTATATGGAACACGTTCATGAGTCTGTTAACTCAAAGTTTATTGGATATGTCCTGAGCCTGTTAACTCAAGAATCTCACTAATTGGTAACCTGTACCAAGGCATCCCCTTTTCCCGTCCGCTCCTACGTCTAGAAGTCGACCCGAGTCATAGATCCTTGTAATTTATTTGACATACGAAATGGATTCGGGAACATCAGCCTGTTAACCGTGAACCATCACTTCTCATGGCATGTTAACCATCACAAGTCTCTACCCATAGGTTCCATTCGTACTACACGCAGGAATCAAACCTACCAAGTAATCATGCATACGTTTCAGAGGAGCTCGAGACTCATGAAACTGCAACTCAAGTGAAATGGTTACGATTACGTGATCTCTCACACAAACGCAATTGCATTCGACAATCGCAAGGCCACATTCGCCTTTCACAAAGAACACAAGGTTCACACATATATTCCATACTAGCGTCTCATTTTTCCCATTACCCTTTTGGTAATGAACGCACGCCTCGGCCTCTTTTGCACGAGCGTCGTCATTGAGTTATTCATCAATTTCCTAGCCCATTACTAGGTTCTAATATAATTTGGTGTAATTTTTCCTCACTCTTCCTATTTTTATCTTTTAAGCATGCATATCTCTCACAATCATGTTTAACAACAATAAGATAGGCAAAGCATATTACATTTGCACAATAGAATTACATATGATAATTCAACATAATTATACCACTTTTGGGTTTCCTCTGATTATTTAATCGGGCAATAAAATCGATATTTTTCACTTCCATTATATAGAGTATTCTCATAGCTTTCCATCGGTACCAAGAACTCCTCGATTGGAAACACGGTTTGAAAGTTATGAATTTTCAAAGATAATTTTTTTGGAAGCATAATAGTGGTAACCGGTTACTCACCACAGGGTAACCGATTACTTGAGAAACAGAGCCAAAATGAGAGTTAGAGGCACATTTGGGTAACCGGTTACTTACCACAGGGTAACCGGATACTCAGTTCATTTTCTACGCAGAAACACAAATTTTCAAAGGGTAACTGGTTACTCACCAGAGGGTAACCGGTTACTCTGGGCGCAGAGGCAAAAATATTTGTTTTAATTGATACTCTTCCTTCTCAAACTCATTTCAAACATAATCAAACACTATAACAGTTATCAACAGATGATTCCACACATATATTGATCATATTATTCAGTTTATAACACATTTCAACCGTTAGATTCATCATTTTGCTCATTAAACCAAAGTCCACCATTTTTGATCAATGTCTAACCTAAGTTTCTATACTTAGGGTTCTAACTAGAACTCACCAACAACAAGATGAAGATGATGAAGAAGATGTTGAGATGGTTGATGAAGAAGAGATGATGATTCTTGATCTTGTTCTTCCTCTAAGCTTTCTTCTTCTTTTCTTTCCTTTCCTCTTCCTTCTCTCTAATTTCTCTTTCTCAAAATGTTTCTATGTTTGGAAAAGAGTGGAAATGAAATGATATAGAGAAATATCATCAATTAGTAACACTACTAAATGTCCAAAAAGTCTTTATAACTTCAATTAATTAAAACCTCAGAGTCGGGTAATATTAATTTAAGCGGCTCTGAGTTCAACAGTTACTCTAATTATCTTTGCAGATAATTTCTCAGAGTACACCGGAGCTCAGTTGATCATAACTTAATATTATCCAGAGCAATTAAAAATACGGGGTATTACAACCAACATTCTTGTTCTAACTGGATTTTATTATGCTTAATCTTTTGTTTGTGTTGATTATGTGAAAACATGAAAAGGATCAAGACATTTTGTTTCATTTTGAGCACAACTACCTAGCCAAATAGTCATTCACCTTGTGAGCGTGTGATCATTCGTAACCCATTTGAGCTTTTTGATCCATGTTTTATTTAAACTTAATGCTTGTCTATGAGTGTTTAGTTCACTTATTTTTGAATGGATTTTGTTTTTTCTTGAACCCTCAACTTTGTGTTGTTGTATGAATTTTTGCCTTGCCTTAGAAAGTAGGGAGTATTCACATGATGATGTGGTTGAATTCAAGTTGGGGAGAGAATAATTGTTTACTCATTGGTTGGTTTCTATGAGGTCAAAAAAGAAAAGGAAAAAAAGAGAAAAATATGAAAAAGAAAAGAAAAGAAAATTGTGAAAAAGAAAGAAAAAGAAAATCCTTGAGAAAGGAAACAAACAGAGTTCAAATAATTATGCTAAATAAGTATTGTGTTTTGTGTAACACTTAGGATTTTGGAAGAAGTTGATTGGAATTTTGTGTTTGAGTCTTTGTGAGTTGATCACTCCCTTAGGTTTAGGCAAGTTTTTGTTTCAATTACCTTTAGAAATTTCCCCTTGTTTGTTTACCCGACCACGCTACAACCTTGAAAGCCCTTGTGATTCTTGCCTATGTATGTTCAATGTGAATTTTTGGATGGTTGCATAATTTAGTCTATTGTTTGCATGATTGTGTAACACCTCAAAATTTGCCCTCTTTTTTTTTAGCACTAACTGGCTTATGCTTCATTTCATTTGCATTGTCATTTTTGCATTTGCATATTTCTTTTGGGCATGGGATCAAGGTATTCTCTAGCAGCTCACGGCGTCATCAGTTCTAGTATGATTTTTAATAGTGTTCAAGCCAAGCAGATAGCTTTCCAAGTCTTTTTGAGCATTTATTTTGCTCATTAAATGACTTGATGATCAGAAACTCCGGCAGTCAATTTTTGATCAGTTATTCAGCTCCAGACAGTTGTTATCAGCAGTTTAATCCGAGTGCGAAAAAACATTTCACAGCATACTTCAAGTGGATTCCGGTGGTAATATCAAATGACAAGTTTTAGAGGTCTATCGTGGTTCAGAACGGGTAGAACCAGACGAATATCCAAGTTTCCCTCCTTTTGGCGCAAAAATTCAAAATTTGAATGTGTTAATCGATTAACCAATTGCAGTGCAATTAGGTTAATCGATTAACCATAGTGAATTTTGCCCAAATGCTGCATTTTCAGAGCTGCATCTTTTTATTCAATTTTTAATCACCCATTTAAATTCTACACATCAGTAGAAGGATCTAGAGAGTTGATTTTCCATTCAAAAAATTCAAATTCTTTCCACTCCAATTTCACATTTCCTTTCCTAATTCACATTTCATCCCAATTTCCACTCACTTAACCTCACTTCCAACCTAAACTTAACTCCTAACCTAGGGGTTATTTAAACCAATTCATTCCAAACCTCTAAAACCTAGATCATTTTTCACTCTCATTTTTCAGAATTTGCTCTCAATTCTCCCTCACTTTTCATTCTCCAACTTCATCTTCAACCACACTCAAAGCTCTATATTCATAGATTCACAAATTCTTCATTGGAATTTGTGAATTCTTGAGCTAAACCTCCATTACATCCTCATTCTTAGTTCAATTCTGCAGTAGCTACTGATTTGGATCTTGGAGTAAGCTTTTGGAATCACTTTTGGAGGAGTTTTTGCTTATTTGAAGTGTTCTTGCTTGGATCTTCAAGTTTTCTTGGTTAAGCTTCATAGATCTCTGGTTTTCTTGTTTGGATCCACCAATTTTTGTTCACAAATCTTACCAAAGCAATTCTCAGCTTTGTAGGTTGGTTAATTTCAGATCCATATCTGATTTAGCTTAATTTTAACTTATACAATGTAGATCCATGGCTTTTGATGTGTTTTGATCCATTTGCTTAAATTTGATTCATAATGTTGATGATTGTTGGATCTAATTGATGTTGAATGATGTATTTCAATGTAATTTTTCGTGCATAAGTGATTACATGATCGTTTGGATGTTTGGATGAGTGCTTTGCTGCTGAAAAGTGATTTTCGAACTTGATTTTTTGCTGCTGGTACAGGGTTAATCGATTAACCAATTGCAGTACAATTAGGTTAATAGATTAACCAGTGTAAATTGTGCTGTTTTGGGACTATTAATCGATTAACCTAATTGCACTGCAATTGGTTAATCGATTAACACTGCTGCAGAGTGTGTTTTTTGTGCATTTTTGAGCATGTTTCGATCCCGTTTCATTTTTAATCTTCATGGATTGATATGATACATGTTTAATGACTGTTTTGATGCTGTTGCCCCTCACACCATTGTAGGCACACAATTTTCCGACACGCGACTCTTGGACTTTTATCGTTTATGAACATGTTTGCATTGTTGCGTTCTTGATGCAATAAACACATAGCATACACTCCTTGAGCATGTTAATTGTTGATTGATGCTTGTGTTGTTGGGATTGTTATGTGCATGCTTGTTCACTTTTCCTTTCATTGAGGTGCACACTTGTTTCAACTTGTTCATATGCCAAATGATATGCATTTCTTCCATGATGTCTTCAAATTCTTTCAACATGATGTGTGATGTGTTTGTGATCATTATTAATTGTGTACTGCATGATGTTGGGTGCACGTTTGCTATGCCATGATTGATTTGTATCATTAATGTATCATATGCTGCCCTGTTTCTACTGCTGTTTATGTGCATATATGCTATTATATGTGCTGCTGTTTGGCTTTTTTACACCTCCTTTTGTGCTGATTAGTGTGCTGTTATAAGCTGTCTTGTTTGTGTGCTGCCTTTTACTGCTGTATTGGTGCAGGTGCACTGTGGTAGCTACTGTTTTTGGTTATTCACCTCTTTTCCTCCTTCGTCTTTTTCAGTCCTTCCTTTCCCTTGAATCTCAAGACTTGTTTAAGTCTTGGATTTGCTCCCTTAGAGCTATCTAGTCCAACTTAATTTTCGATTAAGCTTGGAGTAGGATTAGCATTAGGCTTTCGTTTTGCATGCTAACTTAGGTAGATGTTTCCCCTTTACCTCAACCATAGGGCCACTTTTGCATGACAACATTAGGATAAAATTCTCCTTAGTGTTTTCTTTTTCCTTGAGTCATCTCTTCTCATCTCTTAACATTTCTAAAACACTTAATAAATATAATGTATATTGTGCTCGAGCCTTAAGTGTAGGAAATGAAGAAAGATGGGTCCCCCATCCTCTTCTAGAGTGTTTAGCATACGTCCCATTTGGGGGCGACCATGCGATTCACTCGTTCCCGCATGGTAGACTTTAGTGCAATGTAAGTTACGAATTAACTTCAATCTACTTCTGTCTAAAAAATACAAAAACAAACTCAAACCTTTTTTATCCTTCGGGATTGTTAATTTCCAACCTTTTTCAGAAAAGGGCACGTTACTTCCGTCTCGTCGCAAACAGACATCGACCCTAACTGTCGGACGCGAATCTAACGTCGCATATAAAAAACACTAACCGACCTTGTTAGGTCGAACTACGACTGCTCTGATTTCCTCTTTCTCGTCCGATTGAGGATACGTAGGCACAAGACGGCGATGTCTTGGCAAGCAACCTCCCCTCTTAGTTCGTGTCCGAACTACGTTGACTCTGACTTTCCCATTGCACGAGGGAATACGTAGGCATAAGACGAGAGATGTCCTATCGAGTCACTTCTTTTTCTTTTCTTCTTCGCTTCTTCGTTCCTTTCCGTTCCCATTTCTTCTCCTTTCTAGTAGCAGCGGAGCTCCAGACGATGACACCCTTTGACCGAGACAACAATCGTGGATCCCATCGAGTACGATGGACGTGTCGGGTGCTAGCACCTTCCCTTCGCGTAACCGACTCCCTTACCAGTTTTTCTTGGTCGTGAGACCATGGTCTTTCCCTTCCCTCAGGTTTACGCAGTGTTTCCTTTTCCTTGCTTGGGATAAATACACATTGCTGGCGACTCTGTTTTCCGCGCCACTTTCGTGTTTGTACCATGGATGCAAATCCTCGGGAGCGACAAATTGTTGTGTGAGTGATAAGTACCTCATTTTGTGTTTTTCATCTACCGATGATTGTTTTTGCTAGGTGTGATTCACGTTTGAACTTGTGTTGTTTTAGGATGTTTGGCATGATTTTTGTATTTTGCATTTGTTTTGTGACTATGTTGTCGTCATAGTTTAGTGGTAAGTATTTACTTTGTGTGTACCGTTTTTCATTTGAACCTTACATTTGTTTCCATTTTTCAAAACCTGTTGATTCGTGATTCTTTGGTTATTGCTTTTGTGTTTCTTTAAGTTTGCTTAATTCTTGTTTGTGGACAAACAAGTTGAAGTTGGGGAGAGTTTGATAAGTGCAAAATTTAACTATTTTTGTATATAAGTTTTAATTGCACTTATCGACACTTTTTGGTTAATATCGTTCGAATAAACCCTGATTTGTTTATAAATACGTTTACTTTACATTTTAGTCTATATATTGCGTATCATGTAAATATCATTGAGTTTAATTGATTTTATCTCATTTTTTGCAGGTATTCAATCAAGGATATCTTGCCATATTCATAAAGAGCATTTCATAAGCTTTCCAGCGCTTCCGACCGTGCGTAAATCAGAGTTGCGGTGCAGAAGCTGTGGTCAAAATAAGGGCTGGTTTGCTGTCTAGTTCGCTTTGCAAGCTTGTCAACAAATGTTCGCTTTGCGAATTCCTGGCGAGTTCCCAGCGAAGGATCCCAGAATTGGACAGGGAAGAAAAGTGCCAAAGTTTGTTTTGCGAACTGTGCAGCGAGCATTCGCTTTACGAATAATCGTTCGCACTGCGAACTTCTAGAATTTTACAAAGGCGGTTTAGCATTTTAGAGACACTTAAATGCCACTTTTTGAGGCTCGCTTTGCGAGTAAAACGTTTGCTTAGCGAACGTGACAGATTTTGTAATGTCTATAAGTTCATTTTTACCATTTTTTTAAGGTTATGTTTTGGGGTATTTGTTCCCAATTCATCAAATCTTCATTCTTTGTTAGTTTAGAGCTTAGAAAAGCATCAATGGTGGTTGCAACTCGACTATGGAAGGCGGATGATTTTTGGATCGTGATTGACACCGCGAGAGATTTTGATTCCTCTTCTCTCTTCCCTTTGTAGTTTCCATTGTTGTGAGTTTGTATGTAAGTTTACCTTGATAGTATGTATATTTATTGCTCATGGCTTTGTATGCGAGCTATTTTACAAATCTCTATTGGTGTTATCCTTATTTTAATTGCTTTATGCATGGATTTGAGTTGCGGTAGACATTTCCTCCTTGAATCCGGAATTAGGATGAACATTTATTAGGTTCTAGACTCTACAGATAGATTTAGGCTTAATATTCACTTGAGTATCGATTCTTAATGCTTCCGTGTGGTCGAGTTGCGTGAGACATCACCTCCGAGGCGATGCGGTTATTCTCTCAACTTTACGTTAGACATAACCTTTGTTGTGGGCGATACGTGGTAATGTTGACGAGTGATTTAGGTTGCGTGCAAATGAGTAGTAAGTTTGAGTATTTGATAGGGTAGATGAAATGTAAACTCGAGAGTTCTCTACTCTCTAAAGAATGAATTCTTTTTCTGTTCAATAGTTTTATTTCTCGCATTTACTTTTAAACCCATTTTAAACCCAAACTCATTAACATTGAGATTGTCGAACGACATTCTTTCCCTCGAACCGATCTCTGTGGACACGATAAATTCCCGGAAAAATAGTTCCAAAAATGTTTGTTGCTTGCCGCTTTACCGCTTCAACACTCATAGTGCCAGCAATTTTCCCTGTTTTGAGCCCATTCTCAATGCGTTCCCCAATGGTCACAACATCAGCAAAATTGGAGGATGAGCTACCAACCATCTTCTCATAGTACAAACCCTGAAGAGTGCCAATGAATATGTCAACCAACTCTGAATCAGATAGAGAAGGCCGGACTCGTGAAGCCATCTCACGCCACCTTTGAGCGTATTCTCTGAATGGTTCACCAACTTTCTGAGCTTGATTTTATAGTTGCAACCTGGTGGGAGCCATACCCAAGTTGTACTTGTATTGCTTCAAGAATGCTTCGGATAGATCTTTCCATGTTCTGATCCTACCTTGCTTAAGGTTCATGTACCAATCCAGGGAAGCCCCAGATAGGCTATCGTGGAAATAGTGGATAAGCAGATCATCATTGTCTATGTAGGAAGCCATTTTTCTGCAATACATTGTGATGTGACTTCGTGGACAACTCAACCCCTTGTACTTAGGCGAATCAAGCACTTTGAATTTCTGGGGTAGTTCAATGTTTAGAACTAAGCACAAGTCTTTGGCATCCATGTCAAAGGCTGAAAAACCCTCAATAGCTCTGATTCTGTCTTCTAACAACTTGTAGTCTGCAGGTTTGTTATGATCATCAGGTTTGACAAAAATCCGAGGATTTGGAAGTTGAGATGCGGCTGGAGCAAGCACTTGAGGAGAAGCCATCTGAGATGAATGTAACAACCCAGAATTAACCATCTGACCAGCAGTCTGACCCATCTGAACACCATATGGATAACCAGGAAGAGGTGCCACAGTAGTTGCATATGCCCCAGGGTAAGGCATTCCAGAATGAGCATTATGAACAACAGTTTGTGCAGATTGAGACAAAACTGGAATATGAATAGAAGGACCTTTGGAAACATGCTCATCTACATCAGGGATCTCGACATCAGTTGACACAGGAGTCTGGCGAGTCTGTGTTTGAGGAATCTCATGGTCATCACTGTTCACCACTGGAGGTGGAAGAGGAGTAGGCATGCCCCACGGGTAAGCAACAGAGTTCCCATTAGGCACAGGCACATCAAAAGGTTAATAGGGTGCAAAGGCGCCACCATTGGCAATCTGATGAGTAAAATTCGGGGGCATTCCCCAAGGATAGGCAACATGCATCCTATTCGGTGTGGATTGAGAACTTGGAAAATTGACATTAGTTTGACCAACAGTCTCGACTGGTATTTCAACAACAGTAGGAGAAGAAGTAACAACAGGAGTAGGAGAGACAGTCATGACAGGGGTGACAATAGTTGCATCAGTGGTAGTGGTGACAATAGCAGGGGTAACAGTGGCATCCCTTCGAGTACGAAGGAGTTCCATGATGGCATCCATGTTATCCTGGAATTGACCCATCCTACCCTGGAACTGAGTCAAGGTCTTCGTGTAAGCAGTATTATCAGAATCAACCATGATTCTTGATCTGTTGGATCTGATGAAGTACCGGTGTTGGGTCGTCGTTATCTTTTGGCTGATGTAGGGAAGAAAGCAAGTTTTCTCTGGTTTGGATGCAATGCAAATGTATGTATGCATATGTTGTTTATGCAGGTGGAATACAAATGAGATATGCAACACCCAATGATGCAAAGGTAATATGATGTAACAGTTCAACACACATATGATGATGCAATAGCTCAAGTTCAAAAGTTTGGCATGCATGATGATGCAATAATAGTATGCAAAATGCAAGTTAGAGATGCCACATCTTCTGAATAATCTGCATATGTAACTCTGCGTCGGTGCAAAGTAATCTGATATGTGAGAGAGCAAAGGTATGAGGTGGCTTGGTTTCCTACAAAAACCCATATCCCCCTCACAGATGTGATCTAGACACAACAATATGGTCCCTAGAAAGGTCGCCCAAACCATATGACTCAGAATGAAACCCTCCGCTGTAGCGAATTCTCGCAGGACGGAAGTATTCTCAAGCGAATCACGATTTGGGATGTGGCTCTCGTGGTAACCCAACGCGCTAAACGCAGGCCTCACGACCATCCACGTTATAGCCTATGTGTTTGCTAAGCCCAGTGTTAGGACTTTTCTCTCCAATAATATCTACCCATCCCAACAACAGCAAAAAATATAGCAGATATTCAGAATATGCAGCATATGAATATTCAAAGCAGTAAAGAAATGCAGTAAATAAACATAAAGCATAAAGCAAGGAAAATAAAGCGAGTAAAGCGCAAAAGATAAACACCTAAACAAGTAAGAAAAGCAAGCAAAACTAGGCGAGACCCCAACTTGCAGGCGCAAGGACTCCCCAGCAGAGTCGCCAGCTGAAGATGGCTGGTTTATACCTGAGTGAATCGCACACTCAAAAGTAACACAGAGCCACCACCGAACTTTATTTAGTCTCAAAGGACAGGAAAATATAGATAAAACCCAAGGGGAAGAGAAACGGGAATGAGGGTCGGTTATGCGAAAGGAAGGTACTAGCACCTTACGCATCCGTCGTACTCGACGAGAACCATTTCGCTTGCTTCTAGGCTTGGATGAGTCATCTATCTAAATGCTTCTAGCTAGAAGAAGAGGAGAGAGAAAAGAAAAGAAAGAAAGTGTTCGTGGAGGATTAAGGCCCTCGTGCCTACGTACCCTCATGGTGCAATGAGGAAATCAGAGCACCGTAGTTAAAAGGAACAGGGACAAGAAGAAGAATGGAAGAAGGTGGAAGGGTGGAAGTGTGCTCGCCAAGATCATCGCGATCTCGTGCCTACGTATCATACATTCGAATGAATGCAGAATCAGAGCTTCCCTATTGGGGAACCAAGACGGAAAAGGAAAAGGAAAGCAATGTCAAAACCAAGAACAAAAGAAAGGAGGAAACTCCATTGGAGATTCCAAAAGAAATGGTGTCAAAACTAGGAGAATAGTGCAAAAGAAAGATAGAGACAGAGAATAGCATGCAAGAGTGGTGTCGAAACCAAGAAGATAAAAGAGCAAAAGGAAAGATAAAGACTACACCGGGGAGGTAAGAAGAACAAAGAAATCGTGCTGGGAATCAGGGGGTAGCGACCCTACTGGGGATCCAGAAACAAGAGAAAAAGGGTTCGGTATATTGACTGACTGACAGTGATTAACCGAAGAAAAAGAGATTAAGGCTCTGGTGAAGAAGAAAGAAGTTGGTGTCAACAGACAGGCTGTGATGAACCAAAATAAGAGAGAGTACTGAACCAAAGGAGGTGTTTGACTAAGAAGGGATTTCGGTATGTTAACTGATAAACAGTGGTTAACCGAGAAAAACAAGGATTGTAACTCTGCGAGGATAAAGGTTTTAACAGATAACTGTGATTAACCTAAAGAACGGGTGTAGAACCAAGCGAAGGTTATGACCCAAAGAGGATGTTGATACCGACTGAACAAACAGTACTTGACCAACAAAAGGGTATTGAACCGAAAGAGGTTGCTAACCGCTGAGGGATCGGTGTTAACAGAGAAACTGTGATTAACCGAAAAAAACGAGTGATTAACTAAGAGAAGGGGATTAACTCGAAAAGGCTCAGTATTTTAACAGGCAGGCTGTGGTTAACTGAAAAGATGGGTGACTGAAATTCTGGTATCAGACGTGTGATGTTAAGTGCGATGTCACAACAATACACTCTACACAATGGACAAAATAAAAAGCTGAATAACACACAAAATTGTTCACCCAGTTCGGTCTAACTACCTACGTCTGGGGGCTACCAAGCCAGGGATGAAATTCACTACTTGTAGAATTAAATTACAGACTCAACAACCCAGTTGACAATCTCCTAATCTTAATTCCTACTAGTGACTTTCTACCAAAGAAACCACTTAGATATGAGAACACTACTCAATCCCTAAAACACTTCAAAGAACAACCTCTTTGAGAAACCTTGATCCTGCTTCACAGCTTTGATCAAGTTACACAACTCTCTATCGCTTCACAGCTTCTAAGAGAGGACAGAAAACAACTCACTTATTCAACCTAGAATGGTGTATACAAAACTCGTACAAAATACTTAAGACATGTATTTCTGTACTTTTTTCCTTTGATCTTCTGCGCTTTATATAGCCACCTGAATTGGGCTTGGACTGCTACAATATTTGACTTGATTTGTTATTTAAAACTGAATATTCATAACAGTTTTTCTCCTAAAATCTTTTCAAATCTTCAACCTTTTAAATCTCCTACAAATCTGCACCAGATCTCCTATGCAGTGAAGAATATCTAACCCAAGATATTCGCATCCAATGAGACTACCTGCTCTCCACAATTCCAACTAACACGCAAACCCTAACAACATCACAAACCTGATCTTATTAATTTTGCAGATCTAATGTCACAACATCGCATGTGACATCAGACATCCAAACTTCAGTAACTAAACCACTTAACACAGCCCAGTGTTAAGACTCAATGTTGTGACATCACCACCCTTATATCAAACATTGAACATACTTTATTTTACCAAAATTCTAGCCAATCCAAGAAACTAACAATCTCCCCCTTTGGCTAATTTTGGCTAAAACAATCTCTGCACCTTCAGAGACTTCAGCAGTGGAAAAAAAATTCAATAATATCTTTTAAAACTTCAAGCAACAGCATTAATAAACTTCAGTACAGACGTCACTTCACACAAGACTCTGCTACAGCATCATCTTCAACAACTACTATCTTTCAAACAGCTGCACATATCTCAATATTGGCAGCAATAAGCACTCCCCCTCAAAGCAAGAACTAGCATAGCAGCTGTTCAACAATTACTCCCCCTCAATTTTTGTACTTCTGTACTATAGCATCAGCAATCAGCTATATCATTGATTTCATTCCTTGGCAGCTATCAACTCCTTTGACATTAGTACTCTCTTGGCTAGTTCTCCCCCTTTTTAGCCATAATTTGACAACCCCTACAGTTAGTACTACCCTAACTCTCATTGTCAATCTCACAGTCAGCAAAAAGACATAACAAATCATAGAACAAAAACATAAAGGGTGCATATAACAGCACAATATTCAAATTACAAACAGAGCACAGCAGTGCTGAATCAAAAACAACAGAAATAAAGCTAAAACTACTTAGAAGCAAAAGCAAATACACTAGTCTTCACTTGATCCATCCCCATGATCAACATCCTCATCATCTTCTTATGAACCTGGTTCTCCAACATCATCATTATTGTTACCATTGACTGCTTCATCTTCTTTTTCTGCCAGTCTCAGAGTCATGAGAAGTTTTTCAAATTTTTGCTTTCTTTCAGTACTCACTCTGATGACTTCATCCAACTCCTTGCAGGGCTCCTCCAATTCAGAGATCAACCCAGTTTTGGCAGGTGACTATTGTGATGTTAAAGCAGATGTCTTGACAATGTCAGGAACATGTTTCCCTTCAAACAACTTGTAATGGATTGACAAGGCAGACTCCCTTTTGCAAGCAACATCCAAATCCTGTAGAATACCAGGATGCTGAGACAAGATAATCCCACAGATGAGAGAGGGAAAGGCAATAGGCATCTTCACAGCATTTGTAGCAGCATGCTTAATAGTCTGATCATAGATGTAGGAACCATAATCAAATCTTTGCTTCCTCCCAATAGCATAAATTATCTTCCCCAATCCAACAGAAATAGTGGTTTTGTGATTAGTAGGAGCCCAGTTGGCAGCACATATCCTGTGCAGAATAGCATATTTGACACTCAACAAATTGGCTGACAACTTTCCTTTTAAGGGCCAGACTTTTACTTGACCTGTTGTGATTTCTTTGCACACAGTATTGTCAGTTTTTTCCACCTCTACATACTCTTTCCCTTTTCTTCCTATGCATGTATTAATAATCTCAGGAGAAAAATTGACACACTGACCCCTAACATATACCTTTCTAAAATCCATACTTCTGTTATCATTAATAGCCATAGGAATGTTTACTACAAATTCCTTGACTAGCCCATCATAGCACTTGGACAAACCTGAAACAGTCTTCATTAGCCCAGCAACTTTAATCAATTCTACAACTTCCTTGATTTCCAAAGCATCTCTACCAAGTTCTCTTTCTAGTGCCAGTCTTCTTTGACAGACAAATTTCCACATGGGTGCACTGCTAGCATAGTGGAATGAAATGTTGTCAACTGGAACATCAGGAATTTTGTCAGCAATTCTCTTCAATATTGACCTTCTAACTGGAGTGATGTCTTGAACATCGTCCTCAACATCAAACTCAGATTCTGAATCTTCTCTCAGCTTCCTCTTTTTGGAATTTACAGCTACTTTGCTCCAAGTCTTAGTAGGACCCACCACGGTTGATTTCTTTTTTTTGTTCTCAGGTTTTTCCTTAGGTGGAGAATATGTAGACTTCCCTCTTCTAGACCTTATTCTCTTGGCAATACCAGGAACCGCTTTTCCGATAACTTCATTATCTGAAAGGTCAATCACATCCACCTTATAAGCATTTTTCTTTTCTTTGGGGCTAAGATCATCATCCCTAGCAGGTGATGTTCTGACATTAGGTTCAACATCAACTTCCTCTTCTATATGAGTATCTTTAACTTCAGTTTCAACTTCTGCATCTTCAATAACTGAAACAACCAATCTGTGAAGCTTGGTTTCAGTATACTGCATGTCATTCTTTTCAGCAGGCATTTGTCTAAGAGGTATAGATATTCCTTTCACCGACAAACCCTTATCCAAATTTTTTATGGCAATCTGATTGAGACTTTCATCAACATCAACTCTTTCCTCAACGGCTTGAGAGGGAGGAGTGGTAGTCTCAGGAACAGAGCGATCTCCGAACAGAATGCTAGTCACAAATGCTCTGCTATTGCTATCATCAATTTTCTTAGCAGTCGATTGATTAGAAGAAGAGTTACCTGTTGAAGCCCTCCTTGGTTGAAACTTCTCAGGTCTGTTCTCAGAGGCAGGCATTACCATAGATAGAGGAGTTATATTCAAGGCTTCATCCACAGAGCCTTTGTTCGTAAAACCCCTAGATTTTTTATGAGTGGAACTTTTGGATTCAGACTTTCTAGATGAAGAAGACACTTGTTTCGACATTATTCCTGTATGGCGACTGATGATTAGAGAGGGGCTGGGATTTCTTTTCTTAGATGAGAAGATGTCCAGATGAAGATAGTTGTGGCATGTGAAATCAATAATAGGAAAGGATAGTCTAAGGTATGGCGCCTGAATTTGAGTATCCCTTAAAGCCCAATCAATGATCTTCTCCCTCCAATTTAACTTTCCTTTTAACAATTTAAAAGGATTCACATTAAGAGTAGTTAACCCTAGCAGACTTTCACACTTGATGTCACGGTCTAATGTTAAAACATCAGTCTTAACATCGATAGTTGAGCTGACTTCTATAGGTATCCATAGATAACAATTATCTCTGGATCTGACTCCTTTCATGACTACTTCATCCTTTTCATTCGTCACCAGACATTCGTCCTTGGAATAGCTGACTATGTAACCTTCATCACATAGTTGACTTATGCTAATCAGATTTGCCTTCAAACCTTGGACCAGGATCACACTATCAAGAGTAAGACCATCATGATTCTTCACTCTTCCAACTCCTTATACTACTCTTTTTTCTCCATTGCCAAACACAACCTTATTTTCATGGCAAGGATTGAACTCCACCAACTGCTCCTTGGATCCAGTCATGTGCTTTGAACATCCACTGTCAAAGTACCATGCATCCATAGCAAAGTGTCCATCTGAGGTATGAGCCAATAGACATGTGACTTGAGCTTTAGGAACCCATTGTTTAGCAACTTTGGGACTGTCCTCCTTTAGTTTGCTTTGAGGAGCAGATTGTGGATAACCATGCAATTTAAAACAAGAGTACTGCATATGTCTAAACCTTCCACAATAGAAGCTTCTAACACTGTCATCTCTGAAGCGGTTAAATCTTCTACCACTTTGATGATAACGCTGTGGCTGCCACCCATAATGTTGTCTCCTTCTTCCATAGTTGGATTGTCTTCTATGGTGCTGTTGTCTTTTACCATAGGTAGACTGTCTCCTAGGCTGTCTCCTATGGTGATGAGGCACAACATTGTTGTATCCATATCCATATCCATACCAGTCTTCCTGATGTTGAGACATCTGATGAGACATGTTCTGTTTGAACCTGGAAGCTTGCATGCTCTCGTGATATTGGGGAGGCATATATTGACTTGCTCCTTGGGGCTGCATCTTCCTCTGATGAGGACCATTCTTCTTCTCAACATTCTAAGGCTGAACAACCTTCTTAGGGGTAGGATCCTGTCTCTTTGTTTGATGATGAGACATTGGTTGGGACACCTCCTTCTTTATTCCTGAAGTGCTTGCTTTAGCAGAACCCTTTTTCTCAGCCACAAATCCTATACCTGACTTATCACCAGCAACCTTTTCTGTCTGAAGGATCTTATCAAGTGTGTCTGTACCATAGCTCAACATTCTAACAGATTTGGTCATATGATCAAGATGAGCTTTGACCAGTGAGACTTCATTTTCCAAATCAGCTTTAGCAGTCTCAAGCTGAACAATCTGTTCCTTTTGACTCTTGTTTTCTTGACAGATTTCAGCACTCTTCAGACAAAGCTCTTGATAAGTAGAAGCTAACTCCTTAAAGGTTATTTCCCCATCACTAGAATCATCCTCAGAAATAACATTTCATGTAAAAGCTCTAACATGCTTTGCTAACTCACCTTCACTTTCACTATCAGAGTCAGACCAGGAAACTGTCATGCCCTTCTTATGCTTTTTCAAGAAGGTGGGACACTCTTTCTTGACATGTCCATACCCTTCACACTCAAAACACTAAACTCCTTTATCTTGGGCAGTTTTCTCTTCATCCTTCTCTTTTGATTTGCTGATGTCAGACGATATGTTCTTGGCGTTAGGCCTGGAGTTATTGTTCATCCTCTTGAACACCTTGTTGAACTGCCTTCCCAACATAGCTATGGCCTGAGATAAATCCTCCTGGGATTCAGCACTCTTCCCTTTCTTTTCTTGAGTATTTGAAGTCAAGGCTATACTTTTTGGCTTCTTTTCAGGTTCTTCTTCATTTAACCTAAGCTCAAATGTTTGAAGAGATCCAATGAGCTCATCAACCCTCATCTGGCTGATGTCTTGTGCTTCTTCATGGCAGTCACCTTCATCTTGTACCTCTTAGAAAGTGACCTAAGAATCTTCCTTACAAGCTTTTCTTCTGACATTTTCTCTCCAAGAGCACTAGATGCATTGGCCAGCTCAAGAACACTCATGTGGAAGTCGTGAATAGTCTCATCTTCCTTCATCTTCAGGTTTTCAAACTTTGATGTTAGAATCTGAAGTCTTGACATCTTAACTCTAGATGTTCCTTCATGTGTAGCCTTCAAAATATCCCACGCCTCCTTAGCAACTTCACAGGTATTAATCAACCTGAATATATTCTTATCCACTCCATTGAAAATTGCATTTAGGGCTTTTGAGTTACCAAGGGCAAGTTCATCTTCTTCCTTGGTCCAATCTTCTTCAGGCTTCGACTTTGAGGTGCCTTCTTTATCTTTTCCAGCATCATCTTTTCAAACACAACAGGTGCTTTCCATTCTTTAATTATAGCCTTCCAAGACCTGCTGTCCAAGGATTTCAAAAACGTGATCATCCATGGCTTCCAATAATCATAATTCGAGCCATCCAAAATAGGGGGTCTGTTGACAAATCCTCCAACTTCTTTGTCCATCTTTACACCAGAAAGTAACTTCCCTAGATCTCACCCAGAGACAGACAGGATGCCTGCTCTGATACCAATTGAAATTCTGGTATCAGACGTGTGATGTTAAGTGCGATGTCACAACAACACACTCTGCACAATGGACAAAATAAACAGCAGAATAACACACAAAATTGTTCACCCAGTTCGGTCTAACTACCTACGTCTGGGGGCTACCAAGCCAGGGATGAAATTCACTACTTGTAGAATTAAATTATAGACTCAACAACCCAGTTGACAATCTCCCAATCTTAATTCCTACTAGTGACTTTCTACCTAAGAAACCACTTAGATATGAGAACACTACTCAATCCCTAAAACACTTCAAAGAACAACCTCTTTGAGAAACCTTGATCCTGCTTCACAGCTTAGATCAAGTTACACAACTCTTTATCGCTTCACAGCTTCTAAGAGAGGACAAAAAACAACTCACCTATTCAACCTAGAATGGTGTATACAAAACTCGTACAAAATACTTAAGACACTCAGCCTATGCTCTTGATCTTCTCTCTGTATTTCTGTACCTTTTTCCTTTGATCTTCTGCGCTTTATATAGCCACCTGAATTGGGCTTGGACTGCTACAATATCTGACTTGATTTGTTATTTAAAACTGAATATTCAAATTAGATTTTCTCCTAAAATATTTTCAAATCTTCAACCTTTTAAATCTCCTACAAATCTGCACCAGATCTCCTATGCAGCAAAGAATATCTAACCCAAAATATTCGCATCCAATGAGATTACCTGCTCTCCATAATTCCAGCTAACACGCTGTAATACCCCAAAATTTGCTCTCCCCTTTTTATCATCATAGCATGGCATTGTCATTTATCACATCATATCCACCTCATTAGCATTGCATTGCATTTAACATAGAAAAATGAAGCATAGCATCCCTCTTACCATCAGGGCATGTGATCATGTGGAAGGTGGACAATCAATGGATCCTTCAAAGCATAAAAAGGTCAATCAAGTTTCTGCAAGGCAAGCCAAGAGGTCTTTCATGTCTCATACTACCTCAATTGATCATCCACAACCTCAAGAAGGTGAGATTCAATAAGAGATTGAAGCACTACATCTTTCATTATGCAAGAGGTTCAAAAACTGAAGGAAAACCCTCAAAAGAGATAGCTCATTGATCCAAAATCATCCTCAAGTGGCATATCTCATCATCCTTTAAGGGGATACACAACATACTCTGAGGAATTTGAAATTGAAGACTGCACATTTTTCTCCTAAGAGGAGGGGACCAAAACTAGGGTTTCCAATTAAATCAGGGAATCTTTGATTTTTTGGACAAAACTTGATGTCATGGTGTTCTACATGTCCTTATGTGTATGTATGTGGAAGATTGCTTCTCAATTGGTTTTAGAAGTGGTTCAATTGGAAGAAAAATAAAAAATCAGAGAAATTGGGGCCAAGTCAAATAATCAGAGGAAAAAGTCAACTCTTGACTTTTTGTGGCCAAATTCATAAAATTCATGTTATATGTGTCCAATGTGCAAAATTTGATCAATAAAATCCAAAGGAATCATGAAAAAATCAAGATGTGGAAAGTTGCCATTTTTGGATGAAGAAGGGTTACTAAAAATAGCAAGTTTTGGCCATTTTGCATCAGAGTTTGAACCAAGGCCATTTAAAATCAAGACCTCAAATGAAAATTCCACTCGGCCACAACAAAAGTTCTTGCTTTGAGCTTCAAATCCATGTGTAGAACATCTCCATTGGATTAGTATTGAGAGAGTTATGGATGAACAAAGTTGAGGAAAACTTGGGCAAAATGCAAGTCAGCTTGGGCAAGTTGCAGGTCACGCGCATGTCATTTCCACAAACATGTGGTGGGCCAAATGTCCACTCATTTTTCTCTTGGTTAAAAGCTTCAAATGGAAAAGTTTTCAACATCAAAGTTGTTCCTTGCAGTGTCATCTTCAATATTCATGTTGGACAAAATTCCATTTGATCAATTTATGAGGGATAAATTTTGGTCTCAAGTTAGGTTGATTGTGCTAAAATTTCGTGTGCCAAGTTGCCTTGCCAGCCAACCTCTTGCCACGCTCACCAACCAGTTTTGAACCATTGTGTTCATGGCTATTTTTAGGTGTGTTTGAGGCCTCAATTCAATACCATTCTCACACCAATGTTGTTCTCTGGTGCACCATCTTTCCAATGCCCTCAATGCCTCATTAAATCATTCACTAACAAGAGAGAAAATCATCTTCAAACAACCACTGTTGCATTGGTTCCAAACTGTCACATAAAACCAGAAAAAGAAATAAAGGTTGCTCATGTATTGCTCACTCTCCAACCTTTGCTTCATTTAACTAAACACTTTTTATGAACACCACCTCACGTGCCTCATTATACATGGAAATGGAAGGGGAAAGCTTGTAGAACAAGTTTCTGTGGCAGCAGCAGATGTGAGCTTGCTTTATGCAATTGAACCTCACCATAACACATTGTGAACCGCCATCACCATAACTCAGCCTCAATAACTCGCCCCTAACTAACTTGACTCAGTTAGTTAGGGTGCACTCAGTCTAACCACTGTGACTCATCTAACTCAACTCATTAAACCTTAGTTAACTCACACTATAAAAGAAAATCTCACTCACAATTTCGTTAAAAAAACTTCATTTTCGCACATTCACTTCAGAAACACTCTCTTCTTCTCTCTCAAATCCACCATTGCCACTGATTCTCGAGCTCTACCTTGTTCATTTCACTTCAACACTCTCTCTGATTTTCTCTCAAGTTCTTCACAGTGCTACTTGTTTGGAGTTTGGTTTCAATCTCTCCTCCATTGAATCATCATCAGTTTTGCATCACAGCCTTTATTTGGCCAAGAGGAGATTGTAGAAGAAGCAAGATCTCTAGTTTTCTGAAGAACACTTCAAGAGCTCAAAACTTCAGGTACGAATCTCCACCATTATAGACCTAATGTGAAGGAATTTTCAGGTTCTTGCAGCTTCTTATAAGCTCAAGAACTTGTCTGGCTAGTTGATAGGCCTTTAGAGGCGTAGTGGAAATGTTAGGGCAAATCTTCCTTTGTTCGATTCTCTCATTTCATGGACTTTTTGTATGTTTTGTCATTGGAATCATGATGTGTGTTACTTCCTCATCATTTTGACATATTGATTGTGAAATTCTGGAGAATTGGAGGTTGCAGACGGTGGTAGTTCGCCGGAGAAGGTGACCGGAGGTCCCTCTCCGGCCGGTGTTCTTGTGTTAGGGTTTTGTTCTCAGTTTAAACGTGGACCATTGGATGTTCACCATCGTGTGGCTTGGGTGATGACAACACATTAAAGTTCATGTGCATGTCACGTGTGATTTTCTGATTTTATTTTAAACATTGTGTGGCATGGTACATGATAGTGTGTGTGCTTTTTCAAGTGTGTGCGTTGATGATGATTACTTTGACTTTGGCATGACCTTGACTCAATCCAGTGGGTATTAATGAGTCAATTTTGTTGACTGAAGTGCATGCTTATTATGGTGTTTTACGCATAATTGGACCTATGACAGATTGCTTTCCCCACCCCACGCTTTCAAGGCCCAATCAATATTGAACTGATGTTTTACTATGTTTACACCCCCTGTCATTTTCTATTTCATTTTTATTTTCATTTTTTCTACACGTTTCATAATTGAATTTTAAAAATAACAAAATTCATCATAAAATTCCACAAAAATTCATGAACATCATTAAAACATTTATAAAATTTGTCATGATTTTATTTCTTGATTTTATGACCTTTTTGCCCTTGTGCTCTAATATTCTTTGAATTTCAATTTGTATGCATGCTTAATGTGATACATAAATTTGTGCATTTTTGTTATTGATCATTAAAAATTGTTTTGATGCTCTTCTTTTTGTAGTGAGTCATTAACATCTTGAATTATGTTAAGTGATTTTTATTTGATTTTTTAGATCCTGTTATGGCATGTTTTGATGTTCATCTTTGCATTACTTTGCATGTGCATCCAATTTGATTTAAGTGCATTGTATAAAGCCTTTTTGCCTTGAATTTTTACATGATACTTTGATATGTGATTCATCTCTGATTTGTGAACCTCAATACCATGTTTTCATAATTTTCATGAACTCATTTGATTTTTGTTTAAAACATTTCATTTGAAGCATTACAACATGTCATATCCTTGTAATCTTTGTGCATGTTTACATGATTGCTTTTGTGCATACTTGCATGATCATTTGCCTACTTTGTGAACCATTCATTTGACATTATAGGTCATTGGTACATGTTATGTGTCATCATTGCATGTTCATTTTCATTTGAACTTTGTGTGTCCTTAATATGAAGTACTTGTGTTTTCTTTTGAATTTCCATTTCATTTCTTCTTCTATTGCTTCTTGAATGGCTTGATAGGTGTTTCATGAATGCTTGTGATGTGTTTATATATCATTCTTCATTTCATTTCAATTCTGATCCTTGGATCACATGTTCCATTTAGGCATGTTTCTTCCATTTCTTTTCATCTTTCATTCTCCCTTTTCTTATGGTAGCATGTTTTAATGCCATGGGTGATGTTTGTGCCTATCCACTTGGACTTGCTTGATAATGATCATTTGTTTTCCATATGATGCACATTCTGGTTGTGACTAATAGGATTTGATCTTTTATTTTATTCTTTTGATCTTTAGGGTGCATTAAGTGTCTTTTGCTTCTAGTATTTCTTGTACATGTTTACTAACCATGTAGGGGCTTCGGTAAGTTGCTATTGAGTGTGGATAAGGAATCCACATTCAAACTTCTATCCTTTCTCTTTTTACAATTCCATATGGTATTTTGTTAAGCACCTATGTGCTCTTTCTTAATAACTCATCACTTACCCTTTTGAATTACAATTCATCTTCTACTTTAGAAGTGAATTGTTTAATTCATTCTTTCTTTAGACTTTAGGTTTTGAAACCTCACAAACCTTTAGGATCACTCCCTTAACTAATCAATTAGGATTGAGTCTTAGTTCATATAAATTTTTACCTTTTCTCCTCTCTTGAGTCTCTCTTCTCATCTCAAAAGAAAAATGCAAAACATATAATAAAGGTAGGCATTTATTGCATTTAGGCCTTTCATATAAAGAAAAGATTATAAGGGGTCTTCTCTTATAATCTTAGAATGTATAGCATATAGCCCATCTTGGGTTAATGTGTTAAACATTTGATCTTGTATGAGGGACTTAAATGCAATACTTGTTGAAGGTGCAAATAATAAAAAAACACTTCTTCATTTCTTAATCAACAAAAAAACACTTAATAAACACAAGTATGCTAGTGTGATTGAACCTTGACAATTGGAACTAAGTGTGGGGGTCTTCTTCACTCTTAGTGTGTTTTCTTGCTCATTCCATCTTGGAATGTGAGAATGTACACATTCCAATGACTAAGATTCAGGTACACTGTCATATGCAAACAAATAAAAAACTTCTAAAAGACAAAACAGACAATAACGTCTTTTCTTCGGGAATTCTTTTCTCACCTCATTCATTCTCAACGAACGAACGCGCTCCTTCTCGTTCTCTTGCAAGATGGTAACGCACTCGGACCAGCGAGCCTGCAACACCTGAGCTAGAACGTAAGCCGTTCCTTAAAAAACATAAACAATCCATCCCTAGTGAGGGGAACTACGTCGCTCTGATTCTCATGTTCCCGATGAGATACGTAGGCAGTGGGGTAGGGGCCCATTCGAGCACTTCTTTTATTTTCCCTACATTTGTTTCTCTTTCTCTCTCCTTTCCTTTTTCATTCCTTTTCCAGTATCCTTTCCTTACACCCTTTGATCGAAGCAAGCAAGCGTGGATCCCATCGGGTACGATGGATGCGAGAGGGTGTTAATACCTTCCTCTCACGTAACCGACTCCCTTACCCTTTCTCTTGGTCGCAAGACCATGCTCTTTCCTTCCTTCAGGTTTATGCAGTGTTTCCTTTCCCTCTCTTGGGATAAATACACATTGCTGGCGACTCTGTTTCGGTGCCACTTTCGCGTTTGTACTAGGATGAAAATCCCGGGAGCGATAGCTGGCGACTCTGCTGGGGACAGGTTGACCTATTGCTGGTCCATCCTAAGCGAGTCAATCCTAGCGCTTGTTTACTTTTCTTTCATTGGGTGTTTACTGTTGTGCTATATGTTGCTGTTTATTTATTTTACTGTATTTACTGCACTTTAGCATTACATATCATATATTATATTGTGTTGCACTGTTTTGTCTGTTTGGCGGGTTGGGATTTCTGAGAGATAAGCCCATTACACAGGCTTGAGTATACACTTAGAGTTAGAGTGGAGAGTAGTGGGACCTACGTGCCGTTTGGAGTGCGTTGGGTGTTCACGAAATTCACAGCTAGACGAGGCTATCTTGGGACACGTCATGGTATGCGCATCTTGCGTATTCCAGGATGTCGATCTAGAGAGCTGTCGACTCTAGTGACCGATCATGAGGACCTTAGTGGAAACATCCCTCTCTAGCGGTGACAGTGGCAGACCACATTCTGTGGCAAACCCATTCGCACCCGAGGGCCCACTTTGGAACTTGCATAGGATGACCTTTATTTTCTAAGGGGATGTCAGTGGACGACCTCTTTGATTGGCATAGCATTGTATCCTACGGGCTGAATGTGCTATTGCTTCTCAAACCTCCGAAGCTGACAAGCCTTATTTTCTAAGAACCACATGTGAGTATGGGCGGGATGTTTACAGGTTTGCAGGAAACCCAACCTCCTACCTACCTTACTTGTGATTCTATGATGATTTCAGACATTGTATCCTATGACAGTGATTTGAGTGTTCATCTCAGATATTGCCAGATTCAGTACGGAGACACAGTGCACACAGTTCAATACAAACACAGACACTTGATTACCTGATCACATGCCATTTTGCATTGCATTATCATATCATAACGGTTATGTTTGTCATTTTCAGGTGCATAATACATTTCTGATTCCAATCCATGGGTTCAACAGAGATCGTTGCCGAGAGAAGGAACAATGTGTCTTACAAGTTTCCAGTACCTGTCTTGGATTCATTGCTCAAAGTTATAGATATGGCTGGTCCGGGTATTCTTGATAGGTTTCAGAAGAGCTACGGGAATTTGGTTGGGATGGTCCGTACAATCACCAAGTATGAACATGATGCCTTGCACACTCTGCTGCAGTTCTACGAGCCTTCATTGAGATGCTTTCTCTTTCCAGATTACATTTTGATGCCAACACTGGAAGAATTCTCATTTATTTTGGGAATTCCGATCACGCCAGCAATACCATTCTTCTCTGGTAGTTCCCCTAGCGTAAAAGAAATTGCTGCTGCGTTACAGATGGATCAAGCAGTGATAAAGAGTGGTGTGAGCAGTAAAAATGGAGTTAGTGGATTTCATTTAGAATTTCTGTCTGGACAAGCTCAAGAGGCGGCAAATGCTAAAAATTGGACGGTTTACAATTCCATTCTGGCTCTCTGCATATATGGCCTAGTTCTCTTTCCCAATCAGCAAGACTTTGTGGATATGCAAGCAACGAGAGTTTTCGTCCTTAAAAATCTAGTCCCTACTTTATTAGGAGATTTTTATCAGTCTGTGCATCACAAGAACGAGAAAAGAAGGGGAGGATCTATTAGTTGTTGTACTCCACTGCTGAGTCATTGGTTTTTCAAACATTTGCCTCAGACAGGTGCCTTTGTGGAAACCAAAGATGTGGCGAAATGGTCTAAACAATTGATGGGTTTAACTGCGAATAACATTGTATGGTTTGACCACCGGTTGTTGAGAATAGAGCTTGTCACAAGATGCGGAAATTTTCCAAATGTACCTTTGATTGGCAGAAAAGGAGGGATAAATTATAATCCAGTTTTGGCCATCCGACGGTTTGGGTATGCTTCCAGGGATCCTCCTACAGAGCAAGATGTGGAAGAATCTTTATTCTTTACAGGAACTAAAGATGCGAAGGTGGTAGAAGTAGTAAATGCTTGGAAAGATAAGCATAAAATTGGAAAAGCAGTTTTTGGGAAAGGAGATTGTAGGTCTTATCCTGAATATGACAGATGGATTAAGATGAAAGTAAAGGAATTACTTTTACCCTTTTCAAGGGGACCTCTTTTATGTTCAGTACAGCCAGAACAACCCACCATGGTGGCTATTGAAGAATGTGAGAAGTGGATGAAAATGGTCAGAGAGCTGCAGATAGAGAATTCTGGAATGAGCAGATGTCTTCAGAAAGCTCTAGCTGACAACAAAGAGTTGGAAAAGAGAGCATTGAAAGCGGAAAAAACCTTGGCTGACAAAGAGGAAGATTTTGATGACAGAGCTCGGTACTTCCGGAAACTTACTTTGGGAGCAGATGACACTAGTCAGGCTCACAAGATTACAAAACAGGCTTTAGCCCGAAGCAAGGATTCATTAGCTCAACTTCATCAAGCTTGGGATGAAGTCAGAATTGAAAATGCTGAGTTACAGGATCAGGCGAAGATTAAAGACGAGGAGCTTAGAAAGGCACATGAGCAGAGGAGAAAGTATCGGGAAAGTCTCGGTAAAAGTCAAGAACAGTTAGAAGAAGCTAGAAGTGAGCTGAAGAATACCAAGAAAGAGCTTGAAGAAGCCATGATAGAAAGAGAGATACTCAAGACGCAAGCTGGCATAAAGAGACACAAAGGAGTGTGTGATGACGAAGCTCTGATGCTGCATATGGGTTCTTTAACTGAAGCTCTTGAGAAAAGGGATGTCTTGATCAAAGAAATGATTGAAAAGCCGAATCACCAGCGTACCCATATACTTTTTGAGGAGATCAAATACTCAAGTGATAAGCTGAAGGATGTGGAATTGTCAGACTGATGTTCTTTTCCTTGTATTTTGTTGTTAATGGTTACCATCAGGCTTGTTGATGGATCCATTTTTTTCCTTGTATTGCATTTGCGGATGAGCCTTTCTTAAATATACTGGAATACTTTGTTGAATGAGTATGAGCAGTTTATTCAGAATTACTCTTTATCAGATATCTGTACACAAGCACATGACCACGATACGTCTCTTTATATCACGATTTCTGGTCTTCAGATTTCTGTGGTTTGGATTGGAATCAGGGTGTAAAGCACTTTGGAAATGACAAATATAACATTGCATGGCATTGCATATCATTCTGCATTTATGTTACTTGCTTTTCAGGTACTCGTTGCAGGGTCTCTAACCTTTATTTGGTTTCAGGCAGTATAGTTGAGAATCATATTCACCGATATTCAACGCGAAGAAATCAAGTAAGGATTATGGATCAAGTGCAAAGTGACTTGGCTGAAATGAGAGCGCGTATGGACCAGTTCATGACCCTCATGACTGGCATGGCGCAAAATCAGGAGAGATTGAGGCTTCTGGTCGAGCGTCCAGAAAATGGGCCCGAAGGTGATCAGCATGACAATTCACAGGTACATGGCATTCCTCCTCCCGGTGGCAACCCTCCTCCTGGTGGTAACAATCGGGGTAATGGAAATGGTAGGCATGTTGGCGTTACTCTTGCAGATCCTCTGGAAGACCAATTTACTCTGTTGGATGCTGATGTGGGAAATCATGGTGATCGAAGGTATGATGAGTTAGCAGAAAAGATCAGGGCCATAGAATGCAAGAACTCTATGGGCATTGATGTTACTAGATTGGGGCTGGTCCCAGGAGTCAGAATTCCCCCTAAATTCAAACCTCCCACTTTTGATAATTATCATGGCAATGCGTGTCCCCAAACGCATCTTCAAGCTTACTTTGGGAAGATTTCAGCCCATACGGAGGACGAGAAGCTATGGATGCACTATTTTCAGGACAGTTTGGCTGGAGCGTCCTTGACCTGGTATATGAAGTTGAATAGAGCTGCTGTGAAGAGTTGGAAAGATCTGGCAGAAGCGTTCCTGAAGCAATACCAGTACAATATTGACATGGCGCCCAACCGCACTCAATTGCAGGGGTTGTCACAGAATGCCAAGGAGAGTTTCAAAGAATATGCACAGAGGTGGAGGGAAATGGCTGCACAGGTTCAACCTCCCTTGTCGGATAGAGAAATGGCAGACATGTTTATGGGCACCTTGCAAGGGGCCTATCTTGATAGATTGGCTGCTTGTCCGTCAACTGGATTTGCTGATATTGTGATTGCGGGAGAAAGAATAGAAAGTCTGTTGAAACTTGGAAAGATCCAAGACGTAAGTGGGGCTGGCTCTTCTGGGACGAAGAAACTGTTTGCTAGTAGCCAGAAAAGAAGAGAAGGTGATACGAATGCTGTGTTTAGAGGACGAGGCAGAGGGCGTTCTCAAGTTTATTATCAGGTAGATGCTGTAACAATCCCAACACCGTCTGTTCAGAAACAACAACCCCAACAACAAGTTCAGCAGCAACAGCAACAACCTTTTTTCCAACAAAGGTCTAGGCAGAGGGATCGTAAGATGGATCATCTCCCTATAACTTATGCAGCGCTGTTACCCCAGCTACTCGAGTTAAAGTTGGTAGAACTCCGTACTATGAAAGCTCCTGCTGCTGGAAACCTGCCACCTAATTTCGATGCTAATGCTCGTTGTGAGTTCCACTCAGGTGCTCAGGGGCACTCCATTGAAAAATGTTGGGCTTTCCACCATAAAGTACAAGACTTGATTGATGCTAAAGCCATCAATTTCTCTCCATCTCCTAATATTACTCAGCATCCCATGCCTGATCATAGTACAGCAAATGTGTACGCTATTGAAGATGGGAGGAGATTGAATCTGGTGGCAGATATCCATCAAGTGAAAACTTCTTTGTTGGTTGTAAAAGATCGTTTATTGAAGGGACAGGTGTTCCCGGGTTGTAATCAAGGTTGTTCTGAGTGTATGAATCAGGAGAATGGCTGTAATAAGTTGAAGGTGGGTTTACAGAATCTGATCGATGAAGGATGTCTACAGTTCGACAGAGTTGTGAAAGACACTGACGAGGTATCAACCGTGACCATCTATTATACTCCCGCTGAGATTCAAATGTCGGTCAATGCAGTTCCCGTAGCGAGTGTTGCGCAAGAAAGGCCCAGTCCTGTCACTATCACGGTGCCAGGACCAATTCCGTTCACATCTACAAAGGCTATCCCATGGCACTATGGGGCAGATGTGTATTACGAAGGTAAAAAGCAGGAAGTTGAGTCGTCAGTCAGCCTAAATGTTGACAATGTAAGGGGTGTAGGGGGCTTTACAAGAAGCGGAAGGTTGTTCGCTCCCCAAGCCTTGAGAAGTGATAAAGAGGCAGAAGCTGCAGCAAAGGCTAAGGGTAAACAGGTGGTTGAAAATGCGCCTACACCTGAAGCAGAGACAAAGATTACTTTTGATAAGGAGATGGAAGACTTCATGAAGATAATCAAGAAAAGTGATTATAAGATTGTGGACCAATTGAATCAGACCCCTTCAAAGATTTCAATCTTGTCACTATTGATGTGCTCTGATGCGCATCGACAGGCGTTGTTGAAAGTATTGAAGAGTGCATACGTGCCACAGGAAATTACTGTTAATCAGCTTGAGGGCGTAATCTCCAATGTTAACATTAGCCATGGCTTGGGCTTTACAAGTAGAGATTTGACTGCTGAAGGAAGAAACCACAATAAGGCTTTGCATATCACGATGGAGTGTAAAGGCGCAGTGTTATCTCATGTACTGGTAGACACTGGTTCATCACTCAATGTCTTGCCCAAGAAGGCGTTAATGAAGCTGGAAGTTGATGGTTTGATCTTGAGGCCTAGTGAATTGGTGGTCAGAGCATTCGACGGGACTAGACGATCTGTGTTTGGTGAAGTGGAGTTGCCCGTACAAATTGGACCGCAGGTATTCAAATCCACGTTCCATGTAATGGACATATAACATGTATATAGCTGCTTATTGGGACGCCCTTGGATTCACGGAGCCGGGGCTGTTACTTCTACTTTACATCAAAAGCTGAAGTATGAGTTTGAAGGGCAGGTTATGACGGTGTGCGGTGAAGAAGACATCTTTGTGAGTCACTTGTCCACGTTCAAGTACATTGAAATGGATGGGGAAATTCATGAGATGCTGTGCCAATAATTTGAAGCGGTCAATATTGACGATGCACCTGAGTCTTCTTCTGTACCAGTTGGGGCCGGTACCTCCATTTCATCTTACAAACAAGCTGTCGAGGTCGTCAGGGCAGGCAACGCCCAAGGTTGGGGCAGGTTGATAGAGACCCCAATGAAGGAATACAAATTTGGTATTGGTTATCATCCCTCTACAACTTTAGATGCGGGGAGAAGTGGACCCATTACTTTCAATAGTGGGGGAATTATCTACACGGACCAGTCTTGTGCAGCTACAGAGGATAGTGTTGACAGTGATTGTGACCTGGACAACTGGGCACGCCCTCATGTTCTGGGACAACAAGTGCAGAACTGGTCCGTTGAAGAAGTCATCCGGGTTACTCTTCAGACAAAGTAATTTTTCTTTGTTTTTTTCTAACCATAATGCATGTCAAAATCTTGCGCTCTGCCCAAGGCGTATAGATTCATTTGTAGGGCCACCCTGGTTGCATTTGCATTTGCAATTTTTAATCATTAATAAAGGACGTTTTGCAATCAAATTTTGTTCTCTGTCTTTCAGTTTTCATTTTTGCACAAAAATAATAAAATGGCAATGTTTCATTTTCTTTTGTTTTTGCTTAAAAATAAATTCTAAAATAAGGCATGAACCCGTTCATGCAGACTTGATCCTCCGGATACCACTGATAACGATTTTGATATGGCTATGTATGACTTTGACAATCCGATTTATCAAGCCGAAGAAGGGGATGAGAAAGATTGTGAACTCCCTGAAGAACTGGCCAGATTGTTGAAACAAGAGGAAAGGGTCATCCAGCCTCACCAGGAGACTGTAGAAATCATCAATATTGGTACCAAGGATGCCAAGAAAGAGATCAGGATTGGTGCCAGCTTGCAAGCAGATGTGAAGAAAACTTTGACTGAAATGTTGCGCGAGTATGTTGACATCTTCGCCTGGTCGTATCAAGACATGCCGGGGTTGGATACAGATATTGTCGTGCACAGGCTGACATTGAGAGAAGAATGTCCGCCAGTCAAGCAGAAACTGCGTCGGACTCACCCCGACATGGCTTTAAAGATTAAGGAGGAAGTCCAGAAACAGTGGGATGCTGGGTTTCTTGCTGTGACTAAATATCCTCCGTGGGTAGCCAACATCGTGCCAGTACCGAAGAAAGATGGAAAGGTGAGAATGTGTGTGGATTATCGAGATCTTAATAAAGCTAGCCCGAAAGATGATTTTCCACTACCTCATATTGATGTGCTGGTCGACAATACATCTCAGTTTTCAGTGTTCTCATTTATGGACAGTTTCTCCGGGTACAACCAGATCAAGATGGCACCTGAAGATATGGAGAAGACCACGTTCATTACTCCGTGGGGTACATATTGCTATAAAGTAACGCCTTTTGGGTTGAAAAACGCAGGGGCAACGTACCAGCGGGCGATGGTAACATTGTTTCATGACTTGATTCATAAGGAGATCGAATGTTATGTAGATGATATGATTGCCAAGTCGAGAACAGAAGAGGAGCATCTGATTAACCTGAAAAAGCTGTTTGAAAGGTTGAGAAAATTCCGTCTGAGATTAAATCCAAACAAATGTACTTTCGGTGTGCGGTCTGGAAAGTTGTTGGGTTTCATTGTGAGCGAAAAAGGAATTGAGGTTGATCCTGCCAAGGTGAAAGCAATACAAGAAATGCCTGAACCGAGAACAGAAAAAGAGGTTCGTGGTTTCTTGGGTAGATTGAACTACATTGCAAGGTTCATATCTCACCTAACATCCACGTGTGAACCAATATTTAAACTGCTAAGAAAGGATCAAACGGTCAGGTGGAATGACGATTGCCAAATGGCATTCGATAAGATAAAAGAATATTTGCAGGAACCTCCAATTCTAATGCCTCCAGTTGAAGGGAGACCACTGATAATGTATCTGACAGTGCTTGAAGGTTCCATGGGTTGTGTTCTCGGTCAACATGACGAGACAGGTAGGAAGGAGCATGCTATCTACTACCTGAGCAAAAAGTTCAATGACTGTGAGTCCCGGTACTCAATGCTTGAAAAGACATGCTGTGCAATTGCATGGGCCGCTAAGCGATTGAGGCAATATATGATTAGGCACACAACTTTGTTAATTTCCAAGATGGATCCTATCAAGTATATTTTTGAGAAACCAGCACTTACAGGCAGAGTTGCAAGGTGGCAAATGGTTTTGACAGAGTATGATATCCAGTATACTTCCCAAAAGGCCATCAAAGGAAGTATCTTGTCAGACTATCTTGCGCAACAGCCGATTGATGATTACCAACCCATGAAATTTGATTTCCATGATGAGGACATCATGTTTCTCAAAGCTAAAGACTGCGAGGAACCACTCCCGGAGGAGGGGCCAGACCCTGAATCCAAATGGAGTCTGATGTTTGATGGGGCTGTCAATATGAATGGGTGCGGAGTTGGAGCAGTTCTTATCACGCCGGAAGGTGTTCATATGCCTTTCACTGCCCGAATAACTTTCGGGTGCACCAACAATGAAGCAGAGTATGAAGCTTGTATAATGGGGATTGAGGAGGCGATTAATCTACGGATTAAGACCCTTGATATATTCGGTGATTCAGCTTTGGTAATCAATCAAGTGAAAGGGAGTTGGTACACGCACCAAGCAAACCTAGTGCCGTATAGAGATTATACAAGGAGATTGCTGACATTTTTCACAACAGTGAAACTGTACCATATTCCTCGAGATGAGAATAGGTTCGCTGATGCCTTGGCCACTTTGTCTTCCATGATCAAAGTGCAAAGATGGAACCGTGTACCTAAGATTGAAGTATCTCGCCTTGACAGACCTGCATTTGTGTTTGCGGTCGACGCAACGTCCGATGACAAGCCTTGGTACCATGATATTAAATGCTTCTTGAGCAATCAAGAGTACCCGCCCGGGGCATCGTCCAAAGACAGGAAGACGTTGAGAAGGCTAGCTGGTAGTTTCTTCTTGAACAAAGATGGCGTGCTGTATAAGAGAAATTTTGACACGGTCCTGCTTAGATGTGTGGATAGACACGAAGCAGACCTGTTGATGATTGAAGTGCACGAAGGCTCTTTCGGTACCCATGCCGGAGGACATGCAATGGCTAAAAAGTTGTTAAGATCGGGATATTATTGGTTGACTATGGATTCTGATTGTTGCAAATATGCCCGCAAATGCCATAAATGCCAGATTTATGCAGACAAAGTGCATGTGCCTCCAAATCCGTTGAGTATCATGTCGTCGCCTTGGCCGTTTGCCATGTGGGGCATCGATATGATCGGGAAAATTGAGCCTACAGCTTCTAATGGTCATCGTTTCATCTTGGTGGCGATTGATTACTTCACCAAATGGGTTGAAGCTGCATCCTATGCCAATGTTACAAAACAAGTGGTAGCTCGTTTCTTAAAACGGGATATCATTTGCCGATACGGAGTTCCCGAAAGAATCATTACTGATAATGGTTCTAATTTGAATAACAAGATGATGGCTGAGTTATGCCGTGACTTCAAAATCGAACATCACAATTCTTCTCCGTACCGCCCAAAGATGAATGGCGCGGTCAAAGCGGCCAACAAAAATATCAAGAAGATTGTGCAGAAGATGGTTGTCACGTACAAAGATTGGCATGAGATGTTACCATTGGCTTTGCATGGGTATCGAACGTCGGTACGCACGTCCACTGGGGCAACCCCATTCTCACTTGTATATGGTATGGAGGCAGTGCTACCGGTTGAAGTGGAGATTCCGTCCCTCAGAGTTATGATGGATGTCAAATTAGATGAAGCTGAGTGGGTTCGTGCCAGGTTTAACCAGTTGAGCCTTATTGAGGAGAAACGACTGGCGGCGGTATGTCATGGGCAATTATACCAGCGCAGAATGAAGCAGGCATTTGACCAAAAGGTGCGTCCTCGGGTTTACAAAGTCGGAGATGTGGTACTCAAAAGGATCCTTACTCCCAATACAGATCACATGGGCAAATGGACTCCTAACTATGAAGGTCCATTCGTGGTTAAAAAGGTCTTCTCGGGCGGAGCCTTATTGCTTACAACCATGGATGGCGAAGACTTTTCATCCCCTGTCAACGCGGACGTAGTCAAAAAATACTTCGCATGAATAGACCCGCTGGATAATAAAAATAAAAAAATCCAGGCAAAAAAGGGCATCCCGGCGAACCAAAAACAGAATAAGGTTCGGGCAAAAATTAGGGATATAATTGAAAAATTGTACACCCGGTAAGTTGAAAACCCGAAAGGGCAACTTAGGCAAAAAAGGGTATCCCGGTGGATTGAAAACCTGAAAGGGCGGTCCACGCAAAAGAGGGATTTAAGCGAATGACTACGGTCTGAGTTATCTGTACCCCATTACCGTTTGAACAACTGACATTCTGAAAGATAGGAATCGGTCTGATCATTCCTCAGAAGGCAAGGTCGGGGAGTTTTGAAGACATACTGGTCATAGCAGAATGGAAACTCAGTGGAATGCCGTGTTCACGTTGCCGTTAGGATAGTTTCTTTTCTCAATTTTCAGCGATCACCTCTTTCCAGGGATTGCTTCCTGATGTAATTGCCTATTCTGGGCTCTCAGTCAATAAATTGAATTTCAATAAAAAGCTTCCTATTTTTGTTTTATTGCTTTGTTTGCAAAAACGTCCTAATTTTTGATAAAACAATGCATGTGGAAACATGGTGGACTTGCAATAACATGCGCAGAAAAAACATTTGAAATTACTTTGAATGTTGAATACTCCCGGATGGTGGATTCTAGCCACGCAATATTCGGGGCATGTGTGCATATTCTTTTGTTGCAGGTAGCAGGTACAGATGATTTTAAGCACAAGACGAGTAATCACCTACCCCACGCAAAAGACTGGAGCAATCACGGGTAAGGAGGTCTGTGTTCATCGCTCAATCGACGGTCGTTCATAACGGTTCGATATCAGTGAATTAAGTTCAACTGGGTACCGTCGTATCTCATTAAGTCGATTCTCTCATACAGTACTTCCAACAGCTACAAGCTTTCCTGTGTCGATAACGGTCGCAAATTCCCCAGAAGAGTGGTCTCGCCGATACCGAAGCTGATGGTCATTATCCCCAGCGAAGTCGCAGGAGTTTGAAGAGGCTAAATCTTCTGTAAAACTTTCTTATGACATCCTCTTCGGGGACAAATTGTTTGTTTCCCCAGCATGAAGTGTTGATCATCCCCAGTAGAGTTTGAGGACAGTTGGTCTTCTGTAAAATCCTCTCAAAAGGCATTCCCCAGCACGAGACGCTTTAAAACATTTTTCTCCAGCAGAGTTTGTTATAAATTCGTCATCCCCAACGGAATTGTCTGAGGGAAAGTTCGCCTAATATGGGGCATTGTGGTACTTGTCCTAAGCTCTACAGTCGTATTCCTCAGCAGACTACCGTGGATTTGCTTTGGGTTTCCCCAGCAGATCTTTAAGGACTCTTTCCTAACAAGTTGCAGTGGAATGGTATAACCAGGATTTGTATGTCCCCGGCAGAGTAACCCTGATTCCTCGACAAGATCGTATCTCTGGTCATTGTATTCCCCACAGAGTTCAGCGTCGAATCTTGTCAACAATACTCCCCATCTGAGTTGTTGTTCTTTTTCCCCCACAAGAGGCTTATTGATCAACAAAATCTACTCCCCAGCAAGGATGGTATATTTCTACCCCAGCCGGCTCAGAGGGTTGATAGTCCCTGCAAAGGATCTCGGGTTTGATAGATCCCTAAGCAAAGTTTTAATGATTTTTCTTCCCCAGCAGGGCGTCATTCAAAAATTCTCATTCCCAGCGGAGTTGCTGTGACCAGAATCCAGCCCCAAACAGGTGAAGTAATTCCTGGCAGAATCTTCACTCCCCTCATATCTCAAAGTCCAATTTATTTTTGGCAAACTTGACAATTTGAAGCAGACGGATTGTTTATTCATCCTCTAGCAGAGACATTATCCTTTCAGGAGTCTCCGAGAACAAAACATTGATTTTCGATCCTCAGCAGAGTCAGCAGAGATGCTTGGCATGAATGCAGAGTGTAATCCAATGTTGATAAATTCTAAAAGTCCAACAGTGGATTGGCGAAAGGTCCATCTAAGGGTGGCGAATTCTAAAAGTCCAACAGTAGATTGGCAAAAGTCCGTCTTCGGGTGTCAAAAGTCCAACAGTGGATTGGCAAAAGTCCGTCTTCGGGTGGCAAAAGTCCAACAGTGGATTGGCGAAAGGTCCATCTAAGGGTGGCAAATTCTAAAAGTCCAACAGTAGATTGGCAAAAGTCCGTCTTCGGGTGGCAAAAGTCCAACAGTGGATTGGCAAAAGTCCATCTAAGGGTGGCAAATTCTACAAGTCCAACAGTGGATTGGCAAAAGTCCATCTTCGGGTGGCAAAGCTGCTAAAAGTCCAACAGTGGATTGGCAAAAGTCCGTCTTCGGGTGGCAAAAGTCCAACAGTGGATTGGCAAAAGTCCATCTAAGGGTGGCAAATTCTACAAGTTCAACAGTGGATTGGCAAAAGTCCATCTTCGGGTGGCAAAGCAGCTAAAAGTCCAACAGTGGATTGGCAAAAGTCCATCTTCGGGTGGCAAAGCAACTAAAAGTCCAACAGTGGATTGGCGAAAGGTCCATCTAAGGGTGGCAAATTCTAAAAGTCCAACAGTGGATTGGCAAAAGTCCATCTTCGGGTGGCAAAAGTCCAACAGTGGATTGGCAAAAGTCCGTCTTCGGGTGGCGTGAGGCTGCAAAGTCCATCAGTAGTGTGGCAGGCCAGTAGTCGTCTGGCGTCGTACAAAAGACATTATTAAAGTCCATCAGTAGTGTGGCAGGCCAGTAGTCGTCTGGCGTCGTACAAAAGACATTATTAAAGTCCACCAGTAGTGTGGCAGGCCAGTAGTCATCTGGAGTTGCATAAAAGACATTGTTAAAGTCCACCAGTAGGGTGGCGAGCCAGCAGTCGTCTGGTGTCGTCAAAAGACAGAGTTCTCCGACAATGTTTCATTGAAGATTCAATCCAGCAATGTCATGGGGTTTCTTCTTCATCATCCAGAGCAAATTTTTGGTTATATTTGGTATTCAATCACTATATACCTTGAAAGTCCGAAAGCAATCGCTTTCAGGCATTCAGGTCTACAGTGCTTGAATAGGGGCAGCTGTAATACCCCAAAATTTGCTCGCCCCTTTTTATCATCATAGCATGGCATTGTCATTTATCACATCATATCCACCTCATTAGCATTGCATTGCATTTAACATAGAAAAATGAAGCATAGCATCCCTCTTACCATCAGGGCATGTGATCATGTGGAAGGTGGACAATCAATGGATCCTTCAAAGCATAAAAAGGTCAATCAAGTTTCTGCAAGGCAAGCCAAGAGGTCTTTCATGTCTCATACTACCTCAATTGATCATCCACAACCTCAAGAAGGTGAGATTCAATAGGAGATTGAAGCACTACATCTTTCATTATGCAAGAGGTTCAAAAACTGAAGGAAAACCCTCAAAAGAGATAACTCATTGATCCAAAATCATCCTCAAGTGGCATATCTCATCATCCTTTAAGGGGATACACAACATACTCTGAGGAATTTGAAATTGAAGACTGCACATTTTTCTCCTAAGAGGAGGGGACCAAAACTAGGGTTTCCAATTAAATCAGGGAATCTTTGATTTTTTGGACAAAACTTGATGTCATGGTGTTCTACATGTCCTTATGTGTATGTATGTGGAAGATTGCTTCTCAATTGGTTTTAGAAGTGGTTCAATTGGAAGAAAAATAAAAAATCAGAGAAATTGGGGCCAAGTCAAATAATCAGAGGAAAAAGTCAACTCTTGACTTTTTGTGGCCAAATTCATAAAATTCATGTTATATGTGTCCAATGTGCAAAATTTGATCAAGAAAATCCAAAGGAATAATGAAAAAATCAAGATGTGGAAAGTTGCCATTTTTGGATGAAGAAGGGTTACTAAAAATAGCAAGTTTTGGCCATTTTGCATCAGAGTTTGAACCAAGGCCATTTAAAATCAAGACCTCAAATGAAAATTCCACTCAGCCACAACAAAAGTTCTTGCTTTGAGCTTCAAATCCATGTGTAGAACATCTCCATTGGATTAGTATTGAGAGAGTTATGGATGATCAAAGTTGAGGAAAACTTGGGCAAAATGCAAGTCAGCTTGGGCAAGTTGCAGGTCACGCGCATGTCATTTCCACAAACATGTGGTGGGCCAAATGTCCACTCATTTTTATCTTGGTTAAAAGCTTCAAATGGAAAAGTTTTAAACATCAAAGTTGTTCCTTGTAGTGTCATCTTCAATATTCATGTTGGACAAAATTCCATTTGATCAATTTATGAGGGATAAATTTTGGTCTCAAGTTAGGTTGATTGTGCTGAAATTTCGTGTGCCAAGTTGCCTTGCCAGCCAACCTCTTGCCACGCTCACCAACCAGTTTTGAACCATTGTGTTCATGGCTATTTTTAGGTGTGTTTGAGGCCTCAATTCAATACCATTCTCACACCAATGTTGTTCTCTGGTGCACCATCTTTCCAATGCCCTCAATGCCTCATTAAATCATTCACTAACAAGAGAGAAAATCATCTTCAAACAACCACTGTTGCATTGGTTCCAAACTGTCATATAAAACCAGAAAAAGAAATAAAGGTTGCTCATGTATTGCTCACTCTCCAACCTTTGCTTCATTTAACTAAACACTTTTCATGAACACCACCTCACGTGCCTCATTATACATGGAAATGGAAGGGGAAAGCTTGTAGAACAAGTTTCTGTGGCAGCAGCAGATGTGAGCTTGCTTTATGCAATTGAACCTCACCATAACACATTGTGAACCGCCATCACCATAACTCAGCCTCAATAACTCGCCCCTAACTAACTTGACTCAGTTAGTTAGGGTGCACTCAGTCTAACCACTGTGACTCATCTAACTCAACTCATTAAACCTTAGTTAACTCACACTATAAAAGAAAATCTCACTCACAATTTCGTTAAAAAAAACTTCATTTTCGCACATTCACTTCAGAAACACTCTCTTCTTCTCTCTCAAATCCACCATTGCCACTGATTCTCGAGCTCTACCTTGTTCATTTCACTTCAACACTCTCTCTGATTTTCTCTCAAGTTCTTCACAGTGCTACTTGTTTGGAGTTTGGTTTCAATCTCTCCTCCATTGAATCATCATCAGTTTTGCATCACAGCCTTTATTTGGCCAAGAGGAGATTGTAGAAGAAGCAAGACCTCTGGTTTTCTGAAGAACACTTCAAGAGCTCAAAACTTCAGGTACGAATCTCCACCATTATAGACCTAATGTGAAGGAATTTTCAGGTTCTTGCAGCTTCTTATAAGCTCAAGAACTTGTCTGGCTAGTTGATAGGCCTTTAGAGGCGTAGTGGAAATGTTAGGGCAAATCTTCCTTTGTTCGATTCTCTCATTTCATGGACTTTTTGTATGTTTTGTCATTGGAATCATGATGTGTGTTACTTCCTCTTCATTTTGACATATTGATTGTGAAATTCTGGAGAATTGGAGGTTGCAGACGGTGGTAGTTCGCCGGAGAAGGTGACCGGAGGTCCCTCTCCGGCCGGTGTTCTTGTGTTAGGGTTTTGTTCTCAGTTTAAACGTGGACCATTGGATGTTCACCATCGTGTGGCTTGGGTGATGACAACACATTAAAGTTCATGTGCATGTCACGTGTGATTTTCTGATTTTATTTTAAACATTGTGTGGCATGGTACATGATAGTGTGTGTGCTCTTTCAAGTGTGTGCGTTGATGATGATTACTTTGACTTTGGCATGATCTTGACTCAATCCAGTGGCTATTAATGAGTCAATTTTGTTGACTGAAGTGCATGCTTATTATGGTGTTTTGCGCATAATTGGACCTATGACAGATTGCTTTCCCCACCCCACGCTTTCAAGGCCCAATCAATATTGAATTGATGTTTTGCTATGTTTACACCCCCTGTCATTTTCTATTTCATTTTTATTTTCATTATTTCTACACGTTTCATAATTGAATTTTAAAAATACCAAACTTCATCATAAAATTCCACAAAAATTCATGAACATCATTAAAACATTTATAAAATTTTTCATGATTTTATTTCTTGATTTTATGACCTTTTTACCCTTGTGCTCTAATATTCTTTGAATTTCAATTTGTATGCATGCTTAATGTGATACATAAATTTGTGCATTTTTGTTCTTGATCATTAAAAATTGTTTTGATGCTCTTCTTTTTGTAGTTAGTCATTAACATCTTGAATTATGTTAAGTAATTTTTATTTGATTTTTTAGATCCTGTTATGGCATGTTTTGATGTTCATCTTTGCATTACTTTGCACGTGCATCCAATTTGATTTAAGTGCATTGTATAAAGCCTTTTTGCCTTGAATTTTTACATGATACTTTGATATGTGATTCATCTCTGATTTGTGAACCTCAATACCATGTTTTCATAATTTTCATGAACTCATTTGATTTTTGTTTAAAACATTTCATTTGAAGCATTACAACATGTCATATCCTTGTAATCTTTGTGCATGTTTACATGATTGCTTTTGTGCATACTTGCATGATCATTTGCCTCATTTGTGAACCATTCATTTGACATTATAGGTCATTGGTACATGTTATGTGTCATCATTGCATGTTCATTTTCATTTGAACTTTGTGTGTCCTTAATATGAAGTACTTGTGTTTTCTTTTGAATTTCCATTTCATTTCTTCTTCTATTGCTTCTTGAATGGCTTGATAGGTGTTTCATGAATGCTTGTGATGTGTTTATATATCATTCTTCATTTCATTTCAATTCTGATCCTTGGATCACATGTTCCATTTAGGCATGTTTCTTCCATTTCTTTTCATCTTTCATTCTCCCTTTTCTTATGGTAGCATGTTCTAATGCCATGGGTGATGTTTGTGCCTATCCACTTGGACTTGCTTGATAATGATCATTTGTTTTCCATATGATGCACATTTTGGTTGTGACTAATAGGATTTGATCTTTTATTTTATTCTTTTGATCTTTAGGGTGCATTAAGTGTCTTTTGCTTCTAGTATTTCTTGTACATGTTTACTAACCATGTAGGGGCTTCGGTAAGTTGCTATTGAGTGTGGATAAGGAATCCACATTCAAACTTCTATCCTTTCTCTTTTTACAATTCCATATGGTATTTTGTTAAGCACCTATGTGCTCTTTCTTAATAACTCATCACTTACCCTTTTGAATTACAATTCATCTTCTACTTTAGAAGTGAATTGTTTAATTCATTCTTTCTTTAGACTTTAGGTTTTGAAACCTCACAAACCTTTAGGATCACTCCCTTAACTAATCAATTAGGATTGATTCTTAGTTCATATAGATTTTTACCTTTTCTCCTCTCTTGAGTCTCTCTTCTCATCTCAAAAGAAAAATGCAAAACATATAATAAAGGTAGGCATTTATTGCATTTAGGCCTTTCATATAAAGAAAAGATTATAAGGGGTCTTCTCTTATAATCGTAGAATGTATAGCATATAGCCCATCTTGGGTTAATGTGTTAAATATTTGATCTTGTATGAGGGACTTAAATGCAATACTTGTTGAAGGTGCAAATAATAAAAAAACACTTTTTCATTTCTTAATCAACAAAAAAACACTTAATAAACACAAGTATTCTAGTGTGATTGAACCTTGACAATTGGAACTAAGTGTGGGGGTCTTCTTCACTCTTAGTGTGTTTTCTTGCTCATTCCATCTTGGAATGTGAGAATGTACACATTCCAATGACTAAGATTCAGGTACACTGTCATATGCAAATAAATAAAAAACTTCTAAAAGACAAAACAGACAATAACGTCTTTCCTTTGGGAATTCTTTTCTCACCTCATTCATTCTCAACGAACGAACGCGCTCCTTCTCGTTCTCTTGCAAGATGGTAACGTACTCGGACCAGCGAGCCTGCAACACCTGAGCTAGAACGTAAGTCGTTCCTTAAAAAACATAAACAATCCATCCCTAGTGAGGGGAACTACGTCGCTCTGATTCTCATGTTCCTGATGAGATACGTAGGCAATGGGGTAGGGCCCATTCGAGCACTTCTTTTATTTTCCCTATATTTGTTTCTCTTTCTCTCTCCTTTCCTTTTTCATTCCTTTTCCAGTATCCTTTCCTTACACCCTTTGATCGAAGCAAGCAAGCGTGGATCCCATCGGGTACGATGGACGCGAGAGGGTGCTAATACCTTCCTCTCACGTAACCGACTCCCTTACCCTTTCTCTTGGTCGCAAGACCATGCTCTTTCCTTCCTTCAGGTTTATGCAGTGTTTCCTTTCCCTCTATTGGGATAAATACACATTGCTGGCGACTCTGTTTCGGTGCCACTTTCACGTTTGTACTAGGATGAAAATCCCGGGAGCGACAGCTGGCGATTCTGCTGGGGACAGGTTGACCTATTGCTGGTCCATCCTAAGCGAGTCAATCCTAGCGCTTGTTTGCTTTTCTTTCATTGGGTGTTTACTGTTGTGCTATATGTTGCTGTTTATTTATTTTACTGTATTTACTGCACTTTAGCATTACATATCATATATTATATTGTGTTGCACTGTTTTGTCTGTTTGGCGGGATGGGATTTCTGAGAGATAAGCCCATTACACAGGCTTGAGTATACACTTAGAATTAGAGTGGAGAGTAGTGGAACCTACGTGCCGTTTGGAGTGCGTTGGGTGTTCACGAAATTCACAGCTAGACGAGGCTATCTTGGGACACGTCATGGTATGCGCATCTTGCGTATTCCAGGATGTCGATCTAGAGAGCTGTCGACTCTAGTGACCGATCATGAGGACCTTAGTGGAAACATCCCTCTTTAGCGGTGACAGTGGCAGACCACATTCTGTGGCAAACCCATTCGCACCCGAGGGCCCACTTTGGAACTTGCATAGGATGACCTTTATTTTCTAAGGGGATGTCAGTGGACGACCTCTTTGATTGGCATAGCATTGTATCCTACGGGCTGAATGTGCTATTGCTTCTCAAACCTCCGAAGCTGACAAGCCTTATTTTCTAAGAACCACATGTGAGTATGGGCGGGATGTTTACAGGTTTGCAGGAAACCCAGCCTCCTACCTACCTTACTTGTGATTCTATGATGATTTCAGACATTGTATCCTATGACAGTGATTTGAGTGTTCATCTCAGATATTGCCAGATTCAGTACGGAGACACAGTGCACACAGTTCAATACAAACACAGACACTTGATTACCTGATCACATGCCATTTTGCATTGCATTATCATATCATAACGGTTATGTTTGTCATTTTCAGGTGCATAATACATTTCTGATTCCAATCCATGGGTTCAACAGAGATCGTTGCCGAGAGAAAGAACAATGTGTCTTACAAGTTTCCAGACCCTGTCTTGGATTCATTGCTCAAAGTTATAGATATGGCTGGTCCGGGTATTCTTGATAGGTTTCAGAAGAGCTACGGGAATTTGGTTGGGATGGTCCGTACAATCACCAAGTATGAACATGATGCCTTGCACACTCTGCTGCAGTTCTACGAGCCTTCGTTGAGATGCTTTCTCTTTCCAGATTACATTTTGATGCCAACACTGGAAGAATTCTCATTTATTTTGGGAATTCCGATCACGCCGGCAATACCATTCTTCTCTGGTAGTTCCCCTAGCGTAAAAGAAATTGCTGTTGCGTTACAGATGGATCAAGCAGTGATAAAGAGTGGTGTGAGCAGTAAAAATGGAGTTAGTGGATTTCATTTAGAATTTCTGTCTGGACAAGCTCAAGAGGCGGCAAATGCTAAAAATTGGACGGTTTACAATTCCATTCTGGCTCTCTGCATATATGGCCTAGTTCTCTTTCCCAATCAGCAAGACTTTGTGGATATGCAAGCAACGAGAGTTTTCGTCCTTAAAAATCCAGTCCCTACTTTGTTAGGAGATTTTTATCAGTCTGTGCATCACAAGAACGAGAAAAGAAGGGGAGGATCTATTAGTTGTTGTACTCCACTGCTGAGTCATTGGTTTTTCAAACATTTGCCTCAGACAGGTGCCTTTGTGGAAACCAAAGATGTGGCAAAATGGTCTAAACGATTGATGGGTTTAACTGCGAATAACATTGTATGGTTTGACCACCGGTTGTTGAGAATAGAGCTTGTCACAAGATGCGGAAATTTTCCAAATGTACCTTTGATTGGCAGAAAAGGAGGGATCAATTATAATCCAGTTTTGGCCATCCGACAGTTTGGGTATGCTTCCAGGGATCCTCCTACAGAGCAAGATGTGGAAGAATCTTTATTCTTTACAGGAACTAAAGATGCGAAGGTGGTAGAAGTAGTAAATGCTTGGAAAGATAAGCATAAAATTGGAAAAGCAGTTTTTGGGAAAGGAGATTGTAGGTCTTATCCTGAATATGACAGATGGATTGAGACGAAAGTAAAGGAATTGCTTTTACCCTTTTCAAGGGGACCTCTTTTATGTTCAGTACAGCCAGAACAACCCACCATGGTGGCTATTGAAGAATGTGAGAAGTGGAAGAAAATGGTCAGAGAGCTGCAGATAGAGAATTCTCGAATGAGAAGATGTCTTCAGAAAGCTCTAGCTGACAACAAAGAGTTGGAAAAGAGAGCATTGAAAGCGGAAAAAACCTTGGCTGACAAAGAGGAAGATTTTGATGATAGAGCTCGGTACTTCCGGAAACTTACTTTGGGAGCAGATGACACTAGTCAGGCTCACAAGATTACAAAACAGGCTTTAGCCCGAAGCAAGGATTCATTAGCTCAACTTCGTCAAGCTTGGGATGAAGTTAGAATTGAAAATGCTGAGTTACAGGATCAGGCGAAGATTAAAGACGAGGAGCTTAGAAAGGCACATGAGCAGAGGAGAAAGTATCGGGAAAGTCTCGGTAAAAGTCAAGAACAGTTAGAAGAAGCTAGAAGCGAGCTGAAGAATACCAAGAAAGAGCTTGAAGAAGCCATGATAGAAAGAGAGATACTCAAGACGCAAGCTGGCATAAAGAGACACAAAGGAGTGTGTGATGACGAAGCTCTGATGCTGCATATGGGTTCTTTAACTGAAGCTCTTGAGAAAAGGGATGTCTTGATCAAAGAGATGATTGAAAAGCCGAATCACCAGCGTACCCATATACTTTTTGAGGAGATCAAATACTCAAGTGATAAGCTGAAGGATGTGGAATTGTCAGACTGATGTTCTTTTCCTTGTATTTTGTTGTTAATGGTTACCATCAGGCTTGTTGATGGATCCATTTTTTCCTTGTATTGCATTTGCGGATGAGCCTTTCTTAAATATACTGGAATACTTTGTTGAATGAGTATGAGCAGTTTATTCAGAATTACTCTTTATCAGATATCTGTACACAAGCACATGACCACGATACGTCTCTTTATATCACGATTTCTGGTCTTCAGATTTCTGTGATTTGGATTGGAATCAGGGTGTAAAGCACTTTGGAAATGACAAATATAACATTGCATGGCATTGCATATCATTCTGCATTTATGTTACTTGCTTTTCAGGTACTCGTTGCAGGGTCTCTAACCTTTATTTGGTTTCAGGCAGTATAGCTGAGAATCATATTCACCGATATTCAACGCGAAGAAATCAAGTAAGGATTATGGATCAAGTGCAAAGTGATTTGGCTGAAATGAGGGCGCGTATGGACCAGTTCATGACCCTCATGACTGGCATGGCGCAAAATCAGGAGAGATTAAGGCTTCTGGTCGAGCGTCCAGAAAATGGGCCCGAAGGTGATCAGCATGACAATTCACAGGTACATGGCATTCCTCCTCCCGGTGGCAACCCTCCTCCTGGTGGTAACAATCGGGGTAATGGAAATGGTAGGCATGTTGGCGTTACTCTTGAAGATCCTCTGGAAGACCAATTTACTTTTCTGGATGCTGATGTGGGTAATCATGGTGATCAAAGGTATGATGAGTTAGCAGAAAAGATCAGGGCCATAGAATGCAAGAACTCTATGGGCATTGATGTTACTAGATTGGGGCTGGTCCTAGGAGTCAGAATTCCCCCTAAATTCAAACCTCCCACTTTTGATAAGTATCATGGCAATGCGTGTCCCCAAACGCATCTTCAAGCTTACTTTGGGAAGATTTCAGCCCATACGGAGGACGAGAAGCTATGGATGCACTATTTTCAGGACAGTTTGGCTGGAGCGTCCTTGACCTGGTATATGAAGTTGAATAGAGCTACTGTGAAGAGTTGGAAAGATCTGGCAGAAGCGTTCCTGAAGCAATACCAGTACAATATTGGCATGGCGCCCAACCGCACTCAATTGCAGGGGTTGTCACAGAATGCCAAGGAGAGTTTCAAAGAATATGCACAGAGGTGGAGGGAAATGGCTGCACAGGTTCAACCTCCCTTGTCGGATAGAGAAATGGCAGACATGTTTATGGGCACCTTGCAAGGGGCCTATCTTGATAGATTGGCTGCTTGTCCGTCAACTAGATTTGCTGATATTGTGATTGCGGGAGAAAGAATAGAAAGTCTGTTGAAACTTGGAAAGATCCAAGACGTAAGTGGGGCTGGCTCTTCTGGGACGAAGAAACCGTTTGCTAGTAGCCAGAAAAGAAGAGAAGGTGATACGAATGCTGTGTTTAGAGGACGAGGCAGAGGGCGTTCTCAAGCTTATTATCAGGTAGATGCTGTAACAATCCCAACACCGTCTGTTCAGAAACAACAACCCCAATAACAAGTTCAGCAGCAATAGCAACAACCTTTTTTCCAACAAAGGTCTAGGCAGAGGGATCGTAAGATGGATCCTCTCCCTATGACTTATGCAGCGCTGTTACCCCAGCTACTCGAGTTAAAGTTGGTAGAACTCCGTACTATGAAAGCTCCTGCTGCTGGAAACCTGCCACCTAATTTCGATGCTAATGCTCGTTGTGAGTTCCACTCAGGTGCTCAGGGGCACTCCATTGAAAAATGTTGGGCTTTCCACCATAAAGTACAAGACTTGATTGATGCTAAAGCCATCAATTTCTCTCCATCTCCTAATATTACTCAGCATCCCATGCCTGATCATAGTACAGCAAATGTGTACGCTATTGAAGATGGGAGGAGATTGAATCTGGTGGCAGATATCCATCAAGTGAAAACTTCTTTGTTGGTTGTAAAAGATCGTTTATTGAAGGGACAGGTGTTCCCGGGCTGTAATCAAGGTTGTTCTGAGTGTATGAATCAGGAGAATGGCTGTAATAAGTTGAAGGCGGGTTTACAGAATCTGATCGATGAAGGATGTCTACAGTTCGACAGAGTTGTGAAAGACACTGACGAGGTATCAACCGTGACCATCTATTATACTCCCGCTGAGATTCAAATGTCGGTTAATGCAGTTCCCGTAGCGAGTGTTGCGCAAGAAAGGCCCAGTCCTGTCACTATCACGGTGCCAGGACCAATTCCGTTCACATCTACGAAGGCTATCCCATGGCACTATGGGGCAGATGTGTATTACGAAGGTAAAAAGCAGGAAGTTGAGTCGTCAGTCAGCCTAAATGTTGATAATGTAGGGGGTGTAGGGGGCTTTACAAGAAGCAGAAGGTTGTTCGCTCCCCAAGCCTTGAGAAGTGATAAAGAGGCAGAAGTTGCAGCAAAGGCTAAGGGTAAACAGGTGGTTGAAAATGCGCCTACACTTGAAGCAGAGACAAAGATTACTTTTGATAAGGAGATGGAAGACTTCATGAAGATAATCAAGAAAAGCGATTATAAGATTGTGGACCAATTGAATCAGACCCCTTCAAAGATTTCAATCTTGTCACTATTGATGTGCTCTGATGCGCATCGGCAGGCGTTGTTGAAAGTATTGAAGAGTGCATACGTGCCACAGGAAATTACTGTTAATCAGCTTGAGGGCGTAATCTCCAATGTTAACGTTAGCCATGGCTTGGGCTTTACAAGTAGAGATTTGACTGCTGAAGGAAGAAACCACAATAAGGCTTTGCATATCACGATGGAGTGTAAAGGCGCAGTGTTATCTCATGTACTGGTAGACACTGGTTCATCACTCAATGTCTTGCCCAAGAAGGCGTTAATGAAGCTGGAAGTTGATGGTTTGATCTTGAGGCCTAGTGAATTGGTGGTCAGAGCATTCGACGGGACTAGACGATCTGTGTTTGGTGAAGTGGAGTTGCCCGTACAAATTGGACTGCAGGTATTCAAATCCACGTTCCATGTAATGGACATACAACCTGCATATATCTGCTTATTGGGACGCCCTTGGATTCACGGAGCCGGGGCTGTTACTTCTACTTTACATCAAAAGCTGAAGTATGAGTTTGAAGGGCAGGTTGTGACGATGTGCGGTGAAGAAGACATCTTTGTGAGTCACTTGTCCACGTTCAAGTACATTGAAATGGATGGGGAAATTCATGAGATGCTGTGCCAATCATTTGAAGCGGTCAATATTGACGATGCACCTGAGTCTTCTTCTGTACCAGTTGGGGCCGGTACCTCCATTTCATCTTACAAACAAGCTGTCGAGGTCGTCAGGGCAGGCAACGCCCAAGGTTGGGGCAGGTTGATAGAGACCCCAATGAAGGAAGACAAATTTGGTATTGGTTATCATCCCTCTACAACTTCAGATGCGGGGAGCAGTGGACCCATTACTTTCAATAGTGGGGGAATTATCTACACGGACCAGTCTTGTGCAGCTACAGAGGATAGTGTTGACAGTGATTGTGACCTGGACAACTGGGTACGCCCTCATGTTCCGGGATAACAAGTGCAGAACTGGTCTGTTGAAGAAGTCATCCGGGTTACTCTTCAGACAGAGTAATTTTTCTTTGTTTTTTCTAACCATAATGCATGTCAAAATCTTGCGCTCTACCCAAGGCGTATAGATTCATTTGTAGGGCCACCCTGGTTGCATTTGCAATTTTTAATCATTAATAAAGGACGTTTTGCAATCAAATTTTGTTCTCTGTCTTTCAGTTTTCATTTTTACACAAAAATAATAAAATGGCAATGTTTCATTTTCTTTTGTTTTTGCTTAAAAATAAATTCTAAAACAAGGCATGAACCCGTTCATGCAGACTTGATCCTCCGGATACCACTGATAACGATTTTGATATGGCTATGTATGACTTTGACAATCCGATTTATCAAGCCGAAGAAGGGGATGAGAAAGATTGTGAACTCCCTGAAGAACTGGCCAGATTGTTGAAGCAAGAGGAAAGGGTCATCCAGCCTCACCAGGAGACTGTAGAAATCATCAATATTGGTACCAAGGATGCCAAGAAAGAGATCAGGATTGGTGCCAGCTTGCAAGCAGATGTGAAGAAAACTTTGACTGAAATGTTGCGCGAGTATGTTGACATCTTCGCCTGGTCGTATCAAGACATGCCGGGGTTGGATACAGATATTGTCGTGCACAGGCTGCCATTGAGAGAAGAATGTCTGCCAGTCAAGCAGAAACTGCGTCGGACTCACCCCGACATGGCTTTAAAGATTAAGGAGGAAGTCCAGAAACAGTGGGATGCTGGGTTTCTTGCTGTGACTAAATATCCTCCGTGGGTAGCCAACATCGTGCCAGTACCGAAGAAAGATGGAAAGGTGAGAGTGTGTATGGATTATCGAGATCTTAATAAAGCTAGCCCGAAAGATGATTTTCCACTACCTCATATTGATGTGCTGGTCGACAATACAGCTCAGTTTTCAGTGTTCTCATTTATGGACGGTTTCTCCGGGTACAACCAGATCAAGATGGCACCTGAAGATATGGATAAGACCACGTTCATTACTCTGTGGGGTACATATTTCTATAAAGTAATGCCTTTTGGGTTGAAAAACGCAGGGGCAACGTACCAGCGGGCGATGGTAACATTGTTTCATGACTTGATTCATAAGGAGATTGAATGTTATGTAGATGATATGATTGCCAAGTCGAGAACAGAAGAGGAGCATCTGATTAACCTGAAAAAGCTGTTTGAAAGGTTGAGAAAATTCCGTCTGAGATTAAATCCAAACAAATGTACTTTCGGTGTGCGGTCTGGAAAGTTGCTGGGTTTCATTATAAGCGAAAAAGGAATTGAGGTTGATCCTGCCAAGGTGAAAGCAATACAAGAAATGCCTGAACCGAGAACAGAAAAAGAGGTTCGTGGTTTCTTGGGTAGATTGAACTACATTGCAAGGTTCATATCTCACCTAACATCCACGTGTGAACCAATATTTAAACTGTTAAGAAAGGATCAAACGGTCAGGTGGAATGACGATTGCCAAATGGCATTCGATAAGATAAAAGAATATTTGCAGGAACCTCCAAGTCTAATGCCTCCAGTTGATGGGAGACCGCTGATAATGCATCTGACAGTGCTTGAAGGTTCCATGGGTTGTGTTCTCGGTCAACATGACGAGACAGGTAGGAAGGAGCATGCTATCTACTACCTGAGCAAAAAGTTCAATGACTGTGAGTCCCAGTACTCAATGCTTGAAAAGACATGCTGTGCACTTGCATGGGCCGCTAAGCGATTGAGGCAATATATGATTAGGCACACAACTTTGTTAATTTCCAAGATGGATCCTATCAAGTATATTTTCGAGAAACCAGCACTTACAGGCAGAGTTGCAAGGTGGCAAATGGTTTTGACAGAGTATGATATCCAGTATACTTCCCAAAAGGCCATCAAAGGAAGTATCTTGTCAGACTATCTTGCGCAACAGCCGATTGATGATTACCAACCCATGAAATTTGATTTCCCTGATGAGGACATCATGTTTCTCAAAGCTAAAGACTGCGAGGAACCACTCCCGGAGGAGGGGCCAGACCCTGAATCCAAATGGAGTCTGATGTTTGATGGGGCTGTCAATATGAATGGGTGCGGAGTTGGAGCAGTTCTTATCACGCCGGAAGGTGTTCATATGCCTTTCACTGCCCGAATAACTTTCGGGTGCACCAACAATGAAGCAGAGTATGAAGCTTGTATAATGGGGATTGAGGAGGCGATTAATCTACGGATTAAGACCCTTGATATATTCGGTGATTCAGCTTTGGTAATCAATCAAGTGAAAGGGAGTTGGTACACGCACCAAGCAAATCTAGTGCCGTATAGAGATTATACAAGGAGATTGCTGACATTTTTCACAACAGTGAAACTATACCATATTCCTCGAGATGAGAATAGGTTCGCTGATGCCTTGGCCACTTTGTCTTCCATGATCAAAGTGCAAAGATGGAACCGTGTACCTAAGATTGAAGTATCTCGCCTTGACAGACCTGCATTTGTGTTTGCGGTCGACGCAACGTCCGATGACAAGCCTTGGTACCATGATATTAAATGCTTCTTGAGCAATCAAGAGTACCCGCCCGGGGCATCGTCCAAAGACAGGAAGACATTGAGAAGGCTAGCTGGTAGTTTCTTCTTAAACAAAGATGGCATGCTGTATAAGAGAAATTTTGACACGGTCCTGCTTAGATGTGTGGATAGACACGAAGCAGACCTGTTGATGATTGAAGTGCACGAAGGCTCTTTCGGTACCCATGCCGGAGGACATACAATGGGTAAAAAGTTGTTAAGATCGGGATATTATTGGTTGACTATGGATTCTGATTGTTGCAAATATGCCCGCAAATGCCATAAATGCCAGATTTATGCAGACAAAGTGCATGTGCCTCCAAATCCGTTGAGTATCATGTCGTCGCCTTGGCCGTTTGCCATGTGGGGCATCGATATGATCGGGAAAATTGAGCCTACAGCTTCTAATGGTCATCGTTTCATCTTGGTGGCGATTGATTACTTCACCAAATGGGTTGAAGCTGCATCCTATGCCAATGTTACAAAACAAGTGGTAGCTCGTTTCTTAAAACGGGATATCATTTGCCGATACGGAGTTCCCGAAAGAATCATTACTGATAATGGTTCTAATTTGAATAACAAGATGATGGCTGAGTTATGCCGTGACTTCAAAATCGAACATCACAATTCTTCTCTGTACCGCCCAAAGATGAATGGCGCGGTCGAAGCGGCCAACAAAAATATAAAGAAGATTGTGCAGAAGATGATTGTCACGTACAAAGATTGGCATGAGATGTTACCATTGGCTTTGCATGGGTATCGAACGTCGGTACGCACGTCCACTGGGGCAACCCCATTCTCACTTGTATATGGTATGGAGGCAGTGCTACCGGTTGAAGTGGAGATTCCGTCCCTCAGAGTTATGATGGATGTCAAATTAGATGAAGCTGAGTGGGTTCGTGCCAGGTTTAACCAGTTGAGCCTTATTGAGGAGAAACGACTGGCGGCGGTATGTCATGGGCAATTATACCAGCGCAGAATGAAGCAGGCATTTGACCAAAAGGTGCGTCCTCGGGTTTACAAAGTCGGAGATGTGGTACTCAAAAGGATCCTTCCTCCCAATACAGATCACAGGGGCAAATGGACTCCTAACTATGAAGGTCCATTCGTGGTTAAAAAGGTCTTCTCGGGCGGAGCCTTATTGCTTACAACCATGGATGGCGAAGACTTTTCATCCCCTGTCAACGCGGACGTAGTCAAAAAATACTTCGCATGAATAGACCCGCTGGATAATAAAAATAAAAAAATCCAGGCAAAAAAGGGCATCCCGGCGAACCAAAAACAGAATAAGGTTCGGGCAAAAATTAGGGATATAATTGAAAAATTGTACACCCGGTAAGTTGAAAACCCGAAAGGGCAACTTAGGCAAAAAAGGGTATCCCAGTGGATTGAAAACCTGAAAGGGCGGTCCACGCAAAAGAGGGATTTAAGCGAATGACTACGGTCTGAGTTATCTGTACCCCATTACCGTTTGAACAACTGACATTCTGAAAGATAGGAATCGGTCTGATCATTCCTCAGAAGGCAAGGTCGGGGAGTTTTGAAGACATACTGGTCATAGCAGAATGGAAACTCAGTGGAATGCCGTGTTCACGTTGCCGTTAGGATAGTTTCTTTTCTCAATTTTCAGCGATCACCTCTTTCCAGGGATTGCTTCCTGATGTAATTGCCTATTCTGGGCTCTCAGTCAATAAATTGAATTTCAATAAAAAGCTTCCTATTTTTGTTTTATTGCTTTGTTTGCAAAAACGTCCTAATTTTTGATAAAACAATGCATGTGGAAACATGGTGGACTTGCAATAACATGCGCAGAAAAAACATTTGAAATTACTTTGAATGTTGAATACTCCCGGATGGTGGATTCTAGCCACGCAATATTCGGGGCATGTGTGCATATTCTTTTGTTGCAGGTAGCAGGTACAGATGATTTTAAGCACAAGACGAGTAATCACCTACCCCACGCAAAAGACTGGAGCAATCACGGGTAAGGAGGTTTGCGTTCATCGCTCGGTCGACGGTCGTTCATAACGGTTCGATATCAGTGAATTAAGTTCAACTAGGTACCGTCGTATCTCATTAAGTCGATTCTCTCATACAGTACTTCCAACAGCTACAAGCTTTCCTATGTCGATAACGGTCGCAAATTCCCCAGAAGAGTGGTCTCGCCGATACCGAAGCTGATGGTCATTATCCCCAGCGAAGTCGCAGGAGTTTGAAGAGGCTAAATCTTCTGTAAAACTCTCTTATGACATCCTCTTCGGGGACAAATTGTTTGTTTCCCCAGCATGAAGTGTTGATCATCCCCAGTAGAGTTTGAGGACAGTTGGTCTTCTGTAAAATCCTCTCAAAAGGCATTCCCCAGCATGAGACGCTTTAAAACAGTTTTCTCCAGCAGAGTTTGTTATAAATTCGTCATCCCCAACAGAATTGTCTGAGGGAAAGTTCGCCTAACATGGGGCATTGTGGTACTTGTCCTAAGCTCGACAGTCGTATTCCTCAGCAGACTACCGTGGATTTGCTTTGGGTTTCCCCAGCAGATCTTTAAGGACTCTTTCCTAACAAGTTGCAGTGGAATGGTATAACCAGGATTTGTATGTCCCCGACAGAGTAACCCTGATTCCTCGACAAGATCGTATCTCTGGTCATTGTATTCCCCACAGAGTTCAGCGTCGAATCTTGTCAACAATACTCCCCATCTGAGTTGTTGTTCTTTTTCCCCCCACAAGAGGCTTATTGATCAACAAAATCTATTCCCCAGCAAGGATGGTATATTCCTTCCCCAGCCGGCTCAGAGGGTTGATAGTCCCCGCAAAGGATCTCGGGTTTGATAGATCCCCAAACAAAGTTTTAATGATTTTTCTTCCCCAGCAGGACGTCATTCAAAAATTCTCATTCCCAGCGGAGTTGCTGTGACCAGAATCCAGCCCCAAACAGGTGAAGTAATTCCTGGCAGAATCTTCACTCCCCTCATATCTCAAAGTCCAATTTATTTTTAGCAAACTTGACAATTTGAAGCAGACGGATTGTTTATTCATCCTCTAGCAGAGACATTATCCTTTCAGGAGTCTCCGAGAACAAAACATTGATTTTCGATCCTCAGCAGAGTCAGCAGAGATGCTTGGCATGAATGCAGAGTGTAATCCAATGTTGATAAATTCTAAAAGTCCAACAGTGGATTAGCGAAAGGTCCATCTAAGGGTGGCAAATTCTAAAAGTCCAACAGTGGATTGGCAAAAGTCCGTCTTCGGGTGTCAAAAGTCCAACAGTGGATTGGCAAAAGTCCGTCTTTGGGTGGCAAAAGTCCAACAGTGGATTGGCGAAAGGTCCATCTAAGGGTGGCAAATTCTAAAAGTCCAACAGTGGATTGGCAAAAGTCCGTCTTCGGGTGGCAAAAGTCCAACAGTGGATTGGCAAAAGTCCATCTAAGGGTGGTAAATTCTACAAGTCCAACAGTGGATTGGCAAAAGTCCATCTTCGGGTGGCAAAGCAGCTAAAAGTCCAACAGTGGATTGGCAAAAGTCCGTCTTCGGGTGGCAAAAGTCCAACAGTGGATTGGCAAAAGTCCATCTAAGGGTGGCAAATTCTACAAGTCCAATAGTGGATTCGCAAAAGTCCATCTTCGGGTGGAAAAGCAGCTAAAAGTCCAACAGTGGATTGGCAAAAGTCCATCTTCGGGTGGCAAAGCAGCTAAAAGTCCAACAGTGGATTGGCGAAAGGTCCATCTAAGGGTGGCAAATTCTAAAAGTCCAACAGTGGATTGGCAAAAGTCCGTCTTCGGGTGGCAAAAGTCCAACAGTGGATTGGCAAAAGTCCGTCTTCGGGTGGCGTGAGGCTGCAAAGTCCATCAGTAGTGTGGCAGGCCAGTAGTCGTCTGGCGTCATACAAAAGACATTATTAAAGTCCATCAGTAGTGTGGCAGGCCAGTAGTCGTCTGGCGTCGTACAAAAGACATTATTAAAGTCCACCAGTAGTGTGGCAGGCCAGTAGTCATCTGGAGTTGCATAAAAGACATTGTTAAAGTCCACCAGTAGGGTGGCGAGCCAGCAGTCGTCTGGTGTCGTCAAAAGACAGAGTTCTCCGACAATGTTTCATTGAAGATTCAATCCAGCAATGTCATGGGGTTTCTTCTTCATCATCCAGAGCAAATTTTTGGTTATATTTAGTATTCAATCACTATATACCTTGAAAGTCCGAAAGCAATCGCTTTCAGGCATTCAGGTCTACAGCGCTTGAATAGGGGCAGCTGTAATACCCCAAAATTTGCTCTCCCCTTTTTATCATCATAGCATGGCATTGTCATTTATCACATCATATCCACCTCATTAGCATTGCATTGCATTTAACATAGAAAAATGAAGCATAGCATCCCTCTTACCATCAGGGCATGTGATCATGTGGAAGGTGGATAATCAATGGATCCTTCAAAGCATAAAAAGGTCAATCAAGTTTCTGCAAGGCAAGCCAAGAGGTCTTTCATGTCTCATACTACCTCAATTGATCATCCACAACCTCAAGAAGGTGAGATTCAATAGGAGATTGAAGCACTACATCTTTCATTATGCAAGAGGTTCAAAAACTGAAGGAAAACCCTCAAAAGAGATAACTCATTGATCCAAAATCATCCTCAAGTGGCATATCTCATCATCCTTTAAGGGGATACACAACATACTCTGAGGAATTTGAAATTGAAGACTGCACATTTTTCTCCTAAGAGGAGGGGACCAAAACTAGGGTTTCCAATTAAATCAGGGAATCTTTGATTTTTTGGACAAAACTTGATGTCATGGTGTTCTACATGTCCTTATGTGTATGTATGTGGAAGATTGCTTCTCAATTGGTTTTAGAAGTGGTTCAATTGGAAGAAAAATAAAAAATCAGAGAAATTGGGGCCAAGTCAAATAATCAGAGGAAAAAGTCAACTCTTGACTTTTTGTGGCCAAATTCATAAAATTCATGTTATATGTGTCCAATGTGCAAAATTTGATCAAGAAAATCCAAAGGAATAATGAAAAAATCAAGATGTGGAAAGTTGCCATTTTTGGATGAAGAAGGGTTACTAAAAATAGCAAGTTTTGGCCATTTTGCATCAGAGTTTGAACCAAGGCCATTTAAAATCAAGACCTCAAATGAAAATTCCACTCAGCCACAACAAAAGTTCTTGCTTTGAGCTTCAAATCCATGTGTAGAACATCTCCATTGGATTAGTATTGAGAGAGTTATGGATGATCAAAGTTGAGGAAAACTTGGGCAAAATGCAAGTCAGCTTGGGCAAGTTGCAGGTCACGCGCATGTCATTTCCACAAACATGTGGTGGGCCAAATGTCCACTCATTTTTATCTTGGTTAAAAGCTTCAAATGGAAAAGTTTTAAACATCAAAGTTGTTCCTTGTAGTGTCATCTTCAATATTCATGTTGGACAAAATTCCATTTGATCAATTTATGAGGGATAAATTTTGGTCTCAAGTTAGGTTGATTGTGCTGAAATTTCGTGTGCCAAGTTGCCTTGCCAGCCAACCTCTTGCCACGCTCACCAACCAGTTTTGAACCATTGTGTTCATGGCTATTTTTAGGTGTGTTTGAGGCCTCAATTCAATACCATTCTCACACCAATGTTGTTCTCTGGTGCACCATCTTTCCAATGCCCTCAATGCCTCATTAAATCATTCACTAACAAGAGAGAAAATCATCTTCAAACAACCACTGTTGCATTGGTTCCAAACTGTCATATAAAACCAGAAAAAGAAATAAAGGTTGCTCATGTATTGCTCACTCTCCAACCTTTGCTTCATTTAACTAAACACTTTTCATGAACACCACCTCACGTGCCTCATTATACATGGAAATGGAAGGGGAAAGCTTGTAAAACAAGTTTCTGTGGCAGCAGCAGATGTGAGCTTGCTTTATGCAATTGAACCTCACCATAACACATTGTGAACCGCCATCACCATAACTCAGCCTCAATAACTCGCCCCTAACTAACTTGACTCAGTTAGTTAGGGTGCACTCAGTCTAACCACTGTGACTCATCTAACTCAACTCATTAAACCTTAGTTAACTCACACTATAAAAGAAAATCTCACTCACAATTTCGTTAAAAAAAACTTCATTTTCGCACATTCACTTCAGAAACACTCTCTTCTTCTCTCTCAAATCCACCATTGCCACTGATTCTCGAGCTCTACCTTGTTCATTTCACTTCAACACTCTCTCTGATTTTCTCTCAAGTTCTTCACAGTGCTACTTGTTTGGAGTTTGGTTTCAATCTCTCCTCCATAGAATCATCATCAGTTTTGCATCATAGCCTTTATTTGGCCAAGAGGAGATTGTAGAAGAAGCAAGACCTCTGGTTTTCTGAAGAACACTTCAAGAGCTCAAAACTTCAGGTACGAATCTCCACCATTATAGACCTAATGTGAAGGAATTTTCAGGTTCTTGCAACTTCTTATAAGCTCAAGAACTTGTCTGGCTAGTTGATAGGCCTTTAGAGGCGTAGTGGAAATGTTAGGGCAAATCTTCCTTTGTTCGATTCTCTCATTTCATGGACTTTTTGTATGTTTTGTCATTGGAATCATGATGTGTGTTACTTCCTCTTCATTTTGACATATTGATTTTGAAATTCTGGAGAATTGGAGGTTGCAGACGGTGGTAGTTCGCCGGAGAAGGTGACCGGAGGTCCCTCTCCGGCCGGTGTTCTTGTGTTAGGGTTTTGTTCTCAGTTTAAAAGTGGACCATTGGATGTTCACCATCGTGTGGCTTGGGTGATGACAGCACATTAAAGTTCATGTGCATGTCACGTGTGATTTTCTGATTTTATTTTAAACATTGTGTGGCATGGTACATGATAGTGTGTGTGCTCTTTCAAGTGTGTGCGTTGATGATGATTACTTTGACTTTGGCATGACCTTGACTCAATCCAGTGGCTATTAATGAGTCAATTTTGTTGACTGAAGTGCATGCTTATTATGGTGTTTTGCGCATAATTGGACCTATGACAGATTGCTTTCCCCACCCCACGCTTTCAAGGCCCAATCAATATTGAATTGATGTTTTGCTATGTTTACACCCCCTGTCATTTTCTATTTCATTTTTGTTTTCATTTTTTCTACACGTTTCATAATTGAATTTTAAAAATACCAAACTTCATCATAAAATTCCACAAAAATTCATGAACATCATTAAAACATTTATAAAACTTGTCATGATTTTATTTCTTGATTTTATGACCTTTTTGCCCTTGTGCTCTAATATTCTTTGAATTTCAATTTGTATGCATGCTTAATGTGATACATAAATTTGTGCATTTTTTTTATTGATCATTAAAAATTGTTTTGATGCTCTTCTTTTTGTAGTGAGTCATTAACATCTTGAATTATGTTAAGTAATTTTTATTTGATTTTTTAGATCCTGTTATGGCATGTTTTGATGTTCATCTTTGCATTACTTTGCATGTGCATCCAATTTGATTTAAGTGCATTGTATAAAGCCTTTTTGCCTTGAATTTTTACATGATACTTTGATATGTGATTCATCTCTGATTTGTGAACCTCAATACCATGTTTTAATAATTTTCATGAACTCATTTGATTTTTGTTTAAAATATTTCATTTGAAGCATTACAACATGTCATATCCTTGTAATCTTTGTGCATGTTTACATGATTGCTTTTGTGCATACTTGCATGATCATTTTCCTCATTTGTGAACCATTCATTTGACATTATAGGTCATTGGTACATGTTATGTGTCATCATTGCATGTTCATTTTCATTTGAACTTTGTGTGTCCTTAATATGAAGTACTTGTGTTTTCTTTTGAATTTCCATTTCATTTATTCTTCTATTGCTTCTTGAATGGCTTGATAGGTGTTTCATGAATGCTTGTGATGTGTTTATATATCATTCTTCATTTCATTTCAATTCTGATCCTTGGATCACATGTTCCATTTAGGCATGTTTCTTCCATTTCTTTTCATCTTTCATTCTCCCTTTTCTTATGGTAGCATGTTCTAATGCCATGGGTGATGTTTGTGCCTATCCACTTGGACTTGCTTGATAATGATCATTTGTTTTCCATATGATGCACATTTTGGTTGTGACTAATAGGATTTGATCTTTTATTTTATTCTTTTGATCTTTAGGGTGCATTAAGTGTCTTTTGCTTCTAGTATTTCTTGTACATGTTTACTAACCATGTAGGGGCTTCAGGTAAGTTGCTATTGAGTGTGGATAAGGAATCCACATTCAAACTTCTATCCTTTCTCTTTTTACAATTCCATATGGTATTTTGTTAAGCACCTATGTGCTCTTTCTTAATAACTCATCACTTACCCTTTTGAATTACAATTCATCTTCTACTTTAGAAGTGAATTGTTTAATTCATTCTTTCTTTAGACTTTAGGTTTTGAAACCTCACAAACCTTTAGGATCACTCCCTTAACTAATCAATTAGGATTGATTCTTAGTTCATATAGATTTTTACCTTTTCTCCTCTCTTGAGTCTCTCTTCTCATCTCAAAAGAAAAATGCAAAACATATAATAAAGGTAGGCATTTATTGCATTTAGGCCTTTCATATAAAGAAAAGATTATAAGGGGTCTTCTCTTATAATCGTAGAATGTATAGCATATAGCCCATCTTGGGTTAATGTGTTAAATATTTGATCTTGTATGAGGGACTTAAATGCAATACTTGTTGAAGGTGCAAATAATAAAAAAACACTTCTTCATTTCTTAATCAACAAAAAAACACTTAATAAACACAAGTATGCTAGTGTGATTGAACCTTGACAATTGGAACTAAGTGTGGGGGTCTTCTTCACTCTTAGTGTGTTTTCTTGCTCATTCCATCTTGGAATGTGAGAATGTACACATTCCAATGACTAAGATTCAGGTACACTGTCATATGCAAACAAATAAAAAACTTCTAAAAGACAAAACAGACAATAACGTCTTTCCTTCGGGAATTCTTTTCTCACCTCATTCATTCTCAACGAACGAACGCGCTCCTTCTCGTTCTCTTGCAAGATGGTAACGCACTCGGACCAGCGAGCCTACAACACCTGAGCTAGAACGTAAGCCGTTCCTTAAAAAACATAAACAATCCATCCCTAGTGAGGGGAACTACGTCGCTCTGATTCTCATGTTCCCGATGAGATACGTAGGCAGTGGGTAGGGCCCATTCGAGTACTTCTTTTATTTTCCCTACATTTGTTTCTCTTTCTCTCTCCTTTCCTTTTTCATTCCTTTTCCAGTATCCTTTCCTTACACCCTTTGATCGAAGCAAGCAAGCGTGGATCCCATCGGGTACGATGGACGCGAGAGGGTGCTAATACCTTCCTCTCATGTAACCGACTCCCTTACCCTTTCTCTTGGTCGCAAGACCATGCTCTTTCCTTCCTTCAGGTTTATGCAGTGTTTCCTTTCCCTCTCTTGGGATAAATACACATTGCTGGCGACTCTGTTTCGGTGCCACTTTCGCGTTTGTACTAGGATGAAAATCCCGGGAGCGACACACGCAAACCCTAACAACATCACAAACCTGATGTTATTAATTCTGCAGATCTAATGTCACAACATCGCATGTGACATCAAACATCCAAACTTCAGTAACTAAACCAATTAACACAGCCCAGTGTTAAGACTCAATGTTGTGACATCACCACCTTGACATCAAACATTGAACATACTTTGTTTTACCAAAATTCTAGCCAATCCAAGAAACTAACAGTGACTAACCAAGAGAAGGTGATTAACCCAATAAGAACTCAGTGTGTTAACAAATAGATTGTGGTTAATTGAGAAAAAAAATGCAAATTTGGTGTTTTAACTGACAGGCAGTGGTTAACCAAATGAAGGGAGAAAAACCAAGAGAAGGTTGCGAACTCCGCAAGAGTTTCGGTGTTTGACAGGAAAACTGTGTTTAACCGAAGAAAAGGAATTGAGACTCTTCTGGGGAATAAAGAAGTAGTGATTGACCACAAGAAAAGGAGTAGGGTATTGAAACAAAGAGAGTTTGCTAACCCAAGGACAATGATCTTAACCAAGAATAGTGATTGATCAAAAGAGAAATTGAAAGAGGTAAGAGTGATCAGGGATCAACTCAAATGGGAAAGGAAATACACTACCGCCTGGAGTTAGAGATGACTAAGCCAGGCACAGGGTCATTCGACCCCTGCCTGAAGTAGTCATAATGAGAGTAGGAATTCTCCATTCTCATTCCTTCTCTAACCCACAGGGTGTAGTGCAAAAATTGAAACGGACAGCGTAACAACTCCAAGTTGTACAGTGCTTCAGTGTTGCGTGAAACTCCGACTCCGCGGGGGGGGGGGGGGGGGGGGGGGGGAGGGGGGAGAGAAAGCTCTAAAGGAAGCCTAAGGAGAAGCGCCACCGGGAAGATTAATAATCGAAACGGAGTTTCGATTAGTTAATCAAAAGGGAGGAAGATGCTAATAATTTTCCAAATGAATGAAAAATTATTAAAGCAAAATGTGTATTGTTGATTGTACAAAATATTAAGCTTATTCTTATGAAGAACAAACTTAATTCAAACATGAATGAGGAGCAAAAACAGTACCAAATAATACTTAAAATGCAACACAAAATCATGTTATTGTGATCAAAGAAAGTGCAAGAATGATCATGTTTCTACAAATGCCAAAAAATGTGGACAAATTGAATAATCGAAATCATGCATCTAAAGTTCATGAGCATGCTTCAAACAGAAGTTAAATGACACCTAAAACATCCATAAAAATCAAACATATCAATCTATGGAATTTAGAGGAAGAAAGCATGGCAAACACACTTGAAAAAGCATGAAAATGGCCTTTTGATTCAGTGTTAATCTATTAACACTTTTGCACTGCAAAGTGTTAATCGATTAGCACTTGAAAATCTGCAAAATTACACTGGTTAATCGATTAACACTTTTGAACTGCAAAGTGGTAATCAATTAACACTGGAACAGGGGCAGAAAAACAATTTTAAAAAGTGCTTTTGGTCACTTATTGATTGTGCAATCACTCCAATGTTTGGGCAAACAATTATGCACGAAAAATCAAGTTTAACAATAGCAAATGATCAACAATGGAATCAATCAAATCATCAAGATCATGGATCAAGCACTGGCATAATCAATTCACACGCAAAAACATCGAAACTACATTGCGAATGATACGAAAATATGCGAAACAGTAAAATGAGTAAGATCTACCAACCTACAAGCCGGAGATTTGGCTTGGTGATTGTTGAAAAGTGATATTGATGAAGATAATCAAAGAAAACCAGAGAAAATCTTCAATTATAGCTGAAACGTATCGAAACCGAGCAAATTGCGACGAAACTCCGAAATACGAGTTCGAACCGTTAAATCTTGAAATAAGCACTTGAGATGAATCCAAAAGCTAGTAAACTCCAGAAATCCAAGTATAATTGCAAGAAGATGAAGGTTAAGCTCAAGAAATAATCATTTCCAATGTAGAAGTGATTAATCTTCAGTGGTGAAGAGCTAAAGTAAGGTTTGGGAAGAAAATTCAGATGAAGATGAAGAAGTAGCAGAAAAATTCAGAGAGAATGTGAGAGAATTGAGAGTGAAGTGTGAGAAATTTGTGTGAAATGGTTGATCCCTTGAAAAATGATTGAAGGTTTGTTTATATAGACTTTTGGTTTGGAGTGTGAGAGGTTTGGAATTAGGCTAGGAGCTAGCTTTTGGTGGTTTGGAATTAGGCTAGGAGTTAGTTACACTTGACTCACCGAGTCAAGCGGTTAACTCGGTTAGTTAGGAAGTTAACTCGGTAGCAATCCCAATGTAAGCTTCACATCCAAAGGTTGACATGCTTGGAAACCAAGGAACATGGTGCACTTAAATTAGAGTGATACATTGGAATAAATGCACTTGGAGTGTCTTGAATAGTCTTGAAATGTCTAGAGATGTCTAGAATGTTCCACACAATGCTAACACTAAGTATACACCAAAAATGTAGAGGAAAAGTTGATGTCATGAAAAGTAGCAAAATCTGCCAAATTTACAAGGGTTAATCTATTAACACTTTTTGCACTGTAAAGTGTTAATAGATTAACCACGCCAAAAAGTGCCTAATTTGCTTGAAAAAGGTGCTTTGGCTACGGTTCCTATTTTTAACCTCTTGCTTTAATGAATAGGCATATAAACCCTTATTTTGGACTTGTTTTGATGATCTGATGACCTTGTGAGGAAGCAATTAATCGGGCTTGGAAAACCTTAATATTCCTGCAACAAAACCACAGAGAAAAAGTGAGAATGCGTATGCCAGCGATGTGAATGCACATGCTCATGTAAAATGCAAGAAAGGAGGTCAAATTTCGGGTTATGACACAAGGTAATCACCAAATGAAAGATGAAATTAGGATGCCTCCTTATGCCATCACTCAACAAAAGCGCACAATATGGAAAATTGAACATGGTCAGGGAATAATGCACCAACAAGAACAAACCGACATCTGCGACAATTGCCCTGACCTCATATGCCATATGCACATCAGAGAATTTCCTCAACTTTGACCTATGGGAGGGCACCTTCAAAGGAGCACAATCCTATAATAATTAAAGTGTGAGATATTGGATCGAACTCTAGTTTTAGCATGCCGTCGAAGTTCGCTCACATGCTGTTGTCAAAGACCTACATGTTGTAGTCGAATTGTGTTCTAGTATGCAGGAGATCGAATTGGGGAAGCAGAACCTGCTAGGTGTTGACAAAGTCAAAAACTTAGAGTTTTATGAATCTTGCGTATTTGGTAAATCCTGTAGGGCGGAGTTTAACAAAGGCAAGCAAAGAACACATGGATCCCTAGATTACATTCATGCTGATCTTTGGGGGCCTGCAAGGAATCCTTCACACTCAGGTGCAAGGTATTTTCTATCCATCATTGATGACTATTCCAGAAAGTTATGGGTATTCATTCAGAAGACGAAGGATGAAACTTTTGAGAATTTAAAAAGTTGGAAGGTTCTGGTCGAAACTCAAACTGGCAGAAAGGTTAAGAGGTTGAGAACCGACAATGGCCTTGAGTTCTGCAACGAAGCGTTCGACAGTTACTGTGTTGAGTCTGGGATTGCAAGGCATAGGACTGTAGCAGGTACTCCTCAATAAAATGGCTTAGCTGAGAGATTCAATCAAACAATCCTTGAAAGGGTTAGATGCATGTTGGTTAGTGCTGGATTGAAAAAGGTGTTTTGGGCGAAGGCTATTTCGACAACAGCTTATCTGATAAATAGATGTCCCTCGACTGCCTTGGGAATGAAGACACCTGAAGAAGTTTGGTCGGGACATCCACCTAGTCTCGACAGACTGAGAGTATTTGGTTGTGTGGCCTATGCTCATATTAGGCAAGACAAGGTTGAACCTAGAGCTCTGAAATGCATGTTCATAGGATACCCTGAAGGAGTCAAAGCTTATAGGCTATGGTGCCTAGAGCCAGGTCACAGGAGGTGTATCACCAGTTGAGATGTAGTTTTCAATTAAGCTGATATGGCTTTCAAGAAAACTGATGATGTTGAAGAATAGCTGGAATAGGGAGAGATTCCTGTTGAGGTGGAGCATGTTGATGCTGAATTGCGTACCCCAGATGAAGTCGAAGAAGAAGTAAAATATGCTGTCGAAGATGAGGAGACTGATAATGACTACCTGCTAGCAAGAGACAGGTCAAGAAGAGTCATCATGCCACCTCAGAGACTTGGGTATGCAGATCTTATAGCTTATGCCTTAGTCTCTGCAAGTGAGGTTCTCGACGAAGAACCTAGAGACTATAAGGAAGTTATGAGGAGTCAAAAGAAGACTGAATGGCTGAAGGCCATGGATGATAAGATGAAATCTCTTCATGATAAAAACACATGGGAATTGATCAAGAAACCTGCTAGAGCCAGGTTAATCAGTTGTAAATGGATTTTTAAAGTCAAGGAAGGAATCGAAGGAGTGGCGTCGAAGAGATACAAGGCAAGGTTGGTTGCTAGAGGGTTCACTTAGAAAGAAGGTGTCGACTTCAATGATGTGTTCTCTCCTGTTGTGAAGCACAGGTCTATTCGAATGTTGCTTGCCATGGTGGCACAGTTCGATCTTAAACTAGAACAGATGGCTGTGAAGACTGCGTTCTTGTATGGTGATCTAGATGAAACAATCCTGATGAGGTAACCTGAAGGGTATGTCGAAAAGGGGGAGGAAGATTATGTGTGCAAGCTGAAGAGATCTTTATATGGACTGAAACAATCTCCTCGACAGTGGAATAGGAGATTCGATAAGTTCATGGCACACATAAGTTTCATTAGAAGTCAGTTCGACCACTGTGTTTACTTCAGATTTTGACCTGGTAATTCATTTGTTATTTTGTTGCTTTATGTGGATGATATTTTAATAGCAAGCAACAATGTCGAAGAGGTAATGAGGGTGAAGGCTGAACTCAATAAGGAGTTCGAAATGAAGGACCTGGGAGCTGCGTCCAAGATTCTTAGGATTGACATCCGAAGAGATAGAAAGCAGTCGAAATTATGCTTATCTGAAGAGGCATACCTACGGAAGATTCTTGAAAAGTATGGTATGTCAAATTCAAAGCCTGTTATGACTCCGACAAACCCTCAATTCAAGCTGAGTATAAATTAATGTCCCAGTACTGATGTCAAAAGAGCTTATATGAATAACATTCTATATGCTAATATAGTGGGTTCTTTGATGTATGCTATGGTCTGTACTAGACCCGACATAGCATATGCAGTAAGTCTTGTAAGCAGGTACATGTCGAATCCTGGAAAGGCTCACTGACAAGCATTGAAGTGGATTTTAAGGTACATAAATGGGTCTCTGAATAGATTCCTAATTTATGGTGGAACCTTGGGTGAAGATAGTAAAGCAGCAATCGAAGGATATGTCGACTCTGATTATGCAGGTTGTATTGATTTTAGAAAATCTATTTCTGGATATGTGTTCACTATATTTGGGACAACAATTAGTTGGAAAGCAACACTTCAGAAGGTTGTTGCCTTATCAACCACTGAAGCAGAATATATCGCCATAACTGAAGCTGTAAAGGAAGCATTGTGGCTTGAAGGTTTTACAAAGGAACTGGAACTTCAAGGTCCAGTTATCACTGTTAAATGTAATAGTCAAAGTGCAATACACCTGTCGAAGAATTCAGCCTATCATGAACGAACCAAGCACATTGATGTGAGGCTGCATTTCTTCAGAGGGGTAATCGAGCGTGGAGAAGTCCAAGTGCTGAAGGTTTCGACAGATCATAATGCTGCTGATATGATCACCAAGACGTTGCCCAGTTCCAAGTTTTTCCACTGTATGCAGTTAATAAAGCTGCATGAAGAAAGCTAGTTTATTTCTTGAGGATATAGAGTTAGATCCAGGGTAGAGATTTGTGAGATATTGGATCGAACTCTAGTTTTAGCATGCCGTCGAAGTCCGCTCACATGCTGTTGTCAAAGACCTACATGCTGTAGTCGAATTGTGTTCTAGTATGCAGGAGATCGAATTGGGCCTTGTGTTATGGATCCAATTGTTTAAGTTAGCTTGTACCCTAAGTTAGTTTGTAATGGGTAATTGTTAAAAAGACCTTTAGTTTAGTATGTTAGGTTTATTATAAATAACATACTAGTCTCTCTTCCTAGGTGTGATAAAACCTTATCAGGTTGAGAGAAGTTAATTTGTTGGTATTCACTTGTAATCTTTGAACCCTATTGAGAAAATGAATAGTAAAATAGATTTAACCAATTCTCTATTCTTCTTACTCTTTTCTCTTCCTTTGCGAACCCTAATAGGGTTGCAGTTGTTTTTCCTTGTTAACACTAACCCTTGTGTGTTTCTTGCCCATAAAGAAACTGTTAATATTTTGTTTCAAGGTATCATTTTTCACAACATAAAGTATGAATAATCAATTACATTCAATTAACCAGTAATAAATACAAATAACTTAAAATAAAATATATATACTTATCCCTGCCATAATTTAAATGCAACCTAATCCAATTATCAAGATAGGGTCACCGTGCCCTCCAAGAAACCATTCATTTGTCTGAACGGACAACTTTGTATCATCCTAAGATGACACTTCTATATTAGCTAAAGTAGGAACTTCTATATCAACACGAGGAGGAACCTCCATATCATCTTGAGCTACTGGCTTAACATCATTAACAACGAAATATTTGGCACAACATCATGATCTCTAACTCATCTAACTCCACCTCTTATATGCTAGAGAGTATGAGGTGCGTGAGATTGCTCAGTGTGAACCGATGGGGACTACTCTACCCGCCCTAATATGAAAATGCGCTTTGTCATCTCCACCGCCTACACCAGAGCTCTATAGTTATCTCTCCGCCTCTTCGCTCAATCTAGGAACAATTTTGTCGTCTGATTCTATTATCCTCATTACAGAAAAAAACAAAAAGAAAACCACAAAAAATTGATCTACTAGATTTTTTAAAATATTATGTCTTTTACATGTATTTTATCTCTATTTTTGAAATATCTGGTATACATGTATGCATTTTTACCGATAATTTAAAAAATGTCGGTAAAATACATATAGGAATATTACAATTTTTTTTAAATTGTTGGTAAAAGCTATTGTATTTTATTCCTCAGCCAAATGCTCGCTTATATAGTGAGAATACAAACATGACACTTAATTATCTCTTTAGTGGAGAATATAGGAAAATAAATGAGAATAAACGGAAAGAATCAATCAGGGAAATAAAATATTTTCCAACAAAACCTCAATATTTTCCAATTTTCTCCTAGAGAGCACTTGTCTCCTCCTAAAACATAGAGCACTTATGCTCCATAGCTTCACATTTTCCTTTCTAGGTATCTCTGTCCTCAGAATGATTGCCCATAGCCAGGACTGCACCCCGACCACAAGCAACTAATGAAAATAGAGAAGTCATTGTGTAAGTGTAGTAGGTGGCATCATAGAAAAGCTCCATCTTTCCGTCTTAGGGAATTTTTTTACAAAAGATAGATCCTCCTCGAACATAGTAGCAACAACTTCCTTGGAAGTGCAGGGAATATTGGCAGGAAGAATAAATGACAGTTTGAGAAAAAGAATAGCCAATCCTGAAGCAGCACCCCGGTAAAGATGAGCCCATATATGAGTATCTTTTTCCAAAAGGGAATTGTGGTCCTGATCCGGGTATCTCTTTTTCGGAGTAGTAGAAGGTTGTGGTTGATCCTCCACAGTAAGAGAGGTAGTCACAAGAGTAAGCTGGTCAGCCCTAAGGGCAACTACAGTAGGCTCAAGAGTAGATGGTATGATAAGAGTTATGGGAGGAGGAGTAACAACTTGACCAATTGGCCCAAGTTTGACACACTGAGAAGAGGCAATGACATAGAGCTTTGGAAAACCATACATTTTATCTGCAAAGCACAAACACACATGTTAGAGAGAGTGTGTGTGTGTGTCACGACGCAAAAAAAATACCCGAGCGTAAGGAACACACGAAATATAAACAAAATAGATTTGTCACTGAACTTTATTTATTCCCAAAGAGAAAACGAGAAATATCGATGAAACCCACGAAAAACAAATAAATGACTAAATCGGGTTCGGGAGTCGGTTATGCAAAGGGAAGGTATTAACACCACTCACATCCGTTGTACTAAACGAGACCCATTTAGTTAGTTTCATGTAAAAGCGTTAGTGTGATATTAGTTTGCAATCTTCAACTTATCAAGTGAGGGAAGAGAAAAGAATAATATTTTTTATTAAAAGGGTGTCTGACAAGATTTCAAAATCCTGCTCCTATGTATCTTCAGGTGCTATGAAGAACTCAAGGCTACGTAGTTCTGCTAAGAAAGAACTACTGGGTTGATCACTTTTAAGGAGTAACCCTTTAGACATATCGAATGATTAAACCTTTGCTTGTTACTCGCTCTTGGAGATTGAAGCCTTTGTTTGTTTCACATCAATGTGGATAAAGCATACTCATTTAAAAAAATGTTTTCGAAGTCGCATAAGGGCGGAAAATAAGTTTGATTGGTTAGGTTTCTTTTAGGTGTAGCGAGCGATTTTGGACGCGGTTCTTAAGCGCTGGTCGCTCTCTGCAGTTGAGCTTAAAACTACAGGTCGATTCATTTTTTATCCTATTGTGAGATGAATAAGGAAGGGAAATAGATGTCTCCAATTAACCCTGCTTTGCATACTGAGTTTAAACAGTGGTCTGTTAGATTACGGATGCTATCAATGTGGGGGGGGGCCTTTGTACTGGTTATTCGTATTTTGCCAATACAGGTTTCTTTCTTTCGATCTGGGCAGAAGGTTTCTGGCGGGGAATAAGGATTAGGATGTTAGGACTGGTGCTTTTGAATTACTGCTTTTGATTGACGGAGATATGGGATTTGGGTTTTTTGTTGGTTGCGCTCGCTAAGATCTTTTCTTTCGATCTTATGCCTACGTATTCCCGTTTACCGAAACAGGGAAATCAGAGCGTTCGTAGTTCCTCCTATTCTATGGGAGGAAATTGGTTTTTGGTGTCTTGTTCAAAGCCCAAGACATGAAGCGAAAGGTGATTTGTATCTTGTTCAAAGCCCAAGATGTGAAGCTAAAAGGTCTATTTGTGTCTTGTTCAAAGCCCAAGACGTGAAGCTGAAAGACCTCGGCTTTAGAGAGAATTTGTCATCTCTAAAGAGGGGGAAGGAGAATTACTTTAACTGGGATACGCGGATCCGAGCAATGCCATAATTTCCGAAGAAAGGGTTTTAACCTGAAGGAGAAGACTTTAACTCAGTGTAGAGCAATGCCATCTTTCCTTAGGAATTTCTTATGCTAAAAGAGGGACAGTGGCATGGATGTAGATGATCCAGAGGCTTGCCGCTTACAGTGATTAGATGAAGGGAAAGGAGTTGTTGATGTTTGTGTACTGTGAACGAGGCACAGTTTTGATGCTAAAAGTTCGATTGGATCAACCAGTGGTTTTCTTATACAAAGCCTAAGAGGAGGCTAATTTCCGCTAGGAAAATCATTATACAAAGCCTAAGAGGAGGCTATTTTGTGTCTCGTACAAAGCCCGAGAGAGAGGCTAAAAGTTTTTGACCCAGTGGGGCATATCGTTATACAAAGCCTAAGAGGAGGCTAGCAAAGAGTTGACTCAGTTGGAGAATCTTTTATACTCAGTAAGAGAGTGTTTTTGTATCTCGTACAAAGCCCGAGAGAGAGGCGAAAAGGTTGTTTTGACTCCACTGGGGAGAATTTTGGTATTTCGTACGAAGCCCGAGATGGAGGCTATTGTAACTGTTTCAGTTGAGTGACAGATCCAATATACTGATTTAAAAGAGAAAATCAGTTCTTATATGAGTAACACTGTACACAGGGATTTAATTTGAGGATCAGGGATATTTCCTTCTCTTTGAGGAAACGGGAAATCCAAAGGGTATCGAGACTGTCCGAGTCTGCGGGTTTTCTTCCTATTTAATGAAGGGTGCTTGAGAATGTCTTTGAGACTCAAGGAAGTTAGACTGTCCAAGTCTAGAGTTTTGTCTTTTTTGTACTATGCTTCGAGAAACAGTAGTAGACTCTATGAAAGGACTGTTCTATGAGGATGACTAGGTTCTGTTCCTATACCTCTAGGAGGTCGTCGGGACAATTTGTACGAAGCCCAAGAGGAGGCTGGAATCTTTTAAGAAGCCGACGGGTCCTTGTACGAAGCCCAAGAGGAGGCTATCATTCCCGGAGGAAGAGATCATTATACGAAGCCTAAGAGGAGGCTGTGAATACTTCTAAGAAGCCGTAGGGTCCTTGAATAATGCCCAAGAGGAGGCCGATGCTTTTAAGAAGCCCGTGGGTCTATCATCTCCTTTCCATTAGGAGAGATAACTCTTTTAAAGATGAAAACCACTGGTAAACGTGCGAGGTTTACTATCCAGTGACTTTTAGCTTTTGAAGAGGGTTCCTTAGTTAAGGTCCAAGATTATGACCGTAGTGGGTACCCAAACCCCGAGACATTCAAGGCAAGCTATCCACAAGGAATAGATCAAGTCAGGAAAGTTCGAGAATTGGGAAGAAACTCAAAGATGCCATTCACGGAGAATACATTCATCTTGGGGAGTAGAGCTTCTTGACGATTCCTAAGGAGGACAACCGAAGAGAAGACTGTATCTGGTGCTCCTATTGGGGATCTAGGCGTCTATTTCTACGAATAAATGAAACGGCGTCACCTAGCTCTAGACGTAGTTGCCGGGGAAACTCGAAATATCTATACTATTATTACACAGTAGATATGAGTTTATGAAAGGAGACTTACAGTGAGCAGCCCCACAATACAGTTTATAATATGAAAGCAGTAAATGAAAGCGATAACCACTTACTCGGTTGTAGTGCTTCCATGCTGTTTGGTTAGTTGTTCAACAAAGAAAAATTGAAAACAACAGTATATTCAAAATCAAAGGAGAAAGTGCTTTGAAAAAGAAAGATTTGGGGCTTACAGCTCAAGGAGAGGCCCAGGGTTTTATCAGTGAGCGCACTGTTTGAATTTGTACAGCGGGACTTATACAAGTGACTGGGGCCCAAAAAGATTTTCTGTACAAAGGGATGGGTCTTACACTCTCTCAAGAGGCCCAAAAAAGGTTTAAAGAAAAGAGTGGGGCTTATAACACGAGGGTAGGCCCAATTGATTTTTCGTTTAAAAATGGCGATCGCGCCGAGGTTTTCTTTTAACGCAGAGGGACTTATACAATAAGTGAGGCCCAAAATGTTTTTGGTTAAAAGGGGGATTGGGTCTTACACTCTAATAGAGGCCCAAAGTGTTTTAAAGAAAAAGAAATGGGTCTTACTACTCGAGGGTAGGCCCAGATGATTTTTGAAAAGGCGACGATCGCGCCGTTTGTTTTTTTTTACGGTATCGGGACTTATACAATAAGTGAGGCCCAAAGATGATTTGGTCAAAAAAAGGATTGGGTCTTACACTCTAATAGGGGCCCAAAGTGTTTTGAAAATGATTTATGAGGGTTGAATTAATCCAAAACCCTAATTTATTTCCAAAAAATGTATTTAATTGAATAAAAATTCAATTAAATTGATCAAAAATTGTTTTACACATGGGAAACAAATTGTGATCTTGGATTAATGCTTCAAAAATTAAGTATTGACCTACAAAACAAAGAAAGCATTAAAAGTTGCAAAATGATTGTGGACATAATATTTCAAATGTTAAAAATAATTAAAATATTAATTCTTTGCAAAAATATCAATTATATAAAATAAATAATATTTTTTGGGATTTTTTGGTAAAATAAAATATTTTAACATTTTTGTGAATTATTGAAAGAAGAACCAATCAAAAATGATAAAAATTGAAGGAGTTATTAATTTTTCAAATCATTAAAAATAATAGTATGAAAAATAATAAAATAAAAAAGTGATAAAAAGAAGTCTGGGGCGAGGGGGATTCGAACCCCAGACCTCTCGCTCGCTAATACACACAAAACCAGCTGATGAACCGCTGGGGCGCAATGCCAATTCATTAAGTATATGGCAAGTGAAAAATATATAGAGAACTTGGTTGGTTTTCTGAAAATGGCGCCATGGCCATCTCCTTCCCCGAGCTCGTGCATGAAGCACCCTATCTCACTCATCTCTCAACCATTGGACATGATTCAAACACCAAACTCGTGCGTTTTTTCACAAGGAACAAGATGGCAATACCCAATTTTATTCATTTTCAGTGTGGAGTGAAATAATCATGATGAACACAGATGAACCCTAATTTGCAAAAGCAATCGTGCAAGCATGGTTATGAGGTCTATGATCAAATTTATTGAGGCAAAACAATCAACACATGATGGTAATAAAATTGCAAAATTATCATGCTAGGAAATATGCATGGATCATGGAGTTTGAGTTTGAAGCTCACCTTGATGCAAGCTGAAATGGAACTTTGCCCAGATGGTGTTCCAGTCATGAATTGATGATCCCTACAGCTTCAATGGATGTTATGGAGTGTGTTGCAAGCTTTGGAACACTTTGAAATTCTCTGGATCAAGCTGGAGACCTCCACCTGCAAAACTGAAGCAAAATGGCTTGGTTGAAGAGTGATTTTGAGCTGGGAGTGTTACAGATGATGTTTAAGCACTTGGACACCTCAAATACATCATATGTGATGTGTTTGAGCAATTGGAATTGATTGCTTATGGCTGCAACTCAAAACCCGATAGTGGTTACTCAAAAACAAGAAAACTTGAAGTTCAAGAAAGAACGAGAGAAAGCAGTGCTGTAACTGGCTTTGGTGTGAGTTGAATGATCCATTGAGACCTCTATTTATAGGTGATCAACTCTTGTCTTGGAGGAATAGTGAATGGCAGCTGGATCAGATCACATTTGCTTGGATTGGCTTGGCATAAATGCCTCTTGATCTAGGCATAACAGCTGCTCCAAATAGATCAGCTATGCCTTGACTGAAATCACATTCTTCAGATGTTTTTAATGTTGTTTAATCAGATAACTTGACTGAGGAGAGTGAGAATCTTGACAATGCACTATTCCACATAAATGCACTTTGAATTCAAGGCAAAAAGTGCCAAAGTGGATGAATTTCAAGTTGGAAGGTTCTTTGGCTTTTTGACCCAGATTTATTAGTTGGATTAGATGCAATGTGATTGGTTTGAACACAAGTGGCATGCTGATCCTCAGTCTTTGGCTCAAAATCGTGTGAGATAAGCAAACATGCAAACTGATTTTTCCAAAACAGCTTGCAGCAGCATGACTTTGGGCATGGATTTCTCATGGCTTGAGTTGAATCAATTCATGTTGTTGAGCCCTTTGAATTCTTGGCAACATTTGCAACAACATTGGTGTTTAACTTTGGAATTGATTCAGCTTGCAACTATGTGCAAAAATCCCACAAGTTTTGGTGTTTCAACAAAATTCTGTTGTAGGCAGAATTTTTCTAAGTGTTGGAAGATGGTGTTCTTTCACATTTTCAGCCACTTTGGCTCACTCATAGCTCAAAATCCATAAGGAATTGGAGTTAGGCCTAGTTGAAGTTTTTGTAGAGGGCAGTGAGATCTACAAATCAAGCTTTGGATGAAAAAAATTGGCCTTGTGGTTTAGGAGTTATGGTCCTCCAAAGTTGGTACCTTTGCCATTTTATTTTTAACTTAGAAAAATTTCTAAGTTTTATGGTTACCCCTTTTACAAGTTATCTCACTTTTCTTGATTTTTCTTGATGAATGATGATTCAAATCATACATTAACATCATTTTAGGGTTAAAAATCCATTTTGGTGAAAAATCTCAAAAAGTCAAAGTTGACTTTTGTGCACAGTTGACTTTTTATCAGATGAATTCCAAACTGTGCAATTCTTCAGGAAATCATGTCCTTGACCTAAATCAAACTTGATGGACATGTTCCATGGGTGTCATAGGGTATATTCAATCATGTATTAGGGTTTGGGAGCATGTCCAGGTCAAAAGTCAAAGTGACAGTTGACTTTTCCCTTAAAACCCTAATTGTGGTGCAGATGAAAATGAGACTTGTTGCTCAAGCTTCTTGGATCAATCCATTGTTACAAATGGATCAATATGGTGTATTAGAGACCCTCAAATCATCTCTTGAGGTCTTGGCTCATGGTTTGTCCCAAAAGTCAACTCAGGGGTGAATTAGGTCAAGAAACCCTAATTCCTGATTTTTTATGAATGCATCCCCTGAGGCAAAATTGACTTGATGCATGGGTTCATGAGGTTCCATGAAGCATATTAGGTCATGTTTTGGATCATTGCCTTGTGCCCAGATGAAAATTTCCATCTGGAGACTCTGGTCGACCAAAACCCTAATTTGGTGACACTGTCGATCTTGAGACTTGATCCACCTAGAAGGGAGCAGCCTTGTGCTTAATCCTTGAAGTGAGAGTCCTTTTTGATCCATTGTGGATGTTTAAGAGATTAGACAAGTTGAAGATCATGTCATTTCTTGATTGATCCTTTATCTAAGCACTCAGAGAGGGCTTGAAACCCTAATTTTGATTGTATTGGATGCTCACCCATCTTTGGGGAGACTAATGAAGCATAAAGGTACATCCATATTGTGATGATGATTTTCACAATGATGGGAAATCTAAGTGGTCAAAATTTGGGGTATTACAGATGCCCCTATTTAATCTTCTTGGACCCGAAGGTATGAATGACGAAGGGATTCGGGCATTCGGGGTGCAAGAGGATTAAATATCGGAATATCCGAAATTTTGATGGTGGTTATGAATGGTAGCTTACGCATTCATCTTCTTTAGCTAAGCGATGATGCTTAGAAAAGGTAAACTTCCCCTCGATCCTGGTTTCCTACCAAGGAACTGGTCTTAGTTTCTGATTTAAACTTCCCCTCGATCCTGGTTTCCTACCAAGAACTGGTCTTAGTTTCTGAAATAAACTTCCCCTCGATCCTGGTTTCCTACCAAGAACTGGTCTTAGTTTCTGATTTAAACTTCCCCTCGATCCTGGTTTCCTACCAAGAACTGGTCTTAGTTTCTGAAATAAACTTCCCCTCGATCCTGGTTTCCTACCAAGGAACTGGTCTTAGTTTCTGATTTAAACTTCCCCTCGATCCTGGTTTTCTACCAAGAACTGGTCTTAGTTTCTTTTGTCAATAAACTTTACTGACAAGGAACTGGTCTTTTCCTGGGGAGATGCCATTTGAGTGGAAAAAGTTTTGATGCCAGACTTGCTGGGGAACCCAGTCGTCTGAATTGTAGAGTTGCACAAACTTCTCTGTTTTGGAGACGCCATTTGTTTCTACTGGGGAAAGTGAGTCTCTTGAGAGATTGTTTTCATTTGGGGTCTTTCATCATACTTTTCTCGGGATTTTCCCGGAGAAACGCCATATGATGGGGTCCAATTTTGTGGGGCCGATGACCTTTTCATCAGCGGTCCTTTCGGAGCAAAACTGGCATGCTGCCGAATCTCTGATCACGAGGCTTTCTCTGTGGATTTTCCTTAATCCGGGAAAGCAAGGATATCATCTTCAATGGCGAAGAGTGATGCTTATTGAAAGTTTTCTCTGGATTTTCAGAGGTTCAAGTTATCAAAGTGGTCAAGGACCAACTTCTTTCCAGAATTAAACTGGAAGCGAGGTTGTTCAGACACAGTATTTCCTGACGAGGCAAGAACTGACAACTCGATTGAGAGGACTTCTACCACTAGGGGACAGGACCGACTAGAGTGATAGTGATGCAATATGAAATGTAAATGCAAATAAAAAATGCATGATGTATGTATGTATATGCTGACAAAACAGACGCGACATACAGACTAATGGATGAACACAATTGGATACTCGGCCATCGCGGGGAGAAGAAGTACCGTTGATTCAAAATAACAATTCCACCTTGCTTAGGAGAGATAGTCCCGTTGGGAGCTATGTTGATCGGGCTTAGGAGATGAGAACTCGGCCGAGGCGTGTCAGACGAAACAAGGTCTCTGACACAGTTGATCCCTTCATTCAGGCATACTGGCTTAGAAGGAGTACTTTGATTCTGCACTTTGAAGTCCGCTTACTTCGGGAGAAGCGATCGATGTTCTTCTGATGTTCAACAGTCAAAAGAAATGCCATCTTTAATTTAAAAGCAGAAAACGTTTAACAAGTAAATTCATTTTTGTTTTATTTCAAGGATCGCTGATTAAGTTTAAACAACGTCGTTCTGTAAAGCTAAAACAAGTAAAGAATTACAAACAAAAGCACAAGGGCTCAAATTTTATTGATAAGATGGAGATCAGCCAAACGCGTGATTCCAAAGAGTATATACAAAGTTAGAAAATGGTAATTTACAGGGAAAAGGGCTACGTTGAAACATAACGACCACTATCCTTCTACCAACTTTGAATTTGGGGCATCCTGAGCTTCCGTCGAAGATGACCTTTGACTGGAGATTTCCTCCGATAGATGATGTTGTAACTGCTGCTGAGGGACTTGCCTCTGTTGAACATAGTTACTTGCCATTATCCCTAATTTTTGCCTGGATTGTACTATGAGATTTCCAATCCATCGGGATGATTTTTTTTCATGTCCCTAACTTTTGCCTGGACCGCCCTTTCGGGTTTTCAATCCACCGAGACGTTTTTTTTTTTAGTTTAGGCGAAGTATTTCTTGACTACATCAACATTCGTGGGGTAGGCAAATTCCTCTCCGTCCATGGTTGCAAGTCTCAAGGCGCCGCCTGAGAAAGCTTTCGTGACCACATAGGGGCCATCATAATTTGGGGTCCATTTGCCCCGAGAGTCAGTGAGAAATGATTGTATCTTCTTGAACACGAGGTCTCCTTTCCTGAAGACACGAGGTCGGACCTTTTTGTCGAATGCCCTCTTCATTCTCTGTTGATACAACTGACCGTGGCATAGTGCCGTGATTCTCTTTTCTTCGATCTGGTTTAGGTGGTCGTGTCGACTTTGACACCATTCAGCTTCGGTGAGCTTAGCTTCCATCAATACCCTGATTGACGGGATCTCTACTTCTATGGGAAGCACTGCCTTCATGCCATATACTAGAGAGAAATGGGTAGCCCCTGTTGAAGTGCGGACAGATGTGCGATAACCATGAAGAGAAAAAGGTAGCATCTCGTGCCAATCTTTATAGGTTACAACCATCTTTTGAACGATCTTCTTGATGTTCTTGTTAGCCGCTTCTACCGCTCTGTTCATCTTGGGTCGGTAGGGAGATGAGTTATGGTGTTCGATCTTGAACTCTGCACACAACTCTTTCATCATCTTATTGTTCAAGTTAGATCCATCATCAGTAATGATCTCGCTTGGAACACCATAACGGCAGATGATATTGTTTTTGATAAATCGGACCACCACTTGTCGGGTTACATTGGCGAATGACGCTGCTTCGACCCACTTGGTGAAATAGTCAATGGCTACAAGGATGAACCGATGTCCGTTTGAAGCCTTGGGCTCAATCATACCAATCATGTCGATTCCCCATATGGAAAAAGGCCACGGGGAAGAAAGAACTTTGAGATGTGATGGCGGTACATGAATTTTGTCGGAGTATATCTGACACTTGTGACACCTCCTCATGTACTTGTAGGAGTCGGATTCCATTGTCAACCAATAATACCCGGCCCTGAGAATTTTTCTCGCCATTGTGTGTCCGTTGGTATGAGTGCCAAAGGATCCTTCATGAATTTCTTTCATGAGCATGTCTGCTTCTGGTCTGTCGACGCATCGGAGCAGGACCATGTCAAAATTTCTCTTATAAAGAGTGTCACCGCTCAGGAAGAAGTTTCCAGCCAATCTTCTGAGGGTTTTCTTGTCTTTTCTGAGTGCCCCAGATGGGTACTCTTGTTTCTGAAGGAAGCATTTGATATCGTGATACCAAGGTCTGTCGTCTATGACTGCTTCAATCGCGAAGATGTAAGCGGGTCGTTCAAGGTGCATGATGTCGATCTTAGGTATGTCATTCCATCGACCTACACTAATCATGGAAGAGAGAGTGGCTAATGCGTCAGCCATGTGATTCTCATCACGAGGGATGTGATGAAAGTCGACTCTGTTGAAGAAGGGTAACAACCTTCTTGCATAGTCTTTATAAGGAATCAATCCTGATTGGTATGTGTTCCAATCTCCTTTTATCTGGTTAATAACCAGGGCTGAATCGCCGTATACGTCCAAGTTTTTGATCCTTAAATCAATCGCTTCTTCGAGACCCATAATACAAGCTTCGTATTCGGCCTCGTTGTTCGTACATTTGAACGTAAGTCTGGCAGTGAAAGGAATGTGGGAACCCTGAGGGGTAACAATGATTGCCCCAATTCCATTTCCATAATGATTGACTGCTCCGTCAAAGATAAGTCCCCAATGGGAACCTGGTTCTGGCCCTTCACTGGGTAACGGTTCATCGCAATCTTTCATTTTTAGATACATGACATCTTCGTCTGGGAAGTCAAACCCGATTGATTCTTGATCGTCAATCGGTTGATGAGCCAAATGATTGGCTAAAATACTTCCCTTAACGGCTTTCTGAGCGTGGTACTCTATGTCATATTCTGATAGTAATATCTGCCAACGGGCAATCCTTCCCGTGAGAACAGGTTTTTCGAAAACGTACTTGATTGGATCCATTTCGGTGACCAACCAAGTATAATAACGAATCATGTACTGGCGAAGACGTTTGGCTGCCCAAGCCAAAGCGCAACAAGTTTTCTCAAGCATTGTGTACCGAGTCTCGCAGTCGGTGAATTTCTTGGTTAGATAGTAAATGGCAGACTCTTTCCTTTTAGTTTTGTCTTGTTGGCCAAGTACACATCCCATTGAGTCCTCTAGGACTGTGAGGTAAATGATCAGTGGTCTTCCTTCCACTGGAGGTGATAGAATCAGAGGATTCAACAGATATTCCTTGATACTGTCGAAGGTGGTTTGGCAATCTTCTGACCAAACGCAATCCTGGTTCTTTTTGAGTAATTTGAAAATCGGCACACACGTCGCGGTCATAAGGAATATAAATCTGGAGATGTAGTTCAAACGTCCCAGGATTCCTCTGACTTGTTTTTCAGTTTTTGGAGAAGGCATTTCTTGAATGGCCTTGACCTTGTCAGGATCAACTTCAATTCCTTTCTGGCTGACGATGAACCCTAGTAGTTTCCCTGAACGGACACCGAAGGTGCACTTGTTAGGATTCAAGCGGAGCTTGAATTTTCTTAGACGTTCGAACAATTTTGACAGATGTTCAACGTGCTCATCCTCTGTTTTTGATTTTGCAATCAAATCATCGACATATACCTCGATTTCTTTGTGTATCATGTCATGAAACAGAGTAGTCATGGCCCTTTGATAGGTTGCCCCGGCATTCTTCAAACCGAACGACATTACCTTGTAACAAAAGGTGCCCCATGGGGTAATGAACGAAGTTTTCTCCATGTCTTTCGGCGCCATTTTGATCTGGTTATAGCCCGAGAATCCATCCATGAAGGAGAATACTTTGAACTTTGTTGTGCTGTCAACCAGCATGTCAATGTGTGGTAAAGGAAAGTCGTCCTTTGGACTTGCCTTGTTTAGATCTCTATAATCAACACACATTCTGACCTTCCCATCCTTTTTGGGAACGGGTACGATGTTGGCTAACCATTGAGGATATTCAGATGTAGCGAGGAAACCCGCGTCGATCTGTTTCTGTACCTCCTCTTTGATTTTGATGGCCATGTCCGGGTGAGTGCGTCTCAACCTTTGCTTTACTGGTGGACATTCCGATCTTAATGGTAAGTGATGTTCCACGATGCTGGTATCTAACCCTGGCATATCCTGATAGGACCAAGCGAATACATCGGGAAATTCTTTGAGAAGCTTTATCAAACCCTCTCTGGCAGTTGGACTGAGCAGTGCTCCGATCCTGATTTCTTTTCTCTCTTTCTTTGAACCCAAGTTTACCGTTTCCAACGGTTCTTTGTGAGGTTCAATGGACCTTTCCTCTTGTCTGAGTAGTCGGGAGATCTCTTCTGGAATTTCATTGTCATTTTCTTCTTCAGCCTCGAATACCGGGAACTCAAAGTTGGAAGAAGGCATCGGATCGTATGTTTCAACGGGGTATAAAACAAGCAATCTGCATGACGTGATGATTCGTGTTTAGAAGAGATAGAGAAAATGCAAGTGTGTGCAGTGTTTTTATTTTACTGCTTGTTTTTATTATTGAATGTTTTTTAGGATTACCATTTTCTTAAAAAGCAAAAAGAGAAAACAGCAATTAATGCGGAAATTACAGAACGACGTTATTTTATTAATGAACAAGTCGAATCTTGAAACTACAGCCCTATAAAACAAAACTCTGCCGCTTTGGGCAAAGCGAAGAGGGAAATTTACAAAAAGCGAGCCCTATCAAAATACCCGTTTCACCTGGGCAGGGTGAAAGGTTTAAAGATGACAATTACTTTGACTGATGAACGACCTTCAGAACCTCGACAGCAACCCATTGGCGGCGAACTCCTCGGTGAATCACAAAGTCTGGCACCTTCCTTGATTTGTCTTCAGAAATGACGCTGATTTCTGGTGGAGCAGGATCATTGGAATCTGTCTCCCAAGCAGAATTGTCGTAGGAGGATTCCTCTGTTGTATTTTGCATAGCATTTGTGCTCTCAGCTGTGTCTCCCCATCCAGTTGACTAGATATCTTCGAGCCTGATACGAGAGCTTTCGGGAGCAGTGTACTTGACCATAAAGTCGTATTTTCCACTTGGTTGTCCCAAAGTGTCCCACACTTGTTTTGAACTGGAGGAGTCATCTCTCTCGATGACGTTGACCTCAGGAAAAGCATAGTTGATGAATTCTAGTCCTGCAAACGTTGCGAATTCATCTTCATGTTGAGTAGTGTCCGAATGACCTGAATGTTGATCCCATGACATGGCGGGGACACAGGTATTCTGTTCAATGATGCTCAGCTGAGTTTCGTTACTCGGTGGACTTTCTTGCCCCAAGTTTCCTGGGTAAGGCTGCCACATTGGCAGGCCATCCATCGGGCCATAGTAATTGTGATCAAAGTCTTCTTTCATCAGAGTGTCTTCCTCTAATGAATTTGGCAGAGCACGGCATCCTTCCGGATCACAATCTCCGTAGATCATTTCGACATCTGATCTTGGTATAAATCTCGGACTTTCTGTAGGAAAGCAAAAAGGCATAGGCACCTCTTCCTGAGACATATAGTCGTCCTTGTTAAGGTAGGACTTCCATTCTTCATCTGTGTCAGAGGGATCTTCCTCATTGATAGCATGAACTGTCTGAGACACTGGGTGGAGAAAACCTCCACTGTGGAAGAAGTTTTGAAGGGGATGAAGACTTTCATCGTTAGCGGCTGTCTGAGTACAGGTTGCAGAAAAACCAAGACCCTTCTTTGTTTTATTGTCAATAGGAATGACAAGCCATCCCCATCCTGTCGTATCGGTACTCTCGACTGCTTTGATAGCATCTTTGTATGAAGAAATTGAAGTTCCTTCTTCGGATTGATCGTTCTTGCTCACTGATAGTGCTTGGAACTGAGTTCCAATAACCTCCTCAGGTTCCACACAAGTAGATGATGACAAGTTACTCACAAGCAAGGCTTGTTCCCCACAAACCGTGACAAGTTGATCGTTCTTGACGAACTTTAGCTTTTGGTGGAGGGTTAAAGTAACCGCTCCAGCCTGATGTATCCAAGGTCTCCCTAATAAACAACTGTACGTTGCCCGGATGTCCATGACCTGGAAAATGATTTGGAAAGTGTGAGGAACAATAGTTATGGGAAGATCAACTTCGCCGATAACTGTTTTTCTGGATCCGTCGAATGCTTTGACGACGACCTCGATGACTCTCATCGGAGGGCCCTTAAATGATAATTGCGTCAAAGTGGACTTCGGCATAACATTCAGGGCTGACCCTGTGTCTACCAGTACTTTGGCTAAAGCATCGCCCTGGCAGTTAACTGTAATGTTGAGCGCCATGTTATGACGGCGACCCTCTTTAGGTAATTCCTCATCACTAAATCCCAAATTATTGCAGGAAGTGATGTTAGAGACAATGCTATCGAATTATCTGATTGTTACATCCTGTTCCACAAAGGCTTGCTCCAAGACATTCTGTAGAGCCTCTCTGTGTGCTTCTGAACTGAGTAACAGTGATAATACTGAGATCTTTGAAGGAGTCTGTAACAGTTGATCAACAATGTTGTATTCACTCCTTTGGATGAGCTTTAGCATCTCATCTTTGTCTTTTGAACAGTCGGGATTACCAGATTGACCGACTGGCGGATCAGGAATTTCTGCCTGAAGTTCCTTTTCTTTGTTAGCTTCCCCAACCCCTCGGTTGAAGATTCTACCACTCCGTGTTACACGACTGACGTCTGTAATATTCACGACGGAGGGTAATGGAATTTCCTTTCCATTCTCAATTGTTGTTGCACCGTATTTGTAAGGGATCGCCTTAGCTGATTCATACGGTAATGGTCCCGGTAGATAGATGACTATGGGAACCTTCTGATTTTTCTGACCATCATAAGTAATCTTGATCCGTTCCCGGTTGGGAACTCTAGATTCGTCAAGTAGAGGGATGATGGCAAAAACATCCCTGGTCCGGTGATGACCAGAGATTGTGACAACATCCTCAACCTGATCGGCAAGGTAGTTCGGCGACTAAATGATGGGTCCTGAACCTGGATATGGACGAATTTCTCCACGATCGACCTGACCCTGAAGAGCTGCTCTCACAAGGTAACACCCTTGATTACTTTCCGAACAGACGCTACAACTGTCATAGTTGTGTGGTGGCACCTGGCCACGCCCACTTTGAATACAATGTAACCTCACTAGGTTACCTTCCATTGATCGGACATCCTGACTTTGACGACGAGTAGGGTTCCTGTTATTGATACTAATCTGCTGAGTATCTTCGTCCATATAGATTGGCATCCACCAGTGATTTAACAAGTGTTGAAGTGCCTCCTGGACAAGGGTACAACCTCGATCGTTTTCGCAACCCGCTTTACAATTTTGATAGTCATGTGATATTAAAAATCCAAGTCGGACCTGCTCAGCATGTAACTCTACCAGATTGGTATTCATCACGCGGATGTCAAAGATCTGAACCATGTTAATTTGATAGGAGTTTCTATCATGGTAGTCTTGGATCCATCCAAGATCCATCTGACGCTGGAGGGCCTCTTGTATGAAAGAGCATCCCTGTTTGTTTACCGAGCAAATCAGACAGGAACTGTAATCGTGCCGCGGCAGATTATGATACTGGCTTTGCCTTGAGTGCATCGCCACCAAGTTGACATTCATCGCACGGATGTCGTGGTTTTGAATGACGTTAGAATTAGTAGAGACCATGTTAACTCCACGAACTCGGTTCTCTTGGATCCATCCAAGATCCATTTGTTCCTGTAGAGCTGCTTGCACTACAGAACATCCCTGGTTGTCTTTAGAGCAGATATTACACTGGTGATAATTATGAGGTGGCACATGGCCATATCCATTCTGTCTACAATGCATCTTGACCAGATTGGTCTTCAACAAGAGTACATCATGAATTTGATAGACATTATTAGTCTCTTTCTCAATCAGATTGACTGCAGCTTTCTCATGTTGAGGCAGCGGGTTCGTAAGAACATTAGGATTCGTATGTTTGAAAGATAAGAGCCCGCTCCTAACAAGCTTTTGCACGTCGGATTTGAAATTGAGGCAAGTCTCAATGTTATGCCCTGAACCTCCTTGATGATAAGGGCATGTTTGATCAACCTTAAACCAGAAAGGCGGATTTTTCAGAACTGAAAGGGGAGACTTAGTCTGAATGTGCCCCTTGGCTAGCAGTAACGGAAACAGCTCTGCGTACGTTACGGGTATAGGATCAAATCCTGGTGGCCGTGTTGTACGGTTGTTGTTATATGGAGGACGAGCCTGCTGAAGAGGCTGTTGTGTCCTTTGTTGGTCAGGTTGGCTCTGCGCAACCTGAGGTTGATACATAGGAACAGGCGCGGGGCCGATAGCAGGAGTAACAGCTGCTACTGGCTGATAACGTCGTCTTTGCTTTCCGAGAGAGATATTCCCAATATCTTGCTCTTTTTTCTTAGGGAGAGCACTACCGTATTTTTTTAGTACCGCTCGTTGATCTAGTGTCTTTTACCAAACGTCCTTCTCGGACGGCTTCCTCAAGACGTACACCCATGCCGACCATCTCAGTGAAATCACTGGGCGCACTGGCGACCATTCGGTCATAGTAAAATGAGCTTAAGGTCTTTAAGAAGATCTTTGTCATCTCTTTTTCCTCAAGAGGTGGACAAATTTGAGCGGCAATTTCACGCCACCTTTGAGCATACTCCTTAAAGGTTTCCTTGTCCTTTTGCGACATTGATCTGAGTTGATCTCTGTCGGGTGCCATGTCCAAATTGTACTTGTATTGTTGGACGAAAGCAGTACCAAGATCTCTGAATGTACTGATCATAGTACGGTTTAAACCCATGTACCATTTGAGTGCGGCACCGGTTAAACTATCCTGGAAGTAGTGAATCAGCAGGTCCTGATTCTCCGTCTGAGCTGACATCCGCCGAGCGTACATCACCAGATGGCTCTGAGGGCAAGAGTTACCCTTGTATTTTTCAAAGTCGGGCACTTGGAACTTGTGCGGGACTTTTACATTTGTGCGGAACTTGTGCGTACATCCCGAAGTTTGTAACCTTCAGGCCCAGCGGCTTCTGTTGCGATTCCCTGATCTTCAGTGATCGGCGGAACATATCCTTCCGGGATATAGTTAACAGGCATGCCCCAAGGACGATCTTTCGGTATCTGATACCTAGGATCATACCTTTCCACTATGGGCGTTGAGGTGATCTCTGAGATCACAGTTCTTTGCAGCTGAGCTTCTGCCATGGCTTGCATGTCATTACGAAGCTTTCTCATATCCTCTCTCAGAGCGTCGATCTCTTCTTTCAACTCTCTGTTTTCTTCCTCAAGATCATCCATCCTTTTCTGACGATTGGCCCGAGTATTATACGAATGAGACAGTTTGACTCTAGAATCGAGACACAAACGTGAGATTCATAGGTAAGGAGAATACGCGATGTGAGAATGATGAATGCAATGATTATATTAATTGTTTTTAGGTTTAATTAAAATAAACTTCGACAATTAGATTGCAAATATCAAACAGTGGGGAAACCCCTTTTTATTGAATTCCAAAGGATTACAGAAATGGAAATACAGTAGATTACAAAGTGCAGAAACAGAAACCTAAACTAATGGGTCCCGAGTCCTCTTCTTTGACCGGGGCGCTTGGGTCGTTGTCGGGTTGTCATTCCTTTTCCAAGTGAAAGGAGTGAGCAAATTCCTTTGGTCATCTTGATTCTCTACAGCATGCTGCTCCAAAATTTCAATCAGAACATCTTTCTCTTTTAGCAGTTGCTGTATTTGGATACACTCTACGTCGAGGGTGCGGTACTTGTTCTTCCAAGACCTTCTTTCCTTTTGAACCTTGTTGAGAGTAACCTGAAGCTTTTCAGTTTTCGTCATGAAGTACATGACAATTTCCCTCGGTGGAAGAATTCCGTAACGAGGATAAGGCATCTTTAGCTTGAGAGCTCTAGTTTGTACCCAATGGAGATAAGGCTCCACCGAGACACAGTCCGGTTTTCCCAGAGACTCTCGTCCTTTCTTATGAACCTGTTTCCAAGCTTGCACTATTTCCATCTTTAGTGCTCTGTCACTTTCTCCTTCTTTGAAGAAAAGACCTTCCAGATGAACACCCAGTGGGATGTGTCTCATCGGGTATCCAAATTGACGAAGAACCAATATCGGATGATAGTTGATTCCTCCTTTAGTTCCTATGAGGGGTACGCTGGGGAAGTTTCCACAACGGTCAATGATTCTGATTCCCTCATAAATCCTATTACACCAATCTATATCAGAGTTGGTGAGAGACATGATCTTCTGCGACCAACGTAAGGCACTTTTGCACTCCCAAAAAGCAGCAGACTTGGGCAAATGCGAGATAAACCATTTGTAGAGCAAAGGTACACAACATGTGATCTCCCCTCCGCTGTACAAATTCCCCAAGTGTACAGAATGATACGCATCTGCGAGCAAAGTCGGCACAGGGTTTCCAATGAGAAAAACCTTAATAGCGTTGATATCGACGAAGTTATTAATGTTGGGAAACAAAAATAACCCGTAGGTGAGCAAGACAAAGATGCTTTCAAAAGCAGTCCCGTTCCCTATACTAGCGAAGTATAGAGCCTTTTTTGTCAAGAACTGGGCTGGCAAACCTTGGATGCCACCCTTAGTGGTCATGTGAGTCCTGACCTCAGACTCGTCCAAATGAATTGCTATTGCAATAGTCTGATTCTTTGGAATTTCTTCCAGTCCAGAAAATGGAGTTCGATCAGTGATATGTAAATCAGTCAGATGAGAATACTCCTCCAGCGTTGGTGATAGCTGGTAATCCGGGAATGTGAAACAGTGATAAACCGGATCGTAGAACTGAATGAGCGCATCCATGATTCCCTTAATCACATGGACTCTTAACAGTGGTAGCAAACCACCGTGCTTGGCTCTGAAAGCCTCTGGGTTAACGATCATCCTCGCTAACTTTCTCAAATCCCCTAGTTTTGGAACCTTGAAGGTATACTGGTGAGTTCTCCTTCTACCGAAGTCCATTAGCGTAATCTTTTTCTCTGATATTTGCAATCACAGTCTTAGTTTAATTTGAAAAACAGAGATACTAGAAGAGAAGTTTTTTTAATGTTTTAATGTTTTATTAAATGAATGCATGAATGCAGCACACAAAAACATAGAAAAAACATGGGGTCAAAGGGTCGTTGTCATGAAGTCAAGGCTCTACCCATCCCCAAAGGTTTATACTAGGGTGATTTTTGTACCTGTACTCATTATCATCAGCTCCTCCCAGGAAGGCAGACAACAAGCGGATCGCCAGCGAGTTGTGTGCAATCTTAGAGTAAGTGCTATTCACCGAGAATAGATCACCAGCCTCAAATGAGGGTAGTATCGTGTAACAGCTATTTCCAATAGCTTCCGCACTACAAAAAAGGTTTGGCTTTTCTAGGTGTATACTCATTCTCACCACATGCGGCATCACACGCATTCCCAGTAGAAGAAAAATAAACACGTATAGCAATTAGGAAAAGCAGTATATATATTTGTCCTAATCATCCTAGACTTATAAAGCTATGAATCTTAAGTTCCTGACAGAAATGGGTTCCCCGGCGGAAGCCCCAATCTGTGGTTCCCTGCCTAAGAGATGAACCAGCATAGGTCAATCTTTCTCTTCGGTAGAGTTCCCATTTTCCGTAGAAAACGGGGATGATGCCCTAAGGTAGAAAAGGAGACTCCCCAGCAGAGTCGCCATTTGTGTAATTTTTCACACAAGAGAAGTAGAAAGAAAGGAATTGGCCCCACGGTGGGCGCCACTTTTCTGTAGCGAGCGATTTTGGACGCGGTTCTTAAGCGTTGGTCGCTCTCTGCGGTTGAGCTTAAAACTACAGGTCGATTCATTTTCTATCCTATTGTGAGCTGAATAAGGAAGGGAAATAGATGTCTCCAATTAACCCTGCTTTGCATACTGAGTTTAAACAGCGGTCTGTTAGATTACGGATGCTATCAATGTGGGGGGGGGGCCTTTGTACTGGTTATTCGTATTTCACCAATACAGGCTTCTTTCTTTCGATCTGGGCAGAAGGTTTCTGGCGGGGAATAAGGATTAGGATGTTAGGACTGGTGCTTTTGAATTACTGCTTTTGATTGACGGAGATATGGGATTTAGGTTTTTTGTTGGTTGCGCTCGCTAAGATATTTTCTTTCGATCTTATGCATACGTATTCCCGTTTACCGAAACAGGGAAATCAGAGCGTTCGTAGTTCCTCCTATTCTATGGGAGGAAATTGGTTTTTGGTGTCTTGTTCAAAGCCCAAGACATGAAGCGAAAGGTGATTTGTATCTTGTTCAAAGCCCAAGATGTGAAGCTAAAAGGTCTATTTGTGTCTTGTTCAAAGCCCAAGACGTGAAGCTGAAAGACCTCGGCTTTAGAGAGAATTTGTCATCTCTAAAGAGGGGGAAGGAGAATTACTTTAACTGGGATACGCGGATCCGAGCAATGCCATAATTTCCGAAGAAAGGGTTTTAACCTGAAGGAGAAGACTTTAACTCAGTGTAGAGCAATGCCATCTTTCCTTAGGAATTTCTCATGCTAAAAGAGGGACAGTGGCATGGATGTAGATGATCCAGAGGCTTGCCTCTTACAGCGATTAGATGAAGGGAAATGAGTTGTTGATGTTTGTGTACTGTGAACGAGGCACAGCTTTGATGCTAAAAGGTCGATTGGAACAACCAGTGGTTTTCTTATACAAAGCCTAAGAGGAGGCTAATTTCCGCTAGGAAAATCATTATACAAAGCCTAAGAGGAGGCTACTTTGTGTCTCGTATAAAGCCCGAGAGAGAGGCTAAAAGTTTTTGACCCAGTGGGGCATATCGTTATACAAAGCCTAAGAGGAGGCTAGCAAAGAGTTGACTCAGTTGGAGAATCTTTTATACTCAGTAAGAGAGTGTTTTTGTATCTCGTACAAAGCCCGAGAGAGAGGCGAAAAGGTTGTTTTGACTCCACTGGGGAGAATTTTGGTATCTCGTACGAAGCCCGAGATGGAGGCTATTGTAACTGTTTCAGTTGAGTGACAGATCCAATATACTGATTTAAAAGAGAAAATCAGTTCTTATATGAGTAACACTGTACACAGGGATTTAATTTGAGGATCAGGGATATTTCCTTCTCTTTGAGGAAACGGGAAATCCAAAGGGTATCGAGACTGTCCGAGTCTGCGGGTTTTCTTCCTATTTAATGAAGGGTGCTTGAGAATGTCTTTGAGACTCAAGGAAGTTAGACTGTCCAAGTCTAGAGTTTTGTCTTTTTTGTACTATGCTTCGAGAAACAGTAGTAGACTCTATGAAAGGATTGTTCTATAAGGATGACTAGGTTCTGTTCCTATACCTCTAGGAGGTCGTCGGGACAATTTGTACGAAGCCCAAGAGGAGGCTGGAATCTTTTAAGAAGCCGACGGGTCCTTGTACGAAGCCCAAGAGGAGGCTATCATTCCCGGAGGAAGAGATCATTATACGAAGCCTAAGAGGAGGCTGTGAATACTTCTAAGAAGCCGTAGGGTCCTTGAATAATGCCCAGTAGGAGGCCGATGCTTTTAAGAAGCCCGTGGGTCTATCATCTCCTTTCCATTAGGAGAGATAACTCTTTTAAAGATGAAAACCACTGGTAAACGTGCGAGGTTTACTATCCAGCGACTTTTAGCTTTTGAAGAGGGTTCCTTAGTTAAGGTCCAAGATTATGACCGTAGTGGGTACCCAAACCCCGAGACATTCAAGGCAAGCTATCCACAAGGAATAGATCAAGTCAGGAAAGTTCGAGAATTGGGAAGAAACTCAAAGATGCCATTCACGGAGAATACATTCATCTTGGGGAGTAGAGCTTCTTGACGATTCCTAAGGAGGACAGCCGAAGAGAAGACTGTATCTGGTGCTCCTATTGGGGATCTAGGCGTCTATTTCTACGAATAAATGAAATGGCGTCACCTAGTTCTAGACGTAGTTGCCGGGGAAACTCGAAATATCTATACTATTATTACATAGTAGATATGAGTTTATGAAAGGAGACTTACAGTGAGCAGCCCCACAATACAGTTTATAATATGAAAGCAGTAAATGAAAGCGATAACCACTTACTCGGTTGTAGTGCTTCCATGCTGTTTGGTTAGTTGTTCAACAAAGAAAAATTGAAAACAACAGTATATTCAAAATCAAAGGAGAAAGTGCTTTGAAAAAGAAAGATTTAGGGCTTACAGCTCAAGGAGAGGCCCAGGGTTTTATCAGTGAGCGCATTGTTTGAATTTGTACAACGGGACTTATACAAGTGACTGGGGCCCAAAAAAGATTTTCTGTACAAAGGGATGGGTCTTACACTCTCTCAAGAGGCCCAAAAAAGGTTTAAAGAAAAGAGTGGGGCTTATAACACGAGGGTAGGCCCAATTGATTTTTCGTTTAAAAATGGCGATCGCGCCGAGGTTTTCTTTTAACGCAGAGGGACTTATACAATAAGTGAGGCCCAAAATGTTTTTGGTTAAAAGGGGGATTGGGCCTTACACTCTAATAGAGGCCCAAAGTGTTTTAAAGAAAAAGAAATGGGTCTTACTACTCTAGGGTAGGCCCAGATGATTTTTGAAAAGGCGACGATCGCGCCGTTTGTTTTTTTTGACGGTATCGGGACTTATACAATAAGTGAGGCCCAAAGATGATTTGGTCAAAAAAAGGATTGGGTCTTACACTCTAATAGAGGCCCAAAGTGTTTTGAAAATGATTTATGAGGGTTGAATTAATCCAAAACCCTAATTTATTTCCAAAAAATGTATTTAATTGAATAAAAATTCAATTAAATTGATCAAAAATTGTTTTACACATGGGAAACAAATTGTGATCTTGGATTAATGCTTCAAAAATTAAGTATTGACCTACAAAACAAATAGAAAGCATTAAAAGTTGCAAAATCATTGTGGAAATAATATTTCAAATGTTAAAAACAATTAAAATATTAACTCTTTGCAAAAATATCAATTATATAAAATAAATAATATTTTTTGGGATTTTTTGGTAAAATAAAATATTTTAACATTTTTGTGAATTATTGCAAAAAGAACCAATAAAAAATGATAAAAATTGAAGGAGTTATTAATTTTTCAAATCATTAAAAATAATAGTATGAAAAATAATAAAATAAAAAAGTGATAAAAAGAAGTCTGGGGCGAGGGGGATTCGAACCCCAGACCTCTCGCTCGCTAATACACACAAAACCAGCTGATGAACCGCTAGGGCGCAATGCCAATTCATTAAGTATATGGCAAGTGAAAAATATATAGAGAACTTGGTTGGTTTTCTGAAAATGGCGCCATGGCCATCTCCTTCCCCGAGCTCGTGCATGAAGCACCCTATCTCACTCATATCTCAACCATTGGACATGATTCAAACACCAAACTCGTGCGTTTTTTCACAAGGAACAAGATGGCAATACCCAATTTTATTCATTTTCAGTGTGGAGTGAAATAATCATGATGAACACAGATGAACCCTAATTTGTAAAAGCAATCGTGCAAGCATGGTTATGCGGTCTATGATCAAATTTATTGAGGCAAAACAATCAACACATGATGGTAATCAAATGGAAAAATTATCATGCGAGGAAATATGCATGGATCATGGAGTTTGAGTTTGAAGCTCACCTTGATGCAAGCTGAAATGGAACTTTGCCCATATGGTGTTCCAGTCGTGAATTGATGATCCCTACAGCTTCAATGGATGTTATGGAGTGTGTTGCCAGCTTTGGAACACTTTGAAATTCTCTGGATCAAGCTGGAGACCTCCACCTGCAAAACTGAAGCAAAATGGCTTGGTTGAAGAGTGATTTTGAGCTGGGAGTGTTACAGATGATGTTTAAGCACTTGGACACCTCAAATACATCATATGTGATGTGTTTGAGCAATTGGAATTGATTGCTTATGGCTGCAACTCAAAACCCGATAGTGGTTACTCAAAAACAAGAAAACTTGAAGTTCAAGAAAGAATGAGAGAAAGCAGTGCTGTAACTGGCTTTGGTGTGAGTTAAATGATCCATTGAGACCTCTATTTATAGGTGATCAACTCTTGTCTTGGAGGAATAGTGAATGGCAGCTGGATCAGATCACATTTGCTTGGATTGGCTTGGCATAAATGCCTCTTGAACTAGGCATAACAGCTGCTCCAAATAGATCAGCTATGCCTTGACTGAAATCACATTCTTCAGATGTTTTTAATGTTTTTAATCAGATAACTTGACTGAGGAGAGTGAGAATCTTGACAATGCACTATTCCACATAAATGCACTTTGAATTCAAGGCAAAAAGTGCCAAAGCGGATGAATTTCAAGTTGGAAGGTTCTTTGGCTTTTTGACTCAGATTTATTAGTTGGATTAGATGCAATGTGATTGGTTTGAACACAAGTGGCATGCTGATCCTCAGTCTTTGGCTCAAAATCGTGTGAGATAAGCAAACATGCAAACTGATTTTTCCAAAACAGCTTGCAGCAGCATGACTTTGGGCATGGATTTCTCATGGCTTGAGTTGAATCAATTCATGCTGTTGAGCCCTTTGAATTCTTGGCAACATTTGCAACAACATTGGTGTTTAACTTTGGAATTGATTCAGCTTGCAACTATGTGCAAAAATCCCACAAGTTTTGGTGTTTCAACAAAATTCTGTTTTAGGCAGAATTTTTCTAAGTGTTGGAAGATGGTATTCTTTCACATTTTCAGCCACTTTGGCTCACTCATAGCTCAAAATCCATAAGGAATTGGAGTTAGGCCTAGTTGAAGTTTTTGTAGAGGGCAGTGAGATCTACAAATCAAGCTTTGGATGGAAAAAATTGGCCTTGTGGTTTAGGAGTTATGGTCCTCCAAAGTTGGTACCTTTGCCACTTTATTTTTAACTTAGAAAAATTTCTAAGTTTTATGGTTACCCCTTTTACAAGTTATCTCACTTTTCTTGATTTTTCTTGATGAATGATGATTTAAATCATACATTAACATCATTTTAGGGTTAAAAATCCATTTTGGTGAAAAATCTCAAAAAGTCAAAGTTGACTTTTGTGCACAGTTGACTTTTTATCAGATGAATTCCAAACTGTGCAATTCTTCAGGAAATCATGTCCTTGACCTAAATCAAACTTGATGGACATGTTCCATGGGTGTCATAGGGTATATTCAATCATGTATTAGGGTTTGGGAGCATGTCCAGGTCAAAAGTCAAAGTTACAGTTGACTTTTCCCTTAAAACCCTAATTGTGGTGCAGATGAAAATGAGACTTGTTGCTCAAGCTTCTTGGATCAATCCATTGTTCCAAATGGATCAATATGGTGTATTAGAGACCCTCAAATCATCTCTTGAGGTCTTGGCTCATGGTTTGTCCCAAAAGTCAACTCAGGGGTGAATTAGGTCAAGAAACCCTAATTCCTGATTTTTGATGAATGCATCCCCTGAGGCAAAATTGACTTGATGCATGGGTTCATGAGGTTCCATGAAGCATATTAGGTCATGTTTTGGATCATTGCCTTGTGCCCAGATGAAAATTTCCATCTGGAGACTCTGGTCGACCAAAACCCTAATTTGGTGACACTGTCGATCTTGAGACTTGATCCACCTAGAAGGGAGCAGCCTTGTGCTTAATCCTTAAAGTGGGAGTCCTTTTTGATCCATTGTGGATGTTTAAGAGATTAGACAAGTTGAAGATCATGTCATTTCTTGATTGATCCTTTGTCTAAGCACTCAGAGAGGGCTTGAAACCCTAATTTTGATTGTATTGGATGCTCACCCATCTTTGGGGAGACTAATGAAGCATAAAGGTACATCCATATTGTGATGATGATTTTCACAATGATGGGAAATCTAAGTGATCAAAATTTGGGGTATTACATTAGGGAGACATGCATTTAAACAGAGAGTAATATTCAAACGCAGTATTCAAATGCTCGAAAAGGAAGAGGCCTAAACCCAATCACTCTCTTTTTATCTAAGAGTTATTATGAAAATGTGTGACGAATTAGGTAAAAGTTCATTAACGGAAGACGATTATTCACACAGGGAGTCCTATAGTTATATCCAAATAATCAAGAAGGAGAAGGTCGATACCTAATCAATCCTTTTTCTTCTATACGAGAATTGACTTAATTCAGTTGATTATTGTATTTTAATATGGAAGATGAATGTTCAAACATGGAGCTCTACACCAGTATTCAAACATTCAAGAAAGAGAAAGTCTAAACCTAATTCTCTTCTTCCATTTTTATTGCGAAAGCTTTAAAAGGAATAACTTGACGTTGGATCAAGTGTTTGATAGTGAAAAGAGTTTGGATTAATCGGGGGGGGGGGGGGGGGGAGGGGGCATGCTCGACTTTGTATTTAATTTGGATTTGATTTGGGAAAAAGACTCGACTGTTTAATTGTTCTTTTTAAAAAAGTGGTTGATTTTAATCTTTTAATTATCAATCAACTAACACAAAAATAAATGAAAGCGGTAAACTTATTACATATTACGGGAATAAGGGTACAATTTGTCAAATGAGGATATAGTACAACAAGTAACAATACAAGCTCAATAAACAAATGTAAATCGCAAATGTAAATAAAAATGAAATCAATGCAAAAAATACACCCTAGAAAGACAAGAGATTGGAAATAAATAAGTGTTTTAAACTACTGAATTTAGCGCTATGTTAAGCAATCGTAGAGAAATTCATATAGGAATCACTCTATTTGAGGCCGATCAATAAATTATATGCGTTTAAGCAGTTTTTGAAGTTAAATTGAATATTTAACTTTGAAATCGCAACGTATATGAAAATCCAACAACTTGATGATTTAAACGACATTTATTTAAAGGTAAAATAAAATGATAATTAAACTACTGAATTTAGCGTTATGTTAAGCAATCGTAGAGTAATTCATGTAAGAATCACTCTATCTGATGCCGATCAATAAACTCTACGCGTTTAAGCAGTTTCTGAAGTTAAATTGAATTTTTAACTTCGAAATTGCAACACATCTGAAAACCGATGGGACAATTTAATCAAATTTTCTAGTTAACAATTTTAAAAAAATCAATTTAATCAATAATAATAATAATAATAATAATAATAATAATAATAATAATAATAATAATAATAGAGATTAATTAGAATACACCAGAAGTGTAAAGCCATTTTAGACGCTCATCTAATTAAAATTAATTCTTTTGACACATAAGCATCCGAATTAAAATAAAAATAATATATTATAATTAATTATTCTAATAATAGATTCTTCCATTTTTTCTCTCTCATTTTTCATACTTATTTGTGGAAAGAATTCATTTTAATTAGATGACAATGTAAAGTAATTTTAGACTTGCAGTGTATTCTACTTAATCTTATTGTAATAATGATAATTAGTAAAGATAATAATAATCAATAATAATAATAAAAAATAATGATTAACAAAAATAAATAATAGTAGTAATAATTAACAATAACAATCAATAAAAAATAAATAATAATAATAATAATAATAATTATAATAATAAATAATAATGAGTAATAATAATAATAATCAACAAAAATAATAATAACAATAATAAATAATAATAATAATAATAATAAGAATAATAATAATAAAAATAAATAAGCATAATAGTATTAAATAAATAAATAAACATAATAATAATGAGAATAATAATAATAATAATGTATAAATAAATATAATAATAATAATATATAAATAACAAAATAGAAAAAATAAATAAATAAATAAATAAGGAAAATAGAAAAAAATTAAAAAGAGAGTGAGGGCGGTGTATGGCTTATTCAAGAGATTAAGACGTCATTGTTTTCATGTCAAAATTTTCCACTTCCTACCGAACACATGGTAGGGAGAATAAGTCAAAACAAAGCCCAATTTTCCTTTTTTCTCATGTTCGAAAAATAACAGTAGAAACAACATTGAAACTCTTTTTTGAAAAAAAAAAACAAGACTACTCCTTCCTCAAGTTTTAACAAACATAACAACAAAATTTCAACAAAAGGATCATGAATAAATCTCTCTCTCACTCATCCTCTAAAGACGACCGAATCCGGCGCGACGATAATGGTTGTTTTCCGGTGACTATTTTTGGTGGTGTGGGTATGCAGAACGGTGGTGGAAGCAGGGGCATGTTTCACGGTGGAATGTGAGTTGATGTTTTTCGGAGGTGTGTCGAAGGTGATGTTTGGTGGATGTTGATCGAAAGTTGAGGCCGGATGTGAGAGGGATTTCTTCCACGAAGAAGAAGAGTGAGGTCGGTTTGGTTGATCAATGTTTTTTTTCTGGCAATGGGAGAAGATGCTTCATCGATGAGAGGTTGTTTTGGTTGGAAACTAGTAACTGACCCGTGCGAACGCACGAATGTTAGTAGTTTTGTTTAAGATGGTTGATTAAAAATAAAAATATGTATAAAGAATAAATTAAACATAATTCAGAACAAATAAATTGTGAAAAAAATTTAATTTGAATAGGAAATTGATTAAAGAAAAAATCAGTTGCTATTAGTATAATAAGTATGTATTTTGTTAAAAATATGTTTAACAAAAAAGTGTTTAAGGTTAAATAAATTTTATAAATAATGAAAATTAAGAAAATTTTTAGAGAATTGATAAAATTTACATATATCACTTTCATTGTTTTCTTAGAATACAATAATAAATTGTTACGAAATTACATATATCACTTTCATTGTTTTTTTGAAATACAATAATAAATTGTTACAAAATGACTAATAACTTAAAAGATTTAAAAAAAAAAATGTGACAAATCACCAACATCCTAAATCTAATATGTTTAATAATTAAAAATATATGTAAATATCAGTAATAACTATAAATATTTTTAAATATTTTGTTGATTAAAATAAAAAAGATAATGTATTAATAGTGCATCTCTAGGCCACACGATGACTTAGTAATAATTGATGTCTTCTAAAAATCGTTTTGTTGAGATGTTGTTACTAAGCAATGCAAACTCATTGGATTCCTTTTTGTTGGGATACTCCCTTACTAAACAATCCAAACTACTATTTGTGTAGAAAAGTAGCTTTGAACTCCTTTTATTGGGATACTCTTTACTAAGCAATGCAAAGTCCAAGGATATGGACAATATGGACAAATTTGATCTACACTTGAATAAAGATGATCATAGTAGTAGTTTTAATTAGCCATGATATGCTTATCAAAAAAAAAATTAGCCATGACATAAAGTGATTCCCCCTAAATGAAAAAATTGAAAAATATTATTGCAGATTTGAAGGCTTTATTTCTTAATGGCAAACACCATTCAAATAAATAAATTTATTAGGGTCCCCTCTTGCTCCCAAAAGTAACTAAAGAGAATAGTCATTAATAGTATCTTGTTTCACGTGCACATAACCCTTTCCTCTTCTCATTCCCAATGCATTCATAATACAACAAAATAAAGTATACTTATTAGGGGTGAATAAATTTGAACCGACCGATTGAAATCGACTGACCTATTGTCTTTTTTGTGTAAACGGGTCGGATCGAGTCGGTGTCGGGTTGATTTGGTTGTTTAATTTGGATAATATAGGGTTACTTCGGTCGGACTCGGATGTTTATTTTGGACCCGACGAAAGCCAAAACCGACCGAACTTAATTAATATATATTTTATTTATTTTTATTACTATATAACTAACTCACTATAAAAATGAGATTTATAATATTCGAGGATATTATTATTTTTATAATTTAATGATGGCATTGTGTACTCTAAAAAATACAAGACATGCAATATAAAATTTTGAGTATTATTTAGTTTATGGTTTAAAGTATGATAATGATCAAAATTAATGTTAAATAATATTGAAAATATTATCTTATAATAATTAAAAAAATTAATACTAATAAAAAAATGGTTCTATTCTAAAAATTTAATATTTTTAATAATAAATTTAAAAAATAGTCATTTTTATAAAATTGTTCTAATAAATAATAAACCGACAAAACCGACCCGAATTAACCGACAAACCGACTTAACCGAATCCGACGAAAACCGAAATTTAATCGGTCGAAATTGGGCCATAAAACTAAAACTGTGGTTTACATCGGATTTAGGTTTTGGGTCCGAAACCGACCGAACCCGACCGATTGTCCACCCCTAATACTTATATTATAGTGACACCATTGCCTCATTTCCTTGCTCTCAAAAAGTTCCAATGGAAATATTCAAATTCTTTTACTTCATTAATCTTCTGATCATCCTCTCTATTTTCATCTCATCGTCATCATCACCATTACCAATTGATCCTTATTCACAAGCACTCGAGTCTAAAATCTGAGCTTATAGATGACAACAACTTAGATGATTGGGTGGTGCCCTCAGGAATCAACTTAACTGAAAATGGAAGTTCCTATGCTTGTTCTTGGTCTGGTATCAAGTGTAACAAAGACTCACTTGTAACTTCCATAGACCTTTCCATGAAGAAACTAAGAGGTTCTCTATCAGGTAAAGGATTCAGTGTTTTCACAAATGTTATTGCTTTCAACCTAAGCTATAATTTCTTCTCCGGGAATCTTCCACCATAAATTTTTAACCTCACAAGCTTGAAAATCTTGGACTTAAGCAAAAACAATTTTTCAGGTCAATTCCCAAAAGGAGTTTCAAAGCTAAAAAAATTTATTACATTTGATGCACTTAGCAACAGCTTTTCAGAACTGGAATATCTTAGGATTCTTAACCTAGCTGGAAGTTACTTTAGAGGAGCAATTCCATCTAAATATGGTTCTTTCAAAAGCCTTGAGTTTCTTCATCTAGCTGGAAATTCGCTATCCGGACATATTCCTTCCAAGCTTGGTAACCTTCAGACACTAACTCACATGGAAATTGGCTACAACTTTTACCAGGGTTTCATTCCACCCCAAATAGGTAATTTGAGCAAGCTTCAATATCTTGATATAGCAGGTGCTAATCTATCTTGAGCAAGTTGATCAAAAGTTAAGGCCGGATGTGAGAGGGATTTCTTCCACGAAGAAGAAGAGTGAGGTCGGTTTGGTTGATCAATGTTTTTTTTTGGCAATGGGAGAAGATGCTTCATCGATGAGAGGTTGTTTTGGTTGGAAATGGTTTTTGGTGGCGGTTGCGCATGAAGTAGCGGTTGCATTAGGGTGGGCTGGACGATGGTAGATAAACGAGTATGTTGTTGCTATGATTATTGCAGTGCACAGATTGATAGAAGGAGGTGATCGGAGTTTGTTGTCATATGGTGGTGGTCACAGTGGCCCGATGATGGAGATTTGTGTAGGTTAAAGATTTTTTTTAATAAGTAAATATATTCAAAGGATGTATCCTAACCCAAATACAAAAAAGGCACCGACCGACGTATAAACCAACCCTACACAAAATCACAAGGTGAGTTATACCAATCGTAATAATTACAAATAGTCAGATGCTTAAATTTTTTACCAATCCACCATCAAGATAACAAAATAATCTTATGCACCACCGCGTCGCCGTCCCAAACCACGTCAGTAAATAAGATATTGTTCCTATAAGTCCAGAGGCACCAACACGAAATAAGCCATAGACCCATAGCTATGCTATTGTTGACATGTCTAGAACGAAAGGCCTCCAACCAACACTTAAGTGAGCAAAAATACTGATATTAGGATTAATCAATATCCCCAACAACCCACATAATTTATCCCACACTGTCTTACTTTTATAGCACTGAACAAAAAAATGATTGAGTGGAGAGAGAGGAGAAGTGTTTTTCGGTTGTGAATGGTGGAAACGATGTTTCGCGAATCAAAACGCACGCAGAGGATATGTAGGACGAAGTGAGGCTGGTGGAGTTATGAGTGAAGGTACGATAGAGGTTGTCAGGAAGTTTGGATGAGGTTAATGTGGGTAGCATAAAGTGAACTGAGTCTAAGTAAAGAGTTTAAATGGTGTTTGAAGCTTGTGGTGAGTGTAGCGAGCGATTTTGGACGCGGTTCTTAAGCGCTGGTCGCTCTCTGCGGTTGAGCTTAAACTACAGGTCGATTCATTTTTTATCCTATTGTGAGCTGAATAAGGAAGGGAAATAGATGTCTCCAATTAACCCTGCTTTGTATACTGAGTTTAAACAGCGGTCTGTTAGGTTACAGATGCTATCAATGTGGGGGGCCTTTGTACTGGTTATTTGTATTTTCACCAATACTGTTTTCTTTATCTAGACGGAAGGTTTCTGGCGGGGAACAAGGATTAGGATGTTAGGACTGATGTTTTTGAATTACTGCTTTTGATTGATGGGGATATGGGATTTGGGTTTTTTGTTTAGTGTGCTCGCTAAGATCTTTTCTTTCAATCTTATGCCTACGTATTCCTGTTTACCGAAACAGGGAAATCAGAGCGTTCTTAGTTCCTCCTATTCTATGGGAGGAAATGGTTGTTTTGGTGTCTTGTTCAAAGCCCAAGACGTGAAGCGAAAAGGTGGTTTGTATCTTGTTCAAAGCCCAAGATGTAAAGCTGAATAGTCTATTTGTATCTTGTTCAAAGCCCAAGATATGAAGCTAAAGGTTTCGTCTTTAGAGAGAATTTGTCATCTCTAAAGAGGGGGTTGTATGTCACAACTGTTTATAAAGGAGAATTACTTTAACCGGGATACGCGGATCCTAGCAATGCCATAATTTCCTTTAAAGGGTATTTTAACCTGAAGGAGAAGACTTTAACTCAGTGTAGAGCAATGCTATCTTTCCTTAGGAATTTCTCATGCTAAAAGAGGGACAGTGGCATGGATGTAGATGATCCAGAGGCTTGCCGCTTACAGCGATTAGATGAAGGGGAAGGAGTTGTTGATGTTTGTGTACTGTGAACGAGGCACAACTTTGATGCTAAAAGGTTAATTGGATTAACCAGTGGTTTTCTTATACAAAGCCTAAGAGGAGGCTATTTATGTGTCTCGTACAAAGCCCGAGAGGGAGGCTAAAAGGTTTTGACTCAACGATGGAATCTTTTGGTATCTCGTATAAAGCCCGAGATGGAGGCTATTTGACTCAACAAAGGGAGTTTTTGTATCTTGTATGAAGCCCGAGATGGAGGCTGTTGCTTGTTTGGCTCAATAAGAACCTTTTTGTATCTCGTATAAAGCCCAAGATGGGGGCGAAAGGGGTGATTGACTCAACGAGAGAGTCTCTTATGTGTCTCGTACAAAGCCCGAGAGAGAGGCTAATATGTGTCTCGTACAAAGCCCGAGAGAGAGGCTAAACGTTGTTTGACTCCGCTGGGGAGAATCATTGTACAAAGCCCAAGAGGAGGCTATGGTGACTGTTTCAGTTAAGTGATAGGTCTAGTATACTGATTTTGAAAGAGAAAATCAGTTCTTATATGAGAAACACTGTACTCATGGATTTGATTCAAGGATCCGGGTTATTCCTGTTCTTTAAGGAAGCGGGAAATCTGAAGGGGATTGAGACTGTCAGAGTCTGTGGGTTTCCTTCCTATTTAACGAAGGGGTCACTTGAGAATGTCTTTGAGACTTAAGGAAGTTAGACTGTCCAAGTCTAGAGTTTTATCTTTTGTACTATGCTTTGAGGAGCGGTAGTAGACTCTATGAAAGGACTGTTCTATGAAGATGACTAAGTTCTGTTCCTATACCTCTAGGAGGTCATCGGGACAATTTGTACGAAGCCCAAGAGGAGGTTGGAAACTTTTAAGAAGCCGACGGGTCCTTGTACTAAGCCCAAGAGGAGGCTATCATTCCCGAAGGAAGAGATCATTATACGAAGCCTAAGAGGAGGCTGTGAATACTTCTAAGAAGTCGTAGGGTCCTTGTACTAAGCCCAAGAGGAGGCGGGGATGCTTTTAGGAAGCCTGTGGGTCCTTGTACGATGCCCAAGAGGAGGCCGATGCTTTTAAGAAGCCCGTGGGTCCCCAAACCCCGAGAAATTCAAGGCAATGCTATTCACCGAGAATAGATCAAAGTCAGGAAAGTTTGAGAATTTGGAAGAAACTCAAAGATGCCATTCACGGAGAATACATTCATCTTTGGGAGTAGAGTTTCTTGACGATTCCTAATGAGGACAGCCGAAGAGAAGAATGTATCTGGTGATCCTATTGGGGATCTAGTTTGTCTATTTCTACGAATAAACGAAACGGCGTCACCTAGTTCTAGACGTAGTTGCCGGGGAAACTCTGAATATCTATACTACTATTACACAGTTGATATGAGTTTATGAAAGAAGACTTACAGTGAAACAGCCCCACAATACAGTTATATGTATATGAAAGCGGTAAATGAAAGCAATAACCACTTACTCGGTTGTAGAGCTTCCATGCTGTTTGGTTAGTTGTTCAACAAAGAAAGATTGAAAACAACAGTATATTCAAGATCGAAGGAGAAATGCTTTGAAAAAGAAAGATTTGGGGCTTACAGCTCAAGGAGAGGCCCATGGTTTTATCAGTGAGCGCACTGTTGAATTTGTACAGAGGGACTTATACAAGTGACTGAGGCCCAAAAAGGTTTTCTGTACAAAGGGATGGGTCTTACACTCTCTCAAGAGGCCCAAAAAGTTTTAAAGAAAAAGAGTGGGGCTTATAACACGAGGGTAGGCCCAGTTGATTTTTCGTTAAAAATGGCGATCGCGCCGAGATTTTCTTTTAACGCAGAGGAACTTATACAATAAGTGAGACCCAAATGATTTTGGTTAAAAGGGGGTTGGGTCTTACACTCTAATAGAGGCCCAAAAGTTTTGAATGGGTCTTATAGCTCAAGGAGAGGCCCAAGGTTATTTTTCAAAAGGCGATGATCGCGCCGTTTATTTTTGACGGTATTGGGACTTATACAATACACTGAGGCCCAAAAATGATTTGGTCAAAAAAAGGATTGGGTCTTACACTCTATTAGAGGCCCAAAAAGTTTGAATGGGTCTTATAGCTCAAGGAGAGGCCCAAGGGTTATTTGAAATGGCGACGATCGCGCCGTTTATTTGAAAATGTACAGAGGGACTTATACAACGAATGAGGCCCAAAGTATTTTTGTACAAGTGGGTTGGGTCTTACACTCTCTCAAGAGGCCCAAAGTGTTTTGAAAATGATTCATGAGGGTTAAATTAATCCAAAAACCCTAATTTGTTTTCAAAAATGTATTTAATTGAATAAAAATTCAATTAAAATGATCAAAATTGTTTTACATATGGAAAACAAATTGTGATTTGGGATTAATGCTTCAATAATTAAGTATTGACCTACAAAATAATTAGAAAGCATTAAAAGTTGCAAAATCAATGTAGAAAAAATATTTAAAATGTCAACAAATAATTAAAATATTAATTCTTTGCAAAAATATCAATTATATGAAATAAATAATATTTTTGGGATTTTTTGATAAAATAAAATATTTTAACATTTTTGTGAATTATTAAAAAAAGAATCAACTCAAAATCATTATAACTCAGAGAGAAATTAATTTTTGAATCAATTAAACAAAATCACAAAATTCAAATATTTGAATTATTCAAAAATGGCGCCAAGAACACACCAAGAACACGCGCGTGTTCTAGGTTTGGCTGATTTGCATTTTCTCCTCAATCTCATTGAATACTTGATTATATCATGCAATCCACATATCATTATGCTCGTCTCAACCTCACGATCATGTCTATGTCCATTAATTTCATTTAAATTAAACATATAATAAGAAATCATGAAAAATCCTCAAGAACCCTAATTTCTGCATGAAGGCTAGGATTTTTGATACACGATTCAAACAAAGCAATTAATTGAGGGAAAACATTCCATGCATGATTATGAACATATGGCCAAATTATTGTGCAGCAAAAATTGCATGGATCATAGAGTTAGAAGAGCTCATGCTTACCACTTGCAGCTGGTGATCGTGATTTGTGTTAGAGGTGTTACAGCTAGGTTCCAATGATGTGGATTGCTTCCCTAGGTGCCAAGTGATGTGTCTGAGTGCTTGGAATGGATTGAAATGGTTTGGAGTTGAAGATGGCACCTCAACTGCAAAACTGTCAAGAACTTGAGCAATTGGCTGGTGATTTTGTGAAATCAGTGTTCCAGATGTTATGTGAGTGTTCGGATCACTTCTATATGATGTATGTGAGGTGTGTGAGTGATTGGTTTGATTGGAAAAGCTCTCAAACTCAAAACCCGATAGCTACCTTGCTAAGAAAGGCATTTTTGCCAAGAGAAAGAGATTTTGAGGAAAGCATCTGTTAGATGGATTTGGTGTACTCAAACTGATCACAATTGAGCTCTATTTATAGTAGAGCAAGTTTGTTTTGCAAGGAATAGTGAATGGCAACTGGTAAGTAGGTTTGGCCAATGTTGTCCAATGGAAATCCAAGTCTCCTCTAGCCATTGACTAGAGGTTAGGGCACAGAGCTTTGGTTCCCTTGGTCTTGGATAAGTCTTGACTGATTTCAGATGAGAATGGCTCAGTCCATGCCACCTTGATGCTTCCATTGAATGCTCCAATCCAAATTTGGAGTCTTGTCCCTATTTTGGCCATTCTAGGTTCAACATGCTATTTCTTGTTCCATGGACTTTGGAGGCTTGGCTCAGTGATTGTCCCCTTTAGATTCAATCCTCAGATGTGTCCAAGTGGATAGGAGCATTTGAATTTGGCTGATTTTGGCAAATCGAGCCAAAATGCAAAATCTGCCTTGCCTTTGACAGATTTCAGCAAGGCAACTTGACAATATCATATCTCATGGTGTAAGTTGAATTTGGCAATGTTCTTGGCCATTTTGGAAAGCCCTTACATGATACAACAACTGTTTGAACATGTTTGATTTTGATCTCTTCTGATTCCAAGTGAAAAATCCCTCTACATTTGGCAAAAAGTGAAGCAAAATCTGACTTAGTGAAATTTTCACTAAGTGTTGGAACAAAGTGTGATTTCTTGATTTTGATCACTCCATAACTCAAAATCCTTAATGAATTGGACTTAGGTCTAGTTGAAGTTTTTGTAGAGGGTAATGAGGGCCACAAATCCATCTTTGGATGAGAAAAAATGGCCTTGTGATTTAGGAGTTATGATCCTTCAAAGTTGGTACCATTGTTACTTTATTTTTAACTTAGAAAATTTTCTAAGTTTTTATGGTTACCCCTTTTACAAGTTATCCAACTTTTCTTGATTTTTCTTGATGAATGATGATTCAAATCATACATTAACATCATTTTAGGGTTAAAAAACCATTTTGGTGAAAAATCTCAAAAAGTCAAAGTTGACTTTTGTGCACAGTTGACTTTTTATCAGATGAATTCCAAACTGTGCAATTCTTCATGAAATCATGTCCTTGACCTAAATCAAAGTTGATGGACATGTTCCAAGGGTGTCATAGGGTATATTGGGGCATGTCCTAGGGTTTGGGAGCATGTCCTGGTCAAAAGTCAAAGTTGCTGTTGACTTTTTCCTTAAAACCCTAATTGTGGTGCAGATGAAATTGAGACTTGTTGCTCAAGCTTATTGGATTAATCCATTGTTACAAATGAATCAATATAGCTCATTAGAGACCCTCAAATCCTCTCTTGAGGTCTTGGTTCTTGATTTGCCCTAAAAGTCAACTTAGGGGTGAATTAGGTCAAGAAACCCTAATTCCTGATTTTTGATGTATGCATCCCCTGAGACAAAATTGACTTGATGAATGGGTCCATGAGGTTCCATGGAGTACATTAGGTTATGTTTTGGATCTTTGGCTTGTGCCCAGATGAAATTTCCCATCTGGAGGCCCTGGTCGACTAAAACCCTAATTTGGTGATACTGGCGATCTTGGGACTTGATCCACCTAGAAAGGAGCAGCCTTGTGCTTAATCCTTTAAGTGGGAGTCCTTTTGATCCTTTGTGGATATGTTAGAGGCTATACAAGTTGAAGATCATGTCATTCCTTGATTGATCCTTTGTCTAAGAGCTCTGAGAGGGCCAAAAACCCAAATCTTTGATAGTAGTGAATGCTCAACAACCCTTGAGGTATTTGATGAGGCATGAGGGTTCATCCATATTGTGATGATGATTTGCACAATGATGGGAAATCTTAGTGGTCAAAATTTGGGGTATGACAGATGCCCCTATTTAATCTTCTTGGACCCGAAGGCGTGAATGACGAAGGTATTCGGGCATTCAGGGTGCAAGAGGATTAAATATCGGAATACCCAAAATTTTGATGGTGGTTATGAATGGTAGCTTGCGCATTCATCTTCTTTTGCTAAGCAATGATGATTAGAAAAGGTAAAACTTCCCTTCGATCCTGGTCTTCAGCTAAGGAACTGGTCTCAGTTTTCTTTTGAAATAAACCTCCCCTCGATCCTGGTTTCCTACCAAGGAACTGGTCTTAGTTTCTGATATAAACTTCCCCTCGATCCTGGTTTCCTACCAAGGAACTGGTCTCAGTTTCTTCCGTCAATAAACTTTATTGACAAGGGACGCTATTTGTAGCGGATTTCCTCAAACTTCTCGCCGAATTTTCCTGGGGAGATGCCATATGGGGAAAAAGTTCTGATGTCAGACTTGCTGGAGAACCCCTCCGTCTGAGTTGTAGAGGCGCACAAACTTCTCTGTGGGAGACACCATTTGTCGATTCTACTGGGGAAAGCGAGTCTCTTGAGAGACTGCTTCCGCTTGGGGTCTTTACATCATACTTTTCTCGGAGATCTTCTCGGAGAAATGCCATATGATGTGATCCAATTTTGAGGTGCCGATGACCTTTTCATCAGCGGATTTTTGGAGAAATACTGATGTACTGCCGAACCTTTGCTTAAGAGGCTTCCTCTGGGGATTTTTCTTAATCCGGGAAAGCAAGGATATCATCTTCAATGGCGAAGAGTGACATCTGTTGAAGGTTCTCTGGCTTTTCAGAGGTTCAAGTTATCAAAGTGGTCGAGTGCCGACTCTGATCTAAAGATGCATTGGTGGCGAGGTTGTTCAGACACAACGTTTCCTGACGAGGAAAGAACTGACAACTCGATTAAGAGAACTCCTATCACTAAGGGACAAGACCGGCTAAAGTGATAGCGATGCAATATAAAATGTAAATGCAAATCAATAATGCATGATGTAAGTATGTATATGCTGACAAAACTGACGCGACATACAAACCAAAAGATGAACATGACTGGATACTCGGCCATCGCGGGGCGTGTAGAGATATCGCTGGTTCAAGATAGCAATTCCACCTTGCTTAGGAGAGATAGTCCCTGCGGGGAATACCGTTGATCGGGCTTAGGAGATAAGAACTCGGCCGAGATGTGTCAGACGAAACAAGGTCTCTGACACAGTTGATCCTTCATTCAGGCGTACTGGGTTAGAAGGAGTACTCTAATTCTGCACTTTGAGGCTCGAACGCCTTTGGAGACGCAATCGACGTTCTTTCGATGTTCAACAGTCAAAAGAAATGCCATCTTTATTTTTAAAAGCAGACAAAGTTTAACAAGTAAATTCATTTTGTTTTATTTCAAGAATCGTTGATCATGTTAAAATGTCGTTCTACAAAGCTAAAACAAATAAGAATTACAAACAAAAGCACAAGGGCTCAAATTTTATTGATAAGATGGAGATCAGCCAAACGCGTGATTCCAAAGAGTATATACAAAGTTTGAAAATGGTAATTTACAGGGAAAAGGGCTACGTTGAAACATAACGACCACTATCCTTCTACCAACTTTGAATTTGGGACATCCTGAGCTTCTGTCGAAGATGACCTTGACTGGTGTTTTCCTCCGATGGATGATGTAACTGCTACTGAGGGACTTGCCTTTGTTGAACATAGTTACTTGCCATTATCCCTAATTTTTGCCTGGATTGTACTATGAGATTTCCAATCCATCGGGATGATTTTTTTTTATGTCTCTAACTTTTGCCTGGATCGCCCTTTCGGGTTTTCAATCCACTGAGACGTTTTTTTTTTTAGTTTAGGCGAAGTATTTCTTGACTACATCAACATTCGTGGGGTAGGCAAATTCCTCTCCGTCCATGGTTGCAAGTCTCAAGGCACCGCCTGAGAAAGCTTTCGTGACCACATAGGGGCCATCATAATTCGGAGTCCACTTGCCCCGAGAATCAGTGAGAAAAGATTGTATCCTCTTGAGCACGAGGTCTCCTTTCCTGAAGATGCGAGGTCTGACCTTTTTGTCAAACGCCTTCTTCATTCTCTGTTGATATAACTGACCATGGCATAGTGTCGTGATTCGCTTATCTTCGATCAGGTTCAGTTCGTCGTGTCGGCTTTGACACCATTCAACTTCGATGAGCTGAGCTTCCATCAGTACTCGGATTGATGGGATCTCTACTTCTATGGGGAGCACTGCCTCCATGCCATATACTAGAGAGAAAAGGGTTGCCCCTGTTGAAGTGCGAACAGATGTGCGATAACCGTGAAGAGAAAAGGGTAGCATCTCATGCCAGTCTTTGTAGGTTACAACCATCTTCTGAACAATCCTCTTGATGTTCTTGTTAGCCGCTTCTACCGCTCCGTTCATCTTGGGTCGGTAGGGAGATGAGTTATGGTGTTCGATCTTGAACTCAGCGCACAACTCTTTCATCATCTTATTGTTCAAGTTAGATCCATTATCTGTAATGATCTCGCTTGGAACACCATAACGGCAGATGATATTGTTTTTGATAAATCGGACCACCACTTGTCGGGTTACATTAGCGAATGACGCTGCTTCGACCCACTTGGTGAAATAGTCAATGGCTACCAGAATGAACCGATGTCCGTTTGAAGCCTTGGGCTCAATCATGCCAATCATGTCGATTCCTCATATGGAAAATGGCCACGGGGAAGAGAGAACTTTGAGATGTGATGGCGGTACATGAATTTTATCGGAGTATATCTGACACTTGTGACACTTCCTCATGTACTTGTAGCAGTCAGATTCCATGGTCAACCAGTAGTACCATGCTCTCATAATTTTTCTCTCCATTGTGTGTCCGTTGGCATGAGTGCCAAAGGATCCTTCATGAATTTCTTTCATAAGCATGTCTGCTTCTGGTTTGTCGACGCATCGGAGCAAGACCATGTCAAAATTTCTCTTATATAGAGTGTCACCGCTCAGGAAGAAGTTTCCAGCCAATCTTCTGAGGGTCTTCCTGTCTTTTCTGAGTGCCCCATGTGGGTACTCTTGTTTCTGAAGGAAGCATTTGATATCGTGATACCAAGGTCTGTCGTCTATGACTGCTTCGATCGCGAAGATGTAAGCGGGCCGTTCAAGGCGCATTATGTTGATCTTAGGTATGTCATTCCATTGACCTACACTAATCATGGAAGAGATAGTGGCTAACGCATCAGCCATGTGATTCTCATCACAAGGGATGTGATGAAACTCAACTCTGTTGAAGAAAGGTAGCAACCTTCTTGCGTAGTCTTTGTAAGGAATCAATCCTGATTGGTATGTGTTCCAATCTCCTTTGATCTGATTGATAACCAAGGCTGAGTCGCCGTATACGTCCAAGTTTTTGATCCTTAAATCAATCGCTTGTTCGAGACCCATAATACAAACTTCGTATTCGGCCTCGTTGTTCATACATTTGAACGTAAATCTGGCAGTGAAAGGAATGTGGGTACCCTGAGGGGTAACAATTATTGCCCCAATTCTGTTTCCGTAATGATTAACTGCTCCGTCAAAGATAAGTCCCCACTGGGAACCTGGCTCTGGTCCTTCAATGGGTAGCGGTTCATCGCAATCTTTCATTTTTAGATACATGACATCTTCGTCTGGGAAGTCAAATCCGATTGATTCTTGATCGTCAATCGGTTGATGAGCCAAATGATCGGTTAAAATACTTCCCTTAACGGCTTTTTGAGCGTGGTATTCTATGTCATATTCTGATAACAGCATCTGCCAACGGGCAATTCTTCCCGTGAGAGCAGGCTTTTCAAAGACATACTTGATTGGATCCATCTTGGAAACCAACCAAGTAGTATGACGAATCATGTACTGGCGAAGACGTTTGGCTGCCCAAGCCAAAGCACAGCAAGTTTTCTCAAGCATCGTGTATCGAGTTTCACAGTCGGTGAATTTCTTGCTTAGATAGTAGATGACAGACTCTTTCCTTTTAGTTTCGTCTTGTTGGCCAAGTACACACCCCATTGAGTCCTCTAGGACTGTGAGGTAAATGATCAGTGGTCTTCCTTCCACTGGAGGTGATAGAATCGGTGGATTCAACAAGTATTCCTTAATACTGTCGAAGGCAGTTTGGCAATCTTCTGACCAAACGCAATCCTGGTTCTTTTTGAGTAACTTGAAAATTGGCGCACAAGTGGTGGTCATAAGGAATATGAATCTGGAGATGTAGTTCAAACGTCCCAGGAATCCTCTAACTTGTTTTTCAGTTTTTGGCGAAGGCATTTCTTGAATGGCCTTGACCTTGTCAGGATCAACTTCAATTCCTTTTCTTAAACGTTCGAATAATTTTGACAGATGTTCAACGTGCTCACTCTCTGTTTTTGATTTTGCAATCATATCATCGACATATACCTCGATTTCTTTGTGTATCATGTCATGAAACAGAGTTGTTATGGCCCTTTGATAGGTTGCCCCGACGTTCTTCAAACCGAACGGCATTACCTTGTAACAAAAGGTACCCCATGGGGTAATGAACGAAGTTTTCTCCATGTCTTTCGGCGCCATTTTGATCTGGTTATAGCCCGAGAATCCATCCATGAAGGAGAAAATTTTGAACTTTGTTGTGCTATCTACCAGCATGTCAATGTGTGGTAAAGGAAATTCGTCCTTTGGACTAGCCTTGTTCAGATCTCGGTAGTCGACACACATTCTGACCTTTCCCTCCTTTTTGGGAACGAGTACGATGTTGGCTAACCATTGAGGATATTCAGACGTAGCGAGGAAACCCGCGTCAATCTGTTTCTGCACCTCCTCTTTGATTTTGATGGCCGTGTCCGGATGAGTGCGTCTCAACCTTTGCTTTACTGGCAGACATTCCGATCTTAACGGTAAGTGATGTTCCACGATGCTGGTATCCAACCCTGGCATATCTTGATAGGACCAAGCGAATACATAGGGAAATTCTCTGAGAATCTTTATCAAACCCTCTCTGGCAGCTGGACTGAGCAGTGCCCCAATCCTGATTTCTTTTCTCTCTTGCTCTGAACCCAAGTTTACCGTTTCTAACGGTTCTTTGTAAGGTTCAATGGACCTTTCCTCTTGTCTGAGTAGTCGGGAGATCTCTTCTGGAATTTCGTCGTCATTTTCTTCTTCAGCCTTGAATACCGGGAACTCAAAGTTGGGAGAAGGCATCGGATCGTATGTTTCAACTGGGTTTAAAACAAGCAATCTGCATGACGTGATGATTCGTGTTTAGAAGAGATAGAGAAAATGCAAGTGTGTGCAGTGTATTATTTTTATTACTGCTTGTTTTTATTATTGAATTAGTTTTTAGGATTACCATTTTCTGAAAAAGCAAAAAGAGAAAACAACAATTAATGCAGAAATTACAGAACGACGTTATTTTATTAATGAACAAGTCGACTCTTGAAACTACAACCCTATAAAACAAAACTCAATCGCTTCGAGCAAAGCGAAGAGGGAAAATTTACAGAAAGCGAGCCCTATCAAAACATCTGTTTCACCTGGGCAGGGTGAAAGGTTAAAGATGGCAATTACTTTGACTGATGAACGACTTTCATAACCTCGAAGACAACCCATTGGCGGCGAACTCCTCGGTGAATCACAAAGTCTGGCACCTTCCTTGATTTGTCTTTAGAAATAATGCTGATTTCTGGTGAAGCAGCATCGTTGGAATCTGTCTCCCAGGCAGAATTGTCGTAGGAGAATTCCTCTGTTGCATTTTGCAGATCATTTGTGCTCTCAGCTGTATTTTCCCATCCAGTTGGCTGGATATCTTCGAGCCTGATACGAGAGCTTTCAGGAGCGGTGTACTTGACCATATAGTCGTATTTTCCACTTGGTTCTCCTAAGGTGTCCCATACTTCTCTGGAACTGGAGGAGTCATCTCTCTCGATGACGTTGACCTCGGGAAAAGCATAGTTGATGAATTCAAGTCCTGCAAACGTTGCGAATTCATCTTCATGTTGAGTAGTTTCCGAATGACCTGAGTGTTGATCCCATGACATGGTGGGGACGCAGGTATTCTGTTCAATGATGCTCAGCTGAGTTTCATTACTCGACTGACTTTCTTGCCCCAAGTTTCCTGGATAAGGTTGCCACATTGGCAGACCATCCATTGGGCCATAGTAGTTGTAGTCAAAATTGTCTTTCATCAGAGTGTATTCCTCTAATGAATTTGGCGGAGCACGACATCCTTCTGGATCGCAATCTCCGTATATCATTTTGACATCTGACCTTGGTATAAACCACGGACTCTGTGCAGGATAGCAAAATGGTATAGGCACCCCTTCCTGAGACATATAACCGTCCTTGTTAAAATAGGACTTTCATTCTTCATCTGTGTCAGAGGGATCTTCCTCATTGATAGCATGAACTGCTTGACACACTGGGTGAAGGAAACCTCCACTATGGAAGAAGTTTTGAAGGGGATGAAGACCTTCATCGTTAGCAGCTGTCTGGGTACAGGTTGCAGAAAAACCAAGACCCTTCTTTGTTTTATTGTCAATAGGAATGACAAGCTGTCCCCATCCTGTTGTATCGGTACTCTCGACCGCTTTGATAGCATCTTTGTATGAGGAAATTGAGGTTCCTCCTTGGGATTAATTGTCCCTGCTCACCGACAGTGCTTGGAACTGAGTTCCAATAACCTCCTCGGGTTCTATACCAGTAGACGATGACAAGTTACTCACAAGCAAGGCTTGTTCCCCACAAACCGTGACAAGTTGATCGTTCTTGACGAACTTTAGCTTTTGGTGGAGGGTTGAAGTGACCGCTCCAGCCTGATGTATCCAAGGTCTTCCTAATAAACAACTGTACGTTGCCCGGATATCCATGACCTGGAAAGTGACTTGGAAAGTGTGAGGACCAATATTTATGGGAAGATCAACTTCACCGATAACTATTTTTCTGGACCCGTCGAATGCTTTGACGACGACCTCGCTAACTCTCATCGGAGGGCCCTTGAATGATAATTGCATCAAAGTATTCTTCAGCATAACATTCAGGGCTGACCCTGTGTCTACCAATACGCTGGCTAAAGCATCGTCCTGGCAGTTAACTGTGATATTGAGCGCCATGTTATGACGGTGACCCTTTTCAGGTAATTCTTCATCACTAAATCCCAAATTGTTGCAGGAAGTGATGTTAGAGACAATACTATCGAACTGTCTGATTGTTACATCCTGTTCCACAAAGGCCTACTCCAAGACTTTCTGTAGAGCCTCCCTGTGGGCTTCTGAACTGAGTAACAGTGATAATACAGAGATATTTGAAGGAGTCTGTAACAGCTGATCAACAATGTTATATTCACTCCTTTGGATGAGCTTCAGCATCTCATCATTGTTTTTTGAAAGGTCGGGATCACTGGATTGACCGACTGGTGGATCGGGAGCTTCTGTCTAAAGTTCCTTTTCTTTGTTAACTTCCCCAACCCCTCGGTTGAAGATTCTACCACTCCGTGTTACTCGACTGATGTCTGCAATGTTCACAACGGAGGGTAATGAAATTTCCTTTCCATTTTCAATTATCGTTGCACTGTATTTGTAAGGGATCGCCTTAACTGATTCATACGGTAGCGGTCCTGGTAGATAGATGACTACAGAAGCCTTTTGATTTTTCTGACCATCATAAGTAATCTCGATCCGTTCCCGGTTGGGAACTTTAGATTCGTCAAGTACAGGAATAATGGCAAAAACATCCCTGGTTCTGTGATGACTAGAGACCGTGACTACATCCTCAACTTGCTCGGCAAGGTAGTTCGGTGTCCAGTTGATGGGTCCAGAACTCGGATATGGACGAATTTCTCCACGATCGACCTGACCCTAAAGAGCTGCTCTCACAAGGTAACACCCTTGGTTATTTTCTGAACAGACGCTACAACTGTCATAGTTGTGTGGTGGCACCTGACCACGCCCACTTTGAATACTATGTAACCTTACTAGGTTAGCTTCCACTGATCGGACATCCTGACTTTGACGCCGAGTGGGGTTTCTATTACTGATACTAATCTGCTGAGTATCTTCATCCATGTAGATTGGCATCCACCAGTGATTTAACAAGTGCTGGAGTGCCTCCTGGACAAGGGTACAACCTCGATTGTTTTCACAACCTGCCTTACAGCTTTGATAGTCATGTGATATTAAGAATCCGAGTCAGACCTGCTCAGCATGTAACTCTACCAGGTTTGTATTCATCACGCGAATATCGAAGATCTGAACCATGTTGATCTGATAGGGATTCCTATCATGGTAGTCTTGGATCCATCCAAGATTCATCTGACGCTGGAGGGCCTATTGTATAAAAGAGTATCCTTGTTTGTTTACCGAGCAAATCAGACAGGAACTGTAATCGTGCCGCGGCAGATTATGATACTGGCTTTGCCTTGAGTGCATCGCCACCAAGTTGACATTCATTACACGGATGTCGTGGTTCTGAATGACGTCGGAGTTCGTATAGACCATGTTAACTTCACGAACTCGGTGCTCTTGGATCCATCCGAGATCCATGTGTTCCTGTAGAGCTGCTTACACTACCGAACATCCTTGGTTGTCTTTAGAGCAGATATCACACTGATGATAATTATGAGGTGGCACATGGCCATGTCCACTCTGTCTACAATGCATCTTAACCAAATTGGTTTTTAACAAGAGTACATCGTGAATTTGATAGACATTGTTAAACTCTCTCTCAATTAAATTGACTGCAGCCTTCTTATGTTGAGGCAGCGGGTTCGTAAGGACATTATGATTCATATCCTTGAAAGATAAGACCCCGCTCCTAACAAGCTTTTGCACGTCGGACTTGAAATTGAGGCAAGTTTCTATGTTATGCCCTGATCCTCCTTGATGGTAAGGGCATGTCTGATCTACCTTAAACCAAAAAGGTGGATTTTCTGGTACTGCAAGAGGAGACTTAGTCTGGATGTGCCCCTTAGCCAGTAGTAATGGAAATAATTCTGCGTACAACATGGGTATAGGATCAAATCCTGGTGGTCGTGTTGTACGGTTGTTGTTATATAGAGGACGAGCCTACTGAAGAGGCTGTTGTGTCCTTTACTGATCAGGTTGGCTTTGCGCAACCTGAGGTTGATACGTAGGAATAGGCACAGGGTTGATAGCAGGAGTTACCGCCGCTACCGGTTGATAACGTCGCCTTTGCTTTCCGAGAGAGATATTCCCAATATCTTGCTCTTTTTTCTTAGGGAGAGCACTACCGTATTTTTTAGTACCGCTCGTCGATCCAGTGTCTTTTACCAAACGTCCTTCTCGGACGGCTTCCTCAAGACGTACGCCCATGCCGACCATTTCGGTGAAATCACTGGGCGCACTGGCAACCATTCGGTCATAGTAAAATGAGCTTAAGGTCTTTAAGAAGATCTTTGTCATCTCTTTTTCCTCAAGAGGTGGACAAATTTGAGCGGCAATTTCACGCCACCTTTGAGCGTACTCCTTAAAGGTTTCCTTGTCCTTTTGCGACATCGATCTGAGTTGATCTCTGTCGGGTGCCATGTCCAAATTGTATTTGTATTGTTGGACGAAGGCAGTGCCAAGATCTGTGAATGTACTGATCATAGCACGGTTTAAACCCATGTACCATTTGAGTGCGGCACTGGTTAAACTATCCCAAAAGTAGTGAATCAGTAGGTCCTGATTCTCAGTCTGAGCTGACATATGCCGAGCGTACATCACCAAATGGCTTTGAGGGCAAGAGTTACCCTTGTATTTTTCAAAGTCGGGAACTTGGAATTTGTGCGGGACTTTCACATTTGGGACCAAGCAGAGGGCTGCGGCGTCCTTTCCAAATAAATCCTGACCGCGAATGGCTTGCAGTTCCCTCTGTATTTCCAGGAACTGCTCCTGGAATTCATCCATTCTATCGAACATAGTCTCCTTCTTACCAGAAGGTGTCTGTGGAATCTGTCCTTCCGGGACAGTGTGCACCACAGGGGGTGGTATCGTGACTACGGCAGTAAGTCTTGGTGCCTCTCGAAGTTTGTAACCTTCAAGAGTCTTCATCATGCCCCTGGCATCTTCGCTTTCCCGAAGTTTGTAACCTTCAGGCCCAGCGGCTTCTGTTGTGATTCCCTGATCTTCAGTGATTGGCGGAACATATCCTTCCGGGATATAGTTAACAGGCATGGCCCAAGGACGATCTTTCGGTATCTGATACCTAGGATCATACCTCTCCACTATGGGCGTTGAGGTGATCTCTTAGATCACAGTTTGTTGTAGCTGAGCTTCTGCCATGGCTTGCATGTCGTTACGAAGCTTTCTCATATCCTCTCTCAGAGCGTCGATCTCTTCTTTCAACTCTCTGTTTTCTTCCTCAAGATCATCCATCCTTTTCCGACGATTGGCCCGAGTATTATACGAATGAGACAGTTTGACTCTAGAACCGAGACACAAATGTGAGATTCGTTGGTAAGAAGAATACGCGATGTGAGAACGATGAATGCAATGATTATATTAACTGTTTAAATGTTTAATCAAAATAAACTTCGACAATTAGATTGCGAATATCAAACAGTAGGGAAACCCCTTTTCATTGAAATTCAAAGGATTACAGAAACGGAAATACAATAGATTACAAAGTGCAGAAACAGAAACCTAAGCTAATGGGTCCCGAGTCCTATCTGAAGAGAAATCAGGCGCTGATTCCGGTATCTTCCTTTTCTTTAACCGGGGCTCTTGAGCCGTTGTTGGGTTGTCATTCCTTTGCCAGGTGAAAGGAGTGAGCAAATTCCTTTGGTCATCTTGATTCTCTACAGCATGCTGCTCCAAAATTTTAATCAGAGCATCTTTCTCTTTTAGTAATTGCTGTATTTTGATGCACTCTATATCGAGAGTGCGGTACTTGTTCTTCCAAGACCTCCTCTCCTTTTGAACTTTGTTGAGAGTAACCTGAAGCTTTTGGGTTTCCGTCATGAAGTACATGATAGATTGTTTTGGTGGAAGAATCCCGTAACGAGGATAAGGCATCTTTAGCTTGAGAGCTCTAGTTTGTACCCAATGGAGGTAAGGCTCCACCGAGACATAGTCTGGTTTTCATAGAGACTCTCTTCCTTTCTTATGAACGTGCTTCCAAGCTTGCACTATTTCCAATTTTAGTGCTCTGTCATTTTCTCCTTCTTTGAAGAAAAGACCTTCCAGATGAACACCTAGTGGGATGTGCCTCATCGGGTATCCAAATTGACGGCGAACCAATACCGGATGGTAGTTGATTCCTCCTTTAGTTCCTATGAGGGGTACGTTGGGGAAGCTTCCACAACGATCAATAATCCAGATTCCCTCATAAATCCTATTGCACCAATCTATATCAGAGTTAGTAAGAGACATGATTTTCTGCGACCAACATAAGGCACTCTTGCAATCCCAAAACGCAGCAGACTTGGGCAAGTGAGAGATAAACCATTTGTAAAACAGAGGTACACAGCATGTGATCTCCCCTCCACTGTACAAATTCCCCAAGTGTACAGAATGATACGCATCTGCGAGCAAAGTCGGCACAGGGTTTCCAATGAGAAAAACCTTAATAGAATTGATATCGACGAAATTATTGATGTTGGGAAACAAAAATAACCCGTAGGTGAGCAAGACAAAGATGCTTTCAAAAGCAGTCACGTTTCCTATACTGGCAAAATATAGGGCTTTCTTCGTCAAGAACTGGGCTGGCAAACCTTGGATGCCACCCCTAGTGGTTAGGTGAGTCCTGACCTCAGACTCGTCCAAATAAATTGCTCTTGCAATGGTCTGATTCTTTGGAATTTCTTCCAGTCCAGAAAATGGAGCTCGATCTGTAATGTGTAGATCGATCTGATGAGAATACTCCTCCAGCGTTGGTGCGAGCTGGTAATCCGGGAATGTAAAACAGTGATAAACCGGATCGTAGAATTGAACGAGTGCGTCCATGATTCCCTCAATCACATGGACTCTTAACAGTGGTAGCAGACCTCCGTGCTTGGCTCTAAAAGCCTCAGGGTTAGTGATCATCCTTGCTAACCTTCTCAAATCCCATATTTTTGGAACCTTGAAGGTATACTAGTGAGTTCTCCTTCTACCGAAATCCATTAGCGTAATCCTCTTCTCTGATATTTGCAATCACAGTCTTAGTTTATTTTAAAAAAACAGAGAGACTAGAAGAGAACTTTTTTGAATGTTTTAATGTTTTATTAAATGAATGCATGAATGCAGCACACAAAAACATAGGAAAAACATGGGGTCAAAGAGTCGTTGTCCTGAAGTCAAGGCTCTACCCATCCCCAAAGGTTTATACTAGGGTGATTTTTGTACCTGTACTCATTATCATCAGCTCCTCCTAGGAAAGCAAAACAACAAGCGGATCGCCAGCGAGTTGTAGTGCAATCTTAGAGTAAGTGCCATTCACCGAGAATAGATCACCAGCCTCAAATGAGGGTCGTATCGCGTAACAACTATTTCTGATAGTTTCCGCACTACGAAAGGGTTTGGCTCCTCAGCTTCTCAAACTTAACAACTGGCCCATTGTCTAGGTGAGAGAATGGGTTGAGTTGGTCAGCCTCCACTGAGGTTGATGGTCGACCCCGTCGCCATCACTTATCTTAAGTGTATACTCAATCTTTCCACATACGGCATCACCTGCATTCCCATTAGCAGAAAAATAAACACGTATAGCAATTAGGAAAAGCAATATATATATTTGTCCTAAACTTCCTAGACCTTTAAAGCTATGAATCCTAAGTTCCTGATAGAAAATGGGTTCCCCGGCGGAAGCCCCAATCTGTGGTTTTCACATAAGTGAAGAGAAGGAAGACCGTGCCTAGATCTAACTTTTACGAGCCCCACGGTGGGTGCCACTTTTCTGTTGGCGGCCACCGCCATGAAAATGACTTACCCAAGGTTTAAATTGTAAGAAGGAAAGAACCGGCCCCACGGTGGGCGCCACTTTTCTGTAGCGAGCGATTTTGGACGCGGTTCTTAACCGCTGGTCGCTCTCTGCGGTTGATCTTAAACTACAGGTCGATTCATTTTTAATCCTATTGTGAGCTGAATAAGGAAGGGAAATAGATGTCTCTAATTAACCCTGCTTTGCATACTGAGTTTAAACAGCGGTCTGTTAGGTTACGGATGCTATCAATGTGGGGGGCCTTTATACTGGTTATTTGTATTTTCGCCAATACTGTTTTCTTTATCTAGACGGAAGGTTTCTGGCGGGGAACAAGGATTAGGATGTTAGGGCTGATGTTTTTGAATTACTGCTTTTGATTGATGGGGATATGGGATTTGGGTTTTTTGTTTAGTGTGCTCACTAAGATCTTTTCTTTCAATCTTATGCCTACGTATTCCCATTTACCGAAACAGGGAAATCAGAGCGTTCGTAGTTCGTCCTATTCTATGGGAGGAAATGATTGTTTTGGCGTCTTGTTCAAAGCCCAAGATGTGAAGCGAAAAGGTGGTTTGTATCTTGTTCAAAGCCCAAGATGTGAAGCTGAACAGTCTATTTGTATCTTGTTCAAAGCCCAAGATATGAAGCTAAAGGTTTCGTCTTTAGAGAGAATTTGTCATCTCTAAAGAGGGGGTTGTATGTCACAACTATTTATAAAGGAGAATTACTTTAACCCGGATACGCGGATCCTAGCAATGCCATAATTTCCTTTAAAGGGGATTTTAACCTGAAGGAGAAGACTTTAACTCAATGTAGAGCAATGCTATCTTTCCTTAGGAATTTCTCATGCTAAAAGAGGGACAGTGGCATGGATGTAGATGATCCAGAGGCTTGCCGCTTACAGCGATTAGATGAAGGGGAAGGAGTTGTTGATGTTTGTGTACTGTGAACGAGGCACAACTTTGATGCTAAAAGGTTAATTGGATTAACCAGTGGTTTTCTTATACAAAGCCTAAGAGGAGGCTATTTATGTGTCTCGTACAAAGCCCGAGAGGGAGGCTAAAAGGTTTTGACTCAACGATGGAATCTTTTGGTATCTCGTATAAAGCCCGAGATGGAGGCTATTTGACTCAACAAAGGGAGTTTTTGTATCTCGTATGAAGCCCGAGATGGAGGTTGTTGCTTGTTTGGCTCAATAAGAACCTTTTTGTATCTCGTATAAAGCCCGAGATGGGGGAGAAAGGGGTGATTGACTCAACGAGGGAGTCTCTTATGTGCCTCGTACAAAGCCCGAGAGAGAGGCTAATATGTGTCTCGTACAAAGCCCGAGAGAGAGGCTAAACGTTGTTTGACTCCGCTGGGGAGAATCATTGTACAAAGCCCAAGAGGAGGCTATGGTGTCTGTTTTAGTTAAGTGATAGGTCTAGTATACTGATTTTGAAAGAGAAAATCAGTTCTTATATGAGAAACACTGTACTCATGGATTTGATTCAAGGATCCGGGTTATTCCTGTTCTTTAAGGAAGCGGGAAATCCGAAGGGGATTGAGACTGTCCGAGTCTATGGGTTTCCTTCCTATTTAACGAAGGGGTCACTTGAGAATGTCTTTGAGACTTAAGGAAGTTAGACTGTCCAAGTCTAGAGTTTTATCTTTTGTACTATGCTTTGAGGTGTGGTAGTAGACTCTATGAAAGGACTGTTCTATGAAGATGACTAAGTTCTGTTCCTATACCTCTAGGAGGTCGTCGGGATAATTTGTACGAAGCCCAAGAGGAGGCTGGAAACTTTTAAGAAGCCGACGGGTCCTTGTACTAAGCCCAAGAGGAGGCTATCATTCCCGAAGGAAGAGATCATTATACGAAGCCTAAGAGGAGGCTGTGAATACTTCTAAGAAGTCGTAGGGTCCTTGTACTAAGCCCAAGAGGAGGCGGGGATGCTTTTAGGAAGCCTGTGGGTCCTTGTACGATGCCCAAGAGGAGGCCAATGCTTTTAAGAAGCCCGTGGGTCCCGAAACCCCGAGAAATTCAAGGCAATGCTATTCACCGAGAATAGATCAAAGTCAGGAAAGTTCGAGAATTTGGAAGAAACTCAAAGATGCCATTCACGGAGAATACATTCATCTTTGGGAGTAGAGTTTCTTGACGATTCCTAATGAGGACAGCCGAAGAGAAGACTGTATCTGGTGATCCTATTGGGGATCTAGTTTGTCTATTTCTACGAATAAACGAAACGGCGTCACCTAGTTCTAGACGTAGTTGTCGGGGAAAATCTGAATATCTATACTACTATTACACAGTTGATATGAGTTTATGAAAGAAGACTTACAGTGAAACAGCCCCACAATACAGTTATATGTATATGAAAGCGGTAAATGAAAGCAATAACCACTTACTCGGTTGTAGAGCTTCCATGCTGTTTGGTTAGTTGTTCAACAAAGAAAGATTGAAAACAACAGTATATTCAAGATCGAAGGAGAAAGTGCTTTGAAAAAGAAAGATTTGGGGCTTACAGCTCAAGGAGAGGCCCAGCGCACTGTTGAATTTGTACAGAGGGACTTATACAAGTGACTGCGGCCCAAAAAGGTTTTCTATACAAAGGGATGGATCTTACACTCTCTCAAGAGGCCCAAAAAGTTTTAAAGAAAAAGAGTGGGGCTTATAACACGAGGGTAAGCCCAGTTGATTTTTCGTTAAAAATGGTGATCGCGCCGAGATTTTCTTTTAACGCAGAGGGACTTATACAATAAGTGAGGCCCAAATGATTTTGGTTAAAAGGGGGTTGGGTCTTACACTCTAATAGAGGCCCAAAATTTTTGAATGGGTCTTATAACTCAAGGAGAGGCCCAAGGTTATTTTTCAAAAGGCGATGATCGCGCCGTTTGTTTTTTACGGTATTGGGACTTATACAATACACTGAGGCCCAAAAATGATTTGGTCAAAAAAAGGATTGGGTCTTACACTCTATTAGAGGCCCAAAAAGTTTGAATGGGTCTTATAGCTCAAGGAGAGGCCCAAGGGTTATTTGAAATGGCGACGATCGCGCCGTTTATTTGAAAATGTACAGAGGGACTTATACAACGAATGAGGCCCAAAATATTTCTGTACAAGTGGGTTGGGTCTTACACTCTCTCAAGAGGCCCAAAGGTGTTAAAAAAAAGAGTGGGGCTTATAACACGAGGGTAGGCCCAAGGTTATTTTTCAAAAGGTGACGATCGCGCCGTTTGTTTTTGACGGTATTGGGACTTATACAATACACTGAGGCCCAAAAATGATTTGGTCAAAAAAGGATTGGGTCTTACACTCTATTAGAGGCCCAAAAAGTTTGAATGGGTCTTATAGCTTAAGGAGAGGCCCAAGGGTTATTTGAAATGGCGACGATCGCGCCGTTTATTTGAAAATGTACAGAGGGACTTATACAACGAATGAGGCCCAAAATATTTCTGTACAAGTGGGTTGGGTCTTACACTCTCTCAAGAGGCCCAAAGTGTTTTGAAAGTGATTTATGAGGGTTGAATTAATCCAAAAACCCTAATTTGTTTTCAAAAATGTATTTAATTGAATAAAAATTCAATTAAAATGATCAAAATTGTTTTACATATGGAAAACAAATTGTGATTTGGGATTAATGCTTCAAAAATTAAGTATTGACATACAAAATAATTAGAAAGCATTAAAAGTTGCAAAATCAATGTAGAAAAAATATTTAAAATGTCAAAAAATAATTAAAATATTAATTCTTTGCAAAAATATCAATTATATGAAATAAATAATATTTTTGGGAATTTTTTGATAAAATAAAATATTTTAACATTTTTGTGAATTATTAAAAAAAGAATCAACTCAAAATCATTAAAACTCAGAGAGAAATTAATTTTTGAATCAATTAAACAAAATCACAAAATTCAAATATTTGAATTATTCAAAAATGGCGCCAAGAACACACCAAGAACACGCGCGTGTTCTGGGTTTGGCTGATTTGCATTTTCTCCTCAATCTCACTGAATACTTGATTATATCATGCAATCCACATATCATTATGCTCGTCTCAACCTCACGATCATGTCTATGTCCATTAATTTCATTTAAATTAAACATATAACAAGAAATCATGAAAAATCCTCAAGAACCCTAATTTCTGCATGAAGGCTAGGATTTTTTATACACGATTCAAACAAAGCAATTAATTGAGGGAAAACATTCCATGCATGATTATGAACATATGGCCAAATTATTGTGCAGCAAAAATTGCATGGATCATAGAGTTAGAAGAGCTCATGCTTACCACTTGCAGCTGGTGATCGTGATTTGTGTTGGAGGTGTTACAGCTAGGTTCCAATGATGTGGATAGCTTCCCTAGGTGCCAAGTGATGTGTCTGAGTGCTTGGAATGGATTGAAATGGTTTGGAGTTGAAGATGGCACCTCAACTGCAAAACTGTCAAGAACTTGAGCAATTGGCTGGTGATTTTATGAAATCAGTGTTCCAGATGTTATGTGAGTGTTTGGATCACTTCTATATGATGTATGTGAGGTGTGTGAGTGATTGATTTGATTGGAAAAGCTCTCAAACTCAAAACCCGATAGCTACCTTGCTAAGAAACACATTTTTGCCAAGAGAAAGAGATTTTGAGGAAAGCATCTGTTAGATGGCTTTGGTGTACTTAAACTGATCACAATTGAGCTCTATTTATAGTAGAGCAAGTTTGTTTTGCAAGGAATAGTGAATGGCAACTGGTAAGTAGGTTTGGCCAATGTTGTCCAATGGAAATCCAAGTCTCCTCTAGCCATTGACTAGAGGTTAGGGCACAAAGCTTTGGTTCCCTTGGTCTTGGATAAGTCTTGACTGATTTCAGATGAGAATGGCTCAGTCCATGCCACCTTGATGCTTCCATTGAATGCTTCAATCCAAATTTGGAGTCTTGTCCCTATTTTGGCATTTCTAGGTTCAACATGCTATTTCTTGTTCCATGGACTTTGGAGGCTTGGCTCGGTGATTGTCCCCTTTAGATTCAATCCTCAGATGTGTCCAAGTGGATAGGAGCATTTGAATTTGGCTGATTTTGTCAAATCGAGCCAAAATGCAAAATCTGCCTTGCCTTTGACAGATTTCAGCAAGGCAACTTGACAATGTCATATCTCATGGTGTAAGTTGAATTTGGCAATGTTCTTGGCCATTTTGGAAAGCCCTTACATGATACAACAACTGTTTGAACATGTTTGATTTTGATCTCTTATGATTCCAAGTGAAAAATCCCTCTACATTTGGCAAAAAGTGAAGCAAAATCTGACTTAGTGAAATTTTCACTAAGTGTTGGAACAAAGTGTGATTTCTTGATTTTGATCACTCCATAACTCAAAATCCTTAATGAATTGGACTTAGGTCTAGTTGAAGTTTTTGTAGAGGGTAATGAGGGCTACAAATCCATCTTTGGATGAGAAAAAATGGCCTTGTGGTTTCGGAGTTAGGATCCTTCAAAGTTGGTACCCTTGTTACTTTATTTTTAACTTAGAAAATTTTCTCAGTTTTTATGGTTACCCCTTTTACAAGTTATCCAACTTTTCTTGATTTTTCTTGATGAATGATGATTCAAATCATACATTAACATCATTTTAGGGTTAAAAAACCATTTTGGTGAAAAATCTCAAAAAGTCAAAGTTGACTTTTGTGCACAGTTGACTTTTTATCAGATGAATTCCAAACTGTGCAATTCTTCATGAAATCATGTCCTTGACCTAAATCAAACTTGATGGACATGTTCCAAGGGTGTCATAGGGTATATTGGGGCATGTCCTAGGGTTTGGGAGCATGTCCTGGTCAAAAGTCAAAGTTGCAGTTGGCTTTTTCCTTAAAACCCTAATTGTGGTGCAGATGAAATTGAGACTTGTTGCTCAAGCTTCTTGGATTAATCCATTGTTCCAAATGGATCAATATAGCTCATTAGAGACCCTCAAATCCTCTTTTGAGGCCTTGGCTCTTGATTTTCCCTAAAAGTTAACTTAGGGGTGAATTAGGTCAAGAAACCCTAATTCCTGATTTTTGATGTATGCATCCCCTGAGGCAAAATTGACTTGATGAATGGGTCCATGAGGTTCCATGGAGTACATTAGGTTGTGTTTTGGATCTTTGGCTTGTGCCCAGATGAAATTTCCCATCTGGAGGCCCTGGTCGACCAAAACCCTAATTTGGTGATACTGGCGATCTTGAGACTTGATCCACCTAGAAGGGAGCAGCCTTGTGCTTAATCCTTTAAGTGGGAGTCCTTTTGATCCTTTGTGGATATGTTAGAGGCTAGACAAGTTGAAGATCATGTCATTCCTTGATTGATCCTTTGTCTAAGAGCTCTGAGAGGGCCTAAAACCCAAATCTTTGATAGTAGTGAATGCTCAACAACCCTTGAGGTATTTGATGAGGCATGAGGGTTCATCCATATTGTGATGATGATTTGCACAATGATGGGAAATCTTAGTGGTCAAAATTTGGGGTATGACAGTGAGGTTTAGGTAATACGTGTTGTTTTGATTGGATGGAGGGTGATGACTCTGTTGTTGTTGGTGATGTAGATTGTGTGTAGTGAGAAGATGAAAAGGGTGAGGATTAGAGAAAAACGGTTTGTAGCACTAAGATATTTTGGTGGTAGTTTTAGTATTCTTTCATAAAAAAGGACTGTTCTATTGAAAATGAGAGAAGATGGATGAACCTACGTCTACCCAAGAAGAAGGAGAGCATATAGACTGGATGCAGACAACCTCATCAAGACTGATTCAAATAAGGATGGAACCATTACTTGCTACATCAACAATTTGCCAGAAGACATAAGGGAAAGAGAAATGACAAGAACTTTTGAAAAATGGGGAAAAGTGACAGACGTTTACATCGCAAGAAAAAGGAATAAAATGGGTCGAATATTTGGATTCATCAGATACTCAGACATAAAAGACCCAACGTGGCTGGAGGAACAATTTAAGGATGTATGGTTTGGATCTTACAAAGTCTGGGTAAACATTGCTAAGTACTCAAGACAGGTAAAGAAAATATCGACAACAAAAAGTAGTAGGAGTCAGGAGATGAAGAACATCGTGAGATACGACAAAAAGAACACATCAACACAAAAACATCTAAAGGCCACCGATGCAGAGGAACGAAAGATAGGAATATGGCATAACGTAAGGAGGGACAGAAGGAGCTACGCAGAAGTCACGAGGAACAACGAATTCATTGTCACAAAGAAGCAGACAAGGGAGTGGAGAATAAAGTCACAACAAACAAAACACAATGAAGAAACAATAGAAGGGAGAGGAATGCCGATAATAGTGAAAGAAGAAGAGATGGAATGGGCGAAAACAGGGTTCACTGGTTTTGTTCGTGACACAAACCAGATACATAAAATGCAAGATCTCATGGCAGAAGCAGGAGTTACTACCATAAAAGCTATTCCACTTGGAGGAGAAAAGGTATTTCTGAAAGTAGATGAAGACGAAGATATGGGAGAAATCCTGAAAGAATATGAGGGCACATTCCAACAATGGTTCAAATCGCTGCGTGAGTGGAAACCAAGAGACGTAGCAGGATCACGATTGGTGTGGATAAGAATATATGGGGTGCCGGTACATGCTTGGAGAAGGAAGGTATTTTCAACCTTGGTCACAACTTTTGGAATACTAATCGACGTAGACTCATCGGCAGAGAAAATGCTAAGACTGGATATAGCAAGAGTGTTAGTAAGCACAACTAAGGTGGATTTCATCAACAAAGTGAGAAGAGTTCAAATCAACGGCGAAGAATTCATTCTAAGATTCACAGAGGAGTTATGTGATTGTACACTCCAACCGGATGATCTAGATAGTGAATTAGATGAGGTATCTATAAGGTCTAGCTCCGACAGTGATGAGTCGTTCATACCACCTTCAATGCAGTCTTTGGAGTTGGAAGAGGAAGACGAAGATGTTCGCCAGATAGAACGCAATCATGAAAAGTTACTTTCATCATTGGAAAGACCAAACCTGTGCCAAACTGTGGAAGTCCAGAACAAGGGTGCTCCACTTTTCCCAAAGTCAGCGGAGGCAGAGCAGTACCTAGAAGAAAGAGGAGTCTCGGATGAAGTGCACCTAATAAAAGAAGGAATTAACTTCGAGGATGAACATAGAAATCTGAGAATTGTGGAGCTCGAAAAAAGCAACTTTTCAAAAGACGCCGAGGAAAGGGATATCAGCACTATACATTTGGAAGGCGATGGAAACTTAAGAGAAGGAAAAGCAATTGGTCCAAGTCAATAAACCTTAAAAGTAGGAGAGATAAAAGGGCACGTGAACAAAGTAACCGTTGGTGGACTGGGCCCCAGTCAACAAAAAAGCCCATTTAATAACAACAAGACAATAGTAGAAAAATGTAATCAGTCAGCCAAAGAGAATAACACGGCAGAAATTGGAACAAACGCAGGAAGCATAAACATGGCAGGAAATGAGAAAATCGGAATTAATGAAGGGACCGATGAAGAAAGACGAAGGAACCAAAAAGAGATGAGGAAAAGGAGATCGACTATTCTGAAGGAAAAAAAGAAAATTAGAAGAAAGGGGAAGAAAGTAGAGACAAAGTGCAAGTGTAGACAACGTAAGAACCAACAAAACCAGGTAACAACAAACCCAGAACTCAACTCCATTTTGAACAATTCAGAGATGAATAAGTGGAAAATTTTAATGGGAGAAGCAAAAGAAGTCGCAAGAGATGTCTGGGATTTGGGGAAAAAAATATGGCCTAATACATAAAGGAGAAGAGGGAGAAATACTACAAGAACTATCAGTAGGAGTTCAAGGTGGGAGGCAGGATCCTGAACGTTAGCAGGAGATCAGGAAGAATTGGGTGATTTTTTAAATAAATTCATATCATAATGAAAATGATAAGCTATAACATCAGGGGATTAGGAGGATTGGCTAAGAAAAAGGAAATCAGGAAAATTGTGCAAGATCAGAAACCAATTGTTATATGCATACAAGAGACAAAAATGGAGGTAATTGAGAGGTTTCACTGTGAACTGATTTGGGGGTCTGCAGACTATGGCTTTGAATTCAAACCATCAGATGGGAGATCAGGTGGACTTCTATCAATATGGGACAACATAGTTTTCAATCTGAAGAAAAAACAGATCAATGACCATGTTCTGTGGCTGGAAGGTGAATGGGGAGAGGAGAGAAAACCGGTGATAGTTGTGAATGTATATGCTCTTTGTGAAGCTAGAAGGAAAAAAGCATTATGGGAAGAATTGCAAGTGATGATAGAAAGCAGAAAAAATGAAAGGATTTGTCTGATGGGAGATTTTAACACTATTCGGGACGAAACGGAAAGAAAATGGACTAAGGATAACTCTAGGAAAGAGGAAATGACAGCATTCAACAAGTTCATAACAGATTCAGATCTAGTGGATTTACCGCTTAATGGTAGAAGGTTCACATGGGCTAGAATGGGAGGTTTAACAAAAAGCAGACTGGACAGATTTCTAGTATCAGAGGAGTGGATTTCATCTTGGCCAACAAGCTGCCAGTGGTGTCTTGATAAGACCTTATCAGACCATTGTCCGATAATGCTTCGCGAAACAAACATTAACTGGGGACCAAAGCCATTTCGCATGCTAAGTTGCTGGAAAAACGTCGAAGGGTACCATAAGTTTGTTAAAGAACAATGGAGCCAGCTAAAAGTGAAAGGTTGGGGAATGTACGTACTAAAAGAAAAACTCAAATTCATCAAAAGGAGGTTGAAGGAATGGCATAAGAATCACACTCAAAATCTGGAGGAGAAAATTAAAGCGGCGAAAGAGGAATTCAACAGGCTTAAAATTAAAGAAGAATCCTCAAGTTTAACGGATGAAGAGCTGCATAGCAAGAGAGAACAGGCAGCACTGATTCATCAGATTTCTAACCTCAATTGCAGCATTCAATGGCAGAAGGCGAGATCGAGATGGCTAAGAGAAGGGGACGCTAACTCCAAATACTTCCATGGTTGTGTAAATAAAAGGAGAAAGAATAATGAGATCTTATGTTTAGAAATGAACAATAAGAAACTCACAGAAGTGGAGGAAATCAAAGGTGCTGTTATGGATCATTTTCAGAGGCAATTTTCAGCCAGGGGCGTGAGACCAATGCTCGAAAATATGCAAGTTAAGAGGATTTCAGATGCACAGAGCTACGACCTTACCAAAGTCTTCACAGAACAAGAAATTTGACAGGCGATTTGGGAATGCGAAGGAACAAAAAGCCCAGGACCAGACGGGAAAAACTTTAGTTTTATTAAAGATTTTTGGGATGACATAAAAGAAGACTTCTATAAAGTCATGACAGAATTCCACTCAAATGGTAGAATAACAAAGGGAGCTAACAGCTCATTCATAGTTTTGGTTCCGAAGAAGAAAAATCCATTGAGAATATCTGATTTCAGGCAAATTTCTCTCGTGGGATGCATATATAAGGTGATCGCCAAAGTTTTAGCAAATAGATTAAAAAAAGTGGTGGGCTCAATCATCTCAGAAACTCAAACAACATTCATATCTGGAAGGCAAATATTAGACGGAATCATGGTTGCAAACGAAATAGTGGAAGAGGCTAGAGAGAAGAAGAAAGAGGTGATCTTATTCAAAGTAGATTTTGAGAAGGCGTTCGATTACGTTGACTGGAAGTACCTTGAGCACATAATGTCGAAGATGGGATTTAATGACAGGTGGAAGAAGTGGATTATGGAATGTCTAAAGACGGCATCAACGTCTGTGTTGGTAAACGGCAGCCCGACAAAGGAATTCAAGATGGAACTTGAACTACGTCAAGGAGATCCACTATCTCCTTTCCTATTTCTTATAGCTGCAGAAGGTTTCAATTTATTGATGGAAAGAGTAGTAGAGTTGGGAAAATTCAAGGGATTCAAATTCGCCAACGGGAATGAACGGTTCACACATTTACAGTATGCAGACGATACCTTGATTGTGGAAGAGAAGAATTGGGAGAATGTTAAGATCATCAAGGCAAATTTAATGTTGTTTGAGGCAATGTCAGGATTGAAGGTAAACTTTCACAAGACCAGACTCGTTGGTATCAATATCAACCCCAACTGGATCGAAGCTGCAGCAGCTGCCCTCAGATGTGAAATCGGGAATACTCATTTTAACTACCTTGGCTTACCTATTGGTGCAAATCCGAGGAGAAAAAGCACTTGGGTGCCAGTGATTGAAGCAGTTAGAGATCAGCTATCTAGATGGAAAAACAAACTCCTATCCATAGGAGGTCGGGTGGTGATCCTAAAATCAGTCTTGTCGGCGTTACCAGTCTATTATCTCTCTTTCTTCAAGGCACCGTCAGGTATCATCCTTAAACTCGAATCTTTGTTTAAAAATTTCTTGTGGGGAGGGTGTGAGAATGAGAGGAAAATTATTTGGATAAAATGGGATACAATATGTAAACCAATTGAGGAGGGAGGATTAGGTATTAGAAACCTTAGAACCTTTAACCTTGCCTTAATGGGGAAATGGGGTTGGAAAATTAAAAATGAAAGGGAAGGGCTCTGGTTTAGAGCACTGTCAAATAGATATGGTGCAAAGGCATTGGTAGATAGATTGGGTGATAAGGACAGCTCTATTTGGCGGAAAGACTTATGCAAAATAGATATAGGGGGAAGGGAAACATCAAACATTTACACAGTAAAAGAAGTATACAAAGAATTGATAAATATTCATCCGAGTCGCAACAACCCGAGCTTGTCAAAAGTGTGGCAAAAGGAGGTCCCAATCAAAGTTTCTTGCTTGGTCTGGAGGATCTTTCACAATAGAATTGCCACTAAGGACAATCTCATTAAGAGAGGGGTATCTTGTCAAGGATCGATAGTATGTGCAGGAGGGTGTGGCTACAATGAATCGGTTTCTCACCTCTTTTTCGAGTGCCCGTTATTTGCAGGTATTTGGTATTCAATTTTTCAATGGTTAGGAGTCAAAACGGCTCTGCAGAACGAAAGCATGGCACATATGAACCATTTCACAGGTCTGATTGGCACAGTAGGGTCTCCTTCGATGATCGCCTCGACAATCTGGTTCGCAACCATATGGAACATTTGGAGAGCTAGGAATAACAGAGTATTCAACAACAAGGAAGTGGACAAGGACAAAGTTTTAGAGAACGTAAAGCTTCACTTATGGAACTGGCTAAAGAATAAAAACAGCAACATCAGATGCAACATGGCAGCATGGTGGCGGTGTCCGAATCTAGGTTCTTAACTCGACTTGGCATTTGCAGCCAACGTTGGTCTATGGAGTTATTTGAGTGGCTTGATCCGGATAGGCTTGCATTGGTTTCCGATTTCCTGCTACCTGCTACCTTTGTTGCCTCAAGTTTTCTAGATTGTTGCAAATCTGTCATGCTGCATTGGTTCATGTTGGGTTTGGATCCGCAGTTGAGCAGTTGATCTCCTGTTCCTTCTGGCTCAGATGTTGCTTTGTTAGGAGATATAGTGTAGTCATAATTGATCTTCGATCTTGTATTCAATAATGTTGCCTCTGCAGTTTCATTTCAGTTTGCGGTGGTGGTTTTCATTTTATTGGTTTAGGTGCTGTCTTCTTTGTGGTTTGTGGTGTAATGTGTTGGTTTGCTGGAGGGTCTTGTAATAGTCTTTAGTTTTGCTTTGGTTCTCTGGTGTTATTTTGTGCTCTGCATTTCTGGTGTAGCAGTATGTAAAACAACATGACTGTCATTTTTCTGGTGTGGCATACCTTATGCCTTTTTAATAAATCTTTGCTTTTAAAAAAAAAAGATATTTTGGTGTTTAGATATTTTTGGTTTTGTGTGAGTGTAGTTTTGGATTTGCTGTGTATGGAAAAATGTGTGTGTGTGAGAGAGAGAGATTTGAAAATTGTGTTTTGATTATGTAGTAAAGAGAGGATTGGTTTGAAAATGAAGAAAAAGGTTGAGATGAAGTTGTTTTACTTTTTGACCTCCTTTTTTCTGTTCTGCAGCGTATCCTAGAAGAAGAAAAAAAGATCCAATTTCTATTTTTTTATCTCCTCATTTTACAATGTGGTCCACGTGTCACTTATCTATTGGGAGGATTGGAGATATTTTTGTTTTTTTTTTCCAGCAGATATTTCTTTATCACGTGAGAAAAGAGAGATGTTAGTAAATTTGATTTGTCCTCTTTTACTCCACCAACCAACTAACACATATATGCTTAACATCAATTAGAGTTACTAGATTGTAAACAAAGTAAAAAATGGTCCTTAGTAAATATTTTGAGACTAAAATGAATTAAACAAATTGCAACAAATAAAATTCAAAGGTTTTAAGATAAACAAAATAAAATTAAAATGAAAATATAACTAATTCTAATTATTATTTTTAAATATTTAAAAAAATAAAAAATAATAGGACTCAAAATGAATAAAAATCGGGGGCAAAAATGTCTGAAAAATTAAACTCAACGCACCAAAATGATCAACGCAAAATAAACTTCTCAGAAACATACATGTTTTGATGAAATTTTAAAATAAAAATCGACCGGTTAAAAGGCTCAGGCTAACAAAATGTGACTGAAAAAGTAGTGGAAAATTAAAACGAGCATGCTAGGTTAAAATACGTGAATCGTAGATTAAAAATACTGACGTCTACAAGCTCGGTCTTGAAATACACGATCTGTCTGTAGATCCGAAAAATTATTTTGGTTGATATTTTAAGCGTTATATGGAACAAAATGCATGATGTGATAAGTAACAAATCTAGATGTCTTGTGAATGCATTGAATTACTTATCGAATAACCGTGAATAGACAATCAGATGCAAATAAATTGCTCTTGGACCATTTACTTCTGTTTCTCCATTACAATTAAACCCTGCAGAGATTCAAATGACGACAATGCTCTTGATTGTCACCCTCTGGACCTCTGAAACATGTTGAAATGAAATCGACGATACACTGAGATTGAGAAATCAAGTCTTTTGACTTCTTAATCAACAGGTGAGTGAATGAATGTCATTAGAACCAAATAAAATGCTAGAACTTCCGACTCTGCATCTAAATCCCTGATGATTGCTTTTAACTGAAAGAATGTATGACAAAATGAAACGATTATCCTATGCTGATGCAAATGAAAAACTCAGGGTAAAACTTAGGGTATGACTGCTGCCCCTATTTAAACATCTTTATCTGGAGGATATGAAGAACTCTTGTCTTCAAATCATCATGTTGAAAGATAGTTTAAATACCAAACAGATCCAAATTTTGCCCTCTTATGCAATAGAATGATATGTTTAAGGTCACGAATGATTGCACAGAGACTAAAATATACTTTTGACTTCTTAATCAACAAATAATGTGAAAAATATGTGATGAGATTAAGAAATACTCTTGACTTCTTAATCATTAGATGACAAGGATACATATACAACGAGATTTAGGAAATGCTCTTGATTTCCTAATCGTCGGGTGATGAATGAATGCAGATTAAGAAGTACTTTTGACTTTCTTAAAAATGAATGTAGATGAATTAAGAAATATTCTCGATTTCTTAATCATGAAATGCTAAAAACTACTCTTGACTTCATAAAAATGAATGTACATGGATTAAGAAATACTCTCGATTTCTTAATCATATGAATGTTAAGAAGTACTCTCGACTCCTTAAGAATGAAATGCTATGAAATAAGAAATACTCTAGATTTCTTAATCATGAATGTTAAGAAGTAATCTCGACTCCTTAAAAATTAATGGCTTAATTGCAATTTTGGTCCCTCTATTTTTATTTTTTTTTAGTTTTGATCCTCCTATTTTAAAATTCGGAATTTTTGTCCCTCCATTTTTAGTTTTTTTTAGTTTTGGTCCCTCTATTTTAAAATCCAGAATTTTTGTCCCTCTATTTTCATTTTTGTTTAGTTTTGGAGGGACAAAAATTTCGGATTTTAAAATAGGGGGACCAAAACTCAAAAAAACTGAAAATAGAGGGACAAAAATTCCGAATTTTAAAATTGGGGGATCAAAACTCAACAAAAATGAAAATAAGGGGACTAAAATTGCAATTAAGCCAAAATTAAATGATATGAAATAAGAAATACTCTCAATTTCTTAATCATATGAATGTTAAGAAGCACTCTCGACTCCTTAAGAATGAAATGATATGAAATAAAAAACACTTTCAATTTCTTAATCATATGAATGTTAAGAAGTACTCTCGACTCCTTAAGAATGAAATGACATGAAATAAGAAATACTCTCTATTTCTTAATCATGAATGTAAATGAACTAAGAAATACTCTCGATTTCTTAATCATATGAATGTTAAGAAGTAATCCTGACTCCTTAAGAATAAAATGATATGAAATAAGAAATACTCTGATTTCTTAACCATATGAATGTTAAGAAGTACTCTTGACTCTTTAAGAATGAAATGATACGAAATAAGAAATACTCTCGATTTCTTAATCATATAAGTGTTAAGAAATACTCTCGACTCCTTAAGAATGAAATGATATAAAACAAAAAATACTCTCAATTTCTTAATCATATGAATGTTAATGAACTAAGAAATACTCTTGATTTCTTAGATGCTATGCAAATGCAATAAGAAATACTCTCGATTTCTTAATCATGAATGTAAATGAACTAAGAAATACTATCGATTTCTTAGACGCGGTGCAAAATGAAATAAGAAATACTCTTGATTTCTTAATCATGAAATAATATCCAAATGTTTAGGGATTAGAGAATCATGTTCATCTATTATTGACTGACAGTAGACTCTATTGGGGATGGATTTATTAAAAAGTATCATACTCGTTTGTTCTTTGAATGTTCTTCATTGAAGGTAGATTCTCTTGGGGAAGAAATTATCATATTCAATTGCTCTTGGCTAAAACGAATTGTATCCAACTACTATTGGTTGAAGACAAATTTGTGCAAATATAATAGTATCTATCTGCTCTTGGCTGAAGCTAATATATGCAAAAAAAATGTATCCAGCTGCTCTTGGCTGAAACATTCCACTCAACAACTCTTTGTTGAAACTATTGCATTCAACTGCTCTTGGTTGAAACAAGTCTGTTGGAGAAATATGCAAAAGACTCTTTTGGGGAATAACCACATATTCAGCTACTCTTGGTTGACAGTAGATGTTTCACAAATAAATAAGACTATTATGGTGTCACATGTAAGTATACATGTATGTTTTATTGCAGCAAGTGATAATAGTAAGGATATCGTACCCACAGGGAGTGAAAAGGTTTAGATTGAACCTTTGTAAGTAACCTTTGTTTAAAATAAGTATGAGCAAGGTAACAAAATAATAATTGGTAACAAGTTAAGGTCTTATAGCCTGACCAAAACAAAAGATCTTAATCAATGAATTGAGGGTGTCCCTTGTGTTGTTTGAGGGGTCACCAAAATAAGTCTTAACCCCTTGACCCCGTTCACTTTGAAACTTTCACCAGTTTTTTCATTCAGTAAGTCAACAGTCCCATGAGGATAAATTTTCATCAATTTAAAGGGGCCTGACCTCCTTGATTTCAAATTTCCAGGAAACAATTTCAATCTAGAGTTAAAAAGCAAAATTCTTTGACCTTCCACCAACTATCTCTTCTGGCATTTACTGTCGTGCCACCTCTTAGTCTTTTCTTTGTACAACTCACCATTTTCATAAGAGAACAACCTATGCTCCTCTAACTCATTTAGTTAAAGCATTCTAGCTTGGCCATCAGAGTTCAAATTAAAGTTTAATTGTTTGATGGCCCAAAAAGCTTTATGCTCTAACTCAATGGGTAAGTGGTAAGCCTTCTCGTAGATAACTTTGTATGGAGACATACCTAAAGGAGTCTTATAAGCAGTTATGTGTGCCCAAAGAGCTTCATCCAAATGCTTAGACCAATCTTTCCTTGTGGGGTTAACAACTTTTTCTAGGATTCTTTTGATCTCTCTTTGACAATTCCAATTGACCACTTGTTTGAGGATGGTAAGCTGTAGAAACTTTGTGCTTGATCCCATATTTTTCCATTAGGCTTTCAAAAATATTATTGCGAAAATGGGAGCCCCCATCACTTATGATAGCTCGAGGCGTGCCATGCCTTGACAGTATGCTTTTTAACAAAAATATGGTCATGACTCTAGCATCATTAGTGGGAGTTGCCACTGCTTCTATCCATTTGGACACATAATCAACAACTACCAAGATGTACAGATTCCCAAAGGATTGATGAAATGGTCCCATAAAGCCTATGCCCCACACATCAAATAATTTTGTTTCAAAGATGCTTGTGAGTGGCATTTCTTGCTTCATAGACACATTTCTAATCCTTTGACATCTATCACAGGATTTAACAAATTCATGAGCATCCTTAAAAATAGAAGGCTTGTCATACCCTAAAATTTGACCACAAGACTTCACATCATTATGCAAACAATCACCACAATATGGATGTACCTTCATACCTCATAAGTTCTATTAAAGATTGTTGAGTGTTCACTCAAGCCCTCTCAGAGCATTCAAGAAAAGGTCCAATCAAGAATTAACATGATCTTCAACTTGTCAAGCCTCTCAAGAATCCATGAAGGATCAATAGGTCTCCCACATCAAGAATCAAGCACAAGATTGCAACATTTCAAGTTAATCAAGCCTCAAGATCACCAGTGTCACCAAATTAGGGTTTTGGTCGACCAAGGCCTCCAGAGAGAAATATTCATCTGGGCATGAGCCAATACCTCAATATATGATTCAAGAAGCTCAAAATAACCTTATGAGTCCATCCATCAGTTCAAAATAGCATCAGGGGATGCATCTATAAAAAATCAGGAATTAGGGTTTTGACCTAACTCAGTACCTAAGTTGACTTTTGAAGCAAAATATGGGCCAAGACCTCAAGATATGCTTTAAGGACCTCAAATACATCATATTTATCCATTCACAAGATTGAATTAATTCAAATAACTTGGTTCATAAGCAATATAAGGATCCAAATTCATCTGGACCACAAACTAGGGTTTTTGAGAAAAAGTCAACCCTACCATTGACTTTTGGGCAAAGAATGACCTCAAATCTTTGGGACATGATTCAAGACACTCAAAAATACCTTTGGAATCCATCCACTAGGTTCAATCTAGCCCAAGGACTTGATTTCATAAAGGATCACAAAATTCAAAATTCATCTGATACAAAAAGTCAACTGTGATCAAAACCAAGTTTGATTTTTGGAAGTTTTTTTTGACAAATATGACCTCTTTAAGTAAAAAACAATGTTAACTTGTGATTTGGATCGTTATCAATCAATAAAAATCAAGAAAAGTTAGGTTACTTGCAAAAAGGGCAACCTTGAGAAACTTAAAATTTCACTAATTTATGAAAAATAATGGTTTTTACCCAACTTTGCAAGACCATAACTTGTGATCCAAGCAACCATTTTCTTCCATCCAAAGCTCAAATGATAGCTCATCTTACATACAACAAAAGTGTCCTACTGATCCATGGTAAAAAAATGCATGGATTTTGAGTTATAAGGCCATAAAGTTAGGGTTTCATGAGATTTTGACTTTGACACTTAGAAAATTTTAGGCAAAATCTGTCTCATGTTTTGTCCAACTTTTGAGGCATTTTTCATTATGATCCAAGAGAAATCAAGACCAAATTTAAACATCAAAGTTGAAGTATGATATACAAGCTTTCCAAAGAGTACAAGAACATCCATTGATTCAACTTGAGCAACGAGTTATGGACCTCACAACATGCCTTGATATAAACTCATTTTTGACAGCATTGGCGCATAACTTGTATCCCACGATTTCTTGAGCCTATTTTTGACACTTGCATCATTGGATTTCTGTCCAATATCAACCTAAATGATGAGGAATCTGAACCATAAGGCCAATAAGTTAAGAACCCTATACCTTTGGCATGTGATCATCAATATTGCAAATCCAAAATCCAATTTTGTCATATGGCATTGAAAGGATGCATTGAGGTGGCATGAATCAGTTCATATATATACAAATAAGTCAAACCTTAGCCAAGATTCAGAAGACCTAAACCTGCAAAGTTCAGCTCAAGTCAATGGCTAAAGGAGACTTTGAACACCTATCCATATCCATTGGGTAATAGGGTGATCCAACCCCCATTCACTATTCCTTGCAAAACAAACTTCCTCTACTATAAATAAAGGTCATTTCTGGTTGATAAAAACATCCCAAAACATCACAACATATGTTTTCCACCATTTCCCTCTTGTGTATCAAAAATCCATTTCCAAAAAAGTGAGAATCGAATTTTGAAATAGGGAGTAATTCCACTCAAACCAATGGTCCTAACACCTAACATACATCATATATGAGTGGTCCAAACCCTTGAACAACATTTGTAACACCAGATTCATCAAGTTCATATCTCATCCCAAAGCCATCTGCAGTTGGATTCGAGCCCACCAATCCAGAGGTTTTCAATCCATTCCAAGCATCTCAACACACTACTTGAGGTCCAAGGAAGCTGTCCAGATCATCAAAACACATATGTAACACCTAAAACTGAGGATTCGAATTCCTCTTGCACAAGTAAGCCTGAAATTCTCAAACTCTATAATCCATGCATCATAAATTTATTTTCAAGTTACCAATATGTTTCTGCACTTGTATAGAATATTTTCCCTCAATCAATTGCTATGTATCAATCATGTATAGGATTTCATAGTGTTCTTGCAAAAATTAGGGTTCATCTGTTTATCACTTGATAGCTCACTCTACACTTAAAAGAAATGAAATTAATTGGTACCATTGAAATCATTGTTAAAAAACAAACAACTTTCATGTTTACATCGTGCAAAATCATTACGTATTAAGGTAGATATGAGAGATTTTGCAAAACGGCCATGGAGGGAACACGGGAGGAAAAAGATGACCGTTGGCGCCATTTTTCAAATTTAATTCAAATGTTTGAATTTTTAATTATTTTCTTAATTATCTTCAAAAATTAATTTATCTTTCAATTTTAATCATTTTCAAGTGATTTTTTAAACATAAATCCTTCTTATATTTAAATATTTTATTCCGCAAAAAAAAAAACAAAAAAAATATTTTTATTTGATATATTTTTGAATATTTTAAAGAAATTTATTTTAATTTGTTTTAAACATTTTAAATAATTTTTTTTTCTTGATTTTTCAAAACCAATTTGATTTTAAATCATCATGTGAATAAAAACCTTATTTTTCCAAACCTTAATCATAATTCATAACATGTTTATTGAATTTGTTTGATATTTTTTTTCATTTTTAATTTTTCCTTTTAAAAATACCTGAAAAATAGAAATTAGGGTTTCCTTTGACTTGATCTTTCAAAACTTCATTTCAACACTCATGGGCCTCTATTAGAGTGTAAGACCCAACCTCCCTATGTACATAAATAAATTTTGGACCTCTACTATAGTATAAGTCCCACAACGTCTTTTGGTATCGCGGTGCGATCACTATTTTCAAATAAAATACTTGGGCATCTCCTTGAGTATAAGCCCTAATTTTTGGTACATAAACTTTGTTTTAAACAATGAACAACCTCCATGGGCCTCCCCTTGAGTTGTAAGCCCCATATCTCTGTTTTCAAAATCATCTGTCTGTCTAAAACTGCTTGAAAACAATTGGGCCTCTGATAGAGTGTAAGACCCAACACCCTTCTATAAATAGAAAGTCTTTTAGCCTCATTCATCCTGGGTGGGTCTCTATCTAGAGTGAAAGACCCAATACCTTTTTCTTATCTCTTACTTGAGATCAAATCATCTTCAAATTCAAAAATTTCTTCAATTTCTTCAAAACCCTAATTCAATCTTGAAGAAAACATCTGATTAATCTCAATACACTTGGGCCTCTATCCAGAGTGTAAGACCCACCACTTTCTTCAAATCAACCAATACTTGTTTATACACTTGTTCATATGTCTGTATATACTTGTACATATCTTGTTAAGTTTCTCTTAGCATTTAGAATCATCCTCAGTTTAGACTATTTCAAACAATAGGATTCTTACAGTCAGTATAACTTAGTTCAAATAACTAGTCCCCCCTGTACAAAGGAATACGTTAGCCTCCTCTTGGGCTTTATCCAAGCATCATTGCCTCCTCTTGGGCATCATACAATGAATCTCCCAGAAGATAGCCTCCTCTTGGGCTTTGTTCAAATTTGATCAACTATTAAAGAGAGGATTATTTCTCGGTGAAACCTCTTTTTTAATCCCTTTAAACCCTGGAACAGTTCAACAAAGAAAGGATTATTTCTCGGTGAAACCTTTCTTGAGCTCTTCCTAGACTTGGAAAGTCTCAATCCCTAGCCTCCTCTTAGATTTCTTACAAGGATCCACAGGCTTCCTAGAAGCATCCTCAGCCTTCTTTTGGGTTTCATACAAGGAATCTCAGGCTTCCTAAAAGCATTGGATAGATCCTAGTCACCTCTATCCCTACATCAATCCCCAGGAGAGTCAAAACCTCTAAGGAATTCAAGCCTATCATTATCTAAGGCTCTTCTGATCCTCATCAAAGCTTGGTTTTCATCTTTAAAATCCCCATCCAGGATCAGGTTACCATCAACAAATCCCCAAAAGTATCAGAGCCTCATGACATCTGATAAATCAACTATTCTTCAATCCCCGGCAAAAGTTAGTTTCCCTATGGATTCCTCAAAACAGTTTAGACCCTTCCTGGATTAAATAATCCTCAACAAGAGTCAGCCTCCTCTTAGGCTTCATACAATGATTTTCCCAGCCAGCCTCAATCTTGGGCTTTGTACAAGAAAAATATAATACTCCCCAGTTGAGTCAGTTTTCAACCTTTTTAGCTTCAACCTTGGGCTTTGATCAAGGCACAGAATCCATCATCCCCACAGATGAGACCATGAGTCCTCTTTGTAGAAAGATATCTCCTTTGTACATCACATATCAAAACAAACAATCAAAACTCTTTTTCCAGATAAATTGCTGTAAGTGGCACACTTGTTGATTCAAAATCCAAGCTGGAGTCCCTCCTTTATCATGGCTGAAATTTCTCTTTCATCTAAGTGATGTAAGTGGCAAGCCTCCAGATTCTACACATCCATGTCAATGTTCCTCTCTTATGATGCAAAGACTCACAAAAGGAAGATGTGGCATTGCTGGATTCCATACATCCTAGTTAAAGCAACTTCCCCTTATAGTCAATTCCTCAATATTTGTGATGAATATGTGGGGTATCTCCCTTTAGAGATGACAAATTCTCTCTCAGTCAACCTCTTTTGGCTTCAATCTTGGGCTTTAAACAAGACACAAATACTCTTTTTAGCTTCAATCTTGGGCTTTAAACAAGACATAAATACTCTTTTATCTTTAATCTTGGGCTTTGAATAAGACACCAAATATTTTTCTTCCCATAGAATAGGAGGAACTACGATCACTCTGATTTCCCCAGATCTCTTTACGGGAATACGTAGGCATAAGATTGCGAAATCTTAGCGAGCGCACTAATAAAAAAATCTTAGGTCCAGTACCTTCCCAAAAACAATAGAAAACCCAAAAACAAACAAAAACATTTCCTCAGCTTTCCCAAAGGAGAAACTTTCCCTATTCCACAGTAAATGGATTTAAGCAACCAAGCAATACAACAGTAAAACATATGCAAATAAAGGTTCCTATAGATTACTATAGATACTCTGGATGTTAACAGCTTCCCTTTGTATAACCAACCCCGATCCCCGATCTCTTCACATTTGTTACAGAAAACATTAGCACGCAGGGTTAGTTTGAGATATCTTCCCCTTCATTTTAAGCTTCATAGGATAAATACATAAATCAGAAAGTAGCACCAAAAGTGGTTGTGGTCGCGTCACAAAAACCGACGCTATAGAAAAATGGAAACTCTGCCGGGGACTTTTAATTTTTCTTTCTAGGAATGTTAAGCCTTGCTTTGCATTTTTTACTGTTTATTTGCTTTCTCATTTGATATCACTTACTGTTTTCCGTCATACTATCTGCTTATTTGCCATACTTGTTTAATTTACTGTTATCTGGGAATGTGATTAATACACATGTGGTGAGTCAAAAAGTCTTTAGTGGGCTTGAGAGCATATTTTAAGATATGAGGTGGCAGACTCAAGAAGGCTTATAGGGAGTGAATCCCGACCAAGCTAACTTAAAAGTCCACCAAATCAGTGGAGGTACCCTTTTGGAATTACTGATGTTAAATGAGCAAGTCGTGAAAACTTTACTTTTCCATTGGGCACCCGCGGAACTGAGGATTAGTAAACATTTAACCTTGACCATTCTTTTAGGATGTAGTGCGGTGACTATCGGTAATTATTGATACGCGATACTATGCTTGAATAAGATTCATCTTAAGTATATTACGGCTCTCATGAGTCAGTCGGTTTGCTGGTAATATTCTTAAGAGGGGTCAATGATTTTGAGAACCTTGTTAGAACCCGTTCTACAGGTACAAAAAAGAACCCCTAGTACATACCCTTTGGGATTGGGTAGATCTATGGCTCCATGCTCGTGACGATGAACCCTTAAACCCATGTTTCCATACTTGTGTTTGCTGCATTCATGCATTCATCAAAAACTTAAAAAAAAATCTTTTCTCTAAATTTTTCAAAAGAACTTAAAAAACAGGGTGTTGCAAATGTCAGAAACCGCGTTATGGATTTTGGTAGAAGAAAAACTCTGAAGTACACCTTTAGAAGTCCAAGACTTGAAGACTAGAGAAAATTGGGAAGGTTAATTACCAATCCGAAAGCCTTCAATATGGTGGAAGGATTCCTAGCCACATTAGTTCAGTTCTATGATTCGGTGTATGGTGGAATAAGTCCTAGCCACATTGGTTCAGTTCTATGATCCGGTGTACCACTGTTTCACGTTTCCAAATTATCATCTCACACCAAAATTCGAAGAATACTCTCATCTGATTGATCTACCTATCACTGATCAGGATCCATTCTCTGGACTGGAAGAAATTCCTAAGGATCAGGTCATTGCAAGAGTCGCCTCTTTGGAAATATCAGATATCAAAACTCACATGACCAACAAGGGAGGAATTCAAGGTCTACCAGCTAGGTTTCTATTGGAAAAAACCCTATACTTTGCCAGTATAGGAAACATGGTTGCTTTTGAGGTTAACTTTTTTCTGCTCACTTATGGATTATTCCTTTTCCTTAACATTGACAATTTCGTCAACATAAACGCTATCAAGATTTTCTTAATTGGGAACCCAGTCCCAACTTTGCTGGCAGATACTTACCACTCAGTACATTTAAGGAACTTATATAGCCAAGGAATGATTACATGTTGTGTACCATTACTCTACAAATGATTTATTTCCCACTTACCCAAATTTGCTACTTTTTGGGATCTCAAAAGTGGTATGCGATGGTCGCAGAAGATTATGTCTCTCACCCATTCTGACATACTATCCCAGAGGAACATATCCTTCATGCCACCCCTGGCAAAGACAAAGAAGTGTACGAAAGAATGAATGAATTCCAAGAACGGTTCTTGGAAATGCAGAAGGAACTGCATGCCATTCGCGGATAGTACTTGTTTGGCAAAGATGCCGCTGACCTTTGTTTAGTCCCAAACGTCAAAATACCGCACAAGTTTAAAGTGCCCGACTTTGAGAAGTACAAAGGCAACTTTTGCCATCAAAGTCATTTGGTAATGTACGCCCGAAAGATGTCTACCCAGAGAGAAGGCCAACAAGTGTTAATCCATTACTTTCAAGACAGTTTAACCGGTGTTGCGCTCAAATGGTACATGGGCTTAAACTGTACCAAGATCAGTACCTTCAGAGATCTTGGGGCAAATTTTGTTCAGCAGTACAAGTACAATTTGGATATGGCACCCGACAGAGATTAACTCGGAGCTATGTCCCAAAGGGACAAAGAAACCTTCAAGGAGTACGCTCAAAGATGGCGTGAAATCGCCGCCCAGATTTGTCCTCCTCTTATGGAGAAAGAGATGATGAAAATCTTCTTAAAGATATTAAGCTCATTTTATTATGACCGGATGGTCGCTAGTGCACCCACTGATTTTACCGAGATGGTAAACATGGGGGTACGCCTTGAGGAAGCAGTCCAAGAAGGTCGATTTGTTAAAGACTCAGAACCATCCAGCAGTAGTAAGAAATTTGGGAGTGATTTCCAAAAGAAGAAAGAACAAGATATCAGTAATATATCTTAGAGTAAGCAAAGGCGAAGGTACCAACCTCGACAGGTAGCAACGGTATCTCCTGTTGTCAGTCCCGCGCCGATCCGGGCATATCAACCACAGGTTGCTCAGAGGCAGCCAGATTAACAACCGTATCAGCAAAGGCAACAACAACCTCTTCAGCAGGCTCGCCCGCAATACAATAACAACAATCGTTTTCCACGATCGCCAGGGTTTGACCCCATACCAATGTTATATGCAGAGCTATTCCCACTTTTGTTGGCCAAGGGGCACGTCCAAACCAGGACTCCTTTCACAGTGCTGGACAATCCCCCTTATTGGTTCAAAGCTGATCAATCTTGCCCTTATCATCAAGGAGGACCAGGGGATAACATTGAAAACTGCCTCATCTTCAAATCTAACGTACAAAAGCTCGTCATAAACAGAGTTTTATCTTTCAAAGATACAAACCCAAATGTTCAAACGAACCCGTTGCCACAACATGAAAAAAGCTTCAGTAAACTTGATAGATGGAGGACCTGGCGGCAATTATCAAATTCACAATATACGCCTACTAGGAACAAATCTGGTAAGAATGCATTGTAAGCAAAGCGGGCATGGCCATGTGCCATCTCACAACTATCATCAATGCGACATTTGTTCCAAGAAAAATCAAGGGTGCATCATTGTACAAACATCTTTTTAAGAGCAGATGAATCTAGGATGGATCCAAGATCACAGGGTCCGTGGAATAAATATGGCCTATCAACATCCGAACATTGTTCAAAACCATGACATCCATGCAATGAATGTCAATATTATGGCAATGCACTCAAGACAAAGTCATTATTACAATTTGCCGCAGCACGACTACAACGCTTGCCCAATTTGCTCAAAAGACAAACAAGGATGTTCTTTTATATAAGAGGCACTTCAACGTCAAATGGATCTTGGAAGGATCCAAGACTACCATGGAGGTAATAATCACCAAGTCAATATGGTTCAAATTTTTGACATTCGTTTAATGAATACCAGCTTGGTTGAATTGCATGCCAAACAAGTCAGACTTGGTCATCTGTCACCACATAATTATCCGGACTGAAAAGATTGCTCCGAAAATGATCAAGGTTGTTCACTTGTACAAAGAATTCTCCAACATCCGTTGGACCATTGGTGGCTTCCAGTCTACCAGGATGAATATACACAACAATTTAGCATAGCCAAGGGAAATCTGGGCAGACACTAAAGCTGTGACATCTGTTTACTTGAAACAAATTTGGTAAAGATGCACTGCATACAGAGTGGGTACGACCGGGTGCCACCTAACAATTATGAATGCTGCCAAGTATGTTCGGAGAATAGTCAAGGATGTTGCATAGTGCGAGCAGCTCTCCAAAATCAAGTGGACCACGGGGAAACCCAACTATGCCTAAATTCTCTGTCAATCAATATGGTGCAAGGTTGCCCCGGACAACACGCAGTTTATGACATTAAAAACATTGAAATATCGTTGGTCAATTTTCACAAATGCCTGTGCGGACTTAATTATTTTGGTCGGAATCACCACGATCATTCGGCTTGCAGAAGATGCCGCAGAAGCTGGCATGGTTGCCTCCTTGTCCAGAATGATATTCAAGAGTTGTTGGACAAGAGAACCATCACAGTCTTCAATGAAAGAGAGACGGTTAATTATGGAATTGACGAGGATGTTTTCACCTTAATCCCTCTCTCAACAAGCCAAAGCACTCGGGAATCCCCTTCAATAGTGGAAAAATTTCCAACAGTCCCGAGCTAGAACCAATTGAGGTTGCTTTTGACAATCGAAAGACCCAAATAACCCCTGCGGTTATCTACATGCCAGGCCCAGTGCCATGCGAATCAGAGAAAGCCATTCTGTACAAATACAGTGCAACCACAATAGAAGATGGAAAAGAAATTCCACTGCCATCCATTGTCAACATTGCTGATATCAGTCGAGTCACCCGAAGTGGTCGAATCTTCAATAGAGGAGTTGGAGAAACTGCAAAAGAAAAGGAACCACAAGATGAGGTTCCTAATCAACAAGTTGATCAACCCATCAGTGCAGAACCTGTGAAAAATAACGATGAAATGTTAAAACTCATCTAGAGAAATGAATACAACATCATGGATCAATTATTACGAACTCCTTCTCGGATATTCGTGTTATCTCTCCTATTCAGTTCAGAAGCTCACAGGGAGGCTCTACAGAAAGTCTTGGAATAACCCTTTGTAGAGCAAGATGTAACAGTGGGTCAGTTTGACAGCATTATTTCCAACATCACTTCCTGCAACAATTTGGGTTTTCAGTGATGAAGAACTTCTAGAGGAAGGCAAGAATCATAACATGTCACTCAATATCACAGTCAACTGCTAGGACGATGCTTTAGCCAGCGTACTAGTAGACACAGGTTCATCCTTGAACGTTATGCCAAGGTTAACTTTGGTATGACTATCTTTTCAAGGTACTCTGATGAGAGGCAGTGAGATCATTGTCAAAGCCTTTGACGGATCCAGGAAAACAGTTATCGGCAAAGTCGACCTTCCCATAACCATTGGTCCCCACACTTTCCAAGTTACCTTCCAAGTCATGGACATTCGAGCAGCATATAGCTGTTTATTGGGACGACCTTGGATACATGAAGCAGGGGCAATCACTTCAACACATCACAAAAAGCTGAAGTTTGTCAAAAATGATAAGTTGGTCATAGTATGCGGAGAACAAGCTTTAATTGTGAGCAACCTATCCTCATTCTCATATTTAGAACCAGGAGAGGTCGTTGGAACTCAATTTCAAGCACTCTCTGTGATCAATGAGAATCATCAAGAAAATGGAACGTCGATTTCCTCGTACAAAGATGCTCTCTGAATAATGGGAAACAGTGACATAAAAGGATGGGGGCAAATTGTGATTCCTGTTGATAACAAGACAAGAAAAGGTCTCGATTTTTCTCCAAAACTTACCGAGACTACAAAAAAGGATGAAAGCTTTCGTCCCATTCAAGATTTCTTCCACAGTGGAGGCTTCCTCCACCCGATTTCACAGGAAGTCCATACCATCGAGGAGAATAACTCTTCTGATACAGATGAAGAGTGGAAATTCTATTTCAACGATGAAGGTTATATATCTCAGGAAGACACGTACATGCCATTTTACTCTCCGAAGCAAAGTCTCAGATATATACGAAGATCAGACGTCAGGATAATCTATGGAGATTGCGACCCTGAGGGATGTCGTGCTCCACCCAACTTATTGGAGGAAGATGCTCTGATGAAAGACAACTTTGATTACAACTCATATGATCCCATGGATGATTTTCCCATTTGGAAACCTTACATGGAAGGCTCGGGGCAAAAGAGTTAGCCAGATAATGCATATCTGCTGAATGACCTCGAGAAAAATCCACTTGTTCTCCCAGATTCGTGGAAACCTTACCAGGAAAATTTTGAAAATATCAAACATCATGTTGATAAAGTTGCAAGAATCACAGGACAAGAATCTATCAACTTCTCATTTCCTGAGGCCAATGTCATTGAAGCAGATGACTCATCTATCCCCTCAAAAACTTGGGATACCTTGGGGTAGCCAAGCGGCAAGTATGTCTTTCTAGTGAAGTACACTGCTCCTGAAAGCTCTCGCATCAGATATGAAGACATCAAGCCAACAGGATGGGGAGTTCCTCTTGAAAATGAAAATACTATTGAAGATACAGTAGAAGAGTCTAGTGATCCAACTCCGCCAAAAATTAGTGTCATTACTGAAGGCAATCCTAGAAGAAAAATACCGGACTTTGTGATCCACAGAGGAGTTCACCGCCATTGGGTTACGATCAATGTCCCGAATATCGTTCATAAATCAAAGTAATTGTCTGTCCTTGTTTTGACCTTTCACTTTGCCCGGGTGAAAATAATGTTTTATAGGGCTTCCTTTTCTGTAAATATTCCTCTTCACTTCGCCCAGAGTGAAAGAGTTTTGTTTTATAGGGTTGTGTTTCGAGAATCGACAAATCATAAATAAAAAATGTCATTCTGAATTCCTGCATTTATTGTTATTTTCACTTTTTGCTTTTTCAGAAAATGGTAATCCTAAAAAACAAAACAAAATAAAAACAAGCGTTTTTTCAAAAAAAAAAACACTGCACACAGTTTTGCATTCTCTATGTCTTTTCTAAAAAGGAATCAGCATGTTATGCAGATTACTTATTTTAAACCCTATTGAAACATACGAACCAATGCCTTCTCCCAACTTTGAGTTTCCGGTATTTGAGGCCGAAGAAGAAGGGGGCGAAGAAATTCCAGATGAGATCTCTCGATTACTAAAAAATGAAAAGAAATCCATTCAACCTTACAAAGAACCGTTGGTAATGGTCAACTTGGGTTCAGATGAAGAGAGAAAAGAAGTTAAAATCGGAGCACTACTTAGTCCAACTGTCAAAGAAGGCTTGATAAAACTGATCAAAGAGTTTTCAGATGTGTTTGCTTGGTCTTACCAAGACATGCCAGGTTGGTTACCAACATCGTGAAACATCACTTACCACTGAAACTAGAATGTCCTCCGGTTAAGCAATAATTGAGAAGGACTCACCCTGATATGGCCATCAAAATTAAGGAAGAAGTGCAGAAACAGATTGACGCAGGTTTCCTTGCCTCCTCAGAATATCCTCTATGGCTAGCCAACATAGTGCCGGCTCCCAAGAAGGACGGAAAAGTCAGAATGTGTGTAGACTACAGGGATTTAAACAAAGCAAGTCCAAAGGATGATTTTCCCTACCACACATTGACATGCTAGTTGACAGCACAACAAAATTCAAGGTATTCTCCTTCATGGATGGATTCTCGGGCTACAATCAGGTCAGAATGACGCCAGAAGACATGAAGAAAACTTAATTTATCACCCCATGGGGCATTTTTTGCTACAAAGTAATATCGTTTGGTCTAAAGAACACATGAGCAACTTATCAAAGAGCTATGACAACTCTGTTTCACGACATGATGCACAAAGAAATTGAAGTGTACGTCGATGCCATGATTGCCAAATGTAAAACAGAGGAAGAACATGTGGAAAATTTGTCAAAACTATTCCAGCGTCTGAGAAAAATAAAAACTCTGCTTGAATCCCAATAAGTGTACATTCAATGTTCGTTAAGGAAAGCTCTTGGGATTCATCATCCGCCAAAAAGGGATTGAGGTTGATCCCGAAAAAGTCAAGACCATTTAAGAAATGCCTGCTCCCAAAACTGAAAAACAAGTAAGAGGATTTTTGGGATGTCTGAATTATATATCGATATTCATATTCCTCATGACCGCGACATGCGCGCCAATCTTCAAACTACTTAGAAAGAACCAAAGCTGTATATGGATAGAAGATTTCCAAAAGGGTTTTGACAGCATCAAAGAATATCTACTCAATCCACCAATTTTTTCTCCTCTAGTGGAAGGAATACCAATGATCATCCACTTAATAGTCTTGGAAGACTCCATGGGCTGTGTACTTGGCCAACAAGATGAAACAAAAAGAAAAGAGTCAGCCATTTATTACTTAAGCAAGAAGTTCACGGACTGTGAAACTCGATACACTATGCTCGAGAAAACTTGTTGCGTTCTAGCTTGGGCAGCTAAACGTCTTCCCCAGTACATGATTTGTCACACTACTTGGTTAATCTTCGAAATGGATCCGATCAAGTACGTCTTTGAAAAGCCTGCTTTAACGGGAATGATTGCTCATTGGCAGATGTTGTTATCAGAATACAACATCGAGTACCATGCTCAGAAAGCCATCAAATGAAGTGTTTTAACTGATCATTTGGCTCATCAACTGATTGACAATTAGGAATCAATCAAATTTAACTTCCCAGACGAAGATGTAATGTACCTAAAAATGAAAGATTGTGATGAACCGCTATCGAACGAAGGGCTAGAGCTAGGATCCCAATGGGGACTAATTTTCGACAGAGCTATCAACGCTTATGGAAATGGAATTGGGGAAATTATCGTTACACCACAGGGTACCCATATTCCTGTCACCTACAGATTGGCATTCAAGTGTACAAACAATGAGGCCGAATATGAAGCTTGCATCATGGGTCTCGAAGAAGCTATTGACTTAAGAATAAAGAATTTGGATGTGTATGGAGACTCAACCTTGGTTGTAAATCATATCAAAGGAGAGTGGAACACATATCAATTGGGATTGATTCCTTACAAAGACTATGCAAGAAGGTTGTTACCCTTCTTCAACAAGATTGATTTTCATCCCATCCCTCATGAAGAAAACCACATGGCTGATGCATTAGCTACTCTATCCTTCATGGTTAGTGTGAATCGATGGAACAACGTACCCAAGATTGACATAATACGCCTTGATAGGCCCGCTTACATATTTGCAGTTGAAGCAGTAATAGATGACAAACCATGGTATCATGATATTAAATGCTTCCTTCAAAGACAGGAATACCCACCTGGGGCATCAATAAAAGATAAGAAGACTCTTAGAAGACTGGCTGGCAACTTTTTCCTGAACAATGATGTGCTGTACAAAAGAAACTTCGACATGGTTTTGCTCAGATGCGTGGATAGACACGAAGCAAACATGCTAATGAAAGAGATTCATGAAGGATCCTACTCATGCCAATGGACACACAATGGCAAGAAAAATTCTGAGAGCAGGATATTATTGGCTGACAATGGAATCTGATTGTTACAAGTACATGAGGAAGTGTCACAAGTGTCATATATACACCGATAAAATTCATGTACCGCCAATGCATCTCAAAGTTCTTTCTTCTCCATGGCCTTTTTTCTATATGGGGAATCGACATGATTGGCGTGATGAACCCAAAGCCTCAAACGGACATCGGTTCATTCTGGTAGCCATTGATTACTTCACCAAATGGGTCGAAGCAGTATCATACACCAATATGACCAGACAAGTAGTGGTCTGATTTATCAAGAACAATCTCATCTGCCGTTATGGTGTTCCAAGCCAGATCATTACTGAAAATGGATCGAACCTGAATAACAAGATGATGAAAGAATAATGTGTTGAGTTAAAAATTAAACACCATAACTCATCTCCCTTCCGGCCTAAAATGAATGGAGCGGTAGAAGCAGCTAACAAAAATATCAAGAAGATCATTCAGAAAATGGTTGTAACCTATAAAGATTGGCATGTGATGCTCCCATTTTCTCTTCACGGTTATCGTACATCCGTCCGTACTTCAACAGACACAACCCATTTCTCTCTAGTATATGGCATGGAAGAAGTGTTCCCCATAGAAGTAGAGATACCATCAATAAAAATCTTGATGGAAGCCAAGCTAATAGAAGCAGAATGATGTCAAAGCAGATACGATGAACTGAATCTAATCGAAGAAAAAAGGATGATGACTTTATGCCATGTTCAGTTATATCAACTGTCACACCCTAATTTTTAACCCTAAGATCCCACCTCTTTAGTTCAATCATTTCATGCATAACTAACCACGTTTTTTTTGCTTTGCCTTGTTTGTTTTTGTGCACCAATGAATTAAGGTTTATTCCCAGAGACTTCAAGAGATTGGCCAGTCAAGTTTTGAGGGCATCATCATTTAAGAAAATCCTCACACTCCTAGGAAGCTCACCTCCATCAAATGAAAAGCATAAGATGCCCCCACTTTGAGCTCCTCAGAAGTTCATTAGCACCTAATCAAGAATTAGGGTTTCTTCAAGTCAAAGTCAGTTGCATCTTTGGGATTTAGTCAAAAGCTGGCCACTATCATACCCCAAATTTTGACCACTAAGATTTCCCATCATTGTGAAAATCATCATCACAATATGGAGGAACCATCATACCTCATCAGTTTCCCCAAAGATGGGTGAGCATCCACTACAATCAAATTTAGGGTTTCCAGCCCTCTTAGATCTTTTAGACAAAGGATCAATCAAGAAATGACATGATCTTCAACTTGTCTAGCCTCTCAAACATCTACAGTGGATCAAGAGGACTCCCACTTTAAGGATTAAGCACATGGCTGCTCCCTTCCGGGTGGATAAGCCTCAAGATTGTCAGTGTCACCAAATTAGGGTTTTGGTCGACCAGGGCCTCCAGATGGAAATTTTCCTCTGGGCATGAGCCAATGCTTCAAGGCATAACCTATGATGCTCCAAGGGACATCATAAACCCAATCACCAAGTCAATTTAGCCTCAGGGGATGCATACATAAAAAATCAGGAATTAGGGTTTCTTGACCTAATACACCCCTAAGTTGACTTTTGGGACAAATCAGGGGCCAAGACCTCAAGAGAAGGTTTGAGGGTCTCCAACATACCACATTGATCCATTTGTAACAATGGATTGATCCAGGAAGTTTGAGCAGGAAGTCTTAATTTCATTAGTACAACATTTAGGGTTTCGCGAGAAAAGTCAACTATACGTTTGACTTTTGACCATGACATGTTCCCAAACCCTAGGACATGATTCAATATACCCTATAACACCCATGGAACTTGTCCATTAAGTTTGATTTAGGTCAAGGACATGATTTCCTAAAGGATCGCACAGTTTGAAATTCATCCGATAAAAAGTCAATTGTGCACAAAAGTCAACTTTGACTTTTTGAGATTTTTCCCAAAAATGGGTTTTTAACCCTAAAATGATGTTAATGTATGATTTGAATCATCATTCATCAAGAAAAATCAAGGAAAGTGGGATAACTTGTAAAAGGTGTAACCATAAAAACTTAGAAAATTTTCTAAGTTATGAACAAAGTGGCAAGGGTACCAACTTTGGAGGATCATAACTCCTAAACCACAAAGCCATTTTTCCCAATCCAAAGCTTGATTTGTAGATCTCATTACCCTCTACAAAAGCTTAAAACTGACCTCCCTCCAAATTCCTCATGGATTTTGAGTTATGGAATGATCAAAATCACAAAAAGTGAAAATGTCACTTTTTTCCAACACTTAGTGAAATTTTCACTAAGTCAGAATTAGCCTTCACTTTTTTCCAAATGTAGGGGGATTTTTCATTTGGATACAAAAGGTATCAAAACCAAATATGATTAAACAGTTGTTGTATCATATAAGGGCTTTCCAAAATGGCCAAGAACATCACCAAATTCCACTTGGGCCAAGAGATATGATAATGGCAATATGCCTTGCTGAAAACTGCCAAGGCTAGGCAGAATTTTGCATTTTTGCTCGATTTGGCAAAATCAGATAATTTCAAGCTTTGTCATCACTTTGGACACATCTGAGGATCAAATATAAAGGGGACAAACACTGAGCCAAGCCTCCAAATTCTTTGGAACAAGTAGCATGCCAAACCTAGAATTGCCTAAAAGAGGGATAAGACTCCAATTTTGGATTGGAGCATTCAATATATGCACCAAGGTACCATGGACTGAGCCATTTGCAACTGAATTCAGTCAAGACTTATCCAAGACCAAGGGAACCACAACCCTGTGCCCTAACCTCTAGTCAATGGCTAGAGGGGACTTGGATTCCAAAGTGCAACCATTGGCCAAACCTCTGCTGCAGTTGCCATCCACTATTGCTTGCAAAACAAACTTGCTCTACTATAAATAGAGCTCAATTGTGATTAGTTTGAGTACACCAAAGCCATCAAACATATGCTTTCCTCAAAATCTCTTCTTTCACTCCAATTTTGCCTTCTAAGGCAAGTCACTATCGGGTTTTGAGTTTGAGAGCTTTTCCAATCAAACCAATCACTCACATACCTCATTTACATCACATAGAAGTGATCTAAGCACTCACATAACATCTGGAACACCAAAATCACAAAATCACTAGCTAGTTGCTCAAGTTCTTGACAGATTTGCAGTTGGGGTACCATCTCAAGTTCCATATCATTTCAATCCATTCCAAGCATCCAGACACACTCCATGGCACCTAGGGAAGCTATCCAGATCATTGGAACCTAGTTGTAACACCTCTAACACAAAACACGATCACCAGCTGCAAGAGATAAGCATGAGCTCTTCTAACTCTTTGATCCATGCAATTTTTGCTGCACAATAATTTGGCCATATGTTCATAATCATGCATGGAATGTTTTCCCTCAATCAATTGCATTGTTTGAATCGTGTGTGGAATTTCTTAACCTTCATGCAGAAATTAGGGTTCTTGAGGTTTCTCTTTGATTTCTTATTCCATGTTAAAAATAAATGAAATTAAAGACCATAGACATGATCGTGAGGTTAAAACGAGTAGATTGATATGTAGATTGCATGATATAATCAAGTATTCAGTGAGATTGGATAGAAAACGCAAATCTGCAGAAACAGAGGGTGGCACGTGTTCTTGCCCTTGTTCTTGGCGCCAATTTTTGAAAATTTGAATATTTGAATTTTGTGATTTTATTTAATTGATTCAAAAATTAATTTCTCTCTGAGTTTTAATGATTTTGAGTTGATTCTTTTTTTAATAATTCACAAAAATGTTAAAATATTTTATTTTCCCAAAAAATCCCAAAAATATTATTTATTTCATATAATTGATATTTTTGCTAAGAATTAATATTTTAATTATTTTTGACATTTAAAATATTTTTTCCTTCTTGATTTTGCAAATTTTAATGACTTCTAATCATTTTGTAGGTCAAAACATGATTTTTGAAACATTAATCCAAGATCACAATTTGTTTTCCACATGTTAAACAATTTTGGTCATTTTAATTGAATTTATTATTTAATTAAAATACATTTTGAAAACAAATTAGGGTTTTTGATTAATTCAACCCTCATCAAACTTTTTCAAAATCTTTTGGGCCTCTAATAGAGTGTAAGACCCAATCCTTTGTAAATACAAACCTATTTTGGGCCTCACTTATTGTATAAGTCCCGTTGTATTTCAAAAAGTTCGACGCGATCATCGTCCGTTGAAACAAATAACCTTGGGCCTCCCCTCGAACTATAAGACCCATCCAAAATATTTTGGGCCTCTATTAGAGTGTAAGACCCAACCCCCTTTGAAAACCAAACCATTTTGGGCCTCAATGCATTGTATAAGACCCACCGCGTTTTCAAAAATCTCGGCGCGATCGCCATTTTCAAATAAATGACCCTGGGCCTCTCCTTGAGCTGCAAGCCCCACCACTTGTACAAAAATAAATCTCTTGGGCCTCTTGAGAGAGTGCAAGACCCATCCCCTTGTACAGAAAACCTTTCTTGGGCCTCAGTCACTTGTATAAGTCCATCTGTACAAAACGACAGTGCGATCACTGATAAACCTTGGGCCTCTCCTTGAGCTGTAAGCCCCAACATCTTTTCAAAATACTTTCTCCTTTAATTTTTGAATATACTGTTGTTTTCAATCTTTCTTTGTTGAACAACTAACCAAACAACATGGAAGCTTTACAACCGAGTAAGTGGTTATATGCTTTATCTATCCGCTTTCATATACATATAACTGTATTGTGGGGCTGTTTCACTGTAAGTCTTCTTTCTTAAACTCATATCAACTGTGTAATACTAATATAGATATATAGAGTTTCCCTGTCAACTACGTCTAGCACTAAGCCCTGTTGATCACTCTAAAATAGACAAAACTAGATCCCCATAGGATTACCAGATACAGTCTTCCCTCCTCTTGGGGTTAAACAATATAGAAACGTGAATGGCAGCATTCTCGGTGAACCCTTTCTCAGATTGTCACCCTTAGACATCGTCAAAGAAACTCTACTCCCCAGAGATGATCTTTTCTCCGTGAATGGCATCTCTTGAGTTTCTTCCAAATTCTCAGACTTTCCTGGCTTGATCTATTCTCTGTGAATAGCCTGTCTTGAATTTCTTGGGGTTTGGGGACCCACAGGCTTCCTAAAAGCATCCCCGCCTCCTCTTGGGCGTTGTACAAGGACCCTACGACTTCTTAGAAGTATTCACAGCCTCCTCTTAGGCTTCGTATAAGGATTCTTCCTTCGAGAAGAGAGCCTCCTCTTGGGCTTCGTACAAATTGTCCCTCGCCTTCTTAAAAGTTTCCGGCCTCCTCTTGGGCTTCGTACAAATTGTCCCGACGACCTCCTAGAGGTATAGGAACAGAAATTAGTCATCTTAATAGAACAGTCTTTCAAAGAGTCTAGATCTTTTTACCGTGAACGTACTACTACTGTGTCTTTAAGCATAATATAAAAGATAAAACTCTAGACTTGGACAGTCTAATCTCCTTGAGTCTCGAAGGCATTCTCAAGTAAGGAAAAACCCCAGTAGACTCGGACAATCTCCAATACCCTCTGGATTCCCCATTTCCTTAAAGAACAGGAAATAACCCTGATCCTCTGATCAAATCCCAAAGCATAACCTTACCTTTAATCAGTCTCTTTATAAGAACTGGTTTTCTCTTTTAACCAACCTACTGGACCTGTCACTCAACTGAAACAGCAATCCTTTTAGCCTCTATCTCGGGCTTCGTGCGAGATACAAAAAGATTCTCTTGTTGAGTCAATAAATCCTTTTAGCCTCTATCTCGGGCTTCGTACGAGATACAAAAAGACTCTCTTGTTGAGTCAACAAACCTTTTAGCCTCTATCTCGGGCTTCGTACGAGATACAAATCACTCTCTTGTTAAGTATAAAAGACTCTCTTGTTGAGTCAACCTTTAGCCTCTATCTCAGGCTTCGTACGAGATACAAAACACTCTCTTGTTGAGTATAAAAGACTCTCTTGTTGAGTCAACCTTTAGCCTCCGTCTTGGGCTTCATACAAGACACATCTAAAAGCACTCTCTTATTGAGTCAACTCCTTTTAGCCTCCCTCTCGGGCTTCGTACGAGACAGAAAAGCATCCTCTTATTGGGTCAATAGCCTCCTCTTGGGATTTGTATAAGAAAAAACCCCGGTTGAGTCGATCAACCTTTTAGCATCAAAACTGTGCCTTGATCACAGGATACAAACATCAACAACTCCTTTCATCTAATTGCTGTAAGCGGCAAGCCTCTGGATTATTTACATCCACGCCATTGTCCCTCTTTTAGCATGAGAAATTCCTAAGGAAAGATATCATTGCTCTACACTGAGTTAAAGTCTTCTCCTTCAGGTTAAAACCCCCTATAAAGGAAATTATGGCATTGCTAGGATTCACATATCCCGGTTAAAGTAATCCTCCTTTATAGCCAGTCATCCAACAGTTGTGACAAACAGACCCCCTTTAGAGATGACAAATTCTCTCTAAAGACAACACCTTTTTAGCTTCACATCTTGGGCTTCGAACAAGATATAAATAGACCCTTCAGCTTCACATCTTGGGCTTTGAACAAGATATAAACCACCTTTTCAGCTTCATGTCTTGGGCTTTGAACAAGACACCAAATCACCATTTCCTCCCATAGAATAGGAGGAACTACGATCACTCTGATTTTCCTGTTTCGGTAAACGGCAATACGTAGGCATAATATTGAAAGAAAAATCTTAGCGAGCACACCACATCAAAAAACCTCAGGTCATAAATCCTCACATATCCACCAAAATATCTGAGTCCGTATTCCCTACCAAAAGTCTAAATTCAACCAAAATAACCTAAGAGAGCCCCCTCCCCCCCACATTGATCGCATCTGTAAATCAACAGTTTTGACTGTTTGACCTCAGTTTGCAAAGAAGGGTTAGTTGGAGACATCTATTTCCCTTCCTTCATCAGCTTCAATAGGACAAAAAATGAATCGACCTGTAGTAACCCAGAGCGACATTGCTTAAGAACCACGTCCAAAATCGCTCGCTACAGAAAAGTGGCGCCCACTGTGGGGCCCTCTTTTTTATCTCTCAGGTAGAAACTGAAGAATGATGACTTCACTAGGGACTTCACTGGGATAGGACCTTTTTGACTTCACTAGGATCTTAGGTCAAAACCTTTAAAGTTGGGAAGGTACCATAGAATGGCGACTCCGCCGGGGAGCCATTTTTTTCAGGAACATAGGATTCATAGCTCTTTAAAGTCTAGGACTTTTGGACAAATATATATACTGCTTTTCCTAATTGATATCTGTGTTTATTTTTCTGCTAATGGGAATGCGTGTGATGCCGCATGTGGAAAGATTGAGTATACGCCTAGGAAAAACCTCTTTTAGCAGTGCGGAAGCTATTGGAAATGGTTGTCACGCGATACTACCCTCTTCTGATGGTTCTTCGAAAAACATCACCTAGCACGGTTCCCGCCCCGCAGGTGTTTTCTCGACAAGAACTGATGATGTTGAGAGACAGGTACAAAAATCACTAGTATAAACCTTTGGGGAGGGGGGGTAGAGCCTTGATTTCATGACATCGACCCTTTGACCCCATGTTTTTTCTATGTTTTTGTGTGCTGCATTCATGCATTCATCTAAAAAACATTACATCAAAGAAAAATTTTCTCTTCTAGTATCTCTTTTTCAAATTAAACTGAGACAATGATTGCAAATGTCAGAGAAAAAGATTGCGCTCATGGACTTCGGTAGAAGGAGAACTCATAAGTATACCTTCAGGGTTCCAAAACTAGAGGATTTTACGCTTTCAGAGCCACGTACGGAGGTCTGCTACCTTTGTTAAGAGTCCATGTGATTGAAGGAATCATGGAGGCACTCATTCAGTTTTACGATCTGGTCTATCACTGTTTCAAATTCCTGGATTACCAGCTCGCACCAACGCTGGAGGAGTATTCTCACCTAACCGATCTACACATTACTGATCGAGCTCCATTTTCTGGACTGGAAGAAATTCCAAAGGATCAGACAATTGCAAGAGCAATTTATTTGGATGAGTCAGAAATCAAGACTCATATGACCACCAAGGGTGGGCTCCCAGGTTTGCCAGCCCAGTTCCTGACAAAGAGGCTCTGTACTTTGCTAGTGTAGGGAACATGACTGCTTTTGAAAACATCTTTGTCTTACTCACCTACGGGTTATTTCTGTTTCCCAACATTAATAGCTTCGTCGATATCAACACCATTAAGGTTTTTCTCATTGGAAACCCTGTGCCAACCTTGCTTGCAGATGCGTATCATTCTGTACACTTAGGAAATTTGTACAGCGGAGGGATGATTACATGCTGTGTACCTCTGCTATATAAATGGTTTATCTCTCATTTGCCTAAGTCTGTTGCTTTTTGGGATCATAAGAGTGCCTTACGTTGGTCGCAGAAAATCATGTCTCTCACCAACTCTAACATAGATTGGTGCAATAGGATTTATGTGGTCACGAAAGCTTTCTCAGGCGGCGCCTTGAGACTTGCAACCATGGACGGAGAGGAATTTGCCTACCCCACGAATGTTGATGTAATCAAGAAATACTTCGCCTAAACTAAAAAAAAAAAGTCTCGGTGGATTGAAAACCCAAAAGGGCGGTCCAGGCAAAAGTTAGAGACATGAAAAAAAATCATCCCGTTGGATTGGAAACATCAAAATACAATCCAGGCAAAAATTAGGGATAATGGCTAGTAACTATGTTCAACAGAGGCAAGTCCCTCAGCAGCAGTAGTTACATCATCCATCGGAGAAAAATTCCAGTCAAGGTCATCCTCGACAGAAGCTCAGGATGTCCCGAATTCAAAGTTGGTAGAAGGATAGTGGCCGTTATGTTTCAACGTAGCCCTTTTCCCTGTAAATTACCATTTTTCTAGCTTTGTATATACTCTTTGGAATCACGCGTTTGACTGATTTCCATCCTATCAATAAAATTTGAGCCCTTGTGCTTTTGTTTGTAATTCTTACTTGTTTTAGCTTTATAGAACGACATTTTAACATGTCAACGATTCTTGAAATAAAACTAAAATGAATTTACTTGTTAAAACTTTTTCTGCTTTTAATAAAGACGGCAATTGCTTTTGACTGTTGAACACCAAAAGAGCATCAACCGCTTCTCCAGAAGTAATCGAACTTCAAAGTGCAGAATCAAATGCTCCTTCTAGGACAGTACGCCTGAATGAAGGATCAACAGTGTCAGATACGACTCTCCCATCTGATACCCTCGGTAGAGTTCTTACCTCCTAAGCCCGACCAATGGTAGCTCCCAGCGGGGACTATCTCTCCTAAGCAAGGTAGAATTGCTATTGTCTGAACCAACGGTACTTTTTCGCCCCGCGATGGCCGAGTATCCAGTCATGTTCACTCGTTAGTTTATGTGGCTCATCAGTTTTGTCAGCATATACATACATACATCATGCATTTGATTTGCATTCATAATCATATTGCATCGCTATCACTCTAGTCGGTCTTGTCCCCTAGTGATAACAGTCTTCTCAATCGAGTTGTCAGTTCTTGCCTCGTCAGGAAATGTTGCGTTTGAACAATCTCGCCTTCAGTGTATCTCTGGATTAGAGTCGGCACTCGACCACTTTGATAACTTGAACCTCTGAAAAGCCAGAGAAGCATTCTACAAATGTCACTCTTCGCCATTGAAGATGATATCCTTGCTTTCCTGGATTAAGGAAAATCCCCAGAGAAAGCCTCCTAAGCAGAGATTCGGCAGTACAGCTGCCTTTCTCCGAAGGACCGCTGATGAAAAGGTCATCGGCACCTCAAAATTGGATCCCATCATATGGCATTTCTCCGGGAAGATCCCAAGAAAAGTATGATGTAATACCCCAAGCGGAATCAGTCTCTCAAGAGACTCAGCATCCCCAGATAGAGTCGACAAATGGCGTCTCCAACAGAGAAGGTTGTGCACCTCTACAACTCAGACGACTGGATTCTCCAGCGAGTCTAACATCAGATCTTTTTCCTTCAAATGGCGTCTCCCCAGGAAAATTCGGCGAGAATTTTGAGGAAAACCGCTACGCATAACGTCCCTTGTTAAGAAAGTTTATTGACAGTAGAAACTGAGACCAGTTCCTCGGTAGGAAACCAGGATCGAGGGGAAGTTTATTTCAGAAACTGAGACCAGTTCCTTGGTAGGAAACCAGGATCGAGGGGAGGTTTATTTCAAAGGAAAACTGAGACCAGTTCCTTGGTAGGAAACCAGGATCGAGGGGAAGTTTATTCCAGAAACTGAGACCAGTTCCTTGGTAGGAAACCAGGATCGAGGGGAAGTCTACCTTTTCTAAGCATCATTACTTAGCAAAAAAAAGAGATGAATGCGCGAGCTGCCATTCATAGCCATCAAAATTTTGGGTATTCCGATATTTAATCCTCTTGCACCGCGAATGCCCGAATACCTTCGTCATTCACACCTTCGGGTCCAAGAAGATTAAATAGGGGCATCTGTCATACCCCAAATTTTGACCACTAAGATTTCCCATCATTGTCCAAATCATCATCACAATATGGATGAACCATCATGCCTCATCAAATGCCTCAAGGGTTGTTGAGCATTCACTACAATCAAAATTAGGGTTTTAAGCCCTCTCAGAGTGCTTAGACAAAGGATCAATCAAGGAATGACTTGATCTTCAACTTGTCTAACCCCTTAAACATCAACTAAGGATCAAAAAGGACTCCCACTTCAAGGATTAAGCACAAGGCTGCTCCCTTCTAGGTGGATCAAGTCTCAAGATCGACAGTGTCACCAAATTAGGGTTTTGGTCGACTAGGGCCTCCAGATGAAAAATTTCATCTGGGCACAAGCCAATGATCCAAAACATAACCTAATATACTCCATGGAGCCTCATGGACCCAATCATCAAGTAAATTTTGCCTTTGGGGATGCATTCACTAAAAATCAGGAATTAGGGTTTCTTGACCTAATTCACCCCTAAGTTGACTTTTGGGACAAATCCTGAACCAAGACCTCAAGACATTATTTAAGGGTCTTTAATATACCATATTGATCCATTTGAAACAATGGATTAATCCAAGAAGCTTGAGCAACGAGTCTCAATTTCAACTGCACCACAATTAGGGTTTCGCGAGGAAAGTCAACTGTAACTTTGACTTTTGACCAAGACATGCTCCCAAGCCCTAATACATGATTCAATATACCCTATGACACCCATGGAACATGTGCATCAAGTTTGATTTAGGTCAAGGACATGATTTCCTGAAGAATTGCACAGTTTGGAATTCATCTGATAAAAAGTCAACTGTGCACAAAAGTCAACTTTAACTTTTTGAGATTTTTCACCAAAATGGATTTTTAACCCTAAAATGATGTTAATGTATGATTTGAATCATCATTCATCACGAAAAATCAAGAAAATTTGGATAACTTGTAAAAGGGGTAACCATAAAACTTAGAAAAATTTCTAAGTTATGGAAAAAGTACTACTAATGTGCCAACTTTGGAGGACCATAACTCCTAAACCACAAGGCCATTGTTCCCCATTCAAAGCTTGATTTGTAGATGACATTGCCCTCTAAAAAAGCTTCATACTGTGTTATTTCCAAATTCCTCATGGATTTTGAGTTATGGAGTGATCAAAATCAAGAAAAGTCACTTTGTTCCAACACTTGGTGAAAATTTCACTAAGTCAGATTTGGCCTTACTTTTTGCCAAATGTAGGGGGATTTTTCACTTGGATTCAAAAGAGATCAAAACCAAACATGTTCAAACAGTTGTTGTATCATGTAAGGGCTTTCCAAAATGGCCAAGAACATTACCAAATTCAATTTGAGTCATGAGATATGACATTGGCAAGTTGCCTTGCTGAAATCTGCCAAGGCAAGGCAGATTTTGCATTTTTGGTCGATTTGCCAAAATCAGCCAAAACCAAATGCTCCTATCCACTTGGACACCTCAGAGGATTGAATCTAAAGGGGACAATCACTGAGCCAAGCCTCCAAAGTCTGTGGAACAAGAAATAACATGTTGAACCTAGAATTGCCAAAATAGGGACAAGACTCCAATTTTGGAATGGAGCATTCAATGGAAGCATCAAGGTGGCATGGACTGAGCCATTCTCAACTGAATTCAGTCAAGACTTATCCAAGACCAAGGGAACCACAGCCCTGTGCCCTAACCTCTAGTCAATGGCTATAGGAGACTTGGATTTCCATTTGACAACATTGGCCAAACCTCTGCTGTAGTTGCCATTCACTGTGGATCCCAAAACAAACTTGCTCCACTATAAATAGAGCTCAATTGTGATCAGTTTGAGTACACCAAAGCCATCAAACAAATGCTTTCCTCAAAATCTCTTTCTCTTGGCAAAAATGCCTTCTTTAGCAAGGCAACTTTGAGTTTTTGAGCTAGAGAGCAATTCCACTCAAACCAATCACACACACACACATCATATACATCACATATGAGCTGATCAAACACTTAAACAACATCTGGAACACTGATTTCTCAGAATCACCAGTCAATTGCTCAAGGTTTTAACCAAGGTGCAGTTGAGATGCCATGAAGTGATCCAGCCAATTACCATCAAGTCCAAGCATTCAAACACACTCCATAGGGTGTAGGGAAGCTAATCAGATCATCACAACTCATCTGTAACACCTCCAACTCAGAGATCACTTTGAACTTGCTGTCACGACCTAGAGGTAAGCCTAAACTAGGTCATCTCTCAATCTATGCATATTTCCTCGCACAATACCTTGGCCATATGTTCATAATCATTCATGGAATGTTTCCCCTCAATTAATTGCTTTGTTTGAATCGTGTATCAAAAATCCTAGCCTTCATGCAGAAATTAGGGTTCTTGAGGATTTTTCATGATTTCTTGTTGTATGTTTAATTTAAATGAAATTAAATACCATAGACATGATCGTGAGGTTGAAACGAGCTTATTGGTATGTGGATTACATGATATGATCAAGTATTCAGTGAGATTGGATAGAAAATGCAAATCTGGGCAAACCCAGAACACGCGCGTGTTCTTGGTGTGTTCTTGGCGCCATTTCTTTCAAATTCAAATATTTGAATTTTGTGATTTTATTTAATTGATTCAAAAATTAATTTCTCTCTGAGTTTTAATAATTTTGAGTTGATTCTTTTTTTAATAATTCACAAAAATGTTAAAGTATTTTATTTTCCCAAAAAATCCCAAAAATATTATTTATTTCATATAATTGATATTTTTGCAAAGAATTAATGTTTTAATTGTTTTTAACATTTAAAATATTTTTTCCACCTTGATTTTGCAACTTTTAATGCTTTCTAATTATTTTGTAGGTCAATACTTAATTTTTGAAGCATTAATCCAAGATCGCAATTTGTTTTTCATATGTTAAAAAATTTTGATCATTTTAATTGAATTTTTATTCAATTAAATACATTTTTGAAAACAAATTAGGGCTTTTGGATTAATTTAACCCTCATAAATCATTTTCAAAACATTTTTGGGTCTCTAATAGAGTGTAAGACCTAACCCTTTGTAAATACAACCTATTTTGGGCCTCACTTATTGTATAAGTCCCGTTGTATTTCAAAAAGTTCGACGCGATCATCATCCGTTGAAAAACAAACCTTGGGCCTACCCTCGAGTAGTAAGACCCATTTCTTTTCTGAAAATAATTTTTGGGCCTCTTGAGAGAGTGTAAGACACAACTCCCCTTGTAACCAAAAATATTTTGGGCCTCACTTATTGTATAAGTCCCTCTGCGTTAAAAGAAAACCTCGGCGCGATCGCCATTAACGGAAAAATCATCTGGGCATACCCTCGTGTTATAAGCCCCACTCTTTTTCTTTAAACTTTTGGGCCTCTTGAGAGAGTGTAAGACCCATCCCTTTGTACAGAAAACCTTTTTGGGCCTCAGTCACTTGTATAAGTCCCTTCGTCGTCAATTTGGATACCCGATGAGGCATGTCCCGCGTAATGCTCATCTGGAAGGTCTTTTCTTCAAATAAGGAGAAAATGACAGGGCACTAAAGATGGAAATAGTGCACGCTTGGAAACATGTTCATAAGAAAGGACGAGAGTCTTTAGGAAAACCGGACTGTGTCTCGGTGGAGCCTTATCTCCACTGGGTACAAACTAGAGCTCTCAAGCTAAAGATGCCTTATTCTCGTCACGAAGTTCTTCTCCCAAGGGAATCTGTCATGTACTTAATGACTGTCCATGTACTTCATGACTGAAACAGAAAAACTTTAGGTTACTCTCAACAAAGTTCAACGCGAGAGGAGGTCTTGGAAGAACGAGTACTGCACCCTCAATGTAGAGTGTACCAAAATACAGCGACTGCTAAAAGATAAGGATGGTCTGATTGAGATTTTGGAGCAACATGTTATGGATAATCAGGATGACCAAAGGAACTTGCTCGTTCCTTTCACTTGGCAAAGGAATGACAACCCGACAACGGACCAAGAGCCCCGGTTCAAGAAAAGGAAAGTACCAGAATCAAATTCTGAGTTCTCCTCAGAGAGGACTTGGGACCCATTAGTTTAGGTTTCCTTTTTAGGCACCTTGTAATCTACTGTATTTCTATTTTCGCAATCCTTTGAATTCAATAAAACAGGGTTTCCCCACTGTTTGATATTTACAATCTAATTGTCGAAGTTTATTTTGATTAAACTAAAAAAACAATTAATATAATCATTGCATTCATCATTCTCACGTCACATATTCTTCTTACCTACGAATCTCACATTTGTGTCTTGATTCTAAACTCAAACTGTCTCATTCGTACAATACTCGGGCCAATCGTCAGAAAAAGATGGATGATCTCGAGGAAGAGAACAGAGAGTTGAGAGAAGCGATCGACGCTCTGAGAGAGGATATGAGAAAGCTTCATAACGACATGCAAGCCATGGCAGAAGCTCAACTACAAAGGACTGTGATCTCGGAGATCACCTCAACGCCCATAGTGGAGAAGTCCGATCCTAGGTATAAAATGCCAAAAGATCGTCCCTAGGGCATGCCACTTAACTATATCCCGAAAGGATATGTTCCGCCGATCAATGAGGATCAGGGAACCGCAGCAGGAACCGCTGGGCCTGAATGTTACAAACTTCGGGAAAGCGAAGATGCCAGGGGCATGACAGCAACTCCCAAAGGTTACAAACTTCGGGAGGCACTGAGAGTCTCAACCGTAATGACTATACCACCGCCCGTGGTACACACTTTCCCGGAAGGACAGATTCCACAGATACCTTCTGGTGGAAATAACAACGTGTTTAAAAGAATGAATGAGTTCCAGGAACAGTTCCTGGGAATGTAGAAAGAATTGCAGGCCCTTCGCGGTCAGGATATATTTGGAAAGGACGCCGCGGACCTCTGTTTGGTCCTTAATGTGAAAGTCCCGCACAAATTCCAGGTGCCCGACTTTGAAAAGTACAAGGGTAACTCTTGCCCTTAGAGTCACTTGGTGATGTACGCTCGGCGAATGTCAGCTCAGACAGAGAATCAGGATTTACTGATTCACTACTTTCAGGATAGTTTAACCGGTGCTGCCCTAAAATGGTACATGGGTTTAAACCGTGATACGATTAGCACTTTCAGAGATCTTGGCACTGCCTTCGTCCAACAATATAAATACACTCTGGACATGGCACCCGACAGAGATCAACTCAGATCAATGTCACAAAAGGACAAGGAAACCTTTAAGGAATACGCTCAGAGATGGCGTAAAATTGCCGCTCAAATTTGTCCACCTCTTGAGGAAAAAGAGATGACAAAGATCTTCTTAAAGACCTTGAGCTCATTTTACTACGACATAATGGTTGCCAGTGCGCCCAGTGACTTCACCGAGATGGTCGGTATGGGAGTTCGTCTTGAGGAAGTCATCCGAGAAGGACGTCTAGTGAAAGACGTTGGATCATCAAGTAGTACAAAGCGATATGGTAGTGCTCTCCCTAAGAAAAAAGAGCAAGATATTGGGAATATCTCTCTCGGAAAGCAAAGGCAACGTTATCAACCAGTAGCGGCTGTGACTCCTGCTATCAACTCCGCGCCTATTCCTACGTATCAACCTCAGGTTGCGCAAAGCCAACCTAATCAACAACAATATCAACAAAGGACACAACGGCTTTTTCAGCAGTCTCGTCCTCCATACAATAACAACCGTACAACGCGGCCACCAGGATTTGATCCTATACCCGTATCGTACGCAGAACTATTAACATTACTACTGGTTAAGGGGCATGTCCAGACTAAGTCCCCTCTTACAGTATCGAAAAATCCACCTTTTTGGTTTAAGGTGGATCAGACTTGCCCTTACCATCAAGGAGGACCAGGGCATAACATAGAGAACTGTCTCAATTTTAAATCCGACGTGCAAAAGCTTGTTAGGAGCGGGGTCTTATCTTTCAAGGATACAAATCCTAATGTTCTCACAAACCCGCTGCCTCAACATGAGAAAGCTACCGTCAATTTGATAGAGGGAGAGACTAACAACGTCTATCAAATTCATGATGTACTCTTGTAAAGGACCAATTTGGTCAAGATGCATTGCAGACAGAGTGGATATGGCCACGTGCCACCTCATAACTATCACCAGTGTGATATATGCTCTAAAAGCAATCAAGGATGTTCTGTGGTGCAATCAGCTCTACAGGAACAAATGGATCTCAGATGGATGCAAGAGCACCGAGTTCATGGAGTTAACATGGTTTACACGAATTCTAACGTCATTCAGAACCACGACGTCCGTGCAATGAATGTCAGCTTGGTGGCGATGCACTCTAGGAAAAGCCAGTATCATAATCTGCCGCGACACGATTACACTTCCTGTCTGACTTGCTCGCTAAACAAACAGGGATGCTCTTTTGTACAAGAGGCCCTCCAGCGTCAGATGGATCTTGGATGGATCTAGGACTACCATGATAAGAATCCCTATCAGATCAACATGATCCAAATCTTCGATATTTGCTTGATGAATACCAGCCTGGTGGAGTTACATGCTAAACAGGTCCGGCTCAGATTCCTGGTATCACATGATTATCAGAGCTGTAAGGCGAGTTGCAAAAACGATCAAGGTTGTGCCCTTGTCCAGGAAACCCTTCAGCACTTGTTGAACCACTGGTGGCTTCCAATCTATATGGATGAAGACACCCAACAAATTAGTATTACCAACGAGAACCCTACTCGGCATCAAAGTCGGGACGTTCGATCCGTGGAAACTGACCTAGTGAGGTTACATTGTATTCAAAGCGGGCGTGGCCAGATGCCACCACACAACTATGAACGTTGTAGAGTCTGTTCGGAAAGTAACCAAGGATATTACCTTGTGCGAGCATCTCTTCAGGGTCAGGTGGATCATAGATAGATTCGCCCATATCCGGGTTCCGGACCAATAAACTGGGCGCCGGACTACCTCGCTGATCAAATTGAGGATGTTGTCGTAATCTCTGATCATCAGAGGGCTAGGGATGTTTGTACCATCATCCCTCTACTTGACGAATCGAGAGTTCCTAACCAGGAACATATCGAAATTGCTTACGATGGTTGGAAAAATCAGAAGGCTCCCATAGTCATCTATCTACCAGGACCATTACCGTATGAATCAACTAAGGTTGTCCCTTACAAATACGGTGCAACAACAGTCGAGAATGGAAAGGTAATTCCATTACCCTCTGTCGTGAATATTGCAGACATCAGTCGAGTAACACGGAGTGGTCGAATCTTCAACCGAGGAGTTGGAGAACTTAACAAAGAAAAGGAACCTCAGATAGAAGTTCCCAATCCACCAGTCGGTCAATCCAGTAATCCCGACCTTTCGAAAAACAACGATGAGATGTTGAAGCTCATCCAAAGGAGTGAATACAACATTATTGATCAGCTATTACAAACTCCTTCAAAGATCTTTGTGCTGTCACTTTTACTTAGTTCAGAAGTGCACAGAGAGGCTCTACAGAAATTCTTGGAGCAAGCCTTTGTAGAACAAGATGTAACAATCAGACAATTCGATAACATTGTCTCTAATATCACTTCCTGCAATAACTTGGGATTTAGTGATGAGGAATTACCTGAAGAGGGTCGCCGTCATAACATGGCGCTCAACATCACAGTCAGCTGCCAGGGCAATGCTTTAGCCAGCGTATTGATAGACACAGGTCATCCCTGAATGTTATGCCAAAGTCCACTTTGATGCAATTATCCTTCAAAGGACCCCCCGATGAGAACCAGTGAGGTCGTCGTCAAAGCATTTGACGGGTCCAAAAAAATGGTTATCGGCAAAGTCGACCTTCCCATAACTATTGGTCCTCACACTTTCCAAGTCGTTTTCCAAGTCATGGACATCCGGGCAACGTACAGTTGTTTATTAGGAAGACCTTGGATACATCAGGTTGGGGCGGTCACCTCGACCCTCCACCAAAAGTTATAGTTCGTCCAGAACAACCAGCTCGTCACGGTCTGTGGAGAACAAGCCTTGCTCGTGAGTAACTTATCATCATTTACTTGTGTAGAACCCGAGGAGGTTATTGGAACTCAGTTCCAAGCACTGTCGGTGAGCAAGGATAATCAATCCAAAGAGGGAACCTCAATTTCCTCGTACAAAGATGCTATCAAAGTAGTTGAGAGTGCCAATACAACAGGATGGGGACAGCTAGTCATTCCTACTGACAATAAAACAAATAAGAGTCTTGGTTTTTCTGCAACCTGTACCCAGACAACTACTACCAGCAATGAAAGGCTTCATCCCATTCAAGACTTCTTCCACAGTGGAGGTTTCCTTCACCCAGTATCTCAAGAAGTGCATACCATCAATAAAGGTGATTCCTCTAATATGGAGGAAGAATGGGAGTCCTATCTTAATAAGGACGGATATACGTCTCAGGAAGAGGTGCCTACGCCCTTTTGCTTTCCTGCACATAATCTGAGATTTATACCCAGGTCAGACGTCAAAATGAAATACGGAGATTGTGATCCGGAAGGATGCCGTGCTCCGCCAAACTCATTAGAGGAGGACACTCTGATGAAAGACAACTTTGACCACGACTATTATGGCTCAATGGATGGCCTGCCTATCTGGCAGCCGTATCCAGGAGACTTGGGGCAAGAAAATCAGCCGAACAATGAAAATTAGCTGAGCATCATTGAACAGAATACCTGCGTCCCCACCATGTCATGGGATCAACACTCAGGTCATTCAGAAAATATCTCGTACGACGATGAATTTGCAACGTTTGCAGGACTTGAATTCATCAACTATGCTTTTCTAGAGGTCAACGTCATCGAGAGGGATGACTCCTCCAGTTCCGAAGAAGTGTGGGACACCTTGGGATAACCAAGTGGAAAATACGACTATATGGTCATGTACACTGCTCCCGAAAGTTCTCGTATCAGGTTTGAAGATATCTAGCCAACTGGATGGGGAGATATACCTGAGAGCACAAGTGCTATGCAAAATGCAACAGAGGAATCCTCCTACGACAACTCTGCCTGGGAGATAGATTCCAATGATCCAGCTTCACCAGAAATCAGTGTTATTTCTGAAGACAAATCAAGGAAGGTGCCAGAATTTGTGATTCACCGAGGAGTTTGCCGCCAATGGGTTGCTGTCGATGTTCCAAAGATTGTTCATAAGTCAAAGTAATTGTCGTCATTAACCTTTCATCCTGCCCAGGTGAAACAGATGTTTTGATAGGGCTCACTTTCTATAAATTTTCCCTCTTCGCTTTGCCCAAAGCGACATAGTTTTGTTTTATAGGGCTGTAGTTTCAAGAATCGACTTATTCATTAATAAAATAACGTCGTTCTGTAATCTCTGCATTAATTGCTGTTTTCTCTTTTTGCTTTTTTTTCTTAGAAAATGGTAATCCTAAAAAACAATTCAATAATAAAAACAAGCAGTAAAAGAAATAAACTGCACATACTCTTGTATTTCCTATATCTCTTCTAAACACAAATCATACCGTCATGCAGATTGTTTGTTTTAAACCCCGTTGAAACATACGATCCAATGCCTTCTCCCGACTTTGAGTTCCCGGTATTTGAGGCTGAAGAAGAAGATGACGACGAAATTCCAGAGGAGATCTCTCCACTACTCATACAAGAGGAAAGGTCCATTGAGCCTCAGAAAGAGTTGTTGGAAAAAGTCAACTTAGGTTCAGAAAAAGAGAGAAAAGAAATCAGGATTGGGGCACTGCTCAGTCCAACTGCCAGAGAGGGTTTGGTAAAGCTTCTAAAAGAATTCCCCGATGTATTCGCTTGGTCCTTTCAGGATATGCCAGGGTTGGATACCAGCATCGTGGAACATCATTTACCATTGAGATCGGAATATCCGCCTGTAAAACAAAGGTTGAGACGGACTCACCCGGACATGGCCATCAAAATCAAAGAGGAGATACAGAAACAGATTGACGCGGGTTTCCTCGCTACGTTAGAATATCCTCAATGGTTAGCCAACATCGTACCTGTTCCAAAAAAGGACGGAAAAGTCAGAATGTGTGTCGAATACCGAGATCTAAACAAGGCAAGTCCAAAGGACGACTTTCCTTTGCCACACATTGACATGCTGGTAGACAATACAACAAAGTTCAAGGTTTTCTCCTTCATGGATGGATTCTCGGGCTATACTCAAATCAAAATGGCGCCGAAAGACATGGAGAAAACTTCGTTCATTACCCCATGGGGTACCTTTTATTACAAGGTGATGCCGTTTGGTTTGAAGAACGCCGGGGCGACCTATCAAAGGGCCATGGCTACTCTGTTTCATGACATGATAGACAAAGAGATAGAGGTATATGTCGATGATATGATTGGAAAATCTAAGACAAAGGAGGAGCATATGACCCACCTGTCAAAACTATTCGAGCATTTGAGAAAGTACAAACTCCGCTTGAATCCCAACAAATGAACCTTCGGTGTCCGTTCAGGGAAACTCTTAGGGTTCACCGTCAGCCAGAAAGGAATTGAGGTTGATCCTGACAAGGTCAAGGCCATTCAAGAAATGCCTTCTCTGAAAACTGAAAAACAAGTCAGGGGATTCCTAGGACGTTTGAACTATATCTCCAGATTTATATTCCTCATGACTGCGACATGTGCGCCAATTTTCAAATTACTAAAAAAGAATCAGGACTGCATTTAGATAGAAGACTGCCAAACTGCCTTCGATAGTATTAAGGAATATCTATTGAATCCGCCGATTTTATCACCTCCAGTGGAAGGAAGACCATTGACCATCTACCTCACAGTCCTAGAGGACTCAATGGGTTGTGTACTTGGCCAACAAGACGAAACCAAATGGAAAGAGTCTGCCATCTACTATTTGAGCATGAAATTCACCGACTATGAGACTCGATACACTATGCTTGAAAAAACTTGCTGCGCTTTGGCTTGGGCAGCCAAACGTCTTCGCCAGTACATGATTCGTCATAGTACTTGGTTAGTCTCCGAAATGGATCCAATTAAGTACGTCTTTGAAAAGCCTGCTCTCACGGGAAGGATTGCCCGTTGGCAGATGTTGTTATCAGAATATGACATTGAGTACCATGCTTAAAAAGCCGTTAAGGGAAGTGTTCTAGCCGATCATTTGGCTCATCAACCGATTGACGATCAAGAATCAATCGGGTTTGACTTCCTAGACGAGGATGCCATGTATTTAAAGATGAAAGATTGCGATGAACTGGTACCCAGTGAAGGGCCAGAACCAGGTTCCCAATGGGGACTAATCTTTGACGGAGTTGTCAATCATTATGGAAATAGAATTGGGGCAATAATCATAACACTTCAGGGTACCCACATTCCTTTCACCGTCAGACTTACGTTTAAGTGCACAAACAACGAGGCCGAATACGAAGCTTGTATTATGGGTCTCGAGGAAGCGATTGATTTGAGGATCAAAAATTTGGACTTATATGGCGACTCAACCCTGGTTATCAATCAGATTAAAGGAGATTGGAACACATACCAATCAAGATTGATTCCTTACAAAGACTACGCGAGAAGGTTGCTACCCTTCTTCAACAGAGTTGAGTTTCAACACATCCCTGGTGATGAGAATCACATGGATGATGCATTAGCCACTGTCTCTTCCATGATTAGTGTAGGTCAATCGAATGACATACCTAAGATCGACATAATGCGCCTTGAACGGCCCGCTTACATCTTCACGATTGAAGCAGTCATAGACGATAAACCTTGGTATCACCATATCAAATGCTTCCTTGAGAAACAGGAGTACCCACCGGGGCACTAAGGAAAGACAGGAAAACCCTCAGAAGGCTGGCAGGCAGTTTTTTCCTAAGTGGTAATACTCTCTATAAGAGAAATTTTGACATGGTCTTGCTCCGATGTGTAGACAGACTAGAAGCAGACATGCTGATAAAAGAAATTCACGAAGGGTCCTTTGGCACTCATGCCAACGGACATATAATGGCGAGAAAAATTCTGAGAGCAGGGTACTATTGGTTGACAATGGAATCCGACTGCTACAAGTACATGAGGAAGTGTCACAAGTGTCAGATATACTCCGACAAAATTCATGTACCGCCAACACATCTCAAAGTTCTTTCTTCCCCATGGCCTTTTTCCATATGGGGAATCGACATGATTGGCTTGATTGGGCCTAAGGCTTCGAACGGACATCGGTTCATCCTGGTCGCCATTGATTACTTCACTAAGTGGGTCGAAGCAGCGTCGTACGCTAATGTAACCCGACAAGTGGTGGTCCAATTTATCAAAAACAATATCATATGCCGTTATGGTGTTCCGAGCCAGATCATTACTGATAATGGATCTAACTTGAATAATAAGATGATGAAAGAGTTGTGCGCAAAGTTCAAGATCGAACACCATAACTCATCTCCCTGCCGACCAAAGATGAACGGAGCGGTAGAAGTGGCTAACAAGAACATCAAGAGGATTGTTCAGAAGATGGTTGTAACCTACAAAGATTGGCACGAGATGCTACCCTTTGCTCTTCACGGTTATCGCACATCTGTCCGCACTTTAACAGGGGCAACCCCTTTCTCTCTAGTATATGGCATGGAAGCAGTGCTTCCCATAGAAGTAGAGATCCCAACAATCTGGGTGTTGATGGAAGCTAAGCTTACAAAAGCTGAATGGTGTCAAAGTCGACACGACGAACTCAACCTGATCGAAGAGAAACGAATAACGACACTATACCATGGTCAATTGTATCAGCAAAGAATGAAGATGGAGTTTGACAAAAAGGTTTGACCTCGCATCTTCAGGAAAGGAGACCTCGTGCTCAAGAAGATACAATCCTTTCTCACTGAGTCTCGGGGCAAATGGACTCCGAATTATGACGGCCCCTATGTGGTCAAGAAAAATTTCTCAGGCGGTGCCTTGAGACTTGCAACCATGGACGGAGAGGAATTTTCCTACCCCATAAATGTTGATGTAGTCAAGAAATACTTCGCCTAAAAAAAAGAAGAAAAAAAATGTCTCGGTGGATCGAAAACCCGAAAGGGCGGTCCAAGCAAAAAATAGAGACATGATAAAAAATCGTCCTAGTGAATTGGAAATCTCAAAGTACAATCCAGACAAAAATTAGGGATAATGGCAAGTAACTACTTTAGACAAAGGGGCAAGTTCCTCAGCAGCAATTACATCATCCGTCAGGAAAGCTCCAATTAAGGTCATCATCGACAGAAGCTCAGGATGCCCCGAATTCAAAGTTGGTAGAAGGATAGTGGCCGTTATGTTTCAACGTAGCCCTTTTCCCTGTAAATTACCATTTTCTAAACTTTGTATATACTCTATGGAATCACGCGGTTGGGTAATTTCCACCCTGTCAATAAAATTTGAGCCCTTGTGCTTTTATTTGCAATTCATATTTGTTTTAGCTTTACAGAATGATGTTTTTAACATGATCAACGATTCTTGAAACGAAACAAAAATGAATTTACTTGTTAAAATTGTTCTGCTTTTAAAATAATAAAGACAGAAATTTCTTTTGACGGTTGAACATCGAAAGAACATCGATCGCTTCTCCAAAGGTTTTCAAGCCTCAAAGTGCAGAATCAAAGTACTCCTTCTAAACCAGTATGCGTGAATGAAGGATCAACTATGTCAGATGTGAATGCTCCATCTGACCTCTTCGGTCGAGTTCTCATCTCCTAAGCCCGACCAGCGTCGCTCCCGACAGGGACCGTTTCTCCTAAGCAAGGCGGAATTGCTATCTTGAACCAGCGGTACTACTTCGCCCCGCGATGGCCGAGTATCCCGTCATGTTCATCCGTTAGTCTGTATGTCGCGTCAGTTTTGTCAGCATATACATACATACATCATGCATTATTGATTTACATTCATATTCATATTGCATAAGTATTACTCTAGTCGGCCTTGTCTCCTAGTGATAACAGTCCTCTCAACCGAGTTGTCAGTTATTTCCTCATCAGGAAAGGTTGCGTTGGAACAATCTCTCTCTTCCAGTTTATTTCTGGATCAGAACTGGCCCTTGACCACTTTGATAACTTGAACCTCTGAAAGACCAGAGAACCTTCAACCGATGTCACTCTTCGCCATTGAAGATGATATTTTCGATTTCCCGGATTAATGAAAATCCCTAGAGGAAGCCTCTTAAGCAGAGATTTGGCAATACAGCAGTTTTTCTCCGAAAAAAAACCGCTGATGAAAAAGTCATCAGCACCTTAAAATTGGATCACATCATATGGCTGTAGCGAGCGATTTTGGACGTGGTTCTTAAGCGTTGGTCGCTCTCTGCGGTTTGAGCTTAAACTACAGGTCGATTCATTTTTTATCCTATTGTGAGCTGAATAAGGAAGGGAAATAGATGTCTCCAATTAACCCTGCTTTGCATACTGAGTTTAAACAGCGGTCTGTTAGGTTACGGATGCTATCAATGTGGGGGGGCCTTTGTACTGGTTATTTGTATTTTCGCCAATACTGATTTCTTTCTTTTTATTTTGACAGAAGGTTTCTGGCGGGGAACAAGGATTAGGATGTTAGGACTGATGTTTTTGAATGGCTGCTTTTGATTGATGGAGATATGGGATTTGGGTTTTTTGTTTAGTGTGCTCGCTAAGATCTTTTCTTTCGATCTTATGCCTACGTATTCCCGTTTACCGAAACAGGGAAATCAGAGTGTTCGTAGTTCCTCCTATTTTATGGGAGGAAATGGTGTTTTGGTGTCTTGTTCAAAGCCCAAGACGTGAAGCAAAAGGTGATTTGTATCTTGTTCAAAGCCCAAGATGTGAAGCTGCAAAGTCTATTTGTGTCTTGTTCAAAGTCCAAGACGTGAAGCTGAAGGACCTCGACTTTAGAGAGAATTTGTCATCTCTAAAGAAGGGTTTGTCTGTCACAACTGTTGGGTGACTGGTTATAAAGGAGAATTACTTTAACCGGGATATGCGAATCCGGCAAAGCCATAATTTCCTTTATAGGGGATTTTAACCTAAAGGAGAAGACTTTAACTCAGTGTAGAGCAATTCTATCTTTCCTTAGGAATTTCTCATGCTAAAAGAGGGACAGTGGCATGGATGTAGATGATCCAGAGGCTTGCCGCTTACAGCGATTAGATGAAAGGGAAGGAGTTGTTGATGTTTGTGTACTGTGAACGAGGCACAGCTTTGATGCTAAAAGGTTAATTGGATCAACAAGTGGTTTTCTTATACAAAGCCTAAGAGGAGGCTAATATGTGTCTCGTACGAAGCCCGAGAGAGAGGCTAAAAGGGTTTTGACTCGACGATGAATTCTTTGGGTATCTCGTATAAAGCCCGAGATAAAGGCTATTTGACTCAACAAGAGAGTTTTTGTATCTAGTACAAAGCCTGAGATGGAGGCTAAAATCGGTTTGGCTCAATAAGAACCTTTTTTGTATCTCGTATAAAGCCCGAGATGGAGGCGAAAGGGGGTGATTGACTCAACGAGGGAGTCTCTTATGTGTCTCGTACAAAGCCCGAGAGAGAGGCTAAACATTATTTGACTCCACGAGGGAGTCTTTTGTATCTCGTACGAAGCCCGAGAGAGAGGCTGAACGTTTGCTTCGCCGGGAAGAATCATTGTACAAAGCCCAAGAGGAGGCTATTGTAACTGTTTCAGTTGAGTGACAGATCCAGTATACTGATTTTAAAGAGAAAATCAGTTCTTATATGAGTAGCACTGTACTCAAGGATTTGATTTGAGGACCAGGGTTATTCCTGTTCTTTAAGGAAGCGGGAAATCCAAAGGGTATTGAGACTGTCCGAGTCTGCGGGTTTCCTTCCTATCTAACGGAGGGGTCACTTGAGAATGTCTTTGAGACTCAAGGAAGTTAGACTGTCCAAGTCTAGAGTTTTATCTTTTGTACTATGCTTTGAGAAACAGTAGTAGACTCTATGAAAGGACTGTTCTATGAAGATTACTAAGTTCTGTTCCTATCCCTCTAGGAGGTCGTCGGGACAATTTGTACGAAGCCCAAGAGGAGGCTGGAAGCTTTTAAGAAGTCGATCGGTCCTTGTACTAAGACCAAGAGAAGGCTATCATTCCCGGAGGAAGAGATCATTATACGAAGCCAAAGAGGAGGCTGTGAATACTTCTAAGAAGCCGTGGGGTCCTTGTACTAAGTCCAAGAGGAGGCGGGGTTGCTTTTAGGAAGCTTGTGGGTCCTTGTACGATGCCCAAGAGGAGGCCGATGCTTTTAAGAAGCCCGCGGGTCCCCAAACCCCGAGAAATTCAAGGCAAGCTATTCACAAGGAATAGATCAAGTCAGGAAAGTTCGAGAATTTGGAAGAAACTCAAAGATGCCATTCACGGAGAATACATTCATCTCTGGGAGTAGAGTTTCTTGACGATTCCTAATGAGGACAGCCGAAGAGAAGACTGTATCTGGTGATCCTATTGGGGATCTAGTTGTCTATTTCTATGAATAAACAAAACGGCGTCACCTAGTTCTAGACGTAGTTGCCGGGGAAACTCTGAATATGTATACTATTATTACATAGTTGATATGAGTTTATGAAAGAAGACTTACAGCGAAACAGCCCCACAATACAGTTATATGTATATGAAAGCAGTAAATGAAAGCGATAACCACTTACTCGGTTATAGAGCTTCCATGCTGTTTGGTTAGTTGTTCAACAAAGAAAGATTGAAAACAACAGTATATTCAAAATCAAAGGAGAAAGTGCTTTAAAAAAGAAAGATTTGGGGCTTACAACTCAAGGAGAGGCCCAGGGTTTTATCAGTGAGCACACTGTTTGTTTGAATTTGTACAGAGGGACTTATACAAGTGACTGTGGCACAAAAATTGTTTTATGTACAAAAGGATGGGTCTTACACTCTCTCAAGAGGCCCAAAAAGTTTTTAAAGAAAAAGAGTGGGGCTTATAACACGAGGGTAGGCCCAGATGATTTTTTCGTTTAAAATGGCGATCGCGTCGAGGTTTTCTTTTAACGCAGAGGGACTTATACAATAAGTGAGGCCCAAAATAGTTTTGGTTAAAAGGGGGTTGGGTCTTACACTCTAATAGAGGCCCAAAAGTTTTGAATGGGTCTTATAGCTCAAGGAGAGGCCCAAGGGTTATTTTGAAAAGGCGACGATCGCGCCGTTTGTTTTTGACGGTATCGGGACTTATACAATACATTGAGGCCGAAAATGATTTGGTCAAAAAAGGATTGGGTCTTACACTCTATTAGAGGCCCAAAAGTGTTTTGAAAATGATTTATGAGGGTTGAATTAATCCAAAACCCTAATTTGTTTTCAAAAATGTATTTAATTGAATAAAAATTCAATTAAAAGGATCAAAATTGTTTAACACATGGAAAACAAATTGTGATCTTGGATTAATGCTTCAAAAATTAAGCATTGACCTACAAAATAATTAGAAAGCATTAAAAGTTGCAAAATCAATGTAGAAAAAATATTTAAAATGTCAAAAACAATTAAAATATTAATTCTTTGCAAAAATATCAATTATATGAAATAAATAATATTTTTGGGATTTTCTGATAAAATAAAATATTTTAACATTTTTGTGAATTATTAAAAAAAGAATCAACTCAAAATCATTAAAACTCAGAGAGAAATTAATTTTTGAATCAATTAAACAAAATCACAAAATTCAAATATTTGAATTATTCAAAAATGGCGCCAAGAACACGCGCGTGTTCTGGGTTTGGCTGATTTGCATTTTCCCCTCAATCTCACTGAATACTTGATTATAACATGTAATCCACATATCATTATGCTCGTCTCAACCTCACGATCATGTCTATGTCCATTAATTTCATTTAAATTAAACATATAACAAGAAATCATGAAAAAACCTCAAGAACCCTAATTTCTGCATGAAGGCTAGGATTTTTGATACACGATTCAAACAAAGCAATTAATTGAGGGAAAACATTCCATGCATGATTATGAACATATGGCCAAATTATTGTGCAGCAAAAATTGCATGGATCATAGAGTTAGAAGAGCTCATGCTTACCACTTGCAGCTGGTGATCGTGATTTGTGTTGGAGGTGTTACAGCTAGGTTCCAATGATGTGGATAGCTTCCCTAGGTGCCAAGTGATGTGTCTGAGTGCTTGGAATGGATTGAAATGGTTTGGAGTTGAAGATGGCACCTCAACTGCAAAACTGTCAAGAACTTGAGCAATTGGATGGTAATTTTGTGAAATCAGTGTTCCATATGTTATGTGAGTGTTTGGATCACTTCTATATGATGTATGTGAGGTGTGTGAGTGATTGGTTTGATTGGAAAAGCTCTCAAACTCAAAACCCGATAGCTACCTTGCTAAGAAAGGCATTTTTACCAAGAGAAAGAGATTTTGAGGAAAGCATCTGTTAGATGGCTTTGGTGTACTCAAACTGATCACAATTGAGCTCTATTTATAGTAGAGCAAGTTTGTTTTGCAAGGAATAGTGAATGGCAGCTGTTAAGTAGGTTTGGCCAATGTTGGCAAATGAAAATCCAAGTCTCCTCTAGCCATTGACTAGAGGTTAGGGCACAGAGCTTTGGTCCCCTTGGTCTTGGATAAGTCTTGACTAATTTCAGATGAGAATGACTCAGTCCATGCCACCTTGATGCTTCCATTGAATGCTTCATTCCAAATTTGGAGTCTTGTCCCTATTTTGGCCATTCTAGGTTCAACATGCTATTTCTTGTTCCATGGACTTTGGAGGCTTGGCTCAGTGATTGTCCCCTTTAGATTCAATCCTCAGATGTGTCCAAGTGGATAGGAGCATTTGAATTTGGCTGATTTTGGCAAATCGAGCAAAGTTGCAAATTCTGCCTTGCCTTTGACAGATTTCAGCAAGGCAACTTGCCAATGCCATATCTCATGGTGTAAGTTGAATTTGGTAATGTTCTTGACCATTTTGGAAAGCCCTTACATGATACAACAACTGTTTGAACATATTTGGTTTTGATCTCTTTTGAATCCAAGTGAAAAATCCCCCTACATTTGGCAAAAAGTGAAGGCAGATTCTGACTTAGTGAAAATTTCACTGTGTTGGAAAAAGTGACATTTTCACTTTTCAGCCATTTTGATCACTCCATAACTCAAAATCCTTAATGAATTGGAGTTAGGTCTAGTTGAAGTTTTTGTAGGGGATAATGAGGGCTATAAATCCATCTTTGGATGAGAAAAAATGGCCTTGTGGTTTAGGAGTTATGATCCTTCAAAGTTGGTACCCTTGTCACTTTATTTTTAACTTAGAAAATTTTCTAAGTTTTTATGGTTACCCCTTTTACAAGTTATCCAACTTTTCTTGATTTTTCTTGATGAATGATGATTCAAATCATACATTAACATCATTTTAGGGTTAAAAATCCATTTTGGTGAAAAATCTCAAAAAGTTAAAGTTGACTTTTTGTGCACAGTTGACTTTTTATCAGATGAATTCCAAACTGTGCAATTCTTCATGAAATCATGTCCTTGACCTAAATCAAACTTGATGGACATGTTACATGGGTGTCATAGGGTATATTGAATCATGTCCTAGGGCTTGGGAGCATGTCTTGGTCAAAAGTCAAAGTTACAGTTGACTTTTTCCTTAAAACCATAATTGTGGTGTAGATGAAATTGAGACTTGTTGCTCAAGCTTCTTGGATTAATCCATTGTTACAAATGGATCAATATACCTCACTAGAGACCCTCAAACCCTCCTTTGAGGTCTTGGTTCATGATTTGTCCCAAAAGTCAACTTAGGGGTGAATTAGGTCAAGAAACCCTAATTCCTGATTTTTGATGTATGCATCCCCTGAGGCAAAATTGACTTGATGAATGGGTTCATGAGGTTCCATGGAGTACATTAGGTTGTGTTTTGGATCTTTGGCTTGTGTCCAGATGAAATTTTTCATCTGGAGGCCCTGGTCGACCAAAACCCTAATTTGGTGATACTAGCGATCTTGAGACTTGATCCCCCTAGAAGGGAGCAACCTTGTACTTAATCCTTGAAGTGGGAGTCCTTTTGATCCATTGTGGATGCTTGAGAGGTTAGACAAGTTGAAGATCAAGTCATTCCTTGATTGATCCTTTGTCTAAGGCTCTGAGAGGGCTTAAAACCCTAATTTTGATTGTGGAAATGCTCAACAATTCCTTGAGAAGATTGATGAGGCACAAAGGTACATCCATATTGTGATGATGATTTGCACAATGATGGGACATCTTAGTGGTCAAAATTTGGGGAATGACAGATGCTCCTATTTAATCTTCTTTGACCCGAAGGTGTGAATGACGAAGGTATTCGGGTATTCGGGGTGCAAGGGGATTAACTATCGGAATACCCAAAATTTTGATGGTGGTTATGAATGGTAGCTTACGCATTCATCTTCTTTTGCTAAGCAATGATGCTTAGAAAAGGCAAACTTCCCCTCGATCCTGGTCTTTAGCCAAGGAACTGGTCTCAGTTTTCTTTTGAGATGAACTTCCCCTCGATCTTGGTTTCCTACCAAGGAACTAGTCTCAGTTGCTGAAATAAACTTCCCCTCGATCCTGGTTTCCTACCAAGGAACTGGTCTCAGTTGCTTATGTAAACTTCCCCTCGATCCTGGTTTCCTACCAAGGAACTGGTCTCAGTTGCTTATGTAAACTTCCCCTCGATCTTGGTTTCCTACCAAGGAACTGGTCTCAGTTGCTGAAATAAACTTCCCCTCGATCCTGGTTTCCTACCAAGGAACTGGTCTTAGTTTCTTTTGTCAATAGAATTTCTTGACAAGGGACGCTATGCGTAGCGGTTTTCCTCATACTTCTCGCCGAATTTTCCTGGGGAGATGCCATCTGACGGAAAAAGTTTTGACGTCAGACTTGCTGGGGAACCCAATCGTCTAAATTGTAGAGGTACACAAACTTCTCTGTTTGGAGATGCCATTTGTCGATTCTACTGGGGGAAAGCGAGTCTCTTGAGAGACTGTTTCCACTTGGGATCTTACATCATACTTTTCTCGGGATCTTCCCGGAGAAATGCCATATGACGGGCTCTAATTTTGAGGTGCCGATGACCTTTTCATCAGCGATCTTTTCGGAGAAAGGCAGCTGTACGGCCAACTCTCTGCTTAGGAGGCTTTCTCTGGGGATTTTTCTTAAATCCGGGAAAGCAAGGATATCATCTTCAATGGCGAAGAGTGATACTTGTTGAAAATTTTCGTGTTCCTCAGAGGTTCAAGTTATCAAAGTGGTCAAGGACCAACTTCATTCCAGAAGTAAACTGGAGGCGAAGTCGTTCAAACGCAGCGTTCCCTGACGAGGCAAGAACTGGCAACTTGATTGAGAGAACTCCTATCACTAGGGGACAAGACCGACTAGAGTGATATCGATGCAATATGAATGCGAATGCAAATCAATAATGCATGATGTATGTATGTATATGTGGACAAAACTGACGCGACATACAAACTAAAAGATGAACATGACTGGATACTCGGCCATCGCGGGGCGTGTAGAGATATCGCTGGTTCAAGAAAGCAATTCCACCTTGCTTAGGAGAGATAGTCCCTGCGGGGAATACCGTTGATCGGGCTTAGGAGATAAGAACTCGCCCGAGGGGTGTCAGACGAAACAAGGTCTCTGACACAGTTGATCCCTTCATCCAGGCGTACTGGGTTAGAAGGAGTACTTTGATTATGCACTTTGAAGTTTGCTTACTTCTGGAGAAGCGATTGATGTTCTTTTGATGTTCAACAGTCAAAAGAAATTGCCATCTTTATTTTAAAAGCAGAAAAAGTTTTAACAAGTAAATTCATTTTTGTTTTATTTCAAGAGTCGTTAGTCATGTTAACAACGTCGTTCTGTAAAGCTAAAACAAATAAGAATTACAAACAAAAGCACAAGGGCTCAAATTTTATTGATAAGATGGAGATCAGCCAAAAGCGTGATTCCATTGAGTATATACAAAGTTTAAAAATGGTAATTTACAGGGAAAAGGGCTATGTTGAAACATAACGACCACCATCCTTCTACCAATTTTGAATTCGGGGCATCCTGAGCTTCTGTCGAAGATGACCTTGACTGGAGTTTTCCTCCAATGGATGGTGTAACTGCTGCTGAGGGACTTGCCTCTATTGAACATAGTTACTTGCCATTATCCCTAATTTTTGCCTGGATTGTACTTTGATGTTTCCAATCCACCGAGATGATTTTTTCATGTCTCTAATTTTTGCCTGGACCACCCTTTCGGGTTTTCAATCCACCGAGACGTTTTTTTTAGGTGAAGTATTTCTTGACTACATCAACATTTGTGGGATAGGCAAATTCCTCTCCGTCCATGGTTACAAGTCTCAAGACGCCGCCTGAGAAAGCTTTCGTGACCACATAGGGGCCATCATAATTCGGAGTCCACTTGCCCCGAGAGTCAGTGAGAAATGATTGTATCTTCTTGAGCACGAGGTCTCCTTTCCTGAAGATGCGAGGTCGGACCTTTTTGTCGAATGCCTACTTCATTCTCTGTTGATACAATTGACCGTGGCATAGTGCCGTGATTCGTTTCTCTTCGATCAGGTTTAATTCGTCATGTCGGCTTTGACACCATTAAGCTTCGGTGAGCTTAGCTTCCATCAATACCCAGATTGATGGGATCTCTACTTCTATGGGGAGCACTGCCTCCATGCCATATACTAGAGAGAAAGGGGTTGCCCCTGTTGAAGTGCGGACAGATGTGCGATAACCGTGAAGAGCAAAGGGTAGCATCTCGTGCCAGTCTTTGTAGGTTACAACCATCTTTTGAACAATCTTCTTGATGTTCTTGTTAGCTGCTTCTACCACTCCGTTCATCTTGGGTCCGTAGGGAGATGAGTTATGGTGTTCGATCTTGAACTCTGCACACAACTCTTTCATCATCTTATTGTTCAAGTTAGATCCATTATCAGTAATGATCTCGCTTGGAACACCATAACGGCAGATGATATTATTTTTGATAAATCGGACCACCACTTGTCGAGTTACATTGGTGAATGACGCTGCTTCGACCCACTTGGTGAAGTAGTCAATGGCTACTAGGATGAACCGATGTCCGTTTGAAGCCTTAGGTTCGATCAAGCCAATCATATCGATTCCCCATATGGAAAAAGGCCACGGGGAAGAAAGAACTTTGAGATGTGATGGCAGTACATGAATTTTGTCAGCGTATATTTGACACTTGTGACACCTCCTCATGTACTTGTAGCAGTCGGATTCCATGGTCAACTAGTAGTACCCTGCTCTTAGAATTTTTCTCGCCATTGTGTGTCCGTTGGCATGAGTGCCAAAGGATCCTTCATGAATTTCTTTCATAAGCATGTCTGCTTCTGGTCTGTCTACGCATCGGAGCAAGACCATGTCAAAATTTCTCTTATAGAGAGTGTCACCGCTCAGGAAAAAGTTTCCAGCCAATCTTCTGAGGGTCTTCCTGTCTTTTCTAAGTGCCCCAGATGGGTACTCTTGTTTCTGAAGGAAGCATTTGATATCATGATACCAAGGTTTGTCGTCTATGACTGCTTCAATCGTAAAAATGTAAGCGGGCCGTTCAAGGCGCATTATGTCGATCTTAGGTATGTCATTCCATTGACCTACACTAATCATGGAAGAGATAGTGGCTAATGCATCGGCCATGTGATTCTCTTCACGAGGGATGTGATGAAACTCAACTCTGTGGAAGAAGGGTAACAACCTTCTTGCATAGTCTTTGTAAGGAATCAATCCTGATTGGTATGTGTTCCAATCTCCTTTTATCTGATTGATAACCAAGGCTGAGTCGCCGTATACGTCCAAGTTTTTGATCCTTAAGTCGATCACTTCTTCGAGACCCATGATACAAGCTTCGTATTCGGCCTCGTTGTTCGTACACTTGACCGTAAGTCTGGCAGTGAAAGGAATGTGGGTACCCTGAGGGGTAATAATGATTGCCCCAATTCCGTTCCCATAATGATTGACTGCTCCGTCAAAAATAAGTCCCCACGGGGAACCTGGTTCTGGCCCTTCACTGGGTAGCGGTTCATCGCAATCTTTGATTTTTAGATACATGACATCTTCGTCTGGGAAGTCAAACCCGATTGATTCTTGATCGTCAATCGGTTGATGAGCCAAATGAACGGCTAAAATACTTCCCTTAACGGATTTTTGAGCGTGGTACTCTATGTCATATTTTGATAACAGCATCTGCCAACGGGCAATCCTTCCCGTAAGAGCAGGTTTTTAGAAAACGTACTTGATTGGATCCATTTCGGAGACCAACCAAGTAGTATGAAGAATCATGTATTGGCGGAGACGTTTGGCTGCCCAAGCCAAAGCACAACAAGTTTTCTCGAGCATCGTGTACCGAGTTTCACAATCGGTGAATTTCTTGCTCAAATAGTAGATGGCATACTCTTTCCTTTTTGTTTCGTCTTGTTGGCCAAGTACACATCCCATTGAGTCCTCTAGGACTGTGAGGTAAATAATCAGTGGTCTTCCTTCCACTAGAGGTGATAGAATCGGAGGATTCAACTGATATTCCTTAATACTGTCGAAGGCGGTTTGGCAATCTTCTGACCAAACGCAATCCTGGTTCTTTTTCAGTAACTTGAAGATCGGCGCACAAGTGGAGGTCATGAGGAATATGAATCTGGAGATGTAGTTCAAACGTCCCAGGAATCCTCTGACTTGTTTTTCAGTTTTCGGAGAAGGCATTTCTTGAATGGCCTTGACCTTGTCAGGATCAACTTCAATTCCTTTCTGGCTGACGATGAACCTTAGTAGTTTCCCTGAACGGACACCGAAGGTGCACTTGTTGGGATTCAAGTGGAGCTTGAATTTTCTTAAACGTTCGAACAATTTTGACAGATGTTCAACGTGCTCACTCTCTGTTTTTGATTTTGCAATCATATCATCGACATATACCTCGATTTCCTTGTGTATCATGTCATGAAACAGAGTAGTCATGGCCCTTTGATAGGTTGCCCCGGCGTTCTTCAAACCGAACGGCATTACCTTGTAACAAAAGGTACCCCATGGGGTAATGAACGAAGTTTTCTCCATGTCTTTCGGCGCCATTTTGATCTGGTTATAGCCCGAGAATCCATCCATGAAGGAGAAAATTTTGAACTTTGCTGTGCTGTCAACCAGCATGTCAATGTGTGGTAAAGGAAAGTCGTCCTTTGGACTTGCCTTGTTCAGATCTCGGTAGTCGACACACATTTTGACCTTTCCGTCCTTTTTGGGAACAGGTACGATGTTGGCTAACCATTGAGGATATTCATACGTAGCGAGGAAATCCGCGTCAATCTGTTTCTGCACCTCCTCTTTGATTTTGATGGCCATGTCCGGGTGAGTGAGTCTCAACCTTTGCTTTACTGGAGGACATTCCGATCTCAACGGTAAGTTATGTTCCACGATGCTGGTATCCAACCCTGGCATATCCTGATAGGACCAAGCGAATACATCGGGAAATTCTTTGAGAAGCTTTATCAAACCCTCTCTGGCAGTTGGACTGAGCAGTGCCCCAATCCTGATTTCTTTTCTCTCTTTTTCTGAACCCAAGTTTACCGTTTCCAACGGCTTTTTGTGAGGTTCAATGGACCTTTCCTCTTGTCTGAGTAGTCGGGAGATCTCTTCTGTAATTTTGTCGTCATTTTCTTTTTCAGCCCCAAATACCGGGAACTCAAAGTCGGGAGAAGGCATCAGATCGTATGTTTCAACTGGGTGTAAAACAAGCAATCTGCACGACGTGATGATTCGTGTTTAGAAGAGATAGAGGAAATGCAAGTGTGTGCAGTGTTTTATTTTTACTGCTTGTTTTTATTTTTATTATTTTTTTAGGATTACCATTTTCTGAAAAGCAAAAAAGAGAAAACAGCAATAACTGCATAAATTACAGAACGACGTTATTTTATTAATGAACAAGTCGACTCTTGAAACTACATCCCTATAAAACAAAACTCTGTCGCTTCGGGCAAAGCGAAGAGGGAAATTTACAGAAAGCGAGCCCTATCAAAACATCCGTTTCACCTGGGCAGGGTGAAAGGTTAAAGATGGCAATTACTTTGACTGGTGAACGACCTTCGGAACATCGACAGCAACCCATTGGCGGAGAACTCCTCGGTGAATCACAAAGTTTGGCCCCTTCCTCGATTTGTCTTCAGAAATGACGCTGATTTCTGGTGGAGCAGGATCATTGGAATCTGTTTCCCAGGCAGAGTTGTCGTAGGAGGATTCCCATGTTGCATTCTGCAGAGTATTTGTGCTCTCAGCTGTACCTTCCCATCCAGTTGGCTGGATATCTTCGAGCCTGATACGAGAGCTTTCGGGAGCGGTGTACTTGACCATATAGTCGTATTTCCCACTCGGTTGTCCCAGAGTATCCCAAACTTCTTTGGAACTGGAGGAGTCATCTTTCTCGATGACGTTGACCTCGGGAAAAGCATAGTTGATGAATTCAAGTCCTGCAAATGTTGCGAATTCATTTTCAAGTTGAGTAGTTTCCGAATTACCTGAGTGTTGCTCCCATGACATGGTGGGGATACAGGTATTCTGTTCAATGACGGTCAGCTAATTTTCATTACTCGCCTGACTTTCTTGCCCCAAGTTTCCTGGGTAAGGTTGCCACATTGGCAAACCATCCATTGGGCCATAGTAGTCAAAATTGTCTTTCATCGGAGTGTCTTCCTCTAATGAATTTGGCGGAGCACGGCATCCTTCCGGATCACAATCTCCGTAGATCATTTCGACATCTGATCTTGGTATAAATCTCGGACTTTCTGTAGGAAAGCAAAAAGGCATAGGCACCTCTTCCTGAGACATATAACCGTCCTTATTAAGATAAGACTTCCACTCTTCGTCTGTGTCAGAGGGATCTTCCTCATTGATAGCATGTACCGCTTGAGACACTGGGTGAAGAAAACCTCCACTGTGGCAGAATTTTTGAAGGGGATGAAGACTTTCATCGTTAGCAGCTGTCTGGGTACAGGTTGCAGAAAAACCAAGACCCTTCTTTGTTTTATTGTCAATAGGAATGACAAGCTGTCCCCATCCAGTTGTATCGATACTCTCGACCGCTTTGATAGCATCTTTGTATGAGGAAATCGAGGTTCCTCCTCTGAATTGATTGTTCTTGCTCACCGACAGTGCTTGAAACTGAGTTCCAATAACCTCCTCAGGTTCTACACAAGCAGATGATGACAAGTTGCTTACAAGCAAGGCCTGTTCCCCACAGACTGTGACAAGTTGATCATTTTGAATGAACTTTAGCTTTTGGTGGAGGGTCGAAGTGATCGCTCCAGCCTGATGTATCCAAGGTCTTCCTAATAAACAACTGTACATTGCCCGGATATCCATGACCTGGAAAGTGACTTGGAAAGTGTAAGGACCAATAGTTATGGGAAGATCAACTTCGCCGATAACTGTTTTTCTGGATTCGTCGAATGCTTTGACGACGACCTCACTAACTCTCATCGGAGGTCCCTTGAATGATAATTGCATCAAAGTGGATTTCGGCATAACATTCAGGGCTGACCCTATGTCTACCAGTACGCTGGCTAAAGCATCGTCCTGGCAGTTAACTGTAATGTTGAGCGCCATGTTATGACGGCGACCCTCTTCGGGTAATTCCTCATCACTAAATCCCAAATTATTGCAGGAAGTGATGTTAGAGACAATACTATCGAATTGTCTGATTATTACATCTTGTTCCACAAAGGTTTGCTCCAAGACTTTCTATAGAGCCTCCCTGTGGGCTTCTGAACTGAGTAACAGTGATAACACCGAGATCTTTGAAGGAGTCTGTAACAGCTGATCAACAATGTTGTATTCACTCCTTTGGATGAGCTTCAGCATCTCATCATCATCTTTTGAAAGGTCGGGATTACTGGATTGACCGACTGGTGGATTGGGAGCTTCTGTCTAAAGTTCCTTTTCCTTGTTAGGTTCTTCAACCCCTCGGTTGAAGATTCTACCACTCTGTGTTACTCGACTGACGTCTGCAATATTCACGACGGAGGGTAATGGAATTTCTTTTCCATTCTCAATTGTTGTTGCACCGTATTTGTAAGGGATAGCCTTAGCTGATTCATACGGTAATGGTCCCGGTAGATAGACGATTACGGGAGCCCTCTGATTTTTCTGACCATCATAAGTGATCTCAATTCGTTCCCGGTTGGGAACTTTTGATTCGTCAAGTAGAGGGATAATGGCAAAAACATACCTGGTCCTGTGATGACGAGAGATCGTGATAACATCCTCAACTTGATTGGCAAGGTAGTTTGGCGTCCAGTTGATGGGTCCAAAACCCGGATATGGACGAATCTCTCCACGATCCACCTGACCCTGAAGAGCTGCTCTCACAAGGTAACACCCTTGGTTACTTTCTGAACAGACGCTACAACGGTCATAATTGTGTGGTGGCACCTGGCCACGCCCACTTTGAATACAATGTAACCTTACTAGGTTAGCTTCCACTGATCGGACATCCTGACTTTGAAGCCGAGTGGGGTTTCTATTACTGATACTAATCTGCTGAGTATCTTCATCCATATAGATTGGCATCCACCAGTGATTTAACAAATGCTGAAGTGCCTCCTAGACAAGGGTACAACCTCGATCGTTTTCGCAACCTGCTTTATAGCTTTGATAGCCATGTGATATTAAGAATACGAGTCGGACCTGCTCAGCATGTAACTCTACCAGGTTGGTATTCATTACGCGAATATTGAAGATCTGAACCATGTTGATCTGATAAGGGTTCCTATCATGGTAGTCTTGGATCCATCCAAGATCCATCTGATGTTGGAGGGTCTCTTGTATGAAAGAGCATCCCTGTTTGTTTACTGAGCAAATCACACAGGAACTGTAATCGTGCCGCGGCAGATTATGATACTGGCTTTGCCTTGAGTGCATCGCCACCAAGTTGACATTCATTGCACAGATGTCGTGGTTTTGAATGACGTTGGAGTTCGTATAGACCATGTTAACTCCACGAACTCAGTGCTCTTGGATCTATCTGAGATCCATCTGTTCCTGTAGAGCTGATTGCACTACAGAACATCCTTGGTTGTTTTTAAAGCAGATATCACACTGGTGATAGTTATGAGGCGGCACATGTCCATATCCACTCTGTCTACAATGCATCTTGACTAAAATAGTTTTCAACAAGAGTACATCATGAATTTCATAGACATCATCAGTCTCTCCTTCTATCAAATTGACTGCAGCCTTCTCGTGTTGAGGCAGCGGGTTCGTGAGAACATTGGGATTCGTATCTTTGAAAGATAAGAGCCCGCTCCTAACAAGCTTTTGCACGTCGGACTTGAAATTGAGGCAAGTCTCTATGTTATGCCCTGATCCTCCTTGGTGATAAGGGCAAGTTTGATCCACCTTAAACCAAAAAGGTGGATTTTCTGGTACTGTAAGAGGAGACTTAGTCTGAATGTGCCCCTTAGCCAGTAGTAATGGAAACAGTTCTGCATACGTCACGGGTATAGGATCAAATCCTGGTGGCCGTGTTGTACGGTTGTTGTTATATGGAGGACGAGCCTGCTGAAGAGGCTGTTGTGTCCTTTGCTGATCAGGTTAGCTCTGCGCAACCTGAGGTTGATACGTAGGAATAGGCGCAGGGCTGATAGCAGGAGTCACAGCTGCTACCGGTTGATAACGTCACCTTTGCTTTCCGAGAGAGATATTCCCAATATCTTGCTCTTTTTTCTTAGGGAGAGCACTACCGTATTTTTTAGTACCGCTCATCGATCCAGTGTCTTTTACCAAACGTCCTTCTCGGATGGCTTCCTCAAGACGTACGCCCATGCCGACCATTTCGGTGAAATCACTGGGCGCACTGGCGACCATTCGGTCATAGTAAAATGAGCTTAAGGTCTTTAAGAAGATCTTTGTCATCTATTTTTCCTCAAGAGGTGGACAAATTTGAGCGGCGATTTCACGCCACCTTTGGGCGTACTCCTTAAAGGTTTCCTTGTTCTTTTGCGACATCGATCTGAGTTGATCTCTGTCGGGTGCCATGTCCAAATTGTATTTATATTGTTGGACGAAGGTAGTACCAAGATCTCTGAATGTACTGATCGTAGTACGGTTTAAACCCATGTACCATTTTAATGCGGCACCGGTTAAACTATCCTGAAAGTAGTGAATCAGTAGGTCCTGATTCTCAGTCTGAGCTGACATACGCCGAGCGTACATCACCAGATGGCTTTGAGGGCAAGAGTTACCCTTGTACTTTTCAAAGTCGGGCACTTGAAATTTGTGGGGGACTTTCACATTTGGGACCAAGCAGAGGTCTGCGGCGTCCTTTCCAAATAAATCCTGACCGCGAATGGCTTGCAGTTCCTTCTGTATTTCCAAGAATTGTTCCTGGAATTCATCCATTCTGTCAAACAAAGTTTCCTTTTTACCAGCAGGTATTTGTGGAATATGTCCTTCCGGGACAGTGTGCACCATAGGGGATGGTACCGTGACTACGGCAGTGAGTCTTGGCGTTTCCCAAAGTTTGTAACCTTTAGGAGTCTTCAGTATGCCCCTGGCACCTTCGTTTTCCCGAAGTTTGTAACCTTCAGGCCCAGCGGCTTCTGTTGTGATTCCCTGATCCTCAGTGATTGGTGGAACATATCCTCCCAAGATATAGTTGGCAGGCATGCCCCAAGGATGATCTTTCGATATCTGATACCTAGGATCATACCTTTCCACTATGGGCGTTGAGGTGATCTCTGAGATCACAGTTCTTTGTAGCTGAGCTTCTGCCATGGCTTGCATGTCGTTACGAAGCTTTCTCATATCTTCTCTCAGAGCGTCGATCTCTTCTTTCAACTCTCTGTTTTCTTCCTCAAGATCATCCATCCTTTTCTGACGATTGTCCTGAGTATTATACGAATGAGACAGTTTGACTCTAGAACCGAGACACAAACGTGAGATTCGTAGGCAAGAAGAATATGCGGTGTGAGAATGATGAATGTAATGATTATATTAATTGTTTTTTTTTGTTTAATCAAAATAAACTTCGACAATTAGATTGCAAATATCAAACAGTGGGGGAACCCCTTTTTATTGAAATTCAAAGGATTACAGAAATGGAAATACAGTAGATTACAAGGTGCAGAAAGCAAAACCTAAGCTAATGGGTCCCGAGTCCTCTCTGAAGAGAAATCGGGTGCTGATTCTGATATTTTCCTTTTCTTTGACCGGGGCTCTTGGGCCGTTGTCGGGTTGTCATTCCTTTGCCAGGTGAAAGGAGCGAGCAAACTTCTTTGGTCATCCTGATTATCCACAGCATGTTGCTCCAAAATCTCAATCAGAGCGTCTTTCTCTTTCAGTAATTATTGTATTTTGATGCACTCTATGTCGAGGGTGCGGTATTTTTTCTTCCAAGACCTTCTCTCCCTTTGAACTTTGTTGAGAGTAACCTGAAGCTTTTCAGTTTCCGTCATGAAGTACATGACAGATTCCCTCTGCGGAAGAATACCGTACCGAGGCTAAGGCATCTTTAGATTGAGAGCTCTAGTTTGTACCCAATGGAGATAAGGCTCCACCGAGACACAGTCCGGTTTTCCTAGATACTCCCTTCCTTTCTTATGAACATGCTTCCAAGCGTGCACTATTTCCATCCTTAGTGCTTTGTCGTTTTCCCCTTCCTTGAAGAAAAGACCTTCCAGATGAACACCCAGTGGAGTGTGTCTCATCGGGTATCCAAATAGACGACGAACCAATACCGGATGGTAGTTGATTCCTCCTTTAGTTCCTATAAGGGGTACGTTGGGAAAGTTTCCACAACGATCAATGATCCTGATTCCCTCATAAATCCTATTACACCAATCTATATCAGAGTTGGTGAGGGACATGATCTTCTGCGACCAACGTAAGGCACTCTTACAATCCCAAAAAGCAGCAGACTTGGGCAAGTGGGAAATAAACCATTTATAAAGCAGAGGTACACATCATGTGATCTCCCCTCCGCTGTACAAATTCCCCAAGTGTACAGAATGATACGCATCTGCGAGCAAAGTCGGCACAGGATTTCCAATGAGAAAAATCTTAATGGAGTTAATATCGACGAAGTTATTGATGTTGGGAAACAAAAATAACCCGTAGGTGAGCAAGACAAAGATGCTTTCAAAAGCAGTCACGTTTCCTATACTGGTGAAATACAGGGCTTTCTTTGTCAAGAACTGGGCTGGCAAACCTTGGATGCCACCCTTAGTAGTTAGGTGAGTCCTGACCTCAGACTCGTCCAAATGAATTGCTCTTGAAATGATCTGATTCTTCGGAATTTCTTCCAGTCCAGAAAATGGAGCTCGATCTGTGATATGTAGATCGATCAGGTGAGAATACTCCTCCAGCGTTGATGCTAGCTGGTAATCCGGGAATGTGAAACAGTGATAGACCGGATCGTAGAACTGAATGAGCGCATCCATGATTCCCTCAATCACATGGACTCTTAACAGTGGTAGCAGACCTCCGTGCTTGGCTCTAAAAGCCTCAGGGTTAGTGATCATCCTCGCTAACCTTTTCAAATCCTCTAGTTTTGGAACCTTGAAGGTATACTGGTGAGTTCTCCTTCTACCGAAATCCATTAGTGCAATCCTTTCCTCTGATATTTACAATCACAGTCTTAGTTTTTTTTGAAAAAACAGAGAGACTAGAAAAGAAATATTTTGAATGTTTTAGTGTTTTTTAGATGAATGCATGAATGCAGCACACAAAAACATAGAAAAAACATGGGGTCAAAGGGTCGTTGTCATGAAGTCAAGGCTATACCCATCCCCAAAGGTTTATACTAGGGTGATATTTTGTACCTGTACTCATTATCATCAGCTCCTCCCAGGAAACCAAAACAACAAGCGGATCGCCAGCGAGTTGTAGTGTAATCTTAGAGTAAGTGCCATTCACCGAGAATAGATCACCAGCCTCAAATGAGGGTAGTATCGCGTAACAACTATTTCCAATAGTTTCCGCACTACGAAAGGGTTTGGCTCCTCAGCTTCTCAGACTTAACAACCGGCCCATTGTCTAGGTGAGAGAATGGGTTGCGTTGGTCAGCCTCCACTGAGGTTGATGGTCGACCCCGTCGCCATCACTTATCTTAAGTGTATACTCAATCTTTCCGCATACAACATCACCCACATTCCCATTAGCAGAAAAATAAACACGTATAGCAATTAGGAAAAGCAGTATATATATTTGTCCTAAACATCCTAGATCTTTAAAGCTATGAATCCTAAGTTCCTGACAGAAAATGGGTTCCCCGGCGGAAGCCCCAATCTGTGGTAATCACACAAGAGGTGAAAAAAGGTTAGAGTGGCCCCACGGTGGGCGCCATTTTTTCTGTAGCGAGCGATTTTGGACGCGGTTCTTAAGCGCTGGGCGCTCTCTGCGGTTTGAGCTTAAACTACAGGTCGATTCATTTTTTATCCTATTGTGAGCTGAATAAGGAAGGGAAATAGATGTCTCCAATTAACCCTGCTTTGCATACTGAGTTTAAACAGCGGTCTGTTAGGTTATGGATGCTATCAATGTGGGGGGGCCTTTGTACTGGTTATTTGTATTTTCGCCAATACTGATTTCTTTCTTTTTATTTTGACAGAAGGTTTCTGGCGGGGAACAAGGATTAGGATGTTAGGACTGATGTTTTTGAATGGCTGCTTTTGATTGATGGAGATATGGGATTTGGGTTTTTTGTTTAGTGTGCTCGCTAAGATCTTTTCTTTCGATCTTATGCCTACGTATTCCCGTTTACCAAAACAGGGAAATCAGAGTGTTCGTAGTTCCTCCTATTTTATGGGAGGAAATGGTGTTTTGGTGTCTTGTTCAAAGCCCAAGACGTGAAGCAAAAGGTGATTTGTATCTTGTTCAAAGCCCAAGATGTGAAGCTGCAAAGTCTATTTGTGTCTTGTTCAAAGTCCAAGACGTGAAGCTGAAGGACCTCGACTTTAGAGAGAATTTGTCATCTCTAAAGAAGGGTTTGTCTGTCACAACTGTTGGGTGACTGGTTATAAAGGAGAATTACTTTAACCGGGATATGCGAATCCGGCAAAGCCATAATTTCCTTTATAGGGGATTTTAACCTAAAGGAGAAGACTTTAACTCAGTGTAGAGCAATTCTATCTTTCCTTAGGAATTTCTCATGCTAAAAGAGGGACAGTGGCATGGATGTAGATGATCCAGAGGCTTGCCGCTTACAGCGATTAGATGAAAGGGAAGGAGTTGTTGATGTTTGTGTACTGTGAACGAGGCACATCTTTGATGCTAAAAGGTTAATTGGATCAACCAGTGGTTTTCTTATACAAAGCCTAAGAGGAGGCTAATATGTGTCTCGTACGAAGCCCGAGAGAGAGGCTAAAAGGGTTTTGACTCGACGATGGAGTCTTTGGGTATCTCGTATAAAGCCCGAGATGAAGGCTATTTGACTCAACAAGAGAGTTTTTGTATCTCGTACAAAGCCTGAGATGGAGGCTAAAATCGGTTTGGCTCAATAAGAACCTTTTTTGTATCTCGTATAAAGCCCGAGATGGAGGGGAAAGGGGGTGATTGACTCAACGAGGGAGTCTCTTATGTGTCTCGTACAAAGCCCGAGAGAGAGGCTAAACATTGTTTGACTCCACGAGGGAGTCTTTTGTATCTCGTACGAAGCCCGAGAGAGAGGCTGAACGTTTGCTTCGCCGGGAATAATCATTGTACAAAGCCCAAGAGGAGGCTATTGTAACTATTTCAGTTGAGTGACAGATCCAGTATACTGATTTTAAAGAGAAAATCAGTTCCTATATGAGTAGCACTGTACTCAAGGATTTAATTTGAGGACCAGGGTTATTCCTGTTCTTTAAGGAAGCAGGAAATCCAAAGGGTATTGAGACTGTCCGAGTCTGCGGGTTTCCTTCCTATCTAACGGAGGGGTCACTTGAGAATGTCTTTGAGACTCAAGGAAGTTAGACTGTCTAAGTCTAGAGTTTTATCTTTTGTACTATACTTTGAGAAACAGTAGTAGACTCTATGAAAGGACTGTTCTATGAAGATTACTAAGTTCTGTTCCTATCCCTCTAGGAGGTCGTCGGGACAATTTGTACGAAGCCCAAGAGGAGGCTGGAAGCTTTTAAGAAGTCGATCTGTCCTTGTACTAAGCCCAAGAGAAGGCTATCATTCCCGGAGGAAGAGATCATTATACGAAGCCTAAGAGGAGGCTGTGAATACTTCTAAGAAGCCGTGGGGTCCTTGTACTAAGCCCAAGAGGAGGCGGGGTTGCTTTTAGGAAGCCGGTGGGTCCTTGTACGATGCCCAAGAGGAGGCCGATGCTTTTAAGAAGCCCGCGGGTCCCCAAACCCCGAGAAATTCAAGGAAAGCTATTCACAAGGAATAGATCAAGTCAGGAAAGTTCAAGAATTTGGAAGAAACTCAAAGATGCCATTCACGGAGAATACATTCATCTCTGGGAGTAGAGTTTCTTGACGATTCCTAATGATGACAGCCAAAGAGAAGACTGTATCTGGTGATCCTATTGGGGATCTAGTTGTCTATTTCTATGAATAAACGAAACGGCGTCACCTAGTTCTAGACGTAGTTGCCGGGGAAACTCTGAATATCTATACTATTATTACACAGTTGATATGAGTTTATGAAAGAAGACTTACAGTGAAACAGCCCCACAATACAGTTATATGTATATGAAAGCAGTTAATGAAAGCGATAACCACTTACTCGGTTGTAGAGCTTTCATGCTGTTTGTTTAGTTGTTCAACAAAGAAAGATTGAAAACAATAGTATATTCAAAATCAAAGGAGAAAGTGTTTTGAAAAAGAAAGATTTGGGGCTTACAGCTCAAGGAGAGGCCCAGGGTTTTATCAGTGAGCGCACTGTTTGTTTGAATTTGTACAGAGGGACTTATACAAGTGACTGTGGCCCAAAAATTGTTTTCTGTACAAAGGGATGGGTCTTACACTCTCTCAAGAGGCCCAAAAAATTTTTAAAGAAAAAGAGTGGGGCTTATAACACGAGGGTAGGCCCAGATGATTTTTCCGTTTAAAATGGCGATCGCGTCGAGGTTTTCTTTTAACGCAGAGGGACTTATACAATAAGTGAGGCCCAAAATAGTTTTGGTTAAAAGGGGGTTGGGTCTTACACTCTAATAGAGGCCCAAAAGTTTTGAATGGGTCTTATAGCTCAAGGAGAGGCCCAAGGGTTATTTTGAAAAGGCGACGATCGCGCCGTTTATTTTTGACGGTATCGGGACTTATACAATACACTGAGGCCCAAAATGATTTGGTCAAAAAAGGATTGGGTCTTACACTCTATTAGAGGCCCAAAAGTGTTTTGAAAATGATTTATGAGGGTTGAATTAATCCAAAACCCTAATTTGTTTTCAAAAATGTATTTAATTGAATAAAAATTCAATTAAAAGGATCAAAATTGTTTAACACATGGAAAACAAATTGTGATCTTGGATTAATGCTTCAAAAATTAAGTATTGACCTACAAAATAATTAGAAAGCATTAAAAGTTGCAAAATCAATGTAGAAAAAATATTTAAAATGTCAAAAACAATTAAAATATTAATTCTTTGTAAAAATATCAATTATATGAAATAAATAATATTTTTGGGATTTTCTGATAAAATAAAATATTTTAACATTTTTGTGAATTATTAAAAAAAGAATCAACTCAAAATCATTAAAACTCAGAGAGAAATTAATTTTTGAATCAATTAAACAAAATCACAAAATTCAAATATTTGAATTATTCAAAAATGGCGCCAAGAACACACCAAGAACACGCGCGTGTTCTGGGTTTGGCTGATTTGCATTTTCCCCTCAATCTCACTGAATACTTGATTATAACATGTAATCCACATATCATTATGCTCGTCTCAACCTCACGATCATGTCTATGTCCATTAATTTCATTTAAATTAAACATATAACAAGAAATCATGAAAAAACCTCAAGAACCCTAATTTTTGCATGAAGGCTAGGATTTTTGATACACGATTCAAACAAAGCAATTAATTGAGGGAAAACATTCCATGCATGATTATGAACATATGGCCAAATTATTGTGCAGCAAAAATTGCATGGATCATAGAGTTAGAAGAGCTCATGCTTACCACTTGCAGCTGGTGATCGTGATTTGTGTTGGAGGTGTTACAGCTTGGTTCCAATGATGTGGATAGCTTCCCTAGGTGCCAAGTGATGTGTCTGAGTGCTTGGAATGAATTGAAATGGTTTGGAGTTGAAGATGGCACCTCAACTGCAAAACTGTCAAGAACTTGAGCAATTGGCTGGTGATTTTGTGAAATCAGTGTTCCAGATGTTATGTGAGTGTTTGGATCACTTCTATATGATGTATGTGAGGTGTGTTAGTGATTGGTTTGATTGGAAAAACTCTCAAACTCAAAACCCGATAGCTACCTTGGTAAGAAAGACATTTTTGCCAAGAGAACGAGATTTTGAGGAAAACATCTGTTAGATGGCTTTGGTGTACTCAAACTGATCACAATTGAGCTCTATTTATAGTAGAGCAAGTTTGTTTTGCAAGGAATAGTGAATGGCAGCTGTTAAGTAGGTTTGGCCAATGTTGGAAAATGAAAATCCAAGTCTCCTCTAGCCATTGACTAGAGGTTAGGGCACAGAGCTTTGGTCCCCTTGGTCTTGGATAAGTCTTGACTGATTTCAGATGAGAATGGCTCAGTCCATGCCACCTTGATGCTTCCATTGAATGCTTCAATCCAAATTTGGAGTCTTGTCCCTATTTTGGCCATTCTAGGTTCAACATGCTATTTCTTGTTCCATGGACTTTAGAGGCTTGGCTCAGTGATTGTCCCCTTTAGATTCAATCCTCAGATGTGTCCAAGTGGATAGGAGCATTTGAATTTGGCTGATTTTGGCAAATCGAGCAAAGTTGCAAATTCTGCCTTGCCTTTGACAGATTTCAGCAAGGCAACTTGCCAATGCCATATCTCATGGTGTAAGTTGAATTTGGTAATGTTCTTGACAATTTTGGAAAGCCCTTACATGATACAACAACTGTTTGAACATATTTGGTTTTGATCTCTTTTGAATCCAAGTGAAAAATCCCCCTACATTTGGCAAAAAGTGAAGGCAGATTCTGACTTAGTGAAAATTTCACTGTGTTGGAAAGTGACATTTTCACTTTTCAGCCATTTTGATCACTCCATAACTCAAAATCCTTAATGAATTGGACTTAGGTTTAGTTGAAGTTTTTGTAGAGGGTAATGAGGGCTACAAATCCATCTTTGGATGAGAAAAAATGGCCTTGTGGTTTAGGAGTTATGATCCTTCAAAGTTGGTACCATTGTCACTTTATTTTTAACTTAGAAAATTTTCTAAGTTTTTATGGTTACCCCTTTTACAAGTTATCCAACTTTTCTTGATTTTTCTTGATGAATGATGATTCAAATCATACATTAACATTATTTTGGGTTAAAAATCCATTTTGGTGAAAAATCTCAAAAAGTCAAAGTTGACTTTTTGTGCACAGTTGACTTTTTATCAGATGAATTCCAAACTGTGCAATTCTTCATGAAATCATGTCCTTGACCTAAATCAAACTTGATGGACATGTTCCATGGGTGTCATAGGGTATATTGAATCATGTCCTAGGGCTTGGGAGCATGTCTTGGTCAAAAGTCAAAAGTACAGTTGACTTTTTCCTTATTGTGGTGCAGATGAAATTGAGACTTGTTGCTCAAGCTTATTGGATTAATCCATTGTTACAAATGGATCAATATAGCTCACTAGAGACCCTCAAACCCTCCTTTGAGGTCTTGGTTCATGATTTGTCCCAAAAGTCAACTTAGGGGTGAATTAGGTCAAGAAACCCTAATTCCTGATTTTTGATGTATACATCCCCTGAGGCAAAATTGACTTGATGAATGGGTCCATGAGGTTCCATGTAGTACATTAGGTTGTGTTTTGGATCTTTGGCTTGTGTCCAGATGAAATTTTTCATCTGGAGGCCCTGGTCGACCAAAACCCTAATTTGGTGATACTAGCGATCTTGAGACTTGATCCACCTAGAAGGGAGCAACCTTGTGCTTAATCCTTGAAGTGAGAGTCCTTTTGATCCATTGTGGATGCTTGAGAGGTTAGACAAGTTGAAGATCAAGTCATTCCTTGATTGATCCTTTGTCTAAGGCTCTGAGAGGGCTTAAAACCCTAATTTTGATTGTGGTAAATGCTCAACAATTCCTTGAGGAGATTGATGAGGCACAAAGGTACATCCATATTGTGATGATGATTTGCACAATGATGGGACATCTTAGTGGTCAAAATTTGGGGTATGACAATGGCGTTTCTCCGGGAAGATCCCGAGAAAATTATGATGCAATATCCCCAAGCGTGAAAGCAGTCTCTCAAGAGACTTGTTTTCCCCAGTAGAGTCGACAAATGGCGTCTCCAACGGAGAAGTTTGTACAGCTCTACAACTCAGACGAATGGGTTCCCCAGCAAGTCTGACCTCAAAATTTTTCTATCAAATGGCATCTCCCCAGGAAAATTTGGCGAGAAGTTTGAGGAAGATCGCTACGAATAGCGTCCCTTGTCAATGAAGTTTATTGACGAAAGAAACTAAGATCAGTTTCTGGGTGGGAAACCAGGATCGAGGGGAAGTTTATTTCAGAAACTAAGACCAGTTCCTTGGTAGGAAACCCGGATCGAGGGGAAATTTACATCAGAAACTGAGACCAGTTCCTTGGTAGGAAACCAGGATCGAGGGGAAGTTTATTTCAGAAACTAAGACCAGTTCCTTGGTAGGAAACCAGGATCGAGGGGAAGTTTACTTTAGAAACTGAGACCAGTTCCTTGGTAGGAAACCAGGATCGAGGGGAAGTTTATTCCAGAAACTAAGACCAGTTCCTTGGTGGGAAACCAGGATCGAGGGGAAGTTTTTTTACCTTTTCTAAGCATCATTGCTTAGAAAAATAAGAAGGATGCGTGAACTGCCATTCATAACCACCATCAAAATTTCAGGTATTCCGATATTTAATCCTCTTGCACCCCGAATGCCCGAATACCTTTGCCATTCACACCTTCGGGTCCAAGAAGATTAAATAGAGGCATCTGTCATACCCCAAATTTTGACCCCTAAGATTTCCCATCATTGTGAAAATCATCATCACAATATGGAGGAACCATCATACCTCATCAGTTTCCCCAAAGATGGGTGAGCATCCACTACAATCTGTTGGTGTAAGCCCTAAAGGCCAATACTTTTGGTACTTGTAGTAAATTATTTATTAATAATAAAAGGCATTTCTTTATTATATTTGTTTTTCCAAAATGATAAAGTCCCTAGAATAGCTAGTTTGTTTAATGAAACATTAAGTATGACTTAATCATGAGATTCCATTATACATGAGGACACTATTCTTAAAGCATCCATAGTCGAGCTTTAATGTGAAATAGGATAGCCTTAAAGCATTAAGACTATTATGTAGATAGACTGATGATCACATCTCATGGATCGTGGATAAGGAGTTATCAAGTCTTGACATAGGTATGAATATTAGGAGTAACATTTATACTGGATTAACCCACTATGAGAGTACTACATAGAATGTTATGCAAAGTGTCATAAGTTACTCTCATGGTGATAGTGGTGTATACCACCCTTCAACCTGAAACTACTATGTACCCTAGATGTAGAGTCAAGTACTTTATTACTGATCAAACAATGTCCGTAATTGGATAATCATAAAGATAGTTGATGGGTACTTCACAAAGCATGCTGAGGGACATGAGTAGCCTAGATGGAATTTGCCCATCTTGCATAATAGGATAAATGTCTAAGGACCCAATATTGAACTGGACAAGGATGACACTGTATATGCCTTGTGTTCAATATAGACATAGGGGCAAAAGGGTAATTGTACACACAATTACTATCACAAAAGGTTTTGTCAGATCACATGATAATTTTGTGACTTGGGTAGCAGTGATGTGTTGCTAGATACCGCTCACTGTTTATTATGTTAAATACATGATTTAATATAATTACCAATGTCGCGAAATCCTACAGGGTCACACACATAAGGACAGTTAGAGAAGAGATAGAGTAAATAAGGAACACCATAAGGTACGATGCACTTGAATGGAATACGGAATATGGTAAGGTACCATGTAATATAATAATAGTTATTATTAATTTTATAATAGTTATAAAATATAATAATAATAAAATTATATTTATTATTATAATAGTTATTATAATAATATAATAATATTATTATTGAGTTGGGTTTTTTAGCTTGTAGCCCACACAACTAGTTCTATAAATAGAACCCTTGTGCAGAAGCTCAAGGGGTGTCGTTGTTGTTGAAACCTTGGTCGTATTCTATTTTTCCTACCCCTTACTCAAAACCTTCAATAGTAATTGAAATTCTGGTACATGTACAGAATTCAGATGTCCTAGAACATGTCGTTCGACATCTGGTCTGACATGATTACAAAGGGCAAGGTATATTGCAATAATCATGGTACTGAAAAGATAAGAGCAAGACACACAGAATTGTTAACCCAGTTCGGTCTAACACACCTACTCTGGGAGCTACCAAGCCAGGGATGAAGTCCACTATCAGCAGTATCAATTCAAAGCTAAACTCCCTATTTACAGCTTATCACTTAATCACTACCTAATGACGCTTCTACCTAGATCCTCTCTAGATATGAGAAACCCTTCTCACTCCCAATCATCACAATGATGTTTAGCAGTTGACAATCTACCAATACATCAACGGCTCTTTACCTATACAACAATTCAACAAGGAAGACATCCTTCCAAGACACATCAACATCTGATAAGAACAATACCTAGCTAAGTATGATGCCAAACTCCACCGTTTGTTAGATTTTTCCCTTAACTAAGACCACAACCTAGAGTTGCTTAAAAGCTCCCTCCAAGAACAAAATGTACTGCCTCTTACCTACAGGTTTTGAGGAATATGGGTAACCTTCCCACAAGTTGGGAGGTTTACCTAGACAGAACCCTAGACTTCTACATCTTGAGCCCTGTCTGCCAAGGTTACAAACCCTTCTATTTATAACTTGTACCCAACTGGATTTGGGCCTTCAATCACAGCTTCAATAGCTGTTACAAATCTACAAAATACACTCCAAGAAAATAGGTATTCAATCTAATATTTCCTAATATGTCTCTATATTTAGAAAGTCTTGATTTCTGATTAAATCTTCTAAACCTTCAAATATGCGCCACATAGAATGCATAATTTTCTCTTCAATATTCTGCATAATTCAAAACATAACTGAATCTCATTAATCCAGCTCAGCAGGCGCGATGTCGAATGCTCCCTCATAGGACATCTTATTTGACATGTTGTTCCAGTTGTTGAATAACTTCAACACAACATGTTCTGGCATTTCAAAAGGACATCTTGTTGTACCTATTCTTCTTAGCAAGTTTATACATCCTATTCTCTATTACATTATTGCTGCTATTATTTGTTTTACAAAAATTAAGCCAATCCTAATACAAGAGAACTAACAATCTCCCCCTTTGGCAAATTTTGGCTAAAACAAATAATCTACAAACAAATACAATTCAGAAGTTTACAGCAATATAAAATTACACCTAACAGCTGTAGTGTTCAGATTCTACAGCACACAGCAACAGACCTTCGGTTTGAACATAATGTCTCACCATCTTTGTTTAACATCTTCTTTGCAGCATTCTGAAGAACTCCACTGCATCAGCACCAACGAACATCAATCTTCAGGATAAAAGGAAGGAAGGTCCTGAAGTTTGTTGATGCACACGAGGAAGAAGATAGCAGAAGACAACTTGTACTCCCCCTCAAACCAGGAACCTCTTCTTAACCTTGAAGACCAATGGTGGAATAAGAGAACTCTTAATTGCTCTTTGAAGGGCATAAGAGGAACTTAAGACCAAACCCTCCACCACTCCTGGTAACTCAGAACACAGATCACAACTGTGTTCATAACTCAGATCACAGGTCACAAAAATATCCAAAAAGAAACATGATAGACATTTGATTTGACATGTTTGGACAACATATGCAATCAAAAACTCCTGTCTGAACCTCTGAGCAACAATCCCTTTCTCCCCCTTTTTAGCCAAAAAATTGACAAAGGAAGCCATCACAAAACCAAACCCAGGCACAACTAACCCAGACCCAAACAAAACCCATAGTTTTTATGAGAACAACCCTTACCTGATGGTAGAGGATGGGTGAAGCCTCTATAAATAGAAGAGAAGTTTCTTAGATATTAACGATCTTTAATTCTTGGTCAAAGAGAACGTTAATTGAGAGTGGAAAACCTGTAGCTTAATTCAAGGTGCACCGTCCAAACTGACTTTGAACGCCTTTAATGGCTCTTAGACCAGTCTTGCATGGCTAATCAGCACTTTCTAGGCTTCCTTCTTACGTGTGGCTGGATGCAGAATCTAGAATATTCCTTTGTTTGGCTCAGGGAAACATGTCTTGAGTGCTGTTATGACATCTTACCAACATAGTTTGTCTGCATGTTCACAAAGTTAACAACCCAAGAATCCACAGAAATTTATACATTCCAAGCACATTTTCTTGGATTCTGAGATGACTCCTCCCAATTCCTTTAAAAACAGCAGAGAAAAAAAATTGAGTCACCTAGATACAGCAATTCTGCTTTTCAGACATCTCCTGCATTCACAGCTATGACATGTCCCATCATGATGTTTGACATCACACAGCACAAACTTGACCAGCACACATGCTAGATGACATCCTTGACATTCAATGCCTTTTATGATATTACACCAATAATGCCCCATTTTGGTATATGTTGAGCAAGGCCTCACCATGTTGATTTTGGATACATGGTCTGCCAAGTCCAATAAACACAAGTCCACTTGATTTGAAATTTCTCACATATTCTAAACAAATGTCTTGCAACACAAGATAAGGACTGCCACCACCTTGTATTAGAAGGAACCTCCTGGCAACAACCTTATAACACCCTAATAGAGTCTTCAACATGAAAGTAGCCATGTTTTCTAGAGCTACTTGCCATCAATATTAGAATATGTCCATTCTAATCCACATTATGTCAGAACTGCCACTTCAGACTATAATGCTGCTTTTTCCAACTCCATAAGTATGGTACACGCTAAACAATAATGTTGTAACAAAATGTAGGACATCAGCACACCACTTGATCACAACCAGCACCAGCAGTTAAACCAAAAGCAAACTAAAAGGAATCACATCAGACAACCAGACAAGACCTAGGCTCATCCTACTAGGACAACCTCTACCAAGGCACCAAACACGAAGTTCTGGTATCCAATGTGCCAAGAAAAATAGGTTCCCAAGAAGGACAGATTCCCACACCAAGGACTACTTTGACTGGTCAAGCGATACAAACAATGACTTTTTATCAATTATAAATAATAAGCCTCCTTGCTCCTATTAGCACACCAAGAAAATAATCATGAGTCAGTCTAACAAGAATGTAGGAAAGAGACACATGCAGGAGGACAAGAAGCCAGATCCTCAGAAGTTGAAGGACACAACACTGTCCACAGTTGGAGCATCTTCAGGAGCAACAAGAACATGCAAGACATCAGAAACAAGGATGAAGACCATCAAGAAAAACCAAGTGCAACTTCAAGCTTCTGATGACGAATGGGACGAAGATTGGAAAACATTTCTTGATTCGGGGGGTTGGGATAACCTTTAGACCCTTTGTTTGGTGTTTTCACAAATCTTGTATGGAAAAAAAATGCAATAAAATTCTACTTTAATTCTGTTCCATTAAATTAGACAAATGCAATAAGGATCATCACAACACACTTAATCCTCATGTATGCAAATTCCTAATTTGCAAAAAGAATGCCAACACCAAAATGTGCAGAATTAATAATCTCCCCTTTAACATCACACGTCCAGCTGTATACGATTGAACACTCTCCCCCTATCAAGAATAACATGTGCTTCTTCATACCTAGAAGAATGGAAAACATAAGACGCATCTTCATGTCTTTAAGAGCTCACTCTTTGTTCAACTCACAAGTTGAACACAATCATCACTTGTACCAATACTCACATGATCCCAATCTGATCAACTTTTCTCTATCTAAGACCACCAGTACACCTTTGCAAGAAGAATGCCTTAAATGAATGAAGAACATGAGACTCATCTTCATGTATTCAAGAGCGTACTCTCTATTCAACACACCTGCTGAACACATTCACCTACTGCTTTACCCCCACAATCGTACGTAAACCAAGTAGAGACTTGTGATCTTAGGGGACAACCACCATAACATTCTGAACAGAATGTTCTGCCAACAGATGTTAAGACATCAGTCTAGACATCATGAAAGGAATCCAGCTGCACTAAGAAAAACACCCCATTCCAAAACCAGAATCTCCAAACTTCCCTTTTTAAGCCTTGGGACCAACCATCATAACTCATCACATCACAGAAGCATGAGAGTAGTATTCTCTCACCCAACTCTCATCATCCAGAATACTTAATACAATGATGTCAAGACATGTCTTCCAGGTCTTCCAAAACATCAGGTACTCTCCCTCAGAGACTGCCAAGAGCACTTCAGAGAAACATACATTCTCCCCTTTAATAACAGCACAGACTGTGATTAGATCATATCAATCCTAAGTGCACACAGTCAATACTTATCTAGCTTCACAAGATCATTTAGAACGTGTCCTTTTTTATCTTTGACCTTCATGTCCAAGATGTCTGCTAGAGATAAAACTTTAGGGTCTCCACTCCTGCAGCAAGGACCAGAAATAAACTGACCTCAGGAGTAAATAACACGTGATCACACCTTGACCATCTCACACATCTAAGATGAGTTCCAGGGTCCGAACCTTCTTAGACATACCACCCAGATGCCTCCTCTTCTAGATCAGGAGTAGGCTCCAAACTCATGTGATCAAACCACATTAGTTTAGCACCCAGAGCATCTGCTATGTCATTCCTTCAGACAACAAAAATCAGCACAATTCTGATGTCCTCCAAGGAACAAACAAGGAGATCAAGGACAGGAGAGTAGCCCTTTTAGGAATAGAGGCAAAAGTATATTACTTCTCTTCCTTATAACTTCACTTATCAATGCCTTTATGAGTGGACTTGAACAATAATCTTCAAGTATCATTGACAAAGTAAGTTGAAGCATTTTTGCATATATCCCATCACCATAATGTATATATTCAGAGAAGAATAGCCTCCTCAATTGCAACCTCAGGAGTTTTCAGATAGATACGCAGCGAATCAAAACACAAACTCCTCAAAACCTTCAGGTGTCACATATCACCCCTATCATCATAGTCCAGGTGACACCACAATACCACAGGCTTGAAAATAAATCAAACCTCAACACATCAGCTTTTCAACCACTCCTCCAAGCCTTCAGCATATGCCACTGCCTATCACGAACAGTCCATCCTCAACTTCTAGGGACCATTCTCACACCTATATGAACTACTCCAAGTTCAAACAACTTTTCAGTAGAAAGCTTCTACCTTGACCATGAACCAGAAAGTATCTTCCCTTGGATCTCATCCAGATACAGAACAGAATGAACTGCTCTGATACCAATTGAAATTCTGGTACATGTGCAGAATTCAGATGTCCTATAACATGTCGTTCGACATCTGGTCTGACATGATCACAAAGGGCAACGTATATTGCAATAATCATGGTACTGAAAAGATAAGAGCAAGACACACAGAATTGTTAACCCAGTTCGGTCTAACACACCTACTCTGGGGACTACCAAGCCAGGGATGAAGTACACTATCAGCAGTATCAATTCAAATCTAAACTCCCCGTTTACAACTTATCACTTAATCACTACCTAATGACCCTTCTACCTAGATCCTCTCTAGATATGAGAAACCTTTCTCACTCCCAATCATCGCAATGATGTTTAGCAGTTGACAATCCGCCACTGCATCAACAGCTCTTTACCTATACAACAATTCAACAAGGAAGACATCCTTCCAAGACACATCAACATCTGATGAGAACAATACCTAGCTAAGTATGATGCCAAACTCCACCATTTGTTAGCTTTTTCCCTTAACTAAGACCATAACCTGGAGTTGCTTAAAATCTCCCTCCAAGAACAAAACATACTGCCTCTTACCTACAGGTTTTGAGGAATACGGGTAACCTTCCCACAAGTTAGGAGGTTTACCTAGATAGAACCCTAGACTTCTACATCTTGAGCCCTGTCTGCCAAGGTTACAAACCCTTCTATTTATAACCTGTACCCAACTAGATTTGGGCCTTCAATCACAGCTTCAATAGCTGTTACAAATCTGAAAAATACACTCCAAGAAAATAGGTATTCAATCTAATATTTCCTAATATGTCTCTATATTTAGAAAGTCTAGATTTCTGATTGAATCTTCTAAACCTTCAAATATGCGCCACATAGAATGCATAATTTTCTCTTCAATATTCTGCACAATTCAAAACATAACTGAATCTCATTAATCCAGCTCAGCAGGCGCAATGTCGAATGCTCCCTCATAGGACATCTTCTTCGACATGTTGTTCCAGTTGTTGAATAACTTCAACACAACATGTTCTGGCATTTCAAAAGGACATCTTGTTGTACCTGTTCTTCTTAGCAAGTTTATACATCCTATTCTCTATTACATTATTGCTGCTATTATTTGTTTTACAAAAATTAAGCCAATCCTAATACAAGAGAACTAACAGTAATCAGCTAGCAATGTGACTGAAGGAAGCTGTTCATGTGGACTGAGTAGAGGCGTTGTTCATCGTACAACGCTCGTGATCATCCATAGATTTGGAATCAAAGGTTTCATCGCCACAAGAGGTAACCTTTCTATCACAGATCATGATCTTTTGTAAGGATCTCTAAAGGGAAATTTTTGTTTTCCGCTGCGTTTAGATCGCAAATTTCCCTTCAGTGGTATCAGAGCCACTTACGAAACCATGAGTCTGGTAATTGTTTATTTTCTGTCATTTTTGTTTTAATTGGATTAAAACACGAAAAAATTAAATCAAATCCAAATATTGAATTTTTTGGCATCAAATTGTGTACGGTTTGGATGATTGATATTGACTATGCTTCAGAATTCGACAATAGTATGGTGAAGCAGCGATATGTCAATCGTCCATAAGTTACACATATATGATCGATCTAATTCATATGTGATATGATTAACTTTGATGCAAAGATGGTATATTGGATATAATATTTTATTTCGTCAGTTCAAATCAAGTAATAATTATCATTCGGTTGAGCGATCTGTGGTTATTTGCTTCAGAATCTGACTTTTGTATGGTGAAGCGATTGCATACGGATCAATCATATTGAATTATTGATCATGGTGTGTTAACGGTATGAAATTATGGCATTAGAGTGTGACGGCACAAGGGTTGCACCGTCTGCGATTAAGATTACTCATTTTGAGAGTGTGACGGTCACTATAGAGTTTGTGACGGTCGACACAGGGTTTGAAACTGTGACGGTCTCCATAGTTTCAGGTGTGACGGTCGCCTTAGCCTTGTGACAGTCGTCATGGGCTAATGTGTGACGGTCGCCATGGAAACTGTGACGGTCGTCACAGGCAGTATAACGGCGCAAATGTTGCGTCAATGCAGTCTGCGCTTTAGGTCATGCATTCGCCGAAAATTTAATTTGATTTATTTAATAAACAAGATTTAAATTAATAATAATAAAATTTTTTTATTATTTTTCTTGTGGTGATCAGTTATGGCCTTAGTTTATTTTTCTTTGTTTTGGATTTTATAAATACGACCTGCGTGTTGTGCCTCTCTCTTATTCTCATCATGTAACTTCTTTTCTCATCTCACTCCCTCGTATGTAAAACGAGTTTCCTTTATGTAATTTATTATTATAAAGAAAGAGAAGACTACAAAACAAAGAAGGACAACCTTGGAGATCTTGCTTGGAGAAGTGAAGATCGTTATTAGGTTTAGCTTAATTTCTCTCATTGGCTTGGGAGAACAATTGCGCTAGGGGCCATATCTGTTTCATTTGTATGTATGTATGTTGATATATATTGTATGCATGTGTGTGGAACGATTTATATGATAAATAAGCTGGTGAGATTAAACTAATTAAAAATCCGTCAAAACTAAATATTAAGTTTATGTTTTCCAAGTTTTAGAACTCATCAAGACTAGTATCGAATATTGTAGGTTTCGCCTAACGCGAGGTGCATGTTCCATATTAGTAAGGTGTGATGGGATAATTGTAATATCCAATTTCTAAAATAATGGGTCAAACTTAACTAAACAAAATATAATAAGATTATATGCGTTTAGAAGCAAGAGTTGGGAATAGTCCATATGATGGATTGGAATAAGGAGTTATTCACCCAACTGAAATATTCGAGAATTGTATTGGATACAATTGGAAGGAGTTCCTACCTAAATAGCTAAGTTTTGTGTAATCAGCCTAACGTTGACTTAAAACAAAGTGAAATATGGATCTCGATCCACTAGAAAATCTTCCAACGGGATTTTCCGAATCAAATGATGAGGGTCATTTGGTTTGAGTAAAATAGTGGGAGCATATTTAATTAAAGGCCTAATTGAATATGTTATGATACTTATATTTTTCCATTCCATTTTGTAGATTACCATGACAACAAACACATCTAATAACATTTTGCGAACAATCCTGGATAAGGAAAAATTATCTGGGACAAATTTTCTGGATTGGCACCGAAATCTGAGGATTGTCCTCAAACATGACAGAAAGTTGTATGTCTTAGAGACACCTGTTCCTGATGAGGAACCTCCTAGTTCTGCTCCTAAGGCTGAAAGAGATGCTTATAAGAAGCATGTCGATGATGCCAATGAAACTGCTTGCCTCATGCTGGCTACCATGAATTCTGAATTGCAAAAGCAACATGAAAACATGGCAGTGTTCGATATGATCGAACATCTAAAAAATGCTCTATCAAGAGCAGGCAAGGCATGAAAGGTTTGAAGTTTCAAAAGCCCTTTTTCAATCCAAGCTTTCTGAGGGAACCCCAGTAGGTCCCCATGTACTCAAGATGATTGGGTATGTGGAGAATCTTGAAAGATTGGGATTTGCCCTCAAAAAGGAGCTTGCGACTGATTTGATCCTGCAATCGTTGTTGGAAAGCTTCAGTCAATTTGTCCTTAATTTCAACATGAATGACATGGACAAAACTCTTCCTGAATTGCTAAGCATGTTAAGAACTGCTGAGCAAAACCTGAAGACAAATGGGAAATCCATTCTGATGGTCAGTAATGGAAAGAAACAGAACAAAAGGCCCACCAAGCAAGTTGGTAACTGGAAAGGCAAGGAAGTTGCCAAACCCAAACATACTACCCTTGCTTTGAAGCCTAGTGGAGGTATAGCAAAGGAGGGCACTTGCTTCTATTGCGGTAAGACCGGACGTTGGAAGAGAAACTGCCTAAAGTACCTGGAAGATAAGAAGAATGGAGTGGTGACTTCGACTTCAGGTATTTTTGTTATAGAAATAAATTTATCTACTTCTGCATCATGGGTATTAGATACTGGATGTGGTTCTCACATTTGTACCAATGTATAGGGACTAAAAAGGAGTAGAGATTTGGCAAAAGGTGAAGTCAACCTACGAGTTGGAAATGGAGCAAAGGTTGCTGCTTTAGCCGTAGGAACTTATGTTTTGACTTTACCTAGTGGTTTAATAATTCAGTTAGAGAACTGTTATTATGTACCTGCAATTAGCAGGAATATTATTTCCGTTTCTTGTTTGGACAAGTTTGGTTTTTCATTTATAATAAGGAACAATTGTTGCTCTATTCATTTGAATGATATATTCTATGCTACTGCACAAATGAACAACAGATTATATGTCCTTGATCTTGAAATGCCAATTTATAACATTAATACTAAAAGGATGAAACCTAACGAGTTAAATCCAAGTTATCTTTGACATTGTCGCTTAGGCCATATAAATGAGAAACTCATCTCCAAACTCCATAAAGATGGACTATTGGACTCTTTTGATTACGAATCATATGATACATGCAGATCTTGTTTAATTGGAAAGATGACAAAATCCCCATTCAAAGGAAAAGGTGAAAGGGCTAATGATCTTTTGGCCCTCATACACACTGACGTATATGGACCACTGAACATACCAACCAGAGGAGGTTTTCAATACTTCATCACATTTACCGATGATTTCAGTAGATATGGTTATGTCTATTTAATGAAACACAAATCTGAATCCTTTGGAAAGTTCAAGGAATTTAAGAATGAAGTACAAAACCAACTAGGTAAGAATATTAAAACTCTTCGATCAGATCGAGGCAGTGAATATTTAAGCCTAGAGTTTGATGACCATCTAAAAGAGTGTGGGATTCTATCCCAACTCACTCCTCCTGGAACACCACAATGGAAAGGTGTATCTGAGAAAAGAAATCGAACCTTGTTAGACATGGTCCGATCCATGATGAGTCATGCCGATCTTCCAAACTCCTTTTGGGGACATGCATTACTGACAGCAGCTTACACACTTAACCGTGTTCCATCCAAAAAGGTTGAAAAGACACCATATGAAATATGGAGTGGTAAGAAACCACATATGTCTTACATGAAGATTTGGGGTTGTGAAGTTTATGTAAAACGACAAATTTCAACAAAGCTTGAGCCCAAATCTGACAAATGCTTATTTGTGGGGTATCCTAAAGAAACAAGAGGGTATTACTTCTACAATCCTTCTGAGGGCAAAGTGTTTGTCGCTCGAACTGGAGTTTTCTTGGAAAGGGACTTTATTTCTAAAGGAATCAGTGGGAGGAAAATAGAGCTTGAAGAAATTCAAGAATCACAAAGCATTGATACACCTATGGTGGAATTAGAGCAGGAACCACAAGTAGTTGTGGAAGAGCAACCTGCTCAAGTAGAACAAGACCAGCTTAGGTCGAACAGGATACGTCACCAACCAGAGAGATATGGATATCTCATAAATGATCAAGGTGAAGTATTACTCATGGATCAAGATGAGCCTGTAACCTATCAAGAGGCCATAACTGGTCCTGAGTCTGAGAAGTGGCTAGAAGCCATGAAATCTGAAATGGATTCTATGTACACAAACCAGGTTTGGACCTTGGTAAAGCCTCCTGTAGGAATTAATCCTATAGGATACAAGTGGGTCTTTAAAAAGAAGACTGACATGGATGGTAAGGTACATACCTAAAGATTATAAACAAATTCATGGTGTAGACTATGATGAAACCTTTTCACCAGTTGCAATGCTTAAATCTGTTCAGATTTTACTTGCTATCGCTACATATCATGATTATGAAATATGGCAGATGGATGTCAAGACTGCTTTCCTTAATGGGAATCTTCTTGAGGATGTGTACATGACACAACCTGAAGGATTTGACATACCCAAATAAGCCCAAAAGATATGCAAGTTACAACGATCAATCTACGGATTAAAGCAAGCTTCCAGAAGCTGGAATCTTCGTTTTGATGAAACTGTAAAACAACATGGATTCATAAAGAATGAAGATGAGCATTGTGTCTACAAGAAGGTTAGTGGGAGCATAATCATTTTCCTGGTATTATATGTAGATGACATATTACTCATTGGAAACGATATCCCTACCTTGCAACAAGTAAAAGCTTGGTTAGGGAAATGCTTTTCTATGAAGGACCTTGGTGAAGCAGCCTATATATTAGGAATCAGGATCTATAGAGATAGATCATAAAAACTGCTTGGTCTAAGTCAGAGTACATACATAGATAAAGTGTTGAGACGCTTTAATATGCATGATTCCAAGAAAGGATTCATACCCATGTAACATGTCCTATGTCTATCAAAAACACAATCCCCTTCAACAAAGGAAGAAAGGGATCGCATGAATAAGATTCCATATGCATCTGCAATAGGATCTATCATGTATGCCATGTTATGTACTCGACCAGATGTCTCGTATGCTTTAAGTACAACGAGTAGGTACCAATCTGATCCTGGTGATGCTCACTGGGTAGCTGTCAAGAATATCCTTAAGTACTTGAGAAGGACTAAGGACCCATTCTTGATATATGGAGGTCAAGAAGAGCTCGCGGTAATTGGTTACACCGATGCTAGCTTCCAGACAGATAAGGATGACTTTAGATCGCAATCTGGTTATGTGTTCTGCCTAAATGGTGGCGCTGTGAGCTGGAAAAGTTCAAAGCAAGAAACAATTGCTGATTCTACAACCGAGGCCGAGTATATTGCTGCCTCAAATGCAGCGAAGGAAGCTGTTTGGATCAAGAAGTTCATTAGTGAACTTGGCATAATCCCAAGCATTGTGGACCCAATTGATCTCTATTGTGATAACAATGGTGCTATCGCACAAGCTAAGGAGCCTAGATCTCACCAACAATCCAAACACATACTTAGGTGTTATCATCTCATTCGAGAGATAATAGATCGTGGAGATGTGAAGATATGCAGAGTACCTACACTTGAAAATATTGCTGACCCACTAACAAAACCTCTTGCGCAGCTGAAGCATGATGGCCATACTAGATCTATGGGTATTAGGGGTATGCCTGATTGGCTCTAGTGCTAGCGGGAGATTGTTGGTGTAAACCCAAAAGGCCAATACTTTTGATACTTGTATCAAATTATTTATTAATAATAAAAGGCATTTCTTTATTAAGTTTGTTTTTCCAAAATGATAAACTCCCTAGAATAGCTAGTTCGTTTAATGAAACATTAAGTATGGCTTAATCATGAGATTCCATTAAACATGAGGACACTATTCTTAAAGCATCCATAGCCGACCTTTAATGTGAAATGGGATAGCCTTAAAGCATTAAGACTATTATGTAGATAGACTGATGATCACATCTCATGGATCGTGGATAAGGAGTTTTCAAGTCTTGACATAGGTATGAATATTAGGAGTAATATTTAGACTGGATTGACCCACTATGGGAGTACTACATAGAATGTTATGCAAAGTGTCATAAGTTACTCTCATGGTGATAGTGGTGTATACCACCCTTCGACCTGAAACTACTATGTACCCTAGATGTAGAGTCGAGTACTTTATTGCTGATCAAACATTGTCCGTAACTGGATGATCATAAAGACAGTTGATGGGTACTTCACAAAGCATGCTGAGGGACATGAGTAGCCTAGATAGAATTTGCCCATCCTGCATAACAGGATAAATGTCTAAGGGCCCAATATTGAATTAGACAAGAATGACACTGTATATGCCTTGTGTTCAATATAGACATAGGGGCAAAAGGGTAATTGTACACACAAGTACTATCATAAAAGGTTTTGTCAGATCAAATGACAATTTTGTGACTTGGGTAGCAGTGATGTGTTGCTAGATACCGCTCACTGTTTATTATGTTAAATACATGATTTAATATAATTGCCAACGTCGCGAAATCCTACAGGGTCACACACATAAGGACAGTTGGAGAAGAGATAAAGTAAATAAGGAACACCGTAAGGTACGATGCACTTGAATGGAATACGGAATATGGTAAGGTACCATGTAATATAATAATAGTTATTATTAATTTTATAATAGTTATAAAATATAATAATAAAATTATATTTATTATAATAATAGTTATTATAATAATATAATAATATTATTATTGAGTTGGGCTTTTTAGCTTGTAGCCCACACAAGTAGTTCTATAAATAGAACCCTTGTGCAGAAGCTCAAGGGGTGTTGTTGTTGTTGAAACCCTAGCCGTATTCTATTTTTCCTCTCCCTCACTCAAAACCTTCAATAGTAATCAGCTAGCACTGTGACTGAAGGAAGCTGTTCGTGTGGACTGAGTAGAGGCGTTGTCCATCGTACAACGCTCGTGATCATCCATAGATTTGGAATCAAAGGTTTCATCGCCACAAGAGGTAACCTTTCTATTTTAGATCATGATCTTTCTTAAGGATCTCTAAAGGAAAATTTTTGTTTTCCGCTGCGTTTAGATCGCAAATTTCCCTTCACAATCAAATTTAGGGTTTCCAGCCCTCTCAGAGCTTTTAGACAAAGGATCAATCAAGAAATGACATGATCTTCAACTTGTCTAGCCTCTCAAACATCTACAGTGGATCAAGAGGACTCCCACTTTAAGGATTAGGCACAAGGCTGCTCCCTTCCTGGTGGATCAAGCCTCAAGATCGCCAGTGTCACGAAATTAGGGTTTTGGTCGACCGGGGCCTCCAGATGGAAATTTTCCTCTGGGCATGAGCCAATTTAGCCTCAGGGGATGCATACATAAAAAATCAGGAATTAGGGTTTCTTAACCTAATTCACCCCTAAGTTGACTTTTAGGACAAATCAGGAGCCAAGACCTCAAGAGAGGGTTTGAGGGTCTCCAATATACCACATTGATCCATTTGTAACAATGGATTGATCCAAGAAGTTTGAGCAGCAAGTCTCAATTTCATCAGTACCACAGTTAGGGTTTCGCGAGAAAAGTCAACTGTACCTTTGACTTTTGACCAGGACATGCTCCCAAACCCTAGGACATGATTCAATATATCCTATAACACCCATAAAACATGTACATCAAGTTTGATTTAGGTCAAGGACATGATTTCCTAAAGGATCGCACCGTTTGGAATTCATCCGATAAAAAGTAAACTGTGCACAAAAGTCAACTTTGACTTTTTGAGATTTTTCACAAAAATGGTTTTTTAACCCTAAAATGATGTTAATGTATGATTTGAATCATCATTCATCAATAAAAATCAAGGAAAGTGGGATAACTTGTAAAAGGGGTAACCATAAAAACTTAGAAAATTTTCTAAGTTATGAACAAAGTGGCAAGGGTACCAACTTTGGAGGATCATAACTCCTAAACCACAAAGCCATTTTCCCCATCCAAAGCTTGATTTGTAGATCTCATTACCCTCTACAAAAGCTTAAAACTGACATCCCTCCAAATTCCTCATGGATTTTGAGTTATGGAATGATCAAAATAAAAAAAAAGTGAAAATGTCACTTTTTTCCAACACTTAGTGAAATTTTCACTAAGTCAGAATCTGCCTTCACTTTTTTCCAAATGTAGGGGGATTTTTCACTTGGATCCAAAAGGTATCAAAACCAAATATGATCAAACAGTTGTTGTATCATATGAGGGCTTTCCAAAATGGCCAAGAACATCACCAAATTCCACTTGGGCCAAGAGATATGATAATGGCAATATGCCTTGTGAAAACTGCCAAGGCTAGGCAGAATTTTTCATTTTTGCTCGATTTGGCAAAATCAGATAATTCCAAGCCTTGTCATCACTTTGGACACATCTGAGGATCAAATCTAAAGGGGACAAACACTGAGCTAAGCCTCCAAAGTCTTTGGAACAAGAAGTAGCATGCCAAACCTAGAATTTCCTAAAAGTGGGACAAGACTCCAATTTTGGATTGGAGCATTCAATGCATACACCAAGGTGGCATGGACTGAGCCATTTACAACTGAATTCAGTCAAGACTTATCCAAGACCAAGGGAACCACAGCCCTGTGCCCTAACCTCTAGTTAATGGCTAGAGGAGACTTGGATTCCAAAGTGCAACCATTGGCCAAACCTCTGCTGCAGTTGCCATTCACTATTGCTTGCAAAACAAACTTGCTCTACTATAAATAGAGCTCAATTGTGATCAATTTGAGTACACCAAAGCCATCAAACAGATGCTTTCCTCAAAATCTCTTCTTTCACTCCAATTTTGCCTTCTAAGGCAAGTCACTATCGGGTTTTGAGTTTGAGAGCTTTTCCAATCAAACCAATCACTCACACACCTCACATATATCACATATATCACATATAAGTGATCCAAACACTCACATAACATCTGGAACACCAAAATCACAAAATCACCAGCCAGTTGCTCAAGTTCTTGACAAATTTGCAGTTGGGGTACCATCTCAAGTTCCAGATCATTTCAATCCATTCCAAGCATCTAGACACACTCCATGGCACCTAGGGAAGCTATCCAGATCATTGGAACCTAGCTGTAACACCTCTAAAACAAAACACGATCACCAGCTGCAAGAGGTAAGCATGAGCTCTTCTAACTCTATGATTCATGCAATTTTTGCTGCACAATATTTTGGCCATATGTTCATAATCATGCATGGAATGTTTTCCCTCAATCAATTGCATTGTTTGAATCGTGTGTGGAATTTCTGAACCTTCATGCAGAAATTAGGGTTCTTGAGGTTTCTCTTTGATTTCTTATTCCATGTTAAAAATAAATGAAATTAAAGACCATAGACATCATCGTGAGGTTAAAACGAGTAGATTGATATGTAGATTGCATGATATAATTAAGCATTCAGTGAGATTGGATAGAAAACACAAATCTGCAGAAACAGAGGGTGGCGCGTGTTCTTGCCCTTGTTCTTGGCGCCATTTTTTTGAAAATTTGAATATTTGAATTTTGTGATTTTATTTAATTGATTCAAAAATTAATTTCTCTCTGAGTTTTAATGATTTTGAGTTGATTCTTTTTTTAATAATTCACAAAAATGTTAAAATATTTTATTTTCCCAAAAAATCCCAAAAATATTATTTATTTCATATAATTGATATTTTTGCAAAGAATTAATATTTTAATTGTTTTTGACATTTAAAATATTTTTTCCTTCTTGATTTTGCAAATTTTAATGACTTCTAATCATTTTGTAGGTCAAAACATGATTTTTGAAACATTAATCCAAGATCACAATTTGTTTTCCACATGTTAAACAATTTTGGTCATTTTAATTTAATTTATTATTCAATTAAAATAAATTTTGAAAACAAATTAGGGTTTTTGATTAATTCAACCCTCATCAAACTTTTTCAAAATCTTTTGGGCCTCTAATAGAGTGTAAGACCCAATCCTTTGTAAATACAAACCTATTTTTGGCCTCACTTATTGTATAAGTCCCGTTGTATTTCAAAACGTTTGACGCGATCATCGTCCGTTGAAAAAAAATAACATTGGGCCTCTCCTCGAGCTATAAGACCCATCCAAAATCTTTTGGGCCTCTATTATAGTGTAAGACCCAACCCCCTTTGAAAACCAAACCATTTTGGGCCTCAATGCATTGTATAAGACCCACCGAGTTTTCAAAAATCTCGGCGCGATCGCCATTTTCAAATAAATGACCCTGTGCCTCTCCTTGAGCTGTAAGCCCCACCACTTGTACAAAAATAAATCTCTTGGGCCTCTTGAGAGAGCGTAAGACCCATCCCCTTGTACTGAAAACCTTTCTTGGGCCTCAGTCACTTGTATAAGTCCCTCTGTACAAAACGACAGTGTGATCACTGATAAACCTTGGGCCTCTCCTTGAGCTGTAAGCCCCAACATTTTTCAAAATACTTTCTCCTTTAATTTTTGAATATACTGTTGTTTTCAATCTTTCTTTGTTGAACAACTAACTAAACAACATGGAAGCTCTACAACCGAGTAAGTGGTTATATGCTTTCTTTATCCGCTTTCATATACATATAATTGTATTGTGGGGTTGTTTCACTGTAAGTCTTCTTTCATAAACTCATATCAATTGTGTAATACTAGTATAGATATTTAGAGTTTCCCTGGCAACTACGTCTAGCACTAAGCCCTGTTGATCACTCTAAAATAGACAAAACTAGATCCCCATAGGATTACCAGATACAGTCTTCCCTCCTCTTGGGGTTAAACAATATGGAGACGTGAAAGGCAGCATTCTCGGTGAACCCTTTCTCAGACTATCACCCTTAGACATCGTCAAATAAACTCTACCCGCTGGAGATGATCTTTCCTGGCTTGATCTATTCTCTGTGAATAGCCTGTCTTGAATTTCTTGGGGGTTTGGGGACCCACAGGCTTCCTAAAAGCATCCTCGCCTCCTCTTGGGCATTGTACAAGGACCCTACGGCTTCTTAGAAGTATTCACAGCCTCCTCTTAGGCTTCGTATAAGGATTCTTCCTTCGGGAAGAGAGCCTCCTCTTGGGCTTCGTACAAATTGTCCCTCGGCTTTTTAAAAGTTTCCAGCCTCCTCTTGGGCTTCGTACAAATTATCCCGACGACCTCCTAGAGGTATAGGAACAGAAATTAGTCATCTTAATAGAACAGTCTTTCAAAGAGTCTAGATCTTTCTACTGTGAACGTACTACTACCGTGTCTTTAAGCATAGTACAAAGGATAAAACTCTAGACTTGGACAGTCTAATCTCCTTGAGTCTCGAAGGCATTCTCAAGTAAGGAAAAACACCAGTAGAGTCGGACAGTCTCCAATACCCTCTGGATTCCCCATTTCCTTAAAGAACAGGAAATAACCCTGATCCTCTGATCAAATCCCAAAGCATAGCCTTACCTTTAATCAGTCTCTTTATAAGAACTGATTTTCTCTTTTAACCAACCTACTGGACCTGTCACTCAACTAAAACAACAATCCTTTTAGCCTCTATCTCGGGCTTCGTATGAGATACAAAAAGACTCTCTTGTTGAGTCAATAAATCCTTTTAGCCTCTATCTCGGGCTTCGTACGAGATACAAAAAGACTCTCTTGTTGAGTCAACAAACCTTTTAGCCTCTATCTCGGGCTTCGTACGAGATACAAATCACTCTCTTGTTGAGTATAAAAGACTCTCTTGTTGAGTCAACCTTTAGCCTCTACCTCAGGCTTCGTACGAGATACAAAACTCCCTCTTGTTAAGTATAAAAGACTCTCTTGTTGAGTCAACCTGAAATTCAGGTACCAGATATGTGTGATGTCACACACGATGTTACAACAACACACTCTGCACAATGGACAAAATAAACAACAGAAGAACACACCAAATTGTTAACCCAGTTCAGTTCAAACAACCTAATCTGGGGGCTACCAAGCCAGGGATGAAATTCGCTACTTGTAGAATTAATTTATAGACTCAACAACCCAGTTGACAATCTCCTAAACTTAATTCCTACTAGTGACTTCCTACCTAAGAAACCACTTAGATATGAGAACACTACTCAATCTCTAAAACACTCAAAGAACAACCTCTTTGAGAAACCTTGATCCTGCTTCACAGCTTTGATCAAGTTACATAACTCTCTTTGCTTCACAGCTTTAGAGAGGACAGAACACAACTCACCAATTCACACTAGAATGGTGTATACAAAAACACGCACAAAGACAATGTTTAACCTCCAGTTAAAGCTCCCTATCTTCTGTCTGTTTTCTGTAATTTCTTCCTTTGATCTATGCGCATTATATAGCCACCTGAATTGGGCTTGACTCCTTGCAATATTTGATCTGATTTGTTATTTGAAACTGAATCTTCAAAACAGATTTTATCCCCAAAATCTTTTCAAATCTTCACCTTTTAAATCTCCTACAAACCTGCATCAAATCTCTATGCAACAGAGAATATCTAACCCAAGATATTCGCATCCAATGAGACTACCTGCTCTCCACAATTCCTGCTAAAACGTAAACCCTAACAACATCACTAAACCTGATGTTATTAATTCCGCAGACCTGATGTCACAACATGGCATGTGACATCAGACATCCAACTTAAACACTTAACACAGCCCAGTGTTAAGACTCAATGTTGTGACATCACCCATATGACATCAAACATTGAACAGCTTCACTACTTAACACATCACAGTGTTAAGACTCAATGTTGCAACATCACCACCTTGACATCAACATTGAACATACTTTGTTTTACCAAAATTCTAGCCAATCCAAGAAACTAACAATCTCCCCTTTGGCTAATTTTGGCTAAAACAATCTCTGCATCTTCAGAGACTTTAGCAGCGGATAAAAATATGATTTTTCCAACCTTTGCAGCCGCAGCACAGTCCTCACAAACAGCTACACTTCACAATGCTTTCAGCATGCTGCACAAACACTTCAATACTCTGCTGTACACAAACTTCCACACTAACCAGCAGCATGGAATAAATCTCCCCCTCAAGGCAAGAACCAGCATACAAGCTGTTCAACAACTCCCCCCTAAATATCTGCACTACTGCATCACAACTAGCATCACTCCTTGGCATTGCAGCACCTTGGTCAATATCTGCACTAATGCATCACAACTAGCATCACTCCTTGGCATTGCAGCGCCTTGGCAACGCACTCCTTGGCATAGGCTAACTCTCCCCCTTTTTAGCCACAATTGGACAAACCTCAACATGTAAGTCCTATGACACCCTTTGCTGCAAAATCCATAACTAATGCTCTAGATGAACATTTGACCACACTTGCTGAGCACATGTCTTTTTGTATCACTGTCCCTTTCTTATCATACTCTTCATCTTCAGACTTCCAATCAGTCAATACCTGATCTACTTCAGTCTTCTCTACATTCTCCATCCAAGGCAGACTTTCTACTTCATCATTCTCCCGTATGACTATGTAGACGCTCCTTAGGTATAATGTAAGCACCAAGCTTCAGATCCAGAACAAAGACAACCTTCACCAAGGATAACCAACACAGAAAATGTTCTAACATTAGTTAGGTCACTCTTGACACCACACACCATGGTATTACATATGCTCCACCACTGGATTTACTATCAGCAAAGTAATCTAATCTCAACAATGTGTCACAAACTCCACAAATTCTCAGCTTACTTAAAAGCTTTATTGAGATCCAGTCTCTTCAAGAGATAATGATCAGATCATATCACAATACCTCTACCACTACATCCACCAGTAGTTGTTGATACTAGTGAAGTCTTCAAAATCAGTAGTCATGCTAAACTTCACATTCTAATCCACATAATCAGAAACACTTCTTCCACATGTCCAATCTTAATCAGCTTCCAGATATAACCACCAGCAAACATGATGTTATAACATCTTTTGGGACATCAGCTTCTCATCACCATTCAAAGGACTCATTGCACAAAGAAGTCCTTCAAGAAGCTCCCAATAAAACATAGTCAGAGCAACTTATTCATACACACCTGAATACCATAAGTTCCCACACCCTCTCTGAACCATATCCTAGAAAACTCAACCATATCCAGAGTATCTATACCAAATTCTTTTTCCATAACATATTTCCACCATTTTATGAAAAGCACAGGAATGTTATCTAGTATGGCCTTTTGAATTTTCTCAACGGCTTCCTTCATTTGAGAGATATCCTGGACATTATCATCAGGCTTATCTTTGATCTTCCTATTTCTAGAAGAGATGAACACTTTACTCCTGGATTTTGTAGTACCATCCACATAGATCTTCTGCTTATCAGTTCTCATCTTTGGAGGTGACTCAATAGCTTTCCTCTTCCTTGATTTCAGTCGTTTAGAAACCCCAGGAACCACTTTTGCAATTAGTTCATCATCACTCTTCTTTATTTTAAGGCTAGAAGTACCTTTCTTGACTTGAGATGTTTTTACATCAGCTCTAACATCTGCATCTTCTAACCTAAGGATTGTCAACTTGTGAAATTTTTCTTTTGAACTATAGGAGTCATTAGTCAGGTTGTCATCTTTCTTGGCCTTGCAAGTATTCAGCTCCCAACACTTCTTAAGGTCACAGCTTTTGATCCTTCCATCAGCATTGTTGACTCCTTCATCTTGCTCACATAACTGACTACTCAAGTTGGCTTTTAACACATCATCCAACTTAGGAGTAACAGCACCATAAGTCATTAACCCAAATTAACTTTTCACCATACTTTCACACTTGATGTCACCATCTGATGTTACCTTAACATCACTAGATAAGCTGTCCACTTGAGGTATCCACTGATAGCAATTATCTTTGGATCTTACTCCCTTCATCATTACCTCATTCTGTTCATCAGCTACCACACATTCATCTTTGGTGTAGCTTACCTTGTAACCTTCATCACAAAGTTGACTTATGCTAATTAAATTAAGGAGCACAATATCAAGAGTAAAACCATCATGATTCTTCACTCTTCCAACTCCTTCTACTACTCCATTTTCACCATTGCCAAAAATAACATCATGTGCATGGCAAGGATTGAACTCTACCAAATGCTTCTTGGATCCAGTCATGTGCTTTGAACATCCACTGTCAAAATACCATGCATCCATAGCAAAATGTCCATCTGATGTGTGAGCCAATAGACATGTGACCTGAGCTTTAGGAACCCATTGTTTTACTACTTTGGGCCTTACCTCCTTCTGTCTGGGTTGAGGAGCAGAATTTGGATAACCATGAAGCTTGAAGCAAGAGAACTGCATATGTTCAAATCTTCCACAATAGAAGCATCTAACTCTGTCATCTCTAAAGTAGTTAAACCTTCTGCCACCATGATGATGATGTTGCTGGTGCTGCCATCCATAGTATTGATTTCTTCTTCTATGATAAGGCTGTTGTCTTCTACTACCATAGTTTGACTGTCTTCTATGGTAAGAATACTGTCTTTTGAAATGTCTCCTATGGTGATGAGGCTTCCTTCTTCCATAGTAATGAGGCACAACATTGTTGTATCCATATCCATACATGTTCCCCTGATGTTGATGAAACATGTTCTGATTGAACCTAGCAGCCTTCATGCTCTTGTGATATTAAGGTGGCATATACTGACTATCTCCCTGAAACTGCACCTTCTTCTGATGATGAGCATTCTTCTTCTCAACATTCCGAGGCTATGGATGAGTAACCTTCTTAGGTGTAGAATCATGTCTCTTTGTTTGATGCTGAGACATTGGTTGGGACACCTCCTTCTTTGTTCCAGAAGTTCTTGCTTATGTAGAACTCTTTTCCTCAACCACATATCCTATACCTGATTTATCTCTAGCAACTTTCTCTGACTGAAGAATCTTATCAAGAGTGGTTGTACCACTGTTCATCATCCTAAAAGATTTTGTCATCTGATCAAGTTGAGATTTAACTAGTACAACTTCATTTTCCAGATCAGCTTTTACATTCTCAAGCTGAGCAATCTGTTGCTTGTGACACTTGTTTTCTTGACAAATCTCAGCACTTTTTAAACACAGCTCTTGATAAGTAGATGCTAACTCCTCATAAGTTATTTCTCTATCACTATCATCATCAGAAACAACAGTTCCTGTTAAGGCTCTAACATGCTTTGCTGACTTACCTTTACTTTCACTATCAGATTCAGACCAGGAAACTGTCATACCCTTCTTCTGCTTCTTCAAGAATGTGGGACATTCTTTCTTGACATGTCCATAACCTTCACATTCAAAGCACTAAACTCCTTTATCTTGGGCAGTCTTCTCTTCATCCTTCTCTTTTGACTTGCTGATGTCAGAAGAGATGTTCTTGACATTAGGCCTAGAGTTATTGTTCATTCTCTTGAACACCTTATTGAACTGCCTTCCCAACATAGCTATGGCCTGAGATAAATCCTCCTGGGATTCAACACTCTTCCCTTTCTCTTCTTGAGCATTTGAAGTCAAGGATATACTTTTTGGCTTCTTTTTAGGTTCTTCTTCATTTAACCCAAGGTCAAATGTTTGAAGAGATCCAATGAGCTCATCAACCCTCATCTGGCTAATGTCTTGTGCTTCTTCAATGGCAGTCATCTTCCTCTTGTACCTCTTAGGAAGTGACCTAAGAATCTTCCTTACAAGCTTTTCTTCTGACATTTTCTCTCCAAGAGCACTAGATGCATTGGCCAACTCAAGAACACTCATGTGGAAGTCATGAATAGTCTCATCTTCCTTCATCTTCACGCTTTCAAACTTAGATGTTAGAAGCTGAAGTCTTGACATCTTTACTCTAGATGATCCTTCATGTGTAGCCTTCAAAATATCCCATGCATCCCTAGAAGATTCACATGAGTTGATCAACCTGAATATGTTCTTGTCAACTCCATTGAAGATAGCATTTAGGGCTTTTGAATTTCCAAGGGCAAGCTCATCTTCTTCCTTGGTCCATTCTTCTTCAGGTTTCAGCTTTGAGGTGCCTTCTTTATCTTTCCCAGCATCATCTTTCTCACACACAACAGGTGCTTTCCATTCTTTAATAATGGCCTTCCAAGCCCCGATGTCCAAGGATTTCAAGAAGGTGGTCATCCTTGGCTTCCAATAATCATAATTGGAACCATCTAATATAGGGGGTCTGCTGACAAATCCTCTAACTTCTTTGTCCATCTTTACACCAGAAAGTAACTTCCCTAGATCTCACCCAGAGACAGACAGGTTGTCTGCTCTGATACCAATTGAAATTCTGGTACCAGATATGTGTGATGTCACACACGATGTTACAACCACACACTCTGCACAATGGACAAAATAAACAATAGAAGAACACACCAAATTGTTAACCCAGTTTAGTTCAAACAACCTAATATGGGGGCTACCAAGCCAGGGATGAAATTCACTACTTGTAGAATTAATTTACAGACTCAACAACCCAGTTGACAATATCCTAAACTTAATTCCTACTAGTGACTTCCTACCTAAGAAACCACTTAGATATGAGAACACTACTCACTCCCTAAAACACTCAAAGAACAACCTCTTTGAGAAACCTTGATCCTGCTTCACAGCTTTGATCAAGTTACACAACTCTCTTTGCTTCACAGCTTTAGAGAGGATAGAACACAACTCACCAATTCATACTAGAATAGTGTATACAAAAACATGCACAAAGACAATGCTTAACCTCCAGTTAAAGCTCCCTATCTTCTGTCTGTTTTCTGTACCTTCTTCCTTTGATCTATGCGCATTATATAGCCACCTGAATTGGGCTTGGACTCCTTGCAATATTTGATCTGATTTGTTATTTAAAACTGAATCTTCAAAATAGATTTTATCCCTAAAATCTTTTTAAATCTTCACCTTTTAAATCTCCTACAAACCTGCATTAAATCTCTATGCAACAGAGAATATCTAACCCAAGATATTCGCATCCAATGAGACTACCTGCTCTCCACAATTCCAGCTAAAACACAAATCCTAACAACATCACTAAACCTGATGTTATTAATTCCGCAGACCTGATGTCACAACATCGCATGTGACATCAGACATCCAACTTAAACACTTAACACATCCCAGTGTTAAGACTCAATGTTGTGACATCACCCATATGACATCAAACATTGAACATCTTCACTACTTAACACGGCCCAATGTTAAGACTCAATGTTGCAACATCACCACCTTGACATCAACATTGAACATACTTTGTTTTACCAAAATTCTAGCCAATCCAAGAAACTAACACAACCTTTAGCCTCCATCTTGGGCTTCATACAAGACACATCTAAAAGCACTCTCTTGTTGAGTCAACTCCTTTTAGCCTCCCTCTCGGGCTTCGTACGAGACACAAAAGCATCCTCTTGTTGGGTCAATAGCCTCCTCTTGGGCTTTGTATAAGAACAAACCCCAGTTGAGTCGATCAACCTTTTAGCATCAAAACTGTGCCTCGTTCATAGGATACAAACATCAACAACTCCTTTCATCTAATTGCTGTAAGCGGCAAGCCTCTGGATTATTTACATCCATGCCACTGTCCCTCTTTTAGCATGAGAAATTCCTAAGGAAAGATAGCATTGCTCTACACTGAGTTAAAGTCTTCTCCTTCAGGTTAAAACCCCCTATAAAGGAAAGTATGGCATTGCTAGGATTCACATATCCCGATTAAAGTAATCCTCCTTTATAGTCAGTCATCCAACAGTTGTGACAAACAGACCCCCTTTAGAGATGACAAATTCTCTCTAAAGACAACACCTTTTTAGCTTCACATCTTGGGCTTCGAACAAGATACAAATAGAGCCTTCAGCTTCACATCTTGGGCTTTGAACAAGATATAAACCACCATTTCAGCTTCACGTCTTGGGCTTTGAACAAGACACCAAAACACCATTTCCTCCCATTCTCTCCCATAGAATAGGAGGAACTGCGATCGCTCTGATTTCCCTGTTTCGGTAAACGGGAATACGTAGGCATAAGATTGAAAGAAAAATCTTAGCGAGCACACCACGTCAAAAAACCTCAGGTCACAAATCCTCACATATCCACCAAAATATCCGAGTCCGTATTCCCTACCAAAAGTCTAAATTCAACCAAAATAACCTAAGAGAGGCCCCCCACATTGATCGCATCTATAAACCAACTGTTTTGACTGTTTGACCTCAGTTTGCAAAGCAGGGTTAGTTTGAGACATCTATTTCCCTTCCTTCATCAGCTTTAATAGGACAAATAATGAATCGACCTATAGTAACCCAGAGCGGCAGTACTTAAGAACCACGTCCAAAATCGCTCGCTACAGCCACAAACCCCAGGACATGATCTAAGGCTCATCAAGGCATCCATAAAGTCCACTTGAGGTGCCCAAATGGTCCTGAAGATTGTTGTTGATTGAAAATCAAGGTTTTAAGATTCATCTGGTCAAGGAAGTCAAATGTGCCTCTTAAAAGTCAAGCTTTGGATTTTGAGGTCAACCATGAGCATGCCATATCACCTTGGGTGTTGTTATGAGTTTGGATCAAAGAAAATCAAGAGGAAGCATAGAATCAAAAGGTTCTTGGAAATTAGGGTTTTGAGTGGAAGTTCTAAAACCAGGAAATCAAGAAATCTGGATATCTTGCAAAAGGCCATATCTCACTCATCTTCGACCCAACGGGAACAAGCTGATGATCTTGGTAAATAGGGGCATCCTGATCTACAAGTGGGTAGAAGGGGGTCATGTTCAATGGATGAACAAGTTTAAAAGTTACAGGTGCACAAGTGCAAAAAGATTTTGATCTGTGTTGCGATGAGAATAGGATAACAAGCTATTATTTTAACTTGCGTCACAGTTCTTAAATGTTCACCACCGTCTTTGATTAATCCAAAGGAAAGGTTCAAAAGCGAAAAAACCTAGAGATCTAAGGTTCTGGGGTTGGTTACGCCTAGGGAAGGAATTAGCATCCTAAATGTCTGTAATACTCTACAGGAACCTCTTGTTAGTATCTTATGTTATCTATTACTCGCTTGCTAAGGGTTCTATGCTAAAGGTTGAAACCCTAGGGGTTAGTATCTAAGTATACTCGGCAAGACATCACATCTTGTGCCTACGTATCCCAAGGGGAGCGGAAACAGAGTATCTGTAGTTCTGAATAGAGGAACTTCTTGACGGGGTCAAGGTTCCAAATGGAGGTAATGTCTAAGTCAAGACATTACATAGAGTGCGACAACTCTAAAGTTGTAGGTGGTTGTAGAGGGGTAGGCTTGTAAATGTTCACGGCAGAGCATTTACTTGGAGTGCAGAAACTCCAATCCTATGGCTAAGATTCTAACTGTCTACAGCGAGACATGGAGTACGGATACTCTGAATCCTAAGGCCAAGGGTTCTAAGCGTTATTCCTATGATGTTGAGTCAATATTATTGAACCTTCCTTTGGAATGACACCCTTAACAAGCGAGTAATAGATAACATAAGATACTAACAAGAGGTTTCTGTAGAGTACTACAGACGTTTAGGATGCTAATACCTTCCCTAGGCGTAACCAACCCCGAACCTTAGATCTCTAGGTTTTTTTGCTTTTGAACCTTTCCTTTGGATAAATCAAAGACGATGGTGAATATTTAAGAACTGTGATGCAAGTTAATATAATTGCTTGTTATCCTATTCTCACCGCAACAGAAATGGCGACTTCACTGGGGATTGTCGAGGGTTTCCCCTATGTTGCTTTTCTTTTATGTTATCTTCTTTTATTTTCTTGCTATATCTGCTTTTATTATCTGTTGTGTTGGTTTTCTGGGTTACTATTTGTGTAGTGAGATAAGTCCTACACCCGGACTTGAGCGTAAATTATGATAGGACGATGATAATTCAAGGAGACTTTGAGGGAGTTGATTCCTGAAGAAGTTGAATTGAGACATCACCACTCAGGTTAAGCCCTCTCGAATTTAATATTGTTCAACGAGTCCATTCGTGAAGACGATATTATTTCGAACTAAAGGCCATCGAGACTGAGAACGTAGTTACCTTTAACCCAACTTGGCCTATTAGGATGTAGTGCGGGGACTATGAGGGAGTCCATTCGTCTTTTATTTTAGTCATTTACAGCCTCTCCAGAGTCCACCATTTATTTCGGGTTATTTACAGTCTCTCCGGAGACCACTTGTCATTTATTTATGTTCTTGCTTTTACAGTCTCTCTGAAGACTATCTACTTTCGTTTCAGTTATCCACAGTTTTTTCGGAGACAATCTACTTATTTCAAGTTATCTACCGCCTCTCCGGAGACCTTGTCTTTTATTTCAGTTTATCTACAGTCTCTCTGGAGACCATCTTCTTTTATTTTATTATCTGCAGTCTTTCCGGAGACAGTCTGCATATCAGGTTACCTGCAGTATCTCCAGAGACCATCTGCTTTTATTTCAGATATCTACAGTCTCTCCGGAGATCATTTGATTTTATTTCAAGTTATCTACAGTCTCTCCGGAGATCATTTGCTTTTATTTCATTTATCCTAGTCTTTCTGGAGACAATCTGTTTATTTCAGTTATCCACAGCCTCTCCGGAGACCCTTTATCATTTTACTTCAGCAGCTTACAATCTCTCCGGAGAACATTTATCATTTTTGTTTACAGTCCCTTATCAGAGCATTTTCCCCATGAAGTCCAATTATGTTGGCACACAGAGGGGTTTATGTACCCTGTATATTTTCTGATGGTTCCTGAAGATCCCGTTCAATCTCTTCAATTAAGGAATTTCCAGAAGTTTATTTCCTGATGGTTCCTGAAGATCCCGCTTGATCTCTTCGTTCATGGAATTTCCAGGCGTTGGATTTTATTTCTTGTTGAAAACTCCAAAATTTTTGTTTGAACGATCCTACCGCCGTGTGGATCCTGCTTTATCTTTATTGCTTAAATATCAACTAGTCACGGTTGAACCTGCTAGGTCGTCGCCTTCAGAGTCCCCAGTGAAGTCGTCAGTTCTGTTGCGGTGAGAATAGGATAACAAGCTATTATATTAACTTGCATCGCAGTTCTTAAATGTTCACCACTGTCTTTGATTTATCCAAAGGAAAGGTTCAAAAGCGAAAAAACCTAGAGATCTAAGGTTCGGGGGTTGGTTACGCCTAGGGAAGGTATTAGCATCCTAAACGTCTGTAGTACTCTACAGGAACCTCTTGTTAATATCTTATGTTATCTATACTTGCTTGCTAAAGGTGCTATGCTAAAGGTTGAAAACCCTAGGGGTTAGTATCTAAGTATACTCGGCAAGATATCGCATCTTGTGCCTACGTATCCCGAGGCGAACGAAATCAGAGTATCTGTAGTTCTGAGAAAAGGAACTTCTTGACGGGGTCAAGGTTCCAAGGGGAAGTAATGTCTAAGTCAAGACATTACATAGAGTGCGGCGACTCTAAATTTGTAAGTTAGTTTAAGAGGAGTGGGCTTATAAATGTTCACGGCAGAGCATTTATTTGGAGTACGGCGACTCCGATCCTAAGGCTAAGATTCTAAGCGTCTGCGGCGAGACGGGGAGTACGGCGACTCCGAATCCTAAGGCCAAGGGTTCTAAAGTTAGTCTTATGACGTTGAGTCAATATTAGTGAACCTTCCTTTGGAATGTCGAGGGGGACTAACTTGCGAATAGTTTGTGCGCACTAGCAAAGGTGAGCTAGTATAGTGTATGGAGACCAAAAAGGTTTATGGCGATGCTCGGAAGCGATCGACTTACAATGGGTAGAAAAGGGGCTCGACGTTGGATCGAGAGTTTTAATGCCTTGAAAGGTTTGAAAATAACAAGTAAGCATTCAAATAGAGGTATAAACAAGGTATAATATCAGTCACAAATAAGATACTAAAAACACACGACGTACGATTCACTCAGGTGGGTGCCGAGGGATTCTAAATAGGGAATGATTTATTAAGAAAAAGAGTTTTGATTTTAAAGGGGAAATTAAAGAGGTTTATTATTATTTAGAATCATGTTAAAGATTATTTTTAATTTAAAAGTTAAAGTATTTTCTTAATAAAAAAGGTTATTCTAAACATTTAAGAAAAGAGAAAAAGGTTTTATTATTCTTATTTAAAAAGACTTTAATTTTAGTATATTAGTAAAAGGTTTTTATTATTAAAAGAGGGTTAATAAATCAAAAAAGATTTTAACAAAGCTTAAAATTAATTTTAATTGTATTTTAATGAAAAAGGATATTTTAAATATAAAAGGAAATTAGTTTTTTTAAGGGTTTTTAATAATTATCATTTGGGTTGAGTAAAACAGATTATTATTTTAGAGAAAAGAAAATATGAGTTTAATTATTTAAAAAAAGTTTAAATTGAAAGATTTGTTAACTAAATGGAGGGATTCTATGCGCTCCATGGAAAGAGGGTCCATCGCAGACCCTCAGACCACGGCCGCTTGATGTGTGTGAGATTCTATCTGATGCAAGTAATGGAGGGTGCATGGTGGTGTACGTGTGTGTGGTGTACATGAGATTATTCATTAGCATCAAAAGGAATGCACATTTCCTCTCCTCTCTCAGATGCTCTCTCGTCCTCTCCTTTTCTCTCAAATGGAACAATTGGGGTTTATAAAACCCTAGCGGCGCCATCGCTCTCATCTTTCTTTCTTCTCTCTCGATCAAACAAACAAGCCAAACAAACCCTACCCCCAGCAAGCCCAATACCCCGATTTCAATATAATTTCACAGTTACAGGTTACAGATGCAATGAATTAAAGCAAAGCGAAAAGGAAAGGAGAGTTGTGCGTCGACGGCGAACGGCTTCGATCAGGGATGAACTTCCTTCTCTCTTTACCTTCCTTGTACGATTTATTTGCCTTTTTGTGTTGTTCTGCTTCTTCGTTCGTTGCCTTCTTTGTGAGATGATGATGATTTTGAATCTCTGTGTTTCTTTTGATTGGGTTATGAGATTGATGATTTTTTAGTATACTGGTATGGTGGATTGTGTGGGTTTGATGAGTTTGCTCTGGTTATTGTTGATGAGTTAAGTCCCTGGTATGTATTGATGAGTTTTTTTTTGTAAGGCTTGTGTATGATGATGTATAATGGTTGTATGAGGATGAATTGGTTTGATGTTTTGGTCTGTTTGGGACTTTGGTGTAGTTGTGAATTCTGATGTTAAGTGTTTGGTGGTTATGATTTGAATTTTTTATGATGGCTCCCCCTCCCTTGCTGCATATATGTTGGTCTTATATAGGCCAAGAAAACAAGCATAGGAATCTTCTCTTGAATGCTCTTGAATTTTATGTTTGAGCATGTTTATTAGTTTAGGAATACGACTTAACTGCTGCTGAAACCTGTTTGGTTTGATTAGGAAAGTTTTTAAAAAAATGTCCAAGACATGTTATTTTGTATTTGGAAAGTTCTTAACCATGTCTTGAAGCAATATTTCTAAGTTGGAAGACTTGATATTGGCTGATACATGTTTTATTTGGTTTTGGAAATAACATTATGACTATGATTTCTTGTTCGGACTGCCTTTGAGAACCTTACGTTCTCATCTTGGACATGTCTAATCCTACCATAATGGGATTTGTAGTCTGAATTTTTAACTATGAGCTTCTTATTTGGACCATCTTGCTTGAAACACGGTCTGAAATGGTGGGTTTTTGGTAAAGGTAATAAAGACGTTTGATTCATTGTGCTGACTTTACATTTATGATATCCTATGTGTCATTCCATAAACTATTATCAATCCATTGTCTCTTTCTGATTTCTCTGATAGGGGCAATATATCTGCCAAGCTTTAAATGGAATTGTCCTTTCTAACTGATAACTTCTGCAATTGGCACAGATATGTCAATCATATTGGGAGCTGCACACTTTTCAAAGTTTGGGAGTGAAAGCAACGACTGGTTGGGATTTCATGTCGAGGCAGGTTTACTTCCATTTGATGTTGAGAACCATGATTCCTTAGCTTGCATCTACTTTTACTAACTATACCATGCCTAAAACTGCAGTGACGCCAGGAGCATTAAAGAGGCCTTAAAGAGGGTTCAAGAGCAATGAAGTGGGCCCTAACACCATCAACATTGACAGGAGTCCCCAAAGGCTGTTCGCTCAAGAAATCACCAACCAAATTGAAATTTCCTTGAATTTTTATGTAATGATGTAATGTGGACTTTGTAAGAACCAATGAGCTTTGTATATTCTTGTACTCATAATCATTGAGTCCTTATGATCCTTCTTTGCAAAATCCCTTAGACTTTAAGATTGAAATTGGAACTTGATTGCTTGCGCTCACTTAGACATGATGGTCTTGTATTAAAAAAAATTGTAATTGTCACTCCTATTAAATTTTCCTTGTAAAAATTAAATTAAATTATTTATTCCATGGGATTTCCATTTACTGCTATTATTACGATTGGATAGCAAGAATTGTGGTTCAGTGCAGCTAGTGATAACTGTTGAACGGGTAGTCTTTTACAGAGAAATGGCTGCAGGAATGTATTTCTCAGGCAAGCATTGAGTTTGTACATTTATCAAGAAGTTAGACTCTACATTTGGAATCGTGAATTTAAACCTTGATCTTTGGATGGACTTTGAACTATTGATATTATTCTCTGAATTGAAGTACACCCTTCATGAATCCAATTTCATTTTCTTGGATTTTGAACTTCAACTTGAGTCTTATGAAAAACATGAATCTTGCACCTTAACTTTAGGGATTCAACTCTTAAAATCTTGAATCTTCTTGTAAGTTATATTTGTCATGAGTTTGGATTTCTTCATAATGAACTTATGAATTCAATTTTGCGAACCTTGAATGGCATCTTGATCTTTTGATAATCTTTAACATTTACAATCAATTTGAACTTTAACTCTTTGAATTCCACCTAAAAAAACATGGATTTCATGATAATTTGAATCCTTGAATTTCACTTTGAAAACTCTCACGAGAAATGTCTTGTAAACGATCCGTTGAGGTAGAGAGAAATCGACTTAAATATTTATAAGAGTTTTAGAAAGTACAAACTTTGATACAATCTTGATGCAATGTTATGAGTAAAAAATTTCCCAACTAAATGATTATGACATTCCACCTTTAGTACCAATGATAACGGACGTAGACCTAAAGCCTCGTAATGGTCAACCTATCTTGAACATTACCTTCCGATAATTCAAACTTGCTTGAAGACCACGTGGCAGCTTCAAAAATGAAAATATTCTTCTTAAAACAGAGGGCATGCATTTCATACTTGAATCGTAATTGCAACATAGAGATGATATAGGAACTTTCAAACTTGATCTAGTAGAGTTGTGACAATAATGGTTTTGAATTTGCATTCCGAAATCCAAACTTCTAATTCTTCCCAAATTGAACTATCCTTGATGAATCATTACTCAAGAACAAATAACAAACATGACTCTTCAAATTGAGGAGCCTGCAGAGGGGGAAAAACCATCTTGTGATACAACGTAATACACAACCAATAACCAGTCTTGAGGGACCAAAATACATATCCAACGGGTATAAATGACTTAATCTTCTATAGGGGGAAGACTTCTAAGAAGTGTGAAGGAAGAAAGGCTTTGGTAGTGGTTTTAGGGACTAAAAGGATAGAGACACACAATCTCATAGGAATCCACACACACTTTTCAAGACCAGAGAACCTCCACAAACACACACATAACACAACCTTCAAGATCTTGAATCTTCTGCAGCAGCAACTGTGTTCACAAACGAAACAAACAAGCAAAATCTAAATAAAGTGGTTAGTTATGCACGAATGATTGACCTAACATGTTATGCAGACGAATCAGTGAATCTAAGGGAAAAATTTGGGATACAACAATTTGGCATGTTCAAGAGGATCAAGCAGCATTGACTACATACGTGGCTGCTTGGTTTCCTTATATTGTCAAATATTGAAAGGTGGATGCAAATTGGAAAAATCCATGCATGTGGATTCCTTCAATAACAAGTTGTTGGAAAATATAGGATGTCATTTTAATTTGTTCCTAGTTTAATGTTCAGGTGATATTCAAATTTTCGGATTGATTTCAAAGCTTTATCCCGTTGTTGAGGGTTCAAGAAGCTACATTTCGTTATCACTTGGGGAATGGATTTGGATGTGATTTGAGATCAATTTGGCACAAATAAAGGAGTTATTCTATCTATATTACAACCTTTGGTTGGATACAATTTCGTGTAACTTGCAAGTCATACAACTTTTCATAACTTGAAGACCTATTTGTTTGATTCCATGACAAGAAACTACATTGTTTGACATAATTTGGAATTACATAACTCAAACCCACAGTCTGAGAGTACATGTTTTGCTACAAGTTTGTTTATACCATGTACATTTTGTCATTCTTATTACAAGTTACAAAATACATAAAATACAAATGTATTTGGAATACAAATCTTAAGGGAATTTCATTTTAAATCCATCAAGCCTTGTTCATCTAAATTCCATGTTTCTGTTGGAAATTCACTACACCCTATGATTATTTCGCTTCAATCTTGATCTCAAGATTGATCACCAACCCACACAATACGCAATGACAATGAAGAACAAATGAAGAATAAGGATAGCAAGAAAAGAAAACGAGAGAGGAGAGAAATATTTGGAGAAAAGAATGTTACCCACGAACTGTGGGATTTTGAATCTATTGCACTTTCACTTGCTACCCGCAAACTGTGAATACAATTGTTGTTTTTTACAATGCAAGGGATACTCCCTTTATATAGATTTAGATTTACAAAGGCCCAAAAACTTTAAAGCCCAAAATATCAAATCTAATCTAAATCATATAAAATCTAATCTAATTAAAACAGAATCCAATCAAATCTAATCTAAGATGCATCTGTCGAAACAATTCGACACTCCTAGGTAATTCGACACATGCTAGTTTCGACACACTATGAATTACAATTTAACACGCCACCTAATTCATTGTGTCTAAACTATCTACATTCATCATCGATCTTAGCTTCTTGAATACTTCGAACTGCACTCCCTTCGTCATGATATCTGCAATCTGATTCTCAGTTCTGCAGTGTTCCAAATTTATCTTCCCTTCTGCTACCTGCTCTCGAAGATAATGGAACCTCATTTCGATGTGCTTGCTTCGACCATGTGCTATTGGATTCTTCGCCAAATTGATAGCTGACATGTTGTCGATCTTCATGGTAATTGCTCCATGATTCTTCCCTGTAATCTCTTCGACCAAGTTACCATCCAGGTTACTTGACATGCACAAAGAAAAGCAGCTATATATTCTGCTTCGCATGATGACAATGCCACTACTGGCTCCTTTCTCGAACTCTAAGCAACTGGTGCACCACCTAACATAAACACGTATCCAGCTGTGGATTTTCTATCCTCAGCATCACTACACCAACTAGAGTCTGTGTATCCCACTAACTTGTATTCTTTCCCTTCGTCAGCTGCAGGAAATAAAATGCCATAGTCGAGAGTCCCTTTCAGATACCTCAGTATCCTCTTCGTCGCTGTTAGGTGTGATACCTTTGGCTTCTGTATGAATCTACTTACCATACCAACACTGTATGCTAAGTCAGGCCTTGTGTGACAAAGGTATCTAAGTGACCCAATAAGTCTTCTGTATTGGGTTGGGTCGACATCATCTTTGTCTGGATCCTTCGACAGTTGCAGTCTGGTCTCAGCTGGAGTTAAAGTTGAGTTGCAATCTTGCATCTCAAATCTCTTGAGTATTTCGCCTGCATATCTTCGTTGGTGCATCATCAAACCTCTACTAGTCTTGTAGAATTCGATGCCAAGGAAATATGAGAGATTTCCCAAGTCTGACATTTCAAACTCTTCACTTAGATCATGTTTGAAATCTTCGATCTCCTTCTTGCAACTTCCTGCTATTAACAAATCATCAACATAGAGGCATAGTATAAGCAATTCTTCATTGCTTCTTCTTACATATACTCCATGCTCTGTCGTACACTTCATAAATTCCTTTTCCCTTAAGAAGCTGTCGATTTTCTTATTCTAAGCTCTTGGAGCATGCTTAAGTCTGTACAGGGCTTTATGCAGCCTGTACACCTTTTCTTCTTCGCCTTGTTTCACATACCCAGCTGGTTGTGCGACATAAACTTCTTCGTCTAGGGGACCATTAAGGAATGCACACTTCACGTCCATCTGACATGTGTGCGACTTGTTCATATTTTCTAGACCAACAACCAACCTGATTGTTTCGATTCTAGCAACAGGTGCGAACACTTCATCAAAATCGATTCCTTCCTTTTGAAGAAATCCTTTCTCCACAAGTCTCGCCTTGTGTCGAGTTACTTCTCCTCTAGGATTCACCTTTACCTTGTAAACCCACTTCACATCAATTGCCTTCTTGCCTTGAGGCAATTCGACAAGTGACCATGTGTTATTGACTTTGATGGATTCTAATTGTTCATTCATTGCTTTCACCCACTTCGAATCTTTCAATGCCTCAGCTGCATTGACTGGTTCGACATCTGCGTAGAAAGCATAATGTACCAGCTCACCCTCTTCATCGACCACATCATCTGATGTAATTACACATTCTTGCAACCTTGCAGGCATGTGTCTTATTCGTCGAGGTCTACTTGAACCTGCTTCATCTGCAACTGGTTCCTGTCGAACTTCTCTTTCGACTTCAGTGACTGGTTCTTCACAAGAGATTCTCACTGAATCCTTCTTGGCTTTCTCTTTCCAATCCCATTCTTTAAGCTCATCTATGATCACGTACCTGCTGATCACTACCTGCTTATTCACTGGGTCGAACAGCTTGTAACCTCAAGTCGAATGATATCCTATCAAGATCATCTGATTCGACTTATCATCAAGCTTCCTTCTCAAATGATCTGGCACATTTCTATGTGCTATAGATCCAAACACTTTCAAGTTACTGAGACTAGGCTTGTCACCAGACCAACACTCTTCTGGTGTGACTCCTTCAAGCTTCTTCGTCGGACATCTGTTCAAAAGATATGTTGCTGTCGAAACTGCTTCTCCCCATAATTCTTTGGGTAGATGCTTTCCATTCAACATACTTCTTACCATGTTCAGGATGGTTCTGTTCTTGCGTTCTGCAATCCCATTCTGCTGTGGAGTGTAGGGTGGCACCACCTCATGCACAATCCCTTCTTTTCTACACAATGCATCAAACTCTTTCGACACATATTCTCCACCACCATCAGTTCTTAGAGTTTTCAACCTTCGACCACTCTGTCTTCCGACCATGGATTTGAATCTAACAAATACCTCAAACACATCACTTTTATTCTTGATGAGGTAGGTCCATAACTTTCGACTGAAATCATCTATAAACGTGACAAAATATCTGTTGCCACCAATCGAATCCACCTGGATTGGACCACATACATCAGAGTATATGACTTCAAGAATTGCCTTCGACTTCCTTCCTGCATCCTTGCTGAAGCTATTCTTGTGTTGTTTCGACTGAACACACTCTTCACAGACTTCACTAGGAATGTCGATTTCTGGTAATCCTGACACCATATTTCTTCTCCTCAGCTCTCTGATGTCATTGAAGTTGATATGGCCTAGTCGAAAGTGCCATAACCACTCATCTCTGCTGGCTGCTGTTGCTAGACACTTGTGCTCCATCACATTGAGTTCAATCTTGAAGGTCCTATTCTGAGACATTGGAGCCTTTAAGATCAACCTACCACCTGTGTCGATAACTCACATCATCTTGTCTTCGACAACTACCTTGTAGTTCTTTTCGACAAGCTGCACTATACTGAGCAAATTACTCTTCATGCCTGGTATGTACAACACATTGGAAATTGTTGACCTTTTGCCATCTTTCCTCATAATCAGAACATCACTAACACCTTCAGCTGCTAGAGTGTTGTCATTTGCAAACTTCATCGTGTTCTTCAACGAGGGCTTCATGTTGACAAACCAATCTTTCCTTCCAGTCATGTGTGATGAGCATCCTGAGTCCAAGTACCACTGATCTTGGAATCTTTCTTCGTCTTTCGTTGTGACCATCAACAACGTCTCTTCTTCTTCATGCTTCGCCAGATTTGCATCAGTTTCTTGATTTTTCTTCTTTTCTGGACAGTTACTAACATAATGGCCATACTTCTGACAATTGAAACATTGAATGTGACTTTTGTCTGGCTTTTGACCACCACCTCTTCCTCTACCTACAGCACCACCTCTTTGGTTGCCTTGGTTCCAAGGTTTCTTCTGAGTCGAATTACTGCCTCCTCTATCTTTGTTGCCATTCACGTTTCCTTTGCCTTTCCTTTCCTTTTCTGACTGCGCCTGCAAAGCCATATCACTCTTCGACTTTCCTGCAGCTTTCTCAGCCATCCTTTGTTCATGAGACTCAAGCGTCCCTTGAAGCTCTTCCTTCGTCAATACTGACAAGTCTTTCGACTCTTCTATGGCTACTACCATGTGGTCGAACTTAGGAGCCAACGATCTCAAAATCTTTGAGACTACTGCTTTCGTCGTCAGCGTTTCTCCACATACTTTGATTTGATTCACTAGTTTTGTAACTCTGGTGAAGAAATCTGTAATACTTTCGTTGTCTTCCATCTGAAGCAACTCATAGGTTCTCTTGTGAGTTTGTAACCTCACCTTTTTCACCTTTTCTGCACCTCCAAATGACTTTTCAAGAATCTCCCATGCTTCCTTTGTTGATTCTGCATCGCTAACTTTTTCAAAGTTATCTGGATCAACACATTGATGGATTATAAACAGCACTTTATAATCTTTCTTCTTCAAATCTTTAAGTGCAGCCTTTTCTTGATCCGTCGCGTTTTCCCTAAGCGGTGTTACTCCTTCCTTCACAAGATCCCACAGATCTTGATAACAGAAAACCACCTTGATCTGCTTGCACCAATTCTCATAATTATCTTTCTTGAGAATTGGTAGGGCTGCCGGAAAGTGTCCATTTGAATGATTCATAGCCATCACGATTTTCCTCCTTGAATCGCAACCGGAGCTCTAGATACCAGATGTTGGGAATTCACCACACCCTATAATGATTTCGCTTTAATCTTGATCTCAAGATTGATCACCAACCCACACAATACGCAATGACAATGAAGAACAAGAACAGCAAGAAAAGAAAATGAGAGAGAAGATAAATATTTGGAGAAAAGAATGTTACCCACGAACTGTGGGATTTTGAATCTATTGCACTTTCACTTGCTACCCGCAAACTGTGAATACAATTGTTGTTTTTTACAATGCAAGGGATACTCCCTTTATATAGATTTAGATTTACAAAGGCCCAAAAACTTTAAAGCCCAAAATATCAAATCTAATCTAAATCATATAAAATATAATCTAATTAAAACAAAATCCAATCAAATCTAATCTAAGATGCATCTGTCGAAACAATTCGACACTCCTAGGTAATTCGACACATGCTAGTTTCAACACACTATGAATTACAATTTAACAGTTTCTTCCATCCTCGCAAATCCACATTTCACCACCTTGTTCATATAAATCCAAACAAGACCAATTCATGTTAAATCTCATCGTGTCAACTTTCAGTTCATCATTCCAATTTAATCCATGCCAAACATTACCAAGATAAGTTCCAAATGTCATATTTCAAGATCATTTCAATCCATAAACCAATTTCTTTTCAAAACAATCAAACCCAAAAACACAAAGTCATAAGTCCTAAGCCATTATGTCTAACATGTGGCATACATCTTCATGTGCCATAAGAAATCAGTCCTTTAATAGGATAAAAGGGTTCAAAAGGATTCAAAAAAAGATCCGAACAATGCAAGGTTTCAGAATATGCAGCAGCAAGTCAAATTCACAAAAGAGGGAGTTTAAAAAAAACAGACTGTATCAGAAAGGAATTAGCATAAAAAATAGAAAGAAACAAACATCTCACAATAGAGCATCTCAGAACAGCAATTTCAGATAACCTCGAAGCATAATGGACATTACAAGGCAGTGAATCACAGTAATTCAGAAATTCATGAAGAAGGAAACACATTAGAGTAATAGGCTCTGCAACACAAGGGTGTTGACACGAAAATGGAAAAGTGACAAAGTTACACAATGATGTCAAACGCAGAGCCCTAGATGAATTCAAACAAAGAAAAAAATAATTACTTCAATATAAGAGGAGATTATCACAAGAGAGGAGGAGGCGAATTTTCATCTACACATGAGTCACACATCAAAGGTCCTAAAACCCTAGAATCATTAAGAAAAAAGCTCACATTCTGAAGATACCTATTCTGAGTTAAGCCACACACAATGATATCAATAGAAAGCGAAGAAGGAAGGGTAAGAGGGAAGCAGAAAGGAAAAGAAAAGCTTACCAGAACCAAGATCGTCGCCGGAGAAGTAGTGTCGCCGAAAATATCCTCGTCTGGGTAATACTCCTTCATTCTTGCTCGAAATGTTGCCATCTTCACATTTACCTTGATTTTCTGAGTTAAAACCCCATGTTGGCTATTTGATTCTATGGTAATGTTATAAATCTAGGGTTTTTGGTTTTTGTTTCTGGGTCTTCTGATTCGGGTGGTTTGTGTTTGAATTTACGGTTTCTGAGTCCAGATTTGGACTCAGAATGGTTGATTTGGTGAGGTAGGTTCGATTTTGGTGGTTGACCGGAGACAGACGGCGGCGGCCACCATGCACCACTGTCTTCTCCAGCGGTGTTACGTTTCCAATCATTGGTCTTTGCAGAAGTGTTTCTGGGGAGAAAGTGCAGTAGAGAGAGAGAATTCAGTTTAAAATGAAGAAAACCTTAGTCTCCTTTCTTTTTATTCTTCGCTTACCACGTAGGTTTTGCTGGTGATGATGTTAGGGCGTGCCGGTGACAAGTGTCACCGGCCTCTTCCCTCTGTTTGATTCCACGCGCGCGTTCCTTGTATCCATACCATGCACACTCACATCTATCCCTTGATCAGGAGTCAGATGTTGACTCCTTGGATGATGGACGCTCCATATTTGATCTGGAAGTCTATGAATGAGTCGTAGTCCACCGTGGACCCTCACTCTCCCAGCGTGGGCTTCTTAGGTTCTTGGGCCTTAACTTCCCGCTTGCTAATGCCACCCCCTGTCCGAAGCCCATCAGCTCTCCCTTTAAAAACTCACTGACTGCACCCTCTGTTTCTCTAATTAGTGTTTTATTTTAACTAGTTTTTTTATTAGGTTTAACTTTAGTAATTGGTTTTATTAGTTGGTTTTTCTATTTAATTAGTCTTATTTTATTTTTAGGTTTAATTAAAATTTGTTTAGTAAATTATTTAGCTTTTTTATTTTATTAGAATTTAGTCTTTGATTAAGTTTAATTATTTAGTTAGTTAGTTTTAGGTTTATTTAGAATTAATTACCTAGTTTTTATCTAGAATTTAATTATTTAATTTTTAATTAGGTTTTAGTTTTTGATTAGCTTTTTTAAGAATTAAATAATTAGTCTTGGTTAATTATTAATTTTAATTAGAGCCTAATTCATTTTAGGTAATTAGATTTAGTTAATCAATTAGGATTAGTTAGATAGTTGTTGGTTAGAATTCATTTAATTGATTAGCTTTAATTAATTTTTAGTTTAGTTAGGTTTTTTTCTTAAATCTTTAATCTAACCTTGACATTTTTATTTTAATTAATTCCTGATATTCATGTTTTTTTTATCCTTCAAGTCTTTTACTTGTTTGAGCATTAGCTTTACACTTGATACTTGAGCTTTATCCCTTTGTCCCTTTTTTTACCTCTGTTTGAGTCCAAGTGAAGGACTTGTGGTTGACTTTATAGTCATGTACATTGCATTTTCTTTCTTTGCATCTTACCCTCTTTGCACGATCCCTGTTTTCCCTATAGGTTGATCACCTTAGGATGTTTATCTAGATTGTTATCTCTAGCTTTGTTTGTTTCCCTTAGGATAGTTTCCCTTAGGTTGTTTACCTTAGATAACTTACAGTTAAATTACCTATCTCCCAAGAGAGATTAGACATGAGTCATCCCTAGTTGAGATGTAATTCTCCTACCCCATGACATAGTTGAGAAAGATGTTGATTCTTTTCCGCTTGAGAGAGGTATGTGGCATATTCATCGATTCTATATCTGAGTCAGAGCCCTTCTCTTAATGTAAGGCAAATATCCATCTTCCAAATGTTTGTGGTGGTTTAGTTGAGTATTCTCCTCAATATGACGACTTGTCTCTTCTCTTGAATCTAACCAACAAACATTGCTTTTATCCGTATTCCGAACTACAGACGCTCTGATTTCTCAAGTTCCCCTTGAGAATACGTAGGCACAAGGTTAATCCTTGGCGAGCAACCTTTTCTTTTTACACCCTTGTTTGCCCTTAGTTAGGGGAATTACGAATACTCTGACTCTTTTAGTCAAGATACATAGGCATGAGATGTGATGTCTTGGCGAGCATACTTAGGAGTAACACCTTAGGCCTTCCTTTTCTTTTCACCCTTTAGCAGACAAATAACACAATAAAACAAGAGGTTTCTGTAGAGTACTACAGATACTTAGGATGTTAGCACCTTCCCTAGGTATAACCAACCCCGAACCTTAGATTCTATCTTGCTTTGCATTGAATACTCATGGGTTATTCGTTCTTTTTCCCTTCCCTTGGATATATTAAAGATCGGTGGTGAATTATGATTTGTGATTCAAGTTAATTAATAGCTTGATATCTGATTCTCACCGCGACATCAACAAAGGAGAAGAGAGCTTTCGACAAAAGGGTCCGACCACGGGTATTCAGAGAAGGCGACCTCGTGCTAAAAAAGATCCAATCATTTCTCACCGATTCCAGGGGAAAATGGACTCCAAATTATGATGGCCCCTATGTTGTTAAGAAAACCTTCTCAGGAGGCGCCTTGAGACTCCTAACCATGGATGGAGAAGAGTTTACTTACCCCAAAAATGTTTATGTAGTCAAGAAATACTTCGCCTAAATGAAAAAAAACGTCTCGTTGGATTGAAAACCCGAAAGGGCGGTCCAGGCCAAAATTGGAGACATAAACAATAATCATCCCGATAGATTAAAACTCTAAAAAGGCGATCTAGGAAAAAGTTAGGGATTTATGGCAAGTAACTGCATCCGACTAAGATAGGGTCATCATAAATAATGTCATTTGTCAAGAGATCCTTAATCAGAAGTCACCCTCAGCAGAAGCTCAAGATACTCAGAATTCAAAGTTGGTAGAAGAATGATGGTCATTATGTTTCAATGTAGCCTCTTTCCCTTTAAATTACCATTTCCTAAACTTTGTAATGCTCCATGGAATCACACATTTGGCTGATTACCATTCTATCAATGAAAATTTGAGCTTGTGCCCTTTGTTTGCAATTCTCATTTATGCTGCTTTGCCAAATGACATTTTAATATGATCAACATTCTTGAAAAAAAAAAGAATTTACTTTTGTTTTCAAAATGGAAATTTAAAATTTACTTCCACTTTTAAAATAAAGACGGCAATTTCCTTTGATTTATGAACGTAAGAAAAAGATACCAATAGCTGCTCCAAGAGCAATCAAACTTCGAAATGCAGACTCGTATTTCTCCAAAAGACAGATCTTTTCAGCAAGGCGGATATGGACGTTTCACCCATCACTCGGTAGAGATTTTACCTCTGAGAACCAATATTTGGTTTTTCTCCCCAATAGAGTCTACCCTTGAAAAGCAAGAACGGGTTTCTATCCCTAGCAGGTTTGTGCCTCCGGAAATCAGAACAAACACAGGAATCCCAGTTCCCAAACAAAAGTGTTACCGCCTAAATCTCCAGTGATACCCCCATCTCCCAGAGTGGCCGAGTATCCAGTTGTGTTCATCACCAGTCTGTATGTCATGTCTGTTTTGTCAGCATTAGCATCTCATAAATCATGCATAATTGATTCATATTCATATTCATATTGCATTATAATCACTTTGGTCATACCCATCCCCAAGTGATAAATGTCCTCTCTCCATTAGAGTTGTCAATTTTCTTTTCCACACTTGGATAGGATAAAATCCTAGTTTGAGTTCTTTCCTCATCGAGAAATGTATCGTCTAAACAATCACTCTCCAGTTTATTCCTGGATTGAAATCGGTCCTCGACCACTTTGATAACTTGAACCTCTAAAAGGCAAGAAGGCATATAGTTATACACCTTTGGAACTTCACTCTTCACCATTGAAGATGATATTTTGCTTTCCTGGATTAAAGAAAATCCCCTGCGGAAGCTTCTCAACAAAAGACTCTTGGCAATATGGACATCACATCCTCCAAGAAATCTCTACCGATTGGCAAATCAAAATGTTAGTTATTGCCCTCATGATCTCTGAATAAAGTTGACAATTGGCAGTCTCTCCCCGAGAAGTATCTCCTACTTTCAAGGAAGTGATCAACACCTCAAAATTGAATTCCATCAAGTGGCATCTCCCCGATAAACCTCAGAGAGAAGCTTGGCGAAGACCCTCGCGGATGAGCATTCCTTGTCAAGAGAAGAACTCGACAAGAAGAAACTGAGACCAGTTCCATGGCTAAAGACCAGGATTGAGGGGAGGTTTATTTCAAAAGAAACTGAAACCATTTTTGTAGCTGAAGACCAGGGTCGAGGCTAGGTTTATTTCAAAATAAATTGAGACCAGTTCCTTGGCTGAAGACCAGGATCGAGGGGAGGTTTATTTTAAAAGAAACTGAGACCAGTTCCATGGCTGAAGACCAGGATCGAGGGGAGGTTTATTTCAAGAAAATTGAGACCAGTTCCATGGCTAAAGACCAGGATCAAGGGGAAGTTACACCTTTTTCTAAGTGACATTACTCAGTAAAAGAAGATGGATGAGTAAATTAGCTACCATTCACATCCACAATCAAAATTTTGGATATTCTGATATTTAATCCTCTTTTATCATGAACGTCTGAATATCTTCGTCATTCACACTTTCAGGTCCAAGAAGATTAAATAGGGGAATCTATCATACCCTAAATTTTGACGACAAGACTTCACATCATTATGCAAACAATCACCATAATATGGAATTACTTTCATACCTCATCAATCCTCTCAAACATTGTTGAGTGTTCGCTCAAGCCCTCTCAGAGCATTCAGGCAAAGGATCGATCAAGAATTAACATAATATTCAACTTATCAAGCCTCTCAAGCATCCATAAAGGATCAAGAGGTCTCTCACATCAAGAATAAAGCACAAGATTGCAACATTTCAAGTTGATCAAGCCTCAAGATCACCAGTGTCACCAAATTAGGGTTTTGGTCGACCAAGGCCGCCAGAGAGAAATCTTCATTTGGGAATGAGCCAATACCTCAATATATGATTCAAGAAGCTTAAAAGAACCTTATGAGTCCATTCATAAGTTCAAAATAGCCTTAGGGGATGCATCTATAAAAAATCAGGAATTAGGGTTTTGACTTAGCTCAGTCCCTAAGTTGACTTTTGAAGCAAAGCATGGGCCAAGACATTAAGATATGCTTTAAGGACCTCAAATACATTATATTGTTCCATTCAAAAGATTGAATTGATTCAAAGAACTTGGTTCATAAACAATATAAGGATCCAAATTCATCTGGACCACAAACTAGGGTTTTTGAGAAAAAGTCAACCTTACTATTGACTTTTGGGCAAAACATGATCTCAAACCTTGGGACATGATTCAAGACACTCAAAAACACCTTTGGAATCCATCCATTAGGTTCAATATATCCCAAGTACTTGTGTAAGTTCTTGTGATTGGCTAGAATTTTGGTAAAACAAGGTTAATGTCGTGGTTGATGTTTAAACATGAGCTTCTAACAGTATTGTTATGTTTTGGCTGACATTCTGGTTTGTAAACATTGTTGAAGAGTTAAAGTGCTGAAGAGTAATGTCACATGCGATGTCTTAACATCACTATACCAGAACATTAAAACATCAGGCTATGATGTTTTTAGGGCTGCGCTGATTATGTTGATTTAAGGAGATCTGTTAGTTAGATTGGATGCGAATTTCTTGGTGCAATCAGTTATGAAGAAGATCAGTTTGTTACCAATTTAATGCATAAAGATATGAAGAATATTTAGAGTTAATTATTGAAGATTTAATTGAAGATCTATTTAGGAGCAAAATCTTTTGCAGATTTGGTACAGAAGATTTGATATGATTTGAAGGCCCAAATCCAGTTGGGAAAAGGTTATAAATAGAATGCTTGTAATCTAGAAGAGGTACGGGTCCAAGATGTAGATTATTAGGGCTTAGTCTAAGTGAACCACTCGGGTTGTGAGATGGTCACTATGTCTTTACTCAGAAACTTGTAGGTAATGAGTATTGTATTGTTCTTGGAGGAAGCTTTGAAGCAACTCTAAGGTGTGTCATGGAAGTGTGACTTCTAGTTTTCCGTGTTTGTTAAGTTGTGAATTATCAAGCTGTTGATGCAGTGGTGGTGAAGTTGACTGCTAGACATCATTGCGATGATTGGAAGTGAGATGGAGTCTCTTATCTAGGGAGGACTTAGATAGAAGGGTCATTGGGTAGTGTTTAAATTAGGTAGATGTCAACTGGTCTGTTGAGTCTGTAATTTGATATTGCTAATAGTGGACTTCCTTCCTGACTTGGTATGCCCCCAGATGTAGGTTGTTGAACCGAACTGGGTGAACAATCCTTGTGTGTGGTTTCTGCGTTACTGTTACTATTATTACCTTGTTCATACAGCAGAATGCAATGTTGTGACATTGCACGAGACATCACACATCTGTACCAGAATTTCAATTGGTATCAGAGCAGGCATCCTGTCTGTTTCTGGATGAGATCTTGGGAAGATACTTTCTGGTTCATGAGCAAGGAAGAGAGTTGTTTGGATAATCCCTTGGAGTGAAGGTTGGACTATCCATGATAAAGCATTGTTGGCACGAGGTTTATGCTGATAGTTTGCAAGGTTCTTTGAGTAGTGCCAGAAGGCTGTTGAGGAATTGTTATGTGTTCCGCTGCATGGTATCTGATGTAACCATGTTTGGTCCCTGTTTCTCTGGTGGTGAGATAGTCTCTTGGAAAGACATTAGGGTTTGGTCTCCTTATCTCATATCCTTGTTTGGTGATAAGTGTTCATAAGGTGAATGGATCATCTAAAGACCGTTTGACATGGATGGATTAGAAGAAGAATATATTTCAAGTCAGACGCTGAAGACCAATCTATTCAGAACAGTGTTTCCTTTTAGATGATGAAAGAGCCAAAGCAAAAGAGTATCACTGTTAAATCTTTTATGCGGGAGTAAAGATATTGATAAGTTATCTCTTAAGCTTAGTAGTGGTGACCTAATTAGGAGGATCTTTCTAGTCATGATATAGTTCTTGTATATCTGAAGATACATGAACTGGAGGACGCTGAGCTTGGTTTGTTCTCAAGTGTTCCCTACCAGAGATATGTGTGGATTAATATGGTTGTAATCTCCAAAGCCATAGCAGTTGTTTAATGTGATATAGACTGATGTCAGAACTGATGTTGAAACATCATTTCAGTTCTTTGCTTTCTCAGCCAAAGAAAGTTAGTTGTGCTCATGGTGAAGTATCAGGTCAAGCCACTTACCTAATCTGAAGTGATCAGTGGTGTGGATTAGCATAAAAGGGATCAACTAGTGGCTCAAGTCTGCAGGAAAAAGATGTCAGACCAGATCAAATGTTGTATCTTGTGATATGCAGGACTGCAGAAGTGTTGAGAATTTACTTTTCTCTATGTGGTTGTTTTGGAAGTTTTTTCAAGGGTTAAGCACTTTGGAGCTGAATCAACTGGTGGGGTTGATTGGTGACTATGGAGTATCATCCAAATTGTCTGGGATGAGTTTGGAGTATAAGAGGCAGATTGATTGTGGAATGTTGATGACATCCAATATCTCAAAGTCAGACAAGTTGCTGGTTTTAAGGCTGAAAGATATGAAGACATCACATCCTGATGGTTACAGCTTGGATCAATTTTTTTTACCCAAGTTGTTTGGAGCTTGGTGTTTGCTCTGGTTGTGAAGGTGGATGATAAGTGGCAGTTATCTCTGGCTTTCTACTGATGGCTCCACTAAGGGAAGTGACTTTCTTTAGTATTGCTATTGGGTAGTCTTGGACTACTTACTTTCTGAAGATTCAGATGTGGTAGGTTTGAAGTCTTTGGAGTTTCTAAGCAGGATGGAAGTTGTCTACTCAAACTTGATTGTTGAATCAAGTCTATGAGAGCATGGAAATCTATTTCTGCAAAGGGAGGAGGTTCTTCTGAGTGGCAGAAGGTTGAGCTAAATTCAACAGTTGGATGTTCTGACATCTAGCTTAACATCAGGAGTCTCAACTAGTGATGTGGCACATCAGCTAATGATAGGGTGATCTACAGGAATGAGCAATAGGATACTTCAAAAAGATCGTTCTCATGGCAGTTTGCGGGAGCTGCAGGAAGGAGAAGATGTTACATGACCATTGCTTAGGGAGTCTAAGTGTGTTTGCTGTTGAGCAAGTGGAACATGTGACTTGAAGATCAAGTTCCCTTGGTGGATCAAGATATCTTTGTGAGAGTTCTGACAAACGTGAAAAAGGTCAAAATGTGGCATTTGGTTGTTTTCATATGAGGATTCATGAATGAGGTGATCAAACTGTGGCATTTGGTTGATCTCAGAAGTGGATTCGAAGAATCAAGATAATCAGAGTGTGGTAACTGGTTATTATTGAGGATTGTCTTGAAACAAGTTACTCTTGGGCAGAAGGGTGATGAGTTGAAGACTCAAGGAGATTATTCTTCTTGAAGGTGGATGAGAGGTTAATTCTCTAGTTCTTTGGATTACCATGCAATAGTAAGTCCAGTTGGTGGAGCATGTCAAGAATCATGGTGATGATATCTTGGGGTGTGGCAAATGTTCTAACTTGTGTTGGGACATTATCTGGTTGAATATCCTTGGTGAAGGATGATTTTGTTCTGGTTCTGAAGCTTGGTGCATACATTATGCCTAAGGAGCGTCTACATAGTCATACGGGAGAATGATGAAGTAGAAGGTCTGCCTTGGATGGGGAATGTAGAGAAGACTGAAGTAGATCAGGTATTGATTGATTGGAAGTCTGAAGATGAAGAGTATGATAGGGAATTACTGCCTTTGGAGAAAGGGACAATGGTACCAAAATGCATGTGCTCAGCAAGTGTGCTCAAATGTTCATCTTCATCTAGAGCATTAGTTAACCATGACTGGAGGAGTACTTGTCTATGGATTTTGCTGCAAAGGTACATATATTTTGAAGATTGCATGCTGATCAAGATTGTGAAGATTGGTTGAATCTTAGGAGGATATAATGTCAGATAACATGTTATGACATTAGGCTGTTGGATGACATGTTGGTGTGAACATGAATGATTCTAGCCATGTGAAGCATATTGTTTGAATCATATGCGCACATGCTTCTGAGGAAAAGTCTGAAGGGCAGCTTTGTTTGTGTCTGGGAGAATTTGCTTTTCTCTGCAATTTCTGGAAGAACTCAGTAGGGGTTTTTGTTTATGGGAGATGTCACACTTGTCTAGGTGTGTGTTCAAAGTAAGAGGACTTGACTTAAAGTGTAGTGGAAGGCAGTGTACTTGAACTTGTGTATGTTTGTGTGAAGCATTCCTGACTGGATGAATGAAGACTGTGTCTGGATGTTATGATCAAGAAGTTCATTCCTGAGAATAGTTAATCAGCTTGGAAATATATGAGTTTGGGAGCATGAGAAGATAACCAACCAAGAGGAAATCATGTGAGTTTTGGTGTTTGGATTGTTTTAGGATTAAGCTTTAAGTGATTGCGTTCAGCAGGTGAGTTGAACAGAGGGTGCGCTCTTGAAGACATGAAGATAAGTCTTATGTTTTCCATTCATTTAAGGTGTTCTTCCTGCAAAGGAGCACTGGTTATCTTAGATAGGGGGAGTTGATCTGTTGTTGAAGAAGCTATTTTTCTCTGCTGATCATTGAAAGTTGTGCTAGTGTGCATAATATTCTGATGAGTCTTGGGTTGTTAATTTTGTGAGCCAGCAGACAATGTCTGATACGATGTCAGAACATGGTATAGGACATGTTTTTCTTGAACCAAACAAGGAAGTATTTTGGACGGTGGTGTAAGGATAAAGTGGAACACGTGGCTTCGACTGTGTATGGAACTGTTTTGGCACAATTTATGGTAAAATTCAGTTAGGAAACAATAAAATTGGTCAAGACTGTTTTGGATGATAAACATTGAATTTGGATGGAGTTTTTAGTTCCTAAAATAGCGTTTCTATGACCAAGAACCTTGACTATTCAAAGCTCATTAATTCCAAAGTATTTGATCAGCTATTTATAGGGGTTATTTTGTTCTCCTTCAGCCAGTGAGTGTGCTTATTTCATAAGTCTTATGGCGTTTGTTCGTTTTGGGTGAGCACTACTTGGGTCTGGTTCTGTGAGGGCTTCCTTTGCTAATTTGTGGCTAAAAAGGGGGAGAAAGGAAAGGGTTTGGCTAATTGGTTTGCACAGATGTTTTGCCTGGAGTCTGCAGTTCCTGATGTTGTAGAGGATGTTTTATCCCTAAGTTGGTGTTGAGTCTTTGTGACTTGTGCCCTGAGTTATGAACACAGTTGTGACTTGTGTTCTGAGTTACCTGGGTTATAAGTGAACCACTTCTTAAGTGTCATCTTATTCCACAGGTCGACTGGGGGCGTCTGATCAAATATGGTGTGCAGAATTATCTTATGCCACCATTGGTTTTTGATGTCTAGACAGACATTTCTTTTCTAGAGGAGTCTTCTACATTTGTTTTGGGTCTAACCTGGAAGGAAAAAGAAATTTGTTGTACTGAGGGGGAGTGTCAGAAATCTTCTTCCTCATGTACACCAATACTTCAGGACTGTCTTGTTCTTAGGTCCTGATGTGCTGCCTGGAGTTGCTGTTATATGGTGATGTTATGTCCAACATGACGTCCTAACATCATTCAAGAAGATGATTCTCCATGGGTGCAGTACACAGTAGCTACTGATGATTATTGTTAGGATCAGATAACTTCTCACAGTAGTGTAGGGTTGTAATTGCTGCTGTAATCTGAGTTGTAATGTTATATAGGTTTTAGCCAAAATTAGCCAAAGGGGGAGATTGTAAGTTCTTGTGATTGGCTAGAATTTTGGTAAAACAAGGTTAATGTCGTGGTTGATGTTTCAACATGAGCTTCTAACAGTATTGTTATGTTTTGGCTAACATTCTGGTTTGTGAACATTGTTGAAGAGTTAAAGTGTTGAAGAGTAATGTCACATACGATGTCTTAACATCACTATACCAGAACATTAAAACATCAGGCTATGATGTTTTTAGGACTGCGCTGATTATGTTGATTTAAGGAGATTTGTTAGTTAGATTGGATGCGAATTTCTTGGTGCAATCAGTTATGAAGAAGATCAGTTTGTTACCAATTTAATGCATAAAGATATGAAGAATATTTAGAGTTAATTATTGAAGATTTAATTGAAGATCTATTTAGGAGCAGAATCTTTTGCAGATTTGGTACAAAATATTTGATATGATTTGAAGGCCCAAATACAGTTGGGAAAAGGTTATAAATAGAATGCTTGTAATCTAGAAGAGGTACGGGTCCAAGATGTAGATCATTAGGGCTTAGTCTAAGTGAACCACTCGGGTTGTGAGATGGTTACTGTGTCTTTACTCAGAAACCTGTAGGTAATGAGTATTGTATTGTTCTTGGAGGAAGCTTTGAAGCAACTCCAAGGTGTGTCATGGAAGTGTGACTTCTAGTTTTCCGTGTTTGTTAAGTTATGGATAATCAAGCTGTTGATGCAGTGGCGGTGAAGTTGACTGCTAGATATCATTGCGATGATTGGAAGTGAGATTGAGTCTCTTATCTAGGGAGGACTTAGATAGAAGGGTCATTGGGTAGTGTTTAAATTAGGTAGATGTCAACTGGTCTGTTGAGTCTGTAATTTGATACTGCTAATAGTGGACTTCCTTCCTGGCTTGGTATGCCCCCAGATGTAGGTTGTTGAACCGAACTAGGTGACCAATCCTTATGTGTGGTTTCTGCATTACTGTTACTATTATTGCCTTGTTCATATAGCAGAATGCGATGTTGTGACATTGCACGAGACATCACACATATGTACCAGAATTTCAACTTGATTTCATAAAGGATCAAAAAATTAAAAAATCATCTAACACAAAAAGTCAATTGTGATTAAAACCAAGTTTGACTTTTGGATTTTTTGACAAATATGACCTCTTTAAGTAAAAAACAATGTTAACTTGTGATTTGGATCGTCATGAATCAAGAAAAATCAAGAAAAGTGAGGTTACTTGCAAAAAGGGAAACCTTGAGAAACTTGAAATTTCACTAAGTTATGAAAAATAATGGTTTTTACCCAACTTTGCAAGACCATAACTTGTGATCCAAGCAACCATTTTCTTCCATCCAAAGCTCAAATGATAGCTCATATTACATACAAAAAAAGTCTCTTACTGATCCATGGTAAAAAAATGCATGGATTTTGAGTTATAAGGCCATAAAGTCAGGGTTTCATGAGATTTTGACTTTGACACTTAGAAAATTTTAGGCATAATCTGTCTCATGTTTTGTCCAACTTTGGAGGCAATTTTCATTATGATCCAAGAGGAATCAAGACCAAATGTAAGCATTAAAGTTGAAGTATGATATACAAGCTTTCCAAAGAGTACAAGAACATCCATTGATTCAACTTGAGCAAGGAGTTATGGACATCACAACATGCCTTAATACAAATTGATTTTTGACAGCATTGGCACATAACTTGTATCCCACAATTTCTTGAGCCAATTTTGGACACTTGCATCATTGGATTTATGTTCAATATTAACCTAAATGATGAGGAAATATGAACCATAAGGCCAATAAGTCAAGAACCCTATCCTTTTGGCATGTGATCATCAATGTTGCAAATCCAAAATCCAATTTTGTCATATGGCATTGAAAGGATGCATTGAGGTGGCATAAATCAGTTCATATAAATCCAAATGAGTCAAGCCTTAGCCAAGAATCAGAAGACCTAAACCTTCAAAGTTCAGCTCAAGTCAATGGCTAGAGGAGACTTTGAACACCTAGCCATATCCATTGAGTAATAGGGTGATACAACCCTCATTCACTATTCCTTGTAAAACAAACTTCCTCTACTATAAATAGAAGTCATTTCTAGTTTATAAAAACATCCCAGAACATCACAATATATGTTTTCCATAATTTCCCTCTTGTGCATCAAAAATCCATTTCCAAAGAAGTGAGAATCAAATTTTGAAATAGAGAGCAATTCCACTCAAACCAATGGTCCCAACACCTCACATACATCATATATGAGTGATCCAAACCCTTGAACAACATCTGTAACACCATATTCATCAAGTTCATATCTCATCCCAAAGCCATCTGTAGTTGGATTAGAGCCCACCAATCCAGAGGTTTTCAATCCATTCTAAGCATCTCAACACACTACTTGAGGTCCAAGGAAGCTGTCCAGATCATTAAAACACATCTGTAACACCTACAACTGAGAATTCAAATTCCTCTTGCACAAGTAAGCCTGAACTTCTCAAACTCTATGATCCATGCATCATAAATTTATTTTCAAGTTACCAACATGTTTCTGCACTTGTATAGAATGTTTTTCCTCAATCAATTGCTATGTATCAACCGTGTATAGGATTTCATAGTGTTCTTGCAAAAATTAGGGTTCATCTGTTTATCACTTGATAGCTCACTCTACACTTAAAAGAAATGAAATTAATTGGTACCATTGAAATCCTTGTTCAAAAACAAACAACTTTCATGTTTACATTGTGCAAAATCATTATGTATTGAGGGAGATATGAGAGGTTTTGCAAAACGGCGATGGAGGGAACACGTGAGGAAGAAGATGACCGTTGGCGCATTTTTCAAATTTAATTCAAATTTTTAAATTTTTAATTATTTTCTTAATTATCTTCCCAAATTAATTTCTCTCTCAATTTTAATCATTTTCAAGTGATTTTTTAAACATAAATCCTTCATATGTTTAAATATTTTATTCCATAAAAAAATCAAAAAAATATTTGTATTTGATATATTTTTGAATATTTTAAAGAATTTTATTTTAAGTTGTTTTAAACATTTTAAATAATTTTTTTTCTTGATTTTTCAAAACCAATTTGATTTTAAATCATCATGTGAATAAAAACCTTAATTTTCCAAACATTAATCATAATTTATAACATGTTTATTGAATTTGTTTGATTTTTTTTTCATTTTTAAATTGATTTTTCCTTTTAAAAATACCTAAAGAATAAAAATTAGGGTTTCCTTTGACTTGATATTTCAAAACTTCATTTCAACACTCATGGGCCTCTATTAGAGTGTAAGACCTAACCCCCTATGTACATAAATAAATTTTGGGCCTCTACTATAGTATAAGTCCCACAACATCTTCAGGTATCGCTTGAGTATAAGCCCCAATATTTTGTACATAAACTTTGTTTTAAACAATAAACAACCTTCATGGGCCTTCCCTTGAGTTGTAAGCCCCATATCTCTGTTTTCAAAATCATCTGTCTGTTTTACACTGCGTAAAAACAACTAGGCCTCTGATAGAGTGTAAGACCCAACACCCTTATGTAAATAGAAGTCTTTTAGCTTCATTCATCCTGGGCTTTGTACAAGATACAAATAATAACCTGGGCCTCTATCTAGAATGTAAGACCTAACACCTTTTGCTTCTCTCTTACTTGAGATCAAATCATCTTCAAATTCAAAACTTTCTTCAATTTCTTCAAAACCTTAATTCAATCTTGAAGAAAACATCTGATTAATCACAATACACTTGGGCCTCTATCAAGAGTGTAAGACCCACCACTTTCTTCAAATCAATCAATACTTGTTTATACACTTGTTCATATGTTTGTATATACTTATACATATCTTGTTAAGTCTCTCTTAGCATTTAGAATCATCCCCAGTTTAGACTAGTTCAAACAATAGGTGTCATACCCTAAATTTTGACCATAAAGATTTCCCATCATTGTGCAAATCATCACTACAATATGGATGTACTTCCATGCCTCATCAATCTCCTCAAGGATTGTTGAGCATTCACTACAAGCAAGAATTAGGGTTTTAAGCCCTCTCAGATCACTTAGATAAAGGATCAATCAAGAAATGACATGATCTTCAACTTGTCTAACCTCTCAAACATCCATGAAGGGTCAAGAAGTCTCCCATATCAAGAATCAAGCACAAGGTTGCAACATTCCAAGTGGATCAAGCCTCGAGATCCCCAGTGTCACCAAATTAGGGTTTTGGTCGACCAACGCCTCCAGATGAAAATTTTCATCAGGGCATGAGCCAATGCTTCAAAGCATAAACTAAGATACTCCAAGGAGCCTTATGAGTTCCATCATCAAGTTAAAATAGCCTCAGGGGATGCATTCATAAAAAATTAGGGATTAGGGTTTCTTGACCTAACTTACCCCTAAGTTGACTTTTGAGGCAAGACATGAACCAAAACCTCAAGACATGATTTGAGGGCCTCAAATACACTACATTGATCCATTTACAACAATGGATTGATCCAAGAAACTTGATTCACAAGTTTCAATCTCATCTGGACCACAATTAGGATTTTGAAGAAAAAGTCAACTGTATCTTTGACTTTTGACTAAGACATGCTCCCAAACCTTGGGACATGATTCAATACACCCTAAAGTACCTATGGAATCCATCCATTAGGTTTAAATTAGGTGAAGCACTTGATTGTACAAAGGATCACACAATTTGGATTTCATCTGATATAAAGTCAACTGTGCCAAAAATCAAGTTTGACTTTTTGGATTTTTTCACAAATATGGTTCCCCTAAGTCAAAAACAATGTTAATGTATGATTTTGATCATCATTTATCAAGAAAAATCAAGAAAAGTGAGGTTCCTTGCAAAAGGGGCAACCTTGAGAAACCAAAATTTTTCTAAGTTATGGAACAAAAGTGATTTTGTACCAACTTTGCAAGGTCATAACTCTTAAACCATAAGGCTTTTTTCTCCCATTCAAAGCTCAAATGAAAGTTCATCTTACATACTTCAATTATGTCAACTATAAGAGATTCCAAATCCTCATGGATTTTGAGTTATGGATTGATCAAAATCAAAAAAATGGGAAATAACCACTTTTTCCAACACTTAGTGAAATTTTCAACAAGTCAGAATCTGCTTCACTTTTTCCAAACTTTGAGGTTATTTTTCACCTTGATCTAAGTTGAACCAGGTCCATTGGTGAATAACAAAGTTAATGTATGCCATAAGGGCTTTCCAAAATGTCCAAGAACTCAATCAAACTCCATTTGAGCTAGGAGTTATGGAACTCACAAGTTGCCTAAACACAAAATGTTTTTGACAAACTTGCATCCCACGTTCCTTAGACTAATTTTGGGCACTTTGATCATTCAATTTTTGTCCAATTACAACACAAATGACTGAGGAATCTGATCCATAACACAAAATGCCAAGAACCTAGCCTTCCATGTGCAAAATCATCATGAAAGGAACCTTGAAATTCAAATTTGGCATCAAGCATTCAATGGATACATCAAGGTGGCATGGGCTGAAGCAAACCCAACTGAATGAGTCAAGCCTTATCCCTGCAATAGAAGACCATAGGCATGTGCTCTAATCTCAAGTCAATGGCTAGAGGAGACTTGAGATTCTTTTGAAAGCCATTGGATAACAAGCTGTACCAGTTACCATTCACTATTGAGGCCAAAACAAACTTGTTGCAATATAAATAGGCATCAATTATGATCAGTTTGAGTACACTAAAGCACCCAAACTGATGCTTTCCTCAAAATATCTCTTTCACTCCAAATTTGCCTTCCACTTCAAGTCACTATCGGATTTTGAAATTGGAAGTGATTCAAACCAAACCAATCATGCCAACACCTCATATACATCATATATGAGTGATCCATGGCCTTGAAACACATCTGAAACACTTGAATCACAAAATCACCAGTCAGTTGCTCAAGTTTTTGACAAGGTTGCAGTTGAGGTACCATAAGGTGATCCAAGCATCTCCAATCAAGGCTAAGCATCTCAACACACTCTATAGGGTATAGTGAAGCTGTCCAGGTCCTTACAACACATCTGTAACATCTCCATCATCAAGCTCGATCACCAGCTACAAGAGGTAAGCCTGAAGCCTTCAAACTCTATATTCCATGCATCATAAATGAATTTTTGAGTTACCATCTTGTTCCTGCATGTATATAGAGTGATAACCCTCAATCAATTGCCATGAATCAATCGTGTATAGAATTTCATAGTGTTCATGCTGAAACTAGGGTTCTTGAGCTAATCTTCTGATTTCTCACTCCATACTTAATATAAATGCAATTAATCTATATGGTTGTGATCCTTGATCAAAAACGAGCAAGATTAGTGTTTGAATCGTGCAAAACCATTGAGTAATTAGAGAGAAAAGTGAGAAAATGCAAATATGGGGAAAACAGGGGACGCGGGCAAAAACCAAGTGTTCTTGGCGCCCTTTTTCAAACTTTTGAATTTTTGAATTTTAGATATTTTATTTAATTGATTCAAAATTAATTTCTATCTGAATTTTAATGTTTTTGAATTGATACTTTTTTTCAAAATTCATAGAAATGTTAAAATATTTCATTCTGCAAAAATTTCACAAAAATATTATTTATTTTATATATTTAATATTTTCATAAAGAATTTATTTTTTACTTGTTTTTAACATTTGAAAAAATATTTCTTTTTCTTGATTTTTCAAACTCAAATGATTTTAAAATCATTCTAGGGATAAAACTTGATTTTTCAAACATTTATCCTAGATCATAACTTGTTTTACTCATGTTTGATAATTTTGATCATTTTTATTTGAGTTTTTATTCAAATTAAAATACATTTTTAATAAAATTAGGGTTTTGATCATTCACACCCTCACAAATCTTTTTTGAAAACTCTTTAGGCCTCTAATATAGTGTAAGACCCATCCCTTGTCACATAAAAACCATTTTTGGGCCTCAATCATTGTATAAGTCCCAGTACGTAAAAAATTCTCGGTGCGATCGCCGTTTTCAAAACATTTTCATTCTGGGCCTCCCCTTGTGTTGTAAGTCCCATTTTCTTCTTTAAAAAAGACTCTTTGGGCCTCTAATAGAGTGTAAGACCCGTCCCTTGTAAATAAATACCTTTTTAGGCCTCAGTCATTGTATAAATCCCACTGTGTTTCTAAAACCGCGGCGCGATCGTCGCCATTTAAACAAAATCATTCTGTACCTTCCCCTTTGTCTTGTAAGTCCCATTTTTCTTCTTTTTCAAACAATCGTTGGGCCTCTAATAGAGTGTAAGACCCATACTTTTGTACATAAAACATTTTTTGGGCCTCAGTCATTCTATAAGGCCCGATACGATTTTGTAGCGCGATTTTTGTGGTCCTGAGTCACGATCGCATGGGTACTACAGTTTGATTCATTTTTTATCCTATTGAGCTAATTAAGGAAGGGAAGTAGATGTCTCCAATTAACCCTGCTTGCATATTGAGTTTGAACAGCGGTCTGTTAGGTTACAAATGCGATTAAGAAGTGGGTCCTTCTTCGGTTATATTTTTTTAAAATCAAAATGTCTGGATCATTTGCGAGGTTTTTTTTTGGTAGGAAGTTAGGACTTGGTGCTTTTGGGTTGATATCTGAAGGTACTGGATTATGGGTTTTTGATTAGTATGCTCGCTAAGATTTTACAATCTTATGCCTACGTTTTCCCGTTTAACGAAACAGGGAAATCAGAGCGATCATAGTTCCTCCTATTCTATGGGAGGAAAAAGTTTGTTTTGGTGTCTTGTTCAAAGCCCAAGACATGACGCTAAAGGTGGTTCGTATCTTGTTCAAAGCCCAAGTTGTGAAGCTAAAGGGTTAGAGAGAGTTTGTCATCTCTAAAGAGGAGTTTGTTGATGTTTGTGAGCAAGGCACAAGTTTGATGCTAAAAGGTTGATGGACTCAACCGGGGTTTTCCTTATACAAAGCCTAAGCGGAAGCTGGAAGTTTGTCTTTTTCGGGGAAAATGTTCTTTCTGTCTTGTACAAAGCCCAAGATTGAGGCTAAAGGGAGGTTGACTCAACAAGAGAGTCTTTTATACTCAACAAGAGAGTGTTTTTATATGTCTTGTACAAAGCCCAAGACGGGGGCTAAAAGGTGATTGACTCAACAAGGGAGTCTTTTATACTCAACAAGAGAGTGTTTTTGGTATCTCGTACAAAGCCCGAGATGGAGGCTAAAAGGTGATTGACTCAACAAGGGAGTCTTTTATACTCAACAAGAGAGTGTTTTTGTATGTCTTGTACAAATCCCAAGACGGAGGCTAAAAGGAGATTGACTCAACAAGAGAATCTTTTATACTCAACAAGAGAGTGATTTTGGTATCTCGTACAAAGCCCGAGATGGAGGCTAAAAGGAGACTGACTCAACAAGAGAGTCTTTTATACTCAACAAGAGAGTGATTTTGGTATTTCGTACAAAGCCCGAGATGGAGGCTAAAAGGAGACTGACTCAACAAGAGAGTCTGAAAAGGTTAGCACCACTAGGGAGAATCATTTGTACCAAAGCCCAAGAGGAGGCTGTCTTATCGCTATGGATTCTGGAGATTCGGAAGCGAATCTAAGTATGGGGAACTCTCATGAGAGAGGCCGGGTTTCTGCCTATGTTTGAAGGGAACTTGAGAATGTCTTTGAGACTCAAGGGTCTTAGACTATCCAAGTCTATAATTTTATCTTTTGTACAATGCCCAAGAGGAGGCACGGGTATTAAGGGATGGGTATCAACCCCACAATGACCGGAGTTTTGACACTGGAAAGACTGATCTAGCAAAGGATGACTAAGTTTTATCTTATACCTTCAAGAGGTCGTCAGGGTCCTTGTATTAAGCCCAAGAGAAGGCATGAGAACTTCTAAGAAGCCGAGGGTCCTTGTACAACTCCCAACAGGAGGCGGGGATCCTTTTAGGAAGCCTGTGGGTCCCCAAACCCCGAGAAATTCAAGACATGCTATTCACCGAGAATAGATCAAGCCTGGAAAGTTCGAGAATTTGGAAGAAACTCAAGAGATGCTATTCACGGAGAATAGATCAACTCTGGGGAGTATAGTTTCTTTGACAATTTTTAAGAGTGACAGTCTGAGAAAGGGTTCACCGAGAATGCTGCCTTTCACGTCTCCATATTGTTTAACCCCAAGAGGAGGGAAGACTGTATCTGGAATCCTATGGGGGATCTAGTTTTGTTTGTATTTAAGAGTGACCAACAGGGCTTTACCTAGTGCTAGACGTAGTTGCCGGGAAAAACTCTAAATAATTATACTAGTTGTCGTACCCTAAATTTTGACCCGTTTTATATGATTTCTAGTACCACTTTATTTCGAATAAATAAAATGGCACAATTGGTAGGAAGGGGGTATAAGGGATATAAGTGTGAGAGGTTGTGAGTTCAAATCCCACCTTCCTCACTTTTATTGTTTTATTTGTGTTTTCTTTATTACTAACTTTTTCTATTTTATTTTTAATAAATAAAATCATAAAAATATCTTTTTTAATATTTAATATTTAATTTTCGTATTTTTAATTAATGCATTTTAAAAAAATATGATTTTTTTCATTAAAATCATTATTTTATGGAAAAATCTCAAAAAAATAAAAAAAATAAAATCTTTTTTTATTATCATTAATAAACTTTTTTTTCTCTCATTATTATTATTTAAATTAATTCTTTATTTATTTAAATTCACCAAGCCATGAATCCATCCAGATTCATTGGCTTGGGCTCTAAAAAATAAATAAAATCAGGTCAAATTAAATCTTTCCTAAACTGATAAATTATATTCAATTTTCTTGACCTAATTTTATCTATAAATAGAGTTTGATTTCCACATTTTAACACATCCACAATTTACAAATTCCTTATCCTAAAAGTTGTTGCTCTTCACATCGAAGAACAATAACAACTAACCTTAATCCAAGCTTCTACCGTCCCCGCAATCAGAAAGAGGAAGAGAAGTAAAAAACATATCAAACAAAAGGAGGAGAAAAAGGGAGAAAGAGGGTAAAGTCTACATGTGGATCTTCCCCTGATAACTTTCGGGCCGGTAATTTATGTATTTTTCATTCTTGCTATTGGATTGTGTTGCATGATAAACAATTTTTTCTGTTTTTTCATTATATTGTACCAATTTCAAATCAATCTCAAAATTTAGTATAAATTGTAAGTGTAAATGCGCCTAAGAAAGGGGGGGGGGGGGTGAATTAGGTTCTTAAAAATTTCTTTGATCTTTTTACCGGTTCTTGGTTATTTTTCCGTTTTATGATAAGTGCTTGAAAGTAAAGTGCGGAAAGGAAAAATGATACAAGAGAATTATAGTGGTTCCCCTCCCAGCCCGAGAGTACTCCACTCCTCCTTCAACACGAAAGAGAATTCACTATAGTTTAGAATTATTGTACAGCCTAATCACACCAATGGTGATGCTTACTATCTAACCTATAGGTAACTAAGTGTATGAAGAACAATCCTCTTCAAAACACTCACTTGTTTCCAACAGTCCTGGACAACAAGGTAATACAAAAAGTAATCTTGATAAGAAGTAGATGTCTTGAGAATATGATATTATCAATCTTGATGATCGATCTTCTCCTTGAAATAAATATCACTCAAATGAAATATACAAGTGTTCTTGAATAAAATGAGATAAAACAATGATAATGTGTGAAATTTATGCAAAGGTTTCTCTCAAAAATATGTTTGAATGAACACTTGAAGAATAACTGAAAGATGAAAAGAATGAGTGGATTTTTTATTATGAAATTTCTAGGAGGTAAGTTTTAAACTGAAAATGACATGTATTTATGTTGATGAAAGCAACCATTCAAAAGTCATGGCAATGGTTAGAAAAATTCTGAATTTAATAAGATAAATGATGTAAGAGATGCCATGAAAAGATATAATGAAAAGGTGCATTCAAACAAAACATTTTTCAATTTTAAATAAAAAACACTGTTCCAGTACGTTGTAAATTGAGGCGGTTGTTTGGTCTGTTACGTCGTTTCAAAACGCCACAATTTACCAAATAATTTTGAAATTTAAAATTTAAAATACTGGTTCATAACGGTGTGAATTATGGCGGTTTCTGTTACGACAGTTAAAAACGCCATAATTTACCAAAAACTGAATGTTTAAATAAATTAAATAATTAAAAAATTTGTCTAAGTATTTGAACCAATTTTATACAACATCTATTGATTTACCCAAGTCAATAGATTATATTTGAAAGTGATTTAACATGGTTCAAAATAAATAAAAAAACAAATAAATAAATAAAGTAAATAAAGTTTCAAATGTATGATAAAAATATTTTGTTTTTTAAAGCTAGAAATAATGATATATTTTCAACCACATGAATCATGTATGCAAGTGAATTTTGAAGATTATTTTGAGAACTATTTTATCAATATATATTGCATGCTTGAGACACTTTTGAACACTTGTATGCAACCATATTGATAAGTGAGAGTTATACCTTGATTATACTTGAGAATTCTTCAAGACTTGTAAAAATTAAAAACTTTGTGCTAACTTCAATGTCTTGATCCATTCTTTTTGAGCAAGCATAACATCTTGAATGAATAATGTTGTCTTCATCAAAACCATTGAGAAGCTTGCCTTCACATTCTCCCCCTTTTTGATGATGACAACCCAATTTTGAAAATTTGCTTTAATCTTGTTTCTCTAACACAAAAGGCTCCCCCTTGATCAATGCTCCCCTTAAATTCATGATTTAGAGTGTCTTTGCTAGCTGCATTTTGTTAGAGAAAAACAAACACAAACACTTACATCTTCTCCCCCTTTGTCATTAGCAAAAAGGATGGGAAAAGACTTGAAATATATAAAGAAATCTTGAAAAATGAAAAATATTTTTTACCTATGAGTTTTACCTCATGAAAGACTTCATCAAACATTTATCCTTGCCGAAACATGATTTTGATGTCCTTGTCACAAAGTTGATTTATACTAGGAAGATTATGCTTTAGTTTGTCAACTTAAAGTACATCTTCAATGGATGTGAAAGTTAGTGCTTCAACTTTGCCAATGCCAAGAATTCTTTCTTTAAGGGAATCCTCATATGTGAAATAACCCTTGGACTTTGGAACTTGACTTCATTATATCATATGATGAATAAATATTTGAAGATTTAAATGTCACCTTCATCTAAAATGCCAAGTTCTCGACGAATCTTGAAGAATTGTTCTTTTGCGAGCGGTTTTGTGAAAATGTCCGCTAGTTGATTATGTGTATCTACAAATGTGACTTCAACATCTCCTTTAAGCACATGATCACGTAGAAAATGATGTCGAATGTCTATGTGTTTGGTTCTTGAGTGCATGACGGGATTCTTTGTAATATTAATTGCACTTGTGTTGTCGTATCGAAGTGGTACGCATCCAAGATCGATTCCATAGTCGCTTAATTGTTGCTTTAGCCAAAGATTTTGAGCACAACAACTTCCCGCTGCTATGTATTCTGCTTCAGCCGTACTAAGAGCAACACATGCTTGTTTCTTACAGGACCATGAAACTAAGGCATTTCCTAAAATGTGACATGTTCCACTCGTGCTTTTTCTATCAGTTTTGCAACCTGCATAATCCGCGTCAGAATAACTAACTAAATTACACATACTACCTTTTGGATACCATAGACCAACGTTCGTCGTTCCCTTGAGATACTTCATGATTCTTTTCACAGCGGTGAGATGTGACTCCTTCGGATTTGCTTGAAAACGAGCACATAAACACACACTAAACATAATGTCAGGACGGTTTGCCGTCAAATATAATAAAGAACCAATCATACCTCGATACTTCGTAATATCAATGGAAGCGCCCGATTCATCTTGATCAACATAGGTTCCGGATCCCATTGGTGTTGACATAGCTTTACAACCATCCATATCAAATCTCTTTAATAATTCTTTGCAATACTTTGATTGGTTAATGAAGATTCCATCCTTTTGTTTCTTGATTTGTAATCCAAGGAAATAATTCATTTTTCCCATCATAGACATTTCAAACTCGCCTTGCATCATTGAAGCAAATTCTTCACATAGTTGATTGTTTGTTGAACCAAAGATAATGTCGTCCACGTACACTTGAACAAGTAAGGTATTATTCTTAATCCTCTTAATGAACAAAGTCTTGTCTACCTTGCCTTTTTCAAAACCTTTTTCGCATAAGAAATTACTTAGACGATCATACCATGCCCTTGGTGCTTGTTTTAAACCATAGAGAGCTTTCTTCAACTTGTATACATGTGAAGGATGCTTGAAGTCTTCAAAACCCGGAGGTTGTTTGACATAGACTTCTTCGTTGATATATCCGTTTAGGAAGGCGCTTTTGACGTCCATTTGAAATAACTGAAAATTCATTGAGCAAGCATAAGCAAGTAATAGACGAATAGCTTCTAACCTTGCAACCGGAGCGAATTTTTCTTCAAAGTCAATTCCTTCTTCTTGATTGTACCCTTGAGCCACCAATCTTGCTTTGTTACGAATAATAATTCCATTTTCGTCAAGTTTGTTCTTAAATACCCATCTTGTTCCAATGATGTGTTTGTCATTTGATTTTGGAACAAGTTCCCAAACTTGATTTCTCTCGAATTGATTCAATTCTTCTTGCATCGCACATATCCATTGGTCGTCATTCAAGGCTTCATTAACTTTAGATGGTTCGATTTGAGAAACAAATGCCATATTTAAGCATGCATCCTTTAGATTCAATCTTGTTGCTACACCTTGACTAATGTCTCCGATGACTTTGTCTATTGGATGATCCCTATGTGTTCTCCATTCTTTTGGTAGATCATTGTTGATCGACTTTTGTTGAATCGGTTCATCATGATGTTCTTCTTGTTTCTCTTCTAGATTTTCAATGAAGTCTTTAGAAGTATCTTCTTTGCGAATTTCTACAAGATCATAATCATTATCACAAACAATAATATCCTCTTTCGAGGGGTTAGATTCATCAAATTTGACATGCATAGATTCTTCTATTGTTAAAGTTCTTTTATTAAAAACTCTAAAAGCTTTACTTGAAAGAGAATAACCAAGAAAAATACCTTCATTGGATTTCTCGTCAAACTTAACAAGGTTGTCTTTGTCGTTGTTTAGGACAAAGCACTTGCATCCAAAAATATGAAAGAAAGAAATATTTGGTTTTCTCCCTTTGAAAAGTTCATAAGGGGTTTTCTTGAGAATAGGCCTAATATTGACACGGTTACTTACAAAACATGTCGTGCTCACCGCATCCGCCCAAAAATACTTAGGAAGATTTGAATCACTTAGCATTGTCCTTGCAAGTTCCACCAAAGATCTATTCTTCCTTTCTACGACACCATTTTGTTGTGGAGTTCTTGGTGCGGAGAAATTGTGTGAGATTCCATGTTCTTCACAAAATTGTTCAAATGAGGCATTTTGGAATTCTCCACCATGGTCGCTTCTAATGGAGGCAATTGTAAGAGACTTCTCATTTTGTATTTGTTTTGCATACTTCTTGAAGGCTTTGAAAGCATCACTTTTCTGCACTAAAAACAATGTCCAAGTATATCTAGAGAAATCATCAACAATAACTAATGCATAGACATTACCTCCGAAGCTTTTTGTTCTCGATGGACCAAAGAGATCCATGTGCAACAATTGTAGTGGCCTAGTTGTGGACACCACATTCTTGGATGTGAAAGTTGATTTGGTTTGCTTTCCTTTTTGGCAAGCGCCACACAACCCATCTTTGATGAATTTGATCTTCGGCAATCCAATGACTAAGTCATGCTTGATCAACTTATTCAAGTGCTCCATATGAATATGAGCAAACCTCTTATGCCATAACCATGATTCATTGTTGTTTGCCAAGAAACACCTAACATTCAAAGACAAGTTATCTAAGGAAATTAAAAATATGTTATTAACTCTTTTACCTTTTAGCATAACTTCATGAGTAACTTTGTTTTCAACCAAACATTCATCTTTAGTGAAGTTGACTTTGAAACCTCGGTCACACAATTGGCTAATGCTAAGGAGACTATGCTTTAGACCTTCCACATATAGGACATCTTCTATAGTTGTTGAAGGCGGTGAACCAATGATGCCGACGCCAAGGAGTCTTCCTTTGTTGTTGTCACCATAAGTAACATATCCTTTGGCCTTAAGCGTTAGATGTGAAAATTTGCTTAGGTCACCCGTCATGTGCCTCGAACATCCACTATCAAGATACCATTGATTTGAAGAGGTCTTCAAGCATACCTATAAAAAAGAGTTATGTTTTATTAGGTACCCAAATTGCCTTGGGTCCTTCAAAGTTAGTTCCTTTCTTGACCCATACATAATGGCCTTGAGCAACACTAAAGTTTCTAATATAACATGCATTAGGAGTATGACCTTTAATACCACAATAGAAACAAGTAGGCTCAAAGTTGCTTTTATATCTAGGGGGATAAGATTTCTTCTTATTATAAGACTTCTTCTTATTATTTCTTTTCATTTTGTTATATTGTTGAACCATTTTAGGCTTGTCACTTTTCTCTAAAGGAATTTGTTCTTTAGCTTTTACAAAATTGGTCTTGTTAGAAGTTTGTTTAGAGAATCTTGAGTAACCTAGACCACTTTTATCATTTGAGTATCTTTGACTACTAAGAACATGTTCCAATCCAATTTGTCCTTTCTCATATCTTTCTAGGACTCTTTTCATTTGAACTATTTGAAAAGCAAGTGACTCACATTTAGTGCATGCAAAATTCTTGATTAATTCTTCTTTTTCATCGTTGAACTTATTTTCCATTTTCTCAATATTTTCTTCCAAGATTGATATTTGTTTCTTTTGAGATGAGATGGTTTTATATAGAATTTTGCATTCACTTAAAAGTTCATCAATTGCTCCTTGAGCATCATTATCATAAATTGAAAAGTTACTACTAACCTCATCGTCTTCATCATCGGAATGATGTGATGCCATCAATGCTAGATTTGCGCTTTGATCACTATCGGAGTCCGATGAAGAACTTATTTCATTGTCATCCCAAGCAATGTAGGCTTTCTTTTTGTAATCCTTCTTTCCTTTATTGTCACGATTCTTTGCGAGTTTGGGACATTCCGGTTTGATGTGACCTTGCTTTCCATATTCATAGCATATAATGTCTCCATTGGATGTGGATGCTTCTTTTTCTTTGTTCTTTGAGGACTTCTTTCTTCTTGTGAAACTAGAGTTTCCAATATTATTTTTTGCACTGAAGTATTTTCCTAGTCTTTTTACAAGGAGCATAAAGTTTTCGTCCTCTTCGGGATTGTCTTCTTTCTTCACAACTTTAGATTCAACTTTTAAGGCAATGCTCTTGGATTTCTTTTCTTGGTTCTCACGTTTCTCCAATAGTCCAAGTTTCGTCTCATATTCTTGAAGCTTTCCGAATAGAGTAGCGGATGTCATCGTTGGTAAACCTTTCTTCTCGGAAATCGCCGTCACTTTGGGTTGCCACTCTCTTGTTAAAGACCTAAGCACTTTAAGATTAAGTTCATCATTTGTTAGTGTCTTACCAAGTGCATTCAAGTGATTTGTCAAATGCACGAATCTTTTCTGCAAGTCGAGGATTGATTCTCCTGGTTGCATTCTGAATAACTCGTACTCTTGACTTAAAGTATTCAATCTGGATCTTTTGACTTCGGCGGTTCCTTCGTGAGTTTCTACAAGAGTGTCCCATATTTGTTTGGCCGTTGTACATGTTGAGACGCGGAAGAATTCATCCATTCCAAGTGCACTTTGTAAAATATTTATTGCCTTTTTGTCATAGAGAACCATTTTCTTATCATCCTCATCCCATGATGCTTGTGGTTTTGGCGTACCAACTCCGTTGAAAACCGTTGTAGGAATAAAAGGACCATTTTGAACAGCCTCCCATATATCACTTCCTTGTGCTTCTAAATGTGCCTTCATACGGATTTTCCAAAAGTCGAAGTATTGGCCAGAAAACAAAGGAGGCTTGTTGCTACTACCACTGTCTTTGAATACAAGATCATTGTTTGCGGAAGCCATCTGAATCGAATAGGAACAGGTGACCTATCACCTGCTCTGATACCAATTGTAAGTGTAAATGCACCTAACAAGGGGGGGGTGAATTAGGTTCTTAAAAATTTCTTTGATCTTTTTACCGGTTCTTGGTTATTTTTCCGTTTTATGATAAGTGCTTGAAAGTAAAGTGCGGAAAGGAAAAATGATACAAGAGAATTATAGTGGTTCCCATCACAGCCCGAGAGTACTCCACTCCTCCTTAAACACGAAAGAGAATTCACTATAGTTTAGAATTATTGTACAGCCTAATCACACCAATGGTGATGCTTACTATCTAACCTATAGGTAACTAAGTGTATGAAGAACAATCCTCTTCAAAACACTCACTTGTTTCCAACAGTCCTGGACAACAAGGTAATACAAAAAGTAATCTTGATAAGAAGTAGATGTCTTGAGAATATGATATTATCAATCTTGATGATCGATCTTCTTCTTGAAATAAATATCACTCAAATGAAATATACAAGTGTTCTTGAATAAAATGAGATGAAACAATGATAATGTGTGAAATTTATGCAAAGGTTTCTCTCAAAAATATGTTTGAATGAACACTTGAAGAATAACTGAAAGATGAAAAGAATGAGTGGATTTTTTATTATGAAATTTCTAGGAGGTAAGTTTTAAACTGAAAATGACATGTATTTATGTTGATGAAAGCAACCATTCAAAAGTCATGGCAATGGTTAGAAAAATTCTGAATTTAATAAGATAAATGATGTAAGAGATGCCATGAAAAGATATAATGAAAATGTGCATTCAAACAAAATATTTTTCAATTTTAAATAAAAAACACTGTTCCAGTACGTTGTAAATTGAGACGGTTGTTTGGTCTGTTACGTCGTTTCAAAACGCCACAATTTACCAAATAATTTTGAAATTTAAAATTTAAAATACTGGTTCATAACGGTGTGAATTATGGCGGTTTCTGTTACGACAGTTAAAAACGCCATAATTTACCAAAAACTGAATGTTTAAATAAATTAAATAATTAAAAAATTTGTCTAAGTATTTGAACCAATTTTATACAACATCTATTGATTTACCCAAGTCAATATATTATATTTGAAAGTGATTTAACATGGTTCAAAATAAAAAAAAACAAATAAATAAATAAAGTAAATAAAGTTTCAAATGTATGATAAAAATATTTTGTTTTTTAAAGCTAGAAATAAAGATATATTTTCAACCACATGAATCATGTATGCAAGTGAATTTTGAAGATTATTTTGAGAACTATTTTATCAATATATATTGCATGCTTGAGACACTTTTGAACACTTGTATGCAACCATATTGATAAGTGAGAGTTATACCTTGATTATACTTGAGAATTCTTCAAGACTTGTAAAAATTAAAAACTTTGTGCTAACTTCAATGTCTTGATCCATTCTTTTTGAGCAAGCATAACATCTTGAATGAATAATGTTGTCTTCATCAAAACCATTGAGAAGCTTGCCTTCACATAAATCAATTAAAAAAACTAATATATTGGTTTTTTTAACTAACATTATAAAAAAATACAATAGAATCTCACAATCTCGTGAGATCTAGAGGGTTAATCTCCATAAAATTTACCCGATAGTATTGTACTAATAGGGTAGTATAACACTAAGAATATGGAAGATGGGATTTAAGTTACTCTTATTGAGAAGGAGAGCGAAGAAGATGCTCGGGATGTTAAATTGGGTTTATTTTAGGATTGGTATTTCCTTTTTTATTTTAATAAATGATAGTTAAAAAGGTCATAAGAATTTTAATTATTATAATTAATTTATTTATATTTTTTGTAAAAAAATACAAAAAAAAAGAAATAAAATGTTAATGGTAGAGTCACGTTTAGAAAAATGGATGGTTCCCCATATTTGACCTTTTCTTTTATTTTTATTTTTATAATTTATTTTTACTTTAATTAAATTAGTTAATTAATTTATTCTTTGTTAAATTAATTAGTTTATTAATATAATAAAAAATAAAAACAACTTTAAAAAACTCTTCATGTGCCACGTTGGTGGCTAGTATTATAATAAGGTTAGTTTTTAGGTTTTTTTAACTATTTCTAATTCATTTAGTTTTTAATTTTATATGAATTTATCTAACTTTATAATAACAAAATAATTAAGGATTAAAAAATACAAAAATATATTAGAGCATTTAATCATAAAAAATAAATATGCTAATAGTACATCTCGTTTCATTCCATTAGCCAAATAAAAAACACATAATTGGATTTTATTGTCATTTAAGTTTATTAAAAAATACTAAATATATATACATATATAAATAATTAGAGTAATTAGGGATAACCTTGGAATAATATTAGGAATTATTTTATGGGATAATTCAAAGGGATAATTATGGAATAATCTTATCGCATAATTCTAAGGGATATTAGGGATTTAATAGGAAAATATGGGATAAAACTATTAGATCCAAAGAGTATAAAATTTAGGATAAGGGATAAAAACATGGGACAAAACTCTTAGATCCAAAGAGTATAAAATTTAGGTTAAGGGATAAAAATATGGGACAAACTCTTGATATTCGAGAGTATAAATAAATGGATTAGGGATAGAACCCTTGATATTCGAGAGTATAAATAAATGGATTAGGGATAGAACTCTTGCCCACACGAGCTTCCTTCCACAAAACATGTTCCGAAAGTGATGTTTCTTCACTTTTCATCTCTTCTAACTGCACATTGAGATAAATAATAAGATCATCAATTATAACACAATAAGACAATTAATAAAATCATAGCATTTATATATACTTACCATTTTTTGTTGTAAGCGTGCATATCCCAAACACCCTTTTCTGTATGGATACGCGGGTTTTGATGCTCTTTTGCGATTAATGGCACTCAATTCCTGGATAAACAAGTTTAAGTCATATCAGAACAAACTAATGCAACAAGTATATAATACAATTAATAGACATGACAAATTAACATTACATTGAATTTTTCGGTTTTTCATTTGGCTGCAAAAGTGCCCCATTCTTCAGGTGTAATCAAGTCCGCATACAACTGTGGAAGTTCTGCTTCAACAAAAATTTTTTTCTCATCCCTAAGATATTTGTTTGATAACATAGTTCGAAACCCTCTGTGTCTTTTTCCCGCCAATTGAAGACAATACTTTTTTCGGCTTTCATCAATCTTAAAAGACCTCTACGAAAAAACATACACATAGAGTGTGTTAGTATAAGTAAATTAAAGACTTAATCGTCAACAAAAATCTAATAACATCAATCATATTTGGTAAGTACCTGTATCTCAGTCCATATTTTATCTTTACCGGCTTGCAACAATTGATTCCTCCAATTATCACTGGTGATTGGAATGTGTTGACGGACAAGGGAACCTATGTAACTAGTCAACATTGAACCGTTTGGCTCAATTAGTTGGTTTTCATCACTCCAATGTACATCAAATTTGATCCCATTATCTCTTGCATGGATGATTGACTTCATAATAGTTATTCCTCGTTTAATTTCACTTTCTACATTCTGAGCTTCATTTGTATCATGTGTCTCGTGTGAGTCTTTCTGGTTACTAGCCATTTGACCTGTAAGAAAGAAAAAAACAAAAATTAAATGACAAATATAAAAATCCATAATCCATTGAATATATATAACATGACATTAACTATGCAATAATGTTTTCTAGAACCAACATGTGTGTTACAACATATGAACCCTCAGGAACCTATGCATATTTCTATTATTTCCTATACATACACAAATAAGAAAAGTATTATTACAATTACCACGTTGACACTACTTCCATCTCCATATGCTAACAATGAAACCTATGAAATTAAGCTATTTTATGATGATTGATGATGACGCATGTTAATTAATCTTAGAAATTGAGCTAACTGTTGCTTTTAACATGACTACACAATTATATACAATTTAACAAACAATGTAAAAAACAATTGATATTTTTACATAAAGATGCCATTAACTAATTTAGTTCTATGACTCATTACATCATTAAATAAATTATCAATTTCCTCGCCTATATCATCAAAGAGCTTTTGTAACTCACAACTCTCTGCAAATCTTTGGTTGCATTATGTCTTACTTTATCAGCAGCAACAAGGTGAGCAACAACATAATTAGTAACAACAAAAAAATAGAGTAAACAAGTTCATTTATAACTACAACAACCCTAAACAACACAGAGTCAATACAACATGATTCAATACAACATGAGCAACATTCAAGAACCAACATTTCTTCGTTCAAGAACTCTTAAGAACCAACATTCAGGAACCAACATTCAAGAACGTAAAATATGATGACAGTAACTCTCAAGAACCAACATTCAAGAAAATAGGCTAAACTTAAACTCTAACATCTCAAGAAAACCTAAAACAATCAGAGAAGAATGCGTACCTGCACAATAACGGTCAGAGAAGAATACATAATGCCTCTTCTTCGTTTTCGTTTTCCACTTCTTCTTCTTCTTTGAATGAAAAATGAGTAGCAGACGGTTGATAATGGAAAAAATGCAGAGAGAACGGAAAAAAATGAGAGATAACGGTCGGAGAAAGGAGGAAGGAGAAAGGAAGAACAGTCGCGAGAGTGAAAATGATTAGAAAAATTGATTAGGGCTCTTCTGAAAATGTGGTGTTTTTTAATTTTTAATTAATAAATTACCTAAGACAGCGCTTTTGAAAAGCGCTTTCTGAAGTGCTATATTTAGCAGCGTTTTTTCCTTATAAGCTCTTTCAAATGTGGGGCCAATTTAAGGCCTTTAGCAGCGCTTTTTCAAAAGCGTTTTCTAAGGTTAACATTTAGCAGCGCTTTTAGAAAGCGCTTTCTAAGGTTATACCTTTAGTAGCGCTTTTAGAAAGCGCTTTCTAAGGTTATACCTTTAGCAGCGCTTTTAGAAAGCACTTTCTAAGGTTATACAATGGGACTTATACAACATCTGATGCCCAAAATGGTTTGTATTTACATAGGATTGGATCTTACACTCTACTAAGAGGCCCAAAGTGTTTTGAAAATGATTGATGAGGGTTGAAATCAAAGAAACCCTAATTTTGTTTTTCTTTAAAAGTAAATATTTAAAGAAAATTAATAAAATGATAAAAATACCAAATAGATTTGAATAAACCACTTTTGATTTTTGTTTAAGGTTTGAAAAATGAGGTTTTAATCACAAATTTTCAAAATAAATATTCACTTTTAAATGTTTAAAGACAATTAAAATGAATTTATTCACAAAAATACCAATTCTATTAAATAAATAATATAAATTTGATTTTTTTTGTTGAATAAAATATTTCAATATTTTTGTGATTTTTTTCAAAAAGAACCAATAAAAAATAATTAAAATTGAGGGAGTTATTAATTTTTCAAATCATTAAAAATAATACGAAAAATAATAAAAAGTGGAAAAAATAGCAAAAAGAGGGTCTGGGGCGAGGGGGAATCGAACCCCAGACCTCTTGTGTACAGGGCGCGCGCCTTACCACTGGGGTGGTGATACATCCGTTGATTGAAACAAAACCACAAATATACAAGGCTTGCCTTGTTTTCTAGGCCTGGCCAAGGCAAGGCAAGGAAAGATTTTGGTCAGAAACGTGAAGGCCATAACTTTCTCAATTCTCCATGGATGGAGACAAAATTTATATGTATCTGGCCTAGAATTTCACAAGGAATCCAATGGTGATGGTGGTTTTTCCAGAAAATAAATCCTCTTCAAAACCCGATAGTGGTTTTGAAATAGGCCATGTTTTGCATTTTCTGTGCTACCTCTTGGTACAGGTATGAATTACATGAATAATTGGTGCAAACACAACACATATAACATGTATAAGGGATGCATGATTAGTGGACTTCAAAGCAAGACATATTTCAGAGAGTTCAAGTTGTGATGCTTACCTCTTTTTGAGGTTTTTGGGAAATATGCCAAGTGCTTTGTTCCAGAAATGTTTTGATACTTTGAACAATCTTAAATAATCCCTTAGAAGCTTTTAGAGTGGTTGGAACCAGCTGGAAACCTCAGGAATGGAAACTGGCCCTTTCTTGCAAAAGGGGCAAAAGTGGCCAAAATAGAAACTCTCTCAAATGGTGTTCCAGATGTGTGAAACAATTTGGGACAGTTCAAGGATGATATTTGGAGTGTGTTTGAGGTTTTATCTGGGTTGGAAAGTGACTGAATCAAGACATGGCTTGAAAAATGCAAAAGGCCCTATTTTGAGGTTTTGGGAGGAGACTTTGAGATTTTTGTGTTACAGGTCACTTATGAGAGTTTGGACAAATTAGATATGACATATTGGATGTGTTTGGATCATGAGCTGTGATGGAATTGCTCTATAACTCAAAAACTCAGAGTTACCTTGCTAAAGAAGGCATTTTTGCCTAGAGAAAGAGATTTTGAGGAAAGCAAGTGTTGTAGTGTTCAGATGGATAGATTTGCTTGCCCTTTGCAAAATTTGAGCAAATCGAGCAAAATCCCCAAATCTACCATGCCATGACAGTTTGCAGCAAGGCATATTGGCATGGTCATATCTCATGGCTTAAGTGGAGTTTCATGGAGTTCTTGCCCATTTTGGAAAGCCCTCATATGATACAACATGTGTGTGATCATAGTTGGTCTTGATACTTTTTGGATCCAAGTGAAAAATACCCCTACTTTTGGAAAAAAAAAAGCAAGCCAGATTCTGACTTAGTGAAAATTTCACTAAGTGTTGGAAAAAGTGGCATTTCATGTTTTCAGCCATTTTGACCATTCCATAACTCAAAATCCATGATGAATTGGAATGAGGTGTAGTTGAAGCTTTTGTAGAGGGCCATGAGAGCTACAAATCCAGCTTTGAATGGGGAAATTGGCCTTGTGGTTTAGGAGTTATGATCCTCCAAAGTTGGTACCCTAGCCACTTTGTTCCATAACTTAGAAAATTTCTAAGTTTTTATGGTTACCCCTTTTATAAGTTATCCCACTTTTCTTGATTTTTCTTGATGAATGATGATCCCAATCACACATTAACATCATTTTAGGGTCAAAGAACCATAATTGTGAAAAATCTCAAAAAGTCAAAGTTGACTTTTGTGCACAGTTGACTTTTTATCAGATGAATTCCAAATTGTACGATCCTCTATGAAATCAAGTCCTTGACCTAAATCAAACTTGATGGATTGATTTCATAGGTGTTATAGGGTGTATTGAATCATGTCCCAAGGTTTTGGAGCATGTCTGGGTCAAAAGTCAAAGGCACAGTTGACTTTTTCCGCGAAACCCTAACTGTGGTTCTGATGAACTTGAAACTTGGGACTCAAGCTTCTTAGATCAATCCATTGTTGAAAATGGATCAATGTGGTTTATTAGAGACCCTCAAATCATGTCTTAAGGTCTTGGCTCATGATTTGTCCCAAAAGTCAACTTAGGGGTGAATTAGGTCAAGAAACCCTAATTCCTAATTTTTAGTGAATGCATCCCCTGAGGCTAAATTGACTTGATGATTGGGTTTACGAGGTTCCTTGGAGTATTTTAAGTTATGCTTTGAAGCATTAGCTTATGCCCAGAGGAAAATTTCCATCTGGAGGCCCTGGTCGACCAAAACCCTAATTTGGTGACACTGTCAATTTTGAGGCTTGATCCACCTGGAATGCTGCAACATTGTGCTTGATTCTTGCTGTGGGAGTACTCTTGATCCATTGTGGATGTTTGAGAGGTTAGACAAGTTGAATATCATGTCATTCCTTGATTGATCTTTTGTCTAAGGCTCTGAGAGGGCTTGAAACCCTAGTCCTTGTTTGTAGTGAATGCTCACCCATCTTTGGGGAAGACTAATGAGTATAAAAGGTCATCCATATTGTGATGATAGTTTTCACAATGATGGGAAATCTAAGTGGTCAAAATTTGGGGTATGGCAGATGCTCTTATTTAATCTTCTTGGACCCGAAGGTGTGAATGGTGAAGGTATTCGGGCATTCGGGGTGCAAGAGGATTAAATATCAAAATACCCAAAATTTTGATGGCGGTTAGGAATGGTAGTTCACGCATCCTTCTTCTTTTGCTAAGCAATGATGCTTAGAAAAGGTAAACTTCCACTCGATCCTGGTCTTCAGCCAAGGAACTGGTCTCATTTTTCTTTTGAAATAAACTTCCCCTCGATCCTGGTTTCGTACCAAGGAACTGGTCTAAGTTTCTAAAATAAACTTCCCCTCGATCCTGGTTTTCTACCAAGGAACTGGTCTAAGTTTATGAAATAAACTTCCCCTCGATCCTGGTTTCCTACTAAGAAACTGGTCTAAGTTTCTGATGTAAACTTCCCCTCGATCCTGGTTTCCTGCCAAGGAACTGGTCTAAGTTTCTAAAATAAACTTCCCCTCGATCCTGGTTTCCTACCAAGGAACTGGTATAAGTTTCTGAAATAAGCTTCCCCTCGATCCTGGTTTCCTACCAAGGAACTGGTCTAAGTTTCTGAAATAAACTTCCCCTCGATCCTGGTTTCCTACCAAGGAGCTAGTCTAAGTTTCTGAGGTAAACTTCCCCTCGATCCTGGTTTCCTACCAAGGAATTGGTCTAAGTTTCTGAAATAACTTCCCCTCGATCCTTGTTTCCTACCAAGGAACTGGTCTAAGTTTCTGAAATAAACTTCCCCTCGATCCTGGTTTCCTACCAAGGAACTGGTCTCAGTTTCTTTTGTCAATAAACTTTCTTGACAAGGGACGCTATTCGTTAGCGGTTTTCCTCAAACTTCTCGCCGAATTTTCCTAGGGAGATGCCATTTGATGGGAAAAACTTTTGATGTTAGACTTGCTAGGGAACCCATTGGTCTGAGTTGTAGAGGTGCACAAACTTCTCTGTTGGAGACGCCATTTGTCGACTCTGTCGGGGAAAATGAGTCTCTTGGGAGACTGCTTTCGCTTGGGGTATTACATTATACTTTTTTCGGGATCTTCTCGGAGAAATGCCATATGATGTAATCTAATTTTGAGGTGCTCATGACCTTTTCGTCAGCGGATTTTTCGGAGAAAAACTGATGTATTGCCGAATCTCTGGTTAAGAGGCTTTCTCTGAGGATTTTCCTTAATCCGGGAAAGCGAAGATATCATCTTCAATGGCAAAGAGTGACATTTGTCGAACGTTTTCTGGTCTTTCAGAGGTTCAAGTTATCAAAGGGGTCAAGGAGCCAACTTCAATCCAGAAATAAACTGGAGGAGAGAGATTGTTCAGACGCAACATTTCCTGACAAGGAAAGAACTGACAACTCGATTGAGAGGACGGTTATCACTACGGGATAAGACCAACTAGAGTGATAGTGATGCAATATAAATGCAAATAAATAATGCATGATGTATGTATGTATATGCTGACAAAATTGACACGACATACAAACGGACGGATGAACACGACTGGATACTCGGCCACTGCGGGGGACGAAGAAGTATTGTTCGGTTCAAATAGCAATTCTGCCTTGCTTATGAGAGATAGTCCCTGTTGGGAGCTATGTTGGTCGGGCTTAAGAGATAAGAACTCGGCCGAGGGTATCAGATGGGAAAGTCGCATCTGATACAGCTGATCCTTCATTCAGGCGCACTGGTTTAGAAGGAGTACTTTGATTCTGCACTTTGAAGCTCGATTACTTCTGGAGAAGCGAGCGACGTTCTTTTGATGTTCAACAGTCAAAAGAAATGCCATATTTATTTTAAAAGCAGAAAAGTTAACAAGTAAATTCATTTTTGTTTTATTTCAAGAATCGTTGATCACGTTAAAAATGTCATTCTGTAAAGCTAAAACAAATAAGAATTGCAAATAAAAGCACAAGAGCTCAAATTTTATTGATAAGATGGACATCAGCCAAACGCGTGATTCCATAGAGTGTCTACAAAGTTAGAAAATGGTAATTTTAAGGGAAAAGGGCTACATTGAAACATAACGACCACTATCCTTCTACCAAATTTGAATTCTAGACATCCAGAGCTTCTGTCGAAGATGACCCTGACTAGAGTTTTCTTTCGATGGATGGTGTAACTGCTGCTGGGGAATTTGCCCCTGTTGGACGTAGTTACTTGCCATTAATCCCTAACTTTTGTATGGATTGTACTTTGGGATTTCCAATCCACCGGGATGATTTTTTATTCTATCTCTAATTTTTGCCTGGACTGCCCTTTCGGAACTTCAATCCACCGAGAGGTTTTTTTAGTTTAGGCGAAGTATTTCTTGGCTACATCAACATTTGTGGGGTAGGTAAATTCTTCTCTATCCCTGGTTGCAAGTCTCAAGGCGCTACCTGAGAAAGCTTTCTTGACCACATAGGGGCCGTCGTAATTTGGAGTCCATTTGCCCCGGGAATAAGTGAGAAACGATTGTATCTTTTTTAGCACAAGGTCTCCTTTCCTGAAGACGCGAGGTCGGACCTTTTTGTCAAACGCCCTCTTCATTCTTTGTTGATACAACTAACCGTGGCATAGTGCCGTTATTCTCTTTTCTTCGATCAGATTCAGTGCGTCGTATCGACTTTGACACCATTCAGCTTCGGTTAGCTTAGCTTCCATCAATACCCAGATTTATGGGATCTCTACTTCTATGGGAAGCATTGCTTCCATGCCATATACTAGAGAGAAAGGGGTTTCCACTGTTGAAGTGCGGACAGATGTGCGATAATCGTGAAGAGCAAAGGGTAGCATCTCATGCCAGTTTTTATAGGTTACAACCATCTTTTGAACGATCTTCTTGATGTTCTTGTTAGCCACTTCTACCGCTCCGTTCATCTTGGGTCGGTATGGAGATGAGTTATGGTGTTTGATCTTGAACTCTGCGCACAACTCTTTCATCATCTTATGGTTCAAGTTAGATCCATTATCAGTAATGATCTAGTTAGGAATACCATAACGGCAGATGATATTGTTTTTGAGGAATCAGACCGCGACTTGTCGGGTTACATTGGCGTATGATGCTGCTTCGATCCACTTGGTGAAGTAATCAATGGCTACCAGGATGAACCAATATCCGTTCAAAGCCTTGGGTTCGATCATGCCAATCATGTCAATTCCCCATATGGAAAAAGGCCATGGGGAAGAGAGAACTTTGAGATGCTTTGGCGGTACATGGATTTTGTCTGAGTATATTTGACACTTGTGACACCTCCTTATGTACTTGTAGCAGTCGAATTCCATGGTCAACCAGTAGTACCCTGCTCTTAGAATTTTTCTCGCCATTGTGTGTCCATTGGCATGAGTGCCAAAGGATCCTTCATTAATCTCTTTCATTAGCATGTTTGCTTCTGGTCTGTCTACACATCGGAGCAAGACCATGTTAAAGTTTCTCTTATAAAGTGTATCACCGCTCAGGAAGAAGCTACCTGCCAGCCTTCTGAGGGTTTTTCTGTCTTTTCTTAATGCCCTAGGTGGGTTCTCTTGTTTCTGAAGGAAGCATTTGATATCGTGATATCAAGGTTTGTTGTCTATGACTGCTTCAATTGCGAAGATGTAAGCGGGCCGCTCAAGGCGCATTATATTGATCTTAGGTAGGTCGTTCCATTGACCTACACTAATCATGGAAGAGAGAGTGGCTAACGCATCAACCATGTGATTCTCTTCACGAGGGATATGATGAAACTCGATTCTGTTGAAGAAGGGTAACAACCTTCTCGCGTAATCCTTGTAGGGAATTAGTCCATATTGATATGTGTTCCAATCTCCTTTGATCTGATTGATAACCAAGGCTGAGTCGCCGTAAACATCCAAGTTTTTTATCCTTAAGTCGATTGCTTCTTCGAGACCCATGATGCAAGCTTCGTATTCTGCCTCGTTGTTCGTGCAATTGAACGTAAGTCTGGCAGTGAAAGGAATGTGGGTACCCTGAGGTGTTATGATGATTACCCCAATTCCATTTCCATAATGATTGGCAGCTCTGTCAAAGATAAGTCCCCATTGGGAACCTGGTTCTGGCCCTTCACTGGGTAGCGGTTCATCGCAATCTTTCATTTTCAAATACATGACATCTTCATCTAGAAAGTCAAACCCGACTGATTCCTGATCGTCAATCGGTTGATGAGCCAAATGATCGGCTAAAATACTTCCCTTAGCAACTTTCTGAGCGTGGTATTCGATGTCGTATTCTGATAACAACATCTGCCAATGGGCAATTCTTCCCGTGAGAGCATGTTTTTCAAATACATACTTGATTGGATCCATTTCGGAGACCAACCAGGTAGTGTGACGAATCATGTACTGGCGAAGATGTTTGGCTACCCAAGCCAGAGCACAACAAGTTTTCTCAAGCATAGTGTACCGAGTTTCACACTCAGTGAATTTCTTGCTCAAATAGTAGATGGCAGACTCTTTCCTTTTCGTTTCGTCTTGTTGGCCAAGCACACATCCCTTTGAGTCCTCTAGGACTGTGAGGTAGATGATCAGTGGTCTTCCTTCCACTGGAGGTGATAGAATTGGTGGGTTCAATAGGTATTCCTTAATACTGTCGAAGGCGGTTTGGCAGTCTTTTGTCCAAACGCAATCTTGGTTCTTTTTGAGTAATTTGAAAATCGGCGCACATGTCGCGGTCACGAGGAATATGAATCTGGAGATGTAGTTCAAATGTCCCAGGAATCCCCTGACTTATTTTTCAGTCTTTGGAGAAGGCATTTCTTGAATGGCCTTGACCTTGTCAGGATCAACCTTAATTCTTTTCTGGCTGACGATGAACCCTAAGAGTTTCCCTGATCGGACACCGAATATGCACTTGTTGGGATTTAAGCGGAGTTTATGCTTTCTCAACCGCTCGAATAGTTTTGACAGGTGGGTTACATGCTCCTCCTCTGTTTTAGATTTAGCAATCATATCATCGACATATACCTCGATTTCCTTGTGTATCATGTCATGAAAGAGAGTAGTCATGGCCCTTTGATAGGTTGCCCCGACATTCTTCAATCCGAACGACATTACCTTGTAACAAAAGGTACCCCATGGGGTGATGAACGAAGTTTTCTCCATGTCCTTCGGTGCCATTTTTATTTGATTATAGCCCGAGAATCCATCCATGAAGGAGAAGACTTTGAACTTTACTGTATTGTCAACCAGCATGTCAATGTGTGGTAAAGGGAAGTCATCCTTTGGACTAGCCTTATTTAGATCTCTATAATCCACACACATTCTGACCTTTCTGTCCTTTTTTGGAACTGGTACGATGTTGGCTAACCATTGAGGATATTCTGATGTGGCGAGGAAACCCGCGTCATTCTGTTTCTGTACTTCCTCCTTGATTTTGATGGCCATGTCCGGGTGAGTTCTTCTCAACCTTTGTTTTACTGGCGAACATTCTGATCGTAACGGTAGATGATGTTCCACGATGCTGGTATCCAACCCTGGCATATCCTGATAGGACCAAGCGAATACATCGGGAAACTCTTTGAGAAGCTTTGTCAAACCCTCTCTGGCAGTTGGACTGAGCAATGCCCCAATCCTGATCTCTTTCCTCTCTTTTTCCGAACCCAAGTTTACCGTTTCTAACGGCTCTTTGTGAGGTTTAATGGACCTTTCCTCTTGTTTGAGCAGTCGGGAGATCTCTTCTAGAATTTCGTTGTCAACTTCTTCTTCAGCCCCAAATACCGGGAATTCAAAGTTGGGAGAAGGCATCAGATCGTGTGTTTCAACGGGGTTTACGACAAGCAATCTGCATGATGTGATGATTCGTGTTTTAGAAGAGATAAAGAGAATGCAAGAGTGTGTGCAATGTTTTTTCTGAAAACTGCTTATTTTTATTATTGAATTGTTTTTTAGGATTACCATTTTCTGAAAAACGCAAAGAGACAACATCAATTAATGCGAAAATTACAGAATGACGTTATCTTATTTATGAACAAGTCGATTCTTGAAACTACAACCCTATCAAACAAAACTTTGTCGCTTTGGTCAAAGCGAAGAGGGATAATTACAGAAAATGAGCCCTATCAAAACATCCGTTTCACCTGGGCAGGGTGAAAGGTTAAAGACGGCAATTACTTTGACTTATGAACAACCTTCGGAACATCGACAGCAACCCATTGGCGGCGAACTCCTCGGTGAATCACAAAGTTTGGTACCTTCCTTGATTTGTATTCAGAAATAACGCTGATTTCTGGTGGAGCAGGATCATTGGAATCTGTCTCCCAGGCAGAGTTGTCATAGGAGGCTTCCTCAGTTGTATTTTGCATAGTATTTGTGCTCTCAGGTGGATCTCCCCACCCAGTTGGATGAATGTCTTTGAGCCTGATGTGAGAGCTTTCAGGAGCAGTGTACTTGACCATGAAGTCGTATTTACCACACGGTTGTCCCAAGGTGTCCCATACTTCTTTGGGACTGGAGGAGTCATCTCTCTCGATGACGTTGACCTCGGGAAAGGCATAGTTGATGAACCCTAGTCCAGCAAGCTTTGGTAATTCATCGTTGCATTGGATATTTTATGAATGGCCTGAGTGTTGATCCCATGACATGGTGGGGACGCAGGTATTCTGTTCAATGATGCTCAACTGATTTTCATTGTTCGGATGATTTTCTTGCCCTGAGTCTCCTGGGTACGGGTTCCAGATAGGCAGGCCATCCATTGGGCCATAGTAGTCGTGGTCAAAGTTGTCTTTCATCAAAGTGTCTTCCTCTAATGAGTTTGGTGGAGCACGGCATCCTTCCAGATCACAATCTCCGTATATCATTTTGACATCTGACCTGGGTATAAATCTCGAACTCTGTGCAGGATAGCAAAATGGTGTAGGTACCTCTTCCTGAGAGATATAACCATCCTCTTTAAGATAGGACTTCCACTCCTCATCTTTATCGGAGGAATCTCCCCCGTTGATGGTATGAACTTCTTGAGATTTGGGTGAAGGAAACCTCCACCATGGAAGAAGTCCTGAATGGGATGAAGACTTTTACCATTAGCAGCTATCTGGGTACAGGTTGCAGAAAAACCAAGACCCTTCTTTGTTTTGTTATCGGTAGGAATGACAAGCTGTCCCCATCCCTTGGTATTGTTACTTTTGATCACTTCGAGAGCATCTCTGTATGAGGAAATTTATGTTCCTTTGTCTGACTGATTGTCGTTTCTCACCAAAAGTGCCTGGAACTGAGTTCCAACAACCTCCTCAGGCTCTACACAAGTAGATAATGACAAGTTACTCACGATCAAGGCTTGTTCTACACAGACCGTGATGAGTTGATCGTTCTTGATGAACTTCAGTTTCTGGTGTAGCGTCGAAGTGACTGCCCCAGCCTGGTGTATCCAAGGTCTTCCCAATAAACAGCTGTATGTTGCTCGGATGTCGATGACCTAGAAAGTGACTTGGAAAGTGTGAGGACCGATAGTTATGGGAAGGTCGACTTCATCGATAACTTCTTTCTGAGATCCGTCGAATGCTTTGACGACGACCTCACTACCCCTCATTGAGGATCCTTTGAATGATAGTTGCATTAAAGTGGACTTCGGCATGACGTTGATGGCCGATCCTGTGTCTACCAGTAAGCTTCCTAAAGCATCGTCCTGGCAGTTAACTGTGATATTGAGCGCCATGTTGTGACTTTTCCCTTCTTCCGGCAGTTCTTCATCACTGAACCCTAAGTTGTTGCAGGAAGTGATGTTAGAGACGATGCTATTGAACTGTCATATTGACACATCCTATTCCACAAAGGCTTGCTCTAAGACTTTCTGTAGAGCCTTTCTGTGGGCCTCAGAACTGAGTAATAGAGATAACACAGAGATCTTTGAAGGAGTTTGTAACAGCTGATCAACAATGTTGTATTCACTCCTTTGGATGAGCTTCACCATCTCATCATCATTCTTTGAAAGGTCGGGATCACTAGATTGACCGACTGGTGGATTAGGAACTTCTGTTAGAGGTTCCTTTTCTCTACAGGGTTATCCAACTCCTCTGTTGAAGATTCGTCCGCTCCGCGTTACTCGACTGATGTCTGCAATATTTACGACAGAGGGTAATGGAATTTCCTTCCCATTCTCAACTGTTATGGCACCGTATTTGTAAGGGATCGCCTTATCCGATTTGTACGGCACTGGTCCCGGTAGATAAATAACTACAGAAGCCTTCTGATTTCTTTGACTGTCATAGGTAACTTCAATCAGTTCCTGGTTAAGAACCTTTGATTCGTCAAGTAGAGGGATGATGGTACAAACATCTTTGGCCCTTTCATGATCAGAGATTACAACAACATCTTTAATTTGATCAGCGAAGTAGTCTGGCATCCAGTTAATAGACCCCAAAACTGAATATTGTTGAATCTCTTTGCGGTCCAACTGGCTCTGAAGGGCTGCCCGCACGAGGTAGCATCCTGGGTAATTTTCCGAGCAGACTCTACATCGCTCGTAGTTATGTGGTGGCACCTGGCCACGTCCGCTTTGAATACAATGCAACCTTACTAGATCTATTTTCGTTGATCGAACATCCTGACTTTGATGTCGGGTAGGGTTCCCGTTAACCACACTGATTTATTGCGTGTCTTCATCCATATAGATCGGAAGCCACCAGTGGTTTAGCAAGTGTTGCAAAGTTCTTTACACGCGAACGCACCCTTGGTTACTCTCATGGCAAACTGTACAGCTCAGATAATCATGTGAAGTGAGAAAACCGAGTTGGACTTGCTTGGCGTGTAACTCTACCAAGCTGGTATTCATCAAACGAATATCAATGATTTGAACCATGTTAATCTGATAAGGATTTTTATCATGGTAGTCCAGGACCCATCCAAGATCCATCTGACACTGGAGGGCCTCTTGTACAAAAGAGCATCCCTGTTTGTTTACCGAGCAAGTCAGACAGGAATTGTAATCATGTCGCGGCAGATTATGATACTGGCTTTGCCTTGAGTGCATTGCCACTAAGTTGACATTCATCATACGGATGTCGTGGCTCTGAATGATGTTGGAATTCGTATAAGTCATGTTAACCCCACGAATTTGATGCTCTTGGATCCACCCGAGATCGAATTGTTTCTGTAGAGCTGATTGCACCACAGAACATCCTTGATTGTTATTAGAGCAGATATCACAATGGTGGTAATTGTGAGGTGGCACATGGCCATATCCACTCTGTCTACGATGCATCTTGACCAAATTGGTCCTCAATAAGAGTACATCATTAATTTGATAGCTATCATTGGACTCTCCCTCTATCAAATTTACCGCAGCTTTCTCGTGTTGAGGCAGCGGGTTCGTAAGAACATTCGGATTCGTATCTTTGAAAGATGAGACCCCGCTCCTAACAAGCTTTTGTACGTCGGATTTGAAACTGAGACAGTTTTCTATGTTATGCCCTGGTCCTCCTTGATGGTAAGGACAAGTCTGATCCACTTTGAACTAAAAAGGTGGATTTTCCAGTACTGTAAGAGGAGACTTGGTTTGGACATGCCCCTTGACCAATAGTAACGGAAGCAGTTCTGCATACAACATTGGTATAGGGTCGAACCCTGGTGGTCGCATTTTATGGTTGCTGTTGTACGGAGGACGAGCTTGCTGAAGAGGCTGTTGTGTCCTTTGCTGATATTGATGTTGATTAGGTTGGCTCTATGCAACCTGAGGTTGATACGTAGGAACAGACGCAGGGTTAATAGCAGAAGTTACAGCTGCTACTGGTTGGTAACATCGCCTTTGCTTTCTGAGAGAGATATTCCCAATATCTTGCTCTTTTTTCTTAGAGAGAGCACTACCGTATCTTTTTGTATTACTTTAGGATTCAGCGTCTTTAACTAAACGTCCTTCTCGGACGGCTTCCTCAAGACGAACTCCCATGCCCACCATCTCGGTGAAGTCACTGGGCACACTGGCGACCATTCTGTCGTAGTAAAATGAGGTTAAGGTCTTTAAGAAGATCTTTGTCATCTCTTTTTCTTCAAGAGATGGACAAATCTGGGCGGCGATTTCACGCCATCTCTGAGTGTACTCCTTAAAGGTTTCCTTATCTTTTTGTGACATTGATCTAAGATGATCTCTGTCTGGTGTCATGTCTAGATTGTACTTATACTGTTGAACGAAGGCAGCGCCAAGATTTCTGAAAGTAGCGATCTTAGTATGATTTAAACCCATGTACCATTTGAGTGCGACACCAGTTAAACTATCCTAAAAGTAGTGAATCAGTAGCTCCTGGTTCTTTGTCTGAGCTGACAGTCGCCGAGCGTACATCACTAAGTGACTTTGAGGACAAGAGTTACCCTTGTACTTTTCGAAGTCGGGCACCTGGAACTTGTGTGGAACTTTTACATTGGGGACCAAACAAAGGTCTGCGGCGTCCTTTCCAAATAAATCCTGACTACGAATGGCTTGCAGTTCCTTCTGCATTTCTATGAATTGTTCCTGGCACTCTTTCATTCTGTCGAACATACTTTCATTTCCACCAGAGAGTATCTGTGGAATCTGTCTTTTCGAGACAGTGTGTACCACGGGTGGTGGTATAGTCATTATGGCCGAGACTCTTGGTGTCTCCCGAAGTTTGTAACCTTCAGGAGTCGTTGCCATGCCCTTGGCATCTTCGCTTTCCCGAAGTTTGTAACCTTCAGGCCCAGCGGTTCCTGCTGCGTTTTCCAGATCTTCCATGATCGGTGAGATATATCCTTCCTGGATATAGTTGAGTGGCATGCACCAGGGACGATCTTTCAACATTTTGTACCTAGGATCATACTTCTCCACTATGGGCTTCGATGTGATCTTTGAGATCACAGTCCTTTGTTGTTGCATCTGAGCTTCTGCTAGAGCTTGCATGTCGTTATGAAGCTTTCTCAGATCCTCTTTCAGAGTGTCGATCTCTTCTCTTGACTCTCTGTTCTCTTCCTCGAGATCATCCATCTTTTTCTGACGATTGGCCCGAGTATTGTACGAATGAGACAATTTGATTCTAGAATCGAGACGCAAACGTGAGATTCGTAGGTAAGAAGAATGCGTTATGCGAGAATGATGAATGATATGCAATGATTATATTAATTATATGTTTTTGTTTATTCAAAGTAAACTTCGACAATTAGATTGCAAATATCAAACAGTGGGGAAACCCCGTTTTATTGAATTCAAAGATTGCGGAAATGGAAATACAGTAGATTACAAAGTGCTGAAAAAGCAAATGTCTAAGCTAAAGGGTCTTGAGTCCTCTCTGAAGAGAGCTCAGGTACTGGTACTGGTACTTTCCTTTTCTTTGACCGAGGCTCTTCAGCCGTTGTCGGGTCGTCATTCCTTTGCCAAGCGAAAAAAGCGAGCAAATTTTTTTGGTCATCCAGATTTTCTACAGCATGCTGCTCTAAAATCTCAATCAGAGCATCCTTTTCTTTTAACAATTGTTGTATTTTCCTGCACTCCACATTGAGAATACGGAACTTGTTCCTCCAAGACCTCTTCTCCTGTTGAACTTTGTTCAAAGTAACTTGAAGTTTTTCAGTCTCAGACATAAAATAAAGGGCAGAGTCCCTTAATGGAAGAACTTCCTGATGAGGGTAAGGCATCCTCAGCTTGAGAGCTCTAGTTTGTACCCAGTGGATATAAGGCTCCACCGAGACACAGTCTGGTTTTCCTAGAGACTCTCTTCCTTGCCTATGAACGTGTTTCCAAGCATGCACTATTTTTGTCTTTAGTGCCCTGTCATTTTCTCCTTCCTTGAAGAAAAGACCTTCCATATGAGCATTACACGGGATATGCCTCATTGGGTATCCAAATTGACGACGGACTAAAACCGGATGATAATTGATTCCTCCCTTAGTTCCTATAAGGGGTACATTTGGGAAGTTTCAACAATGGTCAATGATTCTGATCCCGTCATGGATTCGATTGTACCAATCGATGTCAGAGTTGGTAAGAGACATGATTCTCTGCGACCAACGTAAAGTATTCTTTTGATCCCAAAATACAGCAGACTTGGGCAAATGGGAAATAAACCATTTGTACAGTAAGGGTACACATCACGTGATCATTCCTCCGCTATATAAATTCCTTAAGTGTACCGAATGATACGCATCTGCGAGCAAAGTCGGTACAGGGTTGCCAATCCGAAAAATCTTAATGGCGTTGATATCTACAAAGTTATCGATGTTGGGAAACAAAAATAACCCGTAGGTGAGCAAAACAAAGATGCTCTCAAAAGCGGCCACGTTCCCTATACTAGCAAAGTATAGAGCTTTCTTTGTTAAGAACTGGGCCAGCAAACCCTGAATTCCACCCTTAGTGGTTATGTGAGTCCTGACCTCTGACTCATCCAAATAAATTGCTCTTGCAATGGTCTAATCCTTTGGAATTTCTTCCAGTCCAGAAAAGGGAGCGTGATCAGTAATATGTAAATCAGTCAGGTGAGAGTATTCCTCTAGTGTTGGTGCTAGTTGATAATCCGAGACTGTGAAATAGTGATAAACCGGATCGTAGAACTGGATTAGTGTGGACAGGATTCCTTCTATTACATGGACCCTTAACAAGGACATCAGCCCTCTGTACTTGGCTCTGAAAGCCTCGTGATTGGTTATCATCCTCGCCAGACTTCTCAAATCCTCTAGTTTTGAAACCTTGAAGGTGTACTTATGAGTTTTCCTTCTACCAAAATCCATTAGCGCAATCTTCTTTCTCTGACATTTGCAATCGTTATCTTAGTTTAATTTGAAACAGAGAGACTAGAAGAGAAGATTTTTCTTTGTTTTAATGTTTTTTAAATGAATGTATGAATGCAACACACAAAAACATAGAAAAAACATGGGGTCAAAGGGTCGGTGTCATGAAGTCAAGGCTCTACCCCCCCCCCCCCCCCAAAGGTTTATACTGGTGATTTTTTGTACCTGTCCGCAAAATCATTGACCCCTCTTGGGATGGCAACAACAAGCGGATCACCAACGAGCTGATGTATCCTAGAGTGATCTCAAATAAGGGTAGTATCGCGGGACAACTATTTCCGATAGCTTTCGCATTACAAAATGGTTTCAGCCTACTAAAAACCTCAGCTTCTCAGATAACCCAGTCGACCACACTACTTTCAACAACCGAAGTCGTATATGCAATGTATCTGCAAAGGAAGTCTCCACTAAGTTTGATGGTCGACCGGGGACTCTTAACTGGGATTCACTCCCAGTAAGATTACCCGTATTTCCATCACCTATCTTAGGTGTAGACTCAATCTTTCCACATGCGCCATCACACGCATTCCCATTAGAAGAAAAATAAACACAGATATCAATTAGGAAAAGCAGTATATATATTTGTCTTAATCATCCTAGACCTCTAGTCTTATGATCCTATACAGACAATGGCTCCCCAGCAGAGTCGCCATTTCTGTGGCAGCTTGTTGAATTTAAAGTTTCCCACCGAAGATTATAAGAAAGAGAAGAAGGCCCCACGGTGGGTGCCATTTTTCTGTAGCACGATTTTTGTGGTCCTGAGTCACGATCACTTGGGTACTACAGTTCGATTCATTTTTTATCCTATTGAGCTGATTAAGGAAGGGAAATAGATGTCTCCAATTAACCCTGCTTGCATACTGAGTTTGAACAACGGTCTATTAGGTTACAGATGCGATTAAGATATGGGTCCTTCTTCGGTTATATTTTTTTTTAAATCAAAATGTCTGGATCATTTGCGAGGTTTTTTTTGGTAGGATGTTAGGACTTGGTGCTTTTGGGTTGATATTTGAAGGTACTGGATTTTGGATTTTTGATTAGTATGCTCGCTAAGATTTTACAATCTTATGCCTACGTATTCTCGTTTAACGAAACAGGGAAATCAGAGCGATCGTAGTTCCTCCTATTCTATGGGAGGAAAAAGTTTGTTTTGGTGTCTTGTTCAAAGCCCAAGACATGAAGCTAAAGGTGGTTTGTATCTTGTTCAAAGCCCAAGATGTGAAGCTAAAGGGTTAGAGAGAGTTTGCCATCTCTAAAGAGGAGTTTATTGATGTTTGTGAGCAAGGCATAGGTTTGATGCTAAAAGGTTGATGGACTCAACCGGGGTTTTCCTTATACAAAGCCTAAGCGGAGGCTGGAAGTTTGACTTTTCCAGGGAAAATGTTCTTTCTGTCTTGTACAAATCCCAAGATTGAGGCTAAAGGGAGGTTGACTCAACAAGAGAGTCTTTTATACTCAACAAGAGAGTGTTTTTATATGTCTCGTACAAAGCCCAAGACGGAGGCTAAAAGTTGATTGACTCAACAAGGGAGTCTTTTATACTCAGTAAGAGAGTGTTTTTGGTATCTCGTACAAAGCTCGAGATGGAGGCTAAAAGGTGATTGACTCAACAAGGGAGTCTTTTATACTCAACAAGAGAGTGTTTTTGCATGTCTTGTACAAAGCCCAAGACGGGGGCTAAAAGGAGATTGACTCAACAAGAGAGTCTTTTATACTCAACAAGAGAGTGATTTTGGTATCTCGTACAAAGCCCGAGATGGAGGGTAAAAAGAGACTGACTCAACAAGAGAGTCTTTTATACTCAACAAGATAGTGATTTTGGTATCTCGTACAAAGCTCGAGATTGAGGCTAAAAGGAGACTGACTCAACAAGAGAGTCTGAAAAGGTTAGCACCACTATGGAGAATCATTTGTACAAAAGCCCAAGAGGAGGCTGTCTTATCGCTGTGGATTCTGGAGATCCAGAAGCGAGTCAAAGTGTGGGAAACTCTCATGAGAGAGACTGGGTTTCTGCCTATGTTTGAAGGGAACTTGAGAATGTCTTTGAGACTCAATGGTCTTAGACTGTCCAAGTCTAGAGTTTTATCTTTTGTACAATGCCCAAGAGGAGGCACAAGTATTAAAGGATGTGTATCAACCCCACAACGACCGGAGTTTTGACACTGGAAAGACTGCTCTAGCAAAGGATGACTAAGTTCTGTCTTATACCTTTAAGAGGTCGTCAGGGTCCTTGTATTATGCCCAAGAGAAGGCATGAAAACTTCTAAGAAGCCGAAGGGTCCTTGTACAACGCCCAAGAGGAGGAGGGGATGCTTTTAGGAACCTTTGGGTCCCCAAACTCTGAGAAATTCAAAACATATTATTCACCGAGAATTGATCAAGCCAGGAAAGTCTGAGAATTTGGAAGAAACTCAAGAGATGCTATTCACGGAGAATAGATCAACTCTGGGGAGTAGAGTTTCTTTGACAATTTCTAAGAGTGACAGACTGAGAAAGGGTTCACCGAGAATGCTGCCTTTCACGTCTCCATATTGTTTAACCCCAAGAGGAGGGAATACTGTATCTGGAATCCTATGGGGGATCTAGTTTTGTTTGTATTTAAGAGTGACCAACAGGGCTTTACCTAGTGCTAGACGTAGTTGCCGGGGAAAACTCTAAATAACTATACTAGTATTACACAGTGGATATTGGAAAATTATATAAAAGTTTGTTAAAGAAGACTTACAGTGAAACAGCCCCACAATACAGTTATATACATATGAAAGCGATAAACGAAAGTGGATAAACACTTACCCGTTGTAGAGCTTCCATGCTGTTTGGTTAGTTGTTCAACAAAGAAAACTTTAATAACAATATTATATTCAAAATCAAAGGAGAAAGTGCTTTGAAAAGTTATTGGGGCTTAAATCTCGAGGAGAGGCCCAAGGTTTAGCGATGATCGCTCCGCTGTTTTGAAAACTGTACAGAAGGACGTATACAATAAGTGAGGCCCAAAAAGTTTTTATGTACAAGGGGGTTGGGTCTTACACTCTATTAGAGGCCCAAAGTGTTTTTGTACCAGTGATGGGGCTTACAGCTCAAGGAGAGGCCCAAAAAAGGCTTTGGTTAAAAGGGGATTGGGTCTTACACTCTATTAGAGGCCCAAAGTGTTATTTTAAGAAAATGAATGGTTCTTATAGCTCAAGGAGAGGCCCAGGGTTTTGTTTTAAAAGGCGACGATCGCGCCGTGATTTTGAAAATACAACGGGACTTATACAACATCTAAGGCCCAAAATGGTTTGTATTTACACTCTACTAAGAGGCCCAAAGTGTTTTGAAAATGATTGATGAGGGTTGAAATCAAAGAAACCCTAATTTTGTTTTTCTTTAAAAGTAAATATTTAAAGAAAAATAATAAAATGATAAAAATACCAAATAGATTTGAATAAACCACTTGTGATTTTTGTTTAAGGTTTGAAAAATGAGGTTTTAATCACAAGATGATTTAGAACTGATTTGGTTTTGATTTTCAAAATAAATATTCACTGTTAAATGTTTAAAGACAATTAAAATGAATTTATTCACAAAAATACCAATTATATTAAATAAATAATATAAATTTGATTTTTTTGTGGAATAAAATATTTCAATATTTTTGTGATTTTTTGCAAAAAGAACCAATAAAAAATAATTAAAATTGAGGGAGTTATTAATTTTTCAAATCATTAAAAATAATAAGAAAAATAATAAAAAGTGGAAAAAAATAGCAAAAAGAGGGTCTGGGGCGAGGGGGATTCGAACCCCAAACCTCTTGTGTACAGGGCGCGCGCCTTACCTCTGGGTGGTGATACATCCGTTGATTGAAACAAAACCACAAATATACAAGACTTGCCTTGTTTTCTAGGCAAGGCAAGGCAAGATTTTGGTCAGAAACGTGAAGGCCATAACTTTCTCATTTCTCCAAGGATGGAGACAAAATTTATATGTATCTGGCCTAAAATTTCACAAGGAATCCAATGGTGGTGGTGGTTTTTCCAGAAAACAAATCCTCCTCAAAACCCGATAGTGGTTTTGAAATAGGCCATATTTTGCATTTTCTGTGCTACCTCTTGGTACAGGTATGAATTACATGATAAATTGGTGCAAACACAATACATATGACATGTATAAGGGATGCATGAACAATGGACTTCAAAGCAAGGCATATTTTAGAGAGTTCAAGTTGTGATGCTTACCTCTTTTTGAGCTTTTTGGGCAATCTGCCAAGTGCTTTGTTCCAGAAATGTTTTGATGCTTTGAAAAATCTCAAATGATCCATTAGAAGCTTTTAGAGTGGTTGGAACCAGCTGGAAACCTCAGGAATGGAAACTGGCCCTTTCTTGCAAAAGGGGCAAAAGTGGCCAAAATAACAACTCTCTCAAATGGTGTTCCAGATGTGTGAAACCATTCGGAACAGTTCAAGGATGATATTTGGAGTGTGTTTGAGGTTTTATCTGGTTTGGAAAGTGGCTGAATCAAGACATGGCTTGAAAAATGAAAAAGGCCCTATTTTGAGGTTTTGGGAGGGGACTTTGAGATTTTGGTGTTACAGGTCACTTGTGAGAGTTTGGACAGCTTAGATATGACATATTGGATGTGTTTGGATCATGAGCTATGATGGAATTGCTCTCTAACTCAAAAACTCATAGTTACCTTGCTAAAGAAGGCATTTTTGCCTAGAGAAAGAGATTTTGAGGAAAGCAAGTGTTGTAGTGCTTTGGTGTACTTAAACTGAGCACAAATGAGCTCTATTTATAGAAGAGAAAGTTTCTTTTGGCTGCAATAGTGAATGGCAACTGCAGCAGAGGTTTGGCCAATGTTGATCAATGGGAATCCAAGTCTCCTCTAGCCATTAACTAAAGGTTAGGGCACAGGTTGTTGGTTCCCTAGTTCTTGGATAAGTCTTGACTGAATTCAGTTGGAAAGGGATCAGTCCATGCCACCTTGGTGCATCCATTAAATGCTCAAAACCAAAATTGGAGTCTTGTCCCCTCTTTAGGCATTTCTAGGTTTGGCATGCTACTTTTGGTTCCAAAGACTTGGGAGGCTGATGGATCAGTGTTTGTCCCTCCTTGGTCCCCCCTTGAGGTGTTCAGATGGATAGATTTGCTTGCCCTTTGCAAAATTTGAGCAAATCGAGCAAAATACCCAAATCTTCCTTGCCATGACAGTTTGCAGCAAGGCATATTGGCATGGTCATATCTCATGGCTTAAGTGGAGTTTCATGGAGTTCTTGGCCATTTTGGAAAGCCCTCATATGATACAACATGTGTGTGATCATAGTTGGTCTTGATACTTTTTGGATCCAAGTGAAAAATCCCCCTACTTTTGGAAAAAAAATCAAGACAGATTCTGACTTAGTGAAAATTTCACTAAGTGTTGGAAAAAGTGGCATTTCATGTTTTCAGCCATTTTGATCATTCCATAACTCAAAATCCATGATGAATTGGAATGAGGTGTAGTTGAAGCTTTTGTAGAGGGCCATGAGAGCTACAAATCTAGCTTTGAATGAGGGAAAATGGCCTTGTGGTTTAGGAGTTATGATCCTCCAAAGTTGGTACCCTAGCCACTTTGTTCCATAACTTAGAAAATTTCTAAGTTTTTATGGTTACCCCGTTTATAAGTTATCCCACTTTTCTTGATTTTTCTTGATGAATGATGATCTCAATCACACATTAACATCATTTTAGGTGCAAAGAACCATAATTGTGAAAATTTTCAAAAAGTCAAAGTTGACTTTTGTGCACAGTTGACTTTTTATCAGATGAATTCCAAATTGTGCGATCCTCTATGAAATCAAGTCCTTGACCTAAATAAAACTTGATGGATTGATTTCATAGGTGTTATAGGGTGTATTGAATCATGTCCCAAGGTTTGGGAGCATGCATGGGTCAAAAGTCAAAGGCACAGTTGACTTTTTCCGCGAAACCCTAACTGTGGTTCTGGTGAACTTGAAACTTGGGAATCAAGCTTCTTGGATCAATCCATTGTTGTAAATGGATCAATGTGGTTTATTAGAGACCCTCAAATCATGTCTTGAGGTCTTGGATCATAATTTGTCCCAAAAGTCAACTTAGGGGTGAATTAGGTCAAGAAACCCTAATTCCTGATTTTTAGTGAATGCATCCCCTGAGGCTAAATTGACTTGATGATTTAGTTTATGAGGTTCCTTGGAGTATCTTAAGTTATGCTTTGAAGCATTGGCTCGTTCCCAGAGGAAAATTTCCATCTGGAGGCCCTGGTCGACCAAAACCCTAATTTGGTAACACTGTCAATTTTGAGGCTTGATCCACCTGGAATGCTACAAATTGTGCTTGATTCTTTCTGTGGGAGTACTCTTGATCCATTGTGGATGTTTGAGAGGTTAAACAAGTTGAAGATCATGTCATTCCTTGATTGATCTTTTGTCTAAGGCTCTGAAAGGGCTTGAAACCCTAGTCCTTGTTTGTAGTGAATGCTCACCCATCTTTGGGGAAGACTAATGAGTATGAAAGGTCATCCATATTGTGATGATAGTTTTCACAATGATGGGAAATCTAAGTGGTCAAAATTTGGGGTATGACAGATGCCCCTATTTAATCTTCTTGGACCCGAAGGTGTGAATGGCGAAGGTATTCGGGCATTCGGGGTGAAAGAGGACTAAATATCGGAATACCCAAAATTTTGATGGCGGTTAGGAATGGTAGTTCACACATCCTTCTTCTTTTGCTAAGCAATGATGCTTAGAAAAGGTAAACTTCCCCTCGATCCTGGTCTTCAGCCAAGGAACTGGTCTCAGTTTTCTTTTGAAATAAACTTCCCATCGATCTTGGTTTCCTACCAAGGAACTGGTCTAAGTTTCTAAAATAAACTTCCCCTCGATCCTGGTTTTCTACCAAGGAACTGATCTAAGTTTCTGAAATAAACTTCCCCTCGATCCTAGTTTTCTACCAAGGAACTGGTCTAAGTTTCTGATGTAAACTTCCCCTCGATCATGGTTTCCTACCAAGGAACTGGTCTAAGTTTCTGAAATAAACTTCCTCTCGATCGTGGTTTCCTACCAAGGAACTGGTATAAGTTTCTGAAATAAAATTCCCCTCGATCCTGGTTTCCTACCAAGAACTAGTCTAAGTTTCTGAAATAAACTTCCCCTCGATCCTGGTTTCCTACCAAGGAACTGGTCTAAGTTTCTGATGTAAACTTCCCCACGATCCTAGTTTCCTACCAAGGAACTGGTCTAAGTTTCTGAAATAACTTCCCCTCGATCCTGGTTTCCTACCAAGGAACTAGTCTAAGTTTCTGAAATAAACTTCCCCTCGATCCTGGTTTCCTACCAAGGAACTGGTCTCAGTTTCTTTTGTCAATAAACTTTCTTGACAAGCGACGCTATTCGTTAGCGATTTTCCTCAAACTTCTCGCCAAATTTTCCTGGGGAGATGCCATTTGATGGGAAAAACTTTTGATATCAGACTTGCTGGGGAACCCATTGGTCTGAGTTGTAGAGGTGCACAAACTTCTCTGTTGGAGACGCCATTTGTCGACTCTGTCGGGGAAAACGAGTCTCTTGGGAGACTGATTTCGCTTGGGGTATTACATCATACTTTTTTCGGGATTTCTCAGAGAAATGCCATATGATGTGATCTAATTTTGAGGTGCTGATGACCTTTTCGTCAGTGGTGAAACCTCTCTTGAATTTCTTCAAACCCTAGAACTGTTCACTAAAGAAAGGATTATTCCCGGTGAAACCTTTCTTGAACCTTTCTTAAGTTTGGACCCACAGGCTTCCTAAAAGCATCCCCAGCCTCCTCTTGGGATTTGTACAAGGACCCTCAGGCTTCTTAGGAGTTCTCATGCCTCCTATTGGGCTTAGTACAAGGACCCAAAGACCTCCTACATGTATAGGACATAACTTAGTCATCCTTTGATAGTTAAATCCTCCAGAGAGTCAGAATCTCAAAACATCAGCACAATTTAGGGTTGATTCTCATCCCTTAAAATATCAGCCTCCTCTTGGGCATCATACAAAGATAAACCTTTCTCATACCAGTGGACTTGGACAGTTTCACCTCCTTTTAAATCTAAAGAAACCCTCAAGTTTCCTAAAAACACAAGAAAAACCCTTAACAAATCACCCACAAAGTTAAAACCTCCTTAGGTTTCAAAACTCGATCTTTGAACTCTCATTTCAAATTTCCCCAGCTAGGGACATATTACTACCAATAAACCCTCAGAAAACTCAGAACCTCATGGTTTCTGATATTTCAACTCTTCTGCAACCCTCAGCAAGAGTTGATTCCCTAATTTGGACCTGTCTTTGGATCTCAATAATCCTCGGCAGAAGTTAGCCTCCTCTTAGGCTTTATATAAGAAATTTCCCAACCAGCCTCCTCTTAGGCTTTGTATAAGGATTATCCCTCAGCACCTTTTAGCCTCAATCTTGGGCTTTGTACAAGACACCCATAAACATTCTCCAGTTGAGTCAGTCAATCACCTTTTTTAGCCTCAATCTTGGGATTTGTACAAGACAGATAAAACCTCTCACCAGTAGAGTCAATCCCTTTTAGCCTCAATCTTGGGCTTTGTACAAGACAGATAAAATCTCTCACCAGTAGAGTCAATCCCTTTTAGCCTCAATCTTGGGCTTTGTACAAGACAGACAAAATATTTCCCCGAAAAAGTCAATTCTTCTAGCCTCCTCTTAGGATTTGTATAATGATCTCCCTAAAAAGAGTTAGTCTCTTTTCAGCCTCGATCTTGGGCTTTGTACAAGACAGATATAAAACTCCCTAAATATAATCAACCTTTTTGCTTCAACCTTGGGCTTTGATCAAGGCACACAAAAATCCCCTCAGAGGAAATCAAAATTTCTCTCTGCAGGAAAACAAACCTTAATCCCAGATAACTGCTGTAAGTGGCATACTTGTTGATTCAAAAATCCAAGCTGTAGTCCATCTCTTATCCTGGTAAATCCCCTTCTTTCATCTAATTTATGTAAGTGGCAAGCCTCTGGATTATTTATATCCAAGCCAATGTCCCTCTCTTAGTATGAAAGATTCCTAAGGAAAAATGGCATTGCTCAACACTGAGTTAAAGTTTCCTCCTTCAGGACATCTCCCTTGTAAAGTAAATTATGGCATTGCTGAAATCTCATATCCCAATTAAAGTAATTCTCCTTTATAACCAAATACCCCAACAACTTGTGATGAATAGGTGAGATATCTCCCTTTAGAGATGGCAAATTCTCTCTCAGTCAAAACCTTTAGCTTCAATCTTGAGCTTTGAATAAGACACAAATAATCTTTAGCTTCAATCTTGGGCTTTGAACAAGACAACAACCATCATCTTTTCCTCCCATAGAATATGAGGAACTACGATTGCTCTGATTTCCCTGTTTTCTTTAATGGGAATACGTAGGCATAAGATTGTGAAATCTTAGCAAACACACATAACAAAAACCTTATGTCCAGTACCTTACCAAAAACATCAGGAAACCCCAAAAACAACAAAAAAAATACTCTCTCTCAAACAGTCCCAAAGGAGAAACTTTCCCAACCCACGACAGATAAACACCAATAAGTAGATAACAGTATAGTTTGCTAAATAATCTATGGATAACCATATATAGGATGGGTAATTGACAACTCCCCATTGTATAACCTAACCCCGGACCCCCCAATCTCTTAAGCATTTGTTAAAGAAAACATTTGCATGCAAGGTTAGTTTTAGATAACTTCCCTTTCCTTTCCAGCTTCATAGGATAAATAAGAAATCAGAAAGTAACACCCAATTCCAACCAATGGAAATAAGGTGGTCGCGTCACCGACAAAAATCGCACGCTATAATAGGATCCTTCTAGTCAGTATAACTTAGTTCAAATAACTAGTTCCCCTTGTACAAAGGAATACGTTAGCCTCCTCTTGGGCTTTATCCAAGCATCATTGACTCCTCTTGGGCATCATACAATGAATCTCCCAGAAGATAGCCTCCTCTGGGGCTTTGTTCAATTTGATAAACTATTAATGAGAGGATTATTTCTTGGTTCAATTTGATGTGGCATTGTTGGCATTGTTTCACAAAAGGAAGATGTGGCATTGTTGGATTCCATACATCCCAGTTAAAGCAACTTCCCTTTATAGTTAATTCCTCAATATTTGTGATGAATAGGTGGGGTATCTCCCTTTAGAGATGACAAATTCTCTCTCAGTCAACCTCTTTTAGCTTCAATCTTGGGCTTTAAACAAGACCCAAATACTCTTTTAGCTTCAATCTTGGGCTTTAAACAAGACACAAATACTCTTTTAGCTTCAATCTTGAGCTTTGAACAAGACACCAAATATTTTTCCTCCCATAGAATATGAGGAACTACGATCGCTCTGATTTCCTCGGATCTCTTTACGGGAACACGTAGGCATAAGATTGCAAAATCTTAGCGAGCGCACTAATAAAAATATCTTAGGTCTAGTACCTTCCCAAAAACAATAGAAAACCCAAAAACAAACAAAAACATTTCCTCAGCTTTCCCAAAAGAGAAACTTTCCCTATTCCACATTAAATGGATTTAAGCAACCAAGCAATACAACAGTAAAACATACGCAAATAAAGGTTCCTATAGATTACTATAGGTACTCTGGATGTTAACAGCTTCCCTTTGTATAACCAACCCCCGATCCCCGGTCTCTTGGCATTTGTTAAAGAAAACATTTATACGCAGGGTTAGTTTGAGATATCTTCCCCTTCCTTTTAAGCTTCATAAGATAAATACAAAAATTAGAAATTAGCACCAAAAGCGGTTGTGGTCGCGTCACAAAAACCGACGCTACAAGGCCAAAAAAACCTGATTGAAGCACCTTACCTGCAGTTCTTACCCCTCCAAAGTGTCCTCCATAAGGTGTGTTGTGACAAGATGTCAAGATCTGTCGCGCCTTAGAATGATCCACACATCTTATTAGCAATTGGTCACCATATTTCTTATACAAAAATGGCTCATCCCTTTCATTGGTGACCAAAATCATGCCTTTTTTCTTTGGGACACACTGGATAAGACTCACCCATACACTGTCAGAAATAGGGTAGATGATTCCTGCGTCCAACCACTTGATGATTTCCCTTTTCACTACTTCCTTTATGATAGAGTTTAACCTTCTTTGACATTCAATGTTGTTCTTAGAATTTTCCTCCAAGAATTTTGTGCATACAAACAGTAGGGATGATTCCCTTGATGTCAGACAGTTGCCAAGAAATATCTCTCTTATGTTTCTTGAGAAGTGTCAAGAGTTGACACCTCTGTTTTTCAGATAAGTCTGCAACTATGATGACATGAAACATATATCCTGCTTCCAGGTAGGCATATTGCAAGTGAGGAGGTAACTGCTTGAGCTCTAGTTCTGGTGGAACTACTATTGATGGCTTGCATTGATTCTTTAAATCTCCAGTCAGCTCCAATAATTCGAATGGTTCTTCTTTATTCACTGGGTTGCATAAAGGTCCAGTTATGATTCCTTCTTGCAAATACTCCCCTTCCTTCAATCTTCCCAATCTTTGCTCCAAAACATCAGTTGATTTGAGAAGACTCTTGTGAATAATGGTCTCCCAACTGGAGATCATTGAACATTTAGCTACATCCTCTTCGGGGTATTGCAAAGCATTCAACATGTTGAACACAACTTGTTCTCCATTAACTCGCATTGTCAGCTCTCCTTTTCCCACATCAATTAATGTTATTCCAATTGCAAGGAATGGTCTTCCTAACATAATAGGAGTATCCTCATCAGCGTTGAAATCCATGATGATGAAGTCAGTTGGAAACACAAACTTATCAACCCTTACTAGCACTTCTTCAATTTTTCCTTGTGGATAACAGATGCTTCTATCAGCCAACTGTAGTGTGATTGTTGTTGGTCGAGCATCACCTATACCCAGCTTCTTAAAGATAGATAGGGGCATCAGATTTATACTTGTACCAAGGTCACATAGAGAATTGCCACTGAATAACTCTCCAATATTACATGGAATTGTAAAACTGCTAGGATCCTTCAACTTTGGTGGTAGTGTTCCTTGCACAAGCTGACTACATTCTTGTGTTAAAACAACAATAGAAAATTCACCTACTCTCTTTTGGTGAGCACATCCTTCATGAATTTGGAGTAGTTTGGCATTTGTTGTATGACTTCAATCAAAGGAATATTGATATGTAGTTGCTTCAAAATCTCCATAAAATTTCCAAACTATTGTTCTTCCTTAGCTTTCCTAATCCTTTAAGGAAAAGGCGGTGGTGGTCTTTCTTGTGACATAATTGGTGTTTTGTCAGCTTCAGGCATGACTCATTTATTCTTTTCTGAACTAGAAATCACACCCTCGTTGCTTCTTTTGGCACTGTTTCCTTGTTGTTCCTCTGAGGTTGGTTCCTCAATGGATTCCTTTTCTTCAGTGTTGTTTTGTGGTGTCATATCTCCACTTGACTCTTGAGTTGTTGATCCTTCACATTCTTTACCACTTCTTAGCTTGATAACCTTGCAAGTCTCAACATTCTTGACTCCTGAGGTAGTGGCAGAGGCTTCAGTAGAACTGGAAAGAATTCCAATGTTTCTAGAGCTAAGAACAATAGCAATTTGACCCATTTGATTTTCAAGGTTTTTAATACTTGCTCTTTGTGTTTGAAATTGAGTTTTAGCCTCTTGAATGAAAGATTTCGGAACATTCTCTAACTGGTTCCCTGCCTGATTTTATTGATAGTTAGGTGTAGAATAACCAGGTGGAACTTGTGGCGCTTGAGTGTGTTGTGTTGCTTGGGGTTTGTTGAGTTAATTTTGAGTATTGCTCCATGAAAAACTAGTGGGATACCCGTGCCTTCGCACGGGTACCCGTCGGTGATGCGCATTTGTTTTCATTTAAAATTTAGAAAAAAATAGAATTAATAAAAATGAGTAAATATAAAAAATATAATTTATATTTAAAAAAATAGAATCAATACCCGTAGGCATCAGTTATATTTTTTATAAAAATATTTATGCAATAATATTATAGCACTTGTAAATATTATTTTTATTGTATAAATAAATATTATTAACATAAATAAATATATTTTATATAAGTATTATTATAAATATCTATTTCGTGCGATACTTATATCAATACCTGTGTGGTTAATCGAATACTGGTGTTTTAAGTGCATTTGTTTTTTTATAAAAAAAATAGGATTAATAAAAATTAGTAAATATAAACAATATAAGTTATATTTAAAAGAAAAAGATAAAATTAATACCCGCAGGTATCAGTTGATATTTTTTTATAAAAATATTTATGCAATGATTTAGTTTTATAAATATCAAATAATATCAATACCATTTGGATCAATCGTATATTTTCTAGTATGTAAATGTAATATTGAAATCAAATATATAGCGACGCATATTTGTTTTTTAAAAACAATAAAAATAATATATAGGAGAATTAGTACAATTAAAAAATATATATATAGTTCATTTCGGACATTGGTGTGTTACGCCATTTGTTTCTAAAATGTAATAAGAATGAAAAAAGAGAAAGACAAAATTATTGAACCAAAAAAGTTTATTATTTGGCCGTAAAATATTTGAATCAAGAATGTATTTTTTTCCCGTAATTAATCAACAACGAACTTGATCCCGTATATAAATATTAAGTTTGTTTTGACATTAGATATATATTTGAATTTGTATAAAAAAATTTTGAATCAAGAATGTATTTTTGCCCGTATCTAAAAATTATCTCAAATTAATAATGATTAATGCTTTGTATTAAAAAAAAAATGTTAATAGTCATTTTGCCCCCTGCCATTTAGGCGATGTTCGAAAAACCCCTGTAAAAAAAATTTTGCAAAAAAAACCTTAACATTTGGAGATTCTCTCAATTTTGACATTCATCACATTCAGTCACCAAAAAAGCTGATGTGGCAGGGGTCAAAATAAAAATGCTGCCAAAATGGCAAGGGTCAAAATAAAAACGCTGCCAAAATGGCAGGGGTCAAGTTGTGCCCGTTTATAACAATAGTGAAGTTGTTCCTGTATATAAAAAGATTAGAATCAAAAGTAAAGTTGTGCCCGTTTATAACAATAGTTTTTCTCGTATATAAAATATTTGAATTAACAATGTATTTTTCCCGTATATAAAATATTTTAATCAACAATATATTTTTTCCATATATAAATATTAATTTTGTTTTGACACTATTTATAAAAAAATTGAATCAATAGTAAAGTTGTTCCCGTATATAAAAATATTTGAATCAAAAGTAAAGTTGTGCTCGTTTATAACAATAATTTTTTTCGTATAGAAAAATATTTGAATTAGTGATGTATTTTTTCCGTATATAAAATATTTTAATCAACAATATATTTTTTTCCCGTATATAAATATTAATTTTGTTTTGACACTATTTATAAAAAAATTGGATCAATAGTAAAGTTGTTCCCGTATATAAAATATTTGAATCAAAAGTAAAGTTGTATTATTTTAATAATAAAATTGAGTATTTTAGTGTATAAAGACCAAATAAAAAACATTTTGATGTGGTGGCAGAAAATTATAGATATTTGTTCAACAATGTCATTTTGTCCGTAGGTAAATACCAGTATTGTTCAATAACATACACTTATACTTATATTTTACAATTTTTTTTATTAAAATTTATGATTTTTTTAAACTAATATTTTTTTATTATTTTCTTAAAAAATAATGTATTGAATCAACAATGTAATTTTGCCCGTAGATAAATACCGTTATTATTTAATATTTTGATCAATAACTTTATGTTTCCATTATAATTGTTTTAATTTGGTGTTTTCAAAAATGATAAATAATGATTTGGTTAAAATTTATTTTGTATATAATTGATAACATAATCAAAAATATTAATAACGATACAAAAATTAAATGGACAAATAAAAATCATATATTATGTAATTAAAATTCTTATAAGCCATTAAAATACATAAAAATTTTGATAATCGCAATTCAAAGTAAAATAAATCCTCATTAAATTTGTTGTTATAGTAATAATTATTTTATAATCATAATACACAAATATTTAAAATTATGCTACACAAATATTTAAAAACAATGATTATTTTAATAACCATCAAAATCCAATTTTATATTACATTAAATTATTAAATATTTATAATAAAAAATTTAAAAATTTTAAAAAATATTTGGATAAAACTTATTTTTTTAGATCTCTGATAAAATATACTTTCTATTTTTTTTCATGTATACTAATTTTAATTTAAAATTCTCTTTTTGGATATCTAATCAAATTTATTTTTAAAAAATAATTAAACACTAAAATCAATTATAAATAGGGCTATGGAGCGTCAGAGTTAATCAAAACTATTGGATTCAGCTGCTTTAAATAGAGTAACTCACTTTAGAGAGTAAAATAAATACAATGTATTAAGAAATCATTGGTAAATATTAAATATAGTGGATGAAGGAAGTATCAACACTTAATTTTTCTCACTTTGCTAGTTATTTACTTTACAGAAGCATAATCCAAAATAACTTTTACATGTGACAGAGAACTTTCATTATGTGAACATTTTAGTACTTCATTCCAAATATTCTTACAAACAGCCACATGAACGAATAAATTACACAATCTATACAATTGAATCAGGTGAAGGCAATGCCACCATTGAACAAAGATGATGAGAGATCGTAAAAGAAACATTATATTCAGTCACTGGTGGAGGGTGATGATGCATTCCCCACCTTGAGAGGCAACCATAGAAAACTGCAGAATGATAAGCATAATAGAACCAACATGACTATGATAACTGGTTGGAATGAAATGTATGGGGTCACAAAGAAAACAATAGCAGTTGTAGCGCTTTGACATATCTTTAACTATGCAAAATCCCCTTCCTGCACCACAAAGTAATATGAATTTGACATTAGAGATATTGGAAAAAGTACATCAAAAGTTATGTGCTTTTCTAATAGAAATATTAAAGCTCAACTAAATTTGGACCAAGATTTCTGTTAATCATAAACTACTTATTTTCCTCATAAGCAGCAACTTCTCATTCATAATCGTCACAAGAACGTGTAAACATGAAAAACATAATTACTTGATTATTAAAGCAAAAAGATGACACAGGAGTATTATCAAAGTATGAAGACCAACCACCACATACATGCCCATGACTGAGTAGAGCAAATGTAATAATATTTCCAACAAACTGCAAAACAGATTTAAAATAGAATCAATTTTGAACTTTAAGTAGTTTTTTGTAAAAAAACATAAACATAAAGCCACCAGTCTTTAAAAAATATATTATGACCTGATGAAGTGCATACATGTAACGCCCCAATTTCGATTATTCCAATTTTTGTTGAGTCCTTTATTTAATTGAATGTTAAATTATTCTATTTATGACTTTGGTGTGATAATATGCTTTTATGCTATGTTATATTGTATTATCTCGTTTGAGAGCGTTTTCGGGAATTTTGGGCTTAAGGGCATTTTGGTCATTTTATAACTATTAATGAGTTAGAGAAAATTAAGAAAGTAATTTGTAGAGGAAATTATTAGGAAATGAATTGAGTGTAGAAATTGAATTAGAGGAAATATTGTGTAGAAATAGAAAATAAAAGAAAAGAAATAGGAATAAGAGGAAGGAAATAGGAGAGAAAGAGAAAAAGGGGAAATAGAAAGAAAAAGAAGAGAAAGAAAGAGGAAGAGGGAAAAAGAGAAGAAAAGAGAGAAAGAGTGGAAATCATCAAGAACAAGAGCTAGATCATTTGGAATCCGGGTAAGGGTTAGAAACATTGTTATCTTGTTTATGTGTGTAGTTATGTATGTGTTTTCTTGTATGTTTGTTTGTCTTCCATAGCTTTTGAGTTTTAGGTTAAAAATGAGAATTTTGTGAGAAATCGATACTTTCGCGGTTGGAAATTGACGTAAACGTGGTAGAATGTTTGTTGTCATGATGGGATTGGGTTCTGATTGATATATGTTGTTTTGGAAAATGTTTTGGGTTGAAAATATGATTTTTGGGTTTCAAACAGCGCAGAAAAATTCTGGGTTTTCCTTGGTTCGCCTAGCGAACCTGGGGCGAAGGTGGCAGCGAATGAGGTTTTCGCGGGTTCGCCTAGCGAACGATTCAGCGAAGGGTAGCGAAGGTTCGCTACGGGGGTTCACCTAGCGAAGGCATGAGCGAAGGTTCGCTAGAGTGTTCGCCTAGCGAACTTTGGGTGTTTTTGGCTCTGTTTGGTTCTGACTTGGTTCGCCAAGTGCTCGCCTAGCGAACTTTGTGTCTGTTTTTAGCTAACAGTTGGTTCGCTGGAACATTCGCCTAGCGAAGGAGCTAGCGAATGCTCGCGAGGGATGTTCGCCTAGCGAAGGAGCTAGCGAATGCTCGCGAGGGATGTTCGCCTAGCGAAGGAGCTAGCGAATGCTCGCGAGGGTGGTTCGCCCAGCGAACAGTGCTGTTCGTGTAATTTTGTTTTCTGCATAACTTTTGATCTGTGATTCGGTTTGAGGCGTGGTTTGATGCATTGGAAAGCTATTGAGCTGTACTTTCTCATGATGAGGAGTTTGAGGTTGTTGGCCGATTAAATAAAGTCGAGAATTCAGGAATAGTGTCATTTACCGACTTTTGTCGTTTTAAATGTGTATATTGGTTGTGTAACATACAATGTGGCCTTGATATTAATGAGTATGCCTTGTATGATATTGTGTAATGGTAATGCATGTGATGACATGTCGTGATGATAAAGTGTGGCCGAAAGGCAAATGAAGGTGATATGTTGTAATTGGTTTTATATGCATGTTTATGATTACATGTATGTGTGAAAATGAATTGCTTACGTGAAGTTCAATGTATGTTAATTGGTGGCCGTATGGCATGAGAATTGCATTGTTGGATTGATTTCTAATGCATGAATAAAGATGGTGAAATAATTCATATTGATGAATTGTATGTGATTGTAAGAGATGAATGCATGACAATGTTTGTATACATGTATGCATTATAAGAATGTCTTGAATCATTTTGTATGTGAAGCATAATGATTGCATTCTTGTGTTGAGGGATTCAAAGAGAATTCCGCTATGACATCGTGTGCCTATGTGAGGACCTAAAGCGATGGTTATAGATGATCGTGTGCCCAGGTGGGGACTTAAAGCGATCGGATCGTGTTCCCAGGTGGGGACCTAAAGCGATCGGGTTGTGTGCCCATGTGGGGACCTAAAGCAATCCATAATGTCATGTGCTCATGTGGAGACCTAAAGCGACGGGTGAACATTGTTGGCCCGACGGGGTGTTACTTCGGTAACAAGCAATGGTTCCAATAGTTCCTGAGTGAACTAGTGATGAGTCGGTACCGCATATGTAATTGCATAGAGTCGTTGTGTCAGTCTCTTGCATTTACATGAATCATGATTGCATTGTTATATGTGGAAAGTCACGATGAGTATTTGTGTGGAAAATGGTGATGTACATTTATGATAAATGTATTGTGCATGTTTGATATGCATTGCTAAATGGTTGATTTTATGATTGAGCTTATGATAAGCCTTTGGGAATTGTTGTGCAATTGTGTTGGATGTAGTGAATTGTAATTGATATGTTTTGTGTATAAACGTATGCATTGTATGAGAATAAGTGATTATGTGCATGAATGATATGCTTGGGTTGTGATATATGTTATATAATGGAAGTTGTGAGTAATAGTGTATGGGGTAATAAATGTGTTATGTGTATTTTTATGTTGAAATATATAATTATATGCATCGATATTATGATAATGTTTCTTACCCTTCTGCTGTTTTATAATGCTCTATGAGGCATTGCAGAGTAGGTTGCTGAAGGTTTTTTGTGAAGCTTAGGACTTCATTTCTTTTGGTCGGTCGGCTCTGATATGTAGCATCGGGTAGCTAGGATTATATGATTATTTTGTGATACATTTTGTATACGTATCTTGACTTGAATTGTTTATGTAAACATGATTCCGTGTTGACGGATAGTATTTGATATATATATATATATATATATATATATATATATATATATATATATATATATATATATATATATATATCTATATATATGATGTTATTCGGTATTTAGACGTTTCCGCTTTTATTCTAAATATTGAGATGCGGGTGTAAGGACGAAGTTCCTATGTGCAAGTTACCCCACTGTTGCATATCTCTGTTGAGCAGGTGTTGATTGTTTTAATTTCACGTATAATGTGACATGCTTCTTTTATACCATGCTTTGTAATTATACTCTGATGAAATTATTAATATATGCCTAAATGATTAATATGTGATTATTTGGGGGTATAGAAGGGGGTGTTACAATACACACCCCAGAATTCCCCATTGAAGTCACCAATTACTGCACCTTCGAGTAAATTGTTATCTATAGCATGATTGCGTGCACTGGAAGTTAGATATGTTCCCTGACAGTTCAAACCAAGATCAGTAAAGATACAGAGGACTAATGATAATAGGAAGGAACTATGGAACTACAATAAGCGGAACGTACCTGTCCAACCCATATTATAGAAGCATAAAAGCTAAGATGCACAGAAGCCGAAACCAATGTATACCTGCATAACAATCACTCAATGGTTAATCATATACAAAATAAATTAGAATCATAATAAACTCATCAAAATAAAAAATAGTGCAGTTACCAATTAGGCTTCAAATTTGCAGCCACGTAAAGCCAATAACCAGAAGTTCCAATAATCAAAGCATTCTTAGAACCGAGAATCCGCACCACCAAAGAAGCAAAGAGAGAAAAAAAGTAAACGAAAAATAAAGTATCCTCAGAATATGAACATCTCTGTTGTCGCTTCTATGTGGTTCAAGTTGAAGTCTATAAGAAACTTTTTTTGCTATTTTTAAAAACTCTTTTAAAATAACAGTAGAAGAATTGCTGCAGAATATGAGTTTGAAAAATATGAGAAAGTTGACATGCAAGTTTACTCCACAAAGGAGTAATTGTAAACACTTCAATGTTGAAGAGTTTTTGTTTGTCAATTGATTGAAAATTTAAAAGATGAAGACATAGTTAAAAGAAAAACAACCTCATGAAGATGAACACAAACAAAACACAGAATTTGCATAAAGAAAAACTTAGAACAAAGAAAGGTCCTTATCCCTGGACAATGCTAGTATTCTTCCAGGTGTACCAACAATAATCTGAGGGCATTCATTTTTCAACAGATCTTTTTGAACTTTAATGTTAACACCACCATAGAAGACAACAACCTTGAGATCAGTCAAGTAGGTGTTGAACCTTTCAAACTCATGGCATATCTATATGAAAGAGATTGCACATATATCTTAAGTAAAAATCAACCACATCCCAATATATACACAGAGAAAGAACAAATACTGGAATGAAAAGAAGTAAAAACAAACATTGCAACTGAATCATGAGAAGGCAAATCAGCACCCGCCGACGTCGTCATCTTCATTATCTTCTTCCATTCAGATCTAACATTTCAGAGTATTAACACAAATATTAACGCAAAACCAACCTTGAAAAGAGAGAGATGCATTCTGAAGACAACAAAACACAACCGAAATGTCATTAGCAATTTCATCAAATAAAGCACTTGACTTCACTCAAACACGAATTATCAATAGATATCCAAGCAATCCGAGCAAACCAAATACTTCCAGATTATTAATAGAAATCCAAGAAACCGAATACTCACCTCCAGATTTGAGAAATTCCTCCGTTTGTTTCTGAATGTTTGACAGGTTGTTGGCAGTGGCGCTCAGGCATATAATCCGACAGCAAAATCACATAAAACACAAATTATTAACAAAAAAACTTGTTGATAGAAAACTACTTTAATAACATTATGATACCATACATCTTTTATCTCCTCGTCAGTGATTCTTCCATCTGCATCTTTGTCAACCCTGCAATCCAAATCAAATGTCGGTGATATGTTTAAGAAGCATTCAACAAAATGTTTACATTAACCAAAAGAAAGAATCACATGTCAAAGAATGTTTTGAGCCTAGAACTCCCTAAGCTGGATCTTGTTAATCAAACCCCCTTGAATACATCTCTGCCGAGCAAGAGTATCAAAAACCTTCTCTGCATACGCTTCAGACTCCACATTCAATCCTACAATTAAATCCAAAGAAACACTTAGAAATTACTTTATAATTATAATCAAAGTTTTTAATCACTTGTTCGCTGCAATCTTTGATATTGCAGAGAATTACTGTCAAATACAACTGATGCAACTCAAATAGTCGCCGTCGGCAAAAATTATTGGTTATAGCATCCAAAGTTCTTATCATATCATTTGAAACAATATTGTAGAGCTGGCTTACCTATGCATTTAGCGAAGAGAGCACGAGGAAAATATCCATTTGTGGTAGCAGTCAGCTTCTCAAAATTTCTAATGAATAACAACTTTATAGAGCTTAACAAAACACAAACATGGAAATAAATATATTCAGCAGTATGTAAATCTCACCTTTTACATAATCCAGAAAAGCTAATAGAATAATCAACAACACAAACCCAAACTCTAACAAATATAAGTATTTCTTTAAACTGAGCACTGTATAAATCAAATAAACTGAAAAATATACAAAAACGAAAAACAAAGTTAAAAACTCATTTGAAATGAAACACACACCAACAGACTTGTTATTAACAACGAAGAAGAAAAATACCGCAAACTTAGTTTCATTAATACCTTTTCACGGAGGAAGCACGAAAACATTTTAGAACTAAACCCTAAAAAAAATATATTGATGAAGCAGCAGAGATGGAAAAGAAGATGAACAGTTACCTTAATCTTCAAGTGGGTTGGCGAAAAATTGAATTGGGGTAGAGGGATGGTGTTCCAAAGCGACCGTGAGAAGAAGAAGACGGGAAGTGAAAAGTGAGAGCAAATATGGAATGTGGTCCAAATGTGAGTGTGAGAAGAAGAAGAACAACAAATGCAGCGCCCTTTTCCATGGTTTGCATCGGGCAGAGAAAATTGGTTTCCAAATGTCAAATCAGACCAAAAGCAAAATCAATATTAGTAAAAGAGATAGTTGTGTGGGATAACTGAATAGACACTGTTCAGTTTGGTTTGGATTAAATATAGTATATGAAGTGCAAAATAGATAGTTAGTATTGAATTAGATGCTGATTTGGTTGGAAATTGTTGGATTAAGACACAAATTGCCCCTAATTTGGTGAGTTGTCAAGCCAAGAGCAAAGGTTAAATTAGTGTTATCAACAACACATGGATTTCTTATATTATAGATTAGGATGATTGGGCCATCCTAGATTGTATGTGTTGTTTTAGGGGTTATTATACTTATTTTTGCCAACATAGTTAATAGACACAGTGTTTAATGAACATTCTTCAAATAAGTGCGCTTCTCTACAGTATACATAGGCAATTGTAGTCGCGTCAGTAACCACCTTGATAGGTTCAGGTTTGGCTACTTCAGGGGTTGTCATCATATTCTTTATTATCTTATGAATTTAAGCTATTTGAGAAACAAGAGCATTGGATTCAGAAACTTCATGAACACAAGCAAGTTTCTTTGATGTTGTACTTCCTCCAGCCCTTGTTACATGCCATTGGTAAGTGTTGGTCGTAATGCTATCAATCAACTTGTATCCTTCTTTGTATGATTTGAAAAACAAAGCTCCACCACTAGAAGCATCTAACATGTTTCTCGGAGATGGAATTAACCCATTGTAAAATGTTTCAAGCTGGATAGATATAGGTATCATGTGGTGAGGACATTGTCTAAGCAGCTCTTTAAATCTTTCCCATGCATCAAAAAGGGACTCATCTTCTCGTTGTCTGAATGAAGTGATTTCATTTCTCATATTTGCATTTTTGACAGGAGGGAAATACTTGGGCAGAAATTTTTCAGCCAATATAATGTATTCCAATTTCCAAGTATCAATGGAATTTGGCTCTAAGGAATTTAACCTACTTTTGGCTCTATCCCTTAGAGAGTATGGAAAGAGCCTCAACTTGAATACATCATCCGTCACACCTGAGATTTTGAAATTACTAGCCACCTCCAGAAATTGTCTCAAGTTAAGATGAGGATCTTCATGAGCAGATCCATAGTATTTCCCAATAGCTTGCAGCATCTGAAACATCATAGGCTTGAATTCAAACTGAGCAACGGTTATCTCAGGCCTGATGATTCCAATATTCATAGCACTAGGATCAAAGACTGCATAGTCTCTGATGTTATGAGCTTTGTCATTAGCTATGCCAATGATGTCGGGAACAACCATGACTACGTCTTCTTGTACCCACTCTTGAAGTCCTTGAGGTTCAGGAATAAAATTCCCTTCTTATGGTTTTTTCGTAGCACATATCGATTTCCTTCATATGTGAAATTTTCTTTCACGTTCAGGATCTTCTCTGTATTCTGGGGATAACAATCTGCGTATGCAGAAGCTCTACACCTCTCATGATACCAGAGTACAGTAAAAAGCTCAAATACTACTTTTAAAAAAAAATAAACGATACAATGGTTCAAAATACTTCTTGGCACTCCCCGACAACGGCGCCACTAACTTGTTCGCGAATTAATAAGATTATTATGGTGTCACATACAAGTATATATGTATGTTTTATTGTAGCAAGTGATAAGAATATCGTACCCATAGGGAGTGAAGAGGTTTAGATTGAACCTTTGTAAGTAATCTTTGTTTAAAATAAGTATGAGCAAGGTAACAAAATAATAATTGATAACAAGTTACAGGTGTCCACAACATATAACTAATTGAAATAAATATAGGGTTGATAAAGTCAAGAGAGTGAATAATGAACTAGGATCCATTAATATGTAGTAACCAGAATGTGTATATGATGAGATGTGTCGTGCCTCAAAAGGTCATAACGTGATCTATATGTGTATCTCTACAACATAAAAACGTGCATTAATAGGGCAAGGGAACAAATCTCTAAGTCTCACTTATTACCCTAAAATATGTATGGTTTATATTCTGAAAGTTCTTTATGGCCTTAGCCTCTTATCTCTAAGCAAGCTAATTAAGTGAATATCTCTATCCTACTTGTTTAACCACTTTTGTTATGAAATCCACTTGTTGTTGGATCTCTCACAAAAACAAGCTTCTACCTTTTTCTAAGTTGATTACTCAAAGAGTCAGGTTTATAGCATAAAGACAAATAACAAAATAAGACACTTAACATCACATCATTTTAACATAAAGTCAACATTATATCAACTTCACATTGCTCATTAAACAAGTGTTTAGCTCATGATGAGCTGAGTACAAACTACTGAACTGAAACCACTAGGAAACATGCTTAAACAAAATATGTAAAAGAAATGATAACCCAAAAGTAACTTAGAGATCTCTTGTGTTGGATAAACAAGTGAAGTCTCCAGTCGCACCAACTCTCAGCAGTGAGTACAGGATTGGATGAGAAGAAGAAATCTCTATTTTCTCACTAACCCTTAGACTGAAATAAAATAATACTAAACTATAATGCGTGTGTGTGTGGAACTCCTATTCCAAATCCTAAGGCCAGCTTTTATAGACTTGAGTATGGATGTGAGAGGTAGTAGGCCTTGGATCATAGGCTTTTGATACAAACATGATTTAACATAAATCAAATCAGCATAATCTGTTTATGTCCTTAATTCTTAGTGAACAAGTATCCTGGTATAGACAATGATGGGGCACAAGGCGTCCATTATAGGCTACTGCAGCAGGTAGTGGCGCATAGGTGCAGGCGGCGAAATATTGGTGTGCAGGGCGTGCTTTTGCAGAGATGGTCCCCACTGTACTACATCTTTGTCTCTTTGTGCAATTTATCTTATCCTTTTGATTTTAATTTTATTTTAAGCACAATTCTGCCACGCAAGCCTTAGAAAGAACTTCCTTCATGCTCTTAGCCATTTTCTGTCTGCCTCTCAGATACTGCCTAGTGCAGGCATGCCTCAGCTTGCCTCAAAACTGCTTTGAAATTCAATAACACACATATGAAAACTACAAAAAGAGCACCTATTGCGCTCAAAGAAAAAGAAGCTAAAAACAATAAAATTAAATAAGTAAACTCTTAATCCATTACAAAAAGCATAGTTGAAAAGGAATAATAATGACACACTAAAAGTGGAACAAGACTTCAGAGTTGACTGAGCTCCCATGGTGATTGCTATAACAGCTAATAGGAATTGGCCTCTGATGTATTTAGATGTAAATTTCCATTCCTAAATGGTCATTTATAAGAGGAAATTTATGTATCACAACCTCCTAGATTTGTGAAAAAGAATCAGGAAGGGATGGTGTACAAGTTGCATAAAGCATTGTATGGACTAAAATAAGCTCCTAGAGCTTGGAATCTGAAAATTGATTCATTTTTCAAGTTTCAAGGATTCAGAAAATGTGAAATGGAGTATGGCGTTTATGTTCAACATACATCTTGATAACAATATGATTCTGGCATGTCTTTATGTTGATGATATATTGTTAACATGAAGCTGCACAGAAGAGATAACTAAGTTCAAGAAGGTGTTGATGAATGAGTTTGGGATGACTAGGAAATATGACATATTTTCTAGGAATGGAGATTTGTACTCTGATAAGGGTATAATCTTGCATTAGTTGAAGTATGAACTTGAGCTTTTGAAGATATTTGAGCTAATGAATTGCAAGTCTGCAATCACACCTGTTGAAACAAATCACAAGTTGGATTCTGATGCTGAGGGTGATGATGTAGATGTTATAAGCAGTTGGTAGGATCATTGAAATATCTTTGTAATACGAGACCTGAAATTTGTTATGCAGTTGAAATGGTGAGTAGGTTTATGAATAAACCAAAGTGGTCACATTACCAAGCTATTTTCAGGATACTGAGGTATGTTAAGAGGACTTTGAGGTATGGAGTTTTGTTCCCCTCTGATGATAAATCTGATTCTGAGCAGATGTGTTATTCAGACTCTATTTGTTGTAAAGACAGAGTTGACAAAAATTACTTTTGGATATTTCTTCAAGTATATGTGAGGCTCTATTTCTTGGTGCACCAAGAAACAACCAGTTGTTGCATTGTCAATCTGTGAAACTGGGTACATTTTGTGTGCTTGTCAAGCTGTGTGGATTCTGAGCTTGCTACAGGATCTGAAGATCAAGGTGAGAAAGACATTGAAGTTGATGATTGACAACAAATCAACTATAAGCCTTGTCAAGAATCTGATGTTGTATGGAAGAAGCAAGCACATTGACACAAAGTTCCATTTTTGAGAAACTAGGTTCAGAATAAAGTTCTTAAGTTGTGCACTGTAGCACTCAAAAGCAACTGACAGATATGCTAACTAAAGCAATCAAGACTAAACACTCCATTTGAGGGATGGGATTGATGTTGTTGATTTTAGTCTTAAATTTGGATTAAGGGTATTAGGGTGTAATCTAAATTCAGTTGGTATTTTCATTTAAGTTGCATTTGGAGTTAAACTGAATTTCATTTAGGTTATGTTTGTATATATGCCAAATTTAATTTTTTGTAAAAGAAGTTGTAACAAAATTTCGATTTCAGTGAGAAGTTAGTTACAATTCTCTCTCTCTCTCTCTCTCTCTCTATCTCTATCTCTTTCTCTCTCTCTCTCTCTCTCTCTCTCTCTCTCTCTCTCTCCCTCTCTCTCCATCATCTTCCTCTTGTGCACCAACTTTCTCCTTCTCATTTATTTTTCTTGATATATAATCTATATGTCTTCTCTTATCACTACTACAAAAAACGCTTCTTACCTCGAACGCGAAATGCATAATACCTCGGTTATAAAAGCGAGGTAACGAAAGGTGACATGAAAACTCACCATTTGTCACCTCGGCAGAATTAAAACCGAGAGGTAAAGTTAAATGCACCTGGGTTCAAAACCCAACAACAACACTTTTATTATTTCCAAAACTAGCATATCTTTCATCTCGATTTATCTTGAAAATTGAGGGGTAAGATTATTTTTTTTATTTGTTACATTTTCTACCTAGAATACTACATTGTTTACCAAGAATTTTACATTGTTTATACAGAATATTACATTGTTTAAACAAAATATTACAAGGTAAAAATCAAATTCTCTAAAGATCTAGATCTTAGATCTTCGAATTATTAGATCTTAGAGAAGATCAAATATTGGGTGCAAGATTATTCTCTACGGATCTTGCATGCGTTTGTTTCTGAAGCAAAACAAAATAAGGGTTAGATAAATAAAATGAATATTCAAACATATGATTTGATACTCAAATAAGTATTTAAAAAAACAAACCTTAAACCTAAGCAATTTTCTGCTCTTACAATCCATCTTAAGAACTTTTTTAAACGTCTTTATGTTTCAAGTGCTTCATGTTTCATTTAGGTTAAATTTTTAATATTCAACATGCTTTTACAACGGATTTCCCTTAGGTTTCACGCGGATCAATAATGACAGATTTTGAGCGTTGATAAACATTAAATGGACAACGAAGATTTGTTTAATGACGATGAATATAGTAAAAAAAGATTAACTATCCCATCGGACAAGAAGAAAACCAAGGTAAATTTTTATTTTACATGTCCAGGTCCCGTGCAAGATGCTAGAGATCTGTTTCCCAATTAGAATTTTTATTTTCTACACTTGCAATTCATCCCAGAGATATGTTTAACGAGTGCTTTTATAGTAAAATATGATTACTAACCACCTCGATTTTACTATAAAACCGAGGTTTATATCTTCTCCTTTTAACTATCACCTCGGTGTTAAATAAAACCAATGTGCATAATTCTTTTTTTTAAATACATTGTTTACCTAGAATATTAAAATACATTGTTTACAACAAAGCTTCGGTGATATCCAATTTTTGTTGCATACCCATTAAAATAATTTTTTTGAAACAAGAATGATTTAACACACTTGCAATCTATCAATTGAGTACTCTTCAAAGGTTGAGCTCCCTTCTTTATTGTTTAAGTTCCATTCTTTGTTTAAGAAAAAATGATTTTCTACACTTGCAATCTATCAACTGAGTGCTCTTCAAAGGTTTAGCTCCCTACTTTATTGGTTAAACTCCATTTTTTGTTTAAGGAAGAATGATTTTCTGCACTTGCAATCTATCAACTGAGTACTCTTCAAAAGTTGAACTCCCTTTCTTAACAACGACAACATCAACACCATTAAGTTGGGAGGGATAACAATGACAAAAAAATGCTTTGTTCAAGATTGAAGAACATTGAAGACTTTTTCTGTCTTGCAATCCATCCCAAAGAATGGTACTTGCGAGTTTGAGGCGGCTTCATATTAGTAAGAATTAGGGTAAAATCTGTTTAACGAGTGCTTTTATAGAAAAATCTTATTATCTTATGCCTCGGTTAAATAAAAAATCGAAGGGTTAGAACATTTTGTTTACATTATAAACAAATAGAATTATAAACTGCGATAGCCGAGAATCAAATCTTGTACTAAGTTGTTTTTTCACCTCGATTTTAAGTAAAACAGAGAGAATTTATGTTTTTTTTAAACAATAAAAAATAGCGCGTCTTGGCTTTATACTTCAATTTTGTATAGTTCGAAATGAAAGTTTCGTCATAAAAACCGTTATTTGTTGAAGTGTATCGTTTTTTATATTATACTAAAATGTTGTTTATATTAAAGATTTAGTTAAAATTGAGAAGAAGAGGGAGGTTCCGATTTTCGCCAAAAATTGCAAATTTATTTTAGGGAATAGTTTTATTACTTCCTTTTGGCATTCTATTTGGATTGGAAATTTTATGTTTGAAGGATCGCTTCCCTTGTATCTACGCGGTTTCGGATCTTCATGATGCGTCCGTTGCGGGTATGGGAGGTTGGGATGGTGATGTTTGGAGGTGGGGCAGTTTCGGAGTTCCCCCGGATTCTCAGCGCTCCGCTGCTGCCAGTCTGGCGCAGCTGCTGTTGTTCATTCGCGGTGCATGCCCAGATTCTGCTTTTCGCGATTCTGTCTGATGGGTGTCGGCGGCGTCGTAGAGCTTTTCGGTCTGCTCTTGTGCGCAAGCCCTGGCCGATTGTGGGGCTGTTTCTGGTAGCGCAATTGCAGCTGATCCGGTTTGGATTTCTATGTAGGATACTCAGGTTCCGGCTAGGATCAAGGCGTTTGGATGACGGGTTTTGAGGAAGAGGCTCCCTACTAGGGACATCCTATTATGTAAATGTATTGTTTCTCCCGTTGTTTCTTCATCTTGTGTTTTCTGTTCGGAGTTTGAAGAATCGGTCGATCATATTTTTTTGGATTGTAATGTGCTGTCTATAATTTGGAGGGAGATAATGGAGTGGATTGGTTTTGTGGATTTATCGGGAGAGGTTCCGGTTAGCCTTAAGGATAGCTTTTTTTAGGTGGAATTCCTTTTGCTTGTCTCGGAAAATTAAATCCAGGAAACTTAGGATTTTTTGGTTGGCTATTTGTTGGAAGATTTGGAACCTCAGAAACGATATTATTTTTTAAAACACCGAGTGGAACATTCTCGACGTGGTTTGGGATATTAAGATAACGGTGTGGAGGTGGTCCCTTATTGGAGATATAATCAAAACCAATTGTAATTTTTACGATTTTTATAAAAATCTGATGTATTTTTTATCGTAGATTCTTTTGGTTTTCATTGCCTCTCTTTTCTCGAGTTCGTGTTTCTCGATCTTTTGTAATCAGGTCCGAGAACCCTTAGTTCTCGCTTTAATGGAATCTTGCTAAAAAAAAAATGAAAATGATAATTTAGGTGTGGAAATTAGAATAAGTTGAACTTATGTCTCAAAAGAAATAATATAACGGTTAGAAAAGTAGAAATTAATTATTACTTTTAACATTTACATAAGGTTTAGATGGGTTGAATGAAAATTGTACTTTGAGGTATGTAACATGTTTATATAGCAGGAATGAATATGCATGCTAAATATTCACCATTACATGACATATAAGGATATAATGGTGCTAATTGAATGACTTAAGATATCATGGAAACTTGCATCATAACACATATCGTTTATTTATTATTACTTGAATTTGAATACATATAAGAATCTCAAACATCACAAGCCCAGAACAATTACGACAAAAGAATAGAAAATTGTAACTAAATTAAAACACAAAAAAGTGAAATTAACAACGGTTAAATAAGCCATTAGTTACTTAATTAACAATAGAGCATTTCCTCCTAATCTCTCCTTCAGAACCAGAGAGAACGCCAATGGCTCCCATCCTCTTCATTGACTGAGCAAACTCAGTGAAGAATTTGTTTTGTGAAACCAATTCATTAACAATGTTTCTTGATTGTTTGGACGTCAGAAGAGCAGCATCTGATGTGAATAGGCCTTTCTTTTGTAAAAGGATAGGATAATAGTCATTGTTGAAGTCTGTTGAACTATTAGGATCCATCTCCACCGTTGTGGTGGTGTCAGTTAAACCTTGGCACTTGGTCTTCAAGAATTTGGCATAAGTTGAATCCAAAGTAGGATCTTGATCACCTTTTCCAGTGAAGTTGAAAAGCCTGTTGCTGAATAAGTTGCAATGTCCTACTCCAATTGTGTGTGCTCCTATACATACATAATACAAAAGTTAATCAATGTGGCACAAACACTTCAAAATCCGGATATGCATCTGACATGACACTGACAGATGTAGTTACATTTATGCACATTTCAAAATATATGAGTCTGACGCGACACTGACACATATAATTACATTTATGTATGTGTAGCACAAGTTTTTTGTAACGAAGATTTGATTAAGCGTACCTGATAACACGACCAAGTCATGAAGAGTAAGCTTTTTACTAGCAAAGATTTGTCTGAGGGTTGTGATGTTATGGAAAGGTGCTGGGATATTGATGAGTGCTTCAGAGCTTTTGGAGACAGTACCATCTCTTCTACCGGTAAGCACTTCCCACTTTTGTTTATTATTAAACTGTAACAATAAATATGAATGGATCAATCATGATGCAACATGCATAAGCTAATATCATGCATAAATACAAACATAGAAGAATATATGTAAATTACTTGGACAGAAACAGCATCTCTAGCAGCCAATGTGAGTATATCAGCACATGAAACAATTCCAGGACATTTTGCTTCCACAGCATCTTTGATATCCTTTACCACATCAAAACCTGATAATGATAAATTAGGAATAGCATCTTTCTCTGCAGTGTTACTTGCAGTGGACTCTATCAAAACAGAAGCATCACACCCCTGAAATGCAACCATATAAGGTTCAAAACAAGTTAACTAATGAAACCCTAATAGAGTATTGGTTAATGTAAAGATAAAAAGATATGAATGTAGTTTACCTTAACAAAACAGTCATGAAAATGCAATCTTAGCAACTTGGCTGGAAGCTCAGGCCTTGAAGAAACATGCTGTTGGGTTATGTTCTTCACAATCTCCTCAGCTTGAGGACATGATTTCTTATAGAAATTCTTCCTGAGACTGCCTCCTTCACTAATCTCAATGAAACTGAGGAGCATCACAGAAGCTATGAAGAAGAATCTCATCTTCATGTTTAATATAATTAACCTTTTGTGTATTTATGTTCTCTATTGCTGTCTTAATTAGCTAGAGAGTTGATGATTTAACTTCAATGTAGTTGCTCTCTTTTATAGGCATTGCATGCCATTTTTCTATAAAAAAATAAGCAGCTAAGCATAACTTTAATTAATTTGTAAAATGACACAAAAATATACACCTTGCATACTATATAATAAAATGGGTTTAAACATTACCACAACTGATCATGATTGTGATGAGAAGTATAATTAAAAGGGTTGTTTATTAATTATATATTCTTCGTTTCTTGCAGCAAAGTTCAAGGAATTTGATATTTTGAATGTTTGAATATTATTGGTATCTGTCTATCTATCCAGAGAATTAATGTTAATATGTTAATTTGGTGGTTGTGCTAATAATTCTGGTTGTTATCGTGATTAAAAGTCAATGACTAAAGTATTGCAAGCAAGTTTAAGAATTAATACAAATAAAAAATTGAATAATGAAGTCAATCCTTCTATAGTGTCAACCACATCTTAAAATTCAAGTTTTTCTATCAGAATTACATTTCCAAGTTTCAAGAGGCACCGTTCTTTTATAAAATATTTAAAATTGAAAATTTTCAATCCATTTCCAAAACAAAATATAATATATATCTTTTTATAGATTTAATTGTGTAGCAGGTAAACTTAAAAATTGAATTTGAAATTAGCAGGAGACGGATTTTAAGAAGGAGACGGATTTTAAAATAATTCTTTTAAGTTAATAGTTATATTTTAAAAATAGGCTCTCCTATTTTAATATTTTTAACTTATTGCACCCCTTCAAAAAAAAAAGTTTTTTATCCCTATATTTCACATTTTTTCTCCAACACAAGATTTAATTTTTTTTTTTTATTTGTGTTGGGCCCTAAGGCCCACACAGACACAGAACGGTGTCCCAAAACAAACAATTAGGTTTCACTACAATTGATTAATGTTTTCTGCACTACAGCCCTAGCCGCTGCATGTGCATCTTCGTTCATCGCTTTCTCTATGTACCCAAACTCTACTTGATTGAACAGAGGCAGCTTCTTCTTCATCGCAAATTTGCCCCATTTCCGTTCTGGGTAGGTCTTGATTTTCACCTTTCATCGCTTTTATCACTTGTTGATTATCCGATTGAAATTTCAAGTTTTCCTTTTGGTCTTTCAGCGCTATATCCATGGTGAATCTTAAGGCCGCAACTTCCACCGTTATGGGGTTTTTGTTCCCTTTGACCTTTGTTGCGTTGATGGCGACTCTTCTCCCCCTTTCGTCGAAGCTAGCAACTCCAAGGCCCCACGCTCCTTCTTCAATCAGCGAAGCATCAGTTGTGTATATACCGAACTCTTGATTCTTCATTTTCCTCTGAATATTCCTCACGCTTTTGTCTTTTTTCCTTTCCAGGTGATTTTGTTGATTGTGTAGACCAGTGGCTTCTTCGTTGTGGTGTTGATTTTGGATAAGATCATCGGTAGGCTCGCAGATTTGAATCCCCCCTCCTTTTTTTCTTCTGTTGTTTTTCTCTAGAAACTGACTGTCTTTTTTCTTGCAGGTTTGAGACTCTATCATGATAACTTTCCCCTTTCCTTATATATGTTCCTTTGTTGTTCCTTCTTTTGTTTTCTCAGGTGTTCTTCTCTGTCTTTTTCATAATTTTTCTTCCACATTTCCTTTGTATGTTTTGTTTATTTGCTGGTATTATCCTGCTTATCTTGTTTTTGTTTTGTTGGCTTATGTATGATTTTCATGTACTCCTCCTGGCTGTTGCATATGCATCTGGTGGCGATTGTCGGGTGAGTGTCTATGTTGTCATGTAGTTTCTTGTTTCTGTTGTACCATATGCAGTCAATAATCTAAATAAGCATAGCTATCTGTTCAGGATCTTTGTTCTCTATATATTCTTTGCACCATTCCCTGAATGATGGGTTAGTGTGATTGAGTTGGTTGAAGTTGATTGTTAGAGGGTTGCTCATCCACACACATCTGACCTAATTGCAATTCATAAAACAATGGTTTATTGTTTCTATTTATAAGAAGGAGACGGATTTTAAAATAATTCTTTTAAGTTAATAGTTATATTTTAAAAATAGGCTCTCCTATTTTAATATTTTTAACTTATTGCACCCCTTAAAAAAAAGTTTTTTTATCTCTATATTTCACATTTTTTCCCCAACACAAGATATAATTTTTTTTTATTTGTGTTGGGCCTTAAGGCCCACACAGACACACAACGGTGTCCCAAAACAAACAATTAGGTTTCACTACAATTGATTAATGTTTTCTGTGCTACAACCCTAGCCGCCGCGTGTGCATCTTCGTTCATCGTTTTCTCAATGTTGTCGGGGACGGTAATTGCGGTTACTGAGCCGTTTCGGATTTACTCGGTAAAGGAGAAGATAGTCATACACATGTCCAACATCAACTTATCCAAGAGTTGAAAATGCATAAAGAATCATACACACAGTTGTACGGAAAGAAAGAAAAATTCGATGTGGTTTATAAGACTCTTGTTCCTTGCTTAAGCTGTCTGACACCAGAGGCAAAATGGATGTGATTCCCTGAAATGGGACACCTAATAGCATGTGTGTATGATAGAGTGTGTGTTGACCTGACACGATACAATTTTTTGGAAATTTTTTTCCCACTACGCACCACCCCACCCCAAAATCCAAATAATCGTATCATGTGTATTAGATGGCTTTCAAAATCAAATCATTTTGTTCAAGTTTTCTTGAAACTGGGATGCCTTATACCACTTACATCACCGGAATGGACGACTCATTTAACCACAAAAGCCGAGACGTGGTTGGATCATTTTATAGAAAGGATGCAAGAATTCGAGAGATTGAACAACATTGAAAAAGAATCAAATGCACCAAATTCCAAAGGGGATACCACCTATAGATTTAACTGGCGACGTATGTTTTGATTCATTTTAATTTCTTGTTTAACCGGACAAATAATTGTATGTAATTGTGTCTCAATATAAATGAAGTGTAATATATTCACCTTTTATTCATATTTTGTCTTTATGAATTTTTTCTTCCCCATAACAACATTTGTGTTTTTGTCAATGAAAAAATAGGTTTTGCTTGTGTTCTGTTTTGAAACTGGTTCATGACAAGTTCTGGAGATGCATCTTCGGAATAAAATAATACGGTGTGCTACCAGAGATATATCTCCGAAATCAATATGTTAGTTAATGAGTGGTCTAAATTGATCTATGGCTTCTATAAATTTTGGTGTTCTTATGTTATATTTCACACAAACTGAAAATGTCTCAAATGTCACAAATAAACATCTATTGGTATGTCGTAAATGTCTTCTTCTCCGACTCTACACCTAGGAGAGCGTTCAAGCTCACCAACTTCATATGGTTTTTGTTGCCATGAAGAAAAATATAAGAAGTGTGAAGTTATTGTATAAACTTCATCCACCTTATATTTCTTCTTCATGGCTTCACAGACTAGATGAACTTGATATATCTTGATTTGTTACAGTTCCACGATTATTTTCAAAATGATGTGCGTTATTGACTCAATGTATCTTGATTTGTTACAGTCCCACTTGGGGTTTTGTTGCTTAAATAATGTATCTTTTTTTATTGTGTTTCATGTTTTTTTGCTGTATGTTGTTGTTGTAGACAAATGTTCTCAAAACAAGAACAAAATATTGTTAGTACACGAGATAGAGGCTTCTTGTGACTTAGCAATGTTTTGTTCTTTAATTTCTTATACAAGTTGACAAGTTTAGTTTATTATATACTATGTATATTGTTTGTTTCACTTACCTTTTAATGAAAATGCAATCATTTATTTTGACATAGAAACTTATATTCTGAAAATTAAGATGTATTTGAAAACCAACCTATATCAATCAAAAAATTTCAAATCGCATCCGTTTCATTCAACACATTTTATGTTCCTTAACACATAATATATGGTTTAGTGCTCTGTTTGCTTCAATTCATCGATATAATTTACAATCGCGTTGATAAGCGACGATGATGAGGTAAGCTATAATAAAAGGTATCGATGAATTGAAGGAATCAGACTATTGAATCGTATATATGTGTTAAAGAACATAAAATGTGTTGAATGAGACAGATTCAATTCGGAAAAAAAAATGATGTGTTAAAGTTGGTTTTCAAGAATAGTTTAATTTTCAGCTTATATATTTCTTTGCCAATTTGAATAGTTGTATTTCTTTAAATAGGTGTATGTTAAACCATACAATATACATTTTTATATAATAAACTTTGTGTACTTTTCACGATGGTTGTCTAGGTTAACCGTCATCTAATTAATTAATTACGTTATCTATCACAACAGTTGTTAAGCATAACCGTTGTGATATAACGCGCGCTTTCCAGAATACCACAACGGTATAGGGTCGTGATTAAAAGTAGTGTATTTACCACAACACTCTACATAACAACCCCTTGATCCGTGTTATTATATATATTTTTCAACCGTTGTTAAAGGGGTTTTACGTAGTAGTGGTTTTACTATAAAACCAAGGTTTTATATTAACTATCACCTCGGTGAAAAAGAAAATCGAGGTGACTATTTCTTTTTTTAAATACATTGTTTACATAGAATATTAAAAAACATTGTTTACAACAAATCTTCTGTGATATCCAAAGTTTTTTGCATACCCACTAAAATAAATTTTTTTAAACAATAATGATTTCTTGCACTTGCAACCTATCAACCGAGTACTCTTCAAAGGTTGAGCTAGTTTCCTTCTTTGTTGGTTAAGCTCCATTCTTTGTTTAACTTGAAGCAAAAATGATTTTCTGAACTTGCAATCTATCAAGTGAGCTATTTTCAAAGGTTGAGCTCACTTCATTGTTGGTAAAGCTCCTTTCTTTGGGTAACTTGAAGCAAGAAAGTTTTTCTGCACTTGTAATTTATCAACTGAGTACCCTTTTTTAACTGGGGATTATTCCAAAAAATACAACAACGACAACATCAACACCATTTTGTGAGATAGATTGCAAGGGGAAAAAATGTTTTGTTCAAGATAGAAGAACATTGAAGATTTTTTCTGTCTTGCTGTCCATCCCAAAGAATGATGCTTGCGAGTTTAAGGCGGCCTCATATAAGGATTATGGCAAAATCTGTTTAACGAGTGTTTTTATAGTAAAATCTTATTATTTTATACTTTGGTTAAATATATAGAAAATCGAAGGGTTAGAACATTTTGTTTACACTTATAAACAAATAAAATCATAAACTGCGATAGTTAGGAATCAAAGTTTGTACTGAGTTATTTTTTCACCTCGGTTATTTTAAAAATCGAGGAAATTGATGTTTTTTTAAATAATAAAAAATAGTGTGTCTTGCCTTTATACCTCAGTTTTCTATTGTTCAAGGTGAAATCTTTGTCATGAAAAACATTATTTGTTGTAGTGGAAGACAATCGAAAGACTGTGAAGCTCGAGTATCGTTCATCGTCGATTAACGACAAGTGACAGATTGAGTTCAATAAATTTGAGCTAAAGACGCAAGCAGATGTAAGGGCTATGTCGAATACGTATTTCTATTTTGAAGAAAAAATTTTCTCAAGTTGGAAGCAAAGGTTTCAAGATCGATCGAAGATGTGCAAGCGTCCACTGAGATATTTAAATGTAATATTGCATTTTATGTTGAAATTGAAGGTGTGAGAAAACACAAGAAAAGGGGTTTGAATTGGGTTTTCAAAATGAAAACTTTTTGTGAAACTCAAACAAAGATCACAAAGAAACTAACAAGAGAGAAAAACACACGATATATCCTGGTTCACTTGAAAACTATCAAGCTAATCCAGTCCACTCGCCAAGGTGATTTCGCCTTATTCACAAGGACTTAATCCACTATTATCAACTAATTACACTGCACTAGCAACTGCTGGTGACTAACAATCAAAGACTAACTGTCTCTTCTTAAAGATTCTGACCAACTGGTCCCTTAAGGAATACGAACAACAATTTGAACAAAATTAATGTTTACAATGAATTGCTTCTACACAATCTAACATAAACACTATGAATAGCTCAAATAACTTAAATAAAAATCTATACAGTAAGAACAATGTTTCTTGCTTTGTATTGTGGTGCTTCACTATTCATGCATGTGTCTCTCTTTATATTTTCTTCAATCGATCAAGTTTTTATATAGCCAAAAAGAGATCTGTTGGGGGGCAGATCAGGAATATCATTAATATTGCTGGCGACTTGAAATAATGTCGTTATGCAGGGATGAAAATCGTACACAAAAATTGTCCTTTGTAGCACCAAATCAGGGTAGTGGAATGGTAGTGGAAAAGAACATGTTTGATACGTACTATGTACTATTTTCCTATGCAAACGTTTCATCTTCTTCTATTTATCAAAGGCATTTGAATAGAGATAATTGAAGCATGAATAGAAGAGTTGATCACTGGGTTGTCAGAGTCTTGAGTCATCAGAGTCTTCAGAACTTGTTCACTAGAACCTTGTCTTCAGAGTCTTTAGCACTTAGTCTTCAGAACCATTGGTCTTCAGAAACTTAAGTCTTCAGAGTCTTCAGAACATTGTTCAGCAGAATCTTGTCTTCAGAGTCTTCAGCACTTAGTCTTCAGAACCTTAAGTCTTCAAAGTTTTCAGAACATTGTTCAGCAGAACCTTGTCTTCAGATCTTCAGCACTTAATCTTCGGAAAATAAGGACTTCAGAAGCTAGAAAGCCTTCAGAAGTAAATCGTCAGAGTCATATTCAGAGGCAAAATCCATGAGAGCATTGCAGCAGCAACATATTGTCTTCTTAGAATCTTTCTGAATGTGAGTAGATCAGAAGCAAACTTGTTTCTTTGGCGCAGAATTGACTTTTGGTCAAATCAGAGTGATGGTGCACATGGTTTCTGTCAGAGTCAAAGCTTTCTCTATCAGAGTCAGATCCTGTTTGTTAATTCTCCAGAAAATAAACGTTAGAGTATTAAAATTGTTCTCACACAAATACTACTTTGTTAAAAACTTAGAGATATCTGGCAGAACCAAATCTTGTTCTAACAAAAATCATCATTGTAATGCTTATTTTATGTTATGAACGTCAATTTCATTTTGGAAAATTATTTTTCTATTGAATTTGATATTGATGTAACTACAAAGATGTAACTATGAAATTATTCCAGAGATGTATCTTCAGAATAAATTAAACAAAAAAAGGATGTAATTCAGAGTGACCTTTGTTGAGTTTTTGTTAGGGTGCGTCTGAAGATATAAAATCTTTAAAAACAGATGACATTTATAAAAATTTACATAGTCCATTAGAAACATCAAAATGAAATAAAAAAATTTCATATATTTTTACATATTTAAAGATGTAGCGGGTAAATTAAAAAATTGAATTTGAAATTAGAGTCCTGATAGACCGACTCCAACCAATTTTAAAGACGGGGACAAATTTTAAAATGACTTTTTTTAAAGTTAATATTTATATTTTAAAAATATTATTAGGTTTTTTAATAGAATTATAATTAATTTGATTTTATATGTTGGGTTTTTTAATTTCAATATTATTTATTAAATTATTGTATTGGATTTCTGGTGGGGGGTTTACTAGGGAGCATTGATACATAGTGTAGGACTAGGCACCTTTGTGAGAGACACAATACTTGTCCACCTAAAACCTTAAGGTTTTAGGTGGACAAGTGGTGTGTCTCTCACAAATGTGTCTAGTCCTACACTATCTATCAATGCTCCTTAGTAAACTCCCCCCAACAAATGGTATCACGAGCCCTGGTCCGAGAAAGGGACCGACTTACTTGTATCGAAATACCCAGGAAGTGGTGTTCCGTTGAAATCGAAATTCCCAAGGAAGAGGTGTATTTGAAATACCTAATAAGAGGTGCCTTTAAAAAGGTGTCAACGACAATACAAGTATAAAAAGGGGGAACATTGTGGACTCACAGTTGAGTAGGAGTGTTGGAATAGGAATGTGGTGACTTGAGCATTTATAAGTGGGAGAACCCACTCACCTATCACCTTAAGGTTTTAGGTGGACAAGTGGTGTGTCTCTCACAAAGGTGCTTAGTCCTACACTATGTATTAATGCTCCATAGTAAACTCCCCCCAATAAATGGTATCAGGAGCCCTGGTTCGAGAAAGGGACCGGCTTACTTGTATCGAAATGCTCAGGAAGTGGTGTTCCGTTGAAATCGAAATGCCCAAGGAAGTGGTGTATTCGAAATACCTAATAAGAGGTGCCTTTAAAAAGGTGTCAACGGCGGTACAAGTATAAAAAATGGGGAATATTGTGGACTCACACTTGAGGGAGAGTGTTGGAATAATATAAGCAAGTGTGAGTAAGTGGGGAAATAGTCTCACATTGGATATGAATGTGGTGACTTGAGCATTTATAAGTGGGAGAACCCACTCACCCATCACCTTAAGGTTTTAGGTGGACAAGTGGTGTGTCTCTCACAAAGGTGCCTAGTCCTACACTATGTATCAATGCTCCCTAGTAAACGCACACTTGCTTATATTATTCCAACAATTTCATCAATTTATTTAGATTTATAATAAAGACAGATTTTTAAAATATTTGTTGAGATATGTTGAGAATCAAGTGTGAGGAAGAAGTCCCACATTGATTAGAAAAGAGAAGATTGAACACTATATAAGTGAGAGAACCCACACACCAATCACCTTAAGGTTTTAGGTGAGTATGTGGTGTGTCTCTCACAAAGGTGTGTCCCAAATAAGAAATGTTCACTCGTTGACCCCCTCGATTGTTCCGCTAACAAGATAATGTTGATTTTAAACAAGACACAATCTTCTATTGATTTATAGTTAAATATATTTTTCTAAATTATGTTAGATCCATATAATTTTAATGATACTTGTAATATTTTTCGGTGAAGTTATTAGTTTTTTATTTTGATTATTGATAATGTGAGAGCAGGACATAAAATAGTAAAGTAAGAAATCTCTTTTAATTTACAGGTAGAACATATTTATATTGAATTATGTGGTGCTAGTTGTCCAAGTTATATTATTTTTATTGGTTTTCTTTCTTTATTTTTTTTAAATTATTACAGAAGAATTTTTTTCCATTTCTATCTTGAAAGTTCACATTGAAACACAAAATAACACAATGTTACAAGAGCACATGCGTTGTTTATTAAAACAAATGTATTGGTGAATAATAAAATATTATACTATTAATTTTTTTTTAAATATTAATTTTTCTTTTAAAATTAAATGATATTGATATGAAATTGTGTGGTTAAGCAACTTCATCATTTCATTAACAACATTTTATATGTCATTAACCAACTTCGTTTACTGCTAAACGATATTTTTAATATCTAAATATTTATTAATCAACTTTATAATTTCAATAACTAACATTTTACTTTTCATTAATCAATTTTATTTTAATACTAAAAATTATTTTTAATATCTAATCGTTTGTTAACTAATTTCATCACTTCATTAACCAATTTTTTATACTTCCTTAAGCAACTTTATTTCACAACTTAAAAAACTATTCACGAACATTGTTCACGAAACACTGTTCACGTAATGTTTATGGCGTTTGATCGTACCTGGATCAGACAGTAAGACTGTGGCCATTAGCGTTGTGAAATCTTCCGCTCCGGTGATGGTAAGACGGCGGTCGGGGGGTGTACCTGCAAGGTACTCCGACGCTCAAGTTAGGTAAGGTCAGAGAAAAGTAAGTACAGAAAATAAGTGTGAGTTTAGAATATGAAGTAACTTGACCCTCTCAAGAGAGATGGTATTTATAGGGAGCCCCCAGCGCGGGGCCAACGGTTACTTGCACTAGGCAGGATTACAGGGTCCAATCCAAGTAACTGCCAGGGCTTACGTGGCGTAGTGAAGACCAGCGCGTGGTCTTCGCCCTGGGGTAACGGTCCCGAGATCTCCGAAAGGTGGGCAGACAGAATCCTTCGGAAGTGGGAGGTTACGAGAAAACATGTCCTCGCGGGGAGGAGTCCTTGTGAGTCGGGGAGAGACGTGCCCTGCGAGGCTTGACATCTCTGTTTGACGGTCTCTGCTGCACGTCCCCGACACTGCTGAAGGCTGGCACGTGCTCGACACAGGTATTGCTTACGGGCCTTGTTGGGCCGTCCCAGGTCGTGTGGGTTGGGTATGCCCGTCTGATGGCCAGGCTCCGGCCCAGTCCAGAACAGGAGCCCCCAAAGTCGTTGCTCCGAGGTGTCGGAGTGATGACTTAAGGGTCAGCCATCGTGTCGAGGACGTATTGGACTCGATCGTGGGACCGGGATGATAACAGTCGCGGGGACCTCTTCGGTTATGACAGGTTCATACTACGAGCGAGGCATGTCAAACGGGGCAACCTCGACGTCTGCTCGGGTTTGATATGTCGTCGATGGGCGACACCGCGGGGATACAAGAAGTTGTGGAGTCGAGCATCAGACATTGTGAAAGGACGCGTGTGGGAGAATGAAAGGGTGCGTGTGGGGAAGCGTGTGCCACGTGTCACACGCCATCATTACTTAGGGCGGCTAGTCTAGGGTAGCATAATCGAGTGCCTAGGAACTCCTCGAGTTCCGTGAGGGGCTTTATAAATAGTGGCCAGCCCATCTCATTTTTACTTTTCGTTCTCCCTTGCTCAGATTCTCTCTCTTTTCCTTCTTTGTCTTCACCGCCGTCCTCCGCCACTTACTGCCGCGCCAGAACTCCGTCAGCCATTTTTTAAGTAAGTTTCTTGATCTTTTTCCCTCTTTAAGGTGTTTTATAAGGTGTTCCTACGGTGAACTGATGAAGTTCTCGGGAAACCATGAAATTTCCGGCAAAAACGGCGGAATTTCTCTATGTTTTTGTTGAACCTCGCGGGGAGATGGGATGAATTCCCCGGGGACAAGAAGAATGTCCTGAGATAATAACTCGAGGCTCTCACCAATATTCTGAGCTGTGGGACGAATTTTCCACGGGGTGGCATACCGGCGACCTGAGGATGGTCCCGGGGACGCTCCTTCTTCGCCCTTTCACTTGATCAGTAGTGGAGGGGTGAATTTGATATGGATCATCGAATTCACTGTTTCCTTCTGCTTTTCAGGTAAATGGAAGCCTTGGTCGTGGTCGTGGGATCTCTAGACATTGACGACCAACTTGACTCCCCGATGGCGCCGATCCACAGTGTCGAGGAGTGGGTCAGCGATGAGCCTCTAAATATGATTTCCCAGTTCGTCGACGGGGACAAGGAAGACATCTTTTGCACCATCGAGCATCGCTTGGTGGGCTCCTCGAAGACATGGAAGGTGTTCCAGCCTCAAGTGCATCACCGTATTTGCTCGACGTACCGAGGGATGTGGTTTCCCCTGTACGAATTTATGTTCGACAAGGCTGGGTGGCGCCTGCCCTTCACTGATTTTCAGCAATCGGTGTTCGTTTGGCTGCGGCTGGCGCCCTCGCAGCTCCATCCCAACTCCATCGCCTTTATCCGCGCCTTTGAGCTCGTCTGTAAATATCTCAAGATCGGGGCAACTGTGCCCCTCTTCTTTCGTATTTTTCATCTGTAGCACCAGGCAACTGATGGAAAACACGACTGGTTGTCTTTCAAATAGGTGAGCAGACTGTTCCAGACCTATATGGACTCTATTCGCAACTTTAAATATCTGTACTACATAGTGAGGCCGGTTTCGCTCGAGGCCGTGAATTCGGTGTATCGTCGGGTCTTCCGAGAAGTAGACGGGCAGCGGGAAGAAGCCCTCGAGCCAAGATTCCCCTTATTCTGGACGGAGGAGCATTTCAAAAGGGGCACGGACAATTACATCATCATCCCTGGCCGACTTTACGAAGGGGACCGTCTGGCGTACGAGGAGATACTCAACTTCGTCGCCGGATTTAACAAAGCCAAGCTCGTGACACCGGACGGGAAATTTATCCAGGGTGATGATGGGCATGTCCTAACAAAACCCCGGTTGATTAATACGAGGGCCCTCCTCGAGATCTTTTCCGATGAGGAGGCCATGGAGCTATTAGGTGGTGGAATCTTCCTCGACTTACTCTTTCTTCCCGTTTTGGGATCGATTTACTGACATATTTCATTCTCTCTTGCAGGTAAGATGTCGAGTGTGGAGGAGCGCATCAAGAAACTGGCGGCTGCCCGAACGTCGAAGAAGGGTGGAAAGGGTCGTGTCTAGCTGATTCGGTTGCAGGGCTCCGGCCCCACTCCGGCCACCGGGGATTCTTCTGGCTCTCCCCAGGGCAGCCAATCTCCCAACACTCAAGGGTCACCGAAGAGGCAGCGATTCATTGAGCAGGTGGACGTCGATCTCACCGAGAACGAGAGTTCTCCCGCTGTGAAGTTTGTGCTCCAGCCTTGCCACTCGAGGCCGAATTTATTTACGGGGAACAACTCCCTATGCGTTGGCGCACCTGAAGTTCAGACAATCTTGGGTGCTGACAGGGTTTCTCGACGAAGAGCGTTGGTGGAGGACGTGTCCGCGGTGATGCGGGTTTACGCTGCTGCCTTGGTCCTGAATGATGAGACATGCCCAGCGGCCGAGCTAAACAGGCTACAGGAAAACTTCAAGTATATAAGTGCTGAGATGGAGAAAGCGAGGAAGGAGTTGGCCGAGTGCAAAGAGCCGAATAAGGCACAGGCCATGCTTCAAGAGCAGTTGGAGGAGCGGCTGAAGAATGCTGAGGAGGAGAGGAAAGGTTTCCTGGCGAAGATCGCCAAGCTGGAGGAAGTTGTTCGCCCAGTCGAGGAGGAAACCGAGGAAGACAAGTTGTTGACCTCCCGGACATCTCTGATAGCGACGCTCAGGCAGGCCGAGGAGGATATCCTCGCGGCAGCGGACGTGGGTTTTAACAACGCTGTGCAGTAGCTTCGGATTGTGAATCCCAATCTCATCACTGAAGGGACTGGTCCCGACTATGAGGTGATCGACGGTCAGATCGTGCAGCCGATGCAGGAGGATGAAGACGACGGAGGGGTTACTGAGCACGAGCGGCCAGAGGAGGACGTATTCGACTAGGTGTTTACATGTTCGTTATGCGTGGCCTGCGATCCACTTTCTTTTGTAATGACTTTGGTATGGCCTGCGCGCCATTTCTTGTAATGATTTTTGCCCGGCCTACGTGCCAGGGGCTTTTTGACATGTTTGTAACATTTGTACAATGGGCTTTTGCCCGGTTTTAATACTTTTCTTTTTGCTTATCTGTGTGTGTGGTGCTTGTGTATTTGCTATATTTTACTTGTTTTTGTCTAAGTCATTTGGTGATTTTGGGAGTTTGCTCAACTTTGATGTTCCTCGATTGCGTGGAGAGCTGGTCGAGTGGTCGGAGGTGTATTCCGACCTTTAACGAGGCTAAGAGCTCGGTCGAGTTCTTAACTTCGTGGCGTGAACTTCCCATCGCGAGCTGGGTGTTCTGCCTAATTGGTACGGCGACGACGAAGCTCGATCGAGGTATCTTCGTCGGATCAAAAGTCCTCGCGCACACACAACGCGGCCTTTGATCATCGTTTTCGTATAGGGGTGTCGCGCTTGTACCCTAGCGCGCCCCCGTAATCGCGACGTTGGTTTGTCGCGGGCAATGTCTAACTGTAGTATTGATTAATTTTCTCAGCGTTCCATGGTCGAGAAAGTTCTTCCCCATGTAGATTTTCGAGGTAGTAGGCTCCTGCCCCTGTTTTTGCGCGGACGCGGTAGGCCCCTCCCAGTTCGCGACGAGCTTTCCCTCTCGCGAGTCTTTCTGCTTCCTTCGTAGGACAAGGGTGCCAACTTGAAAATCTCGTTTAATAACTTTGTCGTTATAACGTAGAGTTATTTTTTGCTTAAGTGAGGCCTCCTGGAGCGATACACCCTTCCTTATCTCCTCGACGAAGTCGAGTTCTTCCCTCAGAGCTTCGTTGTTCGTGTCCTCGTCGAGGGAAGCTTCTGTCCTCCTCGAGGGTTCCTTGATCTCCACGGGGATCACCGCTTCCATTCCGTAGGTCAGACGGAAGAGGGTCTCCCTGGTTGTGGAATGCGGGGTTGTTCGGTAGGCCCAGAGGATGCTGTGTAGTTCCACAACCCACCGTTATTTTACGTCGTCGAGTCGGCGTTTCAATCCTCGGAGGATTACTCTGTTCGCCGCTTCGGCCTGCCCGCTCATTTGAGGATGCTCGACCGACGTGAAGTGCTGCTTCGTGCCCAGTTTGGTGACGAAGTCCTAGAAATTCCTGTCGGTGAACTGTGTCTCGTTGTAGGTGACGATTGCTTGGGGCACGCCGAATCGGGCGAGGATGCTCCTCTTGTAGAAACGGAGTATGTTAAAGGCCTTGATTTTGGCCAAGGCTTACGCCTCGATCCATTTCGTGAAATAATCCACACCGACGATGAGGTACTTGTTTTGGTATGACCCCACGACGAAGGGCCCGAGGATGTCCATTCCCCACCACACAAACGGACATGGGGACGACAATGTTTTGAGCTCGTTTGGAGGGGCAAGGTGCATGTCCCCGTGCCGTTGACATCGATCGCATTTCTTGACGTGCTCCTTGGCGTCCTACTGCATGGTGGGCCAGTAATACTCCGGTCAGAGAGCCTTACGGGCTAAGGATCGCCCACCGAGGTGCTGTGCATTGATTCCCTCATGGATTTCCTAGAGTATACCGGGGGCCCTGGTCTCCTCGACGCACCTGAGGAGGGGGGTAGAAAACCTGTGGCGGTATAGCTTGTCCTCGACTATTGTGTACGAGCACGCTCGCCGCTTAACCATCCCCGCTTCTTTGGGATCTTCGGGTAGTTTGCCCGTTGTGAGGTACTCGTATACCGGGGTCATCCAGCAATTGCTGTCCCCAATGTCGTTCACGTCCGTCGCCGGTACGGGTTTGTCGATGCTCGGGCGAGAAAGCACTTCTTGTATGACGGATTAGTTTCTGCCTTTCTTCTTTGTGCTCGCCAATTTGGACAAGACATCTGCTCGGGTATTGTGCTCGCGTGGGATGTGGGTTACTTCTGTGAAGGTGAAGTTTTTCATCTTTTCTTTCACCAAGGTCAATTATTCGATGAGGCTGTCGTTCTTGGCTTGGTACTCTCCTCGGACTTTCGAGGCTACGAGCTGGGAGTCGGTGAAGATTTTGACCTCTTAGGCGCCAAGGTCTTCGGCCAGTCGTAGCCCGGCGAGGAAAGCCTCATACTCTGCCTGGTTGTTCGATGTCGAGAAGGATAACTCGAGGGAGACCTCGATCAGGATGCCTTCCTCGTTCTCGAGGATAATGCCCGCCTCACTCCCTTTCATGCTGGATGCCCCGTCGACGTAGATTGTCCATTTTTGGGATCTGTTGGTCAAAGATTTCGGGACTGTCATTTCTGCCACAAAGTCAGCCAGCACCTGAGCCTTCAGGGTTTTCCTTCCCTCGTATAGGATTTCAAACTCGACGAGTTCGAGCGACCATCTGAGCATCCTTCCTGCCATGTCTGGTCGACCAAGGAGTTGCCTTATTGACTGCTTGGTTCGTACAACGACTGTGTGGGTTAGGAAGTAATGGCGCAACCTCCTGGCTGCGGTGACGAGGGCCAGGGCGACTTTCTCGATCTGCTGATACCTGAGCTCGAGTCCTTAGAGGGCCTTGCTCGTGAAGTAAATCAGCTTCTGCCCTTCCGGGGTTTCCCGGATGAGGACATCGCTGACCGCTTCACTCGTGATTGCGAGATATAAGAACAGTGTCTCCCCGTTCTCAGGCCGTGAGAGGACCGGGGGTTACGACAGGACTTGTTTGAGGTGGAGGAGCCCCTGCTCGCACTCTTCGCTCCATTCAAATGTTGCTTTTTGTCGAAGAAGTTTGAAAAAGGGGAGTGCGTACTGTGCAGATTTGGCGATGAAGCGGGAGAGGGCGGTCAGCATCCCGTTCAGTGATTGTATTGACTTCTTCGAGTTCGGGGTTGGAATCTCAGAGAAAGCCCTACATTTGTCGAGGTTGGCCTCGATCCCTCGCTCTGTGAGGTAGAAACCGGGGAACTTGCCCGCCCGAACGCCGAAGGTACATTTTTCGGGATTGAACCTCATGCGGCATCTCCTCGCCGTGTCGAATACGTTCTTGAGATGAACGACGTGGTCGACTTCTTCCGCAGATTTGAAAATCATGTCATCCATATATACCTCGAGCATGTCACCGATCTCTCCTCGAAAGACTTTGTTCATCATCTGTTGGTAGGTCGCACTGGCGTTCTTCAGGCCGAAGGGCATTACGTTGTAGTAGTAATTACCCGATTCGGTCATGAAGGTTGTATGCTGCTTGTCGGCCTTATCCATGGGGATTTGGTTGTACCCCGAGTAGGCGTCCATGAAGGACAATAGCTTGTAACCTGCAGAATTGTCGACCAGCTGGTCGATGTTAGGCAAAGGATAAGATTCTTTTGGGCACGCCCGGTTAAGATTGGTATAGTCAACACACATCCTCCATTTTCCATTATTCTTTTTGACAAGTACAACGTTGGACAGCCAGGTTGCGTACCTGGACTCCAAAATAAAATTTGCCTCTAGGAGGTCTTTTACAGCTTTTTCAGTAGCCTCCATTTTTTTGGGGGACTTCCTACGCCTACGTTGAACTATGGCCCTAGCAGCCAGATCTACGGTGAGCTGATGGCAGGCCACCTCGGGGTCAAGGCCAGGCATCTCGGAGGCGCTCCATGCAAACAGTTCATCGTTCTCTCAGAGACATGCCTTCAGCTACTTCTTTGCCAGGTCGGGGAGTCCAGTGCCAATCTTCACGCTTCGGTCTGGCTCAAAGTCTCCGTCTAGGACGGGGCGCGCTGGGTGGAGAAGTTTCCTGTTGTTTTTTGCCTGGAGGTCGAGGTCAGCTGCTCTGCTTTCTTTATGCTCGCCAAGGAACCTGCTGTCAAGGTCAACCGCGTTGACGCGTGGAAGAGGTTTATGTATGGCCTCCGGGGATAACTTTGCTCCGATCTTGGGCTTTGTGCCGATGGAACTCATACCTTTGATTGCAGCATCGAAGCATCTCTTGGCTGCGTCTGTGTCCCTGTGCATCGTAACTACCCGTCCCCTGGCCGTGTAGTACTTCATCTTAAGGTGGACCGTTGATGGCACTGCTGTGGGTTCGGCCAGGGTGGTCCTCCCGAGGATGCAGTTGTAGAGATATGGACATTCGACCACCAGGAAGTGGGTCTTGACTTGCCGGGTAGTGTCTTCGGCCCTAAACGTGACCATCAGTTCAATGTAGCCCCACGGTCTGGTGGTGGTGCCATTGAACCCCTACAGATCTGAACCCACGTAAGGGGTCAGATGTCTCTCGTCGAGCTGGAGAGTCCCGAACAGGTGAGCGTACATGATGTCAAACGAACTTCCCTGGTCGACAAGGATCCTGCGAACGTCAAAATTTACCATATGTGCCCTGACTAAGAGGGGGATAGTGACGTTGGGTGCTCCTCCTGGGAGCTATTCAAGGTAGAAGGTGATGGGGTTTGATTTCCCTTACACCTTCTCAAAAGTGGTGGTCTTCATCGACGTTGCGGACTCCAGTTCGTCAAACTTCCGCTTGATCGACCCTACTGACACCTTCTTGTAACCACCTCCAGATATGACCATCTTCTTGGGGAAACCTTCCCACGTGCTGCGGGCAGCGACGGGATCCTCGTGGGGGAAGTTTCCCACATGCTGCGAACTGCCTCTTGGTCCTCGATGCCATCGGGGATGAAAAAATCTTCGGGTCGAGTGACGCTAAGGGCGCCCTGCAGCCGACTCTCGTCGGGAGGAGGTGTCGTCTCCTCGACGATTTGGGCTTCCCGGGCACCGGGACGAGGGGCGTCGTTCTTCTGGGCATACTTCTTTAGGTGCCCTTCCTTGATCAGGATCTCAATTGCATCTTTGAGATGATGCAATCCTCTGTGACATGTCCGTGGCTTGGTGGAACCTGCAGTACTTAGACTTATCTATGTTTGATTTGGAGGGTATTGGCTTGGGGAAGCGGCGCCTCCTTTCTGAAATTTCGAGTTGGTGCACTCGGAGAGAATTCACGCGCAGGGAGCATTGAGCGGCGTGTATTCTATGAACTAGCCTACAGGACCTGTCTGTTCGCGAGAGTCCTGAGGGCGGCCTTCCTTCCTCCTTTCTCCCCCACACCGGGGGGGAGGAGAGTCTTCATCTCTGTGGCCGCAGGGGCCATCTCGTCACCGCGAGTCGAGGGCTATTTGAGCGGCCTACGTCTCCTCGAACTTAATGTACGATTGAGCTCGGAAGAGCAGGTCTTCCAAGTTACGAGGCTTATGGATGCCCACAGCCTTAGCGAAGTCGGTACCAGTGCGTAGTCCCCGAGCGATCAGGAACTTCTTTATGTCATCGGTCGCGTGGACCTCGAAGGCTTCTTTGTTGAATCTCTCGATGTAGTCTCTGAGGAATTCATTCCATCCTTGGAAGATGGCTTCTAGTGATGCCACCGTCTTCGGATGTCGACGAGAGGCGGTGAAATGCCTGGAGAACTGCGTTTTCAGCTGTCTCCAGAACGTGATGCATTATGGAGCAAGCCTCTTGTACCAAGTCATGGTTCCTTTGCGGAGGGTAGTTGGGAAGAGCCTGCACTTGATAGCTCCTATGACGTTTCTATAGTCGAGCAGGGCCTTGAAGTTCTCGATATGATCGTTAGGATCTGTGGTGCCATCGTAGGTTCCCAGTTGTGAGGGCTTCTCCATGCCCGTGGGGATAGGTGTGTCCATAATTTCTCTGGACAGAGGAGTCCTCTGGTCATCTTCGTCGCTTCTGGCCGGCGACCATGATGGGGAGTGGTGGCCTCGACCGGATCCATGTCGCCGAGGAGAGCTTCTGGAATGGATTTTAGGCCTCTCGCCGTCATCCTTGCTCCTCTTCCTGGTAGGGGGGGCCTTGGTTCATTCTGAGGAGTGAAGCGAGGATGCTTCTGGGCGACTATTGGTTGGGGTCGTTCCAGGCACGGTCGACGGCCCTCACGCTGTGGGGAGGGGCTGCAAGAGTCTGTCAGGGGATTCCTTCGCGGGGAGGGAGAACGGCGAGGAGATGGTGGACGACGATGTCTTCGTGGGGAAGAGCATCGTGGTCGCCCTCTCTCTAGCACTTTGATCCTGAGGTTCTGCTGAGCGATCAATTGGTTGGTCTGATTGACTAAGGCGAACAGGGCCACCGTGCTCGGGTCAACATTTGGAGGAGGAGCGACTGGCTGGTAGGCAACCGGCTGGACTTCCTGTTCAGTGGTGTCATGTGTCGTGTCTTCGGAAGAAGGGGAGGCGGTCTACCCGTCTCTTACGTCGCCTTCTTCGACGTTGAGGGCAACGTTGTACTCACGGTGGTTTTCGTTCTCGAGTTGCGCAAGGACGGTGTCCAGAGCTTTGTTCGCAGACGGGTTATTGGCCATGTTGGTGATGAACGGAGAAATTGCTTTGGTTTATCGTTAAAGAAAAAATGGGGAAGCAGTGGTCCCCACAATCGGCGCCACTGATCGTACCTGGATCAAACAGTAAGACCGTGACAAACAGCGTCATGAAATCTTCTGCTCCGGTGATGGTAAGACGGCGGGGGGGTGTACATGCAAGGTACTTCGACGCTCAAGTCAAGTAAGGTTAGAGAAAAGCAAGTACATAAAATAGGTGTGAGTTTAGAATATGAAGTAACCTGACCCTCTCAAGAGAGAGGGTATTTATAGGGAGCCCCCAGCGCGGGGCCAACGGTTACTTGCATTGGGCTAGATTACAGGGCCCAATCCAAGTAACTGCCAGGGCTTACGTGGCGTAGTGAAGACCAGCGCGTGGTCTTCGCCCTAGGGTAACGGTCCCGAGATCTCCGAAAGGTGGGCAGACTGAATCCTTCAGAAGTGGGAGGTTATGAGAGAACATGTCCTCGCGGGGAGGAGTCCTTGTGAGTCGGGGAGAGACGTGCCCTGCGAGGCTTGACATCTCTGCTGCACGTGCCTGACACTGCTGATGGGTGGCACGTGCTCGACACAGGTATTGCTTACTGGCCTTGTTGGGCCGTCCCAGGTCGTGTGGGTTGGGTCTGCCCGTTTGAAGGGCAAGCTCCGGCCCAGTCCAGAACAATGTTGTTTACGTACTGTTCATAAATATATTTTTTATTTAAAAAATACATTGTTCGTCATATAAATACAATATATAATGTAAGTATTGGGGTAAGATGATGGTGTCTGAATAACTTTCCTCTAAAACATAATATATTGTATACCAATATATTCAAACATTCAAATATCAATTTACTTATACTTTGCTAGACGAAACAAATGTCATAATAAATAAATATCATTCTAATTATGATCAGTTGTGGTAATGTTTTAAACTCACTGTATTATATAGTATGCAAGGTGTAATTTTACATACACATTCATCCCATCAAATTATATTTTTGTGTCATTTTACAAATTAATTAATTTTATGCTTAGCTGCTTTTTTTATATAAAGATGACATGCAGTGCCTATAAAACAAATCAACTACGTTATGTTGAAAACATATTTTTGGCATTTCAGTTGTGGTAATCGGTTACGGGTTTTTGCGTAACCAGATACAGAGTTATATTTTGGCTGGAGAGTTGCTGACATGGGCTCGTAATCGGTTACGGCATTTTGCGTAACCGGTTACGAAGGCGAAATTTTGTTTTTTCTGTTTTCTGTTAGTTTCAGCTTATTTAGTTAAGTTGTTTTGTAACTTCCAATTGTTTTGTGTGTACTTGTTGTATATAAGACATTGTAAGCTCTCATATTGTGGTTAATGTCAATTATTCTTCTCAGCCTCAATTACTATCTCTCTCTCGATTTTTCTCTCTCAATTTCTCAACTTCATCTTCTCCAAATTAACTCAATTCTCCATTAATTCACCATTAGATATTTTGTAAGTTCTAACATTTGGCATCAAGAGCTCTGATTCTGATTCATTTCCGCAGCAACAATGAGTATTGTTTCCAACGATAGAATTTCCACCAACCTTCTGATTCTTGATTCGAAGAATTATGACAAGTGGTCAAAGCAAATGAAAATTTTGTTTGGGTATCAAGAAGTTCTTGAGATCATCAACAATGGAGTTACACCACTTGGGGTTGAAGCTACAGATGCTCAAAAAGCTGCATTCAAGGAAGAAAAGAAGAAATATTACAAGGCACTCTTCTTGATTCATTCTTGCATCGATGGTGTCAACTTTGAGAAAGTTGGAGATTGTGAGTCGGTGAAGCAAGCTTGGGAGATCTTGGAGATATCTTATGCAGGGGCTGTTAAAGCTAAGGTGGTGAGGTTACAAACTCACAAGAGGCAATTCGAGTTAACGCAAATGGAAGAGAAGGAAACGCTCAACGATTATGTGACGCATATTACGCGTTTGGTGAATCAAATAAAGTCTTGCGGAGAAAGTGTTTTGGAGAAGAATGTTGTGTCGAAGATTTTGTGTTCTTTAACGTCAAGATTTGACAACATTGTAGTGGCTATCGAAGAGTCAAAGGATCTTGCAACGTTGAGCAAAGATGAGCTTTAAAGCTCTCTTGAGGCTCATGAGCAAAGTATGGATGAGAGAGAAAGCGATAAAGCTAAAGCGGAGGTTGCTTTGCAAGCACGGCTTAACGAGAAGAGTAGAAGATCGAAAGGAAAGTGAACTTCGAAGGGGAAGCAAAATTCACAGAATTTTCGTTGAAATGTTCCATAAAATTCGAAGATTTCGACGGTGCAAAAGGGTGAGAGCAGCTCCAAAGATAGTGGTCATGGCAGCAACTTCAAGAAGTTTGGCAGAAGTAAGTCGAAGTGTTACAATTGTCATAGACTTGGTCATTTCGCAAGAGATTGTCGCGCGAAACCAACGGTCAAAGCGATGAAGCTAAGGTTACGAGGAAAGAGGTAGATGATGAAAATACGCTCTTATTTATGATCACAGAGGAGAATTATGGCATTAAAGTGGTGCTGGGCAGCAATATGCTGCAGAAACACCTTCGGAGAAAAACGAAATAATTACAGTTTGAGATGGAGTCTAAGGCAGCAATGAATTATACTTGGATTCCGCTTGTTTAACACATATGACAGGTAGAAAGGATTGGTTTATGCAAATCAATCAAGCTGTGAAAAGTAGAGTAAAATTTGCAGATGATACCACTCTTGGGACCGAAGGTGTCGGTGGGGTTTTGATCGAAAAGAAGAATGGTGGACATTCTATGATCAAGGATGTTTTGTATATTCCGAGAATTAAGTGTAATCTCTTGAGTATTGGCCAATTGCTTAAGAGGCATTACAAAATTCGCTTGGAAGACAAGATTTTGCGCGTTGTGGATGCAAACGGTGTTTTGATCCTTAAGGCTCATATGGCTGCCGATAAGAATTTCAAGGTGGAGTTGGAAGTGATGGAGCATAAGTGTTTAGCTACAAAGGCAAGTCGAGAAGAGTGGTTATGGCACTACCGCCTTGAACATCTCAATTTTCGTGATCTTGACGTGTTACAAAGAGATGGTATGCTAACCGTGTTGCCAAGAATCAACATTCCAGCTGAGATATGTGAAGAATGCATGTAAGGGAAGATGCATAAGAGTAATTTCAGCAAGGATGCAGGTCATAGGTGTCACACCCTCATTTTCACCCTAACCCTAACCTTGTATATCATAACATTTTCATCATCCAGGCATCCCTCTAGGTCATAATCATTCATACTTTGCTCTGGTTCTAAGGCATCTTGGGTATTATCAATCAAGGAGGAAAAGATTATCTGTCAAAATAATGAGTAAGAAGATGTTCTCAACACTATGGCATTATCAAGATACAAAGTTCTCACACACCTCGAAGTATCTCGACGAGATCACATGTTCATATGAGGTGTTGGATTTTCAATCATCATGAGCATCTTTTATCAGAGGTTTATCAAAGCACAATATCATCTTCTCTGAGTCTCTTCAAGGCTTATCAGATATCAAGGTTGTTATCTTCATCAGTGTACATCTCAAGTAGATTAGGTTGCTCTCTCTCTGTGTTTAGGGTTTCGTCAAGGTTATAACTGAGTTTAGCCAAGATCTGTGATTTTATTGATTCTCAATGCCTCAAGATATTCTTGTTCCTCAAGAGGGCATCTCAAACCATGGGCTAGGATTTATTTCCTAATCATGTGGTATTTAAGAAGAGTTTGACCTGATCTTGGTTAAGCAAGTCCAGATAAGATGGTTTCATTCTCAGATCATTTGTACCATGATTTTCAAATCATTAAGTGATCAAGGTCAAGTGGATTCAGATGGTTGTTACTTCAGTTGCAAGTTATCCAATGATCAGGAGTTGTGTTCATGTTATCAGAGGTGTGTGAAAAATAGTACAAGTCGGTTTGAACTAAAAATCGAGAGTGCATGGTCGTGTGTGAAAGTGTGGATAGAGGTGTAACATCAGTATTCCTAACTCCATAGTCCATATCCATTTCCAAAGCTATATCCATTTTAAATCCATATTCTAAAACAAATTCTTTGTAAATCCATTTCAACCATTTTGATAACCGTTGTTCCAATTCAGCTAACCATATTTTTCAATATCCATTCTAACCATCTTTGTTATCTCTTTTTTTTATCTAATACATTTCCAAATTCAAAGCTCAATATTCTTTTCATTTCTATAATTCTTTTTTTAATTATCCATTTTTTTATTAACCATTTATTTTTAATCCATTTTCCATTATCCATGTAAAAATCCACTTTTGTTAATTATCTAATGTCCATAATATACATACAATACTCAAATAAATTCACTAATTCTAAATTTCACTTTTTTTCTTTAAAAGTCCAAATACAAAATTCCAAGCCCATGTACATTGTTATAACAAAAATTTTAAAGCCCACCAATGAAAATTTTCAAGAATAAAACAAAGACATTTGAAACATCCACTTCATATCTTTCCAAAACATCCACTTGTTGTAATAAAAACTCTACAAATAAAGTTCAAAACGAAAAAAGATCAGCACATCACGCTCCATACCATTACCCCAAAAGCTTGTACTTGCAAAATACACATGAGGACCCCAGCCATCCCTCCTCACACTCCATCCACGACAAAAGCTCCTGCACAAGATGCAAAACTAGTGAGCTGCTACAATTCAGACCTCAAAAAGTTACGCAAATGCTGCCACAACGCATCAAACGCACAGACCACAAACCAATTTCGAAACACAACAACGACACTTCAACACCATCAGCAAACCAACCAACAGACCTGCGACTTTGAAACAAAAGCAACAAGCCAAAAATACTGCCAGCCTTCTGCACTTGAGAGTGACCATTCATCAACAAATAAGACAAAATTTGATGCTTCATTAAGAAGTTTCAATTGGTTTTAAAGAGGAAGCGATAACAGAGAAACTAAGAAGAAAAAATACATAACTCACCTTGCTATTGGAAATAGTCCGGTGACCAAAAACCTTTATTTTTCTCCAACAGTTCACAGCCATCAACACAACCACGACTTTTCTTTTCCTTCTCCATACCACTTTCAACAACAACCTACGTTTCATCTGCCGATTCCACAACAACAATCTCCAAAACTCGCACCTCCGCCGCGATTCACCAACATAAATCATCAATCCTCACTAATCCACAATAACCCACACGTAAATCTTCTCCTTTGTCTTTAAGAGCCAAGAACCTTGGAAACTCTGAAAAAAACCTCTGGTCCTCCCTGCAAAAAATTGTGACTCCATCTCTCTCTAGCTTGACATCCTCACTCATTCTTCAATCAACACCCTCACGGCTACAATTTTGCCGCTGGGCTGAAACAACAAACTCCACTTTATACCATATCTTGATTCCAATATCATCTTCATCTCACTTCCAATTACAAATGACAAACAACCAGCACAGAAACACCTTTGATCCGTCGTGCTTTCTTATCAAAGCGTAACTTTACGCACCTCCATTTTTCGGCCAAGATAACATTCGTACCACCAAAGAGCGAACCACAACACAAATCACGTATCAACAACCTCAAACCTCTTCAACTGAGACTCTAGATCATAACCCAAATCTTTTCAAAATCAGAGAACAAAGAGTAGATAAGAGATTGGAGGAAACGATACACAAGGAACCAGAATCGGAAGAAGATGAAGGTCAAATCAAAGCGGATTGAAGTCAAACAAACCTGAAACGATTGCAAAGAGGAACCTGAAATGAGCTCGAGTGAGCGAATGAGACAGAGGATGATAGACGAGTGAGAGGAATAATTGGAAGAGATCGATTGAGGGAGTTTGTGTAGAAGTTATTTTTTATCGTGCTTTCTGAAAGAAGAAATTGGAATGGCCACTGATCCTTGTTTTTATTAGGGTTCGTTCCCTTTCCATTTTGATTAAGAGCCAGATCGGGTTATAGGGTCATCCGACCCGTGTTTCTACCTGAGTTGGAGCGCCCCGTTTGGGCTTGGCTCTAGCTTCCCTTTGTCTTCTCTTCTGGCCCATGTGTCCACCCTTTCTCCTTGCTTTTCTCTTTTTATTATTTCTATTTTATTTTATTCTTTTTTTTAATAAATTATTTTCTTTTATTATGATCTTGTTAATATTAGATTAGTTAGTAATGTTGAATTTAGGAATATATTTATATTGTTTAATATGATTTAATATTTATTTAATAATAGTCATTTAGAGTATTAGTTTAGTTATTAACTAAAATAAATCTCAAAAATATTTTCTTATTAGATTAATCTTTTAATTTTAAATCATATTCGAAATGTAAATATTTAGATTTTTAATCTTTGATTTCTAATTTCTATTAACTTATTTGACTAATAATTTTGTGAGCTAGGGATTTGATTATTTCTACTTGATCTTGATTTTGAGTCTTTCTTGACTTTTCTCTTGACCACATTCTTGTATTCATCAACTTATTCCATTTCTCATTTTCACCTTCTCTTCCTAAGTCATAAAACCTTGGTCTCGTACCAAGTGCATTTTCAAAACCTTTTCTTAATAAGCTTAGATGGTCGTGGAGTGTTTAGGCGAAGGCCTTCTCCTATCCCGAGTGCTTGACATTACCTTTAGGGTTCACTGTCGTAAAGCACTTACCATCTAACTCAAAACATCTTTAATAAGAGAATATGTTCTCTTTGTATTGAACTAAAAAGAAAGGATTGGGTGAAGACCTCTTCTTCTTCGAGTATTAGGATGCTCACTTTAGAATGTGTGGTCTCGATACTCGTCTTTCAATACGAAGACGTGACTATATTCGCCACACAATTTTCATAACAAATCTTTTGAGATAAAGAATTGGGTACTACCCGAAGGGGTTACTATCTGAGGACTTATTTCACCCTTAAAAACAATCTCAACAAATCAAATGTGACATCTTGCCTTGATGGCAAAAATCAACCTTTTCAAAAAGGACATGTTACATCCGTTCTACCGCAAACAGGTAATGCATAAGACTCCACAAGCGAGCCGCAAAACACCTAACTGCTAGAACCCGCACGTTAGCATCGTCCATAAAAAACACCAATAAACCGTAGTCGGTCGAACTACGATTGCTCTGATTCTTCATTCTCGTCCGAATGTAAGATACGTAGGCACAAGATTGTGATGATCTTGGCGAGCCATCTTCTATCCACCTTCTATTCCCCCTTCCATTTTCTTCACCCGTAGTCCTTCGAACTACATTGACTCTGACTTTCCCATTGCACAAGGGAATACGTAGCATGGGACCGCGAAGTCCTATCGAGTCCCCTCTTCTTCTCCTCTCTTTCTTTTATTTTCTTTCACATTATTTGTTTCTAAACCCTTTTTCTCTCCCTCTTAGAACCCACTTAGAAAGAATTTCCTTAGCAAACATCCTTACACATAGACAAGCGAATGGTTCCCATCGAGTATGATGGATGTGATGGGTGCTAACACCTTCCCCTCGCATAACCGGCTTCCGAACACGTAATTTGGTTGCGAGACCATCTTATCCTTTCTTCTTTGGGTTTTCTCGATGTTTTCCCTTCCCCTCATGGGATAAATAAAGTTCGATGGCGACTCTCCTGTTTCTTTCCTTTTCACCTCCGGTCGTCTATTTTTTGAGTAGCGACAATAGGACCAAACATCACCTTGAGGTGGTGTATTCCGATGTGTGCAGTCCAATGCAAGTCGATTCGTATGGTGGCAATAGGTATTTTGTCACATTTATTGATATTTTAGTAGGAAACTGTGGATATACCTAATCAGGAGGAAGGATGAGGTATTTTATGTGTTCAAGCGATTCAAGTCCATGGTTGAGCGACAATATGGTCGCAAGCTCAAAACTCCCAAAACGGATGGTGGAGATGAGTATACCTTGAATGAGTTTGGGAATTATTGTGATGAAGAGGGGATTGTACGTGAGATTGTGCCACCCTATGCCCCACAACATAATGGTATTTTTGAGAGGCAAAATCGTTCGATAATGAACATGGTTCGAAGGATGGTAAAGGGTAAAGACTTGCCGAAGGAACTATGAGGTGAAGCCGTTTCTCCAGTCGCCTATTTGTTGAATAGGTTCCCTACAAAGAAGCTTGATAAGGTGACTCCAGAAGAGGTATGGTATGGATTTAAACCAAGCGTAAGTCATTTGAAAGTTTTCGGTTCGATAGCATTTTGACATGTTCTGGGTCAACTCCGAAAGAAGTCGATGAGCTGTGAAAGCTTGACAGCAGCAGAAAAATTGCTAATGCAGGCTTTGTAATCGATTACGCTAAAAGTGGTAATCGGTTACCACATGTATTTTTGGATTTGAAGCTGTTGGAACTGGTTTTGCAGAAGGCGTAACCGGTTACGAGAATCTTGTAACCGGTTACGGTCTAGAAAATCAGAATTTTCAAAATCCTGCAGGTGCAGAATAGCAACAGGTCAATGCTGAAAATGGAGGAAATGTTAGACGACCAACAAGGAAAAAAGTTTTGCCTCAGAGACTCCAAGAATGTGAAGTATTTAGGGATAAAAAAATTAATGATGATGGTGATTTCGTTCACTTTGCGCTTATGGCCGAATCCAAACCCGTGAACATGGAAGAGGCTCTAAGCGATCCAAAGTGGATTTGTGCAATGAAGTAGGAGTTGGATTCTATTGAAAAAAATGGTACTTAGGAGTTGGTCGATTTACCGTTTGGAAAGAAGCCAATTGGTGTGCGATGGGTCTATAAAGTGAAGGCAAATCCCAAAGGCGAGGTGATCAAGCATAAGGCTCATTGGTAGCGAAGGGATTCTTGCAACGTGAAGGTATAGACTTTGAGGAAGTGTTTGCACCTATGGCTAGGCTTGAAACCACCTGATTAGTTGTTAGCATTGCGAATAACAACGATTGGGCGATATATCAAATGGACGTCAAATCTGCATTTTTGAATGGTCCACTTGATGAAGAGGTTTGTGTTGAGCAGCCCCCTGGATTTGTAGTAAAGAATCAAGAGATGAAGTTCTACAAATTACATAAAGCATTATATGGTTTGAAACAAGCTCCAAGAGCTTAGAACAAATGCATTGATGGGTTTCTTGTTGATATTGGTTTCAAGCGGTGTGTGTCCGAACACGGAGTTTATGTGAGATCGGATGCAAATGATGGTGTGATCATTCTTTGCTTATATGTGGATGGTCTATTGATTACCGGCAGCTATGAGAAGAGTATTTCTAAGTTCAAGAGTGAAATTATAGATGAATTTGAGATGAAGGACCTTGGCATTATGACGTATTTCCTTGGCATAGAGTTCCATAAGTCAAAAATGGGACTACTCATAGATGCGTCCGCAAGTGCACGAAAATATCAAAGTAATATAAGAGATTGTCGAACCCACAAAGACCAATATCAACCTACTGTAATCTATCATTGCGATGTAGAGCTAAGGCTAAAGATTACTTGGTTTAAACGGAAATATAAACACTGATTTCTAAAGGTTTGAAAATAATACTAAAAAGAGCCCGAAATATGAATTCCGCGCACCTAAGGGACATATAGAAAACGGGTACTGATTGTGATTATACGCCTATTCCGTAGAATATACCGACTTAAAGGCTCCGCCTCACGCTCTCGCGGTCTTAACTAAAGCCATACTTCTTAATCCCAAGATTTTGCTCTCGCTCGCCCGATAACTAAGAAACACATTTTGAAAGCCAATAATATCCTAATCGTATCTAAAGCGCTCTCGCTGTATTTAGATATGATGCATAATTCCCACTATCCGGTTCACTCCTCATGCTCTCGCGGATCTCGGCTTAAACCTTAATTTGCTTCTCACTTTCGTGACAAAACAATGTCAAATAACCTCTCACTCTCGTGACAAAGCTACTTAAATTAAACTTGGAAATTAAAACCAAAATGACATACATTCACAATTTTGTGCCTATAATTTCTACCAAGTCCCGTCAGTAACGACGGACCTCATACGACGGTCTCAATTATTTAGCCGGACATAATTAATCCTAAGTCTAGCATATTAAAGCATACATTGCCTAAAACTAACATGTTAAATAAATTAAAGTAACAATTATACTAGAAATGCGGTTAAGGAATGGAACCTACAAATTTGCGGTAAAGTAAATCGGAACGAAACAAAAATGGAAACTTGTATTAATTTGATCCAAAAGTACAACAATGAAGAAAGTACAAATTTGCAATAATTCCTCAGTGTGAGTAATTGTTGCTTTTAACGGTAAATATATGCCTAAGGAATCAAACTAAATTGTGATAGCGCTTCCGCGCTTTCATCCCCCTTTGGAACTGGCCTAAGAGGTCTTATTTATAGAGGAAAAATACAGTTACAAGGCCTAAATTCGAATTCTGAAATGGAGAGAGAAGAAACCGCCAAAAACTGCCTGAAACTGCCAACTTTGCAAAAACTGTTGTTTGCGACATAATGGCGAACGCCGTCTAGGGACGGCGAACGCCATTTGTCCACGGCGAACACCATTTGCCCACGGAGAACACCGTTTTCCCACGGCGAACACCGTATCAGTAAAATTGCAGAATTTGCACTTTTTCTTCATTTTCTTGATCTTTTTCCGGTTTTCTCGCACGGATGCTCTTATTCGACAAATACCTGAAACACAAACATAATATGACATAATAATACAAAAAACAAGTAAAAAAAAAATAAATTGCATGCGAATCGAGTCGAAATAAATGATATATTTCACGTTAGCAACACCCCCACACTTAAACCATTGCTTGTCCTCAAGCAATCAACCAACACGGTAAAAAGAAAATAAGCACAGTTCGAAACATAGGCACAACGAGACTCTAATCATACGTGGCTGCTAGGATAATGTTTGATCGATAGGTACTAAATAGTGAAAACAAGGATATCTTAATGACACATTTCCACATTTGCGGACAAAGACTCCCTTCCTATGCAATACCAATTCAAATCATGACATTATAACTCGACCTACATACTTCATCCTATTTCATCTCTTTTTCATTCTCGCGCAATCACGTTAAGCCCATTATCCTTTGAACTTACATGGTAAGCGAACCTGTTTGTGTTATATGATCTCGACATTCAGTTTTTTTTTCTTTTTCGCACATTATGTTTTCTTTTGCTTAAGAATTTCAAGAGTCCGAACCTTTAGGCTAAATGGTCGGGTGGGGACCACCTAACTTAGCAGGAACATGTCTTTCATTTATTTTTTTCTATAAAAATCACATTATTCAAATTTTTGAGATCAACACATATTTGCATCAGTTCGTTACTTAGTTTGTACACAAGGATGATGCTGACTGCTAGTATAAACTAATCAAGAGGCTACTTCTAAGAAACTAGGCATAAGGTCTTGGCATAATGTCTATTTAAATCAATATCATATATTTAGGGAATCTAAGGTGTAGGAACGGTACCGATATTTACAAAACTTTCCCAAGTCTATCTAACACAGCCTAAAAAACCTATATACTTTCAGAGTGTCGTGCCATGAATCGAAACCAAAAATAGTTAGAGGTTAAATTTTTTTAAAATTTTGGGGAAACTGAATAACAAGTGAAAACCAAGCATAAAGACTCGACAGCACATGCAAAGACTCGACAAAACATAGAATTCCAAAAAGCATGAAATAAACTAGAAAATGACAAACCTAACTAGAAAGCGGTAAAGTTCCTCCCCCACACTTAAACCAAACATTGTCCTCAATGTTTTGATAAAGGGTGGAAAAAGGAAAGATAGAACCTGTATGAATGCTATTGCGTGTCAAATCTTCTATGATCCTTCTCTTGTCGTCCATCTCTTCGCTGACCACTTCTGCTTCGGCGACGGGCATTGTGAAATACCTTCATTTGTTGAAACTACTCTTGAACCAGCTCATCATATTGCCCGCTTCTGGAGGAAGTACCTGCAAAAGTGTTAGAAAAATATGGTGCAGTGTGTGCAGGTGGAACCTGACCATGCAAAGAATGAGGAAGAGGTAAGTTACAGATGGGAGAGACATGCTCTCTCCTATCATACTCATCGTCGGTGTCACCACCAGCAGTGACATTCGCAGGAATGTCCGTGGGCACCAACTCGTCTCCAAGATTGTGACAACTCGTCTCCCACACAGCGCTTTGTTTAACGTCGATAGCTCGACGGCTAATAATCTTCGGTTTCCATGGCCACTTATCAAGCCATCTCACATATCCCTCACCTTTTCTTTTCTTTCTTCCGTGGGGTGGTTCATTCTTTTGAACATGTGGTGGTGGTTCTGGATCTATCCTGAGTATTAGTTTTTCAAGTTTGGGCTTAGTTAATTCATCTACCACCTTAAAGTCTAACCTTACCCTCTTAACAGTAATGATATCCCTAGTTTCATGGTCCTCAAATTTTCTCTTTTTATGCAGGAACTCAAACAAAGGTGCATCGGTGTGGATATTTTCCAATACCTCCACATACGTTTTGGATTGGGAGTCTACCTTAACTTCTACAAACCTTTGCGGGAAAGGAATTGGTGGGGTATAGGGAGGAGGAACAACATTAAGTGCTTCCTTATCTACCTCTTCGACAACCTCCCTTTCGGGTGACGTCGGTGGATTTTTCTCAGTCTCTATGCTTTTCTCACCGGAACTCTCCTCAACTTCATTATCACTCTCCTTAGTATTTTCGATTTGTTTTTCACTACTGGTTGTTACAACATCAACATATCTCTCAAGGGATGGTCATATAGGTGTCTGTGCAAGAAGAGAGATTTGAGTCTCCAATGCCTCAGTGTGAGTCGTAAGGGACTAGACCACCGTGTTCATCTGCCTAAAGGTTTTATAAGATCGAGATGTTGTTTTCTAAACTCTTCATTCAGTAGATTTTTTGTCTCCACAAAGCACTCCATCATAGATTCTAGCTTAGAATTGGTTGTTGTTTCAATGAAATCCTCCATTAATGTTTCGAGGTTGGAATTATGGGATTCTTGCGGTTCCTCAAAATATTGGGAGTGGTAATTGTAGAGGAAATTTGGGTGCGGTTCCTCGAGATATTGGGAGTGGTAATCATAGAAAAATTTTAGGTGATACATTGCTATAGAGATAAGAGTGCCTTAGTCTATACGGTGCAATAACGGAATAACAATATTGACTGTTAGTCCCGGCAACGGCGCCAAAAACTTGATGCGTCCGCAAGTGCACTGAAATATTGAAGTAATATAAAATATTGTCAAACCCACAGAGACCAATATCAACCTACTGTAATCTATCGTTGCGATGTAGAACTAAGGCTAAAGATTACTTGGTTTAAACAGAAATATAAACGCTAATTTCTAAAGGTTTGAAAATAATACTAAAACGATCCCGAAATATGAATTCCGCTCACCTAAGGGACTTATAGAAAACGGGTACTGATTGTGATTATACGCCTATTCCATAGAATATACCAACTTAAAGGCTCTGCCTCACGCTCTCGCGGTCTTAACTAAACGCATACTTCTTAATCCCAAGATTTTGCTCTCGCTCGCCCGGTAACTAAGAAACGCATTTTGAAAGCCAATAATATCCTAATCGCTATCTAAAGTGCTCTTGCTGTATTTAGATATGATGCCTATTTCCCACTATCCGGTTCACTCCTCACGCTCTCGCAGATCTCGGCTTAAACCTTAATTTGCTTATCACTCTCGTGACAAAACAATGTTAAATAACCTCTCACTCTCGTGACAAAGCTACTTAAATTAAACTTGGAAATTAAAACCAAAGTGACATGCATTCACAATTTTGTGCCTATAATTTCTACCGAGTCCCGTCAGTAACGACGGTCCTCATACGACGGTCTCAATTATTTAGCCGGACATAATTAATCCTAAGTCTAGCATATTAAAGCATACATTGCCTAAAACTAACATGTAAAATAAATTAAAGTAACAATTATACTAGAAATGCGGTAAAGGAATGGAACTTGTAAATTTGCAGTAAAGTAAATCGGAACGAAACAAAAATGGAAACTTGTATTAATTTGATCCAAAAGTACAGCAATGAAGAAAGTACAAATTTGCAACAATTCTGCAGTGTGAGTAATTGTTGCTTTTAACGGTAAATATATGCCTAAGGAATCAAACTAAATTGCGATAGCGCTTCCGCGCTTTCGTCCCCCTTTGGAACTGGCCTGAGAGGTCTTATTTATAGAGGAAAAATACAGTTACAAGGCCTAAATTCGAATTCTGAAATGGAGGGAGAAGAAACCGCCAAAAACTGCCTGAAACTGCCAACTTCGCAAAAACTACTGTCTGTGACATAATGGCGAACGCCGTGGGGGTAATGGCGAACACCATCTAGGGACGGCGAACGCCATTTGCTCACGGCGAACATCGTTTGCCCACGGCGAACACCGTATCAGTAAAATTGCAGAATTTGCACTTTTTCTTCATTTTCTTAATCTTTTCCCACTTTTCTCGCACGGATGCTCTTATTCGATAAATACCTGAAACACAAACAGAACACGGCATAATATTATGGAAAACAACTAAAACAAAATTAAATTGCATGCGAATCGAGTTGAAATAAACGATATATTTCACGTTATCACTCATGCATCAAAGGAGATATGCTCTTGAGATCTTGAAGAGGTGTGAAATGGAGCATTACAATGCTTCCATTACACCATGTGAGGCAAGGTTGCAGCTGTCCAAAAGTGAGGATGAGCAAGATGTGGATCCAACGCAATATAGAAGATTGATTGGATCATTACGGTATTTGTGAAATACGCGACCGGACTTGGCATTTAGTGTCAGTATTGCTAGTAGATTCATGGAAAGATCAAAAGTGTTTCACTTGGCAGCAGTCAATAGAATCCTTAGACACATTAAAGGAACTCTTGGTTGTGGAATTCTCTTTCCCCTATCGGATACGGGCTGAAAATGTGATTTACTTGGTTTCACCAATTCCAATTGGTGTGGTGATTAGGATGATAGAAAATCAACGGCTGGATACATCTTTATGTTTGGTAGGACACCAATCTCCTGGTGTTTGAAGAAGGAACCAGTGGTAGCACTCTCATCTTGTGAGGCCGAGTACATTGCAGCTTCATTGTGTGCGTGTCAAGTTATGTGGCTCATGAATCTATTGAAGGAGTTGGGTAGCAATAAGGGTGAGGCAACTACATTTCTGGTTGATAATGGTTCTGCAATCAACCTTCCGAAGAATCTGATTGCACACAGAAGAAGCAAGCACATATAGATGCGATTTCATTATTTGAGGGAGCTAGTGAGTGAAGGCAAGTTACGATTGGGATATTGTCGAAGCGAAGAACAAGTTGCAGATTTGTTGACCAATGGGGTAACAAATAAGGTCTTCAAAAGTTTAAAGAAAAGCTTGAGCATGGAGGACTTGGAACAACTGATATGAGGTGGTGTGTTGCAAACAAATTTTTGGCATTTCAGTTGTGGTAACCGGTTACGGGTTTTTTCTTAACCGGTTACGGAGTTATATTTTGACTAGAGAGCTGCTAACACAGGCTCTTAATCGATTACAGCATTTTGCGTAACCGGTTACAAAGGCGAAATTTTGTTTTTTCTGTTTTCTGTTAGTTTCAGCATATTTAGTTAAGCTGTTTTGTAACTTCTAATTGTTTCGTGTGTACTTACTGTATATAAGACATTGTAAGCTCCCATATTGTGGTTAATGCCAATTATTCTTCTCACCCTTAATTACTCTCTCTCTCTCTCTCTATTTTTCTCTCTCAATTTCTCCACTTCATCATCTCAAAATTAACTCAATTCTCCATTAATTCACCATTAGATATTTTGTATGTTCTAACACATTGTATAGGAGCACACACAATTGGAGTAGGACATTGCAACTTATTCAGCAATAGGCTTTTCAATTTCACTAGAAAAGGTGATCAAGATCCTACTTTGGATTCAACTTATGCCAAATTCTTGAAGACCAAGTGCCAAGGATTAAGTGACACCACAACAACAGTGGAGATGGATCCTAATAGTTCAACAAACTTCAACAATGACTATTATCCTATCCTTTTACAGAAGAAGGGTCTATTCACGTCAGATGTTGCTCTTCTCACAACGAAACAATCAAGAAACATTGTCAATGAATTGGTTTCATAAAACAAATTCTTCACTGAGTTTGCTCAGTCAATGAAGAGGATGGGAGCCATTGGTGTTCTCTCTGGCTCTGATGGAGGATTACGAGGAAATGTTCTATTGTTAATTAAGTAACTAATGGTTTAATTAACAGTTATTAATTTCACTTTTCTGTGTTTTAATATACTTATAATTTTCTATTCTTTTGTCGTCAATTGTTTTGGCTTTGTGATGTTTGAGATTTTTATATAATAAATAGGAAAAAAGGGTGATGCACTGACAGTGTAAAATTTTTTTACACTGTCAACCAATGATGACCATGCATCCCACCAAGTCATACTGAAAATTTTAAAATAATTGTATGACATGGCAGAATGATATATTCTTATTGGATGAAAGTGTAAAACATTTTTACATTGTCGGTGCATAAAAATTAAACCCTAATAAATAAACGATGCAAGTTTTGGTAATATCTTACATCATTCAATCAACACCATTATAGCGCCATTATTTCATTATCTGTACCGGTGTTCTTTTCTCTATTGAATATTCAGCATATATTTTCATTCCTACTATATAAACGTAGTATGTACCTCATATACAATTTTAAAAAATAATAATAATAAAGACGACCGATAAACATATTATTTTAGTAGGTTATGTGGTCTTAATAAGACATTGTTATAAAATGTGTTTTTTTTGTAATAATGGACATCTGTCTTCCCTTCTAAGATGAGAGTTTTCTTCTAAACTTATTCAAAATGGGACTCCAAGCATCCTTTCTTCTTGGGTTTGAACCTACATTAACACCTAGAAACTTAAAAGACGAAGTTCCTAAATCACAAGAGAGAAAAGAAGTTGGTGCATTCCAAAATTCCTCCTTCAAGTTGATGCCATAGATCTTGGTTTTGGATGAATTCACACATAATCTTGAAATCAATTCAAAGCCTCTCAGAATACCTTTTAAACTCCACAAATTATTCCAAGACGCATTACATAGAATGATAGTATCATCTGTAAATTGGAGAATATCAAAATGGATATCCTTATTGAGACGAAGCCTTGAAAATCTCCAATTCTAGATGAATTGTTGACCATCCCTGTCAACTAGAATTAACAAGAAAGGTGAGAGGGGATCCCCCTACCTCAGTCCCCTTCTCACTTGGAAGTTTAGGGTGGGACTGCCATTTGTTGAGAAACAAGTATGGGTTGTGTTGAGAAACAAGTGTGAGTTCTAAGTCCCACATTGCTTAGGAAAGTGGAAGTTGAGCACTTTATAAGTAAAAGGACTCATACAACTATCACCTTAAGGTTTTTGGTGAATATGTGGTGTCTCTCTCACTTGTTTGGGTGGGCCTTTGACCTTTAGGTGAGTGTTTAACCCAATGTGTATGCTTCCCCCTCATGATGACTCATCACCTTTAACTAAAATGGACATGGAGCTTGTGAAAACCAGGTCTTCCATCCATTGCATTCCCTTAAGCCCAAAGTTCATTTTCTTCATAATAAATCTAAGAAAATCCCATGAGATTCAATCATAGGATTTTTGGAAATCGATCTTAACCACTAAACACTCTTTCTTATATCTCTTGGCATAGTCGAGAACCTCGTTCACAACTACAACATCATCTTGAATATACCTCTGAGCTATGAATGTTGATTGGCTCTGAGAGACCGGATTATCCACAACCTTCTTAAGTCTTTATCCCAAAATCTTTGATAGAGTCTCCCTATCAGAAAAATGGGCTTATATTCCTCTAGACATTAAGGGTTATCAGTCTTAGGTATTAAGGTAAGAAAATAATTTGTCGCGGATTTCGGAAGTCTTATATTGGAGTGAAATGCATTAACAAAATTTAAGATGTCCACTTTAAGGATTTCCTAACATTCTTTGAAAAAGTTGAGGCTAAACCCATCTGGCCCAAAACATTTATCTTTGGCATTAAACCACACCACCTCCTTGACTTCTTCTTCACTAAAAGGATCTTCAAGAGAAAGCCTTTCTTCACTAGACAAATTTTGAAAATTAATTTAATCTAGCAGAGGTCTCCTCCTAATAGGTTCCTTAAACAACTCTTTAAAATAAGATTTAACTTCCTTTCTAACATCCTCCACTTGCTCCTTCCTTTCTGATGGAGTGTTGAGACCTATAACTTTATTCCTTCTAAATATTTGTTTTATAAATTTATGAAAGAAGCTAGAAGTTAAGTCTCCCTCTTTGTTTCATTGGTGCCTTGATTTCTGTCTCAACGTGCTTTCTCTATAGATCATTGACTTCCAAACATTAGAAGAAGCCTCTACATTATATTTTTGATAGTCTTGATGGTTAAGAAACTCTTTGAAAGTATTCTGATGAAAGGTTTTTAAGAGTTATCTCTCTCAAGAAAAAATAGTTTCCTAGATCAACTCTTGTGCCAACTGATTAAGAGAGACGCAATTTTTTTTTATTTGATTCTTTTTTCTTCAGGGTTTAGTGAAATTAAATCGCAATATTGGACAAATGTCAAGATTGATTACGAGGCTCACAAGCTTTCTAAAGCAACTAGAATGGCATTGTCTCTTGGGTTGTTTAGTAATTATGATGAGGACATTGAGTATAATTTGACTATTGTGCTATTTTGTTTGGTTCTTTCTTGTTTTTCTATAACTATTCCCTTTCCTTAATGAATGATGCTTTCTTTATTTTTGAAGTTTTTTTCCGTCAATTTAATATTAAATTATTTTATTTCTTAAATGATAATTCAAGATTTATGTGTCTGTGTTATTTACCCTTTTGTCTTTTCTATTTTTTTTTTGTATTTCCTGCCTTTTTTATCATTACAAAATTGGAGAAGTAAATTCTCAAAGGGAGTAGATTATACTCTCTTTATTGGTGAGGGAGAGTTTAACCACTCAAATAAGGAGAGAATGTGGATATATGTGTTATACAGGTACATCTGTCTGCATTTGTTAGATGATCTTATTGGTTTTGATGATGACAACACCTTATGTCAAACGACATTTGGTGAAGTCTCTTATATCAACTATCCAGTAATCTTTGATGATGGCATATTATCAAGAAGGTATCTCAAGCCTCATTAGTCAGAAGATTCAAGTTCCAGTTGAAATGTTAAGTCAGTGATGAGTCAAGCAAGAGAATGTGAAACTCTGAAGTTGTGAAAGAAAGGAAGTGTGAAAGTTTGCCTAGTCCTACATTTAGTGTGTGTTTGAGTGATCAGTTATAGGTAAAAAATATATAAGATTAATTATCAAAATACTAAGAAAGGTAACTCACACACACTCAATGTGTGTTTCATAGCCTATCTTATTTGATAAAACACTTGAAAATATTTTTATATGCATCCTTAATTGATCACTGACTTGTTTAATCAATTAGGATATCTTTTTACACTGGTTAATTAATTACCAAATTATGACTAATCAATTAACTATTTTGTAACACCTCTCATTGATTAGAGAAACCTTTAATCAATTAATGATATCATAATTAAAAAAAAAATTGTAGTTAGGTTGTATAACGAATTAGCTGTTAGGGTTAATCGGTTAGAATATTAAAAATGTCCATAGATCAGTTCCCTTGAGCCAGAATACTAAGAAAAGTAACTCACACACATTCAACGTGTGTTTCATAGCCTATCTTATTTGATAAAACACTTGAAAATATTTTTATATGCATCCTTAATTGATCACTGACTTGTTTAATCAATTAGGATTTTTTTTACACTGGTTAATTGATTACCAAATTATGACTAATCAATTAACTATTTTGTAACACCTTCAATTGATTAGAGAAACCTTTAACCAATTAATGTTATCATAATTAAAAACTTTTCATAATTAGGTTGTATAACTGATTAACAGTTAGGGTAAATCGATTAGGATATTAAAAATGCCCATAGATCAATTCCCTTGAGCCAAATATTTTCCTATACTAGAATTCGAATTTGAAATCTCTCTTTCTCACTTTTTACTTTCTTCTTCTAATTTTCCTATTTTTTCACCAAATTTGTCTTAGTGTCGAGAGAGTGAAAAATAAATGTGAGAATTTTGTTGTATCGATGCTTTGCTAATCTTGTACTTTACTCAAGATGGTAGTTTTCTTGTGTAATATATTGTGAGAATTGTTGTTGGCCTTAGATTAATTAAACCATCATAGTTCACCCCCCCCCCCCCCCCCCCTCTTGTATTTGAAGTCACTTGGTCAATATTTTCTTCCTCTTAAAATGTCACAAACCAGTCTCATGTTATCTACAAGACAAGATAAAGAAGAAGGTCAGAACAAAAAATACTAAGAGAATAATGAAGGCAAACTAAGAGACAATTACACATTTTTCACAAAATAAATCTTATCTCTCTTGAGTAATAATTGCTTCTAAAATTGACTGAGTACTGATGTATCACTTCTTTTGTTGGATATGCGATACATATGAATGATCATCCCCATCCTTGTAGACTAACCTCTCCCAAAAGGTGAATAGACCCTTTTTAAACAACTTTTCTTTTGGGGTTAGAGAGTCTGAGGTAAATGCATAAATTTTCGGATGCTGAAAGAAATGATCTTGAGCGCAATATTTCTAGATTTTGTTCTCACTTTTTTTACTCCGAACAAGGGGGTATGGTGATGCGTCCGCAAGCGCACGGATTTATCGAAGTAATATAAAAGATTATCGAACCCACAGAGACCAATGGCAACCTACTGTAATCTATCCTTACTTTGTAAAGCTAAGGCTGATGAATATTTAAGTAAGAGGAAACTAGAACTAAAACTAAAAATTAACTTAGAAAATATGATAATAAAGAGAGGCCGAAATATGGATTCCGCATTCCTAAAGGACTTTGTAGAATTCGGGTACTAATTACGACTATAACTTAGTTCTGTAAAATATACCAACTTAAAGACTTCGTCTCATGCTCTCGCGGTATTAACTAAAGTCATGTTCCCTAATCCCAATATTTTGCTCTCGCTCGCCCTGTAATTAGGAAATATATTTTGAAAGCAAATAATATCCTAAACGTATCTAAAGCGCTCTCGCTGTATTTAGATATGTTGCTTAATTTCCACTATTCGGTTTGACCCCCACGCTCTCGCAGTGTCGGCTCTAACCTTAATTAACTTCCCACTCTCGTGACAAAGTCGTGTTAAATAACCTCTCACTATCGTGACAAAGCTATTTAAATTAGACTTGGAAATTAAAACCAAAACAGAATTTTAATCATAAGTTCGCACCTATTATTTTCTACCGAGTCCCGCCGGTAACGACGGTCCTCATACGCCGGACTCAGGACAATTTAGCAAGACATGGAATTAAACGTAAACAAATTAAAGATTATAATTGCATTTGAAAACATCATAATAATTAATTTAGGAAAGCGATAAACAATAATAATAATAATAAGCAATGTGATAAAGAACCTGTAAAGACTTGAAGTAAAATGCGGGAAATAAAGAAACTTGAATTAACTTTAACTTCAATAATGACGGCAAGATTGTTGATCCAAGCAAATTACATAGAACATAGGCCTAAATACTAATAGTGGAGTAATTCCTCGATGTGAGAAAATACTCCTTTTACAATTGTAATTTTCTGCCTAAAACTACGAATAGCGCTTTCGCGCACAAAACTTGGATCCCCCCGGTTACTAAATGATAGGTCCTATATATAGTGATAACAGGTTGGAAGTTACTTAAGAATTCATGTGAAAAATAGTGGAGATGATGGGAAGTTGGAGAAGTAGTGGAGAGAATGGAAAGTTGTAGAAGCTGTGTTTAAGAGAATGTAGGAGAAAATGATGATCGTGCGTGTGCATTGGTTTTCTTTATCCACGTCTGCGTTTCTGAACATAATAACCACTTTGTGCGTGTGACGGTCGTGGTGAGTGTGTGACGGGCGTGGCAGCCTTTGGAAGCGTGATGGTCGTGGTGGTTGTGTGACGGTCGTCACACACACCACTTTCCATTTTTTGTTTTTTTTTCTTAGTTATTTCTTCCTGTTTTCTTCTCATTTCTTCATGTTTTTCTACTTTGCTCCTTTTTAGCTTGGATAATGAAATGCCGGCAAAAACACTAGAATACTCGCGGAATAATCGGAACTTAAGCTGAAATAACATAATTATTAGTCGTAAATCAAGGCAAATATATGATACATTTTCGTGTTATCAACACCCCCACACTTAAACCTTTGCTTGTCCTCAAGCAAAACATGACTCGTAAGACAAATAGTGCATACGGATACTCATCCTAGGATACCAACTCTACTTTGGTTAAGTTTGTGTCGATAGGTACTTGCTTACACACTAAGGATATCGTAACAACATAATTCCGCTTTTGCAGTCATCAACCTCCATCCTATACAAACCAATCTGAATCATGTCATTATACCTAAGCCTAACTCACTCATCCTTCTTTTATCCCTTTTCATTCTGGCACAATCACATTAAGCCTGTTATCCTTTCACACTCATGGTAGGATGGCCTGTTAGCGACTATGATCTCATTATTATCATTTTTTTTCTTTCTTTTGGCACATTGTCTTAAATATCACTAAAGAAGTTTGCACCATTGGGCTAAATGATCGGGTGAGGATCACCTAACTTAGAAGGAGCATTCATTTTTTTCTTTTCTTAATTTGCCTTTTAAGCCTGAGATCATACACTTATTTACATCGGCTTCCTACTTAGTGTGTGCTTAGGATGGTGCTGACTGCTAAATAAACTACTTAGGGACTACTAAGGGGGTGACAACTTAAGGCTATGGCATAACAAGTACTCAAATTGATTTCCATAATTTAGAGGCTCACGGTGTTAAGACGATACCGATCTTGCAGAATTTTCCCAAGTCTCACAGTCTAACCTCAATTTCGTCTTTAACCTAAGATTTTCAAAAGAAACACTATTTTTAACTCAAAAATTTTCAAAATATTTTGTGTGGCTCAAGGGAATGGGGAAATCGATAGACAACATAAAATCACCATAAAGACTCGACAGCACATGCACAGACGGATTAAACATTTAAAACAGAAAAAAAAATTTAAAATCATGTCGGAAAACAGTAAATCTAACTAGAAAACGGTAAAATGAAAGCAGTAAAGTTCCTTCCCCACACTTAAACCAAACATTGTCCTCAATGTTTTGATAAATGATGAAAAAGGAAAGATAGAACCTGTATGAATGCCATTGCGTGCTACCACAGCCAAATTCACGCTGATTCTTCCCTTGTTGTCCCTGGCCACTTCTACTCCGGCATCTTGTACTACGAGTTATCTGAATTTGCTGAAACTTCATTTTCTTGAAGCCGCTCATTATATTGCCTATTTCCGAAGGAAGTATCTGTAAAAATTGTTAGAAAAATACGGTGCGGTGTGTGCAGGTGGAACCTGACCATGCGAAAGGACAAGGAGGAGGTGAGTTACGAACTAGAGAGATATGCTCTCTCATATCATACTTATCATTGGCGTCACCACCAGCAGCGACATTCGTAGGAATGTGCGTGGGCACCAACTCATCTTAAGGGATCGTCATCTAGAGATCTTTCGCCTAAATGCAGCTAAGACGTGACAAGCGATATGATTCTTTATTTTCTGCAAACACAAACAATAAAAGTAGAACATTAAATTAAAAGCTCGTGGGTTGCCACCCACGCAGGGATTTGTTTAACGTCGATAGCTCGACGGTTATGAGTGTTAATCTTCGGTTTCCAAGGCCATTTATCAAGCCATCTCACATATCCCTGACCTTTTCTTTTCTTCCTTCTGTGGGGTGGTTCATTCTTTGGACTCGTGGTGGTGGTTCTGGATCTATCCTAAGTATTAGTTTTTCAAGTTTGGGCTTAGTTATTTCATCCATCACCTCAAAGTTTAACCTTACCCTCTTAGCAATAATGATATCCCTAGTTTCATGGTCCTCGAATTTTCTCTTTTTATACAGGACCTCAGACAAAGATGCATCGGTGTGGGTATTTTCCAATACCTCCGCATACGTTTTGGATTGGGATCCTACCTTAGCTTCCACAAACCTTTGCGAGAAAGGAATCGGTGGGATATACGCATGAGGAAAAGCCTTAAGTGCTACTTTCTCTACCTCTTTGATGACCTCCCTTTCAGGTGGTCCCAGTAAAATTTTCTCAATCTCTACTTCTTCCTTACCAGAACCCTCCTCAACCTAAATATCACTCTCCTCAACCTCATTATCACTCTCCTCAACCTCATTATCACTCTCCTTGGGATATTTGATTTTTGTTTCACTACAGGTCACTACAACATCCACATGCTCCTCAGGGTAGGAACCTATAGGTGTCTGTGCTAGTAGGGAGATTTGAGTCTCCAATGCCTCAGTGTGTGTCACGAGGGACTCGGCCATAGTGTTTATCTGCCTAAGAGTTTCATAAGTATCGAGATGTTGTCTTCTAAGCTCTTCATTATGGAGAGTTTGGGTCTCCACAAAGTGCTTCATCATAGATTCTAACCTTGAATTAGTTGTTGTTTCAATGAAATCCTCCATTAATCTTTCGAGGTTGGAATTAACGGATTCTTGCGGTTCCTCAAAATAATGGGAGTGGTAATCATAGGGAAAATTTGGTTGCGGTTCCTCAAAATATTGGGAGTCTTGCGGCTGGTAATAGAAAAAATTTGGGTACGGCTCCTCAAAATTTTGGGAGTGGGTCAGTGTCGCATTGAAATCCTGCATTAATATTTCTAGGTTGGAATTATGAGATTCTTGCGGCTCCTCAAAATGTTGGGATTGGTAGTTGCAGAGGAAATTTGGGTGAGAATGAGTTAGTGATGCATTGAAATTCTCCATTTGTATTTCAAGGTTAGAATTATGGGATTCTTGCGATTCCTCGAAATACTGGGAGTGGTGATTATAGAAAAAATTTAGGTGATACATAGTAATGAGTGCCTTAGTCTATACGGTGCAACAACAGAATAACATTATTGACTGTTGATCCCCAGCAACGGCGCCAAAATCTTGATGCGTCCGCAAGCGCACAGATTTATCGAAGTAATATAAAAGATTATCGAACCCACAGAGACCAATATCAACCAACTGTAATCTATCGTTACTTTGTAAAGCTAAGGCTGATGAATATTTAATTAAGAGGAAACTAGAACTAAAACTAAAAATGAACTTAGAAAATATGATAATAAAGAGAGGCCGGAATATGGATTCCGCGTTCCTAAAGGACTTTGTAGAATTCGGGTACTAATTACGACTATAACTTAGTTCCGTAAAATATACCAACTTAAAGACTTCGCCTCACGCTCTCGCGGTATTAACTAAAGTCATGTTCTCTAATCCCAAGATTTTGCTCTCACTGGCCCGGTAATTAGGAAATATATTTTGAAAGCCAATAATATCCTAAACGTATCTAAAGCGCTCTCACGCTCTCGCAGTGCCGGCTCTAACCTTAATTAACTTCTCACTCTCGTGACAAAGTCGTGTTAAATAACCTCTCACTCTCGTGACAAAGCTATTTAAATTAGACTTGGAAATTAAAACCAAAACAGAATTTTAATCATAAGTTCGCACCTATTATTTTCTACCGAGTCCCGCCGGTAACGACGGTCCTCATACGCCAGACTCAGGACAATTTATCAAGACATGGAATTAAACGTAAACAAATTAAAGATTATAATTGCATTTGAAAACATCATAATAATTAATTTAGGAAAATGATAAACAATAATAATAAGCAATGCGATAAAGAACCTGTAAAAACTTGAAGTAAAATGCGGGAAATAAAGAAACTTGAATTAACTTTAACTTCAATAATGACGGCAAGATTGTTGATCCAAGCAAGCTACATAGAACATAGGCCTAAATACTAATAGTGGAGTAATTCCTCGATGTGAGAAAATACTTCTTTTACAATTATAATTTTCTGCCTAAAACTACGAATAGCGCTTTCGCGCACAAAACTTGGATCCCCCCGGTTACTAAATGATAGGTCCTATATATAGTGATAACAGGTTGGAAGTTACTTAAGAATTCATGTGAAAAATAGTGGAGATAATGGGAAGTTGGAGAAGTAGTGGAGAGAATGGGAAGTTGGAGAAGCTGTGTTTGAGAGAATGTAGGAGAAAATGTTGATTGTGCGTGTGCATTGGTCTTCTTTGTCCACGTCTGCGTTTCTGAACATAATAACCACTTTGTGCGTGTGACGGTCGTGGTGAGTGTGTGACGGGCGTGGCAGCCTTTGGAAGCGTGACGGTCGTGGTGGTTGTGTGACGGTCGTCACACACACCACTTTCCATTTTCTGTTTTTTTTCTTAGTCATTTCTTCCTATTTTCTTCTCATTTCTTCATGTTTTTCTACTTTGCTCCTTTTTAGCTTGGACAATGAAATACCTGCGAAAACACTAGAATACTCGCGGAATAATCGGAACTTAAGCTGAAATAACGTAATTATTTGTCATAAATCAAGGCAAATATATGATACATTTTCGTATTATAATATGGCAGAGAGGAGAGATCTTTAAGAAGAATGAAGAATTTGGAATGGGCTTCTTAATTTTGGGTAATGACTAAGAAGTAACGATTTTTAAAAAATTCAACTTTCGAGGTAAATGATGTGTTTCGCGTGGTAGCTTATCTGCAAGTGCACATACTTTATCAAAGTAATACAAAAGATGTCGAATCCACGGAGACCAATAGTCAAACTACCACTATCTACTATCTCTATGTAAATCTAAGGCTAATCGAATATATTTTGTTTTTAGAAGGGAAATTAAAATTGGAACTAAGATTGGTTTAAGAAAATATTAATAAAAGTGAGATCGGAATATAATTTCCGATTGCACATTTGGGACTCAATAAATTTTGGCATTTGTTTTAATTATGAATAATTTATGGAGGAAAAATTAATTTAAAAACACTACTCACTTTCGCGTGACCCGTGTTATGTTTCAAAACCGTAAATGCTTTGTTGTCACTCCACGAGTTACAATTTTGAAATAATTTTTGAAAACTGATAAGTCCTAATTAATTACTAAAGCGTTGTCACTGTTTTTAGAAATTAAATATCCAATTTTTATCTATCGAGTACCAATCTCACACTGTCGCGTTATTGACCAGTACCTGAAAATTTTTGCTTTCGCACAAAAAAAAATTAACTTTAAAACTAAAAATTAGAACCGGAAAAATAAATTAATATAAAAATTCAACGTCAATTCAATTTACTGAGTCCCGTCGGAACGACAGTCCTCACATCTCGGACTCTACAAATTTAGCCGGACAGTTTTGACTTAATACTCATATCATTATTATCAATGCAATGTAGGAATTTAAACATGATAATTGATGATGATTCTAAGTAGTTACACAAACTAGCCTGAAATGTGTGTGTGTGTGTGTGTGTGTGTGTGTGTGTGTGTGTGTGTGTGTTTGTGTGTGTGTGTGTATGTGTATATGTGTGTGTGTGTGTGTGTGTTCGCGCGCGTGTGTGTGTGTGTGTGCGTGTGTGTGTGTGTGCGTGTGTGTGTGTGTGAATGTTACTTAGTAGATGATGATATATGAAACTAAGAATCAAAGACAGTAGCAATTGGAATGGATTAAACAATTAAAAACAACAATAATAATAATAGGACTTGAAGTAAATAAGTGTAGAAAAATTTAAGAAGAAAAAATGCTTACTGAAAATAATGCAACGCAAGAATTTGAAACCGAAAAACTTGAACGAAAATCTTCAAAAATAAAATAACGGAGAGATTGAATAGCAATTGATCCAAGTACAAGCAAAGAACTGAAAACTCTTAAAGCAATGGTGTACTAATTGCCTGGTGTGAACAATTGATTACTTTTACACTATATATGTAATTGCCTATTTAATACTAGGAAACTTGGATAAAAAAACCCTAAAAACTAAGCCTATATATAGTGTTGTAACTGCTGAAGTATGGTTGAATTCGTGTAGAGGTTGGTTGAGAAAAATATGTGAGAGTGGGAGAAGACCGAGTCTGTCTGTTGCTGAAAAACTGGGTACGAAGTCCATGGCGATCGCCATAAATTCTATGTGGAAGACGTGGCAAGTGATTGGGCCATGGCGAACGCCATGAGTTCTATGTGGAAGACGTGTTAAGTTAAGGGGCCATGGCGAACGTCATGCCCTTGTGAAGAACACCACATGCTCAAATGTGCATTCCTTACATCCTTCACGCTAATTTTGTCCTTTTTCTCCACTTTTGGCCAAGTTTGCTCCATTTTGTCTTATGCCAACTCCTACCTAGAAAATATCTGTAATACACACAAAATACCCATATAACACTACATACAAGCATGAAATGGACATAAAACAGATAAAAATACATGTGTATCGAGTCAGAAAATGCTATAAGTTTCACGGTTATCAAACTCCCTCATACTTAAACCTTTGTTTATCCTCAAACAAGCTGCTACACCTATGAAAAGGCTTTGAAAAAATGCAGCATATAGTATCGAGACTCATGAAAAACTATACCATTCGGGTACTTATTCTAGGCTACAAACTCTACTTTTGTTAAGGTTGTGTTGATAGGTATTAGCTTGCACACTAAGGATATTGTAATTATTTTGCTATGGTGCGGTCATAAGCCTCCCTCCTATACAAACCAATCTAAATCATGTTATTATGCCTAAGCCTAACTTACTCGTCTTTCCTCTCGTCCTCTTTCATTCTAGTGCAATCACATTAAGCTCGTTATCCTTACACAATCATAGTAGGATAGCCTGTTAGTGACTATGATCTTATCATTTTTATTTTTTTCTCTTTTTCTTGCACTTTGGCTCAAATTCTAACAAGTAAATGGATTTTTGCACCGTTGGGATAAATGATCAGGTGATTTTCACCAAACTTAGAAGGAGCATTCCTTTTTATTCAATTTTTTTTCCTTTCTTTTAAGCCTAAGATCATTCACTTATTTGAATTGACTTCATACCTAGTGTGTGCTCAGGATGGTACTGAATGATAAATAAACTACTTAAGGATTATCAAAGGATGAAAATTCAAGGCTACGACATAATAAGTACTCAAATCGGTCTCCATATTCAGGAGACTTAACGTGTTAAAACGATACCGATCTTGTAAAATTTTCTCAAGTCTCCACAATCCGCCATCAATTTCATCTGTAGCCTAAAAATTTCAAATTATGCAATGAATTTCTAAGTAAAAAAATTTTAGTATGGCTCAAGAAACGGGAGAATCAATGAACAATAGAAAACCACACATAAAGACTCGATAGCACATGCATTGACTTAACAAACAACTATTTAACTAGAAACTGGTAAAATCCTAAGAATATGAAATAAACTAGAAAAACGATAAATCTAACTAAAAAGATATCAAAGGAAAACAATATAGTTCTTCCCCCACACTTAAACCAAACATTGTCCTCGGTGTTTTGATGAAAGTGGGAAAAGGAATAGAGAACTTGCATAAAGAGCTCGGCGACGGCCACGACCTCAGCCTCAACCATATCCTCCATGACCATAATGAGGAGGAGGCGTCACTCTCATACCATGCATATACTGTAACAAATCATCCATCCCTATCCACAATCTTGTCATTTGTTCGATCAAATCTGCTATGTTATGTTCGGTCTATCCTACATAATCATGTTGCAATGCATGTATCTGCTGGAGGCGTGCCATCATGTCGACATGTTGTCCCAACATATCTCTCATCGGTTGCACGCGTTCAACATCTATATCATTACGGTCTCGCAGATGGAAAAGGACGTCATCAAGTATGGTCCGTATAATAACATAGTCATACTCTTCTCTAGATTGTTGTCTGGAAAAGGTACCTGCAGAATGGTCAGTAAAATGTGGTGCAGTGTGTGCAGGTGGATCAGGAATACGGGGTGAGTGGTATGGTGGTGGAACATGTACAGGAGAGTCTTGCTCTCTCTGGTCTAACTCATCATCGGTACCACCATCAGCAGCGACATTCTCATGAATGTCCATGGGCTCCGATTCGGCTTCAGGTTGGGCATGTAAATCATAAATCCAATTGGCCTTATTTTGCACATCGGTGCGGTTCGGGCATATGATGAAACAACACCGTCAATAACAATGTTGTGAATTATCAGCAAAAATCTTCCGTCTGGCCTGGCCTTCACAAAGCACACATGTGTTTACAGACGGAGAGATTAATGAAACATGGTGGTAGAGGCTCTAATTTCAAATTCAATTTTTTCATTTACCTTTACATATTTAAATCTATAAAAATATATTATGTTTTATTTTAGGAAATTGATTGAAATTTTTCAATTTCAAATATTTTTTAAAAGAACGGTGCCTCTTGAAACTTGGAAGTGTAATTGTGATAGAAAAATAGAATGTTAAGATGTCATTGACTTCATTATTCAATTTTTTATTTTTATTAATTCTTAAACTTGCTTGCAATAGTACATCCAAGATTCTCTCCAAGAATCATCTTCTTCTTCCCTGACTGTTTCACTATTACAAAACGCTAAAACAACAACGCCAGGCTTACAATGCGTCCTTTTATGCCGTTGTAATAGGTTAAAAATTTCTCGCCCATCTAAAACCTGAGTCATTTAATGACGGTTGAATGAAACCACCGTAGTAATAAATAAAATGTATCTAGCTTATATTCCCTACAACTACATTTTTTCTATTTTTTAGAGTACATTTAGCATGTGACAATTAAGTCCATTATTTTAAAAATAAATTGTAAATTATTTTACAACGGTTAAGATAAACAACCGTAGTAATAAATGAAATGTAACAAGCTTCGATTCCCTGCAACACATTTTTTCCTTTTTTTAGGATACATTTAGCGTGTGTCACTTAAGATTCCACGACGGTTTGTTTCTCCAACCGAGATTAAAAGGTTTACTAATAAATTAAAACAAAACTTATTTTGTATTTCTTTCATAAGACGCCCTAATCGAACAAGTGAGCCAGAGACGCCCTAACCTTTACCTTCTTCATATCCATTCATTTGGAGCTCAAATAAGGTACTCCTCAACATCTTCATTCCTTTTTTCTTGGTTTATGCTCAAATATTGACAATCTTCATCATTCATTTGCTTCTTCAGCTTCGAAGTAAGGTTCTCTTCAACATCTTCATTCCTTTTTTCTTGGTTTATGCTCAAATATTGACCGTCTTCATCATTCATTTTCTTCTTCAACCTCGAAGCAAGGTTCTTTTCAACATCTTCATTCCTTTTTTCTTTGTTCATATTGTATACGCTCAAGTCAGAATGAGATGTTTCATATGCTTTACGTTTAGTATGAGAGTACATCTTCATTGATTTTTTCTTTGTTCATATTGTATATGCATATGCTTGAGTTTTTGGATTAGATTTTGGTGTGTCATTCACATTATTATACATGTATAAATTTTAGAAGTTGTAATGGATCGAGTTGGATGAAAGCCAATAGATTAGATTCGGTTTATGAGAACGGAGTTTGTGAGTTCCTTGAATACGCTGATAAACATCTTCTTGGCAATGATGGTATCTTTTATTGTCCTTGTGTTGTTTGCACTAATATCAAAAAGGGTACAAAGAAAGAAATACACAATCACCTTTGTTGTGATGGTATATGTCAAAATTATATAATATGGACGTGGCATGGTGAGGTGGATAATAAGGAAAGTCGGGCGTCACAAAGTCAAAGAGTGGATGAAGATGAATATATGGAAGATCACCTAGAGGATATGGTATGTGATATTGGGGAATCTTCTTTTATGAATGCTCATATTTATGATAATTTATGTCGTGATAAAGACACCCATTTATATAAGGGATGCACGGAGTTCACACGATTGTCGGCGGTGTTAAAGTTGTTTAATCTGAAGGCAAAAAATGGATGGTTAGATAAAAGTTTCACGGAATTACTTGAATTGCTACAACAAATGTTACCAGAAGATAACAAATTGTTGGATCGTTCCTATGAGGCCAAGAAGATATTGTGTCCACTGGGTCTGGAGTATATCAAGATACATGCTTGCCCTAATGATTGCATATTATACCGGAAATAGTATGAAGACTTGTTTCAATGTCTGAAATATGGTGTGTCGTGTTACAAGCTGAAGGCTAACAATGGTGATGACAATGATCACTATGACAATGTTAGTAGGAAGCATTCTCCTGCTAAAGTGTTATGGTACTTGCCAATACTTTCACAATTAAAGAGACTTTTTGCTAATTCGAATGATGCAAAGAATCTTAGATGGCATGCAGATGAAAGGATTTGTGATGGAAACATTCGCATGTAGTTGATTCTTTGCAATGTAAGAAAATTGATTCGTTGTTTCCAGATTTTGGAGCCGAGCCAAGAAATCTTAGGCTTGGGCTTGCCACCGATGGAATGAACCCCTTTGGTAATATGAGCACTAATCATACTTCATGGCCTGTTCTTCTCACTATTTACAACCTAACTCCTTGGTTGTGCATGAAGCGCAAGTATATACTGTTAAGTATGATAGTTTCTGGACCACGACAACCTGGTAATGACATAGATGTTTATCTTAGTCCATTAATTGATGATTTACGACTCTTGTGGGATGAAGGCATTGAAGTTGATGATGCATATTCTGGGGAAAAGTTTAATATACGTGCAATGTTATTTTGCACAAGTAACGACTTTTCGGCTTACGGTAACTTGGCGGGATACAGTGTCAAAGGACATAAAGTGTGTCCTATATGTGAAGATGATACTTGTTATCACCAACTTGAGTTTAGAAAAAAGACCGTTTACCTTGGGCATCGAAAATTTCTAAAATCGGGTCATCCTTATCGTAGATTGCGAAAGGCTTTTAATGGAGAGCAAGAGTTTGGTGAGGCTCCTAAAACTTTAACCGGGGATGAAGTTTATCAATGGCAGGAATACATTAATGTTGTCCTTGGGAAGAGAGAAAAAGAAAAAGGTGGGAAGAGAGAAAAAGAAAAAGGTGGGAAGAGAGGAAAAGAAAAAAGTGTAGTTGCGAAAAATATATGGAAAAAGAGGTCCATCTTCTTTGATCTTCCATATTGGTCAAGTTTTGATGTTAGACATTGTCTTGATGTGATGCACGTGGATAAAAATGTGTGTCATAGTTTGATTGGCACACTTCTAAACATTCCGGGCAAGACTAAAGATAGTAAGACTTCCCGACTTGATATGGAGAAGATGGGTATACGAAAATAGTTGGCTCCAATAGAGAAAGGAAAAAGAACTTATCTGCCTCCAGCATGTCACACTCTATCTAAAAAGGAAAAGAAGATGTTCCGCGAGTGTTTGCAAGGTATTAAAGTTCCGCAAGGTTACTCATCAAACATCAAGAAACTTGTATCAGTGAAAATTTTCAAGTTAATTGGTTTAAAATCTCATGATTATCATGTATTGATGCAATAACTTCTACCAGTGGCTATCCGTGGGATCCTTCAAAAAAATGTGAGAGTAACTATAACGAGACTGTGTTTATTCTTCAATGCCATATGTAATAAAGTTCTTGATTTCAAAAAATTGGATGAATTAGAAGATGAGGCTGCCATAATCTTGTGTCAATTGGAGATGTATTTTCCGCCATCATTCTTTGACATTATGGTTCACTTACTTGTTCATCTCATAAGAGAAATCAGACTTTGTGGTCCAATTTATTTAAGGTGGATGTATCCAATAGAGCGATATATGAAGATCTTTAAAGGATATATGAAGAATCATCACCGACCGGAAGCTTCGATTGTTGAAAGGTACATCACAGAAGAAGTTGTTGAGTTTTGTACAAACTATTTGTCGGATGCAGATTCTATAGGAATTCCAAAGTCTCGTCATGCTGACACAGACGGAAGAGGTATTCAAGGTCTAAATGTTAGGTCAATGGCTCGGGATGTAGTTATTCAATCACATTTCTATATATTGAATAATATAGATGAGGTTCAACCTTTCATAGATACTCACAAAAGACTTATGAAGAAAAAATATCCCCGAATGAATGACAAGTTGTTGTTGATAGAGCATAACAATGGATTCATGGATTAGTTTAATAAAACTGTATCTAATTATGCTAGTGCATCTGAGATACTTAGATGGTTGTCGTACGGGCCAAAATTTTGTGTCATTACCTGGAGTGCATACGACATTGGTCATTATACCTTTTATACAAAATCAAAAGATGATCGTAGTACAATGCAAAATAGTGGGGTTATGGTTGAAGCCGAATCGATGTATTTCTCTAGTTCGAAAGATAAGAATATGGTATTGGTAACTACCGCATTTTATGGTGTCATTGATGAGATTTGGGAGATTTATTATGTTATTTTCAAAGTGGCTTTATTTAAATGCAAGTGGGTTCCCAATAATAGTAATGGTGTAGACATTGATGACTTAGGATTCACCCGGGTCGACCTTGGCAAGGCATCTTTTAATACAGAACCATTCATCATGGCTTCTCAAGCAAAACAAGTTTTCTATGTTTCTGATCCATCGAAAAAATCGGGGAAATGGTCAATCGTTCTCCAAGGAAAATACATTCCTCTTAGTGATGAAAGTCTGGATATTCTGTCCACACCTTCTTACACAACACAAGTCCCTACCTCATATGATGAAGTTGATGGAGATGTCGTGCATGCTATACGACTCGATCATGAAGAAGGCATATGGGAAAATTAACAAGTACGTAATTTATTATTTATTCATAATATATTAATTGTATGTTATTGTTTAGAAGTATTTTTACTAACAAGTATAATTATTTGAAATCATAGGTATTTTTAGTCCAGACACCAGGCCAGGAGACAAGACACCAAGAGACAAGATACCAATACACCAAGTTACAATTATGTGAAGTTATGTAATGTGTGTAAACTGTAATATGGTATATGTGATATTTTATTTATGTAGGTTGTTTGTTCTGATAAACTGTAATCTGGTATATGTGATATCATGAATATGATACGATTAATATTATTATGAAAACTGTATCACAAAATGTGAATTGTATTTTTCTGCTGTGCTGAGATATGGAGAACAATAATACAGGTAAAAAAATGGGATTAATTATAAAAGCAGGATGATATTTGTTAATTTTGTAGAAACTTTAACGACGGTTATATTTCCTAACCGTTATAATATCTGGCGCGCTGTCCAGCAAAAAATAAATATCAAAACTGTGCTGCTGGGAATCGAACCGAGGATAATTATATTTATTACAATGGTGTAATGTAAAATCTTTGTGATAGTTAGCGCGCTTTCCTGTTTATTACAACGCATACAAGGCCGTCATTGTAAGTATCATATATACAACAACAATCTACATAACAACGCCCTCGCCCGCGTCATTATATGTCATTCCCAACCGTTGTTAAATGGGTTTTTCGTAGTAGTGTTTTCTTCTTCTTCGCTCTCGTCTGCACTTTTCCATCCTTCAGACTCTACCCTCCTCTTTTCTCTCTCCCTTTTTTCTCCACTTTTTGTGAGTTCCCTGCCATGGGTGTCTTATCCATAATTTCCTCCTCGTGAGTGTCTGGGTTTGGTTTGCTCTTACTTCCACTGTTGACTCCCTTTTATTTGTTTCCGTTTTTGCCTTCTGCTTCTATTCGAAACCTTTTGCTATTTTATCTTGATTCCAGATCTATTTTTCTCTTTCTTCTTGATCATGGTAAGAAACAACCAAGAACACATTGGGTCTAGCATTGAAGGTGCTTGCATAATGTCCCCTGCGAACAACAATGTTAACATTAGACAAAATGAAGAACAAATTACCACTACCAGCAAAGTGAACCAAAAAAGTCAGCAAAACCTTGAAGGTGTGAAACAGGCGCAAACAAATTCTGAAAATACTCTCAACAATCAAGACTTCTTGTACTATGAAGAAGAAGAAATTCCGGTGAATACAAAACCTGAAAGAAGCTTGATAGGTAAAATTGCTACAGATAAACCGATTCACAAACTGTCATTAATGTTAACGCTTGATGGGATATGGTGTAATCCCAAAATCTTACAGATCCAAGATTTGGAAACAGGTCTTTTCAAAATAACCATGGATAAAATGGAAGACCGTGCTAGAATTCTGAAAGGGAGTCCATGGTTATTTTGAAATATTCTTGGATGATCATACAAGAGTGGGATGGCATCAAACCAATTCAAAGTCTAAACCTCACAAAAGCTCCTATTTGGATACAATTTTGGGGTCTGCCAGAGAATGTCAAGAACACTGTGATGGGGGAAAAATTAGGAGAGGTGCTGGAAGTAGGACTATATAATATGCCTGACAAATATCTCATCCTCAAAGTTAAGGTTTTACTAGATATCACTAAACCTATCATGCCCGGTATGTATATTGGAAGTAAATCTAATGGAACCAATTGGATAGACTTTAGGTATGAAAAATTACCGATGTTCTGCTTTTACTGCGGAATGACGGGACATGGAGAGGATTTCTGTAGGAAAACTCAACCCCCCACACATGTATTTTCTGAGGTGAACCCTTTGGGGCCTTGGCTAAAAGATGCCCAATCAGGCAAGAAGCAAATAAACATTCAGGAAAGGCTTTTCAGCAGAAACCCTCTAAGCAAGCCTAGCATGAGCTACTATAGTCCTATCCCTAAAGCTATGCTAGACAAAATCCAAGCTATCACACTTGCAGAGAGGCCAAATACCAAGGATCCGCGGGCAGGTCAAATGGCAAACACAACACCTAATCAAAATAGAAAACGCAGATGTATTACTTGGGAGGAACAAGAAGCAACTACAACAGAAGAGAATACAAAAAATAACTCAGACAAAAAGGTTGGTCTTCCTATCAAGGCAAGGGAAGAACCATGAAGGTCTTAGCATGGAACTATAGGGGGTTGGGCAACCCCCACAAGCAAAGAGCTCTTTATCATCTCATAAGGGAGCACTCTCGTTCCATTCTTTTTCTCTCTGAAACTAGGAAAATAGCTAATGACAATCTTTTTAAAAATATCTCTAATATTGGTCTCTTAACCAATTCTAGGATTGTTGATTGTACTATCAATGGGAAAGGGAGAGCATGGGTATAGCTTTATTCTGGACCTCCTCTGTTAATGTGAACATTTCTGACATGAATAAAAACTATATTGATTTTTACGTGCTTGACTTTGCTAACTCTAATTCTAATATGCACCATAACCACATAAAATGGAGAGGGACTAGGATTTATGGCTACCCCAAGTCTAACAAAAAATAACTAACAGTTTCTCTCATAAATAACTTAGCTCAAAGGAATTATAACTCTAAGTGGCTTGTTTTTGGAGATCTCAATTTAATTTTTAATGACACTGAAAAAATGGGGGAAATCCTATTGATATCAATCTGATTAATAATATTCATGCTTGTATGAGGAATTGTAAACTTACTGACCTAGGATTTACAGGGTGTTTTGTTACTTGGTGCAACAAACAGGATGATAATCACTACATTGAAGCAAGGCTGGACAGGTTCTTAGCTACTAATAAGTGGATAGCTGATCAAAGCATCATGAAGATCCAGCACCTTCCTAGACACACCTCTGACCATAATCCCATACTCCTAACTGCCCTGGAAAATAACAATAATGGTCAAAGAAGAAAGAAGAAAAAACCTCTAAGATTTGAAAACATCTGGATGGAAAAAGAGGAAGCTAATAACATCATCATTTCTACCTGGAATTCCACAAACGGCAAAGATATTACTGCCAGACTTTATCAAACCCTCAAGAATCTGAAAAGCTGGGGAGATAACACTTTCAGCCATCCTGCAAAACATATCAAGGAATTAAGCAAAAAGCAGAAATTCCTTCAAGATACCAACAACGTTCAGAATGTTAGAAGAGAAGAGTTGGATAATATACAAGAAGAATTAGCTTCAGCTTTACACAAAGAAGAAATCTGGTGGGCTCAAAGAGCCAAGATTTATTGGCTCAAAGAAGGTGACAGAAACACTAAGTTCTTCCATCAGAAAGCTTCCCAAAGGAAACGGCATAACAAAATAAGTATGATGGAAAATGACCAAGGAGTTATTACAGACAAAGAACAAGAAATTTCTACCATTATACTCCAACATTTTCAAAAGCAATTTACCAAAGACCCTGAGCTCATTGACACCAACGACCATCCCAAACCTTTAATGACTTGTAACAGTGACATGAAACTAAACCTTAACAAGCAATTCAGTATAGAAAAAGTGGAGAGGGCTATGAACCAACTAAAGGGCAATGATGCCCCTGGGCCAGACGGTTTATGTGCTAAATTTTATCAAAGATACTGGGAGATCATTGGTGATGAGTGACTAAGGAAATTCTTCGGATTCTGAATCATAAGGGTGATCCTGGAAAATTCAACAAAACATTCATAGCTCTTATACCCAAGAAACCCAACCCCTCAAAGCCTTCAGAATTTAGACCTATTGCTTTGTGTAATGTTGTTATGAAAATCATAACAAAGTGAATAGCTAATAGACTTAAAACCTACCTCCCCCACCTCATAAGTGAGAATCAAAGTGCATTTGTCCACAAAAGATTAATTACAGATAATACTATGATAGCCTATGAAATTTTCCACCACATTGACAACAAGAAAAATAGGAAAAAAGGGTTAGTGGGGATTAAAATTGATATGGAAAAGGCGTACGACAGACTTGACTGGAACTTTATAAGAAAAGCCCTTATTAAGCGTGACTTCCCTGACAACATCATCAATCTTATCATGCTCTGTATAACAACAATCAATCATGCCATCCTTATTAATGGGGTCCCGACAGATTACTTTCATCCTACTAGAGGAATTCGTCAGGGGGATCCGCTATCTCCCTACCTTTTCATTATCTGTGTTGATGTTTTTTCTAATCTCATTAACAATGCTAGGTCTAACAGTCAATTTAAAGGCTTTAGAATAGCTAAGGATGCGCCACAAATTACTCACCTATTTTTTGTTGATGATAGCCTAATTTTTTGTCAAGCAGGGAAAAAAGAAGCAGACAAGCTTAAGGAAATGATCAGCTAGTATCAAGAAAGATCAGGCCAGAAAATTAACTACAACAAATCACGAATATGCTTCTCTAACAACATACCATAGGAGCAAAAGGAGGCTTTCGTAAAGGAATTAAACTTCAAGGAAACTTCTAAGATAACAAACTATTTAGGCTTGCCAACAAACGTGGGAAGATCCAAGGAGAGAAGCTTCAGATTCCTACTAGACAGAATCATAACCAGACTGAATTCTTGGAACAACAAACACATTTCCAAGGCAGGGAAGATAATCCTCATCAAAACTGTGGCACAAGCCATTCCTATATACGTTATGAGTTCTTTTCTTGTACCTAGTCAACTATTACATAAGATGGAAAGTCTAATGGCAAATTACTGGTGGGGAGACAACCATATTCATTGGAAAAACTGGAACAGTCTGTGCAAGCACAAGCTGGATGAAGGGCTGGGATTTAGAAAGCTTAGAGAATTCAACGAGGCTCTGCTTGCCAAACAGGTCTGGAGGATACACACTAAACCGGAGGCCCTTGTGGCTAGACTGATTAGAGCAAAATACTATCCTAAGACTGACATATTTACAGCGAAAATGGGAACAAATCCCAGTTACCTATGGGGAAGTATACATCACAGTTCTAAAATTATTCCGAAGGGCTCTTATTGGGTGATTGGCAATGGAAAAAGCATAAACATTTGGGAAGATAATTGGATCCCATCCTATGTCAATTACAAAACCATAACACAAAAACCTCAAAACACTCCAATCAACAAAGTGGAAAATCTGATTATAAAAGATGACAACTACTGAAACAAAAGAACTCTTGAAGATAACTTCCTAGAGGTGGATACTCACAACATAAGCCTTATTCCTATTACTAACACTGCAGAAGAAGACATTCTGAGTTGGGCAAACACTAAGGACGGTAAATACTCGGTTAAAACAGGTTACCAGCAGATAATGCAGGGGAGTCAAGGCATAACTGAAACTAGCACATCTCACAATCAGTATAACAAGCTTTGGAAAAGGAGCTGGTCAGCACAAGTTCCACCAAGAAAACAAATTCTCTTATGGAGAATCATACAAGACATTATCTCTGTCAAAGCTAACCTAAACCAAAGGCACGTCCCAACTGACTTTCTATGCCCCAAATGTGGTACTGAAATAGAAAAAATAAACCATTGTTTTATGAATTGCAATTAGGTCAGATGTGTGTGGCTGAGCAACCCTCTAACAATCAACTTCAACCAACTCAATCACACTAACCCATCATTCAGGGAATGGTGCAAAAACTATATAGAGAACAAAGATCCTGAACAGATAGCTATGCTTATTCAGATTATTGACTGCATATGGTACAACAGAAACAAGAAACTACATGACAACATAGACACTCACCGGCAATCGCCACCAGACGCATATGCAACAGCCAGGAGGAGTACATGAAAATCATACATAAGCCAACAAAACAAAAACAAGATAAGCAGGATAATACCAGCAAATAAACAGAACATACAAAGGAAACGTGGAAGCAAAATTATGAAAAAGACAGAGAAGAGCACCTGAGAAAACAAAAGAAGGAACAGCAAAGGAACATATATAAGGAAATGGGGAAAGTTATCATGATAGAGTCTCAAACCTGCAAGAAAAAAGATAGTCAGTTTCTAGAGAAAAACAACAGAAGAAAAAAAGGAGGGGGGATTCAAATCTGCGAGCCTACCGATGATCTTATCCAAAATCAACACCACAACGAAGAAGCCACTGGTCTACACAATCAACAAAATCACCTGGAAAGGAAAAAAGACAAAAGCGTGAGGAATATTCAGAGGAAAATGAAGAATCAAGAGTTCGGTATATACACAGCTGATGCTTCGCTGATTGAAGAAGGAGCGTGGGGCCTTGGAGTTGCTAGCTTCGACGAAAGGGGGAGAAGAGTCGCCATCAACGCAACAAAGGTCAAAGGGAACAAAAACCCCACGACAGTGGAAGTTGCGGCCTTAAGATTCGCCATGGATATAGCGCTGAAAGACCAAAAGGAAAACTTGAAATTTCAATCGGATAATCAACAAGTGATAAAAGCGATGAAAGGTGAAAATCAAGACCTACCCAGAACGGAAATGAGGCAAATTTGCAGAGAGATGAAGAAGAAGTTGCCTCTGTTCAATCAAGTAGAGTTTGGGTACATAGAGAAAGCGATGAACGAAGATGCACATGCAGCGGCTAGGGCTGTAGTGCAGAAAACATTAATCAATTGTAGTGAAACCTAATTGTTTGTTTTGGGACACCGTTGTGTGTCTGTGTGGGCCTTAGGGCCCAACACAAATAAAAAAAAATTATATCTTGTGTTGGGGAAAAAATGTGAAATATAGGGATAAAAAACTTTTTTTTTTTTTTTGAAAGGGTGCAATAAGTTAAAAATATTAAAATAGGAGAGCCTATTTTTAAAATATAACTATTAACTTAAAAGAATTATTTTAAAATCCGTCTCCTTCTTAAAATCCGTCTCCTGCTAATTTCAAATTCAATTTTTAAGTTTACCTGCTACACAATTAAATCTATAAAAAGATATATATTATATTTTGTTTTGGAAATGGATTGAAAATTTTCAATTTTAAATGTTATATAAAAGAACGGTGCCTCTTGAAACTTGGAAATGTAATTCTGATAGAAAAACTTGAATTTTAAGATGTGGTTGACACTATAGAAGGATTGACTTCATTATTCAATTTTTTATTTGTATTAATTCTTAAACTTGCTTGCAATACTTTAGTCATTGACTTTTAATCACGATAACAACCAGAATTATTAGCACAACCACCAAATTAACATATTAACATTAATTCTCTGGATAGATAGACAGATACCAATAATATTCAAACATTCAAAATATCAAATTCCTTGAACTTTGCTGCAAGAAACGAAGAATATGTAATTAATAAACAACCCTTTTAATTATACTTCTCATCACAATCATGATCAGTTGTGGGAATGTTTTAAACCCATTTTATTATATAGTATGCAAGGTGTATATTTTTGTGTCATTTTACAAATTAATTAAAGTTATGCTTAGCTGCTTATTTTTTTATAGAAAAATGGCATGCAATGCCTATAAAAGAGAACAACTACATTGAAGTTAAATCATCAACTCTCTAGCTAATTAAGACAGCAATAGAGAACATAAATACACAAAAGGTTAATTATATTAAACATGAAGATGAGATTCTTCTTCATAGCTTCTGTGATGCTCCTCAGTTTCATTGAGATTAGTGAAGGAGGCAGTCTCAGGAAGAATTTCTATAAGAAATCATGTCCTCAAGCTGAGGAGATTGTGAAGAACATAACCCAACAGCATGTTTCTTCAAGGCCTGAGCTTCCAGCCAAGTTGCTAAGATTGCATTTTCATGACTGTTTTGTTAGGGTAAACTACATTCATATCTTTTTATCTTTACATTAACCAATACTCTATTAGGGTTTCATTAACCAATACCTTATATGGTTGCATTTCAGGGGTGTGATGCTTCTGTTTTGATAGAGTCCACTGCAAGTAACACTGCAGAGAAGGATGCTATTCCTAATTTATCATTATCAGGTTTTGATGTGGTAAAGGATATCAAAGATGCTGTGGAAGCAAAATGTCCTGGAATTGTTTCATGTGCTGATATACTCACATTGGCTGCTAGAGATGCTGTTTCTATCCAAGTAATTTACATATATTCTTCTATGTTTGTATTTATGCATGATATTAGTTTATGCATGTTGCATCATGATTGATCCATTCATATTTATTGTTACAGTTTAATAATAAACAAAAGTGGGAAGTGCTTACCGGTAGAAGAGATGGTACTGTCTCCAAAAGCTCTGAAGCACTCATCAATATCCCAGCACCTTTCCATAACATCACAACCCTCAGACAAATCTTTGCTAGTAAAACGCTTACTCTTCATGACTTGGTCGTATTATCAGGTACGCTTAATCAAATCTTCGTTACAAAAAACTTGTGCTACACATACATAAATGTAATCACATGTGTCAGTGTCGCGTCAGACTCATATATTTTGAAATGTACATAAATGTAACTACATCTGTCAGTGTCATGTCAGATGCATATCCGGATTTTGAAGTGTTTGTGCCACATTGATTAACTTTTGTATTATGTATGTATAGGAGCACACACAATTGGAGTAGGACATTGCAACTTATTCAGCAACAGGCTTTTCAACTTCACTGGAAAAGGTGATCAAGATCCTACTTTGGATTCAACTTATGCCAAATTCTTGAAGACCAAGTGCCAAGGTTTAACTGACACCACCACAACGGTGGAGATGGATCCTAATAGTTCAACAGACTTCAACAATGACTATTATCCTATCCTTTTACAAAAGAAGGGCCTATTCACATCAGATGCTGCTCTTCTGACGTCCAAACAATCAAGAAACATTGTTAATGAATTGGTTTCACAAAACAAATTCTTCACTGAGTTTGCTCAGTCAATGAAGAGGATGGGAGCCATTGGCGTCCTCTCTGGTTCTGATGGAGAGATTAGGAGGAAATGCTCAGTTGTTAATTAAATAACTTATGGTTTAATTAACCGATGTTAATTTCACTTTTCTGTGTTTTAATTTAGTTACAATTTCCTATTCTTTTGTCGTCGATCAGTTGTTTTTGGCTTGTGATGTTTGAGAAATTGAGATTCTTTATAAGTATTCAAATTCAAGTAATAATAAATAAAGGATGTGTTTTATGATGCAAGTTGCCATTATATATACATCATTCAATTAGCACCATTATATTATTATACTTCAAACTCCTTTATTTTTGTCTCATCAGCTGCTATCTTTCTTCATCGGATATGCAAATGCTTCAATTAGAGATGTTTAGACAAACTTTTCCCATACAAATTACAAAGAGATCAAAGGACATGTTTTAATAAATCATAAATTTTCATTATTCTTTTTTAAATTTAAATTTTATGGCTAAAATACTTCAAGTGTTCAATCAAACAGTTTTTTTAAAAATCTATAACTTTGATGTAACTATCTACACCGCCAACTGTGTAAAAAACAAAGTATATGTAGTAGCTCCTAATTTCGACGCCTAATATTGAATTAAGAGAATTAATTAAGGAAATAGGCTTTCAGAGAAGATTTGAAAGACTTCGACGGTAATGGCGCTCTCAGGAATTCTAGTCGAAAGTGTCCTTGGGCAAGAGACAAATATTTTAGGGACTTAAAAATATTTCTAAGAATTTGGAGATATTGTTCGACGGAAGCAGTAATGATGAAGTTCGATTCAAAATTTGAATTCAAATAAGGGAAGGAACTTTGTTCCTATCCAATTGATGGCAGAAGACACGTGGAGCGTATTTAGGAGACGACATGCAGAATGTTATTTGTCTTGCTCTAATTAGTAGGCCGTTAGTGTTAGTTATTTTCGACTATTATATGTAGCAAGTCTTAGTGTTAGGATTTGTGTGTGTTCAAGTTTGTACAAATTCCTCAATTACTCAAAGTATTCGTGTGTAGAGAAACGCGTGTGTGCGAAATGTATGTTTGTAACACCATCTTTTTCATTCAATGCAATTCAGTTAATCTTCACCCAGAAGTTTATCATTTATTTTTGCAAGTTATTTTCCAACGCACTTTCGATCATTTTCCTGCATTACATTTTCCTTAATATTGTCAAAGTAAACTTTATTTAAACCATGAATACTGTCGAAGTGTTCATCTTTTTTCAAATATCATTTTAATTTTTTTAGCAAATGTTCTAAGATTTAGTATGGTCGATCCTGCAAGTTATCCAATTTTTTATTGATTTGGTAGATCAGAGGTTGTACACTAATTTTCACAGTAAACAAATTGGCACGCCCAGTGGGACCGTGCTAAGTAATTTTTGAAAATTTTCCGTGTTTTTGAAAGTTTATTTTGCATTCAATTATCTTTTCTCTTTCGAAAACTTCGTTGTATGTTATTAAGAAGAGGTAAAGTAGCCACCACTAACGAAGATAGACCAAGGAGAAGATACACGAGGAAAATGGCAAGTACAAACCAGCCAAATAATTCAAACCCCCAGTCAAGTAGTTCGAATCCTTAAACAACGCCCAGTATTAATGTAGAACCACCCCCAGGATCTTCGAATGGGGGACCAACGGTTTTAGCTCCTGTTTCTGATATCATACCATCCATGGCAAGTTTGATCCCTATGCATTCGATTTCCCATACTCAACCCATTCTGAATTATGTCGGATCGAGGGGACCACCAAGGACTCCCCCACCGGTTGGAAATTCTAGTTTTCAACCATTTGTTCCCCCTAGATTTTTTATGTCTTTACCTAGTCGAGTCCCGTATTTTGGGATGTCAACTTCGATGATGCCAAATTTACAGAGTGCTCCTCTAGTATTTTCGGAACCTATAGTAACGTCGTCGTTACAAGGGTCAGGATCTGGGGTTAATATGGGTCGAAATAACCAATCCTTGGGAATGGGATATTCAACCCAAATGTCAAGCTTGACAAATAGAACTGCAGTATACTTAAGGCAACAAATGGACGAAAGTAACCATCAAATGGTCCAAATGATGTCCCAGACTATAGGAGAAATTTTTCAACCTCTCATTCAAAATACTACCCAGACTAATCAGCAAATGGCAGCGCAGATGACGCGCCTTGCAGATTTATTTGGTGTACCAAACCCTCCTCGACATCCACCAAGGGAATATATGATAGAAAACCAAAGGACAGTTTTCGAAGAGGACTCTACTATTAACCAAATCCAACAAAACCTAAGAAACATACCCCAGGCGAATTTGGCAAACCGGGGACTAGCCGAACAAAATAGAGTTGAACCCCCTATGAATCAACCACATGTTGCTGCAGGAGATGAACCAAGGATAGTTTTGGAAAATAGAAACCAAAATGCTGACAATGTCGTACAGCAAGTTCGACGTAACGACGTGGCAGCAGATAATAATTTGGCAGCCATGTTCGAAAGGATTATGGCATGGAATGGGGTAAACTTTGGTCTTCGAAGTCCAAATTACACATCATTGTTGTCAGAGTATATCCTTCAGTCAGATTTACCCCCTAGAACGAAGGTCCCTAAATTCACCAAGTTTTATGGGGATACCACCGAATCCACTGTCGAACATGTGGCTAGGTATTTGATGGAAGCCGGGGAGATTTCGAATAATGAGAACCTTAGGTAAAATACTTCTCAAGTTCTCTTACAAAGAATGACTTTACATGGTTCACAACTTTGCCACCAAATTCGATCCACAATTGGACCCAGTTGGAACATTTATTTCATGAGTAGTTCTATATGGGACAAACTAAGATCAGTCTAAAGGAGTTGGCTAGTATAAAACAGAAATTTACTGAGCCAATAGATGATTATTTGAATAGATTCCGACTGCTCAAAGCTAGATGTTTTACACAAGTACCAGAACATGAGTTGGTCGAAATGACCACTAGAGGCCTGGATTATTCCATTAGGAAGAAACTAGATACCCAATACTTTAGGGATATGGCCCAGTTGGCTGACCGGGTTCGACAACTAGAACGCCTGAAAGAAGAGAAGGCTAGGGCGAATAAAAATAAAAGAATAGCCTACGTCGAATTCAATGAAGAGGATGAAAGACCTTATACTGAGACATTAAGTTTCGACGAGAGCGAAATTGACCTTGCTAAATTGAAACAAGGCCTACCTTACTCTTGTAAGGTATTTACCCCTTCGAACGGAAAGAACCCTGTCGAACCCGAAAAAAGCGATAAATTTCCTAAGAAAACTTATACTTTCAATGTTACCAAATGTGACGAAATTTTCGATTTGTTAGTTAAGGATGGTCAATGATAGTGCCTCCTTTACAACAAAGGAAAAATAGAGGGTTTTGTAAGTATCATAATTTCTTGGGTCATAAAACTTTTCAATGTTTTCTTTTCAGGGACCTTGTTCAAAATGCTATCCAGGAAGGAAGACTGAAATTTGGAGAGACTGCTGATAACAAAAGAAACTGCTGATGGTTTCATACGAATGGACAAGGCTGCTGAAGGCCTTCAAATGAAGTTACACAAGTTGGACATCACTGATGATGTCAACATGGATATCAACATGGTGGAAATCTCACAAGAAACCCCCATGGAAGTCGATGAGGAACGTCGACAAGAGGAGCATAACAAAATAGCTTATCCAAAGCAAGAGGAGACTCTGATGGATTTCCTCTATAGGTGCCAGAGAAAAAAATCAGAAGTGATGTTGTGTCCTCGATGCAGTGTTGTGTTGGATAAAAAGGCAGCCCAAAATCTTGAAGGAGTTAGGAAAGCCAAACAAAGACGTAAAGAGAGAGCCCCTCATGGTCAACGAGGCATCGACCCAAGGAGATCTTCTTCAAAGAAGGAGCAGTCGAAGCCAAGAATCCTAGGAGCAAGACCCACCACTTTCAAGCCGTTTGCAGAGCTCTCTAATGGAAAGTGGACAAGACCAAACGAAATCAAGGGAAAGGCCAACAGAAATGGCAAACCTTTTTAGCTTCTCTCTCGGGCTTCGTACGAGACACATAAAAAGACTTTCTTGTTGAGTCAACCCTTTTAGCCTCTATCTCAGGCTTCGTACGAGACACAAAACACCCTCTTGTTGGGTCAATAGCCTCCTCTTAGGCTTTGAATAAGGAAACCCCGGTTGAGTCAATCAACCTTTTAGCATTAATCTGTGCCTCGCTCACAGCATACAAACATTAACGACTCCTTTTCCCTCGTCTAATGGCTGTAAGTGGCAAGCCTCTGGATTATTTACATCCACGCCACTGTCCCTCTTTTAGCATGAGAAATTCCTAAGGACATATAGCATTGTTCTAAACTGAGTTAAAGTCTTCTCCTTCAGGTTAAAAATCCCCTATAAAGGAAATTATGGCATTGCTGGATTCACATATCCCAGTTAAAGTAATTCTCCTTTATAATCAGTCACCCAACAGTTGTGATAAACATCCCCTCTAGAGATGACAAATTCTCTATAAAGTCAAAACTCTTTAGCTTCACATCTTGGGCTTCGAACAAGATACAAATAGACCCTTCAGCTTCATATCTTGGGCTTTGAACAAGATACAAACCACTTTTAGCTTCACGTCTTGGGCTTTGAACAAGACACCAAAACAACCTTTTTCCTCCCATAGAATAGGAGGAACTATGATCGCTCTGATTTCCTTGTTTCATCAAACGGGAATACGTAGGCATAAGATTGAAAAATCTTAGCGAGCACACTAATCAAAAACCTCAGGTCCCAAATCCTCACATATCAATCAAAACATCTGAATCCGTATTCCCCACCAAAAGTCTAAATTCAATCAAAAATAACCTAAGAGAGGCCCCCCCACATTGATCACATCTGTAAGCCAACAGTTTTGACTGTTTAAAGTCAGTGTGCAAGCAGGGTTAGTTGGAGACATCTATTTCCCTTCCTTCATCAGCTTCAATAGGATAAAAAATGAATCGACCTGTAGTACCCCAGAGCGACAGTGCTTAAGAACCACATCCAAAATCGCTCGCTACATGCGCAACCGAATACAAAGGCAAAATTTTGTTTTTTCTTTTTTCTGTTAGTTTCAGCATATTTAGTTAAGTTGTTTTGTAACTTTTAATTGTTTCGTGTGTACTTGCTGTATATAAGACATTGTAAGCTCCCATATTGTGGTTAATGCCAATTATTCTTCGCACCCTTAATTACTCTCTCTCTCTCTCTCTCTTTCTCTCTCTCTCTCTCTCCCTCTCTCTCTCTCTTTCTCTCTCCCTCTCTCTCTCTCTCTCTCTCTCTCTCTCTATTTTTCTCTCTCAATTTCTCACTTCATCATCTCCAAATTAACTCAATTCTCCATTAATTCACCATTATAGATTTTGTATGTTCTAACACATTGTATAGGAGCACACACAATTAGAGTGGGACATTGCAACTTATTCAGCAACAGGCTTTTCAATTTCACTAGAAAAGGTGATCAAGATCCTACTTTGGATTCAACTTATACCAAATTCTTGAAGACCAAGTGCCAAGGTTTAAGTGACACCACAACAACAGTGGAGATGGATCCTAATAGTTCAACAAACTTCAACAATGACTATTATCCTATCCTTTTACAGAAGAAGGGTCTATTCACATCAGATGCTGCTCTTCTCACAACGAAACAGTAAAGAAACATTGTCAATGAATTGGTTTCATAAAACAAATTCTTCACTGAGTTTGCTCAGTCAATGCAGAGGATGGGAGCCATTGGTGTTCTCTCTGGCTCTGATGGAGAGATTACGAGGAAATGTTCTATTGTTAATTAAGTAACTAATGGTTTAATTAACAGTTGTTAATTTCACTTTTCTGTGTTTTAATTTACTTACAATTTTCTATTCTTTTATCGTCAATTGTTTTGGCTTTGTGATGTTTGAGATTTTTATATAATAATAAATAGGAAAAAAGGGTGATGCACTGACAGTGTAAAATTTTTTTACAATGTCAACCAATGACGACCATGCATCCCACCAAGTCATACTGAAAATTTTAAAATAATTATATGACATGGCAGAATGATATATTCTTATTGGATGAAAGTGTAAAACATTTTTATATTGTCGGTGCATAACAATTAAACCCTAATAAATAAATGATGCAAGTTTCCGTAATATCTTACATCATTCAATCAACACCATTATAGCACCATTATTTCATTATCTGTACCGGTGTTCTTTTCTCTATTGAATATTCAGCATATATTTGCTTTCCTACTATATAAACGTAGTATGTACCTCATATACAATTTTAAAAAATAATAATAATAAAAATAAAGACGATCGATAAACATATTATTTTAGTTGGTTATGTGGTCATAATAAGACATTGTTATAAAATGTGTTTTTTTTTGTAATAGTGGACATCTGTCTTCCCTTCTAAGATGAGAGTTTTCTTCTAAACTTATTCAAAATGGGACTCCAAGCATCCTTTCTTCTTGGGTTTGAACCTACATTAACACCTATAAACTTAAAAGGCGAGGTTCCTAAATCACAAGAGAGAAAAGAAGTTGGTGCAGTCCAAAATTCCTCCTTCAAGTTGATGCCATAGATCTTGGTTTTGGATGAATTCACACATAATCTTGAAATCAATTCAATGCCTCTCAGAATACCTTTTAAACTCCACAAATTGTTCCAAGACGCATTACATAGAATGATAGTATCATCTGTAAATTCGAGAATATCAAAATGGATATCCTCATTGAGACGAAGCCTTGAAAATCTCCAATTCTAGATGCATTGTTGACCATCCCTGTCAAACCTTCGGCAACTAGAATTAACAAGAAAGGTGAGAGGGGATCCCCCTACCTCAGTCCCCTTCTCACTTGGAAGTTTAGGGTGGGACAGCCATTTGTTGAGAAACAAGTATGAGTTGTGTTGAGAAACAAGTGTGAGTTCTAAGTCCCACATTGCTTAGAAAAGTGGAAGTTGAGCACTTTATAAGTAAAATGACTCATACAACTATCACCTTAAGGTTTTTAGTGAATATGTGGTGTCTCTCTCACTTGTTTGGGTGGGTCTTTGACCTTTAGGTGAGTGTTTAACCTAATGTGTATGCTTCCCCCTCATGATGACTCATCACCTTTAACTAAAATGGACATGGAGCTTGTGAAAACCAGGTCTTCCATCCATTGCATTCCCTTAAGCCCAAAGTTCATTTTCTTCATAATGAATCTAAGAAAATCCCATGAGATTCAATCATAGGATTTTTGGAAATTGATCTTAACCACTAAACACTCTTTCTTATATCTCTTGGCATAGTCTAGAACCTCGTTCACAACTACAACATCATCTTGAATATACCTCTGAGCTATGAATGTTGATTGGCTCTGAGAGACCGGATTATCCACAACCTTCTTAAGTCTTTATCCCAAAATATTTGATAGAGTCTCCCTATTAGAAAAATGGCTTATATTCCTCTAGACATTAAGGGTTATCAGTCTTAGGTATTAAAGTAAGAAAAGAAGTTGTCGCGGATTTCGGAAGTCTTATATTGGAGTGAAATTCATTAACAAAATTTAAGATGTCCACTTTAAGGATTTCCTAACATTCTTTGAAAAAGTTGAGGCTAAACCTATCTGGCCCAGAACATTTATCTTTGGCATTAAACCACACCACCTCCTTGACTTCTTCTTCACTAAAAGGATCTTCAAGAGAAAGCCTTTCTTCACTAGACAAATTTTGAAAATCAATTTGATCTAGCAGAGGTCTCCTCCTAATAGGTTCCTTAAACAACTCTTTAAAATAAGATTTAACTTCCTTTCTAACATCCTTCACTTGCTCCTTCCTTTCTGATGGAGTGTTGAGACCTATAACTTTATTCCTTCTAAATATTTGTTTTATAAATTTATGAAAGAAGCTAGAATTTAAGTCTCCCTCTTTGTTTCATTGGTGCCTTGATTTCTGTCTCAACGTGCTTTCTCTATAGATCAATGACTTCCAAACATTAGAAGAAGCCTCTACATTATCTTTTTTATAGTCTTGATGGTTAAGAAACTCTTTGAAAGTATTCTGATGAAAGGTCTTTAAGAGTTATCTCTCTCAAGAAAAAATAGTTTCCTAGATCAACTCTTGTATTGGAAGTCACTTGGTCAATACTTTCTTCCTCTTAAAATGTCACAAACCAGTCTCATGTTATCTACAAGACAATATAAAGAAGAAGGTCAGAAAAAAAATACTAAGAGAATAATGAAGACAAACTAAGAGAGAATTACACCCTTTTCACAAAAGAAATCTTATCTCTCTTGAGTAATAATTGCTTCTAAAATTGACTGAGTACCGATGTACCACTTCTTTTGTTGGATATGCGATACATATGAATGATCATCCCCATCCTTGTAGACCAACCTCTCCCAGAAGGTGAATAGACCCTTTTTAAACAACTTTTCTTTTGGGGTTAGAGAGTCTGAGGTAAATGCATAACTTTTCGGATGCTGAAAGAAATGATCTTGAGCGCAATATTTCCAGATTTTGTTCTCACTTTTTTACTCCGAACAAGGGGGTATGGCAGAGAGGGGCGATCTTTAAGAAGAATGAAGAATTTGGAATGGGCTTCTTAATTTTGGGTCGTGACTAAGAAGTGACGATTTTAAAAAAAATTCAACTTTCGAGGTAAATGATGTGTTTCGCGTGGTAGCTTATCTGCAAGTGCACATACTTTATCAAAGTAATACAAAAGATGTTGAATCCACATAGACCAATAGTCAAACTACCGCTATCTACTATCTCTATGTAAATCTAAGGCTAATCGGATATATTTTGTTTTTAGAAGGGAAATTAAAATTGGAACTAAGATTGGTTTAAGAAAATATTAATAAAAGCGAGACCGGAATGTAATTTCCGATTGCACATTTGGGACTCAATAAATTTTGGCGTTTGTTTTAATTATGAATAATTTATGGAGGAAAAATTAATTTAAAAACACTATTCACTTTCGCGTGACCCGTGTTATGTTTCAAAACCGTAAATGCTTTGTTGTCACTCCACGAGTTACAATTTTGAAATAATTTTTGAAAACTGATAAGTCCTAATTAATTACTAAAGCGTTGTCGCTGTTTTTAGAAATTAAATATCCAATTTTTATCGATCGTGTACCAGTCTCACATTGTCGCGTTGTTGACCAGTACCTGAGAGTTTTTGCTTTCGCACAAAAAAAATTGACTTTATAACTAAAAATTAGAACCGGAAAAATAAATTAATATAAAAATTCAACGCCAATTCAATTTACCGAGTCCCGTCGGAACGACAGTCCTCACATCTCGGACTCTACGAATTTAGCCGGACAGTTTTGACATAATACTCATATCATTATTATCAATGCAATGTAGGAATTTAAACATGATAATTGATGATGATTCTAAGTAGTTACACAAACTAGCCTGAAATATATATGTGTGTGTGTGTGTGTGTGTGTGTGTGTAGGTCTGTGCGTGTGTGTGTCTGTGTATGTATGTGTGTGTGTGTGATCGCGTGCGCGTGTGTGTGTCTGTGTGTGTGTGTGTGTGTGTGTGTGTGTGTGTGTGCGCGCGCGCGCGTGTGTGAATATTACTTAGTAGATGATGATATATGAAACTAAGAATCAAAGACAGTAGCAATTGGAATGGATTAAACAATTAAAAACAACAATAATAATAATAGGACTTGAAGTAAATAAGTGTAGAAAAATTAAAGAAGAAAAAATGCTTACTGGAAATAATGCAACGCAAGAATTTGAAACCGAAAAACTTGAACGAAAATCTTCGAAAATAAAATAACGGCGAGATTGAATAGCAATTGATCCAAGTACAAGCAAAGAGCTGAAAACTCTTAAAGCAATGGTGTACTAATTGTCTGGTGTGAACAATTGATTACTTTTACACTATAAATGTAATTGCCTATTTAATACTAGGAAACTTGGATAAAAAAACCCTAAAAATAAGCCTATATATAGTGTTGTAACTGCTGAAGTATGGTTGAATTCGTGTAGAGGTTGGTTGAGAAAAATATGTGAGAGTGGGAGAACAATTGATTACTTTTTATTCAATTTTTTTCCTTTCTTTTAAGCCTAAGATCATTCACTTATTTGCATCGACTTCATACCTAGTGTGTGCTCAGGATGGTACTGAATGATAAATAAACTACTTAAGAACTATCAAAGGATGAAAATTCAAGGCTACGACCTAATAAGTACTCAAATCGGTCTCCATATTCGGGAGACTTAACGTGTTAAAACGATACCGATCTTGTAAAATTTTCTCAAGTCTCCACAATCTGCCATCAATTTCATCTGTAGCCTAAAACTTTCAAATTATGCAATGAATTTCTAAGTAAAAAAATTTTAGTATGGCTCAAGAAATCGGAGAATCAATAAACAATAGAAAACCACGCATAAAGACTCGATAGCACATGCATTGACTTGACAAACAACTATTTAACTAGAAACTGGTAAAATCCTAACAATATGAAATAAACTAGAAAAACGATAAATCTAACTAAAAAGAGATCAAAGGAAAACAATATAGTTCTTCCCCCACACTTAAACCAAACATTGTCCTCGATGTTTTGATGAAAGTGGGAAAAGGAATAGAGAACTTGTATAAAGAGCTCGGCGACGGCCACGGCCTCGGCCTCAACCATATCTCCATGACCATAATGAGGAGGAGGCGTCACTCTCATACCATGCATATACTGTAACAAATCATCCATCCCTATCCGCAATCTTGTCATCTGTTCGATCAAATCTGCTATGTTATGTTCGGTTTGTCTTACATAATCATGTTGCAATGCATGTATCTGCTGGAGGTGTGCCATCATGTCGACATGTTGTCCCAGCATATCTCTAATCAGTTGCTCGCGTTCAACATCTATATCATTACGGTCTCGCAGATGGAAAAATACGTCATCAAGCGTGGTCCGCATAACAACATAGTCATACTCTTCTCTAGATTGTTGTCTGGAAGAGGTACCTGCAGAATGGTCAGTAAAATGTGGTGCAGTGTGTGCAGGTGGATCAGGAATACAGTTTGAGCGGTATGGTGGTGGAACATGTACAGGAGAGTCTCGCTTTCTCTGGTCTAACTCATCATCGGTAGCACCATCAGCAGCGACATTCTCATGAATGTCCATGGGCTCCGATTCGGCTTCAGGTTCGGCATGTAAATCATAAATCCAATTGGCCTTATTCTGCACATCAGTGCGGTTCGGGCATATGATTAAACAACACCGTCAATAACAATGTTGTGAATTATCAGCAAAAATCTTCCGTCTGGCCTGGCCTTCACAAAGCAACCATGTGTTTACAGACGAAGAGATTAAGGAAACATGGTGGTAGAGGCTCTAATTTCAAATTCAATTTTTTCATTTACCTTTACATATTTAAATCTATAAAAATATATTATGTTTTGTTTTAGGAAATTGATTGAAAATTTTCAATTTCAAATATTTTTTAAAAGAACGGTGCCTCTTGAAACTTGGAAGTGTAATTGTGATAGAAAAATAGAATGTTAAGATGTCATTGACTTCATTATTCAATTTTTTATTTGTATTAATTCTTAAACTTGCTTGCAATACTTTAGTCATTGACTTTTAATCACGATAACAACCAAAATTATTAGCACAACCACCAAATTAACATATTAACATTAATTCTCTGGATAGATAGATAGATACCAATAATATTCAAACATTCAAAATATCAAATTCCTTGAACTTTGCTGCAAGAAACGAAGAATATATAATTAATAAACAACCCTTTTAATTATACTTCTCATCACAATCATGATCAGTTGTGGTAATGTTTTAAACCCATTTTATTATATAGTATGCAAGGTGTATATTTTTGTGTCATTTTACAAATTAATTAAAGTTATGCGTAGCTGCTTATTTTTTTATAGAAAAATGGCATGCAATGCCTATAAAAGAGAGCAACTACATTGAAGTTAAATCATCAACTCTCTAGCTAATTAAGACAGCAATAGAGAACATAAATACACAAAAGGTTAATTATATTAAACATGAAGATGAGATTCTTCTTCATAGCTTCTGTGATGCTCCTCAGTTTCATTGAGATTAGTGAAGGAGGCAGTCTCATGAAGAATTTCTATAAGAAATCATGTCCTCAAGCTGAGGAGATTGTGAAGAACATAACCCAACAGCATGTTTCTTCAAGGCCTGAGCTTCCAGCCAAGTTGCTAAGATTGCATTTTCATGACTGTTTTGTTAGGGTAAACTACATTCATATCTTTTTATCTTTACATTAACCAATACTCTATTAGGGTTTCATTAACCAATACCTTATATGGTTGCATTTCAGGGGTGTGATGCTTCTGTTTTGATAGAGTCCACTGCAAGTAACACTGCAGAGAAGGATGCTATTCCTAATTTATCATTATCAGGTTTTGATGTGGTAAAGGATATCAAAGATGCTGTGGAAGCAAAATGTCCTGGAATTGTTTCATGTGCTGATATACTCACATTGGCTGCTAGAGATGCTGTTTCTATCCAAGTAATTTACATATATTCTTCTATGTTTGTATTTATGCATGATATTAGTTTATGCATGTTGCATCATGATTGATCCATTCATATTTATTGTTACAGTTTAATAATAAACAAAAGTGGGAAGTGCTTACCGGTAGAAGAGATGGTACTGTCTCCAAAAGCTCTGAAGCACTCATCAATATCCCAGCACCTTTCCATAACATCACAACCCTCAGACAAATCTTTGCTAGTAAAACGCTTACTCTTCATGACTTGGTCGTATTATCAGGTACGCTTAATCAAATCTTCGTTACAAAAAACTTGTGCTACACATACATAAATGTAATCACATGTGTCAGTGTCGCGTCAGACTCATATATTTTGAAATGTACATAAATGTAACTACATCTGTCAGTGTCATGTCAGATGCATATCCGGATTTTGAAGTGTTTGTGCCACATTGATTAACTTTTGTATTATGTATGTATAGGAGCACACACAATTGGAGTAGGACATTGCAACTTATTCAGCAATAGGCTTTTCAACTTCACTGGAAAAGGTGATCAAGATCCTACTTTGGATTCAACTTATGCCAAATTCTTGAAGACCAAGTGCCAAGGTTTAACTGACACCACCACAACGGTGGAGATGGATCCTAATAGTTCAACAGACTTCAACAATGACTATTATCCTATCCTTTTACAAAAGAAGGGCCTATTCAAATCAGATGCTGCTCTTCTGACGTCCAAACAATCAAGAAACATTGTTAATGAATTGGTTTCACAAAACAAATTCTTCACTGAGTTTGCTCAGTCAATGAAGAGGATGGGAGCCATTGGCGTCCTCTCTGGTTCTGATGGAGAGATTAGGAGGAAATGCTCAGTTGTTAATTAAATAACTTATGGTTTAATTAACCGATGTTAATTTCACTTTTCTGTGTTTTAATTTAGTTACAATTTCCTATTCTTTTGTCGTCGATCAGTTGTTTTTGGCTTGTGATGTTTGAGAAATTGAGATTCTTTATAAGTATTCAAATTCAAGTAATAATAAATAAAGGATGTGTTTTATGATGCAAGTTGCCATTATATATACATCATTCAATTAGCACCATTATATTATTATACTTCAAACTCCTTTATTTTTGTCTCATCAGCTGCTATCTTTCTTCATCGGATATGCCAATGCTTCAATTAGAGATGCTTAGACAAACTTTTCCCATACAAATTACAAAGAGATCAAAGGACATGTTTTAATAAATCATAAATTTTCATTATTCTTTTTTAAATTTAAATTTTATGGTTAAATTACTTCAAGTGTTCAATCAAACAATTTTTTTAAAAATCTATAACTTTGATGTAACTATCTACACCGCCAACTGTGTAAAAAACAAAGTATATGTCATTTGTCTTGCTCTAATTAGTAGGCCGTTAGTATTAGTTATTTTCGACTATTATAAATAACAAGTCTTAGTGTTAGGATTTGTGTGTTCAAGTTTGTAAAAATTCCTCAATTACTCAAAGTATCCGTGTAGAGAAACGAGTGTGTGAGAAATGTATGTTTGATGTAACACCATCTTTTTCATTCAATGTAATTCAGTTAATCTTTGCCCAGAAGTTTATCTTTTATTTTTGCAAGTTATTTTCCAACACACTTTCGATCATTTTCCTGCATTACATTTTCCTTAATATTGTTAAAGTAAACTTTATTTAAACCATGAATACTGTCGAAGTGTTCATCTTTTTTCAAATATCATTTTAATTTATTTAGCAAATGTCTTAAGATTTAGTATGGTCGATCCTGCAAGTTATCCAATTTCTTATTGATTTGGTAGACCAGAGGTTGTTTACTAATTTTCACAGTAAACAAATTGGCACGCCCAGTGGGACCGTGCTGAGTAATTTTTGAAAACAAATTTTCCCTGTTTTTGAAAAAGTTTATAATTTTGCATTCAATTATCTTTTCTCTTTCGAAAACTTCGTTGTATGTTATTAAGAAGTGGTAAAGTAGCCACCACTAACGAAGATAGACCAAGGAGAAGATACACGAGGAAAATGGCAAGTACAAACTAGCCAAATAATTCAAACCCTCAGTCAAGTAGTTCGAATCCTCAAACAACGCCCAGTATTAATGTAGAACCACCCCCGGGATCTTCGAATGGGGGACCAACGGTTTCAGCTCCTGTTTCTGATACCATACCATCCATGGCGAGTTTGATCCTTACACATTCGATTTCCCATACTCAACCCATTCTGAATTATGTCGGATCGAGGGGACCACCAAGGACTCCCCCACCGGTCAGAAATTCTAGTTGCCAACCATTTGTTCCCCCTGAATTTTTTATGTCTTTACCTAGTCGAGACCCGCCTTTTGGGATGCCAACTTCGAAGATGGCAAATTTACAGAGTGCTCCTCCAGTATTTTCGGAATCTATAGTAAATTCGTCGTTACAAGGGTCATGATCTGGGGTTAATATGGGTCGAAATAACCAATCCTTAGGAATGGGATATTCAACCCAAATGCCAAGTTTGACAAATAGTACTGCAGCATACTTAAGGCAACAAATGGACGAAAGTAACCATCAAATGGTCCAAATGATGTCCCAGACTATGGGAGAAATTTTTCAACCTCTCATTCAAAATACTACCCAGATTAATCAGCAAATGGCAGCGCAGATGACGCTCCTTGCAGATTTCTTTGGTGTACCAAACCCTCCTCGATATCCACCAAGGGAATATATGATAAAAAACCAAGGGACAATTTTCGAAGAGGATCCTACTATTAACCAAATCCAACAAAACCCAAGAAACATACCCCAAGCGAATTTGGAAAACCGGGGACTAGCCGAACAAAATAGAGTCGAACCCCCTATGAATCAACCACATGTTCCTACAGGAGAGGAACCAAGGATAGTTTTGGTAAATAGAAACCAAAATGCTGACAATGTCGTACAGCAAGTTCGACGTAACGACGTTGTTGCGGTGAAAATCGGATAACAAGCTATTAATTAACTTGTATCATATTTCTTTTACAACCGACTTTGATTTATCCAAAGGAAAGGTTCAAGATCGTTAGAAAAACCTAAAGGGGGGAGATCTAAGGTTCGGGGGTTGGTTATACAAAGGGAAGGTATTAGCACCCTAAGTATATGTAGTACTCTACAGGAACCTCTTGTTTATGATTGTGTTATTCTATGTTTGCTTGCTAAGATATCTATGCTAAGGTAAGGACCTAAAGGATATGTACACTAAGTATGCTCGCCAAGACGTCGCATCTTGTGCCTACGTATCTGACTAAAGAATCAGAGCAACCGTAGTTCACCTAACTAAGGGTGAAAGAAAAGGAAACATTGATTATGGCCAACGTTCCAAAGGGAATGAGCATAAGCTCACGTAGAGTCCACGATAACTCTCTAAGTCTACGTTATGAAGGGAGGAAGTGAATTCTCATGATAGTGAGAACCACACAGAGTTCATGATAACTCTGTAAGTCTGAGTAAAAGGTAAAGTGAGTTCTCATGATAGTGAGAATCACATGGAGTTCATGATAACTCCATCCTATTACTAAACTATGAGGGAAACGGCTCTTATGAGGCCAAGGATGAAATGGAAGTGGATTGTGACTTAGGAGTCAAAGTGAAAAAACTTTCCTTTGGAAGGAGGGTCAAATGAGTCAAGTATGAATATACAGTGAACAATATGAATATGAACAAGAATAATATGAACAAGAATAATAATCAGGATAATATTTGACAGAAAATAAAATCAAGATAATATTGACAGAAAGTAAATTCAGTGGTTAATGATTAATTTATTGGATCGATGAATCGGGTCCAATGTAGTGTCAAACCGTCGTAGCACGGTCTATGAGGAAGACCATACTATAGGAGGATGCACAATTCGATCTTTGTCCTAAGACACGATGGAGAAATGATATTGAGGATCATTCTCCAAAGAAATCGTGTCGCACGAAAAGAAAAGGTGGAGATCTCGTCTTAATCACAAACTCTCGTTAATTTATCGAAGGTAACCTATCACGATCCCAAAGTATAGAAAGAGATCACGATGATCACTCACTACAGATTTGGAACAATGAAGGTTAATCGCCTTGACAAATAACGTTTGTGAACAGAAAGACTTCATTGATCGAAACGTGAAAATGAATATAAATGCGATAGGAAGTGGAAATAAAGTCGGTCTCGTTTTAATCATGATTTAATCGAGTAATCGATAATCGATGATGTTGAACTTTCATTGACCGGTATAAAAAATAAAAGAGGTGGCCTGATATACATCACGACTTTAGTGATTTTGAATAGATCGACAAGTCGTGATTTTGTGATATCATCGGCCAAAAATAAAGAAGAATGGGCTCAAAGCGGAAATAAAGTCGGTCTCATCTAACTAAGGATTTAGATCGATAAATCGAAAACCTCTAGATTATATTTTCATTGACCAACAAAAATAAAACTGAGATCGAAATAAAACATAAAGTCGGTCTAGTCTAAATCAAGATTTTAAATCGGTAAAACCGATAATCTTTTAATTAAACTCTCATGGACCAACAAAAATAAAGAAATGGGCCTCATATTCATCACGATTTTATTGATTCAAATAACTCCACAAAAATCATGATTTTTCTATATCATAGGCCCAAAATAACAGAGAATCGAAAATGGAAACCGAAAGAAAAACAAGTGAGATTAATTGAGTAAACTTAAAATATGTTGAAAACTAATAATGTAAAAAAGTTAAGAAATAAAATAGTAAAAGATTTTAAAATAAAATTAATCAAAACAAGAACACCCAAGAGGGGTGCACATGTGAATGAAGGCGGGTGAGCGATGGACATTGGAATGGGCTGATTGAAGCCCAACATCCACTTTGGCACAAGACTCGGTGAAACACCATGTCTTCATTAAGTCACCTTACAGTATTTTAAAAAAGAAAAAAAAAACAAATAAAATGAAACACGGGTTAAAGAAAAGATACAGCCATAAAAAAGAAGATCTTTAACAATATCGCATCATCATGTTCTTGAAAAACAAAGTATCATCAAAACAACTCAAAAAAAAATGCTCAGAAGCCAAATACTTCATCATAGCGTTTCATAAATTGAAAACAAGAGACCAACAACAACAATGATCAGCGTGTTCAACCTTCTCCTTCTCGAATCGGTCTTTATCAAGCGAACCTCTCATTTACTCCTCTTTTAATCGCAAATATTCTCCGTTTCGGCTCTCACTTTCATCGCGAATCAGGTTTGTGAGTCCTCTGGGTTTTGATTTGTGTTTCAATTGTCCTTCTTTATCTCCTTACTGGATTCAGTTCTGGGATTGAAATAGGGTTTGGTTGTTGCAAGGGTTTGAGGAGGATGATGATTAGGTTTTTGTTTATGTTATTCTGTGAGGGAAGAAGGAATGAATGGGTAAAAAAAAGATGAGTGAAGGGCTGTGTTGATGGTTTGTTGAAAGTTCGAAGGTTTGTCTGAAGGTTTTTTGAGGTGGTGCGAAGGTTGTTTACAGAGGGATGAGTGAAGGAGAAGAAAGGTTGAGTTGTTTATGGTTTGTGAAGAGTTTGGTGAAGAGGATTTGAGACAGAGGAAAGTTTTTTTGGTCGTTGTTGTGAGTTAACAAAGTGGCGAGCGCTTTACATGAGGAAACAGAATGAGGTTTGTTTTTGAAAAGGGTTCTCAATGGGGTTTTGAAGTGGCTCTGAAATTTTTTGTTGTTGTTGATGTTGTTGAAGGATTGAAATGGGTTTATGCGACACAAAGGTGTTTGAGGAGAATCGTTCGCTGAAGGTTGATGTTGTTGATTTATTATGGAAGAAGAAAAGGTTGGGTTAAGGGTTTTGGGAAGAAACAGGCGTGGAGTTGTTGTTGATGTTTTATCTCTGGTTTTTCTTTGAATAATGAGCGAGTGAGGGGCTATATGGTGATGTTTGGAGCGAGGTTGTTTTGCGTGGATTTGGGTTGAGAGATTTGAAAGAAGGTTGGGGTTCAAAAGAGAAGAAGATTCGTATCCCCCCACTCCTGAGTGAGGGATTAATGAAGGCTTTATGGTCGTCCCCCTAGAACTGAGGAGCAGAGGATTTAAGATGAAGGAGATCTTGAGAGGGCCCCCCCTCCACATGAAATTGTCCTCTTTCTTTCTTTTAAGTTTTTCCGCTCTTGCAATTTTTCGTCTGTGTTTGTGTACAGGTTGACAAGTCCCCCTTTCTTGGCAGGTTTTGGAAGTTGTTTTTGATGGTTTGGAGTTGGTCTGTTCCTTATGTATGGCAGTGTCAGCACGGCTATGTTGAATTGTACGATTTGGTTTTGCGGGTTAGGTCGGCTGGTTTATGCGTGTTGAAGATTTTAGGGAGAGATGGGGGCTTGGCCGAAACTGCCGTTTTTTGTACGGTTTTGTCTGGTATTATGGCCTTAGCAGGTGGTGAATGGAGTGTAGCTTGTACAGTTTTGAGTGTTGCACAAATCAGGGTGGTGGGATAGGTTTAAGGCAATAGATTTTGTTGGTTTGACACAAAAAATAATTATAAATATTAATAACAATGACTAAAATAAAAATAATAATAAAGATAGCAATGATAAAAATAAAACAAAAAACCAAAATAAAATAGAAATAATAATAGGGATAGTAATAAAAATATAATAACGAACTAAAAAAGAAACAATAGAAATAATAATAATAATAATAAATCATAGTAAATCATAGTAAATGAAAATAATGATAGACAAAGAAAAAAATCTAAATTAAAAAACCTAAAGTTATAAAAATCAAAATCAAAAATAAAATTCATGGAAGGTAAAACAGACAAAATTTAAACAAGCTAAAATTAAGTAACAAAAATTAAATGAAGAAAACAACGATTATGCTCGATGGACTACATGATTGCAACTGCTAAGACAGATGACCTAAGGTGATATGAAAAATGATCAGAGGATCTAAGGGTAAAATTTGAGGTACAACAGACGTGGCAGCAGATAATAATTTGACAGCCATGGTCGAAAGGATTATGGCACGGAATGGGGTAAACTTTGGTCTTCGAAGGCCAAATTACACATCACCGTTGTCAGAGTATATCCTTCAGTCAGATTTACCCCCTAGAACGAAGGTCCCTAAATTCACCAAGTTTTCTGGGGATACCACCGAATCCACTGTCGAACATGTGGCTAGGTATTTAATGAAAGTCGGAGAGATTTTGAATAATGAGAACCTTAGGGTAAAATACTTCCCAAGTTCTCTTACAAAGAATGACTTTACATGGTTCACAACTTTGCCACCAAATTCGATCCACAATTGGACCCAGTTGGAACATTTATTTCATGAGCAGTTCTATATGGGACAAACTAAGATTAGTCTAAAGGAGTTGGCTAGTATAAAACGGAAATTTAATGAGCCAATAGATGATTATTTGAATAGATTCCGACTGCTCAAAGCTAGATGTTTTACACAAGTACCAGAACATGAGTTGGTCGAAATGACCACTGGAGGCCTGGATTATTCCATTAGGAAGAAACTAGATACCCGATACTTTAGGGATATGGCCCAGTTGGCTGACAGGGTTCGACAACTAGAACGCCTGAAAGAAGAGAAGGCTAGGGCGAATAAAAATAAAAGAATAGCCTACGTCGAATTCAATGAAGAGGATGAAAGACCTTATACTGAGACATTAAGTTTCGACGAGAGCGAAATTGACCTTGCTAAATTGAAACAAGGCCCACCTTACTCTTGTAAGGTATTTGCCCCTTCGAACGGAAAGAACCCTGTCGAACCCGAAAAAAGCGATAAATTTCCTAAGAAAACTTATACTTTCGATGTTACCAAATGTGACGAAATTTTTGATTTGTTAGTTAAGGATGGTCAATGATAGTGCCTCCTGGTGCTAAAATGCCTCCTTTACAACAAAGGAAAAAGAGAGGGTTTTGTAAGTATCATAATTTCTTGGGTCATAAAACTTTTCAATGTTTTCTTTTCAGGGACCTTGTTCAAAATGCTCTCCAGGAAGGAAGACTGAAATTTGGAGAGAAGTCGAAGAGTCAGATGAAGATTGACTCTGATCCTTTGCAAGTAGTTGACGCTCATTACACAGAGCCAACTGAAGTCAACATGATCGAGATTACTGAAGATCTCGACAACACCGTCAACATGGTCGAAGTCACTGAGGACTTCAAAAATGGAGCTGTTATGGTCAGGATTACTGAGGATCTCGACCAGGAGTTTGTGAAGACTTTCGCTTGTGAGGCTACTCAAGGATTCGCCAAAGAAACTACAGATCGTTTCGATTTGGGAGTCACTAAAGACTCCAATGGAGGGATCACTGAGGATTCTAATTTAATGATGATAACAAAAGAAACTACTGATGGTTTCATACAAATGGACAAGGCTACTGAAGGCCTCCAAATGAAGTTACACAAGTTGGACATCACTGATGATGTCAACATGGATATCAACATGGTGGAAATCTCACAAGAAACCCCCATGGAATTCGACAAGGAGCGTCGACAAGAGGAGCATAACAAAATAGCTTATCCAAAGCAAGAGGAGACTCTGATGAATTTCCTCCATAGGTGCCAGAGAAAAAAATCAGAAGTGATGTTGTGTCCTCAATGCAGTGTTGTGTTTGATAAAAAGGGAGCCCAAAATCTTGAAGGAGTTAGGAAATCCAAACAAAGACGTGAAGAGAGAGCCCCTCATGGTCAACGAGGCTTCGACCCAAGGAGATCTTCTTCGAAGCAGGAGCAGTCGAAGCCAAGAATCCCAGGAGCAAGACCCACCACTTTCAAGCCGTTTGCAGAGCTCTCTAATGGAAAGCGGACAAGACCAAACGAAATCAAGGGAAAAGCCAGCAGAAATGGCAAAGCTTCAACGTAGATAGAGGCTCATCAATGGCAATACCGCAGAGAATTTCAGACTTCGAAGCAGTCAGTCTACATCTCAAAAAATTATAAGGGAAAGAATCCCATGTCCAGATCACAATGGAGAAGGGAACAGAGAAGAAGAAAGGCTCAGAGAGAAGTTGGGGCAAAGGCGGAGTCAAGTACCATTGTACCGACCGAAAAGACTGATAGGGAGAAGCCAAAGCCTTTCGAAAAGATGCCGGTGGGAAGAAAGTTATTTGCCACACAGGAAGAAGAGGCCAAAGAAAAGCATGATCGGGAAGTTGCTGAGGATGAAATGCTTACTGACAATTTTGACTCAGGTTCGGAGCAGTCTTTGGATGTCATAGTGAATGTGGTGTTAGTGCTCCCTAGAGAATTTGACCAAATAACTGAGGTCGAAGAGACGGACAATAATACTGAAATCGAAATGGCCGCACATAAACCTGTGTGCTATTATGTGATGAACAACGGCTGTGTCGAGGAACAGAATGCGTTCTTCAAACGTCCAGACGAGGCAATGAAAAGTCATTTGAAGCCTCTATTCATTACAGGAAAAGTCGAAGACGTTCCTGTCAACAAAATCTTAGTGGATTGTGGTGCGACAGTGAACCTAATGCCACACTTCATGCTGAGGAAAATCGGGAAGTTCGACACCGATACCAAGCCCCATAATATGGTACTCTCCAACTATGAAGGAAATGTGGGTACTACTTTGGGGGTGATTCAGGTCGATCTGACCATTAGTACTGTTACTAGACCGGCCATGTTTATAGTTGTCGAAACGAAAGCCAATTACAACCTGTTACTTGGTCGTGAATGGGTACATGGGATAGGGGATGTACCTTCATCCATGCATCAGAGGATTACTATATGACGCCCAGACGACATTGTGGAAAACATTGAAGCAGACCAAGGTTATTTCAAGGTTGCAATCAATCATGTCAACAGACACCATTTCGAGAAGCACCTGGCTAACATTGCTCCATGCAACCCGGCCAACTTTGCATTTACTACGGATTACAACGCATACTATTCGTTGTACTTCCATCCCACAAATGGTTTTCAATGGGATCGTGAGGTCGTGGGAGAAGATGACCTTGCATATAAAGGAACGTCTGGAGTCGACCCTACAGGATAGAAGCGAATTCGGCGATGATGTCTGAGTTTGAAGCACTTAAAAGGATTTCGGCTTATATAGCCGAAAATAAACTACAAACGGCCCTAGAGGCTGAAGTGAAACAGATGGTTGTCGAAGCCACCAAAAGATTACACCAAGAAGGTCCTGGTAAGGACTTCGATCCAGAACCACCTGATAAGGTTCAGGATGAAGTACAAGGCCAGAGGCTCAATGCCATCTACGATGACGAGCATTTGGGCTTCGAGAAAGATCTGTTGGCAGCAAACATTAAAATGCTAGCTCAAGATCCTTTGGAAGAAATTGACTCGGGAGATGGGGCAACGAAAAGGCCAACATATATCAGTTCCAATATCAGCCCACAACTCAAGGTCGAAGTGATCCAATTGTTAAAGAAGTTTAAAGACTATATTGCATGGGATTGCAACGAGATGTCTGGCTTAAGCAGAGATGTGTGTAGCGTGCGATTTTTTTCGGTGACGCGACCACCTTATCGCAGAAGGGTTTTCTCCTCACAATGAGGAGGAGTGGGGAGCTACTTTCTGATTTCTTATTTATCCCGTGAAGCTGGAAGGGAAAGGGAAGCTATCTAAAACTAACCTTGCATGCGAATGTTTAACTGAACAAACGCTTAAAGAGATTCGGGGAGTTCGGGGTCAGGTTATACAATGGAGAGTTGTCAATTACCCATCCTATATGTGGTTATCCACAGGTTGTTAGCAATAGGTTCTGCTTTTATACTTGATGGTGTTTATCAGTTGATGGGTTGGGAAAGTTTCTTGGTAAATATGAGAGAGAGAGAGAGAGTGAGAGTGAGTTTTTGTTAATGTTTGGGGTTTTCGATGTTTTTGGTAAGGTATTGGACCTAAGTTTTTGATTGGTATGTGAAGGTACTGGACCTAGAGTTTTTGATTGGTATGCTCGCTAAGATTTCGCAATCTTATGCATACGTATTCCCGTTAAAGATAAACAGGGAAATCAGAGCAATCGTAGTTCCTCTTATTCTATGGGAGGAAAAAGATGTTTTGGTGTCTTGTTCAAAGCCCAAGATTGAAGCTAAAAAAGTATATTTGTGTCTTGTTCAAAGCCCAAGATTGAAGCTAAAGGAGTATTTGTGTCTTGTTCAAAGCCCAAGATTGAAGCTGAAAGGTTTGACTGGGAGAGAATTTGTCATCTCTAAGGGGAGATATCTCATCTGCTTATCACAACTGTTGGGTGACTATTTATAAAGGAGGGTTACTTTAACTGGGATATGAGAATCCAACAAGGCCATAATTTCCTTTATAGGGGGCTTGTCCTGAAGAAGAAAACTTTAACTCAGTGTTGAGCAATGCCATTTTTCCTTAGGAATCTTTCATGCTAAGAGAGGGACAGTGGCGTGGATGTAAATAATCCAGAGGCTTGCCACTTACAGCAATTAGATGAAAGAGAGGATTTTCCACGATAAAATATGGACGACAGCTTGGATTTTTGAATCAACAAGTGTGCCACTTACATCGGTTATCTAGGATTACGGCTTGTTTTGAATGTTCTGTTTTGATGTGTGATATACAGAGAAATGACTTCCTACAGAGAGATTTTGATTTCCACTGAGGGGATGTTGATTTTTGTGTGCCTTGATCAAAGCCCAAGGTTGAAGCTAAGAGATTGATTGAATCCACTGGGGAAGTCTTTATACAAAGCTTAAGAGGAGGCTGGAAAAGACTACCTCGACAAGAGAATGCTTATATATGTCATGTACAACGCCCAAGATTGAGGCAAAAAAGATACTGACTCTTGTGAGAGCAAGAATTGTCTCTACAAGTCAATCTATGTTTTTATGATAACAATAAGTATTTGTGAAAGAACCATTTTATGGTCTAACGTGTGTTATGTGCAGATCATAAGAACTAAAGACATCAGAACCAACATACACCAGCTAGATGTACTATGATTGAATATATATACGTTTGCGAAGTTACTATGTGTGACTAAAGTCGCGAGAAGCAAGAACGCTTCTTTATCTAGTCATGATCAGCCAGATCCAAGGATGCCAAGATTGATGTTGCAATGCTCTTGTGGATACTCTCGGAAAGTGATTGAGATTCTGAAGATAGAGAAGCTTCTGAAGAAGTACACTCTGAAAGAATGAAAGTACGGAAGACTCCTATGACTTGAAGTTCTGATAGCTGAAGGCGCTGAAGACCAAGTGCAGAAAGAATCTGAAGACTGATGAGTTTTGAAGATCAAGGTTTCAAATAAGAAGTTCTGAAGACTCTGAAGACAGGCTTTGAAGATTTGGAAGACTTGAAGCAGAAAAGGATAACGTTCTTAAAGACCAAGTGCTGAAGTTCTGAAGACTGATTCCTAATGGACTTCTTCAATCGACTGAAGACTTGAAGCATCAGATATTCTGCTATGAAGACTCTACTCATGCTTCATCAAATTAACATCAGAAGCCACTGAAGTTTTGAAGTCTAAATATTACCGTTGTGAGTTAAATGTACACGCTTCCCAAGAAAAGATGTCTGGTCACTTCTTCCTCTTTAAAAAGAAGATGTATCTGTACAACTCATTATGTCACAACGTCTCTTTTCCAAACATCCAACAGTATTCTCTAACGGCTATATTTCTACTGGCTATTTAATGGAAAGAGTTTTTGCTTCTGATGTGTCGATCATTTGTAGAAACATGAACCGAATGTTCATCTACAAAATTGACCAAGTCATTGTGAAGATAGCAACAATGATGATTTCTCGTTGTAACACTTAACATATTCAGAGCTATCATTATTTCACTAATGGCGATTGTTGTTGAAACTCAAGAATACAAATCAACACAACAACAACAATCAAACAGAAGCTGTTGATGAAGAAGACAACATTGAAGATCTGTCAAGTCATCAACCTACCTTCTCGTCAAGACTACATTGAAGATCTAAAGCAAGGAGTTGTTGCTCAAAGCTTGCTCAACCAAGAAGACGAAGAAGAAGAAGATCTACAAGATGTCAACAATTGTAATATCTAAATACATGTTTGTAGTTTCTTAGGAAAGCAAGGAGCTGATTGCTCAAAACTTGCTTGAACACATGTGTGTGTTCTTTGTACTTAAACTTAGGAGAAACTTGCTTATTAAGAAGCACAATTTGTAATCTCCAGTTTGCCAATTCAAATAAATGAATTGAGACTCCTCAAGTGAACGTTATATCCTGAAGGGATCCCTGAACGGTTCAGCTGTGAGTTGAGCCCCTTGAGTAGATCACGTGGTGATCAGATACTTGAGATGACAATGGCTGGGTGTCATTGTGGAAAATCCTGAAATAGGGTCAGTAGCGTTATATTCATTAAGTTGAATCCCTGAACGTCTAGCTCCGAAAGCCTAGCAGTAGATCTTAAAGAGATTGGAACCTGCAGGTCAATGTTCATTATATTCATTAAATTGAATCCCTGAACGGTTCATTGTGTTGTTAGTCACAGTGCGGTTGTGCAAGTTGTTAGTCACCGGCGTTGCCCGTGCAAGTGTAATCATGATTTGATTATAGTGGATTAAGTCCTTGTGTTCAAGGCGAAATCACCTAAGGAGGGTGTACTGGATTAGCTCGCGTGGTGAACCAGGATATATCGTGTGCCCTTTACTCTCTTGCTTAGTATCTCTATTTAAGTTTCTGCATTGTCTATCAGAACCTCATATTAAGCAAAATCAGAACCTTGCATCCTATCTCTGATAAGCTTCCGCACTGCAAGTTCTGAGTATCGTATCTTATGATCAGAACCTATATGGTTCTCATGCTCTATAGTTAAGAGATCAGAATCTCTCAACGAACATTAAAGGTTCTTGAGTGTCTCTTTAACAAGATGCGAAAAGTTACAAAAAAAGTAAATACACAATTCAAACCCCCCCCCTTCTTGTGTCTTTCTCGCGCCTTCAATTGGTATCAGAGCTCCGGTTCTGTTATTGATTTACATCAAACACTTAACAGTGTCAGAAAAAGATCCAGATGTGGTGCGTAGAAGTACTCTTGGTGAGATTGAAATCCACTTACAATTTCTGTAACAGTTCAGCAGTTGACTGTATACAAAATTGTAATCAATCTGATTACTTCGTGAGCAATTCACTAATTCTAGATGAAGCCTCACTAAAATTGACGAATCAGCTAATAAGATAAATTCATCAGATAAAAGGCAGTATCTGTTGAATGCTCATCCTGGAAATTACGTGTGGATAAAACCATGTATATGCTTAAAAGATGAATCATCAGAAAGTAAGAAATCTTGTTTGCTGAAGATTAATTCTTTATGAGTTTTTGAGATGTTTTCAAGAAACGGATTAGGTCCACCCTTGACTTTCTCGTTTAAAACTCATTCTGAATCTCTTCACGTAAGGAAGAAAGATTGTTGTTCTAAGACTTTGAATTTCATAAAGAAATCTGTTAAAATCAGAATCTGAAAAATCAAATTATTAGAAATGATTCAATGTCAGAATCTGGAGTGATCAAAAGACTCAATGAAGAACTGAATCCCAAAGACTCAGTAAATACTTGATTATGAACGAACTCTTAAGTTTTAGACTGGCTCAGTAATTAATCTCCAACAACCTGAGATTATCCTGGTAAAAATCAAATGTTGATAATCTGATTTTCATTAGATCAAGTGTTCTCAGAACCACTTGAGCTATGAAATTAGATGCTATCATTCCAGACATCTAGGTTCTCTAACTGATGTCTTAAAAGATGATGTTAATGATGTTCTTTTGAAGAAATCAGTTAACTCATAGATATGTGTGACCAACCCCAAATAAGTTGATCAGCATTGTGAGAATAAGAAGGTTCATGCAAACCATGTCTAATGATGTACACATGGGGCGTGATGATGTTTTGGTTTTGAACAAGTTATGAAACAACCTTGAGGAACAAAGTCAGAAGCTGATATATTAATTCTTCTTCGTACAACCTCTCAAAGGTTCTCACTAATCTTGTGAAATCAATCATCTTTCAAAGAAAAGAAACTCTCACAAACGCAAACTGAATTCAGGCTATGAAAGGAGAACTCAACCAATTCTCAAAGTTTGTCGTTTAAGATTCAGATACATATCTTAAGAACTGTATCAGAACTAAACAGGTTCTATGGATCAAGGAAATAAGGAGTGAGAAGCAATCAAAAACAGATGCAATCTGATGCGTATGAACGGAGTCATCAAATAGAATTTATTGTTCACTAAAGTACTGCTCCCAAGCATACGAGTGTCAATTTTATTTCAGAACATTCATTACATTGCCTTATCAAAAGGATTGCATGTAATTGGCTAAGTTCAGATCAAGTAGTCACTCTGATCATGCTAAGTCTTAATCTCGGTTATTATAACCTAGAGAGTTGATGAACAAGGTTGAACAAGAAAAGAGAGAAAGCGGTAGTTCAATCAGGATCACATTCCAAGAAAATATTCTTTTTCTTCAGAAGTCAGAAGACAAGCGTATCTTGAAGAACCCAAGAAACATCTGCAGCTTACTTGGAAATAGGCAGAATCAGAAAGATGCTCAAATATTCAGAAGTCAGAAAGAAATGCTTTCAGCAAAATATTCTCTTCAAAAAGGTTAAGCATCCCTAAGGTATGGTCTCACTCGTTAATTTTTGTTTAAATTATGGTAAGATTATCAAGTATTTATGATTTCCAAGACAATCATAATTAAGCGTGTGTCAGCTACCTTATCTCTAACCTTAGGCATACGGCAACTTAAGTCGATCATATGTCCTGTCAACTGACCGTCACAGCTATTCATAGCTTGTCTAGGAAATGATGACCTCACGTGTTCCAAGCGTGATAAATAACCATCACTCATAAGTTCTCCTCACAACCCTACTCCCCTTCTAGGAAGAATCACTATCTAGTAGGTTAGAACTCCCTTCTTCGTTTCCTGCTCGAAATGTCTTCACACAATATCAAAGGAGAAATTTCCGATCTAGAGCTTCTAAAGGAATTCACGATGGATCTAAAACTTTTACCACAACTCAACAAAACTAGTATTCTCTCTGGTATCGTATTTCAGAATTGGGAAAACTACTTCGACATGCTTGTTGGACCTGTCTTCCCTTCTCTTGTAACTGAGTTCTGGGCAAATGCATGTGTACTTGAATATGACTATGGCAAAAATACTATTTTGTCTGTAGTTGCTGGATGTCCAGTCTTGATCAACCCCACCATCATAGCTAAAGCCATTAGGTGTGTTGAAGATGGTGTGACTGTGGAAAGAAATTTCAACAACCATAGCTTCGACAGGCATCTGCACGTCATTTTCAAAACAGAGGGGCATTCCACTCAACCTTGCACTCTCACTCCAGTTGCTAAAGATTGGTACAATCTGATGGTAACAAATTTTAGACCGAGAGAAAGAGGAGGAGGATGGTTATCTGACATGGAGAGATTGTTTATTTTCTTTTTAATATCTAGAATCAAAATAAACCTACCTCAATCCATGTACAATCATCTAAAGGAAGAAATTAACCTGTCAATGGAAGACACAATCTACCAAGTTCCCTATTGCAGGGTCATCTCTCATATTCTTGATCTTCAAGGAGTGGTTAGTCATTGCAAAAGAAATGGAATGACTGAGAAGATTCTTCCCGAGTTCTGTCAACCTATAACCTTCTTTGTCTAGATAGAAGTTAAGCTTCTCTTAAGATCACAAGTTTTTCTAGGATCCCTCTTTGTATGCCCTTATGATCTAAACTTGATATGTATTCTCTTGCCCAATTACTAAAGTATTCTAATTAAGAAATGCTTTTATGATTGATTTAAGTTCACGATACCCTTGATTAAATCTCATTAATTATTTACCAATAATTAAGAATTTTTTTTAACTTAGGATTAACTAGAAATTATAAAACCGCTCACCGATCATAATTAAGTAGCGGCTTCGTCACTACTTTTCAGGGTTATGATTCTTGATTAATCATTAACCCACTTTCCCACGATACTTAGTGCTTCTAGGAAAATCAATCGAAGCGGTTTCAAACTCCCCACAAAATTTATCCTAGTTTCCCATCTATAAAAGCATAAGACAACTACACATCTCTTACTCATCCAAATCTTCAGCCTAATTACCTTCTATCTCCTCATCATCTCTAAAATGGATTTTGTCTCACAAAATGCCTCAATTCCCACAACCACTCTGTCAGACCCCAAAATTTGCCCTCTCATTTTCATATCATTTAGCATGTGCTTTCATTTCATTGCATTGCATTTAGATCATAATTGCATCATAAACATACATGAACATACATGCATTGTGACAGGACCAAATTATTTCTACTAAGCTTTAACAGGTTGCGGCAGACGTTTATTTCGTCATGCGGCGCGTGCACAAGAATCTCAGAGGAAGCTAAAGTTCTCGGGTGATTCAGAGAAGTTTAAGCAGAATATCAGTTTTATGGTGCAATTTGCAAAATTTGTAACTCTCGCCCGAAAACTCATTTTTGTCTGAAATTCAAAAGTTAAGACCGTCTCAGCATTCTCCACGACTTTTATGTTCATCTCGGAGGCCAATTCATCAAGGAAAGTGGTGAGAATTAATTGTTTCTGACATTTCGGTTTTGCCGATTAACTGTGCTAGCGGCATTCAAGAGTTCGTAACTTCTGATTGGATCAACGTTTCTGAGAGATTCGTATGCCAAAAAGTTTTGTCTTGACATCCTCTCCAACTTTCGTGTTTTGGCCGAGAACTAATTCTTTGAAGAAGATCTCCGAATGTGCGAGTTTTCAGAGTCGATACAGTGAAAAACAGTGATGAACCGGTGAGTTTTGGACACTAAAAAAATTCATAACTCTCAGCTCGTTCGTCGGATTGATGCCGTTCTGGTGCCTAAAATTCCATTTAGATGTTATCTTCGTGTCATGAATTCAGTTTGGGTCAGGTCCGAGCGGAAGGACCTCGAAAATGTGAATTACCAGTGGGGTTCTTTGATGCAGTGCACTGTCTGTCAGATTTTGTAAAATTCATAACTCGGTCAATTTTCATCGGATTGCGTTCGTTCTCGAAGCGTTGGTTCACAAATTTTATCATCTTCAAGTTCCAAGACAAGCTCGAGTCCGAACGGTACTCCGAAGATTGTCGGTTTGGTTTATTTCGCAAAACTAACGTGCTGAATCGAAAAAATGGCTGAGAGTTGTTTCGCGAGAAAATTCATATCTCCCTATTCGTTTGTCCGTTTGAGCTCACATTTTAACACGAGGTCACTGACTCATAGATCTACAACTTTTCTGACAAAGTCGAGTCGAGATTATGCTCCAAAGAGGTTGACCTCGTCACATTTTCGAGTAGCGGACACCAAATAAGCTGAAAAAACAATTTATTCAGTGACGTCTTGCAGCTTAAACATATCGATCGCACTCGATTTTGATCGTATGACGTCCGTTCTTTTTGCGTTGCAACTGTGATTCAGAGGCGGACGATGTTGTGGAAGGCTCAAAGTCGAAATTTTTTGCGGAAGACGGTGTTATTTTCACTTAAGCCAAAATTCTATCTTTTGCCCTTCATTTTAGACTCCACTATATATTCTTTTGACCCATAATTTCTCTCATAACTTCATTCATTCTCACAAACACCAAAAACATTCTCACTCACTCTCTCAAAGATCAAATCAAGTTCTCTCAACTTTTTCTCAAGAACACAACAATAACTTCATCAATCTTCAAGAACACTCAAGAACGCAAAGTCTCCGATCGAGCTCTGACCACCGCCGATCAACCGCGATCGCCTCCCCCACTCCCTCCGGACCACCGCGCCGACCTCCCTAGCTCCGGCCAGCCACCACGCGCCGGCGAACTCCCTCCTCTCCACGGATTCTTCATCAATTGCTCCTCCGATCTACTTTCCGGTAACAATTCTTGAATCTTTCACTTCATTATTTGTTAATTGTTGAGGTTTGGATTGAATTAAAGTGAGTTTGATAATGTTGTAGCTTAGGTGTTTGATAAAATACTTAGGTGAACATTTGAATTCAAGAATTGTGATAATTGTTGAGTGAATTAATTGTTTGATCATGGATTTGAGATTGATATTGTGGAGATTTGTTGAATGTTCTTGAACAATAGTTGTTGTGATTAATTGATTCTTGAAATAAGTTTATTATGAGCAAACGTGGAATTGGATGATTTCATTTGAATTGTTGTGTTCCGTGTGTCGAAACTAATCCGGTTCCACAATTGTTGATATTCAATTTGCATCAAGAATGGATTAACTGTGGAATTGTTCGATTGTTGTGTGTTAATGGTTCACGTGTCGAGAATTATTGATTCGCATGCTTAATGGATTATTTTGCTTAGTCTACATGTTTGAAAGTCGCGTAATCGATGTGCAATAATTGTGTATGATCATTGGCTTGAGCTTGGTGTATGTTTGTTTGAAAAATAAAAGTTCGGTTGTGTAGGAGCGTTATCGTGTCGCTTTCCCGTAAAAATGTGTTTTGGTCATAACTTACTAACCGTAGCGTGTTTTTGCGAATGTGAATAATGTAACTTGACTTTGTTGATGATTCCGGAGCTGTTGGTGGACTTTTTAGTCGATTTCGAACAACTTTTTTTTACTGTTTCGTTACTGCCAGCCGACGAAATTGGCCTAAAAGTCCCACTTTCGAGCGGAATTAATTCAAACTGAGTCCATTTTTTAGTCCGTTGGTACGTTTACGGTCAACCATGCGATTTTCGTTTAATTCCGAGTCGGTGATTTTTGACGCATTTTTTCCGATTTGACGTTTTTAAGCTCCGTTTCGTGCGAACTTTGCATGTTGACTTGTATTTGATGTGCACTTGTGCCTACTTGCTCATACATTATTAGTGTGATTGGTTTCTCTCTTTTCCGGATCGACTTTGTGTGCATTTTATGATGTTGTGGCGGTGCTGCCCCATTTTGAAACTTTGTGTTCCGATGCATGCTCATTACTCGTATGCTTATCATTGTGCTTGATTTTGAGTTATGATGCATGGGTGCAACTTCCGGTTGCATATCCTTGTGGTTTCTAACATGTTTGTTGAGATTGTGCAAGGTTCCCGCTAAGATTCCGGCGAGGGTTATTCGTTCGGTATTCCACTTTATTTGTGGGATACTACTTTGCTTCCGATGCGATGGCTTTTATCTCATGCTATGAGATGCATTATGTATTGCATGCATGGTTGTCTGGCTTGTGTTTTCATGCAGGTTTCCTATGTGGCCGTGTCCGATACACACACCACATGTCGGTTGTGATTTATTTTCACACCGACAATGTTTTGACGCTTATGCTTGTACCGGATTTCTGACTCGCTTTTGTTTGCCTGATGATAGCTCGCTCTCCAGGTTTCTTGTTCTGCTTGCATTGCTATTTACATATTGCTATCTGTGGGGTATAATTTCTTGAACCGATTTACTCTCTTTCCGCATTTTTTCTTTTGATGCCATGAGAAGTAGGATTGGGAGTCCGTGCCACTTGGTCGGCAATGCTGGAAAGTCCTCAAAGGAGGCTCTGATTGTGTTTGTTTACATTTGTGCCTAAGACCTCCAAAGAGGCATCCCACTCCCGTATCCCCTTGTAAGACCTCCAAGAAGGCAATTGACGGAAGGTAGGGTTCGCAATCGACCGCCGTTATTCTAGTCGAGTCGTTCTTAGCTCTCATTACATGATTGAAGCTTTGAACATAGCTTACTCTTGTTATCGAGTCCGTCAAGTGGAAGAAGGGTTTCGTAATCAAACCCCCACGCCTTGTCTATAGCTCGCATTGACCGATGCTGATGCTTATGTTATCTGATTCACATCTCTCCTTTTCTTACTCTGCTCTCCATGGTTTTCGATACCATTGGATGAGTACCATTATTTCCCATAGCTAGCTTGTTTGCCTCGGTTGATATGACCCCTTGGCTAAAGCTTCCTCTTTTCCTTATTCTGACTGTGTGACATTGCTGTTTATTGACACTGTTTACTCTTTCATTGCTTTTAGTTCATTTTGTGATTAATTTATCCTGTGTTTACTTGTCTGATGACATGATCCCATAGGATTCCTAGCTCCACTTAATTTTCGATTAAGTCGGAGGTAGGAGAGACATTAGGATAGCAATCCATGCATGACAATATTAGGTAGACTTCCCTCTTGATCCTGACCTTAGGGCCACCTTTGCATGATAACATTAGGAACATTAGATTCCCTTTAGTGTTTTCTTTTCCTTTGAGTCTTCTCTTCTCATCTCATAATTTTTATAAAACACTTAATAAAGGTTAAACGTGTATTGCCCATGAGCCTTATATGTGGGAAGTGAATAATGGGGGGGGGGGGTCTCCCTTCGTTCTTCTAGAGTACTTAGTGTACGTCCTGTTGGGGACGATACGTGATGTATTCGTTCCTATGTTGTAGACTTGGGTGCAATGCAAGTTACAAATAACTGCAAAAACACTTCTTTCTAAAAAACTTCAAACAAATAATAACGTCTTTCCTTCGGGAATTCTCTTCTCATCTCCTTCACTCCTTCCTTAAGGATGCGTCATTTCCGTTCTACCGCAAACAGGTAACGCCTAAGTCTCCACACAGCGAGCTACAACACCTAAACTGCTAGGACGCGAACGTTGACGTTTCCACTAAAATACACAAACAACTTTCCCTTAGCTGAGGGGAACTACGTCGCTCTGATTCTCATGTTCCCGATGAGATACATAGGCAGTGGGGTAGGGCCCATTCGAGCACTTCTTTTATTTTCCCTACATTTGTTTCTCTTTCTCTCTCCTTTCCTTTTCCAGTTCTCCAGCTAGCAGTTCCTTTTCCAGTATCCTTTCCTTACACCCTTTGATCGAAGCAGCAAGCGTGGATCCCATCGGGTACGATGGACGTGTGGGGGTGCTAATACCTTCCCCGCGCGTAACCGACTCCCGAACCCAGTTCTCTTGGTCGCAAGACCATGCTCTTTCCTTTCCCTCAGGTTTACGCAGTGTTTCCTTTCCCTCTCTTGGGATAAATACACATTGTTGGCGACTCTGTTTCGGTGCCACTTTCGCGTTTGTACTTGGATGAAAATCCCGGGAGCGACAGCTGGCGACTCTGCTAGGGATCGAACCCAGAATCTCTAGTTCCCTAAGCGGGTCAATCCTAGCGCTTGTCTGTTTTCTTTCATTGGGTGTTTACCGTGGTGCTGTGTTTTGCTGTTTACTATTGTACTATATTGCTATTTACTGTATTACTGCTTTACTATATTTTACTGTATTTTTCGCATTTACTGCATTACATATCATTATTATGCTGGACTGTGTTGTTGTTTTCTGTTTGGTGGGCAGGGTGTTCTGAGAGATAAGCCCACTACCCAGGCTTGAGATACACATAGGTATTAGTGTGGGTGGGCGTGTCGCTCCCGTGGTGTTTTGCCACGTGTGGGTGTTCACGAGACCTACAACCAGACGAGGTTCTATCCGGAGCTATCTGCTATTGTATGCTCTATACATGCCAGTAGATATTCTCTGGAGGAACTGTCGATTCTGGTGACCATTCCCGAGGACTCAGTTGCGGCACTCCTCCCGAGTTGTGACAATGGCAGACCACACTTTGTGGCAAACCCATTGCACATTCTCGATTCAAGGACCCAATGCTGGGAACTTGCTATAGGATATCCCTTTTAAAAGAGAATCAGTGGAGGCACTCCTCGATTGGCGATAGTACTGTACCCCGAGGGATGAATGTACTATTACTTCTCGACCTCAGTACCAGAAGCTGAGGACCTTTCATTTTGGAAAATCAGTTGAAGCCTCCTCGATTGATGATGATGCCAAACCAAAAGTGGTGACCGTATCATCATTTATCGACCTGAGAGCCCGGGATACTGAGGATACTAGTACCCACATGTGAGAGGGGCGGGTTGTTTACAGGTTTGCAGGTAACCTTGACCTTCAACATACCTGGTATTCTGGATTTCCTATCAGTGTGAACTTATCAGCCTGGTAGTCTGGTATTCTGCTCACCCGGTATTCTGGTATTCCAGTATTCTCTTCAGAGCAGACCTGTGAACTTATTCAGTCAGCAGCACAACAATTATCCAGACCATATGGAAGCTTTGATCCCATGTCTGTTGCATCTGCATCATCATTTTCGTATACATGTTCTTGTATTTCCAAGGGATATTAACTTTGAGACTTGCCACTGAGCATTTCCATCCATTTCTTATGTTTCTTTTAAAATATTTTTGTGAATCAAAGCATAATGATCCCTTGGAAATATTTGAACATGGCATTCTGCATGGCATTCTCATACTCATATGCATAACAGGTGTTCCGGAGCGAAATTATCATTCTGACTGGGTATTCTCTGCCGGACGGCCAACATGACTTCTTCCAACTACGCAATTCACCACAATCAAGGGTCAGATATGGAATAACTCCGAGCGGAGGTGACTGAGATGAAGGCCCAACCGGAACATTTTATGGTGGACATTCAGGCGTTATCCCGAGGTCAGGAATTGCTGAGAGAAGAAGTCAACCGGATAAAGACTCAGAGGGGCCAGGTTATGGAAATTCTGAATGAAGTGTTAAGAAAGGAAAACAGTCAAGTGCCCACTTCCGTAGCAGAGGTTCTCGCTCCTCCTATCTCTTTGGGGTCTCCTCTAGACCATGGATTTCCTCGTGAATCCTCTCCACCGCCAGAGCCTTTTCATCACCAACTGTTTCTTGAGGGTCTTAAGCTAGAGAAGACTGAGAAGAAGTTTTATCTGATCCCGATGCCATACGCTCAGTTGCTTCAGTACTTGCTCAAGTTTCAGCTAATTGAATTGATTGTTGCGGGACCTCCACACACCAAGTTTCGTATGGGTTCCAATGTCTATGATAGGTGTGAATTCCATTCAAGGGTACCTGGTCATGATGTTGAAAATTGTAAGATGCTCAAGTATAAGGTCCAAGGGCTCATTGATTCAAGGGCGATCAAGTTCGCACCCATCAGCACTGCCAAGCGAAGAGATGTTCCTCCAACTGCTGCTAAAGAGGTGGATATTCCTCCCTCCTCTCAGGGACCTTCCTCAATCCATAAACCTTGGGTTCTGAAATTACCGCATCAGCAAATCACAGCTGGGACCCTCCCGGTTGCATCCTTTCATCATCAACAGAAGCAAGAAAGGGTTTTTGATCTTCTACCGATGTGTCATACCGAATTACTTTAGCAACTGCTTCAGTTAAGATTGATTGAGCTCCGGAAGTTGACTCCTCCTCCTGTAAAGCTTCCAAAAGGATGGGATGCCAAGGCTTATTATGATTTTCACTTAGGGGCACCAGGCCATAATATTGAGGGATGTAGAGCATTCCAGCACCAAGTACAAGACTTAATTGACTCTAAAGTAATCGAGTTTGGACCAGATGGCTTGAAGGTATCAGGTGATCTTACGCCAGTAGCTGCAAAGGAAGTGAGTATTCCTTCCCCTTCTCTAGGGTCTACCTCAGGTCACGGGTGTATTCCTCAGTTTCAGGTATGAAAGTCATCACGTCGGCAACCTTTGTGTGTTCCTCGGCCAAATGTGGAAAAAGAAGTACAGGGGCAGACTAGGCACCATAATTAGCATTGGCAGCAAAATCGTCAGCAACAGAGGCAACAAGGACTTAGGAGGTCTGAGAGAGTGTCTGCTCCAGTTCCTATTTCTCAAAGCCAGCTTCTTGCTCGCCTTCTCCAAGGTTCTTTGATTCAGCTGGACAATGTCACGCCAGTGCCGTTTCCTTTTCCTCCGGATTATGACATGAATGCCAGGTGCGAGTTTCACTCGGGAACGTTTGGACATACAATTGACAATTGCAGAGTGTTCAAACATGAGGTGCAGAACTTGATTGACTCAAAGGTCATCACACCAGACGGGCGGCCCATAAATTGAACTTTCTTCATCAAATTGAGCACCCAGTTTGCAAAGACATCTTCAGGATCAATAAGTTCAGACGGAGTCAAGCCTCCTCAACAAGGACAATCATTTAGCTTCTTTATTGTATTCTCATGTGTAGCTTTTTATGTTTGTCCAAAACATTTGTATGCATGCATGAAATCTGTTTTTCTTTTTATGTTAATCCTAATAAAGCGCGCATGTTTTTCCTGACGTAATCCATTCGTATTCACTCATAAGTTTGTATATGTGCATTGCCATACCAACTGTCATGCTTAAACTCTTGAAGGAGGATGATGATTTGAAAACGCAAAAATCTCTAATTGTGTGCTCTTGGATAAAACCCTGTTGAGGATGTACAGGCATTGTTTCAAATCCCTAAACACTGGAGATATAAAGGAGATAGACCCTCGTTAACCCCTTTGAGCCTTGAAGTAGGAGTTTCTTTCGTACGAAAAAACCCTCACATTTAACCCAGGGGCAGGGTAGGCGTAAGTTAGTTTGACCAAGCGATCAAACCTCAAAAGGAGTGTGCATCTGAGGATCCATTACTTTTCACTCTACCGCATCAAGAGGTCCAAAGAGCGGAAACCACAATGGTTATCCCTCATCAACTGAGAAGTGAAACAGTCATAACCCTCCCGAAGAAATCAAGACAGTCGGTGTCACACGACGTGTTCGAGAAAAAAAGAGAATAAAAAAAAAAGAAATGAAAAAGCCCGCTAAGTTGAAACTTGAAAACAAGCGACTTAGGCAAAAGTTAGGGCATCCCGCTGGACTTCAAAATCTGAAGATTCAAAAGAATCAGTCCAGGCAAAAATTAGGGATAAGCAAAAAAAGGAAAAGAATGCGAAAACGAATAACAACAGGATTACCCAAGAAAATCCTCGAGCGAAAGAACAAAGTCGTGTGACTACGAACAAAAGACAAAGGGGTGACTGTCACTCCAAAGCTTCATTAGGTGTCAAGCCATCAGATGCATGAGTTCCTCAAAGATCAAAAAATCTTTTTGAGAGGCGAACGCTTGTGCAAATTAGCTGAATGTAGGACTGGAGAACATCACGAGGAGTAGGTGGGCACTAATAAACTTTGAGCCTTAAATCCTTTTTTCCCAAAACCGTGAACCAGGCCACGATACAACCCTTAAAAGTCCTAATTGAAGCAGGGTTTATTTCGAGAGCATACTACCAAGAGATAGCGTTCCTGACTCCTGTGAGTTATGCTAAAAGACCTTTATTGGTGTTGCATGTGCATTGCATTCTTTCATCCAAAAATTAATGTCGTATCATAACCCGTGATCCGCTCACAAAGGGTTTGCGACATCTTTTCAGTAAAACTTCAAGATTAACATGTGTGTTGCATTAGAATTTTCATTCTCAGAATAAAACAGTTTCTGCTTGCATACATTTGTTTGACATCAAAAGAAGTTTACATATGGATATTCAGTCCAGAAGCTTAATTTTGCCGAGTTGAGAATCCTGAAACTCCCGAAGGACAGCCACATCCAGTGGTACTTTCTCAGGAAACTTTGTTGAACAGGAGCTTTCCCAACAAGTTGTGTTAAGACGTAGCCAATCTGGAGCAATCACGTTGAATCATCTCTTTAAGGTGTAGCCAATCTGAGCCAATCACGTCGAGAAATCTCTTCAGAGTTCAGTTAAACTGGGGCAATTACTTCGAGATTCAAATCTCTCCAAAGGCAGGTATTCGGGGTCTTCCTTCGAAGATCAGTAGTCAGGGGCAAAACCACTTCAAGGTTCATACTGGGGCAGGCCATCCCAAGAGCACGAGAAGTTAGTCCATCCAGACGACTGATCAGCCTATCTAGGGTTCAGAATACTGGGACAGAATATCTCACGGTGATATGAGATTGTTCATGAATCTTCTCGAGGCGAATTCCTCTGTAGACCATACAGTCTGAGGCAGTTACTTCGAGATCAGACGAATCTCTCTAAGAGTTTGAAGACATTGAGGTGTTTTGGATGTCAAGTCTTCTGTAAAATCCTCTTGAGACAATTTCTTTTGGTGGACCATGTTGGTCTGGGGCAAGTGAAAAAAACTGTTGTTCACGCATATGCAGTCAATCAGTCAAAAGGCTTGAAACAAAGGGGCATTCCAACCCAAGGCATTTGTGGTCCCCTGTTTTTAGCAGGCTTCATTAATCATGTTCCCAGCAAGAGATGCATCAAAACATTTCTCCCCAACAAGTGGTGGTTCAGAGTTGGATATTCTCAGTTGCAGAAGTCATATCCGGCAGGGGGCATATGTGCATATCCTTGGCTTGCAGGTCGCAGCCTCATACTAGGCTCAAAAACAAGATTGAAGCCTTTCTGAGATCATGGCTCGTTTCTTCCAAACAAGTAATCACTTATTCCCATGCAGAATACCGGGGCAAGCCTGTTCAGGAAAGGGTTCACTTGTCACCCTTTTTGTCACAACGTTTACCGATGGAGTCCATCGTTCGGTCGGCAGTCGTTCACGACGATTCGATATCGGTGAATTAAGTTTAACTGGGTATCATTGTATCTTATTAAGTCGATTCTCTCATTCAGTACTTCCAACAGCTACAAGCTTTTTTGTGTCGATAACGGTTGCAGATTCCCCAGTAGAGTCGTTTCGCAGACTTTGCAACTAATGTTCAAGACTCAGTGAGTGTCCAGGAGTTGGAAGACGCCAAGTCTTCTGTAAAATCCTCTTAGGACGATTTCTTCATATCAGTCGTGTAATATGGGGAAAAAGCGAGTTTGTGACTCTCCCAAGCATGGGGCAGCGTGAAATCTCTCTGATAGGATGTGTTCCATTTCTATTATCCCCAGTAGATTGACATCTCGATGATTGTATTCTAGCTCAAGTCTCGGCTGGCATTTGCTTAAGAGTTTGAAGATGCTCGATCTTCTGTAAAATTCTCTTAATAGACATTCCCCAGCACGAGACGTTTGAAGCGGTTTTCCCCAGCAGAGTTTGTTGTAAACTCATTATCCCCAGTGGAGTCGTCAAGCGGAAATTTTGCCTAACATGGGGCAATGTGGCACTTGTTTTAAGCTCGACAGTTTTGTTCCTCAGCAGACTACCGTGGATTTGCTTTGTGTTTTCCCAGCAGAGCTCTAGGGACTCTTTCCCAGCAAGTTACAACGAAATGTCTTCCAACCAGGATTTGCATATCCCCGATGGAGTAGCTCCGGTCCCCAGCAAGATTGTATCTCTGGTAGTGGTATCCCCACAGAGTTCAGCATTGAATCTTGTCAGCTATACTCCCCAGCTGAGTTGTGGTTCTCCCCGCAAGAGGTTTATTGATCAACAGAATCTATTCCTCAGCAGAGTGTTAGCATATTCTTTCCCCAGCCGAGTCAGAAGGTTGATGATCCCCGCAAAGGATCTCGAGTTTGGTAGATCCTCAAGCAGAGTTTTAATGACTTGTTTCCTCAGCAGAACGTCATTCAAAACTTCTCATCCCCAACGGAGTTGCTATGATCGGAATTCATCCCCGGGCAGATGAAGTAATTCCTGGCAGAGTCATCATTTCCCCATATCTCAAAGTCCAAATTATTTTTGGCAAGCATGATAATTCAAAGCAGACAGATTGTTCATTCATTCTCCAGCAGAGATACCATCCTTTCAGGAGTCTCTAAGGTCAAGTCATTGATCATTGTTCCTCAGCAGAGTCAGCAGAAATGTCTGACATGGATGCAGAGCGTAATCCAGTGTTGAATGTTTTTGCAAAAGTCCACCCGCTGTGTGGCCAATCAGTAATCAACTGACTTCATCTAAAAGGCATATTTCAAAAGTCCACTCGCAGCGTGGCCCGTCGGCATTGGTCCGGTTTTATTCGAAAGGCAGGGTAAAGTCCAACCACAGATTGGCAAAAGTCCATCTTAGGGTGGCAAATCAGTAAAGTCCAACCGCAGATTGGCAAAAGTCCATCTTAGGGTGGCAAATCAGCAAAGTCCAACCGCAGATTGGCAAAAGTCCATCTTAGGGTGGCAAATCAGCAAAGTCCAACCGCAGATTGGCAAAAGTCCATCTTAGGGTGGCAAATCAGCAAAGTCCAACCGTAGATTGGCAAAAGTCCATCTAAGGGTGGCAACCCATTAAAGTCCACCCGCAGTGTAGCAAGCCAGTAGTCGTCTGGCGTCGTTCCAAAAGATGTTCTTAAAGTCCATCCGTAGTGTGGCAAGCCAGTAGTCGTCTGGCGTCGTACAAAAGACATTGTTAAAGTCCACCCGCAGTGTGGCAAGCCAATAGTCGTCTGGCGTCGTACAAAAGACATTGTTAAAGTCCACCCGCAGTGTGGCAAGCCAGTAGTCGTCTGGCGTCGTTTAAAAGACATTCTTAAAGTCCACCAGCAGTGTGGCAAGCCAGTAGTCGTCTGGCGTCGTTTAAAAGATATTCTTAAAGTCCACCAGCAGTGTGGCAAGCCAGTAGTCGTCTAGCGTCATACAAAAGACGTTATTAAAGTCCACCCGCAGTGTGGCAAGCCAGTAGTCATCTGGCGTCGTACAAAAGACGTTATTAAAGTCCACCAGCAGCGTGGCAAGCCAGTAGTCATCTGGCGTCGTACAAAAGACGTTATTAAAGTCCACCAGTAGCGTGGCAAGCCAGTAGTCATCTGGCGTCGTACAAAAGACGTTATTAAAGTCCACCAGCAGCGTGGCAAGCCAGTAGTCGTCTGGCGTCGTACAAAAGACGTTATTAAAGTCCACCAGCAGCGTGGCAAGCCAGTAGTCGTCTGGCGTCGTACAAAAGACGTTATTAAAGTCCACCAGCAGCGTGGCAAGCCAGTAGTCGTCTGGCGTCGTATAAAAGACGTTAGCAAAGTCCACCCGCAGCGTGGCAAGCCAGTAGTCGTCTGGCGTCGTACAAAAGACGTTATTAAAGTCCACCAGCAGTGTGGCAAGCCAGTAGTCGTCTGGCGTCGTACAAAAGACATTATTAAAGTCCACCCGCAGTGTGGCAAGCCAGTAGTCATCTGGCGTCGTACAAAAGACATTATTAAGGTCCACCCGCAGTGTGGCAAGCCAGTAGTCATCTGGCGTCGTACAAAAGACATTATTAAGGTCCACCCACAGTGTGGCAAGCCAGTAGTCGTCTGGCGTCGTACAAAAGACATTATTAAAGTCCACCAGCAGTGTGGCAAGCTAGTAGTCGTCTGGCGTCGTACAAAAGACATTATTAAAGTCCACCAGCAGCGTGGCAAGCCAGTAGTCATCTGGCGTCGTACAAAAGACGTTATTAAAGTCCACCCGCAGCGTGGCAAGCCAGTAGTCGTCTGGCGTCGTACAAAAGACAGCTCTCCAGTGCTATTCTTCTCATAAGAGTTTTTTTATATACAAGCAGATTTCATTTGGTGGGGTTTATATCCCTTTTCTTCTTCTCCACAGAGTGCAAATTTTTTGGTTATTTTCGGTATTCAATCCCTCCATACCTTGAAAGTCTAACAGCAATCGCTGTCATCCATTCAGGTCTACAGTGATTGAATAGGGGCAGCTGTCATACCCCAAAATTTGCCCTCTCATTTTCATATCATTTAGCATGTGCTTTCATTTCATTGCATTGCATTTAGATCATAATTGCATCATAAACATACATGAACATACATGCATTGTGACAGGACCAAATTATTTCCACTAAGCTTTAACAGGTTGCGGCAGACGTTTATTTCATCATGCGGCACGTGCACAAGAATCTCAGAGGAAGCTAAAGTTCTCGGGTGATTCAGAGAAGTTTAAGCAAAATATCAGTTTTATGGTGCAATTTGCAAAATTTGTAACTCTCGCCCGGAAACTCATTTTGGTCTGAAATTCAAAATTTAAGACCGTCTCAGCATTCTCCACGACTTTTATGTTCATCTCGGAGGTCAATTCATCAAGGAAAGTGATGAGAATTAATTGTTTCTGAAATTTCAGTTTCGCCGATTAACTGTGCTAGCGGCATTCAAGAGTTCGTAACTTCTGATTGGATCAATGTTTCTGAGAGATTCGTATGCCAAAAAGCTCCGTCTTGATATCCTCTCCAACTTTCGTGTTTTGGCCGAGAACTAATTTTTTGAAGAAGATCTCCGAATGTGCGAGTTTTCAGAGTCGATACAGTGAAAAACAGTGATGAACCGGTGAGTTTTGGACACTAAAAAAATTCATAACTCTCAGCTCGTTCGTCGGATTGATGCCGTTCTGGTGCCTAAAATTCCATTTAGATGTTATCTTCGTGCCATGAATTCAGTTTGGGTCAGTTCCGAGCGGAAGGACCTCGAAAATGTGAATTACCAGTGGGGTTCTTTGATGCAGTGCACTGTCTGTCAGATTTTGTAAAATTCATAACTCGGTCAATTTTCATCGGATTGCGTCCATTCTCGAAGCGTTGGTTCACAAATTTTATCATCTTCAAGTTCCAAGACAAGCTCTAGTCCGAACGGTACTCCGAAGATTGTCGGTTTGGTTTAATTCGCAAAACTGACGTGCTGAATCGAAAAAATGGCTGAGAGTTGTTTCGCGATAAAATTCATATCTCCCTCGTCGTTTGTCCGTTTGAGCTCACATTTTAACACGAGGTCACTGACTCATAGATCTACAACTTTTCTGACAAAGTCGAGTCGACATTATGCTCCGAAAAGGTTGACCTCGTCACGTTTTCGAGTAGCGGACACCCAATAAGCTGAAAAAACAACTTATTCAGTGACGTCTTGCAGCTTAAACATATCGATCGCACTCGATTTTGATCGTATGAAGTCCGTTCTTTTTGCGTTGCAACCGTGATTCAGAGGCGGACGATGTTGTGGAAGGCTCAGAGTCGAAATTTCTTTCCGAAGACGGTGTTATTTTCACTTAAGCCAAAATTCTATCTTTTGCCCTTCATTTTAGACTCCACTATATATTCTTTGGACCCATAATTTCACTCATAACTTCACTCATTCTCACAAACACCAAAAACATTCTCACTCATTCTTTCAAAGATCAAATCAAGTTCTCTCAACTTTTTCTCAAGAACACAACAACAAATTCATCAATCTTCAAGAACACTCAAGAACGCAAAGTCTCCGATCGAGCTCCGACCACCGCCGATCAACCACGATCGCCTCCCCCACTCCCTCAGGACCACCGCGCCGACCTCTCTAGCTCCGGCCAGCCACCGCGCGCCGGAGAACTCCCTCCTCTCCACGGGTTCTTCATCAATTGCTCCTCCGATCTACTTTCCGGTAACAATTGCTCCTCCGATCACTTCATTATTTGTTAATTGTTGAGGTTTGGATTGAATTAAAGTGAGTTTGATAATGTTGTAGCTTAGGTGTTTGATAAAATGCTTAGGTGAACATTTGAATTCAAGAATTGTGATAATTGTTGAGTGAATTAATTGTTTGATCATGGATTTGAGATTGATATTGTATAGATTTGTAGAATGTTCTTGAACAATAGTTGTTGTGATTAATTGATTCTTGAAATAAGTTGATTATGAGCAAACGTGGAATTGGATGATTTCATTTGAATTGTTGTGTTCCGCGTGTCGAAACTAATCCGGTTCCACAATTGTTGATATTCAATTTGCATCAAGAATGGATTAACCGTGGAATTGTTCGATTGTTGTGTGTTAATGGTTCACCTGTCGAGAATTATTGATTCGCATGCTTAATGGATTATTTTGCTTGGTCTACATGTTTGAAAGTCGCGTAATCGATGTGCAATAATTGTGTATGATCATTGGCTTGAACTTGGTGTATGTTTGTTTGAAAAATAAAAGTTCGATTGTGTAGGAGCGTTATCGTGTCGCTTTCCCGTAAAAATGAGTTTTGGTCACAACTTACTAACCGTAGCGTGTTTTTGCGAATGTGAATAATGTAACTTGACTTTGTTGATGATTCCGGAGCTATTGGTGGACTTTTTAGTAGATTTCGGACAACTTTTTTTTTTACTGTTTCGCTACTGCCAGCCGACGAAATTGGCCTAAAAGTCCCACGTCCAAGCGGAATTAATTCAAACCGAGTCCGTTTTTGAGTCCGTTGGTACGTTTGCGGTCAACCATGCGATTTTCGTTTAATTCCGAGTCGGTGATTTTTGACGCGTTTTTTCCGATTTGACGTTTTTAAGCTCTGTTTCGTGCGAACTTTGCATGTTGACTTGTATTTGATGTGCACTTGTGCCTACTTGCTCATACATTATTAGTGTGATTGGTTTCTCTCTTTTCCGGATCGACTTCGTGTGCATTTTATGATGTTGTGGCGGTGCTGCCCCATTTTGAAACTTTGTGTTCCGATGCATGCTCATTACTCGTATGCTTATCATTGTGCTTGATTTTGAGTTATGATGCATGGGTGCAACTTCCGGTTGCATCTCCTTGTGGTTTCTAACATGTTTGTTGAGATTGTGCAAGGTTCCCGCTAAGATTCCGGCGAGGGTTATTCGTTCGGTATTCCACTTTATTTGTGGGATACTACTTTGCTTCCGATGCGATGGCTTTTATCTCATGCTATGAGATGCATTATGTATTGCATGTGTGGTTGTCTGGCTTGTGTTTTCATGCAGGTTTCCTATGTGGCTGTGTCCGATACACACACCACGTGTCGGTTGTGATTTATTTTCACACCGACAATGTTTTGACGCTTATGCTTGTACCGGATTTCTGACTCGCTTTTCTTTGCCAGATGATAGCTCGCTCTCCCGGTTTCTTGTTCTGCTTGCATTGCTATTTACGTATTTCTATCCGTGGGGTATAATTTCTTGAACCGATTTACTCTCTTTCCGCATTTTTTCTTTTGATGCCATGAGAAGTAGGATTGGGAGTCCGTGCCACTTGGCCGGCAATGCTGGAAAGTCCTCAAAGGAGGATCTGACTGTGTTTGTTTACATTTGTGACTAAGACCTCCAAAGAGGCATCCCACTCCCGTATCCCCTTGTAAGACCTCCAAGAAGGCAATTGACGGAAGGTAGGGTTCGCAATCGACCCCCGTTATTCCAGTCGAGTCTTTCTTAGCTCTCATTACATAATTGAAGCTTAGAACATAGCTTACTCTTGTTATCGAGTCCGTCAAGTGGAAGAAGGGTTTCTAAATCAAACCCCCACACCTTGTCTATAGCTCGCATTGACCGATGCTGATGCTTATGTGATCTGATTCACGTCTCTCCTTTTCTTACTCTGCTCTCCATGGTTTTCGATACCATTTGATGAGTACCATTATTTCCCACAGCTAGCTTGTTTGCCTCGGTTGATATGACCCCTTGGCTAAAGCTTCCTCTTTTCCTTATTTTGACTGTGTGACATTGCTGTTTATTGACACTGTTTACTCTTTCATTGCTTTTCGTTCATTTTGTGATTGATTTATCCTGTGTTTACTTGTCTGATGACATGATCCCGTAAGATTCCTAGCTCCACTTAATTTTCGATTAAGTCGGAGGTAGGAGAGACATTAGGATAGCAATCCATGCATGACAATATTAGGTAGACTTCCCTCTTGATCCTGACCTTAGGGCCACCTTTGCATGATAACATTAGGAACATTAGATTCCCTTTAGTGTTTTCTTTTCCTTTGAGTCTTCTCTTCTCATCTCATAATCTTTATAAAACACTTAATAAAGGTTAAACATGTATTGCGCATGAGCCTTATATGTGGGAAGTGAATAATGGGGGGGGGGGGTCTCCCTTCGTTCTTCTAGAGTACTTAGTGTATGTCCTGTTAGGGACGATACGTGATGTATTCGTTCCTATGTTGTAGACTTGGGTGCAATGCAAGTTACAAATAACTGTAAAAACACTTCTTTCTAAAAAACTTCAAACAAATAATAACGTCTTTCCTTCAGGAATTCTCTTCTCATCTCCTTCACTCCTTCCTTAAGGATGCGTCATTTCCGTTTTACCGCAAACAGGTAACGCCTAAGTCTCCACACAGCGAGCTACAACACCTAAACTGCTAGGATGCGAACGTTGACGTTTCCACTAAAAAACACAAACAACTTTCCCTTAGCTGAGGGGAACTACGTCGCTCTGATTCTCATGTTCCCGATGAGATACGTAGGCAGTGGGGTAGGGCCCATTCGAGCACTTCTTTTATTTTCCCTACATTTGTTTCTCTTTCTCTCTCCTTTCCTTTTCCAGTTCTCCAGCTAGCAGTTCCTTTTCCAGTATCCTTTCCTTACACCCTTTGATCGAAGCAGCAAGCGTGGATCCCATCAGGTACGATGGACGCATGGGGGTGCTAATACCTTCCCCGCGCGTAACCGACTCCCGAACCCAGTTCTCTTGGTCGCAAGACCATGCTCTTTCCTTTCCCTCAGGTTTACGCAGTGTTTCCTTTCCCTCGCTTGGGATAAATACACATTGCTGGCGACTCTGTTTCGGTGCCACTTTCGCGTTTGTACTTGGATGAAAATCCCGGGAGCGACACACTCAAATCCCAGTTAACAATCTCAAGGTTCTGTCAGAAACTATTGTTAACTTCAACAATCTGAAATCAAACAGATGCGACATTGCTCCCTCACTGGAAACCCAAGGTTGGAAAAACTACTTTAAAAGGCTAGAAGGACCGACCTATGATCATCTAATCAAAGATTTCTGGATTCATGCAACTACATCCAAAAATCTCATTGTCTCTTTCGTTTTCGGAAGAAAAATCTTCATCTCTGAAAAGACTATCACAGATCTCTTGCTAAATGAAAATGACGGATTCAGAATCTCCCGAAACTAACTCAATGAAGAGAATGAGGCTAAGGTGATGTCCTTTATCTTCAAAGATAAAGCTTCATCTGAAAACCAAACCTTCTCAAACCTGAAAAATTCACTTCAAGTCTGGTTCAAAATTCTGCAAGAGAATGTCTTTCATCATCTCTCCTCAGAACAGCTAAACGATACTAAAAAATGCGTTCTATTCCTTTTACTAAAAGGAATTAAAATACACATTCCCTCAATCCTCTTCAAGCTTCTCAAGGATGCCATTAGAAGCTACAGAACTGGTTCTGATCATGAATGTGGTCTCATTCCCTATGGAAGACTTATCTCAGACATTTTAGTTGAATTAGGATTAGTTGACGACATTCTAATTAATGAAGGAGAATCTTGGAAGCTGCTTAAAAGCGCTGGAAAGATTCTTAGGTTTAAGAACCTTTTGAAGGAAGACGCAAGTTTAGATAATTCACGTTTTAGAGAACTGGCTCTAACCCTCAGAGTTCCGGTAGGCTTTCCAAAATTTGCTACATACAATGACGCAGAATTCGGAAACTATCTGAGAAAAATCAAGGACGAAGATATCAGTGTTTGGATTAACATGAAAAATATCACTGATGTTCTTCAAGAACTCTTAGATTGGAAGGTATGAAGAAAAGCGGTTATTAAGGAAGAACATTCGTCCAAGAGATTAAGAACCACGAGTAGCGTTCTTGCATCGTCCAAAGACAAAGTAATCTCAAGGATTCAAACCTTTGTCGATGCTTATAGTTCTTGTGTAAACCCTTATGGAAGTAAGAAATGTCTGGAACGAGTTCCATGAATGGATCTCAGAAGAAATAGTAAAACACAAGAAGCTTGCAATGACTCAAACAGAAGAAACTTCACTTCCCTCAAGCTCAGATAACTCTGAAAGTCTTTCCTCATCTTCCCTAAGCTCCTTTCAGTCTAACCTATAAGAACCAGTTTCGTCTAGTCTAGATTTGTATGTTTTGATAAAATCCGTCCATAATACAATCTATATTTTTAATCTATATGTTTTTGTTTAAATATTTATCTAATCTATGTTTAAATACAGTTAGCCTGCTTAATGAGCTTCTTATTGGTTATGCCTAATTGTCCTTCAGATTAATCTTGCCATAATGAAAAATTAGTAAAATAAACCTAATTGCCTTTAAGGTACCTGAACACCGGTTCACGTCCTTCACAATTGGCTTCCATCTATTATCCTTCAATTAAATACATACTCATTATAGATGTGTTACACTAAAATTAGTCAAAATGCTTCTAAATGTTTAAATAACTCTATGCCTCTATGCTCCTTATCATGTCAAATATTCAATATACTCAAATAGGAGAAATAAAGTTTTAATATGTAGGAAACTGAATATAAGAGATTATATGCTTAAATGCTCATATGCTCTAGCACTTTTTGATGATGTCAAAAAGGGGGAGAAATATATTGATTTTGATTGAAAGAAGGAAATCTTAAAGCATGCAGAACCCAAACAAAGTACTCATATAAAATGCGTTGCTACTAACGTTTGTTGTTTGATGTTATATGAGGAACTCTAAACAAGTTCACTAGGCATTCTAAGAAACAGGTTAAGCTGGAAGAATCAGATTTATCGTAATCCTTATCTCACTTAGCTCAGAAAAGAAGTAAGAAAACTCTGAAAGCAGTCAAGACTATGCATACATTTCAAGATGCTCACTCAGAAGATCTGTGCAAATCAGAAGTCAAGAACTGTCTGAAGATCCGGATTGAAGATCCAAGAAAGAAACCGTTCTGATGTTTACCAGGAACCATTGGAAATGAAAACGATCTGGTATCAGACTAAATCAACAATTGGTAATCAGACTCAATACACAAAGATCAGTATCAGACTCATCAATCAGAGCAAAGTTGTGGATTACTGTCAAAATACCTTCATTGGTATCAATATCAACACTCTAATAAATTACCTCTCAAGCGTATGAGAAGAAATTCTTCACTTGGTATTAGACTCAACATACCCTGGTATAAGACTCAGCACATCACATGAAATCAAGCTTTGATAAACTACTAAGTATGACTTTAACAAGGTTCTGAGATGAAGACCTGTGTTCAAAAGCCAAAACAGTCATGATCTACATTGGTGTTTAAAATCTTATCATCCAGAATTATAATTCTGAAGATCCCAATATCTGACGTATAGGAATTAGGGGGAGACTGCCCTGAAGATCAAATTGCAAAATCTCAAATCTTCACAAAGTCTGAAACTCAGGGGGAGTTTCCTAAAAGACAGTGTCTGTCTCTGATGAATAGCAAGGCTATGTTATCAGACAAGAACTGATCTGCTTGTGCTTAAATGAATCTGCTAAAAGGTAGAATTGCTTCAGAAGTCTCTAAAGATTACAAGCTCTGATACAACCACAAAGGAACTGAGCTGTGAAGATCTGAAGATGGAAGTTCTGATGAACTAGTCCAGATGCTAAAGATTCTCTGTACTCTCTAAAGACAAGATAGAGAAGTAACTCTTTTCTATTCCTGTTCTGACAACTCAAATTCTTACTCTGTATATCTTTGGATTACATAAAATCCTAGATGATCTTAGATAAGGCTTTGAGGATAACTCATTCAGGGGGATCTGCTGTTCCAAACTCTGAATTTGTTTGCTTTGGTGATTACCTTGTATAAAATGTTCAATCAAAATACTTGGTTTTGTCATCATCAAAAAGGGGGAGATTGTGAGAGCAAGAATTGTCTCTACAAGTCAATCTATGTTTTGATGATAACAATAAGTATTTGTGAAAGAACCATTTTATGGTCTAACGTGTGTTGTGTGCAGATCATAAGAACTAAAGACATCAGAACCAACATACACCAGCTAGATGTACTATGATTGAATATATACATATGCGAAGTTACTATGTGTGACTAAAGTCGCGAGAAGCAAGAACGCTTCTTTATCTAGTCATGATCAGCCAGATCCAAGGATGCCAAGATTGCTGTTGCAATGCTCTTGTGGATGCTCTCTGAAAGTGATTGAGATTCTGAAGATAGCGAAGCTTCTGAAGAAGTACACTCTGAAAGAACCAAAGTACGGAAGACTCCTATGACTTGAAGTTCTGATAGCTGAAGGCGCTGAAGACCAAGTGCAGAAAGAATCTGAAGACTGGTGAGTTTTGAAGATCAAGGTTTCAAATAAGAAGTTCTGAAGACTCTGAAGACAGGCTCTGAAGATTCGGAAGACTTGAAGCAGAAAAGGATAACGTTCTTAAAGACCAAGTGCTGAAGTTCTGAAGACTGATTCCTAATGGACTTCTTCAATCGATGAAGACTTGAAGCATCAAATATTCTTCTATGAAGACTCTACTCATGCTTCATCAAATTAACATATGAAGCCACTGAAGTTTTAAAGTCTAAATATTACCGTTGTGAGTTAAATGTACACACTGCCCAAGAAAAGATGTCTGGTCACTTCTTCCTCTGCAAAAAGAAGATGTGTCAGTACAACTCATTATATCACAACGTCTCTTTTCCAAACAGCCAACAGTATTCTCTAACGGCTATATTTCTACTGGCTATTTAATGGAAAGAGTTTTTGCTTCTGATGTGTCGATCACTTGTAGAAACATGAACCGAATGTTCATCTACAAAATTGACCAAGTCATTGTGAAGATAGCAACAACGATGAGTTCTCGTTGTAACACTTAACATATTCAGAGCTATCATTATTTCACTAATGGCGATGGTTGTTGAAACTCAAGAAGACAAATTAACACAACAACAACAATCAAACAGAAGCTATTGATGAAGAAGACAACATTAAAGATCTGTCAAGTCATCAACCTACCTTCTCGTCAAGACTACATTGAAGATCTGAAGGAAGGAGTTGCTGCTCAAAGCTTGCTCAACCAAGAAGACGAAGAAGAAGAAGATCTACAAGATGTCAACAATTGTAATATCTAAATACATGTTTGTAGTTTCTTAGGAAAGCAAGAAGCTGATTGCTCAAAACTTGCTTGAACACATGTGTGTGTTCTTTGTACTTAAACTTAGGAGAAACTTGCTTATTAAGAAGCACAATTTATAATCTCTAGTTTGCCAATTCAACTAAATGAATTGAGACTCCTCAAGTGAACGTTATATCCTGAAGGGATCCCTGAACGGTTCAGCTGTGAGTTGAGGCCATTGAGTAGATCACATGGTGATCAGATACTTAAGATGACAATGGTTGGGTGTCATTATGGAAAATCCTGAAATAGGGTCAGTAGCGTTATATTCATTAAGTTGAATCCCTGAACGTCTAGTTGCGAAAGCCTAGCAGTAGATCTTAAAGAGATTGGAACCTGCAGGTCAATGTTCGTTATATTCATTAAATTGAATCCCTGAACGGTTCATTGTGTTGTTAGTCACAGTGCGGCTGTGCAACTTGTTAGTCACCGGCGTGGCCCGTGCAAGTGTAATCATGATTTGATTATAGTGGATTAAGTCCTTGTGTTCAAGGCAAAATCACCTGAGGAGGGTGGATTGGATTAGCCCGCGTGGTGAACTAGGATATATTGTGTGCCCTTTACTCTCTTGCTTAGTATCTCTATTTATGTTTCTGTATTGTCTATCAGAACCTCATATTAAGAAAAATCAGAACCTTGCCGCCTATCTCTGATAAGCTTCCGCACTGCAAGTTCTGAGTATCATATCTTATGATCAGAACCTATATGGTTCTCATGCTCTATAGTTAAGAGATCAGAATCTCTCAACAAACATTAAAGGGTCTTGAGTGTCTCTTTAACAAGATGCGAAAAGTTACAAAAAGAGTAAATACACAATTCAAACCCCCCTTTCTTGTGTCTTTCTCGCACCTTTAACTCTTTGGGGATATCATTATACAAATCCTAAGAGGAAGCTAAAAGTTTGACTTTTCTGGGGAAATATTTTGTCTGTCTTGTACAAAGCCCTAGATTGAGGCTAAAAGGGATTTTGACTCCGCTAATGAGGATTTGTATGTGCCTTGTACAAAGCCCAAGATTGAGGCTAGAAAGAAGACTGACTCTGTGGGAAAGAAATCTGTATTTGTCTTGTACAAAGCCCAAGATTAAGGCTAAAAAAAGAAGACTGTACTGACTCGACTGAGGATATTTTTAGGTGTCTTGTACAAAGCCCAAGATTGAGGCTGAAAAGATTTTGACTCTGCTGAAGAGTATTATCTGTCTTGTACAAAGCCCAAAATTGAGGCTGAAAAGAGAATTGACTCTGGTTAGGGAAATTTATATCTCAAAGCCTAAAAGAAGGCTGGGAGGAATTGACTCTGCTGGGAAGATATTTATCCAGCTTAAGAAAAGGTTACGAAGTGTTTGACTTTGTTGTAGAAAGCTTGTATGTGTCTTGTACAAAGCCCAAGATTGAGGCTAAAAAGATAACTGACTCAACAAGAGAGTGTTTATATCTGTCTCGTACAAAGCCCGAGATTGAGCCTGAAAGGGTTGACTCAACAAGAGAGTGTTTTTGCTTTATACCATTGACTCAACAAGAGAGTGTGTAAAGGTGATTGACTCAACAAGAGAATCTTAAAAGAGTTAGCTCAGGTGTGGAAAATCATTGTACAAAGCCCAAAAGGAGGCTGAATTTGCTAGGGGAGAACAAAGAAAGAAATCACCTATAATATAAGAAAAGAGGATGCTCTGGTTAAAACATCTTTGCCCTTCTTCTAAAAGTTGCCACCACATCAATTTTGGGGCAATTTGTGTCTTATTTTTACTTTTTCCAACCAAATAACATTTCCAACCAAACTGGTTTGTTTAAGTTGCCAATAAAGTACAACTTTTAACTAAATGGTTTGTATGATTTAGGCAAAAATGGAAAATTGAAGTACAACATTTCACATGTTTAATGTTCCAACTCAACTATACAATAAGAGTAACCAAACTAACCCCTGCATTTTTGTACTTCCAAGAAATGACTTTTGCTGCCAGATACTATAGTGTACATAATGTATGCAAATTTCTCTCTCCTTTTCTCCATCATCTTCTTCTTTTTATCTCTCCTTATCTCCTTCTGTGTTTCCATTGAGCTTCTCTCCATCAACTTCTTCTGAAGGAAAAAAAAATTAATCGCCAACCTATCTCTTTGTTGTAGTTGAGAAAACAAGGTTTTGCTCACTTTCCAACACTTCTGATTATTTTGCATGCATTTGTCTTTTGAAGAAGATCCGCTTAAAAAATACATGTAAACCCTAAAACATGTGCTCCTTTTTTCTTTTTGAATGTTCTCCGTTGTTTTCCGCTATCTTTGTTTGAACAAAATCCAGTAGCATTTATGCTGTTTTTGATAGCAGTGGGTTTGTTCATTTGTATGATATCATCTTGGTTGAGTTTTTTGCTGGTTTTGACGCTTCAGGTTGCTGTTGAAGTGTTGTGTTATCTTCTTTTTCATTTAGATGAACAAAAATTGAATCTTTTATATATTTTGAAGATTATTTGCTGAAGTGTCTTTTTAATCTTTTATATATCTTCGTCTTTGTATCTTTTTTGTCCCATCTTTGTTTTGGATGTTGATATTTCCTGCAAACTTATTTTTCTTGATATTTAGTATTTTGTAGTTTTTTAGTCCCATCTTTGTGGGAGATTTTGTGTTCGCTGGATTTTTGTGGTAGCTCATATGTTGATATTTGTTGAATGATGCAGGCTGAAAAGAATGGCAAGACCATTTGAAAAAATTGGTGATATTAATGAGTCTAAAGAGTTATGGAAGGTTGCTATAAACGTTCACCACAAATGGAGTGTAATATCTGGTAACAAAGAGCATTTTGAACTTATATTTGTTGATGCAGAGGTAAGTCGGAATGACAGCACTTTGATAAATTCATTGACACTTTTTGGTAACACTAATGTCATACCCCAAATTTTGACCACTTAGATTCCCATCATTGTGCAAATCATCATCACAATATGGAGGGACTTTTATGCCTCATCAATCTCCTCAAGGGTTGTTGAGCATCCACTATAATCAGAATTAAGGTTTCCAGCCCTCTCTGAGCTCTTAGACAAAGGATCAATCAAGGAATGACTTGATCTTCAACTTGTCTAACCTCCCAAGAATCTACAATGGATCAAGAGGACTCCCACTTCAAGGATTAAGCACAAGGCTGCTCCCTTCCAGGTGGATTAAGCTTCAAGATCGACAGTGTCACCAAATTAGGGTTTTTGTCGACCAGGGCCTCCAGTTGGAAATTTTCCTCTGGGCATGAGCCAGTGAACCTAAACATAACCTAATATACTCCATGGAGCCTCATGGGCCCAAGCATTAAGTCAATTTTGCCTCAGGGGATGCATACATCAAAAATAAGGACTTAGGGTTTCTTAACCTAATTCACCCCTAAGTTGACTTTTGGGACAAAACATGAACCAAGACCTCAAGACATGATTTGAGGGTCTCTAATATACCATATTAATCCATTTGGAACAATGGATTAATCCAAGAAGCTTGAGCGACAAGTTTCAAATTCATCTGCACCACAGTTAGGATTTTGTGGGAAAAGTCAACTGTAACTTTGACTTTTGACCAGGACATGCTCCCAAACCCTAAGACATGATTCAATATACCCTATGACACCCATGGAACATGTCCATCAAGTTTGATTTAGGTCAAGGACATGATTTCCTAAAGGATTGCACAGTTTGGAATTCATCTGATAAAAAGTCAACTGTGCACAAAAGTCAACTTTGACTTTTTGAGATTTTTCACTAAAATGGATTTTTAACCCTAAAATGATGTTAATGTATGATTTGAATCATCATTCATCAAGAAAAATCAAGAAAAGTGGGATAACTTGTAAAAGGGGTAACCATAAAACTTAGAAATTTTTCTAAGTCATAAAAAAGTGCCACTAATGCACCAACTTTGGAGGACCATAACTCCTAAACCACAAGGCCATTGTGCCCCATTCAAAGCTTGATTTGTAGATCACATTACCCTCTACAAAAACTTCATACTGACCTATGTCCAAATTCCTCATGGATTTTGAGTTATGGAGTGATCAAAATCAAGAAAAGTCACTTTGTTCCAACACTTGGTGAAAATTTCACTAAGTCAGATTTTACCTCACTTTTTGCCAAATGTAGGGGGATTTTTCACTTGGATTCAAAAGAGATCAAAACCAAATATGTTCAAAGAGTTGTTGTATCATGTAAGGGCTTTCCAAAATGGCCAAGAACATTACCAAATTCAACTTACACCATGAGATATGACATTGGCAAGTTGCCTTGCTGAAATCTGTCAAAGGCAAGGCAGATTTTGCATTTTGGCTCGATTTGCCAAAATCAGCCAAATTCAAATGCTCCTATCCACTTGGACACATTTGAGGATTTAATCTAAAGGGGACAATCACTGAGCCAAGCCTCCAAAGTCCATGGAACAAGAAATGGCATGTTGAACCTAGAATGGCCAAAATAGGGACAAGACTCCAAATTTGGATTGAAGCATTCAATGGAAGCATCAAGGTGGCATGGACTGAGCCATTCTCATCTGAAATCAGTCAAGACTTATCCAAGACCAAGGGAACCACAGCCCTGTGCCCTAACCTCTAGTCAATGGCTAGAGGAGACTTGCATTTCCATTGGCCAACATTGAACAAACACCTGCTGCAGTTGCCATTCACTGTGGATCCCAAAACAAACTTGCTCCACTATAAATAGAGCTTAATTGTGTTCAGTTTGAGTACACCAAAGCCATCAAACAGATGTTTTCCTCAAAATCTCTTCTTTCACCTCAAACTTGCCTTCCAAAGCAAGTAATTCTGAGTTTTTGAGCTAGAGAGCAATTCCACTCAAACCAATCACACACACACCTCATATATATCATATGTAAGCTGTGCAAACCATCAAAAGTGACCTGTAATCACAACATCACAAAGTCACCTCTCAAAACCTCAAAATGGAACTTTTTTGCATGTTTCAAGCCATGTCTTGATTCAGTCACTTTCCAAACCAGATAAAACCTCAAACACACTCTAAATATTATCCTTGAACTGTCCCAAATGGTTCCCCCCATCTGGAACACCATTTGAGGGAGTTGCTATTTTGGTCACTTTTAACCCCTTTTGCAAGAAAGGGACAGTTTGTGTTTTTGCAGGTACCAGCTGATTCCAATCATCCTAAAAGCATCCAAGGGATCATTTAAGGTTGTTCAAAGCATAGAATCATATCTGGAGCAAGAGAGTTGGCAGATTGCAGAGAAAACTCCAAAATCCCAAAGAAGGGTAAGCCTCTCAACTTGCAGTCACCAAAACATGTGTGCATTTGAAGTCCATTGATTATGCATCTCTTATACATGTCATATGTGTTGTGTTTGTGCCAATTGATCATGTAATTCATGATTGTATTCAAGTGTAGCATAGAACATGCAATTATAGGCCATTTTCAAAACCACTATCGGGTTTTGAGGAGAGAGTGTGATCTGAAAAAACCACCACCATTGGATTCCTTGTGAAATTCTAGCCCAGATGCATATAAATTTTGTCTCAAACCATTAAGAATTGAGAAAGTTATGACCTTCACGTTTTTGAGCCAAAACTTGCCTTGGGCAAGCCAAAACCAAGTCATGCCTTGTATATTTGTTGGTTTGTTTCAAACAATGGATGTATCACCACCCCAGTGGTAAGGCGCGCGCCTTGTATGCTTGAGGTCGTGGGTTCAAACCCCACCCATGCCATTTTGTGTTTTTTCACATTTTGCTATTTTTTCCAATATTTTCATGTTTTGTTAATTACTTGGAAAATTAATAACTCTTTCCATTTTAATTATTTTTGATTAGTTCTTTTTGCAAAAAATCACAAAAATATTGAAATATTTATTTCCACAAAAAAATTAGATTTATATTATTTATTTAATATAGTTAGTATTTTTGTGAATAAATGCCTTTTATTTGTTTTTAAACCCTTTTAAAAATAAATATCCATGTTGAGAAATCAAAACCAAGTAGGTTTTAATTCATATTTTGATTAAAACCTCATTTTTCAAACCTAAAACCAAAAGCACAAGTTGTTTATTCAAACTTATTTGGAATTTGTATCATTTTAATTAATTTCTCCTTGAATAATTACTTTAAAAATGATGAAATTAGGGTTTTGTTGATTTTCACCTTAACAAACTTTTTCAAACACTCATGGGCCTCTAATAGAGTGTAAGACCCAATCCTTTTTTTGACCAAATCATTTTTGGGTCTCACTTATTGTATAAGTCCCGATACTGTCAAAAACGAACGGCGCGATCGTCGCTTTTTTTTAAATAACCTTGGGCCTCTTGAGAGAGTGTAAGACCCACACCCCCCTTATACAAAAACATTTTGGGCCTCACTCATTGTATAAGTCCCTCTGTACAAGTAAATGGCGCGATCGTCGCCCGTTTAAAACTTCTGGGTCTCTCCTCGAGCTATAAGACCCATTCAAAACTTTTGGGCCTCTATTAGAGTGTAAGACCCAATCCCCCTTTTAACCAAAACCTTTTGGGCCTTACTTTTTGTATAATTCCCTTTGCGTTAAAAGAAAACCTCGGCGCGATCGCCATTTTAAACGAAAAGCCATCTGGGCCTACCCTCGTGTTATAAGCCCCACTCTTTTTCTTTAAAACTTTTTTGGGCCTCTTGAGAGAGTGTAAGACCCATCCCTTTGTACATAAAACCTTTTTAGGCCACAGTCACTTGTATAAGTCCCTCTGTACAAATTTAACAGTGCAATCACTGATAAAACCTTGGGCCTCTCCTTGAGCTGTAAGCCCCAAATCTTTCTTTTTCAAAGTACTTTCTCCTTTGATTTTGAATATACTGTTGTTTTCAATCTTTCTTTGTTGAACAACTAACCAAACAGCATGGAAGCTCTACAACCGAGTAAGTGTTTATACGCTTTCATTTACGGCTTTCCTATACATATAACTGTATTGTGGGGCTGTTTCGCTGTAAGTCTTCTTTCATAAACTCATATCAACTGTGTAATAATAGTATAGATATTTAGAGTTTCCCCGGCAACTACGTCTAGAACTAGGAAAAGCCGTTTCGTTTATTCGTAGAAATAGACAGCTAGATCCCCAATAGGATCACCAGATACAGTCTTCTCTTCGGCTGTCCTCATTAGGAATTGTCAAGAAACTCTACTCCCAAAGATGAATGTATTCTCCGTGAATGGCATCTTTGAGTTTCTTCCAAATTCTCAAACTTTCCTGACTTGATCTATTCCCTGTGAATAGCTTGCCTTGAATTTCTCGGGGTTTGGGGACCCACGGGCTTCTTAAAAGCATCGACCTCCTCTTGGGCATCGTACAATGACCCTCAGGCTTCCTAAAAGCAACCCCGCCTCCTCTTGGGCTTAGTACAAGGACCCGTCGGCTTCTTAGAAGTATTCACAGCCTCCTCTTAGGCTTCGTATAATGATCTCTTCCTCCGGGAATGATAGCCTCCTCTTGGGCTTCGTACAAGGACCCCTTGGCTTCTTAAAAGTTTCCAGCCTCCTCTTGGGCTTCGTACAAATTATCCCGACGATCTCCTAGAGGTATAGGAACAGAAATTAGACATCTTTATAGAACAGTCCTTTCAAAGAGTCTACTACTGTTTCTCAAAGCATAGTACAAAAGATGAAACTCTAGACTTGGACAGTCTAATTTCCTTGAGTCTCAAAAACATTCTCAAGTCCCCTTCAAAATAGGAAGAAACCCGTAGACTCGGACAGTCTCAATACCCTTCGGATTTCCCCGTTTCCTTAAAGAACAGGGAACAATCCTGATCCTCAGATCAAACCCAGGAGTACAGTGTTGCTCAGATAAGAACTGATTTTCTCTTAAAATCAGTATACTAGACCCATCACTCAACTAAAACAGTCACCAGCATGATAGCCTCCTCTTGGGCTTTGTACAAATGATTCCCCCCAGCGGAGCAAATACTTTTAGCCTCCATCTCGGGCTTCTTACGAGATATAAATTCCTCTAAGCAGAGTCAAACTCTTTTACAGCCTCCATCTCGGGCTTTGTACGAGATACAAAAAAGGTTCTTATTGAGCCAAACAAAACTTTTAGCCTCCATCCCGGGCTTCGTACGAGACACATAAAAGATTCTCCTTTTGAGTCAATCCTTTTTAGCCTCTCTCTCGGGCTTCGTACGAGACACACACAAGATCCTCTTGTTGGGTCGAACTCTTTTAGCCTCTCTCTCGGGCTTTGTACGAGACACATATTAGCCTCCTCTTAGGCTTTGTATAAGAAAACCACTGGTTAATCCAATTAACCTTTTAGCATCAAAGCTGTGCCTCGTTCACAGTACACAAACATTAACAATTCCTTTCCTTTCATCTAATCGCTGTAAGCGGCAAGCCTCTGGATTATTTACATCCATGCCACTGTCCTTCTTTTAGCATGAGAAATTCCTAAGGAAAGATGGCATTGCTCTACACTGAGTTAAAGTCTTCTCCTTCAGGTTAAAAACCCCTTTCTTAGGAAATTATGGCATTGCCGGATTCACATATCCCGGTTAAAGTAATTCTCCTTTACAAACAGACAAACCCTCTTTAGAGATGACAAATTCTCTCTAAAGTCGAGACCTTTTAACTACACATATTGGGCTTTGAATAAGATATAAACAACCTTCAGCTTCATATCTTGGGCTTTGAACAAGATACAAATGACCTTTTCGCTTCACGTCTTGGGCTTTGAACAAGACACCACAACCCCATTTCCTCCCATAGAATAGGAGGAACTACGAACGCTCTAATTTCCCTGTTTTGGTAAACGGGAATACGTAGGCATAAGATCGAAAGAAAAGATCTTAGCGAGCGCACTAAACAAAAACCCAAAATCCCATACTTTCACACATCAATCAAAAACGTCCGTCCTAACATCTCAAAACACCCCTTTGAACAAAATAACCTAAGAGAATCGCCGAATCTTTGTAGCATCTGTAAACCAATAGTTTTGACTGTTTAAACTCAGTATGCAAGCAGGGTTAGTTGGAGACATCTATTTCCCTTCCTTCATCAACTTCAATAGGATAAAAAATGAATCGAGTTGTAGTACTAGAGCGATCGTGCTTCGCAACCACATCCAAAAATCACTCGCTACAACTAATATATGTTGAAAATGATTTATAGGGAACAGATATACATGTCATAGTTCCATTCACTTTGAAAGCGACTTACGATGTTGTATTGACGATTAATAATACGTATACCGTTACAAACTTCACACCCCAAGTAAATGACCTTGTGTTTAATAAATCAGAGCACCCATTTGTTATTAGATTTACGCCTGCGACTCGTGTGTCTGACTTAAACAAGCATTCGATTCCTGATAAGAAGTTGAATTTGAAACCGTTTGCTGATATTATATCTGGAAACTAGAGGAATGATTTGTTGATAGGTAAAAGTTTGGATTTTATCATTTTGACACTGTATTGTAGTAAATCATATTATGTTGACAAGTTAAATGTTTGCGTATAGATGTTATTGGAGTTGTGCAAGAGATTGGATACACACAGCTAAGTGCCGGCAAGAAGAACCAGGTCAATCTTATTTTAAGGGACCTTGGGTTAGTGTTAGCCAATACCAGAATGCTCTGTCTTTATGCTTTAAATATTTTTGTGATACAAATTCCATTCAGCTGTAGCCGTAGTCAGTTGTTTCAAATGTACAGGAATGACACTATTAATTGCACTCTATGGGAGACGTATGCTTCTCAGTTCATGATGTTTGTGCAGAAGAATACAGATTTTATTCCTACAATTATGTTGTTACAATATGCCAAGGTTAAAGCTGAAGGTAGAATTAGTTATGTTCTTTTTGTCATGAATTGTTGCAAAAACTAATAAAAACTAATAAGAACATTTTATATTAATTTAGGGAAGTATCCTCTATCCGTGTCGAACACCTACAACATAACAAAACTGACAATTAATGAAGACGTACCTGATATAGTCAATTTCAGGCAAAGGTAAAATTTCCTTCAAGATGAACATTTTACGAATACCTCGTTGGTTGTATTAGTTTTTTTGCAAATCAACCCAAATTTTACTTACTGATGATGTTTTTGTTTCGTTTGTAAGCCTATCTGATGACATGAACATTGGAATTCCAAGTCAACTTTTGTGCACCCAATCTACTGTGTGGTCGCAGAACTCTGCTGGTTCTCAAATATCTACTTATGACAAGTTCATGACGAACGCTACCCCTTTATGTCTATGAGATATTATTAACCTTCCTGAAGTATGCATTAATTATGTTGTGTTTACAATATTACATTCTTTCTACTAAGATATGATTTTGTTCCCGATGTCAAACTGTGTAACCGTTGCTACAACAAGCAAATTGAAAGCAACAGTGAATGGTTGGTACTATCAAGCCTGCTGCAAGTGTCCTAAAGTTGCTAAGGGTGTTGGTCCCCCATATATATGTGCTGATGGCCATTCAACAAAGACAGAGATATACAGGTATGACGTTTGCATGACTTATTTCAATAGAATTTCACTGTTGTATAAGTTTTAAAGCAAGAACTATGGACTATTTGGACAGGTACAAAATTGAGCTTGAAGTTGTAGATAATGAGACTTCTGCAATTTTTGTTTTGTGGGATCGTGAATGTAATGAATTGTTGGAAATTTCTGCTGCACAACTTCGAGACAGAATGATTAAGGTTACTCTTATATGGTTGTCATGTTTTAAAATTCCATGACTTACAATTTGGATGATATGTTTGCATTATATTTACACGATTCAGGAAGGTATTTCAGATCCGCTTGAGTTTCCATTGGACCTTGATAACTTAATTGGTCATGAGTTTGCTTTCAAAGTTAAATGGCAACCTAGATGGAAAAATGCAAGTGTCATGGCAGTGAAGCGTGACAAAGAGACAATAGATAAAGTTCTTGCCCAATGGGAAGTGTCTAAGGTATTTCACATGTTCTTTATCTATTTATTTTCAAAGGCGAAATAAATGTGTATTTAGTCAACTGAAAGTGTCAATATCATTTTTATTCAGCCTCTGGTTGTTGAAGTTGTTGATGATCAAGTAAATCAGGTAACTGGTGATAATTCAATAGTTTATTGAAAATGATTAAATTCATATATTTCATAATTTGTAGTCATAACATGTATATGTTTGCAGATTCGGGAGAGTGTTGATGAGGCAGTAATGGGTGAAGAATGGGATTTAATTAATGTATGAGAAATACAACCTTCGTAATATCCAAATTCAAATTTACATGTTACTTTATTGACACCTAAAATGTTGATGCATGTGATGTTGCAGGAATTGGATATCACGTCAAACTTGAATGCACAAAAATCACCCACTAAAGCTTCACCGCTAATGGTTCATTTTTTAAATCTCCTATAGATATTGCTTCTACTAAAAACATTTGTTGACACACATGTTTTCTGATTATTTGGTGTTTTTGTTGAATTTGTTTCAGAGAACAAAAGCTCCTGAAAAAGTTATGTCGGCAACAGCATCGCCGGTGACTCCCATAACTGTAAAAGATAAGGCACCAAAACCACCACAAGTTACTCCTATTAATTCTGGTAAACAGGGTGCACAAAATCCATCAAATGAGACTGGAAGCATCAAAGGACTTGCTGAAGGAGAAGAGTCTTCGACCAGGCTCCGTCGCAAACACGTCAAGACTGAAAAGAAATAAGTAAAGTTACAATGCATCATAATTTATTTTGTTTAGGGTAGGCAAAGTGTTCTGCAATGCACATTCGATTTGCCGAACATGCTTTTTGTAATATGCAATATGCATGATACAGTCCGTAACTAATATGGTTATATTGGCGCTAGCCATAATGACAATTTTTAATTCAATGGTATATTAGTGTCTTAATATTATAACTTAATTGTATATTCTTGACCACATAGGAGCCATCGTGATGTGGCACATTTTGTATATGCGTGTGGGACTTGTAAGAGTTCATAGGGTGAACATTGGGAACATGTAGGAATGGTGAGACTATTGGATGTTTCAGAATGGAAGTGTTAGGTGAAAGGTTTAAATATTATTCATGGGCTACTATGTATATGGATGTTTTGGTTATATGTCTGATTGGGGAATCGTAGCATTGTTGTAATATTGTTGTGTGACAAGGATGTTGGTATTGTGGTTATGTAGAGGTTGTTGAAACGATGTTGGGTCGTGGAACTGGTGTTCTTGTTTGTGTTGTTGCTTCGTTCCTATTGTGTTGGTTCGAGTGCGAGTAGCTGATTCCTGTGTGTGTTCGTAACTTGGGTATTCCTTGAGTTGTGAGTTGGTCGTCAAGTGCATTGTATGGGCTTTGCATCTTGTCGTTGTAGTTGTCGTCGTTGTCGTGTTGTTGTTGTAGCTGCTGTTAGCAAGGTGGTTTGTCAGTTTGTGTTATTCGTGGTGTGCCTTCGGTTGGCATGTTGGTTGGTTAGTTGGATACGAGAGTCGTATCTGGAGTTGTTCGTATCGGGGGGAAGTTCACAAATCAGAAACTAAGACCAGTTCCTTGGTAGGAAACCAGGATCGAGGGGAAGTTTATATCAGAAACTAAGACCAGTTCCTTGGTAGGAAACCAGGATCGAGGGGAAGTTCACAAATCAGAAACTAAGACCAGTTCCTTGGTAGGAAACCAGGATCGAGGGGAAGTTGACAAAAGAAAACTGAGACCAGTTCCTTGGCTGAAGACCAGGATCGAGGGGAAGTTTACCTTTTCTAAGCATCATTGCTCAGCAAAAGAAGATGAATGCGATCCGCCATTCATAACCACCATCAAAATTTTGGGTATTCTGATATTTAATCCTCTTGCACCCCGAATGCCCGAATACCTTCGTCATTCACACCTTCGGGTTCAAGAAGATTAAATAGGGGCATCTGTCATACCCCAAATTTTGACCACTAAGATTTCCCATCATTGTGCAAATCATCATCACAATATGGATGAACCATCATGCCTCACCAAATGCCTCAAGGGTTGTTGAGCATTCACTACAATCAAAATTAGGGTTTCAAGCCCTCTCAGAGCCTTAGACAAAGGATCAATCAAGGAATGACATGATCTTCAACCTGTCTAATCTCTCAAACATCCACAATGGATCAAAAGGACTCCCACTTCAAGGATTAAGCACAAGGTTGCTCCCTTTTAGGTGGATCAAGCTTCAAGATCGACAGTGTCACCAAATTAGGGTTTTGGTCGACCAGGGCCTCCAGATGGAAACTTTTCATCTGGGCACAAGCCATAGATCCAAAACATAACCTAATATACTCCATGGAACCTCATGGACCCAATCATCAAGTCAATTTTGCCTCAGGGGATGCATTCATAAAAAATCAGGAATTAGGGTTTCTTGACCTAATTCACCCCTAAGTTGACTTTTGGGACAAATCATGAACCAAGACGTCAAGAGAGATTTTGAGGGTCTCTAATGAACTATATTGATCCATTTGGAACAATGGATTAATCCAAGAAGCTTGAGCAACAAGTCTCAATTTCATCTGCACCACAGTTAGGGTTTTAAGGAAAAAGTCAACTGTAACTTTGACTTTTGACCAGGACATGCTCCCAAACCCTAAGACATGATTCAATATACCCTATGACACCCATGGAACATGTCCATCAAGTTTGATTTAGGTCAAGGACATGATTTCCTGAAGAATTGCACAATTTGGAATTCATCTGATAAAAAGTCAACTGTGCACAAAAGTCAACTTTGACTTTTTGAGATTTTTCACCAAAATGGATTTTTAACCCTAAAATGATGTTAATGTATGATTTGAATCATCATTCATCAAGAAAAACCAAAGAAAGTGGGATAACTTGTAAAAGGGGTAACCATAAAACTTAGAAATTTTTCTAAGTTATGGAAAAAGTACCACTTATACACTAACTTTGGAGGGTCATAACTCCTAAACCACATGTCCATTTTTTCTCATCCAAAGATGGATTTGTAGCCCTCATTACCCTCTACAAAAACTTCAACTAGACCTAAGTCAAATTCATTAAGGATTTTGAGTTATGGAGTGATCAAAATCAAGAAATCACACTTTGTTCCAACACTTAGTGAAAATTTCACTAAGTCAGATTTTGCTTCACTTTTTGCCAAATGTAGAAGGATTTTTCACTTGGAATCAAAAGAGATCAAAACCAAACTTGTTCAAACAGTTGTTATACCATGTAAGGGCTTTCCAAAGTGGCAAAGAACATTGCCAAATTCAACTTACCCCATGAGATAGTGTCTTGATTGTTGCGAGTAATCAGAGTGCGCAGCGGAAGCGTGATGTGGCACATTTTGTATATGCGTGTGGGACTTGTAAGAGTTCATAGGGTGAACATTGGGAACATGTAGGAATGGTGAGACTATTGGATGTTTCAGAATGGAAGTGTTAAGTGAAAGGTATAAATATTATTCATGGGCTACTATGTAGATGGATGTTTTGGTTATATGTCCGATTGGGGAATCGTAGCATTGTTGTAATATTGTTGTGTGACAAGGATGTTGGTATTGTGGTTATGTAGAGGTTGTTGAAACGATGTTGGGTCGTGGAACTGGTGTTCTTGTTTGTGTTGTTGCTTCGTTCCTATTGTGTTGGTTCGAGTGTGAGTAGCTGATTCCTGTGTGTGTTCGTAACTTGGGTATTCCTTGAGTTGTGAGTTGGTCGTCAAGTGCATTGTATGGGCTTTGCATCTTGTCGTTGTAGTTGTCGTCGTTGTCGTGTCGTTGTTGTAGCTGCTGTTAGCAAGGTGGTTTGTCAGTTTGTGTTATTCGTGGTGTGCCTTCGGTTGGCATGTTGGTTGGTTAGTTGGATACGAGAGTCGTATCCGGAGTTGTTCGTATCGGGTATATTTTCGAGGACGAAAATGTCTAAGTGGGGGAGAATTGTAACGCCCCATTTTGTCTTATTTATTTAATCGGGTCGATTTAATTATTTTTGTTTTTATATCATTTTATTCTTGACTTTTATTTGACAATTTATTATTTTTCATCGTTATTATGTTTTATCGCGTTTTGAGAGCGTTTGCGAGATATTTGAGCTGAGGGGTAAAATAGTCTTTTTTGGGGTTTAGATATTTTTATATAAATAGAGATTAGAGAGAAAAGAAAAAGAAGAGAAAGGAAAAAGAAGAGAAAGAAAAGGAGAAGAAAGAAAGAGAGAAGAGGAGAAAGAGGAAAAAGTGAAGAAATCCCCGTTTCACTCGCGATTAATCGGATAAGGGTGAGAAGTTTCAATTATATCTTGCTTGTGTAGGTATATGTGTTGTTTGTGGTAATTGTTTTGGTTGTTTTACAACTTTTTCTCATTTGATAAATTGATGAACAAATGATTGGAAATCGATGTTTTCACGGTCGGAATTCGATATAAATTGCGTTGTATGATAACACTGTGTTTAGGAACAATTGTTGATACTTGTTTTGCTGTTGGAATTGATTTGGGATGAAAAATGGGATTTTTAGGGGTTTTGGAACCATATAACCCGCAATAGGAAATTCTGGTTCTGGTGCGATTCGCCAGGCGAATTAGGTCTCGCCACTAGTTCGTCAGGCGAAGGGGGATTCGCCAGGCGAAATCGTAAGTCGCCAGGCGAAAACGAAGAGATAGAAATGGGTTAGCTTCTGTAACTCTTGGGGTTTTTTCTAAATTTGTGGTTCGTCACTAGTTCGCCAGGCGAAATGCTGGCGAAGGGGGATCCGCCAGGCGAAATCCTAAGTCGCCAGGCGAATCTGGCTGTTTCTCAATAAATTCTTTTGTTTGAAAATTCATAACTTTTGGTCCGTAACTCGGATCGAGGCGTTCTTGGTACCGTTAGAAAGCTAATAAAATGTTCCTTCTTATAAAAATGGTTTTGAGATTGTTGGCCGATTTAATTATGTCGGGAATTTGGAAATGTGTCGTTTTGTTGACTTTTACCGTTTTAATTAAGTGTATTTTATGTGTTATCGTGTCATATGCTTCATATATATATATATATCGTATGACTTGTCTGCTGTTATATGATGTGAACGCATGTGATAATAAGGTTTTTGTGTGGTAAAATACATTGTTTGACTGAATATCAATGTATGTTGTTATGATGTTTTGTGGGATTGTTGTGGCTTGTGGATTATGATGATATGCATTGTTTATTTGAAATTCAATGTGTGTTATTTGGTGGCCTTATGGCAAGTAAATGCTTTGTTTGAATTGAGTTCCAATGCATGAATAATGATGATGAGAAAATCCATATTGTTGATTTGTGAAGATGTATTTGATTGTCATGAGTCATTGTATGCCAAGCATCATGATATGCATCTTGTGATGTTGTGTTCCCTAGTGGGTGTGAGCGACGAAACGATTCCAGAGGGAATCCGCTATAACATCGTGTGCCTTATACAAAGAGGTGTGAGCGATGATTATAGACGATCGTGTGCCTTATACAAAGAGGTATGAGCGATGATTATAGACGATCGGGTGCCTTATACAAAGAGGTGTGAGCGATAGGGTCGTGTGCCTTATACAAAGAGGTGTGAGTGATCCATAAACGTCGTGTGCCTTATACAAAGAGGTGTGAGCGACGGGGAACATCGTTTGCCCGACGGGGAGTTACACTAAGTAACAAGCGATGATTCCAATAGTTCCTGAGTGAACTAATGATGAAAATCATGAATGGATTGATTATGTGTGGAAAATCATGAATGGATTGATTATGTGTGGAAAATCATGAATTGAGTGATTATGTGTTGAGTTTGTGATTAGATTGGTGAATCAATGTGCATATGTGATAAATGCATTGGCTATGGATGATATGTTTTATGTATAGACATATGCTATGTTTTGTGGGGATGTTGTACATTACGATGATTGTATTAATTCTCTATGGTGTGCTATATATGAATATATGTGATGCTTGTGGTGAGAATAACTATGCATGTGAATTTTTATGTGTTTGCATATTATTATGCAATCTTGATTTAGTTGTTATTTCTCACCCTTCTGCTGTGGTTTGTTGCTCTATGAGGCAATTGCAGATTAGTATCTTGGAGGCTTTTGTGAAGATTAGTCCTCCGTCCTTTGTCAGTCAGTCTGCTCTGATACGTAACACGGAGGTCGGGGAACGCTTTTGTTATATGTATATTTTTGTTGAATATATTTTGTATTATCTTTATATGTATATTTAATGTTATAAAACAATTTATTTTGTAAAACAATTCAATTATGGATCTTCCGCTTTATTCCATAATTGACCTTTCCTTTTATATGGAAAAAGTTTCCCTTTTAGGTTTATTCCATTTTGTGTTATGTATCAAATAATTGAGCAGGGATTGTGTTTTCTTTCCTTAATTGTGGCATCCTTGTTTCTGTCGAAAAAATAAATTTTTATTTACTATGATTTAATTATGTATTATTTATTCGCGATGAGAATTGGGGTGTTACAAACAACCTTTGGTTTACCTATCACTACCCAATGAAAACTTTATCTAAGAACTCCATCCTAGATAAGATAAACTCATCTCACTCCTTAAATCACAACCTGTGATTTTCTAACAGTTATAGTCATAATAACTGTATCATCCTACTTGAAAGACACCCATTTCAATACAAAGTTCAGTCATTTGCTTAAAAGCTACATCCAAGAACAATACATGATTCTTTACCTACGAGTTTTTGAATCTGTACAAGTACCCATGTCTTCCACAATGTATCAAATCGATACAGAGGGAGACTTACAAGAGAAACCTACGACTCTCAAACCCTAAACCCTACTTTACAAAATGGGATTCCTAAGTCTATGTCGTTCTCTCTTTATTTCTGGCCTAGGTCTTGGTCTTCTTTTATAGCCTTCTGTTGTCTTTTGGCTTCAAATCTTCTGTTAGCTGATTCCTTGATCCACGTTTTGATTGCTCCTTAATTCTTGTACCAGATTAGCAACAACCTCCTATACCAGGTCAAGATGTCGAGACATACGTCACGACATCATGTTTGACAAGTCTTCTTTCACCAGGCTTCTTCATGTTGGAACATTGTATTTGACATCTTGTTTTACCAAAAGTTTGCTCAAATCTGCAGAGCCTTCACCTCCTTTGATTTTCAACCAACTACCCTTCTGCACAAGAGTAATTAATTCCAAGAACACTGTTTGAATTCACATTAGAGATCAACCAAATGCCACTATTTGGTTAATCTTAGCTTTCTTCAGAGTTCCAGAAAATCTTCTGATCCACCAATGAAACCTAATCTTCAAGTTACATATTCCACCTACTCCATAGCAAGCCATCTTAGATACACCAAGACTCAGACATGTAACGTCTACTCCTTCTTGCAGCTCCCGCAAACTGCATGAGATATACCTTTTTGAAGCATTAATTCCATTTATTTCCGAGAAGATCAACTTATCTTACGATGATGCGCCACAACATCAACTAAGACCCTGAGCTTTTGCTTGATGTCACAACATCTGATCAGACATCCAGCTGGAGAGTTCAGTCCTTCATTCTGCCACTTAGAAGAACCTCCTCCCTATAACAGAGCAAGAGTTCCATGTTCTCACAGACTTGATTAGAGATATCAAGTTAGAGTAGACAACCTCCATCATGCTTTACTGTACAACAATAGCCACCTCATCTTCAGAGAAACTAAACATGCCAAAGCTTGATTCTCTAGAAGAGATCAGTCACACAAGATCTTTATAAAAGGAATCTCGCTTTCCTTAAGTAGATACTTCTTCAAAAAGTCAGAGATAACTGCCACTTATCCTTGACCTCCAAGATGAGCAAGATCACATGCTCCTAAAGTGGAGACAGGAACACACCTGCTGCACTCCAATGCACCTAGATCAGAAATAAAGTGATCCAAAATAAAGGTCTTCATCTTCATCCGCACTACATTTTAGATAAGTTTCCTGCCACAAAACTTCCTAGTCAAAATATGTGCTTTTGCAACACCAGAATAAAGACAGATCCTACCACACACGCATGTATGGTACCAAGATCATCAGCTACAACTCCTTTGCCCTAGAGATTCATTCCTTGAATCCACAAGATTATGCACAATCTCTGTTGATAGAATGTATCAACATTTGATAGAACATTAGTTCCTTTTATTGACTGTACCCATTCTCCAAATAATAGATCCTTGAGCAGATGTAATAAGAGATGTTGTACTTCCTGACGTACCAACTTGTCACCAATAATCTTGTACTCCAACATACAAGGATAATTAATTAAATATTTATGAATTCCACAAATAGCAATTGATCTTAAATCCTTGTCCACAAAGCCATACATCCTCCAGGGTATATGATCTACCAGATATGAACACAAATGTGTCAACATCTTTCTAGTCAAATAACATGTTAAGACATCAAGTCTGTCACCCTTGACTCAACCTGCCTATGACTTTCCTTTGCTAATAGAATCCTTGCAAATCATGAATGGTGAAAACAAATCACCTCCCATTTACTCCAAGTTGAATAACATCCATCAGCACCAGAGATCTTCAAAAATCCATCTTCAGCATGAGAACCAGATTATCCTTCTGAAAGAGCTCTTGAACACGACCAGAGATGCCTTTATGAGTGGACTTGAGTGAAAACTCAAGTATCTTTGGCAACTTTGTCAAAAAGAATATTTACCAAATTCATAGATCATGAACTTGATAAACACGATCTCAACACACCTGACTTCCACACATCAACCAACAACTTTCTCCATTCCATTGCTTCTGACTTTGGAACGGCTAGAGCTTTCATTGATGCTGATATCTTCAAGACTAGAAGCCAACAATCAAGATCTTCCACCATATTTCTTCTATCACATCTCCAAAATCCCATAAATACCAGAGTTATTCCATCAGAAACATATGCAGCAGAACCACCAAGGAATATCTTCAACATGCCCTAATAAGATGTCATAACATCTTATAAGACCCCATACAGGAGAACTAGTCACTCCTCCTGTAATTGTTGTAGAAACTCCTCAAAAAACTTGAACAACCATCAGTAGTTGTTACCTTTGATCCAGAACATTCATCTCATCCATTAATACCCTTGCGTATGTCCGAGTAAAGATTTGATCTCCCAAACTCCTCCTTGTTCAAAGCACCAGAAAGTATCTCCCAAGATCTCATCCAGAAACATACAGGATGCCTGCTCTGATACCAATTGAAATTCTGGCATAACAGACAGCAGATGTCTTAACACATGTCACAACATTGTTCTCTGCATAATTTTAAAACACGAGCAGAACAAACAGACTGATATATTGAATATCAACAACAGCAGCAAGACAGATGTTTTAACATCTGTTACAACATGTTAATCAAAACTGAACTGTAAATTTTTGAATGATAAACAACACAGAATATGATGACCCAGTTCGGTGCAAATCACCTCCATCTGGGGGCTACCAAGTCAGGAAGAAGAATCCACTATCAGTAGTATAGTTTTATGTAAACAACCTCCTGTTTACAGTAAACAACCTCTGGTTTACCTATCACTACCCAATGGAGACTTTATCATTAGAAGTCGCATCTAAATGATAAGAGAAACCCATTTCACTCCCTAAATCACAACCTGTGATTATCTAACAGTTATAGTCACAATAACTATATCATCCCACTTGAAAGACACCTATTTCAATACAAAGTTCAACCAAGCATTCTTGACTAACAAGTTAACTCGAATTTGCCTAAAAACTTCATCCAAGAACAATATACAATTCATTACCTAAAGCTTTCTGAATCTGTATCACAACTATGTCTTCCACAATGTATCAAACCGAAACAGAGGGAGACTTACAACACAAAAGAGCCAACGACTCTCAAAACCCTAAACCATACTTTAAAAAGTTTACAAAATAGGATTTTCTAAGTCTCTGTCGTTCTCTGTCTCTTTTCTGCCCTAGGACTTGGTCTTCTTTTATAGCCTTCTACTACCTTGGGCTTCAGATCTTCTTTCCTTGATCTACTGCAAAACCGCGCCTTGAATCTTGGAACAAATAAAAAAACCTATTATATCAGTCCAGATGTCGAGTCTTCATGTTGGGACATTTCATCCGACATCTTTATTTTCTGGCAGAATTCTTCATGTTTGATCATCTTGTTCTGAGTCAAATTTTGACCAAAATTTAGTCAAACCACAGGAGCTTTCAATACGCAAACCCTATAATTTTTTAGAATTTCTTTTTCCATCCTATGCATTTCTTATCCGCTGTGTGGAGTTCCCATTATGCCCCCAGGTTCCGGAGATATATCTCCGGACGCACCCCACTTCTAAGTAAACATCAACATATTCCGGAGATATATTTCTATAACCATTTAAATCTTAAACGCTCACAACATATCTCCTATAACACATTTTCATTTGAATATTTCCGGAGATGTATATATGAGAATTTTCTAGATATACATCTCCGAAGTGTATCACAACAGTTTTTTTTATAACGAGATATGTATTTGTTTTCAGAACGATGTCGAATAAAATAACAGACATACAAATTAATATAGCAATGTAATAGTAAAATGTTGTACAGCACGAAATCGAAAAAGTAGTAACAATGTCACGAAAATAGTATAAACTATAATACTACATAAAAATAATGACAGACTCATACTAAGTGTTCCTGACAACCTCTCATCTACCTCTTGTGCTTCCTATGCCTGGTCTGCCTCCTCTTCCGTCGATCCCCTTCATCCTCGCGCGATGTCTGCGGTACAATAGGGCCCTTGTGCCTCTACATCATCCAGTTCTCGTCGCACAGCAGACCCTTCAGGGAAGATACCCTCGTCAATGCCTGCCTGCGCAATCTACACTATGTAACGACCCCGAGGCAAGATATCCTCAGTATGATCTAGCTGAGCCTGTTGCTTCTCTAGAATCTCCTGATGAGTTGGTCTCGGCGGATCTCCTGAAGTAGTCGGTACTATGTATGTATGTGAGACCGTTAAGAACCACCTGATGTATCCGTCCACGTAGCTCTAATCATTCGGCGTTATGGTAGCCCGAGCCTCATCTGGTATTATATGACTGATAATTAACAAACATCTCCTTTATTTGTATATGAGTCAAGGCAGGAGAAGCAGATACATCAGGGTGTTTGGGGATTGTCTGGGTGTACCCGAACTACCGCATGACACACTCGGACAAATGAGGAGCAGTGATACGCGATCCACTGACAAGTCATACGATATATATATGAAGCATATGGCACGATAACACATAAAATACACTTAATTAAAACGGTAAAAGTCAACAAAACGACACATTTCCAAATTCCCGACATAATTAAATCGGCCAACAATCTCAAAACCATTTTTATAAGAAGGAACATTTTATTAGCTTTCTAACGGTACCAAGAACGCCTCGATCCGAGTTACGGACCAAAAGTTATGAATTTTCAAACAAAAGAATTTATTGAGAAACAGCCAGATTCGCCTGGCGACTTAGGATTTCGCCTGGCGGATCCCCCTTCGCCAGCATTTCGCCTGGCGAACTAGTGACGAACCACAAATTTAGAAAAAACCCCAAGAGTTACAGAAGCTAACCCATTTCTATCTCTTCGTTTTCGCCTGGCGACTTACGATTTCGCCTGGCGAATCCCCCTTCGCCTGACGAACTAGTGGCGAGACCTAATTCGCCTGAGGAATTTCCAATTCGCCTGGCGAATCGCACCAGAACCAGAATTTCCTGTTGCGGGTTATATGGTTCCAAAACCCCCAAAAATCCCATTTTTCATCCCAAATCAATTCCAACAGCAAAACAAGTATCAACAATTGTTCCTAAACACAGTGTTATCATACAACGCAATTTATATCGAATTCCGACCGTGAAAACATCGATTTCCAATCATTTGTTCATCAATTTATCAAATGAGAAAAAGTTGTAAAACAACCAAAACAATTACCACAAACAACACATATACCTACACAAGCAAGATATAATTGAAACTTCTCACCCTTATCCGATTAATCGCGAGTGAAACGGGGATTTCTTCACTTTTTCCTCTTTCTCCTCTTCTCTCTTTCTTTCTTCTCCTTTTCTTTCTCTTCTTTTTCCTTTCTCTTCTTTTTCTTTTCTCTCTAATCTCTATTTATATAAAAATATCTAAACCCCAAAAAAGACTATTTTACCCCTCAGCTCAAATATCTCGCAAACGCTCTCAAAACGCGATAAAACATAATAACGATGAAAAATAATAAATTGTCAAATAAAAGTCAAGAATAAAATGATATAAAAACAAAAATAATTAAATCGACCCGATTAAATAAATAAGACAAAACGGGGCGTTACAATTCTCCCCCACTTAGACATTTTCGTCCTCGAAAATATACCCGATACGAACAACTCCGGATACGACTCTCGTATCCAACTAACCAACCAACATGCCAACCGAAGGCACACCACGAATAACACAAACTGACAAACCACCTTGCTAACAGCAGCTACAACAACGACACGACAACGACGACAACTACAACGACAAGATGCAAAGCCCATACAATGCACTTGACGACCAACTCACAACTCAAGGAATACCCAAGTTACGAACACACACAGGAATCAGCTACTCACACTCGAACCAACACAATAGGAACGAAGCAACAACACAAACAAGAACACCAGTTCCACGACCCAACATCGTTTCAACAACCTCTACATAACCACAATACCAACATCCTTGTCACACAACAATATTACAACAATGCTACGATTCCCCAATCGGACATATAACCAAAACATCCATCTACATAGTAGCCCATGAATAATATTTATACCTTTCACTTAACACTTCCATTCTGAAACATCCAATAGTCTCACCATTCCTACATGTTCCCAATGTTCACCCTATGAACTCTTACAAGTCCCACACGCATATACAAAATGTGCCACATCACTCTTCCGCTGCGCACTCTGATTACTCGCAACAATCAAGACACTATCTCATGGGGTAAGTTGAATTTGGCAATGTTCTTTGCCACTTTGGAAAGCCCTTACATGGTATAACAACTGTTTGAACAAGTTTGGTTTTGATATCTTTTGATTCCAAGTGAAAAATCCTTCTACATTTGGCAAAAAGTGAAGCAAAATCTGACTTAGTGAAATTTTCACTAAGTGTTGGAACAAAGTGTGATTTCTTGATTTTGATCACTCCATAACTCAAAATCCTTAATGAATTTGACTTAGGTCTAGTTGAAGTTTTTGTAGAGGGTAATGAGGGCTACAAATCCATCTTTGGATGAGAAAAAATGGACATGTGGTTTAGGAGTTATGACCCTCCAAAGTTAGTGTATAAGTGGTACTTTTTCCATAACTTAGAAAAATTTCTAAGTTTTATGGTTACCCCTTTTACAAGTTATCCCACTTTCTTTGGTTTTCCTTGATGAATGATGATTCAAATCATACATTAACATCATTTTAGGGTTAAAAATCCATTTTGGTGAAAAATCTCAAAAAGTCAAAGTTGACTTTTGTGCACAGTTGACTTTTTATCAGATGAATTCCAAATTGTGCAATTCTTCAGGAAATCATGTCCTTGACCTAAATCAAACTTGATGGACATGTTCCATGGGTGTCATAGGGTATATTGAATCATGTCTTAGGGTTTGGGAGCATGTCCTGGTCAAAAGTCAAAGTTACAGTTGACTTTTTCCTTAAAACCCTAACTGTGGTGCAGATGAAATTGAGACTTGTTGCTCAAGCTTCTTGGATTAATCCATTGTTCCAAATGGATCAATATAGTTCATTAGAGACCCTCAAAATCTCTCTTGACGTCTTGGTTCATGATTTGTCCCAAAAGTCAACTTAGGGGTGAATTAGGTCAAGAAACCCTAATTCCTGATTTTTTATGAATGCATCCCCTGAGGCAAAATTGACTTGATGATTGGGTCCATGAGGTTCCATGGAGTATATTAGGTTATGTTTTGGATCTATGGCTTGTGCCCAGATGAAAAGTTTCCATCTGGAGGCCCTGGTCGACCAAAACCCTAATTTGGTGACACTGTCGATCTTGAAGCTTGATCCACCTAAAAGGGAGCAACCTTGTGCTTAATCCTTGAAGTGGGAGTCCTTTTGATCCATTGTGGATGTTTGAGAGATTAGACAGGTTGAAGATCATGTCACTCCTTGATTGATCCTTTGTTTAAGGCTCTGAGAGGGCTTGAAACCCTAATTTTGATTGTAGTGAATGCTCAACAACCCTTGAGGCATTTGGTGAGGCATGATGGTTCATCCATATTGTGATGATGATTTTCACAATGATGGGAAATCTTAGTGGTCAAAATTTGGGGTATGACAGATGCCCCTATTTAATCTTCTTGAACCCGAAGGTGTGAATGACGAAGGTATTCGGGCATTCGGGGTGCAAGAGGATTAAATATCAGAATACCCAAAATTTTGATGGTGGTTATGAATGGCGGATCGCATTCATCTTCTTTTGCTGAGCAATGATGCTTAGGAAAGGTAAACTTCCCCTCGATCCTGGTCTTCAGCCAAGGAACTGGTCTCAGTTTTCTTTTGTCAACTTCCCCTCGATCCTGGTTTCCTACCAAGGAACTGGTCTTAGTTTCTGATTTGTGAACTTCCCCTCGATCCTGGTTTCCTACCAAGGAACTGGTCTTAGTTTCTGATATAAACTTCCCCTCGATCCTGGTTTCCTACCAAGGAACTGGTCTTAGTTTCTTTTGTGAACTTCCCCTCGATCCTGGTTTCCTACCAAGGAACTGGTCTAAGTTTCTTTTGTCAATAAACTTTATTAACAAGGGACGCTATTCATAGCGACTTCCCCTCAAACTTCTCGCCGAATTTTCCTGGGGAGATGCCATTTGAGCGGAAAAAGTTTGGATGTCAGACTTGTTGGGGAACCCAATCATCTGAATTGTAGAGGTACACAAACTTCTCTGTTTGGAGACGCCATTTGTCGGTTCTACTAGGGAAAGCGAGTCTCTTGGGAGACTGCATTCGTTTGGGAGCTTGCATCATACTTTTCTCGGGATCTTCCCAGAGAAATGCCATATGATGGGATCCAATTTTGAGGTGCCGATGACCTTTTCATCAGTGGTCTTCTCAGAACGAGACTGGCATGCTGCCGAATTTCTGATTACGAGGTTTTCCCTGTGGATTTTCCTTAATCCGGGAAAGTAGGGATATTATCTTCAATGGCGAAGAGTGATGTTTGTTGAAAGTTCTCTCTGGCTTTTAAGAGGTTCAAGTTATCAAAGTGGTCAAGGGCCAACTTCCTTCCAGAAATAAACTGAAGGCGAGGTTGTTCAAAGGCAGTGTTTCCTGACGAGGCAAGAACTGACAACTCGATTGAGAGAACTTCTATCACTAGGGGACAAGACCGACTAGAGTGATAGCGATGCAATATGAAATGTAAATGCAAATCAATAATGCATGATGTATGTATGTATATGGTGACAATACTGACGTAACACACAAACTAAAAGATGAACACGACTGGATACTCGGCCATCGCGGGGCGTATAGAGATATCGCTGGTTCAGGATAGCAATTCCACCTTGCCTAGGAGAGATAATCCCTGCGGGGAATACCGTTGATCGGGCTTAGGAGATGAGAACTCGGCCGAGGTGTGTCAGACGAAACAAGGTCTCTGACACAGTTGATCCCTTCATTCAGGCGAACTAGGCCTAGAAGGAGTACTTTGATTCTGCACTTTGAAGTTTGCTTACTTCTGGAGAAGCGGTAGATGTTCTTTCGATGTTCAACAGTCAAAAGAAATTGCCATCTTTATTTTAAAGCAGAAAAAGTTTTAACAAGTAAATTCATTTTTTTTTTATTTCAAGAATCGTTAATCATGTTAAAAAACGTCATTCTGTAAAGCTAAAACAAATAAGAAATACAAACAAAAGCACAAAGGCTCAAATTTTATTGATAGGATGGAGATCAGCCAAACGCGTGATTCCACAGAGTATATACAAAGTTAGAAAATGGTAATTTACAGGGAAAAGGGCTACGTTGAAACATAACGACCATTATCCTTCCACCAACTTTGAATTCGGGGCATCCTGAGGTGTTTCGATTGGAAGAGGGATGAAGAAGGGAATTTGAAGATTGAAAGAAATTTTTAGAAGAAGGTTTCGATTTGGTTCTGTTGTGGTTTGGTTTATGAAGGTTGTGATTCAAGGAGGAAGGGAGGTTCGGAAAAGCTCTCCCTCTTTCAGTCTTTGTTCTGATTTTGGAAGTAATTTGTAGTTTGGGTCATGAATGGTTGAGGAAGATGAAGAATTGAAGTTTGGGGAACGAATTTGACATGGTTTTATAGGCTGTGAAAGCTTGCTCCATGAAGAAGAAAGAGGCTCCTTTTATAGAGATTATGGAGGGTAGAAATGGAAGAGAATGAGAATGTGAGCTGGAATTGTCGCTGCGTTGTGTTTTTTGGGTTGTACGAATTGGTAACGGTTGTGTATTGCTTGCAGGTACAAGTTTTGTTGTTTGAAATGGTGTGTTGCCAATTTGGTGATGCGTGGGATGGTTTGTATTGTTGGTCATGTTGGAAATAAGGTTGTACGGCTTATGCGTGATGTGGTGAAGGTCTTGGCTACAAGTGAGAAATGATTTGTGTGGGGTTCTCTTTTGAAAAAAATGTGAAGCTGTGTAGGTTTCGATGAGGTTTTGTGAGTGTCTTCTTTCTTTCCATTTTGCAGGTGGGGCATGAGGTGATGCGTGATAGTTTTGTGCTGCAGGTATTGTGGTGTGTGGTTGCTGATGGCTTGTGGGGCTGGAGAAAAATTTGTGTTGGTTTGTGGTGGATCGTTGGTGGGGTCAGTTTGCAGGTTATGGTTTGTATAGCTTGAGGTAGCAACACGTTGGTGTGGGACAAATATTAGTGTGCTGTCTTTTTGTAAATGAACTCTTGTTAATGTACTATTTTTTTGTGAAATTTTGTGACATAGACGGTGTAAAGCCACCTTGGCATGTAGTAGAATCCTCTTGTAATTTTGCCAATTCTTGTAACAATTTGCAATGGGATTTATATGATGATAATGGACTCATTATTTTTGGCATGGATTCGAGTACCATTTTTCTAGCAAGTGATAAATTGACTCTCTCTTTTTGTGCAATTATTGAAATGTAATGTCATGGACCAAAAAAAACAAGATGGTGATGGATCACCTAAAACTTAATTTGTAAACTTGAATTTTGGAATGGATTAATTGGATAGTGACAAATGGGTTCAAAATGACTAAAAGATGGATTAAATGGATTTGAAAATAATAAAATGGATATGAATTGGATAATGAATAATGGATAATGGGATAAAATTGGAAATAGATAAAGGATGGTTAATGGGTTTATAAAATGGATATGGATTAAAAAAATGGATAAACAATAAAAGAGAAATGAAGTTGAAGACAACATATTTTTTGGATTTTTTCTGAATGATGGTTAGTGAATGGATATACAGCTGAAGGTAATTATACAGGTAGGACAAATTTGGGGTATGACAGATGCCCCTATCTAATTGGCTTGAACTGAGTTAGATGAACTGCTACGACGTTCAGTCTTTCGAGGTAGAAGACAATTAGATATAAAGAAAACCACGAATTTGTCTGAAGAAAAAGCTTGAGAAGTTGAAATACAAGAAATCTGACACCAAAAGGACGACAGACTTATCACCAAAAGGATGATAGTGAACACACACGCACAGACCGTTTCACCAAAAGAATGAAAATGAGGTCACAGCCTGCTATTACCAACAGGATAATAGGGCACACACGCACACAGACCCTTCCACCAAAAGGATGAAAATGAGGTCAAAGCCTGCTACTACCAAAAGGATAGTATGGCACACAACACAGCCTGCTATTACCAAAAGGATAATAGGGAAAACACACACACACAGACCCTTCCACCAAAAGGATGAAAATGAGGTCAACGCCCGCTATTACCAAAAGGATAATAGGGCAAACACACACACACATACCCTTCTACCAAAAGGATGAAAATGAGGTCAAAGCCTGCTACTACCAAAATGATAGTATGGCACACAACACAACCTGCTATTACCAAAAGGATAATAGGGCAAACACACACACACAGACCCTTCCACCAAAAGGATGAAAATGAGGTCAAAGCCTGCTACTACCAAAAGGATAGTATGGCAAACACACACACACACATACCCTTCCACCAAAAGGATGAAAATGAGGTCAAAGCCTGCTACTACCAAAAGGATAGTATGGCACACAACATAGCCTGCTATTACCAAAAGGATAATAGGGCAAACACACACACACAAACCCTTCCACCAAAAGGATGAAAATGAGGTCAAAGCCTGCTATTACCAAAAGGATAATAGGGCAAACACACACACACACACACAGACCATTCCACCAAAAGGATGAAAATGAGGTCAAAGTCTGCTACTACCAAAAGGATAGTATGGCACACAACACAGCCTGCTATTACCAAAAGGATAATAGGGCAAACACACACACACAGACCCGTCCACCAAAAGGATGAAAATGAGGTCAAAGCCTGCTTTTACCAAAAGGATAATAGGGCAAACACACACACACACACAGACCATTCCACCAAAAGGATGAAAATGAGGTCAAAGCCTGCTACTACCAAAAGGATAGTATGGCACACAACACAGCCTGCTATTACCAAAAGGATAATAGGGTAAATAACACAGCCTGCTATTACCAAAAGGATAATAGGGCACACACACACAGGTTGTCACTCACCAAAAGGATGACACACAGACCAAGGGTTTATGGATCGGCGACACCAAAAGTATGATGGATCAAAACAAGCCACTACCACCAAAAAGATGATAGGAACTTCCTACTTGCAAGGACTGACATCAAAAGGATGAAGGTTAAATTGAAATGACATGGTTTCGGCTATCACCAAAAGGATGATAGGAAATTTCTGATTTGAGGGTTACCAACACCAAAAGGATACATGTTGAGTTGAGTTGATTGGGTTTGGCTATCACCAAAAGGATGATAGTAAGGCAATTGACAAAAGGTCAAGTTTGCTGGGGATGTGATGAGATTTATTTGGAGACATTAACAAAAGTAAAGAATTCAATGAGGAAAGCCCACGAAAAGGAAACAGTGAAAAATGGAGAAGGTAACCCGCCAAGATCTACGCAATCTTGTGCCTACGTATCTTTACTCGGACGAGAATAAAGAATCAGGGCAGTCGTAGTTCGACTTGAAGAAAAGATTCAATAAGGAACGCCCACTGACTCGGAGGAATGTTTATTGGTTGGGATGAGGATGACGACCTCAGCAAAAAAAAAAGGTTGAGGAACACAACTCAATGAGGAACGCCCACTGACTTGCTTAGAGACCACAACTTTATCAACAAAAGGTTGAAAAACTTCATGAGGAACGCCCATGAACTCGAAGAAGATGCCCCTGACTGGACTGGAGATTGCTTGAGCTTGAGATCAACAAGAGGTTGAACAACTTCATGAGGAACGCTCACGGATTTGAAGAAGATGCCCCTGGTTAGGCTGAAGATCATCTTGCAGTCTTGAGATTGATCCTGGATCTTACACATGTATGAATGCTTAATTTTGTAATGATGTACAACGCAAATGCTGACGCGCGGAGATGCAAGTGATGGGGAAGTATGATTGATTTTCTGGGATGCACATGATGCATATGATGTCTATGATGACGAATATGATGCGTATGATGCATATGATTGCAGACGAGTGATTGGATATGCTTGTGAAGGTGCCAGCATGGTGGACTTTTGATAGTTGCCAATGAGGATCGGACTTTTGGGCGGTGGGAGGGATTTGATTTCCTCGACACTCAGTTAAAGACGCCATGATTGAAGCAGACGAAGATGCTCTTGAAGCCTCGAATTTGATTGCTTGATGATAAGTCGTTTCTGAGAAGACCACGACCCTGTGCTTGATGATCAGGATTGCTTGCTGCAATGAGTCTTGCCCCAGTCTGAACATGGTAATGGTCTGCCCCTGATTAACCAGTTCTGAAATGACTTGATCTTTGGAAGATGAACTTTGATGTGCTTTGAGGTGGCTTGCCCCTGATTGAGCTGCTGAAAGATTTGCCCCAGTCTGAGGGTTTTGAGGGAGTCTTGATTGCCCCTTGTTGGAATTGCTTTGATGTCTAGCACAGATTTGCAGTTAAAATTGCACATTCACAAATGGTAATCTTAATGCAATGCTCATACAAGTTTTGAAAAAGAGTTGTTTATTGGAGTGTCATGAAAGTATACGAATGGACCGTTAGCCCAAACGGGTGCTGATTTTGATGGTGTGAAAGATATAGCAAGGAGAATGACACTATTGCTGAAGATTAGCAAATATGGGGAGTCAGTTTACGCAACCTTGCGATAGTATGCTTTCAGAATAAACCTCGCCTCAATTAGGTCTTTCGAGGGTTGTAACGTGGTCTGGTTTACGGTTTATGAAACAAAGGATATTAGGCTCAAAGTATGATTTGTACCCACCCCTTCTTCGTGATGATCTCCAGCCCTACGTTTAGTTAATTATGCATGTATTTGTATTCCAAAAGGGTTGATGGTGTAAGAGTGATGATTCAAGGTTTGCTCGAAATGGCAGTCACCTTATTCTGTTTTCGATGGATGTGAGTGACCCTTTGATTTTGATATGGTAGCCACTAAATCTTATTTTGTTTTTGTTGAGGATTCGGGGGCCTCTTTGTTTTTTGATCCCTATCTTTTGCATGGACTGACTTTGCTTTTCGAGTCCATCAGGGTAGCCTTGATTTTGCCTAAGTCTCCCTTGAGGTGCTCGACTTAGCAGGCTTTTGATTTTTTGTCTTTGGTTTTGTTGTTGGAGGATTGTGACTGCCAAGTCATGGGTATTGATGAACAACCGACATGTCTTTTGGAATTTGTCTTGTGATTTTAGATTAACTGAACACTACCCTGCCCCAGGTTGAGTGTAAGGGTTTAAATATCTAAAGGAAACTGCTACTTCCTGGCTCGAAGTGGTTTACTAGGGATTAACTCCTTGTCTCTCCAGTGTTTGGGGGTTGAAACAATGCCTGTACATCATCGACGAGATTCTGTCTGAAAGCATACATTTTGCAATTATGGGTATTTCGCTTTCATCATCCTCCCTCCAATCATTGCTAACAACAGTTTGATATAGAGAGTGAAGTGGAAATAAATGTGTCGGTGTTTTACAGTAAATGGAAAGAATGAGTGAATACGACATAACTGATTCAAAACATGCATAGTCAATACATTAAGAAAACCAAATACAAACGACAATGTTCAAAGCATACAGTACTTAAACAAATAAAGACAAAAAAACAAAAATGCAAATGATGGGATGGCAACATGACTGCCTTCTTCGGGGAATAAACTTGACTTGACTTGACTTGACGTGATGCTGGCACTAGTTTGGCGGAGGCAGAGGGTTTTTTATGACATTTGGAGCCCTCCCATTGAACATGAGAAACTTTGAGTCGATCATGTCTTGAACCTTGTGTTTGAAAGCTTAGCAGTCCTCGATCGTATGCCCTGGAGCACCCTTATGAAATTCGCAATGAGCATTAGCATCATAATCTAGGGGAATGACAGTTGGAGGAGCCAAGTCTCTGGGAGTAACGACCCTCTTCTCCATCAATTGAGCAAAGATCTGAGCATATGTCGTCGGCAGACGATCAAAGTCTCTATCAGACCTCCTTGTCCTCTGTTGATTAGGCTGACGTTATTGAGCAGCTCTCTATTATTGATATTAAGGAGGATATTGATACCCTTGTTGATTGTAGGATTATTGCTAAGGAACCTGTTGCTTAGGAGTTGGAGCTTGAACAACTTGAATTGTTGGCTGATAAGGCATTGGAGCGTATTGCGCAGCAGCAACATACAGATACTGGAAATATGGCATTTGAAAAGGCATTGGAGGGGGAGCTTGTTGAGCTTGCCCTCTTTGAGCGGAGACAACATTTGTTTCGCCCTCTTTCTTTTTGAATCCATTGAAGGGCTTCTTGACTTGAGATTGGCTGCTAGAACCTCCTTGGATCTTTTCGCTCTTCAGACCCTCTTCGATTCTCTCACCGACAATTACCAAATCAGAGAATCCAGCGGAAACATTACCAATCAGCTTTTCATAGTATTAGCCTTCCAAAGTACCCATAAAGATGTCAATCAATTCACGATCAACAAGAGGTGGATGCACTCTTGCAGCTAGCTCTCTCCAGCTTTGCGCGTACTCCTTAAAGGATTCGTTGTCTTTTTTAGCCATACTCTGAAGTTGAGTACGATTCGGAGTAAGGTCAGTGTTGTACTTGTATTGCTTGACAAATGCATCAGCTAGATCATCCCAAGTGCGCACATTGCTACGCTCCAGCTGCATATACCATTCGAGTGATGCCCCAGTCAAGCTGTCTAGGAAGAAATGGATCATCAGCTTTTCATCTTTGGCATGGGCAGCCATCTTGCCGCAGTACATCCTTAGATGTATGTGGGGACAACTGAGGCCTTTGTACTTCGGGAATTCCTGTACTTTGAACTTGGGAGGAATGACAACATCTGGCACCAAGCACATATCCAGAGTATTCAAAGAAGTTGAGTTGCGTCCCTCCATGCCTCGGAGCTTCTCAGCTAGATCACGACACATCTTGATGGTTTTAGAATCCTGAGCAGCAGTAGGATTGACAATTAGGATAACACCATGGTAATTTTGTACCTCATCATACTGATCTACCAGATTTTCTTCAGCATGAGGAATAGGAATCTGAGTGACAACAGGTTGGGCTTGCGGAATAACACCAATAGTAACTCCAGATGTTGGAAGTGGTTGAGATGTGGCAGGAGCGAAGTCCATTGGTATCCCATAAGTGATGGGGTTGGGAACAAGAATAGAGAGCCTTGAGGTAGATGCTTGAACAGGCACAGTGTTGTTGGCAGCGGCGGCTTCACTCAATTCTTCTTCTTTTCTGGCCATCATGATGGCTTCGAGAATCTGATCGATCTTCCTTTAATAGAGTCTAACTCTTCTCTGAAGGCGACTTACTCTTGTTGAATCTGCTCCATCATTCGTCTAGTATTAGCTCGAGTTGCGTACTGGTGTCGAGGAATCAACTTGATTTACTGGAGAAGGAAGGAAGGTGAAGTGAGATTCTGAGGTTGAAAACGCAATGCAAGATGCGTAACAGATGCAATGCAATGCAATGATATGAGATACAATGCAAGATGCAAGATCCAGGATCGCAGGATCAAACAGCTTCAAACAGTTATGCGGTTGGCCGGGGATGACGGGTCACGAACCACAGCTAGGATCAAGAAAACCCACAGGTAGGTTTCTAAAACGGGTAGGTGCCTAGAGTTATGGATATATTTTGAAAACATTATAACCAAGACGAAGAGACATCCGACTATAATATCCACGAAATAATCTCGTCTAGGTGAGGTCTTCGTTTCTTCCCCACGAGAAAGATTCCTCGGAGGCACCCACTACACAACCACCGACACACGGGTTCTAAATAGGGTTCTCAGAATCCTAGATCGAGGTCAAAAATATTACTGTCAGGAAGTAATACATTCGAGGGATCTCATCTGATTTGGGCGTTTGCATTAACTCACATAGAATTAACTCTACCAACCACCATGGGTAAATTGGGTTAATGGTCCTTGGGATCAACGACCCACCTCGAAAGTATTACCACCATGGCAAAGATTCACCACAACAATAATATCTCCAAGGGAATCTACTCCAAGCGGTGGTTTTCGCTTCAACTCACGCGGAAGAGACCACGCAAGTCTACACTACACAACCACCATCCTAATCCTAGGGTTTTTCTCGACTCGGGTTTAGAGCCATCTCACAAAGTTCCCAATATCAGAACAACCCAACAATGTTACAAAAGGTAACACAAATAAGGAATAGGAAAACAAGTAAGTAAGCAAACAAGAAGAAAATAAACAAACAAAACTAACTAACTTGCGATTCGAATCAAGATAGGCTTGACTCTCTCTTGCATGGAGCAAATGGTCCCCAGCAGAGTCTCCAGCTGTCGTACCTCGAAAATTCATCGAAAATATGACCCTCGCGCAAAAGGCGCGGAAAACGGTTCGACAGAGTCGCCACCGAACTTTATTTATCCCAAAAGAGGGAAAGGAAAATATCGAGAAAACCTTTAAGGAGGGATAAGAACATGGTCGTCGCAACCGTATTCTGGGTTCGAGAGTCGGTTACGTGAGGGGAAGGTACGCGCACCCCCTCACATCTGTTGTACTTAACGGGAACCTCTTGATTCGAATCGCGATACTCGCTAACTAAGTTTGTCTATTTTCTTCTCAAAAATAAATGCGGAAAGGTAAAGATAAAAGGAAACGATACTAAGGGAAATGGGAGTGGTTTAAGGATAGGGTATTCGGCAAGGCCATCGCGACCTCGGGCCTACGTATGCTCATTCGGACGAGAATGAGGAATCAGAGCAATTGTAGCTCGACTATGGGGTTTGACGGAAAAAGATGGTAGTGTGGAAAAGGTGGAAAAAGAAAAAGTGTGAAACGGGGAAAAAATAAAATGCGCTCGCCAAGATCATCGCAATCTTGTGACTACGTATCTTTACTCGGACGAGAATAAAGAATCAGAGCAGTCGTAGTTCGTGGTACGCCCACGAAACAAGTGAGTTGGTTGATTTTTAAAAGAGGCGCCAATTGCTCACACACGAGTAAGAAAACTCGCACCCAAACAATCGAAGAGAGATCAAAGACTTGAACCCCCATTTTTCACCTTGAAAAGAGTTGCTATAGTTGTTAGTTATTTTTTAGTTTTATTGTGAAAATCCGCTTGACGTGGGATCAAGGGTTTATTGTATGCGCTTGGTTATTTTGAAAAGGATTTGATTCGTTAAAAGAAAGAAGAGACGTCAATTGCTCACACACGAGTAAGAGAACTCGCACCCAAACAATCGAAGAGAGATCAAATACTTGAATCCCCATTGTTCACCTTAAAAGAGTTGCGATAGTTGTTAGTTGTTTTTGAAGTTTGATTATGAAAATCCGCTTGACGTTGGATCAAGGGTTTATTGTATAAAAAGAGTTTGGTTTAAAGATGACTCGACGAAGAATCGAGGGTTTGGTTGAAAATGGCTTGACGACGAATCGAGGGTTTGGTTTGAAAAGAGGTTTGTTTGAAAATGGCTCGACGACGAATCGAGGATTAGTTTGAAAATGGGTTGTCTATGCTAGTCCCTATGGGTGCTCCTAGTAAACAAACCACAATCAAAGCAATAATAAATGCGTACATCGGAATGGGAGAGGGGTACATGTAAATTACAAGGGATGACATGAAATAAAGGGTCTCATTGTAAGGTAACCCAAGAGAAAGCCGTGTGTGTGCAAGATGTCCTAAACTAAGCCTTGAGCAAAGTTGCCAAGCAAATGATCATAACCAACAGTCCATCAATTATTTTTTTAGGTTTCGATATTTTTAGTGTTTTTTGATTAATGGTGAACAAATGAAATGGTTAGATAAATATGAATAGGAATATGATATGGACAAAATGAATAAGAATAACATGAACAAAGATAATCAAGATAAAATGGACAAGAGATAGTATTAACATAAAATTAAGTTGGTCTCGTCTTAATCACGATTTAATCGATAAATTGATAATCGACGACTTTTGACTTTCATTTACCAAAAGTGAAAATAAAAGAAATATAAAGTGACAATTAAGAAATTAAATCGAAAATATGAATACAAAGAATAAAGGTCTCACCTTTATCGAGATTTAATCGAGAAATCGATAAATCAATCGATATTTAGTTTTCATGGACCCAAAATGAATAAAAAAGATAAAAATGAAATAAAATCGAAATAAATAGGAAAAAGAATAAAGGTCTCGCCTTTATCAAGATTTAATTGAGAAATCGATAAATCGTTGATGTATGGTTTTCATTGACCCAACAATAGATAAAACTAATGAATAAATGACAAAAATGAAATTAAATCGAAAAGGTATAGGAAAAAGAATAAAGGTCTCACCTTTATCAAGATTAAGTCGAGAAATCGATAAATTATCGATGTTTGGTTTTCATTGACCCAAAATAAATGAATAAAAATAAAATAATGAAACACATTGAAATAAAAAAAAATAAATAGGCCTCATATATATCAAAATTCCATTGGTTTGAAAAAACCAATTAAACCATGAGTATTGTTAGATCATTGGCCCAAATAAACTTGAAATCGAAAAACAAGATGACAGTTAAAAAAGAATTAACAATTAAAACTTAACAACCCTAAAAACTTCAAGATTAAAATTTTAAGAATAACCAAATAGTCATAGAATGTAAGAAAAGAAAGGAGGAATCATGTGGGCTATAAAAAGCCCATCATCCCCCACCGTTCCCAAAAACAAAAACAAGTAAAGGGTTAAAAACTGGCCGTGGGCCATGGAACCAGATCCAAACGGATTGTAAACAACTTAATAATAGGTTTTATTAGAAGAGAAAAAAGAAAAAAGAAAAAAGAAAAAAAGACACAGCTCCCTAGTACTATTCAGCAGAAAAACACATCAAATATTTTCTTTAAAAGCAAGGTCAATTTTTCAAAGAACTAAAACTAAACTTGCTCAGAAGAAGGAAACAAATTCCTCTCCATCATTGCGCATCCTTTCTTACGAAGCATACACAGTGGTCACAAAAAATCAACAAGGAACAACATCAACGTATTCGTCTCAACCTTGTACAAATTTGCACGGCCTCATTCTCCTTCTGATTTGTCTTGATTTCGCTCACGATTTGCTTTCAGGTATGAGGTTCGCTCATTTGTTTCTACCCAATCTCTCTTCTTCTTCTACTTCAAGCGGGTTCTGGTTTTGGGTTTGATGATGTTTGGGAATGGTTTGTGATTTGGAGTGTATATGGGTTTAATGAAGGTTTATGGAAGTGGGTTTGAGTTTTTTGGGTGTTTAAAGGTGGGTACCGCCAAGGAAATGGTGAAGAATAGTTTGAGTCCGGTTGATGAGGTTTTTGGTGGTGGAGATTCACAGTTGTTGGGTTATTGGATTTTGAAAGGTTTGAGGAAGGAAGAATAATGAAAATGAAGGTTTGAGGTTGTTTGAGGTTGGAAGAGGGTTTTCAGAGGTTGCGATGAAGAGTGAGGTTGGGTTTGAATGAAGGTTTAGGGAGGTTGTTGTTGTTTAGATTTTGAAGGAAAGGGATTTGGAGATTTTGTTTTGAGGTGTTCCGATTGGAAGAGGTATGAAGAAGGGAATTTGAAGATTGAAAGAAATTTTTAGAAGAAGGTTTCGATTTGGTTCTGTTGTGGTTTGGTTTATGAAGGTTGTGATTCAAGGAGGAAGGGAGGTTCGGAAAAGCTCTCCCTCTTTCAGTCTTTGTTCTGATTTTGGAAGTAATTTGTGGTTTGGGTCATGAATGGTTGAGGAAGATGAAGAATTGAAGTTTGGGGAACGAATTTGACATGGTTTTATAGGCTGTGAAAGCTTGCTCCATGAAGAAGAAATAGGCTCCTTTTATAGAGATTATGGAGGGTAGAAATGGAAGAGAATGAGAATGTGAGCTGGAATTGTCGCTACGTTGTGTTTTTTGGGTTGTACGAATTGGTAACGGTTGTGTATTGCTTGCAAGTACAAGTTTTGTTGTTTGAAATGGTGTGTTGCCAATTTGTTGATGCGTGGGATGGTTTGTATTGTTGGTCATGTTGGAAATAAGGTTGTACGGCTTATGCGTGACGTGGTGAAGGTCTTGGCTACAAGTGAGAAACGATTTGTGTGGGGTTCTCTTTTGAAAAAAATGTGAAGCTGTGTAGGTTTCGATGAGCTTTTGTGAGTGTCTTCTTTCTTTCCATTTTCCAGGTGGGGCATGAGGTGATGCGTGACGGTCCTGTGCTGCAGGTATTGTGGTGTGTGGTTGCTGATGGCTTGTGGGGCTGGAGAAAAATTTGTGTTGGTTTGTGGTGGATCGTTGGTGGGGTCAGTTTGCAGGTTATGGTTTGTATAGCTTGAGGTAGCAACACGTTGGTGTGGGGCAAATATTCGTGTGCTGTCTTTTTGCAAATGAACTCTTGTTAATGTACTATTTTTTTGTGAAATTTTATGACATAGATGGTGTAAAGCCACCTTGGCATGTAGTAGAATCCTCTTGTAATTTTGCCAATTCTTGTAACAATTTGCAATGGGCTTTATATGATGATAATGGACTCATTATTTTTGGCATGGATTCGAGTACCATTTTTCTAGCAAGTGATAAATTGACTCTCTCTTTTTGTGCAATTATTGAAATGTAATGTCATGGACCAAAAAAAACAAGATGGTGATGGATCACCTAAAACTTAATTTGTAAACTTGAATTTTGGAATGGATTAATTGGATAGTGACAAATGGGTTCAAAATGACTAAAAGATGGATTAAATGGATTTGGAAATAATAAAATGGATATGAATTGGATAATGAATAATGGATAATGGGATAAAATTGGAAATGGATAAAGGATGGTTAATGGGTTTGTAAAATGGATATGGATAAAAAAATGGATAAACAATAAAAGAGAAATGACGTTGAAGACAACATATATTTTGGATTTTTTCTGAATGATGGTTAGTGAATGAATATACAGCTGAAGGTAATTATACAGGTAGGACAAATTTAGGGTATGACAATTACCATTTCAAAGAAACGTCAATTAGGTTCACAACTAGAGGAACTACAAGTTAAGCTTAAAACATGATTTGTAAATCTCTTTAATTTTGGAGTTATATCTCCATAGAAATTCCACCATATTCAACAGATAGCATTTCCTTCCTAAACTATTTTCTCCCATAATCATAAAATTTCAAAACAATTTTGTCATATGCAAATTGATACATATGCATTGGGATCATTGGACCTGATAGGACAATGGTGCATCACTTTTACAGAATATATCATGCATGAGAAACATCCAAGTGAAACATATAAGAAAATACTTACACAACAAATGATTGATTTACGAACATGCACAAACACAACCAAAGCAAGAGACAGAACAAACTCGTGACGTTATTGAAGGGAGGAAGAAACTTTGTTAAAACAAAAGACTAGGAGAGAGACTTTCTAATTCTCATACAAGCAAAAAAATTAAATAAAATCTTTTGGGTAACTTAGTCCTTTTTTGGTTTTTTTTATAAAAAAATTATAGACTCGTAAACTCATTATAGACTTGCGAGTCTATACGAGTTTGTGGGAGTCTACCCAGATGTACTCGAGTCTATCAAAAAATGATTTTATACGTGAGTCTACTCGTTTATGCTTCCTAGACTCGTAAACTCATACGAATTTACGAGTCTACCCGCGAGTTTGACAACCATGCTAACAAAGAAAACTAATTATCCCCAATTATTTAAAATCTAAACTATAATCCTCGATACTTAAATCAGTAGAGCAGTGGATAGAAACAAATGATGACCGCATAGACAACACCAATTTAGTGGAAACTATCTAACATATATCCCTAATCTTTACACTTATCATAATCTAAGTAATATATAATCCAACAATTGTCTGATGTTAAATTGGAGCATTATCCTCAATGATTTGATGTTAACAATAATGATGCATTTTGGTGAGATTAGAAAATGATGTATATTATTCAAGTCAATGCACATGCAAAACCATGTAGTGGCAAACATATAACAATCATGTAAGTTCTTTATACCATATCCAAATATAACCACATGGTAAAGTTAGCGCATCATACAAATATATAGTGAAATTTTCAAGCATACTAACCAATCTGGTCTATTGAGATATAAGATAAAGTACTAAAAAGACCAGAAGACAAATTAACCAAGTGAAAATTTCAAGCATACTAACAAATATGGTCTATTGAGATCTAAATTCAAGTACATAAAAAGGCCAAAAGACAAAGTAAGCAAAAATCGACAGTGAAAATATTAATCAAAACAACAAGTTGTATAAACTTGAAGTTAAGTTTGAAGTTATAAAAGTGAAGTTACGCAAACAATGTTGCTAGTTCAAAATAGCCAATGTATATCAACATCACCCAAAATACAAAATAGACAAATATAAAATATATAAAATATGATTAACGATACATAGGAAATTAAAACATCAAATTTCCTTTTTAAAATATTTCATCAACTTTGTTGAGGATAAATGAACACTCTCCATATCATTACCAAAATTAGTCCTGAGTCGTTTTGAATGTGTGAGGCTTGAGCTTTCACAAGCAGAATCATAATCAGTAGAAGCAAACAAAGACTTCTGCATTAGAGACAGTAAAATTATATCTAAACGATATGTCACTCAAATTGCGAAATTAACGTTTTTTTTTTGTATAAATATAATTTAATTTGAAAAATATAAAAGTGAGATACTGAAGGAATATTTTTCTGGACTGGGCCAGAGGCTGGCCCACCGTCGGGCACGACCCAACCCAGATGCTCGTCGGGAAGGACCCAATGCATCAACTCACACGGGGAACGCTTCTCACGCGTCTTCCCCACGGTCTCCACACGCTCCCCATGCGGGGACACGTCATTAACCAACTGCTAGCGTCCGAGAGAACAGGTCATCCACCTTCCGAAGTTCACGGGTTAATTGACCCAGGACGAATACCACGTGTCGGTCTTCCCTACGCCACGTAGATACTGGCAGTTATCCGTATTAGGCCTAGTGATCCAACCCAATGCAGATAACCGTTGGCCCAGCGTTGGGGGCACATTATAAATACCCTCTTCCACTAGAGGTCAGGTATTCTAACTTTCTACACTCTGTACTTGCTTTCTCTCTCGCTGGAACTTAATTTAACATCAAAGTGCCTTGCAGGTACACCCCATACTCTTCTCCACCATCGGCGAATTAGGAGCTCACGACGTGTTGCTGGCTGCTGATCCCCTTTGTGATCCGGTAAGATCAGCGGTGCCGTCTGTGGGAACCTTTTGCTTCCCCGTTCTATCTTCCTCAAAAATCAAAGAACCAAAGCAAACCTTCAACTTTCATCGATCATGGCCAACCCACGCGTTGACGATAACACCCATGAAACTGCTTTCACCAACTTTACCAACGGCGACAACCACGATCCTAACATGGTTGTCCCCGTTGAGGAGGGTGACCTCAGGGACGGGCGCACCGCATCCCCCTTCCCCGACGATGCAGCCTTCAACACTGCTCAACGCTTCAACAATACAACTATTTTCCAGCCAATTCATATGCCGCCCAACGTCGACCCGACCATGGTGGCCCTATTCGCGGTGATCAGCCAGACGAACTAGATGATTTTCCAGCATACGAACGGATCGGATGCTAGAGAAAGAATGACAATCGCGCTCTCCCTAGCAGATACATCGGCACCCCGGTTTCTCGCAGTCTATCCCCGCGACGATGAGATACCTGTCATCTCTCTCCCCCACGGAGACTTCAACGGGATGATTCTCGGAGCCTCTCCCCGCGGCAACCTGGACGTCGTCCGCGACTGGAAAGGCCTCAGCCCGTGGCTACCCAGAAGCGTGACCTCACTCCTCATCGGAAAGAGCGACGCTCCCCGGTTCTGAAGAGAAACAAAGTCGACAGGCAAATGGAGAAATCGATGAGTCGACCAAGAAGCTCTCCACGTCGCGGCAGGAGCCCTTGGAACGACCCTTCCCCATCGCAATCACCAATCAGAAGCGACGAGGATGACCCCCATGGTCCACTGTCTAGAGCCATCATTGAGATTCATCTTCCCGCCGGGATGGAGAAACCCACGAGTCTGGCGACCTACGATGGCACGACCGACCCAGACGACCACATTGAGAGCATCGATGCGATGCTCGACTACCGCAACGTCCGGGGAGCCATAAAATGCAGACTCTTCCTCATGACACCGAGGAAGGGCGCGATGGTGTGGTACAAGAGCCTCGACCCTGAATCTATCACCTCTTGGAAAGAGCTGAAGACACAGTTCTTCAGGCACTTCACCATCTTGCGGTGACATCCGAAGACGGAGGCGTCCCTAGAAGCTATTATTCAGGGAAAGAACGAATCTTTCTAGGACTATATATAGAGATTCATTTGAGAGGTTGTCCAGGTATCCATTATGGACAAAATACAGAGATACCTGATCGAGCGAGGGCTGCGATCCCACAACGATTTCGCCAAGGCAGTTGGTATCGAGAGACCTAGCACGCTGGACGAACTCCTCCACAAGGCCCAGGCATACAACCAATACGAGGAGAAGGAGGCCGCCAACAGCGCCTGTGACTCGTGGAACTAGGAGAGTGGCGAAGTCTCTAGGCACGAAGACTCTGTAGCTCCCCGACGAGGTGGGAGAAAAGAAGAAAAGATAGGCCCCGCGACTCCTGAGAACAACAAGCCATTTCACCAAGTACACGCTACTCACCGCTCCCCGCGAACACATTCTTGCTGAGTGCATAAACTCGAAATTCTAAAGAGGTGGGGTCCGCTTTCTGAAGCCGACGCCCCCCAAGCCCAACGTCGACAAGTCCAAGTATTGTCGGTTCCACAGGAGCCACGAACATGTCATGAAAGACTGCATCCATTTCAAGGATGCAATTGAAATCCTGATAAAAGGACATCTGAAGCAGTACACTAGGAGGAATGAAACCCATTGATAGGAAGCCCGCGAGGCGAAGAGGGTCGAGGAGGTGACGCCACCCTCCGATGACGCTGGGCTGCAAGTTGCTCTGTGCCTCTCCCAGCTGGAGGACTTCTACCTCCTCTACAAGGCCGACACGCCTTTGTCCGCTCGAAGCCCATGGGAGAGCTTCCCTGCCGCCATGGTCATATTCGGCGGAGGGTTCAACAAGCTCTCTGTGGGGTCAGTAAAGAGGAAGTATGACAAGCTAATCGACGCAAGCTCGAAGCAGAACGCCACCCTCGACAGGTTCAAGGGAAACTCAAACCCGATCACCTTCTACCTCGAGAAGCTACCGGGTGGCGCCCCTAATTCCAACATCCCTCTATTGATCAGAGCCCAGATGGCAAACTTCGACGTGCGCCACATCCTCGTCGACCAGAGGAGCTCGATCGACATAATGTATGCTCACATGTTCACCACTCTCCAGCTCGACGAGAGCCACGTGACTCCGTACGTCGGTTCCGACTTGCAGGGCTTCATAGCACCACCACGAGGCCTCGTGGCTATGTTGAGCTGATTGTCACTTTCGAGTCTGACGAGACTGCCAGGCAGGTCAAAGTACGCTTCCTAGTAATAAAGTTCCCCTCTCTATACCAATGCATTATGGGAAGGCCAACCCTGGCCGAGCTGACCTCAGTACCATCCACAGTACACCTGAAGATGAAGTACTACACGGCCAGGGGTTGCTTCGTCACCCTCCACAGGGACATTGAAGCTGCCAGAAGGTGCTTTGAGGCGGCCACCAAGGGGCTGAACTCAATCAACATCACGCCCAAGACTATCAGCAAGCCATTCCGCTCCAAAGAGCAGAAGCCATTGCCACACGTCAACTCGGTCGACCTCGAAAGTCGCTTCCTCGACAAGCGAGAGCAGAATGAAGCAGGAGCTGACGCACCTCCAGCAAATGGTGGCAACATGCAACTTCTCCATCCCGTGCGCCCCATTCTAGATGGCGACTTCGAGCTTATTACTCTCGGCGACGACCCCGACAGGAGCGTGGAGATTGGCACGTGACTCCCTGACATGGCGAGGAAGCAGCTGAAAGTCTGCCTCAAGGAGAATGCTGACATGTTCGCATGGAGCGCTGCGGAGATGCCCGAGCTTGACCTCGACGTGGCCTGCCACATGCTCACCATAGATCCGCCCGTTAGGGCCATTGTACAACGTAGACGTAAGCAGTCTCCTGAAAAAACGGAGGCTGTTGAGTTAGCTGCAAAAGACCTCCTAGAGGCAAATTTTATTAGTAAAGCCCAATACACAACCTTGCTCTCAAATGTTGTACTTGTCAAAATATATAATGGAAAGTGTCATATGTGTGTTGATTATACCGATCTCAATAGGGTCTGCCCCAAAGATGCATATCCATTGCCTAACATCAACAAATTGGTCGACAATTCTGCAGGTTTTAAACTATTGTCGTTCATGGACGCATACTCGGGATACAACCAAATCCCCATGGTGAAGGTCGACAAGTAATACACGACTTTAATGACCGAGTTAGGCAATTATTACTACAATATAATGCCCATTCGGCCTGAAAAACGCCAGCGCTACTTACCAACGGATGATGAATAAAGTCTTTTGAGGCGAGATCAGGGACATGCTCGAGGTCTACATGGATGACATGATCGTGAAATCATGAAAAGAAATTGACCAGACTGCCCATCTTAGAAGAGTATTCAACACGGCGAGGAGATGCAGGATGAGATTCAATCCAGAGAAGTGCACCTTCGGTGTACAAACATGTAAATTCCTTGGCTTCTATTTGACAGAGCGAGGAATCAAGGCGAACCCCGACAAGTCCAGGGCTTTCTCTGAGTTCCCAACACCGAGCTCAAAGAAATTAATCCAATCCCTAAACTGGATGCTCACCTCGCTGTCCCGCTTCGTGGCCAAGTCTGCTTAACATGCATTCCCATTTTTTAAACTTTTGCACAAGGAAGCCACATTCAAGTGGACCGAGGAGTGCGAGCAAGCTATCCTCCGCCTCAAATAAGTCCTCTTGCAACCCCTAGTCCTATCTCGACCAGAAAGCGGGGAGACGTTATATTTGCACCTCGTCGTCGCGACTGAAGCCTTCAGCGCGACCCTCATTCGCGAAACCCCCGAGGGATAAAACCAATTTACTTCACCAGTAAAGCCCTACAGGGCCCCGAGCTCAGGTACCGGAAAATTGAGAAGGTCGTTCTGGCCCTCATCAATGCGACCAAAAGATTTTGGCACTACTTCCTGGCCCACACGATCGTGGTTAGGACGGAGCAGCCCATAAAGCAGCTGCTCGATCGCCCCGATATGACGGGTAGGATGTTCAAATGGTCGCTCAAGCTCTCTGAGTTCGACGTCAAGTACGAGAGTATGAAGGCCCTCAAAGCTCAAGTTCTAACCGACTTCGTCGAGGAAATGACCACCCCGATCTCCCCGACCGATGGAGCCCGCAAATGGACCATTTACGTCGACGGGGCATCCGACTCGACAGGAAGTGTAACAAGCATCATTCTTGAGAACAAAGAAGGCATCTTGATTGAGGTCTCCCTCACTCTATCCTTCCTAACGTCGAACAACTAAGTCGAGTACGAGGCCTTCCTCGCCGGACTGCGCCGAGCCGATGACCTTAGTACGAAGGAGGTGAAGATATTTACTGAACCCCAGCTCGTCGCCTCTCAAGTGCAGGGAGAGTACCAGGCAAAAAACGACAACCTCGTCGAATACTTAACCCTGGTGAAAGAGAGGATGAAAAAGTTCGACTCTGCGGAGGTGAAACATGTTCCCCGCAAGCACAATACTAGGGCAGTCATCCTGTTAAAGCTCTCGAGCACAAAGAAGAAGGGCAGAAACAAGTCTGTCATCTATGAGGTACTCTCTCGGCCAAGCATCGAGAAACCCACATCGATTGTCGACGTAAATGCCATCGGCGACATCAACTGCTGGATGACCCCGGTATACACGTACCTTAGCACAAGGGAACTGCCCAACGACTCCAAGGAGGCTAGCGTAGTCAGATGCCGAGCTTGCTCTTACGTCTTAACTGAGGACAAGTTGTACATGCGGGGATTCTCCATCCCTCTCCTCAAGTGCGTTGAGGAGTCCAAGGTCCCCCACATACTTTAGGAGATCCACGAAGGGCTAGGCCAGAGGCTGGCCCACCGTTGGGCACGACCCAACCCTCCTCGTAGGGGAGGGCTCAATGAAGGCCCAATGCATCAACTCACACGGGGAACACTCCTCACACGTCTTCCCCACGGTCTCCACGTGCTCCACATGTGGGGACACGTCATCAGCCAACTACCAGCGTCCGAGAGAACAGGTCTTCCACCTTCTGAAGTTCACAAGGCAGTTGACCCAGGACAAAGACCATATGCTGGTCTTCCCTACGCCACTTAGATCCTGGCAGTTATCCGTATTGAGCCTAGTGATCCAACCCGATGCAGATAATCGTTGGCCCAACGCTGGAGGCACATTATAAATACCCTATTCCACCAGACGGTCAGGTATTCTAACTTTTTATACTTTGTACTTGCTTTCTCTCTCGCTGAAACTTAATTTAGCATCGGAGTGCCTTGCAGGTGTACACCCATCCTCTTCTCCACCACCGGCAAATTAGCAGCTCACGACGTGTTGCTGGCTGTTGATCCCCTTTCTGATCCGGTAAGATCAAATATTATAAAATTAATTGGTAGTTCCTCTTGCACGAAAGGCTTAGAGAGTTGTAACTTGGATGTATGCTGAAAATATAATAACATGATAAATATACCTGTAGATTATCTAAATATATAAATAAGTGGTATTAGACGACCTTTTCACACTTGAATTAGTCCTTTATTTTCTGACTTTCCTTTTCGTTATCTCTAAATTCAACAACTGAGAATCAACCATATTTTGGCTGAAACACGACTCTAATAGTCAACTCTTGCTTCAACATTTTATACAGTGCATATGGATATTCAAGTGGATTATCTTCTCCAACCTAAAATTATACAAAGTTTTAGAATGTTAATAGAATATTATGGAATAAGTAACTTGTTATGGTAGTTATAAGCAAGCAATTACCTAAATCAGCTCACTCTTGAGTTCAAGGGCAGTCTTTCTAATCATCTTGACACAATCATTATCCCAAAAGACAAACTTTGCCTTATATTTGTTATTTTTTTGCCTGAACTTCAAGTTTGTATCTAATTGAAAACAAAGTGTGCAATTAAATTGAGACACAACACCAATCATAAAGATACTTGAAAAATCTATAACCACTCATATAATAAACAAACCTTGGAACATTTTCATCAGTTTCATGGTTTAAGAAACATTTCAACTTTCCATCTTTAAGTGAAACACTCTTGCTACACTCACCAAACCCATCATAAAACCACAAAAACTGCCCACTTCAAAATTATCTAACTTGGCAACAATGTTACATGTTATCTCCTAGTTTAATGAGAAACAATAATTCGTTAGATAATGACATAGTATAATAGTTTGAAATTTAATCATCAGAAACATTTATGTATATCATGAATCAAAATATACTTACATATTAAAGATTGTTAATCTCAATAATACTTAACACCCGAGCTTTCCATGTAAACTTATAAAGATCGAAATATTGCGAGTTTTCAGTCATATCGACTTACAAGTTGGATGTCAATAATAATAAAGGAATTTCCCTTTTAAAACTGGAAACACAAAAGACATATAATCAACTTCTAAGAGTAATAAACTTTTGATATATGTTAAAACAATAAAATAATAATAAGTCGAAGCAATTACCTATCTTTAAACTTCTTTATCTCATATATTGTGATATCATTTATTGTTAAGTACTATTCCATGCATTGGACACAGTCAATGGAAAACATCCTATAAATGCGTAAATTAGTATAGTGTAATTCAGTTATATAAACAAACTGAGAAAACACAACGTATAAATTACTACAACAAATCACAAGGATCAATACCTTAAGATTCCTTGATTCAAGCATTTTGCAAAAGTATAATAACATGATCACAATCATGGTTGTCAAACTCGCGGGTAGACTCTTTAACTCGTACAAGTTTATGAGTCTAGGAAGTATAAACGAATAGACTCAGACATAAAATCATTTTTGATAGACTCGAGTAGACTCGGGTAGACTCGCACAAACTCGTATATACTTGCCAGTTTATAACGAGTTTACGAGTCTATAAGTTTTTTTTGAATTTTTTAAGAAACCAAAAAAGGCCTAAATTTCGAAAAAAAAAAAGCTTTTTTTTTCTTGTACGAGAATTAAAAAGTATCTATCTCCTAGTCTGTTATTTCAGCAAAGTTTCTTCCCCTTTCATCAACGGCGTGAGTTTATTCTATCTCTTGCTTTGCTCGTGTCTGTGGTCGTAAATTAATCTTTTGTGTGTAAGTATTTTCTTATATGTTTCACTTGGATGCTTCTCATGTATGATATCTTGTGTAATGGTGATGCACTATTGTCCAATCAGGTCCAATGATCCCAATGCGCATGTATCAATTTTGCATGTGACAAGATAATTTAGAAAATTTAATATTTATGGTAGAAAATAGTTTATGAAGGATATGTTACCCGCTGAAGGGTGAAATTTCTATGGAGATATGACTCCATAATTAAAAAAGTTTGCAATTCGTGTTTTAAGTTTAACTTGTAGCTCATATGGTTGTGAACATAATTCGAGTTCCTTTGAAATGGCAATGAATTATTATTTGTTTGTTTATAGACTTGATTTTAATTTTTTTTATAAACATGGACTTTAAGTATTATTTAATTTTTAGGTTCATACAAAGAGAAGAAATAGGTTGCATAAAAAAAGGTGAATAATTTGGTTTATATTATGTACTTTAAAGTTAAAAAATGGAAAAGGAAAATCAAATAACATTGTTCTTTCATTTGAAGATAATCATTCAGATGATGAAAGAATAATTGAAGACTATAATGAAGAAAATGTGCAAACTGAAGTTAATGTTGAGTAAGACGATGTTATTATTAATAATGTTGTGAAAGCTGATGTTGTTGTAACTAATATTGTGCAAAGTGGTGGAAGTGGAAATTCAAGTAATCCAACATTGGTTAATGATGAATAAGGTGTTTCATCTGAGGTAGAGTTTGATGGTGATACTTAAGATACCGATAAAAATAATGGTGATTATATTGGTGGTGGTGATTCCATTGGAGCTTTGGATGTTTGAAACTATTAACATATGTATTTTATGATTTTTTTTCTTGATGTAGTAGCCAATTAAGAAGAAATTAGTAATTTAAGTCTTAAACTATATACTTTGCAATTTTGTTTGTTTTATTATCGAGTTTTTTGTTAAAAAATTTGTTATGGAGTATGAAATTTAAATTTTCATGATAATTGATGTTGTATTATATATTTATGTCATAAACGAGGCATTTATAACTATAAAAACATGAGTGTGTCATATATGTGCCACTTATAGGTTTTTGAAAGTCATTTTTAATTTTCCATAAACTCGTACAAATTTGTGAGTCGAGTCTATGGACCCTTTACTGGTCTGAGTAGACTCGCGAGTTTGACAACCTTGATCATAGTCATTGTTATTGTTATAATATTTGCAGAAATGTGATGCAAGGTCACCCCAAATAGTACACTAAACTAAAAACCTTCAACAATAAAAGAATTAAGCAAAACATGCAATGTGTTAATGGTCAATATGAAATATAATCTAAACAAATATATAATCCACATAGTCATAAGAATAATGTGGAACACCTCATATTTGTTAGGGTAAAGACAACTTTGTTTTTGTTGTTTGACGGATTCATTTGTGTCTGAATGATTTCACGAACTCCTCCAATAAAATCTACGAATAAACCACATCGTTAAAGAAAACAAAAACAAAATCCAATTTATTACAAATGAAAACCATCAAAATCAACACTTAGATTACCAACTAAGAATTTAGATTAAGGCTTTCTAACAAGTATGTCATCAAAACTAATCAAGTTCATGTGATTTTGAGGAATGTCTGGCAAATCTAAAGTTTTTATGGAAAATACACCACAAAAGATCAACTTGAACTTATGAGTGGTTGTCTTGAAGGAGAAATAATTTTTAGCAATTTTAAAGTTATACATAATGTATGTATTTCCTACAATAAGACTAGACTTATGCATCTGAATCAAATGTGGTGGTACACTGACTTGAATCATGTCACACTACAATATTAAACAAATAAATAAACACCATAAGATACAAAAGCCTATTTATGTTTGAAATAAAAAATATAGTCAATGATCGGATAGACAAAACAACTTGCCTTTACATTCATTATAACCATTTCCAAGTGCTCTTTGCTTGACTGACTTGTAATAGACCATAAATCTCTAATCCTAACAACAAATTTTCACAAATTCTTTGAGTCATTGATATCCTTAACATTCTCAATTAGATGTGTCATTAATTACAAATTCGAGCAGATAATAAACAAACACAACATTACAAACGATGGAACAAACCAATCAAACTCGCAAAACCAACATAGTAAAAAAAAGCATAAAACTAACAGTTAGTACGAAGAAAAAGTGACAGTGACAGTCAACAACATTTTAAAACAAAAATAAATGCCATGTAAAAACGATAATCAAACTACAAATTTGAACCTTAATGATTAATAGATAAGGAGGAATACATATAAAAGGAAAAACATATAATAATGAGATAAGTTTCTTTCCCTAACCACTGACGATGAACACCATGTCGGAAACGACAACCAAAGTGTGACCAAACTCTGGTAAGAGAGGGGAGTGTTTAAAGTGTTAGGACTATGTTTGCTTTCCCAAAGCATAGATAAATGACTTTCCAATTTTTAAAGTGTCTTTTGAGTTGCCAAGCAGAGTATAATTTATTACTTTTAAAAAAATGAAAAGTTGTTTTCAAATTCTACACAAATAATATGTTTTACAATTATGAATAATGGTAAAAAAGAAAGGTTAAAATTAGATAAACGAGTTAAAAAGTTTATTAATTATGGAAATGGTATTTAGTCCAAAATAATTCTGAATTTATAACAAATTAAACAAACTTTTAAAAAAGTAATTAAAATTGTTTGATAGCACGCTATTGCTATGGTTTATAGAGTGACACCCTCACTTTATCAACTGATTTTGTAGAATTGAATTAGATCATCAACCGATTTTGTAGGATTAAGTTAGACTAAATTCTAATTGTATAAGATTCATAACATTTACTATAAATATATATGGTTGGAACTTGGAAGTCTAAATATATTTTTAAGAATAAATAGTTGGAGATGATATGAAACTTATATATGAAAAGGTTGAACACCTTAAGAAAATTGAAAATATAAAATTGAATTTTTTTATAAAAAATGAAGATAATATAAAAGTTCAAGATATTGTAAAAACAGAGAATGTTCGTATTGAAAATGGCAAAAGTGATTAAAAAACTAAACTTATATAACTATTATAATATAATTAAAATATATTTATAAAATTTATATAATTATGTCAAAAAAATTAATATAATTATTTTAAAGAATCTTACTAACTTGTTCCATAACAACACATGTTAAGAATAGTATAATTAAAATTTTTGAGTGGAATAAAGTTAAATTTAAAGTCTCAAAATTGAACGCAAGCACTCGTTTATTAACTCATGTCTTTAAATCACGTTTGTTTTGGTTTCCTTCTCCTTCGAATTCTATCTGAGCATAAACATAATGTTGGAATTTCGAGGGCATGAAAGAGATACGTGTGGGTAGGTGTGACTAAACGGATTCACACCCATTCGTGTGGAAGTGGAGGGATTTTAGGTTTATACCCTCAACTATGCTCCGTTTGCCACCCCTACGTGTGGTAGTGGAGGGAATAATTTTACTAAAAATAAATTAGCTAAAGTTGGATATTTGGCTGCATGTCCACCACGAACTATCCTTGTAAAAGCCATATCAGCAGCTTTGACATAAACATTTCATTTCAATAGTTCTCAATAGCATCACACATAAAATGACAAATTTTCATAAGTGCTATCTCCAATAAATTTAATTAGGAACACACGTGGATCACAATATCAGTTCGTTTATGCAGCAATGCCACGAGGAGTAATGTTATAAGTAACCAACATATAAACATTGTGTGCGCAATTGGGAAATATGCACTAAATTACTGTCAAGGACCAGAACATATAGTGCATGTTTTTTTTGTCAAAGTCCTACATGAGCCTTGAGCACCTGCATAAAGCACTAAGCAGCACTAGCCATGGACTCAATAAGGATCTGGTAACCTTCTGCTACAGCAGTCTGTGTCAGTACACATTCTGTCAATGCAGGAACATCAGCATTCACGTCCAAAACCCTTGATAGTATGAGAAGAAGATGAAAATCTGAAATTCGCTTCACAAATGGAAGATTTTTAGTCCGTTCAAGGTGATTCTTCAGGGCCTTTGCGGTCACTTGAGTATTCCGGTTCTCAACGGGAAATGTTGATGAAAGAGGACCCTGCAATTTGGTAAAAGCGCATTCATGAGTTTCACAATGCTTTTATAATTTACAAAGACTAAGACTTTAAATAATATAACAGGCCAAATTTGTGGCTCAGGCATGGAGAACATAACAAGAAGAAAGCTTCAAATAATATGGTATGTCATATCAGTATTGACCTACATGATATCAAACCAATGAATAAATCATTATTATATCTAACTTTTGTCATGTCACAAATTTTCCTTAATTGTTCTGTTTCAGTTTTATTGGGTGTGAGGGGGAGGTCACCAATTTTCCTTCTCAGTTTCATTCTATCACAAATAGCATTTTTTCAATAGATCACACATTTGTTCTACTTGACTCTGGTCTTGGACAGTCCTCCGCTAAAATATGGATTTGATTGTTATTGGAATGTAGAAGAAAAGAATGATTTTTATGACAGAGCTTAAGTTTACACTGAACATATATACTACTTGGTTTCAGTGACAAAGGTATAAAGAGGAAAAATTGGATAATAAAACTCTAGACATTTATACAACTCTTTTGACATTTGTTTACCTTGTTAAAAAAGAAAAGAAATACTGTAGATAATTTACCAACCACTCGATAAATAAATTTGGCTAATCCAATTCAAAGAGACTGATGGAACCTAAACTCAGATTAACCGAGGAGAACTATTTTAAAACAAGAGCAACCGCACAGTACCAACTGGCAGACTTGGTTCAGATAACTAGAATCAACAATACAGTAAGTAATTTAATCACGCTAAATAAATTTGCTAATCCAATTTAAAGACACACAATTTCTTCCAGTACCTAAACTCGGACTACCAAGAATGACAACTATTTTACAAAGAGAGCGCCTATAATAGCAGCTGGCAGACTCAGTTCAAATCATCACTAAAACCAACATATCTTAGAAGATCAAAATACTAAAAACAAATTAATCGTGGCGTCGATATCCCTCTAAACTTGGACAAAATAATAACAGTATGTCTCAACAATACAACTATAACAGAAATCTAGAAGCATCCAGAAAACACAAGCACACACATACAGGGCAAAACAAAATCAATATCATATTACAAAACTTCCACATACTAAACCGGGTGAGAAATTAGCTAATGGAACTGCTTAGAATAAAACTACTGCACTCATTTCATACAACACATTTATGAAAAGCTTCTAAACTAATTGTAGATTCTATGAAGGATATAATGAATATCATTTCAAGTATATTAGTAATCATTCTTTCATGACAAGTATCAATTCCTATGTTTGTGAAATATCAAAAGCTCACTTGTTATTTAATCATACACCCGTATTTTGAACATTTAAATTCTTTTTCCCCTCATATGAAGATATATTAAATAACAATAGGCAGCTGACTCCTTAGTCCAAATATCTACTCTACACGCAAATCATGTTCAGGAAGCAAACTGGGTTGTAGGAAAAATGATGTAATTTAAAACATTTCCTGATTTCACAGGAGGTTAAAGGTTTAAAGGATTCAATCACACTCTTAAGCATGAATGAAGAATGAACATTTTTCTTGCGCTGAACGGGTCTCCTATGGGATCATCACTCTAAACAACTAAATTTTTTTGTACAGTCTAAACATATGCATAACATAGTACAAGAGACAAGCCCTGCAATTTGGTCATTTCAATCACCCTGGGTACCTTGCCCCCTTAAATTATTAAACCACATACATGGAAGAAAATCACTCAACTCGGTGTTCTGTAATGTCACTGCCATTTAAATATCAATTGATGAGCAAAGATGAGAATTGTTCCTTTACTACCTACACAACTAACATGCAACCCATTCATTCTTCCTTAAGAACCCTTGCTCAAAAGAGCTCATTATGCCACTTCTATGCACCCAACATAAAGTGGTTTAGACGAAATGATGATAAAGTTTATGCCTATAAATCACGGACCCTCAAAGGATTAGGCGTGTCTTTGTGTAATAAATGTATTAGTGTCCGACACTCGTATGACATCTTGGACACATCTACGTGAATAATGGACGTTTGTTCTAACTTTTTTCTAAAAAGGTTGGAATAAAAAAAAAACTATACAAGTAATATTGAACATCTTGCATTGTGCACATCTTTTCACATGCGCACATATTGAACATCTGCATTGTTAAAGATCTTAAATTTGATTGCATCATTTTTGAGATAGATGAATATGAAAAACTAGCATATCTTCAAATTTTTTATACTCAAACAAATAGCTCAATTTGGATGTACCTATAAATTTTGATTTTCAATATAGATCTGTTATAATGATGTTTATATTTTATTTAATTATTATTACTTTATTAGTGTGCGTCGGTGTGCTATGTTTTTGGCATTAGCAGTGCCAGCGTGAAAGGTGTTCATGCTTTGTAGTTTTATGCTATTATTGGAAGTTTCAGAGAAAATGTTGTGAAAAGGAGCCGGATGGGATGAAATGAAAAAGAATGACCTTCCTATGTTTAGACGGTAATGAGGGGAAAGGGGACAAGGTACAGGCATGTAGGCATAATTCATATGGAGTGAAACAGTAGTAAACAAGAGGTTTGAAATAAATGAAAAGGTATCCACTATCCCCACATTACTCAATTTGGAATGGAATAAAAACAGGGCATTTAAGCAAGAGCCTTAGTTTTAAATTCAGATCTGCAACATTAATATATTCTTGAGGTCTCCACAGCCGTATCATGTGTTGCATAGGTACATGTACGGTAACAAGTATGAGACGCGGCATTTATGAAGAAACCAAGGTAGGAGGCATCAATAATAAAATCTGGCTTATGACATTTATACAGTCCTTGATTTTGCAGTTTTATTGCATTTATTTTGGGACAAGCCCATAATTAATCTAAGTTCTTTTAATGAAGCCACAACTCTAATGAGCATTTATTCTCATATTAAGTATTTGTGGGCAAGCCCATTATTAACTAACGCTAAGTATTTAGTGTGTTATTTTGGCTAATGTTATTTTACAAGCTAAGCCGCAGCCGTAGTCGGCGAGTAAATCTTTGTCGCTACATCTTCATCAAATCTTGGAGCACTGGGCAGTCTCTTCGTCATGTCGTTTCTGCATCCTCTTCGTCGCAAGCTCTCTCTTTCAGCTACCCAGCCCCACCAAGCCGTAGGATACGAGTATCCAGCACTCAGTATGTGTCGTAAATGTACATGTGTCTGATACATACCCAATACAGGTACTCCATTTGTATTGTACCTGTGCATTAGCGATTCTATTGCAACTACAATTGTGGCTGCATAATTGGGTTGTAGTTCGTCGTGGCATAATTACAATCACCACCGCAACTACAATTCCAAATTAAAACCTTGGATAGAATGGTTACCACCAACAGTTTTTCATTCATCTTCATGTTTAAAGATATAGAGAGTTTATGATAAAATCACATCTTTAAAGCTTATTGAGGCATTCACAACCGTAACAGGACCACAATAATTTGTTTGCAATTCTCAACATCGGCAATCAGAACTGTAATTTTGGGCCTGTTTGTTTTGGCTATTTTAAAAATGATTTTTATAGTGTAACATAATTTTGTGTAAAAAAAAATTATAAAGAAACTTTTCATAAAAGTTTCAAATGAAAATTTGGTTTGAATAGTTATTCTTAAAATGTTATTTTAGATATTTCATCCTTTTATTGAAACTTTTTTTAGATATCAAAATTTTAAAAAAATCACTTAATTTTGAAGCTATTTCAAATAGCTTTTCATAAAAATCATTTTTGAGATACAATTTTTTGAAAAATTTGCGATTTCGACTATGTTTTAAACTTCAATGATCTATGTTTATGTCATAGGATGGCAAAATTAGTCTTTTAATTTAAAATAAACGAATTTAAAAAAAATTGTAATATTTTGAAAAACAATTTTATAAAATCTATTTTTGAAAATACAAAGAAAAAATACATTTTTTAAGCTGAAACAAACAGGCCCTTTAAAACCTAGGATAAATGGTTTTCCTCACATTTTTTCGCTCATCTTAAATTGTGTAAGCCCACAAACATGTAGAAGAACTATTACCTAACAATCCACTCTGAATCAAGAGAAACTATTCTTTTAGAGCTGATCAAAATAGCTTATACCTTTATGTGAAAGCGGATTGATGTAATTTTATCTTATAGACATATCTTATACATAAGTGCTTATTATCCTATAGCTTAAACAGGTTGTTTATTCAAATTCCAAACATGAATACAAGCCTCGTCATTTAGCTAATAGGGTAAACAGTGGTAAAAGAGAATGGAAATTGACAGTCACAATAACATGGAGCAAGCAAACAAAAGGGAAAACAATGAAAGGCATAAAAGATACCTGATGATCAGCGATTTTGACAACCACCAAGAAAAAATCATTATCAACCTCTTTAGTATCCTTAACACCAACAACCACATCCTTCTTCATTATAGACAACTTAGGATCATGATCCTCCTTAACCTCAGTGTCAAACCAACCTTCCTTAAACAACCTAATACACACATCACTCATCTGAAAAGCTTCAAAATGAACATCAGCACCGCCCGCCTCTTCATTCACCTCAAGCTTCACCACCGCAGTAACCCACTCCTTCAAACCACTCTCAGCATGATACTCAGCAGCCTGCAACACTTCCCTATAAGACAACGTATAATCCTTTTTCGCCTGACTCACGCTCTGAGTAAAAATAAACCCAACCCTCCTCATCCCTAACCCCGCCGCAATAGCTTCCACATATTTCTCCTCCTCCGGGTCCCTAAAAAACATAAGATTCTCTTCCAAACCTTGTTGCGGCGGTTCATATATAAAATTCACCTCAACCTTTCCTTCCTCCGAAACAGTCCCATACATAAACCCACCTCTCTTAACCGCGAAAGCCAGCGTCTCATTCACATAGTGCTGAAACGCGTTAGCACAATCGCGATCAAACGAAACAATTTCGCAATGCGGATTCTCCTGTCGACCGACACGCATCTGTTTCGCGATGAGATCGTCCATCGTCATCTTCTTACCGAAAGAGCCAGCGGGACTGAAAGCCGCTGGACCTTGAACCCTACGTTCTCCTTCATAGGCTAAGAACACAATTGAACCGTGGGAGAGGTTTAAAGCTGTTAAAGGAGTGTTAGGGTTTGACATATCAGTGAATCGGAGAAGATCTTCTCGAGATTTGGCGAGCAAGAGGTTTTGGTTAGTGGATAGGGTTTGATTGTGAGTGGGAATTCGTAATTGTTGTTCGATTATGGATTTGAGTTCGGAGACTTTTGTTCCGTTTGGGTTTTCTAGTTTTACTCTTTCGAGGCCGTCGCGGCTTCGAATTCGGAGCATCATGGTTGTTGTTTGGGTTTTGGTTGTTTTACTGGTGATTATGATTGTTGAGAAGATGGAGAGGGAATTTAGGGTTTTTGATGATGGAATGGAATAAAAGAGTTGAGAGGAAAGGATTGCTTGGGTTGCTGTAATGGAAAAATTGCTGCGGAAGAAAAGAAGTTACTTCACCGTCGAGGGAGAAAGGGAAAGTTACTATACTGATGCAACTGTATAGAGATCAACCTGCAGCAGCGTTTCATTTTATGTTACCTCGTTATATGGGCCCTGCCGGGTCAGAATTGTGATGGGCTCTATATCTTACAAATGGGCCCTGCCGGGTCAGGAATTTTGATGATGTAAACAGAACCTTTTATTTTACAAATGCACAAATTTCATGGGAAATATAAAAAATATATTAAAATATTAAAACACAAAATAAAAAATTGAATATATTACACTTCATTAATATTGAGACATAATTACATACACTTATTTGTCTGGTTAAATAGGAAATTAAAATGAATTGAAATATTTGTCGCCGACTAAATCTATGGGTGGTTCCCCCTTTGACTTTTGTGTATTTGATTCTCTTTCAATGTTGCTCAATTTCTTGAACTCTTGCATCCTTTCTATAAAATGGTCCGGCCAAATCTTGACTTTTGTTGTTGAATGAGTCGTCCACTCTAGTGATGTAAGTGGTATAGGACATCCTGGTTTCAAGTAAACTTGAACAAAATATCGTGATTTTGAAAGCCATCAAATACACATAATATCATTTGAATTTTAAGATTGGGCGGTATGTAGTGGGAAAAAGATTTCTGAAAAACCGTATCGTGTAAAATCAACACACACACTCTATCGTACACACATGTTATGAGGTAACCAATTTCAGGGAAACACATTCATTTCGCCTCCGGTGTCAGTCCACTAAGGCAAAGAACAAGAGACTCATAAACTTCATCGAAGTTTTCTTTATGTATAGTCGTATGTATGATTTTTTATGAGTCCTCAATTCTTGGATAAGTAGATTGTGGACAAGTGTATGATTATTTCCTCCTGTACCGAGTAAAGCCGAAACAACTCGATAACCGCAATTACAGTCCCCCTCAACATTGACAATCTGTTCGATGTATTTGTGCATAAAAAATGGCATCTCGCTAATGAATGAAATCTTTGATGGAGGCGACGTAAGAGGTGGTTTGTAATGCGAGCTCCTTTGAAAACCCTTTTTTGAGATTTCGGAGTTGGTGAGTTCGGAAAAACTTTGTCAACGTGTTCAAAATATGAAGGAGATTGAACCATTAAATTGTTGCTCAATGTAAGCATAAGTTTCTTCTGAGCACCTTTTGTTTTTACCGGTTGAGATAGATGTTTTAAGTCGGTGGTTTTTGGATAAGCAATCTTCCTCAATTGTTCTTTGATGTGGAGTTTTATATTGTCATCGACTTTCAAAAATCACTCTTTTATCACTTTCCATTCGGCCAAGATATAAATATTCAATTTATCGTCTTTCATGACACCAAAATCATTGAACCTAAGCCTATTCCAGTGAATGAAAACCTCATCCATTCTTATCGGGATACTAATTTTCACCTTTTTGAAATAACACAAGCACATGGAAGACCATATGTTTTCACAATTGTGCATCCACACTCTGCATTATCGGCTCGTTTAGCCTCGTGAAAAATATAATTCAAACTCGCTCGAGATATGTTGCCAACCAACTGAGAATAAAGTTTGTTGTCTTTAAATCTGTGTTCCAAAATTGTGATGCTCCAACCAAATAATGTATGCATCTTATTATACTGGTTCTGAATCATTTGGTTCACGGAGTCCTAATCTCTACACAAATCGCCCTTACTATTTCCCAACTTATTCTTCAATGTAGCATGGGCAGACTCAACTCGGTTAGTTGTTGTATTTCCAAGGTGTCTAACCTGATTAGTCCAAACAAAAACAATTTTCTCATCCACCTGGTCAAGAATTGTGTTTTCAACATATTTCAACAAATCGGGATATTTTTCACACACTTTCCTGAAATGCATAACGAAATCGGCATATAATTATTTTGTGGAAGAATTTACTATATGATTCCATGCATCCATTATTTTTCCATAACCACACCTGCCTTCACCATTTTTCCACCTCCAGACTCTATCTGTTTTATCCCTGCCACTGGTTTAACCCGACTTCTCACATTCTTTGTTATATGATACCTAAAAAGTAATGCATAAGAAATAGGAAATACTTTTGCAACCAAATTCATCAAGGCAGTATCACAGTCGGTAACAATCACTTTAGACATCTCTTCTTGGTCCTTAAAAATTGCCTAACACACCTCTAAGGCCTAAGTAACATTCTTTTTTTTTCGCTCACTAGAAATGCCAACCCTACATAATAGGTCTTCTCAGTAGAAGTAACACCAACCATCTCCAATAATGGAAGTCTATACTTGTTGGTCTTATACGTTAAATCAAGTATGAGCACAGTGGGAAATGTGTTAAACAACACAAATGGAATCTGAATTATTCTAAAATATATCTCTAACGGTAACTCCATCCTTGCATGTTCGGTACGTAGACACATAACTGTTATCATCTAACATTTTCAAGAATTATTGCATTTCCATTATATTCCCTCTAAGCACCTTGTTTTTTTATAAGCCAAACATATATTAATAAAAGGTACTAGGGGTACCTTAACCCAACTATACATCCAACAAAAACAACCAACGTAACCGATCACTATCTAATTGTTTACAAAAAGTCAAATGGAAGCATATGCCACTCATAAAAATTATAATGCATATTTCCTTTAGATAATACTAAAATCCACCACCAAGAATAAAACTTAATACGCAAGAAAATGGTATCCAGATCCGCTATTTCATCATTGAACATAATATTGTTTCTTGCCGTCCAAACATTCCAACAAACCACCAACCACAAACTGTAAGCTATATAATTTGAAATTCTCCCTTTAAAACTTATAATCCAATACAAAAGGTGTTTAGGAACCCGCATTTCATAATTTCCTTCAATTTTCAACCAATCATACACTTTATGTCATACCGCCAAAATCTTAGGACAAGTGATAAATAAGTGATTATAATCCTCAAGATGATGGAAGCAGAAATCAGATACCAAATCATGAGGATTTGTAACAATACCACGACGAAACAAATTCCCTCTCATTGCCAATCTGTCTCGTAGCATACGTCATCCGCACATTTTCACCTTTGAAGGAATGGGAGATTTCCATACATGTTTCAGTGCTAGCATAGTTTCTTCATCCTGCTGTGAAGCCACACCTGCTGCTGCCTGTAACTTAACATACAGAGACTTGACCGAAAAATTGTTATACACTCCAAGAGGCCAAATAACCGTGTCTGCAACATTCCTAACTGGAGTAACCTTAAACAACACGTCCACCAACATTTGGAACTCAACATACAAATTTGCAGCAGGGAACGGTAGCTGGAAGCTTCCGTTCCAATTCCACGTCCAAACTGCACCATTCCAAGCTCCTATTTCGTTAACTGTACACCACCTATTATTTGTATACAAAAACAGCCCCGGAAACAATGTTTTCAAAGTATTGCTCCCCACCTATTTTGTCGTCCAAAACGGTATTATACCACCTTCTCCCAACCTAACTGAAATACAATCACCAAAAGACACTGGTTAACCGCAAGATTTAATTTTCAATAAGTCCCTCCACTATTGAGAATGAATAGTATTCGATTCATACACCTCCCTAGATATAATTAATTTTGAATATTCACCATACTTTTCACGTAACAATTCTTGCCATATAGCATCGGGTTCTTTAAGGAGACGCCACAACCATTTCGCCACAAGTTCCAAATTGAAAAATCTCAAATCCTTCACACCTAAACCCCCTCATCCTTTGACTTACAAATAGTTTCCTAAGAAACCCAAGCCATTTTCTTCTTTTCCTCCACCCCTTGCCATAAAAAAACTCCTTTGTATTGACATTAGCTTATCCAACACTTTCTTAGGCACCCTGAAAAATGATAGGAAATGTATTGGCAGGTTTGTCAACACAGAATTGATCAATGCCATCCTCCCACCTATAGATAAGATCTTCCCTTTCCAAGACGATAATTTATTCTTGAATCTCTTGACAACCGATATCCAAAACGACTCCCTACGATGTTTATCCCTGACCTTTAAACCAAGAAAGTTAAAAGGTATATGACTAATTCGACAAGCCAAGAACTGTTCATCCGCCTTCAAGTAATAATCTTCAATAAAATCCCCATATAAACAGCTCTTGCCAATGTTGACTTTCAATCCCGAAATCAATTCAAAACCCTTCAAAACAGCCTTAAAAGCCCACAAATTCCCCCAACTACCATCGCTCAAAAGTATCGTATTGTCTGCACACTGTAATAGATTAAAAGTTACAGAATCATTAACCTTAAAACCTTTAAGCAACTCTGCTTCAACAATCCTATGCACCATTAAAGCCAAACCTTCCGCAACGATTGCAAATAGGAAAAAAGATAAAGGATCTCCTTGTCTCAATCCTCGACCAACCCAAAAATCTTCGGTTGGACTACCGTTTACTAGAACCGACATAAAACTTGTGAATACTCCACCTTCCATCCATCTTAACCACCTATCCCCAAACCCCACCGCCCTCACCATTTGCCTAAAAAAGGACCACTTGACACAGTCATATGCCTTTGAAAAATCAACCTTGAGTAAGACACAATTTTGCTTCCTTTTCTTTGCCAAATCAATTAATTCATTCAAAACTACCACTTCATCTAATAACTGCCTTCCAAGAATAAATGTCGCTTGGTTCTTCGAAATTATCTTATCCATGACTCATTTCATCCTTGCAGCTAACAACTTAGATAACACTTTATAAACATACCCAACAAGACAAATAGGACGATATTCGTCAAGGTTTTGTGGACTTTCCACTTTTGGAATCACTGTCAAAAAAGAAGAAGACACCACTTTAGGTAAACGACCTGTAATGTGAAACTTCTGAATGCACCGCACAAAATCATACCTGATCAGCTCCCAACTTTTCTGACAAAAACCCAAACCAATGCCGTCAGGTCCAGGACTCTTATTACTCTCACAGATGAAAACTACCTCTTTGATTTCCTGTTCCCCAAACTCTGCTTCCAAGCTTAACCTGTCATCTGCTGTTAAAACCTCAACGCCTTCGAAATTAAAACATAGATCAGCAATACAGTGGCCTTTAAACTGATTAGTAAAATAGTTTTTGACATATTTTTTTATTATATTTACATCCTGCACAACTTTTGATCCCACCCTTAATGAAGTAATTGAATTCCTCCTTACCCTATGTTTAAGCATACGTGAGAATGGAGAAGAATGCTTGGGTTGAGGTCAAAAGAAAAAAGGTTTCCAGGAGTGACACACAGAGGACTTCAATTTGGAAGGCACAAGGCGGTAAGGGGGGTGTGAGCGACAACAGATTGATTAGTTATTTCTTTACAGAATTTCCTGAAATTTATTAGGCGAGGGACATGTTCGAGATATTCAAGGAGTTAGGTATGGTGGAGGAGGTCTTCATTCCTCCAAGAAGAGATAAACGTGGGAACCTTTTTTCTTTTGACCTCAATCCAAGCAAATGTACCGAATATTGTACATTTTCTTAATATTTGAGATATTTTTCGGTCATTTATATTTTAAAGTTGCAAGTATATTTTTTGGTTGAACCAAATTCAATGTCATGTCACCAACACATTCCTTCTCTTCCGGCATGAGGCGACACGCAATTGGATGGCTGACTAACTTTTCACGCAAATTATGCTTATGAAAACCACATATGACATTATATATCCAGTTATTGTTTGCCAACATATAACCACGCACCTTAAAGGGATACTCACTTTTTCTTGAACCGATTTCGTCTCGTTTAAAATTTCGGAGAGGAGGTCTATATTTCCCGCTTCTTTCTCACGACATTGTCACAAAAGCACATCTTATATCCAAACCATTATCGTACCTTCCAATAACTACACCAGATCCCAGTTTGGAGGCCTCCGTACAAATCCATTGAAGCATGCGATCTTATGATTCAAACTCTTGCTCATTTTTAAATTAGTTGTCAACATCTACCGCCTTCACAATAACACCTTTAACATTGGAAGACATAACTTGTTTGGGGAAAACATCGGGGTGCATCATATTTAATGAAAATAATTACCACATAACAGTAAATATGCGCTAATGTTGTAAACAAAGTTGAAAAAATGAACACAGACAAATACCAGAAGTGCATTTCCGGGTAAGTTCATACTCATTCCGGAAATGTTTCTCCAGAATAAACGCTAGTTTTTCAGACAGAAAACAAGATTAATGTGAGCAATGAGGCTTGAAATAAATGATCTTTACCTAAAATTTCAACTTCTTTTGCTCCTTTTAGTATGATGAAACACATGATTGAAGATTTGAAGTGAAAACGTGGATTGAGAATGGAAAGGTTTTTGGTGAGGGTTTTGAGTGAAAAACAAGTATGGTTGTGTGATCATGCAACTCAGTGTTTTTTGTCAAATTATTCCGGAGATGAATCTTCGGAAATATCTGACATGCAAAGGTGACAAAAAATTTCAAAATCCCGCCCCAAACTTCCGAAGACGCATCTTCAGAAATATCTGACATGCAAAGGTGACAACAAATTTCAAAATCCCGGCCCAAACTTCCGAAGATGCATCTCCGTAATAACCACCGGGCTGATCAATTATCAAAATATTTGTTGAAAGTTCTAGAGATGTATCTTCAGAATTTTTTTAGTATTCATATAGGGTGCCACTCATTTAGAGCGTCATAACATTGGTGCATGGTGCGTCTGAAGATGCATCTCTGGAATCTGAAGGGCGATTTAGTATTTTTGCGTGGTGCGTAAGTAACATATATGGTGCATTAAGAAATCCTTTTATATTCTATCTTTTTGAATAACACGAGTTAATAAATTAGGGAATTTCTTATCCCACCCTATGGGGTGGAAAAACACCTTATGGAAAACCCAAAATGTCTCTCAAATTCCAGAGATGCATCTCCGAACGCACTTTATCTAAAGTCAAAACGTTACCTGATCTGGAGATACATCTCTAAAATATTTTAACACACACCCTATGCATCCCTCTATGAAAGACCCATTTTACACGTTTATTATTTCAGAGATGCATCTTTGTGTATGGTTTACTGAGATGTACCTCCGTAACCTATTAGTACAGTGCAAGTTATGTTACTTTTATGGTTATTCAGATGAAAAAGACGATTTATAAATATTAAAGTCATTGTTATGTGATAAACATTAAACCATACAATCGATATACAAAAAATGACATATAAAAATCGCATATATAAATGAAGTCGAAATACACTATAAAGTAGAATGAAGTGAAAATAGAATACAATCCATAATGAATCCAAAGTACAACTACTATATACTACTACGTATGCCAGAATACAACTCCTCAGCCTCATTGTGCTCCCAGTCTCCTCTACCCTCCGTCCTCTTATGTTGTCTCTGGTACATCAGTGCCTCTCGGGCCTCCGTCATAATGGCTTCAAGGACCTGCCTCACCTCAGACTCATTAGGGAAGGTACCTCTATCAATGTCTGTCTGCGCAATCTCTACAATGTGACGACATTTTGGGAAGACATCATGGGCATGAACTAAACGTGTTTACTCTTCCTCTAGTATCTCTTGATGAGTTTGCCTTAGTGGATCTCCTAGACCAGCCTGCACTATATACGAATGTGACACCTTGGAAAACCACCTGATGTACCCATCGACATAGCTCTAATTATTCTCAGCTATGGTACTTTGTGTCTCCTCCAGTACCAGATGACTAAGATAATAATCAAATATGACATCCATATCTCTCAATGTCATAGCAGGAGAACATATACATCAGGGTGTCTGGGAACAGTCTGAGTGTAGCCGAACTGCCGCATGATGCGCTCAGGCAAATAAGGAATTGTGAGACGTGAGCCACAGGACAACCATACTGAGTATAACACTATGTCATCAAATAGTCGCGTCTCATGGTGATCAACATAGTTGTTGAAGTGCATATCCTCGGCAACCAAGAGGTCAAGATACATTCTAAATGACTTTATCGTCTGGTTCCCTTTGAGCAGGGAAAATGGAGAAACACGAGACATATCTTCAGTATAAGCCGGTACACACGACCAGCCTGAGATACGCGGGAAGTACTGGAGGATCCAAGCTTGAAAAGTCTTGGAACACACGAATCATTAGTTTGTAAGGGCGTTGAAAAAATGTAATGAAAATGACACACAAACATTAAAAAACCAATAAATATCACCTTCAGTAATGTGATGATGTATTGCTTCGTTTTCCACCTGCAGTCGTCTAATAACTTCGAGTACAAGTAGACTAAATAAGCGACCCAGAATTATACTCATGGATCCGCTCGAAGTCTTCTAAGTACCGTAAGTAGATGATATCCACATAAGTGGCACTTTTGTCCACAAAAATCGCAATGCAAACCAAATATAGCAGGTATGATTTCATAACATTCACTCTATGGAGCCCCACCTGCTCGTCATCACCTCTAGCTGGCTATTCTCTAAGGATCTCATATATATATACACCTTTGTCACGAATTCAAACATAGCATGTGCCCTTTTTGATTTTTTCCAAACTCCCTCATGGCATCCTCTGGGTCAACTCCTAGATAGTCTACCATCATCTCGAGTGCCTCGTTTTTGCTAATCCTCCCATGTTCTAGAAGTTTCCCCTCTGATCGGAAGATGCAGCAAACACGACACATCATCGAGTGTGATAGACGTCTCACTAAGTGGTAGATGAAATGACGAGGTCTCGATGTGCATCTCTCCACGAATGCATTAAGCATCAGGTGGTTGACCATAATATAAATGGTCATGCACAAGTCGTTCATCCCAGTTAGGGACAAAGAAGCCTGAAACCAATCCTTATTCGGCTAAGGCAAGCCAGTAATCTTCCGTCCATGGTTAATAAACTTCAGCGGATCACGATCTTGTAGAAAAATAAATTTATGACAGAAACTTGTAATATAATAATAAACGTAATTTAAAAGGAATAAATCCAACTAATTTTACCTCTCAATCCCAAATATGTCTGGCAGTGTGGTCTGGGTACAGAGGCAGCAATTGTAAATCTACATGGCCTCCTCCAAATGCCTGAGGTGGCACTAGATCAGCATCCTCATCAACCGGAGGCGACACTAGCTCAACAACCTCATCAATATGAGGTCCCTTCGGTACCTAAGGGGGCACTGGTGCCTCGGGTACTACCAGTGACTTGGCTACCTCTGGCGCCTGAATAAGTGAAACATGTCGCCTGCGCGAGGATGGAGGCAATGATACGTCAGTATGTGAAACTCGTCTCCAACGGGAAGAAGAAGATGGAGAAGCATGAGCCCTAAAAGTAGTTGCCTCCGCATGAATCGAGATAGAGTGAACATGAGCCTCTGAAACCTGACTCTTCTCCCTCCACACTAATGCATGTTGTGCAAACCTCTTGTGCCTCAACCTATCGTCTCTACAACCATAATCCATGTAAGTAAACCAGACAATTATTACAATCAGCCCTACAAGCAAAAAAAAAAGACTGATAATTTACGGAGATGCATCTCCAGAACTTTTTACAAATTTTCAAGTTCGTCAATGGCGGTAATGCAGACCATAAAACCCCAAAAATAATGGTTTGATTGTTATTTTTAACCATAAAAAATGTTCTACATTATGTATAAACTATCACTCATGCAATTTCAATTATTTTCTTACCTAAATCATCAACTTCTACTCATTTATACAAAAACTAAAAAAAACTTTTTAAAACATCAAAAACTTACAAATTTAGAGTTTTACTTCAGTGTCAAATGATGTCTTTGATGTACTTGATATTGATGGAAGAACCTTTGAACTTGCTTGAATGATTTTGAACTTGGTTGATGGAAGAACCTTTGAGAGAGTTTGAGAAAGTTTTGTGTTTTTTTAGAAATGAGGAAGAAGAAAGGTTCTGACGCGATATAAAGTCAATACCGTCCGGAGATGCATATCCAAAAAAATTACAAAGATGCATTTGCATAGTTTTTTAACGTTAAGTTACAATTCTATTTACTCAGGGTGTGTCCGGAGATGCATCTTTGAAAACTGAGAGTATTTTTGTATTTTCACGTGGTGCCCTAGTAATACATAGGGTGCATTAAGAAATTCTCATAAATTATTTATAAAAATATTTTCTTGAAATGCATACATTTAATTTTTTGAAATTTTAAATATAATTTTATTCCGTTAAAATTTTTTAATTATAATATTCTTAACATTGACCACTTAGGGCACAAGTTAGCAATATTCATAATTAATTGAGGTGAAATTTTTAACATATAAATGTAAAGATTAAAATTTCAGTTCAGTGCAAAGGGAGTTTTAGTGGGCCAGAGGAGTACAAAACTTGAGTAGGTTCACTCAGTTATTAATACGAGGATAAAATATGAGGCCTGAAGGCGAAAGTGTTGCCCAAGTGACAAGGCATATCCCATTTCCAAAGTTGGCATCCTAGAGTTACATGTTGTTACGCTAACCATGAGTAAAGTTAGCTAAAATATCTATTGTTGGGGGTTAGATGTAGTAATTATATTCATGTACTAAATAAGTCATGAAGTTCTATATAAAACTACTAATGTAGTAATGTTGATGACTCTTTAATCTTAATGTTTGTTTTAGCTTTGCAACCAAAAACATGTTTTCATGGTGTGACCCGACATCGAAAAATATTTATCAATCATCTGTCGAGTATTAAGCCTAGACATATGTATTGACTTAATATCCACATGTATCATAGCAGGATCATTATGGAGTCTCCCTACTTTACCATTGTTGGGAGTTAATGCTCTGTGTTGGTTGATAATAACATATATCGTTCTATTGGGTAATACATTAATCTCACAGCGTGGAAACTGGAAGGAGATACGAATGAGGGTAACATGTGGTAGTGTTATACGTTGATTAAAGGAGCATATTATTGACCTATAGATGTGCATGATAGACTAGTAATGATGAAATCTACCTCCCAACAAACATTCTTACTGTTAATACTGAGATCACCAACTTTACTTTCTATCATTTATTTCTTATTATGTACTTTCCACATCACAATAAAACACAAAACCCTTTTCATACTTAGAATAATAAATCACTACTACTCTATCTTTGAAACCACCAGTCTCTATGGATATAAAAATTGTAAGCTTACTTTTGCTACTAATGCAACAATAGTTCAAAACAAATTACTGCATGAGCTAAAGATCTTTGGAGCTTTTTAATTCCATGTATAACTGGAGCCATAAGTTTTGAAAGGGGCATATGCAATCTAGGGGAAAATGTGAGCTTAATGCCCCTATCAATTTGCAAGAAACTTAACCTGTGTGAGAAGAAATCCACTAACATGTCCCTACAATTAGCAGACCGATCAATAAAACATCTACTAACTTGTTTGAGATGAAATCCACTAACATGTACCTTGTAACACCCTTTTCTACCCCACAAATATACACGACAGAATACACACATTATCAGAGTAAAAATCACCTCAGAAGGGTGCACATTTCTCAATAAACTCAAAATAAAACATTTGCTCCGTAAACAATGGGGTTTCCTCAAAATAATCAAAAAGCCATCAAATAACAGCGGGACCACCATAACCACAATATTCCAAAATCAAAAGGGTTTCCAAATAGAAACCATAATCATTCAAAAATAACAACAAAATAACAACTCAACATGGTTCGACTCAACGAGCCAACCCGATGTTACAATATCAGAGCAAGACCCTCTACATCGACCAAAAGCAAATAAACTCCAAAAGTCCTCGAAGGTATCCACAACTAAGCCTGATCACCTACACGTTACCCACATGGAGGCAACATTCAAAAAGGCAGGGTGAGTAATCACAATTCATTATAATCAACATAAAAACAAGATATGCACCAAATGGCGTCATTATCATATACAACATCATCGGGATCATCACAAAGGAAAACATCAAAATCACAATATCATAAATCACATCAATGCCAAATAAATGCAATGCACAACAAGACTCATGCATGTGGTACCAATTCGTCAAAGTAGATGGACACTAGGTCATCAGCCTCCAAAGATCCCCGTCATTAGGATCGATTCTACACAAGAACCGGAGCACGTCAAAATTACCTCACATCCACTCAATGGGATTGAAGCCACCATAGACCGAAGTCTGAAATGCTATGAATGCATGATACACAACATCATTATCATCATCATCAATAAAAGTCATTATGTGCATCATCATTCATCAAAATCTCATGTTAATCATATCATCATTTATCCATCAAAACATCACAAAATCATCATCTTATAATAATCAATATAACCATGGTAATTCATCAAAATAATCACAGCTCAAAACAGCAAGACAACACAAGAATCATAAAATAAATTCGCGAACAGCAGGCGTTCGCTAGAAAGTTCGCTTTGCGAACTTGTTCACTGGGGTGTTCGCCTAGCGAGCTGCCAGTGAACCCTAAAATCCCATACAAAAAACCAGAGGAACCCCCCATCCTGTCTCTCCCTCGCCACTCTCTATTCGCCTAGCGAAGGTATTCGCCGGGAGGTTCGTTGTCCGAATCTGAAGTGGACATTCGCTTTGCGAAGGAATCATTCGCTTTGCGAAGTCGCAATTTTCTGCAATCGCAGCTATGCATCAGTAGCACATCAGACCCAAAAACTCCTACGATTCCAGCCTCATTTACCCCAAAAACATCCCCAAAACATCCCTAAGGTACTGGGGCAACAAGGACACAAAACCTACGACTATTAAGTCGATTTATTACACTATCCTAAGCTTCAATTCACATAAACCTTCACAAATTCAAATACCTTCACAACTCCCATAAACCCCTTTCCTTACAAGGTCAAAACAACATCAACATAGAAATTAGCCTCGAAGGCCTACTTTTATTCAATTTAATTCAACCCTTAATAATCAATCCACAAAATGCCCTAAATCATCAATTTACTCCTAAACCCACAAACCCACATAAACCTCAAATATCAGCTTCAAACACATCGAATTCCTATATCGAAAACAATGAAAGGCAATACTCTTCATACGTTAGATTGTCGATTCCAAGTTTTCTTTCTTGAGTTCTTGGAAACCTTCTCGAATCCTAAGCTTTTCCCTCTTTTCTCAGAGCTCTGGCCTTTTCCTTATTTTCACGGTCTAACAAAATGAATCTTATTCCTCTCAAATTCTCCTTTTTGTTAAACCTAACCCTTGCTGTAACGCCCCAGTTTTAGTATTTTTATTTAATTGAGTTGTTTTGATTATTTTATTATTATATTATTTTATTTTCGAACTTTATTTAGAAATATGTTATTTTTCAATGTTGTGATATTTTATCGGGTTTTGGGAACATTTGCGAGATATTTGAGTGTAGGGGTATTTTGGTCTTTTCATTTAATTTTTCCATAAGTTAGAAATGAATAGAAATAGAAAGAGAGAAAAAAAAACATAGTAAGAAAGGAGAAAGAAAAAGAGAAGAGAAGAGGAAAAAGGAGAAAAAGAGAGAAATCTTGGAAATCAAGAAAATCGATCAACCGACTTTCTAAAACGCGATTAATCGGGTAAGGGTGCGAAACTCGATTATCTTATCGTTGTGTACGATTATGTATATGTATTTGCATGTTGTCTTGCCTTTTTCCATAGTTTTTCGGTTATATGTCGAAAACGCGTAAACGAGTAAAAATCGATGTTTTCATGGACGAAAATTTATACGAATCTTAAAGTATGATCATGTGATATGTATGAACAATTGCTGAGGTTTGTGTTGTTGTTGGAAATGGTTTGGTTGGGAAAAATTGGGTTTTTGGGGTTATGGAACAGTGTAACACGTAGCAGAATTTTTCTGCATCTGGTGTGAAGCGCCGGGCGGTTTTCTTGTTTCGCCGGGCGGTTCGTGATTTTGTCGGGCGGTTTTGAGAGACGCAGCATTGTCAAGGTTCTGACTCTATTGAGTCATTTTGGTAGAATTGGTGACGCCTCTGCTTCGTCGGGCGAAGTAGCGGCGAAGGGCAAGTGCGGGGTGGTTTTAGGGTTGCGCGGGGCGGTTTGCAGGGTTTTTCACATTCTTATTTTCTTTGTAATTCCTTAACTTTTGACCCGATGATCTGTTTTGAACGTTCTTTATATCGTTGGAAAGCTTATGAAATTTCTTTCTTGTAAAAATGATTTCGATATTGTTGGCCGATTAAATTATGTCAGGAATTTAAAATAGTGTCGTTTTGTCGACTTTTGCTGTTTTAATCGTGTGAATTGATGTGTACCGTGTAATGTGTTATCTCTATGAATGTTGTATGACTTGTGTGCTGTGATGAGATGAAAATGCATGAAATACATGTTGTGATGATGAATTGTGGCTTAAGGGCGCGTAAATGCAATGTGTTGTATTTGATGATATATGCATGATTATGGTTGCGTATATGTGTGCATTATGAATGTCATGAGTCATTGTATGCCAAGCATCATGATATGCATTCTTGTGACGTCGTGAGCGACGGTTTGGTTCCAGAGGGAATCTGCTATAACATCGTGCGCCTTAAACATAAGAGGACTTAAAGCGATCTGATTGGATCGTGTGCCTTAAAAATATAGAGGACCGAAAGCGATGGTTATAGACGATCGTGCGCCTTATACAAAGAGGACCGAAAGCGATCGGATTGTGCGCCTTATACCAAGAGGACCGAAAGCAATCCATAAACGTTGTGCGCCTTATACCAAGAGGACCGAAAGCGACGGGGAAACATCGTATGCCCGACGGGGAGTTACAGTGATGTAACGAGCGATGGTTCCAATAGTTCGTGAGTGAACTGGTTTTGAGAAATGTTGGAAGTCGGTACCGCATGTGCATATGCATAGAGTCGTTGTGTCGGTCTCTTGTATTTGCATAATTCATTAATGGTTTGTTTATGTGTGAAATTGTTATATGAATATGTGTTGGTGAGACTCGTATTGTGCTTGGTTGGTATACCTTGGCGACGAAAATATGAAATATACATTGTGTTGTTTTGTGTTTGAATTATGGTATGATTTGTTGTGAGAACCGTTTATATGTGTATTTTTAGTGTTATATATAATTGTATGCAATTATATTATGATTGTGTTTCTCACCCTTCTACTGTTTTATAATGCTCTATGAGGCATTGCAGATTAGAGTTGCTGGAGGTCTTTTTGTGAAGCTTAAGTCTTCATTCTTTTGTCGGTCGACTCTGATATGTGGCACCGGGTAGTCGGGGTGATCGAGTGTGATTGTTTGTGTTGTGTATATATATCTTTTGAATTGTACATGTATGGTTGTATATGACAGATACACTTCTATGATATATATATATATATATATATATATATATATATATATATATATATATATATATATATGAGATTCAGTTACGGATTTTCTGCTTTTATTCTATTTCGGAATTGTGGGTGTATTACTACCTGGATTGTTGCATATCTTTATGAGCAGGTGTTGTATGTTTGTTTCAAATTGATGTGATGTCTCCAGTCTATGCCGTGTTTTAATTATACTCTGATGAAATTTTGAATTTTAATTATCTATTTGATTATTTGGGGGTATAGATTGGGGGTGTCACACTTGGGCTTCTAAAATGGGCTTTCCCAATATTACCCTCACTAACTCCTCCTTAAAAGTCCAATTTACCCTTAATCCTTCTAATATTATTTAAATAAATAATAATATTATATATTCTATATTATGTACTATTATTTAAATAAATAACCAAAACTCCACAAAAATTCCAACATCAACACAAACCACCAAAATTCACAAAAATCATGAATATTATATTTAAATAAATTAAATAAACATTCTTACGGAATTTGGGGTGTTACAACTCTCCCCCACTTAAAGAATTTTCGCCCTCGAAATTTACCTCAAGGAAATAGAGTCGGATACGACTCTCTCATCTGATATTCACGTTCCCAAGTCCAATTTTCGCCAGCTGGTCCACCCCACAACACCTTCACTAAAGCTATGTCTTTACCCCACAGCTGCTTCATCTCTCAACCATCAATCCGCACAGGTAATACTTCCACTGTCAGGTTATCCTTCACTTGTACATCATCCATCTGAATCACATGCGATGGATCCGGAATGTACTTCCTCAACTAAGACACATGGAACACGTCATGCAAATTCGCAAGTGATGGCGGTAAAGCAATTCGATAGGCTACCTCTCCTATCCTCTGCAAGATTTGATATGGACCAACAAAACATGGAGTGAACTTCCTAGACTTCAAAGCTCGACCCACACCAGTCACTGGCGTCACCCTAAAAAACACGTGATCTCCCTCTTGGAACTCAAGTGTCTTCCTCCTCCTGTCATGGTAGCTCTTCTGGCGACTCTGCGACGCTCCCATCCTTTCTTGGATCATCTTAATCTTCTCAGTCGTCTCTAGCATAATCTCAGGTCCGAGTACAGCACTTTCGCCTAACTCATACCAACACAAAGGAGTCCTACATCTTCTCCCATACAAAGCTTCATAGGGTGCCATTCCAATACTAGCATGAAAACTATTATTGTACGTGAACTCATTCAGCTGCAAATGGCTATCCCAGGCTCCTCCATAATCCAACACACAAGCCCTCAGCAAATCCTCTAAGGATTGGATAGTTCTTTCTGTCTGACCGTCCGTCTGCGGATGATAGGCAGAACTCATCCTCAACTTAGTACCCAAAGCATCTTGAAAACTCTTCCAGAACCTAGATGTAAATCTCGGATCTCTATCCGACACAATGCTCGAAGGTATCCCATGAAACTTCAAAATCTCTTCGATGTACATCTCGGCTAACTTCTGCATAGAATGATTAATCTTCGTCAGCAAGAAATGAGCCGATTTTGTTAATCTATCCACGATCACCTAAATTGAATCATTCCCTTTTGCCGTCCTCGGTAACCCAGACACAAAGTCCATGGAAATGCTATCTCATTTCCATTCTGGAATATTTAACGGTTGCATCATACCTAAAGGCTTCTAATGCTCAATCTTTGACTTCTGACATGTCAAGCATGCATAAACAAACTCCGCAATATTCTTCTTCATACTTGGCCACCAAAACAAATTTTTCAAATCCTGGTACATCTTCGTAGCACCGGGATGAATACTCAACCTACTTCGGTGTCCTTCTTCTAGAATACTCTTCTTGATTTCTGGAATATCTGGAACACATACTCTATCTCGAAACCTTATCACACCATCCTCATTAATCCGGAATTCTCTTCCGTTATCTTGGTTAATCAAAGTCAACCGGTCAACCAACTTTAGATCAGATTGCTGTCCCACTCTGATTTCTTCCAGAATACCACTAGTCGACTTCAACATTCCCAACTTCACACTCTCAGAGGTCTCTTCACATACCAAAATCAAATCTCAGAATTGCTCAATTAATTCCAATTCTTTCACCATAAGCATCGACATATGCAATGACTTTCTGCTCAATACATCGGCCACTATATTTGCTTTACCCGGATGATAACTCAAATCAAAATCGACATTCTTCAACAGCTCTAACCACCTCCTCTGCCTCATATTTAATTCTTTCTGATCAAATAAGTACTTCAGACTTTTATGATCACTGAACACTTCAAACTTAGAGCCAAACAGATAATGTCTCCAAATCTTCAACATAAACACCACAGCGGCCAACTCTAACACGCTAAAACAACAACGCCAGGTTTATAACGGATTCGTATCCCACCGTTATAATAGGTTAAAAAATTTACAGCTGATTTATAACGCCATATTTAACGACAGTCGTATTAAAAAACCGTTGTAATGCATGGTGTGTAACAAGCTTCGATTCCCAGCAACTACATTTTTTTCCATATTTTTAGATTTTAAACATATATTTTATTTCTTTTGTTAGTGTTACGGGGATTTAACCTCAAAACTCAAAATTCATCTTTGTTTTTCTATTTTTAAGTGCAAGAGAATATATAAAAATAAAAGAAAACTTCTTTAAAAATAAAATTGAAAGAGATGAGTATATATAAAATAAATTTTTATTAAGATTCCATAGAGTACATTGATAATCATACATTACATATATTTATCAATGTCAGAGCCCATAGCTGCAAATGCATCTTCATAATCCAGGACTCTCTCCTCACTTCCCTCATCGGAATCATAATAAACAGTCCTCCTTTTCCTGTTTTTGTTCTTCTTCTTCAGCTTCTTGATCTTCTTCTTCTTCTTCTCCTTCCTTACCCTTAACGCATCCCTGACGTTGGCCGCTGGTTGGACCTCCTCATTTGGCGGCCGACGTTGTTCATTTGTGCCATCATTGGTGATGTTTCTAGCATTCTCATTTGTGGAACTCATTGTTACGAAGAATATATTATGAAGAAATGTAAAATTGTATATTTATAGATGAGGTTGAAGATGAAAAGTCTGATAGTTTAATGCTTGCAATGATGATAACTTGTAAATGGTTGATATTCTGGAACGATATTTTTTGAAAAACGGAGAAAATTTTAAATCATTATTATACTTGGCCAGAGTGTTCTCTACTCCGGGAAGAGCAAGGGTTATAATATTACAACGGTTAGTAATAATAACCATAGTGATACCCCTTATACTTGGTACAAGGTTCGACTCCAGGCAACAACATTTTTCTATTTTACGTAATTATAGAAAAATGTTGTTACCTGGAGTCGAACCTTGTACCAAGTATAAGGGGTATCGCTACGGTTAATATAACTAACCATTGTGATATTATTAAAATAATATATATACTTATCATTATGGTTATTTTAGAAAACCGTTGTGAAATATTTACCTATATAAGGGAATTAACTTTCTATTATTGACAGTAGCGTCGTTTCCTTCACAGCGAAACCCTAGCACCCATTTTTGGCAGCAAACTTCATCTTTTTATAGAATCTGCGAAAAGAAATACAAGAAGTATGAAGCTTTTGATTTAAGCTTCTTCTTCCTTGTATTTCTTCTTGCAGAATCTAAAACTAGATGAACATGGTGATGATGCTGGCGGTAGCAAGCGTAATATGCATATTGTTTATGGAAAATAAGGTATTCTTCTACTTCAATCTTTTTGTTAGATAGTTCCCATTATCTCGTTTGCTTCATGTTGTTTTTGTTGATTGTTCTCATTTTGTGCAAATTCGAGTTCAATGCTTCACAAGCAAGGTGAACTTCATTGTAATGGTACAGTCCCACTTCTTAGGGTTTTGTTTCAACTTTTGGTTGTTTTGTTTTGAATACTAACTAATTTTCTTCATTGCTTCCCACTTCTTAGGGTTTGTTTCACATGGTGATGATGATGGTGGTACATACATATATGAAATCATTCTGATAAGGTACATATATATGAATTCATTATGATATTGTATATGAAATTTAGTTTATTATGTACTATGTATATTGTTTGTTTCACTATCCTTTTATTGAAAATGCAATCAGTTAAATTGATATAGAACATTAGTTTATTATATACTATGTATATTGTATATAGTTAAATTGAATACTAACTAATTTTCTTCATTGCTTCCCACTTCTTAGGGTTTGTTTCACATGGTGATGATGATGGTGGTACATATATATGAATTCATTATGATAAGGTACATATATATGAATTCATTTTGATATTATATATGAAATTTAGTTTATTATATACTATGTATATTGTTTGTTTCACTATCCTTTTATTGAAAATGCAATCAGTTAAATTGATATAGAAACTTATAATCTGAAAATTAAGATGTATTTGAAAACCAACCTTTATCATGTCAATGTTTTCCGAATTGCATCCATTTCATTCAGCACATTGTATGTTCCTTAACATAAAATTTATGGTTCAACGGTCCGTTTGCTTCAATTCATCGATATCTACAATTCTACTTTATCTCATCGTCGTCACTAATCATCGTGGTTGTTAAGATCATGATTGTTATGATGATAAAATCGCGATGATTTGTGGCGATGATGGGGTAAACTATAATAAAATATATCGATGGATTGAAGGAAACCGACCATTGAACCATAATTTTTATGTTAAGGAACATAAAATGTGCGGAATGAAATTGATGCAATTCGGAAAACAATGGTGTGTTTAAGTTGGTTTTCAAGAACAATTTAATTTTTAGATTATATAGTTCTTTATCAATTTTAATGGTTGTATTTCTTTAATTGGTGTATGGTAAAATAAGCAATATACATTTTTATTTAATAAACTAATGGTACATTCCACAACGGTTGAGACTCATAAACGTTGTGGTAGTTAATATATATTACAACAGTTGAAATACCTAACCGTTGCAATATAACGCGTGCTTTCCTGAATACAACAATGATTTCCAGACCGTTGTAGAAACCGCAGACTTACAACGACAATCTACATAACAATGCCTTCGCCCGCGTCATTATATGTCATTCCCAACTGTTGTTAAATGGATTTTTCGTAGTAGTGAGTCATGTGTAGGATAATTCTTCTCATGAACTCGCAATTGTCTTGAAGCATATGCAACAACTTGTCTATTCTGCATCAATACTCCACCAATACCCATCTTCGACGCATCACAATACACCACAAAAGATTCGCTCGGATTAGGCAAGATCAACACTGGAGTGGTCGTCAACCTCTTCTTCAATTCCACAAAAGTCTCTTCGCAAGCTACATCCCACACAAAAGCTTGACCCTTTCGAGTCAACTGAGTCAAAGGTAATGCCAACTTAGAAAAGCCTTCGATAAACTTGCGGTAATAACCCGCCAATCCCAAAAAACTTCGTATCTCGGTAGCAGACTTCAGAGTCTCCCACTGTAACACAACATCAATTTTAGAGGGATCAACAACAATCCCGCCACTTGAAATCACATGGCCTGTTCTTCTCTGGCACTTCTGCACCACTCAAAGCAAACACCCCGCCACTGGTCTGAGCGGTAGTAGTGGCCTTCTTCGGCTTTTGACATTGGGTACTGATATGACCTTTCTCACCACAATTAAAACAGGTTAGACTATCATCTTTGTAATCAGTTGCTATATGACCCTTCTTACCACATCTGTAGCACCTCAACACACTATTGGTGCACACATCAGCACGGTGGCCTTGCTCGCCACACTTAAAACACTTCCCAGAAGCGGGAGTTGCTCCCTCACTTGACTTTTTCACCTCTGAAGCCTTCTGCTTCCCTTTGTCAGCTGAAGTTGTATAAGGCTTCCCCCTATACTGCCCTTTCTTCTCACTCAACTCCTTGTAGTGAGTAGATTGAGCTCGGTTGTCCTCATCATAGATTCTGCTATTGTCCACCAACTCAGCATACCTGCGGATCTGTTGATACCCAATACCCTGCTTAATTTTCGGTCTCAGCCCATTCTCGAACTTGAGACACTTGGACATCTCAGCATCAGCACGGTTGTAGTGCGGACAGAACTTCACCAGTGCCTCTAACTTCACAGCATACTCTGCCACAGTCATGTCTCCTTGTTTCAGCTCAAGGAATTCCACCTCTCTCTTGCCACGAGCATCCTTTGGAAAATACTTTCCCAGAAACTCTTGCTTAAACACAACCCAGGTTATCACAGTGCCAACATCTGTGAGTCTCTGACGGGTGTTATCCCACCAATCCTCGGCCTCTTCTTCCAGCATATGCGTTCCAAACTGAACTTGTTGCTCATCAATACACCCCATCACCCGGAAGATCTTCTCGACCGCCTTCAGCCACTTGTGTTCACTTGCTGGCTCATGAGTACCCACAAAAGTCGATGGATTATTCCTTTGAAACTTCCCCAAAGCACGAAACTCATCGGGAACTCCACCATTCGGATTTAGTTGAGCCATTACTTGAGCAACCGATTCCAACGCATCAGCAATAGCACGATCATTTCTTCCAGCCATCCTGCACACCACTAACAAGGTTAGAAGGAACGAAACATCGACAATGTACACACACTCGTCGACTGGCAGGGGACTGACATCAAGTAAAAACTTGGCCGGACGGACCGACCTGGTCTGATACCACTAATGTAACACCCTTTTCTACCCCACAAATATACACGGAAGAATACACAAATTATCAGAGTAAAAATCACTTCAGAAGGGTGCACATTTCTCAATAAACTCAAAATAAAACATTTGCTCCGTAAACAACGGGTTTTCCTCAAAATAATAAAAAAGACATCAAATAGCAGCGGAACCACCATAACCACAATATTCCAAAATCAAAAGGGTTTCCAAATAGAAACCATAATCATTCAAAAAAAAAAAAAAAACAACTAAACATGGTTCGACTCAACGACCCAAACCGATGTTACAATATCAGAGCAAGACCCTCTACATCGACCAAAAGCAAATAAACTCCAAAAGTCCTCGAAGGCATCCACAGGTAAGCCTGATCACCTGCACGTTACCCACGTGGAGGCAACATTCAAATGGGCAGGTGAGTAATCACAATTCATTATAATCAATATAAAAACAAGATATGCACAAAATGGCGTCATTATCATATACAACATCATCGGGGTCATCACAAAGGAAAACATCAAAATCACAATATCATAAATCACATCAATGCCAAATAAATGCAATGCACAACAAGACTCATCCATGTGGTACCAATTCGTCAAAGTCGATGGACACTCGGCCATCACCTTCCAAAAATCCCCGTCATTAGGATCGACTCTACACAAGAACCGAAACACGTCAAAATTACTTCACATCCACACAATGGGATTGAAGCCACCATAGACCGAAGTCTGAAATGCTATGAATGCATGACACACAACATCATTATCATCGTCATCAATAAAAGTCATTATGTGCATCATCATTCCTCAAAATCTCACGTTAATCATATCATCATTTATCCATCAAAACATCACAAAATCATTATCTCATAATCATCAATATAATCATGGTAATTCATCAAAATAATCACATCTCAAAACAGCAACACAACACAAGAATCATAAAATAAATTCGCGAACAACAGACGTTCGCTAGAAAGTTCGCTTTGCGAACTTGTTCGCTGGGGTGTTCGCCTAGCGAGCTACCAGCGAACCCCAAAATCCCATACAAAAAACCAGAGGAACCCTCATCCTGTCTCTCCCTTGCCACTCTCTATTCACCTAGCGAAGGTATTTGCCGGGAGGTTCGCTGTACGAATCTGGAGCGAACGTTCGCTTTGCGAAGGAATCATTCGCTTTGCGAAGTCGCGATTTTCTGTAATCGCTACTATGCATAAGTAGCACATCAGACCCAAAAACTCCTAAGATTCCAACCTCATTTACCCCAAAAACATCCCCAAAACATCCCCAAAACATCCCTAAGGTACTAGGGCAACAAGGACACAAAACCTACGACTATTAGGTCGATTTATTACACTATACTAAGCTTCAATTCACATAAACCTTCACAAATTCAAATACCTTCCCAACTCCCATAAACCCCTTTCCCTTCAAGGTCAAAACAACATCAACAGAGAAATTAGCCTCGAAGACCTACTTTTATCCAATTCAATTCAACCCTTAATAATCAATCCACAAAATGCCCTAAATCATCAATTTATTCCTAAACCCACAAACCCACATAAACCTCAAAAATCAGCTTTAAACACATCAAATTCCTATATCGAAAACAATGAAAGGCAATACTCCTCATACCTTAGATTGTCGATTCCAAGCTTTCTTTCTTGAGTTCTTGGAAACCTTCTCGAATCCTAAGCTTTTCCCTCTTTCCTCAGAGCTCTGGCCTTTTCCTTCTTTTCACGGTCTAACAAAATGAATCATATTCCTCTCAAATTCTCCTTTTTGTTAAACCTAACATTTGGGCTTCTAAAATGGGTTTTCCCAATATTACCCTCACTAACTCCTCCTTAAAAATCCAATTTACCCTTAATCCTTCTAATATTATTTAAATAAATAATAATATTATATATTCTATATTATATACTATTATTTAAATAAATAACCAAAACTCCACAAAAATACCAACATCAACACAAACCACCAAAATTCACAAAAATCATGAATATTATATTTAAATAAATTAAATAAATATTCTTACGGAATTTGGGGTGTTATATACCTCCTCAACAGCCTCCTGAGCAACCTCCTCAAAAACCTCCTGAACAACTGGATCAACCACCGGTTCAACGACCGACTCACCGATGGGATCAACTACAGGAACGTCTGACAACACCTCACATGTAGCCTGCTCTGCTGATCGAACTCCACGGCGTCGAGTGGAACAAGGTGCCCGAAAATGACCCCACTTAGCCATCCGTTTCCGGTGTAAACCGGTGGGGACCATTCGTCCTGCCCGTAGCTGGGAAGACTCATCATCAGTACCCTTGACAACCCTACCATAATCTAATGCTCAATCAGCAGCTCTCTATGCAATAGTACCGTGTCTGCCTCTAGATTTTACTGCAAAAAAAAGAAAAAAAGAAATATTAAGAAAAAATAACAATGACAGCTATAAGAAATTTTAAAGTTTCCGGTATAAAATAATTTTTATAACTACCGAAAATTTAAAATTTTTTGATATATAACTAAATTTTTAAACCTACCAGAAGTTTTAAAATATCCGGTACAAAACTGAATTTTTAAAATTACAGGAAAATTTTGAAATTTTCGGTAAAGAATATTGAATTCTGTACTGGAAATTTTAAATTTCAGGTATAAAATACTGGAAATTTTAAAATTTTCGGTAAAAAATACCAGAATTTATGGAATTTCTGAGAAAAATTTACTTGTTTTGAAATTTCCGATAGTTATTTTGAAATTTCCGGTATGCACCTTGAAATTTGAAAATTTGAAAATTTGTAAAAAAAAATTTTCAAGATTAGGTTTCAAGTGTGGGAGTGGCAGATTAATTTCTCCTCTGATTCATCTACTCTCACGTTCTAGGCTTGTATCAGACAGATACTAAAAAAATTAACATTTCCCTATCATTTAGAGAGTCTATTCTTGGATTTTAATAATTTAGAAGGTATGATCACCGACTCTCATTTTGGAAACATGTCCATGTTAAAGGAATTATGCTTGAATGACAACTCATTGTCTCTCATATTCCGTAAAAATGAAGTGTCAACTTTTCAATTGACTACCATAGGTTTAAGGTCATGTATGTTAGGGTCTAGTTTTCCAAAATGGTTGCAGAGTCAAAAACATCTTGAAGAATTGGACATTTCTAATGCTGAAATCTCAAATGTGATTCCATTATGGTTTTGGACTCAAACAAAAAAGTTAAACTTCTTGAATATTTCATACAATAATCTCATGAGTTTGAAGGTAGTGCACTGTCAGTGTAAAAAATATTACACAGACATCCAATCAGATTATTTTAAAGTGCCAAATCATAACAATATTTTAAAAATAAAAGTGTGATGTGCCGGAATACACGCCTGTCATTGGTTGACAGTGTAAAAATATTTTACATTATCGGTGTATATTCCTTTTTCTCTAATCTCATTGGCATTATTCCAAATGTGCTCATAAGATTTTCTGAAGGTTGTGAAGTAATTATGGATTCAAATCAATTTGAAGGTTCAATTCCTTCGTTTTTTCAAAGTGCATCATTCCTCCGGTGGTTGTCGAAGAATACGTTTTCAGAAATTCCCTTGTTCTTATGTGCTAACACTACATCTGATAGATTGCAGATATTAGACCTATAAAAAAAAATCAATTCTCAGGGAAAGCTAGATACTGGAAATAATAAATTTAATTTGGCTAGGACAACAATTGCAAATGTTATGCTTACGAAGGAATCGATTCTATGGAACTCTTCCACAAAGTCGTTACTTAACAAACCTTCAGTTGTTGGACCTCTCTGAAAACAATCTGTCATGACGAATTTTCAAATGCATAAAGAATTTTTCTGCAATGTCTCAAAATGTTTCCTCAACTAGTGGCATATTGTTTACTGTGAAAATTAGTAAACAACTTCTGGTCTACCAAATCAATAAGAAATTGGATAACTTGCAGGATCGACCATACTAAATCCTAGGACATGTGCTAAATAAATTAAAATGATATTTGGCAAAAGATGAACACTTTGACAGTATTCATGGTTTAAATAAAGTTTACTTCGACAATATTAAGGAAAATGTAATGCAGGAAAATGATCGAAAGTGCGGTTGAAAATAACTTGCAAAAATAAAAGACAAACTTCTGGGCAAAGATTAACTGAATTTCATTGAATGAAAAAGATTGTGTTACATCAAACGTAGATTTCTCACACACTCGTTTCTCTACACGCGGGTACTTTGAGTAATTGAGGAATTTGTACAAACTTGAACACACACAAATCCTAACACTAAGACTTGTTATTTACAATAGTCGAAAATAACTAACACTAACGGCCTACTAATTATAGCAAGACAAATGGAATTCTGCATGTCTTCGTCTCCTAAATACGCTCCACGTGTCTTCTACCATCAATTGGATAAGAACAAAGTTCCCTTCCTTATTTGAATTCAAATTTCGAATCAAACGTCATCATTACTGCTTCCGTCGAACAATATTTCCAAATTGTTAGAAATATTTCTAAGTCCCTAAAATATTTCTCTCTTGCACAAGGACATTTTCGAGTAGAATTCCTGGGAGCGCCATTACAGTCGAAGTCTTCCAAATCTTCTCTGAAAGCCTATTTCCTTGATTAATTCTCTTAATCCAATATTAGGCGTCAAAATTAGGAGCTAACAAATTGCCCCCCAAAAATGTCATTTTCGACACCATTGAAGAAAAAGGCATTTTTTGATAATGTCGTTCGACGCCTCATTTAGTCATTGTCAGGTTTCGATGTTTACTTATGATTCCAATGTTACAAAACTGTTCACTATCCTTTCAGCAGACCTACGACGTCATAACCATCGTTACCACGTCTGACACATCTCCTTAAATCAAGCAAGAATCTCCATCATTACCACGTTTCCTAGAGTCTAGGAAATCATGGGGGTAGGCATTAATTGCCACCGTTCCCTCAAAGATCATGGGGAGGACATGCGTCCCACTTCCAATTTTGCCATTAAGGTGATTTCTGAAACCGTTCCACTCCCAACATTATAAATATCCCCTTTCATAAACTTTTTCACTTTTTATGCTCTCTTACTCTTAAATCTCTAGAACTTTCACATTTAAAAAAAAACTCAGTCTCCTTCATTCCAATCCAATAATGGCATCCTACACACGATCCACCAAGGACGCTAATAAGAACACCAAAGAGTCTGGCAAACCTACAAGAGCTCCCAAGAAGATCTCTCAACTTCCCCCGTTTGATTCAATCACTAGTTCGACCATGGTGGGAAATCAACAGTACCTGCCAGAACCACTTGCTGAAGAGAAAAGAAGAATTTCTGCTTCACAGGGACTCATCCCTTTAACTGTTGCTGGTAAGCCTCTGGCTTTGTTTGGTCCTCTATCTGATCCTAACGTTGATCTTAGCAAGCTTAGGGATTTTTTCCCCACTTACCACAAATATAAACCCATAGGTCAAGCTAAGAAACCTAGGGCTAGCAACGAGGATCCCAATCCTGCTAACCAGAGCAATCCTCCGATTAAAGAGGCCATTGATCTTAGGTATATGAACAATTTTAGGGTATTTAGAGCTATTCCATCCTTTAAGGATCCCTCTGACAATTTAGGATGGTTGAATAAGTTAGAGAAAACAAAATCTGAAGTTTGGAAAGAAATGGGTATTTTTGACCAGATCCTGCTGTCGAAGGTAAGACCTGACTATTGCTTGAACATGCTAGTCTCGTCCTTGTATTTCTGGGACAACACACATTACACACTCCATCTTCCATTTGGAATGATGACACCAACTTTGTTCGACGTAGCCGCTATCACATGGCTTAAACCAATTGGGAACTCCTACGACCCTGATTTTATGTCTGATGATAGTATTAGCTTTTCGACCTCTAGGGCAGTGTATTCGACCCATATCGCACATTATCATGATAAGGACATAGAAGAAGTCTCAGATGTAGAACACATAGCTTTCTTAGCGCTATGGCTATCTCGCTCTGTCTTCTGTTCGAAGTCACTACAAGTTGCTAGGAAATTCCTGACTATGGCGAACCAACTCCATGCTGGCCATAACCTTTGTCTGAGCGAACTGATTCTAGCTAGCCTCTATGAATCCATGAGCGAAGGCGTCACCTAACTCAGGTGTCTGGGTGACAAAGGAAATCTCCTCCTTTCTGAACCCTTCTAGCTTCTAAAATTGTGGTTAAACACCTCGTTCGAAGCTTGTCTTCCCCACAAGAATCAGATCGACGAGAATGCTGACGAAGTGAAGAATAGGAGGGTAGAAGGTCCACGTCTGGCGAAGCTGACTCCTGTTAATGATGGTCGACCTGTTCAACAAACTTTTACTAACTTTATCATAATGTTTTCTAAACGTTATGACTTCACACCCAATATGGATCCCTTCGCTGCAAGGAAATATGGTCTTGAGTGGTTCACCAGGTCATTCCCAGCGCCGTCGAAGGCTTAAGAAGCAGAATCTACTGCGATCTGGGAAGCCTTTCTAACTCCTAGGGTTTTAATCCTCAGGTTCAATCTCTCAAAAAGTCTGGTCACTTTGATCGCTTACCGGTCAAATCTTGTCGCCCGACAATTTGGACTGGTTCAGGTTTTACCAAAACCCCTCAATGACAAGAAGAACCTTCTCCTAGTCTATAACACAATTCATATCAAAGTCGTGACTATCAAACAAATTGCTCGGTATGCTGGTCAAACACAACTTCTTCCAGTTGCTTTCGAACCAAGCTTTCTCTACACCTAACAATTTGATGACTGGTGGAAAGCTTATTATGTAGAGGAATTTTTCGACGTGACTGCTTTTACACATCACATTAACAAGGTTTTCCTCTCTGTGCAGGAAAGAGTTAAGAAAGGTACTTTGACGCACTTCAAAGAAATCCAAGCCTTCCATAAATACTTTGAAACTGTTGTTGTACCCCAAATTTTACCTCTTAGATGTCATAACATCTTGCATATACATTTAGGATCAATCATATATGCACTATTTAACTAACCCATATCTTGCAGTTTGTTTCTCTTATGTTCCAAATTAGGGTTTACACAGAGAAATTCAAGGCCTCCTAAGGTATTCTCTAGCTCCATACAATCCTCACAAAGGTTCACCAGTTGTTTAAAACCAAGATCTCAAGGCTTTGAATCAAGTCAATTCAACAAAAGGATCACCAGACCAAGGTGTGGAATTAGGGTTTCAATCTGAGGAATCACTGAAGATTTTTACCCTGTCAAGTCAATATTTGCTTGGTTCATCAACCATTGAAGCTTACCTACATCCAAGAGGTCTCACTCAACAAGAATTCAAGGTTATTTGGCTCTCATCATAAGAGGTTTGAGCCCCAGTTTCACCATGCCTCCAAATTAGGGTTTCTGTTAGAACATATGGATCATTGGTCTTGATTTTCATCAAGAGATGCCTTCAAACCCTAAACCATGGCTCCATGAGTTAGTAAACATCCCTAAAGGTCTTCTATGAGCTTTATATGTGAAGAAAGAAGCGAGATCACGAAGGTTTGTCCCAGTGCATTCACAGTCAAAATTAGGGTTTTGTTTGAAACCCTGATCTTTGGGGATTTTAAACCAAATGAAACCTCCAATGCCTCAACTCATCATAACATGTATTATTGATGATTCAAAGTATCAAGATCAAGTTTCAAGGAGTTTCTTGCAAAGGAAGTAAGTTTTTGATCATAAAACTTTTCATATGTGAAATTTCCCTCTCTTGTGCTAACTTGAAATGGTCATAACTTCCAAACCACACATCCAAATGGAGTGACTCAAAGCCCAAGTGGAAGCTCTTTCCAAGATCTTCAAAGTGTTAAATATGACTTTTCTCCTAAAAATGCATGGTTTTTGAGTTATAAAGCTTATAAGCCAAACTGATCCAAGACTTGGTGAAATTTCAGCTTGTTTTCTCTTAATGAACAACCAACTTTGACCCAACTTTTCATAAAGATCCAGACCTCAACTCAAAAACTTTTCGACAAGAAAGTTGTAGAGGGCATTGAGAGCTTTACAAAGAGTACTAGAACTCCTCCATCCATCAAGGGAGCTAGGAGTTTCGAATGGCCAAAGTTGAGGGTTTCATTCCTTAAAGTGCAAGAAACCAATTTTTGAGTTTTGACTCAAACACTTCCCTAATCACCAATTTTCATTGTTTCTGAGTTATAATGATTCATTTAACATTAATACAAGCCTTGGCCACGAAAATTCACTTGGATGGCATTAAAATAATGGTTTATGCCTTGTTGGAGCAAGTGGGAGGGAGAAGAAACTTTCCAAAAATAGAAAAACATTTGTTTATTCCTTGAGTTATGAACCTATCAGTTCTTAACAGTTATGCTCAGAAGTTCAGAGATCCTTGGAAGATTTCCCTCTGTAAATTGCTACTTCACACGATTTGAAACGGGCAATGTTGGCATTTTTGGCAAAATGGCCATACCTTGAGCTCTCTTACTTTCCCTATAAATAGCAGTCCATATTGCTTGTATTTCTCACCAACAATCTTTCACAAACACTCTAAATACTTTTGAGATTTAAATCTTACAAAAGAAGAAGGAGGAGGAAACTTTGCATTGGAAGCTCGTGTGTGGATTCAGCAAGGAAGAAACTTGTGTATAACTGAAGTTGCAGTGGACATATTCCACTTGGTAACATCCCTCTTTCATTCTTTAGATTACTGCTCATGTAGTATATCTATTATCATACCATTGTGTCATGTACTCATATAATGTATAGTCATGTCATTTGCCTTCACTCATGGTGTAAACTTGGTGTGTATGTAAAAGTTGTGCTATACTCCTATTATGGTAGGCCATTTGGAGTTTGGATAGGTAATGTTTGGTTATGAGGTGAGATAAGTAGCTACTTTATCCTTTGTTCTTAGCAGTAGGAGTTATTTACATTGAATGATAACTAAATACTCATATGGCTCATTGATGCCTGTTTAAATTCGTGTGTTACACTGCCAAAACCTAAAGATCCATAGGTTATGTAACTGTTTGGATGCTTATTGGTATGTGTCATACCCCAAATTTTGCCCTCTCATTTTCATATCATTTAGCATATGCTTTCATTTCATTGCATTGCATTCAAGCATAGAAAGATAAAACATAGAGCATTGCATTGTATATTGCATAAGGACATGGGATCAAAGCATCTTTCTTATGATTTCTGGTTTTCCATATCTCAAGGTGAGACGAAGGTCTGTGCTCGCCACATCATGAGTATCTCTCTACCAGAATTCATTATGTATCAAGGCTTTCTTCTGCCAAGCATCGAGTGTATCTCCTTCAATTTTTCTTAAGAGCATCGGGTGTCATGGTGAAGACAACTTGGGTTATATTGCAAGAGATCCAGCTGTGGATTCATGTTGTGATCAAGGCCGCCATTGATGGTTGCTAATAAAGTACGAGCTTGCTTTGGAGTTAAAGTTCAATGTGATTTGAATGTGATAAGATTGGTTATGGGGATTACTTGGAATGCAAGATACAAGTCCATCTTTTATCCATTTCAATTCGTTTCTCATTTTTATCCACTTTAAAACCATATTTTTACCCATTTTCTCAAAATAGGTCCATCACCCATTTTTAAACCATATCCAAATTTATCCATTTGTTTTTAAACCGTTTCTCATATCCATTTCAATTTCATCTCATTATCCAAATATCCACTTCTACTCTCTCAATCATTTTTATTCCATATTTTAAATCCGTTTAGATCCATTTTTAACCATCTAGTTTTCCAAGACCAATAACCAAATTCATAAAACCATGTTCATTTCTAGACCACGTCCATATCCATTTTGTTTCCCACCAAATACCCATTTAGTAGCCAAATTATTTCAAGATCAATCCAAATGTCTGATCCATGTTCAAGAGTCCTTAAACCATCTTTGTCATAATTCATAGCCATTTTTATCCACATTTTTGTTGTAAGTTCATTCTAATATCCATGTGAGAGTCCAATCAACCGCTTCATTCCAGCATCCATTTTTGCTATATTTTAATTTCAAGTTCCAAGACTTCATAACAGGAGAATTAACAGAAAATTCAATAATGAAAAATAAATAGCAGCCATTTAATAGCAGGATAAACTGCAGAAAAATAAAAAGAATTCACGGTTCAGCAACAATTAGAGAGTGGTTTCACATATATCACAATGCAACAAGGAAAATATACATAGCAGGTTCAGAAATTTATGACAGGAAAAGAAAAATATATAACAGCTGATAAAGATAACCAGTCCAGCTTCTAACAGATTTTTTCCTAACTTCCAACCTCTAATTGTCATCATCCCCTAACAACTCCTAACCATAACTTCTAACAGAACCCAACTAACTCTAACAGAAAAAAAACTTTCTCCCTCTTGAATTCTTCAATCCACACTTCATCATCAACCTTCAAGCACCAAGAACTTCTTCATTCTTCACCGACTGCAATCATCTTCAACATCTTCAAACTCTCCTTCGATTCACTCTCAATTCTGCAATCCCCACACCAAAATTCCTCACCTGCATCAATCAACAACAACAAATTCAGGAAACCAAGATCACCAACTCATCCACGACACAAGTTCACGCTCGAGAATTCCACAGAAATCGTAACAAGAACGGACTCCATTCATCTACAACAACATTAACACTCAGTAATCCAGAGATAAATCATACAAACCTCCACAATTGATTTTCATCTTCAATCGTAATCCTCCGAAACCTCACTCTTCCGTCGGCAAATTCCAACCGGAGCCAAAACCTGCAAAACGACGACGATCTTCGAATCCAGCGTCATCTTCAACGATTCATCATCATTATTTCATGACCTGAAATTCACAAATCCATCGTCAATTCAGGAATTCGAACACCATAACTTCAATTGAAGCAAAAAGGAAAAGGGAATCGCAAGTGGAATAAGATCTGAATCGTAGGAGACGAAATTCATACCTGAATCAGCTGGTGATTTCACTCCATCATCAACACCGCACCGAAATTCCTCATCGGTACGGACTTCACGCTCTTCCTCGTTAACTTACCAACGCCGCCTTTCCTTTTCGTGCAATGACGACGGATACTCAGACATGCCAGCCGCCACCGAGTCACAATTCGTCGGCAACCTTCGACCCTTTCCGAATTCAAGATCCTCGCTTCTGTTCACATCCATAAAGACTCAGTTAACGGTTACGTCAACCTCACTTCTCGTCAAGAAGTAATTTGGGATTCGTGTAGGGAGAGAGTTGAGACAAATGTGTTGTAGGGTGATAGAAGGCGAATTTGCGACGGCGTTTTGGGAGAAGAAGGGTTTGAAAACGAAGAGGAAGGAGAAGTTGAGACGGCAGCGAGGGTTGAGGAATTGAGACGGCGTGTTGAGGTAGAGAAAGAGAATGGAGAGAATGAAAGGAGAGGTTGAAAATTGAAGAAGATAAAGGGTAGCGGAGAAACAAGAGGGAAGCGGTGAGAATTGTTTTTGCTGAGAATTCTAGGGTTTCTAAGAAAACGGGTGCTCTATATTGTGAGTGGAACCAAACCGGGTTTCTAAGCCCACCATGGAAGCTCTATTAATACTCAAAACACCTCCCTGTTCAACAAATAAACTGTACGCCAGGTACTTGTTTTTTACACCCTAGTCACTACTGCACCCTCTCTTATTTCTTGTAAATTATTGGTCCTTGTTAATCACTTAGCTCTAGACAATTAGTTTTGATAATCGATTTTGGTTAATGGTTTAGAACTATTAGATTAGTCATTTTTCTTAATTAGATTGTTTTTGCTAATTAGGATTAGTTCATAGCTTTAGAACTAATTTTTTGGAATTTAGTTCATAATTTTGAATTGAATTTTTGAATTAGAGTTAGGTTGTAGAAATTAACTTCTATAGAACTTAATTTTGATTTTAATTGGCCTCTAGCGTATTTTAGTGGTTGACTAATTGTAGATTAATTTCGATTAACTTTTGTTTAGACATTAATTTCAATTCGATTTAGATATTAACTTTAGAATGGCTTTCGAATTAATTTCGATTAGATATTAATTTTCATTTAGTAATCTAATCTTGATTTTAGTTAGATTTTTAGATTAGAATTTAATCTTGATTAACATTGATTCTCATGGACTTGTAATTTTGTTTAGTAGTTATTAGTTGTAAGTCGATTAGTGGGAATTGAATTTCGATAATTGTTTTCGGACGATTATTTTTTGGTTTAATCGTATTCTAATTGAATTTGCTCGCTAGTTGCTCACTAATCGTTTACCCTAATTGCTCATTAATTGGTCTTTTGCTTAAGTACACTAATCAAATTTTAGACTTAATTGTTCATTAATTGATATTGCTTAATCATATCCTAATTGATGTGTTTGCCTAATGGTTCACTAATTTTTTAGCTTAATCGCTTGATAATCTTTTTTGCTTAATCGCGCTATTTGATTTTTTTGCTTAATTGCCTTAATTCTTTGCTTAATGGCATTAATTGTTTTTAGCTTAATTGCACTAATCTATTTTTGGCTTAATTGTCCACTAATTAGTTTTAGAATTAAAACTTTGAACTAATTGACATTGATATAGTTTGGTTTGATTTTGTTCTAACATAGAATGTACTTAGATGTTAATGCTAACTTTGACTAATTTTCATAATAGTTTCATTTGATAATTTCATTAGTCTTTAATATGTTTTGCATAGATTGTTGACTAATTTGTGGTTACATTTTTTGTATTGATTTCATTTACTTCTTATTGACAAGCTCCATTTGAATTTTGACTAACCTTTGAGTTTGTTTTGTAGTGTTTTACACTTGATTAGTAAAATGTAGAAGTTGCTGCCACATACACAGCTGCTGTGCACAAAGTGTGCTGTAAAATGTTACTATTCTGCCTGATTGTATACACACATGCCCGTTCTGGAAATAGTAGCTGTTATAGGCTGTTTTTACTTGTTGCTGGTTTTTATAGCTATGCAGGTGCAGGAGCGCTGTTGTTGCTGTTGTTTATGGCTCATTGCCTTGTTTTGTCTTAAGGACTTAAACTTGTTTTACTTTAGCCATTGATGGATGTTTATAAGATATGTGCACACTTCTAACATGAGTTCAATTATGGTTTTGGTTTACTTTCATGTCCTTTGCCTATACTTGTAACCCTTAGGTGATTTCTTTTGTTGGTTTACCTTTAACTTCAAAGTAGATTAGTCTTGTAGCATAGTTGTAGCTTGACTTGTAATTTCATAATCCTTTTAGGTCTTTGACTTTGACTAGTGTAACTCAAATGTACATAGTCATTAGACTTAGCTTTTCATATTGTGCATATTCTCCCTTGTTATTACTAATGTCTTTAGTTCACATGTGCAAGGTACATAAAGGAGACATTCCAAAGGTGGTTTGACCATTTCATTTTGTAAATAAAAGCTTGTTTCTAACTTGGTTTGCTATTTGTTTATAGGTGCTTTCGTGACTTGCTTTCGTTGCGCTTTCGTTGCTTTGCTACGGATTTATATCCGTTTGGTAGGACTTCTTATCTCTTCACTTCTCTTTAATGCTGTCAAATGCCATAAGAAGTAGAAATAGTCGATGCCATGATAAGTAGGATTGTATGGAAAGCCCTCAAGTGAGGCCATGATTGTGCTTGTTTGATATTGTGCTGAAGACCTCTAAGGAGGCAATTGACGGAAGGCAGGGTTCGCAATCGACCCCCGTTATTCTAGTCGAGTCGTTCTTAGCTCTCATTACATGATTGAAGCTTTGAACATTACCTGCTTCTGTTATCGAGTTGGTCAAGTGGAAGATAGGGTTCGCAACCAACCCCCACACTTTGTCTTTAGCCGCATGGACCAATGCCGATGCTTATGTGATCTGATTCACATCTTCCCCTTTTTTATTCTGCTCTCCATGGTTCTCGATACCATTGGGCGAGTACCCCCATTTCCCACAGCTAGCTTGTTTGCCTCGGTTGATATGACCCCTTGGCTAAAGCTTCCCTTTTTTTACTTTGATTGTTTGACATGACTGCTTATTGACACTGTTTACGCCATAGTTGCTTTTATTTCATTTTGTGATTGATTTATCCTGTGTTTACTTGTCTGATGACATGATCCCTTAGGATTCCTTGCTCCCCTTAATTTTTGATTAAGTCGGAGGTAGGAGATACATTAGGATAACAATCCATGTATGCTAACATTAGGTAGACTTCCCTTTCTTACCTCAATCATAGGGCCATCATTGTATGATAATATTAGGACCTAGTTTCCCCTTAGCATTTTTTTTCTTTCAAACCTTGAGTTTTTCACCTTCTCCTCTCAAAGAAAATTCAAAATATCTAATAAAGGTAGGCACTTATTGCATTTAGGCCTTTCATATAAAGAAAAGATTATAAGGGGTCTTCTCTTATAATCTTAGAATGTGTAGCATATGACCCATCTTGGGTCAATGTGTTAAACATTTGATCTTGTATGAGGGACTTAAATGTAATACTTGTTGAAAATACAAATAAATAAATAAAACACTTCTTTATTTCATAATCAACAAAAACTCTCAATAAATACAAGTATGCTAGTGTGTTTGAATCTTGATAATTGGAACTAAGTGTGGGGGTCTTCTTCACCCTTAGTGTACTTTCTTACTCATTCCATCTTGGAGTGTGAGGATGTATACATTCCAATGACTAAGATTTAGATACACTATCATATGCAAACAAATAAAAGACTTTCAAAACACTTCAAACAAACAAACAATTCTTTTCTCATCTCTTTCATTCCAGTCTTAAGGACTCGTCACGTCCGTTCTACCGCAAACAGGTAACGCCTAAGTCTTCATACAGCGAGCCGCAACACCTAAACTGCTGGGACGCGTACTCTGACATTTCCACTAAAAAACACAAACAAACCATCCCTAGTGAGGGAACTACGTCGCTTTGATTCTCATGTTCCCGATGAGATACGTAGGCAGTGGGGTAGGGCCCATTCGAGCACTTCTTTTATTTTCCCTACATTTGTTTCTCATTCCTTTTCCATTCTTTCTCCTTTCTTTCTTTCAGTTCCTTTTCCAGTATCTTTTTTATCACCCTTTGATCGAGACAAGCAAGCGTGGATCCCATCGGGTACGATGGACGCGAGGGGGTGCTAATACCTTCCTCTCGCGTAACCGACTCCCTTACCCTTTCTCTTGGTCGCAAGACCATGATTTTCCTTCCCTTCAGGTTATGTAGTGTTTCCTTTCCCTCTCTAGGGATAAATACACATTGCTGGAGACTCTGTTCGGTGCCACTTTCGCGTTTGTACTAGGATGAAAATCCCGGGAGCGACAGCTGACGACTCTGCTGGGGACAGGTTGACCTATTGCTGGTTCATCCTAAGCGAGTCGATCCTAGCGCTTATTTGCTTTTCTTTCATTGGGTGTTTACTGTTGTATTGTATTTGCTGTTTACTGTATTTTATTACTTGTACCATATTTACAGCATGTTAGCATTTACATTTCATATATTATACTGTGTTGCACTGTTCTGTTGGTTTGGCGGGATGGGATTTCTGAGGGATGAGCCCAGTACACAGGCTTGAGAATACACTTAGATTTAGAGTGGAGAGTAGTGGGACCTACGTGCCATCTGTGTACGTTGGGTAATCACGAAATTCACAGCTAGACGAGGCTATCTTGGGACCCATCATGGCGTACACATCTTGCGTATTCCAGGATGTCGATCTAGAGAGCTGTCGACTCTAGTGACCGATCATGAGGACCTTAGTGGAAACATCTCTCTTTAGTGGTGACAGTGGCAGACCACATTCGGTGGCAAACCCACTCGCACCCGAGGGCCCAATTTGGAACTTGCATAGGATGCCCTTTTTGAAAGAGAATCAGTGGAAGCACTCCTCGATTGGCAATAGTACTGTACCCTGAGGGATAAATGTACTATTGCTTATCGACCTCAGTGCCAGAAGCTGAGGACCTTTCATTTTGGAGAATCAGTTGAGGCCTCCTCGATTGATGATGATGCCAAACCAAAAATGGTGAACGTATCATCATTTCTCGACCTGAGAGCCCGGGATACTGAACATCCTAGTACCCACATGTGAGAGGGGCGGGTTGTTTACAGGTTTGCAGGTAACCTTGACTTTCATCTTACCTGGTATTCTGGTTCTCTTATCATTGTGGACTCATCAGCCTGGTATTATGGTATTCCGATTATTCCGGCACCCTGATTATGCCGATATTCTGGTATTCCCGTATTCTGATCACGCCGGTGTTCTGTTTATTCTGGTATTCTAATTATGCCGATATCCCGGCATCCTGGTATTCTGATTAGTCAGATATTCTGGTACTCCGGTGTTCTCTTCAGAGCCGACCTATGAACTTATTCGGTCACCAGCACATCAGTTATCCAGATTATATGGAAGCCTTGATCCCATGTCTGTTGCATCTGCATCATCATTTTCACCTACATGTTCTTGTATTTCCAAGGGATATTAACTTTGAGACTTGCTGCTGAGCATTTCCATTTATTTCTTATGGTTAGTGTAAGGAAATTTTTTGAATCAAAGCATAATGATTCCTTGGAAATATTCGAACATGGCATTTTGCATGGCATTCTCATACTCATATGCATAACAGGTGTTCTAGAGCGGATTTCTCATTCTGACTGGGTATTCTCTTCAGAAACGGCTAACATGACTTCTTCCAACTACTCAATTCACCACAATCAACGTTCAGATATGGAACAACTTCGAGCGGAGGTGACTGAGGTGAAGGCCCAACTGGAGCATTTCATGTTGGACATCCAGGCGTTGTCCCGAGGTCGGGAACTGCTGAGAGAAGAAGTCAACCAGATAAAGACTCAGATGGGCCAGGTTATGGAAATTTTGAATGAAGTGTTAAGAAAGGAAAGCAACCAGGTGTCCGCTTCTGCAGCAGAGGTTCTCACTCCTCCTATCTCTTTGGGGTCTCCTCTAGACCATGGATTGCCTCATGGATCCTCTCTACCGTCAGAGCTTTTTCATCAACAACCGTTTCAAGAGTGTCCTAAGCTAGAAAAGACTGAAAAGAAGTTTGATCTGATTCCGATGCCATACGCACAGTTGCTTCAGCACTTGCTCAAGTTTCAGCTAATTGAATTAATTGATGTGGGACCTCCACACACCTAGTTTCGTATGGGTTCCAATGTCCATGATAGGTGTGAATTTCGTTCAGGTGGCCCTGGACATACTATTGAGAGGTGTCGAGCCTTTCATCATAATGTGCAAGATTTAATCGAGGCTGGGGTCATTACGTTCACTGCCGATGGTTTGCACATCAACTGAAGCTTCCCGAGTGAGCACTCAAATTACGAGTATGTCGTCAAAAGCAATAAGTCCAGACGGAGTCAAGCCTCATCAACAAGGACAATCATTTAGCTTCTTTACTGCATTTTCATGTGTAGCTTTTATGTTTGTCAAAACATTTGTATGCATGCATGAAATCTGTCTTTCTTTTTATGTTAATCCTAATAAAGCGTGCATGTTTTTCCTGAAGTAATCCATTCGTATTCACTCATAAGTTTGTATATGTGCATTGCAATACCAATTTTCTTGCTTAAACTCTATGAGGGAGGATGATGATCTGAAAACGCAAAAATCTCTAATTGTGTGCTCTTGAATAAAACCCTGTTGAGGATGTACATGCATTGATTCAAATCCCCAAACACTGGAGATATAAGGGAGATAGACCCTCGTTAACCCCTTTGAGCCTTGAACTAGGAGTTTCTTTCGTATGAAAAAACCCTCACAGTTAACCCAGGGGCAGGGTAGGCGTCAGTTAATTTGACCGAGCGTTCAAAATTCAAAAGGAGTGTGCATCTGAGGATCCATTACCTTCTATTCCACCATCAAGAGGGCAAGAGATGTGAAACCACAATGGTTATCCATCGACAATCAAAGAGTGAGGCAGTCATAACCCTTTCAACAAAGTCAGGACAAGCCAGTGTCACACGACGTGTTCAAAAAAAAAAGAGAAAAAAAAGAAAAAGCCCGCTAAGTTGAAACTTGAAAACAAACGACTTAGGCAAAAGTTAGGGCATCCCGCTGGACTTCAAAATCGAAAGATTCAAAAGAATCAGTCCAGGCAAAAATTAGGGATCGAAAAGCAAAAGAATGAAAAAGCAAAAAACAAAAGGATTACAAAAGAAAATCCTCGAGCAAGAACAAAGTCGTGTGACTAGACACAAAAGACAAAAAGGGATGACTGTCACTCCAAAGCCTCATTAGGTGTCAAACCATCAGATGCATGGATTCCTCAAAGATCACAAATCTTTTTGAGAGGCGAACGCTTGTGCCAAATTAGCTGAACGTATGACTGGAGAACATCACGAAGAGTGGGTGGGCACCGATAAACTTCGAGCCTTAATCCTTTTTTCTCAAAACCGTGAACCAGGCCACGATACAACCCTCAAAAGTCCTAATTGAAACAGGTTTATTTCGAGAGCATACTACCAAGAGATAACGTTCCTGACTCCTACGAGTTGTGCTAAAAGATCTTTGTTGGTGTTGCATGTGCATTGCATTCTTTCATTCAAAAATTAATGTCGTATCCTAACCCGTGATTCGCTCACAAAAGGGTTTGCGACATCTTTTCAGTAAGACTTCAAGATTAACATGTGTGTTGCATTAGAATTTTCATTCTCAGAATAAAACATTTTCTGCTTGCATACATATGTTTGACATCAAAAGAAGTTTACATACAGAAGTCCAGTCCAGAAGCTTAATCTTGCTGAGTTGAGGATCCTGAAGCTCCCGAAGGACAGCCACATCCAGTGGTAATTCCTCAGGAAACCTTGTTGAACGGGAGCTTTCCCAACAAGTTGTGCTAAGACGTAGTTGATCTGGGGCAATCACGTCGAGCCATCTCTTTAAGGTGTGGCTCATCTGAGCCAATCACGTCGAGAAATCTCTTCAGAGTTCAGCCAAACTGGGGCAAGACTATTTCAAGGTTCATACTGGGGCAGGCCATCCCAAGAGCACGAGAAGTTAGTCCATCTAGACAACTAATCAGCCTATCCAGGGTTCAGAATACTGGGGCAGAATATCTCACGGTGGTATGAGATTGTTCATAAATCTTCGCAAGGCGAAATCCTCTGTAGACCCTACAATCTGAAACAGCTACTTCGAGATCCGATGAATCTCTCCAAGAGTTTGAAGACACTGAAGCATTGAGCTTGCCAAGTCTTCTGTAAAATCCTTTTGAGATGACTTCTTCTAAGTAATCCATGCAGTCTGGGGCAGTTACTTCGAGATCCGACGAATCTCTACAAGAGTTTGAGGACATTGAGGCGTTTTGAATGTCAAGTCTTCTGTAAAATCCTCTTGGGATAATTTCTTCCGGTGGACCATGTTGGTCTGGGGCAAGTGGAGAAAAAACGGTTGTTCACGCATATGCAGTCAATAAGCCAAAAGGCTTGAAACCAAGGGGCATTCCAACCCAAGGCATTTGTGGTCCCCGTCTTCAGCAGGCTTCATTAATAATGTTCTCCAGCAAGGGATTGCATACAAACCTTTCTCCCCAACAAGTGGTGGTTCAAAGTTAGATCTTCTCAGTTGTTGAAGTCATATCCAGCACGTCGCATACGTGCACATCCTTTGTTTGCAGGTAGCAGCCTCATACTAGGCTTAAAAGCAAGATGGAAGCCTTTTTGAGGTCATGGATCGTTTCTTCCAGACGAGTAATCACTTATGACCACGCAATATCCTGGGGCATGTGCATATATTTTTCTGTTGCAGGTAATGAGTACGATCGGTCCAAGCGGCACGAAAGTTATCTCTCAGCACCAACAGATATTCGCTATGACTTGATACTGTTGTATCTTATTAAGTCGATTCTTCCATTCAAGATTTCCCACCGGGTTTTGTGACGACAATGGCTGTCGAAGATTGAATGCTTCTGTGTTGATAACGGTTATTAAGGCAGTGAGCATTCCATATCAACAACGAGTGCAGATCCTCCGGTACCTCGCAGACGATGTGAAGGGTAGTGTAAGAGCAAATGTTCGGAAGTCGAAGACAGGGTATTCGTCTAAGAGTTTGAAAACGCTTGGTTTTCTGTAAAATTCTCTTAATAGACGAAGCTTCTCGCAGTAATATCCCTTGTGGAGTTTGTTCTCAGCAGGATTTACCAGCAAGTGGTAGTGTCAACAAGGCATATTTCCCGCAGGTTTCAGCAGGTGAAATCCGTCAAAGAATAATTCCCAGCTGAATTGTTTTCTCCCCAGCGAAGTCCCCACAGAGTTCGACATTTTGACAGTAATTTCCCCAGCAGGGTCTAAATAGATCAAGGGAATCTCTTCTTCAGCAAAGTGTCAGCATATGATATTACCCAGCAGGTGGTGTAAATCTCAGCTTGGCTCATTTATCCTCAAAGTCCAATTTATTTTTGGCAAGCGGAGTGTTCATTCATTCTCCAACAGAGATATCATCCTTTTAGGAGTCTCTGAGGTCAAATCATTGATCATTGTTCCTCAGCAAAGTCAACAGAAATATCTGACATGGATGCAGAGCGTAATCTAGTGTTGAATGTTTCATCAAAGTCCAACGACAGATTGGCAAAAGTCCATCTTAGGGTGGCAAATCAGCAAAGTCCAACGACAGATTGGCAAAAGTCCATCTTAGGGTGGCAAATCAGCAAAGTCCAACGACAGATTGGAAAATGTCCATCTTAGGGTGGCAAATCAGCAAAGTCCAACGACAGATTGGCAAAAGTCCATCTTAGGGTGGCAAATCAGTAAAGTCCAACGACAGATTGGCAAAAGTCCATCTTAGGGTGGCAAATCAGCAAAGTCCATCTTAGGGTGGCAAATCAGCAAAGTCCAACGACAGATTGGCAAAAATCCATCTTAGGGTGGCAAATCAGCAAAGTCCAACGACAGATTGGCAAAAGTCCACCCACAGTGTGGCCAGCCAGTAGTCACCTGGCTTCGTTCAAAAATACATTATTAATGTCCACCCACAGTGTGGCCAGCCAGTAGTCGTCTGGCTTCGTTCAAAAAGACATTATTAAAGTCCACCCACAGTGTGGCCAGCCAGTAGTCGTCTGGCTTCGTTCAAAAAGACATTATTAAAGTCCACCCACAGTGTGGCCAGCCAGTAGTCGTCTGGCTTCGTTCAAAAAGACATTATTAAAGTCCACCCACAGTGTGGCCAGCCAGTAGTCGTCTGGCTTCTTTCAAAAAGACATTATTAAAGTCCATCCACAGTGTGGCCAGCCAGTAGTCGTCTGGCGTCGTACAAAAGACATAATTAAAGTCCACCCACAGTGTGGCCAGCCAGTAGTCGTCTGGCGTCGTACAAAAGACATAATTAAAGTCCACCCACAGTGTGGCCAGCCAGTAGTCGTCTGGCGTCGTTCCAAAAGACGTTGTTAAAGTCCACCCACAGTGTGGCCAGCCAGTAGTCGTCTGGCATCGTTCCAAAAGACGTTGTTAAAGTCCACCCAAAGTGTGGCAATCCAGTAGTCGTCTGGCGTTGTACAAAAGACGTTGTTAAAGTCCACCCAAAGTGTGGCAAGCCAGTAGTCGTCTGGCGTCGTATAAAAGACATCTCTCTAGTGTTTTTCTTCTCATCAGAGTTTTCTTCAAGCAGAGTTCATTTGGTTGGGTTTATATCCCTTTTTCTTCTTCTTCTCCACAGAGTGCAAATTTTTTGGTTATTTTCGGTATTCAATCCCTCCATACCTTGAAAGTCTGACAGCAATCGCTATCATCCGTTCAGGTCTACAGTGATTGAATAGGGGCAGCTGTCATACCCCAAAATTTGCCCTCTCATTTTCATATCATTTAGCATATGCTTTCATTTCATTGCATTGCATTCAAGCATAGAAAGATAAAACATAGAGCATTGCATTGTATATTGCATAAAGACATGGGATCAAAGCATCTTTATTGTGATTTCTGGTTTTCCCTATCTCAAGGTGAGACGAAGGTCTGAGCTCGCCACATCATGAGTATCTCTCTACCAGAATTCATTATGTATCAAGGCTTTCTTCTGCCAAGCATCGAGTGTATCTCCTTCAATTTTTCTTAAGAGCATCGGGTGTCATGGTGAAGACAACTTGGGTTATATTGCAAGAGATCCAGCTGTGGATTCATGTTGTGATCAAGGCCGCCATTGATGGTTGCTAATAGAGTACGAGCTTGCTTTGGAGTTGAAGTTTAATGTGATTTGAATGTGATAAGATTGGTTATGGGGATTACTTGGAATTCAAGATACAAGTCCATCTTTTATCCATTTCAATTCGTTTCTCATTTTTATCCACTTTAAAACCATATTTTTACCCATTTTCTCAAAATAGGTCCATCACTCATTTTTAAACCATATCCAAATTTATCCATTTGTTTTTAAACCGTTTCTCATATCCATTTCAATTTCATCTCATTATCCAAATATCCACTTCTACTCTCTCAATCATTTTCATTCCACATTTTAAATCCGTTTAGATCCATTTTTAACCATCTAGTTTTCCAAGACCAATAACCAAATTCATAAAACCATGTTCATTTCTAGACCACGTCCATATCCATTTTGTTTCCCACCAAATACCCATTTAGTAGCCAAATTATTTCAAGATCAATCCAAATGTCTGATCCATGTTCAAGAGTCCTTAAACCATCTTTGTCATAATTCATAGCCATTTTTATCCACATTTTTGTTGTAAGTTCATTCTAATATCCATGTGAGAGTCCAATCAACCGCTTCATTCCAGCATCCATTTTTGCTATATTTTAATTTCAAGTTCCAAGACTTCATAACAGGAGAATTAACAGAAAATTCAATAATGAAAAATAAATAGCAGCCATTTAATAGCAGGATAAACTGCAGAAAAATAAAAAGAATTCACGGTTCAGCAACAATTAGAGAGTGGTCTCACATATATCACAATGCAACAAGGAAAATATACATAGCAGGTTCAAAAATTTATGACAGGAAAAGAAAAATATATAACAGCTGATAAAGATAACCAGTCCAGCTTCTAACAGATTTTTTCCTAACTTCCAACCTCTAATTGTCATCATCCCCTAACAACTCCTAACCATAACTTCTAACAGAACCCAACTAACTCTAACAGAAAAAAAACTTTCTCCCTCTTGAATTCTTCAATCCACACTTCATCATCAACCTTCAAGCACCAAGAACTTCTTCATTCTTCACCGACTGCAATCATCTTCAACATCTTCAAACTCTCCTTCGATTCACTCTCAATTCTGCAATCCCCACACCAAAATTCCTCACCTGCATCAATCAACAACAACAAATTCAGGAAACCAAGATCACCAACTCATCCACGACACAAGTTCACGCTCGAGAATTCCACAGAAATCGTAACAAGAACGGACTCCATTCATCTACAACAACATTAACACTCAGTAATCCAGAGATAAATCATACAAACCTCCACAATTGATTTTCATCTTCAATCGTAATCCTCCGAAACCTCACTCTTCCGTCGGCAAATTCCAACCGGAGCCAAAACCTGCAAAACGACGACGATCTTCGAATCCAGCGTCATCTTCAATGATTCATCATCATTATTTCATGACCTGAAATTCACAAATCCATCGTCAATTCAGGAATTCAAACACCATAACTTCAATTTAAGCAAAAAGGAAAAGGGAATCGCAAGTGGAATAAGATCCGAATCGTAGGAGACGAAATTCATACCTGAATCAGCTGGTGATTTCACTCCATCATCAACACCGCACCGAAATTCCTCATCGGTACGGACTTCACGCTCTTCCTCGTTAACTTACCAACGCCGCCTTTCCTTTTCGTGCAATGACGACGGATACTCAGACATGCCAGCCGCCACCGAGTCACAATTCGTCGGCAACCTTCGACCCTTTCCGAATTCAAGATCCTCGCTTCTGTTCACATCCATAAAGACTCAGTTAACGGTTACGTCAACCTCACTTCTCGTCAAGAAGTAATTTGGGATTCGTGTAGGGAGAGAGTTGAGACAAATGTGTTGTAGGGTGATAGAAGGCGAATTTGCGACGGCGTTTTGGGAGAAGAAGGGTTTGAAAACGAAGAGGAAGGAGAAGTTGAGACGGCAGCGAGGGTTGAGGAATTGAGACGGCGTGTTGAGGTAGAGAAAGAGAATGGAGAGAATGAAAGGAGAGGTTGAAAATTGAAGAAGATAAAGGGTAGCGGAGAAACAAGAGGGAAGCGGTGAGAATTGTTTTTGCTGAGAATTCTAGGGTTTCTAAGAAAACGGGTGCTCTATATTGTGAGTGGAACCAAACCGGGTTTCTAAGCCCACCATGGAAGCTCTATTAATACTCAAAACACCTCCCTGTTCAACAAATAAACTGTACGCCAGGTACTTGTTTTTTACACCCTAGTCACTACTGCACCCTCTCTTATTTCTTGTAAATTATTGGTCCTTGTTAATCACTTAGCTCTAGACAATTAGTTTTGATAATCGATTTTGGTTAATGGTTTAGAACTATTAGATTAGTCATTTTTCTTAATTAGATTGTTTTTGCTAATTAGGATTAGTTCATAGCTTTAGAACTAATTTTTTGGAATTTAGTTCATAATTTTGAATTGAATTTTTGAATTAGAGTTAGGTTGTAGAAATTAACTTCTATAGAACTTAATTTTGATTTTAATTGGCCTCTAGCGTATTTTAGTGGTTGACTAATTGTAGATTAATTTCGATTAACTTTTGTTTAGACATTAATTTCAATTCGATTTAGATATTAACTTTAGAATGGTTTTCGAATTAATTTCGATTAGATATTAATTTTCATTTAGTAATCTAATCGTGATTTTAGTTAGATTTTTAGATTAGAATTTAATCTTGATTAACATTGATTCTCATGGACTTGTAATTTTGTTTAGTAGTTATTAGTTGTAAGTCGATTAGTGGGAATTGAATTTCGATAATTGTTTTCGGACGATTATTTTTTGGTTTAATCGTATTCTAATTGAATTTGCTCGCTAGTTGCTCACTAATCGTTTACCCTAATTGCTCATTAATTGGTCTTTTGCTTAAGTACACTAATCAAATTTTAGACTTAATTGTTCATTAATTGATATTGCTTAATCATATCCTAATTGATGTGTTTGCCTAATGGTTCACTAATTTTTTAGCTTAATCGCTTGATAATCTTTTTTGCTTAATCGCGCTATTTGATTTTTTTGCTTAATTGCCTTAATTCTTTGCTTAATGGCATTAATTGTTTTTAGCTTAATTGCACTAATCTATTTTTGGCTTAATTGTCCACTAATTAGTTTTAGAATTAAAACTTTGAACTAATTGACATTGATATAGTTTGGTTTGATTTTGTTCTAACATAGAATGTACTTAGATGTTAATGCTAACTTTGACTAATTTTCATAATAGTTTCATTTGATAATTTCATTAGTCTTTAATATGTTTTGCATAGATTGTTGACTAATTTGTGGTTACATTTTTTGTATTGATTTCATTTACTTCTTATTGACAAGCTCCATTTGAATTTTGACTAACCTTTGAGTTTGTTTTGTAGTGTTTTACACTTGATTAGTAAAATGTAGAAGTTGCTGCCACATACACAGCTGCTGTGCACAAAGTGTGCTGTAAAATGTTACTATTCTGCCTGATTGTATACACACATGCCCGTTCTGGAAATAGTAGCTGTTATAGGCTGTTTTTACTTGTTGCTGGTTTTTATAGCTATGCAGGTGCAGAAGCGCTGTTGTTGCTGTTGTTTATGGCTCATTGCCTTGTTTTGTCTTAAGGACTTAAACTTATTTTACTTTATCCATTGATGGATGTTTATAAGATATGTGCACACTTCTAACATGAGTTCAATTATGGTTTTGGTTTACTTTCATGTCCTTTGCCTATACTTGTAACCCTTAGGTGATTTCTTTTGTTGGTTTACCTTTAACTTCAAAGTAGATTAGTCTTGTAGCATAGTTGTAGCTTGACTTGTAATTTCATAATCCTTTTAGGTCTTTTACTTTGACTAGTGTAACTCAAATGTACATAGTCATTAGACTTAGCTTTTCATATTGTGCATATTCTCCCTTGTTATTACTAATGTCTTTAGTTCACATGTGCAAGGTACATAAAGGAGACATTCCAAAGGTGGTTTGACCATTTCATTTTGTAAATAAAAGCTTGTTTCTAACTTGGTTTGCTATTTGTTTATAGGTGCTTTCGTGACTTGCTTTCGTTGCGCTTTCGTTGCTTTGCTACGGATTTATATCTGTTTGGTAGGACTTCTTATCTCTCCACTTCTCTTTAATGCTGTCAAATGCCATGAGAAGTAGAAATAGTCGATGCCATGATAAGTAGGATTGTATGGAAAACCCTCAAGTGAGGCCATGATTGTGCTTGTTTGATATTGTGCTGAAGACCTCTAAGGAGGCAATTGACGGAAGGCAGGGTTCGCAATCGACCCCCATTATTCTAGTCGAGTCGTTCTTAGCTCTCATTACATGATTGAAGCTTTGAACATTACCTGCTTCTGTTATCGAGTCGGTCAAGTGGAAGATAGGGTTCGCAACCAACCCCCACGCTTTGTCTTTAGCTCGCATTGACCAATGCCGATGCTTATGTGATCTGATTCATATCTTCCCCTTTTTTATTCTGCTCTCCATGGTTCTCGATACCATTGGGCGAGTACCCCCATTTCCCACAGCTAGCTTGTTTGCCTCGGTTGATATGACCCCTTGGCTAAAGCTTCCCTTTTTTTACTTTGATTGTTTGACATGACTGCTTATTGACACTGTTTACGCCATAGTTGCTTTTATTTCATTTTGTGATTGATTTATCCTGTGTTTACTTGTCTGATGACATGATCCCTTAGGATTCCTTGCTCCCCTTAATTTTTGATTAAGTCGGAGGTAGGAGATACATTAGGATAACAATCCATGTATGCTAACATTAGGCAGACTTCCCTTTCTTACCTCAACCATAGGGCCATCATTGTATGATAATATTAGGACCTAGCTTCCCCTTAGCATTTTTTTTCTTTCAAACCTTGAGTCTTTCACCTTCTCCTCTCAAAGAAAATTCAAAATATCTAATAAAGGTAGGCACTTATTGCATTTAGGCCTTTCATATAAAGAAAAGATTATAAGGGGTCTTCTCTTATAATCTTAGAATGTGTAGCATATGGCCCATCTTGGGTCAATGTGTTAAACATTTGATCTTGTTGAGGGACTTAAATGTAATACTTGTTGAAAATACAAATAAATAAAAAAACACTTCTTCATTTCATAATCAACAAAAACACTTAATAAATACAAGTATGCTAGTGTGTTTGAATCTTGATAATTGGAACTAAGTGTGGGGGTCTTCTTCACCCTTAGTGTACTTTCTTACTCATTCCATCTTGGAGTGTGAGGATGTATACATTCCAATGACTAAGATTTAGATACACTATCATATGCAAACAAATAAAAGACTTTCAAAACACTTCAAACAAACAAACAATTCTTTTCTCATCTCTTTCATTCCAGTCTTAAGGACTCGTCACGTCCGTTCTACCGCAAACAGGTAACGCCTAAGTCTCCATACAGCGAGCCGCAACACCTAAACTGCTGGGACGCGTACTCTGACATTTCCACTAAAAAACACAAACAAACCATCCCTAGTGAGGGAACTACGTCGCTCTGATTCTCATGTTCCCGATGAGATACGTAGGCAGTGGGGTAGGGCTCATTCAAGCACTTCTTTTATTTTCCCTACATTTGTTTCTCATTCCTTTTCCATTATTTCTCCTTTCTTTCTTTCAGTTCCTTTTCCAGTATCTTTTTTATCACCCTTTGATCAAGACAAGCAAGCCTGGATCCCATCGGGTACGATGGACGCGAGGGGGTGCTAATACCTTCCTCTCGCGTAACCGACTCCCTTACCCTTTCTCTTGGTCGCAAGACCATGATTTTCCTTCCCTTCAGGTTTATGCAGTGTTTCCTTTCCCTCTCTAGGGATAAATACACATTGCTGGAGACTCTGTTCGGTGCCACTTTCGCGTTTGTACTAGGATGAAAATCCCGGGAGCGACAGCTGGCGACTCTGCTGGGGACAGGTTGACCTATTGCTGGTCCATCCTAAGCGAGTCGATCCTAGCGCTTGTTTGCTTTTCTTTCATTGGGTGTTTACTGTTGTATTGTATTTGTTGTTTACTGTATTTTATTACTTGTACCATATTTACAGCATGTTAGCATTTACATTTCATATATTATACTGTGTTGCACTGTTCTGTCGGTTTGGCGGGATGGGATTTCTGAGGGATGAGCCCAGTACACAGGCTTGAGAATACACTTAGATTTAGAGTGGAGAGTAGTGGGACCTACGTGCCATCTGTGTACGTTGGGTAATCACGAAATTCACAGCTAGACGAGGCTATCTTGGGACCCATCATGGCGTACACAGCTTGCGTATTCCAGGATATCGATCTAGAGAGCTGTCGACTCTAGTGACCGATCATGAGGACCTTAGTGGAAACATATCTCTTTAGTGGTGACAGTGGCAGACCACATTCGGTGGCAAACCCACTCGCACCCGAGGGCCCACTTTGGAACTTGCATAGGATGCCCTTTTTAAAAGAGAATCAGTGGAAGCACTCCTCGATTGGCGATAGTACTGTACCCTGAGGGATGAATGTATTATTGCTTATCGACCTCAGTGTCAGAAGCTGAGGACCTTTCATTTTGGAGAATCAGTTGAGGCCTCCTCGATTGATGATGATGTCAAACCAAAAATGGTGAACGTATCATTATTTCTCGACCTGAGAGCCCGGGATACTGAACATCCTAGTACCCACATGTGAGAGGGGCGGGTTGTTTACAGGTTTGCAGGTAACCTTGACTTTCATCTTACCTGGTATTCTGGTTCTCTTATCATTGTGGACTCATCAGCCTGGTATTATGGTATTCCGATTATTCCGGCACCCTGATTATGCCGATATTCTGGTATTTCCATATTCTGATCACGCCGGTGTTCTGTTTATTCTGGTATTCTGATTATGCCGATATCCCGGCATCCTGGTATTCTGATTAGTCGGATATTCTGGTACTCCGGTGTTCTCTTCAGAGCCGACCTATAAACTTATTCGGTCACCAGCACAGCAGTTATCCAGATTATATGGAAGCCTTGATCCCATGTCTGTTGCATCTGCATCATCATTTTCACCTACATGTTCTTGTATTTCCAAGGGATATTAACTTTGAGACTTGCTGCTGAGCATTTCCATTTATTTCTTATGGTTAGTGTAAGGAAAAATTTTGAATCAAAGCATAATGATTCCTTGGAAATATTCGAACATGGCATTTTGCATGGCATTCTCCTACTCATATGCATAACAGGTGTTCTAGAGTGGATTTCTCATTCTGACTGGGTATTCTCTTCAGAAACGGCTAACATGACTTCTTCCAACTATTCAATTCACCACAATCAACGCTCAGATATGGAACAACTTCGAGCGGAGGTGACTGAGGTGAAGGCCCAACTGGAGCATTTCATGTTGGACATCCAGGCGTTGTCCCGAGGTCGGGAACTGCTGAGAGAAGAAGTCAACCAGATAAAGACTCAGATGGGCCGGGTTATGGAAATTTTGAACGAAGTGTTAAGAAAGGAAAACAATCAGGTGTCCGCTTCTGCAGCAGAGGTTCTCACTCCTCCTATCTCTTTGGGGTCTCCTCTAGACCATGGATTGCCTCGTGGATCCTCTCTACCGTCAGAGCTTTTTCATCAACAACCGTTTCAAGAGTGTCCTAAGCTAGAAAAGACTGAAAAGAAGTTCGATCCGATTTCGATGCCATACGCACAGTTGCTTCAGCACTTGCTCAAGTTTCAGCTAATTGAATTAATTGATGCGGGACCTCCACACACCTAGTTTCGTATGGGTTCCAATGTCCATGATAGGTGTGAATTTCGTTCAGGTGGCCCTGGACATACTATTGAGAGGTGTCGAGCCTTTCATCATAATGTGCAAGATTTAATCGAGGTTGGGGTCATTACGTTCACTGCCGATGGTTTGCACATCAACTGAAGCTTCCCGAGTGAGCACTCAAATTGCGAGTATGTCGTCAAAAGCAATAAGTCCAGACGGAGTCAAGCCTCATCAACAAGGACAATCATTTAGCTTCTTTACTGCATTTTCATGTGTAGCTTTTATGTTTGTCAAAACATTTGTATGCATGCATGAAATTTGTCTTTCTTTTTATGTTAATCCTAATAAAGCGTGCATGTTTTTCCTGAAGTAATCCATTCGTATTCACTCATAAGTTTGTATATGTGCATTGCAATTCCAATTTTCTTGCTTAAACTCTATGAGGGAGGATGATGATCTGAAAACGCAAAAATCTCTAATTGTGTGCTCTTGAATAAAACCCTGTTGAGGATGTACAGGCATTGATTCAAATCCCCAAACACTGGAGATATAAGGGAGATAGACCCTCGTTAACCCCTTTGAGCCTTGAAGTAGGAGTTTCTTTCGTATGAAAAAACCCTCACAGTTAACCCAGGGGCAGGGTAGGCGTCAGTTAATTTGACCGAGCGATCAAAATTCAAAAGGAGTGTGCATCTGAGGATCCATTACCTTCTATTCCACCATCAAGAGGGCAAGAGATGTGAAACCACAATGGTTATCCATCGACAATCAAAGAGTGAGGCAGTCATAATCCTTTCAACAAAGTCAGGACAAGCCAGTGTCACACGACGTGTTCAAAAAAAAAAAAGAGAAAAAAAAGAAAAAGCCCGCTAAGTCGAAACTTGAAAACAAATGACTTAGGCAAAAGTTAGGGCATCCCGCTGGACTTCAAAATCGAAAGATTCAAAAGAATCAGTCCAGGCAAAAATTAGGGATCGAAAAGCAAAAGAATGAAAAAGCAAAAAACAAAAGAATTACAAAAGAAAATCCTCGAGCAAGAACAAAGTCGTGTGACTAGACACAAAAGACAAAAAGGGATGACTGTCACTCCAAAGCCTCATTAGGTGTCAAACCATCAGATGCATGGATTCCTCAAAGATCACAAATCTTTTTGAGAGGCGAACGCTTGTGCCAAATTAGTTGAACGTATGACTGGAGAACATCACGAAGAGTGGGTGGGCACCGATAAACTTCGAGCCTTAATCCTTTTTTCTCAAAACCGTGAACCAGGCCACGATACAACCCTCAAAAGTCCTAATTGAAACAAGTTTATTTCGAGAGCATACTACCAAGAGATAACGTTCCTGACTCCTACGAGTTGTGCTAAAAGATCTTTGTTGGTGTTGCATGTGCATTGCATTCTTTCATTCAAAAATTAATGTCGTATCCTAACCCGTGATTCGCTCACAAAAGGGTTTGCGACATCTTTTCAGTAAGACTTCAAGATTAACATGTGTGTTGCATTAGAATTTTCATTCTCAGAATAAAACATTTTCTGCTTGCATACATATGTTTGACATCAAAAGAAGTTTACATACAGAAGTCCAGTCCAGAAGCTTAATCTTGCTGAGTTGAGGATCCTGAAGCTCCCGAAGGACAGCCACATCCAGTGGTAATTCCTCAGGAAACCTTGTTGAACGGGAGCTTTCCCAACAAGTTGTGCTAAGACGTAGTTGATCTGGGGCAATCACGTCGAGCCATCTCTTTAAGGTGTGGCTCATCTGAGCCAATCACGTCGAGAAATCTCTTCAGAGTTAAGCCAAACTGGGGCAAGACTATTTCAAGGTTCATACTAGGGCAGGCCATCCCAAGAGCACGAGAAGTTAGTCCATCCAGACGACTAATCAGCCTATCCAGGGTTCAGAATACTGGGGCAGAATATCTCACGGTGGTATGAGATTGTTCATAAATCTTCGCAAGGCGAAATCCTCTGTAGACCCTACAATCTGAAACAGCTACTTCGAGATTCGACGAATCTCTCCAAGAGTTTGAAGACACTGAAGCATTGAGCTTGCCAAGTCTTCTGTAAAATCTTCTTGAGATGACTTCTTCTAAGTAATCCATGCAGTCTGGGGCAGTTACGTCGAGATCCGACGAATCTCTACAAGAGTTTGAGGACATTGAGGCGTTTTGAATGTCAAGTCTTCTGTAAAATCCTCTTGGGACAATTTCTTCCGGTGGACCATGTTGGTCTGGGGCAAGTGAAGAAAAAACGGTTGTTCACGCATATGCAGTCAATAAGCCAAGAGGCTTGAAACCAAGGGGCATTCCAACCCAAGGCATTTGTGGTCCCCGTCTTCAGCAGGCTTCATTAATAATGTTCTCCAGCAAGGGATTGCATACAAACCTTTCTCCCCAACAAGTGGTGGTTCAAAATTAGATCTTCTCAGTTGTTGAAGTCATATCCAGCACGTCGCATACGTGCATATCCTTTGTTTGCAGGTAGCAGCCTCATACTAGGCTCAAAAGCAAGATGGAAGCCTTTTTGAGGTCATGGATCGTTTCTTCCAGACGAGTAATCACTTATGACCACGCAATATCCTGGGGCATGTGCATATATTTTTCTGTTGCAGGTAATGAGTACGATCGGTCCAAGCGGCACGAAAGTTATCTCTCAGCACCAACAGATATTCGCTATGACTTGATACTGTTGTATCTTATTAAGTCGATTCTTCCATTCAAGATTTCCCACCGGGTTTTGTGACGACAATGGTTGTCGAAGATTGAATGCTTCTGTGTTGATAACGGTTATTAAGGCAGTGAGCATTCCATATCAACAACGAGTGCAGATCCTCCGGTACCTCGCAGACAATGTGAAGGGTAGTGCAAGAGCAAATGTTCGGAAGTCGAAGACAGGGTGTTCGTCTAAGAGTTTGAAAACGCTTGGTTTTCTGTAAAATCCTCTTAATAGACGAAGCTTCTCGCAGTAATATCCCCTGTGGAGTTTGTTCTCAGCAGGATTTACCAGCAAGTGGTAGTGTCAACAAGGCATATTTCCCGCAGGTTTCAGCAGGTGAAATCCGTCAAAGAATAATTCCCAGCTGAATTGTTTTCTCCCCAGCGAAGTCCCCACAGAGTTCGACATTTTGACAGTAATTTCCCCAGCAGGGTCTAAATAGATCAAGGGAATCTCTTCTTCAGCAAAGTGTCAGCATATGATATTACCCAGCAGGTGGTGTAAATCTCAGCTTGGCTCATTTATCCTCAAAGTCCAATTTATTTTTGGCAAGCGGAGTGTTCATTCATTCTCCAACAGAGATATCATCCTTTCAGGAGTCTCTAAGGTCAAATCATTGATCATTGTTCCTCAGCAAAGTCAACAGAAATATCTGACATGGATGCAGAGCGTAATCCAGTGTTGAATGTTTCATCAAAGTCCAACGACAGATTGGCAAAAGTCCATCTTAGGGTGGCAAATCAGCAAAGTCCAACGACAGATTGGCAAAAGTCCATCTTAGGGTGGCAAATCAGCAAAGTCCAACGACAGATTGGAAAAAGTCCATCTTAGGGCGGCAAATCAGCAAAGTCCAACGACAGATTGGCAAAAGTCCATCTTAGGGTGGCAAATCAGTAAAGTCCAACGACAGATTGGCAAAAGTCCATCTTAGGGTGGCAAATCAGCAAAGTCCATCTTAGGGTGGCAAATCAGCAAAGTCCAACGACAGATTGGCAAAAGTCCATCTTAGGGTGGCAAATCAGCAAAGTCCAACGACAGATTGGCAAAAGTCCACCCACAGTGTGGCCAGCCAGTAGTCATCTGGCTTCGTTCAAAAATACATTATTAAAGTCCACCCACAGTGTGGCCAGCCAGTAGTCGTCTGGCTTCGTTCAAAAATACATTATTAAAGTCCACCCACAGTGTGGCCAGTCAGTAGTCGTCTGGCTTCGTTCAAAAAGACATTATTAAAGTCCACCCACAGTGTGGCCAGCCAGTAGTCGTCTGGCTTCGTTTAAAAAGACATTATTAAAGTCCACCCACAGTGTGGCCAGCCAGTAGTCGTCTGGCTTCGTTCAAAAAGACATTATTAAAGTCCACCCACAGTGTGGCCAGCCAGTAGTCGTCTGGCGTCGTACAAAAGACATAATTAAAGTCCACCCACAGTGTGGCCAGCCAGTAGTCGTCTGGCGTCGTTCCAAAAGACGTTGTTAAAGTCCACCCACAGTGTGGCCAGCCAGTAGTCGTCTGGCGTCGTTCCAAAAGACGTTGTTAAAGTCCACCCAAAGTGTGGCAATCCAGTAGTCGTCTGGCGTTGTACAAAAGACGTTGTTAAAGTCCACCCAAAGTGTGGCAAGCCAGTAGTCGTCTGGCGTCGTATAAAAGACATCTCTATAGTGTTTTTCTTCTCATCAGAGTTTTCTTCAAGCAGAGTTCATTTGGTTGGGTTTATATCCCTTTTTCTTCTTCTTCTCCACAGAGTGCAAATTTTTTGGTTATTTTCGGTATTCAATCCCTCCATACCTTGAAAGTCTGACAGCAATCGCTATCATCCGTTCAGGTCTACAGTGATTGAATAGGGGCAGCTGTCATACCCCAAAATTTGCCCTCTCATTTTCATATCATTTAGCATATGCTTTCATTTCATTGCATTGCATTCAAGCATAGAAAGATAAAACATAGAGCATTGCATTGTATATTGCATAAAGACATGGGATCAAAGCATCTTTATTGTGATTTCTGGTTTTCCCTATCTCAAGGTGAGACGAAGGTCTGAGCTCGCCACATCATGAGTATCTCTCTACCAGAATTCATTATGTATCAAGGCTTTCTTCTGCCAAGCATCGAGTGTATCTCCTTCAATTTTTCTTAAGAGCATCGGGTGTCATGGTGAAGACAACTTGGGTTATATTGCAAGAGATCCAGCTGTGGATTCATGTTGTGATCAAGGCCGCCATTGATGGTTGCTAATAGAGTATGAGCTTGCTTTGGAGTTGAAGTTCAATGTGATTTGAATGTGATAAGATTGGTTATGGGGATTACTTGGAATTCAAGATACAAGTCCATCTTTTATCCATTTCAATTCGTTTCTCATTTTTATCCACTTTAAAACCATATTTTTACCCATTTTCTCAAAATAGGTCCATCACCCATTTTTAAACCATATCCAAATTTATCCATTTGTTTTTAAACCGTTTCTCATATCCATTTCAATTTCATCTCATTATCCAAATATCCACTTCTACTCTCTCAATCATTTTCATTCCACATTTTAAATCCGTTTAGATCCATTTTTAACCATCTAGTTTTCCAAGACCAATAACCAAATTCATAAAACCATGTTCATTTCTAGACCACGTCCATATCCATTTTGTTTCCCACCAAATACCCATTTAGTAGCCAAATTATTTCAAGATCAATCCAAATGTCTGATCCATGTTCAAGAGTCCTTAAACCATCTTTGTCATAATTCATAGCCATTTTTATCCACATTTTTGTTGTAAGTTCATTCTAATATCCATGTGAGAGTCCAATCAACCGCTTCATTCCAGCATCCATTTTTGCTATATTTTAATTTCAAGTTCCAAGACTTCATAACAGGAGAATTAACAGAAAATTCAATAATGAAAAATAAATAGCAGCCATTTAATAGCAGGATAAACTGCAGAAAAATAAAAAGAATTCACGGTTCAGCAACAATTAGAGAGTGGTCTCACATATATCACAATGCAACAAGGAAAATATACATAGCAGGTTCAGAAATTTATGACAGGAAAAGAAAAATATATAACAGCTGATAAAGATAACCAGTCCAGCTTCTAACAGATTTTTTCCTAACTTCCAACCTCTAATTGTCATCATCCCCTAACAACTCCTAACCATAACTTCTAACAGAACCCAACCAACTCTAACAGAAAAAAAACTTTCTCCCTCTTGAATTCTTCAATCCACACTTCATCATCAACCTTCAAGCACCAAGAACTTCTTCATTCTTCACCGACTGCAATCATCTTCAACATCTTCAAACTCTCCTTCGATTCACTCTCAATTCTGCAATCCCCACACCAAAATTCCTCACCTGCATCAATCAACAACAACAAATTCAGGAAACCAAGATCACCAACTCATCCACGACACAAGTTCACGCTCGAGAATTCCACAGAAATCGTAACAAGAACGGACTCCATTCATCTGCAACAACATTAACACTCAGTAATCCAGAGATAAATCATACAAACCTCCACAATTGATTTTCATCTTCAATCGTAATCCTCCGAAACCTCACTCTTCCGTCGGCAAATTCCAACCGGAGCCAAAACCTGCAAAACGACGACGATCTTCGAATCCAGCGTCATCTTCAACGATTCATCATCATTATTTCATGACCTGAAATTCACAAATCCACCGTCAATTCAGGAATTCGAACACCATAACTTCAATTGAAGCAAAAAGGAAAAGGGAATCGCAAGTGGAATAAGATCCGAATCGTAGGAGACGAAATTCATACCTGAATCAGCTGGTGATTTCACTCCATCATCAACACCGCACCGAAATTCCTCATCGGTACGGACTTCACGCTATTCCTCGTTAACTTACCAACGCCGCCTTTCCTTTTTGTGCAATGACGACGGATACTCAGACATGCCAGCCGCCACCGAGTCACAATTCGTCGGCAACCTTCGACCCTTTCCGAATTCAAGATCCTCGCTTCTGTTCACATCCATAAAGACTCAGTTAACGGTTACGTCAACCTCACTTCTCGTCAAGAAGTAATTTGGGATTCGTGTAGGGAGAGAGTTGAGACAAATGTGTTGTAGGGTGATAGAAGGCGAATTTGCGACGGCGTTTTGGGAGAAGAAGGGTTTGAAAACGAAGAGGAAGGAGAAGTTGAGACGGCAACGAGGGTTGAGGAATTGAGACGGCGTGTTGAGGTAGAGAAAGAGAATGGAGAGAATGAAAGGAGAGGTTGAAAATTGAAGAAGATAAAGGGTAGCGGAGAAACAAGAGGGAAGCGGTGAGAATTGTTTTTGCTGAGAATTCTAGGGTTTCTAAGAAAACGGGTGCTCTATATTGTGAGTGGAACCAAACCGGGTTTCTAAGCCCACCATGGAAGCTCTATTAATACTCAAAACACCTCCCTGTTCAACAAATAAACTGTACGCCAGGTACTTGTTTTTTACACCCTAGTCACTACTGCACCCTCTCTTATTTCTTGTAAATTATTGGTCCTTGTTAATCACTTAGCTCTAGACAATTAGTTTTGATAATCGATTTTGGTTAATGGTTTAGAACTATTAGATTAGTCATTTTTCTTAATTAGATTGTTTTTGCTAATTAGGATTAGTTCATAGCTTTAGAACTAATTTTTTGGAATTTAGTTCATAATTTTGAATTGAATTTTTGAATTAGAGTTAGGTTGTAGAAATTAACTTCTATAGAACTTAATTTTGATTTTAATTGGCCTCTAGCGTATTTTAGTGGTTGACTAATTGTAGATTAATTTCGATTAACTTTTGTTTAGACATTAATTTCAATTCGATTTAGATATTAACTTTAGAATGGTTTTCGAATTAATTTCGATTAGATATTAATTTTCATTTAGTAATCTAATCTTGATTTTAGTTAGATTGTTAGATTAGAATTTAATCTTGATTAACATTGATTCTCATGGACTTGTAATTTTGTTTAGTAGTTATTAGTTGTAAGTCGATTAGTGGGAATTGAATTTCGATAATTGTTTTCGGACGATTATTTTTTGGTTTAATCGTATTCTAATTGAATTTGCTCGCTAGTTGCTCACTAATCGTTTACCCTAATTGCTCATTAATTGGTCTTTTGCTTAAGTACACTAATCAAATTTTAGACTTAATTGTTCATTAATTGATATTGCTTAATCATATCCTAATTGATGTGTTTGCCTAATGGTTCACTAATTTTTTAGCTTAATCGCTTGATAATCTTTTTTGCTTAATCGCGCTATTTGATTTTTTTGCTTAATTGCCTTAATTCTTTGCTTAATGGCATTAATTGTTTTTAGCTTAATTGCACTAATCTATTTTTGGCTTAATTGTCCACTAATTAGTTTTAGAATTAAAACTTTGAACTAATTGACATTGATATAGTTTGGTTTGATTTTGTTCTAACATAGAATGTACTTAGATGTTAATGCTAACTTTGACTAATTTTCATAATAGTTTCATTTGATAATTTCATTAGTCTTTAATATGTTTTGCATAGATTGTTGACTAATTTGTGGTTACATTTTTTGTATTGATTTCATTTACTTCTTATTGACAAGCTCCATTTGAATTTTGACTAACCTTTGAGTTTGTTTTGTAGTGTTTTACACTTGATTAGTAAAATGTAGAAGTTGCTGCCACATACACAGCTGCTGTGCACAAAGTGTGCTGTAAAATGTTACTATTCTGCCTGATTGTATACACACCTGCCCGTTTTGGAAATAGTAGCTGTTATAGGCTGTTTTTACTTGTTGCTGGTTTTTATAGCTATGCAGGTGCAGGAGCGCTGTTGTTGCTGTTGTTTATGGCTCATTGCCTTGTTTTGTCTTAAGGACTTAAACTTGTTTTACTTTAGCCATTGGTGGATGTTTATAAGATATGTGCACACTTCTAACATGAGTTCAATTATGGTTTTGGTTTACTTTCATGTCCTTTGCCTATACTTGTAACCCTTAGGTGATTTCTTTTGTTGGTTTACCTTTAACTTCAAAGTAGATTAGTCTTGTAGCATAGTTGTAGCTTGACTTGTAATTTCATAATCCTTTTAGGTCTTTTACTTTGACTAGTGTAACTCAAATGTACATAGTCATTAGACTTAGCTTTTCATATTGTGCATATTCTCCCTTGTTATTACTAATGTCTTTAGTTCACATGTGCAAGGTACATAAAGGAGACATTCCAAAGGTGGTTTGACCATTTCATTTTGTAAATAAAAGCTTGTTTCTAACTTGGTTTGCTATTTGTTTATAGGTGCTTTCGTGACTTGCTTTCGTTGCGCTTTCGTTGCTTTGCTACGGATTTATATCTGTTTGGTAGGACTTCTTATCTCTTCACTTCTCTTTAATGCTGTCAAATGCCATGAGAAGTAGAAATAGTCGATGCCATGATAAGTAGGATTGTATGGAAAGCCCTCAAGTGAGGCCATGATTGTGCTTATTTGATATTGTGCTGAAGACCTCTAAGGAGGCAATTGACGGAAGGCAGGGTTCGCAATCGACCCCCATTATTCTAGTCGAGTCGTTCTTAGCTCTCATTACATGATTGAAGCTTTGAACATTACCTGCTTCTGTTATCGAGTCGGTCAAGTGGAAGATAGGGTTCGCAACCAACCCCCACGCTTTGTCTTTAGCTCGCATTGACCAATGCCGATGCTTATGTGATCTGATTCATATCTTCCCCTTTTTTATTCTGCTCTCCATGGTTCTCGATACCATTGGGCGAGTACCCCCATTTCCCACAGCTAGCTTGTTTGCCTCGGTTGATATGACCCCTTGGCTAAAGCTTCCCTTTTTTTACTTTGATTGTTTGACATGACTGCTTATTGACACTGTTTACGCCATAGTTGCTTTTATTTCATTTTGTGATTGATTTATCCTGTGTTTACTTGTCTGATGACATGATCCCTTAGGATTCCTTGCTCCCCTTAATTTTTGATTAAGTCGGAGGTAGGAGATACATTAGGATAACAATCCATGTATGCTAACATTAGGCAGACTTCCCTTTCTTACCTCAACCATAGGGCCATCATTGTATGATAATATTAGGACCTAGCTTCCCCTTAGCATTTTTTTTCTTTCAAACCTTGAGTCTTTTACCTTCTCCTCTCAAAGAAAATTCAAAATATCTAATAAAGGTAGGCACTTATTGCATTTAGGCCTTTCATATAAAGAAAAGATTATAAGGGGTCTTCTCTTATAATCTTAGAATGTGTAGCATATGGCCCATCTTGGGTCAATGTGTTAAACATTTGATCTTGTATGAGGGACTTAAATGTAATACTTGTTGAAAATACAAATAAATAAAAAAACACTTCTTCATTTCATAATCAACAAAAACACTTAATAAATACAAGTATGCTAGTGTGTTTGAATTTTGATAATTGGAACTAAGTGTGGGGGTCTTCTTCACCCTTAGTGTACTTTCTTACTCATTCCATCTTGGAGTGTGAGGATGTATACATTCCAATGACTAAGATTTAGATACACTATCATATGCAAACAAATAAAAGACTTTCAAAACACTTCAAACAAACAAACAATTCTTTTCTCATCTCTTTCATTCCTGTCTTAAGGACTCGTCACGTCCGTTCTACCGCAAACAGGTAACGCCTAAGTCTCCATACAGCGAGCCGCAACACCTAAACTGCTGGGACGCGTACTCTGACATTTCCACTAAAAAACACGAACAAACCATCCCTAGTGAGGGAACTACGTCGCTCTGATTCTCATGTTCCCGATGAGATACGTAGGCAGTGGGGTAGGGCTCATTCGAGCACTTCTTTTATTTTCCCTACATTTGTTTCTCATTCCTTTTCCATTATTTCTCCTTTCTTTCTTTCAGTTCCTTTTCCAGTATCTTTTTTATCACCCTTTGATCGAGACAAGCAAGCGTGGATCCCATCGGGTACGATGGACGCGAGGGGGTGCTAATACCTTCCTCTCGCGTAACCGACTCCCTTACCCTTTCTCTTGGTCGCAAGACCATGATTTTCCTTCCCTTCAGGTTTATGCAGTGTTTCCTTTCCCTCTCTAGGGATAAATACACATTGCTGGAGACTCTGTTCGGTGCCACTTTCGCGTTTGTACTAGGATGAAAATCCTGGGAGCGACAGCTGGCGACTCTGCTGGGGACAGGTTGACCTATTGCTGGTCCATCCTAAGCGAGTCGATCCTAGCACTTGTTTGCTTTTCTTTCATTGGGTGTTTACTGTTGTATTGTATTTGTTGTTTACTGTATTTTATTACTTGTACCATATTTACAACATGTTAGCATTTACATTTCATATATTATACTGTGTTGCACTGTTCTGTCGGTTTGGCGGGATGGGATTTCTGAGGGATGAGCCCAGTACACAGGCTTGAGAATACACTTAGATTTAGAGTGGAGAGTAGTGGGACCTACGTGCCATCTGTGTACGTTGGGTAATCACGAAATTCACAGCTAGACGAGGCTATCTTGGGACCCATCATGGCGTACACATCTTGCGTATTCCAGGATGTCGATCTAGAGAGCTGTCGACTCTAGTGACCGATCATGAGGACCTTAGTAGAAACATCTCTCTTTAGTGGTGACAGTGGCAGACCACATTCGGTGGCAAACCCACTCGCACCCGAGGGCCCACTTTGGAACTTGCATAGGATGCCCTTTTTAAAAGAGAATCAGTGGAAGCACTCCTCGATTGGCGATAGTACTGTACCCTGAGGGATGAATGTATTATTGCTTATCGACCTCAGTGTCAGAAGCTGAGGACCTTTCAGTTTGGAGAATCAGTTGAGGCCTCCTCGATTGATGATGATGTCAAACCAAAAATGGTGAACGTATCATCATTTCTCGACCTGAGAGCCCGGGATACTGAACATCCTAGTACCCACATGTGAGAGGGGCGGGTTGTTTACAGGTTTGCAGGTAACCTTGACTTTCATCTTACCTGGTATTCTGGTTCTCTTATCATTGTGGACTCATCAGCCTGGTATTATGGTATTCCGATTATTCCGGCACCCTGATTATGCCGATATTCTGGTATTTCCATATTCTGATCACGCCGGTGTTCTGTTTATTCTGGTATTCTGATTATGCCGATATCCCGGCATCCTGGTATTCTGATTAGTCGGATATTCTGGTACTCCGGTGTTCTCTTCAGAGCCGACCTATGAACTTATTCGGTCACCAGCACAGCAGTTATCCAGATTATATGGAAGCCTTGACCCCATGTCTGTTGCATCTGCATCATCATTTTCACCTACATGTTCTTGTATTTCCAAGGGATATTAACTTTGAGACTTGCTGCTGAGCATTTCCATTTATTTCTTATGGTTAGTGTAAGGAAAATTTTTGAATCAAAGCATAATGATTCCTTGGAAATATTCGAACATGGCATTTTGCATGGCATTCTCCTACTCATATGCATAACAGGTGTTCTAGAGCGGATTTCTCATTCTGACTGGGTATTCTCTTCAGAAACGGCTAACATGACTTCTTCCAACTACTCAATTCACCACAATCAACGCTCAGATATGGAACAACTTCGAGCGGAGGTGACTGAGGTGAAGGCCCAACTGGAGCATTTCATGTTGGACATCCAGGCGTTGTCCCGAGGTCGGGAACTGCTGAGAGAAGAAGTCAACCAGATAAAGACTCAGATGGGCCGGGTTATGGAAATTTTGAACGAAGTGTTAAGAAAGGAAAACAATCAGGTGTCCGCTTCTGCAGCAGAGGTTCTCACTCCTCCTATCTCTTTGGGGTCTCCTCTAGACCATGGATTGCCTCGTGGATCCTCTCTACCGTCAGAGCTTTTTCATCAACAACCGTTTCAAGAGTGTCCTAAGCTAGAAAAGACTGAAAAGAAGTTCGATCCGATTTCGATGCCATACGCACAGTTGCTTCAGCACTTGCTCAAGTTTCAGCTAATTGAATTAATTGATGCGGGACCTCCACACACCTAGTTTCGTATGGGTTCCAATGTCCATGATAGGTGTGAATTTCGTTCAGGTGGCCCTGGACATACTATTGAGAGGTGTCGAGCCTTTCATCATAATGTGCAAGATTTAATCGAGGTTGGGGTCATTACGTTCACTGCCGATGGTTTGCACATCAACTGAAGCTTCCCGAGTGAGCACTCAAATTGCGAGTATGTCGTCAAAAGCAATAAGTCCAGACGGAGTCAAGCCTCATCAACAAGGACAATCATTTAGCTTCTTTACTGCATTTTCATGTGTAGCTTTTATGTTTGTCAAAATATTTGTATGCATGCATGAAATCTGTCTTTCTTTTTATGTTAATCCTAATAAAGCGTGCATGTTTTTCCTGAAGTAATCCATTCGTATTCACTCATAAGTTTGTATATGTGCATTGCAATACCAATTTTCTTGCTTAAACTCTATGAGGGAGGATGATGATCTGAAAACGCAAAAATCTCTAATTGTGTGCTCTTGAATAAAACCCTGTTGAGGATGTACAGGCATTGATTCAAATCCCCAAACACTGGAGATATAAGGGAGATAGACCCTCATTAACCCCTTTGAGCCTTGAAGTAGGAGTTTCTTTCGTATGAAAAAACCCTCACAGTTAACCCAGGGGCAGGGTAGGCGTCAGTTAATTTGACCGAGCGTTCAAAATTCAAAAGGAGTGTGCATCTGAGGATCCATTACCTTCTATTCCACCATCAAGAGGGCAAGAGATGTGAAACCACAATGGTTATCCATCGACAATCAAAGAGTGAGGCAGTCATAACCCTTTCAACAAAGTCAGGACAAGCCAGTGTCACACGACGTGTTCAAAAAAAAAAAGAGAAAAAAAAGAAAAAGCCCGCTAAGTCGAAACTTGAAAACAAACGACTTAGGCAAAAGTTAGGGCATCCCGCTGGACTTCAAAATCGAAAGATTCAAAAGAATCAGTCCAGGCAAAAATTAGGGATCGAAAAGCAAAAGAATGAAAAAGCAAAAAACAAAAGAATTACAAAAGAAAATCCTCGAGCAAGAACAAAGTCGTGTGACTAGACACAAAAGACAAAAAGGGATGACTGTCACTCCAAAGCCTCATTAGGTGTCAAACCATCAGATGCATGGATTCCTCAAAGATCACAAATCTTTTTGAGAGGCGAACGCTTGTGCCAAATTAGTTGAACGTATGACTGGAGAACATCACGAAGAGTGGGTGGGCACCGATAAACTTCGAGCCTTAATCCTTTTTTCTCAAAACCGTGAACCAGGCCACGATACAACCCTCAAAAATCCTAATTGAAACAGGTTTATTTCGAGAGCATACTACCAAGAGATAACGTTCCTGACTCCTACGAGTTGTGCTAAAAGATCTTTGTTGGTGTTGCATGTGCATTGCATTCTTTCATTAAAAAATTAATGTCGTATCCTAACCCGTGATTCTCTCACAAAAGGGTTTGCGACATCTTTTCAGTAAGACTTCAAGATTAACATGTGTGTTGCATTAGAATTTTCATTCTCAGAATAAAACATTTTCTGCTTGCATACATATGTTTGACATCAAAAGAAGTTTACATACGGAAGTCCAGTCCAGAAGCTTAATCTTGCTGAGTTGAGGATCCTGAAGCTCCCGAAGGACAGCCACATCCAGTGGTAATTCCTCAGGAAACCTTGTTGAACGGGAGTTTTCCCAACAAGTTATGCTAAGACGTAGTTGATCTGGGGCAATCACGTCGAGCCATCTCTTTAAGGTGTGGCTCATCTGAGCCAATCACGTCGAGAAATCTCTTCAGAGTTAAGCCAAACTGGGGCAAGACTATTTCAAGGTTCATACTGGGGCAGGCCATCCCAAGAGCACGAGAAGTTAGTCCATCCAGACGACTAATCAGCCTATCCAGGGTTCAGAATACTGGGGCAGAATATCTCACGGTGGTATGAGATTGTTCATAAATCTTCGCAAGGCGAAATCCTCTGTAGGCCCTACAATCTGAAACAGCTACTTCGAGATTCGACGAATCTCTCCAAGAGTTTGAAGACACTGAAGCATTGAGCTTGCCAAGTCTTCTGTAAAATCCTCTTGAGATGACTTCTTCTAAGTAATCCATGCAGTCTAGGGCAGTTACGTCGAGATCCGACGAATCTCTACAAGAGTTTGAGGACATTGAGGCGTTTTGAATGTCAAGTCTTCTGTAAAATCCTCTTGGGACAATTTCTTCCGGTGGACCATGTTGGTCTGGGGCAAGTGAAGAAAAAACGGTTGTTCACGCATATGCAGTCAATAAGCCAAAAGGCTTGAAACCAAGGGGCATTCCAACCCAAGGCATTTGTGGTCCCCGTCTTCAGCAGGCTTCATTAATAATGTTCTCCAGCAAGGGATTGCATACAAACCTTTCTCCCCAACAAGTGGTGGTTCAAAGTTAGATCTTCTCAGTTGTTGAAGTCATATCCAGCACGTCGCATACGTGCATATCCTTTGTTTGCAGGTAGCAGCCTCATACTAGGCTCAAAAGCAAGATGAAAGCCTTTTTGAGGTCATGGATCGTTTCTTCCAGACGAGTAATCACTTATGACCACGCAATATCCTGGGGCATGTGCATATATTTTTCTGTTGCAGGTAATGAGTACGATCGGTCCAAGCGGCACGAAAGTTATCTCTCAGCACCAACAGATATTCGCTATGACTTGATACTGTTGTATCTTATTAAGTCGATTCTTCCATTCAAGATTTCCCACCGGGTTTTGTGACGACAATGGTTGTCGAAGATTGAATGCTTCTGTGTTGATAACGGTTATTAAGGCAGTGAGCATTCCATATCAACAACGAGTGCAGATCCTCCGGTACCTCGCAGACAATGTGAAGGGTAGTGCAAGAGCAAATGTTCGGAAGTCGAAGACAGGGTGTTCGTCTAAGAGTTTGAAAATGCTTGGTTTTCTGTAAAATCCTCTTAATAGACGAAGCTTCTCGCAGTAATATCCCCTGTGGAGTTTGTTCTCAGCAGGATTTACCAGCAAGTGGTAGTGTCAACAAGGCATATTTCCCGCAGGTTTCAGCAGGTGAAATCCGTCAAAGAATAATTCCCAGCTGAATTGTTTTCTCCCCAGCGAAGTCCCCACAGAGTTCGACATTTTGACAGTAATTTCCCCAGCAGGGTCTAAATAGATCAAGGGAATCTCTTCTTCAGCAAAGTGTCAGCATATGATATTACCCAGCAGGTGGTGTAAATCTCAGCTTGGCTCATTTATCCTCAAAGTCCAATTTATTTTTGGCAAGCGGAGTGTTCATTCATTCTCCAACAGAGATATCATCCTTTCAGGAGTCTCTAAGGTCAAATCATTGATCATTGTTCCTCAGCAAAGTCAACAGAAATATCTGACATGGATGCAGAGCGTAATCCAGTGTTGAATGTTTCATCAAAGTCCAACGACAGATTGGCAAAAGTCCATCTTAGGGTGGCAAATCAGCAAAGTCCAACGACAGATTGGCAAAAGTCCATCTTAGGGTGGCAAATCAGCAAAGTCCAACGACAGATTGGAAAAAGTCCATCTTAGGGCGGCAAATCAGCAAAGTCCAACGACAGATTGGCAAAAGTCTATCTTAGGGTGGCAAATCAGTAAAGTCCAACGACAGATTGGCAAAAGTCCATCTTAGGGTGGCAAATCAGCAAAGTCCATCTTAGGGTGGCAAATCAGCAAAGTCCAACGACAGATTGGCAAAAGTCCATCTTAGGGTGGCAAATCAGCAAAGTCCAACGACAGATTGGCAAAAGTCCACCCACAGTGTGGCCAGCCAGTAGTCATCTGGCTTCGTTCAAAAATACATTATTAAAGTCCACCCACAGTGTGGCCAGCCAGTAGTCGTCTGGCTTCGTTCAAAAAGACATTATTAAAGTCCACCCACAGTGTGGCCAGTCAGTAGTCGTCTGGCTTCGTTCAAAAAGACATTATTAAAGTCCACCCACAGTGTGGCCAGCCAGTAGTCGTCTGGCTTCGTTCAAAAAGACATTATTAAAGTCCACCCACAGTGTGGCCAGCCAGTAGTCGTCTGGCTTCGTTCAAAAAGACATTATTAAAGTCCACCCACAGTGTGGCCAGCCAGTAGTCGTCTGGCGTCGTACAAAAGACATAATTAAAGTCCACCCACAGTGTGGCCAGCCAGTAGTCGTCTGGCGTCGTTCCAAAAGACGTTGTTAAAGTCCACCCACAGTGTGGCCAGCCAGTAGTCGTCTGGCGTCGTTCCAAAAGACGTTGTTAAAGTCCACCCAAAGTGTGGCAATCCAGTAGTCGTCTGGCGTTGTACAAAAGACGTTGTTAAAGTCCACCCAAAGTGTGGCAAGCCAGTAGTCGTCTGGCGTCGTATAAAAGACATCTCTATAGTGTTTTTCTTCTCATCAGAGTTTTCTTCAAGCAGAGTTCATTTGGTTGGGTTTATATCCCTTTTTCTTCTTCTTCTCCACAGAGTGCAAATTTTTTGGTTATTTTCGGTATTCAATCCCTCCATACCTTGAAAGTCTGACAGCAATCGCTATCATCCGTTCAGGTCTACAGTGATTGAATAGGGGCAGCTATCATACCCCAAAATTTGCCCTCTCATTTTCATATCATTTAGCATATGCTTTCATTTCATTGCATTGTATTCAAGCATAGAAAGATAAAACATAGAGCATTGCATTGTATATTGCATAAAGACATGGGATCAAAGCATCTTTATTGTGATTTCTGGTTTTCCCTATCTCAAGGTGAGACGAAGGTCTGAGCTCGCCACATCATGAGTATCTCTCTACCAGAATTCATTATGTATCAAGGCTTTCTTCTGCCAAGCATCGAGTGTATCTCCTTCAATTTTTCTTAAGAGCATCGGGTGTCATGGTGAAGACAACTTGGGTTATATTGCAAGAGATCCAGCTGTGGATTCATGTTGTGATCAAGGCCGCCATTGATGGTTGCTAATAGAGTACGAGCTTGCTTTGGAGTTGAAGTTCAATGTGATTTGAATGTGATAAGATTGGTTATGGGGATTACTTGGAATTCAAGATACAAGTCCATCTTTTATCCATTTCAATTCGTTTCTCATTTTTATCCACTTTAAAACCATATTTTTACCCATTTTCTCAAAATAGGTCCATCACCCATTTTTAAACCATATCCAAATTTATCCATTTATTTTTAAACCGTTTCTCATATCCATTTCAATTTCATCTCATTATCCAAATATCCACTTCTACTCTCTCAATCATTTTCATTCCACATTTTAAATCCGTTTAGATCCATTTTTAACCATCTAGTTTTCCAAGACCAATAACCAAATTCATAAAACCATGTTCATTTCTAGACCACGTCCATATCTATTTTGTTTCCCACCAAATACCCATTTAGTAGCCAAATTATTTCAAGATCAATCCAAATGTCTGATCCATGTTCAAGAGTCCTTAAACCATCTTTGTCATAATTCATAGCCATTTTTATCCACATTTTTGTTGTAAGTTCATTCTAATATCCATGTGAGAGTCCAATCAACCGCTTCATTCCAGCATCCATTTTTGCTATATTTTAATTTCAAGTTCCAAGACTTCATAACAGGAGAATTAACAGAAAATTCAATAATGAAAAATAAATAGCAGCCATTTAATAGCAGGATAAACTGCAGAAAAATAAAAAGAATTCACGGTTCAGCAACAATTAGAGAGTGGTCTCACATATATCACAATGCAACAAGGAAAATATACATAACAGGTTCAGAAATTTATGACAGGAAAAGAAAAATATATAACAGCTGATAAAGATAACCAGTCCAGCTTCTAACAGATTTTTTCCTAACTTCCAACCTCTAATTGTCATCATCCCCTAACAACTCTTAACCATAACTTCTAACAGAACCCAACTAACTCTAACAGAAAAAAAACTTTCTCCCTCTTGAATTCTTCAATCCACACTTCATCATCAACCTTCAAGCACCAAGAACTTCTTCATTCTTCACCGACTGCAATCATCTTCAACATCTTCAAACTCTCCTTCGATTCACTCTCAATTCTGCAATCCCCACACCAAAATTCCTCACCTGCATCAATCAACAACAACAAATTCAGGAAACCAAGATCACCAACTCATCCACGACACAAGTTCACGCTCGAGAATTCCACAGAAATCGTAACAAGAACGGACTCCATTCATCTGCAACAACATTAACACTCAGTAATCCAGAGATAAATCATACAAACCTCCACAATTGATTTTCATCTTCAATCGTAATCCTCCGAAACCTCACTCTTCCGTCGGCAAATTCCAACCGGAGCCAAAACCTGCAAAACGACGACGATCTTCGAATCCAGCGTCATCTTCAACGATTCATCATCATTATTTCATGACCTGAAATTCACAAATCCACCGTCAATTCAGGAATTCGAACACCATAACTTCAATTGAAGCAAAAAGGAAAAGGGAATCGCAAGTGGAATAAGATCCGAATCGTAGGAGACGAAATTCATACCTGAATCAGCTGGTGATTTCACTCCATCATCAACACCGCACCGAAATTCCTCATCGGTACGGACTTCACGCTATTCCTCGTTAACTTACCAACGCTGCCTTTCCTTTTCATGCAATGACGACGGATACTCAGACATGCCAGCCGCCACCGAGTCACAATTCGTCGGCAACCTTTGACCCTTTCCGAATTCAAGATCCTCGCTTCTGTTCACATCCATAAAGACTCAGTTAACGGTTACGTCAACCTCACTTCTCGTCAAGAAGTAATTTGGGATTCGTGTAGGGAGAGAGTTGAGACAAATGTGTTGTAGGGTGATAGAAGGCGAATTTGCGACGGCGTTTTGGGAGAAGAAGGGTTTGAAAACGAAGAGGAAGGAGAAGTTGAGACGGCAGCGAGGGTTGAGGAATTGAGACGGCGTGTTGAGGTAGAGAAAGAGAATGGAGAGAATGAAAGGAGAGGTTGAAAATTGAAGAAGATAAAGGGTAGCGGAGAAACAAGAGGGAAGCGGTGAGAATTGTTTTTGCTGAGAATTCTAGGGTTTCTAAGAAAACGGGTGCTCTATATTGTGAGTGGAACCAAACCGGGTTTCTAAGCCCACCATGGAAGCTCTATTAATACTCAAAACACCTCCCTGTTCAACAAATAAACTGTACGCCAGGTACTTGTTTTTTACACCCTAGTCACTACTGCACCCTCTCTTATTTCTTGTAAATTATTGGTCCTTGTTAATCACTTAGCTCTAGACAATTAGTTTTGATAATCGATTTTGGTTAATGGTTTAGAACTATTAGATTAGTCATTTTTCTTAATTAGATTGTTTTTGCTAATTAGGATTAGTTCATAGCTTTAGAACTAATTTTTTGGAATTTAGTTCATAATTTTGAATTGAATTTTTGAATTAGAGTTAGGTTGTAGAAATTAACTTCTATAGAACTTAATTTTGATTTTAATTGGCCTCTAGCGTATTTTAGTGGTTGACTAATTGTAGATTAATTTCGATTAACTTTTGTTTAGACATTAATTTCAATTCGATTTAGATATTAACTTTAGAATGGTTTTCGAATTAATTTCGATTAGATATTAATTTTCATTTAGTAATCTAATCTTGATTTTAGTTAGATTTTTAGATTAGAATTTAATCTTGATTAACATTGATTCTCATGGACTTGTAATTTTGTTTAGTAGTTATTAGTTGTAAGTCGATTAGTGGGAATTGAATTTCGATAATTGTTTTCGGACGATTATTTTTTGGTTTAATCGTATTCTAATTGAATTTGCTCGCTAGTTGCTCACTAATCGTTTACCCTAATTGCTCATTAATTGGTCTTTTGCTTAAGTACATTAATCAAATTTTAGACTTAATTGTTCATTAATTGATATTGCTTAATCATATCCTAATTGATGTGTTTGCCTAATGGTTCACTAATTTTTTAGCTTAATCGCTTGATAATCTTTTTTGCTTAATCGCGCTATTTGATTTTTTTGCTTAATTGCCTTAATTCTTTGCTTAATGGCATTAATTGTTTTTAGCTTAATTGCACTAATCTATTTTTGGCTTAATTGTCCACTAATTAGTTTTAGAATTAAAACTTTGAACTAATTGACATTGATATAGTTTGGTTTGATTTTGTTCTAACATAGAATGTACTTAGATGTTAATGCTAACTTTGACTAATTTTCATAATAGTTTCATTTGATAATTTCATTAGTCTTTAATATGTTTTGCATAGATTGTTGACTAATTTGTGGTTACATTTTTTGTATTGATTTCATTTACTTCTTATTGACAAGCTCCATTTGAATTTTGACTAACCTTTGAGTTTGTTTTGTAGTGTTTTACACTTGATTAGTAAAATGTAGAAGTTGCTGCCACATACACAGCTGCTGTGCACAAAGTGTGCTGTAAAATGTTACTATTCTGCCTGATTGTATACACACCTGCCCGTTCTGGAAATAGTAGCTGTTATAGGTTGTTTTTACTTGTTGCTGGTTTTTATAGCTATGCAGGTGCAGGAGCGCTGTTGTTGCTGTTGTTTATGGCTCATTGCCTTGTTTTGTCTTAAGGACTTAAACTTGTTTTACTTTAGCCATTGGTGGATGTTTATAAGATATGTGCACACTTCTAACATGAGTTCAATTATGGTTTTGGTTTACTTTCATGTCCTTTGCCTATACTTGTAACCCTTAGGTGATTTCTTTTGTTGGTTTACCTTTAACTTCAAAGTAGATTAGTCTTGTAGCATAGTTGTAGCTTGACTTGTAATTTCATAATCCTTTTAGGTCTTTTACTTTGACTAGTGTAACTCAAATGTACATAGTCATTAGACTTAGCTTTTCATATTGTGCATATTCTCCCTTGTTATTACTAATGTCTTTAGTTCACATGTGCAAGGTACATAAAGGAGACATTCCAAAGGTGGTTTGACCATTTCATTTTGTAAATAAAAGCTTGTTTCTAACTTGGTTTGCTATTTGTTTATAGGTGCTTTCGTGACTTGCTTTCGTTGCGCTTTCGTTGCTTTGCTACGGATTTATATCTGTTTGGTAGGACTTCTTATCTCTTCACTTCTCTTTAATGCTGTCAAATGCCATGAGAAGTAGAAATAGTCGATGCCATGATAAGTAGGATTGTATGGAAAGCCCTCAAGTGAGGCCATGATTGTGCTTATTTGATATTGTGCTGAAGACCTCTAAGGAGGCAATTGACGGAAGGCAGGGTTCGCAATCGACCCCCATTATTCTAGTCGAGTCGTTCTTAGCTCTCATTACATGATTGAAGCTTTGAACATTACCTGCTTCTGTTATCGAGTCGGTCAAGTGGAAGATAGGGTTCGCAACCAACCCCCACGCTTTGTCTTTAGCTCGCATTGACCAATGCCGATGCTTATGTGATCTGATTCATATCTTCCCCTTTTTTATTCTGCTCTCCATGGTTCTCGATACCATTGGGCGAGTACCCCCATTTCCCACAGCTAGCTTGTTTGCCTCGGTTGATATGACCCCTTGGCTAAAGCTTCCCTTTTTTTACTTTGATTGTTTGACATGACTGCTTATTGACACTGTTTACGCCATAGTTGCTTTTATTTCATTTTGTGATTGATTTATCCTGTGTTTACTTGTCTGATGACATGATCCCTTAGGATTCCTTGCTCCCCTTAATTTTTGATTAAGTCGGAGGTAGGAGATACATTAGGATAACAATCCATGTATGCTAACATTAGGCAGACTTCCCTTTCTTACCTCAACCATAGGGCCATCATTGTATGATAATATTAGGACCTAGCTTCCCCTTAGCATTTTTTTTCTTTCAAACCTTGAGTCTTTCACCTTCTCCTCTCAAAGAAAATTCAAAATATCTAATAAAGGTAGGCACTTATTGCATTTAGGCCTTTCATATAAAGAAAAGATTATAAGGGGTCTTCTCTTATAATCTTAGAATGTGTAGCATATGGCCCATCTTGGGTCAATGTGTTAAACATTTGATCTTGTATGAGGGACTTAAATGTAATACTTGTTGAAAATACAAATAAATAAAAAAACACTTCTTCATTTCATAATCAACAAAAACACTTAATAAATACAAGTATGCTAGTGTGTTTGAATCTTGATAATTGGAACTAAGTGTGGGGGTCTTCTTCACCCTTAGTGTACTTTCTTACTCATTCCATCTTGGAGTGTGAGGATGTATACATTCCAATGACTAAGATTTAGATACACTATCATATGCAAACAAATAAAAGACTTTCAAAACACTTCAAACAAACAAACAATTCTTTTCTCATCTCTTTCATTCCAGTCTTAAGGACTCGTCACGTCCGTTCTACCGCAAACAGGTAACGCCTAAGTCTCCATACAGCGAGCCGCAACACCTAAACTGCTGGGACGCGTACTCTGACATTTCCACTAAAAAACACAAACAAACCATCCCTAGTGAGGGAACTACGTCGCTCTGATTCTCATATTCCCGATGAGATACGTAGGCAGTGGGGTAGGGCTCATTCGAGCACTTCTTTTATTTTCCCTACATTTGTTTCTCATTCCTTTTCCATTATTTCTCCTTTCTTTCTTTCAGTTCCTTTTCCAGTATCTTTTTTATCACCCTTTGATCGAGACAAGCAAGCGTGGATCCCATCGGGTACGATGGACGCGAGGGGGTGCTAATACCTTCCTCTCGCGTAACCGACTCCCTTACCCTTTCTCTTGGTCGCAAGACCATGATTTTCCTTCCCTTCAGGTTTATGCAGTGTTTCCTTTCCCTCTCTAGGGATAAATACACATTGCTGGAGACTCTGTTCGGTGCCACTTTCGCGTTTGTACTAGGATGAAAATCCCGGGAGCGATAGTATGGAAACTCAGTTTTTCATAAAAACACAAGTTGTGGTACTGGCACTATCATAATGTTTAAGTTCTATTTGTGTGTTACTGATATGGTATGTGTTCAACATATACATACAAATATTGACATGTCACTGAGTTTACATTCAAACTGTTTTCATGTGCTAGCCAGGCCATGATTTGCTAAGCATGTTTCTGAAAACAAGAATTTGGCACTATACATTCATGAGGAGGTTTTGTTTTGTATCCATCAAATATGACTGATCAAGTGCCACAAGCATGTAATTTTTATGTAGGTTATGATATTGCTGATTTGATGTTCTAAGACTGATATATGAGCTGGTTTATTCCTTGATGTTTGTCTTTGTGTATTGTAGTCTAGTTATATTTATAGTTATTAGTATATGGACATGTTGTTCTTGCTATCTGCCTTTTCTTATTACCATGTGTATGGAATAAGGCCAAGTTACTTGAACCAGTTTTTGCCTCTTTGCATTAATGCTTGTCTATTTTCTCATGCTTACTATGTTTACCTTACCTGAAACTGCATCTGTCTAGGTTTGCATGATCCTGACCAGTAAAGTGTGCATTTACTCACATTTTCGTTACCATTTGAAGTGTAGCATATATGTTCTATTGACTTTGCGATGCCACTACCACTCATGTTGTTATCATGTTGATTCCTTGCTACTGTAACTGATCTTGCTGTCATCATTTGTTTCCTTATTAGAATTCTTATTATGCAATGTACATCAGTGTTTTTTTTGTCTATTGAGCTGTGCCTTTGAGCAAGAATGATGTCTCTAACACATATCTGTAACCATAGTGTCCTTGTGCATCCATTCACATGCTTGTATACATTTTGGTATGCACACCCAAGCCACAATATGTCATGACCTTTGTTTTGTGCTGAGTGGACTTATGTGCCTAAAATAGATATATCTGAACTGCTGACCTGCTAAGTTCTGCAACTGGTTTTAGATTTGTGTTTTTACTTGTTGTGTGCAACTTATGGCTGTGACAAATTCAAGGGTATGTGTGCTAATAACTGCCAAGTTTATCATCTAGCATGAGGACTTGTTGCTTACTCCTTTGTGCTGAATTTTGTTTTTGACCACATGCTTGTCAACGTTTCACCAGCTTATTGTACATAAATTACTATGCCATGCTTACTTTGTTGTCATTTTGATTTGTTGACCAATTTGTAGGCCTAAAGTTCATGATATGTATGCTTTACCTTGTTTAAAACCTATTTGTGCATGTGCCTATCTATAGCTCACAGTCTGTCATGCTTTTATGACAGTATTGTAGTATGAAATATCTCTTGTTATGCCACTGCTATCATCATACTATATTTGGTGTCTCCAATATATGTGCAAGCTCTTAAGTGTTCAAGTAGGATATGTGTTGACTGTTGATCTGATTGCCTGCTATATATCCAAATTTGTTCAAACTATTTGGCACATTACCTGTTTTAGATCAAATATGTGTTGCCTTTCTACTTTGTTGTGGTCAATACTAATGTCAAGAAGATTGGATACCTGTTGTCTCTATTACATTAATCATTATGCAATGAATATGTAAAAATACCATAACCTGCCTTGCCCTTACACTGAGTTTGTTTGTCAATATTGGACTTAGGTTTGGATCCATGGCATGCTACCTTGAGTCTTAAGTATATAGGTGCAATGAGAAGTTTTTTTTTCTTATCAGATTGGCTCTAGTATTTTGATCCTGTTATAAAATGCTTGTGGCTATCTACTATTCGCTTTAAAATCAAGTGGTGATGCTTTGTATGGAATCCTTGCTGCTATATCTTTAAGCGCAACCAATGTTTAGACTTACATTGTTTTTGTATCCTAACTTCTTCCCAGACCAAGACTTGTCTTGGTTCCTACACGATTCAACCCTTATCACAATGTCCATTGCTGATTAAAACTCATATAAGTTTGTTGAGATTTTGGTAAGGAAACCAGTTCTAACAAGAGGTTGAAATTGGTACATTTGGAAGCTCCCATTTGTCTTAGAGCTTCATCTTGTTACCAGCAGGCCTGATGAGATTTGTTTGTAACCTTGCTCTTTGTTTTCCAATATTTGAGGATTGCTTATATTACTTTGGATGCGTTCTTATGATACTATGTGAATATTCCTTGCAAGCATTGTCTCATTGCTCTATTTTTCCTTTGATTTACTTGATCTAAGAAGTTATCGAATTGAATGGTGCATGTTGTTTGAAAATAAAGGACTGGTATCATTATTCTTGGATGTGCATAATCCTTCATGCTTCACATTGGCTTTTTCTTCGCTTGCCAAGGCTTATAATAATATGGAATGATGTTTGTTATCGGATGTAACAGCCACCCCAGTGGCAAGCACACACATACACACGCCCATTTGACCATGAGGACTGGGGTTCGAATCCCCCTCGCCCCAGTCCTTTTATATTAATTTTCCAAAACCTCCTTGTTTTACATATATATCATTGTTGCTATCTCTTATTAGCACGCGCGTATTGGTAGGATTTGCTTTGTTTTGGGGCTGCATGCGCAGGGTCCTGGGTTCAACACTCATGGGGACCTCTCCTTTCTTTTTATTACATGATTATTTTACATTTCTTATGGTTTATGCCCTAATTTCAAATATTCATAACTCAACCATTTTTCATCCTTTTTCACTCATTCTTTTTGCTAAATGTTCCTAAATGAATTTACTTTTTGAATATAAAAAGAGATTGGTGAAGACACTTAATTTTGAGGACTTTATTCATGATTGGAAGTGGAAACATCTTTTTAGGGTTTTATTGCACTTCTTATTTGCTCTTGATTCCTTCATCATGGCATTATCTAATGAACATTGGTTCTAGTCTTGAATAAAGTTATAAAATTTGTTTCACTTGAATGTTTTTCCATTTAAATGTTACATTTTCATGTAAATATCCATTGTAAGTTCCTTGTTTCCTAAAAACTGTTGTTCTCCCGATTCCAAAGGAAAGTCCTCCTCAGTTGACTCATAAGTCAATAAATAAATCATACCACATTGGCCTCATAAGAGCCTTTCTCTTCCTTGGCCTCATAAGAGCCTTTCCATTTTCTTGGCCTCATAAAGAGCCATTGAATCATAACTTAGAAATAGGAGGGAGTTTTCTAAACTCCATGTGATTCTCATCATTATGAGTATTCCCCCATCATAACTTAAACTTAGAGAGTTCTTAAACTCTAAATGAGCTCATACTCATTTCCCCATGGAACTTTGGCCATAGTCAATAGTTCCTCAAATTCACCCTAAGTTAGGTGAACTGTGGTTGCTCTGATTCTTTAGTCAGATACGTAGGCACAAGATGCGACGTCTTGGCGAGCAAACTTAGTGTACATACCCTTAGGTCTTTACCTTTACCTTTAGCGGATATCTTAGCAAGCAAACATAACATAACATAAACATAAACAAGAGGTTCATGTAGAATACTACAGATATTAAGGGTGCTAATACATTCCCTTAGTATAACCAACCCCCGAACCTTAGATCTCCCCCCTTTAGGTTTTCTCGATCTTGAACCTTTCCTTTGGATAAATCAAAGTCGGTAGTGAATTCAAAGAAATGTGATGCAAGTTAATTAATAGCTTGTTATTCAATTCTCACCGCAACAACTGTTTATCGACCGGATGATCTTGGTCGAACCGTCCGCGACGCAACTGTTACTTTGAAAGAAAAGTTTTTAAAGAAAATTAAGAACTTAAAGATCCCTTCGTACGTCCTCCCGAGAAACGGTACGAAACGACTTTTAATATATTTCCTCCCGAATTCCCTCGACTTCCAAATGCTGATTTTGGAGTGGCCCTTGCCCCTCCATTTCCAGACTGGTTCGTTTGTGGGGATTCTATCAAAATCCTTCGCCTATAATCAAAAGCAAAAGCCCAGCGGGTGGTTCCGACCAAACGTACACTAGACAGTTTCAAAGGGCATCTTCATATTGGGATCGAAGATGTTTGCATCGAATCTGAAATATATGAAGGTGTGAAATGAGAGGATTTTGATCCAACACTTTTTCTTATTTATTTTCTTTTACATATAATAACTGTTTTATTTTACTTTAGCTGTGAAAATTCCACCAAAGAAACCAACAACTAGGAAACTCGTCGAAGTAAAAGAGCAAGGAGGAAGCAAAGCAGCAACAAAAACAACAAAGGTATTTTGCCTCCCTTATTTATTTTGTCGCTTTACATAAATTCCATTATTCGTCTAACATTTTCCCTACAGGGCGCTCGAAAGTTACCTCCGACTCCCCAAAAAAGGAAGGCAAAGGAGGATGTGGTTGTGGTGGTAGAATTGGATGATGAAGATCTATCTCCGACTGCCAAGCAACCCCTCAAGAAAAGGAAGAGGCAGATAAAAATGAGCAAAGCCCTGACCCAGACCCAAACAAAAGGTGTAAAGGCTCCGACCAAGAAAACCATTACCTTAACGATACTGAAACCAACTCCTGCAGAAATGTCGAAGAAAGCTGCAGACCAGCCTGAAAGTGACAATTCAAGCCCTGGAGCTGAGGCTCCCAAGGTACCAAATTTTATACCTTATCATGTTCTTAGTAATCTTGTCTAATTACTGATTTCAATTACTCTTTTCAGGACGATGCAGGAGTTTCCACTCAATAAGCCGACAAATCAACCAACACCACAATCCTCAACAGCGCAGGCGAACCAACATACCACCCCACTTCTGTAAAGGATTCTAAGAAGAGCTCGATGAGCGAAATAAATTAGACAGTCGGGGAACAACACGAAACATCGCCGCCCAAGACTACCACCCAGAATTCTAATACAAGTGAATCTGAACACGAAGGTAACCAGGAAAAGGACATGCAAATCGAAGCTGCTAAAACTGATATGGAGGTGGATCATCCTGAATCCCTTGGCGAAGATGAAGCTAAAGATAGCTCCCCAAGAGTCAAACATCTGGATGTCACTCATCAAGATCAAGATAATGACATGGAAGAAAGGGAAAACGTTCTATATTCCAGCATTATTCGATGCTTATTGAGGAATTCATGGATGAAGAGGAAAATGTCGAGGAAGATGATGACAAGGAGGAAAAAGAGGATGAAGACACTCATGATGAGACAATCATCGAACTAACCCCTAATCATGTCCCGTCGATTGCGAAGGATTCGGGCAAAACCTTTATCACCTTTTCTGCTAAAGAAATGGAGGCTTTGAAAAAGAGAAATCCTCGCGAATACCTGAAAGCTTTGATTGGCTCTAGAGGGAGTTCGTCTGAAAGGAGTCTCAGCTCTTCCTCAGTATCTGGTGGTCGATCGACTACTAATCCTGCCAACGAAATACTTTCAAAGATTAAGGAAAAAGTTTTTAAAGGGGACCTGTTTCGACTAAAGTCTGACCCTACTTCTCCTGCTGCCTTGAAGAGTCTTCTAAAAAAGGTTGACATTCTGACCGCCTCTCCTAAAGTCGCGAACATCATCTTGGAGCTGACTTCGATGATTGATCATGTTGCTGCTGATGTTGCCAAAATCAAGCAAAGCTCCAAAGATATCGAAAGTCGTACTAGCTCTGTAGCAGCTGCATGGGATGCTGCCTCAGAGTCGAGCAACCGCTTGGCTGATTTAGAGCAAGCCCAAGAACGAAACAAGGCTGAGATTGAAACTAATAATCAAAATATCCATTCCTGGGAGGAACAGATAAAAGATCTGAAGACCAAAATTTTGAAAGCCAAGAAACAGAATGCTGAGCTTCTAAAGTTTGACAACTCTAAAGTGGCGAAAGAGCTTAATGTTGGGCTAAGCTTTGCTGACAAGGCTCAAAAGTTAGAGGCAGAGCTAGAGGGCATGAGGTCGACCAAGTCTGTTTGCGAGAAGCAGTTAGAGTTTCTGAAGGCGAAGTATCTCAACATGAAGGTCACCCTTCCGTTTTAGTTCTAGTTCCTTTTATTTTAAACTTTATCATCAATTTTGGATTATGTAATGACTTTGAACCCTTCGTGGTTCTTCTGGCTGTAATGAATTTAGCCATTTTGGCAACCAATTTTACTTCGCCATGTTAGCTTTGATTATTTTGCATGTGATTACTCTTTAGCTATTTTTATTTCCTGAAGTGCAGGCTTGTATTTTTTCAAATACTTCCCGTTTACCCTTAAGATCCTCTTATCTTGATCTAACTCTCCGATCTCATAAGTACCATTCGAAAAGACTTGTATGATTTGAAAAGGACCTTCACATCTAGGGGACCATTTCCCCAAGGCTCTGTCTTTTTGATCCATAGGCAGGATTACTTTCCAAACCAACTCTTCAGGCGAAAACACCTTAACTCTGACTTTCTTATTATAAGAGCTTTCTATTATATTCTTCTTTCTTTTCAATCATTCTAACGCATTGAGCCTCTCCTCATCTAAGTCCACTAATTCATCTAACATCATGTTCCAATATGTCTCAGATGGGATCTCATGATATCTCTGAATTCTTGTCGACTGAAGGTATATCTCAACTGGCAACACCGCATCATGACCAAAAGTCAATCGAAATGGCGTGGTATTAGTAGCTTCTTTGGGAGAGGTTTGACATGCCCAGAGAACCTGATCTAAAGTTTGTTCCAATTTCTAGTCTTCTTTCCCACATGTTTCTTAAGTAAACTAATCACCACTTTGTTTGCTGCTTTGAACTGACCATTAGCCTGAGCGTAGTAAGGTATGGAGGTTAATAATTTGAAACTCATTCCTTAGCAAATTCTTGCATTTTTTGACCAATGAATACTGATCCTTGATCCGTTGTAATGGTTTCTGGGATTCCAACCCTATAGATGATGTGTTTTCTGATGAATTCGATTACATCTTCTTGGACAACATTTGGAAATGGTATAGCTTCGATCCATTTCGTAAAATAGTCAATGCCTACCAAAATGCACCTTTGATTTTTAGATGACGTTGGTCGAATTTCCCCAATCAAATCCAAAGCCCAACCTCTAAAAGGCCACGACTTGACTATAGAATGTAATTCACTTGCAGGAACATGTTGTATACCTGCATGCACTTGGCACTCTTGGCATCCCTTAGCGAATTCGATACAATCTTTCAACATGGTAGGCCAGTACATCCCTTGTCGAAACAAAAGCCATTTCATCTTGTGGCCTACCTGTGGGCCCCACATGGCTCACTATGGATAGTCGAAAGGCCTAAATACGCCTCTGACTCACTAAGGCATTTTAGTAAAACCCCCTCAGGAGTCTTTTTAAATAATTCATTACCCAAAAGAACATAACTTAAAGCTCGATACCTAATTTTTCGCTCTGTGGATACCGTTGGTTTTTGAAAATACTCCACTATTGGTTTTCTCCAGTCTTAATCCGTCAAACTATCTATTACAAAGATTTCAAAATTTTCTTTATCAGCGTATCCTAGTTTCGTTGTTTCCAAATCTGATGGAGACATGTCATACACCAAATTTTGACCACCAAGATTTCCCATCATTGTACAAATCATCACCACAATACGGATATACCATCATGCCTTATCAATCTCCTCAAAGATGGTTGAGCATTCACCACAATCGAGAATTAGGGTTTCAAGCCCTCTTAGAGCACTTAGACAAAGGATCAATCAAGAAATGACATGATATTCAACTTGTCTAACCTCTCAAACACCTATAAAGAATCAAGAGGACTCCTACATCAAGAATCAAGCACAAAGTTGCAACATTTCAAGTGGATCAAGCCTCAAGATCGCCAGTGTCACCAAATTAGGGTTTTGGTCGACTGAGGCCTCCAGATGAAAATTTTCATCTGGGCATGTGCCAATGATTCAAAGCACAACACAAGATACTCCAAGGGACCTCATGGACCCAGTAATCAAGTTAATTTAACCTCAGGGGATGCATTTACCAAAAATCAGGAATTAGAATTTCTTGACCTAATTCACCACTAAGTTGACTTTTGAGGCAAAGCATGAGCCAAGACCTTAAGAAATGATTTGAGGGCCTCAAATACACCACATTGATCCATTTGCAACAATGGATTGATCCAATAAGCTTGGTTCACAAGTTTCAATTTCATCTGGACCACAATTAGGGTTTTGAAGAAAAAGTCAACTGTATCTTTGACTTTTGACTATGACATGCGCCCAAACTTTGGGACATGATTCAATAAACCCTATAAAACCTATGGATTCCATCCATTAGGTTTGATTTAGGTCAAGGACTTTATTTCACAAAGGATCTCACAGTTTGGATTTCATCCGATAAAAAAGTCAACTGTACACAAACTCAAGTATGACTTTTTGGAATTTTTCACAAATATGGTTCCCCTAGGTCAAAAATAATGTTAATGTATGGTATTGATCATCATTCATTAAGAAAAATCAAGAAAAGTGAGGTTTCTTGCAAAAGGGGCAACCATAAAAAACCAAAATTTTTCTAAGTTATGGAACAAAAATGGTTTTGGTACCAACTTCCAAGGATCATAACTTGAGATCCAAGCAACCATTTTGGGTGATCCAAAGCTGGATTTGTAGGTCTTGCTACACTCTACAAAAGCTTCAACTACCCCAGACTCCAATTCTTTATGGATTTTGAGTTATGGATTGATCCAAATCACAAAAACATGAAAATGACACTTTTTCCAACACTTAGTAAAAATCTGCCAAAGTTACCAACCTTGAACATCAATGTTCATGAGGTTTTTTGAGCTGGATCCAAATAGTTTCGAAACAAACTATAATCACACATGTTTTGTATCATATGAGGGCTTTCTAAAAAGCACAATAGCCTCCTATAACTCAACTTGAGCAGGGAGATATGATCCCCTCAAAATCACCATTTCCAACTATCCTAAGCAAGGCAGATTTTGGCATTTTGCTCGATTTGACAAATTTGGACAACTCCAAGCCTTGTCATCCATTTGGACACATCTGAGGATAAAACAAAAGGAGAATGATCGGATCCCCAAGCCTCCAAAGTCCAAGAATCTACACTTAGCCATAACAAACCTAAAAAGGCTAAAAAGGTGCCAAGACTCCAATTTTGTTTCCAAGCATTCAATGGATGCACCAAGGTGGCATGGACTGACACATTCCTAACTGAATGAGTCAAGAATAAGCTCTGAATCAAAGGACCATAGGCCTGTGCCCTAACCTCAAGTGAATGGCTAGAGGAGACTTGAGATTCCTTTTGCTCAACATTGGCCAAAGGCCTGCTGCTACTGTCATTCACTATTGATGCAAAAATAAACTTGACACACTATAAATAGAGATAAATTGTGATCAGTTTGAGTACACCAAAGCACTACAACTGATGCTTTCCTCAAAATCTCTCTCTTTAGGCCATAATGCCTTCATTTGCAAGTAATCTCTGAGTTTTTGAGTTAGAGAGAAATTCCACCACAGGTCATGATCTAAACACATCCAATATGTCATATCTAAGTTGTTCAAACACTCACTTGTGACCTGAAACACCAAAATCAGAAAATCCACTTCCAAAACCTCAAAATTGGACTTTTCTGCATTTTCCAAGCCATGCCTTGATTCAGTCACTTCCAAAACCAAACAAGGCCTCAAACACACTCCAAATATCATCCTTAAACTGTCCTAATTGGTTTCCCTCATCTGGAACACCATTTGAGAAAGTTGCCATATTGGTCACTTTGGCCCCTTTTGCAAGAAAGAGCTAACACTTGTTCCTGAGGATTCCAGTTGGTTTTGATCATCCTAAAAGCTTTTAAGGGATCAATCAAGAGCATCCAAAGCTTTGGATTACTTCTGGCACAAGGATCTTGACAGTTAGCACAAGAAGCTCCAAGAGGTAAGTGCATGACAACTTGAACTCTTTGAATTATGCATTCCTTTGATATCCACTGATCATAAATATCTCATACATGTTGTATATGTTGTGTTTGAACCAATTTGTCATGTAATTCTTGCATGTACCATGAGATAGCATAAAACATGCAAATCTAGGCCTATTTTGAAACCACTATCGGGTTTTTAAATAGGGACACTTTCTGAAAATTCCAAAAGCACCATTGGATTCCTTGTGAAATTCTAGGCCAGATGCACCTAAATTTTGTCTAAATCCATGGAGAAATGAGAAAGCTAGAGGCTTCACGTAAATTGGCAAAACTTGCCTTGCGTTGCCTTGGCCAGGCCTAGAAACTTGGCACCCCATATATACACATGGGGTGGTTTTGATACACGGATGTATCACCACCCCAGTGGTAGCGCGCATGTGTGTTTGTGTATGAGGTCGTGGGTTCAAACCCCACCCAGACATTTTTTACTACTCTCTCATTTTTGCTATTTTTTTCAATATTTTCATGTTTTTGTTAATTAATTCAAAAAGTTAATTTCTCTCTAAATTTTAATTATTTTTTATTGATTCTTTTTTTTGGAAATTCACAAAAATATTAAAATATTTTATTCCATGAAAATTTTACAAAAATATTATTTATTTCATATATTTGATATTTTTGTAAAGAATTATGTTTTTATTTGTTTTTAAACATTAAAAATATTTCTTTCTCTTGGTTTTGCAAAACTCACATGATTTTTAAATCATCCCATGAATGAAACATGATTTTCCAAATATAAATCCAAGATCACAACCTTTTTTCACACGATTGGTTATTTTAATTGAATTTTTATTCAATAAAAATACATTTAAAAACCAAAAATTAGGGTTTTGATCACTATCACCCTAACAAATATTTTCAAACATCTTTGGGCCTCTATTAGAGTGTAAGACCCAATCCCTTTTTAATAAAAACCTTTTTGGGCCTCAGCCATTGTATAAGTCCCACAACGATTTTAAAATCTCGGCGCGGTCGTCGCCTTTTAAACAAAATAACTTGGGCCTATCCTTGTGTTGTAAGTCCCATCTTTCTTTTAAAAAATAAACTTTGGGCCTCTCCTTGAGTTGTAAGACCCAACCTTCTTTGTAAATACGATAATTTGGGCCTCATTCATTGTATAAGTCTCGATACAATTTTCAGATCAACGGTACGATTACTGTTTTTTTTCATCTGGGCCTCCCCTTTGAGTATAAGCCCTAACAATCTGTTCAAAAACAACTTCCCTTTTGATTTAGGTTCAAACTCATAGTTGTTATCAAAACTTTCTTTAATTTCTTGAACAACTAACCATACAGCTGTTACAATGGAAGCTTGCTCGCCTGTAAGTTTTATCAGCCTTCATTTACATGCTTATATATATATATATATATATATATATATATATATATATATATATATATATATATATATATATATATAATTGTTTGTGCTGGAAGCTTGCTCACGTGTAAGTCATTCTTTCATATCTTTTTAGATACTTGTCATATATCAACTGTATATATACTTGTATATCTGCTTAGAGTTTTCCCCGACAAATAGGTCTAGAACTAGGTAAAGCCAGTTGGTCACTCTTAAATACAGTCAAAACTAGTTCCCCATAGGAATTCCATATACAGTCTTGCCTTCTTTTGGGCTTAAACAATGTGGAACAAAGAGAAAGGCATTATTCCCGGTGAAACTTTTCTCAGACTGTCACTATTAGAAAATTGTCAAAGAAGTTCATTTCCCCAGAGAGGATTAATTCTCGGTGAAACCTCTCTTGAATTTCTTCAAACCCTAGAACTGTTCACTAAAGAAAATATTATTCCCGGTGAAACGTTTCTTGAACTCTTCTTAGGTTTGGACCCACAGGCTTCCTAAAAGCATCCCTGCCTCCTCTTGGGCTTTGTACAAGGACCCTCAGACTTCTTAGAAGTTCTGATGCCTTCTCTTGGGCTTAATACAAGGACCCTGAAGACCTCCTAAAGGTATAAGACAGAACTTAGTCATCCTTTGCTAGAGCAGTCTTTCCAGAGTCAAAACCGCAGACCAATTTAGGGTTGATTCTCATCCCTTAAAACACCTGCCTCCTCTCGGGCATCATACAAAGATAAAATCTTCCATACCAGTAGACTTGGACAGTCTAATCTCCTCTTGGATCTCAAAGACATTCTCAAGTTCCCTACAAACATAGGAAAAAACCCTGGTCATTTAACCAATCTCCAGTAGAGTAAAAACCCATGGGTTCTAAAACCTAGTCTTTCTCCTAAATTTCCCCAGCTAGGGTCAGTTTCTCATCAGTATAACAATATCCCAAATCAGAACCTCAAGGCATCTGATACCTCAACTCTTCTGTAAATCCTCAGCAAGAGTTGTGAAATTCTGGTATCAGATGTGTGATGTTAAGTGTGATGTCACAACAACACAATCTGCTATGAACAAGGCAATAAACAACAGTAAATAAACACAATGAATTGTTCACCCAGTTCGGTCTAACTACCTACGTCTGGGGGCTACCAAGCCAGGGAGGAAAATCACTATCAGTAGTATCAAATTACAGACTCAACAATCCCAGTTGACATCTACCTAACTTAATCACTACCCAATGATACTTCTACCTAAGAAACCACTTAGGTATGAGAAACCACTCACTCCCTAAATCACCTCAGTGATACAATCCACTGATTACACTTTAAAAACCACCTTGATTCTGCTTAACAACTTTGATCAAGAACAACACACTCTTGCTTAAAAGCTCTAGAGTGAATACACTTACAACTCAAAAATAGTAACACCAATTCAAACACAGATGATTTACAAAACACACACGAAGACACAAATAACACACAGTCTTTTGCTCTCTTTCTTCGTTATTCTCCAATAAGGGTTGAGGTTGCTTTTTATAGAATTTTGACTTGGGCTTGGACCTCTTCCAAAATCATCTGATTTGATTTGTTATTAATCATAATTTAAAACAGATTTGATCTTCTAATCTTTTTAAATCTTTCCAAATCAGCCCTAATGTTAGTTACGTGATCTGCTCTATATCTGATTGAAAATATAAATATCTTCTCCAAGAAATTCGCATCCAATCTCTCTAACAGATCTCCTCAAACCAAACTAGCACACGTGCAACCCTAAAACATCACAACCTGATGTTCTAATAACTGATGTCAAGACATCAAGATTAACATCAGCCTATAAAACTTCAAACCTGCAACAACTAATGTTAGGAACCAATGTTATGACATCAGACATATGACATCAACATTGGTAAACTTTGTTTTACCAAAATTCCAGCCAATACAAGAACTAACAATCTCCCCCTTTGGCTAATTTTGGCTAAAACAAGCTAAAACAATCTCTGCCAACATCAGAGGTACCTGCAGCGGAAAAACTTCATACCAGCAGCATGTGAGACAATCCTTTACTTTGGTTTTGTTTTTGTATGATTGCAAATTGCGCGTATGATTTGTTGTGCTTCATTCTACATGTGAATATGTGTGATTTTCATCTTAAAATGATTGTTAGAAACACTTTTTATAAGGTTTGAATCAATACATAACCTTTGGCATCGATCCATACGTGTCTGGTATCGATCCCTGATTTAATGGAAATTCTGTTTTTCAGTTCACCTTCAGTAGGGATCGATTCATGGATTTTGGGATCAATCCCTAACAGTTAAAAACTGTCTGGCATCGATCCATACGTGTCTGGCATCGATCCCTGATTTAATGGAAATTCTGTTTTTCAGTTCACCTTCAGTAGGGATCGATTCATAGATTTTGGGATCAATCCCTAACAGTTAAAAATTGTCAGGAATCGATCCATACGATGTTGGGATCGATCCCAAAGTCTGTTTTTCTGCATAATTTTTATTCTAACAGTTCTGTCTTGTTTAGTATAAATACAAAGTGGCAGGTATTGGCTTAAGGATGAATTCACAAGTGAAAATTGCAAAATACACAAGTCATAGAGGTCTTTGTAGCAGCAATTGATTGAGCATTCAGAAACCTGAAAGATACTTCGTCTTCATCATCTTCTCAATCTCTTCAATTCAAGAACAATTACACACAATCATTCTTGTTCTTAGGATTGAAGGATCAACGAGATAACGTTCAGTGGTACGATCAACGATCTAGCTGTGGAGTCAGTGGAACGATCAAGGATCTAGCTGGGTTGAAGAGTGAAGGGGGTTTCGAGGAAAAACCTACTGGTTTGTCCTTCAAGAACGGGACTGTTCTTGCGGGTTTGTTAGTCACGATTGCAGAACGGATTCAGCCGCAGCGTAGGGTTTGGAAACGGGGTTGTTTCGCAAACAGGTCGTGGAACCGGTGAATCGTTTGCAAGTCTTGCGGGGAATTCTTGATCCAGCTCTGATCAAGTCGAGGTTCTATACGAGAAGAAGAAGTTCTAGGGATTTAGAATTCTGTCTTGGTATTGTAACCTTTGTAAGAACGAATTCAGCAACTATTGATAAGAAAAGGTCTCAATTTCTTTTGAAATTGAGAGGGAGACGTACCCATACGCGAGGACGACAGTGGGGAACTTCCTTAACAAATCTCTGTGTATCGTATTCTATCTCTATCTCCCTTTACGTTTTCGTTAACTGTTTTGTGATACAAATTGGCGCAGTACGTTTTACGTGTCGTGATACAATAGTGGCAAGAAAACCTTTTATTGAAACATCACTATTGTTTATCATAGAACACATACACGCCAAGTGTTTGACAAAACGGTTTGTTGTGATTTACTCATTGGAATCAGAATTTGTGATAAGTGCATTTAGTGCGAGAAAATTCTGTGTTAACGTTTTCTATCAATCAATTCAAATCCAGCATCATACTTGCGTGTCTGGTCTTTTTGGTAGCGGTTCAGAATAGACGGAAGTCGATTCGGGACCAAAACTTTCCGCTATATTTCAAAAACTCTGTTAAGGTTTTTAAAACCGTATTTTACAAGCGGTGATCTATTCACCCCCCCTCTCGATCACTAGCCACACCGTCTAACAAGTGGTATCAGAGCGCCGGTTCGCTGGTGCTCTGTGGCTGCCTGTAACGATATGGATTCTGAACCAAAGGGGGCGTACAATAGAGCTCCCGTCTTTAACGGAGAAAACTACGGCTACTGGAAAGACTGCATGCGAGTTCATATAAATTCTGTGGATAGGCTAGTATGGACAGCCATTGAGAATGGTCCCTTTCAAATAACCATGACCAATGAGGCTGGCGCCATAGTACCTAAACCAGAAGCTGATTGGACTGAGAAAGATGAGAAAAAGTGGTCGAGTGATTGGAAAGCTCGAAATATACTAATTTCAGCACTTGGTGTTGATGAGTATTATCGAGTATCCCATTGCACGACTGCTAAGGAGATGTGGGACGCTTTAGAAATCGCCCATGAGGGTACTACTGAAGTGAAACAGTCCCGCATTAACACACTTAATCAAGAGTTTGAGCTCTTTCGCATGAAAAATGGAGAATCTATCTCCGACATGCAAAAGAGGTTTACTCATCTTACAAATCGATTAAATGCACTTGGAAAACCTGTTTCCAATGAGGTAGCTACTAACAAAATTCTGAGATGTCTTAGCAGGGAATGGCAACCTAAAGTGACAGCTATCAAGGAAGCCAACGACTTGACGACTCTTACGATTACAACACTTTTTGGAAAGCTGGAAGAACATCAGCAAGCTCTAGAAAGTCTTGAAAAGTATGAGAACAAAAGTAAGAAGGAGAAAGAGAAGAAGAAAGACAAAGAGGGTGAGAAGAAGCCAATTGCTCTTGTGGCCTCTAGCACTAAGTCCTCAAGAAAAGAGCAAAGTGACAATGATTCAAGTAGTGACAAAGATTCGGATGATGAAGAAATGGGACTTTTTGTAAGGAGATACAATAGATTCATTCGAAGGAATGGATACAAGCATTCCGACAAAAACCTCATGAAGTTTAGAAGACAATCTAGTGAGTCAAAACAGGAAGAGAACAAGAAGCATAAAGGTAGAGGATCTTGTTTCAATTGTGGCAAATCTGGACATTACAAAACAGAATGTCCTATGAAGAAAAAGGATAAAGGGAAGGATTCACCTAAACGGTACAGCAAACAAAGGAGAGCTTATATAGCATGGGAAAGCGATAGCGATTCATCAAGCTCACAAAGTTCAAGTGATAGTGATGAAACCGCAAACCTATGTCTTATGGCTCACATCAAAGACCATGCCTACTACAAGAAGAAACAAGAAGAAAAGAAGGTAAAACAAGCCTACTATAATAATGTCTCCTCTATGTCTTTTTCTGAACTGAAAATCGCTTTTGAAAAACTGCATAACGAAGCTGTAGATGCTTTCAAAAGATTATCTTCCGATAAACAAATTTTTTCATTCTTGGAAGGTAAAGTATACAAAGCTGAAAAAGATTTAGAAAGCTTGAAGGCTAGTATTGCAGAAAATTCAAAAGATATTGATGTTAACGGACGTAGTAAAGTTAGGTATTGTGAAGCTTGTCATATTTGGCAACGAGAGGTTAATACTCTTAAAGTCAAATTGGAAAAAGCTTTACAACCCAAGGTGACTTACGCCGTTGATACTAGATTGTTTAAGAAGTCATTGAATCCTCCATATGCAAAATACTCTTTTACTCCAAAGGATTCAATGAACAAAACTAAACAATTGCATCATCATGGTTTATGTCATTATTGTTGTCGTGCTGGCCACACCATTGAGAAATGCAAGTTTAGGAGGTTTCTTGTTCCTAAAGGCATCTATCAATGGAAGCCAAAAGGCAACCATGTTACCACTTACCCCTTTGGACCCAATGAAAATTGGGTACCAACCACTCTCTTTTGATATTGTAGGAAGAGTGCCTTGCATCCGAAGATAGGAGATGGTTCCTAGATAGCGGCTGCTCAAGGCACATGACCGGTGACATATCGCTTTTTATAAACTTCAGAGCAAAGAAAAAGGGATATGTTACTTATGGAGACAATAACAAAGGAGCTATACTTGGCAAAGGTAGTATAGGTAACCCCTCTACCACTACCATTTCTGATGTCAATCTTGTAGAGGGACTTAAACACAATTTGTTAAGCATAAGTCAATTGTGTGACAAGGGTTACAAAGTTTCTTTTACAAAAACTTGTTGCATAATTGAACATGATGAAAATAATGTTGTGTTTAAGGGTGTTAGAGTAAACAATATCTATATGCTTGATCTTTGTGATGTATCTTTAACAAGCACTAAATGTCTAGTTACCTTGAATGATGATTCTTGGCATTGGCATAGACGTTTAGCGCATGTTAATTTCGATTTGCTTAACAAGGTTGTATCTAAGGATCTAGTAGTCGGTCTTCCAAAAATAAAGTTTTCAAAAGACCACCTATGTGATGCATGCCAAATGGGAAAGCAAACAAGGGTCTCTTTTAAATCCAAAAATGTAATTTCAACTTCACGACCTCTTGAGCTTCTCCATATGGATCTCTTTGGTCCGTCTAGGACAAAGAGCTTAGGTGAAAACTATTATGGTTTTGTAATTGTTGATGACTACTCTAGATTTACTTGGACTATATTCCTTCATAGCAAAGATGAAACTTTTTCCGCTTTTAAGAATTTTGCAAAACTGTCCCAAAATAAAATGAATTCTAAAATAGTTACAATTCGAAGCGATCATGGAGGAGAATTTCAAAACTATCTCTTTGATAAGTACTGTGATAAGTATGGTATTGAGCATAACTTTTCAGCTCCTCGAACTCCACAACAGAATGGCGTTGTGGAGCGCAAAAATCGCGTTTTAGAAGAGCTGGCAAGAACAATGCTAAATGAGGGTGGATTGCCAAAATATTTTTGGGCTGATGCTGTTAGCACAGCCTGTTATGTTCTAAACAGGATTCTAATTCGCCCTATGTTAAATAAAACCCCTTATGAGCTTTTAAAAGGAAGAAAGCCAAACTTATCACATCTTCACGTATTCGGTTGTAAGTGTTTTGTTTTGAATAATGGTAAGGAAAAACTTGGGAAGTTTGATGCAAAAGCGGATGAAGGTATTTTTCTTGGTTATTCACAATCAAGTAAAGCATATAGAGTGTATAATAAGCGTTTACTTACTGTTGAAGAATCTGTCCATGTTTCCTTTGATGAGTCTTATCCGAAAAATGTCGGCAAAGGTATTTCTTTTGATGACGCAGGTGTATCTACAGAAGATATACTCAAGGAAGCTGTTGCGGAAACTGATCAATCCAAGACAGCTCCCATTGAGAAGGAGGAAGATACTAGTCATGAAAAAGATAAGGAAGAAAGGACAGCTGATGTGAATGACCTTCCACCAGCTTGGAAGTCTTCAAAAGACCATCCCATTGACAACATCTTGGGAGACATTTCAAAGGGAGTCATGACTCGTTCTAAGATAAGTAATTTTTGTTCTCACTTCGCCTTTGTTTCACAAGTGGAACCTAAAAATGCCAAAGAAGCCTTGGTTGATGAATTTTGGCTAATGGCCATGCAAGAAGAGCTTAATCAATTTAAAAGAAATGACGTTTGGGAACTTGTCCCGCGTCCGCGAGAACATCATATCATAGGTACTAAGTGGGTTTTTAGGAATAAGCTTGATGAAAGTGGAGTGATAACTCGGAACAAGGCACGTTTAGTAGCACAAGGCTATAACCAAGAGGAGGGCATAGACTATGAGGAAACTTATGCTCCAGTTGCTCGCCTTGAGGCTATACGTCTCTTGCTCGCTTATGCGTGTTCTAGAGATTTTAAGCTTTACCAAATGGACGTAAAGAGTGCGTTTCTAAATGGTGTCCTAAATGAAGAGGTATACGTCTCACAACCTCCTGGTTTTGAGAATGCTGAATATCCAGATTATGTTTACAAATTAAAACGAGCTTTGTACGGTCTTAAGCAAGCCCCCCGGGTTTGGTATGAAAGACTTAGCAAATTTCTACTTGATCATGGATATTCAAGAGGTAAAGTGGATACCACCCTCTTCATTAAGCACAAAGGAAAACACATTCTTTTAGTTCAAGTTTATGTAGACGATATAATTTTTGGTTCAACTAACATACACTTGGTCGAAGAGTTTTCAAAAGTTATGCAGGGTGAATTTGAAATGAGCCTTATGGGGGAGCTTAATTTCTTCCTCGGTCTCCAAATAAAGCAGCTTGATGAGGGAACAGCTGTGAGTCAAACAAAATACTGCAGAGAGCTGCTCAAGCGCTTTGGAATGAACGACTCAAAATCAATAGACACACCTATGCCTACCAACGGATATCTAGATAAAGATGAACACGGTAAGAGTGTAGATGTCAAACAGTATAGAGGTATGATTGGGTCTCTCTTGTATCTTACTGCGTCTAGACCTGACATCATGTTTAGTGTCTGCATGTGTGCACGATATCAATCGAATCCTAAAGAGTCACACTTGAAAGCTGTCAAGCGCATATTTAGATATCTTCATGGAACATCTAAGTATGGGCTCTGGTATTCAAAAGGAAGCGATTGTAACTTAGTAGGTTACTCCGATTCTGATTTTGCTGGATGCAAATCAGATAGGAAAAGTACTAGTGGTACATGTCACTTATTTTCAAACTCTCTGGTCAGTTGGCATAGCAAGAAACAGGTGTCTGTCGCATTGTCAACTGCTGAGGCTGAGTACGTTGCAGCCGGTAGCTGTTGCGCTCAGATCTTGTGGCTGAAGCAACAACTACAAGATTTCGATATTCAACTCAAACGCATTCCAATAAAGTGTGACAACACCAGTGCTATAAATCTTACTAAGAATCCTGTTTTACACTCACGCACTAAACACATAGAGATTAGGCATCACTTTCTTCGCGACCATGTTGAGAAAGAGGACGTTGTGTTTGAGCATGTTGATACTAAGAATCAACTCGCTGATATTTTCACTAAACCACTAGCAACGGAACCTTTCTTTAACATTCGTCGTGAATTAGGGATTCTTGATCTTTCTTCATTACTATCTTAAGCTTGTTAGATTCTATTTTTGCCTCACCTTGGTTGATAAGTTGTGTTTTAGAAGTTATGAGCTTATACTTCACAAAGGTACATCAACAAAGGTAATATCAATCCTCTTTACTACTCTTTGGATCTATGTGTTTGTGTATGTTAGAACAAATTCTCTATGTTCGTTTATGTAAACTCTTTTGCATTTATTGTTTGAATATTAATATCTGGATTGAGAACTATTCTTAAGCATCATTTTCATAACATGATTCATAGGCATTGCATTCTGCAAAAAAAAAAAAAAAGGTCATAAAAGTCTGTTTTGCATTCGCATGTATCGATACCACGACCTAGGGATCGATCTCTATCACTTTAACTCAATTTTTTTTTAATTTCGCTTCAGTATGGATCGATCCATACGCTTTTGGTATCGATCCCTACAGCTTTTAAAAATCAAATTCATCGTGGTTTGGATCGATTCCAAAACCCATGCATCGATCCCTACTGTTCTTGTTCATTAACCGTCCTTTTTAACTTCTCATGGTTCGACACATCATCATTTTTTTTGCTAGCATTCATCCTAGCATCCCCATACCTCTCATAACCTCTCTTCCTCCACACGGCTAACCCTAATTTCTCTCTAACCCTCTCTTCTCCAAAACCCCAAATTCATTTCAATCTCCTTCCAATCCACAACAATGCCTCCAAGAATGAATCCGGTCAGAGCAACTCGAAGAGAAAAAGGAAAACAACAGGTTAGAACCTCTACTCAACCACCAGAAATTCCTCCAAAGGCTTTGGATCTCCTTCATCCTGCCTTTGTTGATGAGTTTGAGAAAGACTTCCAGACAAGGTTAGTCATGAAACCTCATGTTTTTGATAAGCATGATGCCATCCCTTTGCACTTAGGTGATGTGGTAGAACTGTTGAATGCACAACAATTGGGTTCCTTTTTAACTATAAGAAATGAGTACCATGAGGACTTTATACGTGCATTTTATGTTGGATTGCAAACTAGTAAAGGATATAGTTTTAAGTGTTCCATTGGTGTTAGCACATACACATTCGAGGCTGCTGACTGGCTCAAAGTATTTGAAATCCCACTTCCGCCGCTTGATTTCGAGATATGGAATGATTCTAAGTTTGATACTGAGTTTAATTTCCTGGAATTTACTCAATCTATCTCTAAAGTAGAACGACCAATAGCTGAGGATGAACGTCTGACAACGGGTATGATCAAACGAGTACCAAGGATACTTCATTGGATTGTATCACATGTCTTGCGTCCAGCAACTGGTGGTCATTCCCGGCTGGACAGACCAAGCACTCATCTCATGTACATTCTGCTAAAGAAGGTTAAGTTGAATTGGCCCAATTACTTTGTCAAGCGTCTATTCTCCGTGCGAAACAGTTCCAAAAATGTTGCTCTCGGATATGCCTCTCAGATTATGAGGATTATAAAATTCTGGAACATCACTGTGCCTTTGGTTCCTCTTGTATCTCCCACACCTGCCCAAGAGTTTGATTCTTCCACCTTGTCGCACATGGGATACCGGTGGGATAAGGAGCGTGAATGCTTCTATATCTATATAAGCAAAACAAGGACAAGGATTTACAACTTTGATGAGCCGGCTGACAGATTTTCTATTGTTGAAGATCAAGATGATGAAGAAATGCAGGATGTAGATGAACCAGAAGTGCCTGAAGCTGCTGCCAATACCGGTTGGGGTGAGTGGGTGCCACAAAGGTGGTCTCCATCCCACTATGAACCTGCTCCACCACCTCCTCCTCACTTCTCTGCTGCTACCTCCACTTCTGTAAATGTCACAACCATGCTCCAGCAAATGCAGCTAGAAAATAGACAAAATCATGAGGAAGCAAGAGCTTGGCATGTTCAACAAGCTGAGTGGCATAACGAACATCGGGAGTGGCATGATGACCACACAAGGATGTATCAGAATCAGCACTCTTGGCACACTGACTTGATTAAGTGGCATCAAGTCTTTTATAATGAAATGACAGGTTTTATGGACGATTGTCGTGCAGATCCGGGTATTATGGACAGGTTTCGAAGCACTGAAGTTCAGGACCGATTCAGACAGTACTCTTTCATGGGACACAATCCTGATGAAATGCCTCCTCCTCCGCCTCCACCTAGCTTCAGAGATCCAAATCAAGATGACGAGGAGTCTTGTGGAGGCCACTTTCCCCATTAGCATTTCATTTCATATGCATTTCATTTCATGTTGCTTGAATTGTTGTTTCATTTTTCGAATATTCTGACTATATTTGTTTGGCTTATGTAATTTTCATTACTTTCCTAGTATTTCATTGCTTATTTCCGTTTGCTTGTTTATGGTTTCCTTGCCCTTTATTGGTCATTCTTTGTGAGTGATTTTATTCTTCTAAGCTTTCTTTCTTTGTGATTGTTAGCTTTGTTATCAATTTATGCTGCGGTTTGCTACTTTGTTCTTCTCTTTGTTGTTTCTTTCCTCTTTTTGATGTTGACAAAGGGGGAGAAGTATATAAGATGTTGACATGACAGAATGGTATGCACAAACTCAGGGGGAGTATCACACATCAATTTGCCATCATCAAAAAGGGGGAGTTTGTGAGACAATCCTTTACTTTGGTTTTGTTTTTGTATGATTGCAAATTGCGCGTATGATTTGTTGTGCTTCATTCTACATGTGAATATGTGTGATTTTCATCTTAAAATGATTGTTAGAAACACTTTTTATAAGGTTTGAATCAATACATAACCTTTGGCATCGATCCATACGTGTCTGGTATCGATCCCTGATTTAATGGAAATTCTGTTTTTCAGTTCACCTTCAGTAGGGATCGATTCATGGATTTTGGGATCAATCCCTAACAGTTAAAAACTGTCTGGCATCGATCCATACGTGTCTGGCATCGATCCCTGATTTAATGGAAATTCTGTTTTTCAGTTCACCTTCAGTAGGGATCGATTCATAGATTTTGGGATCAATCCCTAACAGTTAAAAATTGTCAGGAATCGATCCATACGATGTTGGGATCGATCCCAAAGTCTGTTTTTCTGCATAATTTTTATTCTAACAGTTCTGTCTTGTTTAGTATAAATACAAAGTGGCAGGTATTGGCTTAAGGATGAATTCACAAGTGAAAATTGCAAAATACACAAGTCATAGAGGTCTTTGTAGCAGCAATTGATTGAGCATTCAGAAACCTGAAAGATACTTCGTCTTCATCATCTTCTCAATCTCTTCAATTCAAGAACAATTACACACAATTATTCTTGTTCTTAGGATTGAAGGATCAACGAGATAACGTTCAGTGGTACGATCAACGATCTAGCTGTGGAGTCAGTGGAACGATCAAGGATCTAGCTGGGTTGAAGAGTGAAGGGGGTTTCGAGGAAAAACCTACTAGTTTGTCCTTCAAGAACGGGACTGTTCTTGCGGGTTTGTTAGTCACGATTGCAGAACGGATTCAGCCGCAGCGTAGGGTTTGGAAACGGGGTTGTTTCGCAAACAGGTCGTGGAACCGGTGAATCGTTTGCAAGTCTTGCGGGGAATTCTTGATCCAGCTCTGATCAAGTCGAGGTTCTATACGAGAAGAAGAAGTTCTAGGGATTTAGAATTCTGTCTTGGTATTGTAACCTTTGTAAGAACGAATTCAGCAACTATTGATAAGAAAAGGTCTCAATTTCTTTTGAAATTGAGAGGGAGACGTACCCACACGCGAGGACGACAGTGGGGAACTTCCTTAACAAATCTCTGTGTATCGTATTCTATCTCTATCTCCCTTTACGTTTTCGTTAACTGTTTTGTGATACAAATTGGCGCAGTACGTTTTACGTGTCGTGATACAATAGTGGCAAGAAAACCTTTTATTGAAACATCACTATTGTTTATCATAGAACACATACACGCCAAGTGTTTGACAAAACGGTTTGTTGTGATTTACTCATTGGAATCAGAATTTGTGATAAGTGCATTTAGTGCGAGAAAATTCTGTGTTAACGTTTTCTATCAATCAATTCAAATCCAGCATCATACTTGCGTGTCTGGTCTTTTTGGTAGCGGTTCAGAATAGACGGAAGTCGATTCGGGACCAAAACTTTCCGCTATATTTCAAAAACTCTGTTAAGGTTTTTAAAACCGTATTTTACAAGCGGTGATCTATTCACCCCCCTCTCGATCACTAGCCACACCGTCTAACACAGCAATCACATTCAAATATGCTAAACTCCCCCTCAAAACAAGAACCAGCATTCCAGCTGTTCAAACCTGCACATTCCCCCTCAAGCAGACAGCTAGGCAACACATAGGCTAACTCTCCCCCTTTTTAGCCATAATTGGACAACTACCAATAAGCTATGCCCTTACACACTTACAACAGTTAGTCCTACTAGCTCTCCTTGTCAGTCTCAAGTCAGCACCATAAGACAAGACAAATCATAGAACAAAACCAAGATAAGCATAAAAGTACTTTTATACAAATTACACACCATGCACACACTGTGCTGAAAAAAAACTACAAAATACAAAAGCAATAAACAGCAAAACCAGCACATCAATCTTCATTAGCATCAGAACCATCTGCATCATCCTCCTCACCTTCCTCTGAACCTGAATCTTCAGTATTGACACTCACATCATCTTCACCTGCATTGACTTCCTCACCTTCTTTTTCTGCCATTCTTAGAGTCAAAATTAGTCTTTCAAATTTTTGTTTCCTTTCAGTACTAACTCTAATGACTTCATCCAACCCCTTACATGCTTCCTCCAGCTCAGAAATTATTCCAGTCTTGGAAGTTGGCTGGTGCGATGTTGAGGCAAATGTCTTGACAATGTCAGGAACATGCTTTCCTTCAAACAACTTGTAGTGAACTGACAGAGCAGACTCCCTTTTACATACAACATCAGATTGATGTAGAATACCAGGATGCTGAGACAAGATGATCCCACAGATAAGAGAGGGAAAAGCAATAGGTAATTTCACAGCATTTGTAGCAGCATGCTTAATTGTCTGATAAAAAATGTAAGAGCCATAATCAAATATTTGCTTTGTCCCAATATCATAAATCATCTTTCCCAATCCAACAGAAATAGTGGTCTTGTGATTAGTAGGGACCCAGTTGGCAGCACCTATCCTGTGCAAAATAGCATATTTAACACTTAACAAACTAGCTGACAACTTTCCTTTTAAAGGCCAGACCTTCACTTGTCCTGCTGTGATTTCTTGGTACACTGCATTATCAGTCACTTCCAACTCTCTATACTCTTTCTCATCTTTTCCTAGGTAAGTGTTAATGATCTCAGGAGAAAAATTAACACACTGACCTCTTACATAAACCTTTCTAAAATCCACACTTCTGCTATCATTAATAGCCACAGGAATGTTTACTACAAATTCCTTGACTAACCCATCATAACATTTGGACAACCCAGAAACAGTCTTCATTGGCCCAGCAAATTTGATCAACCCCATAACTTCCTTAATTTGCAGAGCATCTTCACCAAGCTCCCTTTCCAGGGCTAATCTCCTTTGACACACAAACTTCCACATGTGAGCACTGCTTGCATAGTGAAAGGATATGTTGTCAACAGGCACTTCAGGAACCTTGTCAGAAATCTTCTTCAAAATTAACCTTCTGACTGGAGTGATGTTTTGAACATGATCATCAACATTAAACTCAGATTCTGATTCTTCCCTCTGCTTCCTCTTTTTGGAAGTCACAGCAACCTTGCTCCAAGATTTAGTTGGACCAACTACAGATGTCTTTTTCTTCGTGCCTTCAGCTGTCATCTTAGGAGACGATTCCACAGTCTTTCCTTTTCTAGTCTTCAATCTATTGGCAGTCCCAGGAACAGCATTACCAATTACTTCATTATCAGATAAGTCAACAACATCCACCACATCAACATCCTTCTTCCCTCTAGGACTAGGAGTAACATCCCTAGCATGTGATGTTCCAACATCAACCTCATCTTCAACATAAGTATCCCTTTCTCTTTCAGCTTCAGCTTCTACTTCATCTTCAATCTCAGCATCTTTAATGACTGAAACAACTAATCTGTGAAGATTTGTTTTAGAAGTTTCAATGTCACCCTTTTCTCTAACTGATTGATCAGCAGGCAGTTGACTCAGAGGTCTAGATATTCCCTTCACAAAAATCCCTTTCTCAAATATTTTTGTGAGAATCTGATCAATGCTTTTGTCCACATCTACCCTTTCTTCAACAGCTTGAGGAAGAGGGGTGGTAGTCTTAGGAGTAGGTTTGTCTCCAAACAAAACACTAGTGACAAACGCTCTACTCTTGTTATCATCAAATTTCTTACCCGTGGATTGATTAGAAGTATTACCTTTTGAAGCCCTCTTAGGTTGATACTTCTCAGGTCTTGTCTTTTCTGAGGCTGGAATCATAGAGATAGGAGCAATGTCCATAGCTTCACCCACAGATGCCTCTTCTGTCGAAACCCTAGAATTTGCATAAGTGGAACTTTTGGACGCAAGCTTATTGGATGGAGATGACACTTGTTTAGACATCGTTCCTGCGTAACAACTGATGACCAAAGGTGTTTTGTAATTTCTATTCTTAGGGGGGAAGATGAACGGACTTGGAATGTGGAGATTGAAGTAGCGTGTGAGAGTAATAATAGGGAATGATAGCCTAAGGTAAGGGGACTGATTCTGTTGGTCACTTAAAGGCCAATAAATATAATTTCCCCACCAAAACAAATTTCCTTTTAAAATTTTGAAATTTAATAAATGCACTCCATAATTCACTAACCTTTGAATCCTTTTCCACATGCCCAAATTTCTACTTAACACTTCACAAATTTCAGCACACCGGGGAAGTCGTCATTACCCTTCATACCTGAATGATCAACCTCTACTACCTTGGTTTCTTCAATATTTCCTCTGAATAGTTGCATAACCCTAGGTTGTTTTGTGATCCTTCTAATGTCACATTCAGATGTCATAACATCATCCTTGACATTACATAATAAGCTGGACTCTTGAGGAACCCATAAATAATAGTTATATATGGATCTAACTCCCATCATAACGACTTCACTCTTCTCATTAGTCACTAAACATTCATCTTTAGTGTAGCTAACCTTGAATCCTTCATCACATAACTGACTGATGCTAATTAAATTAGCAGTCAATCCTTTGACCAGAAGTACACTTTCAAGATTAGGTCCAGCCTCACACTTCAATTTTCCAATTCCTTTAACTTCCCCTTTTTCTCCATTACCAAAAGTTACATCGTTTGTGGAGTGAATCCTGATATCCATCAACTGATTCTTAAAACCAGTCATATGCATTGAGCAACCACTGTCAAAATACCAACCATCCATAGCTGGGGTTCTAACAGATGAGTGAGCTAAAAGACATGTGACACCAACTTTAGGAACCCATTGTTTAACAACCCGAGGTCTGTTCTGCTTCTGTCTAGGTTGAGGAACAGTTTTGGGATAACCATGCAGTTTAAAGCAAGAAGATTGTATGTGGCCAAATCTTCCACAATAGAAGCATGTCACTCTTTGAATCTCTTCTCTGAATTGATTAAAATGTCTTCCACCTTGATGATGACTTTTGTCATACTGTTGAGGCTGCCATCTGTTAAAATATTGATGCTGTCTTCTCCCATAATTAGACCGTCTTCTGTAATGATGAGTCTGTCTTTTACCATGATGATGAGGTTTCCTTCTGCCATAATAATGAGGCATATCATTATTAGGTCCAAAACCATACATTTTCCCTTGATGTTGAGACATCAGATGGAACATGTTATGTTTGAGACCAGAAGCCTGCATACTCCTATGGTATTGGGGAGGCATATACTGTCTAGCTCCAGAAACCTGAGGCTTTCCTTGAGGTTGAGGCATAAACTTCTTAGGTACAGGACCATAACCCTTTCCATTATTTTGTGGCCCAAGGTAAGGGACACCCTTCTTAATTCCAGAACCGTGTCCTTTTTCATGCTAATGAGGCATGTTTTGTTTAACCCCAAAAGAACTAGCCTCTGCATATATCTTCTTCTCACCCTCATATCCTAGACCAGTCTTATCACTTGTCCCTTTTCCAACTTCAAGTATTTTATCCAGAGTGTCAGTTCCACTATTTAACATTCTGATGGATTTTGACATTTGATCAAGCTGGGATTTTAACAACAAAACTTCATTCTTAAGTTCAGCTTTCTCAGTCTCAAGCTGAACAATAATCTTCTTCTGCTTCTCCCCTTCTAGAAGGACCTCTTCACTTTTCAGACACAACTCTTGATAAGAAGATGCCAGCTCTTCAAAGGTCAATTCATCATCACTAGACTCTCCATCAGAGGCACATAGTCCAGTCAATGCCTTAACATGCTTGGCATTATCTTCTTCACTTTCACTATCTGTATCAGACCAGGAAACAAATAACCCCTTTTTCTGCTTTTTGAGGTATGTGTAGCAAGCGATTTTGGACGTGGTTCTTAAGCACTGTCGCTCTTTTGGGGTGACTACAGGTCAATTCATTTTTATCCTATTAAAGCTGATGAAGGAAGGGAAATAGATGTCTCCAATTAACCCTGCTTGCATAATGAGTTTAAACAGCGGTCTGTTAGGTTACGGATGTTATGTGGTCGTGGGGCCTTTCTCGTGCTTATTTTGACAGAATGATGAATTTCTGGCGGGGAACAGGGATTAGGATGTTAGGACTGATGGTTTTTTGATAGATATGTGAGAGTATGGGATTTTGGGTTTTTGTTTAGTGTGCTCGCTAAGATCTTTTCTTTCGATCTTATGCCTACGTATTCCCATTTACCGAAACAGGGAAATCAGAGCGTTCGTAGTTCCTCCTATTCTATGGGAGGAAATGGTGTTTTGGTGTCTTGTTCAAAGCCCAAGACGTGAAGCGAAAGGTGATTTGTATCTTGTTCAAAGCCCAAGATGTGAAGCTGAAGGGTCTATTTGTATCTTGTTCAAAGCCCAAGATGTGAAGCTAAAAGGTTGTTTGTATCTTGTTCAAAGCCCAAGATGTGAAGCTGAAGGTCCTGACTTTAGAGAGAATTTGTCATCTTTAAAGAAGGGTTTGTCTGTTATGACTGTTTATAAAAGAGAATTACTTTAACCGGGAAATGCGAATCCTAACAATGCCATAATTTCCTTTATAGGGGATTTTAACCTGAAGGAGAAGACTTTAACTCAGTGTAGAGCAAATGCCATCTTTCCTTAGGAATTCCTCATGCTAAAAGAGGGACAGTGGCATGGATGTAGATGATTCAGAGGCTTGCCGCTTACAGCAATTAGATGAAGGGAAAGGAGTTGTTGATGTTTGCATACTGTGAACGGGGCACAACTTTGATGCTAAAAGGTTTATTGAATCAACTAGTGGTTTTATTATACAAAGCCTAAGAGGAGGCTAATATGTGTCTCGTACAAAGCCCGAGAGAGAGGCTAAAAGGGGTTGACCCAACAAGAGGATCTTTTATACTCAACAAGAGAGTGTTTTTGTATCTCGTGCGAAGCCCGAGATGGAGGCTGAAAGTTTTGTTTGGCTCAATAAGAACCTTTTTGTATCTCGTACAAAGCCCGAGATGGAGGCTGAAGATTTGTTTGACTCAACGAGGGAGTCTTTTATGTGTCTCGTACAAAGCCCGAGAGAGAGGCTAAAAGGTTTGACTCAACTAGGGAGTCTTTTGTATCTCGTACGAAGCCCGAGATGAAGGCTAAAAGGTTTGCTATCTCAGTTAAGTGACAGGTCCAGTATACTGATTAAGAGAAAATCAGTTCTTATATGAGTAACACTGTACTCATGGATTTGATCTGAGGATCGGGATTGTTTCCTGTTCTTTAAGGAAATGGGGAAATCCGAAGGGTATTGAGACTGTCCGAGTCTACGGGTTTCTTCCTATTTAACGAAAGGGGTCACTTGAGAATGTCTTTGAGACTCAAGGAAATTAGACTGTCCAAGTCTAGAGTTTTATCTTTTGTACTATGCTTTGAGAAACAGTAGTAGACTCTTGGAAAGGACTGTTCTATAAAGATGACTAATTTATGTTCCTATACCTCTATGAGGTCGTCGGTACAATTTGTACGAAGCCCAAGAGGAGGCTGAAAACTTTTAAGAAGCCGAGGGGTCCTTGTACTAAGCCCAAGAGGAGGCGGGGTTGCTTTCAGGAAGCCTGTGGGTCCTTGTACAATGCCCAAGAGGAGGCCGATGCTTTTAAGAAGCCCGTGGGTCCCCAAACCCCGAGAAATTCAAGGCAAGCTATTCACAAGGAATAGATCAAGTCAGGAAAGTTCGAGAATTTGGAAGAAACTCAAAGATGCCATTCACAGAGAATACATTCATCTTTGGGAGTAGAGTTTCTTGACAATTCCTAATGAGGACAGCCGAAGAGAAGACTGTATCTAGTGATCCTATTGGGGATCTAGCTGTCTATTTCTACGAATCGAAACGGCTTTTCCTAGTTCTAGATGTAGTTGCCGGGGAAATTCTAAATATCTATACTATTATTACACAGTTGATATGAGTTTATGAAAGAAGACTTACAGCGAAACAGCCCCACAATACAGTTATATGTATAGGAAAGCAGTAAATGAAAGCGTATAAACACATACTCGGTTGTAGAGCTTCCATGCTGTTTGGTTAGTTGTTCAACAAAGAAAGATTGAAAACAACAATATATATTCAAAATCAAAGGAGAAAGTGCTTTGAAAAAGAAAGATTGGGGCTTACAGCTCAAGCAGAGGCCCAGGGTTTTACTGTTGAATTTGTACAGAGGGACTTATACACGTGACTGTGGCCCAAAAAGGTTTTCTGTACAAAGGGATGGGTCTTACACTCTCTCAAGAGGCCCAAAAAGTTTTAAAGAAAAAGAGTGGGGCTTATAACGCGAGGGTAGGCCCAGATGATTTTTCGTTTAAAATGGCGATCGCGCCGAGGTTTTCTTTTAACGCAAAGGGACTTATACAATAAGTGAGGCCCAAAAAGGTTTTGGTTAAAAGGGGGATTGGGTCTTACACTCTAATAGAGGCCAAAAGAGTTTTGAATGGGTCTTATAGCTCAAGGAGAGGCCCATTTTTGGTTTATTTTTAAACGGACGACGATCGCTCCGTTTACTTGTACAGAGGGACTTATACAATAAGTGAGGCCCAAAAGCTTTTTGTACAAGGGGGGTGGGTCTTACACTCTCTCAAGAGGCCCAAAAAAGTTTGAAAATGATTTATGAGGGTTGAATTAATCCAAAAACCCTAATTTGTTTTCAAAATGTGTTTTAATTGAATAAAAATTCAATTAAAATGATCAAAATTGTTTAACATATGGAAAACAAATTGTTATCTTGGATTAATGCTTCAAAAATTAAGTATTGACCAACAAAATAATTAGAAAGCATTAAAAGTTGCAAAATCAAGATGGAAAAAATATTTCAAAGGTTAAAAACAATTAAAACATTAATTCTTTGCAAAAATATCAATTATATAAAATAAATAATATTTTTGGGATTTTTTGGGAAAATAAAATATTTCAACATTTTTGTGAATTATTAAAAAAAGAATCAACTCAAAATCATTAAAACTCAGAGAGAAATTAATTTTTGAATCAATTAAACAAAATCACAAAATTCAAATATTCAAATTTCTGAAAATGGCGCCAAGAACACACCAAGAACACGCGCGTTTTCAGTTTTGCCCAGATTTGCATTTTCCATCCAATCTCACTGAATACGTAATCAAATCATGCAATCCACATACCAATCAACTCGTTTCAACCTCACGATCATGTCTATAGTATTTAATTTCATTTAAATTAAACATAAAACATGAAATCACGAAGAAACCTCAAGAACCCTAATTTCTGCATGAAGGCTAGGATTTTTTATACACGATTCAAACAATGCAAATAATTGAGGGGAAACATTCCATGCATGATTATGAACATATGGCCAAATTATTGTGCAGCAAAAATTGCATGGATCATAGAGTTAGAAGAGCTCATACTTACCACTTGCAGCTGGTGATCGTGATTTGCGTATGAGGTGTTACAGTTGTGTTGTGATGATTTGAACAGCTTCCCTAGGTGCTATGGAGTGTGTTTGAATGCTTGGACTTGATGGAAATTGGCTGGATCATTTCATGGCATCTCAACTGCACTTTGGTTAAAACCTTGAGCAATTGACTGGTGATTCTGAGAAATCAGTGTTCCAGTTGTTGTTTAAGTGTTTGATCAGCTCATATATGATGTATATGAGAGGTGTGTGTGTGTGTGTGTGATTGGTTTGAGTGGAATTGCCCTCTACCTCAAAACCCGATAGTTGCCTTGCTAAGAAAGGTATTTTTGCCAAGAGAAAGAGATTTTGAGAAAGGCAAGTGTTGTAGGCCTTTGGTGTACTTAAACTGATCATAATTGAGCTCTATTTATAGTAGAGCAAGTTTGTTTTGCAAGGAATAGTGACTGGAAACTGCTGAGTAGGTTGGGCCAATGTTGGCAAATGAAAATCCAAGTCTCCTCTAGCCATTGACTAGAGGTTAGAGCACAGAGCTTTGGTTCCCTTGGTCTTGGATAAGTCTTGACTGAATTCAGATGAGAATGGCTCAGTCCATGCCACCTTGATGCTTCCATTGAATGCTCCAATCCAAATTTGGAGTCTTGTCCCTATTTTGGCCATTCTAGGTTCAACATGTTATTTCTTGTTCCAAAGACTTTGGAGGCTTGGCTCAGTGTTTGTCCCCTTTAGATTCAATCCTCAGATGTGTCCAAATGGATAGGAGCATTTGGATTTGGCTGATTTAGGCAAATCGAGCAAAAATGCAAATTCTGCCTTGCCTTTGACAGATTTCAGCAAGGCAACTTGCCAATGTCATATCTCATGACCCAAGTTGAATTTGGTAATGTTCTTGGCCATTTTGGAAAGCCCTTACATGACACAACAACTGTTTGAACATGTTTGGTTTTGATCTCTTTTGAATCCAAGTGAAAAATCCCCCTACATTTGGCAAAAAGTGAGGTAAAATCTGACTTAGTGAAATTTTCACTAAGTGTTGGAATAAAGTGACTTTTCTTGATTTTGATCATTCCATAACTCAAAATCCATGAGGAATTTGGACATAGGCCGGTATGAAGTTTTTGTAGAGGGTAATGAGATCTTCAAATCAAGCTTTAAATGGGGCATAATGGCCTTGTGGTTTAGGAGTTATGGTGCTCCAAAGTTGGTACATAAGTGTCACTTTTTCCATAACTTAGAAATTTTTCTAAGTTTTTATGGTTACCCCTTTTACAAGTTATCCCATTTTCTTGATTTTTCTTGATGAATGGTGATTCAAATCATACATTATCATCATTTTAGGGCTAAAAATCCATTTTAGTGAAAAATCTCAAAAAGTCAAAGTTGACTTTTGTGCACAGTTGACTTTTTATCAGATGAATTCCAAACTGTGCAATCCTTCAGGAAATCATGTCCTTGACCTAAATCAAACTTGATGGACATGTTCCAAGGGTGTCATAGGGTGTATTGAACCATGTCTTAGGGTTTGGGAGCATGCCCTGGTCAAAAGTCAAAGTTACAGTTGACTTTTCTCGCGAAACCCTAATTGTGGTGCAGATGAAATTGAGACTTGTTGCTCAAGCTTCTTGGATTAATCCATTGTTCCAAATGGATCAATATAGTTCATTAGAGACCCTTAAGTCATGTCTTGAGGTCTTGGTTCATGATTTGTCCCAAAAGTCAACTTAGGGGTGAATTAGGTCAAGAAACCCTACTTCCTGATTTTTGATGTATGCATCCCCTGAGGCTAAATTGACTGGATGATTGGGTTCATGAGGTTCCATGGAGTATATTAGGTTATGCTTTGAAGCATTGGCTCATGCCCAGAGGAAAATTTCCACCTGGAGGCCCTGGTCGACCAAAATCCTAATTTGGTGACACTGTCGATCCTGAAGCTTGATCCACCTAGAAGGGAGCAGCCTTGTGCTTAATCCTTGAAGTGGGAGTCCTCTTGATCCATTGTAGATTCTTGGGAGGTTAGACAAGTTGAAGATCATGTCATTTCTTGATTGATCCTTTGTCTGAGGCTCAAAGAGAGTTTGAAACCCTAATTTTGATTGTAATGAGTGGATGCTCAACAACCCTTGAGGAGATTGACGAGGCATAAAGGTACATCCATATTGTGATAATGATTTGCACAATGATGGGAATCTTAGTGGTCAAAATCTGGGGTATGACAGATGCCCCTATTTAATCTTCTTGGACCCGAAGGTGTGAATGACGAAGGTATTCGGGCATTCGGGGTGCAAGAGGATTAAATATCGGAATATCCGAAATTTTGACGGTGGTTATGAATGGTAGCCTACACATTCATCTTCTTTTGCTAAGCAATGATGCTTAGAAAAGGTAAACTTCCCCTCGATCCTGGTTTCCTACCAAGGAACTGGTCTTAGTTTCTGAAATAAACTTCCCCTCGATCCTGGTTTCCTACCAAGGAACTGGTCTCAGTTTCTGAAATAAACTTCCCCTCGATCCTGGTTTCCTACCAAGGAACTGGTCTCAGTTTCTGAAATAAACTTCCCCTCGATCCTGGTTTCCTACCAAGGAACTGGTCTCAGTTTCTGATTTAAACATCCCCTCGATCCTGGTTTCCTACCAGGGAACTGGTCTCAGTTTCTGATTTAAACTTCCCCTCGATCCTGGTTTCCTACCAAGGAACTGGTCTCAGTTTCTGATTTAAACTTCCCCTCGATCCTGGTTTCCTACCAAGGACCTAGTTTAAGTTTCTTTTGTCAATAAACTTTATTGACAAGGGACGCTACTCGTAGCGGTCTTCCTCAAACTTCTCGCAGAATTTTCCTGGGGAGATGCCATTTGAAGGAAAAAGCTTTGATGTCAGACTCGCTGGGGAACCCAATCGTCTGAGTTGTAGAGTTGCACAAACTTCTCTGTTGGAGATGCCATTTATTTCTACTGGGGAAAGCGAGTCTCTGGAGAGACTGCTTCTGCTCGGAGTCTTACATCATACTTTTCTTGGGATCTTTCCGGAGAAACGCCATATGATGTGATCCAATTTTGAGGTGCCGATGACCTTTTCATCAGCAGTTTTTCGGAGGAATGCTTATGTACTGCCGAATCTTTGATTAAGAGGCTTTCTCTGGGGATTTTCCTTAATCCGAGAAAGCAAGGATATCATCTTCAATGGCAAAGAGTAACATTTGTTGAAGGTTCTCTGGTCTTTCAGAGGTTCAAGTTATCAAAGTGGTCGATTGCCGACTCTGATCTAAATATACACTAGTGACGAGTTTGATCGGACATAATATTTCTTGACAAAGCAAGAACTGACAAACTCGATCGAGAGGACGGTTATCACGGCAGGATAAGACCGACTCAAGTGATAATGATGTAATATGAATGCAAGTGCAAATAAAAAATGCATGATACATGTATGTTTATGCTGACAAAACTGACGCGACACACAAACTAAAAGATGAACATGACTGGATACTCGGCCACAGTGGGGCATGTAGAAATATCGCTGGTTCAAGATAGCAATTCCACCTTGCTTAGGAGAGATAGTCCCTGTTAGGAACTATGTTGGTCGGGCTTATGAGATGAGAACTCGACCGAAGGTATCAGATGGGGAAGCCGCATCTGACACAACTGATCCTTCATTCAGGCGCACTGGCTTAGAAGGAATACTTTGATTCTGCACTTTGAAGCTTGCTTACTTCTAGAGATGCGATTGATGTTCTTCTGATGTTCAACAGTCAAAAGAAATTGTCATCTTTATTTTAAAAGCAGAAAATTTTTTACAAGTAAATTCATTTTTGTTTTATTTCAAGAATCGTTGATCATATTTAACAACGTCATTCTGTAAAGCTAAAACAAATGAGAATTATAAACAAAAGCACAAGGGCTCAAATTTTATTGATAAGATGGAAATCAGCCAAACGCGTGATTCCACAGAGTATATACAAAGTTAGAAAATGGTAATTTACAGGGAAAAGGGCTACGTTGAAACATAACGACCACTATCCTTCTACCAACTTTGAATTCTAGACATCCTGAGCTTTTGTCGAAGATGACCCTGACTGGAGTTTTCCTCCAATGAATGATGTAACTGCTGCTAAGGGACTTGCCTCTGTTGAACATAGTTACTTGCCATTATCCCTAATTTTTGCCTGGATTGTACTTTGATGTTTCCAATCCACCGGGATGATTTTTTCATGTCTCTAACTTTTGCCTGGATCGCCCTTGCAGGTTTTCAATCCACCGAGACTCTTTTTTTTTAGTTTAGGCGAAGTATTTCTTGACTACATCAACATTCGTGGGGTAGGCAAATTCCTCTCCGCCCATGGTTGCAAGTCTCAAGGCGCCGCCTGAGAAAGCTTTCTTGACCACATAGGGGCCATCATAATTCGGGGTCCACTTGCCCCGAGAATCAGTGAGAAATGATTGTATTTTCTTGAGCACGAGGTCTTCTTTTCTGAAGATGCGAGGTCTGACCTTTTTGTCAAATACCTTCTTCATTCTTTGCTGATACAACTGACCGTGGCATAGAGCCGTTATTCGTTTTTCTTCGATCAGGTTGAGTTCGTCGTGTCGACTTTGACACACTCAGGTTCGGTGAGCTTGACTTTCATCAATACCCGGATTGATGGGATCTCCACTTCTATGGGGAGCACTGTTTCCATGCCATACACTAGAGAGAAAGGGGTAGCCCCTGTTGAAGTGCGGACGGATGTTCGATAACCGTGAAGAGCAAAGGGCAGTATCTCGTGCCAATCTTTGTAGGTTACAACCATCTTTTGAACGATCCTCTTGATGTTCTTGTTAGCCGCTTCTACCGCGCCGTTCATCTTGGGTCGGTAGGGAGATGAGTTATGGTGTTCGATCTTAAACTCAGCGCACAACTCCTTGATCATCTTATTATTCAAGTTAGATCCATTATCAGTAATGATCTGGCTTGGAACACCATAACGGCAGATGATATTGCTTTTGATAAATCGAACCACCACTTGTCGAGTAACATTAGCGTACGTCGCTGCTTCGACCCACTTGGTGAAGTAATCAATGGCTACCAGGATGAACCGATGTCCGTTTGAAGCCTTAGGTTCAATCAAGCCAATTATGTCAATTCCCCATATGGAAAAAGGCCACGGGGAAGAGAGCACTTTGAGATGTGATGGCGGTACATGGATTTTGTCGGAGTATATCTGACACTTGTGGCACCTTCTCATGTACTTGTAGCAGTCGGATTCCATGGTCAGCCAATAGTACCCTGCTCTCAGAATTTTTCTCGCCATTGCGTGTCCGTTGGCATGAGTGCCAAAGGATCCTTCATGAATTTCTTTTATCAGCATATCTGCTTCTGGTCTGTCGATGCATCGGAGCAAGACCATGTCAAAGTTTCTCTTATAAAGAGTATCACCGCTCAGGAAGAAACTGCCTGCTAGCCTTCTGAGGGTTTTTCTGTCTTTCCTGGATGCCCCAGGAGGGTATCCTTATTTCTGAAGGAAGCATTTGATATCGTGATACCAAGGTTTGTCTTCTATGACTGCTTCAATCGCGAAGATGTAGGCGGGCCGTTCAAGGCGCATTACGTCAATCTTAGGTAGGTCATTCCATCGACCTACGCTAATCATGGAAGAAAGAGTGGCTAAAGCATCAGCCATGTGATTCTCACCATGAGGGATGTGATGAAACTCAACTCTGTCGAAGAAAGGCAACAACCTTCTTGCACAGTCTTTGTAAGGAATCAATCCTGATTGGTATGTGTTCCAATCTCCTGTGATCTGATTGATAACCAAGGCTGAGTTGCCGTATACGTCCAAATTCTTGATCCTTAAATCAATCGCTTCTTCGAGACCCATAATACAAGCTTCGTATTCGGCCTCGTTGTTCGTACATTTGAACATAAGTCTGGCAGTGAAAGGAATATGGGTACCCTGAGGGGTAACAATGATTGCCCCAATTCTGTTTCTGTAATGATTAACTGCTCCATCAAAGATAAGTCCCCACTGGGAACCTGGTTCTGGCCCTTCACTGGGTAGCGGTTCATCGCAATCTTTCAATTTTAGATACATGACATCTTCGTCTGGGAAGTCAAACCCGATTGATTCCTGATCGTCAGTCGGTTGATGAGCCAAATGATCGGCTAAAATACTCCCCTTAACGGCTTTTTGAGCATGGTACTCTATGTCATATTCTGATAACAACATCTGCCAACAGGCAATCCTTCCCGTGAGAGCAGGCTTTTTAAAGACGTACTTGATTGGATCCATCTCGGAGACCAACCAAGTAGTGTGACGAATCATGTACTGACGAAGACGTTTGGCTGCCCAAGCCAAAGCGCAACAAGTTTTCTCGAGCATCGTGTACCGAGTTTCACAGTCGGTGAATTTCTTGCTCAGATAGTAAATGGCAGACTCTTTCCTTTTGGTTTCATCTTGTTGGCCAAGTACACATCCCATTGAGTCCTCTAGGACCGTGAGGTAAATGATTAATGGTCTTCCTTCCACTGGAGGTGATAGAATCGGCGGATTCAACAAATATTCCTTAATACTGTCGAAGGCAGTTTGGCAGTCCTCTGACCAAACGCAGTCCTGGTTCTTTTTCAATAATCTGAAAATCGGCACACACATGGCGGTCATGAGGAATATGAATCTGGAGATGTAGTTCAAACGTCCCAGGAATCCTCTGACTTGTTTTTCAGTTTTCGGAGAAGGCATTTCTTGAATGACCTTGACCTTGTCAGGATCAACCTCAATTCCTTTCTGGCTGACGATGAACCCTAAGAGTTTCCCTGAACGGACTCCAAAGGTGCACTTGTTGGGATTCAAGCAGAGTTTGTACTTTCTCAACCGCTCGAATAGTTTTGACAGATGGGTCACATGCTCCTCCTCTGTTTTAGATTTGGCAATCATATCATCGACATATACCTCGATTTCTTTGTGTATCATGTCATGAAACAGAGTAGTCATGGCCCTTTGATAGGTTGCCCCGGCGTTCTTCAAACCGAATGACATCACCTTGTAACAAAAGGTACCCCATGGGGTAATGAACGAAGTTTTCTCCATGTCTTTCGGCGCCATTTTGATCTGGTTATAGCCCGAGAATCCATCCATGAAGGAAAAAACTTTGAACTTTGTTGTACTGTCAACCAGCATGTCAATGTGTGGTAAAGGAAAGTCGTCCTTTGGACTTGCCTTGTTCAGGTCTCTGTAATCGACACACATTCTGACTTTTCCGTCCTTTTTGGGAACAGGTACGATGTTGGCTAACCATTGAGGATATTCAGATGTGGCGAGGAAACCCGCGTCAATCTATTTCCGTACCTCCTCTTTGATTTTGATGGCCATGTCTGGGTGAGTCCGTCTCAACCTTTGCTTTACTGGCGGACATTCCGATCTCAATGGTAAGTGATGTTCCACGATGCTGGTATCCAACCCTGGCATATCCTGATAGGACCAAGCGAACACATCGGGAAATTCTCTGAGAAGCTTTGTCAAACTCCCTTTGGCAATTGGACTGAGTAGTACCCCAATCCTAATTTCTTTTCTCTCTTTTTCCGAACCCAAGTTTATCGTTTCCAACGGCTCTTTGTGAGGTTCGATAGACCTTTCCTCCTGTCTGAGTAATCGGGAGATCTCTTGATTTTTCTGACCATCGTAAGTAATCTCGATCCGTTCCCGGTTGGGAACTCTTGATTCATCAAGCAGAGGGATGATGGCACAAACATCTCTAGTCCTCTGATGATCAGAGATGACGACAATGTCCTCAATTTGATCGGCGAGATAATTCGGCGTCCAGTTGATAGGTCCAGAACCCGGATATGGACGAATCTCTCCACGATCCACTTGACCCTGAAGAGCTGCTCTCACAAGGTAGCACCCTTGGTTACTTTCTGAACAGACTCTACAACGGTCATAATTGTGTGGTGGCACCTGGCCACACCCACTTTGAATACAATGTAACCTCACTAGGTTAGTCTCCACAGATCGGACATCCTGACTCTGACGTCGAGTAGGATTCCTGTTATTGATACTAATTTGTTGAGTATCTTCATCCATATAGATTGGCATCCACCAGTGATTTAACAAGTGCTGAAGTGCCTCCTGGACAAGGGTACAACCTCGATCATTTTCGCAACCCGCTTTACAGCTTTGGTAATCATGTGATATTAGGAATCCGAGTCGGACCTGCTCAGCGTGTAACTCTACCAGGTTGATTTGATAGGGATTCCTTTCATGGTAGTCTTGGATCCATCCAAGATCCATCTGACGCTGGAGGGCCTCTTGTATGAAAGAGCATCCCTGTTTGTTTACCGACCAAGTCAGACAGGAACTGTAATCGTGCTGTGGCAGATTATGGTACTGGCTTTGCCTTGAGTGCATCGCCACCAAGTTGACATTCATTGCATGGATGTCGTGATTTTGAATGACGTTGTTAGACTCTTTCTCAATCAGGTTGACTGCAGTTTTCTCATGTTGAGGCAGCGGGTTCGTGAGAACATTAGGATTCGTATCTTCGAAAGATAAAGAGCCCGCTCCTAACAAGCTTTTGCACGTCGGATTTGAAATTGAGACAATTCTCTATGTTATGCCCCGATCCTCCTTGATGATAAGGGCATGTCTGATCCACCTTAAACCAAAAAGGCGGATTTTCCGGTACTGTAAGAGGAGACTTAGTCTGGATGTGCCCCTTAGCCAGTAGTAACGGAAATAGTTCTGCGTATGATACGGGTATAAGATCAAACCCCGATGGGCGCATTGCACGGTTGTTGTTGTATTAAGGACGAGCCTGCTGAAGAGGCTGTTGAGTCCTTTGTTGATTAGGTTGGCTCTGCGCAACCTGAGGCTGATACGTAGGAATAGGCGCGGGATTGATAGCAGGAGTTACCGCTGCTACTGGTTGATAACGTCGCCTTTGCTTTCCGAGAGAGATATTCCCAATATCTTGCTCTTTTTTCTTAGGGAGAGCACTACCGTATCGTTTTGTACTACTTGATGATCCAGCGTCTTTTGCCAAACGTCCTTCTCGTACGGCTTCCTCAAGACGAACTCCCATACCCACCATCTCGGTGAAGTCACTGGGTGCACTGGCAACCATTCTGTCGTAGTAAAATGAGCTTAAGGTCTTTAAGAAGATCTTTGTCATCTCTTTTTCCTCAAGAGGTGGATAAATTTGAGCGGAAATTTCACGCCATCTCTGAGCGTACTCCTTAAAGGTTTCCTTGTCCTTTTGTGACATTGATCTGAGCTGATCTCTGTCGGGTGCCATGTCCAAATTGTATTTATAATGTTGAACGAAGGCAGTGCTAAGATCTCTGAATGTGCTGATCATGGCGCGGTTTAAACCCATGTACCATTTTAAGGCGGCACCGGTTAAACTATCCTGGAAGTAGTGAATCAGTAGGTCCTGGTTCTCTGTCTGAGCTGACATTCGTCGAGCGTACATCACCATATGACTTTGAGGGCAAGAGTTACCCTTGTATTTTTCAAAGTCGGGCACTTGGAATTTGTGCGGAACTTTCACATTGGGGACCAGACAAAGGTCTGCGGCGTCCTTTCCAAATAAATCCTGACCGCGAATGGCTTGCAGTTCCTTATGCATTTCCAAGAATTATTCCTGGAATTCATCCATTCGGTCAAACATAGTTTCCTTTTTACCAGCAGGTATCTGTGGAATTTGTCCTTCCGGGACAGTGTGCACCACAGGGGGTGATACCGTAACTACGGCAGTAAATCTTGGCGTTTCCCAAAGTTTGTAACCTTCAGGGGTCTTCAATATGCCTCTGGCATCTTCGCTTTCCCGAAGTTTGTAACCTTCAGGACCAGCGGCATCTGTTGTGATTCCCTGATCTTCAGTGATCGGCAGAACATATCCTTCCGAGATATAGTTAGCAGGCATACCCCAGGGACGATCTTTCAGCATTTGATACCTAGGATCAAACTTCTCCACTATGGGCGCTGAGGTGATCTCTGAGATCACAGTTATTTGTAGCTGAGCTTCTGCCATGGCTTGCATGTCGTTACGAAGCTTTCTCATATCCTCTCTCAGAGCGTCGATCTCTTCTTTCAACTCTCTGTTCTCTTCCTCAAGATCATCCATCTTTTTCTGACGACTGGCCCGAGTATTATACGTATGAGACAGTTTGACTCTAGAATCGAGACACAAACGTGAGAGTCGTAGGTAAGGAGAATACGCGATGTGAGAATGATGAATGCAATGATTATATTAATTGTTTTTTTTGTTTAATCAAAGTAAACTTCGACAATTAGATTGCAAATATCAAACAGTGGGGAAACCCCTTTTTATTGAAATTCAAAGGATTGCAGAAATTTGAATACAGTAGATTACAAGGTGCAGAAACAGAAACCTAATCTAAGGGGTCCCGAGAGAACTCGGGTGCTGATTGTGGTACTTCCTTTTCTTTGACCGGGGCTCTTGAGCCGTTGTCGGGTTGTCATTCCTTTGCCAGGTGAAAGGAGCGAGCAAATTCCTTTGGTCATCCTGATTATCCACAGCATGTTGCTCTAAAATCTCAATTAGAGCATCTTTCTCTTTCAGTAGTTGCTGTATTTGGATACACTCCATATTGAGGGTGCGGTACTTGTTCTTCCAAGACCTCCTCTCCCGTTGAACTTTGTTGAGAGTAACCTGAAGCTTTTCTGTTTCAATCATGAAGTACATGACAGATTCCCTTGGCGGAAGAATTCTGTAGCGAGGATAAGGCATCTTTAGCTTGAGAGCTCTAGTTTGTACCCAGTGGAGATAAGGCTCCACCGAGACACAATCCAGTTTTTCTAGAGACTCCCGTCCTTTCTTATGAACGTGCTTCTAAGCGTGCACTATTTCCATCTTTAGTGCTCTGTCATTTTCTCCTTCCTTGAAGAAAAGACCTTCCAGATGAGCATTGCGCGGAACAAGCCTCATCGGGTATCCAAATTGACGACGAACCAATATCGGATGATAGTTGATTCCTCCTTTAGTTCCTATGAGGGGTACGTTGGGGAAGTTTCCACGACGATCAATGATTCTCATTCCATCATAAATCCTATTACACCAATCAATGTCAGCGTTGGTGAGAGACATGATTTTCTGCGACCAACGTAAGGCACTCTCATGATCCCAAAAAGCAGCTGACTTAGGCAAATGAGAGATAAACCATTTGTAAAGCAAAGGTACACAACATGTGATCTCCCCTCCGCTGTATAAATTTCCTAAGTGTACAGAATGATACGCATCTGCGAGCAAAGTCAGCACAGGGTTTCCAATGAGAAAAACCTTAATGGCGTTGATATCGACGAAGTTATTAATGTTGGGCAACAGAAATAATCCGTAGGTGAGTAAAACAAAGATGCTTTCAAAAGCAGTCCCGTTCCCTATACTAGCAAAGTACAGAGCTTTCTTTGTTAAGAACTGGGCTGGCAAACCTTGGATGCCACCCTTGGTAGTCATGTGAGTCTTGACTTCTGACTCGTCCAAATGAATTGCTCTTGCAATGGTCTGATCCTTTGGAATTTCTTCCAGTCCAGAAAATGGAGCTCGATCAGTGATGTGTAGATCGATCAGGTGAGAATACTCCTCCAGCGTTGGTGCTAGCTGGTAATCCGGGAATGTGAAATAATGATAAACCGGATCGTAGAACTGAACGAGTGCATCCATGATTCCTTCAATCACATGGATTCTTAACAGAGGTAGCAGACCTCCGTACTTGGCTCTGAAGGCCTCTTGGTTTGTGACCATTCTCGCCAAACCTCTCAGATCCTCTAGTTTTGGAGCCTTGAAGGTGTACTTATGAGTTCTCCTTCTAGCGAAATCCATTAGCGTAATCCTTTTCTCTGATATTTGCAATCACAGTCTTAGTTTAATTTGAAAAAACAGAGAGACTAGAAGAGAATTTTTCTTTGTTTTAATGTTTTTTAAATGAATGCATGAATGCAGCACCCAAAAACATAGAAAAAACATGGGGTCAAAGGGTCGTTGTCATGGAGTCAAGGCTCTACCCATCCCAAAGGTTTACTAGTGATTTTTGTACCTGTCTCTCATCATCATCAACTCTTGTCAAGAAAACACCAGCGGGCCGGGAACCGTGCTAGGTGATGTTTTTTGAAGAGTCCTCAGAAGAGGGTGGCATCGCATGACAACTATTTTCGATAGCCTCTGCGCCACTAAAGGGGTTTTCCTAGGTGTATACTCAATCTTTCCACATGCGGCATCACACGCATTTCCATTAGCAGAAAAATAAACACATATATCAATTAGGAAAAGCGGTATATATATTTGTCCTAATGTCCTAGACTTTAAAGCTATGAATCCTACGTTCCTGACAGAAATGGCTCCCCGGCGGAGTCACCATTCTGTGGTTTCTACACAAAGAAAGAAAAAAGAAAAAAAAGAGAGAAAAGGGCCCCACGGTGGGCGCCATTTTTCTGTAGCGAGCGATTTTGGACGTGGTTCTTAAGCACTATCGCTCTTTTGGGGTGACTACAGGTCGATTCATTTTTTATCCTATTAAAGCTGATGAAGGAAGGGAAATAGATGTCTCCAATAAACCCTGTTTGCATAACGAGTTTAAACAGCGGTCTGTTAGGTTACGGATGCTATATGGTCGTGGGGCCTTTCTCGTGCTTATTTTGACAGAATGATGAATTTCTGGCGGGGAACAGGGATTAGGATGTTAGGACTGATGGTTTTTTGATAGATATGTGAGAGTATGGGATTTTGGGTTTTTGTTTAGTGTGCTTGCTAAGATCTTTTCTTTCGATCTTATGCCTACGTATTCCCGTTTACCGAAACAGGGAAATCAGAGCGTTCGTAGTTCCTCCTATTCTATGGAAGGAAATGGTGTTTTGGTGTTTTGTTCAAAGCCCAAGACGTGAAGCGAAAGGTGATTTGTATCTTGTTCAAAGCCCAAGATGTGAAGCTGAAGGGTCTATTTGTATCTTGTTCAAAGCCCAAGATGTGAAGCTAAAAGGTTGTTTGTATTTTGTTCAAAGCCCAAGATGTGAAGCTGAAGGTCCTGACTTTAGAGAGAATTTGTCATCTTTAAAGAAGGGTTTGTCTGTTATGACTGTTTATAAAGGAGAATTACTTTAACCGGGATATGCGAATCCTAGCAATGCCATAATTTCCTTTATAGGGGATTTTAACCTAAAGGAGAAGACTTTAACTCAGTGTAGAGCAAATGCCATATTTCCTTAGGAATTCCTCATGCTAAAAGAGGGATAGTGGCATGGATGTAGATGATCCAGAGGCTTGCCGCTTACAGCAATTAGATGAAGGGGAAGGAGTTGTTGATGTTTGCATACTGTGAATGAGGCACATCTTTGATGCTAAAAGGTTGATTGAATCAACCAGTGGTTTTCTTATACAAAGCCTAAGAGGAGGCTAATATGTGTCTCGTACAAAGCCCGAGAGAGAGGCTAAAAGGGGTTGACCCAACAAGAGGATCTTTTATACTCAACAAGAGAGTGTTTTTGTATCTCGTGCGAAGTCCGAGATGGAGGCTGAAAGTTTTGTTTGGCTCAATAAGAACCTTTTTTGTATCTCGTACAAAGCCCGAGATGGAGGCTGAAGATTTGTTTGACTCAACGAGGGAGTCTTTTATGTGTCTCGTACAAAGCCCGAGAGAGAGGCTAAAAGGTTTGACTCAACGAGGGAGTCTTTTGTATCTCGTACGAAGCCCGAGATGGAGGCTGAAAGGTTTGCTATCTCAGTTAAGTGACAGGTCCAGTATACTGATTAAGAGAAAATCGGTTCTTATATGAGTAACACTGTACTCATGGATTTGATCTGAGGATCGGGATTGTTCCCTGTTCTTTAAGGAAACGCGGAAATCCAAAGGGTATCGAGACTGTCCGAGTCTACGGGTTTCTTCCTATTTAACGAAAGGGGTCACTTGAGAATGTATTTGAGACTCAAGGAAATTCGACTGTCCAAGTCTAAAGTTTTATCTTTTGTACTATGCTTTGAGAAACAGTAGTAGACTCTTGGAAAGGACTGTTCTATGAAGATGACTAATTTCTGTTCCTATACCTCTAGGAGGTCGTCGGGACAATTTGTACGAAGCCCAAGAGGAGGCTGGAAACTTTTAAGAAGCTGAGGGGTCCTTGTACTAAGCCCAAGAGGAGGCTGGGTTGCTTTCAGGAAGCCTGTGGGTCCTTGTACAATGCCCAAGAGGAGGTCGATGCTTTTCAGAAGCCCGTGGGTCCCCAAACCCCGAGAAATTCAAGGCAAGCTATTCACAAGGAATAGATCAAGTCAGGAAAGTTCGAGAATTTGGAAGAAACTCAAAGATGCCATTCACAGAGAATACATTCATCTTTGGGAGTAGAGTTTCTTGACAATTCCTAATGAGGACAGCCGAAGAGAAGACTGTATCTGGTGATCCTAATTGAGATCTAGCTGTCTATTTCTACGAATCGAAACGGCTTTTCCTAGTTCTAGACGTAGTTGCCGGGGAAACTCTAAATATCTATACTATTATTACACAGTTGATATGAGTTTATGAAAGAAGACTTACAGCGAAACAGCCCCACAATACAGTTATATGTATAGAAAAGCAGTAAATGAAAACGTATAAACACTTACTCGGTTGTAAAGCTTCCATGCTGTTTGGTTAGTTGTTCAACAAAGAAAGATTGAAAACAACAATATATATTCAAAATCAAAGGAGAAAGTGCTTTGAAAAATAAAGATTGAGGCTTACAGCTCAAGGAGAGGCCCCGGGTTTTACTGTTGAATTTGTACATAGGGACTTATACAAGTGACTGTGGCCCAAAAAGGTTTTATGTACAAAGGGATAGGTCTTACACTCTCTCAAGAGGCCCAAAAAGTTTTAAAGAAAAAGAGTGGGGCTTATAACGCGAGGGTAGGCCCTGATGATTTTTCGTTTAAAATGGCGATCGCGCCGAGGTTTTCTTTTAACGCAAAAGGACTTATACAATAAGTGAGACCCAAAAAGGTTTTGGTTAATAGGGGGATTGGGTCTTACACTCTAATAGAGGCCCAAAGAGTTTTGAATGGGTCTTATAGCTCAAGGAGAGGCCTATTTTTGGTTTATTTTTAAACGGGCGACGATCGCGCCGTTTACTTGTACAAAGGGACTTATACAATAGGTGAGGCCCAAAAGCTTTTTGTACAAGGGGGGTGGGTCTTACACTCTTTCAAGAGGCCCAAAAAAGTTTGAAAATGATTTATGAGGGTTTAATTAATCCAAAAACCCTAATTTGTTTTCAAAATGTGTTTTAATTGAATAAAAATTCAATTAAAATGATCAAAATTGTTTAACATATGGAAAACAAATTGTGATCTTGGATTAATGCTTCAAAAATTAAGCATTGACCTACAAAATAATTAGAAAGCATTAAAAGTTACAAAATCAAGATGGAAAAAATATTTCAAATGTTAAAAACAATCAAAACATTAATTCTTTGCAAAAATATCAATTATATAAAATAAACAATATTTTTCGGATTTTTTGGGAAAATAAAATATTTCAACATTTTTGTGAATTATTAAAAAAAGAATCAACTCAAAATCATTAAAACTCATAGAGAAATTAATTTTTGAATCAATTAAACAAAATCACAAAATTCAAATATTCAAATTTCTGAAAATGGCGCCAAGAACACACCAAGAACACACGCGTTTTCAGTTTTGCCCAGATTTGCATTTTCCATCCAATCTCACTGAATACGTAATCATATCATGCAATCCACATACCAATCAACTCGTTTCAACCTCACGATCATGTCTATAGCATTTAATTTCATTTAAATTAAACATAAAATATGAAATCGCGAAGAAACCTCAAGAACCCTAATTTCTGCATGAAGGCTAGGATTTTTGATACACGATTCAAACAATGCAAATAATTGAGGGGAAACATTCCATGCATGATTATGAACATATGGCCAAATTATTGTGCAGCAAAAATTGCATGGATCATAGAGTTAGAAGAGCTCATGCTTACCACTTGCAGCTGGTGATCGTGATTTGTGTAGGAGGTGTTACAGTTGTGTTGTGATGATCTGAACAACTTCCCTAGGTGCTATGGAGTGTGTTTGAATGCTTGGACTTGATGGAAATTGGCTGGATCACTTCATGGCATCTCAACTGCACTTTGGTTAAAACCTTGAGCAATTGACTGGTGATTCTGAGAAATCAGTGTTCCAGTTGTTGTTTAAGTGTTTGATCAGCTCATATGTGATGTATATGAGGTGTGTGTGTGATTGGTTTGAGTGGAATTGCCCTCTAGCTCAAAACCCGATAGTTATCTTGCTAAGAAAGGAATTTTTGCCAAGCGAAAGAGATTTTGAAAAAGGCAAGTGTTGTAGGCCTTTGGTGTACTTAAACTGATCACAATTGAGCTCTATTTATAGTAGAGCAAGTTTGTTTTGCAAGGAATAATGAATGGCAACTGCTGAGTAGGTTTGGCCAATGTTGGCAAATGAAAATCCAAGTCTCCTCTAGCCATTGACTAGAGGTTAGAGCACAGAGCTTTGGTTCCCTTGGTCTTGGATAAGTCTTGACTGAATTCAGATGAGAATGGCTCAGTCCATGCCACCTTGATGCTTCCATTGAATGCTCCAATCCAAATTTGGAGTCTTGTCCTTATTTTGGCCATTATAGGTTCAACATGTTATTTCTTGTTCCAAAGACTTTGGAGGCTTGGCTCAGTGTTTGTCCCCTTTAGATTCAATCCTCAGATGTGTCCAAGTGGATAGGAGCATTTGGATTTGGCTGATTTTTGCAAATCGAGCAAAAATGCAAATTCTGCCTTGCCTTTGACAGATTTCAGCAAGGCAACTTGCCAATGTCATATCTCATGACCCAAGTTGAATTTGGTAATGTTCTTGGCCATTTTGGAAAGCCCTTACATGACACAATAACTGTTTGAACATGTTTGGTTTTGATCTCTTTTGAATCCAAGTGAAAAATCCCCTTACATTTGGCAAAAAGTGAGGTAAAATCTGACTTAGTGAAATTTTCACTAAGTGTTGGAATAAAGTGACTTTTCTTGATTTTGATCATTCCATAACTCAAAATCCATGAGAAATTTGGACATAGGCCAATATGAAGTTTTTGTAGAGGGTAATGAGATCTTCAAATCAAGCTTTGAATGGGGCACAATAGCCTTGTGGTTTAGGAGTTATGGTCCTCCAAATTGGTACATTAGTGTCACTTTTTCCATAACTTAGAAATTTTTCTAAGTTTTTATGGTTACCCCTTTTACAAGTTATCCCATTTTCTTGATTTTTCTTGATGAATGATGATTCAAATCATACATTAACATTATTTTAGGGCTAAAAATCCATTTTAGTGAAAAATCTCAAAAAGTCAAAGTTGACTTTTGTGCACAGTTGACTTTTTATCAGATGAATTCCAAACTGTGCAATCCTTCAGGAAATCATGTCATTGACCTAAATCAAACTTGATGGACATGTTCCAAGGATGTCATAGGGTGTATTTAACCATGTCTTAGGGTTTGGGAGCATGCCCTGGTCAAAAGTCAAAGTTACAGTTGACTTTTCTCGCGAAACCCTAATTGTGGTGCAGATGAAATTGAGACTTGTTGCTCAAGCTTCTTGGATTAATCCATTGTTCCAAATGGATCAATATAGTTCATTAGAGACCCTTAAATCATGTCTTGAGGTCTTGGTTCATGATTTGTCCCAAAAGTCAACTTAGGGGTGAACTAGGTCAAGAAACCCTAATTCCTGATTTTTGATGTATGCATCCCTTGAGGCAAAATTGACTGGATGATTGGGTTCATGAGGTTCCATGGTGTATATTAGGTTATGCTTTGAAGCATTGGCTCATGCCCAGAGGAAAATTTCCACCTGGAGGCCCTGGTCGACCAAAATCCTAATTTGGTGACACTGTCGATCCTGAAGCTTGATCCACCTAGAAGGGAGCAGCCTTGTGCTTAATCCTTGAAGTGGGAGTCCTCTTGATCCATTGTTTATGTCCATTCTCTTTAGCACCTTATTAAACTGTCTCCCAAGCATCACTACAGCATTTGACAGTTCCTCATAAGTTTCAAAATTACACTCCTTCTTACCATCTTCAGTATTAGACACCAAAGCTATGCTTTTAGTCTTCTTTTCAGGCTCCTCATTCAATCCCAACTCAAAGGTTTGAAGAGAACCAATCAACTCATCAACCCTCATCTTGCTGATGTCTTGAGCTTCTTCAATAGCAGTCACCTTCATTTTATATCTCTTGGGAAGGGATCTGAGAATCTTCCTTACCAACTTCTCTTCAGTCATTCTTTCTCCTAAAGCACTAGAAGCATTGGACAGCTCAAGAATATTCATGTGAAAATCATGAATGGTTTCATCATCCTTCATCTTCAGATTTTCAAACTTTGTTGTCAAAAGTTGAAGTCTTAACATCTTGACTTTGGAGGTTCCTTCATGAGTAGTCTTCAAGATATCCCATGCTTCCTTAGCTACTTCACAAGTGTTTACCAGCCTAAAGATGTTCTTGTCAATACCATTAAAGATGGCATTCAAGGCTTTTGAATTTCCAAGTGCAAGCTCATCTTCTTCCTTTGTCCAATCTTCCTCAGGTTTTAGATTTGTTGTACCATCCTTTTCAACAATAACAGGTGCTTTCCATTCTTTTAAGACAACCTTCCAAGCCCTGCTGTCTAATGACTTCAAGAAGGTAACCATCAGTGGCTTCCAATAGTCATAATTAGAGCCATCTAGAATAGGGGGTCTATTCACAAATCCACCACTCTTCTTGTCCATTGCATCAGAAAGTATCAGCCCTAGATCTCACCCAGATGCAGAGCAGGATGCCTGCTCTGATACCAATTGAAATTCTGGTATCAGATGTGTGATGTTAAGTGTGATGTCACAACAACACAATCTGCTATGAACAAGGCAATAAACAACAGTAAATAAACACAATGAATTGTTCACCCAGTTCGGTCTAACTACCTACGTCTGGGGGCTACCAAGCCAGGGAGGAAAATCACTATCAATAGTATCAAATTACAGACTCAACAATCCCAGTTGACATCTACCTAACTTAATCACTACCCAATGATACTTCTACCTAAGAAACCACTTAGGTATGAGAAACCACTCACTCCCTAAATCACCTCAGTGATACAATCCACTGATTACACTTTAAAAACCACCTTGATTCTGCTTAACAGCTTTGATCAAGAACAACACACTCTTGCTTAAAAGCTCTAGAGTGAATACACTTACAACTCAAAAATAGTAACACCAATTCAAACACAACTGATTTACAAAACACACACAAAGACACAAATAACACGCAGTCTTTTGCTCTATTTCTTCGTTATTCTCCAATAAGGGTTGAGGCAGCTTTTTATAGAATTCTGACTTGGGCTTGGACCTCTTCCAAAATCATCTGATTTGATTTGTTATTAATCATAATTTAAAACAGATTTGATCTTCTAATCTTTTTAAATCTTTCCAAATCAGCCCTAATGTTAGTTACGTGATCTGCTCCATATCTGATTGAAAATATAAATATCTTCTCCAAGAAATTCGCATCCAATCTCTCTAACAGATCTCCTCAAACCAAACTAGCACGCGCAGCACTAAAACATCACAACCTAATGTTCTGATGTTCTGATAACTGATGTCAAGACATCAAGATTAACATCAGCCTATAAAACTTCAAACCTGCAACAACTAATGTTAGGAACCAATGTTATGACATCAGACATATGACATCAACATTGGTCAACTTTGTTTTACCAAAATTCCAGCCAATACAAGAACTAACAAGTTGATTCCCCATTTTAGACCTGCCTTTGGATATCAATAATCCTCAGCAAAAGCCATCCTCCTCTTAGGCTTTGTATAATGATTTTGCTCAGTAGAACTAGCCCCAATAACACCCTTTTGTTGAGCCCATCTACTCTCTTAAAGCACTCTCTTGTTGAGTTAATCAGCTTAAGGAACTCTATTATTGAGTCAACCTTTTTCAGCCTTCTCTTAGGCTTTGTATAATGATTTCCCCAGCCGAGTTAGATTCAAAAGTACTCTCTTGTTAATTCAATCACTTTTTCCACACTCTCTTGTTGAGTCAATGGTACAAAACATAAGCACTCTCTTGTTGAGTCATTCCTTTAGCCTCACTCTTGGGCTTTGTACAAGACATATATATATACTTTCTCCAACAAAGTCAAAATCTTCATAACTTGCTCTTAAGCTCGGGATAAATATCTTCCCCAGCGAAGTCAATTCCTCCCAGCCTTCTTTTAGGCTTTGAGAAATAATATCCCTAAGCAGAAACAATCTGCTTTTCAGCCTCCTCTTAGGCTTTGTATAATAATTTTCTCCAATAAGGTCATCCTCAATCTTGGGCTTTGTACAAGACACCTAAAAATCCTCAGCTGGGTCAGTCATCTTCTTTCAGCCTCAATCTTGGACTTTGTACAAGACACCAAATAAAACACTTTCTTGTTGAGTCAGTCTCATTTTAGCCTCAATCTTGGACTTTGTACAAGACAGATAAAGATTTCTTTCCCACAGAGTCAGTTTCTTTTCAGCCTCAATCTTGGGCTTTGTACAAGACACCGTATAAATCTCTCTAGCAGAGTCAATCTTCTTTTAACCTCAATTTTGGGCTTTGTACAAGACAGATAAAACCTCTCACCAGTAGATTCAATCCCTTTTAGCCTCAATCTTGGGCTTTGTACAAGACAGACAAAATATTTCCCCGAAAAGTCAACTTTTAGCCTCCTCTTAGGCTTTGTATAATGATATCCCCCTAAAGAGTCAGTCTTTTTCTAGCCTCAATCTTGGGCTTTGTACAAGATAGATAAACACTCTCTTGTTGAGTCAGCCTTTTCTAGCCTCCTCTTAGGCTTTGTATAAGGACTTCCCCCGTGGAGTCAATCAATCTCTTAGCTTCAACCTTGGGCTTTGATCAAGGCACACAAAAATCAACATCCCCTCAGAGGAAATCTAAAACTCTCTATAGGAAGACATTTCACTGTGTTATCACACATCAAAACAGACATTCAAAATAAATCCTAATCCCAGATAACTGCTATAAGTGGCACACTTGTTGATTCAAATATCCAAGCTGTCGTTCATCTCTTATCTTGGCAAACTTCCTCTTTCATCTAATTGCTATAAGTGGCAAGCCTCTGGATTACTTACATCCACGCCACTGTCCCTCTCTTAGCATGAAAGATTCCTAAGGAAAAATGGCATTGCTCAACACTGAGTTAAAGTTTTCTCCTTCAGGACAAATCCCTCATAAAGGAAATTACGGCATTACTGAATTCACATATCCCAGTTAAAGTAATTCTCCTTTATAAACAGTCACCCAACAGTTGTGATAAACAGACAAGATGTCTCCCTTTAGAGATGACAAATTCTCTCTCAGTCAAACCTTTTAGCTTCAATCTTGGGCTTTGAACAAGACACAAATACACCTTTTAGCTTCAATCTTGGGCTTTGAACAAGACACCAAAACATCTTTTCCCCCCATAGAATAGGAGGAACTACGATTGCTCTGATTTCCCTGTTTCTTTATACGGGAATACGTAGGCATAAGATTGCGAAATCTTAGCGAGTATACCAATCAAAACTCTAGGTCCAGTACCTTCACATCAATCAAAATTGAGGTCCAGTACCTCACCAAAATCATCAAAAAACTCACACTCTCTCTCATATCTCCCAAAGAAGAAACATTCCCAATCAACAGATAAACACCATCAAGTATAAAAGCAGAACCTAATGCTAATAACCTGTGGATAACCACATATAAGATGGGTAATTGACAACTCCCCATTGTATAACCTGACCCGAAACTCCCCGAATCTCGTTAAGCGTTTATTCAGTTAAACATTCGCGTGCAAGGTTAGTTTTAGATAGCTTCCCTTTCCCTTCCAGCTTCACGGGATAAATAAGAAATCAGAAAGTAGCACCCTACTCCTACCATTGCGGTGAGGAGGAACCCAATTTGCGATAAGGTGGTCGCGTCACCGACAAAAATCGCACGCTACAGATAAATGGTGACTCTGCTGGGGAATCATTTTGTTTGTATAGGACTAGGATTATAGTTCCTAAGAGGTCTAGGATGTTAGTTTTAGGAATCATACTATATATACTGCTTTTCCTACTTGATATCCATGTTTATTTTTCTGTCAATGGGAATGCGAGTGATGTCGCATGTGGAAAGTTTGAATGATACCTAAGATAGGTGATGGCATAGACAGGCGGTCTTACAGGGAGTGAATCCTGAATAAGCTGTCCCGGTAGACCATCAAATCAGTGGAGATACCCTTTGCGGATTCAATGCTTAACGACTCCGTTGTGAAGGCAGATTATCCCAATGTGGTATCCGTGAAACTGAGGATTTAGTAGACAGTAACCATGTTGCCATTTGGTAGTGCGGTAGCTATCGGAAATAGTTGACACGCGATACTACACTCAATTGAGATTACCCTAGGATGCTACAGATCGCTTGGGTGAACCAGCTTGCTGTTGTTATCCCTAGGGGGTCAATGATTTTGGGAAATTTTAACCCGTTCTACAGGTACAAAAATTCACCAGAATACAACCTTTGGGATGGGTAGAGCCATGACTCCATGCTCGTGACGTTGAACCCTTGAACCCATGTTTTTTCTATGTTTTTGTGTGTTGCATTCATGCATTCATTTAAAAAACTTTTAAACAAAGAAAAATCTTCTTTTCTCTTCTCTCTTTTTTCAAATTAAACTAAAACAATGATTGCAAATATCAGAGAGAAAGATTGCATTATGGATTTCGGTAGAAGAAAGACGCACAAGTACACCTTCAAGGCTCCAAAACTAGAGGATTTAAGAAGGTTGGAAAGGTTGATCACCAACCCTGATGCTTTCAGAGCTAAGTACGGAGGACTGCTGTCTCTATTAAGGGTCCATGTAGTTGAAGGAATCCTGTCTATGCTAATTCAGTTCTACGATCTGGTTTATCACTGTTTCACATTCCTGTATTATCAACTAGCACCAACACTGGAGGAGTACTCTCACCTGACTGATTTACCCATCACTGACCAAGCTCCCTTTTATGGACTGGAAGAAATTCCAAAGGATCAAACCATTGCAAGAGCAATCTATTTGGACAAGTCAGAAGTCAGGACTCACATGACCACTAAGGAAGGAATCCAAGGTTTACCAGCCAAGTTTTTGGTAGAGAGAGCCCTATACTGGCAAAGTATAGGAAATGTTACTACTTTCAAATATATCTTTGTTCTACTCACATACGGGTTGTTCCTCTTTCCCAACATTGATAACTTCGTCGATACCAATGCCATTAAGATATTTCTGATTGGAAACCTCGTACCAACTTTGCTCGCAGATGTTTATCATTCAGTACACTTAAGGAATTTGTACAACGGGGGAATGATCACATGCTGTGTACCCCTGCTATACAAATGGTTTACTTCCCATTTACCTAAGTCTGCTGTTTTTTGGGATCATAAGAGTACTCTACGTTGGTCACATAGAATCATGTATCTTACTAACTCTGACATAGATTAGTACAAACGAATCTATGGTGGGATAAGGATCATTGACAAATGTGGAAACTTCCCTAACGTACCCCTCATAGGAACTAAATGAGGAATCAACTATCATCCAATTTTAGTTCGCCGTCAACTCGGATACCCGATGAGGCATATCCCGCGTAATGTTCAACTGGAAGGTCTTTTCTTCAAAGAAGGAGAAAATGACAGGGCACTAAAGACATAAATAGTGCATGCTTGGAAACATGTTCACAGGAAAGGAAGAGAGTCTCTAGGAAAACTAGACTGTGTCTCTGTGGAACCTTATCTCTACTGGGTACAAACTAGAGCCCTCAAGCTGAGGATGCCTTACCCTCGTCAAGAAGTTCTTCCGCTAAAGGAATCCGTCCTTTATTTTATGTCTGATGCGGAAAAACTCCAGGTCACTCTCAACAAAGTTCGACGGGAAAAGAAATCTTGGAAGAACAAGCACCGTATTCTCAATGTGGAGTGTACCAAAATTTAGCAAATGTTAAAAGAAAAATACGCTCTGATTAGGATATTAGAGCAACATGTTGTAGAAAATCAAGAAGACCGAAGAAATTTGCTCACTCCTTTCACTTGGCAAATGACTGACAACCCGACAACGGCTCAAGAGCCCCGGTCAAAGAAAAGGAAAATACCAGAATCAGCACCTGAGCCCTCTTCAGAGAGAACTCAGGATCCATAAGCTTAGACTTTTGCTTTTACAGCACTTTGTAAAATACTGTATTTCCCTTGCTGCAATCTTTCAAATTCAATAAAACAGGGTCTCCCCACTGTATGATATTTGCAATCTAGTTGTTGAAGTTTCTTTTTGATTAAAAATTTTTTTATATCATTCATCATTCTCACATAACACATTCTTCTTACCTTCAAATCTCACGTATGTGTCACGATTCTAGAGTCAACTGTCTCATTTGTACAATACTCGGGCCAGTCGACAAAAGAAAATGGATGATCTCGAGGAAGAGAACAGAGAGATGAGAGAAGAAATCGACGCTCTGAAAGAAGATCTGAGGAAACTTCACAGTGACAATGCAATCTCTGGCAGCAGCTCAGAGACAACAACAAAGGACTGTGATCTCGGAGATCACATCTACGCCCATAATGGAGACGTATGATCCTCGGTACAACATGCCTAAAGATCGTCCCTGGGGCATGCCTATCAACTTTATACCTGAAGGATATATTCCACCGGTCACGGAAGACCCAGAAACTGCAGTAGGAACCGCTGGGCCTGAAGGTTGCAAACTTCGGGAAGGCAAAGATGCAAGAGTCATGACATCAACTCCTGAAGGCTACAAACTTTGGGATATGGAAGCACCAAGAGTCATTTTCGTAAGGACTATACCACAACCCATGGTACACACTGTCCCAGAAGGACAGATTCCACAAGTAATATCTGGTGGAAATGAAGATATGTACGACAGAATGAATGAGTTCCAGGAACAATTCTTGGAGATGCAGAAGGAACTGCATGCCATGCGCGGCCAGGATCTATTTGGAAAAGACGGCGCAGACCTTTGTTTGGTCCCCAATGTGAAAATCCTGCACAAATTCATGGTGCCTAACTTTGAAAAATACAAGGGCAACTCTTGCCCTCAAAGTCATTTGGTGATGTACGCTCGAAAAATGTCAACTCAGACAGAGAATCAACAGCTACTGATCCATTACTTTCAAGATAGTTTAACCGGTGCTGCACTCAAATGGTACATGGGTTTAAACCGCACCAAGATCGTCACTTTTAGAGATCTTGGCGCTGCCTTCGTTAAGCAGTATAAGTATAACCTGGACATGGCACCAGATAGAGATCAGCTCAGAGCAATTTCGCAGAAGGACAAGGAAATCTTTAAGGAATATGCTCAGAGATGGTGTGAAATTTCCGCCCAGATTTATCCCCCTCTTGAGGAAAAAGAGACGACAAAGATCTTCTTGAAAACTTTAAGCTCGTTCTATTATGACCGAATGGTCGCCAGTGCGCCCAGCGACTTTACTGAGATGGTAAACATGAGGCAGTCTGAGAAGGACGTCTGGTCAAAGATGCAAGACCATCAAGCAGTACCAAAAGATATGGTAATGCTTTCCCTAAGAAAAAAGAGCAAGATATTGGTAATATCTCTCTCAGAAAGCAAAGGCGAAGGTATCAACCAGTAGCAGCAGTAACTCCTGCTATCAACCCTGCGCCTGTTCCAACGTATCAACCTCAGGTTGCTCAGAGCCAACCAAATCAACAACAATGTCAGCAAAGGACATAACAACCTCTTCAGCAGGCTCGTCCACCGTACAACAACAACAACCGTACAACGCGACCACCAGGGTTTGACCCCATACCAATGTTGTATATAGAATAGTTTCCACTACTGCTGGCCAAGGGGTACGTCCAGACCAGGTCTCCTCTTACAGTACCGGAAAATCCGCCTTTTTGGTTCAAAGCGGATCAAACTTGCCCTTACCACCAAGGAGGATCGGGGCATAACATAGAAAACTGTCTCAGTTTCAAGTCTGATATATAGAAGCTTGTCAGGAACGAGGTCTTATCCTTCAAGGATACAAATCCAAATGTTCAGACGAACCTGTTGCTTCAACACGAGAAAACTGTAGTAAATTTGATAAAGGAAGAATCAAACCACAACTATCAAATTCACGATGTACTCCTATTGGGAGCCAATCTAGCCAAGATACATTGCAGACAGAGCGGGTACGATCATGTACCGTCTCATAATTATCACTAGTGTGATATCTGGTCAAAGAATAATCAAGGATGTTCCATAGTGCAATCAACTCTATAAGAACAGATGGATCTCGGGTGGATCCAAGATCACCGAATCCAGGAAGTCAATATGGCTCACGCAAATCCCAACATTGTCCAGAACCACAACATTCTAGCAATGAATGTCAACTTGGTGGCAATGCACTCAAGGCAAAGCCAACATCATAATCTGCCACGGCACGATTACAATTCCTGTCCGATCTGCTCAATAAACAATCAGGGATGCTCTTTTGTACAAGAGACCCTCCAGCATCAGATGGATCTTGGGTGGATCCAGGACTACCGTGATAGAAGTCATTATCAAGTCAACATGGTTCAAATCTTTGATATTCGCCTGATGAATACCAGCTTGGTAAGCAGGTCAGGCTCGGTTTTCTGGCTTCACATGATTATCAGAACTGTAAAGTATGTCGTGAGAATGACCAAGGATGTGCACTTGTCCAAAGAACGCTTCAACACTTGTTGAACCACTGGTGGCTTCGATCTATCTAGATGAAGACACACAACAAGTCAGTATGACTGACAAGAATCCTACTAGGCATCAAAGTCAGGATGTTCGATCAATGGAAACAGATCTAGTGAAGTTGCACTGCATACAAAGTGGATGTGGCCGGGTGCCACCACACAACTATGAGCGCTGTAGAGTTTGCTCAGAGAACAACCAAGGATGCTACCTTGTGCGAGCAACTCTTCAAAATAAGATGGACCGAAAAGAAATTCGACCATGTTCAAATTCTGGGTCGACCAACGTAATGTCAGACTATTTCCCTGATCAAAGCAAAGACGTCGTCATAATCTCCGATCATGAAAGGATCAAAGATGTATGCGCCATAATCCCTCTACTCTATGAATCAAGAGTTCCTCTTAATAGTAGAAAAATTCTCAACCTCGAACCAATTGAGGCTGCCTACGATGGTCAGAAAAATCAAAAGACTCCTATAGTTATCTATCTATTGGGACCAGTACCGTACAAATCTGATAAGGTTATCCCTTACAAATACGCTGCAACAACAATCGAGAATGGAAAGGAAACTCCATTACCCTCCGTCGTGAATATTGCCGATATCAGTCGAGTAACACGGAGTGGTCGGATCTTCAACAGAGGAGTTGGAGAACCCACCAGAGAAAAGGAACCTCAAACAGAAGTTTCTAACCAACCAGTCGAGCAATCCAGTAATCCCGACCGTTCAAAGAACAACGATGAGATGCAGAAGCTCATCCAGAAAAGCGAGTACAACATTGTAGACCAAGCAAACTCCTTCAAGAATCTCTGTCCTATCTCTTTTGCTCAGTTCCGAAGCTCACAGGGAAGCTCTACAGAAAGTCTTAGAGCAAGCCTTTGTGGAACAAGATGTGACGATAAGACAATTCGACAACATCATCTCCAACATCACTTCCTGCAACAATTTAGGATTCAGTGATGAAGAAATGCCGGAAGAAGCCAAAAATCACAACATGGCACTTAACATTACAGTCAACTGCCAGGACAATGCTTTAGCCAGTGTACTGGTAGACACCGGATCAACTCTGAATGTTATGCCAAAATTTACTCTGATGCGACTATCATTTCAAGGATCTCCGATGAGGGGCTGCGAGGTCATCGTCAAAGCATTTGACGGATCCAGAAAAACAGTTATCGGCGAAGTTGATCTTCCCATAACCATCGGTCCTCACACTTTCTAAGTCACTTTCCAGGTCATGGACATCCGGGCAGCATACAGCTGTTTATTAGGAAGACCTTGGATACACGAGGCCGGGGCGGTCACTTCAACACTTCACCAGAAGCTGAAGTTCGTCAAGAATGACAAACTAGTCACAGTCTGTGGAGAGAAAGCCTTAATTGTAAGCAACTTATCATCATCTACCTGTGTAGAACCAGAGGAGGTCCTTGGGACTCAGTTCCAAGCGCACTCGGTGAGCAATGAGAATCAATCAGAAAAAGGAACATCGATTTCCTCGTACAAAGATTGTCTCAAAGTAATCGAGAGCAACAACGTAAAAGGATGTGGTCAGCTTGTCATTCGTACTGATAACAAGATGAAGAAAGGTCTTGGTTTTTCTTCAACCTGTACCCAGACTGCTACTAACGATGAAAGTTTTCATCCCATTCAGGACTTCTTCCACAGTGGAGGTTTCCTTCACCCAGTATCTCAAGAAGTACATACCATCAATGAGGGTGACTCCTCCGATACAGATGAAGAGTGGAAGTCCTATCTCAACAAGGACGGTTATATGTCTCAGGAAGAAACAGATACGTCATTTTGCTATCCCACGCAAAGTCTGAGATATATACCGAGATCAGATGTCAAGATGATATACGGAGATTGTGATTCGGAAGGATGCCGTGCTCCACCCAACTCATTAGAGGAAGACACTCTAATGAAAGACAACTTTGACTATGACTATTATGACCCAATGGATGACTTGCCTATCTGGCAGTCGTACCCAGAAGACTTGGGGGCAAAAGAGTCAGCCAAACGATGCGTATCAGCTGAGCATCATTGAAAAGAATACCTGCGTCCCCACCAAATCATGGAATCATTACTCAGGGAATTCACAAAATATCCAGCACGAAGATGAATCTGCAAAGATTGTAGGACAAGAGTTCATCAACTACGCCTTTCCTGAGGTCAATGTCATCGAGAGGGATGATTCCTCCAGTTCCACTGAAGTATGGGACACCTTAGGACAACCGAGTGACAAGTACGACTTCTTGGTCAAGTACACCGCTCCTGAAAGCTCTCGTATCAGGCTCGAAGACATCCAACCAACTAGATGGGGGAGATTCGCCTGAGAATGAAGATACAACCGAAGAGTTCATCTACGAAAACTCTGCATGGGAGGAAGACTCCAACGATCCTGCTCCACCAGAAATCAGCGTCATTTCTGAGGACAAGCCAAGAAAGAAGGTGCCAGACTTTGTGATACACCGAGGAGTTCACCGTCAATGGGTTGCTGTCGATGCCCTGAAAGTCGTCCATAAGTCTAAGTAATTGCCATCTTTATTTTAACCTTTCACCCTGCCCAGGTGAAACAGATGTTTTTATAGGGCTCACTTTTCTGTAAATGTCCCTCTTCGCTTTGTCCAAAGCGACAGAGTTTTGTTTTATAGGGTTGTAGTTTCAAGAATCGACCAAATCATAAATAAAATAACGCCGTTTTGTAATTTCCGCATTTATTGTTGTTTTCACTTTTCGCTTTTTCAGAAAATGGTAATCCTAAAAACAACTAAAAAATAAAAACAAGCATTTTTCAGAAAATACACTGCACACACTCTTGCATTCTCTCTATCTCTTCTAAAAAACAATCATCACGTCACGCAGATTGCTTGTTTTAAACTCCATTGAAACATACGATCCAATGCCTTCTCCCAACTTTGAATTCCCGGTATTTGAAGCTGAAGAAGAAGACAAAGAAATTCCAGAAGAGATCTCCCGATTACTCAGACAAGAGGAAAGGTCCATTGAACCTCACAAAGAGTCGTTGGAGACAGTCAACCTGGGTTCAGAAGGAGAGAGAAAAGAAGCCAAGACTGGGGCACTTCTCAGTCCGACTGTCAAAGAAGACTTGATAAAACTTCTCAAAGAGTTTCCAGATGTGTTTGCTTGGTCATATCAGGACATGCCAGGGTTGGATACCAGCATCGTGGAACATCATCTACCGTTAAGATCAGATTGTCTGCAAGTAAAACAAAGGTTGAGAAGGACTCATCCAGACATGGCCATCAAAATCAAGGAGGAAGTACAGAAACAGATCGACGCAGGTTTTCTCGCCACATCAGAATATCCTCAATGGTTAGCCAACATAGTACCAGTTCCAAAAAAGGACGGAAAAGTCAGAATGTGTGTAGATTACAGGGATCTGAACAAAGCCAGTCCGAAGGATGACTTCCCCCTACCACACATAGACATGCTGGTAGGCAGCACAACAAAGTTCAAAGTATTCTCCTTTATGGATGAATTCTCGGGCTATAATCAAATCAAAATGGCGCCGGATGACGTGGAGAAAACTTTGTTCATCACCCCATGGGACACCTTTTGTTACAAGGTAATGCCGTTCGGTTTAAAGAACGTCGGGGCAACCTATCAAAGGGCCATGACTACTCTGTTTCATGACATGATGTACAAAGAAATCGAGGCGTATGTCGATGATATGATTGCTAAATTTAAAATAGAAGAGGAACATGTGACCCACCTGTCAAAACTATTCGAGCGTCTGAGAAAGTACAAACTCCGCTTGAATCCCAATAAATGCACATTCGGTGTTCGTTCAGGAAACTGCTAGGGTTCATCGTTAGCCAGAAGGGAATTAAGGTTGATCCAGACAAAGTCAAGGCCATTCAAGAAATACCTTCTCCAAAGACTGAAAAACAAGTAAGAGGATTCTTGGGACGTCTGAATTACATCTCCCGATTCATACTCCTCATGACCGCGACATGTGCGCCAATCTTCAAATTACTCAAAAAGAATCAAGACTGCGTATGGACAGAAGACTGCCAAAAAACCTTCGACAGTATCAAAAAGTATCTGTTGAATCCACCTATCCTGTTACCTCCAGCGGAAGGAAGACCGCTGATCATCTATTTAACAGTCTTGGAAGACTCCATGAGTTGTGTGCTTGGTCAACAAGACGAAACGAAAAGAAAAGAGTCTGCCATTTACTATCTGAGCAAGAAGTTTACCGACTATGAAACTCGATACACTATGCTTGAGAAAACTTTCTGTACTCTGGCTTAGGCAGCCAAACGTCTTCGCCAGTACATGATTTGTCACACTACTTGGTTAATCTCCAAAATGGATCAAATCAAGTATGTCTTTAAAAAACCTGATCTCACGGGAAGAATCGCCCGTTGGTAGATGTTGTTATCAGAATATGACATCGAGTACCATGCTCAGAAAGCCGTTAAAGGAAGTATTTTAGCCCATCATTTGGCTCATCAACCGATTGACGATCGAGAATCAGTCAGATTTGACTTCCCAGACGAAGATGTCATGTACTTGAAAATGAAAGATTGCGATGAACCGCTACCCAGTGAAGGGCCAGAACCAGGTTCCCAATGGGAACTAATCTTTGATGGAGTTGTCAATGATTATGGAAATGAAATTGGGGCAATCATCATAACACCTCAGGGTACCCACATTCCTTTCACTGCCAGACTGACTTTCAAGTGTACAAACAACGAGGCCAAATACGAAGCTTGTATCATGGGTCTCGAAGAAGCAATTGACTTGAGAATTAAGAACTTGAATGTGTATGGAGACTCAGCCCTGGTTATCAATCAGATCAAAGGAGATTGAAATACGTACCAATCAGGACTGATTCCTTACAAAGACTATACAAGAAGGTTGTTACCATTCTTCAACAGAATTGAGTTTCATCACATCCCTCGTGAAGAGAATCACACGGCTGATGCATTAGCCACTCTCTCCTCCATGATTAGTGTAGGTCAATGGAACGACGTACCTAAGATTGGCATAATGCGCCGTGAACTGCCCGCCTACATCTTCACGATTGAAGCAGTCATAGATGACAAACCTTGGTATGCTTTCTTCAGAAACAAGAGTACCCACCTGGGGTATTAAGAAAAGACAGAAAGACCCTTAGAAGGATGGCAGACAGTTTATTTCTGAGCGGTGATACACTCTATAAGAGGAACTTTGACATGGTTTTGCTCCGATGCGTAGACAGACCAGAAGCAAACATGTTGATAAAAGAAATTCATGAAGGATCCTTCGGCACTCATGCCAACGGACACACAATGGCGAGAAAATTTTTGAAAGCAGGATATTATTGGCTGACAATGGAATCCGATTGCTACAAGTACATGAGGAGATGTCACAAATGTCAGATATACTCAGATAAAATCCATGTACCACCAACGCATCTCAAAGTTCTCTCTTCCCCGTGGCCTTTTTCCATATGGGGAATTGACATGATTGGCATGATCGAACCCAAAGATTCAAACGGACACCGGTTCATCCTGGTAGCCATTGACTACTTCACCAAATGGGTCGAAGCAGTGTCATACACCAATGTAACCCGACAAGTGGTGGTCCGCTTTATCAAAAACAATCTCATCTGCCGTTATGGTGTTCCAAGCCATATCTTTACTGATAATGGATCTAACTTGAACAACAAGATGATGAAGGAGTTATGTGTTGAGTTTAAGATTGAACACCATAACTCATCTCCCTACCGACCCAAGATGAACGGAGCGGTAGAAGCGGCTAGCAAGAACATCAGGAAGATTGTTCAAAAGATGGTTGTGACCTACAAAGACTGGCACGATATGCTACCTTTTGCTCTTCACGGTTATCGCACATCTGTCCGCACTTCAACAGGGGCAACCCCTTTATCTCTAGTATATGGCATGGAAGCAGTACTTCCCATGGAAGTAGAGATCGAATCAATCTAGGTATTGATGGAAGCCAAGATAACAGAAGCTGAATGGTGTCAAAGTCGACACGATGAACTGAACCTAATCGAAGAAAAGCGAATAACGACACTATGCCATGTTCAGTTGTATCAATAAAGAATGAAGAAACCGTTTGACAAAAAGGTTTGACCCCGTGTCTTCAGAAAATGAGACCTTGTGCTCAAGAAAATACAATCATCTCTGACTGATTCCCGGGGCAAATGGACTCCGAATTACGATGGCTCCTATGTGGTAAAGAATATACCATTTTGTAATTAGAGTGCGCAGCGGAAGCGTGATGTGGCACATTTTGTATATGCGTGTGGGACTTGTAAGAGTTCATAGGGTGAACATTGGGAACATGTAGGAATGGTGAGACTATTGGACGTTTCAGAATGGAAGTGTTAGGTGAAAGGTTTAAATATTATTCATGGGCTACTATGTAGATGGATGTTTTGGTTATATGTCCGATTGGGGAATCGTAGCATTGTTGTAATATTGTTGTGTGACAAGGATGTTGGTATTGTGGTTATGTAGAGGTTGTTGAAACGATGTTGGGTCGTGGAACTGGTGTTCTTGTTTGTGTTGTTGCTTCGTTCCTATTGTCTTGGTTCGAGTGCGAGTAGCTGATTCCTGTGTGTGTTCGTAACTTGGGTATTCCTTGAGTTGTGAGTTGGTCGTCAAGTGCATTGTATGGGCTTTGCATATTGTCGTTGTAGTTGTCGTCGTTGTCGTGTCGTTGTTGTAGCTACTGTTAACAAGGTGGTTTGTCAGTTTGTGTTATTCGTGGTGTGCCTTCGGTTGGCATGTTGGTTGGTTAGTTGGATACGAGAGTCGTATCCGGAGTTGTTCGTATCGGGTATATTTTCGAGGACGAAAATGTCTAAGTGGGGGAGAATTGTAACGCCCCGTTTTGTCTTATTTATTTAATCGGGTCGATTTAATTATTTTCGTTTTTATATCATTTTATTCTTGACTTTTATTTGACAATATATTATTTTTCATCGTTATTAAGTTTTATCGCGTTTTGAGAGCGTTTGCGAGATATTTGAGCTGAGAGGTAAAATAGTCTTTTTTGGGGTTTAGATATTTTTATATAAATAGAGATTAGAGAGAAAAGAAAAAGAAGAGAAAGGAAAAAGAAGAGAAAGAAAAGGAGAAGAATGAAAGAGAGAAGAGGAGAAAGAGGAAAAAGTGAAGAAATCTCCGTTTCACTCGCGATTAATCGGGTAAGGGTGAGAAGTTTCAATTATATCTTGCTTGTGTAGGTATATGTGTTGTTTGTGGTAATTGTTTTGGTTGTTTTACAACTTTTTCTCATTTGATAAATTGATGAACAAATGATTGGAAATCGATGTTTTCACGGTCGGAATTCGATATAAACTGCGTTGTATGATAACACTGTGTTTAGGAACAATTGTTGATACTTGTTTTGCTGTTGGAATTGATTTGGGATGAAAAATGGGATTTTTGGGGGTTTTGGAACCATATAACCCACAACAGGAAATTCTGGTTCTGGTGCGATTCGCCAGGCGAATTGGAAATTCGTCAGGCGAATTAGGCCTCGCCACTAGTTCGCCAGGCGAAGGGGGATTCGCCAGGCGAAATCGTAAGTCGCCAGGCGAAAACGAAGAGATAGAAATGGGTTAGCTTCTGTAACTCTTAGGGTTTTTTCTAAATTTGTGGTTCGTCACTAGTTCGCCAGGCGAAATGCTGGCGAAGGGGGATCCGCCAGGCGAAATCCTAAGTCGCCAGGCGAATCTGGCTGTTTCTCAATAAATTCTTTTGTTTGAAAATTCATAACTTTTGGTCCGTAACTCGGATCGAGGCGTTCTTGGTACCGTTAGAAAGCTAATAAAATGTTCCTTCTTATAAAAATGGTTTTGAGATTGTTGGCCGATTTAATTATGTCGGGAATTTGGAAATGTGTCGTTTTGTTGACTTTTACCGTTTTAATTAAGTGTATTTTATGTGTTATCGTGCCATATGCTTCATATATATATCGTATGACTTGTGTGCTGTTATATGATGTGAACGCATGTGATAATGAGGTTTTTGTGTGGTAAAATACATTGTTTGACTGAATATCAATGTATGTTGTTATGATGTTTTGTGGGATTGTTGTGGCTTGTGGATTATGATGATATGCATTGTTTATGTGAAATTCAATGTGTGTTATTTGGTGGCCTTATGGCAAGTAAATGCTTTGTTTGAATTGAGTTCCAATGCATGAATAATGATGATGAGATAATCCATATTGTTGATTTGTGAAGATGTATTTGATTGTCATGAGTCATTGTATGCCAAGCATCATGATATGCATCTTGTGATGTTGTGTTCCCTAGTGGGTGTGAGCGACGAAACGATTCCAGAGGGAATCTGCTATAACATCGTGTGCCTTATACAAAGAGGTGTGAGCGATGATTATAGACGATCGTGTGCCTTATACAAAGAGGTATGAGCGATGATTATAGACGATCGTGTGCCTTATACAAAGAGGTGTGAGCGATAGGGTCGTGTGACTTATACAAAGAGGTGTGAGTGATCCATAAACGTCGTGTGCCTTATACAAAGAGGTGTGAGCGACGGGGAACATCGTTTGCCCGACGGGGAGTTACACTAAGTAACAAGCGATGATTCCAATAGTTCCTGAGTGAACTAATGATGAAAATCATGAATGGATTGATTATGTATGGAAAATCATGAATGGATTGATTATGTGTGGAAAATCATGAATTGAGTGATTATGTGTTGAGTTTGTGATTGGATTGGTGAATCGATGTGCATATGTGATAAATGCATTGGTTATGGATGATATGTTTTATGTATAGACATATTATATGTTTTGTGGGGATGTTGTACATTACGATGATTGTATTAATTCTCTATGGTGTGCTATATATGAATATATGTGATGCTTGTGGTGAGAATAACTATGCATGTGAATTTTTATGTGTTTGCATATTATTATGCAATCTTGATTTAGTTGTTATTTCTCACTCTTCTGCTGTGGTTTGTTGCTCTATGAGGCAATTGCAGATTAGTATCTTGGAGGCTTTTGTGAAGATTAGTCCTCCGTCCTTTGTCAGTCAGTCTGCTCTGATACGTAACACGGGAGTCGGGGAACGCTTTTGTTATATGTATATTTTTGTTGAATATATTTTGTATTATCTTTATATGTATATTTAATGTTATAAAACAATTTATTTTGTAAAACAATTCAATTATGGATCTTCTGCTTTATTCCATAATTGACCTTTCCTTTTATATGGAAAAAGTTTCCCTTTTAGGTTTATTCCATTTTGTGTTATGTATCAAATAATTGAGCAGGGATTGTGTTTTCTTTCCTTAATTGTGGCATCCTTGTTTCTGTCGAAAAAATAAATTTTTATTTACTCTGATTTAATTATGTATTATTTATTCGCGATGAGAATTGGGGTGTTACAAACAACCTTTGGTTTACCTATCACTACCTAGTGAAAACTTTATCTAAGAACTCCATCCTAGATAAGATAAACTCATCTCACTCCTTAAATCACAACCTGTGATTTTCTAACAGTTATAGTCATAATAACTGTATCATCCTACTTGAAAGACACCCATTTCAATACAAAGTTCAGTCATTTGCTTAAAAGCTTCATCCAAGAACAGTACATGATTCTTTACCTACGAGTTTTTGAATCTGTACAAGTACCCATGTCTTCCACAATGTATCAAATCGATACAGAGGGAGACTTACAAGAGAAACCTACGACTCTCAAACCCTAAACCCTACTTTACAAAATGGGATTCCTAAGTCTATGTCGTTCTCTCTTTATTTCTAGCCTAGGTCTTGGTCTTCTTTTATAGCCTTCTGTTGTCTTTTGGCTTCAAATCTTCTGTTAGCTGATTCCTTGATCCACGTTTTGATTGCTCCTTAATTCTTGTACCAGATTAGCAACAACCTGCTATACCAGGTCAAGATGTCGAGACATACGTCACGACATCATGTTTGACAAGTCTTCTTTCACCAGGCTTCTTCATGTTGGAACATTGTATTTGACATCTTGTTTTACCAAAAGTTTGCTCAAATCTGCAGAGCCTTCACCTCATTTGATTTTCAACCAACTACCCTTCTGCACAAGAGTAATTAATTCCAAGAACACTGTTTGAATTCACATTAGAGATCAACCAAATGCCACTGTTTGGTTAATCTTAGCTTTCTTCAGAGTTCCAGAAAATCTTCTGATCCACCAATGAAACCTAATCTTCAAGTTACATATTCCACCTACTCCATAGCAAGCCATCTTAGATACACCAAGACTCAGACATGTAACGTCTACTCCTTCTTGCAGCTCCCGCAAACTGCATGAGATATACCTTTTTGAAGCATTAATTCCATTTATTTCTGAGAAGATCAACTTATCTTACGATGATGCGCCACAACATCAACTAAGACCCTGAGTTTTTGCTTGATGTCACAACATCTGATCAGACATCCAGCTGGAGAGTTCAGTCCTTCATTCTGCCACTTAGAAGAACCTCCTCCCTATAACAGAGCAAGAGTTCCATGTTCTCACAGACTTGATTAGAGATATCAAGTTAGAGTAGACAACCTCCATCATGCTTTACTGTACAACAATAGCCACCTCATCTTCAGAGAAACTAAACATGCCAAAGCTTGATTCTCTAGAAGAGATCAGTCACACAAGATCTTTACAAAAGGAATCTCGCTTTCCTTAAGTAGATACTTCTTCAAAAAGTCAGAGATAACTGCCACTTATCCTTGACCTCCAAGATGAGCAAGATCACATGCTCCTAAAGTGGAGACAGGAACACACCTGCTGCACTCCAATGCACCTAGATCAGAAATAAAGTGATCTAAAATAAATGTCTTCATCTTCATCCGCACTACATTTTAGATAAGTTTCCTGCCACAAAACTTCCTAGTCAAAATATGTGTTTTTGCAACACCAGAATAAAGACAGATCCTACCACACACGCGTGTATGGTACCAAGATCATCAGCTACAACTCCTTTGCCCTATAGATTCATTCCTTGAATCAACAAGATTATGCACAATCTCTGTTGATAGAATGTTTCAATATTTGATAGAACATTAATTCCTTCTATTGACTGTACCCATTCTCCAAAGAATAGATCCTTGAGCAGATGCAATAAGAGATGTTGTACTTCCTGACGTACCAACTTGTCACCAATAATCTTGTACTCCAACATACAAGGATAATTAATTAAATATTTGTGAATTCCACAAATAGCAATTGATCTTAAATCCTTGTCCACAAAGCCATACATCCTCCAGGGTATATGATCTACCAGATATGAACACAAATGTGTCAACATCTTTCTAGTCAAATAACATGTTAAGACATCAAGTCTGTCACCCTTGACTCAACCTGCCTATGACTTTCCTTTGCTAATAGAATCCTTGCAAATCATGAATGGTGAAAACAAATCACCTCCCATTTACTCCAAGTTGAATAACATCCATCAGCACCAGAGATCTTCAAAAATCCATCTTCAGCATGAGAACCAGATTATCCTTCTGAAAAAGCTCTTGAACATGACCAGATATGCCTTTATGAGTGGACTTGAGTGAAAACTCAAGTATCTTTGGCAACTTTGTCAAAAAGAATATTTACCAAATTCATAGATCATGAACTTGATAAACACGATCTCAACACACCTGACTTCCACACATCAACCAACAACTATCTCCATTCCATTGCTTCTGACTTTGGAACAGCTAGAGCTTTCATTGATGCTGATATCTTCAAGACTAGAAGCCAACAATCAAGATCTTCCACCATATTTCTTCTATCACATCTCCAAAATCCCATAAATACCAGAGTTATTCCATCAGAAACATATGCAGCAGAACCACCAAGGAATATCTTCAACATGCCCTAATAAGATGTCATAACATCTTATAAGACCCCATACAGGAGAACTAGTCACTCCTCCTGCAGTTGTTGTAGAAACTCCTCAAAAAACTTGAACAACCATCAGTAGTTGTTACCTTTGATCCAGAACATTCATCTCATCCATTAATACCCTTGCGTATGTCCGAGTAAATATTTGATCTCCCAAACTTCTCCTTGTTCAAAGCGCCAGAAAGTATCTCCCAAGATCTCATCCAGAAACATACAGGATGCCTGCTCTGATACCAATTGAAATTCTGGCATAACAGGCAACAGATGTCTTAACACATGTCACAACATTGTTCTCTGCATAATTTTAAAACACGAGCAGAACAAACAGACTGATATATTAAATATCAACAACAGCAGCAAGACAAATGTTTTAACATCTGTTACAACATGTTAATCAAAACTGAACTGTAAATTTTTGAATGATAAACAACACAGAATATGATGACCCAATTCAGTGTAAATCACCTACGTCTGGGGGCTACCAAGTCAGGAAGAAGAATCCACTATCAGTAGTATAGTTTTATGTAAACAACCTCCGGTTTACAGTAAACAACCTCTGGTTTACCTATCACTACCCAATGGAGACTTTATCATTAGAAGTCGCATCTAAATGATAAGAGAAACCCATTTCACTCCCTAAATCACAACCTGTGATTATCTAACAGTTATAGTCACAATAAATATATCATCCCACTTGAAAGACACCTATTTCAATACAAAGTTCAACCAAGCATTCTTGACTAACAAGTTAACTCGAATTTGCTTAAAAACTTCATCCAAGAACAATATACAATTCATTACCTAAAGGTTTCTGAATCTGTATCACAACTATGTCTTCCACAATGTATCAAACCGAAACAGAGGGAGGCTTACAACACAAAAGAGCCAACGACTCTCAAAACCCTAAACCATACTTTAAAAAGTTTACAAAATAGGATTTTCTAAGTCTTTGTCGTTCTCTGTCTCTTTTCTGCCCTAGGACTTGGTCTTCTTTTATAACCTTCTACTACCTTGGGCTTCAGATCTTCTTTCCTTGATCTACTGCAAAACCGCGCCTTGAATCTTGGAACAAATAAAAAACCTATTATATCAGTCCAGATGTCGAGTCTTCATGTTGGGACATTTCATCCGACATCTTTATTTTCTGGCAGAATTCTTCATGTTTGATCATCTTGTTTTGAGTCAAGTTTTGACCAAAATTTAGTCAAACCACAGGAGCTTTCAATACGCAAACCCTATAATTTTTTAGAATTTCTTTTTCCATCCTATGCATTTCTTATCCGCTGTGTGGAGTTCCCATTATGCCCCCAGGTTCCAGAGATATATCTCCGGACGCACCCCACTTCTAAGTAAACATCAACATATTCCGGAGATATATTTCCATAACCATTTAAATCTTAAACGCTCACAACATATCTCCTATAACACATTTTCATTTGAATATTTTCGGAGATGTATATATGAGAATTTTCTAGATATACATCTCCGAAGTGTATCACAACAGTTTTTTTATAACGAGATATGTATTTGTTTTCAGAACGATGTCGAATAAAATAACAGACATACAAATTAATATAGCAATGTAATAGTAAAATGTTGTACAACACGAAATCGAAAAAGTAGTAACAATGTCACGAAAATAGTATAAACTATAATACTACATAAAAATAATGACAGACTCATACTAGGTGTTCCTGACAACCTCTCATCTACCTCTTGTGCTTCCTATGCCTGGTCTGCCTCCTCTTCCGTCGATCCCCTTCGTCCTCGCGCGATGTCTGCGGTACAATAGGGCCCCTTGTGCCTCTGCATCATCCAGTTCTCGCCGCACAGCAGACCCTTCAGGGAAGATACCCTCGTCAATGCCTGCCTGCGCAATCTACACTATGTAACGACCCCGAGGCAAGATATCCTCAGTATGATCTAGCTGAGCCTGTTGCTTCTCTAGAATCTCCTGATGAGTTGGTCTCGGCGGATCTCCTGAAGTAGTCGGTACTATGTATGTATGTGAGACCGTTAAGAACCACCTGATGTATCCGTCCACGTAGCTCTAATCATTCGGCGTTATGGTAGCCCGAGCCTCATCTGGTATTATATGACTGATAATTAACAAACATCTCCTTTATTTGTATATGAGTCAAGGCAGGAGAAGCAGATACATCAGGGTGTTTGGGGATTGTCTGGGTGTACCCGAACTGCCGCATGACACACTCGGACAAATGAGGAGCAGTGATACGCGATCCACTGGCCAGCCATCTAGAGTATATCGATATGTCGTCAAATGGCTGTGTCTGACGGTGATCCACGTAGCAGTTGAAGTAGATGTCCTTAGCAAGCAAGCGGTCAAGACAAACTCTAAAAGGCTCGACCGTCTGGTTCCCTCTCAGCGGGATAAAAGCACACGCACGAGGCATCTCCTCAGTGTATTCATCCTAACTCGCTCAGCCAGCGATGCGCGGAAAGTGCTGGAGGATCCAAGCCTAAAATGAAAAGAAAAATAAAAAGCATTCAAAAATTAAGAATTATCGCAAATATGAAATGAAAAAGATAAAAAAAACATTAAAGGATAAAAAAGTATTACCATCAGTAGTGTCCTGCTGCCCGTGACCTGCTTCGTCCTCTATCTCTCAACTTCGAATACAGATAGGCCAAGCAAGTCGCCCCCTAGTTGTACTTATGGATCCGTGTGAGATCCAAGAAGTATCGGAGGTATGCAACGTCAATATAGGTGACACTCGTGTCCACAAAAATACAAGTGCCAACCAAATAAAGAAAATATGCCCTCAAAACATGAGTCCTATGTAAGGCCACCTGCTCGACATCACCATCAGCATGTTGTGCAACAACAATCTCATCATCATATATCTTCTTCAAGAACTCAAACCTAACATGAGCACCCCTAGTCCTATCCACCTTCTCAATCGCGTCCCCTAAATCAACCCCCATATGCTCCACCATCATCTCGACCGCCTCGTCTTTGGTCATCCTACCATGATGGAGGAGTCTCCCCCTGATCGGAAGATGCAACAAAGACGAGACATCATCCAGTTTGATAGACATCTCACCGTGCGCAAGATGAAAAGAGGACGTTTCAGAATGTCACCTCTCTACGAATGCATTAAGCATCCCGTGGTTGACCAAACTGTAATTGGTCATGCATAGGTCACTCAACCCAAAAGCGGTCAGAATCGACTGAAACCACTGGTCTTCTGGCTGATGCAATGTTAAAATCTTCCTCCCATGGTTCAAAAACTTATGGGGATTACGCACTTGCGATTTTCCAGAAATAATCAATGTCTGTAATAGTCAAAGTTAGAAATAATCATTGTCAGCAGTTTGAATTAACGTAAAAAAATAAATAAAAAATCAGACTAATGTTACCTTTTTCGTCCCAAATATGTCTAGAAGCGTTGTCTGAATACAAAGGAAGTAGGGACATATCAGACAGACCCCCTCCAAATCCCTATGGCTCAACATCAGCAACCCCCCTTTGGAGGTGGTACCGGTGCATCAGGATCATTAGCGGGAGGTGGCATCGGATTAACAACAGGTGGCACAGGTGCATCCTGACGCATGTGAGAGGATGAGGGAAGTGACGCGTCAGTTGGTGCATCCCGTCTCCTACGGGAAGAAGAAGAAGAAGGTGGAATGACTTGAGATGAAGATGGAGTGGCCTGAGATGAAGATTGAGTGACCTTAGATGAAGGTCAAGCTCTAGGAGTAGACTACACCACAAAAGTCGACACCTCTTCCTGAACAGATGTGCCTGCTACCTCCGGAACCTGCTGACTCCGTTCCCACTGAACGAATGCGTTCTAGGAAACCCGTCCAAGTCTCAGTTTATCGACTCTGTCAGCCATTATGCCTGTAAGGTAAAATTAACCATATAATTAGTTTACGCAAAAGAACAACACAAACAAGAAAATTATAAAAAAATATTTAAAAAACATATTGAGGAAATTTCTGAGATATATCTACGAAAACATTTTGGAGATGTATCTCCGGAATTTCCCAAAGTATATGAAACGCTGAACTTTTTCGGATATGTATCTCCAAAAATTTCTGAGATTCATAGGTTGCGGCAATGACGTCCTCTGCTATTTAGAATGTGAAAAATAAAGCTCTGATCGTCCATTTGAGCCAACATATAATACATACACTTACTTTAAACTATGTTTCATGTAATTTCTAAACATTTATACACCTAACAATTGATTCTAACTCGTTTACAACAAAATTTAAATATTTATTGAAAACTCAAAAAACTTACTTGAAATTTATGATTTGAAAGATGTTGAATGATGAAATGGATGATGCTTGATGTTTACTTGAACCTCATATTGATGAAATCTGAATTGGTAAAGTTGGAGAAATTTGTGAATGAGATAGCAGAAGAATTATGTGAATGAAAATGAAAAGTGTGGGAGGAAAAAAGTCTGACGCGATAATAACCTACAAAATGTTTCAAAAATATATCTCCGAAATATTTTAACATTCACTTAAGTTTTGAAGCATTCAAATATATATTTCCGAAATATTTTAACGCTTAATTGAGTTTTAGTGCGTCCGTCCGAAGAAATATTTTCAAAATTAATGAATTTATGTTAAAATTTACGTGGGTAGAAGAAGTTTATTGGATAATTTTTTTTTATTAATTTTTTAAGTATGACTGATCGACTCACATAGAGTAGCCTATTTTAAGAACCGGTGCCTATTTGACTATTTAAATGGTTAGTCAATTTGAGGTCTAACAAGAAATACTAATGACTTTGGGTTGAGTAATGAAAATAATTTAATCATTTGGCGGGAGATACACAACACATATTCGGCGTGCTTAGTTCACACCTCTCTCTACATTCCTCTCTAATCCCTCAAAGCAATTTCGAAACCGCTCTTTGCGTCGTGTTGCAGAAGCCTTAGCCATGGAAGGTCAACCTCCACCTTCCGAAGCATCAACTGGTCGTCCCGTAAGTTTCATTTCTCACTCTTCGCACCTTCATGCTAATAATTTCCTCTTTTCCTCTTCAATCGTGCTGTGATTTAACCTAATTTCGTTTTACTGTTTTCAAATCAAGCAGAAGAGGGGTAGACCTCCGAAGCAAACGTACAGGGAAATCGATCTAGATGATGATATGGAGGAACGAGAAAGCTCGCATGAAGATTTCTCCGAACCACGTCCGATTCCAAAACCTAAGCGAAATCGGGCTAATGAAGCAGCTCCGAGTGCTTCACTTAAGCCTACTGATCAGACTTTGATTGGTAAATTGAACACTGTTTAGTACTTAACTTATTGTTTCAGTTATTTAGGGTTTTGAATTGGAACTACTTTGAAAATTTCATGTGCAAAATACCTCAGTGAGATGAAATTATGAGCTGATATTTATTTTTGATAAGTTCATTGGTACTATTACAGTATTTTTAGTAGACTAATATTAGTTAGTGACTATAAAGCACAGACACCCCAAACGATCTCGACATTGACACAGACACTCACATAATTTGAAAAAATGAATAAATCAAACATACTTAAAGTGTCGGTGCAGATGTCAGACACTCACACACACACACACACACACACCTTTTTTCAGAGTTGTCGGTGCTTCATAGGTTAGTGATTATCTGTTATTGATTTTTACTATATTTGTTGATAATGTGGTTGGTTAAATTCTGCAATAATTTTTTTCTGCCTTTCTTTTAATTTTTTTTTGTATTAGCTAAATGTTAGTAATCCAATGATCGTATCTAGGGCTCTAACCCTGAAAATTAGACTTGAAACTACTTTGTAACTCTTAGTTCACCAACAGAGCTTACCTATTTGGGATCTTTTTAAATAAGTTTTAGCCTATGTTATTTGTTTTTCCATTTTTGGAATACAGTTTTGACTGTGGTTGTAGATTTTGTTATGTGATAATTGGTCTGCTGTTGATATCTTGTATTATTATTTTTACTTCCGTAGAGACGATTAAAGGTAATGGCAAACTTATTCCTCACGTGGTCAAACTTTGGGTTGAAAGCTATGAAAAGGATCCACGATCTGCATTGGTTGAACTCTTGACAATGCTGTTTGAGGTACAAAAGCTGTGTTAGAGTTTCACATTTTAGTTTAATGGGAAAAATTGAGGCCATAGAGTAGGTATTGTAAAAACTTGGGAAATTTTATTATTTCATCACTGATTTAAAGATTTTCATGGTAAGATCTTTATCAATTTTGGAACTCTTACTAATAGCAGCAAAGTGAAAATTTAAATGGTGTAGGCATGTGGAGTCAAGTATCACGCCAAAAGTGACCTCATGCATGAGATCGCCGTCGATGATGTTGTTGTTGATCTTGTCAATTCTGCTAAAAGGGTATACAACTTGCTCCTGTTTAGCTTATGTTTAGTTTCACATTTGTTCCTCTGAATCGCACACTTGGTTGGTCAAATGTAATTGGGTTATAAATTGTTACGTTTGGTTTCTATTTTTATAATTGATTTCAGTCCCAAAATCAATTCTAAGTAAAGGCTAATATTTCTAGCTTCTATGGTAACATAGAATCAATTCTCAAGTTTATTAATGTAGACACACACAAAGGCAATTATAATCCATATTGCAGCGTATTAGATACGATTTGGCAGAGATTTTGACGCATCCATGCTTCATTGTATAAATATCACTTTTTTTCGTGGATGTATTCAAACATTCAACTCATTTCCAGCCAAAATCAACTTTTTAAAATCTATTTAATCAAAATCAAATTCTATCACTGTAAAGCTAAACACCCCTTTTTTTTTCCTTCACAGGTATCTTTTATTTATATATTTGATATAATAATAAATAATAAAAGTATACCATTTCAAGTCTATAGTTTTCCGATGCAATGATCAACTAATGATCTAGATGCATCATGCATGTAGACATTTATCCTTTCTTTGATATTTTAGATTCTGTTTACAAGTTTGGAGGGGAGGGAAATGAAGGGCTTTGGAGGGAGAGGACTAGGGAAAAATTAGAGAAAATTTTCATATATTTTCTAGAGAATGATAAAAGAATGTTTATCATTAATATATTTTAATTTTGAGAGCAATTTAACAACTCATTAGATTTGAAGATTTGATCTAAACCCTCCCCTCCAAAATCACAAATAGAGCCTTAGATTGAAGTTACTTATGGTGACATTTATCCTTTCTTTGATTTTTATGAGCTAGATGCTTACCTTTGACATTTTAGGGTGAAGTTGAAGATTATCTAAATTCTAAAAAGAAGGAGTTTAAAAGCTTCAAAGAGAATCTAGAATCATTCTGGGATAATTTGGTCCGGGAATGTCAACATGGACCATTGTTTGACCAGGTTTTATTTGACAAGTGCATGGACTACATCATTGCACTTTCATGGTAAGTGTGACTACCGAAGATTCTGATTTTGGCAAGATACTTATATATATGACGACTTATGTGCGGTTGTGCACCTATGTAGCACCCCTCCAAGAGTTTATCGTCAAGTTGCTTCATTGATGGGTCTTTCATTGGTTACATCATATATAACTATTGCTAATATGCTTGGAGTACAAAGAGAGACTACTCGAAGACAACTGGATGCTGAAAAGAAGAAATTAACTGAGGGGCCTCGGATGGAGTCACTAAATAAAAGGTTTTCTGAAATGCATGAGAAAATAACACTGTTGGAGGAGATGATGCGCAAGATATTTACTGGGTAGGAGTCTGTGAAACTACAGAATATTTTTCTTTAAAAGAAAAGAAAGCAGCGGTCTATCATGAATATTATAATTCTTCTGTTCTTGTGGCTGTATATCTAACATGTCCTTGTAATGCTTTTTGAAGGTTATTTGTGCATCGCTACAGAGACATTGACCCCAATATTAGAATGTCATGCATTGAATCACTTGGTGCGTGGATCCTGTCATACCCGTCACTTTTTTTGCAGGATTTGTACTTGAAATATCTTGGGTGGACGCTGAATGACAAAGTAATGAACATGTTTTGAGTTTTTTTTTATGTTGTCTTCTAACTTGCACATGTACTATAGAACTTGTTTCTATCTTTTCCTTTTACCTTTTGCTCTACCTTCCAATTTGTAGATTGCTGGTGTAAGAAAGGCTTCAATACGAGCTCTGCAAAATCTTTATGATATGGATGATAACGTACAGACCCTTGGTTTGTTTACTGAGAGATTTTCTGGCCGGATGATTGAGCTTGCTGATGACATTGATGTTGCTGTGGCTGTTCAGGCCATTGGCCTTGTTAAACAACTGTTTAGGTCCTAATTTCAAACCTTTTTCAATGATATATTACTTTTTCGCTGATAAGTTTGCATGGACAAGATTTTAAATCGAGAGTTGGTTTCTTGGTTTATGCAGACACCAGCTTATTCCTGAAGATGATTTGGGTCCTTTGTATGATTTGCTGATTGACGATCCTCCAGAAATCAGGCACGCCATTGGAGCATTAGTATATGATCACTTAATTGCTCAAAAATTTAATAGCTCCCAATCAAGATCAATAGGTCTATAGTCTATTCATGAATTTTTCTATTTAAAGTAGATAACTTAGTTTTGACCAAGACAAGCATGTGATCAAAACATTTTCTTTCCAGGTGAAAATGACAATTCTTCTGAGATTCATCTTAACAGAATGTTGCGAATTCTGGATGAGTTCCCACCCGATCCAATTTTGACAATTTATGTTATTGATGACGTGTGGGATTACATGAAAGCTATGAAGGTATACCTATTTAACTTATGTAAATATTAGGGAGGGTGTATTGTGGAAGAAAGTGGTACCTTCTCATTTCAACCAACTAATCTTTTGTTTTGTTTGGCCATTTGCTTATGTATCTCTGGACTGACTTTTTCAGTCATTAGATATGTTTGGTAATTGTAGGCGAAAAATATGAGGCTTATAAATAGAGGGATAAAAGTAGGCAACCTTTTGAGACCCAATGTCTGCTTTGCCATGAAATTAATACACTCTTTCATCTAAATTTCTCATATTTTTTCCCTTAACAGTGCATACTTATTTATCTGTTATAAAAGAATTGCCATAATTTGTTGACTATCAGTTATCAATTTGGGGGTTAAAGAAAGGATTAATTACTTTGTAGGTTAGATCTTGGAACAATTTGAGAATTTTAAAGCTAATATATTTACTAACCAGGTCCTTCTGTTATAATGTTGTTAGACAACAGTTTGTAATGTATGACACGGCATGACTTATAATATAAACTTTGTAGGTCCCTAAGCTAATTTATAATTTGTAAATAAGTCCATAACCTAATATAACCTAACATAAAATGGTACCTTGGAAAATAAACAATTTGATATATCCAACAGAAAATATAGGTCCGATTCATTGGTCTAAAACATAACAAAGTATTGAGGCGGCCATTAGGAGAAAGGCATCTGTAGCCCATGTGGGAAGTAGAATATTCAAGAAATAAGCATTCTTGGGGCCTGTATAGAGCTTGTGATTGTTGTATAGTCTATGTAAAAGGTAACAAGAACGATTAATCATGTTATTAGTCCAACAAGATCCATTGCTATTATTGGTATGAATTTAACATGTTTATAATTTGTAGTGTAACAAATTAATATTATTTTCTTAATTTTCAGTCTCTGCTCTTTGTTTTCCTCCTTCATTGGCAAAACAAAAATCCTTTAATTTAAATACTTTTAACAATTTGGTGGCCTTTGTTGGTACTCGGTTACCTCAATGACTTAGTAATTTCCTTAGCAATTTTCTATATATTTTCACAAATCAATGGTTGTCTACTGAAATATGTTTTGGCTATTAAAATTGTTATCATTATTTTCATATCCCAGACTAGGAACACTGGGTTTGTCTCAGTGATCTGGTGTCTGCACAATGTATTTACTTGTAAAATTTGAACCTGTTTGCTTAGCCATTGTTGCCCTCCCGATATTGTACTAAAGGATAATACCAAAAAGGATTTAAAATCAGATGTACTATTGTGCTTGACTGAGTATGGTTCCTTGACAGTACTCAATATTTTGTTTGTAGGATTGGAAGTGCATCATATCCATGCTCCTTGATGAAAATTCATCAATCTCTGACAAGAGTGCAACAAACTTGGTTCGACTCCTGTGTGCATCAGTGAAAAAAGCTGTTGGAGAGAGAATAGTTCCCACTATTGATAACAGAAAGCAGTACCACAGCAAAGCCCAGAAAGTTTGTCTCACCTTGATTTTCATTTTTTCAATCTAAATTCTGATCCCGAGTTCTTAGTTTTAATTTTATACTGGGATTTGGTGAGTGTTGCATACTTGCATGTGATGTTGCATAATTGCATACTCGCTTTGATTTTCAAAGCACAGAAAGGTTGTAGCACTTTAATTTTCATTTTTTCAATCAAAATCCTAATTCCTGAATTCTTAGTTTTAATATTTATACTGGGATTTGATGTGTGTTGCGGACTTGCATGTGACGTTTAATATTGATTAATTTTGGTAAATAAACGTTTTCCCAATCCATGGTTTATATGCAGTACATATAATTTTGTTCTTGCTGTATTTCTATAGGAATATGAATATGTTTCATAAACTCTATAAGAATTGTCAATTTTTTAAACTTGTACCTTCAAGGTAAAAATTTCCGATGACTCCTGGCATTCATAGTTAAATTGTTTTGCGTAACAGAAAATACGCTAACTGGATCCTTGACTAGTAATAATTCTAAGAGTACTTTTTGTTGTGGTGTTTGCGCTGTTTCCGTACTGGTCATTGATTCGTTTTGCTACAAGGTTTGTTTCATTATTCTTGGTGACTGACTCTAATCTCTTCTCCAATAAATGACAGGAAGTATTTGAAAATAATAAACAGGATATAACTGTTGTCATGATGACGAGTTACCCATCACTCTTGCGGAAATTTATTTCGGATAAAGCTAAAGTGTCATTGCTGGTCGAGATTGTTTTGTATATGAACCTTGAGTTTTATTCCTTGAAGAGGCAGGAACAGGTTGGCAATTCTTTCCTGCCGGTGCTTTTAGACTATTTATGATGTTTCTGAAAAACTAAATAATGTTTTCTTTTACAGAATTTCAAAATTGTCCTCCAGCTTATGAAAGAGGCATTTTTTAAGCATGGTGACATGGACCCTCTGAGAGCTTGTGTGAAGGCAATTAATTTCTGTTGCATCGAAAGTCGAGGGGAATTGCAAGATTTTGCTCGAAATAAGTTAAAGGAACTCGAGGATGAAATTATTTCTAAGTTGAAATCTGCAATTAAAGAAGTAGTGGTATGTTCATCATAACTCAAATGTTATGTTTTCTGTTGCTTTTAGATCTTGTAGGAGAAACTTAACATAGAGAGTTGACATTGCAGGATGGGGGTGATGAATATTCTCTTCTTGTAAACTTGAGAAGGTTGTATAGACTCCAACTGTCTAGATATGTGCCTATTGATACCATATATGAAGACATTGTAATGGTGCTACGTGACTTTAGGAATATGGAGGATGAGGTGTGTAAATGGCTGCTCACATAAAGTGTTATGTTTCTTGTGAAATTCTTATTAATGTCTGACTAATTTTATGCTTATTCCTCTATTCAGGTTGTTGGTTTCCTGCTTCAGAACATGTATTTTCATCTGATTTGGTGTTTGCAGTCCATAATAGATGGAAAAAATGTTCCTGCCTCATCCATAACTTCTCTCCTGTCTAAGCGTGATACTTTGTTACAAGAACTTGTATACTTTGTTGTTAACTTGGCAACTGACAGCAATGGAGGTAAAAGTGGAAGTGAACTTGCCCGCAGAGTAAGAGGACTCTGACTCGTTTTCCTTTTTCTTTCTCTAGCGTAAATATATTATGTCTTGAGGTCTGAAATTGTGTTACTTTCCAAAGGTATGCACAGTGCTTGCAGAAACATGGTGCTTACATAGGCCGGCAATGTTTTGTAAGACAAAGCTGGAAAGGTTGGGATATCAACCTAATGCATATGAGGTCCAGAAGTTCTGGGAACTTTGTCAACTGCAGTTTAATGATTCAGGTAACCCCAACAAATATGCTAAAGATGGTGGACTAACTCATTTCATGATTCTTAATTTTTACTCGAAACAAATTCTTACACTTGAGGCAAAAAAAGTACATATTCACTGTGTATAGAATGATCCTATATATAATCTGACCTAACCAATCGCTCGAGATTAGGGAATAGAATCAAGAAGAAAGGAAAGAATTCTGTAAAGTATAATCGGGATAATATATCGCCTCAAGGATAGTAATACTACTCTCAATAACTTACAGTATTTCAATTGGCTGCTGTCTTTACTTTGAGCATTGCATTTGAAGTTCTGATTGTGTATTAAATTTGGATGTAATACTGCTAAATACTCTCATTGATGTATCTCTGTTTCTTTGCATTTCTATTGTGTACTTGTGTTGTTTATAATTCTAGAAGTCTGCTTCGCTTGCCTATCCATTTTCAGATGAGGTAGAAGAAGACGATGTAAACAAAGATATAACCAAAGACTATTCAGAGGAGACAAATAGATATTCTGCTATAATTGCTGCTTGCAAACTGATTACTAGTAATGTTGTCCCAAAGGTAAACTATATTTGTATCTGACACGTTAGAAAAATTGCCAAACTCTGGGCAAAAGTATTTATTTCTGGTAAAATTTCTTCTGATGCCAAAATTTTGGCTATTACTGACGCAGGATTATCTTGCTCCTGAGATTATTTCTCATTTTGTAATGCATGGAACACGTGTGGCAGAGATTGTAAAATATCTGATCACATTTTTGAAAACATCAGAGGATGATTTAGCTGCCATTTTTCTTGAAGCACTTAAAAAGGTAATTGCTGTTCTGGGTGTTGGCTGATATATATGCGATATATAAAGTTGGGTTGTCTTGTCTTTATTAAGTATGAGGGTTCCTCCTACTGGTACAGTTGATATATAGCCATATGTCAATTTTTATTTTTTAAAATTTTAAATACCAGTATATTTTTCTGTTTCTTGTATTCAAAGGGGGACACATGATTAAAATGGCTTCTAACAGGTACCGGGTACCCTAACAACAACAAAAACGCACAGGAAAATGAAAAAAAAAAGTAATTGTTATGGAAATATTGGTTTCTTCCTCGTTTTATACAATAGGATCACTTTTCTTTTTCCTGGAAGAATAATTTACTGAGCTTATTTCTTTGCAAACCTTTATGGTTTTTTATTTTATAATTTGAGTTGATAGGAAATGAAGAGTCTGTCTTTCCACCATCCCTATTTGTCTGAGGGATTGTCAGTAATAGTAGGCCGCATATAAGGCATACTTATGTAAGGCGCAGGTCCGTTACAAATGGCCCAGCCTAGTTTAGTTGTTTGTTGTATTTGAATAAATACTGTAAGAGAGAAGGGTAGACATTCGGGTAACTAGTATTTGTTCGTTGGAAGATACTAGACTCTCTAGCCTAGCTCCTAGTGGGTAGTTACCATCGGTTACTTTCCCTTTACTGTCTCAGTATTGTATTTCTTTAGTTCCCTTGTAATACAACTCAGTTGGGAAGTTATTCCCAGAGTTTGATCAATAATACAAGTATTATCCAGTAATCATAGCAATAACAGACCTGTTCTAACAGGGATCTATATGTTTTATATCCTGCCTTCAACTCTCCTCTTATTTCCTAACTTCTCACCTATTTATTTTGGTAGGCATATCTCCGGCCTACTGTCGATAATGCTGAAAATCACAATATTTCATCAGTAAACTCTTTCTCGGGATGTAAAAAATTGGCCGCTCAGCTTTCTGGAACTATTATTGGTGCTGCCCGGAGTAAGCACAGGTCAGACATTTTAAAACTTGTTAAGGATGGTATTGAGTATGCTTTTGTAGATGCTCCAAAATATTTGTCTTTTCTGGAAGCGGCAGTGATCCATTTTGTGCCAAAACTCCCTGCATCAGATTTGTTGGAAATGTGAGTTTGCTTCTCATTGCTAGTGCCATTCCGAAACATTTGCTTTTGTGCACATTTTAATCAGCTTGTTTACAAATAGTATGAAGGATGTTGAAAGGCGAACTGAAAATGTAAATAAAGATGAAAATCCCAGTGGCTGGCGTCCCTATTGCATATTTGTTGAGGCCTTGCGGGAAAGATGTGCAAAGAACGAAGTCTTTCAAGGTCGTTTTTGCAATTTCTTTTCTATTTTAATAATTATACTGTACGGCATGACACTTTACACTATAAGCAACAAACTGCTAAATCTCTACTTTAACCAAAATATATTGTTTATACAACCCCAAATCCCCAATATGTATGCACTTTTACAAATAAGGAAGCAGTACTTGATTTGATGTACAGTTTCCCTATTTAACTGTAGTAAATAAGGAAGCAGTTAGTGTTGATAGTCAAGCTTCTAAAAAATAAATATGGTTGGTTATTGAGACCGATCAGAGAAAAGACACTATTAAATGTTTAAAAGTGGTTTTATAATTGTAGCATACTGATAGTGAATATCATGTGCAGTGCAGGTGGCGGACATGCTAGTTTACTAATGAGTTCAAATATGATTTGTTTCTCTATTCTTTAAATTGGGATGTTCTTGTTGGTTTGTTTGCTTTTTCTGAATGAACCTTCTATTTCAAGAGTTTTCTTCCGTTGTAATTCTTTATGTTATCTGTGTTGAACCTCTCTGGTCATGTACTTGTTTGTCTTGACTCCTGTGAATTATAAGTTCTCTTCTGGAGACAATATTCAAAGTAGATTACTTCTCATAGGAAATATGCAATGTAACTTGATAACTGCTTATGGCTATCTCTAAATCCTTTAGATTATCAAGACAATTTAGCATCAATTTCGCTCCTCGGAAGTAGGAGTTGTTCTTTCATAAATAATGCGTGGATACACTGATAAGAATCATTATTTGAGGTTTTAACATTGTTATACCTGTGCAGATGTTTTATTACAACCTTTATTATTAATTATTTCAATCAATGGTTGTTGTTCACTTTATCCTCTTATATACCTAATTTTTGCTGAGTCTGTTTGAGCACCAGGGTGTTAGTGAACTAAATGTTTCCGTTTAGCCGCAAATTGCTTTTTATCTTTTTTTACTTTTCACAATAATAGTAATGGCAGTAAATGATGGTAGATATCTTTCCATTTCTTAGTATTTGATGTGACTTTAGATGTCTAGCATTGGTATATTTAATGTAAAGAGACTGACTTGGTTAATATTTTCAGATGAAAAAGAAGGGGTTTCTGTTAAGCGCCGGGGTCGTCCACGGAAAGTGCAACCCATGCCAGGAAAGAAGCTTTTTAATGAGCATAGCTCAAGTGAAGATGAGGATTCCATTAGTGCATCCGAACAAGATGCTCAAGATGAAAGGGGGAGGCAAGAGGAGGAAGTTGAAGGCACTCCTTTGATACATTCAGCCAGGCTCTCATCAAAGTTAAGGTCGCTGCGAGTTTCTAGGGAGGAAAGCAAAGGTCAGACAAATACAGGGAATTCTGTGAGAACTGTAGACAATATATCTACTTCTAGAGCATCAGGTATCACATATTAGCCAATCAAGATTTGGATATTAGTCTTAGATCTAAATGCTTATTGAATTGAGATATTCATACTACAGTTTAAATCAAATTTGCAGGTTTGACTTTTAAAAGAAAATTTGCTTCCATGCTAAATTTTTATGAGGTCTTGGTGAATATCATTGAAGTGCTTGCATGATATTGTCTTAATGTATGATTGAAAAAGTTCATGTTTTGTGGTTTACATATTGCACTGCCTTTTCTTTTTCTTCCACCATGGCCAGAGAATTTTCTTTATAATTTTTCTTGGAATCTTTGCTAGTACCTCAACACTTTCATGAAATTTTCTGACTGAGAATGTAACTGATTTAGGGGTTTTGCGACCTTCATATCATTCTCACTGAAACGAAATAGTGATGATCACGTGACTGATATAATACTGCTTTTATAATTTTAGCAGGTTAATGTTGCATGTTGCTAATAGTATAACTGTATTCCCTATTCGGAAAGCTTACTGTATATTTTATTTCACTGCTTTTTCCATTGTGCAGGAGCTTCAAACTAGCATTGCAAAGTTGGAGGAAAAAAGTACATTTGCAATTACTTTGGTACATATAAAGTTTAGTTGTTGTTGGTGTAAGAAACTTGTTACAAGTACTATTTATAAATGTAATAAGGTCATTAGATTCTTTTATTTGTCAATACTCTTCAAACTTTAGAGCTATTTCCTGGATAAGGAATTTAGCTAAACTTGCTTATTTTATCAGGTATTAATCTCATCTTCCCTATTACTTTGGTCTATTCTCACAAAGTACTTTGGTAATAGAATTATTTGGTGGACGAGTAGATTTTGAGAAAAATCATACGAAGTAGATCGACATGGAGGTTATGAGTTAAACCCTTTTCCCGTTAAAAAGAAATATAGCCCACCAACTAATACTTATATTTGGTGGTAAAATAATGAATTAAACTAATATAAGATAGATCACTATGTTCTATATTGATTTTATGCGTCCCTCTCTAATCTCTCACTAAGGACATGTTCACTGCATAATTTCTAATGGTTTGCAAGTTTATGTGATTATATACGTGTTAATTAGAAAAGAAAATATAGTAACAACTACTACCATTTAGTATTCAGTTGAAGAGTAGTGTTGGATTTCGTTTCTATCATTATAGCGAAATCAACATATGCATAATGCATTTTGTTTCTCATTTTTCTTCTTTTGTTTCTTCACCATTTGTCACTCCAAAAATAAAAATTCATTGATATTGAGGATACGTGGATTGGCCTCTAATTTTGTAGCACAAGGCAAAAACCAAAGACGCCACATGTTTTTGCATATGGATGTCAACATGGTGGGGATACATTTTTATCCTAAACTTTGCTGTCGTTTTATTTTTTTCATTTATGTTTCACATTCTTAGGCAGAAATCTATAAAATAATCAAATTAATAGTAAAATTTGGGGATTTTCAGTTTCCGCATAGATCTATAAACATAATCAAGTTAATAGGAAAATTTCAAAAATTGATTAAAAAAAGTAAAAAACTAATTTTCTACGGTAAAACTATTGTTTTGATAATATTTAGTTGATATTTGTGATCACTAAATTCTCAATTTAAAAAAAAAATGTAAAAATTATTTTATCATATGAATTTAAAATTATGTATTAATTAAAAATATGATACTTTAAATGGACGAAGACTATATAATGGGTTTATGTTTGTCCTTCCCTTCTCTAAAGTGTTTTAGAAAGAGGGGGTTATTATTTTCATCCGTAGGGGTATTCTCCCACCTTTGTAAAAAGTCATGATTGTCTCTAGTGTATGGAGATGCATTCGTGGATATGCATTTGTGGATGTATTTTTTATACGCAGGTGGGCGAGAAGCATATGTTTTTTTAAAGAAATTTCAGGTGTGAAAAGTTGGTTCAGCGTACCGCTCACTGCAAGAGTCTAATGTTGTTGAGGTTGTGATGTTTCCTGAACCTGAATGAAGTACGTATTCGAGATTCATGTCCGATAGTTAGGTAAAGATGTCCTTGAGTGGAGACGATCAGGTGCTAGTGATGTTCGCTTCCTTGAGAGTGGATGGTGATGTTGTGGCTAGTGATATGTTGGTGATGTGTGAGTTTCCTGATGTTTTTTTAGAGGATATTTATGGTTTGTCGCCGAAGCGTGAAGTTGAGTTTGCTATAAACTTAGTAGCTGATACTAAACTTGTGTCGATGGAACCTTATAGAATGCTTACTTCAGAGCTGAGTGAGTTAAAGAAACAGTTAGAGGATCTGCTTGAAAAGAAGTTTGTTCGACCTAGTGTTTTGTCATGGGGAGCGCTGATGTTGTTGGTTAAGAAGAAAGATAATAGCATGAGGTTGTGTGTTGATTATCGACAGCTGAATAAGGTTACTATCAAGAATAAGTATTATCTTCCGGGAATTGAAGATCTGATGGATCAGTTAGCTGGTGTTTGTGTGTTCAGGAAGATTGATTTGCGATCGGGTTATCATCAGACTTGTGTGAAGTCAGAAGATATTCCAAAGACTAAGGACTCGATATGGTCACTACAATAATTCAGTGATGTCGTTCGGTGTGTCTAATTTGTCAGGTGTATTCATGAAGTATATGAATAACATCTTTCATCCTTACTTAGATCATTTTATAGTCGTGTTCATCGACGATATCTTACTGTATTCCAAGACAGATGAAGATCATGTAAAACATCAGAGAGTTGTGCTACAGACCTTGCAAGAGAATAAGATATATCTGAAGTTGTCCAAGTGTGAGTTCTGGTTGCGTGAAGTGAGTTTCCTTGGCCATGTGATTTTTAGTGGTGGTATGTCAGTTAATCCATCGGAGGTTGTGTTATAGTGGGAGACTCTGAAGTTTGTTATAGAGATCAAAAGTTTTCTGGGTTTGGCTGGTTACTACAAAAGGTTTATTGAAGGCTTTTCGAAGTTCTCTTTGCCTTTGACACAGTTGACTCGAAAAAGACAAGCGTATGTGCGGGATGTTCAGCGCGAAGAGAGTTTTCAGGAACTCAAGAGAAAATTAATGTCACCGTCAGTTTTGATTTTGTCAAGTCCATGTGAATCTTTTGTTGTGTATTGTGATGCTTCAAAAATGAGTTTATGCAGTGTGCTTATGCAGAATCGTCAGGTTGTAGTTTATGCTTCGAGACAACTGAAGGTTCATGAGAGGAATTATCCTACCCATGATTTGGAATTATCAGTTGTGATGTTTATGCTTAAATTTTGGAGATATTATTTGTTTGGCTCTAAATTTGAAGTGTTCAGCGACCATAAGGGTTTGAAGTACTTGTTTGATCAGAAGGAGTTGAACATGAGGCAGAAGAGATGACTAGAATTTCTAAAAGATTATGATTTTGGTTTGAGTTACCATCCTGGTAAAGCCAATGTTGTGGCAAATGCTTTGAGTAGGAAGTCCTTGCATATGTCAACGCTTATGGTCCGTGAATTGGATTTGATTAAATAGTTCAAAGATCTTAGTTTGGTGTTAGATGGCTCCTAACAGTGTGAAGTTAGGTACGTTAAAGTTGACTAGTGGTATTCTTGAAGAGATCAGAGAAGGTCAGAAAGTCGACTTGAAATTAATTGATCGGTTGGTGTCGATCAATCAAGGTAAAGAGGTAGATTTTAAAATTGATGAGAATTAGGTTATGACATTCACATACAGAGTTTGTGTACCAGATTTTCCAGAACTTAAGAAGAGTACTATTGAAGAAGGTTATAAGAGTGGCTTGAGTATTTATCCCGGTGCTACCAAGATGTATCAATATCTGAAGAAGATGTTTTTGTGGCCAGGTATGAAGAAGGATGTTGCTGAGTTTTTTTATTCTTGTTTGACTTGTCAGAAGTTGAAGATTGAGCATCAGAGGCCTTCTGGATTGATGCAACCGTTGAGTATTCCTGAGTGGAAGTGAGACATCATTTTTATAGATTTCGTGACGAGTTTGCCTATGACTTCTAAAGGAAGTGATATGATTTGGGTTGTTGAGGATAGATTAACTAAATCGGTTCATTTTATTTCGATAAAGATCAGTTATCTGTTGCAGAAGCTGACTGAGGTTTATATCGAAAAGATTGTAAATTTTCATGGATCCCTTCGAGTATTATTTCAGATAGAAATCTGAGGTTCACTTCGATGTTCTGGGAGAGTTTGTAGGTAGCCTTGAGAACTAAGTTGCAGTTGAGTTCTTCTTATCATCCGCAGATGAATGGTCAGGCAGAGAGAGCCATCCATTCGTTAGAAGATTTGTTGAGAGCTTGCATTTTGAAGCAAGGAGGCAATTGGGATACTTACTTGCCATTGATCGAGTTTACTTATAACAACAGTTTCCATTATAGTATTGGAATGACATCGTTTAAGGCTTTGTATGGTAGAAGGTGTATGACACCTTTATGTTGGTATGATTCTGGCAAAAGTGCAATGCTTGGGCCCGATATCATTCAACAGACTATTGAGAAGATCAAGATGATTTAGGAGAAGATGAAAGTTTCGCAGAGCAGACAAAAGAGTTATCATGATAAGAGGGGTAAATAAATTAAGTTCCGATAGGGAGATCGTGTGTTCTTGAGAGTTACTCTAATGACTTGTGTTGGTCGTGTTTTGAAATCTTGAAAGCTCACGCCGCGTTTTATTGGTCCTTAACAGATTTTGAAGAGAGTATGAGAAGTGGTCTACATATTTGCCTTACCACTATCTCTTTCAAATCTTCATAGTGTGATTCACGTGTCTCAACTTCGATAGTATAATCCTGATATGTCTCATGTGATTCAGACGGTTGATGTGCAAGTGAGAGAGAACTTGACTGTTGAGGCATCACCTTTGCAGATTGAGGATCGTGAAGTAAAGCGCTTGTGAGGCAAAAAGATCGTTTTAACGAAGGTCTCTTGGGGAGGACCTGCTGGAGGAAGCATGACGTGAGAGCTGGAGAATTAGATGAGTGAGTCTTATCCCGAACTTTTTCGTTCAGGTAATTTTCAAGGGCGAAATTTCTATAAGTGGGTGAGTTGTAACATCCTAAATTCAGTTAAATTTTTTAATTGAATTTAGTTGTATTTTACTTTATTACTTGAGTGATTTAATATGCTTTTTATTGTTATTTGCCGAATATATGTGGTATGTAGCATTAATGAGTATGTTGGTGGGAGTTAGGAAGAGTGGTAGAAATTAAGTAGAATTTTTAATTATTTTAAAATAAGTAAGAATATAGAATAATAAATAAAATAATATAAATAGTGATATTTGGGTGAAAATTAGAGTTTTTAGAAAAATAATAGAAATTTGAGATGGGAAAGTTAAAAGTGGATTAAAAAAATAATGGAATTAAGTTTTAATTTAAAAAGAAAAATGTGAGGGTTGAGGGGGTTTTACTGATATGTAGAAGTTATATTGAGAAAAAAGAGAGGCAAGAGATAGACTGAGAAAAGGGAAGAACAAAGGTCTGGGGAAGAAGATCACCATAGTTAGAACTTGAGTAATTACTGGAAATTCATGTAAGGGGGGATTAATCTAATACATGTGTTATTGCATGAAGGGTAAAGAGAGATCCTCACTCTCCTCTAGGTTTTCATCTTTTTCCACCATTGTTGAGGGTTATGTGTTATTGATGGGGATTTATGAAAAATATGTTATGAATACTCTAAAATACATGAAATTCATATTTTGTTTATGCTAGAGTTTGTATATAATGTGATTGGATGCATTCTGAATGTTGTTGTTGTTATCAATGTGTTGTTAATTCTATGAACATAACGTTAATTTCATGATTGATTGATGATTATTTGATGTTGGGTCTGTATAATTTGTGTTGGTTATTGTATAATTATTGTGTGTCGAATTTTGAGCGTTTGGTTTTTTACGGAATTGAAATTTGAGGTCCGAAAGGCCTTCACTAGTGAAAAAACACACAATTTTGCATTCTGCAGTGGTGGCGGTTGTCACCCTTGTGACGGACCGCCCGTCATTATGTCAACTTTGTGACGGTCCACTAGTCTCGACCATGATAACCTTGTTCAAATACGATTTTTATAATAACTTGAGTTTCGTGACTCCGTTTGAGGCGCGGTTTGAAGCGTTATAAAGCTAACACATAACATCATCTCATGGTGATACCTTAAGAGACTAAATGTGCATTTAAGGGCGTGAATAAATTGTTTTCAATAAGGTGTAATATTATGTGATGGTTAATGATGATTAAAGAACTTTTAATTATTGTGATCGATTGAATTGATGAGTACCTCACGATGAGTGATGTTGATGTTGATGTCAATGCATGAATGATTGTCGAGAATTGTATGTATAATTATATGAAGTGTTATAATTAATTGCATAATTATGAGTTGTGATGTTGCGAATATGATCATGTACTGTTAAGGTAATTATAATTGATTGTGTTGAAGTGAGTAGTTAATAAGTGAGGACTATTGTTAATGTTGTGTTTCATGTTGCTTATGGTTATAAGTGGAGCCATGCGGGTTGTTGTTGCATTACTTGTATACCATGCATCATATTGTGTTAGTGTATTGAAAGAGGCAAGTCATGAGTTTAGAAGTGGGGACCTATGATCGTTCGGGGTTCAGAAGTGGGGACTCGTGGTTCATAAGTGGGGACCCGGTTCGAATGAGGAACCACTATTGAGTGGATAAGATCAGTAAAAAACCTTTGATGTCCAAATTGGTACCACTTGCATAGAGTCGAGTTATGAGTCACATTGCGTACATAAAGGCCATGTGAATTGAATTGTTGTGATGTTGTGTAATTTAATGCGTGTTGTTGATTGTGTGAGTTAAGTTACCCTTGAATTCTTTTACACCATTTATACATTTGAGCGTATTCTCACCCATTTTTTGTTTGTTGTGTGTTGCTTTGTACACTATTGTACAAATATTCAGGAGTAGTAAGTGCTAATGTGAGTTGGAAGATGGCATTTGACCTTTTCTTCATTTATTTTATTGTTTAACACTATTTAGTTGGTTTAATGCTCTGATATATAACATCGGGAACAAAGGCATTTTATTTGTTTCGAGTTAATCATTGGACCATGTTAATTTTATTGAGTATTTCAGTTAGATGAGATCATTGAAGTTTTGTTATTTAATTGAGTTCTGCTGCAAGTTTTGAAAATATTTGAAAAGTATGTATGTTATGTTTGAGTAGAATCCTAAAAGGTTTGTTTATACTTTAAATTATCAGTCAGGGTTTTAGGGTGTTATACTTGAGGTGTTTGCAAAGTTTAAATCTATGGTGGAGAGATAAAGTGGTCAAAAACTCAAAACTCTGAGAACTGATGGTGGTGGAAAATATGTGTGAAAGATTTCAATGCATTATGTGAGAAATAAGGGATTATGCATGAGGTCGTGCCACCTTACACTCCACAACAAAATAGAACTGTTGAGAGAAAGAATAGAACCATCATGAATATGGCGAGGAGTGTGCTAAGAGATAAGCATTTGCCAAATGAGTTATGGGGTCAGGTTGTGTCGACTACAACATACATCCTAGAAAAATGTCTGACTAAGAAGCTAGAAGGAATGACACCAGAAGAATGTTGGATACAAACTTTCGATCCCTTGAATAAGCAAGCTGTGTTCAACATAAATGTGATTATATATTAGCTGAAAGAGTGGGATTGGAAAGACAATGTCAATAAGGATTCAGTGAGAATCCCATGTGATGAACCATCTAGTGAGGCTGACAGAAAAGTTCGACAAGAAGAAGTCATAGGTCAAGCAGGCACAACCAGACCTCAAAGAATAAGAAATATGCCTACAAGGTTGTGGGAATGTGTGATTATATCAGACGATGTGGTCGATTATGAAGGTGAGCTTGTTTATTAAGCCTTCTATGCATATACTGAGCTAATCAATGTAACTGAGGCATTTAAGGACTCCAAATGGATGCAGGCGATGGATGAAGAACTGAAGTCCATATAAGTTAACAATACCTGATCACTAGTTGAATTGCCACAAGGCAAGAAGAAAGTTGATGTGAAGTGGGCATACAAAGCAAAAATAAATCCAAAAGGAAAAGTAACCAAACACAAAGCAAAACTTGTAGCCAAAGGATTTCTTCAGAAAGAAGGAATCGACTTTGATGAAGTTTTGCACCAGTTACTAGAATCAAAACAACCAGGTTGGTTATTGGCCTAGAAAACGTGAATAACAAATATATATTTCAGATGGACGTGAAATATACATTCACAGATGGCCCCTTAGATAAAGAAGTTTATGTTACACAACCAGTCAGGTTTGTGAAACAATTCCAAGAAAGTAAGGTATACAAGCTGCATAAATCCCTATATGGACTTAAGCAAGCTCAAATAGCTTGGAATAAGAAGATAGATAATTTCCTAAGATACAAGGAATTTGTAAAGTGCACAACTGGTCATGGAGTATATGTCAGAAGAAGTATGAGTGAATTGGTTATACTATGTATCTATGTCGATGACATGTTGATAACATGTAATTGCAAAAAGGAGGTCGAATACTTTAAAGGTGATCTGAGCAATAAGTTCGAAATGTCTGACATGAGCAATATTTCACACTTCCTTGGTATCAAACTCTACAAGAGTAGTATAGGCCTGATGATGCATCAAAGAATATATGCAAATGAAATACTCAAATGATTTGATATGGAAGGCTACAATGCAACTTCGACACCTGCAAAACCAAGATTGAAATTGTCGAATGAATCAAATGAAGATGATGTCGATCCAACTCAGTATAGAAGACTCATTGGATCAATAAGATAACTTTGTCACATAAGGCCTGATCTAGTATACTGTGTAGGTTTGATGAGTATATTCGTGCAGAAGTCAAATGTATCACTCCTTGCAGCCACAAAGAGGATACTAAAGTATCTCAAAGGAACTATCAACTATGACATTTTGTTTCCTATAGTAGATGGAGGAAAATGATGCAAACTTGGGGGATACACCGACTCGAGTTGGTGTGGTGATAATGAGGATAAAAAATCCACAGTTGGGTATGTGTTTGTGTTAGGTGGTGTACCAGTTGCTTAGAGTTCAAGAAAGGAACCAGTAGTAGCTATGTCATAATGTGAGGCTTAACACATAGTCGTCTCTATCTGTACATGTTAAGCAACGTGGATGGTGAACCTGATCGAGGAGATTTTGGGAGAAAACCATGGATCAATGACCATGAAGATCGACAACATGTCTGCTATCAACCTGGCCAAGAACCCGATATCACGTGGAAGAAGCAAACACATTGAGATGAAGTTCCATTATCTTCGAGAGCAAGTAGCAAATATGAAGCTGAATTTGGAATTTTGCAGAACTGAGAATCAAATTACAGACATCACGAGGAAGGTTGTGCAGGTCGAGTTGTTCAAGAGATTGAGAACTATGATGAATGTAGATAACTTAGACACTATGAATTAAGTGGTGTGTCAAATATGTAATTCTTTGTGTTAAGCATGCTGTAAGATTTGATAGAGTCGAAGTCGAATGTATTCGATAGTGGTCGAAATAGATAGTTATCAAAGGAGTTACATCGACAGAGTTAAAACTTAACATCTGTTTTGTTAGTTAGTTAGAGATTACTTGATGTGCAAGTAATCTCGTTTATAAATAGGGAGGTTCCATATCATTGTAAGCACATAGAATAAGAGAAATTCAGTGGGAATTAACGCAAAGAAAAACTCCATAGAATATGATCAATCTTCTTATTTCTACTAAAACCCAAATTTCTCTTTTCTTCCCAATTCACTTTCACGAATCATTGTGCATCGGAATTATCTTACATCCAATGTGTGGTTGAATCACTCAAGTGAGAAATGGAGAACAGGAGGAACGATCAATCAAAAATATTAATTATTGTTCATCAAGATTTATTCAGATTATCTCTAAAATTGGGATTAATTTCAGCACCTATTATTTATAAATAAAAAATCAAATTAAATTTGTTTTACCCATAAAATTTTGACTAACCTTTCTTTTGAAAATGACTTTATCGTCAAAACTCGTCATCTCAACACCATTTACATCATTAGATATACTAGAATAAATTAAATTAATAAAAATATTTTCTTTTGCATAATTTTGATAATATATTGCCCTTTTCATTCATTCAATAATTTATTTAGAGTTTAATGGTAGTGTACTGTCAGTGTAAAAAAGTATTACACATACATTCAATCAAAATATTTTAAAGTGCCAAATCATATAAGTAATTTAAAATTTACAGGATGACTTGACGGAATACATGGTTGTCATTGGTTGACAGTATAAAAATAATTTATACTGTCAGTGCACCATCCCTTTTCTCATTTATTTATTTATACAAATAACAATATATTTTTATGTATATCCTAAATTATTAATTCTTCGTCATATTTATATTTCAAATGTAATATATCAATTATTAACTATTACTCAAATAAATCCGGCATTACACTTGTATACAAGTTTAATATTGTTTTTTTTTATCTCTCACCTTTTCTTTATAGAGCATAGTTCACCAGTTAATAGGAGTGTGTGTAACAAGCATACAACTAATCTTTTGAGTTTTAACAATTTTTTAGTACAAGATTTTTAACAAATTTTAATGTAAAAAATAAATAAAAATATATATAGTTTTTGTAATGAATTTCCAAGAAGAAAAAAACCCGGCCCATTAACAGAAAAGCCCAATTGAAAACCCTAGGGTTCAGCCATAAAAAAGAAGATTTTTCAGTTCAGATTTCGTTTCAGTAGTTGTAGACAGAGGCAGAGAAGGTGCAAAACAAACCCTAGACAAGATGCCTGCTGGTCATGGTCTGAGATCTCGCACCAGAGATTCATTCTCTCGCCCATTCAGGAAGAAGGGTACAATCGCTCTAGCCACCTACCTCAGAACCTACCACATCGGCGATTATGTTGATATCAGGGTTAACGGTGCCGTTCACAAAGGTATGCCTCACAAGTTCTACCATGGCCGTACCGGTCGTGTCTGGAATGTCACCAAACGCGCCATTGGCGTTGAGGTTAACAAACAGGTACAAATCCAGACATTAACTCGATTGTGTATTTCTAACTTTCGATTAGGTGTTTATTGACTATGATTTGATTTGATTATGTAATGGTTTATGGAATCTGGTTTTTGTGATGGATTAGGATGTTAGGATGTTGAAATGGTGTTGTGTGGTTTAGGTTAGGAACAAGATTCTGAGGAAGAGGATTCATGTTCGTGTGGAGCATGTTATGCCTTCTAGGTGCACTGAGGAGTTTCGTCTGAGGAAGATCAACAATGATAAACTCAAGGCTGAGGCTAAAGCTAAGGGTGAGGTTATTAGCACAAAGCGCAAGCCGGAGGGGCCTAAACCTGGTTTCAAGGTTGAAGGAGCTACTTTGGAAACGGTTACTCCAATTCCTTATGATGTGGTTAATGATTTGAAGGGAGGGTACTAGTTGTTTTGTTTTCTGAATGATTTTTAGGTTGTCTGGTTTAGTTTGGGATTTTGCTATCTTTAATTTGTTGTCTAGACAGAGGTATTATTTATGCAAAAATCAGACTCAATTTTGTGGTGTTTAGATTTTCTATTACTCTGTTTTTATTGCCCCATTATCTGAATTTGTTGCATTGCATTTGAAGTGGCTGAGGATGCTTGTAAAAATTATTTATCTAAATAATCTGTTTTAATGATAGTTTCTTAATATTTCATGAAATGGATCAACTGCAGGGAGTTCTGGTGTGATGTTAATATGTAAAAGCGGGAATTTCGACCAAAACCCATGTTTATTTGTGTGGATCGGGTCTAGATTTTAGGCCGTCTCTTTAACTGTGTCTATCCTACCCCGTTTTTTTGTTCGGAATGTGGCATGCCCGAATGCCCATATAGGTTGGGAGAATATGATATAGTGTAGGAAAACTTTTGTTAAAATGCTTTAGAAGATTACTTGCATTTAGCTATTAATTTTTTGCATATTGCTATTAAGTAATTATATGAAGCATTTTGATCTTGTGTGAATTTAACTGTCTGTTGAAAGATGTAAAAACGGGAATTTTGACCAAAACCCATGTTTATTTCACTAACAATTGGCATCTTTTAGTACATTAATTTGTGACATGTGATTCTCTCTATAGATTAACCATGGCTGTATGTTTTAAGAATTAAAATTTTGTTTACTTTTAGTCTAAGAATTGCTAATTGTGTATATTTGAAAATTAATATATTCATTTTTGTTAGAAGGTTGAGAAAAATTATCCCTGGAAATAAAGGATCTTGAGACTTGAGAAGTTTTTCATAATTTGCTTTCCGTGACATGGGATTACAATCCATTTTTTGAAATATTTAGAGAGAATGAAGTAATTTATTATGCATAATAATCTAATTCTTAAAACAGATATGGGATGAAGTAATTTTTAAAACAGAGAAGGTAAAAAAATAGTTTTTGTGGGTGGTGGCGGGACGGAGGAAGTTGAACTCGTTCCTTCTTGGGGGCGGTTCTGGATGGTAATTTTTTACCTTTGATTGGGTTTGAGGTCGGGAGCGGGTCTGCTACAAGGAGCCATAATATATGTAACTGAATCATTGTTTTTTAACGAGAGGGCCTAATCACCAAAAAAAAATTACACGGAGATTAATTTTGAGTAAGGAACACCCAAGACATCGACTTCTAACAAATGCACACTAACATGAAGGAACAATATCGAAGAACACTATTTTCCATGTCTAATTCAATTTGGCATGAGTATTTGCACACATGTTAGCTTCTCTATGTGTGCATCAACCTCCACTTCCTAATGCATCTTCATGAGGCTTCAAATCCGTTTAATCATCAAATTTAGGGGTGTTCATTGGTTCGGACAAATTCAAATCAAACCGGAATCCAAACCAAACCATGGTGTTTGGGTCAGACATTTTTTTAGTTCAGGCATTAATCGAAACAAACCAATGAAACTCGATGTTAATTGGTTCGAGCAACGGATTTTCAAAATTCTACCCGCAAGCCCGTCTACCCGAACCAACCATATTAATTCATATAATTTATATCATTATAATGGAAACTAGCATAAGATATTCAACTTTAAGAAGGAAGAAAAATGAAACATATTTGTGACATTCACAATCCATATGAAAATTCGAAAATACATTAAAAAAATTATATTATTATAGAAAATTAGTTGATGTAAATTAAAAAAATTAAAAAATATTTTCGCATATTTGTTTCTAATGTATCCGATCAATCCAACTCAAACCAACCTGTTATTTCTCGGTTTGGTTCGGTTTGGATTTTATAGAAAAATGTGAAAATTCAATCCAAACCAATCCATATATTTTTGATCGGTTTGGGTATCGGACTCACTCAAAACCGAACCAAACCGGCCCACGAACACCCCTAATCAATTTCCATCAATTATCGATGTTTTTTCGGACTCAATCAAGTTGACAATGACTTGAGAATCCACATTCAATTCTACTCTCATCAACCTTAGTCTCATGGTGAGAGATAAACCTTCGTATATTCCCCAAAATTATGCCCTAAAGCCACTACACTTTCCAACATTCTTTGAGAAACCACCCGTACACCCTCCATGTTTATTTCCAATAATACCTCTACATCTGAATTTGCTTCCAATTGCCCCATCAGTATTAAGTTTAACTCATCCCTCCTCTGGTGGTTTCCATCCAACCATAAATATTTTTCTTTCCCCTCCTCACAACCTCATAATTCCTCATAGTATTTGTTGGAACAAGATTGTTCATGTTCCTTGAATTTTGATGATAAAAAAAATATTTAGAGAACGAATGAGTATACTAACATATGTTCAAATGTGTAGGATCATAAGCTAATAATTCATCATGAATTAATCCGGTTGAAAGTATAAGTGAAGAAGTAATGTTACTCATATTCTGGATGATCAAAATCTGAATATGTTCATCAACATCTGAAGGTTCAGCCTTTGGTGACAGCTCAGCCTCTGATCTGTACTCTGCACCAAAGCCGACCACTCTTGTCAAAGCGACCGATTTCTAAACAGAGTCAACTAGGGTTTGATTTTGCAAGGCTCAAGGGATGGTGATGCGACCTCTTTAGTTTGTTCAACCTTTTGATAGATACCTAGTACTTTGATAGATGTGAACAATGACATTATTCAGTGGACAATACTTCTAACTAGATGCTAGTCTCCAGCGTCTCTTTTGGCATACTTCTTCATTAATTTGTCGTTGTTCAAACCTCCAACGGATTTTTCTCTACCTCTATAAAAGGAAGCTGAAGACTTGAAGGAAGGTTACAACATCACAACGAATTATAAGATCTTTGGAATAACTCTGAGCTGTTATTTTTGTAATTACTATTGCATAATATCTTAAGATTTCTTATCTTAGAAATCTTAGAAAGTTTGAGAACTTTTGTGATTGTTGCACAACTGTTATACTTCTTATTGTGTATCAAAGTATAGTAGTTACCTTTTCTACTAAACTATTTGTTCAAAGTAGAGGAAGTCTCTTGCTTGCATGTTTGAGCATTGAAGTCTCTTGTCTGTGTACTTGAGCAAGTGAAGTCTCTTTCTAGGTTGATTGAGCAGAAGTCTCTTACAAGGTTGCTTTAGCAGAAGTCTCTTTCTAGGTTGATTGAGCATTGAAGTCTCTTGCAAGTGTGCTTAAGCAAATTGTAATCTGTTTGGTTATAGTGAAAAGCTCTTGTTGAGGCAAGGGGACTTGACTACTCTCAATTGAGGAGATGAACTAGGATAATCTTTGTGTGTTGCTTGTATTTACTTATGAACACTTTATTTTCTCTGATGTTACTTGATCTGGTATCATAATATGAACATGGTTTATATTCCGAAGTTTCATAATAAAAAATGAAACAAAATTTTGGCATACACAATTCAACTCCCCCCTTTTGTGTATTTTTCTCACCTTCTGTTGGTATCAGATCCTGTTTGTGTATTAACACTTAACAATGGTGCAAAAAAGATCCTGAGAAAAATATTACTCCCCTCATGGCTGGTAGTTCTCCTGAAACTAGTCCTAAGAAGGATTTTCCTTGTGGCAGTAACAACCACAATCAAAGTACATCTGATCAAAATAATTATATTGATAAACCACCAACATTCAATGGTAACTCCACCGAATTTGAATGGTGGAAGACCAAGATGTACACTTATATCATTGGTTTGGAAGATGAGTTGTAGGACATTCTTAAAGAGGACATTGACTTTCAAGTCAATGGTGTTGGAATGCTTGTTGATAGGTATCTCACTCCTGATCAGAAAAATATCTATAGAATTTGATGATGATGAACTAGATTTTATCTTCAAAAGATTTCAACAATTGGCCAGAAATAAGAACATATCCTTTGGTAAGAGAGATAACTTCAAAGGGTCGGGTTCTGGGAGTAAATATCAGGTTGGTTGTTACAACTACAACAATCTTGGTCACTTCATTAGTGAATGTCCTGATCTCCACAAAGACAAAAGCAGGAAGGAAAACTTCCAGAAGAAAAACTTCAAAGGCAAATTCAAGAAAAGTCTCATGGCTACATGTGAAGAACTTGATAATGAAGGAGAAGATGGAGAAGCCAACCTTTCCTTGATGACTTCAACCTTTTCAAATTCAGATTATGAAGTTGGTTCTTACTCAGAGTCAGAAGACACATATCAGGTACTTTCCAAACTCTCTATATTTGATTGGGTACTCTTTGTCATGATTTTATGGAAAGATGTCAGCAGAAATCCAGGCATGTGAAAATGCTAACAAAGCAACATGATCTTTTGAAAGACAGGCTGAAACTTTCTAAAGAAAAATTAAAAAACTCGAGAAAGATCAAATTGTTTTAGCACAAGATATGTCTGACAAACCTCTGGATAAAAATGAATTAGCTCTTCAAAACTTTATTATATTTGGGTTTGAAAGAACCAAGCTTGCTTCCATGATCTATGGAGTAAGTAAGAGCAAAGGAGAAGTACTTGGATACCGTCAAAAACCTTATAATACATGGTATAATGTTTTTGTAAAACCATCAAACTCTTCTTCTTCTTCAAGCATTGCTCAAAAGGGGCTAAAATGCGTACTTTATGCCCACTGTTGATAATGGTACAATTTTGAATCAATCAAAACTTGTGACAGATAACTCTCAAGTTCTAAAGGAATCAAGATCTCAGACTCAAGAGTCAAAGGTTCTAAATAAATCAGAACTTAAGACTCTCAAGTCAAAGATTTTGAAGAACTAAGAACTCAAGACTGTTGTATCTGATGTCTCAAGAGGTTCAGAAATTAAGGTCAAAACTTATCCTAGACAAAAGTTTCAGAAATGAATATAGATCTTACTATAAATCTAAGGCACAAAGCAAAAAGAAACCATGCAAAACTAACCTCAGATGACCCATAAGAGTTTGGGTACCAAAGAATGAGATCGTTTTTGTTGCAAATGTGTTTAAAGGAAAGAATAAAGCAACAACTGCTCCAGACCATTTTTTGCTTACAACCTTAAAAAAGAAGAAGACATCCATTTCAAACCCTAACTCTGAAAGAGGAGAGAGGTGTGGAATCCTGAAGAAACCAGAAAGACAAGATCACTGGTACTAGGAAGACCATGTCTTCCTGTGTTGAACTGGTGCTTCAGACTTATGGTTGTATCTCTGAAGCTTATCTGGTTGTTTTTGAGAAGTCTGAAGTGATTCTAGTGGTGGTCATAAGAGCATTGTTGGAACAAGAATGTTCCCCTTGGACAATCTCAAAAGCTAATACTGCAAAAAGGAGGTATGATTATCTCTTTGTTTTTACTATATAGTTTTTTTATCCTAACATTTGCTAAATGTTTGTTTGAAGATCTTCATATATATGAAAGAATAATTAAATTTTACTATGATAATTCTACTTCTATCAGTTGGGCATAAAATCTTACTTTATATTAGAGTCTGATGATGTTCCAAAGATACATTGATTACAAAGCTTTGAGTTAGCTTCTGATGAATAAATAGCCTCTGGAACATCTTATCCTTTGATACTTTGAATAAGATTAACTGCCTCTAATATGCACACAAGTGGACATCTTTTTGTAACTGCCTTTGGCATATGTCCTCTTACGTGTCATAAATTGAAACATCTTCTGACACGTGGATTGATGTGGTCATCACTTAAAAGACTATTGCTAAACTTTTGAGAGCACCAAACTCTAGAAGGTTTGTAGTGTGTACCAAAGACAACAGTCCTGAAGCTGAGGGAATCAAGAGTTTCTTGTTTGAGAATGCTAATAGACCTTGTTCCTCTGACTTTGGAAAGGTCAAGAACATGAAGAAAGAATTCAGACTTTTGCTTAAAATTCTAATTGGCTATTTGATTCCTAGATAAGGAAACACTGATCAAATTTCATGCGATCACAAAAATTTCCTCTTCTACTTGAAGAATGAAGATAAGATAAATTTGTCTGCCTACATCTTCAATCACCTTTGTGAAGCAATCAGAGATAGCACAAAGCTTCTCAAGAAGAATGTGCCTTATGCTAGGCCTTTGTCAAAATTGTTATTTCAGGGTCGTCTAATCGATGTCCCTAAAAACTTGCCTGACAATGGAGATATGAAGGAAATATATGAAAATGTGTTGTCAGCTTCTGTTTTGGGTAATATGAAGCTTATAAAGAAAGGAGGTGTTGTGGCTTCGAATGTACTTTTCTCTGTTTGGTGTACAAATCCTGATTATCTTGAGGATTATCTTGTCATCACCAAGATGGATAATCCTGAAGTAATCAAGATTTTGATTGAACAAGCCTTCAAAGAAGGAAGAGTGATCAGACTCAAAGATACTCTTAACAAGCCTATTGAAGTGTTTAAGGCTTCTAATAAGAGGAAGCAGATGGCTTCAGATGTTTAGAAACCTTCTAAGAAGAAATGTTCACATCAGAAGGAGATTGAGAGAGAAATTGAGGAGGTTATCGCATCAATTGAATTGATGCCCTATAAAATTAGGAGTGGAAAGTCTCCTAAGTTGTTTATGTCTCTAACATTTCAAAAGCACCTTCTAGGAATAAGAGATTGAGGAAACTGGCTGAGTTGGAAGAGGAAAAAGAAGAAGAATATGATGTTGGTATATCCTTGATCAGGAAGAAGAAGACTGCAAATGTACTTATTTAGAAGAGTTCAATTGGGAATAGCTTAAAGTGTGCTCAACTTTTAGCATATGTGATGTTGGATCAATCGATGAAGCCTTCAGAATTCACTGATGATGGGAATTAAGAGGTTGCAACTATTGATGGACTGGAATCTGCTGAGGTTTAAGTTCCTAAAGTGATGGTTGATTTAAAGAATGTTGTGTCTGAAGCTTCTGATCCTGAAGAAGTTGCCTCAAAAGATGTTGCTACTTCAGAAGCTCTAAATACTGGTGGAACAAGTATCAATCTAATCATATTATCTAAAGATTTTTTTTTACTCCACCCTTAACCGAAAATCACGAACCCCCTCACCAATCCCCTCACCCATTCACTCTAATATACATCCTTCCCCACACATTATTGAACCCATGGGAGATCAAAATTAGTTAGTTCTTAATACTATTAATGATCAACCATCACCCATTAACGCTATGTTTGAACCACCTTTAGACATTTCCAGTGACAAAACTTCTTCTCCTGAATCAGTTCATGATGAAGCAACTTTTGTGGCTAAGCTTGGCCTAAAGTCCTTGGACCTTAAACCTGTCATTATCAACCCTATTCCTATCATTCCCACTAGAACCTTCTCTCCTCAATACCAACCTTCTACCCAAACATGTTCTGCTTCTGAAGCTAAACATGTAACCTATATCCAACAAAAAACGACCTTTCCTCTAAGAACACCTCAACCATCACATATACCCTCACCTCAACCTTCAACATCCCCTCATAGAGTGTGATTTGTGAAGGGGTTTCATGAGGGGTTGTCAAAGCAAGCCTTGTACCTTTGATGGCTCTGCAGTCGTTTTGTGCCATCAAGGTTGGAGAACAATTATATGGAGTTTTGGCTCAAATGTGGTGTTTAGCCAAAGTTGTAGAAGCCATAAGGGACCAAAAAGCAAGTATGATTTATTGGTCTCATGGAGGTGTTTTAATTTGTAGGAAGCTTCTCCAAGTGATTGGTAGAGGTTGGCTAAAAATGATTTTTCTTAGTGAGACTTTCAACCTTCACGGAGTTGGATGGCTAAAGGCACAAATTTTTTCGCTACTTGTAAAGAGCTAGAGCAGAAAACATAATAGGAAAGCCAACGGGTTAAAAAGGTTATGTGCTCTTGGTCAGAGACTTCAACATTTTCTTGTTATGATTGTTAATGATGAAGTTCTTGAAACTGAATAGTTTAATAGTGAATTCGATGATGGTTTCTAAGGTCGGAGTAAAGGTCTCGCCTAGGGGGTTTAGCCCTGTGATGGCTGCTACATCGAACAAGGTTGGCGTTAACATGCCATAAAGAAATTGAAAAGTATTGGTCGAACCTTCCCAAAAGAAGATGGACGCTAGTAACATGGCCAGGTTATATCTAGGGCCAATTCTGGAGAATTGATCATGTCGTAGATACCAAAATCTTGCCTTTTTTCCTTTGGTGCTGAACTTTGTCGAGCCAAGCCAGGTATTCCTTGTTTTGAGTAGGTGGTGAGGATCAGAACACAAGTGCATGTTTGTCCATGAAAGACAAATCGAGAGAGGATTCTTCGAATGCTGAGGGCATGGTGACTGGGTGGCCTAGAAAAAATTTCTTCACTTTCCCAGCATTTGACTTTGTAATCGGATAAGGCCCTAAGAAAGCAAGAAGTTTACCAGACAAAGAGAAAGGGATCAATACCTGGTTTTCACAGTTGGAGATTTTTTTCTTTTGAGAGTGGGGGTTCAAGAACAAAATCCTTACCTTGTTCATCTTCCTCTGGAAGAATCGTGAAGGCCAATGGAATTTTCCCAGTGCCAAACTTCGGAGTTTAGGTTTTAGTGGATGCCATTGTTGGAATAATAAGCTTTTACAAGAGAGAGTGGAAGTTTTTTTTCTTCGTGAGGAAGTCAATAAAATGGGTGAATGAAGAAGATAAGAAGGAAGGCAAAGTTGGGTATTTATAGCATTTTTATCGCATGTTCAAATTCGGACGCATGACATTCGCGTAGAGATAATGGAACGATTTCATGTATTACGAAGTGACAACATTGATGTGAATGAAGCAGTTAGTAAAGACTTGCACATTCATGTCCTCTTATAAAATATGAGTGATAATGAGATTCTGAACAGATCTTATGAAAAATGACAATGTGCAGTAAAGTGGTAATGATGACGATGACGTCAGCGGGGAAGTTGGAAGAGTGTCGAAAATACGATAGGAAATGCCACATATCTTTTTTCTGACCTAAATCGAAGCATGTCATTTTTGGGGTAATTTGTTACCTTGGATTTTTGACACAAGATATAAATGGCAATTAAGACATATAAGTATGTTATGGTAAGAGGCGAAGTCGAAACATTGTAAATCGAGACCATAAGGGAAGTTGATTTTTACATGTCGAAGGGTGATGTGGGAATTTTGGTCGAATAGTGTAGTTGAAGGTCAAAGAGTATTTATAGAGTCTTTGGACTTAGTGAAATTTCCAAGTGTATTAGTTAGCTATTTTGCTTAATAGAAAGAGCAGGAACTGGATAATCAGGTGGTTAATTAAATACACGTGGATGATCGTCGAATACATCGGCTGGATGGAAGTAAAACATGTCGTGATGTGTTTACTCGACCGTTGTAGGCAGATATTTTAGACTAGTATATAAGAAGACGCTTGCTTAAGCTGTAAGGGTCCATAATTGTACTCAAATTTCTATATACTCAAAGTATCCATGTGATTGAGAAACGAGTGAAGAAATGTACGTATGCGTTCCACATTTATAAACTTCAAGTATTTTACATTCAAGTCTTTCTGCATTTGAATTACATTTCAATTTCAGTTATTTTACTTTCAGTCTACATTTCAATTTCAGTCATTTTACTTTTGAAGTCTTTACATTTTGATTCTAGTCAAGTCGAATTGTTATTTCTCAAACATTATGTTATGATTTCAATAGCAACATGATGTCCAGAGATTATTATTCACACAAATATGTTCCAGGATATTTTCGAGTTTAATCTCATAAGTATTAATAGAAATTTGTTTTGTTTACCAAATTTCCCATGAAACACACTCTCACACACACATAAAACATTTTTAAAGCCTTTATTTACTTAAAAAAATCACCTAACAAATATTTTTAAGGTCTAACCAGTTGATTAGAGGACTTTCTGCTTGATTGAGAGAATTTTTCAAGTTGTCTGATCGATTAGATTATAAGTCTAATCTGTTAGATGATGCTTAATTGAATCCATAATCGATTATGACAACCTGTTAATGATTAGTAACAAATCTATATTGAAACCTTCCTTTTTGGGCCATAATAATCAATTATTTGATGCACCAAATTTATTAGGCCATTAATTCGGCCCATAAATTGTTTTCTTTTTTAGCCAATTTTCCTCCTATAAAAATGAGACATATCCTCACTTTATTACACACTAGAATGAAGAGCTTTTATAATTCTTTACAATTCATCTCTCTCTTCTCTCTCTAAATATTTTCTTCCACCAAAGATACCTTGTTGCCTTATGATTGAAAACTACTTGTGAGGCAATAGTTGTATTGGTGTCGTGTCATTGTTGTTATTTTCAAGGGTGCAATACTTTTGAAGAGTCGAGTTTGGTTCTTGAGATCAACCATTAAAAATATCTGTTTTAGTTATATAACTCAATTTGAAAAAGTTATGTTTGGCTATTGAGATTAGCCAGTGAAATCTCTACTCAATTTGTGAGTTACTTAAGTGAAAAGCTCTCTTTAGATTGGGGGGATTAGCCAATGTAAAATATATTGATTCTCTTATACCAAAGGTTCATCTGTATAACTTGTAAAAGCTCAATATAATAGTGAAATCTCAAGAAGATCTCTTGGGGAGAGGACTATACCAATGTTCGGCCGAACCTGAATAATTATCTAGTGCCATATCTCTAACCTTTATCTCTTTAAATTTTGTTATTTACCTTAATGTATTATTTTTTCTTTCTGCTGCTTTTCTCTCTGATCCTGAAGATACCAACACAATTTGATTTTGAAGTTATAAAACCTTTAAACTAATCACAAATTTTGAATACAATAATTCATTCCCCATCTCGTGCTTGAAGTCACTTGTCCAACATATCTAATGGGGCTATTGGTGTGATCAAAGGTGATCAAGAGACCATTGTAGATGCTACCAAGACAATTTAAGAATAAGGAAATTAATGATGGGAGTTGACGCCACACCACATCCAAACATCGATGGGATGAACTTCATGAATTTAGATCCTATAGTAAAGCCTAAAAGAGAAAGTATTATTCTCACAGAATACCTAAATGAGGCCCAAATTGGCCCCCAAGAGTTCCACACCACCAAACTAGGCACTTCCATGACATAAGCTAATGAGAGGGGTTGGTCGCCTTGCTAAAAAATAATTTAATTGCTTGGACTCCCTCTGGTACCTCCTTTCAATTAATTCCACAATAAAGCCAGTGGTGTAGAGAAAACATAGAGTTGGTGAGGAGAAACGACCGACCATCCATGAAGAAGTTGAGAAGTTTAATGAAGCTAGTTTCACAACTAAAATCTAGTAAAAATTTGGTTAGAAAGTGTGGTGTTAGTTTGGAAGTCATCCCAAAAGTAGTAAATGTGCATAAATTTCATTGATCTAAACCTAGTATGTCTTAAAGACCTTACCCGTTGCCAAATATTGTCAGGTTGATTGAATATTGTCAAGCTACAAGACTCCAAACTTCATGGATAAATATTCTGACTATAACTTGATGAAAATGAACCCTTGGATGTGCCTAAGACATCATTCATGTCCAATTATTATACATTTATCAAAGGCTAATGAATGTCATATTTTATGCTCAAAGAATGTGTACTCTAAAGGTTTACATTGATGACATAATAGTAAAAACCCATGAGAAATGAAACTATTACGGTGATATAGAGGATATTCTAAAGTCGGTCAAACAATGTAAGATGCACCTAAACTCCTTAAAATGTTCCTTTGGGGTTCAGGTAGGAAAATTATTGGATTTCATGTTGTTTGGAATAATGATAAAGGCAAATTTCAATAAATGCCAAGCTATCATTGACATAAAAGACCCACCATAGTTAAGGAGGTTCAACATATGACAAAACACTTAGCCCTATATCCAAATTTCATACACGTGCATGGGACAAAGCTATTCACTTATTTGTCACCCTGAAGAAGGAGGAAAATTTTAAATGGAGAAGCAAATGTGAGGATACGTTTCCAAGGTTAATGACTTTCTTGGAAACCCAACCTATATTACCACATATATAATAAGGCGTGTTGTTATACTTATATTCATCAGTAACAGACAAGGGGATGAGTTTCGTATTCGTCCAAGAAAAAGATAAGACCGAACAAACAATCTATTTTGTCAACAAAATGTTAAAGGCGCAGAGCCAAGGTATCAAAAGATAGAGATGTTATCATCATCGATCATGATAATGACGAGGAAGCTAATACCTACTTCCAGAGCTACCCATGATGGTAAAGATGAATTATCCAATCTGCCAGATTCTAAAAAAGCCTGACTTGGTGAGAAAATGATATTGTGGTCGGTCGAGCTATCTGAATACGATATTCATTTTGTATCCAGAGACAACATAAAGTCTCAGGTATTAAAATATTTCTTAGCAAAATTTAGTTCTCCAGCGGGCGAAGTGAATGTGAGAAAAACATAAGAGGGGGGTGTTGGCTGGGATTTCGACACTCATTAATGTTGGAAGTAAGTTGAGAGGTTTCATGGTCATATTCTGAAGAATAACATGATGAATTCGACAGCAAACAGTGACAAGGGTGTTTCGATGGCAGTGAAGATTTGAAATGGGTTGTTGAAGTTTGAAGACTCATTTTTTAGGAACAATGTACGTTTTGACAGCGAAATGGTGAAGATCTACTCGAATAAGTCTTTGCATAGAAGACGTTATGATCTAGAACTTAGAAAGATTCTTGACTAGATTGGAGCTCGACGAAGTCCATTGGAAGAAGCGTTTCGACGAATGGAGTTCAAATGAGGCTGATAACTGCCTTTTGGCCTTATCCATTTCTTAGGACACGTGGAGGATTTTGGGCGATGAAGTGCATGTAATGGGAAGCGTGGCGCATTATGGAGAAATAATCGTTAGGTGATGGTTATTTTTTATTTAGTATAAATAGGACATTTATCATTTAGAATAGTGTGTTCAACAATTGTACAAAACTCTACATTTTACTCCCAATACCAGTGTGTGAGAAAAAGTGCTGTTGAGAAAATGTACGTCTGAATACCTTGCTTTACAATCAAATTCACATTTAAATTCCAGTCATTTACCTCTACTTGCAATTTACTTCATTGTTATTTATCTTCAAGCCATTTATCTTTCAATTTATCTTTCTGCAATCTACACTTTTTTTCTTGCTTAAAAGAATTCACAATGTTTTCGTAATAACTTTGGAGAATACTTAAATAACATTGTATAAATATTCATGACCATTAAAACCAAGAATTAAATAACAACACATGTCCTACGATAAATATAGTCGATTCTGTAAATGACCAAAGACTTAGTAACTTTGGAGGACTATCGGTTGTTTGCCATTATCGACGGTAAACAAATTGGCATACCCGTTGGGACTGGTGTAGTTAGTTAGAATTTGTAGAGATATTTAGAAAGTTCTTCATCTTTGGGTTTTGTAGTTTCGTTGCATGAGATTAAAAAGTGGTAAAGTAGCCACTAATAGTGAAGAGATGCCTAGAAGGAGACATGTACGTGTAACAATGGTGAATTCGCCAAGTAGTAGTGAACCATTCCCTCCTTCGACGGGGGAAACGAAAGGCCACAGCGTCTGGGGCTGAAGTGGTTTCATCCACAGCAAGTACAACGACAGTACCGTCGAATGCGTATAGTGGACCTATCTTGTCCTCTGTAAGAACTCCAGGGCACGCAGTAACTCCTCCTCTAATGGGTACTAGTTCATTCAGGCCTTTTGTGTCTGGGTTTATAGTGCCCTTAAACGGTAGAGAACAACCATATGGTATGCCAACCTCGATGATGGCTAATTTGCATAATGCAACTGCAGCGTTCGACTACCGTGGTGAATACGTTTTCGCCAGTGCAAGAGTCTGGTTCTGCGGTAAACAATATGAGTCGAAATAACCCACCCCCGGGGATAGGATTCTCTTCCCAGATGCCTCATTTTACTACTAATTCTGCAGCAGTTTTGAGACAAAAAATGGATGAAAGTAACCATGATATGGTCCATATGTTGGCCAACAAATGGGCACTATATTTAATCCGTTGATTCAAAACACCACTCAAACGAATCAGCAACTGGCGGCGCAGATGACTAGAATTGCAGATTTTTTTGGAGTTCCAGAAGCTCCTTGACAGATTCGAAGGGATGTGATAGTCGAAAATCAAGGGGCGGTCCTTGAAGAAGACCCCGCAATTAACCAAGTCCATCAAAATGTACTCCGAGTCGAGGTGGCTGGTCAAGGAGTTAGGGTCGAACCTCCTAGGGTTGAACAACTAGTTCCAAGGGAACAGAAACCAAGGGTGGTGATAGTTAATAGAAATCAAAATGCTGACAAAGTCATACATCAAGTTTGAAATGATGGTATGGCTGAAGATAATAATTTGGTTGCCATAGTCGAAAGGATTATGGCGCGAAATGGGGTAAATGTTGGCCTTCATAGGCCAAATTATATTTCCCCATTATCTAATTACATTCTGCAAACTCCTTTGCATAGGGGATTAAAAGTCCCAAAATTTACAAAGTTTTCAGGGGATCCTAGTGAGTCAACTGTCGAACATGTGGCGAGATACCTGACTGAAGCAGGAGATCTTGCCAATGACGAAAACATAAGAATTAAGTGTTTCCCTAGTTCTCTAAAAAAAAACGTTTTCACGTGGTTCACTACACTCCCAGCGAGTTCGATCAATGATTGGACTTGTTTAGAGAGATTGTTTCATGAGCAGTTCAACATGGGACAGTCGAAGATCAGCCTTAAAGAGTTGGCTAGCATTAATTATAAATTCTCTAAGTCAATTGACGATTACCTTAATAGGTTCTGTCTGCTAAATGCAAGGCAATTTACATAAGTGCTTGAGCATGAGTTGGTCGAAATGGACGCTGGTGGGTTAGACTATTCCATCAGGAAGAAGTTAGATAGCCAATATTTGAGAGATATGGCCCAGTTGGCTGATAGGGTTCGACAGGTAGAATGGTTAAAGGCTGAAAAAGCCAGAGCAACTAAGAACAATAGAAGAGAAAGGGTAGCTTACGTTGATATAAATGAAAATGATCAAGAAGTGTATAGTGACCATGTAGACTTTGATGAAAACAAAATTGATCTGGCAGAATTAAAGCAAGGCCACCTTATTCTTGCAAGGTCCTTACGCCTTCAAATGGGAAAAACCCCGTAGAACCAGAGAAAAATGATAAGTTCCCTAAGAGAACGTATACCTTCGACGTTACTAAATGCGACGAGATCTTCGACCTATTAGTTAAGGATGGCCAAATGATAGTGCCTCATGGTGCTAAAATGTCTCCGTTAAAACAACGAAAGAAATGTGGATTTTGTAAATATCATAATTTTCTTGGCCATAAAACTTCACAATGTTTCCTTTTCAGGGATTTAGTGCAAAACGCTATTAAGGAAGGAAGGCTGAAGTTCAAAGACAAGACCAAGTCTCAAATGAAGATTGACTCATATCCTCTTCAAGTATGAGACGCGTACTACACTGAGTCGGCCATCATTAACATGGTCGAAGCTTTTAAAGGCTATTGCAAAGTCGAAACTACTGAAGGTTTCCAGAGAGAGATGAACGAGACTAAGGCTACTGAATGCCTTGTGGTCGAAGACGTGAGTAAAGTTGCTGAAGGCTTTAAGGTCAAAGAGAAGATTGAGGCTAGTGAAGGCCTTAAGAGTAAGAAGAAAATTGAGGCCACTGAGGGCCTTAAGATCAAAGACATAAGTGAGGTTGTTGAGGGCCTTAAAGTTAAGAAAAATGAGGTTGTTAAGGGCCTTAAAGTTGAGAAAATTGAGGCTGATGAAGGTCTTGAAGTTGAGAATATGAATCAGGCCACTGAGGACCTTAGGGTTAAGTTAGAAGGTCTGAATATCAAGGATGGCGCCAACTTGGAAGTCCATATGGTCGAGGTTAGCGGTGAAAGGCATGTTGACAAAGAGAGAGCTCGTCGAAATGAGAAACAAATAGGGGTGACCTACCCTAAAGATGATGAAACCTTACTGGCATTCCTTCAACGTTGTCAGAAGAAGAAATATGAAGTTAAGTTGTGCCCTAGGTGCAATTCGGTATTTGATAAGAAAGCAGCTGAAAACCTTGAAAGGGTTCGAATAGCCAGTTGAAGGGGAAACTGGAAAGATACTCGCAGTAATTTCATATTTGACAATAGGGGGTCCCTCGAAGAATTGAGCAGGGAGGCCCAAGTCTTCAACCAAACAGGCCTTCTACCTTTAAGCCAATTGTTGACGTACCCAAAGGAAAATGGGTAAGGCCTGCTGAAAGAGGAGAAAGAGGTCAAGAAAAGTGGCAGAGCTTCGAAGTAGAGAGAGGTTCTTCGATGGCTTATAGGAAGGAGTTTCAGGTGTTGAAGCAACAAGCCTACTGACCTGAAAACTACAAGGGAAAAAACCCTATGACGAGGTCGCAATGATGCAAACAACAAAGAAAGAGGAAGGATAATAGGGAGGCAAATGAAAAGGCGATGGATGAATCCAGTACTAATGTGCCTTCAGAGGAAAATGGTGTCGAGGAAAAGAAACCTGTGGGAAGGAAATTGTTTCCCAATCAATTGGAAGATCTCAAGAGTAAGTCGAGGGACATAGCGAATGATAAGTACATGTTCACAAACAATTTCTTAGATACAGAATCAGAAGCTTCGTTGGACATAAATTGCAACGTGGTTTCTGTGCTGCCCGGAGAATACGACCAGATTACTGAGGTCGAAGAACCTGATGATGTAATGGAAACCGAAATGGCCAAGCATAAGCCAATTTGTTATTATGTTATGAATAATGGTTACCTTGAAGAGAAAAATGCTTTCTTCGAAAGGCCAGATGAAGCTATGAGGAGTCACCTTAAACCTCTTTTTATTAGAGGGAAGGTTGAGAATGTGGTAGTTTGTAAGATTCTTGTGGATGGTGGATCGACAGTTAATTTGATGTCGTATTTCATGTTACAAAAGGTAGGAAAGTTTGATACGAATCTTAAACCCCACAATATGATCTTATCAAATTATGAGGGAAAAATTGGCCGCACTCTGTGTATGATTCAATTGGAGTTAACTATTGGAACAATCACTAGATCAACGATGTTTATGGTTGTCGAGTCGAAGACTAACTATAATTTTCTATTGGGTCGAGAATGGATCCATGGTATTGGTGCAGTACCATCCTCAAGGAATCAGAGGATTACCATATGGCGAAATGACGACATCGTGGAGAATATCGAGGCTGATCAGAGTTATTTCTTAGCTGAAGTGAGTCATGTAGATAGAAGAAACTTCGACAGGAAATTAGCAAATATTGCCCCTTGTCGACCTGCAAACTTTGCACTCGAACCAACAGATGCTGCTTATTACTCGCTTCACTTAGACCTAACCTATGGGTTCCAGTGGGATAGAGAGGTTGTTTGTGAGGACCTCAAATTTGAAGGGACATCGTACATCCAACCAACTGGCTCGGGAGATGAGTTTGATGAACATGTCTGAGTCAAAGACATTGGAAAGGATTTTGGCTTATGTAGCCAAAAATAGATTAAAAGCGGCTTTAGAGGCCGGAGTTAAATATTTGGTTGTCGAAGCCAAAGAAAACGATGAGCACCTTAAAGGGCCTGACATAGACTTTGAACCAGAGCCACATGATAAGGATAAACAAGAAATGCATGGCCAGAGGCTCGACGCAATTTATGACGAATAACCTTTGGGATTTGAAAGAGACCTGTTGGCGTCCAATGTAAAGATGTTAACGCATGATCCTTTGGAAGAAGTTAATCTAGGAGAAGGTGCAGGAAAAAGGCCAACATACATAAGTGCTAATCTTGGCCCAGAACCCAAGGTTGAAGTGATCCAACTTTTGAAGGAGTTGAATGATTGCTTTGATTGGGATTATAAAGAAATGTCAGGATTGAGTAGGGAGTTGGTCGAACTAAAGCTACCCATCAAGCCAGGAAGGAAACCAATTAAGCAAAATCCAAGGAGATTTGCACCCGACATTTTGTCGAAGATCAAGCAGGAAGTCGAAAGACTTCTCAGATGTAAGTTTATTCGTACAACAATATATGTTTAGTGGATTGCTAACATAGTCCCTATTATTAAAAAGAATGGGACTTTGAGGGTTTGCATCGACTTTAGAGATCTGAATGCTACGACCCCAAAGGATGAGTACCCAATTCCTGTGGCAGAGATGCTTCTCGACTCCGTTGCAGGCCATGAGTATCTTAGTATGCTCGATGGGTACTCTGGTTATAATCAGATTTTCATTGCTGACGAAGATGTCCGAAAAATGACATTTTGATGCCCTAGAGCCATAGGCACCTATGAATGGGTGGTAATGCCTTTCGGCTTAAAAAATGTCGGGGAAACTTATCAAAGGGCAATGAATTCGATTTTTCATGACTTCATAGAAATTTTTATGCAGATTTACATTGATGATATTTTTGTTAAGTCTGTTTCAGGAGTCAGTCACATAGACCATCTTCGACATGCATTCGAAAGAATGAGGAAACATGGTCTAAAGATGAATCCACTAAAGTGTGCGTTTTGTGTACAGGCTGAAGACTTCTTAGGCTTTGTGGTTCATAAGAAGGGAATTGAAATAAACCAAAATAAGACAAAGGCTATTTTGGAGGCGAAGGCGCCATCGACGAAGAAGGAATTGCAGCGCTGCTTTGAAAGATTAATTTCTTGAGGAAATTTATTTCAAATTTGAGTGGCAAGACTCAAGTCTTCTCTCCTCTACTTCGACTCAAGAATGGAGATTCCAAATGGGGGAAAACACAACAAGAAGCTTTCAACAAAATTAAAGAGTATCTTGTTCGCCCTCCAATTCTGTCGTCACCTTGTAGGAGTAGAAGTATGAAATTGTATATTTCTACGTTAGATGTAACCATAGGGAACATGTTGGCTCAAGAGGATGAAAATGGTGTCAAAAAATCCATTTACTATCTTAGTAGAGTCCTTAAGAACACAAAAACTAGGTATAACATGATTGAAAAGTTATGTCTTTGTCTGTATTTCTTATGTACGAAATTGAAGTATTATATAAAACCAGTGGATGTTTATGTTTCTTCCCATTATGATGTTATTAAACACATGCTTTCTAAACCAATTCTTCATAGTCGAATTGGAAAATGGGCACTCACTTTAATGGAGTACTCATTAACTTATGTGCCTTTAAAGTCCATGAAGGGACAAGTGGTTGCAGACTTTATAGTCGATCACTCTGCAGTCGAGAGTCCCCAAAATTACCTTGAACTTGAACTTTGGAAACTATATTTCAATGGTTCGAGTCATAATGATGGAACAGGAATTGGGATATTGATTATCTCTCCTGATAAAACTCCAACGAGAATCAAGTATAGAATCGAAGGGCCTTTTTCGAATAATGAGGCTGAATATGAGGCTTTAATAGTTGGTCTTGAAATTTTGTTGGAATTGGGGGCAACTAGAGTCGAAATCGTTGGCGACTCTAAATTGGTTGTGAAGCAGATAACGAGGGAGTATAAATGTGTAAAAGAGAATTTGATAATGCATTTTGTAATAGCTAATAGACTATTATGAAGGTTTGACATGCTGAGTATCAAGCATATCCCTCGAGTGAAGACCAGGTGGCCAATGACTTGGCTCAGATTGCTTCTGGCTACAAGGTTTCGAAAGAGAAGTTAGAAGATGTGATCGAAGTTCGAGGAAAAGTGATGGCAACAAGGTTGTCCCCAATGGACTTAGAAGAAACAAAATTGGGCTATGAATATGATGAGAATTTTGAAATCTTGGCAATCGACAGCCTGATAGACTCAGGTTGGAGGAAGCCTAGTGTGGACTATTTGAGAAATCTAACAGCGTCTGTGTAATGAAGATTCAAGTATAGATCTTTGAGTTATACTTTGATGGAGAATGAAATTTTTAAGAAGACACCTGAGAGAATCTTACTTAAGTGCCTTAGTGAGGTTAAAGCCTATCTAGCTTTGTCAAATGTCCATAGTGGGGCATGTGGCGCTCACCAAGTAGGCCATAAAATGAAATGGATCTTGTTTCGACAAGGAATGTATTGGCCTACTATGCTGAAAGATTAAATTGAGTTCGCCAAGGGATGCCAAAAATTTCAAAAATATGCTGGTATACAACATGTTCCTGCAAGCAAGTTACACTCTATTGTGAAGCCATTCCTTTGGTGAATGTTGATCAGGATGCAATAATCGAATTTATTCAAAAAGGCATATAATATATAGGTTTGGGATCCTAGAGACAATTACAAATGACCAAGGATCAGTGTTTACTGGTCGAAAGGTCCAAGAGTTTGCCAAAGATATAGGGACCAAGTTATTGACATCAACACCTTACTATGCTCAGGCGGAGGCAGCCAATAAGGTGGTTATTGGAATAATAAAGAAGCATGTGAGGAAAAAGCTAAGAAATTGGCATAGGACTTTAGAACAAATTTTATGGGCTTGTCAGACATCTCCTAAAAAGGCTATAAATGCTACACCTTTTCGACTGAATTTTGGACATGATGCAGTGTTACCAGTCGAGGTTTATCTTCAATCAACTAGGATCTAAAGACAAAGTGAACTCCCATCTAAAATTTATGGGAACATGATGTTGGATGAACTGGTTGATTTAGATGAAGAAAGGTTAAGTGCTTTGGAATTATTTAAGAGGAAGAAAAAAAGAGTAGAAAAGGCGTATAATAAGAAAGTAAAGGTCAATTCTGAAATTCTGGTATCAGACGTGTGATGTTAAGGTGCGATGTCACAACAACACACTCTGCAAATGGACAACAATAACAGCAACAAATAACACAAGGAATTGTTCACCCAGTTCGATCTAACTACCTACGTCTGGGGGCTACCAAGCCAGGGATAAAATTCACCACTTGTAGAATTAATTTACAGACTCAACAACCCAGTTGACAATCTCCTAAACTTAATTCCTACTAGTGACTTTCTACCTAAGAAACCACTTAGATATGAGAACACTACTCAATCCCTAAAACACTTCAAAGATCACACACTTTGAAAACCACTACTTGATTCTGCTTCACAGCTTTGATCAAGAACAACTCTCTATTGCTTCACAACTTCTAAGAGAGGACAGAATACGACTCAGCAATTCACCCTAGAATTCTGGATACAAGACTCGTACAAAATACTCAAGACACTCAGCTTATGCTCTTGATTCTTTCTCTGTATCTCTGTCACTTTTTCCTTTGGTCTTGTGCACTTTATATAGCTCCTTGAATTGGTCTTGGAGCTGCTACAAAATCTCGCCAGATTTGTTATTTAAAACTGAATATTTTAAAACAGATTTTCTCCTAAAATCTTTTTAAATCTTCAACCTTTTAAATCTCCTACAAATCTGCACCAGATCTCCCATGCAGCAGAAAATATCTATCCCAAGATATTCGCATCCAATGAGATAGCTTGCTCTCCACAATTCCAGCTAACACGCAACCCTAACAACATCACAACCTGATGTTATTAATTCTGCAGATCTAATGTCACAACATTGCCATGTGACATCAGACATCCAACTTCAGCAAATTAACTACTTAACACAGCCCAGTGTTAAGACTCAATGTTGCAACATCAGCACCTTGACATCAACATTGAACATACTTTGTTTTACCAAAATTCCAGCCAATCCAAGAACTAACAATCTCCCCATTTGCCTAATTTTGGCTAAAACAATCTCAGCACTCTGCACCTTCAGAGACTTCAGCAGCAAAAAAACTTCAATCAATAATTTTGAAACCCCAAGCAGCAGCATCTTCAACCAGCTGACACAATTCAACATTAGCAGCAACTTCAAAAAACTCTGATGCACACATTTCAACATTAGCAGCAACTTCAATTTTCTTCAGCATCACAAAAACTCCACTATGGACTTTGCTTCACTGCAGCACAATCCGAACAACAACAATGTTGCTCCCCCTCAATCATGAACCAGCAAAGCCAGCTGATCACACAGTTCAGTGATTCAGTAATTACTCATTACTCCCCCTTAATTTCTGCATATTCCTTTGACAGCACCTCAACTCCTTTAACTGCTTTAGACAATCATTTACCTTTGGCTTTCTTTCCTTGGCTACTTCTCCCCCTTTTTAGCCACAATTATACAAGCTTATTAACTACAGTTAGTACACCCTAGCTCTCATTGTTAGCCTCACAGTTAGCAACCAGGCAAAACAAATCATAGAAAGAAAAACATAACCAGTGCATATAACAGCACAATATTCAAATTACATAATCAAGCACCTTAAGTGCTGAAACAAAAGCAGAAAATAAAACTAAAACTACTAATTAAGAGGAACATTAAAAGCTTTGATCATCTGAGCGGAGATCATCATTTTCTTCATCTTCTTTTGGACTGTCATTGTTAGACTCATATGTCTTATTAGCAACTACTTTCTCACTTTCTTTTTCCTTCATCTTCAGGGACATAAGTAATTTTTTAAACTTGTCCTTTCTTTCAATGTTTACTCTGATGACTTCATCAAGTTCTTTACAGGCTTCCTCCAGTTCAGAAATCATATCAATCTTGACATGAGTATGATTAATAGATGTTGAGGCAGATGCTTTGACATTATCAGCAACATGCCTTCCTTTAAACAGCTTCTGATGAAACGACAATCCAGGCTTCCTTCTACACACACTATCACCCTGGTTAAGAATCCCAGGATGCTGAGACAGAATTATCCCACAAATGAGGGATGGAAATGTAATAGGCAATTTCACAGCTCTTGTTGCAGCGTGCTTGATAGTCTGATTATAGATGTAAGAGCCATAATCAATTAGTTTCTTTGTTCCAATGGCATAAACTAATTTTCCCAGTCCAGCAGAAACAGTGGTCTTGTGGTTAGTAGGAACCCAGTTAACCGCACCTATCCTATGAAGAAGAGCATATTTCACACTTAATAGACTTGCTGACAACTTTCCTCTTGAAGGCCAAACTTCTACCTGACCAGCTGTGATCTTTTTGCATATAACATTATTAGAAGCTTCTAATTCTCCAACATCTTCCTCACTTCTTCCTAAGTAGGCATTGATCACCTTAGGAGAGAACCAGACGCACTTACCCCTGACGGTAACTCTTCTGAAGGTTAGGCTTTTGCTGTTACAGGGATATTCACTATAAATTCTCAGACCAGTCTATCATAGCAACTAGACAATCCTGACACAGTCCTTATGAGACCAGCAAACTTAATTAGATCTATAATTCCAGTAGACTCTAAGTCATCACCTACTAGCTCTCTTTCCAGAGCTATCCTTCGTTGGCTCACACAGTTCCACATGGATGCACTTCTGGCACAGTGAAACAGAATGTTATCAGGTACTTGATCAATAACTCCTTTCATCATAGGGTTGATGTCTTGAACATCACACTCTGAATCTGATTCTTCCCTGATTCTCCTCTTCTTGCCAGACTTGGCAACTTTGCTCCACGACTTGGGAGAGTCTGCGACTGAAGTCCTTTTCTTATCCTTGACCATATCTTCATTAGGAAGGGACTCCACTCTTTTCGCTTTCCTATCCTCACTATCAGATGAGTCCTCAACATCTATAACCTCAACCTGATCCTTCCCTTTACACCTGTGACTTTCATTCCAAGGGGACGATGTTCTGACATCAAAGAAGACATCAGTATCTTCAAGATCTTCTTCTTTATTACCACTTTCAGCGTCTCGAATCACCGTCAAGGCCAGTCGGTGAAGATTTGTGTCCTCACTTTGAGAGTCTACCTGTTCAGCAGGCATTTGCCTTAATGGGACAGAAATCCCTTTCACCCGTATTCCCTTCTCAAGAATTTTGGTGGCAATCTGCTCCAAATGCATGACCACATCATACTTCTCCTCAATAGGTTGAGAGGATGATGACCTAGTTTCAATTTTATTCAGCTTGGTTGAACGTTTAGAGTTACCTGAGTCTGGATGTGCCATAGGAATGTGTTCTTTGTCACCAAGTTCTTTTTCCGAAGAAACCCTAGTTCATACATGCGCAGGTTTTTGAGAACCAGAGTTTTTGGATGGGGAAGACATCGTTCCTTTGTAACAGACTAGGTTTAGAGAAGATTGTTCTCTTCTGTTGAGGGAGATGAACCGTTGAGACGAAAACTCTTTGATGAATCTTGATATAGAATCAATGTAGTAAGGCGCCTGATTTTGAGTCCCTCTTAAAGACCAATTACTAATTTTCTCCCTCCATAAAGACTTTCCTTTTAAAAATTAAAAAAAATTCACATCAGAAGTCATTAACTCTGAGTGACCTTTCAGCATCCTGACGTCATAGTCTGATGTTACAACATCAACTTGAGCATCATTAGTTGAATTACCTTCAAGGGAAATCCACTGATAACAGTTATCTTTGGTTCAGACACCCGTCATAACAACCTGATCATGCTCATCAAAAACCACACACTCATATTTAGTGTAGTTAACTTTGTACCCTTCATCACACAATTGGCTTATGCTGATTAAATTTACATTTAAACCATTGACAAACAGAACATTGTCCAGTTCAGGTCTACCATCACCTTTCACTTTTCCAACTCCTGCAGCTACACCTTTTTCACCATTGCCAAACATAACTTCATGAGAGGGATAATGACTGACTTCAACTATCAGAGTTCTGAATCCAGTCATATGCTTTGAACATCCACTGTCAAAGTACCATGTATCCTTATCAACCTGGCTATCTGAGGTGTGGGCTAAAAGACATTTCACCTTCTCCTTAGGAACCCATTGTTTAGCAACTTTAGGTCTGACCTCCTTCTGTCTGGTTTGAGGAACAAAATATGGATAACTATGGAGCTTGAAACAAGAGTACTGCATATGTCCAAACCTTCCACAATAGAAGCATTTAACCCTGTCATCTCTGAATTGGTTATATCTTCTACCATTATGATATTGTTGTAGCTTCCACCCATAGTGTTGTCTTTTTCTTCCATAGTTGGAATGTCTTCTTCTGTACTAAGGATGCTGTCTTCTAGGTTGTCTCCTATGGTGATGAGGCTTCCTTCTTCCATAGTTATGAGGCACAACATTGTTGAATCCATATCCATACCAGTTTTCTTGATGTTGAGACATCTGATGAGACATGTTCTGTTTGAACCTTGCAGCTTGCATGCTCTTGTGATATTGGGGAGGCATATACTGACTGGCTCCTTGAGACTGCATCTTCCTCTGATGGGGACCACTCCTTTTCTCAACATTCTGAGGCTGAACAACCCTCTTAGGGGTAGGATCCCGTCTCTTTGTTTGAGACATTGGTTGGGACACCTCCTCCTTTGCTCCTGAAGTGCTTGCCATATATCCTATACCAGACTTATCACCAGCAACCTTTTCTGTCTGAAGGATCTTATCAAGTGTGTCTGTACCACAGCTCAGCATCCTAACAGATTTGGTCATTTGATCAAGGTGAGCTTTAACTAGTACAACTTCATTTTCCAGATCAGCTTTTTCATTCTCAAGCTGAGCAATCTGTTGCTTGTGGCACTTGTTTTCTTGACAAATCTCAGCACTTTTTAAACACAGCTCTCGATAAGTAGATGCTAACTCCTCATAAGTTATTTCTCCATCACTATCATCATCAGACACAACAGTTCCTGTTAGGGCTCTAACATGCCTTGCTGACTCACCTTCACTTTCACTATCAGATTCAGACCAGGAAACTAACATGCCCTTCTTCTGCTTCTTCAAGAATGTGGGACATTCTTTCTTGACATGTCCATACCCTTCACATTCAAAGCACTGAACACCTCTATCCTGGGCAGTCTTCTCTTCATCTTTCTCTTTTGGCTTGCTGATGTCAGAAGAGATGTTCTTCACACTAGGCTTGTAGTTATTGTTCCACCTTTTTAACACTTTGTTGAACTGCCTTCCCAGCATAGTAATGGCTTGAGACAAATCTTCCTGAGAATCACCATCTTTAACTTCCTTAGCTTCTGCAGGAGTGGAGACCAGGGCAACAAACTTGGGCTTCTTTCTAGGTTCTTCTTCATTCAAACCAAGCTCAAAAGTTTGAAGAGATCCAATGAGTTCATCAACTCTCATCTTGCTAATGTCTTGGGCTTCTTCAATAGCAGTCACCTTCATCTTGTACCTTTTAGGAAGGGACCTAAGAATCTTCCTTACAAGCTTTTCTTCTGACATTTTCTCTCCAAGAGCACTAGATGCATTGGCCAACTCAAGAACACTCATGTGGAAGTCATGAATAATCTCATCTTTCTTCATCTTCAGACTTTCAAACTTTGATGTTAGAAGCTGAAGTCTAGACATCTTCACTCTAGACGTTCCTTCATGAGTAGCCTTCAAAATATTCCATGCTTCCTTAGCAACTTCACAGGAATTGATTAACCTGAAGATATTCTTATCCACTCCATTGAAAATTGCATTTAGAGCTTTGTAATTTCCAAGGGCAAGCTCATCGTCTTCCTTGGTCCATTCTTCTTCAGGCTTTGGCTTTGAGGTGCCTTCTTTATCTTTGCCAGTATCATCTTTCTCACATACAACAGGTACTTTCCACTCTTTAACAATAGCCTTCCAAGCCCTGCTGTCCAAGGATTTTAAGAAAGTGGTCATCCTTGGCTTCCAATAGTCATAATTGGATCCATCCAAAATAGGGGGTCTGTTGACAAATCCTCAAACTTCTTTGTCCATCTTTACACCAGAAAGTAACTTCCCTAGATCTCACCCAGAGACAGACAGGATGCCTGCTCTGATACCAATTGAAATTCTGGTATCAGACGTGTGATGTTAAGGTGCGATGTCACAACAACACACTCTGCAAATGGACATCAATAACAGCAACAAATAACACAAGGAATTGTTCACCCAGTTCGGTCTAACTACTTATGTCTGGGGGCTACCAAGCCAGGGATGAAATTCACTACTTGTAGAATTAATTTACAGACTCAACAACCCAGTTGACAATCTCCTAAACTTAATTCCTACTAGTTACTTTCTACCTAAGAAACCACTTAGATATGAGAACACCACTCAATCCCTAAAACACTTCAAAGATCACACACTTTGAAAACCACTACTTGATTCTGCTTCACAGCTTTGATCAAGAACAACTCTCTATTGCTTCACAGCTTCTAAGAGAGGACAGAATACGACTCAACAATTCACCCTAGAATTCTGGATACAAGACTCGTACAAAATACTCAAGACACTCAGCCTATGCTCTTGATTCTTTCTCCGTATCTATGTCACTTTTTCCTTTGGTCTTGTGCGCTTTATATAGCTCCTTGAATTGGTCTTGGAGCTGCTACAAAATCTCGCCAGATTTGTTATTTAAAACTGAATATTTTAAAACAGATTTTCTCCTAAAATCTTTTTAAATCTTCAACCTTTTAAATCTCCTACAAATCTGCACCAGATCTCCTATGCAGCAGAAAATATCTATCCCAAGATATTCGCATCCAATGAGACAACTTGCTCTCCACAATTCCAGCTAGCACGCAACCCTAACAACATCACAACCTGATGTTATTAATTCTGCAGATCTAATGTCATAACATCGCCATGTGACATCAGACATCCAACTTCAGCAAATTAACTACTTAACACAGCCCAGTGTTAAGACTCAATGTTGCAACATCAGCACCGTGACATCAACATTGAACATACTTTGTTTTACCAAAATTCCAGCCAATCCAAGAACTAACAAATTCTTTTTCGACTGGAGACTTAGTTTGGAAAGTAATTTTTCCAGTGGATAAGAAAGATAGAACTTTGGGTAAGTGGTACCCAAAATGGGAGGGTATGTTCTAAGTTGTGTAGTTATTTTCTAATAACGCGTATGTAATCAAAGAATTAGTTGAGGATCGAAGGCTCCTGAGCATAAATGGGAAATATCTGAAGAGATATAGGCCTATGTTACAGGAAGTTAAGATATTAGCAGAATAATTTAGATGCAAAATTTATAGCCAAAGTTGTAAATAAAAATAAATGCCAAAATGGCTAAGTCATTACAAACCACAAAATCCAAAATCAAAATAAACTTCAACAAATTACATCACAAATAAACAAGGAAGATTATCAAAAGGGTAAAGATGCCTTCATTCGTTCATACTTCGACTTTGAAAGAAATAGACGACTATCAATTAAAGATTTGTTTGAAGTAAGAGTGTTAATTTCTTATCCTATAGTTTGAGCTCTGTCGACATGGTGTACTCCGACTTAAATTTATTTGTCGAGTTCCTGGTGGTCGAGTTTTTGAAGCTCTTGTTCGTGCTCTTTTTCCTTCTTAATCTTTGCTTTCAATTCTTTAATTTGCTTCTCCTAAGCAGCGATGTTGTTAGAGCGAGTTGTGAGTTTTTCTCGATTTGGTTTAAAACTTTGCTCCAAAACAACAACTTTGTTGTTGGATTCAGTTGCAGCTTCCCATTCAGTTGTTTGGGTGTTTATCTTGTTCTGAATTTTGCTTGCCACATCTCTTCGACAGTTCAAATATGCAGTTATATGGTCAATTAGTAGTCCAAGATTTATAAGTACGTTTGCAACTTCAGGAGGAGTGGTCAAGACATCAGCTTGTTTCAGGAGATCCTTGATTTCGAAGGCAGCGGAAGAATTGTCCTCTAAGAGCTGGAGCAGGTCAACTTCAAAAACTTTCTCTTTTATCTTTTGAAGTAGATTGTTAATAGATTTGTTGCCAGATTGACCTCCAAACGCTGTTGAAGAACTGGAACACTTTTCAATTGAACTGCCTCTTGTATTGAGGATAACCTTCAGATATTCTGCAGGATTGGTCTTCTTCAGATTGGCTAATTCTTCTTAGGAGAAGGCAGTGGTGGTTCCAGTCGAAGGAGCTTTAAGGTCCTTGACAGTTTAAGGAGGTGGAATAGTTTTGATTATTTTATCTGGTCTTGACTCATGCTCTGTTTCTTTTTCGTTTTCTTTTTCTTTTTCTTTTTCTTCTTTGACTTCATCTTCTAGAGGGTTGGCTCCATAGTCAACCATGAAGTGTCCTTCATCATGTTGTTGTTGTTCTTCCTCTTCATCTTCATCTTCACTACGATTAGAAACTTGTGGCGAAGCGCATCTACTTCCTTTTCTTGGTCATCAACGTCCATGGTATGTTGGATTTCGATAGCAGAAGTCTTTTCTTCCTCATCTTCTTTATTGTTTGGGTCAATAGTTTGACTTTGTTGGGTGGGGCCCTTAGTAGGAGAAGTTTCTCATTGTTTTTCAACTGGCTCATTTGCTTCGCCTGTTGAACCTTTGTTTGGTTCCTCGTTAGAAGTAGGCTGGTTCGAAGGTGCGTTGGTATTCGCAGGGATTGTGTGCTTGACACTTTATTGTGTTGTACCGCCTGCGCCATCCTGTAAAAGAAATTGAATTATGACAAGTTGAATTAAAAAGAAGTCGAAAATTCGTTAAAGAATTTAAAGGGAAGTGTTGTTACCTTGGGACCTTCGGCACCTGGGCTAGAGTTGTCACTTTCATCCTGTTCAGAAGTGTTTTTAGTGGCAGGATTAGGATTAACAGTGATTACCTTGGGAGTAGTCAACGATTTGTTTTTGGTTCTTATGGTAGTGGATTTTAGTTGTGAGGTGGTATCAAAAGCTTTTGCCTTCTTCTTTTTGGGAATTTTAGAAGTATCTGGTGAAAGATCTTCATCTGATTCGATTATTTAGACTTGTGGTTCTTTAGCCTTACACTTTTTTGGAGTAGGAGGTGGTTTTTGATTTGGCTGGAAAATTATAAAGATGTTAACATGTAAGGATGATATATTAATCGAAGATAAGAGGAACACAAAGTATACCTTTGTTATGGGTGCCTTAACAGTGTTTTCCTCATCTCCTTCGTCCTTGGCTAGACTAGCAGCTTTCTTTGCTGGAGCTTTGACTGGTTGTTTTCGGTTGATAGCTAGAAAGTATGAGTAAATAACAGTTGCCACAAACAGAAGAAATGTCAAGAAAACTGTTAGAGAAGAAAGTAAACTAAAACATAATTCTTCTATTCCACACCTTTAAGTACGGGAAAGAGTATTTGAACATCCTTTATGCCAATATGAAGATGCCCTTTGAAACTGTCCAAATTGTGCTTAGTCGGAACCACCCGTTTTGCCAGTTTTTGAGATTCTTGTTGAAAGATTTTCACAAATCTCCATAGACGAACTAGTCGGGAAATAGAGGGCTAAAAGCCACACCAAAATCAGTCGTTGGCATTCGAGGGAACCTTGGGGGATATAAGTTAAAAGCAAACTCATACCTCTATTCAGGTTTAACATAAGAAGGTATTTTTAAATCTGGGAGTTTTTGCATAAACTTTTCTTTTAAAGTAACTGTTGTTTCACAGTTGGTTCGACTAAGATCATCAGGTAGATGAGCAGTTTCAAAGTATTTTTGGAATCTTTAAACCTCCTTGATGTGTGTTGAAGCACCTTTCTTGGTTTTGTTCTGTATAAGAGCAAAAGCAGACATTAGATGTTGAGTAAAAGCATTGACGTCGAACAAAAGGGTGACTTGAACTTGAGGTTGGGACATTTTAAAGGACAGAATGCCCTTTTGGACCAACTCTTTCACCTTTTACTTGAGGACATAACATTCCTCAATGTCGTGGCCAGGTGCCCCTTGATGGAAGGCACAGAAGGAATCAGTCTTGAAATAGCTCTTATGGATCCTAGGAATTGCCGGTGGAGTTTCTTTCTTGATCAACCCCTTTTGCAAGAGGACAGGGAACAATTTGGCATAGTGTACAGGGATGCCCCTAGATTCACCGCTCTGTTCAGCTGGCTGATTAGTGGAGAAAGAAGAACCATCCTAACATTGGGAGAGGACCAAATCTTTGACCAGAATAGTCAGACGCTTTATAGCGGTCTTCAAGTTTGCAACCTGATCTCGGAGCTCTTGATTTTCTCTTTCTTGGTTGTCCACCAAAGCCTTCATTGTAGTAGAAAATGTTCCCATGTGGGCCCTCAGGGTGGCAATCTCCTCGTGAAGTGCTTGGTATTATTGTTCCAAATGATTCATCATCACTTGCAATTGACTTGAGTACTGAGGTGATAAATTTAGTGAACTTGAGATGATAAGACAGGAGGAGTTTATGTTGAAGAAATGCAATGCAAATGTGACAACAAATGCAAAATACAAGATACAATGCAAAAAGTTTCGTGGAACTTAATAATTATTTGTAAACATCAAGAGATACCAAAAGAAACTCATTTTCATTAATCAAAAGAGAGGATTACAATTTAGTACTTCTTACGAGAGTCATAAACAAAAGCTAAATAAAAGCTAAGAAAAGTCCTAAGGAGATTCCTTTGGTGGCCTCATGTTGAGCTTCTTGATATGCTCTTCCATCCGAGTCTTCTCGAGAATTAGCTTATCCACTATCAGCTTCCAAGGAGTTGACTGAGTGCTAGAGGAAAATAAATCCTCTTGCACATTCCTCTTCTTACTAGAGAGTACTTATTCAGTCTTCATCTGTAGTTGTCATTGGAGTTATGCGTCCTCTTCGATGACCACTTGATACTTGTTCTTCCAAGCATCTCCTACTCGTTGCGCTTTTCTCAAAGCGATCTTCAACTTCTCTACTTCAGACATGAAAATCAGAGTGGGCTATTTCTTTAGAGACATAGGCTCTTGTCGAGGATAAGGAATCTTCAGCTTGATGGCCCTATCTCGTACCCATTGGAGATAGGGTTCCAAAGAAACACAGTTAGGTTTTCCCAAGTCTTTCTTCCCTTTCCTATGCAAGTGACGCCAAGAAAACACAACCTTTTCCTTAATCTCCTTGTTATATTTACCTTCCTTGAAAAAGATATTCTCCGCATGAACATCATTGGGTTTGTCTTTCAAAGGATACCCTAGATGACGGCGAGCCAATACTGGATTGTAACTGATCTCTCCTTTTGGTACCAAGAAGAGGTACATTAGCAAAGTCTCCACGGCTATCAATGATCATTACCCCATCGTAGACACGATTATACCAATCAATATCAGAGTGAGTAAATCCTTTGTGACCACCACAAGCCATTCTTGAGATCCCAAAAAGATCTAGACTTGGGCGAGTGAGAAATAAACCACTTGTACAATAATGGTACACAACATGTAATCATCCCTCCTCTATGGAAGTTCCTTAGGTGAATGGAATGATAAGCATCTGCTAACAAGGTAGGTACTGGGCTCGTCCTTAGGAAAATATTGATAGCGTTTATGTCGACAAAGTCTTCAAAGCTAGCCTCAAATGCGTCCATGCTCATGTGATCATCATAGTATTATGTGAGGGCAAGGTGCCTTAGGCCTTATTTTAATGATGTCAAAACGTGTATTAGCTTGTACTTTGTAATTTGGGCGATATCATTGCATCTTAGCTTGCATTCATGCTTTACAATGCACAAAATATTCCAAAACCATGTGTCTATACATATAGGAGCATCTCATATATGTTTTGTCTGCATTTGATCATGTTAGGAAACTTAGGTCTACATAAACATAGCTTAGGTGGACCAAAATATGAGCAAAAAATCATTTTTGGAAGTTTAGGGTGTTTGAGTCGACTCAAAGCCCTGCTCAGGTCGACTCATAAAAGTTGATTTTCAATCCTTTGCTTTCGGGTGTGCTCGCGTCGACCCTTTGGTCGACTCATACTGTACGTGTTTGTGTTTGTATTTTTTGAGCAAGCTTACATCGATGCATGTACCCTGTTACAGTCGTTGTACAACTTAATTTTTCGCATAGTCTTACATTCGGGTGTGCTCAGGTCGACCCCCTTAATGCTTAGGTCGACCGTTGGCTGAATTAGTGCTATTTTTCTGATATTTCTTACTTCAAATTATTGTTATGTTTGTTAGTTTGTCAAGGAATCATATATATACATTTTGTCTCATCATTTCAACATAGAACAAGAAAAGTGAAATATATACACTGAATTTTTCTCATCATCTTCATCCTCGTTCTTGCATTTTCTCAACAATTACACATAACAATTTTTGTTGATCTTTTGCATCATTAAGGTGATAACGTCCAAACGTAGGATTGTGAATCTAGTTTGGGTTAAGGATTTGGTCTTGTCCTCCAAGATCGTGAGGATTTGGGGGTTTTTGCACATATCTTTGCTTCACATATTTAGTCGAGCGAAGGGATTGAAGAATGGTGGGTTCGTTCAATCAAGTAGCGGTAACTAGAGGATTGTGTAAGAAAGATTTGAGTTTGAATGGTGTGTGATCGAAATCAGCCGAGCAAAAGGTTTGAATACCGGTGTGGTTGTTCAGACAAGTAGCGGGAACCAGAGGTTTGTTCAACATGTTTGAGGCACTTGATTCAACTTAAATCAAGGGAAGAGAATACATAGTATCAACATCAATAATTACGCTTGAGTGTATGGTGACTATTGCTTCTCTTGTATAAACTTCTGCAACAAGATAATACATATCTCAATTCTAGTTTTAGAATTGGGAGCAGACGTACCCGAAGCGAGGACGAAGGGGGAACTGCCTAAACAAATTCGGTGTTGTTCTCTTTAATTTTGAAATGTTCACGTTTGTGTAAAGTCAATTGATTGATAAATTTCTGCTGTAGTGTAGTGCCGAAAATTTGTTTTGAAAACTCATTACAATCACTTTGATTGTAATAGGAAAAATTATGCACTACAATTACATAGGACATAATACTTGGGGTGTTTTACACACCAAGCGTTCGACGAATTGATCGCACACAAACTGTTTGTGATATTGTCAAATTAAGTTTACACTTTATAAGTCATTGGAAATTGCACAAACTAAAGTGGTTTTATTTGTATTGATTAATCTTCAAAATATTGATTCGATTTTGCATTAGACTTGTTATTCTATTTGGCTTTTCGCATATCCGATCTTTTTTATAACGGTTCGTTTAGACGACTTGGTTCCTCGACCGCTTCCGCACAATTTTTTAAAACAAATTTTTTAAGCGCCGACACTGTTTAAAAATGAGTGATCTATTCATCCCCCTTCTAGATCATTGTCGTTGTCTAACAAGTGGTATCACGAGCACCAGCTCATCTAGTGTTTCACATATAACTTTCTAGAAAATGGCTAACGAACCAAAAGGGGCTTACAATAGAGCACCGATTCTAACGGTGAGAACAATAGTTATTGGAAAGATTGTATGCGCGTGCATATCAATTCTATTGATAGAAAGGTATGGAACGTTATACAAGATGGTCCTATGGAAATTACCATGACCAATGCGAATAACGTTGTTGTACCTAAGCCGGAAGCACAATGTAACGAAGAAGATGAGAAAAAGTATAACTACGATTGGAAAGCTAGAAATATTTTAATCTCCTCTTTGGGAGTTGATGAGTATCATAAAGTTTCACATTGTACGACTGCTAAAGCTATGTGGGACGCATTGCAAGTTGCCCATGAGGGAACTAATGACGTCAAACTAGCTCAAATCAACACTTTGACACAAGAGTTTTATCTCTTTCACATGAAGCAAGGGGAAACCATTGCTAACATGCAAAAGAGATTTACTCATTTAATTAATCGACTAAACTCACTTGGTTGACCAGTTTCCAATGACGTTGCTACTAATAAAATCTTGAGGTGTCTTACTAGGGAATGATAACCAATGGTCACGGCCATAAAGGAAGCCAATGAACTCATGACTTTGGACATCACAACTTTATTTGGGAAGCTCGAGGAACATGAGCAAGTGCTCATTGGTCTTGACCAATTTGAGAAAAGGGAAAAGAAAGAAAAGAGAAAAGATGCGGAAAAGAAGTCAATAGCTCTAAAGGCTTCTAGCTCAAAGTCCTCCGCAAAAGAGCTAAGTGATAGTGAATCGAGTGACGACGATGAAGAAGATACGAATGGGGATATGGGACTGTTTGTGAGGCGATACAATTACTATAAAAAGAAAAATGGTATTCAACATTTGGAAAAGAACCTCGTCAACTTTAGAAGACAAGCAAAGTCTTCCAAGAATAAAGGTAACAAGAGTGGAAAAACAAAAGGGTCTTGCTATAATTGTTGAAAAGTCGGCCATTATAAGCCGGATTATCCATTCATGAAGAAGAACAGGGGGAAGGAAAAGAATCGTCCACAAAAAAAAAGGTAAACCTAGAAGAGCTTATATTGCTTGGGAAAGCGATAGTGAGTCATCTAGTGAAGACGGTTCAAGTGACGAATAAGAGTTCGTTAACATTTGTCTCTCCGCTCATCAAAGGAAAAAGAATAAAAAGGTACAATGTCTTGAGTCTACAGAGAGAAGATGGGTTCTCGATAGTGGATGCTCAAGACACATGACGGGAGACATTTCCCTATTCATTGACTTTGTGGCAAAGAAGAAGGGATTTGTGACCTACAAAAACAATAATAAAGGGGCAATACTCGGCAAAGGTAGTGTAGGTAATCCCTCTTATACTACTGTCTCAGAGGTGCTACTAGTTGAGGGTCTTAAACACAACCTAATTAGCATTAGTCAATTATGCGACAAGGGTTATAAAGCCTCATTTTCAAAAGATTGCTGCATAATTGAAAATAATGATAAAAAGGAGGATGTGTTTAAAGGCCTGAGGGTTAATAACGTCTATATGCTTGACTTGAGTGAGGTATCGTTGAGTAGCGATAAATGTCTCGTCACCATGAGTGAAGATTCATGGTTATGGCATAGGCGTTTGGCGCATGTTAATTTTGATTTGTTAAATAAGATAGTCTCTAAGGACCTAGTAGTCGGCTTACCCAAAATCAAGTTTTCAAAGGATCACTTATGTGATGCATACCAAACGGGGAAGCAAACAAGAATCTCGTTTAAGTCTAAAAATATTGTTTCAACCACGAGACCCCTTGAACTCCTCCATATGGACCTCTTTGGACCATCTAGGATTAAAAGCTTAGGTGGTAACTACTACGGTTTTGTGATTGTCAACGACTATTCTAGGTTTTGCTGGACTATTTTCTTAGCAAACAAGAGCGACACTTTTTCGGCTTTTGAGAAGTTTGACAAGCTCTCTCAAAAGAAATTGAATACAAACATTGTAATAATCCAAAGTGATCACGGAGGTGAATTTGAAAATCATCTCTTTGAAGAATTTTGTGATAGGAATGGGGTTGATCATAATTTTTCCGCACCACGTACCCCTCAACAAAACGGGGTTGTGGAATGTAAAAATCAAATTTTGGAAGAATTGGGAAGAACCATGATCAATGAGAGTGGCGTTCCTAAATAATTTTGGGTTGATGCCATTAGTATGGCTTGAGATGTTTTGAATAGGGTGCTCATCCGTCCTATTCTAAACAAAACTCCGTATGAGCTTTTGAAAGGGAGGAAGCTTAACGTATCACACCTTCACGTTTTTTGTTGTAAATGTTTTGTGTTGAATAATGGTAAGGAGAACCTTGGCAAGTTTGATTCTGAGGTCGACGAAGGTATCTTTCTTGGATACTCTCAAACTAGTAAGGCATATAGGGTATATAATAAAAGGTTACTTACTGTTGAAGAATTCGTACATTCTACTTTTGATTAATCTTATCCGAAAAATGTCGGAAAAGGTATTTCTTTTCATGGTGCAGGTGTATCTTTAGAAGACATACTCAAGGACACTGAAAAAGGGACTGATCAACCTGAAGCAGTGCAAGTTGAGGAGGAAAAAGATCACCATCCTGAGGAGATTGAGGAGGATCATCCAACTAACAACGATGACCTTCCTTCAGCTTGGAAGTCCTCTAAAGACCATCTCATCGACAACATACTCGGTGACATTCCAAAGGGAGCAACTACGAGATTCAAGCTAACTAACTTTTGTTATCACTTTGCTTTCGTCTCTCAGATTGAGCCTAAAAACTCTAAAGAGGCCTTACTCGATGAACATTGGTTCTTATCAATGCAAGAGGAATTAAATCAATTTAAAAGAAATGAGGTTTGGTACCTTGTCCCTCCTCCGCGAGGCCATCAAGTAATCGGCACCAGATGGGTGTTTAGGAACAATCTTGACAAGAATGGAGTCATAACAAGAAACAAAGTGTGCTTAGTTGCGCAAGGTTATAACTAAGAGGAGGGCATAGATTATGAGGAAACTTATGCTCCTGTTGCCCGACTCGAGGCTATACGTCTTTTGCTTGCTTGCGCATGTGCTAAAAATTTTAAATTATTTCAAATGGATGTAAGGAGTGCTTTTCTAAACGAATACATTAATGAAGAGGTTTATGCATACCAACCTCCTGGTTTTGAATCCCATGAGTATCCTAATCATGTTTATAAGCTTAAATGTGCTCTGTACGGTCTCAAGAAAGCCCCTAGGGCTTGGTATGAGGGTCTTAGCAAATTTTTACTAAATCAATGGTACTCTAGAGAGAAGGTTGACACAACTCTCTTCATTAAACGTCAAGGAAAACACTCCATTTTGGTACAAGTATATGTAGATGATATAATATTTGGATCTACTAATATGAATATGGTCAAGGAGTTCTTTAATTGATGCAGGGAGAGTTCGAGATGAGCATGTGTAAGTATAAAGTATACCTAAGAGAGGGTGAATTAGGTACTTAACAAATTTTCCGATTTTTCGCCTGTTTTATTTTTTACTTTCCTAAAGGTTACTATGTAATGAAAAGCAGTAAACTGCGGAAAGTAAAGAACACAAAGAAGTATACTGGTTCCCCTCACAGTTCAGGAGTACTCTAGTCCCCTTTCAACATGAAAGAGATTTCACTATTGTTTGGACAAGACAAGACTCTTCCTAGTCTTTCTATACAAGTCACTAACAATGAACCACCAAGAACAACCTCTTGAATTTTTCCAACTAAGTCCAATTGAGAACAATCCTCTCACAATGGATCTCTTGTATCCACAATCTGGATAACAAGGTTTACAACTAAACAATCTTATATCCAACAATCCTGGAAAAATAAGATATGGTACAACAAGAGTTTTTGAAACAAGTTTGTGGTATATAAATCCTATGAAGGACTTCTTCTCTTTCAAATATGAAATTTCAATATCATAAACTCTCTAAGTGCTCAAATGATACTTTTATGAATGTAATATGAAAATGGTATTCAAAAAGTATCTTGTATAAAATTTCTGTTATGAAAAAAATATGCTTAGAGATTGTAGAGAATTTTTTAAAGAGGTCAATGACAAATGAAACTTTGATGACAACCATGGAAATTTTGAAGTCTTGAGAAATACAAATTATTGAAGCATGATTATGATAATGAATTCTTTGATGAATTTCCTTTTGTAGATAAAACCTTGAATGAACATTGTTGTCTTCATCAAAACCATTGAGAAGCTATGTCTTCACATTCTCCCCCCTTTTGATGATGACAACCCAATTCTTGAAAATTCGATCCAATATTGTTTCTCTAACCAAAGCTTGCTCCCTCTTGGATATTGCTCCCCCTTAATCCATGATTTTAGAGAGTTTTGAAATCTGCACATTTTGTTAGAGAAACCAAGCAATAATACACAATTATTCTCCCCCTTTGTCATTAACAAAAAGGATGGGAAAAGACTTGAAGTATATAAAGAAATTTTGAAAAATAAAGAAAATTTTTACCTATGAGATTTACCTCATGATTAACTTCATCAAACATTCATCCTTGGTGAACATGATCTTGAAGCCTTTGTCACAAAGTTGGCTTTTGTTTAGAAGATATTGCTTTAGTCCTTTAACATAAAGTACATCTTCAATGAATGTGAAAGTTAGTGCTCCAATTTTGCCAATGCCAAGAATTTTTCCTTTAAGGTATTCCCCAATTGAAATAACCCTTGGACTATAGAACTAGATTTGAAAGTTAGTTTATGCCTCCCATCAAAAGCTTATAACAACCACTTATCAACAAGGCATAAAATTGAAGTGGTCTTCAAGCAAACCTACAAAATAAATTAAGTTTTATTTGGTACCCAGTGTGCATTGGGTCCTACATAATTAGTTCTTTTCTTAACCCACACATAATGCCCACTTGTAACACTAAAGTTTCTAACATAGCAAGCATTGGGTGTATGGTCAATAATACCACAATAAAAACAAGTAGGAACAAAATTGCTCTTATATCTAGAAACATAAGATTTCTTTTTCACAAACCTTTTCTTTTTAGGATAAGGATGCACATTCCTAGGTTTGTTCAATTTCTCTTTGGAAGATTGGTCACTAGCCTTAACAAAAATAGTTTTACTAGAACTTGGTTTGGAAAACTTTGAATAACAAAGTCCACTTTTATCATTTGTATATCTTTGTTGACTAAGGACCGCTTCTAATCCAATTTGTCCTTTCTCATATTTTTTAAGGACTCTTTTTAATTGAACAATTTGGAAAGAAAGTGATTCACAATTTTTACATGCCAACTCTTGTTTTTCTTCACTAATTTTCTTTTGTTTCTCATCTTTTGCTTCTTTTTCCATAATATCAAATTTTTCTTCTAAAGATGTAATTTGTTTCTTTTGTGAAGATATTGTTTTATACAATACTTTGCATTCATTTAAGAGTTCTTCAATAGCACCTAAAGCATCATTATCACAAGAAGATATTTCATTACTAACCTCTTCTTCTTCTTCATCGGAATGGTGTGTTGCTATCAATGCAAGATTTACATGTTCTTCATCTGAAGATGAACTTATTTCATTGTCATTCCATGCTACATATGCTTTTTTTTCCTTTTTATGATTCTTTTTCTTGAATTTATTCTTCTTTTGAAGTGTAGGGCATTCACTTCTAACATGTCATCTTTTTCCACATTCAAAGCATTTAATCTTCCTTGTTGGTGTTTCCCCTTTAATGGTCTCCCTTTTTCTTTCTTTTCTTAGAAACTTTTTAAACTTCTTGATAAGATCATCATTTTCATCACTATTGGACTCATCCTCTTTACTGCAGTCATAATTTTTTACTTTTGTCTTTAAGGCAATGTCTTTTGAATATTTTACTTGTATTTCACGTTTCTCCAATCTTTCAAGTTCTAATTCATACTCTTGAAGTTTTCCGAACAAGGAAGCGAGTGTCATGGTAGAAAAACTCTTCTTTTCTGATATCGCCGTCACCTTTGGTTGCCATTCCCTATTTAAAGATCTAAGCACTTTAAGATTTAATTCATCGTTAGTAAAAGTCTTACCGAGTACTTTCAAATGATTTGTCAAGTGCACAAATCTTTTTTGCAAGTCGAGGATTGATTCTCGGGGCTGCATTTTGAACATCTCATATTCTTGACTTAATGTGTTCAATCTAGATCGTTTAACTTCAATGGTTCCTTCATGAGTTTTCACCAAAGTGTTCCAAATTTCTTTCGCGGATTTACATTGTGAAATGCAGAAGAACTCATCCATACTTAATGCACTTTGTAATATGTTAATGGCTTTCTTTTCATCGAGCACTTTCTTTCTATCATCTTCATTATAAGCATTTTTAACTTTTGGAGTTGCAACATCGTTTACTACACTTATTTGTTGATGTGGACCATTTTCAACAGTTCCCCATATTCCATCTCCTTGTGCTTCTAAGTGTGCTCTCATTCTGATTTTCCAAAAGTCAAAATATTCTCCAGAAAATAGAGGGGGCTTGTTGCTACTACCGCCATCTTTGAAAACCAAATTTGCGCTTGTGGAAGCCATACTGGATCTGTAGGAACAAGTTACCTATAACCTGCTCTGATGCCAAATGTAAGTATAAAATATGCCTAAGAGGGGGGGGGGGGGGTGAATTAGGTACTTAACAATTTTTCCAGTTTTTCGACTTTTTTATTATTTACTTTCCTAAAGGTTACTATGTAATGAAAAGCAGTAAATTACGGAAAGTAAAGAACACAAAGAAGTATACTGGTTCCCCTCACAGTCCGTGAGTACTCCAGTCCCTTTTCAACATGAAAGAGATTTTACTATTGTTTTGACAAGACAAGACTCTTCCTAGTCTTTCTATACAAATCACTAACAATGAACCACCAAGAACAACCTCTTGGATTTTTCCAACTAAGTCCAATTGAGAACAATCATCTCACAATGGACCTCTTGTATCCACAATTTGGATAACAAGGTTTACAACCAAACAATCTTATATCCAACAATCCTGGAAAAATAAGATATGGGACAACAAGAGTTTTTGAAACAATTTTGTAGTATATAAATCCTATGAAGGATTTCTTCTCTTTCAAATATGAAATTTAAGTATCATAAACTCTCTAAGTGCTCAAATGATACTTTTATGAATGTAATATGAAAATGGTATTCAAAAAGTATCTTGTATAAAATTTCTGTTATGAAAAAAATATGCTTAGAGATTGTAGAGAATTTTTGAAAGAGGTCAATGACAAATGAAACTTTGAATTCAATATATAGTGTGCATGCAACCATTCAATAATCAAGGCAATGCTTGAAAGAATTTCTGAAAATTATTATACAACGAATGGAAAAGATGCATGCAAGAGGTATCATGAAAAGGTGCTTTCAAACAAAGTATTTTTCAGAAAAGCTTCAGGTGTAATCGATTGCATCAGGATGACAATCGGTTGCACCAAGTGTAACGAGCAAAAAAATTTGAATTTTAGCCTAGTGCAATCGATTGCATCAGGATGACAATCGATTGCATCAGTGTAAAAATTGAAATTTTTTTTTAATGCAAATGATTCAAAACCATATATCATCTAAAAATATGACCAAGACTTTAGATGAACTTTCAAAAAAATGTTTTATCAAGGTTTTAAATCAAAGAATGACTTTTTAATGCAAGATTATAAAACTTGAGCACTAAGATTTGTTTTAGACAAGAATTTCATATACCTAAACATCCAAGTGAATTCAAGTCTTAGGCAATATTTCTTTTTCCTTCTTTGATCATTTTGTAGAGCTTGTCTTCATCAAAACATATTGGAAGCTTGTCTTCACATTCTCCCCCTTTTTTATGATGACAACCATGGAAATTTTGAAGTGTTGAGAAATACAAATTGTTGAAGCATGACCATGATAATGAATTCTTTGATCCATTTCCTTTTGTAGATAAAACCTTGAATGAACATTGTTGTCTTCATCAAAACCATTGAGAAGCTATGTCTTCACATTCTCCCCCTTTTTGATGATGACAACCCAATTCTTGAAAATTCGATCCAATATTGTTTCTCTAACCAAAGCTTGCTCCCTCTTGGATACTGCTCCCCCTTAATTCATGATTTTAGAGAGTTTTGAAATCTGCACATTTTGTTAGAGAAACCAAGCAATAATACACAATTCTTCTCCCCCTTTGTCATTAACAAAAAGGATGGGAAAAGACTTGAAGTATATAAAGAAATTATGAAAAATAAAGAAAATTTTTACCTATGAGATTTACCTCATGATTGACTTCATCAAACATTCATCCTTGGTGAACATGATCTTGAAGCCTTTGTCACAAAGTTGGCTTTTGTTTAGAAGATATTGCTTTAGTCCTTTAACATAAAGTACATCTTCAATGAATGTGAAAGTTAGTGCTCCAATTTTGCCAATGCCAAGAATTTTTCCTTTAAGGTATTCCCCAATTGAAATAACCCTTGAACTATAGAACTAGAATTGAAAGTTAGTTTATGCCTCCCATCAAAAGCTTAGAACAACCACTTATCAACAAGGCATAAAATTGAAGTGGTCTTCAAGCAAACCTACAAAATAAATTAAGTTTTATTTGGTACCCAGTGTGCATTGGGTCCTTCATAATTAGTTATTTTCTTAACCCACACATAATGCCCACTTGCAACACTAAAGTTTCTAACATAGCAAGCATTGGGTGTATGGTCAATAATACCACAATAAAAACAAGTAGGAACAAAATTGATCTTATATCTAGGAAAATAAGATTTCTTTTTCACAAACCTTTTCTTTTTAGGATAAGGATGCACATTCCTAGGTTTGTTCACTTTCTCTTTGGAAGATTGGTCACTAGCCTTAACAGAAATACTTTTACTAGAACTTGGTTTGGAAAACTTTGAATAACCAAGTCCACTTTTATCGTTTGAATATCTTTGTTGACTAAGGACTGCTTCTAATCCAATTTGTCTTTTCTCATATTTTTTAAGGACTCTTTTTAATTGAACAATTTGGAAAGAAAGTGATTCACAATTTTTACATGTCAACTCTTGTTTTTCTTCACTAATTTTCTTTTGTTTCTCATCTTTTGTTTCTTTTTCCATAATATCAAATTTTTCTTCTAAAGATGTAATTTGTTTCTTTTGTGAAGATATTGTTTTATACAATACTCTGCATTCATTTAAGAGTTCTTCAATAGCACCTAAAGCATCATTATCACAAGAAGATATTTCATTACTAACCTCTTCTTCTTCTTCATCGGAATGGTGTGTTGCTATCAATGCAAGATTTACATGTTCTTCATCTGAAGATGAACTTATTTCATTGTCATTCCATGCTACATATGCTTTCTTTTCCTTTTTATGATTCTTTTTCTTGAATCTATTCTTCTTTTGAAGTGTAGGGCATTCACTTCTAACATGTCATCTTTTTCCACATTCAAAGCATTTAATCTTCCTTGTTGGTGCTTCCCCTTTAATGGTCTCCCTTTTTCTTTCTTTTCTTAGAAACTTTTCAAACTTCTTGATAAGATCATCATTTTCATCACTATTGGACTCATCCTCTTTATTGTTGCCATAATTTTTTACTTTTGTCTTTAAGGCAGTGTCTTTTGAATATTTTACTTGTATTTCACGTTTCTCCAATCTTTCAAGTTCTAATTCATGCTCTTGAAGTTTTCCGAACAAGGAAGCGAGTGTCATGGAAGAAAGACTCTTCTTTTCTGATATCACTGTCACCTTTGGTTGCCATTCCCTATTTAAAGATCTAAGCACTTTAAGATTTAATTCATCGTTAGTAAAAGTCTTACCGAGTACTTTCAAATGATTTGTCAAGTGCACAAATCTTTTTTGCAAGTCGAGGATTGATTCTCGGGGCTGCATTATGAACATCTCATATTCTTGACTTAATGTGTTCAATCTAGATCGTTTAACTTCAGGGGTTCCTTCATGAGTTTTCACCAAAGTGTACCAAATTTCTTTCGCGGATTTACATTGTGAAATGCAGAAGAACTCATCCATACTTAATGCACTTTGTAATATGTTAATGGCTTTCTTTTCATCGAGCACTTTCTTTCTATCATCTTCATTATAAGCATTTTTAACTTTTGGAGTTGCAACATCGTTTACTACCCTTATTGGTTGATGTGGACCATTTTCAACAGTTCCCCATATTCCATCTCCTTGTGCTTCTAAGTGTGCTCTCATTCTGATTTTCCAAAAGTCAAAATATTCTCCAGAAAATAGAGGGGGCTTGTTGCTACTACCGCCATCTTTGAAAACCGAATTTGCACTTGTGGAAGCCATACTGGATCTGTAGGAACAAGTTACCTATAACCTGCTCTGATGCCAAATGTAAGTATAAAGTATGCCTAAGAGGGGGAGAAGGGGGGGGGGGTGAATTAGGTACTTAACAATTTTTCTAGTTTTTTGACTGTTTTATTTTTTACTTTCCTAAAGGTTACTATGTAATGAAAAGCAGTAAATTACGGAAAGTAAAGAACACAAAGAAGTATACTGGTTCCCCTCACAGTCCGTGAGTACTCCAGTCCCTTTTCAACATGAAAGAGATTTCACTATTATTTGGACAAGACAAGACTCTTCCTAGTCTTTCTATACAAATCACTAACAATGAACCACCAAGAACAACCTCTTGGATTTTTCCAACTAAGTCCAATTGAGAACAATCATCTCACAATGGACCTCTTGTATCCACAATCTGGATAACAAGGTTTACAACCAAACAATCTTATATCCAACAATCCTGGAAAAATAAGATACGGGACAACAAGAGTTTTTGAAACAAGTTTGTAGTATATAAATCCTATGAAGGACTTCTTCTCTTTCAAATATGAAATTTCAATATCATAAACTCTCTAAGTGCTCAAATGATACTTTTATGAATGTAATATGAAAATGGTATTCAAAAAGTATCTTGTATAAAATTTCTGTTATGAAAAAAATATGCTTAGAGATTGTAGAGAATTTTTGAAAGAGGTCAATGACAAATGAAACTTTGAATTCAATATATAGTGTGCATGCAACCATTCAATAATCAAGGCAATGCTTGAAAGAATTTATGAAAATTATTATACAATGAATGGAAAAGATGCATGCAAGAGGTATCATGAAAAGGTGCTTTCAAACAAAGTATTTTTCAGAAAAGCTTCAGGTGCAATCGATTGCATCAGGATGACAATCGATTGCACCAAGTGTAACGAGCAAAAAAAATTAAATTTTAGCCTAGTTCAATCGATTGCATCAGGATGACAATCGATTACATCAGTGTAAAAATTGAATTTTTTTTAATGCAAATGATTCAAAACCATATATCATCTAAAAATATGACCAAGACTTTAGATGAACTTTCGAAAAAATGTTTTATCAAGGTTTTAAATAAAAGAATGACTTTTTAATGCAATATTATAAACCTTGAGCACTAAGATTTGTTTTAGACAAGAATTTCATATACCTAAACATCCAAGTGGATTCAAGTCTTAGGCAATATTTCTTTTTCCTTCTTTGATCATATTGTAGAGCTTGTCTTCATCAAAACATAGTGGAAGCTTGTCTTCACACCAAGATGGGGGAGCTAAACTATTTCCTCGGATTGCAAATCAAGCAACTCGAAGAAGGAATGTTCATGATCCAGACGAAGTATTGCTATGAGTACTCAAGCACTTCGACATGGCTAACTCTAAAGCAATTGACACTCCAATGCCTACATGTGTTAACTTGAATCAAGATGAGAATGGTAAGGACGTGGATGTAAAGAAATATAGAGATCAAGCTATATGTGAGGGCATCCATCATCGATCGTCATTGGAGGTAATATCGTTCCTCTCTAGTTAACTATTCTTGATCACATATATATGTAAGAAATTTTGCTATGATGTGTGATATCTCGATGTTTATTCTATGGTTTGGATCTATTTTAAACCATTTTTAAGTTTTAAACATGTTGTGAGCTTGTTATTTATTATTGGTTGATGCATACATGACTTGAAATGTGCATTTTTACATGTTTGTACTGCATGAGTCAACCAAAACATGGCATAGGTCGTCTCATGCTCTTTCTATCTCAATAGGTTTTGAATCGGGTAAGCACATGTCGACCCATAGGTTGACTCACACTGTGAGCATTCAAATTTGTGCATTTTTGTACAGCATGCGCCGACGAATGGTAGGTTTAGGTCGATGCGTCGCTGCGAAATGCTGAAAAATCCTTGAAAATTGAAGCGTTTCTTCACTTTTTCTTGGGAATTTTTGACCCATTAATTGTCGTGATTCATTTTAAAGCATTCAAAGCATCATCATTTGCATCTAGACACCTCTTCCTCCTACTTCTCCTCTCCTAAAACTCTCTACAAAACCCATTTCCAAAAGTTCATCAAAACAAAAACTTTCAACATTCACAAGGTCTCAAGTGGGTTTCTCATCATCAATTCATACTCGGGTACTATTAATCTTCTCATAATTTTGAGTTTTCATGGCTTCTATAAGAGCTACGTGCAAAAGAACCACGAGAGCTTCAACCTCTCAGGCAGGTACTTCCCAACCTCGGTCAAGCGTTCCGATAAATGCTCTTTCCTTACTCTCTGATGAACTAGCTGCAACATATATAGACAAGTTTAGTAAAAGATCAATTGTCAAGCAATTTGTGTATTATCCGAAAGTGGCTGAACGCATTCATATTCAGGAAGTTATAAAATTAATTGATTTTCAAAAGTTTGATCAATTTTTAGAATGTGATACTAAGTATAATAAAGATTTGGTCCGGTTTTTCTATACGGGTCTACAGGGTAAATTTGATAGTTATGATTATCGTTGTACGATAGGCGGTAAAAGTGTTGTTGTTGATGCCAATGTTTGTAAGGATTTATTTGATATGTGTCATAGGTTGTCTCCTCGTCCTAAGATCACCGACACCAATTGGCTACAGGCTATGAGTTTAAGATTGCTCTGAACTCAATGTTGAAGAAACTCTATTCTGATCATATTGTGGCTAGTAACTTGTTTCCTAAAACAGTTACTACTGGTCGTTTGAAGCTGATTGATAGAATTCTACAATGGATCGTCTATCACATCCTTCGTCCTAAAAAGGAAGGTTACTCTAGAGTTGACCAAGCCGATGTACATTTGGTTTATGTGCTAAAAAATAAGATAAGGATTCATTGGCCTCATTACATTTCTAGTAGGATATTTGCTCTGAAGGATTATGGTCGAGGTACTACTTTGTGTTATGCCTCTTTTATTCAAAGTGTTATTAATCGGGCTAAAGTTGTTGTCCAAGATATTCCATATGTTTCTTTGATGGATGATCAGGAATTTAGTCAAAAGACCTTAACTATGATGGGTTATATTTGGGATCGTCAAGAGAAATGCTACAGGTTCAAGGTGAAAGCCTCAAGTTCAAGGGTTCAAGATTCGGATGATGATGATGATGATGATGAAGATGAAGATGAAAAGGAAGCAGAAGAAGCTCATGATATGGAAAGTGACCATCATGATGCTGATCAGGATAACAGTGATTGGTTGGGTCACTCACCTGCTCAAGATCCCTATGCCAATCAAGGATGAGGTGAGTGGCAACACACAGGCTGGACATGTCTAGGTTCATCTTACATGCCTCCAACAAATAACTGGAATCAACAAGACTCACTACACGCCTCATTCTCCACCTAGACCTCAACAAAATAATGACGAAGTCCTTGAAATGTTGATAAACATGCAGCTCCAACAACAAAGTTTTGTTACTACTCAAGAGGAAAGGGACACCGCTCTGCAGAATCGGCTTCAAGCTTAAAGTGAGAACTTTGACTTGTTTGCCTCCACTGTGATAAAACGGTTTGATAATATGGCTGAAACTGCTGATGGTCAGAATCATGCTCTCACGAACAGCTTCAATACTCTCAACAGAGTTGTCTTGGAACTTACCGAACGATTGGATGAGCAACAAGCACCACCTCCAGATTAACATTTCAGAGGGAGGGGTCATCCATATAGGGGGAGGAGACCTTAGAGGATTGAGTTGTTTAGATGTAGTGCATCTCATGTGTCGTATTTCGCATGTCATTTTATGTTTTGCTATTTTGGTGTTTGTTTTGTGACTTGGAGTTGTATCGAATATTTTGGTTATGTAATGCACTTAATTTTCTTTATATGCTTCATGTCTTATTTATCTTCATATTCCTTACATTAGCATCATTTTATGTGAATGTTTGTTAATGTATATCTGTTGCAAAGTATATGATTGTATTCATATGGATATATTCTGCTTTCTTTGACCTTGTGATTCTCGTTTTTTGATGTTGTCAAAGGGGGAGAAGAGAATATGCAAAAAAAGAAGCACTTTATTTCACAAAATTGATCAGATTTTCTTTTGGAAGAATGCATAGAATCAGGGGGAGGATGATTCTCAAAGTACTCGATAAGCTGAAGAGTTTGCAATTGTTTTGCCATTATAAAAAAGGGGGAGTATGTGAGGGCAGGGTGCCTTAGTCCTTATTTTAATGATGTCAAAAGTGTATTAGCTCGTACTTTGTAATTTGGACGGTATCATCGCATCTTAGCTTGCATTCATGCTTTACAATGCACAAAATATTCCAAAACCATGTGTCTATACATATAGGAGCATCTCATACATGTTTTTATGCATTTGATTATGTCTGGAAACTTAGATATGCATAATCATAGCTTAGGTGGATCAAAATATGAGCAAAAAATGATTTTTGGAAGTTTAGGATGTTTGAGTCGACTCAAAGCCCTGCTCAGGTCGACTCATAAAAGTTAATTTTCAATCCTTTACTTTCGGGTGTGCTCGCGTCGACCCTTTGGTCGACTCATACTGTAAGTGTTTGTGTTTTCATTTTTGAGCAAGCTTGCGTCGACGCATGAACCCTGTTTCGGTTGATGCACAGCTTAATTTTCTGCATAGTCTTGCATTCGGGTGTGCTCAGGTCGACCCCCTTAATGCTTAGGTCGATCGCTCACTGAATTAGTGTTATTTTCGGATCTGTCTTACTTCAAATTGTTGTTATGTTTGTTAGTTGGTCAAGAAATATATATATATATATATATATATATATATATATATATATATATATACATACATACATACATTTTGTCTCATCATTTCAACATAGAACAAGAAAAATGAAAGATATACACCGAATCTTTCTCATCATCTTTATCCTCATTCTTGCATTTTCTTAACAATTACACATAACAATTTTTGTTGATCTTTTACATCATTGAGGTGATAACGTCCAAACGTAGGGTTGTGTATCTAGTTTGGGTTGAGTATTGGTGGGTTTTTCTTGAATAAAACCATTAGGGTTTTGTCCTCCAAGATCGTGAGGATTTGGGGGTTTTTGCACAGATCTTTGCTTCACAGATTCAGCCGAGCGAAGGGATTGAAGAACGGTGGGTTCATTCAATCAAGTAGCGGTAACCGAAGGATTGTGTAAGAAAGATTTGGGTTCGAACGGTGTGTGATCGAAATCATCCGAGCGAATGGTTTGAAGACCAGTGGGGTTATTTAGACAAGTAGCGGGAACTGGAGGTTTGTTCAACATGTTCTAGGCACTTGATTCAACTTGAATTAAGGGGAAAGAAGACATAGTATCAACATTAACAATTATGCTTGAGTGTGTGTTGACTATTGCTTCTCTTGTATAAACTTTTGCAATAAGATAATACATATCTCAATTCTAATTTTAGAATTGGGGGCAGACGTACTCGAAGTGAGGACGAAAGGGGAATTTCCTAAACAAATTCAGTGTTGTTCTCTCTTTCTCTATCTCTTTAATTTTGAAATGTTCGCATTTCTGCTGTAGTGTAGTGCCGAAAATCTATTTTGAAAACCCATTACAATCACTTTGATTGTAATAGGAAAAATTATGCACTACAATTACATAGGAAGTAATACTTTCGGTGTTTAGCACACCAAGTGTTCAAAGAATTGATCGCACACAAACTGTTTGTGATATTGTCAAATTAAGTTTACACTTTATAAGTCATTGGAAATTGTACAAACTAAAGTGGTTTTATTTGTATTGATTAATCTTCAAAATATTGATTTGATTTCTCATTAGACTTGTTATTCCATTTGGCTTATCGCATGTCCGATATTTTAGATAACGGTTCATTTAGACGATTTGGTTTCTCGGCCGCTTCCGCATAAATTTTTAAAACAAAATTTTTAAGCGCTGACTCTGTTTAAAAATTAGTGATCTATTCAACCCCCTACTAGATCATTACCGTGGTCTAACATATTGAGCTTTGACCATCAAAAATTTTGTGGTTAACCCAAAGACTTCTCCTTTAGTGGTCATATTGGCTTGAATCTCAGACAGTCCCAAATGTGTGGCTTTGGTAATGTCTTGCTCCTTAGGATATTTCTCCGAGATAGGAAATAGAAACTCATCAAGGATAGGCAACCCAACTAGATAAGACTACTCCTCCTATGTAGGCACAAGTTGGTAGTCGGAGAAGGTGAAACAATGGTAGATTGGATCATAAAACTGAAGTAGTGGGGAGAGAAGTCCATCTTCCATCTTTGTCTTCAACAGTGATAATAGCTTCCCATACTTGTTCTTGAAACCTTCTTGGTTTACAACCAAAGCTCTCAATCTCCTTAGGTCATCCAGCTTAGGACTCTTGAAAGTGTACTTTAAAGTTTTTTTCCTTTCACAATCCATGACAATCCTATGATGTTTTCAAACAAAAGCTCTAAGTTCCAATAAACTTTGATGAAAATGATGCTTATTAATGCATGTATGCACAAACAAAGCAAAAATCACACTCAAACATGCTGTAAGGCTTGTATGAAGTCAAAGGTTTACCCCTCCCATTAGGTATGTACTAGGGTTTATTATATACCTGTACAACGAGTTCTAACAAATTCCCAAAGTCATCAGTCCATCATTCGAATAATATCAATTTCCCAATTACTCGGTAGTTAATAATATTCTCAAGAGAACCTCTTTTGAGTGTAGTATCGCGTATCAACTATTTTGAGTTTTACCCTCATAGTCATCGCACTACATTCCTAACAAGGCCAAGTGGGGTTAAAGGTGACTAAAGGTTCTCAGATTCGTAGGCTCAATCAAGAAATAGTATTGTTTTCACAATCTCTTGATTAACAATACTTATTCTCAAAAGTGCCTTCACTGAGTGGTGATTTCTCAAGTTAACTTGGTCGGGAATCAACTCCCTATAAGCCTCCTTGAATATACCACCTTCCTATCTCATTTTTGTGCTCAAGTCCAAGTTTGGACTTATCTCACCACATACAAGGTAACCACCTATGAGAAATAGCAAAAATAGTAGCAAGCAACAATATCACAAATATAAGCAAGCTAGGCTTAACCCTCTCCTTCTTTCCCCAGTGAAGTCACCATTTCTGTTGCGGTGAGAATTGGATATCAAGCTATTGATTAAATTGTATCACAAATCTTTAAATGTTCACCACCGAGCTTTGATTTATCCAAGGGAAAGGGTAAAAATCATATAAAACCCTAAGTTTGCAATGTAACAACAATGCTAAGAGATTGTGGGGTTCGGGGGTTGGTTATACCTAGGGAAGATGTTAGCATCCTAAGCATCTATAATACTCTATAGGAACCTCTTGCTAGTATTTATGTTATTGTTTGCTATTGTTTTGTGTTTGGGTTTAATGGGAGAGGATAAGAATCTAAGGGTTTAGTCACTAAGTATGCTCACCAAAACTTCGCGGTCTTATGCCTACATATCCTTACAAGGATGAAATTAGAGCATTTGTAGTTCACTTTACTAGGGATGAATGAACACTTTGATTAGGATCAAGGTACAAAAGGGGAGGTAAGTGTTATGGTTTTAACACTTACTTGACTTAACAAAGTCAAAAGAGTTGTAATTTCTACCCTAAGTCTAAGTTGAAAGACTTAATGACTCTAATAAGGTCATAGGGAATTGGGTGTAGCTAGATTACCTATGACATTAAGTCAATGGATTGTTCTTTCCCTTGGATTAGGAAACAAGAGGCAACTAAGGATGGAAGCTAACAAGCTAACATCACTTGGGGGAATAACTTGACAAAGTTAAGAGGAGTATGAACAATATGAATGAGATGCATAAGTATGATATTCAAACATGATATCAATTGCAAGCATTTAAACTAACATTCAAACATGATGTTAATTGATAAGGCATATGGTTACAACCAAAGTATAAGATTAGATGTGACAACATCTAAAGTAAAGACTTGACAAAGCCATAAAAGAAACAAGGTGACAACCAAGCATATTCAAAGTTTAAAGAAGTTTCAAATCAATCATGGTGACAACCAAGACAAGTACGTACAAGTTAAGATGTTACAACATCTAAACACACATGAGGTATAGTTCTAACAAGACTAAAGTATCATGGATTTTAAGTTCATAATTAGGGTAAGCATGCATTAGAGTTTACTAACACCACTTAATCATAAATACAAGACAAGTAAAGCCAAGTTGTAACAACACTTTAAACACGGTATGATTCAAGTTTCAAGTATGACATGTAAAAGTTATAACTGTGAGAACAAGATTTGGTTCTGCAATATTATCTCTAAGTTTTGATGATAACAGATAAATATTTGTATGAACAATTTTGTGCAACTAATGTTGTTATGTGTGAGAACCTAGCAAACAGGTTCTGCTTCCGTAATTTAGCGCAATGCTCAATGTAAGATGCTTCGAAGAACATAACTCAATTAGAAGATGAGACAAGGGTTCTAATGAAACAAAGTCAAATTGCTGAAGCCTCACAAGAAGTTCTGAAGACTCCGAAGACAGGCTCTGAAGATTCAGAAGACTTAAAGCAGAAAAGGATAACGCTCTTAAAGACCAAGTACTGAAGTTCTGAAGACTGGTTCCTAATGGACTTCTTCAATCAACGGAAGACTTGAAGCATCAGATATTCTACTATAAAGATTCCACTCATGCTTCATCAAATTAACATCAGAAGCCTCTAGATATGAAGAAAGTGGATTTAAGAGAACAAGGTTCAAAAGACAAGTTCTGAAGATTCTGGAAGCGCAAAGCTGATGATTCAAAGACTTGATAATCACAAGAACCATACAATGTTTTCCCTTCTTACTCACGCTCACAAAAAGCCTCTGATGTTGAGAAGCCGAGAAAAACTGCCACACTGTACAGCTGTACCACATTACAACGTTAAAATTCTCGAAGACTGTGTGAAATACAAACAAGACAATCTGACACAGACAGGACGCAGTGCATGCAGAAGATTTTGTACCTGTCCTCACGCTTCCAAGCCGTAAGCCTACTTAGCTATCATGATTTCATTTCAACGGCTCTTTTCACTCAGCTATAAAAGGAAGCTCAAAGACTTGAAGAAAGACACACATGCAAACAACGACAATACCTTCTAACTCCATTCTTTCTTAAGTCATTTATGGTCTAAAAGCGTGTTTACGTTATCAGCTTGATAAGAAGCAATTCTCTGTAAACTCATTGTGTTTAAACTTAAAGTTGTATTCCTTAAGAGAGTCTTAGTGATTAGATTTCTTGAGAAGTCTAGGACGTGCGTCTTAGAGGTTGTGCCTTGAGTAAGACCTGTGTGGTTAGATTACTTAAGAAGTCTAGAACGTGTGAGTTCTAGAGGTTGTTGTTAGTCACCAGCTGTGTTGCTCGTGCAGTGTACTATTTTGTGGAATAGTGGATTAAGACCTCGTTGAGACAGGCAAAATCACCTTGGCGGGTGGACTAGACTAACTTGAGAGATTCTCAAGTGAACTAGTATAAACATAACATGTTTATATCTTTTTGTTTAACTAAGCCGTTGTTCTTTAGAAAAAGGGAAAAAGTTTTTAAAGAAAGTTACTCAAAAGAAACAATTATTTTTGAAAAACCAATTCAACCCCCCCCCCCCTTTCTTACGTTTTTCACACCTTCAATTGGCATCAGAGCTCCGGTTCTGAAGTGATAAAAAGATTGAATTTTTATCAAGCACTTAACAGTGTTCAGTACCGATCCAAGTGTGAAAAACAATGACTACACCACCACCAACAACTTCTGAAACAAATGTCATTGAAAGAGAATCTTATACTGCAAAACCTCCTATCTTTGATGGTGAAAAGTTTGACTATTGGAAAGATAGAATTGAAAGTTATTTCTTATCATTTGATCTAGATCTATGGGATCTAGTACTTGATGGCTACAGTCATCCAGTAGACTCTGTAGGTAAAAATATTGAAAGAAGTGAGTTTACAGATGCTTAGAAGAAAACCTACAAAAATCATCACAAAGCAAGAACTATTCTATTGAACGCAATTTCTTATACCTAGTATGAGAAAATCACAAACAAAGAAACTGCAAAATCCATCTTTGACTCTCTTCGTATGACTCACGAAGGAAATGCTCAAGTCAAGGAGACAAAGGCTCTTGCGTTAATCCAGAAATACGAAGTCTTTAAAATGGAAGAAGATGAGTCTGTTGAAACCATATTCTCAAGGTTTCAAATGCTTGTTGCCGGACTCGGAGTTCTAAACAAAGGCTATTCTACTGCTGATCATGTCAAGAAAATCATCAGAAGTCTTTTAGCAAAATGGAGACCAATGGTGACTGCCTTGAAAGTTGCAAAGGATTTGAATAATATCAGTCTTGAAGAACTTATTAGTTCTTTAAGAAGTCATGAAATAGAGCTTCAAGGAGATGAACCTCAGAAGAAAAACAAATCCATTGCACTAAAAGCAAAGCCAGAAAAGAAGAAAGTGTATCAGGCAGAAGAAGAGATGGAAGAATCTGAAAAAGATTCAGAAGAAGACGATATATCACTCATATCAAGGAAGATAAGTCAACTTTGGAAGTATAGAAGGAACAAGTTCAAAGGACCAAGGAGAAGATTCGAATCTACATCTGGTCAAAGAAGAAACTATGGAAAAGATGTTACGTGTTTTGAATGCAAAGAACCTGGACATCTCAAATATGATTGTCCAAAGGCCAAGAAAGAAGAAAAACCTAGGAAAACCAAAAAGGGTCTCATGGCAACATGGGATGACTCTGAATCTGAAGATGATGCTGATGGAAGTCGAGTCAACATGGCATTCATGGCAGAAACCAGAAGCAACTCGTTAGAGGAAGAACTATCAGACTCCGACGATGAAAGAGAGGTAATTTCTTCCTTATCACGTTCTGAACTTGAATTAGGATTAACTTAACTTATCAAAAGATATCAAAATCTTCAAAGCAAATTCAAAATCCTGAAAAAAGGTTTTATAGTTTCTTCAGAAGATCTTACTAAAAATAAGAAAATCATCTCTGAGCAAAATGAGAAAATATTTGTCTTAGAAAACTCAAATTCTGTCCTGAAATGTAAATTATCTAAGGTAGAAGAAGAAATGGTCTCAAACTCAGCTAACACTAGTAAAGAAGACAAATATGATAACGCATTTAAAAACTTTCTTGCCAAAAGCGTAGATAGAAGCAAAATGGCTTCACTGATCTATGGAGTCAGTAGAAATGGTAGCAGAGGTCTAGGATATTCAGGACCATCTCAACCATATGATGAAACCAAAAACATCAAAATAATACCTCTGTCCAAACAGTTTACTCCCTCTGGTACTAATCTTAAACATTCAGAACCAAAAGGTTCAAACTCTAAGATTACACGAACACATCTACTAAAGAAGTACTCTAAACACAAACACTATGCACAAACTCCACACTGTTTTGCTAACGTAAGGAAGTCTAAAGGGGTCAGAACCTTTAGAAAAACTAATGTGAAAGGACCCACAAAATGGGTACCTAAAAATAAGATAATTTATGTTGCAGATATCCTTAATGGCTCCATTGAAACACCAGTCATGGTACTTGGACAGTGGATGCTCGCGACACATGACGGGAGAAAGCCTTATGTTCCAAGATCTGAAACTTAAACCTGGAGGCGTTGTCGGTTTCGGAGGAAATTAGAAAGGAAGAATCATTGGCTTCGGAACCGTTGGAAATGGTAAACTTCCTTGCATTAAAAATGTTTTATTAGTAGAAGGTCTAATGCATAATCTGTTGTCAATAAGCCAACTTAGCGATAGTGGTTATAATCTCATTTTTAATCAAACATCTTGTAAAACGGTAAGTCAGAAGGATGGATCTGTCCTATTCAACGGAAAGAGGAAAAACAACACTTACAAAATTAAGTTATCTGATTTAAAACATCAAAATGTAAAATGTCTTCTTTCTGTAAACGAAGAGCAATGGGTCTGACACAGACGTCTTGGCCATGTCAGTCTGAGAAGAATCTCTCAGCTTAACAAGCTTGGTCTTATTAGAGGCTTGCCAAATCTGAAATATTCTTCAGACGCTCTTTGTGAAGCATGTCAGAAAGGAAAGTTTTCAAAAACCTCTTTCAAAGCTAAAAATGTTGTTTCCACCTCCAGACCTTTGGAAGTTCTTCACATTGATCTGTTTGGTCCTGTAAAAACAGACTCTCTCAATGGTAAGAAATATGAACTAGTCATCGTTGATGACTACAGCAGATGGACATGGGTAAAATTCTTAAAACACAAGGATGAATCACATTCTGTGTTTGCTTCCTTCTGCACTCAAGTACAAAATGAGAAAAATTGTAAAATAGTCAGAGTAAGGAGTGATCATGGTGGAGAATTTGAAAATAAAAACTTTGAGGAACTTTTTGATTCACATGAAACATCTCACGATTTTTCTTGCCCTAGAACTCCACAACAAAATGGAGTTGTAGAAAGAAAGAATCAAACTTTACAAGAAATGACTCGCACCATGATCCAAGAAACTGACATAGCTAAACATTTCTGGGCGAAAGCAATCAACACAGCATGCTATATTCAAAATAGAATCTCTATAAGACCTATCTTGAATAAAACTCCATATGAATTATGGAAGAATAAATTACCCAACATTTCTTATTTTCATCCGTTTGGATGTGTCTGTTTTATGCTTAACACTAAAGAAAATCTTAGCAAGTTTGATTCCAAAGCACAGAAGTGTCTGTTGTTGGGATACTCTGAACGTTCGAAAGGCTACAAAGTTTACAACACTGAATCAAGAATTGTGGAGGAATCCATTCATGTTAGATTCAATGACAAACCTGACTCAGAAAAGTCAGAGCTAGTTGAGAAACTTGCAGATTTAGAAATCAGATTCTCTAAATCTAAGGAAAAGGTAGAGGAAGTCAAAGAACAGCAAGATCCTACACCAGAAACCACTGAAGTAACTCCAACTACCCCATCTCAACGAAGAAGAAGATTGTCCACATCCCATCCTGAGGAACTAATTCTGGGAAACAAAGATGCTCCTATCAGAACCAGATCAACCTTTAGACCATCAGAAGAAACACTTGTAGGACTAGTGTCGTTGATAGAACCAGCTACAATTGAAGAAGCTCTCATGGACAAAGACTGGGTTCTGGCTATGGAAGAAGAACTTAACCAGTTCTCCAAAAATGATGTTTGGGATCTAGTTCCTAAACCCAAGAATGTGCATGTCATAGGAACCAAGTGGGTATTTAGGAACAAGCTAAATGAGAAATGAGAAGTTGTCAGAAATAAAGCACGACTTGTTGCTCAAGGATACAATCAACAGGAAGGAATTGACTACAACGAAACATTAGCTCCAGTTGCAAGACTTGAAGCAATACGTTTGTTAATATCCTTTTTAGTAAATCATGACATCACTCTCTATCAAATGGATGTTAAGAGCGCATTCTTAAATGGCTATATATCAGAAGAAGTTTATGTCAAACAACCTCCAGGTTTTGAAAATTCAAAAAAATCAGACCTTGTTTTTAAACTTAAAAATTCACTCTATGGTTTAAAACAAGCTCCTAGAGCTTGGTATGAAAGATTAAGCAAGTTTTTACTAGAAAACAATTTCACCAGAGGAAAGGTTGACACAACACTTTTCTGCAAGACATATAAGAATGACATTCTCATTGTTCAAATCTATGTTGATGACATTATTTTTTGTTCTGCTAACTCTTCTCTATGTCAAGAATTTTCAAAGTTAATGCAGGCCGAATTTGAAATGAGTCTCATGGGAGAACTAAAGTTCTTCCTTGGAATTCAAATTGATCAAAGATCAGAGGCCACTTACATTCATCAAACCAAGTACACCAAAGAACTTCTGAAGAAGTTCAATATGATGGATTGCAACATTGCTAAAACACCAATGCATCTAACGTGTGTCATGGGAAAGGAAGAAACAGGAGTTAAGGTTTGTCAAAAACTCTATCGTGGTATGATAGGTTCTCTCTTATATCTAACTGCTTCTAGACCTGATATATTATTCAGTGTACATCTATGTGCTAGATTCCAATCAGATCCAAGAGAATCACATTTAACCGCTGTCAAGCGAATTCTAAGGTATCTGAAAGGAATAACTAACCTTGGCCTGATGTATAAGAAAACATCAGAGTATACTCTTTCTGGTTACTGCGATGCAGCTATGCGGGAGATAGATTAGAAAGAAAGAACACATCAGAGAACTGTCAGTTCTTAGGAAGCAATTTAATCTCATGGTCAAGCAAGAGACAATCTACAATTGCTCTCTCAACAGCTGAAGCAGAATACATATCAGCCTCCCTATGCAGTACTCAAATGCTATGGATGAAAAATCAGCTGGAAGACTATCAGATATATGAGAGTAACATTCCTATCTTCTGTGATAATACTGTTGCTATCTGCTTAAGTAAAAATCCAATTTTGCATTCTAGGGCTAAACACATAGAAATAAAACATGACATTATTAGGGACTATATTCAGAAGGGAACTCTATGCTTAAAATTCATTGATACAGACCATCAGTGGGCTGACATTTTCACAAAACCCTTAGCTGAAGATAGATTTCTAATTATTTTAAAACACCTGAATATGAAATACTGTTCAGAATAAAATATTTTCAGAACCTCATGAGAAAAGCATTTTTCATCAGAACCACTTTCTTAACGCATCTCAAGTTCTGATAATTTTGTGACATGTCATATTTTCGGAAAAATTATCTTTGCACGTGATTTAAATAAAAATTAAGTCACTTTAACTATTCAAATTAAATAAACAGCATTTCTCTCGAGATTGACTCAACAATCGCATTTATTAGCTTATCCCCTCAAGAGTGTATCTGTCCTTTAAACCCTCGAGAATTTTTTTCTCACAAACCCTAAAATGATAATCAACTCTCATCTAATTCTATCTCTATCTATCACCCCCTCAAAATCAACTTAAAGATCAATCCTCAATTCTTTCTTACCACCGTAAGTGATCGTACCTGGATCAGACAGAGGTAGTGGCCAACGGCGTCTGGAACGGCAACTCCGGTGATGGTGAGAGACGGCGGGGGGGTGTACCTGCAGGGTACTCCGACGCTCAAGTGAGATAGTGTACAGAATATCAGCAAATACAGAAAGTGAGAATGGTAGGAAGAAAGTGTCTAACCTGACCCTCTCAAATGAGAGGGTATTTATAGAGAGCCCCCAGCGCGGGGCCAACGGTTACCTGCAATGGGCTGGATCAACTAGGTCCACTCCAAATAACTGCTAGGGCTTACGTGTAGTAGTGATGACCAGCATGTGGTCTTCGCCCTAGAGTAACTGCTCCTAGATTTCCGGAAGTAGGGCAGACCGAATCTTTCAGAAGCGGGAGGTTACTTGGACCGTGTCCACGCGGGGTGGACCGTTGGGTGCTCCTCGGGGAGGAGCCTTATGTGTTGAGGAGATGTGAAGCCCGTAGGAAAGGCAGGCCTCGCGGGGAGGGATAATGTCCGTCGAGGAGGGACGCGTAGCATGCTCGCTGGGGAGAAGCTAGCTTGTCGAGGAGTCGAATCTCGGCGAGGTGGGACGTCCTCGACTCATATTGTCCAGCGTGCCCGACACTACCTGAGTGCCCGGCGAGACTGTGACTAGCACGTGGCAGTCGCGTGTCCGCAGAAGGACCTTACCTTATTGGGCCTCCCCTAGGTAGTATGGGTTGGGCCTGCTCGACTGTTGGGCAGCCTCGGCCTAGTCCAGAACAGGAGCCCCCCAAGTCGTTGCTCTGAGGTGTCAGAGTAATGACTTAAGGCTTACTGGCACGTCGGGGATACACCAAGAGAGGAACCGAGGAGGCCATTCTCGTGGTCGACGTCCGTACGGTCGCACATAAGTCGGGCATCATACAGTCGCGTTTGGTCGGCGCGCCAGGGAGATGAGGAGTTTCAGATCCAAAGCGTTGGGGGAAACTGGAACGACACACATGGGAAGACGCGCAGCTGCATGCGTGCCACGTGTCGCCTGCCATTATGACCTAGGAAGGCTAGGGCGGCTGGCTAGGGTAGTGCACTTGAGTGCCCTATGCCCCTCGAGTTCCGCGAGAATCGCCTATAAAAAGCTGCTCCCCTCGTTCATTTTCACTTTTCCGCTTCTCTCTCAAGAATCCCTCTCCTTCTCTCTCTACCCTCTCTAATTGCCGTTCGCCGCCGTCAGCCGCCGGACACTCCTTGCCTGAAACCTACAACAGTCGCTCGCCGCCGTAAAGCAGCCGGAAACTCCGTGCCGGAACCCTAAATCGCTACTCACAAGGTACTTGCTTCGAAATTGATCTTTTTCTTACATTTCTCTTTAATTTCATCTAGGGTATAGCGTTTCCTTGGTGAACTGATGATGTTCCCACGAGAAATGAGAGGGTTCCTGGCGAATACGGCAGGGATCTTTAGTTGTTGAGAGAGGGGGTACTGAGAACTTCACTCGCTCTCGTTGAATATTTTGGGGACTAGGGATGAACATGTCGGGGACCCGTTGAATGTCTCGGGGTCCTCAATAATTACTCTTTTCATATGCGTCGCGGGGACACGGGGGCAGAATCTTCCGGGGAGACGACAAGTTCCCCGGCGAACATGTCGACCCTCTGCCGGCTATGTCGGGGAACCGAGAGAGCCTTGCCCCTTCCTCGCCCGTTCGCTTGAACAACGGTGGAGGGGTGAATTTGATACGACCCATCGAATTCACCGTTTCCTTCTGCTTTTCAGGTAAATGGATGATTTGTCTGCGAAGATGGCCGTAGGATCATTCGAAGAAGACGACGATCAACCCGAATCCCCCATGGCCCACATGGCTTTCGCACGGGAGATGTCGTCTATCTTCGTCTACAAAGACGTGGACGGCGCGTTCTGCACCGTCGAGCACAGGCTCATCGGGTCCGACAAATCTTGGAAAATTTTTCGTCCAGAGGAGCATCATCGGATATGCTCACCTTACCGGGGAATGCGCATCCCGTTATATGAATTTATGTTCGACAAGGCGGGGTGGAGGTTGCCCTTCACGGACTTACAAGAGGGAATCTTCTCCTGGTTGCAGCTGGTCCCCTCGCAAATTCATCCGAACTCCTTGGCTTTTATCCGGGCCTTCGAGCTTGTCTGTAAGTATTTAGAAATCGTCCCGACGGCATCCCTCTTTTTCCGGATATTCCATCTACAGAGGTTGTCGGCCGGTGGACGACATGGATGGGTGTCTTTCAAGCAGAGCAAAGCTCTGTTTCATACATATTTAGATTCCATCCGGGACTTCAAGTTCCGTTATTATTTCGTGAAGCCGGTCACCATCGGGGCCGTATACTCGTTGTACCAGAAAGTCACTCGCGAGGTCGACGGTGTCTCCGAGGAGGTTCTCGAGCCGAGGTTCCCCCTATACTGGACGGAGGAACACTTCAAAAAGGGGGTCGACAAATACAAGGTGAAGCATAATCAGTTGAATGTCTATGAGCGGTAGGCTTACGATAAGATCGTTGCGTTCGTCGCGAGTTTCAACGAGGCTCATCACGAAATGCTGGACGGCCAGCCTATACTGTAAGCAGACGGGCAGGTGAAGAAACAGCGTCGTCTGATCAATACCCGCGTTCTGCTCGAGACCTTCTCCGACGAAGAGGCCATCGAGTTGTTAGGTGGTGAAAACATCCACGATCTAAGCTTTCCTCGCATCTGTATTCTTTTCATTCTTTGCCTTACTAACATTTGCTTTCTTTTTGCAGGAAAAATGGCCGGAGCCGAGGAGAGGTTCAAGAAATTGAAGGCGAAGAGGGCTAGGGAAGAGCAAGCCCGGGGAGAGGCGTCCCGCTCAAAAGGTCAAGATGTTGCTCCTTCCGGGGCCATGCCTGCGGGTGGTTCCCTGACCGCTATGCCCGAAGGTTCCAGTCAGTCTCAGCCTGCTGCCACTGTGTCGGAGATTTCAGAGAGGCGGACACCTCCTGCTGGGAGCCAGTCTCCGGGAACTAAAGGGACGCCAAAACGACAATGGGTTTCGAGCGTGGAGATCGTCGACCTAGGCCACGAAGACAGTCCCCCACCTCCTTCAAGGTTTGAACTTCCACCATGCCATCAAAAGCCTCGCTTCTTCTCCGACGTCATCTACCCTCGTGTCCCTCCCTCTGAAGTCCAAGCTGTGCTGGGAGCCGCCGCGGAGGCGAGGAGGAAGACGATCTTTGAGGACCTGTCTGCAGTCATGCGGCTTTGCTCGACCGCCATCGTCTTGAACGACGAGACTCGCCCTGCTGCTGAGTTTTCTCGACTGCAAGAAAAGCTCGAGAAATTGGATGCTGAGATGCTCGACCTGCGCAAGGAGCTGAAGGAGTGCAGGGACTTGAACAAAGAACAAAGCGAGCAGCGGCAGCGGGCTGAGGGGAAGCTGAAGGAAGTCGAGGAGAAGGAGAAAGGCCACCTTGCCCGAATCGCCGAGCTGGAGGCGGAGGAGAAGTGGCTCAAGGAGAGGATCACCGAGTTGGAGGATGCTGTGCGACCGGCCGAAGGCAAAACCGAGGAGGACAGGCTCCTAACCACTCGAGCAGCGCTGGTGGCTCAACTCAGGAAACTCGAGCAGGATCTCCGGCTATTTGAGGACGAAGCGCTTGAAACTGCGGGCATAGGGTTCCGGAATGCGGTTGCGCAGCTTCGGGTCCTAAACCCCGACCTGGTGACCGAGGGGGCAAATGCTGATTTAGAAGTGGTCGACGGCCGGATAGTTCCGCCCGGGCAAGGAAGAGACGCCGACGAGGGAGGTGGGACGGACGCCACCGAGACTGCCGCAGAGTAGGGACATAGTTCGCTTGGCCTGCGTGCCCTTTTGTTTTCGCCCGACTTGTGGGCTTATTTGATGTACTATTAGCACAATGGTTATTTTTGCCCGACTTGTGGGCTTGTATCCGTAACATTTTTTGTACTAAGGGTTTTGCCCGATTTTCCTACTTCGTTATGCCTCTTTATTAATTTTGCTTGTGTGTGATATTTTATGCATTACTTATTTTTGTCTAAGTAGTTGAGATCACTGGCGCCTTGGGCTTTTGCTCGACTCTGATGATGCTCGACTGCGTAGAGAGCTTAGCCGAGTGGTCAGGGGTTGTACTCCGACCTTCGACGAGGCTAAGAAAGCGGTCGATTTCTTAGCTTCGTGGTGTAAACTTCCCATCGCGAGCTGGGTGTTCCACCTATTTGGTACGTCAACGACGGAGCTCAGTTGAGGACTCCTCGCCGGGCCAAAAAGTCTCACGCACACAATTCGTGATTTTTGGCCGCCGCGTGCTATATAGAGGTGTCGCGCATGTACCGTTGCAAGCCCTCGTGTTTGCGACATTGTATTGTCCCGGGCAGTGTCTAACTGTAGTATTGCTTGAGCTTCTCAGCATTCCATGGTCGAGCAAGTTGTTCACCGTGGAGGTTCTCGAGGTAATAGGCACCCGTCCCCGTCTTAGCAGTGACGCAGTACGGGCCCTCCCAGTTTGCGGCCAGCTTTCCTTCGCGTGAATCTTTTTTATTTCTCCGCAGGACAAGACTGCCTACTTGGAAGTCTCGTTTGATAACTTTGTCATTGTAACGCAAAGTTATTTTTTGTTTTAAAGAGGCTTCTCGGAGGGAAGCGCCGGTCCTTATCTCTTCGACAAGGTCGAGTTCCTCGCGCAGGGCTTCGTCGTTCGTTTCATCGTCGAGGGGAGCCTCTGTTCTCCTCGAGGGTTCCCTGATCTCGACGGGGATAACCGCTTCGGTCCCATACGTTAGGCGAAACGGGGTCTCCCCGGTCGTGGAGTGTGGGGTTGTCTGATATGCCCAGAGGACACTGTGCAATTCCTCGACCCACCGTTGTTTGGCCTCACCGAGTCGTCGCTTCAGTCCCCGGAGTATCACTCTATTCGCTGCTTCAGCCTGCCCATTGGTTTGGGGGTGTTCGACCGACGTGAAGTGCTGTTTTGTGCCCAGTTTGGCGACGAAGTCCTGGAAGTTCCTGTCGGTGAACTGTGTCCCGTTGTCCGTGACAATGGCTTGGGGCACCCCGAATCGGGCGAGGATGTTTCTCTTGTAGAAACGGAGTATGTTGAAAGCAGTGATTTTGGCCAGTGCCTCGGCCTCAATCCACTTCGTGAAGTAATGCACCCCGACTATGAGGTACTTGTTTTGGTACGACCCCACGACGAAAGGTCCGAGGATATCCATTCCCCACCACGCAAATGGCCACGGGGACGACAATGACTTAAGCTCGTTTGGAGGAGCGAGGTGCATATCGTCGTGTCTTTGGCAGCGGTCACATCTCTTAACGTGCTCCTTTGCATCATGTTGCATAGTGGGCCAATAATACCCTGCTCGGAGTGCTTTTCGGGCTAGGGACCTTCCGCCGAGGTGCTGGGCGTTGATTCCTTCGTGGATTTCTTGGAGGATCCCCGAAACTTTGCCTTCTTCGACACACCGGAGTAAGGGAATGGAGAATCCTCAACGGTATAGTTTACCTTCGACGACGGTATACGCACATGCTCGCCTTTTGACTATCCCCGCTTCTTTGGGATCGTCAGCCAGTTTGCCCGTCGTCAAGTATTCGTGAACTAGGGTCATCTAACAGTATGCGTATCCGATCGCGTTGACATCCGTGGTCGGTGCGGTTTTGGTTATGCTCGGTTGGGTCAGTATCTCTTGGATAACTGATTTGTTCCCTCCTTTTTTCTTAGTGCTCGCAAGCTTGGAAAACACGTCTGCCCGAGTGTTGTGCTCGCGCGGGATGTGAGCTACTTCCGCGGAGATAAATTTCTTCAACTTTTCTTGCACCAAGGTGAGGTACTCGATGAGACTGTCATTTTTGTCCTGGAATTCTCCCCGAACCTGCGATGCCACGAGCTGGGAGTCTGTAAAGATTTTGATCTCCTTTGCGCCGAGGTCTTCCGCAAGTCAAAGTCCCGCGAGGAAGGCCTCGTATTCGGCCTGGTTGTTCGATGTCTCGAAAGACAGTTCAAGGGAGACCTCTATAAGGATGCCCTGCTCGTTTTCCAGGATAATGCCCGCTCCGCTTCCCTTCGTACTGGAGGCCCCGTCGACATAAATCGTCCATTTCTGGGAGCCATTGGTCGAGGACTCAGGGACGGTCATTTCCGCTACGAAGTCGGCCAGTACTTGAGCTTTCAGGGCTTTTCTTTCTTCGTATCGAAGGTCAAACTCGGATAGCTCGAGAGACCACCGGAGCATTCTCCCCGCCATATCTGGCCGACTGAGGAGCTGTCTGATGGGTTGTTCTGTTCTTACCACGATTGTGTGGGCCAGGAAGTAATGACGTAATCTTCGGGCTGCAGATATGAGGGCCAAGGCGACCTTTTCAATCTGTTGGTATCTGAGCTCGGGGCCTTGAAGAGCTCTGCTCATGAAATAAATCAGTTTCTATCCGTCGGGGGTTTCCCGTATAAAGACAGCGCTCACCGCTTCGCCAGTGACAGCTAGGTATAAGAAAAGTGTTTCCCCGGTATCCGGTCGGGACAAGACCGGGGGTTATGACAAGACTTGTTTTAGATGGAGGAGGGCTTGTTCGCATTCTTCACTCCATTCGAAAGACGCCTTCTGCCGGAGGAGCTTAAAAAAGGGGAGAGCGTACTGAGCGGATTTGGCCACGAAACGGGAAAGAGCAGTCAGCATTCCGTTGAGTGACTGGATAGACTTCTTTGAGTTTGGGGTAGGGATTTTGGAGAATGCCCTACATTTGTCGGGGTTCGCTTCGATGCCCCTTTCTGTGAGGTAAAAGCCGAGGAACTTCCCCGCGCGAACGCCGAAGGTGCACTTGTCGGGGTTGAACCTCATGCGACATTTCCTCGCCGTGTCGAACACTCTCTGGAGATGAGCGGCATGGTCGACTTCTTCCGCAGATTTGACGATCATGTCGTCCATGTAGGCCTCGAGTACGTCGCCGATATCTGCCCGGGAGACCTTGTTCATCATCCGTTGGTAGGTGGCACCAGCATTTTTCAAACCGAAGGGCATTACGTTATAGTAGTAGTTGCCCGACTCGGTCATGAAAGCGGTGTGTCGCTTGTCGGCCTCGTCCATGGGGATTTGGTTGTACCCCAAATAGGCATCCATGAAGGATAGTAATTTAAATCCTGCAGAATTATCGACTAGTTGGTCGATGTTAGGTAAGGGATAAGAGTCTTTCGGGCATGCCCGGTTAAGATCCGTGTAGTCAACGCACATCCTCCACTTTCCATTATTTTTCTTAACGAGTACAGCATTTGAGAGCCAAGTCGTGTACTTGGCCTCGGAAATAAAATTTGCCTCTAGGAGGTCTTTTACAGCTTTTTCAGCAGCCTATATTTTTTCCGGAGACTGCCTACGCCTACGTTGAGCTACGGCCCTACGGCCGGATCTATGGTCAGCTGATGACAAGCTACTTCAGGGTCCAGTCCGGGCATCTCTGCGGCACTCCAGGCGAACAAATCTGCATTTTCTTGGAGACATGCCTTCAGTTGCCTCTTCGCCAGGTCGGGGAGTCCAGAGCCAATCTTCACGCTTCGGTCAGGGTTGTCGCCGAGTGGAACTAGCTCGAAATCTCCGTCTGGGACGGGGCGCGTTGGATGGAGAGGCTGCCCGTTGACTTCAACTGGGGGGTCTTCGCCTGCGGCTTCTTCCTGTTCCCCGGGAAATCTGCTGTCGAGGTCGACCGCGTTGACCGGCGGGAGCGGAGCCTGCACGACGTCTGGAGGTGTCTCGGCCTGAGTCTTAGCTCTGGTGCCGCCGACGACACTCAGACCCCTGATTGCCACGTCGAAACACCTTCTGGCCGCGTTGATGTCTCCGTGGAGAGTGACCACACGCCCGCGCTTTGTGTAGTATTTCATATTCAGGTGGACCGTTGATGGCACGACCGTCAGTTCTGCCAACGTGGTCCTCCCCATTATACAGTTGTAGAGGGACGGGCAGTCCACCACCAAGAAATGCATCTTCACCTATCGAGCAGTTTCCTCAATCCCGAAGGTGACCATCAATTCCACGAAACCCCACGGTCTGGTGGTCGCGCCGTTGAAACCTTGTAGGTCTGATCCTACGTACGGGGACAAGTGTTGCTTGGTCAGCTGGAGGGTCTCGAAAAGGTGGACGTACATGATGTCCACCGAGCTCCCCTGGTCGACCAAAATTCTGTGGACGTCGAAGTTGGCCATCTTTGCCCGGATCAGGAGGGGGATGTTGGTGTTCGGCGCCCCGCCGGGGAGTTCCTCGAGGTAGAAGGTAATCGGATTTGATCTTCCTTTAACCCTCTCGAGGGTAGGCGCTCGAGGAGTTGTCGCCTTTAATTCGTCGAACTTCCTCTTTATCGACCCCACAGTCAAACGGTCAGGGGCTCCGCCAGATATGACCAGTGCCTGGGGGAAAGACTCCCAGGTACTGCGGGCATTATCGAGTCCTCCACTGGGAAGTTGTTCCACATGTCTCGGACAGCTTCGGGGCTGTCGAGCTCTCCAGGAAAACCGAAGTCTTCAGGCCGCGTGACGCTCAACGCGACCTGCAGAGATCCGTTGTTGGGAGAGGGAGTTGACTCCTCGATATTCTAGGCCTCCTGGCCGCTGGGGCAGGGGGCCTCTTGCTGCTTGGCGTACTTCTTCAGGTACCCTTCTTTAATCAGCGTTTCGATTGCATCCTTAAGGTGGACGCAATCTTCAGTAACGTGCCCGTGACTGCGATGAAACCGGCAATACTTGGACTTGTCAGCATTTGGTTTGGAAGCCGTCGGTTTCGGGAAGCGGATTCCCCCTTTGACGAACTCCGAGTTGGCACAGCCGCTGAAAATGCGCGAGCGGGACACGTTCAGCGGTGTGTAATCTTTGAAAAGGCCAGACGGTCCCCGTGATTCGCGGGGCTCTTTGGTCCGGACTTTTTTCTTTCTCTCCCCACCTCGCCTGGGTGGAGGGGAGTCTTCTCTTCTCCTGTCTCCACCTCGCCTGGGTGGAGGGGAGTCTTCTTCCTTGTTACCGCGGGGGCCTTCTCTGCGCCTCGAGTCGAGGGCGATTTGTGCAGCCTCAGCTTCCTCGAACTCAATATGCGACTGAGCCCTTTCGAGGAGGCCTTCAAAGCTGCGGGGATGGTGCAACTCGACGGATTCTGCGAACTTAGATCCTATCCTCAAACCCTTGATGATGAGATACATTTTGATGTGGTCGGTCACATGGATCTCGACTGCCTCTTTGTTGAACCTCTCTATGTAGCTCCGGAGAGGTTCATCCTTCCCCTGAAAGATGGCTTCCAGGGAGGCTATCGTCTTTGGATAGCGACGAGAAGCCGTAAAATATTTCCTGAAACGCTCCCTCAGGACTCTCCACGACGTGATTGACTCAGATGCCAGGTTTTTGTACCAAGCCATGGCCCCTTTCCGAAGAGTCGTAGGGAATAATCAGCATTTGATAGCGCCGGAAACATTCCTGAAATTGAGCAGAGCCTCAAAACTCTCGACATGGTCGTCAGGATCGGAAGTCCCGTCATATGTCCCCAAAGATGGGGGCCTCTCCAGGCCCTTAGGAATAGGGGCGTCCATGATGTGCCTGGCCAGAGGGGTCCGGTAATCGTCATCCTCGCTGGCACCTGGAGACACAGAGGGGGAGCGGTGTCCATGAACATAGTGACGTCTCGGGGAGTGGTCCTTCGGGCGGCCTCTGGTCTCCTCGGCGTCCGGCCTGCTCCTTTTATTTTTTGAGGAGCGAACTGGTTCCTTTGGTGGCGGGGAGCGGTGGCGTTTCTGAGGATACTCAGGCTGAGCACGCTCCAAGCATGGTCTGCGACCCCTGGGAACCGGGGAGGGGCTGCGAGATGCCTCCGGGGACAGTGAACGTCTTGGAAATGGTGGTGGTCGGTGCCTTCGCGGGGAAGAACGGCCACGACTTTTCTCCAGCGCCTCGATCCAGATGTTCTGATTGAAGATCATCTGGTTGGTCTGATTGACCAACGCAAACAGGGTAGCGGTGCTCAGATATGCATTTGGCGGCAGGTCCACGGACTGGAGGACGGTTTCCTGTCCGTCCTGGTGAGCTGCCTCGTACTCCACTTCCTCAGAAGATGGAGAAGCGGTGAGTCCGTCTCTGACGTCATTCTCCGCGACAGGGCGGGAAGAGTTGTTGTCGACGTGGTTGCCGGTGCTAAGCTGCGCAATAACGTTGTCTAGAGCCTGATTTGCCGACGGGTTGGCCATGATGGTTGTTGAACGGAGAAAGCTTTGGTTTGTCGAACAGAAAAACGGGGAAGCTTATGTTGTTCCCACAGATGGCGCCACTGATCATACCTAGATCAGACAGAGGAAGTGGCCAACGGCATCTGGAACGGCAGCTCCGATGATGGTGAGAGACGGCCGGGGGGTGTACCTGTAGGGTACTCCGACGCTCAAGTGAGAGAGTGTACAAAATATCAGCAAATACAGAAAGTGAGAATGGTAGGAAGAAAGTGTCTAACCTGACCCTCTCAAATGAGAGGGTATTTATAGAGAGCCCCCAGCGCGGGGCCAATGGTTACCTGCAATGGGCTGGATCAACTAGGCCCACTCCAAATAACTGCTAGGGCTTACGTGCAGTAGTGATGACTAGCACGTGGTCTTCGCCCTAGAGTAACTGCTCCTAGATTTTCAGAAGTAGGGCAGACCGAATATTTCGGAAGCGGGAGGTTACTTGGAACGTGTCCACGCGGGGTGGACCGTTGGGTGCTCCTCGGGGAGGAGCCTTATGTGTCGAGGAGATGTGAAGCCCGTAGGAAAGGCAGGCCTCACGGGGAGGGATAGTGTCCGTCGAGGAGGGACGCGTAGCATGCTCGCGGGGGAGAAGCTAGCTTGTCGAGGAGTCAAATCTCGGCGAGGTGGGATGTCCTCGACTCATATTGTCCAGCGTGCCCGACACTACCTGAGTGCCCGACGAGACTGTGACTAGCACGTGGCAGTCGCGTGTCCGCAGAAGGACCTTACCTTATTAGGCCTCCCCTAGGCAGTATGGGTTGGGCCTGCTCGATTGTTGGGCAGCCTCGGCCCAGTCCAGAACAGTAAGGATGAACACTCATCAACAAGACACTATTCAAATCTCCTAAGAACTACCATCCTCATCAATCAAACCCACTACTACTCTATCAACGGCTGAACCAGTTGGTTTATATCCATTAAATCTGCCCTTAATTGATGCAAACCATGTCACCCAGAGAACTCGCTCTGTGACATGTGTGACACATGCAAATGACCTAACTATTCTGAAAGAGCTAGATGTCAATTTTGACAACCTCTCTGATAATGGGTTTAACCTAATTGATCAATTGGGCGCTCAAGAATGGAAGAATTACTTTGATAGACTAAGAGGTCCATGCTTTGATGATCTAGTGAAAGAATTCTGGAGACATGCAGATACAGACGAATTCCATGTGGTATCTTTTGTTCTGGCGTAGAAAATTATCATCACTGAGAGATCTATCTCCGAATTACTAGGAATGAAGTTCTTGGAAGAAAGAGGGTGTACAGAAAAACTGAGAAATCCGAGCCAGTCATCAACAAAGCTATCTTCAAGAGTTGTCAATCAGGAACAACGGACTACAAAAGTAAAAACTTGCACGACAACCTAAGAATCTGGCACAAGATCACTCTTGGATGCATCAATCCAAGACCGGCAAAGAGTGCTACAGATTTTGCCAACGCAAATCAAAAACACATGTTGTACTACCTGCACAAACATGAGAAAATGTGTCTTCTCTCCATTCTATTCTACTACTTAAGGGATATGGTGCACAAAACCAGAACAACAGCCTCACCAGAAAAGAAGATTAACAACTACATTCCCTTTGGAAGACTGATCTCTGACATCTTGGTTGAATGCGGATTAGTGGATTATCTGACCAAGGAAGCAAATTTCACGGAGTATCTGAATAAAAGAGTTGGAGAAGTTTTCAATGCTGTAAATCTTAAACATATGAAGATGATTGCAAATGTAGAGGTGAAACCAACACCTATTTCTCCTGACACAGTGAAAAAGATCAGGAATTCAGTGGGAAACTATCCATTCTACCACAAAGAAGATAATCCAACAGTAATAGCCTCTTACATTGCCATAATGAGAGAAGCAGAATCCAGAATTGAAGAAGTTGTCCCTCAGCCAAAGCATATTACCAGGAGCTAGAGGAAGCTTACTGAAGAGGATGCAGAGGGTAAAAAGAAGAAAAAGGATGAAACTGAAATCTCCAGAAAAGAAGCCCTTCTTCTTGAGAAAATCAATAAAGTTGATGCAAATCCATCTGTGGCTACACCATCTATATCAATCACCTCTACCTCCAATCCACAAGTAAGGTTTAAACCACCATCTTTCTCTATTCCTTTACAAACCACTAATCAATCAACCAACAGTCCTTCAATAACTACCCCAATCCTGTCCGAGATTGTTTCAACAACAACTCCCTCAATAATTCAGCCAAATAAACTAGAACCAACAAACCAAATCTCTGAATCTCTAGCTCCCATTACTGAATCTAGCTCTGAAGGAACCTCCTATGAGTCTCTAGGAATTATCTTACCAGAAAACCTCATGAACTCTGACAATCTAGAAATCACCTCTCCTAACAATCAACAACAACCACCTGAACCTGCTGCTACTGAGATTAACTTATCTCAGCAATCACCATCTGAAACCAACTCTGATAAATCCAACCTCACTCTGGCTGTCTACAATACTCCACCTCCTACTTCCTTTGAAGAATGTACAAGTCAATTTCATGACAAAGCACTTGAGAAGTTTGCTAGGTTAAGAGCGGAACTTTGTACAAGCACAAAGCTCATAGAACTTGAGAATGCCTGTCAAAGTTTTCAAAAATGGCTAGACATGGAACTTACAAGAATTGTAAGTTTTCAAACACAACCATAACTGCTGAACTAGCAAAAGCTAAGGAGAAAGCAAAAGCTGAAGCAAGAGTCAGAGTACTCAAGTTCTTAGCTGCTAAGCAGAAAGAAACTGAAGAAAAAGCTGCTAAAGAAGCAGAAGAGCAAGCTGCTAGAAAGGCACGAGAAGTTGTAGAGGCTGAAAGAGCTAAAGAAAGTGCTATGATTGCTTCCACCTCTGATCCTGTTATCAAGCGTCTGGGAGACGCCGTTGATGAAATTAGAACAGAACAGAAGAACTTCAGAGAAAGGTTTGACAAACAAGATACTGTTAATGAAAATCTTCAGATCATGATAAAGAAAATCTGGGACAAACTGTCCTCTGACAGCAAATAAACCTTTGTTTTTCTTTTAAGCTTTAGTTCTGTGTTTTTCACTCTTGGTCTACCCTATGTTTATCTTTTTGATTCATGACAAAAATGGGGAGAAAGTAATATGAATGTGATAATTTTGATCCAATAGTCATTCTCTGAAAACAATGTTGCTTACATGCTAACAGATAAATTTGTCATCTCTATTAGATTGTTTCTCTGTATTTTTTCTTCTCTGTGCATATAACTCAGAATTCTGATAATGAAGAAAGACTCAAAAGGTTAATGAAGTTAGGGGGATCCCTAACAAGAACCTTAGTCTAATACTCAGGGGGAGCACTTCATAAAAAGGATAAGCTATCCTAAAAACCTTTTCATCTTCCCTGTATTATATATATCAAATTTGTGTCATCAAATTATATAGTTTTGTCATCATCAAAAAGGGGGAGATTGTGAGAACAAGATTTGGTTCTGCAATATTATCTCTAAGTTTTGATGATAACAGATAAATATTTGTATGAACAATTTTGTGCAACTAATGTTGTTATGTGTGAGAACCTAGCAAACAGGTTATGCTTCCGTAATTTAGCGCAATGCTCAATTTAAGATGCTTCGAAGAACAGAACTCAATTCGAAGATGAGACAAGGGTTCTGATGAAACAAAGTCAAATTGTTGAAGCCTCACAAGAAGTTCTGAAGACTCCGAAGACAGGCTCTGAAGATTCGGAAGACTTAAAGCAGAAAAGGATAACGCTCTTAAAGACCGAGTACTGAAGTTCTGAAGACTGATTCCTAATGGACTTATTCAATCAATGGAAGACTTGAAGCATCAGATATTCTGCTATAAAGATTCCACTCATGCTTCATCAAATTAACATCAGAAGCCTCTGGATATGAAGAAAGTGGATTTAAGAGAACAAGGTTCAAAAGACAAGTTTTGAAGATTCTGGAAGCGCAGAGCTGATGATTCAAATACTTGATAATCACAAGAACCATACAATGTTTTCCCTTCTTACTCACGCTCACAAAACGCCTCTGATGTTGAGAAGCCGAGAAAAACTGCCACACTATACAGTTGTGCCACATTACAACGTTAAAATTCTCGAAGACTGTGCAAAATACAAACAAGACAATCTGACACAGACAAGACGCGGTGCATGCAGAAGATTTTGTACCTGTCCTCACGCTTCCAAGCCATAAGCCTACTTAGCTATCATGATTTCATTTCAATGGCTCTTTTCACTCAGCTATAAAAGGAAGCTCAAATACTTGAAGAAAGACACACATGTGAACAACGACAATACCTTCTAACTCCATTATTTCTTAAGTCATTTCTGGTCTAAAAGCGTGTTTACGTTATCAGCTTGATAAAAAGCAATTCTCTGTAAACTCATTGTTTTTAAACTTAAAGTTGTATTCCTTAAGAGAGTCTTAGTGATTAGATCTCTTGAGAAGTCTAGGACGTGCGTCTTAGAGGTTGTGCCTTGAGTAAGACCTGTGTGGTTGGATTACTTGAGAAGTCTAGAACGTGTGAGTTCTAGAGGTTGTTGTTAGTCACCAGCTGTGTTGCTCGTGCAGTGAACTATTTTGTGGAATAGTGGATTAAGACCTCGTTGAGAGAGGTAAAATCACCTTGGCGGGTGGACTAGACTAACTTGAGAGATTCTCAAGTGAACTAGTATAAACATAACGTGTTTATATCTTTTTGTTTAACTAAGTCGTTGTTCTTTAGAAAAAGGGAAAAAGTTTTTAAAGAAAGTTACTCAAAAGAAACAATTATTTTTGAAAAACCAATTCAAACCCCCCCTTTCTTGCGTTTTTCACACCTTCAATAACAACACTTACATATGGATGAAGACAAAGTTCAAGTTGACATGTAAAAGTTATAAAAACACTTAAACATGGATGAAGACAAAGTTCAAAGATGAAGTAAGGCATGTATAAGTCGAGACATTACTTAACATGGTAAAAATCAATGTTCAAGATAAACATTTATAAGTTAAAACATCACTTAATCATGAATACAATTTAAGACAAGTAAAGGTAACAACCAAAGAATACTTGAACAAAGAGACATGTTTATGACAATAACATATGGATGAAAGATGCAAACATACAATGGGTGACATATGAGCAAGCTTTAAGCATCATTTGAACAAGTTAAGACATTACTTGAACATTTAAGCATGGATACAAGTTGAACATGTTAAGACAAGTAGGTAACAACCAAACATACATGTTAAGGTTCAAACATGGTCTTTAAATAAGGTGGAAACGTCACAAGGAGTTTAGACATCAAACATGTATTCAAAGGCATGTTCAAGATAAAATTCAAGTGTTTAAGAACACATAAACATGGTATAGTTCAAACAAGGCATATGTGTACATCAAGGTTCATATAAACATGAAAAAAAATCACATGTTAAGGCAAAAGATCAAACAAAAAGTCCCATGGTATGAACAAAGTTTCAACATACATTTCATGTAAACATACACTTGAAAAATGCACCAAAATCAAGTAACAACAAGGATGTACAAGTCTAAAACATCATATAAAGTCTAAACAAGATGCACAAGGTTCATACAAGTCCATATGTACAAAGAAAAACAAGGGAATCAACCAAAGAATAAAAAAGAGCCTTATGAAACCCTAAAAACATCACTTAATTTAAGCATACATAAATGTATCAAAAATAAATATTTTTGGAATTTTATTTTCAGAAACAGAAACTAGACACAATCATGAACATTTTGCAAAAAGAATGGGCCAAAAATTATTTAAAATGAAGAAGTTATGGTTGTTTGAAGTTGTAAAAAAAATGAAAAGAAATAGGTGTTAAAAATAAAGGAGTGGCCTCCATGGGACATGAACCCACGCCACCTGACTTGTAACCCAAAACAAAGACCAACTCAACTACGCACGCTCTTTGAAATAAGGATGGAAGCACCATATTATATGTGAAACTCACTTGAAAAAACCAAAAAAAAAAAGAACTGGGAGAGAGGGATTCGAACCCCAATTCTGGTAGTCAAAGGTACAATACGCGCACAGGTTTCTACCACTGGGGTGGTCATACATCCATTGTATCACCTCCATAAATTAAAACAAAAACCTAGTCTTTCCCTAAAACCAGACCTAAGGCGTCATGGCCATGGCTGCCCAAGAACTCCAACATTCCAACCATTTGCAAAAGCAAGCATAACTCACTCAAAACTCAATGAAACTTAAAAATGTAAAAACTAATCTTGCATGATTTTTCAAAAGGATTTCAGTGGTACAATTTGTTTTGTCTAAAAATGTCCCTATTTTAAAACACAATAGCATGCCTAAAAAAGCTTCAAATTTGCAAGTTCTATGGCTCAGTCTCACACACTCATAAATAGCATCAAATAATGGTTCAAACACATCACATATAACATATATAACAAGTCCATGATCAATGCACATCAAAATAAATCATGGTTTACAAAGTTCTAAGTTTGAGGGAACTTACCTCTTGGAGCAAACTTGAAACTTCCACAAGACTTGATACAAAAATGCTTTGATGCTTTGGACACCTCCAATATACCTCTAATAAAGCTTTAGAATGTTTGGAACCAAGAGAAACCAACTAGAACAGAAAATGCTTCCCTTCTTGCAAAATGTGGAAAATGACCAAAATGAAACTTCAAGTAAATAAAGTTACAGCTGAAAAACCAGGTTTGGAACAGTTTAAGGATGGTTTATGGAGTGTGTTGGAGGTGTTGGAGTGTTTGAAAATGGTTTGGATAGGGTTTTGGCTTTGAAAATGCAAAAAGTCAACAAAATGAGGTTTTGAAGGTTGACTTTCTGATTTTGATGGTTTCTGAGGAAGATGAAGGTTTGGACACCTTCAAGGGATGGTTTGTGATGTGTTTGAATAGTCGAATTAGTGGTTTGAGGTGTGGAATGAAGACTGGTTGAGTTTGTGCAAGTTTGAGGTTTCTTGGCACAAAAGGGCAAGAAAGCAAGATGCTAGTTTGGGAGGTTTTGAGGGATGTTTTGCTGAGTTTTTGTTGTGTCTTAGAGGCTTGGAATGAGCCTCTATTTATAGGTAAAGATTGAGACTCAATGCTCTGCAGAATTCTAACTTGGTTGTTCACTTGGTTTGGTTGAAAATCAATGTGCAGTTTCATGAAATTTGAGGTTCCAATGCATAGTACAAGCATGAGAGAGTTGTTGGAACTTTTGGAAGATTACTTCTGATCCATAGAGGAGTTAAAGTGCAGAAGAAACAAATTATGGGCTCAAGAAGTTGACTTTTGTGATTAAAGTGCCTTTATGGAAATGGAAGTGTTAATTTTGTGCCAAAAATGGAATGAAACTATTTTGGACTGGACCAATGGCTAGACATGGCCCAATCCGCTTCTGCTCCAGAGCGGCCCAAATTGCCTAAGCCCAATCCACAGAGGGGCAAAAGTTACCTTTTTGCCCCTCCAACCGGGCAAGGAATGCAACGTTCCTCCCCAGAATTACTGCCCGTCACGCACGTCTTCATTGCTCCCCGAACAGCTATGGGCAGGTGCCCGGAACTATGCTTATGCCCGACATAACGGCTAGTTTTGGGCACCCTGCCTGACATAACGGCTAGTTTGGGTAGTTTCCTATTCTTTGGGGAAAACAGTTATTTCGCCCCGAAAATAGGACCGTTGGCCATGCGCTGGGGGCTCTATATAAACCCTCTCGCTTGAGAGGGTCAGGTATTCAAGATTCACCCTAAGAATTCATACTTTGTACTTGCCCCTTTTCTCTGACCCTTTATTACTTGAGCGTCGGAGTACCTTGCAGGTACACCCCCTCCTTTCCATACGACCAGGATCCCTGACGCACTTGGCGCCCCAATTCTACAGGATCTGATCCAGCCTTCACGATCAGTGGCGCCGTCTGTGGGAATCATTGTTCTCCCCATCTTCCATTCCTCAGAAACCGAAGATCAAAATAATTCTCAAACATCATCATGATCATGGCCTCCCAAGATCGCACCAAGGATGCTCTCCAAACCACCATCCTCCCCGTCAACAAATCTGACATTAACAGCCAGTCATCTCTCCTCCGAGATACCCGTTTCCTCAGGGACGGAGCCACTGCTTCTCCTTCCCCTACCCCTGCTGATCGCAATAACGATCAACCATCACTTGACATCCAGCCCGTTCCTGTTCAGCCCAACGCCGACCCGGCCGTGGCAGCCCTCCTGGAGGCGATCAACAAAACCAACACCCTGATCCTGCAGCAAAATGAGAGGATCGGAGCGTTAGAAGAGTCCAACCATCCAAGATCCCCTCCCACGCAGAGGAACCAAAGGCGATCAAGGAGCCCGCATCCCCGAAGAGACATCGACCGAAGACTGCGCCAAGAGCCTGATCTTCGCGCAGCCCGGAAGCGCGACCAAATCTCCCCGCGTGACCAGCCCGCTCACGACCGCAAGAGGACTCGAAGGAACGAGCAATATCCGTTGGTCAAGTCTAAAGGACGGGCCCGCTCACCTTCTCCTCGAAGGAACTGCTCACCTTACCCTCGAAGGAACCGCTCACCTTCTCCGCGAAGGAACCGCTCCCCTTCTCCCCGGACGAACCGCCGCCGCGAGCATCCCATTCGGTCCCCATCATACACCAGTTCTAGCAGCGACGACGAGCCTCGCAGCCCGTTGTCCCAGGAGATCTTGGCTACCCGTCTCCCAAAAGGCTTGGAGAAACCCCCGTCACTTGGCACATATGACAGAACCACTGACCCCGATGAGCACATCGAGAACATCGATGCACTGTTAGACTACCGCGGCGTACGAGGCACCATCAAATGCCGACTGTTCCCAACCACGCTCTGAAAGGGAGCAATGACATGGTACAAGCAACTGCCCGAGGAGTCCATTACCACGTGGAGACAGCTGGGCAGGATGTTCTCACGGCACTTCACAGCATCTCACCGCCACCCCAAAACTGAGGCCTCCCTTGGAGCCATAATCCAAGGAAAAGATGAACCTCTTCGCGCATATATCAAGAGGTTCAACAAGGAAGCTGTACAAGTCCCTACAACGGATGAAATGAAGAAGTTTCTGCTCGAGCAAGGGCTCCGCCCAGGCTCCGAGTTTTCTAAAGCCATTGGCCTCACACCACCGAGGAACTTAGACGCCCTCCTCCTCAAAGCCCAATCACGCATTCAGTACGAAGAGAAGGTTGCGTCCTGCAACGTCCGAGCATCACGCCATCAGGAGAATGCTCGGGCATCCAGAGGAGAGGAAGCCTCGACATCTCTTTGGGGCGAACGGAGGCGCGAGGATTATCCTCGTGACTCCCGTGACAACAAAGGGCCCTCCGGGCGGTTCCATGACTACACTCCCCTGACCGTCTCTAAGGAAAAGATCTTGTCCAAATGTGCCAATTCAGAGTTTAAGCGGGCAGGGGTCCGCTTTCCCAAGCAGCTGCCGAACAGACCAAACGTAGACAAATCAAAATACTGCCGTTTCCACAAGAGTCACGGCCACACTACGGAGAACTGCATCCATCTGAAGGATGCCATTGAGATACTGATCAGGGACAGGCACCTGAAACAATTCGCGAAGAAAAAGGACACTCCTCGGCAGGATGCCCAGGAGTCCAAAAAGATAGAGAAGGAAGTGCCCTCCTCGGAAGACGCCAACATACAGGTCGCTATGTCCATATCGCGACCGGAGGACTTCTACGTCCCGGACCGGCTCAACGCCCCTGCTTATTTCGCGGCCCACAGCCCGTGGGAGACTTTTCCCTCCACCATGGTCATCTCTGGCGGGGGCTTCAACAAAGTCACTGTGGGCTCCATGAAATGTAAGTTCGACCATCTGATCAACACGAGCTCCAATAAAGTGACCACGCTCGATCAGGCCCAGAAAGGCTTCGTACCCATCTTTTTCTACCGGGAAGAACTCCTCGGCGGATCCCCGAACTCGAGCATACCTTTGCTCTTCAGAGCCCGAATGGCGAACTTCGACGTTCACAAAATCCTAGTCGACCAGGGCAGCTCGGTCGACATCATGTACTCCCAGCTGTTCTCAACGCTTCAGTTGGACGAATCGTACCTTACCCCATATGTAGGATCTGATTTGCAGGGATTCAACGTATCAGTGACCAAGCCGTGGGGCTACGTCGAACTGATCGTGACCTTCGAATCAGCTGAGACGGCCAAATCCATCAAGGTGCAATTCCTGGTGATCGGCTGCCCGTCGCTATACCAGTGCATTTTCGGAAGGCCAACTCTGGCCGAGTTGGTAGCGGTACCCTCAACAGTCCACCTAAAGATGAAGTATTACACTTCGAAATGAATGGTCGCCACCCTGCACGGCGATATCGAAGCTGCACGTAGGTGTTTCGAGGCAGCTACAAAGGGGCTCAACGCCATTGCGTCCAAGCCAAAAGCATCGAGCAAGCCAGCATTGCCAAGCAGCTCCGAGGAAACCAAGCCTCTTCCCCAGGTCGACTCCATCGACCTCGACAGTCGCTTCCAGGAAGAAGACCAGCAGGAGGAACGAGAAGCTTCAGCCAACCCGTCCACATCGTCCAGCAGTGGCTCCCATCCAATGCGCCCAATATTGGATGTCAACTTCGAGATCGTTCTGTTCGACGATGACCCTCAGCGGGGAGTGAAGATTGGAGCATATCTGTCCGACATCGCGAGGAAGCAGCTCAAGGCATGCCTCCGCGAGAATGCCGACCTCTTCGCATGGAGCGCCTCCGGAATGGCCGGCTTGGATCCATCCGTCGCACGCCACCAACTGACAATTGACCGGGCCGTCAAAGCCATAGCACAACGTAGGAGAAAGCAGTCTCCAGAGAATATGGAGGCTGCTGAAAAGGCTGTAAAGGACCTCCTCGAGGCCAAATTTATTTCGGAAGCCAAGTACACCACTTGGCTGTCCAACGTTGTATTAGTTAAAAATCTAATGGAAAATGGCGCATGTGCATTGATTACACCGATCTCAATAAGGCATGCCCGAAGGATGCCTACCCCCTCCCCAATATTGATAAATTTGTTGATAATTCTGCTGGTTTTAAACTTTTATCGTTCATGGACGCCTACTCGGGCTATAATCAAATTCTGATGGCAATGTCCGACAAAAAATATACGGCCTTCATGACCGAATCGGGCAACTATTACTACAACGTAATGCCCTTCGGCCTGAAGAACGCCAGAGCAACGTACCAACTAATGATGAACAAGGTATTCTAGGGAGAAATAGGCGACATACTCGAAGTCTACATGGACGACGTGATCGTGAAATCCCATGAGGAAACCAATCATACTGCCCACTTGAGAATGGTCTTCGAACAGGCTAGGAAATACAAAATGCATTTTAATCCGGAGAAGTGCACGTTCGGTGTCCGGGCAGGCAAATTCCTCGGCTTCTACTTAACGGAACGAGGAATCGAGGCCAGTCCCGATAAATGTCGGGCATTCTCTGAGTTTCCTACGCCCAAGTCCAAAAAATCCATCTAGTCCCTCAATGGGATACTCGCACCACTATCCCGTTTCGTGGCTAAGTCCATCCAGCACGCCCTACCATTCTTCAAACTCCTCCGCAAGGAGGCGACATTTGAATGGACCGAGGAGTGTGACAAGGCCCTTATCCATCTGAAACGAGCACTTTCAGAGCCACCGGTCCTCTCTCGCCCGGACAATGGCGAAATGTTGTACATGTACCTCGCCGTGGCAACCGAAGCAGTGAGCGTCGCTCTCATCCGCGAGACACCTGACGGGCAGAAGCCCATTTATTTCACGAGCAAAGCGCTGCAAGGACCAGAGTTAAGATACCAACAGATAGTGAAGGTGGCGCTGGCCCTCATCAACGCAGCCAGGAGATTAAGATACTACTTCCTGGCTCACACGATCGTGATTCGAACAGATCAACCCATAAAGCAGCTGCTCGGATGACCAGACATGGCCGATCGGATGTTTAAATGGTCGTTGGAACTGTCCAAATTCGACGTCCAATACAAAAGCATGAAAGCTCTCAAAGCCCATGCTCTGGCCGACTTCGTCGCAGAGATGACATTCGCAGACTCTCCTGCGAGTGAAGAACGCAAATTGACCATTTTTGTGGACGGTGCTTCCAGCTCGGCAGGAAGCGGTGTGGGCATCATACTGGAAAGCAACGAAGGCACTATCGTTGAAGTATCACTCACCCTGTCCTTCCCAACCTCCAACAACCAGGCTGAATATAAAGCCTTCCTCGCTGGGCTACGCCTGGCAGAGGACCTGGGCGCAGAGGAAGTCGTCATCTGCACAGACTCACAACTCGTGGCCCTCCAGGTCCGGGGAGAATATCAGGCCAAAAACGACAACCTGACCGAATACTTGGCCCTGGTCAAGAAGGAGATGGTGAAGTTCACAACAGTGGAAGTGAAACATGTCCCCCGCGAACATAACGTGCGAGCAGACGTGTTATCCAAACTAGCCAGCACAAAGAAGAAAGGCGGAAACAAATCCGTTATACAGGAAGTACTTCCTTGACCCGGCATCGATAAGGCCTCCCCGACACTCAACGTGCAGGTGGTCGGCGACAACAACTGCTGGATGACCCCTGCCTGCAACTATCTCGCCAAAGACGAACTTCCGTCCGACCCAAAGGAGGCCAACACAGTCAGGCGAAGAGCCTGCTCTTACAACTTGGTCGAAGATAAACTCTACAGGCGGGGATTATCCATTCCGCTGCTCAAGTGTGTCGAGGAAGAAATGGCCGCGCATATCCTGCGCGAAATCCACGAAGGAATCAACGCCCAATATCTCGGCGGAAGGTCGCTTGCCCGAAAGGCCCTCCGAGCAGGGTACTATTGGCCGACCATGCAGCACGACGCGAAAGAACACGTGAAGAAATGCAATAAATGCCAACGACACGGGGAGATGCACCTAGCTCCGCCTAACGAGCTCAAGGCTATGTCTTCCCCGTGGCCATTCGCCTGGTGGGGCCTAGACATCCTAAGACCCTTCGTGGTAGGATCAAGCCAGAACAAGTACCTAATAGTGGGCGTAGACTATTTCACAAAGTGGATAGAAGCGGAAGCTCTAGCCAAAATAACTGCCCTCAACATCCTGCGCTTTTACAAACGAAACATCCTTGCACATTTCGGTATCCCCCAAGCTATAGTAACGGACAATGGGACGCAATTCACGGACAGGAAGTTCCAAGACTTCGTCGCCCAACTGGGCACGAAGCAGCACTTCGCATCCGTAGAGCACCCTCAAACAAACGGACAGGCTGAAGTAGCCAACCGAGTCATCCTTCGAGGCCTCAAGCGAAGGCTGGACGAAACAAAGAAGGCCTGGGTCGAGGAACTGCACAGCGTACTCTGGGCATACCGCACAACTCCACACTCAACGACCGAGGAAACACCTTTCCGTCTAGCATACAGGACCGAGGTTGTAATTCCCATCGAAATTCATGTGACCTCTAGGCGGACAGAGTCGCCCCTAGACGAGGAGATGAACGACAAGTCATTGCGAGAAGAACTCGACCTTATCGAGGAAATCCGAATCGGAGCAGCCTTCCGCGAAGCCTCACTAAAACAAAAAATTACCATCAGGAACAACGCCAAGGTGATACGACGAGAGTTCGACGTGGGAAACCTTGTTCTAAGAAGAAACCACAAGGACTCTCGAGAAGGCAAACTAGCAGCCAACTGGGAGGGGCCCTATCACGTCCGAGCAAAAACGGAAAATGGGGCCTACTACCTGGAACATCTCACTGGGGAAGAACTTGCTCGACCATGGAATGCTGAAAAGCTAAAACAATACTACAGCTAAATTCTCGGTTCGACCCGTCACAACGACGGACGTCAGCTACCGACCACTATGCACGTCTAGGTACAAGCGTCGCATACGAATAAAGCAAAACCTCGCTCAGTAACGAGCCGGGTAACTGCTTGACAACGGTCCTCAATCGAGCATCGCTGTCGTCAAAGTACCATGACTAGCAGAACCCCAACTCGCGATGGGAAGTTCACGCCACGAACTCAGGCCTCAAACGCGACCTGAGCTCCGCACCCCCGCCAGGATATTCCCCCGCCGTTCGACCAGTTCCCCTCACTGTCGAACACATCTACAATGAGCAATCCCCCTAAATTATTCGCACAAGTCAAATACCCCCTATCACGAGCGGACATACATTCACAACGAGCATGAGTACAACACTTAACCAAAAGATAAAAGCAAGTAAATTCATGCAGAAAACAGAATCGAATATATAATAACTTAACATGATAAGTAGCCACAAGGACCATGATTGTACTGGGTTACATCAAACGGGGGCCACGCCCCCCAAGAAATAAATTACAACGGTTACACGACACGCATGCCAGACAAATTATAACATCAAAAATACAAACTCCTCACTCATCCACATGCTCGGCAGGCTCGGACTGAGGCCCCTGGTCCTCCGCGGGCTGATCCTCGTTATTCCCTTCAAGGAGAGCATCGGGCATGACGATCCGGCCATCCTCAACGTGCGCCAGATAGTGGGTGCCCTCGACAGAAAAGTCAAGCTCAGGGTTCACCACCCACAGTTGAGCCACGGTGTTCCCGAAAGACTCATCCGCGACGACAATAACATCATCCTCGACCGTCAGCAAACGGGCAACCAGCTCGGATCTCGTCTTCAATGTCTTCATATCTTCCGGCTCATCATCACCCGGGGCATTGGCCGCCCTCAGCCGCTGCACCAGCTCCTTGGAAACCTTCTTCTCCGCCGCCAGCATGGAGTTCTCCTTCTTCAACCGAACCACCTCCTCCTCAGCCTTCTTCCGAGCATCTTTGGCAACCTTAGCTTCTTCTCTGAGGGACGCCATGGAAGCTCGAGCAGTGGTAAGTTCGGCCTCTGTTGCAGAGTCCCCTTCAGCATAAACGACCGCCATCTCCAGCATCCTGACCAAGGCAGAAGCATCTTGAGCCACCAACGCCCTCTTGCTCGGGCGGTCCATGTTTTCCAAGCAAAGAGACTCTGCCCAAGGCACAATTAGAGAGTTCCCCTCAAAGAATTTCCTGTCATTGATGCAAGGAGGAAGCTCGAACTTCCCCTTCTCCGATGCCCGAGTGAGATCCACAACGTCAGTGATTCTTGGCTGCTTGGATCGACCTGTCAAGGGAAGAGGAGACCTTCAGGGAGCATGAGTAGGAGAGGAAGGGGTCCTCGCAGCAGACTGCGCCAGAGGAGGAGCACGAGCACCGGCAAACCGAGACTTTGGAGGAGCCGCACCGGCCTTGTTCCTTGCGAGAGCATTCCTCACAACCTGGTCATGAGCCTGAGGCATCTCACCTACACAAACAAAATACGAGCACGTTATATACGAGCAAAAGAAATAAAGCAAACAAATTTAAACAACTAAGACTACCAAGTAGCTTCCCGACATCCTCAGGAGTCTTGTACTCCAGTAGTGCCTTAATATTGATAAATCGACGCTCAACCCTCTGACTCCCATCTTCCTCGAAGATCGGATTACCCTTGCTCGTCCAGCACTCAGCAAGCTGGAAGGAGTTAACCCACTTCACCAACTCCTCATATGCCACGACATCTTGCCCGTGGAGCTCGTTCGACTGGAGGACATAGTCGTTGGGCTTCTTGGCGAAATGATCGGGCGCCCAATGGATGGGGAACTTATAGATTCTCCGCCTAATAAATTTCCCCTCCTTGTCACGCTGGTCGTTCCCATCCTCGTCCACCTCAATCTCTCAGACGTATGTACTGTCCTGGGCAGCTTCGGACAGGGGCTCGACAATGTAATATCGCTCCTTGAACGTCCGTATCAATTCGGAGAAAGGTTTGAATAGCTTACGTGGTTGCTTCAAAGAAACCCAGTCGTACTTCCTCCCCGATAGCTGCCTTTGAAGATGGAAGATAATGAAGAACAGAGGGAGAGTAGCCCCTATGGAGAGATGCTCACATACCAGCTCGAACGCCTGGATAAAGGCCAATGAGTTGGGATGCAGTTGCATAGGGGCCAATCTCAAATGAACGAACACTGACTGCTGAAATTCAGTGAACAACAACCTCAGGCCCACCTCCTTAAAGGCATATTCATAAATCGTAAAACGGTCCCCGAAGTTAGTGCAGACCCGCTCTTCCTCAGTAGGGAAGTGCACCTTCCACTCCTCATCCGGTCCAACCTCCGTGAAGAGATCGCCCAAATATGTTGCGAAATATACACATGTTCGGAAGGCTCGGCCACCTCCCATTCTTCATCAGGACTTTCAGCGACGTCCTCGTCCATAACTTCCAAGTCTTCTTCCTCCCCGACATCACTGGAGGTGCTCGACGCCATCGAGCTACTATTTTCCGAAGAGCCTATTTCTTCCTTGGATGTATCTAGGATAACCTCTCTATCTGGCCCCATCGCCATTACGATCACCTGAAAAGCAGAGAAGAAAGTGAATTCGACAACAAATCAAATCCACCCTTCCACCGCTAAGTCAAGTGAAAGGGCGCGCAAAGGGATGAGGACAACGTCCCCGGCCTAAGTCCTAACATCAAAGGAAAAGCTGACACCTCCCCGCGAGGAGACGCTCAAAGCCAATCATCCCGAGCGAGGAGCTTCCCCGCACTCATACCCAGTTTCCGTTTGAAGCTTCACTGGAAATCGCAAAGCGTCGCCGGAATCTGGGAATGTCCTACCGGAAAACTCATCACCCACTCAGATGATGAACATACACGGCGGTCACACATGCATAGCTGTCGCAACATCGACGTGGACCACCCTGCTCGCTGAAACATACTACTAACTCCGGCGACATGTCAGAGGTAGAAAAATGGCACAACCACCGTCCACCACCAACAATTGCCGGAAACTCACTCACTTCGTCCTCTAAACCTAGCCCTAACCACATGCAACCTACCATTGACAAAAAAAGGAGTAAAACAAGCAAAGGATCAGAAAACTTATTTGATTTAAGTAGACGAAAGTAGCTGCTCGAAGCTTAAAGCAGTGGTCGGAGTAGGCAGACGGCGGTTACGGGCAAGAATGCTGAAGGAAACGGAGAGAACTCAGAGCAAAAAGTTCCAAATGAAACGATTTTCCCCTTTTTATACAAAGGGGCACGTGCGAACACGCGCTCGTAGGCCATGATGGCTATCCACTAGCCATCATTGCCTATTAACTGCTTCACGGAGCTCTAGGCACATGTGGCATCCCATCGTTTCCAATTCTGTCTGGCCGTTACTCTCCCTGAACACCGGGCAACAAGGTCACGAACACAAATTTCACGAACACCAGGGGTCACAGGCGCATTAAGACAATCCTCCTCGTCTCCAAACGACGACTCCATGCTAGCTCCCCGGAGCAACGAACTGTCCTTAAGTCATCACCCTCATGCTCGGGAGCAACGACTTGGGGGGCTCCTGTTCTGGACTGGACCAATGGCTAGAGATGACCCAATCTGCTTCTGCTCCAGAGCGGCCCAAATTTCCTAAGTCCAATCCACAGAGGGGCAAATGTTACCTTTCTGCCCCTCCAACCGGGCAAGGAATGCAACGTTCCTCCCCGGAATTACTGCCCGTCACGCACGACTTCATTGCTCCCCGAACAGCTATGGGCAGGTGCCCGGAACTATGCCTATGCCCGACATAACGGCTAGTTTTGGGCACCCTGCCCGACATAACGGATAGTTTGGGTAGTTTCCTATTCTTTGGGGAAAACAGTTATTTCGCCCCGAAAATAGGACCGTTGGCCACGCGCTGGGGGCTCTATATAAACCCTCTCGCTTGAGAGGGTCAGGTATTCAAGATTCACCCTAAGAATTCATATTTTGTACTTGCCCCTTTTCTATGACCCTTTCTTACTTGAGCGTCGGAGTACCTTGCAGGTACACCCCCCTCCTCTCCATACGACCAACATCCCTGACGCACTTGGCGACCCAATTCTATAGGATCTGATCCAGCCTTCACGATCAGAAACATTAAACAAAGTCATAATCACTTGGATAATACACCAAAAGCAAGTGTACTTGTCTGATTTAAGTGAGATTTTCAAGTTAAATAGACTGCAAAACCAGATTTCATGCCTTTGGCTAGGATTTGCACTCATGGTTTGCAAGAACATGACTTGAAAAATCAAATTTTGGGGCCAACTTCCCTTCTTCGAAACTCCTAGATCAAAAATGATATGGAGGATTTCTTGTACTTTTTAAAAAGCCCAAAACATGCTCTACAACTTTCATGTTTGATGAATTTCTTGATTCTCAATGGATCATAGTGAAAACTGGCTCCAAAGTTTGGTACTTTTGATGAACAAAAACTGCCTTGAAAAATTTTCTAAGTGTTGAAAGATTTTTACAAACTTGATGGCTCCATAACTCAAAATCTAAGAACTTATTGGAGATTTACTCATATTGACAAAGTTGTAGTATGTTGTGAGGGCTTCAATTTGATATTTGGAACACAAAAAATGGTGTTCTAGATTGAAAGTTATGACCTTTCAAAGTTGGCATAAAATTAGGGTTTTTTTCCACACTTAGAAAAATTCAATTATTTAACTTTGCCACTTTTTCAAGAAACCTTCCAACTCTTAATTTTTCATGCTTAAACTCATTGATCAAACATGTTTTCATGAAATTTGGCTTGAGGACTTCAATTTTGACCAAAAATCCCAAAATTCAAAAAGTTGAGTTTGTCAAATAAAGCTTGTGTATCAGATGAATTCCACTATGTGATCTTCAATGATCTTGCATTCTTGAACCTTTCAAACCTCATGAATGGACTCCAAGGATGTATTTTAGTATATTGAATCATGTCCCAAGGCATGGGATCATGCTTTGATCAAAAGTCAAAAGGCACAATTGACTTTTCTTGATAAAACCCTAATTTGGGGTCAGATGAAATTGAGCTTCAATAAGCTTGTAACAAGACCAATTTGCACTTGATTCTTGATTAAGAAATGCCTCTTGAGTGTATGCATACTTTGTAGGTTGATGATCAATCCAAAACATTGACTGATCAAATAAAGATCATCTTGATTCTCTTGGTGCAAAACCCTAATTCATGGAAACAACACAAAAAGCAACTTGAACAATATTAGGGTTAGCAATGCAGTGTGCAATGCTCCTAGAATGATGATGGAATCTAAGGTCAAAATTTTGGGTATGACAATTATATAAAACCAGTGGATGTTTATATTTCTTCCCGTTATAATGTTATTAAACACATGCTTTCTAAACCAATTCTTCATATTCGAATTGGAAAATGGGAACTCGCTTTAATGGAGTACTCATTAACTTATGTGCCTTTAAAGTCCACGAAGGGATAAGTGGTTGCAGACTTTATAGTCGATCACTCTGTAGTCGAGAGTCCCCAAAATGACCTTGAACTTGAACCTTGGAAACTATATTTCGATGGTTCGAGTCATAAAGATGGAACAGGAATTGGGATATTGATTATCTCTCCTGATAAAGCTCCAACGATATTCAAGTATAGAATTGAAGGCCTTTTTCGAATAATGAGGCTGAATATGAGGCTTTAATAGCTGGTCTTGAAATTTTGTTGGAATTGGGGGCAACTAGAGTCGAAATTGTTGGCTACTTTGAATTGGTTGTGAAGCAGATAATGAGGGAGTATAAATGTGTAAAAAAGAATTTGATAATGTATTTTGTAATAGAAATAGACTATTATGAAGGTTTGACATTTTGAATATCAAGCATATCCCTCAAGTGAAGAACCAGGAGGCCAATGACTTGGCTCAGATTGTTTATGGCTACAAGGTTTCGAAAGAAAAGTTAGAAGATGTGGTCGAAGTTTGAGGAAAAGTGATGGCAACAAGGTTGTCCCCAACGGACTTAGAAGCAACAAAATTGGGCTATGAATATGACGAGAATTTTGAAATCTTGGCAATCGACAGCCTGATAGACTCAGATTGGAGGAAGCCTAGTGTGGACTATTTGAGAAATCCAACTGCGTCTATAGAACGAAGATTCAGGTATAGATCTTTGAGTTATACTTTGATGGAGAATGAAATTTTTAAGAAGACACCTGAGGGAATCTTACTTAAGTGCCTTAGTTAGGTTAAAGCCTATCTAGCTTTGTCAAATGTCCATAGTGGGGCATGTGGCGCTCACCAAGTAGGCCATAAAATGAAATGGATCTTGTTTCGACAAGGAATATATTGGCCTACTATGCTGAAAGATTGCATTGAGTTCGCCAAGGGATGCCAAGAATGTCAAAAGCATGCTGTTATACAACATGCTCCTACAAGCGATTTACACTCTATTGTGAAGCCTTGGCCTTTCAGGGGTCGGGCATTGGATTTAGTTGGTGAGATTTGACCAGCATCTTCAAAGATTCATAAGTATATCTTAGTGGGTATTGATTATTTCACTAAGTTGATTGAAGCCATTCCTTTGGTGAATGTTTATCAGGATGCAATAATCAAATTTATACAAAGGCATATAATATATAGGTTTGGGATCCTAGAGACAATTACAACTGACCAAGGATCAGTGTTTACTGGTCGAAAGGTCCAAGAGTTTGCCAAAGATATAGGGATCAAGTTGTTGACATCAACACCTTACTATGCTCGGACGAATGGTCAGGTGGAGGCAGCCAATAAGGTGGTTATTGGACTAATAAAGAAGCATGTGAGGAAAAAGCCAAGAAATTGGCATAGGACTTTAGAACAAATTTTATGGGCTTGTCGGACATCTCCTAAAAAGGCTATAAATGCTACACCTTTTCGACAGACTTTTGGACATGATGCAATGTTACCAATCGAGGTTTATCTTCAATCAACTAGGATCCAAAGACAGAGTGAACTTCCATTTGAAATTTATAAGAACATGATGTTGGATGAACTGGTTGATTTAGATGAAGAAAGGTTAAGTGCTTTGGAATTATTTAAGAGGCAGAAAAAAAGAGTAGAAAAGGCGTACAATAAGAAAGTAAAGGTCAAGTCTTTTTCGACTGGATACTTAGTTTGGAAAGTAATTTTGCCAGTGGATAAGAAAGATATAACTTTGGGTAAGTGGTACCCAGAATGGGAGGGTTTGTTCCAAGTTGTGCAATTATTTTCTAATAATGCGTATGAAATTGAAGAATTAGTTGAGGATCGAAGGCTCCTGAGAGTAAATGGGAAATATCAGAAGAGGTATAGACCTATGTTACAAGAATTTAAGATATTAGCAAAATAATTTAGATGCAAAATTTATAGCCAAAATGGCAAATTAAATTAGGCTTAAATGCAGTTTTGGTCCCCCAACTTACATTTTTTTAAACTTTTAATGGCCCATTAAAAAAAATAAGGTTTTTGATCCCTCACTTTGAAATATCTTGGGATTTTCTAGGTCCCCCTCCACTTTTGGGGATGTGGCACATGAAATGTCTGACGTGGCCCAGGGTAGGTGGCGCCACGTCATTAAAAATATTTTACATATTAAAAATTCCATCTTTTTATTTCTTAATTTTATTTAATATTACTCTTAATTTTATTTAATCTTCTCAAACCACAAAAGAATCATAATCGTTTCTTCCATTTTTTATTTCTTAAAAATTCCATTTTTTTATCCTTTAATCTTTTCCTTTTATCTTCTCTTTCTCTATGTCTTCTGGAGAACCCTAAGTTTCTCAAGTGAACCCAAAAGTGCGAAAACGTGCTCGTCCTCTTCCCTTTTCCTAAACCAAAATGCACCCTTTCTACTTTCAGAAGAAAAAAAACACGATGCTTTCACCATCTCACGGTTTTGTCCCTCTTATGTACCTCTCTCACTGTGTTCATTCTTTCTTCTTCTTTCTCCTCTCAATCGCGATTGTGGATGGGTGGTGGTGGTGCGGCGGATTCAAGAAGTTGAAGGTTCGAAATGGTGGGTTGGGTTAAGGTTTAGTCGAAGATGGAGGCTATTGAATGAGCGGTGGCCGGCGGGAATTGAAGAATGGGTTTGTGATTATGTTGTTCGTGTTGAAGATGAATCAATTTGGAATTGTGGAGATCGATTTATAGGTAACTGTAGTGAGTTATTTTGGTGATTTATGGATTGAAGAAAAAGTGAAGGTTGTGGATGTTGTTGGATGTGTGTTTGGGTCGTGAATGGGTTGTGGGTTGAACGAAAGTTCTGGTTTTGTTTGAAGGTGTGTTTGTAGTTGAATGAAGTAGTGTGGTGATTTGTTGTTTTGGTTTATGAAGAGTATTTGCAGCAAAGGTTTGTATGGTTTGAAGATGCAGATGCTACAGGTATCGAATGGAAGAAACGATTATGATATAGGTATTGAAAGGGAAAAAAAGAGAAATAGAGAAGATTAAATAAAATTAAGAGGAATATTAAATAAAATTAAGAAATAAAAAAATGGAATTTTTAATATGTAAAATATTTTTAATGACGTGGCACCACTCACCCTGGGCCATGTCAGACATTTCATGTGCCACATCCCCAAAAGTGGAGGGGGACCTAGAAAATCCCAAGATATTTCAAAGTGAGGGATCAAAAACCTGCTTTTTTTTTAATGGGGGATTAAAAGTTTAGAAAAATGTAAGTTGGGGGACCAAAACTGCATTTAAGCCATTAAATTAAATGCCAAAATGGCTAAGTCATTACAAACCACAAAATCCAAAATCAAAATAAACTTCAACAAATTACATCACAAATAAACAAGCAAGATTATCAAAAGGGTAAAGAGGCCTTCATTCGTTCATACTTCGACTTTGAAAGAAATAGACAACGATCAATTAAAGATTTGTTTGAAGTAAGAGTGTCAATTTCTTATCCTAAAGTTTGAGCTCTGTCGACATGGTGTACTCCAACTTGAATTTCTTTGTCGAGTTCCTGACGGTTGAGTTCTTGAAGCTCTTGTTCGCGCTTTTTTTCCTTCTTAATCTTTGCTTTCAATTCTTTGATTTGCTTTTCCTAAACAACGATGTTGTTAGAGCGAGTTGTGAGTTTTTCTCGATTTTGTTTAAAACTTTGCTCCAAAACAACAACTTTGTTGTTAGATTCAGTTGCAGCTTCCCATTCAGTTGTTTGGGTGTTTATCTTGTTCTAAATTTTGCTTGCCACATCTCTTAGACGGTTCAAATATGCAGTTATATGGTCAATTAGTAGTCCAAGATCTATAAGTACGTCTGCAACTTCAAGAGGAGTGGTCAAGACATCAGCTTATTTCAAGAGATCCTTGATTTCGAAGGCAGCAGAAGAATTGTCCTCTAAGAGCTGGAACAAGTCAACTTCAAAAACTTTCTCTTTTATCTTTTGAAGCAGGTTGTCAATAGATTTGTTGCCAGATTGACCTCCATAAACTGTCGAAGAACTAAAACAATTTTCAGTTGAACTTCGTCTTGTATTGAGGATAACCTTCAGATATTCTGCATGATTGGTCTTCTTCAGATTGGCTAATTCTTCTTGGGAGAAGGCAGTGGTGGTTCCAGTCAAAGGAGCTTTAAGGTCGTTGACAGTTTCAGAAGGTGGAATAGTTTTGATTGTTTCATCTGGTCTTGACTCATGCTCTGTTTCTTTTTCTTCTTCGACTTCATCTTCTGAAGGGTTTACTTCATAGTCAAACATTGAGTGTCCTTCATCATGTTGTTCTTATTCTTCTTCCTTTTCATCTTCGTCTTTACTTCGATTAGAAACTTGTGACGAAGCGTCATCTGCTTCCTTTTCTGGGTCATCAACGTTCTTGGTATCTTGGATTTTGATAGCAGAAGTCTCTTCTTCCTCATCTCCTTTATTGTTTGGGTCAATAGTTTGACTTTGTTAGGTGGTGCCCTTAGGAGGAGAAGTTTCTCGTTGTTTTTTTACTGGCTCATTTGCTTCGCCTGTTGAACCTTTGTTTGGTTCCTCGTTAGAAGTAGACTGGTTTGAAGGTGCGTTGGTATTCGCAGGGATTGTGTGCCTGACACTTTATTGTGCTGTACCGCCTGCGCCATCCTGTAAAAGAAATTGAATTATGATAAGTTGAAATAAAAAGAAGTCGAAAATTAGTTAAAGAATTTAAAGGGAAATGTTATTACCTTCGGACCTTTGGCACATGGCTAGAGTTGTCACTTTCGTCATGTTCAAGAGTGTTTTTGGTGGCAGGATTAGGATTAACAGTGATTACCTTGGGAGCAGTCGACGATTTGTTTTTGGTTCTTATGGTAGTGGTTTTTGGTTGTGAGGTGGCATCAGAAGCTTTTTCCTTCTTCTTTTTGGGAATTTTAGAAGTATCTGGTGAAAGATCTTCATCTGATTCGATTATTTAGACTTGAGGTTCTTTAGCCTTACGCTTTTTTGGAGTAGGAGGTGGTTTTTTATTTGGCTGGAAAACAATTCAGATGTTAACGTGTAAGGATGATATATTAATTGAAAACAAGATGAACACAAAGTATACCTTTGTTGTGGGTGCCTTAATAGTGTTTTCTTCATCGCCTTCGTCCTTGGCTAGACTAACAACTTTCTTTGCTGGAGCTTTGACTGGTTGTTTTTGGTCGACAACTAGAAAGTATGAGTAAATAACAGTTGCCACAAACAGAAGAAATGTCAAGAAAACTGTTAGAGAAGAAAGTAAACTAAAAGAAATTCTTTTATTCCACACCTTCAAGTATGGGATAGAGTATTTGAACATCCACTATGCCAATATGAAGATGCCCTTTGAAACTGTCCAAAGTGTGCTTAGTCGGAACCACCCGTTTCGCCAGCTTTTGAGATTCTTGTCGAAGGATTTTCACAAAGTCCCCACAGACGAACTAGTCGGGAAACAGAGGGCTGAAAGCCACACCGAAATCAGTCGTTGGCAGTCGAGGGAACCTTGGAGGACATAAGTTAAAAGCAAACTCATACTTCTATTCAGGTTTAACATAAGAAGGTATTTTTAAATCTGGGAGTTTTTGCATAAACTTTTCTTTTAACGTAACTGTTGTTTCACGGATGGTTCGACTAAGATCATCAGGTCAATAAGCAGTTTCAAAGTATTTTTGGAATCTTTGAATCTCCTTGATGTGAGTTGAAGCACCTTTCTTGGTTTTGTCCAATATATGAGCAAAAGCAGACATTAGATGTTGAGTAAAAGCATTGGCATTAAACATTTTTGTAAGATAATAATGCCTCTACCAAGTGTCATATTCTTTGGAACAATAATAAGATGGTGTGAAAGGGATATGAGTAAGTTGAGTAAGGCCAGAGTAACGAGCTATCTTTTCGATACATTCAGCTTCAGTGTGATGCATGTTGTAAATAATGACTCTACTATTCCTTGAAAAAATGGGTTTTGGTAAAATCTGGCTAATTTCAAATTGTCGAGAGGCAAGGTTTGACTGGTAGCTGAGAAGGACTATTTGGTTTCTAGAGGGTCGAAGTCTGGTGGCAATTAGTTTAGGTGTGAGGAATGCACCTCATATGGCTATGGATTCTGCTTCCTGGTATTTCGATACAAGAGGGAACTTTCGAGTAAACTATTTTGGGCCACGAGTTCTGTTGGCAAAGGGAGCCATATAAGGAGTAAAGTTGTAGCACTTGGCATACATCATTAAATACTCAGTATAGGCTTGCTGAAGATTTAAGCCTTCGTCACTTGGAGTTACATAGACAAGACACGTCCCTTCGACCCGAGTGTTCTTGATCTCATCACTTTCTTCGTCAATGGTGTTGCGAGTCGACAACGAGGGTTCGAAGGTGGCATTAAGCCACAACTGAAGTAGCCATAATGGACCAGCTAGATTCAAATTTGAGTTTGATCAATTCTAAATACTTTTGAGAAGTGTCACACTTTCCCCTAAGGATTCGTACAGGCAACAAGTGATCATTTAGCTGAGGCAGAGTTTTCGACCAGAATGAAGTTGGTTAGCCATGGACAAAAAAAAATTCGTGACTTGTAAATACCTTGAGCAAATAACACAGCGAGATAAATAGAGAGATAGGAAAACAATGTGCTCTTCGTCAAACACTTCTTCAGTGTCTTGTTGGTGATGGTCAGAAATATAGTTGATGAAGGTGGCTTGATTCCCGTCGAAGCCAATAGTGTCTTCTGTCATCAGGTTTGGATCAAAAGAATCTCCTGTGGGTCGAAGGCCAGTAATGACAGCTATGTTGAAGAGAGTGGGGGTTAATATTCCACAAGGAAAGTGGAAGTTGTTGTGAGTGATGTCCCAAAAGTACAAGGAGGTGAGCAACATAGGTTGGCAATATCCAGGTCCATATTTCGACAGTTAGATCATGTCGAAAACCTCCATTTCCTTCCAAAAGTCAGCTTTATTCTTTTCTATCTTTGCCAGCCAAGTAAGATAGTCTCAGGGTCTTTTGATAAGGGGCAATAACGGAATACTCTAAGAGCGGTGCTCATGTAATCTAAGCTAATGGTGTTTTCTTCAGGCTCAGTTGAATATATGACCTGGGTTTCAGTTCCCTTTTGTGGTTTAGGAGTTTTGGTTCTAGTTGCAGGTTTAGTTTTTCTCCTACTTGCCATGGGTCCATACCTATGATAAGTTGGGAAGAACTCCCTAAGTTTCACAGGATTTGTGTCAACATCTGGTAAAGGATCAGGAAAAGCATATACTTTTCCAGAAACAGAAATCAAAATCAGTACCTGAGATTGATAGATTCGCCTTTTTTCTTCCTCAAAGGGAGGTTTTGGAAATGTTGTTGATTACCTACTACGTGAGGGCCAATGATTGTGTGGTTAGGACGGAAAACTGATTGCTTCTTAGCATCCTTCATAGGAGCTGATGTTTTCTTGGACGCCATTGATGGTGAAAGTCGAGAGTACTTTGAGATTGTTGAGTGTGCTTGTGAGGAGATGAACAATCTTTCTTGCGCTTGAACGAAATAAGGGAACTCATAAAAGTGAAAAGGTGGAAAAAGAAATGAAGTAGAGTATTTATAAGGGAACAACGAGACGTTTCATTTTAGCCATCATGAGCAGTGGTTAGGATCATGGGGCACGTGTTAGTCCGTTATGGTTGATAGGACGGTTGTAGAGGGTAACACACTATTTCCTAGTAAATAGGGGAGTGATGACTGCCTTTTGGGTTCTTGTATGTCTTGATTAGACTATTGAAGCGACGTGGTTATGATGACCATGACGTCACAACAGTAACGGTACAGTAGTGTCGAAAAAGCTTCAAAAAATGTCTTATTCTGAAGTAAGTTGGTTGGGATTTCGACACTCATTAATGTTGGAAGTAAGTTGAGAGGTTTCAAGGTCATATTCTGAAGAAGAACATGATGAATTCGACAGGAAACAATGACAAGGGTGTTTCGATGACAGTGAAGATTTGAAATGGGTTGTTGAAGTTTGAAGACTCATTTTTTAGGAACAATGTATGTTTCGACAGCAAAATCGTGAAGATCTAGTCGAAGAAGTCTTTGCATAGAAGACGCTATGATCTAGAACTTAGAAAGATTCTTGCCCAGACTGGAGTTCGACGAAGTCTATTGGAATAAGCGTTTCGACGAATGGAGTTCAAATGAGGCTGATAACTACCTTTTGGCCTTATCCATTTCTTAGGACACGTGGAGGATTTTGAGGCGAAGAAGTGCATGTAATGGGGAATGTTGCGCATTCTGGCGAAATAACCGTTAGCAGATGGTTATTTTTGATTTAGTATAAATAGGACATTTAGAATTTAGAATAGCATGTTCAACAATTGTACAAAACTCTACATTTTACTCCCAGTACCTGTGTATGAGAAAAGAGTGCTTATGAGAGAATGTATGTTTGAATACCTTGCTTTACAATCAAATTCACATTTAAATTTCAGTCATTTACCTCTACTTACAATTTACTTCCTTGTTATTTATCTTCAAACCATTTATCTTTCAATTTATCTTTCTGCAATCTACACTTTTTTTCTTGCTTAAAAGAATTCACAACGTTTTCTTAATAACTTTGGAGAATACTTAAGGAACATTGTATAAATGTTCATGACCATTAAAACCAAGAACTAAATAACAACACATGTCATAAGATCAATCTAGTCGATCCTGTAAGTAACCAAAGACTTAGTAACTCTGGAGGACTAGTAGCTGTTTGCCATTTTTTACGGTAAACAGGGGGGTTGAACTGTGTCCTATTTTTTCAAACTTTTTATTCTTCTTCTTCTCCTTTTTCTTCTTATGATTGATCTTAACCAGATCCTGAACACTCAATTCAGAGTCTCAATCTGAGTCACTCAGAGTCCGAACTCTCGAATATACTTATCAAATTATGAAACAACATTTGACTCAAAGGTAAACAAATGATAGCAGCGAAATAATTTAAAAACATGTAAAGTAAAGAAAGAGACACAAACAGTTATCCTGGTTCCTCTCACAACTTAAGAGTAGTTCATCCCCCTTGCACTTCCAAGGGATTTCTACTATAACTAAATGATTACAAATGCTCAAGCACCAAGCAAGATACTTCCAATGCTCAAATCCACAAGTAAGAGACTTCTATGCTCAAGCACACAAGCAAGAGACTTTCAATGCTTAAACCCTCGAGTAAGAAATTTATATGCTCAAACACACGTGCAAGAGATTTGAAATGCTCAAGCATTAAAGCAATAGACTTCTGACTCTTAACATTTTGTTAAGAGATTTGGGTAACAACTACACTTGATATACAATCACAAATCTAGACAGAATACAACTTAGAAAGACTCAATGACTTAAGAACTTCTAAAATATACACAATGTTAAAATGTTCCAAGTCTAGTACATTTGAAAAAGTGTCTTATCTCTGAAATGTCAAAGTTCAGAGTCTTGTTATGCAGTATGTTATATTGTAGTGTGGTTCCCTTCTTCTTCAAGACTTATGCTTTTTTAAATAGAATGAAAAAGAGAGACGTTGAAGACTTTCACCAAAAGTTTGGGCTAACTTTGTACTCGACTAGACACATCATGAAAACACCTTTTTGCAAGAGGAATTATCCGTTGAAGTTCAGACAACAAAGAAGATATTTTTCCTTAATTCTTCACGTGACCAAAAAGTCTATGAGTATGTTAGAGTTGCATCGATTAAAGAGGCCATGCTCTAAGAGGTTGACTATCTTCAAAGTCTACTTCTTGACTTCTGAAGCTTCAGAGACTGGGTCACCTGAGACCGAATTTCTTCAGAGTTGACTTCTTTAGAGTCTGAATCTTCCATCAGAGATAGAGTCTTCAAAAGTGATCTTCTAATCCAGAGTATGAACTTCAGATTCAGCCTTAAGCTACTCTTCATACATAAAGGGAAATTGCACCCGAGTAGTATTGAAAGGCCTATGCAATATTCTCATAGAGTAGTTCTTGAGGTTCGAGTTTAGAGACAATAATAACAAAGACAAATATGAATCTCTCATTATCATAACAAAATTTGACAAAAATATAATCACTTTAAATCTCATAGCTCGAAGCGATTCCTAATTGTTCACCAAACTGGTGAATATTAAAAAAATGAGACCTATCTCATAAAATACCTAAAAAAAATGAGACTTAGCTAAAATATTTTAAATTCTTTGAAATAGTCTAGGTTAATGAGAACTAGACTATTAATGAGTTTCTAACAAATTACAATGTATATTTGGCAAAATACTCAAATTGGTCCCTTAAGTCTACCTCGGGGTCCAATTAGGTCCCTTAATTTTAAAAAGTTCCAAAGTCATCCCTTAAGTTTTAAAATGGTGCCATATTAGTCCTTGCAATTAATGACTCTCAAACGTCCGTTTATGTGTGCAGACGTGGCAGATAAGTTGGCATATTGGTTCATCTTCTTAGTTAAGATAGTCAAAGTGTTCATTTCAGCCCCAAATTGCTTCACAAATTTGAGTTAGGGATAGCGCAAACTGGAAATAGAGATTCAACCATGAAATCAAGTGGATCTTCGTCATTGCTGAAATAGAAAAACGTAGAATGTGGTTGTTCTTCGAAGGAAGGTTCGAATCTGTATACAAGCTCCGGTTGGAAATCCTTATGTCATTGTGGGGACCTGGCCGTTCTTCGAAGGGCAATAACTGTTAAGAACTATGGGAAACATTTATGGGGCTGTTCTAATTATAAGGTATATTTCATGTAAATTTGATGTTTATACTTTGGAAAACACATGTTGCTGCAAATATTTGATTTGTAGCCTATGAATTTTTCAGGGATCTATGCAAGCTGGGTGTGGTTACTTTGGTTGGTTTTATGAAGATGTTAGATAGAATTGAAAAGCTATCAAAGTTAGTTGCAGAAGGAAAAATGGTGAATGGAGAACTTGGGAAGCGACTGATCAATCTTGAAAGTGAAATGAAGAAAATTATGAAGTGGAAAAAACTTTGGAATTTGATGTTGTTTATGATTATAATTGTACTAGTTTTTAGAATGAATTAGGGAAACATTTTATGTGTATCAGTTTGTACCAGTTGAAATGAATAGATAAGTTTTAATTTTGTATCAGTTGTTTGTATCAGTTTGTACCTGTTGAAATGAATATACAAGTTTTAATTTTTAGAATGAATTTGATATTGCATTGTTGTATCAGTTGTGACAATTTTGTTGATGTGTTTTTGTTGTATTGCATTGTTGTTACATAAGTCATACCCAAAATACATAAGTCATAGATTGTGACAGATTACATAAATCATAGCCAAAATACACAAGTCATAGCTTGTGACAGATAACAGATAACAAAATGCTAAAGGTTCAAACTTAAACTAACAAAGTGAACATAACAAAATGCCACAGACTTAAACTAAATTTTCCAAGTTGGTGTTGATCTCTTAGTTGGTGTTGATATCCTTGTTGTTGGCCTAACAACAGTTTTGGCTGCACTCAGTCTTGTTGTAGGTCCTGGTGGTATAAAAGGCTTAGTTGGCCTTCTGATTGGTAACTTCTTGGCCCTTCCATGAGATGCTTGAGATGCTGAAGTAGATGATTGATCCCTCTTAATTGGTTGTTTTTCTGCCCTTCCATGGGATGATTGTTGGGATGCATTACTGGCTCCTTGTGTAACTTACTGGGATACATGAATGACTCCTTGTGAAGCTTGTGTTAATGATTGTTGGGACGGCTGCTTTGATGGTTGTTGGGATGGCTGTTGGGATTCATGAGTGACTCCTTATGAAGCTTGTGTTAATGGTTGTTGGGATGGTTGTTGGCTAGATGATGTCACCTTGTAAATAAACTTGTTGTGACTTGGTTTCTTACATCTGCTACACTTAACATTGAAACCAGTCCTTCTCATTTTTCAGTCTGAACCATCAATCTCACCCTGCTCTAAATTCCTTATATTTTTTGGCCTTCCAGGCATCTACCTATATTTGGGTGGTTGCACATCTGGATACTCAGTCCTTACCCAAAGATTTGAGCCATTAACTGAAAAAATAACATGTTTATACACTTCCATATATCTTGTTTTTCTGTAATAATCTGGAATGTAGTCATCAATTTTATAGTTCATACTCTTTATAGCTGACAATACATGAACACAAGGTAGGCCTGTCAGTTCTCATATTCTGCATGAACAAATATGCTCCTTCAAGTCTACTGAAAACTTGTCAGCTTGGTTTTCAAGGTGCTTAACCTCAAAGATATGCTCATCAGGCATCCTAAAACATAAATATATGATCATCAGACATAGTAGTTTGAAACACTTCATCAGACATAGTATTAAACTTATGTTAAGTTCATGTATATTACCTGACAAGCCAGAGGTTTGTGTATGTGCTGATTTTTTCAATTTTCCTTCTTATGTTTGGTAACACTTCAACATCTGCCATGTTCTGAAACCTCATCCTATTTGTTGCCTATCTCTCCATCATGCATGTCCTTATTTATTCCATCATGGTTATCAATGGCTTGGCTCTAGAATCCAGGATTACACAATTAAATGCCTCAGACATGTTATTGAGAACAACATCACATTTGTTATGTGTCTTGAAGTATGATATACTCCAATATCTAGGTCAGGTGCTCATAATGTGCTTGTAGGCATCTACATTGACATCCTTCATTCCTTTCACCTCTCTTTCCTATACTTGGTAGTATGTTGATTTTGTTGTCTTCCAAATGATTTCCTTCAACATCTTACCAGGATATCTTTTCCTGAAATTGTTATAGAGATGTTTGACACAAAATCTTTGCTCAACTCTAGGTAGCAGTTCCTCCATGGCAGGTAATAATCCTTGTGCAATTAGTTTTAAAAACACATAAAACATAAGTATAACAAGTAAGAACATAAGCATAACAAGTAAGAACACAAACATAATTGAAATAACATAAGTATACCATTTGTTGATCAGATATAAAAGTGTATGTGAGACACTTTTCTCTCCCACCAAGGTCATCAATAAGCAGCTCCAAGAACCATGTCCAGCTATCCTTATTTTCACTTTCAACTACTGCAAATGCTATTGGTAGCATTTGATAATTTGGATCTCTACTTATGGCTGCCAAGATTTGACCTCCACATAGCCCTTCTTTTTTAAGTTTACACATTCCACATGGCATCCACATGGCATGAATACTCACACATCAATCCCATGTGTGCGCCAATTGTACAATCCCACTGACTTTGACTAACGGTGTTGACGGTAGGGACTAATGTGACACCATTTTAAAACTTAAGAGATCACTTTGGAACTTTTTAAAATTAAAAGATCAAATTAAACTCCAAAGTAAATTTAAAGGACCAATTTAGATATTTTGCCTATATATTTTTATTTCTTCTAGATAGTTCAATTGGTGGCAAAGAAAATATAGTTAATTCAAAATAAATTGGTTAAAAATTATGACATTGCTATCCATCACAATCATAACATTTATAGTGAATTTTTAATGCGGATATTCTTACTATTAATCATACAAAATCTTCCAAAAAAAAAATCCTACAAAATCTTACTTGATAGTATATGGGCAGCGGTTTGATATCTCTTCAACACTTTTAGATATAGGAGTACCTTTATTAGAACATGTTTTCTTTTTTATCTAACAAAATAGAGTTTAAAATTGTCGGAAATTGTTTTTCCATCTTAACTAACAAATCAATATTCAATTTTTAAGGATGCGCTAAGAATAAAATTAATTCGACGGAAAAAAAAACACATGAAATAATAAACTAGTGTTACCTTACATGCAATATTTTAGAACTATAATTGAGTTCAAATTCAGACTTAATTAATTAATCAAAATTATATGGAATAAAATAAAAGAAAGAACCGATCCTGCAAACACTCCTGTCACACCTATATATGCACACGATAAAATATTTAGCATTTGTCCCCACACAGGACAAACAATACTAGGTAGTAAAGTAATGGACAAAACTATAACTATTCTATTTTCAGACAACCTCAAAATATAACATCACAAGCAATTACCAAGTTTATTCAAGGTAATAAAAGAAAATACCAATTTTATTAATTCTAAATTAAATTAAGAGGAAGAAATCACTCAAAATTGAAACCCAACCAAGAGAGGCAAAAACTTTATGGACACAAACACAAACAGTTAAAAATTACTCCCTTTTTTTCTTTTTCATCTTATTTATAATTTCTTTTTGTATTTTTAAATATATTAAATAAATAATGTAGTCGAATAAAATATAGATATATTAATTATTAAATTAATTAAAAAACAAAATTTTTATAAATAAAATAAATAATAATTAATAGAATTTAATTGAAATACACTTTTTATTTTTAAAGTTATTTCTCTTTTACTTTAACTATGTATAAAATATCATTTAATTATTCTCTAATTAATAAATAAATTATTATATCCCCAATTATAGATATATATAAACAAAATTGAATTAGTAATAGCCACAACTATTTTTCTCTTCTTTTTCTTATAGAGAAATATTCAATTTCGTCCAATTCGTCTGCGAAACCCTAATTTCGATCCTTTTTTATCTCTCTCTACGACCCAATTTTCTCTCTCTAAACACTACAAGTTTCGATCCCTTCCACAGTCTCACTCTGATTCATCGCTGGGATTTCTTTCTCCGCCACACAACGAAAATCTCTAAAATCCTCAACAAGATCCACCGGATAGTTTAGATTCAGTTTTCATTTTTCCGATTAGGGTTTGGATTCAGGTCATTCAAGGCTGGCGAGTGTTCGGGTCAAGTAAATGGCGGATCCGTCTGGTATCCGCCATCATAATTGCTTCAATCACGGTGTTGCTTTATCAGTTACTGGAGCCATTTATTCTGGTGCTCGATTGTTGATTTGGTTGCAGGACAGTGACGATTGCGAAAAGTGAATAATGCTGAACGTGCTACGTGTGCACCTTCCTTCTGATATTCCCATTGTAGGCTGTGAGCTCACGCCTTATGTGCTCCTACGTCGGCCTGACAAAACCGTTACGACTGACGATGTACTTGAAACCGCACCCTTAGATGGGCATTTTTTGCGATATAAGTGGTGAGTGCTTTTCAATTCATTTCTCTCTTGGGTTTTGTTTAAATTATCAACTGAATTGTATATACATAAGCTATTTCGGATTTTGATAACTAAATGAAGTAAAGTCAAACTATATTTTTATGTTTATGTGAGAAAATAAACTCAAATAAATCAAACCAAACTCGCCCTTAATTTATGTCTTTTTGCTTTTGTTGAATTTGTCTATTGGAGACATTAAGTTTTGATAACTTGAGCTTCAGTGTGTGGGTAGATGTGAGTTATGTTAGTCTGTTATTACTTTTGTAGTATGCAACTTATTTTTTGTTCGTCTTATTTTATTTTTGCCAGTAGTATGAATTCAATTTTTGCATATTTAGTTATTATATTTTAGTTTTCGGTTGGAAGTAAACATAATGCTGTTGTCTAGTAGGTTTGCTTATTGTTTGGTTATTTACTTTTGTTGATGCAGTACTATACCTTGTACTTTACTTTTCTTTGTAAACTATTTTGCATCAACACTGTTAATTTGTGTGATTATTCAAATAATCTCACATGTGGCTACTGCAGTATTGAATATATTGGTACCTACAAACAATCCCTTGTCATTTGTAGCACCCAACTACATATATTTAAATAATAGAGTCTGGGAAATAGGCCAAAAACCAAGGTAACAATCAAGTAAGCAAAGAACATATGTCTCATTAAAAATGTTACTAAGGACGATTCAATAGGATAAAACCACGGTGAAGAGAAAAAAAGTAAAGTTCAAAGAAATAACCAAAGTGAAAATCAAACTTGTAACTAACAAAATCTACATTCAGGGAGATCTAACCTATTACGATTAAAATCTTTAGAAATACTAGGAGGGATAGTATCCCATCAAAAAACCCAGGATAATGGCAGACCCATGTTGGCAATTTTATCAACACTATTATTTCCTTTATGATAAATGCAAGAAACTAAGAAAGACATACTCGTCATGAGCTCAATACTACCCAACCATCTTTTTCTTAAAATCCAAGGGACAATAATCGGAGAGTTGAAAGTCATTTTGACAAGCTGAGATTCTATTTTTTACCAAGGAGAAAACCAACCCTTCTTGATAGCAGTTTTAATATCAACCATAGCTCCAATTAATTCAACATGAATATAAGTAGAGATACCGATATTAACAGCAAAACAATTCTTAACTGCTGCTCTATTACATCTAATATACCACACAGGCAGCATGACCAGGGGAGCCCCTTGCAACCCCATATATATTACATTTAATCCAAGAAACAGTAGGAGGATGTCAAAAGACCTCTTTAATGATAGGAGCTTTAGGAGAATGTGTTGACAACTAAGCTTTAAGGATTTGGAAATTCACAATTGAGGAGTAAGTAGTAGCATTATTTGCATAATTGCAAATTTTGGAAACACAAGAGGTAACAATATTAGTAGCAAATTTCCAAGAAATAATTGTCAAACCTGTTAATGAACAACACAAACAGTGTTAATGATAGTAGCCAAATTTACCTCCTTGCATTGAGATTTGAGACGATCAATTTTCGTTGCATATCTCCAAAATAAAGCTAATAGAGCTTGTATCAACATGGGTCTGGACAGTAGATTCAAACCAATTCCACAATGCTTTTGTGAAGTTGCATTCACAAAATAAATGCAATTTGTTTCTACATTAGTAGAACAAAGATTACATTGAGAAACAAGCCAGCCACTCCGGCCAGACTAGTTCTCCTCAGAAGGGACTTTATTATGCACAGGTCTCCTAAAAAGTAAAGATTTAGATGAAAGAATGTATTTGTTCAAATAAGCATAGTTCGTCTATTATCTTGGCCTGCAAGTTCTTGGCATAGATAAGCATTGCGGAGATTGGTATTTTAATTTTAGTTTGTACAAGTGGGATAGGTTATTAGTTCTCCTAAGTTTCTATGTTTGTTATTTAAATAGAAAATATAACATATAAGCTCCATCAACACTTTAAAAGGTTGAAATGGATCCTACATTTTCCGTTGGGTATAGTTTATCATTGCAATTGCTGTCTTGTGATGGTAAATTAACACAATATAAAGCATCTAGTCCAGTTATACATCAAAATCTATATGGGGTATGCTTTTGTATGTAATTCAAGATTCAGCTTGCTGTCTTGGGTGGTATCAGTTTTTTCTGGTTTGTTTTGACATTTGGACCTAAATTTGGACTTTTGTTGCAAGATTTTCTGTTGTTGGTCTTAACCCCTCCAGTCTCTATGGGAAAGAGCCTCTGGTATACAGGAGTTCGGCTGGGTGGTAATTAAAGCCTGACCAAGGATTATTATCTGTTCAGGATTCAAACTCGATGTCTCCCAAACAATTCATCCTTAACTGAAGTTCATTAATCATTTGAGCCCAACCGCTTGGTTAAAATGCAATAAATTTAATTAGTGCATAAAGTTCATTACATGAATAATTGCTTGCAATTATTTTTATTAATTTAAATACCACTTTGATCCTAAATACCTGTTGATCTGATTTGAAAGTTTAATTCTTTGCATCTCCTATTTGACATTCTCCTCTCTGGCAGGTATCGTGTACAGAATGATAAAAAGGTTGCTGTTTGTAGTGTACATCCATCCGAGCAGGCCACACTGCAGTGCCTAGGTTGTCTTAAGGGTAAAATACCTGTTTCCAAAAGCTACCATTGCTCTCCAAAGTGTTTCTCAGATGCATGGCAGCACCACCGAGCGTTACATGACCGTGCTGCAAGTGCAGTTAATGAAAATGGAAATGAAGAGGAGGAAGTATTTGGGAGATTTAACAATTCTGGGTCTGGGTCAATCAATACCAGCTTATCCTCCACTGCATCTAGTGCTAACCTGTCAAATGGGTCTGCAACTGTGTATCCTGCAACTGTTACACAACGAAATGGTGGTGAAACATGGTTTGAAGTTGGACGATCAAAGACTTATACCCCATCAGCTGATGACATCGGTCATGTTCTTAAATTTGAGTGTGTTGTAGTTGACGCAGAGACAAAACTTACTGTGGGGCATACAAACACTATTCTAACTTCCCGGGTCATTCCGGCTCCCTCACCTATCCCACGCCAGCTGGTACCTGTTGACGGGGTGGGGAATTTGGATGGGCGTATAACATCATCAGGAACTTTTACTGTTTTATCATACAACATATTGTCTGATTCATATGCCTCAAATGATCTATACAGTTACTGCCCTTCGTGGGCTCTTTCCTGGCCGTATCGCAGACAAAATTTGTTACGAGAAATAGTTGGTTACCGTGCCGATATTATTTGTCTCCAAGAGGTTTGTAATTGTATTTTTGGTTGTGGCTTTGGTTGTTGAAAAGCTTAATTTTATTAATATGCTGATATTCAACTTATGTTTAAGATATTTTTGGATTGATATTGAATAAAAAATGCCGCAGCTTCATTGTTCCCCAAGAGATTTTTTGGATTGCACAAACTTTATTAATGTTGCCACTGATATTTTGTAGCCTGTCCTATTTATTTTTCCTCTCAAACTTAAATTTGCATCAGTTGTTAATGAACTTATATAAACCCTGCATTCATTTCTTTGCGTTTAAACAGGTGTATTTCTTTTGGTTCTGCGGTGAGGAGAATTGATTCTGATCGAATTAATTTTATAGAATTGATTCTGATCGAATTAATTTTATAGAATTGATTCTGATTAAATGTTAGTTGAATGTAAAGTGATTTATGTTTGGATATATATATGTAAAAGTCAGTTGAACAACAAATTTCAGTGTAAAAATCACGTTTAAACTCTAAAGCTACAAATTGTAGCTTCAAGTAGAATCAATTCTAGAGGCAAAGTAAATTCTACTTTAGAATAACATAACACTTCAAAATCATTCCAGAGTCAATTCTACACCTCTAGAATTGCTTTTGGCTCTTTCAAAAGCTAAACCAAACATACACTTAGCGATTTTGCGACATATTATGTTTTTTACTCTTTAACCTAACTCAGTTCTTCATAATTGTATGATTGCATCTTATATTCTAATAGGTTTTCTATCAGCTAATATGCATTCTGTTTGCTCCCAGGTCCAAAGTGATCATTACGATGAATTTTTTGCTCCCGAACTGGACAAACATGGCTATTACGGTCTTTACAAGAAAAAAACAAATGAGGTTGTTACATTATACTGATTTCTTATGGTTTTAAAAACTTATATTTATCAAACTTTATTATTTCAACGTGTTTATGGCGGATTCACACTCACAGGTATATAATGGCAACATAAATACAATTGATGGTTGCGCAACATTTTTTCGTAGAGACAGATTCTCGCATGTGAAGAAATACGAGGTTGGAGTTTACTTTTATGTGCGCGACAGTTAATACCTTTAAGTATGTACTCAACATATAATTATTGTTTGCTCGCTTGCAGGTTGAGTTTAATAAGGCTGCACAGTCTTTAACGGATGCCATGATTCCAACCACTCAAAAGAAAACGGCGTTGAACCGGCTTGTTAAGGTGGTTTATTGCACCGAAGATTGCACTTGTGTTTTCAGAGAGAAATTGAGTCTTGGAACCTTCACTGACAAAGTTTTCTGTATGTTTTTAGGATAATGTTGCTCTAATAGTTGTTTTAGAAGCAAAAGTTAACAATCAGCCTGTTGATAATCCAGGGAAAAGACAGCTTCTGTGTGTGGTATAGTCTTTTATCTTACGTTTTTGTTGTTAATAAGCTCTTGCTTTTATTAGTTATAGTACTCTTAGGTAGTCATGTCATGTCTACTCATGCCTTCGAGGCCCACAATCAGTATTTTATATCTACGCTTCTTGCATTTTTTTTCATTTCACTGTTTATAGTTGTATAATGTATTATGTGTTGAAGCACTACTTTTTTTTGCTTATATAAATATCTATTACTAACTCTCATGTTACTTGTGGACTTTAGGCAAATACACATGTAAATGTCCACCAAGAATTAAAGGATGTTAAGCTCTGGCAGGTAAGTTATTTCTTTTACTTGTTCTTACTGACAAGCGTGTTTATTTTGAGCTCGACATTTATATAGTTACTACTCTTTTTAGGTGCACACACTCTTAAAAGGATTGGAGAAAATTGCTATAAGTGCAGACATTCCAATGCTGGTTTGTGGTGATTTCAATTCAGTTCCAGGAAGGTTTGATTACTTATCTTTTTTGGCACTCATGTTCTGCAATAGTTTTTTTAATCAGAAATATGTTTTTAAAGGTTATGTTCTGACTCTGTTGTAGTGCTCCTCATGCACTTCTTGCGATGGGGAAGGTAGACCCATCCCACCCTGATTTAGCAGTTGACCCACTCAACATATTGCGTCCTCACAGCAAATTGGTTCACCAGTTGCCACTGGTAATGTATAGAAATACTTGAAGGAATATTTATCATATATTATGTACTTTCTCCATGTCTCCCATTGTAACTGTGTTCTTCATCCTTCATTTTTTGTCCTGATTTTAATTTTATTGGTTATGGGGGGTACATACAATTTCAGGTCAGTGCTTACTCTTCTTTTGCAAGAACGGCTGGCCTGGGATACGAACAGCATAAGCGAAGATTGGACAGCTCAACAAATGAACCTTTATTTACAAAGGTCACTAGGGATTTTATTGGCTCTCTTGATTATATATTTTACACAGGTGAGCTATCTTGCAGTGTCATCTCATTTGATTACTTCACACTCTGTTTGCCTTTTTACATAGTGAATTGTCCGTCGTTTCAGCGGATTCATTAGTTGTGGAGTCATTATTAGAGCTATTGGATGAAGAGAGTTTGAGGAAAGACACAGCACTACCTTCTCCTGAATGGTCCTCAGATCATACAGCTCTCTTAGCTGAGTTTCGTTGCTGCAAAAGTATATCTAGGCGATGAATCATAAGTCTTAACTCATAAGGTACGATTATTCTTACTCTTTCCCATATATCTCATTCTCTTAGATAGTTTCTTATTATATGCTTTATTTGCATTGGTTTCTCAAAGGTTAATTTCTCATTTACCAATTCTTTTATGGAGACATCATTGACTCGTCTTTCATATTTTTATGTTATCAATTGATAAACAGCTTATCGGCTTACAGCATTTTTGTATGTGGTAGTCGAATCAAGATTTGTTTTGTGAATTGGAAAGCCAGTTTTTCAAATTGTGTCAATATGTATCATGAATCATACTATGCACAATAATTTACATCAGCAATCATTTGACACAAGAGTGCACTTTCCAAAAATGATGGTCGTTTGTGCCTGCTTCCGTCTTTGGTTGCGTATTGCTTTAATATCCCATTGGATGGCAAGAGTGCACTTTTACATCAGTCTGTTATTTTTTTTGTATGCCTGGATGGCAAGAGTGCACTTTTACATCAGTCTGTTATTTTTTTTGTATGCCTGGATGGCAAGAGGCTTAAGTGTATTATTGATGACAGGTTCTTGATTTTTGTAGGACAGATCCAGTGACACGGAAAGAAAAAAAGTTGAAAGAAGCATCTCGTTGATAAGTTATTGTTGTATAAGTAGTGGTAGATCATACCATTGTCTTTTTCTCAGGTATCTCCAATGTGGGGTTCCTTGCAATGATCTACTTTGTATTATGCCATCTTTATTTTATAGAAAAATATGATAAGGCCTTACTGATATGCGTCTTTCGTTCACCCCGTCCCTAATCTATTTATTAACTGAAATTTTTCTTCTTATGATTCCACCGGCTCAGTACATGTAGCATTGTGCGGCTGATGAACATAGGGCATTAGTATCTCCAATTACTTCAGCGATAATCTTCACAATTTAGGTTCTTTTGTATTTTCAATAACCCACTCCATATTGATAACTGAAATACACAGGGTGAGTTTTCCATCATTGCATGAACATATCTTCACAACAATGATATTTATTATCCTCGTGAATGCATTGTTATAAAGGAGATAACTAGTCGAGTACCTTAATTTATTGCCCTACTTCTGAAATGCTGTATTGATGGCAAACAAAAATTTGCCACATGTTTTGCGAAAATTTCATTCACATGATTTCTGGGTATAATGTGATATGAATGCACTTCTAATGTGTTTTGGCATAATAATTTGTTAGGATTATCTGTAAAATTTAAAGAACTCATTGTTGCCAGGAAGTATTTTTTACTGTTACGGAGGTATTTGTTCCAATTACTATAAAGTTAAAGCTACCACTGGAAAAGTAGAATTACTATAGTAATGTTCCAATTATCAGCTGAGGTGCACAGTACATACTTTTTTCTATTAAAAGTTGGAATGTAGGTGCACAGTACTTACTTTTTCTATTAGAAGTTGGAATGTTGCATATTAGTACGTACTTTACCTTGTGAGTGCTATCTTTTAAGCATCAAAGTTACATTATAAACATATTAGCAAAAATCAAATTTGCAAAAATAAGTTATAGTATTTAGAATTGCATAAATCCTCCCCATTTTGATCAAAATATGGTTTGGAGATGTATTTTCGTATAAAATTTACGTGTATTTGGAGATGCATCTCTGAAATGTTTTCTGAAGTTCTTTTATAGGTATTGGAAGCGTGGTAATTACAAGAAGAGAATTACTTTGGATATGCATCTCTGAAAACTCCTCGAATGGTTTCAGAACAACATCATTGTTCCAACCTTATAATTTTTTGAGGCCAAATTTTATTAACGTAAAATCAAAGTAAAATTGCAATAAAATTAAGGTTAATTAAAGGTAAATGAAAGTAAAAAGTCATGCAATAATTCAAAAATGCAACATCGTACATAATATTTGTCCGAAAATACAAAACAATAATACATTCAAACATAAGCTACTAGGTATGTCGAACCCTCTGCCTTATCCTCCTTCGACTATGCTACACTAAATTTTGTAACTCAAAAACCATGTTCTTCATGAGGGCCAACTAGAGACTACATCCTCAAAGAGTTCTGCCTCATGCTTGCTTTGCCCACCTCTACAACACGCCGACAGACCGCTGTCACACTCTTGGCGTGGTCATTTTGAGTCTCAAGTACCACTTGGTTAGTTGGCCTAGACGGTCTTTCCAGGAGTGTCTGATATCATGATAAAATGTGACACCTTATTGAACTAGGTCATGTAACTCTTTGCATAGACCCGATATACATGAGCTAATACCCTGCAATACTTTTATGGTACTAGGTGTCTCTCGAAATCGTCATGTATCGCAACAAGATCTCTGCAGCGGACAGTGGGAGGAGCCAACTATGAGGGGTGTCTCTGAATAATCTGCAGATAGCCAAACTGTCGCATCACCCGCTCAAGAAGATAAGGAAACATCATACCTGACCCACATACAAGCCATCCAAAGTATAACAAAATGACGTCAAATGAATGCATCTCACGATGACCTCCACATGGGCAGAAGTAAATGTCATATGTCACAAGACGATCAAGATGCACTCTAAATGGCTCATCTGCATTATTTATGAAATAAATGTGATAGCACACAACCAATCCTCTGTGTAAGTAGGTGCAATTTCAAACCCGATGATGCAAGGGAAGTGGGAGACGATCCATCCCTGAAAATGGTTCAGATACAATATTAATAAGAAGTATAACAGGTGAATTATGGAAATATTAGTAATAGTAAATTACCGTAAGCATCGTGGAACTCCCTGTTATTCGCTTTGTCTTCCAAACATAATCCGTGGCCAGCTTTGAGTACAGGTAGACCAAACAAGTGGCCCCCAAGTTGTACTTGTGAATTAGAGTAAGATCAATGAAATACTGAAGGTAGACTACATCGACACATGTTGCATTTTCGTCTAAATCTTTTAAGCAAGAGCGTATTGTTCTTAGTTGAAGCTTTTAAGCAAAATCAAGTATTGTCTTGGAAGTGTGCTACTTCTATTGTTGGTTATTGTTGAATTGTCACTGGGATTGTGACTGATTAGGAAGTGAGAGGGGGATCTCATATCTAGAGGGTGTCTAGGTAGAAGTTGCACAAGGTAGTGATTAGGCGAGAAGTTATAAACGGGGGAGTTTAGCTTTGAACTAATACTATCATAGTGAATTTCCTTCCTGGTTTGGTAGCCCCCAGATGTAGGTGAGTTACATCGAACTGGGTTAACAATTCAGGTGTTATTCTTACTTTTCTGTCATTTAAATCCTGCATCTTTGTTTGTATGGTCAAGCTGTTTTGATCCCACTGTAGTGACATCTGTCTCGACGTCTGGTATCTGCGTGCCAGAATTTCACTTTCTATTGTGATCTTGGCGACAACCTCCTCATATATCTAATTTGTGATGTATTTGACCCACACGATCAAGAATTTAGTTGCCCAGGTGCCAGGGGAAAAGTCCTAGAATGTCCACCCCACTAGTAAAAAGGCCAAGGCGATGTCATGGAATTAAGAAGCTCAGCTGGGGCATGACGTAGGTCAGCGTGTTCGTAAAATTGGTCACATTTATTGACGAACGCCACACAATCTTTTAACAGGGTGGGCCAATAATAACATGCTCTATGTAGTTTGTGGGCGAGAGCCCTACCGCCAATGCGGCTACCACATGCTTCTAGGTGAACCTTTATGAGGACTAAGGAGGTTTCATGCTCCCCTAAACACCATAGAATTGGAGAGGTTTTTCCCATCTTATAAAGTTTTCCCGCCAGGAGAGTATACTTAGTGGCATGTTTCTGGACCTTCTTTGCCCCCCTTCATCTTGAGGGAGTTCGTCCTCCTGCAGATTGCACAGTATGGGCGACATCCAACTTTAGTTTAGGGAGAATTCTAGGGTATAGCTCTTGTCTGCCTCAATACTGGGGGTGGCGAGAGTCTTTTGTATTACTGTTTGATTGAACCCCAATGTCTTCGTGGTGGTGAGTTTAGATAGAAGGTTTGATTCGAAGTTTTGTTCCCTACTCTACTTCAAAAAATATAAAGTGTTTTGATAAACTTCGTACCTTATAAAGATATATTTTGAGCTATGGTTATTTCTCCTGGTACTCCCTAGAGACTTGATTGAAGTCTATATGGGAATCACTTTTTGCCTTTAATCTAGAGGCACTATTTCTAGAGGGAGAATCATGCCAAAGATGATAGCTTTGTACTCGGCCTGGTTGTTGCTATCTCAAATTTCTAAATTCAACGATTGCTCGATTAGTATGTCGTCCGAGACTTCTAACACTATTCCGGCGCCGCTCCCTTTTATGTTTTAGGCTCTATCGTCTGACAGTGTCCATTATGGGGTGCCTATTTGTCCATCGGAAATTGAATTTCGCCAAAATATGTTCTAGAACTTGGGATTCAATGCTTCCCTTTGGGAAATATTAGATTTCACACTCTGAAAGTTTTACCTCCCAAGATTCCATCCTTCCTTCTAGGCCAGGCTTCTTGAGGACTTGATAGGCATGATAGTTTGTTTTTATGAACACTTTATGACCTTGAAAATAGGGTTAGAGCTTCTTTGCCGTGAAGAAAATGGTCATAACCAGCTTCTGGATTTTCTGATAGCCTGCCTTAGCGCCTTTGAACACTTTTCTTACAAAATACATGGGCCACTATATGTTGTCTGTCTCCTGGACGAGTAGTGAACTCATCGTCTTATCCATGACAGAAAGGTAGACGAGAAAATGTGACTTATCTATTGGGCAATTGAATATAAACAACGATGTGAGGAAGGCCTTTATTCTTGAGAACGCCTCCTCGCATTCCCTTGTCCATCCAAACTTTTCTTTCATTTTAAGGCGATGAAGAACAAAAAAGCCTTGTCGTCACACTAGAGAGGAAGCGGTAATACCAGAATTTCTGCAAAAAGTAGCAAACACATCAAAGCACCATATATTCACAAAAATGCAAGACTTGCTTAAATAATAAGTCGTTTCCCGATTAAAGCAATTAAAAGAGCTTAAAAGGTGTCAAAATAAACTATGAAAATAAACACATTTTCACACCTAACAATGACCTGTTAGTTGTTGTACTTCTCTAACTTTGGTGGGGCTTCTCATGTCAATGAAAGCCTAAAACTTATCTGGGTTTGCTTTAATGCCTCTCTTTGTTAACATGAGGCCAATGAACTTTCCTATTTGCACCCCGAAGGAGCACTTGGCAAGATTCAGGCACACGTTGTATTTCCTAAGTGATTGCAGTATGTCCTCTATGTCTTCTACATGGCTATGTCCTTCTACACTTTTCACTATTAAGTCGTCGACGTAGACTTCAAAATTCCTTCCTATATCGTGGAAAAATATGACTTCCATGTTTCATTGGTAGGTGGAGCTTGCATTCTTGAGACCGAAGGGCATAACATTATAATAGAAGTTGTCGTGGTTCAACATGAATGTCATCCTGGGTGCGTTAAGGGGATCCATCTTAATTTGGTTATACCCCAAATAGGCATCCATAAAGCTCAATGTGCGATATCCCAAGAACCCATCAATCAAGCGATCAATATTTGACATGGGATAAGGGTCCTTGGGGACAAGCCGAATTGAGGTTGATGATGTACACACATATGCACCACTTGTTTTATGCTTTCTTCATCAGCATTACACTGGCTAACCAGGCTGGGTATTTTGTTTATGTGATGAAATCGGCACTTAATAGCTTGTTTATCTCCTCAACGATGGAGACTCTCTTCTCCTCGCCACCTTTCCGCTTTCTTTGTGACATTGGTCTTACAGAGTAGTTGACGGCAAGGCGATGACACACGACTCAGGTGTCTATCCCTTAGTCGAAAAGGGCCTAGGATAACAAGTCAACGCTTTTAATGAGTTGGGTGACTAGTTCGCGCTCTTCTTCTTTAGAAACCGAGATGCCTATCTTCATTACATGGTGAGCCGAAGGGCCTATTTGAACCTCCTTCAGATGCTCAGTGAGCGCGAGTCTCTCACTTTCGATGCCTAGTTTGGGGTCGAAACTCGTAGAGTTTGCATCCCGAGCTTTGAGAAATGGGGCAGCCTCGTGGGCCAAGTCTTCCCTTGCCATTTCCAGTCTAATCTGATAACTTTCTCGATTGCTTTCTTGGTCTCCTCGAATTGTTCCGACTCGCCCACTGGGTAGCGGATATTTAAGACCATGTATTGAGTAAATATAATCTCCCCTAACAAGTTCATGGTCAGTCTGTGAAGGATGACGTTATAGGGCGTTAAAGCGTCCACGTTACATATTGCACGATACATGTTATAGAGCGATAAAGGATGAGGTAGTTAATTTCAATCGCCGTGGAGTCTGCTCCCACGATACATGTTATCTCTAGGGTTATGCGAACCTTACCTGTACATGCTCTCCTGACAAACCTTATAGTGAATCTTGGAACGCGTTAATGCTGTTGGAATCGAGCTGGAGTTTTTGGAAAATGTTTTAGAATAAGATGCCGATTGAGCTTCTTGGATCTATCAAAGCCTCACTTGATATCCCAATTATCGTGTTGCACGGTAATGACCATGTGGTCGATGTCGTGAGGGAAGACTTCGACGGTGTCACTGCTAGAGAATGTGATGTTGATCCTTGACCCTCTCTATTGGGCTTTAGAGAGTTTATGGGATATTACATTTGCTTTCAGCACCTGTCTGGCGTATTTTCTTCGGGAGGAGTTAGAGCTGACCATGAAGTCTGGATCTTTACTTTCCATTTTTAGGGGAAGGCACTGAAAATGACAGTGATGATGGAAAGTATGATCCAAGTTAGTTTTATTGGGACACCAGTGTTCTTTTCAAAAATTACAGATGCATGACATCCCTATGTAAGTAGGGGTAGCCAGAGGCTTTAAGGTATTATGATGGGTTTAAGTCTAGCTCACGGTGGTGAGAAACTCAGCTTTGTAGTGTTTTTGACTATGGAGAGAGTAAGCTCACATAAGGTGTAAAGTTGTGTATCTTAGAGGTATTTCGTATGTATCTGAGTTGTCTTTGTGATCCTCAGGATAAGGTATTTATAAAGCCTTATTGACTTCAATTCTAGGATTTCTTAGAAAATACAACCGCCCACCAAGTAATGGTAGTGAACTGTTGAATTCCTATTTTCTAGGGAGACGTGAGTTATTCCCTTTGAAGGCTTCTTAGTTTTTGATTGGTATTAATTTTGGTAAAACAAACCTCACAGAAACATGCTGGACAAGATGTCCTAACATGTAGCAGAACTTGAAGAACAAGATGTTTTCACAAGATGTCTTAACAGAGTTATTCGACATCTTTGTTTGTTACAGTTTTTAAATCTGGTTTGAATCTGTTAATTTAAATTCAGATTGCAGAAGATCGTTTGTGTATCCTAGGTGACGTTCAAATTAAGGAATCAAGGATTCTCTTGGAATTTGAAGATGTGTCATTTTCTAAAGTGTGCAAACATATTAGGAAACTTAGGATTGAAGAAACTATTCTTGAGGAGAATATTTTGCAGATTCTGAGGAACATAATTTATGTGTTTTTGAAGCCCTGATCCAGTCTTCTTTATGGTTATAAAAGAAGACTTAGACCTAGGTCTAAACAACTAATCTCTTGTAACACTTTTGTAAAGGGAAATAAGGGTTTAGGGTTTTGAGAGTCCTAGGCTTTCTTGTGTTGTAAGTCTCCCTTTGTATCAGTTGGATACATTGTGGTGGACATAGATGTTTATACCGATTCAGAAGCCTTGAGGTAATAAATTGTATATTTTTCTTGGATGAAACTTTGAAGCAAATCCAATATAATCCGGGGAGGATTGTTAGTCAAGGTGGCTTGGCTGAACTTTACATTGAAAGAGGAGGCTTTCAAGTAGGATGATGTAGTTGCTGTCGATTGTAACTGTTAGATATCATAGGAGGTGATTAAGGGAGTGAGATATGTTTATCTTATCTAGGATGGAGTTCTTAGATAAAGTTTTCATTGGGTAGTGATAGGTAAACCAGAGGTTATTTACTGTAAACCAGAGGTTGTTTGCTATAAACCAGAGGTTGTTTACATAAAACACTGATAGTGGATTCTTCTTTCTGGCTTGCTAGCCCCCAGATGTAGGTGAATTACACCGAACTGGGTTAACATATATTGTGTTATTTATCATTCGGCAAATATACATTTCTGTATTTGCTTGTTGATTAACATGTTGTAACAGATGTTGAAACATCTGTTATGACTCTTTTGCTGATATTCAGAGTATCATCATGTTTATTATGTCCTTGTTTTGAAGTGATGCAGAGATCAATGTCTTGACATATTGTTAGGACATCTGTGATCTGCATGCCAAAATTTCAATTGATATCAGAGCAGGAATCTTGTCTGTTTCTGGATGAGATCTTGGGAGTTACTTTCTGGCTCATTAAGCAAGGTGTGTGTTTGTGCGATCAGACCATTCATTGGATATCTTGAATGATTGGTATTGGATCAAGGATGACAACTACTGGTTGGTTGTCTTTTTCTTCCGTGAAGATGTTCTAGTTGCTGCAGGTGTTGAGGTTCTTTTCTGCAAGATGTCCTCTAAGATGTCTGGACATCTTAACTGGAGCCTGTTGAAGATGTGTTGTTGTTCCGCTGTATGTGTTTCTGATGAAAGGAATTTGGTAAAGTTAGATTGAAGACCCATATTTTTGGTTGGACCAAGAGTTCTTTTTTTGTCTCTTGGAGATCTGGAGGAAGCTGTGACACTTGGTTGTGTTTAACCATAGTCACTTGAATCCAAGATGTGTGTTTCATCTTGTCCTTGGAATAAATTTCTTTTTAGGAGAAGGGAGGTTGTTTGAAGACCAAAAGAGGAGCTGGTTTTGCTCTTGGCTTGCCGATTGTTGAAGGGATCTTCGCTTAAGGAGCTTGCTTTGGTGGGAGTATGAGAGTTTATTTCTCTCTACAGTTGTCTGAAGTTCTTGATGATCAAGCTGGTAGGAGCCATGTTCTCTGAAGATCTTCAATTGGATTACTATATAATAATAAGTTCAGTGGTAATTGTACCAAGAACCATAGTGTTTGGTATCTGTGATATGAGAATGATGTCCTAATTGATGTTAGAACATCATCATGTTTTCTGAAATTGGAGTTCAGATTGTGGAAGCTGATATTCACCAGTTGAATCAGAAGTGTTCTAACTTATCTTACTAGAGAATTATGAGGTGAAGACTGTCTTGGTTTATGGGGTGTCTATCTGGTAGTCTGACTCTTGTTGAGGTCAGAATACTTGTGGAGAAGTGGTTTCTTCTACTGCAAGTATCTCTAGAAATAAGTGGATCAGTTTGGTGCTTGTGAAGCAAGTAAGCTGAGGATTTCTGGAGCATGTATTTGATGTCTTTCAAGTGTGAATGACATATGGGCTAGCTAACAAACTAAAAGATTTTGTATGTCTCTTTGAGGAATGTGAAGCATTCCAGGTTTAATTGGATTTATTCTCAAGGAACATAGATATCTATGGCTGTAAAGTTCAAGGTGGATTTGTACAGGGTATGGATGGGTTAAGGATCAGAGGGATCAATGGGGATTTTGGTCTCAATCCAAGAGTTTGTTGGTTATGGTACAAGGATGGTAATCCTGGTACTTTCTCACTATAAGAGCATGAAGTTGGTCATGTGATAATATGCGGTGATTTTGGGTGTTTCTTGTTGGAAGAAGCATCATTTATAAGAGACAGGGGAAAAACTTATGTCTGTTGGGTGTACTATTGTGGTACATAGATTGCTTGTGGATCAAGCAGTGAGTGAATGCGTTCAGCAGGTGTGTTGAACAAGGAGTGAGCTCTTGAAGACATGAAGATGAGTCTTATGTTTCCATTCATTTTAAGGTGTTCTTCTTGCAAAAGAGCACTGATTATCCTTGATAGGGGGAGTTGGACTTCTGTCTAGGATCTGTTGCTGCAGCAGTACAGTTGTTTATCAAGATTGTTTGTGATTTCAAGCAGTTTGTGATTATGTTCCTCTGGTGAGGGTGTAATGTCAGACAAGATGTCGTGACATTGTGTTACTGTTCTAGCTCATGGTGAACTTGATAGTGTATTTTTTTGGTTCTGTCATTGGGAGTCAATTGATTGAATTAGATTTGTACAAGCTTCTTGGGAGTGTCCTGAGAATCATGATTTTTATCTGGGAGAATTTATTTTTCTCTGCAGATTGGAAGTCAAGATCAATGGAAGTTTTCTGTTGATATCTTGAAGATATCATGATCAAGTTTACTAATTCTGAATGAAAAGAGTTTGTTTAGAGTTGAGTGCAGAGAGTCTTGGTTATTCTTCAAATCTTGTATGTATGTGACTATTAGGGCAATAATATAGGCCTTGGTCATAGAATTGTGCTTGCTTGTACTTTGCATATTTGCTTCTATGTGGTTGCTTAGTTAGTAATCTACCTTGTCATATTATGGCTAAAAAAGGGGAGTAGTAGTAACTTAAGTAATAATTGGTTGCTGGCAGTTGTTGAGGGGAAGATATTTTTTTAATCTCTTGCTGCAGCATAAAAAGTTCTAAGTAGAGGAAGAGGCTGCTAGCTTTGTGTTGTTTCCGCTGCTGACTGATTTTTGCCTCTAACTATTGTGTGTTTGCATGCAAAAGTTATTTGTGTGAGGGCTAAGGTCTTTCATCTATTTTGGTTTTAATGATGTCAACAAATAAGCTAAGTATTAGATTGTAATTTGAGCGGTATCACTTCATTTGTCGGGCAAATTGCATCTAATCATCGTTGTTCATGCGTCTAAACATATAGGACTTTGTCTTACCCATAAATACATGTGCATGATCATTATATTGGTGTCTAGTATGTTTGTCCGAGTCTTGGTCAGTTAATATATGCAGAAAAGTACATTTCTTGAAAAATGCAAGTGATGCTCCGACCCAACCTAAGCATGAGTCGACTCATGCTTGTTGGAACAAAGTTTGTGGAAAGGTCGGGAAAGCGCACGCTGACCCCTGCAGGTTGTGGGTCGACGCATGATTTGGGAATTTGAAAATATGCAAAAACTGCATACTTGCGTCGACGCAAGATGCTGATAGGTCGACGCATGATTGTGAAACTTGCATAGTGATTTCCACGGGTCAGCGCACACCGACCCTCATTAAAGGATGGGTCGACCCAAACACGCCTGAACTGAATTTTTTCACTTAAATTTTTCTGTTATTTCTGTTACAAGTTTTAGTGGGTCAAATCATTCTCTATAAATAGTCTGGTCATCTCTTTTTCCAAAACAACAAGAAACATGAAAATTTATACCAATCTTTCTCTTCATCTTCATTTTCATCCTTGAGTCAACCAACAATTACACATAATCATTTTTACTTGTGTTGTCCATTGTTTTGAAGTGATAACGTTCAGAATTAGGAAGTGTGTGATCTTCATTTATGGGTTGAGAATTGGTAGGTATTTCTTGAATAAAACCTTAGGTTTTATCCTCCAAGAATCAAAAGAAATTTTGGGGGGTTTTTGGCACAAACCGTTTCGTTCTACAGGGATTCAGCCGTGTGAAGGTAAACAAAGAACAGAGTTTTCTTTCGGTTTAGTAGCTACAGTCTGAGGATCGTAGAAGAAAGGTTTGGGGATCAAATTGCGGAGAATTGAAGTCGGCCGAGTGAAGGTGACTGAAGAACGGTGGTGTCTTGCAGTCTAGTAGCGTGGGACGATGACTTGTTCAACCGAATTCGTGGCACTTGATTCATCTTGAATCAAGGGAAGAGAAGGCTCTGCATCAACGATCAAAGACGTTTGGGAGTTTGGATGGTCATAGTTCTTCTCTTGTAATAAACAATTTGCAACAACTACACACACACACACACACATACACACACACATATATATATATCTCAATTCGAATTGTGGAATTGGGGGCAGAGGTACCCAAAGCGAACGAACCTAAAGGGGCTTATAATAGAGCTCCAGTTTTTACAGGCGAGAATTACAGCTACTGGAAGGATTGTATGCGCGTCCATATAAATTCCATAGATCGGAAGGTTTGGAACGTTATTTTAAACGGTCCCATGGAAATTACAATGACCAATGCCGAAGGCATTGTCGTTCCCAAATCCGAAGACCTATGGAATGAGGAGGACAAGAAAAAGTACAGCTATGATTGGAAGGCTCGAAATATTTTGATCTCCTCTTTGAGAGTTGACGAATATTATCGTGTCTCTCATTGTGAAATGGCCAAAGCCATGTGGGATGCTTTACAAGTAGCCCACGAAGGCACTAATGATGTCAAAATGGCTCGTATTAACACACTAATGTAAGAGTTCGATCTTTTTTACATGAAGCAAGGGGAAACCATTGCGGATATGCAAAAATGATTTACTCACATTATCAATAAATTGCATGTACTTGGTAAACAATTCCAAACGAGGTTGCTACTAATAAGATTTTGAGGTGTCTTAACAGGGAATGGCAGCCGAAGGTCACCGCGATCAAGGAGGCCAATAATCTAGCTACTCTAGACCTCACCACACTATTTGGCAAACTCGATGAGCATGAGCAAGTGCTCATTAGCCTTGATAAACATGAAAAAAGTATAAAGAAGGAGAAAACGAAAGATACAGAAAAGAAGTCGATTGCTCTTAAGATTTCTTGTTTAAAGTCCACATCTAAAGAGCAAAGTGATGATGAAACCAACAATGACGAAGATGATGACTCCGATGATGATATGAGTCTATTTGTGAAGACATACAATAGGTATGTTCGGAAGCATGAGATTCAACACTCGGATAAAAATCTTGTTAAATTTAAGAGGCAATCTAGAAATGAAGGAAATAAGAATGGCAAGGTTAAATGGTCGCGTTACAACTGTGGAAAATCCGGGCACTACAAGTCGGATTGTCCATCACTTAAGAAAGACAAGGATAAGGACAAAGACAAGAGCCGTCAACATAAAAAGTCAAACAAATCTAGACGAACATACATCGCTTTGGAAAGCGATAACGAGTCGGAAAAAGAGGACATCTCAAGTGATGAAAGTGAATCCGTTAATCTATGTCTTATGGCACGCCACAACAAGAAGAAAGAGGTAAAACACTCTAAATATGATCATTCTAATACTATGTCTCATTTAGAATTGCAAAAGGCTTTTGATATGTTGCACCACGAGGCTAAGGAAGCATTTCAACGCTTAGCCTCGAACAAAAAGATTGTTGAATACTTGGAGAAAAAGGTTTTCGATTCCGAAAGGAAATTGGAAGCTCTTAAAAACTCCTTGGTGGATGCATCAAAAGCTAAGGTTGATGAGAATAAGTCTCCATGGTTCAAGTTTGGGGGCTGTGATACTTGTCATATTTGGCAAAAAGAGGTGAGAACCCTTAAGGCCAAATTAGACAAGGCTCTTATGTCTAAAATTTTGTTTGCTATTGATCGATCACATTATCGAGAAAGTATGAATAACCCGTATCAAAAGTATACGTATTTGATTCGAGATAGTGATAGCAAAGGTAAGTTCCAAATGAACCCTGATTGTATATATTGTTGCAAGCCTGGTCATACTATTGCTAAATGTCGTTTTAGAAGATTTCTTATTCCAAAAGGCATTTATCAATGGTTGCCCAAGTGCGATCTTTGTTTCACGTACCGCAAAGGACCCAATGAGAATTGGGTACCTACTCTCCCTTGATTGTTTTTGTAGGTACAAAGTCTTGAGACCACCGAATGAAGATGGGTTCTGGATAGTGGCTGCTCAAGATATATGACAAGAGACATATCTCTTTTCATTGACTTTGTGGCGAAGAAAAAGGGGTTTGTCACCTACGGAGATAACAATAAGGGACAGATTCTCGGCAAAGGTAGTGTAGGTAACCCCTCATCTACTACTATCTCTGATGTGCTGCTTATGGAAGGCCTGAGGCACAATCTTTTAAGCATTAACCAACTATGTGACAAGAATTATAAAGTATCGTTTTTAAAAGATTGTTGCATAGTTGAAGATAGTGACAAAAAGAATGTGTTTATGGGCTTGAGGGTGAACAATGTCTATATGCCAGACTTAAATGAGGTATCGTTGAATGGAGACAAATGTCTAGTCACTATGAAGGAAGATTCATGGTTGTGGCATAGACGGTTGGCTCACATCAACTTTGATTTGCTTAACATAACAGTCTCTAAAGACCTAGTCATCGATTTTCCCAAAACCAAATTCCCAAAGGATCACCTTTGTGATGCTTGCCAAATGGGGAAGCAAACAAGGATCTCATTCAAATCTAAAAATATCGTTTCAACTATGAGACCCCTTGAGCTCCTCCATATGGACCTCTTTGGACCATCTACGGTTAAAAGCCTAGGTGGTAACTATTATGGTTTGGTAATAGTCGATGATTTTTGTAGGCTTTGCTGGACCATTTTCTTAGCAAATAAAAGTGATACCTTTTCGGCCTTTGAGAGATTTGCTAAGTTATCTCAAAACAAGTTAAACACGAACATTGTGTCAATTAGAAGTGATCATGGGGGTGAGTTTGAAAACCATTTATTTGAAGCATTTTGTGAATCCCATGGAATTGATCATAATTTTTCCGCACCAGATACCCCTCAACAAAACGGGGTTGTGGAACGTAAAAATAGAATGTTGGAAGAATTAGGAAAGACTATGATCAATGAGAGTGGACTTCCAAAATACTTTTGGGCAGACGCCATAGGTACAGCTTGTTACATTTTGAATAGGGTGCTCATCCGACCTATTCTAAATAAGACACCGTACGAGCTTTTAAAAGGGCGTAAGCGAAATATCTCTCACCTTCATGTCTTTGGTTGCAAGTGTTTCGTGTTAAACAATGGAAAAGAGACACTTGGTAAGTTTTATGCCAAGGCTGACAAGGGTATTTTTCTTGGATACTCTCAGTCAAGTAAAGCTTATAGAATATATAATAAAAGGTTATGAATTGTTGAAGAGTCGGTACACGTTACTTTTGATGAGTCTTATCCGAGAAATGTCGGAGAAGGTAGTTCTTTTCATGGTGCAGGTGCATCTTCTGAAGACATACTCAAGGACACTGATAAGGGAACTGATCAGCCTGAAGCAGTGAGTATTGTGGAGGAAAAGGATCGCCAACCAATGAAGAGTTAGGAGGATCATCCAACTAATGAAGATGATCTTCCTCCAGCTTGGAAGTCTTCCAAAGACCATCCAATCGACAATATCATCGGTGACATCTCTAAGGGAGTAACTACTCGCTCTAAACTTAGTAACTTTTGTTATTACTCCGCTTTTGTGTCACAAGTTGAACCTAAAAACGCAAAGGAGGCATTACTCGATGAGCATTGGTTCTTATCAATGCGAGATGAACTAAATCATTTTAGGATAAATGAGGTTTGGGACCTTGTCCCCCCTCTGCGAGATCATCGAGTAATCGGCACCCGATGGGTATTTAGAAATAAACTTGATGAAAACAGAGTTATAACACGTAACAAAGCGCGGCTTGTAGCGCAAGGCTATAACCAAGAGGAAAAAATCGACTATGAGGAAACTTATGCGCCGGTTGCCCGACTCGAGGCTATATGCCTTTTACTTGCTTATACTTGCACTAAGAACTTCAAATTATTCCAAATGGATGTTAAAAGTGCTTTCCTTAATGGATATATAAATGAAGAGGTTTATGTTGCCCAACCTCCGGGTTTTGAATCCCATGAATATCCTGATTATGTCTACAAACTTAAACGTGCTTTATACGGACTTAAACAAGCTCTTAGAGCTTGGTATGAACGTCTAGGCAAATTTTTACTTGATCAAGGGTATTCAAGAGGGAAGGTTGACACAACCCTCTTTATTAAACGTCAAGGAAAAATTTAATCTTGGTACAAATTTATGTTGACGATATTATCTTTGGGTCTACTAACATGACCTTGGTCAAGGAGTTTTCTAGTTTGATGCAGGGGGAGTTTGAAATGAGCATGATGGAGGAGCTTAACTATTTCCTCGGATTGCAAATCAAATAACTCGAAGAGGGCACATTCGTGAGTCAAACAAAATATTGTCTTGAGCTTCATAAACGTTTGGACATGCTAAATTGCAAAGCAATAGATACTCCAATGCCTACTTGTGCCAATCTTGATTGTGACGAAAATGGTAAGGATGTAGAGGTAAAGAAGTATCGAGGTATGATTGGATCTCTTCTTTATCTTACAACATCACGACCCGACATTACGTTCAGTGTATGCATGTGCGCGAGGTATCAAACATGTCCTAAGGAATCCCACTTAAAAGCATTTAAGCGCATACTTCGACACCTTTTCGGTACTCCAAAGTATGGGTTGTGGTATTCCAAAGGTAGTGTTTGTTCCTTAGTTGGTTATTCCGATTTCGGCTTTGCAGGGTGCAAATTGGATAGGAAAAGTACTAGTGGCATGTGTCACTTTTTCGCAAACTCCTTGGTGAGTTGGCATAGCAAGAAACAGGTTTCCGTTGCTTTGTCAACAGCTGAGGCGGAATACGTTGCCGCTGGTAGTTGTTGTGCTCAAGTCTTATGGCTTAAACAATAATTGCTTGATTTCAATGTAAAACTAGAGCGTATTCCGATTTTGTGCGATAATACTAGTGCGATCAACCTGACTAAGAACCCCGTATTACATTCACGCACCAAGCATATCGAAATACGTCATCATTTTGATAGGTATCATGTAGAGAAAGGTGATGTGATATTTGAGCATGTTGATACTAAAAATCAACTTGCTGACATTTTTACAAAACCATTAGCCACTGAGCCTTTCTTTCATATCCCTAGGGAACTTGGCGTTCTCGACATCTCGGATCGTGTTTGATTTTCATCGAAGATAGTTTGTCTTCATATATACATATATATACTTGTTTATGTGTTATCACTAACAATGCCAAAAGTTATTAAGATATATGTGAGGGCTCTCAACGTCAATAGTGATCAAGGTAATATCGTTCCGATTCATAGAAAGTTAACACATTTTGTGCCATGTTAAGTACTTTAAAATTGATGTTTCTATATATATTACTCATTTGGATGCGTGTTTTATGTGTGTGCATGTTTATTTATCTTATTTTGGAACTTTTGTATGCGAAATTTCAATTTCTCCATTTTTGACTTGGATGAGTCGACCGAAAGATGGCATGGGTCGACTCATGAGCTGGAGCATTTTTCAAGGGAAACGACCGGGTTAGCTCATGCTTACCTGCGGTCGGCCTATATCAAAATTTAAAATTTTTTCAAAACCTAGCAATCTTGCACCGACGCACCCTGTCCTTGGATCGACGCACACTTGAGGCACTCAGAATCCTTTTTATTTGGGAATGCGTGCGCCGACCTAATGTTTCCACTCTTCTTTACATATCTTCATTACACTTTATTTCTTGTTCATTGCATGTTGAAGATAGTAGAATTTTGGCCTTCTCCTCTTCATTCCTTCCGTCTTCCCATTAAAACTTCACCATATCTCCATTAAAACCCACAAAAATAAAAAAACTCACAAAGTGTGAATCCTCAAGATTATAAGACAAGGGTTTCTAGCAGCAAGAACATCATTCTTCTTCAACCACCGCGCACTGTTCATCTTCTTCATCGTCTTCATCAAAAACGGCTTCCCGACGCATAACCGGTAAACGAACAACTAGAGCTTCATCTTCCAGAACTTCTTTAACACCGGTAACTATTACCTCTTTACTCTCTGATGAACTGTCTGGTCCTTTTGAGGTAGAGTTTAGTCATCGTGCTGTTATTCCACAACATGGTTTCTATATTTTGATGGGTCCAGACTACAAAATTCCTGAGATAACTGAAATTCTTAGTGTTCAGAATTTTGGTGAGTTCCTTGAATGTGATGATAATTTAAATAGTGATTTGATTCGATTATTCTATTGTGGAATTAAGGGAAAATTTAAGGGTGTTGAGTTTTCGTTTTCTATGAATAATGTACGTCATCCTGTAAACAATGAGTTATGGAATACTTTGTTTCATATGGATACTGATGAAAATTTCCCCAAAGTAACCGACACCAAGTTTGTTCAAAACTATGAGTTTAAATCTGCTCTTAACTCTATGTTGCGTGAACCATATCCGGACGATGTTGTGGCAAGTGAATTCTTTCTGAAAAATATTACCACCAGTCATTTGAAATTTGTTGACCGAGTTTTGCAGTGGATTGCTGCTCGTATTTTGAGACCTAAGAAAGGCGGGTATTCAAGAGTTGAGAAGGTAAAAGTTCATCTCATTTTCATACTGAAGAATCAGATCAAAATCAACTGGCCACACTATTTTGCATATCAGATGTTTGTTACCCGCGACTTCACCAAAAGTCTGGCTTTAGGTTATGCATCCTGCATTCAGAACATTTTGAACAAGGCTAGCATCTCGGTTTCGAATATTCATTACACCCAGATTTCATCCGAACATCAATCTCAACCAAAAACACTCACCATGATGGGTTACACTTGGGATTCTGTTACGAATGAGTTCAAGTACCGATACAGGTCAACTCATCCTTTTTCACATGAACCTGAAGAACCTAATCACGACGAAGGAAATGATGATGAGGCAGTACATGATAGTGACAATCAAGATGTTAACAATGCTGATGTGGTTCTGCAAGAGGAAGACAAAGAAGCATGGATGGGCTATCAACCTGAGGACAATTCTGATAATCAGGGATGGGGAGATTGGAAAAACAACTGCTAGACTGCTTTTGGAGACGCATATGTTCCTCCCACCTATGGCGAGGAGTATGATTGGCATCAACCTGATTATTCTGCACCTCAGCATGATTTCCAGGCATCTGAAGAGATTCTGGCAAGGTTGAACCAGATGAATCTTCAACATCAAGAATTCCAAGCATTGCAAGAAAGCCGCTACAATGCTCAGGAAGAAAGGTTCACAAACTTATCCAACCAAGTCTCGGCTCACATCACTAACTTCAACAGGTTTGCTGACTCCTCTATGACTCACTTCACCCAAATGGACGAGAATTTGACTCAACAGAATCAGAATCTTGCAAACAGTCTTGGCTTACTCAATCGCTCGCTAATCGAACTTAACTTGAACCTAGAGGATTTTCCACCACCAGGCCAATACCATGGGGGAAGAGGTCATCCATCTAGGGGGAGGAGACCATAGATATTAGTGCATCATATTACTTGTGTTTTGCATTTATGTTTTGCTGTTTGGATTGCATGTTATTTTCTGTTATTTTAACTTTGAACTTTGTTTCAGTTTGTTTTGGTTCTTTGTTTTGAACTATGGCATGAATTGTCTTTGCTTCTTATGTTCCGTATTTATCCGTTTCAAATTTTACATTAACTGTATCATATGTGGATGCGTGTTAGTGTTGTCTTGTTGCAAATATGTGGATGAATCCTTACTTGTTATAGTGTTATTCTTTTGACCACCTTCTTCTCTTCTTCTCTTCTTTTTGATGTTGACAAAGGGGGAGAAGGATAACAAGCAGAAATTAACCAAGTGTTAAAGACAGGGGGAGCTTGTTCGTTCTCAAATTACAAATTAAGAGAAAGCTAAACAATGTTGCCATCATCAAAAAGGGGGAGTATGTGAGGGCTAAGGTCTTTCATCTATTTAGGTTTTAATGATGTCAACAAATAAGCTAAGTATTAGATTGTAATTTGATTGGTATCACTTCATTTGTTGGGCAAATTGCATCTAATCATCGTTGTTCATGCGTCTAAACATATAGGACTGTGTCTTACCCATAAATACATGTGCATGATCATTATATTGGTGTCTAGTATGTTTGTCCGGGTCTTGGTCAGTTAATATGTGCAGAAAAGTACATTTCTTGAAAAATGCAAGTGATGCGCCGACCCAACCTAAGCATGAGTCGACTCATGCTTGTTGGAACAAAGTTTGTGGAAAGGTCGGGAAAGTGCACGCTGCCCCTGCAGGTTGTGGGTCGACGCATGATTCTGGGAATTTGAAAATATGCAAAAATTGCATACTTGCGTCGACGCAAGATGCTGATAGATCGACGCATGATTGTGAAACTTGCATTGTGATTTCCACGGGTCAGCGCACGCCGACCCTCATTAAAGGATGGGTTGACCCAAACACACCTGAACTGAATTTTTTCACTTAAACTTTTCTGTTATTTCTGTTACAAGTTTTAGTGGGTCAAATCATTATCTATAAATAGTCTTGTCATTTCTTTTCCAAAACAACAAGAAACGTGAAAATTTATACCAATCTTTCTCTTCATCTTCATCTTCATCCTTTAGTTAACCAACAATTACACATAATCATTTTTGCTTGTGTTGTCCATTGTTTTGAAGTGATAACGTTCAGAATTAGGAAGCGTGTGATCTTCATTTCTGGGTTGAAAATTGGTAGGTGTTTCTTGAATAAAACCTTAGGTTTTATCCTCCAAGAATCATGAGATTTTGGGGGTTTTTGGCACAAACCGTTTCGTTCTACAAGGATTCAGCCGTGCGAAGGTAACTGAAGAATAGAGTTTTCTTTCGGTTTAGTAGCTACAGTCGGAGGATCGTAGAAGAAACGTTTGGGGATCGAATTACGGAGAATTGAAGTCGGACGAGTGAAGGTGACTGAAGAACGGTGGTGTCTTGCAGTCTAGTAGCGTGGGACGGTGACTTGTTCAACCGAATTCATGGCACTTGATTCATCTTGAATTAAGGGAAGAGAAGGCTCTGCATCAACGATCAAAGACGTTTGGGAGTTTGGATGTTCATAGTTCTTCTCTTGTAATAAATAATTTGCAACAGCTACATATATATATATATATATATATATATATATATATATATATATATATATATATATATATATATATATATATATATATATATATATATATATATATATATATATATATATATATATATATATATATATCAATTCCAATTATGGAATTGGGGGCAGAGGAACCCAAAGCGAGGACGATTGAGGAACTTCCTAATCAAATCTCATTTGTTCTCTCTTTCCCTTAACTCTTTACGTTTGATATCATTCGAAATTGTGAAGTCTAAATTGATCGAAATTTCTGAGCTGGTGTTATATTGAGTTGTTAAATTGTTTTGTAAATCTGATACAATCCCTTGGATTGTATTCAAGAGCAGCTCAACATCATACTACTTTGAAATCTGCACTTAGTGTGTTAACGCACACCAAGTGTTTGATAATTTGTTTCAACGCAAAATCGAACGCATTTGCAATTTATTGTTTGTCAATTGATCTTGTTGGATTGGATTAAACATCAAGCAAGTGATACTTTGTTGATTGAGTTTTAAATTGTGTTAATTAAACTGAATTTTTCTCATCCATAATTCATTCCCAATATTGTCGTGCATATCCGATCCTTTTAGTAGAAGGTTCGTTGTAGACGTGTGATTCAGTGGTTGCTTCCGTTAAACATTTTTTAAACCAAATTTTTGGTAACCATTTGCGTGTAAAACTCAAGGGATCTATTCAACCCTCCTTCTAGATCCATAGCCATCGTCTAGCAAGTGGTATCATGAGCTCCGGTTTATCTGGTGCTTCGGTAAAACTTCTTGGAATATGGAAAACGAACCTAAAGGGGCTTATAATAGAGCTCCAGTTTCTACAGGCGAGAATTACTGCTACTGGAAGGATTGTATGCACGTCCATATAAATTCCATAGATCGAAGGGTTTGGAACGTTATTTTAAACGGTCCCATGGAAATTACAATGACCAATGCCGAAGGCATTGTCGTTCCCAAACCCGAAGACCAATGGAATGAGGAGGACAAGAAAAAGTACAACTATGATTGGAAGGCTCGAAATATTTTGATCTTCTCTTTGGGAGTTGACGAATATTATCGTGTCTCTCATTATGAAATGGTCAAAGCCATGTGGGATGCTTTACAAGTAGCCCACGAAGGCACTAATGATGTCAAAATGGCTCGTATTAACACACTAACGCAAGAGTTCGATCTTTTTTACATGAAGCAAGGGGAAACCATTGCGGATATGCAAAAACGATTTACTCACATTATCAAAAAAATTGCATGTACTTGGTAAACTAATTCCAAATGAGGTTGCTACTAATAAGATTTTGAGGTGTCTTAACAGGGAATGGCAGCCGAAGGTCACCGCGATCAAGGAGGCCAATAATCTAGCTACTCTAGACCTCACCACACTATTTGGTAAACTCGATGAGCATGAGCAAGTGCTCATTAGCCTTGATAAACATGAAAAGAGTATAAAGAAGGAGAAAACGAAAGATACGGAAAAGAAGTTGATTGCTCTTAAGACTTCTTGTTTAAAGTCCACATCTAAAGAGCATAGTGATGATGAAACCAACAACGAAGAAGATGATGACTCCGATGATGATATGAGTCTATTTGTGAAGAGATATAATAGGTATGTTCGGAAGAATGAGATTCAACACTCGGATAAAAATCTTGTTAAATTTAAGAGGCAATCTAGAAATGAAGGAAATAAGAATGGCAAGGTTAAAGGGATGTGTTACAACTGTGGAAAATCCGGGCACTACAAGCCGGATTGTCCATCACTTAAGAAAGACAATGATAAGGACAAGGACAAGAGTCGTCAACATAAAAAGTCAAACAAATCTAGACGAGCATACATCGCTTGGGAAAGCGATAGCGAGTCGAAAAAAGAGGACATCTCAAGTGATGAAAGTGAATCCTTTAATATATGTCTTATGGCACGTCACAACAAGAAGAAAGAGGTAAAACACTCTAAATATGATCATTCTAATACTATGTATCATTTAGAATTGCAAAAGGCTTTTGATATGTTGCACCACGAGGCTAAGGAAGCTTTTCAACGCTTAGCCTCGAACAAAAAGATTGTTAAATACTTGGAGAAAAAGGTTTCTGATTCCGAAAGGAAATTGGAAGCTCTTAAAAACTCCATGGTGGATGCATCAAAAGCTAAGGTTGATGAGAATAAGTCTCCATGGTTAAAGTTTGGGGGCAGTGATACTTGTCATATTTGGCAAAAAGAGGTGAGAACCCTTAAGGCCAAATTAGACAAGGCTCTTATGCCTAAAATTACATTTGCTATTGATCGATCACATTATCGAGAAAGTATGAATAATCCGTATCAAAAGTATATGTATGTGATTCGAGATAGTGATAGCAAAGGTAAGTTCCAAATGAACCGTGATTGCCTATATTGTTGCAAGCCTGGTCATACTATTGCTAAATGTCGTTTTAGAAGATTTCTTGTTCCAAAAAGGCATTTATCAATGGTTGCCCAAGTGCAATCTTGGTTTCACTTACCGCAAAGGACCCAATGAGAATTGGGTACCTACTCTTCCTTGATTGTTTTTGTAGGTACAAAGTCTTGAGACCACCGAAAGAAGATGGGTTCTGGATAGTGGCTGCTCAAGACATATGACAGGAGACATATCTCTTTTCATCGACTTTGTGGCAAAGAAAAAGGGGTTTGTCACCTACGGAGATAACAATAAGGGACAGATTCTCGGCAAAGGTAGTGTAGGTAACCCCTCATCTACTACTATCTCTGATGTGCTGCTTGTGGAAGGCCTTAGACGCAATCTTTTAAGCATTAGCCAACTATGTGACAATAATTATAAAGTATCGTTTTCAAAAGATTGTTGCATAGTTGAAGATAGTGACAAAAAGAATGTGTTTAAGGGCTTGAGGATGAACAATGTCTATATGCTAGACTTAAATGAGGTATCGTTGAATGAAGACAAATGTCTAGTCACTATGAATGAAGATTCATGGTTGTGGCATAGACGGTTGGCTCACATCAACTTTGATTTGCTTAACAAAATAGTTTTTAAATCTGGTTTGAATCTGTTAATTTAAATTCAGATTGCAGAAGATCGTTTGTGTATACTAGGTGGCGTTCAGATTAAGGAATCAGAGATTCTCTTGAAATTTGAAGATGTGTCGTTTTCTAAAGTGTGAAAACATTTTAGGAAACTTAGGATTGAAGAAACTATTCTTGAGGAGAATATTTTGCAGATTCTAAGGAACATAATTGTTGCGTTTTTGAAGCCCAAATCTAGTCTTCTTTATGGTTATAAAAGAAAACTTAGACCTAGGGCTAAACAACTATTCTATTGTAACACTTTTGTAAAGGGAAATAAGGGTTTAGGATTTTGAGAGTCGTAGGATTTCTTGTGTTGTAAGTCTCCCTTTGTATCAGTTGGATACATTGTGGTAGACGTAGATGTTTATACCGATTCAGGAGCCTTGAGGTAATGAATTGTATATTGTTCTTGGATGAAGCTTTGAAGCAAATCCAATAGAATCCGAGGAGGATTGTTAGTCAAGGTGGCTTGGCTGAACTTTACATTGAAAACGGAGTCTTTCAAGTAGGATAATGTAGTTGCCGTCGATTGTAACTGTTAGATATCACAGGAGGTGATTGAGGGAGTGAGGTATGTTTCTCTTATCTAGGATGTAGTTCTTAGATAAAGTTTTCATTGGGTAGTGATAGGTAAACCAGAGGTTGTTTATTGTAAATTAGAGGTTGTTTACATAAAACTATACTACTGATAGTAAATTCTTCTTCCTGGCTTGGTAGCCCCCAGATGTAGGTGAATTGCACCGAACTGAGTTAACATATCTTGTGTTATTTATCATTCTGCGAATTACAGTTCAGTATTTGCTTGTTGATTAACATGTAACAGATGTTGAAAAATCTATTGTGACTCTTTTGCTGATATTCAGAGTATCAGCTTGTTTATTCTGTCCTTGTTTTAAAGTGATGCAGAGATCAATGTCTTGACATGGTGTTAGGACATCTGTGATCTGCATGCCAGAATTTCAACCTTGTCTCCTCTTTTGTACTTCCTTTGACCTAGTCACGTCATTTTCCACGTTTCCCCATACTATGCGAGCGAGAATGTTGTGGACGGTACCCTCATTCTCACAGGCGATGGAATTCCCTCGCCCCTTGTAGGCGACATGATTCTCTCATCCTTAATGGACCATTCACAAATATACCACTACATTTATCATAGATATCTTTGATATAACAATAAAAGAACTCTTTTACTATGCTTTCACAAGAGAATAGCTTGTCGTCCAAAATAACTTAGACATTATCTACAAGATTATTCTAAATAATGTGCAACTCTTTCATCACTAGGCAAAAGTAAATAGAGATATATACTCTAACCAGAGGGGATAAGGTTGATAAGACTATAGACTTATGGTGGAAAGTAAATAGAGAAATATACTCTAACTAGAGGGGGATAAGGTTGATAAGACTATAGACTTGATGGTGGAAAGTAAATAGAGAAATATAGGGGATAAGGTTGATCCGACCATAGACTTGATGGTGGAGGACGAAACCAAAATTATATTTTCAATCAAACGAAGGAGTTTCGGTCTTTCCATAAGCTCCAAATAATCTAAAGAAAATAGTAATATATATGTCCCACTAATCACAGAAAACATCACAATCACAAGATCATGCACAATAGACTCGTCATAGCTATTGCACCTAATGCATGTTGCATCATAGGTGATATTTCTCTCTTTTCTTTCCTTTTTAGTAAGAAGCTTACCATGACTCAACTTTTCAAGAAAAACTCTCGGGAGGATCATTCAAATTCCAAGCAAGAGAGAAAAACCGATCAAAGTTATCAGAAATGGTAGAATCAAAATTCAAAAGTTCAAAAGCGAATTTGATTGAGAAAGCTCCATCATTCATAAAAGGCCAACAAGAACAATCATTATAACTAATTGAGGGTGCCACTTCCAACCACAAATATAGGAGTAAACTAAATCATACAAAGTATGTTAATGATGAGTTCCATCAACACAACTCAAATAACTTAAAAAAAAGAAAAAAAGAAAAGAAAGAGAAGAACCAAACTTTGCCTGCATTTTCCCTGTATGCCACTAACTGCTAAGATATAATTTGAAGGGTCTTCACTTTCTCTCAGCTAACTGATCTGTTTCATCCTCTCCTTCTCCTATGCAGTCACTCACCTTATACAAAAGCATTTCTTTCTATTGCTTTATCACATACTAGCTACTATCTATATATTTATATATATACATGTAAAACTATTATAATGCAATTTAGCTATGTTTGTCCAATACTTGAAAAATAGTTTGGTAGGACATAAAAACCAACTAATTACTGTAGTTGAGATAGATGAATATTTATTAGAAAGATTCTAGAGACAGAAAATCTTTTACCATTATATCCATATATAGAAGTAGTGTAGCACATGACACTGCATCACATTGTTATTTATTTTTATGAATAATAATGTTATGAGCAATGTGCATGACTTTATGTTTATACTAGTTTCACTGCATGTTGATATGGTGTATAGATTTCAATTCAAGAGTGATGAGAGGACAACAATGTGAGTCTGTTGAGATGCTGGCCTGGCCCTAGTACTTTTTGCTTGTTGCTTGCACTATTTATAGGGCAACCAAGTTGCTGACAGGAATGGGTTGAAGGCATAATTGATGAATATTTATGTTTATATGTACATAAACATATGTACTAGTAGTACTATGTGGCCACATGAAGAGCAGGAAGGAATAGTCTAATCTTCTGCATTTTGATTCTCACTCATAACCCAACTGTGCTAGATCAACCGACATGTGACATTGTGAGGTGATGAAATCATTGTTTATTTAAAATGAATATTAGTTCCGTTTATTCTAACTTTAAAAAATGGAGTTTTTTTTTTTTTTTGAAAATGGACTATAAGAAGCTTTTTAAAATTTGTTTTTTATAAATTAAAACAATAATTGTGACATACTATAACATAAACATATATTATTGAAGATTAAAACAGAGTTAAAATCACAGTTTTTTCGAAAAGTTATATCTTAAAAATGATTTTTATGAAAAATTATTTGAAATAACTTCACGATTAAGTGATTTTTTGAAATATTAATGTCTAAAAAATTTTCTATAAAATGATAAAATACAGAATTTTTTTTAATATAACTTGTTTTTTCAAAAAAAAAACTAAAAAAATCAATTTTTTAAATTTTTTTACAAAATGGCATGGTTTGGTAGGGACCAATAAGGGTGTCGCCATTTGAAATGGCGTCTCAGTTAGAGGCCACAAGCCATTTCAAATGGCGCCTCAGGCCATTGGTTTTTCCTAGAAAAAGCTCCTGAGGAGGAGCCATTTGAAATTGCGCCTTAGGGCTTTTTTTTTAAAATTTTTTTTTGGTATTTTTTAAAATTTTTTTTAAAATTTTTTTTTAAAATTTTCTTTTTAAATATTTTGTTAAATTAAAATTTTTTTTTTTTAATAATTTAAAAAATTTAAATTTAATATTTAATTAGTAATATTATTCAGCTGGATTACGGTAGCGCCGTAGGCGGTAACCCCCGACTATTGGGGACAGATGCTTTAAAATTTGTTACATGCAACGGGGTCATCGTCTGATACGCCAGGGCCATTTAAATAGGCATGATCATTGAATTTTTTTGTCAAAATATTGTACCCACCATTATCTATAATATTGTGATCTATTTATGACTGTTCTATTTTGATTTTTACTTTCAAATTAAATTAAACATTAAAAAAAAATTTAAAAATATTTTTTTTTTAATTTCCAAAAAAAAAATAACACACTTTGAAGCATCTGTCCCCAATAGTCGGGGGATTGCTGCCTACGGCGCTACCGTAATCCAGCTGAATAATACTACTAATTAAATATTAAATTCAGAATTTTTAAATTATTTAAAAAAAAGTTTTTTTTTAATTTAACAAAATATTAAAAAAGAAAATAAAATAAAAATTAAAAAAAAAACAAAAAAAAAATTAAAAAAAAAAAAAAACCCTGAGGCGCCATTTCAAATGGCTCCTCCTCAGGAGCTTTTTCTAGGAAAAACCAATGGTCTGAGGCGCCATTTGAAATGGCTTGTGACCTCTAACTGAGGCGCCATTTCAAATGGCGCCTCCCTACCAAACCATGCAATTTTGGAAATTTTTTTAAAAAACTAGTTTTTTTTTTTTTTTTGAAAAAACAAGTTATATTAAAAAAAAATTCTAAAATACATAAAATAACTATTCAAACCAAATTTTTATTTAAAATTTTTATAAAAAATTTCATTGTAAATTTTTTTTTACCACAAAATATGTTAAACTATAAAAATTATTTTAAAAAAAAGTAAAAACAAACGGGCCTTTTATTTTATAAAAAAATTGATTTTAGTTGTAATAAAATTATGGTTTTTTAAACTTAGTTTCTATAAAAAAAAATTCAATTATATTATTTAATTTTATTGTATTTTTTTTTTTTAAATTAATCACGTGTTTATCTTTATAAAAATAAAATAAAGACTATCTCATGGGGTATTTAAAAAATAAGATATGAAAAAACTTTTGGTGATTCAGAGATATTAAAGGGAGGATGGACAAGTTTTATGTATGTATAGAGTGATGAAACATGTGCTAGTAAAAATGGGTGAATTTGTATTTCTACTTCATTTCATTATCTTGGATGTGATAAAGACAAAGAGACCTCTACTCTTAGGCACACAATTTCTATCAACTTTTATAACAAATATCAATTCGGAGACAATTGAGTTCATGATGTGATTTCTGGATGAGAAGGTGAGTTTCAAAATGTAAAGTGATATTTAAATTTTGATTAAGTGAGAATCTTATCGTTTGGGTGAATTTGTGAGGAAGACAGAAAAGTTGAGTAGATATAAACATCATCGATGTCTTTGATTAATTTATTTTTAGGTTTGAAAATGAAATTGGACTTGAGCATGATCATAGAAGTATTTTAGTAAGTAGTTTTCAACTTGGACATCATCATCATAAAGGTAAATTGTAATATTTGTTTTTAGAATATCGTTATTTAAGTTTTTTTATTTTTAGAAAAAGAAAGATTTAAGTTTGAGGTTGTGATGATAATCAGTCATTACATAATTTTTGAAAATTTCATACCCCACTCTTTGGAGTTCTTAGGCACCATGTGCGCTTTCAAAAATGTTCTCTGCTTTTAGAGATGTATCTCCGGACACACCTTTTTTTTACTTAACGTTGGTTTTTTCTGGAGCTACATCTACGGAATGTTTCCATTTATATAACTCCAGAACAAATTAGAATACATTCGCGTCAGACTCTCTTCTCCTCCCTCATTCTTCATTTTTCATCTTCTTCACTCTCAAACTCTCTCAAGCTCTCCAAACTCTCCAAAATCTTTTTTCACCAAACTTAATTTTTTTCAATCAAGTTCGACAAGGAGCATTCATTTCAACTATCAAAACACTCCAACTCATTCAAAGCTCGATATAATCGGTAAGTTTTTTAGTTTTCGAGATATTTTGAGTATTTTCCGTAAACGAGTTAGAATATAGTTTTAGGGGTAGAAATCCTTAGATAGTTTTAGAAACATAGTTTAGAGACAATGTAAGTATTGTTCGTTGGCTGAAACAGACGGTCAGGGCTTCCAAAAACCGATTTCTATGGGTAGGGGACACCATTGCCGTGACTGTTGGAGTTGCAGGAAGTTCCGGAGCTACATCCACGGAACAAATTAATGTTAGGGCTATTCCGTAGAGGCAGCTCCGGAACAAATCAAACGTTGTGAATTCTGGGTTCTTTCGAATATGTATCTACGAAAGTTTTCCGTGTGTGCATATCTGGAAGTAGAAAATGTTATTTTTTTTCTTTTTTGTTTTTTAATTTAATTGTATCTAATTATTTTTTCTTGGACGGGTTTCGCAGCATGCATCTGTGAGACACGATCGGAGTCAGGCCACCGTTATCAAGGCCGATACAGTTGAGGCACAACCTACTACACAACCTTCTTCATCACATGCCCAGGACACTCCCTCGACCTCGTATCCCACCCCATCATCCACTTCTTCATCCCGGAGGCGTCAGGATTCAGCTGAGGATTCATCACAGGCCCCGTCCTCCCGCAGGCCTCGTCGGGATACTCCTGTTCCTCCTATAGGCCAATGATGTTGCTCCAGTGCCACCTCTAGAGGGTGATGACCCACCAACGGAGAATGCTGGTGACGATGAAGATGATGAGCCTAAGGGTTTCCCCAGGGGGTCCCTCAGATATGTCTCTGCTGACAGGGTACGCTGACCATACTGCCAGACATGTCTAGGATAGAGAGGTAACATTACTCATATTGTTTCTTTTTTTTCCATTGTAAATTTATAATTTGTACCATTGTTTCTTATTAACATTGTTTCTTATTTATGGAAATTTTTCAGACTCGTCAGCCGCAGAAGTTCTATAACCATGGGCGGAAGATATTATCTTTGGAGCAGCCACGGGAGGCTTGGTTCCAGGATGTCCTTGCCACCTCTGGTTTGAAGGACCTTTGTGAGGACGGTTACAGCCTGATCCACAACGGGATGCTGATGGGCTTTGCGGAGAGATGACACCTTGAGACGTCCTCCTTCCATCTACCGCACGACGAGCTCACTATTACACTGGATGGCATCTCCTGTCTATTACATATACCGATCAGGGGTACCCTCCTCCATCACGGTAGGATGACGAAGGAGGAGGCAAGAGAGATGTTGGTCGAGGAGCTTGGGGATGATACACGGGATGCGCTTAAGGAGATGGATATGACTAGAGGGGCTCATGTGAGTTTCTCCTTTCTCACGCGTAGATTTGGTGAGGCGCTTGCTGCTGCACACCAGGAAGATGGTGGTTCGGCTGAGGTTGAGATACACAGGCAGCCTGTGCTGAGGTGTTATTTTCTATTTTTAGTCGGCACTCAGCTGTTTGTGGACACTTCCTCCACATATACCGATGTCGCTTACCTGAGGTACTTTTTGGATTCCACACGGATCCATGAGTACAACTGGGGGCGGCTACCCTGGCTTACACGTATTCGAGGGTGGGAGAGGGATGCCTGTGGAAGACCAGGACTGTGGCAGGGAACGTGACACTACTTGTGGTAACAATCTTATATCCTTTGACTTTTTTTTATTTCTTTTCATTCTATATTCGCGATAATGGTTGATCCTGATATTTTTTATTTTCATTTCAGGCTTGGATATTCCAACACTTTCCCATGATCGTCGCGTGGGGAGTGTGCATGATTACACAGAGCAGATGTCGCGTGCCCGTGTCTTTATCCCACTCAGGGGGAACCAGGCGGTCGACCTTACAAAGTCTATCTCGATCGCCTGGCTGCTAACGACATATCACTATTCTCAGGATGGTTGGCATGCAGTTCGACCATCACTCTTCCATATTTTTCCGAGCGCGTCATACGGCAGTTCGGGTATACACAGACGATACCCAGACACCTTGTTGTCTCCGCTCCTCTCGACTTGACCCGTAGGCAGATAGACGGAATCTTTGATAACTACCAGAGGCACGTCGTACCAGATGAGGCTCGGGCGACCAGAGCACCGAGAGACTGGAGCTGCGTTGATGGCTACATCATGTGGTTATTCATCGTCTCACACCCCTACATGGTGCTCACTGCAGAAGGATCACCGTCCAGACCAGCTCATCAGGAGATCTTAGAGGAGCAGTAGTCTCAGTTGGACCACACTGAGGATGTCCTGCCTCGCTGTCGTCAGATAGTGGAGATGGGGCGGGCAGACATTGTCGTCGGTTTCTTCCCTAAGGGGTTTGACCACAGGCGTGTATTGGATGAGATGATTGCGGTGGCAGAGGGGGAACTTATGTACCGCAGGAATTGCGCCAAGACGGGTGGGATCGATGGTCGAGGACGCATAACGGGCGGTGGAGGAGGCGATAGAGGCAGACGAGGCGGCAGAGGAGGGAATGCAGATGTTGTCAGACACACATAATAGTGACTGTGATGTCTTTTTTGATGTACTATATTTTGATGACATTTATGTACTATTTTTTTATAATGATTATGACATATTACTTCTTTTATATATATATATATATATATATATATATATATATATATATATATATATATATCATATTATTTTATTTACGGATGTATGTTATTTTATATTCATCTGCAACAGTTAATTTCCATCTGCGACCAACAAAACTTTATTTTTTTTTATAAAAAAAAACTGTTCTGATAAGATTTCAGAGATGCATCTACGAAACTTTTTCCGTAGATGTGTCTCCGGAAGCATCTAGCGTAAAGAAAAAAAGGGTGCGTCCGGATATGTATCTTTGGAAGCAGGGGGTATAAAGGGAATTTTGCTAGGTGTCTAAGAGTATCAAGGGGTGGATTGAGAAATTCTCTTTTTTATATCTTTCTTCTCTGATTGTCTTTATTTTAATTACTCATCCACCTATCTTTTGTTTGATTTATAAATTAGTTTAAACATTTTTATAAATCAAGATTTTGATAATTGGCCATCGTTTTTTTAAACCCACAAAATTCACCCCCCCAATCGTGTTTGGAGTCACTTGTCTAACATGTATGAGTTTAGGTCAATGAAGTCATAAAACAAAATATCAGTCTCAATACCAGTTATCCAACATAAGGTTCTAGGACTTTTGGACCAGACATAGACATGCCCTTAAAAACACAATATCCGAGCATACAACTAAAGTAGGGTCGTCAAATAATATAACCAATTATATTTCGACATCTGTCTGATTGAATGAGAGGGATCAAACTAAGGTTATGGGTATTTATAAACCATAATAGGAATCCTATATAAATGACATAGTCAAATCAAGGTATGCGCAAACATCCTATAAAACTTTATAGCTCTCATATCTGAAAATCATTGACTTGTGCGCAGGATGTTTATAGATACCACCCCATCTATTCTATTGAAACTACCAGACATTAAAGATCTTCAGCCTCGGAACTGGCAATATTTAACCATGTTCTTGTTCAAGAGAAACTTCCTTACATGAAGGAACATAACCCATATGTTTCTTCATTTTAAATTTGCACAGAACATCAAACCTCTATACAAATACAAGTAAACCAAAACAACATTTCCCCCAGGCATTGTCGTCGATCATATCAATTTCCCAAAAAACCTCCAACTACACAAGATGATAGAGTCCACAAAGTAAATGAGTTACACTTAATGGCATACTGGGGTTGGGAAAATAGGTCGGGCCAACCGTTTCCCGCTTGTTTAACCATAATTTTGACGGGCCAAGCCAATGTTTTGAATGCCCTCCCCCCCCCCCCCCCCCAATTTTTGATGTTCTTTGTCGGGGGATGGCATATCTTTAGGCTTTACAATGTATTATAAGGATGGAAAGATGGACTGGGTCTGTCATTTTTGGTGGGTCTAGCCAAGGTTTTGAATATATATCCTCTACTTTGACCAATCACCCCATTTTTTAGTTGGTTTTAGCAGGGCGAGCGGGCGGGTTTTCTACCCCTAGCCTTTGCTTCATCCATTTGTATTTGGAACTAAAATTTTATGAAAATGAATAGCGCATGAGCAACTTTAGTGTTTTCAATTTCTTGTCCAACTTTGATCCAAAATGACTAACCATCACTTCCACAGATTCAACTTTGATCAATGTTGTATGATCCAATGGTCTCTTAGTCACACCTTTTTGAAAATCTGGCCAACAAGTCATGATCAATTTACTTGTAAGCCACGACATCTAGTTCGTCCAATCCACCGCCTCAAATAACTCTGTTGAATCATCTTTCATTTGAAGTATTCAAACAAAACACCTTTTTTTTTGTTACTAACATGTTTAAGTACTAGGTCACAACATTGGGAAAAAGAGAATAAATTAGAAGTAATATAAAACTAAAATAGAACATAAATTGTAAACAATATTAAATGGACAAAAAATTTGTATTAGTTTCTCCTTGATACATCTTTCGACATGGTCTTTATGTAGTGATAAGGCATACATCTTGTAAGGGCCTTTGTTATATGATTATAGAGGTTGATGTGGTAATGGATCTGCCTTCTTTACTTGTGCTTCATACACCTTAGGCCCCTCCGGATGAGACTCGATTTGTGGCTTTGCGGGTTTGCCTCTCTCAACTTTATATCTTAATTGATGACGCATTAGCCTAGCACATAGAATAGTTGAAATTATTTCCGCCAGTGTGATCAAGTTTATCCATTTATGAAACATTAATAAATACATAAAAATAAATAGTCAATTATGCCTCGAACATATTTAATATTTTAGAATACGAAAGCATGGATAACAATGTTCATATTTTATAATCTAAATTAGGGCGAGGCAGGACAACCAAATTAGAGGGTGTATGCCAAAAACCCCGACCATCCCGAAAAAAATGTAAATAAAATTGATGTGTCATGCAGGACAGGCCCATTTTGTGCCCATAATTCCAAACACTAGATGGGCTTGGCCCATGTCTATGTTAGACCTATTTTGAAGTTTAAAACAATGGGATTGCTTAAGACACCCAAATGTCTGCTACCACGCCCTCCTGAAAAATAAAAAATACCCTTAGATTCCGTAGATGCGTCTTCGGACGCACCCAGACACACACAAACCATGCTGATTTTGAGACACGCCCCAAATATTTGTTTGAATTGAATCCGTAAATGTATCTCCATAAACCTTACGGACGTGTATTTTTGGATCATATTGAACCAGAAACAAACACAGAAACAGAAATATGTTAAATGAAAAATAAAATTAACAATGATAACATAAAAAATGAAACATTACATAGGTAATTGTTAACATAAATTGAACATTACATTTCAACATCCAGGTGGACGTTCCAACATCTTCATAATATCTTCGATCGATCTTGCAATCCTCGCATCCATCTCAATTTAACATTTTGTTTCGTAACAAAAAAATGTATTTCACATAACCCTTACATCTGCACCCATCTTTAGCTCAAATTTGTTGAACTAAATCTTCCCTCCGTTGTCAATCGAGGGTGTATTGTATTCGAGCTTCATAATTTTTCGATTGCCCTAGTATGGTAGGAGATTCTCCAATATGAATTTAAGATCTACAAGAGGGATGCACTCGTTGAACTAAAATTAAATTGAGTGCTTCCCCCCGTTGAAGTAGACATATGTGACATGACAATTGATGTTAATTCTTGTGTAATGTGATTTGGTAAGAAATATGAGATGAGAGCCACATACTTATACTAGTTCTAGGACAATATGGACCTTAGAAATTCTATCTTGTACCAGGGGAAATTTTGGAAATGCATTTCCATAACCACCCTATCATGCGATTACGAAGACGCATTTCTGGAACCACACAACACAAAAGCAATTTCAGACACAGTGCGAAACAGAACATGTTTTAGAATGAAAAATGGAGAAATTTTTCTAAAAACTTAAACATGCATTAAAATCTTTAAAAATGTATATATTTGCCACCATTGATATTAATACAAAATTACATTCAAAATATGTCTAACCACATAAATACATTGTTGAATAAAAACCAAAATAATTCGAAACATGTGTTACACACTAAATCTATATCTATGGGTGGTACCGCCTTTGTCTTTTGTCTGTTTGATTCTCGTTCAATCTCGCTTAACTTGGTAAAATGTTGCATCCTTTCTAAAATATGAATCGGTCAAGTCTCAACTTTCCTTGATGAAAGAGTTGTCCACTCTGGTGATATCAGTGGTACAGGGTATCCTGTTTTCAAATAAACATGAAAAAAGTGTCTCAATTTTGAAACCACCCGATACACATGAAACAATCATTTAGATTTGGAGGTGGGCCAATGTGTAGTAGAAAAATTGTTTCTAAGAAACTCTATCTTGTCTCATCAATACAAATTATTTCATACGCATTTTTTATAAGATAATCCATTTCAAGGAAACAAATCCATTTTTCCCCCAGTGTCGGTCCACTAATGCAAGGAACAAGAGATTCATAAATTGCATCAAATTTTTTTCGTATAGCAGTGTTTATGATTATTTATGGCTCTTCAATTCTTTGATAATTTTTTCGCGGAAAAATGTATGATCCTCTTCTTCTTTACCGAACAAAGCAAAAACAATTCAAAAACCGAAGTTACCGTTACCCTCAACATTGACGACCTGTTCAATGTACTTGTGCATAAAAATCATTATCTCATCGATGAACTGGATTTTCAGTAGAGGCGATGAAAGAGATGGTTTTCTAATGCAAGCTCATATGAAAACACTTTTTTGAGATTTGGGAGTTGGAGAATCCAAAAAAAAAAGTTTGTCAACATGTTCAAGATAGGAAGGAGACCGTATCGTTGAATTGTCACTCGGTGTTGGTTTGACCTTCTTAAGAGCAACTTCTTTTTTTACCGGTTGAGACGTTGGTTTCAAATCAGTGGTTTGTGGATAAGAAATCTTCTTTTGAGTGAGAATATGAAGTAGAAAAATCATTTATGGGGTGAATAAACCCTTATAAAAACAAATTTGACCGGTTTTCCGAAAAAATAGAATATCAGAGGTTTTTCAAAACGCGCAAAAGTCTTAAAGCAAAAGTAGAGATCTTATGCTTGTATTGAAATTCAACACGTTGAAAAATACACAATTCACAAATATCACATGTTTAAAGACAATGATTAATTGATTAATTGTAGATTACACAAGATGTGTCATGTACAATGATTCAATTAATATCAGGTTCTAACAACACTAGTTTTCCAGAGTTTAATCAGCATTAAAGCTCAACTAGGTACTAATTCTAACAAAACCTAACCTTATGTAATAAATTTATACCAACTGATAAGCGATAAACTACGCTGATAATTGAAAACCTAAGAATGTAATTATCCTATGAAAATTAAAATACAAGAGAGAGAGAGAGAGAGGGAGAGAGAGAGAGAGAGAGAGAGAGGGAGAGAGAGAGAGAAAGAGAGAATGTGTGAGTGAGTGAGTGAGTACACCGGGATGTATGGAGGTTCATCGTTCATCCTCGCTTTTCCTACTCCACTCTTCAATGGTTTCGCATTGAAACCAATTTTATTCCTTTTTATTTTGAAAAATATTGCAAGAGTTCATACAATCACTGATCCACAACAATGCTGAGAAAAATAAATCTCCTATTTGGATCTTGATTTGTATACACCTTAATGCTAAACGTTTTTGCAAAATCTTTACTCGATTTTCGCTTCTTGAATCTTCTAGCTTCAACAATCTGCTCATAATATTCGTGTGTGGCAATCACCCCTTGATCCCACCAATTTCTTGAGCGATGAACTGTCCAAAGAATTGATAAGAACTCCACCTTGTCTGTATCCTTCCAACAGTTACCACCAAGGTCAGCTGGAGTGGAGAACCTCATTCTTTTCATTGGAATTTGTAACTACGAATGACAATAACCTCAATCTTGCAAGTTTCCTAAAAAACCTTACCAAACCGTCAAGAACGATTAGTTTCAAGATAGCATCTCCCTCAATGAATTACAAATCTTTCATTATCAATATCTGAAATCAAACTAGAGGTTAAAGATGAAAGAATTTTGTTTGCAAGAACTTTTGAGTTTTAAAAAAATGAGAGGGTCTTGATTTTTTTACAACATCACAATGTAGATTATGAAATTATGTATTGAAAATAAGATGACAAAAGGAATTTATATGTGCTTGAGATTAAGCACAAAAATGAATGGGAAAAAGTTAGTTAGATTCAATTCAAGAACATTTCATGATTTGAGTCAAATGAGCAAGTGAAGTGAAATAAGAAAACAAAAAGATTTTGACCCATTTCTCATGTGAATCGAATCACCATGTAACTCAGATTCGAGTCGTGAGGGCTCATTATTCAAATCAAGTACAAATTTTGATTCAAGTCAACTTGGACAGAGTCAACCAGAGAAATGTGAAAATTTATTTGATTCGAATTAAGTGTAAAGCCTGATTCGAATCAACTGAGGCAGAGGCTGTCTAGATTTATTTTATTCAAATCAAGTGCAACTTGTGATTCGAGTCACAGGTTTTGAAAAGTCTCTGTTTGCCCCTGTTCAGTTTGATTTGAGTCAAGATATGTACATGACTTGAGTCATGCACATAAAATCTCAATTTTTCATGATTTTCAAAATACTTTGAGATTTTCCTTTCAACTTAACTTGAATCAACAACACATATGGTTTTTGTTCCACTGACTCAACCAATTAACTAAAAGCATCATGATCAAACTCAAATATAACAATTAAATTATTCATTACTAATAACGAATCAATTCAAAACTTGATTTAGAGATGTGTAGTCATGAAGGAGACTCAATAAGCAATAATAAACGAGATGAAAGTGATAAGACAAATAACATAAATGTATTGGGATTCTCCCCATAAACGTATTAGGGACATGCAACTTCATCTTCCTCAATTTCTTTTTGATGCGGGTTTCATATTGTCATCGACTTTAAAAAATATCTCTTGTATCACTTCCCATTTGGTCAAGATAAAGATATTCAATTTACCATCCTTCATCACACCATCATTGTCAAACATGGGCCTTTTCTAGTGAGTGCAAACCTCATCCATTCGTATCGGGTTATCAAGTCTCACATTCTTTGAAATTAGACAAGCACATGGGTTGCACCATATTCAATGCCATGTCTGAAACGATTTCTTTCTCTTTCGGCATAAGGCGACAAAAAATTGGATCCTCGACTAACTTGTCACACATGTCATGGTTATGTAAAGCACATATAACATTAAATCTCCATTTCTTATTTGACAAAAGATAACCACACAACTTAAAGAGACACTCGCATTTCTTGAATCAATGTCATCTCATTTGAATTTTCGATGAGGAGTTTTACACTTCCCATTTCTTTTGCATCTCATTGTCACAAATGTAACACTTCTATCTGAACCATTATCGGGCCTTCCGATTACAACGTCAAACCTTAATTTAGATGTCTCCGCGCGAATCCATTGAAGCATATGATAACGAAATTCAAAGTCTTGTTAGTTTGTAAATTGGTTGCCAACATCTACCTCCTTCACATCAACACATTTGGCATCCATATACATAATAGGTTTAGGAAAAACATTAGGCTACACCATATCTAATGCAAACAATAACATAAAATATTCAACTCTTATTCAAAAACATATTGAAAATGAAGACAAAACGAATCCGGAAATGCATCTCTGGAGAAATTCATATAGAATCCGAAAATGCATTTCTAGACGCAACGTAACTTTTTCAACTAGAAAACAGGATTAATGTGAACAATAAGAAATTAAATAAACGATATTTACCTTGAATTTCAACTCTTTTTTCTCATTTTGATGTGATGAAACACAAGATTGAAGTTTTTGAGTGCAAATCTTGATTGAAATAAAATGATTTATTATAAGGGTGTTATTTTATTATAAATCACGTTTGATAATTCCGAAAATCCATCTCTAAAATTGACTGACATGTAAAGGTGACAAATTTTCAAATTCTCACTTTACAAATCCAAAAATGTACTTCGAAAAAGTTACTGAAATGTTAAATTAAAAATAAATAGATACCATGAGTCTGAAGATGTATCTTTAGACTAAATTTTAGAAAAAAAAAATATGAAATGAGACTCATTTAATACATATTTTATTTAGGTGCACACTGCATTTAAAATTACATATTTGAAATAATTTTTTTTTTTTTTTTGAATTTGTATATGGTTTTTTTTACGAATTTTCCCTAAAACACAAAACAAAACATGTTTAAAAAAAAAAAAACAGGGTTTTAGTTTAAGGAAGGAAAAGAAAACAAGGGGTTTTAGTTAAGACTTTGGTAGTTAAGACTTTGGCAATTCCATTTCATAGTTGAATTGAACTTGAACGATGATGAATAAATTAAAAAACGCGGTGCTTCCATTGATGAAGCTTCAATTCCAACATCGCGGCATTGCAAAAGTTCGCTTAAAATGGGTGAAAAACCGAAGCATCGACCACATCATCGACAAAGAAACCGATCTCAAAGCCGCTTCACTTCTCAAAGACGCAATCAAACGTTCTTCCACCGGTTTCCTCACCGCCAAAACCTTCGCCGACTGGCAAAAGCTTCTCGGCCTAACCGTCCCCGTTCTCCGTTTCATGCGCAGGTATCCAACTCTCTTTCACGAGTTCCCTCACCCTCGCTGGAACTCTCTTCCTTGTTTCCGTTTAACCGAAACCGCGCAGCTTTTAGATTCTCAAGAACAGAATATTTACACCGTTCACGAAAACGACACCGTTGAGAGACTCTCTAGGTTACTCATGATGACGAAAACTCGTACTGTTCCGCTTCAGTCTCTTTATCCTCTCAAATTTGATCTAGGTTTCCCTGATTCGTATGAGAAAACCCTAATTCCGAAATATCCTGAGAGGTTTCAGTTTGTTAAGGCTTCTAATGGTGTTTCCGCCGTTCGTCTCGCGCAGTGGTGCGATGAATTTGCGGTTTCGGCTTTGCAGAAGAGTAATGAGTGTGAGAGTGATCAGTATAGGGAGTTTAAGAGAGGGAAAACGGCCTTGGTTTTTCCGATGAGGTTTCCGAGAGGTTACGGTGGGCAGAAGAAGGTTAGGTTTTGGATGGATGAGTTTCAGAAATTGCCTTATATTTCGCCGTATGCTGATTCTTCTAAGATTGATCCTAAGAGTGATTTGATGGAGAAGCGCGTTGTTGGGGTTTTGCATGAGATTTTGAGTTTGTGTTTGCATAAGAAAACTAAGAGGAACTACTTGAGAAGTTTGAGGGAGGAGTTGAATCTTCCTCATAAGTTTACTAGGATTTTTACTCGATATCCTGGGATATTTTATCTTTCGTTGAAGTGTAAAACAACCACTGTTACTCTTAGAGAAGGGTATGCGAGGGGAAAATTGGTGGATCCGCATCCACTTGCTCGCCATAGAGATAAGTTTTACCATGTGATGAGGACGGGGCTTCTTTATCGTGGTGATGGATCCTTGAAAGCTGGGGAAGTTGCTTTGATGGTTGATTCTATGGAGAATGTTGAAATGGGAGATGGGGATTCTGAGGAGGAAGAGGTTGAAACAAGTGATGAATTCTGCGAGGATGAAGTTTCGGACTCGGATGATAGTAGTAGTGAGTAAAGTTTGATTTTCAATGACGCGGAATTGTAATTTGTATTCATGAGACAAGCAATAGGATGAAGAAATTATTTGCTCTCCAACCTCCTGGTTAGTAACTAGCTCTATTCCAAACTAGCAATTTTGTTGGGTTTCAAATTGTAACCAGTCTGCATTGGCTATATTATTTGATTTGTCTTTGCTAGGAACTTTAAAACTTTCTCATAGTTTGCTGTTTATATTGCTTTTACTGTGAAACCTTCGGTTGGGGAGTGCTTGGTGGAGTGAAAATCTCGATCTCTTTTCTAACAATGTCAATAGGCAAAGCATATTTGAGTATTTAAAGATTAGGGGAAGCTTGATAATGATTTGCAATAGTTGTGAGCTTTTTATTGATAAATAATTGATTATGACTATGTGAGATTTGACAAATTTGGTACTCTGGTATCTGTTGTGCAATGTTACACCGGTTCAAAAATGTTGAATGATTAACAAATGTAGCTAATTAGTTTGTTTTCAGCAAATATTCACATTTAGTCCCATCAACTCGGAATATTAATCTTCTGTAAGCTTGGATCCATGCAAACTAACTATGAAATTTATTTGCGACATCAGTTACCTTAGTGAGTGAAATATATTTAAACTTTGGTGATATGGTTGTATTTAGACATGATTCCCTACTGGATATCTTGGCATAATTTGATTCATACAGTTGTCTACTTCAAATATTGAGAAAAGGTATTTATTGATGTTGTGGTGGTGGTATGGTTGGATATCAATTTAAGAGGAGCCAACTTACTTTATTCAATTGTTGAAGTGAATGGTTCTTTTTGGCATTTTGTCCTTTTAAATTGAAAAAAGAAACATACACACTACAGTCTGATTCGACCAAGCTTGTCTTTGCTGTTATGGATTTCCAGTGTTCTGTTTTGTCTTCTATATAAAAGTAAATTGTGTCTATTGTCAATATGATGTTGTAAAAAATACAGCATTTGATGCTAAGTTTCATGGATTAAAAAACAACTAAGATTCAATGTTCATTTACTTTAATCTAATTGCCAAATAGCAACCATATATGGTACATTTCTTTCTGTAAAAATATACTGGTGCTATGATGGGTGGGAAGAAATGGTTAGGCTGCTGATTGTTGCATTTGTGATTGAGGTATCATTAACACAAAATCTGATGAAATGAAATCCTGTTTCAGGTTAGCAAGTGATATCATGGAAATATAACCATTTAAAGTAGAAATTTATTCCCAGAGGCACAGACATGGTCTTCATTCTTTGGGCATAGTGTGTTATGCAAAGGGTGGAAATTGTGCGGATAGCTTTAGTTTATCTTTTCTGAGGCCGGCTTATTGAAAGTTTTTGTAATTTTATGTTGTATTTAATTGATACATTCAATTTTTGTTCATTCAACTTGGCACTTAGGCTGATGTAGAGGATGGAAAATAAATCCAAAATATTAGAAAGAAATAATTTATAATACCTCAACATTGTGTATTGGTGGTTACTGGTCACCATTCAACCGCAAGGACCGAAGAAAAGAAAGTAGTTGAGGGACTGGTAGCTTTGTGGCAACAAAAAATACCTAAAACCCTTCAGTTACTGTGCTTGGCTTCAATAGGTCCCAAACAATGAAACAATAACTGGATTCACTCTCACGACTTAACAAAGTTACTGATACTTTCAAGGTCTCTAGATCAAATTCTGTTGGAGGCTAATAATTTTTGTGTTGGTTCAAATTCATACGAAATTTACTCTTACTTTAAAAGGAACTCTGCAAATATATAATGAAATTAGTTTCTTTGAATTTTGAATTATTCGGCCGCTAGACGAAATAACAAACTTAAAACTACGAGATAATTCTGCAAATTAGTTTCTTTGAATTTTGAATTATTCGTAATAATTTATGGGATTCATAATAATAAAACCATTGTACGGATTTGAACACCTCACCTGAGCTGACAGACATTGACCGTTCAGCTCTGTATGGCGCCAAATGGATTGATTTTGAGCCCTCACTTGGCCATTGACCTTTTCATGCATACTATTACTATCAATATATCTATTCCACATTTAATTTCTTAACTCTATTTATTTATTTATTTATGAAAATGGTCCAATCCTTTTTACAGGTATTTGATAGCAACCTTTACTTGCAGCATTAAATTATATACGTAACCAAAAACCTGTAGCATGATGATTTCTGCCGTTAGATTTTTTTCTTTTCTTTTTGAAAGTCCTCTATAAAAAAATATAAATGCATTCACTTGTAAAATATTAAACTATATCTTTTATTCATGGAGAAACACTTATTTGGTCATAACCCTAAATAACATTTACATGAGAATATACACAAATAAAATAAGGAAAAAATAATTTATTTATTTTTATTAAAACTGGAAACATATGTTAAAAAAGATAATAGAAAATACAAATTGAAGATATTATGCTAAAATTCAAAGTAAACAGCTAAAGACAAAAAAAATTAAATAATATATATTTTAAAATAATTAACTGATATGTATTTTTTTGTGCATTTAAATAATTTTTAATACGTTTATTACCATAAAAATATTTCTAATACTTTTTACTATAATTCAATATGTGTCGCCTTGATGTATGATGAATGCTACTTTTGCCATAGCAAATTAGTCACGAAGTGACACATGGTCAATACTCTGCAAAATAATTAAAAAATGTTCAATGGGTGTTTTGTTCTTGCATTTAGTTATATTGTCTGTTTTGCCTTGGCCTTAATTTTTGCGGATTGGGTGTTTGGTTATTCATCGGGCTTCTTCATTTGGCGGCTGGTTAGGCTAGGTGTCTTTGGGCGAGAAGTTGTATCTATTGCAGTGTGTTAAGCTCACAGTTGTTATTTTGGTGGTCCTGATCAACATAGCATTGCAGGACAGTAAACTTAATGTATTTTAATGGCATTTCTTATGCCTGATAATATTAAATTTCTGTTTGGCTGTTTCCAAAAAAAAACTACGGATGTGACATCTCTAAATTTATTGAGGAAACTGCACCATAATTCTCAACTCGATATTTAATAAAATAATTTAAAAAAGATTTCACAATTAGAGTGTAACACATGCCATAGCATAAAAACATCAACCACAACATAGTCATACGAAAATAAGCTGCAGAAATCAACAAGTTCGACATAAAAGACTCAACAATAAAAAACTCCAATAAAAAAAAGCATAACGCAAATAACAAATGACATCTCATCCCCAGTACTACATATCATATCCACTCCTCTAAGACCCAATGATAAAAGCTAAAGAGGCATCAACGCCATACTTTAACTCAAGCGGCTACTTCTATACTTGATTCTCTATACTTCCATAGAGCATAAACATCACAACAACAAACAGGAGGTAAAAATACCTCTAACAAATGGTAACGACGAAATTCAGCAAAATAGGATAGTAAATAGCGAATTATAAAATATATCAACCACACTCAAACACAATCAAATAAAACAATACAATGCAATGTTAATGCTACCAACTCCTTCTCAAATACATGTGGTACCAAAATCACTAGGATCAGAGGTATGTTACTAATTTTTTCATTTCTCTGGTTCCTCTTTGAACCGTGTTCTCTTTGGACGTGAGATCGTCATAGTTCTTCTCTGAACCAGGAAATCACTGGGCCGAAGTTTTACTTATATCTGAAATAAATGAATGCATGATTTTGAAACAACACAAACATGCAACCTCATCAATATCATAAAATCACAAAACAACATAAGTTTCAAACATCCTAAAAAAGGTTCCACTCTTGAACCTATAATTCGCCATACACAAACCATCATTGTAATCCCTCTCTGGATTACTCTACTCAAATTGCCAATAAAGGCCATCACTGTAATCCCTCTAGATTAATATACTCAAAAAGCCAATTAAGGCCATCACTGTAATTCCTCTGGATTATTATACACAAAATGTCAATTAAGGTCATCATTGTAGTCCCTCTGGATTACTATACTCAAATCGCCAATAAAGGCCGTCACACTAATCCCTATGGATTATTATACTAAAAATGTTTAAAAAATAATTTTAATCACTTATCAACAATAGGCAGAGTTATATTATTATCCAAAGCTCTCAACTCCTCAAAATACTCAAGGATCTCAAATGTCTCAAAACTCATAATGCTCAAAATAACCTTCGAGTACCCCAAGGGTACTTTAAAGCACCCAATTACTCTAAGGGTAAGATTCACAAGTGATAACTCTACTAAGGACATATCAAGTAGTTTTCCTCAAAATTACTCAAAAGGTAACCTTATAATGTCAACAATGCTCCAATCTCAGCTCAAGTGTATCCTATATTTTGATCTCCAACTCTAAACAACTCAAAAGCAACTATGACAACTCTATAACAACTTTAACCAAATAAAATAAGACCCTTAAACTCATAAAAAAGGTAACGAAAGGTCACCACACTCAAAATTGCTAAAAACTCTTGACTTGACTCTAAAATTGTCTCACCTCAAAATAGCACCAAATATTATAGACTTATGATAAAATTATGAAACTCTTCAGTTTTAAAGTTATTTAAACCCTCTTTCAAATGCACTTAACCGCATCTCCAGTGGAGTTACAAAACTCCAATTCTATTCGTTTCATTTCAACCATATCGCGACAATTCAAGCATAAACTCTAAAACGAAATATCTGACTTCAAAATAGCACAAAAAATTATATACTCATCATAAAATTCTGAAACTCTCCATTTGAAAGATCATTAATCCCTTTTTCTAACGCAACTGACGACATCCCAAAAGAACTTACGAAACTCAAGTTACGCGTGAAACAAGACGGTCAATCCCCTTTTATGGCTATCTACGATTTTTTACATTTTTCACTTTATTAAACAGATCCCCAACTCGACTAATTCGCTCAATTGAGTCTCAACCTCCCCTAAAACACACAAGGTTAACCATGGATAATAGGATTTCAAATGTTACAGGTTAATATTTCCGCCTTATCAAAAAACTTAATAGCTGAAACCATATGCTATGTATGAGATAACGTTTAACTATGATCACAGATCGACCAAGAAATATACATTACAAAATCGAGAAATCAAAATATCCAAATCGAATCGTACGAATTCCTGGGGCAAAATCCCAACTCAAAAAAAATGCGATCAAACAATATGGCATTGGGTTTATACAGATCATCATAATCAACAACAACAATCAACCACAACAGAGTAAACTTACAAATAATAGCACGATAGAGACCATAGTGGATTTATCCCAATTCCACTCTTTGGGTCTCAAAACAATCTTATGATAAAAAAAAATTCATCGATTATTCCTATAGGATTTTGCGCACACCATATTTGACAGAATTACCATATCATACAAATTAGGGAAAATTAGGGAAAAACAACATAAATCCTAATGCGTTGATAGGAGGGTAAGGAACCCTCACTATCCTTGATACCTAAATCACCCATAAGAAGACAATTCCCCCTAATTATATGTAATAACCTCAATAATAATATTTTATTTTACTGTTCTCCAATCTTATAACCCCGATAATTATTAAATTACCAAAATATCCCTATGCACCAAATAACATAAAACTTCAAATATAATGAATATAACACACTAATAGTTAAATAAAATATTTAATTAAAATCCAGGGTGTTACAAATCTTCCCCACTTAAAAGGATTTTCGCCCACAAAAATTATCTGGTTAAAACAGATTCGGATAAGATTCCTTGATCCGGCTCTCCAACTCCCATGTCAAACTTCCCCCATCAGGTCCTCCCCAGACCACCTTCAGTAAAATAATCTCCTTCCCTCTGAGCTGCTTCACTTCTAGATCCTCTACCCTTAAGGGAAATTCTTTAACACTCTAATTCTCTCTCACTTTCACATCGTCCATCTGGATTATATGCGACGAATCGGGAATGTACTTCCGGAGTTGAGACACATGAAACACATCGTGCAGGTTCGAAAGGGACAATGGCAAGGACACCTTGTAAGCAACAACTCCAATCCTCTAGGAAACCTGATATGGACCAATGAAACAAGGAGTAAGCTTCTTAGACTTCAAGGTCCGTCCAACACCAGTCACAGGAGTGACTCTCAGAAAAACACGATCACGTTCTCGGAATTCAAGAGTCTTCCCCCGCTTATCATGGTAACTCTTTTGCCTACTTTGAGATGCCTTCATATTCTTTTGGAGCATTTTTACCTTTTCAGTAGTCTGTTGCATAATTTGTGGTCCAAGTACAACACTCTCTCTAGACTCATACTAGCATAGAGGAGTCCTACACCTTTTACCATATAACGCTTTGAACAGTGCTATTACAATACTCAAATGATAATTGCTATTATATGTAGCTAAGCACCTCATTGCTCTAAGACACAAGCTCTTAAAAGGTCCTCCAAAATGGTCTTCTTAAGTTCCGGCACATCAGGTACACAAAATCTATTCCGAAACTTTAGGATCTCATTCTCGTCAACTCTAAAATCTTCATCTTCATTAACTAATGACAAACGATCAACCAAGGATACATCCAATTTCACACTATCTGCAGTCACCTCGCACACCAAACTCAAATCTTTGAATTGTTCAATAGAGCCTAACTCTCTAACCATCAATGTCGCCATGTGCAAGAAAATCTGACTCAAAGCATCTTCTACAACATTGGCCTTACCGTGATGGTGGTTCAAACCAAAGTCGTAGTCCTTTAAAAATTCCAACCATCTCCTCTGCCTCATATTCAGTTCCTTTTGATCAAATTGATACTTCAAACTTTTGTGATCATTGAATACTTCGAATATAAAACCATACAAATAGTGCCTCAATAACTTCAGCATGAATACCACAGTGGCCAACTCTAAATCATGAGTAGGGTTATTCCGGTCATGAACCTTCAGTTGTCGCAAAGCATAAGTTACAACCTGCCTATTCTACATAAGCACATCGCCCAATTCCATCTTAGATGTATCACAGTCCACTACAAAAGGTTCCTTTGTATATGGTAATATCAACTTTGGTGATGTTGTTAACCTCTTTTTTAATTCACGAAAATTCTCTTTGCATAGCATGTCCGACACAAAGGCTTGACCCTTTCAAGTCAACTGAGTCAAAGGAATGGATAACTTAGAAAATCCTTTGATAAATCTTTTGTAGTAACTAGCCAACCTTAAGAAACTTCTGATCTTATTAACTGATTTTAGAGCCTCCCGCTATTACACTACATCTACCTTACAAGGGTCCACCGCTATACCGCCACTAGAAATTACATGACCAAGAAAACTTACTTCTTACAACCAGAGCTCACATTTGGATAACTCTGCATAGAGCTTCTTCTTTTTCAAAACCTGTAGTACATTACAAAGATGTCTAACATGATCTTCACCTGATTTAGAGTATACCATAATATCATCAATAAACACCACTACAAATTGGTCTAAATAGGGATGGAAGATCTTATTCCTATACTTTATAAATACACCAGGAGCATTAGATACACTAAACGACATCATCGATTACTCATAGTGACTGTATTGTTCCCTAAATGCAGTCTTCGATATATCTTTATCCTTCACTTAAATCAGATGATCACCCGACCTCAAGTCAGTCTTACTCAAAACACAGGCTCCCACCAACTGATCCATAAGGTCGTCGATCCTGGGAAGAGGATACTTATTCTTGATGGATACCTTAGTCTACTGACGGTAATCAACACACAACCTTATACTATCGTCTTTCTTACTAATAACATTAGAGCTCCCCAAGTAAAAACACACTTGGTCTGACGAATTTCTTATCAAGCATATCTTCTAGTTGACTTTTCGGCTCATTCTATTCTGCTGGAGACATTATGTATGGTGCCATCGACACATGTCTAGTACCAGGTACTAAATCTATGGAGAACTCAACTTCTCGCTCCGATGGCAAGTCAAAATATCCTTAGGAAACACATTAGGAATCCCACACATCACCAACATGTCACTTAGCCACCACATCGCATTCCACTCTCAAGGAAGCAAACATCACGCACACCTGATCGTTCTCCTTTGATGACATCTCAACTTGACTGTCATACCCCAAAATTTTTCCATGCCTATTTTCATTTTCATCTGGCTCATGCTTAAATCATCTGCATGCATGGATATTGATTTATCCAATTAGGCCATTGATTTTAGTGTTTCATTCATCACAATTTGCATAATTCGTCGATGAGCCAAATGTTCGGTAATAATGGATTTAATCAGTTTAGGTGAATTTTCAAGGAGGATATTAATTGGTGATTATTCGGGATTATTTCCCATATTACTTATGGTGAAGATCATCTCTTTATCCGATATTCATGGTTTGCAGGGGGATTGGAATGTTTGTTACGTGATTCATAAGTTTGCTTAAATTCAAAGAAAAAGGCAAAATTGGAATAAAAAGAATATTTTATTCATTTATTGGAAATTCATGATACATTACTTATTGTTGAGGAGTCTGTACATGTTACATTTGATGAGTTTTACCCAAAAAATATTGGGAAAGATGTTTCTTTTCATGATGTAGGTGTATCTTCACAAGAAATTCTCAATGGAATCGAACAAGGAATTTATCAACCTAAAGCGGTGGAATATGAGAAGAAAGAAGATGACGATCGTGAAGAGGAAAAGGTTGAAAGTCCACCTGCAGTGGAAGATCTACCTTTGACTTAGAAAACATCATAAGATCATCCTACTAACAACATACTTGGGGACATCACCAATGGCGTGACAACGCGCTCCAAGATAAGTAATTTTTGTTATCACTTTGTGTTCGTTTCTCAAGTCGAACCTAAAAATGCTAAAGATGCATTACTTGATGAGCATTGGCTTATGGCCATGCAAGATGAATTAAATCAATTTAAAGTAAGTGAAGTTTAGGACCTTGTCCCTTGTCCTAAAAATCATCAAGTAATTGGCACCCGATGGGTTTTTAGGAATAAGCTTGAAGAAAATGGAGTGATAACCCTAAATAAATTTTGGATAGTGGCTCAAGATTATAACCAAGAGGAGGGCATCGATTATCAAGATACTTATGCTCCGGTTGCTCGTCTTGATGTTATAAGTCTTCTACTATCCTATGCTTGCACCAAAAATTTTAAGTTATTTCAAATGGACATGAAAAATGCATTCCTTAATGGCTATATTAATGAAGAAGTGTATGTAGCTTAACCCCCGAGTTTTGAAATTCATGAGTATCCAAATTATGTATATAAACTCAAAAGAGCTATGTATGGTCTCAAACAAGTCCCTAGGGCTTGGTATGAGTGACTTAGTAAATTTTTAATTGATCAAGGATACTCTAGTAGAAAAGTAGACACTACATTATTCATTAAGCGCCAAGGAAAGCATACTCTTCTAGTTCAAGTTTATGTCAATGATATTACTTTTGGATTAACTAATATGTAACTTGTAGAGGAGATTTCTAAGCTTATGCATGGAGAGTTGGAAACGAGACTTATGGGAAAGTTGAATTATTTCTTTGGTCTTCAAATCAAACAATTAAATGAAGGCACATTTGTATGTTAAACAAAATATTGCAAAGACTTGCTAAAGAGAATTGGCATGGAAGACGTAAAGTCTATTGATACTCCTATGTCTGCAAATGGTAAGTTAGAAAGGAATGAGAATGGTAAGGATGCAAATGTGAAGAAATATAGAGGTATGATTAATTTTCTTCTATATCTCACTGCATCTAGGCCAGACATTATGTTTAACATTTCTATGTGCGCACGTTATCAACCGGCTCCCAAGGAATCTCATCTAAAATCCGTAAAACGTATTCTTAGGTATCTTCATGGTACTTCTAGTTACGAGCTTTGGTATTTTAAGGGAAGCGATGGTCATTTGGTTGGTTACACCGACTCCGATTTTTTCGGTAGCAAATCGGATAGGAAGAGTACTAGTGGAACTTGCCACATCTTTTCAAATGCCTTAGTTAGTTGGCATAGCAAGAAACAAGTTTTTGTTGCTTTGTTAACCGCCGAGGCAGAATACGTTGCGGCTGGTAGTTGTTTCGCTCAAATTTTGTGGCTTAAGCAAGAATTACTTAACTTTGATATAAAACTCCAACGTATTCCTATTATGAATGACAACACTAGTGCTATTGATTTGACCAAAAATCCGGTGTTACATTCTCGCACTAAGCATATTGAGATTCGTCACTACTTCCTACATGACCATGTTGAAAAAGGGGATATTGTATTTGAGCATATTGATAATAAAAATCAACATGCGGATATTTTTGGCAAAATCTCTTGCGACCGAGCCATTTTTCAACATTTGAATGGAATTGGGATACTTGATATCTCAAATCTTGCCTAAGTATGAATTGTTGCATGAACTTTATATACTCTTGTTCTAACTTTCCTTGGAAGTTCTATTACCTAAGAGTGTATCCTTCATCAACTCATAAGCGGGGTAATATTGTTCCACTTCTCTCTTCCTTTGTAAGCTTTTATTGTTGCATGTGGCTTGTGTTACAAATAATTGATATTCTTGATGTTTGAAATAGTTCATGAATATTCACTTACAAAAATTTCTATTGACGTATGTCAATTATACGCTTATAGTGATTATGTGTTATTCCATCTATATGCTTGAAATATACTTTTGGTGCACTTGTCTTGTTATGTATTATTGCATGAACTATGGTTAAACATGGTATGATGTTAACGAAATTCTTGTTGTGTGTCACTATTATGATAACATCCCTGTTTTTTGTTTGAGTGGTGATAAATTCGTATATCGCTTTGCTAGAGCACATGCGAGTGTGACATTTCAAGAGAACCATTGGCATATGTCATGTAATCGTCTCGCTTTTGTAGCAACTCAAGAATTTGGGACAGCATTGTGTCCTTCATTATTCATGTTTTGCGTTATGTTATTTTGTATAAATAAGTGGCAATTATGTTCTATTGTTACTTTGTTTGCTTTTATTTATGTTTAAGCATTCTTTTTCAATGTTAATATAATTCTATGTGAGTGTTATCATGTTGATATTCTTATCTTTGCAAATTGCCTCTGTATAGTATTTTGTTTGTATGTGAATTAAGATACTTCTCATGGTTTGCTTGTTCTATTTTTGATGTTGTCAAAGTGGGAGAAGTATACAAAATTGATCTTACCGACTGATCAGAACTAGAAGTGGGCCAGAGACTACGTCCGCGATGCTGGGTATCAAAGATGAGGAGGGGGTGTACTTGCAAGGCCCTCCGATGCTAAAGTAAGGATCGGGAGAAAAGAAGGCAAGTACAAAGTATATGTGTCTTAGGATGATTTAGAATACCCGACCCTCTCAAATGAGAGGGTTATATAATGCCCTCAGCGCTTGTCCATTGGTCCCTATTTTTTGGGCGAGATATTCTCTCCCAAAGAATAGGTAACTGCCACAAACTAGTCGTTGGGATGGGCAAAGCCGCACGAAACTAGCCGTTGTCGCAGGCAAGGGCGTGGTCGCGGGCACAGGCTTCGTGGAGGTCAATTGGTCAGCCTTCCCCAACAGAAGGGCAGGAAAGTAAAATGTTTCCCTTTGCCCTTAACTAGTAGGGTTTAGGTAATTGGACCGTTCTGGGAGTTGAGGTAGATTGGGCTATGCCTAGTCATTGGGACAGTCCAGAACAGGAGCCCCCCAAGTCGTTGCTCCTGAGCATATGAGTGATAACTTAAGGGCAGCTCGCAGTTTCGGGGAGGAGTTGGCGTAGTCGACGCCTTTTGCTGAGACGAGGTTATTCTGCGGTGCCCGAGGGAGTCTTTGACCGAGGAACATGTAATGTTGTCCAGCATGCCCGACGTGCGGGGAGCCTAACGGTTGATGATATTTGAAGGGATGGAGTGCCATGCATGCCTTGAGCCACGTGCCGCATTTAATGCGTAATGATGGCTATGCTAGGGTCATGATGATGCCCCTACGCCATGCGTGCTCATGCACGTTCCCTTGGTACGTCTATAAATAGAGGGAAAACGCGCTCATTTCCACTTTTCGCTTCTCTCTCTTATCTTGCTATTTGTTCTCGTCTCTGTCGTTCACCGCCGTACCACCGCCACACACGCAATGACCAGGGCTCGCCGACCACTTACTTCTCTTCCTCGACCACGTAAGTCTTCTTCACCTTTCTCTATTTTAAGTGTTTCAGTCTCTGTTTCACTTAGTTTGCACGCGGTTAGGACGAAACTGGGTAGGGTAGGGGTGGTTTCCGGCGAATGTCAGTGGCTGGCAGTGGTTAGGCCATCTTCTGCTGCCGGCGCCGTCGCCAAAGCCTTAAGAGCTTAGGATTTTAGGTGATTCTGGCACCGTTGCGATAACAAGTGAGTTCGTCACCGGTGGAATTCATGTGTTTTCCGGTGTACTCATGAGTTTTCTGGTGGATCTCTAACGGATTTCTAGGTAACGCACCGGGGAAGATCTCCACGTGTGGGTTAGAGGTATTGCCATGGGCGTTTCCTCGCACCGTTGCTGTGCCATTTGAGTAGGGCTTAGGTCAGGGACGTTGTCCTCGGGCCTTCGCGCGACTTTTCACTTGACTAGCGGTGGGAGGGTGGATTTGAATTTGTCATCGAATTCACTTTTGTCCTCTGCTTTTCAGGTAAAGGAGATGTCTCGCGAAGCTGAGGATGAAGTTATGAGGGACCTGTCCAAGGAGATATCCTCGGATGATAGTGGTACTGAAGATACTTCTGCTCCCCGGAATACCGGCGAAACATCTGCACCAAGTAGCTCCGCAAAAGAGTGGGACGTTGTTGAGCCCCAGGAGCATGCCTCTCGTTTTTCTTCTTACCCCCGAGATGCCTTCACGATGGTGGGGGTCGGGGGAGACTGGAAGGTCCATTTCCCCAGGGAGAACGACCAGATTTGCTCGGCTTACGGGGAGAAGTTCCCCATGTACCAGTATGCCTTCAAAGAGATAGGGTTGAGGTTGCCCTTTACGAACTTTCAAATGGCAGTCTTCGGCTATCTGGATTTGGCGCCTCGCAACTGCATCCAAACTCAATTGCTTTCATGCGGGCATTCGAGGTGACATGTGAATATTTGAATATTGGAGCCACTCTTCCCCTTTTCTTCACTGTCTTCCATCTTTAACGCCAGGTTTCTAGGAGGTAGTTCGGATGGGTCTCCCTGAAGTAGGGCAGGAAATTATTCAAGCCTTTCTCTGAGTCTATCAGGACGTTCAAGGAGAGGTATTACATCATCGATCCCGTGTCAGAGAGGGTCACTGACTCCTCATTCATTTGAGAGGTTTCAACAGATGAGAACAAGGGAAGCCTTTATCGACGAGCAGGGCAAAGTACCTGGGCGGAGGTTGTTGAAGTTCCCCTTCTGCTGGAGTGGGGACCATTTTACCTGGGGGAATAATGACTACCTTGCCAATCTAAATTTTTCGGCGGAGGATGATAAGGTCTGCTACGAAAAGCTGGTGGGCTTTGTCGACGACTTTGTCCCTGCCCAGTGCATGACTAAGAACAGGGAGCTCATTTACGAAGTAGACGGAGGGGGGGTCAAAGTGGACACCCACTATATTAACACGAAGGAGCTCCTCGAGTGTAGCACTCTTGAGAAGGCTCTAGAACATTTGGGTAGCCCTTTATTTCTTTTTAGTTTGTTCGGATTGTTATTTTCCTTGTTTACTAACGTGTGCCCGTCACTTTGTAGGTAACATGTCTTCTGCCCAGGAGCGTATGGTGAAGAGTGCCCACGCAAGGCTCAAGGTGGGCCAAAAGATCGGGAAGAGCCACCTCAGTGAGCGAGTTCCTCCTCCATGTGAGGGCAAGGTGCCTCTCATTTAAGCTTTATTTTAATGATGTCAAAATGTATGTGAGGGCTAGTAGTTTGTAATTTGGACGGTGTCATCTCATTGGTGTCGGCATTCCAATTTTGCATTGCATAATCATGAGTCTAAATACATGGTGGAGTCTTGCATATCCATTAAATATGAGTGATCATGATATTAGTATTAGGAATGCATAAACTGTGCTTATATAGATGAAACTGTGTCAAAAAATTAATTTTTGGGTGTTTTGGAAGCTTGAGTCGACCTAAGCTAAGGTCCGGTAGACTCACAACATGTTAACAATGTGTGTGTCTCGCTCGGGTAAGCGTACACCTACCCTGCGGTCGACGCACACTTCTGGATTTGTGATTGTGCATTTTTCACAGCCATGCGTTGACGCATGCTCTCTGTAGCGGTCAACGCATGGTCTCCTAACATGCGTTGATTCCTCCATGGGTCAGCGCAGGCTAACCCTCTTTAAGGAGCGGTCGACCGCTCACTGTAAGTAGTTAATTTTTCTATTTTTCTCTTTGTTCAAAATGTTGTTATTATTTTCTGTTGGTCCTTGCATCACATATATAGATGGTTCCTCATTTTTTACACATGATGAACAAGAACAAGTGAAAGAAATACATTGAAACTTTTTCTCTCATCACTTTCATCTTCATCTTGTACCTTTTTCAATAAATACACATAATCATTTTTGTTGATTTTCTGCATCATGAAGTGATAACGTCCAAAGCATAGAGTTGTATCTTGATTTGGGGTGAGTGTTTCAGTGGGTTTGTTCTTGAATAAAACCTCTAGGGTTTTGTCCTCCAAGATCAATTGGATTTGGGGGTTTTTGGATTAGATCTTGTGTGCATTTAATTCAGCCGAGCGAAGGTGATCGAAGAACAGAAGGTTTTGTCGATCTAGTAGCGTTAACCAGAGGACTGTTCAACAAGGTTTAAGGATCGAACTGTGTGTGGATCAGAATCAGCCGAGTGAAGGTGATTGAAGACCGATGTGTTCTTGCAATCTAGTAACGGTAAACAGAGGTTCTTCCAACAAGTTCGAGGCACTTGATTCGACTCGAATCAAGGGAAGAGAAGACAAAGTATCTGCATCAATGAAGTTTCTTGAGTGTGGGATAGCTAAGTTTTCTCTTGTAAAAACATTTGCAAACAAGTTATAGATATCTCAATTCTAGTTTTAGAATTGGGGGAAGACGTACCCGAAGCGAGGACGAAATGGGAACTACCTAAACAAACCTGTTGTCGTTTCCTTTTCCTTATCTCATTTATATTTCGAACTATTTACGCTTGTAATCGTTCAAATCGATCGACAAAAATTCTGGTATAGTTTTGTGCAGGAAATTAATTTTAAAACCATTGCATAATCATTTTGGATTGCGCTTAGTTAAAATTCTGCATCAACTATCATAGAAGGTTTAACTTGGAGTTTTACGCACTCCAAGTGCTCGATAGATTGAACGCATACAAGGTGTTTGATATATTGTCAAGTTTGGTTTAATTTTTGACTGCTCATTGGAGATTGCACCATATTAAGTGCTTTTGGAAAATTGATTCATTGTTAAGTTGTGATTCTAATTTTTCTCTTCGAGCCTTTCGTTCCATTTGGCTTACGTATATCCGATCCTCTCAGTAACTCGGTTCGTGTAGACGAATTATCCTCGGCCGCTTCCACAAAATATTTTTAAAAATAAATTTTAGCGACGACTCGCATTTGAAAAGAAGTGATTTATTCAACCCCCCTTCTAGATCAATTGCCTTCGTCTAACACTCCACAGACAGGGTCGAGGACCTCCTCGTCCACACCATCTGTCGCCCAGACATCCCCAGTGCCAATAACGTTATAGCCCAAGCGCCATCGGGCGGGCGAGATCCTTTACCTTACCAACGAGGGGGAAAATAGTAAGTTCGAGCTGCCTCCTGCTTCCACAACATGATTTTCTTTGAAGGATCCTCTCTTGCACTCCATCGGGCGGAGTCCTTGAAGCTCCAGGTGATGGATCGTATGAGCAAGAGGAAGATGATGGCTCAAGATGTTGCTACCCTGATAAGGGTCCTGGTAATGTCGGTGGTCTACACTGAGGAGGGGGCCCTCCAAGAAGCAGAGTTGAAGAAGGCACGAGCTGCAAACACGGTCCTGGAATAGAAGTTGAAGGCTGCGGAGGAGGCGGTGCAGAAGGCCAAGAAGGATCTGGCCAAGGCCACCGAGGAAGCGGCGAAAAAATACAAGGGTGAGCTGGCCATGGTTGCCGGGGAGAAGGATACCCTGGTCGCGGATAAGAAAGTTGCAGAGGACTTGGTCACATCATTGAGGACTGTCGCTGCTCCTGCTAAGGATGAAAGCGATGAAGTTTAAAATCTGAAGACTCAAGCTGAGCTGGTTGCCCGTATTAACTAGGTGGAGGAGGACTGCATGGGGGGTCGCCGAGGAGGCTTTCAATAACGTTGTGGAGCAGTTGAAGATTGCGAACCCTGAGGTCGAGTTATCCACCGAGGGGACCGGGATCCTCTACAATGTGGTGGATGGCCAGATCTTCAACCCAGACTTCCTTCGATTCAGTGAGGAGCAGGAGCAATATGCCCGCAAAGAGCCTCAGCCGACGGCCGACTGATTTCCCTTTTGTTGTACTTTTGTCCTGCGTGCCGTGTCTTTGTAATTTATCTTTTTGTATGGGGCTTAGCTCTTTTTTATTGTAACCAGCACAATCGCGGTCCTTGTGACCGTTTTTTATATGATATATTTATTTTTGGCCATGGTGGTCGGTTGTATATGATTTGTTTTGGTGTATGTTCTTACTTTGCTTTATTTTCGCTAAGTGTCAAACGTTGCTCGATACTCATGTCTGTTGTCTGGGCTACTTTAGTGAACGATTTTTATTGTTTTGGGGTTTACTTGACAAATTGTGTTCGTCAGTGAGGGGAATTGGTCGAAAGGCATGGGTAGCTTCCGGGCATGAGAGCGGAGCACATGTCGCATTTGTGGCCTGAGTTTGCGGCGTGAACTTCCCATCGCAAGCTGGGTGTTCTGCCTTTCGTGGTACTTTGGCGACGGCGGGCTCGGTCAAGGGACCGTTGTCGAGCATGGGTTTTGCTCGTTCCTGAGTAAAAGGTTGTCTTGATTTATTTTAGTAATGTAGCGCTTGTACCTGGGCACACACTTATGGTCGCTACGTTATGTTCGTCGTGTCGACGAAGCATGCCGAATGTTAAGGGCTTAGCTATAATATTGTTTTAGCTTCTTGGCATTCCACAGTCGAGCGAGTTCTTCCCCGTTGAGATGTTCTTGGTAGTAGGCCTCATTATCTATTTTTGCTCGAACACGATAGGGTCCTTCCCAGTTTGCGGCGAGTTTGCCTTCACAAGAATCTTTGTGATTCCTCCTTAGGACAAGACTACCTACTTGGAAGTCTCGTCGTATGACTTTGGCATTATACCTAATTGTGATTTTTTGTTTTAATGAGGCCTCGCAGAGGGCTGCTCCTGATTGGACCTCTTTGACGAGATTGAGCTCCTCCCTTAGTGCCTTGCTATTATTCTCCTCGTCCAGGGGAGCTTCAGTCCTCCTGGAGGGCACATGTATCTCAATATGGATTACTGCCTCAGTCTCGTATGCTAAACAGAAGGGGGTTTCCCCGTGTCGAAGAGTGGGGCGTAGTGCGGTAGGCCTAGAGCATACTGTGCAGCTTCTCGACCCATTGTTTCTTGGTTTCGTCCAGTCTCTGTTTGAGACCTCGTAGGATTACCCTGTTCGCTGCCTCGACTTTCCCGTTCGTATGCGGATGATCGAAGGATGCGAAGTGTTGTTTGGTGCCTAGTTGGGCGATGAACTCTTGGAATTTTTTATCCGTGAACTGTGTTCCATTATCGGTGACGATCGCTTGGGGGATGCCGAAGCGAGCAAGGATGTTTTGCTTGTAGAAACGGAGTATGTTGTGGGCCGTTATTTTGGCCAGAGCCTCTGCTTCTATTCACTTTGTAAAGTAGTCCACGCTTACTATCAGGTACTTGTTCTGATTTGACCCTACGACGAATGGTCCTAGGATATCCAGGCCCCACCATGCAAAGGGCCACAGGGAGGACATTGCTTTGAGCTCATTGGGCAGTGCCAAGTGCATGTCCCCGAGTCGTTGGCATTTATCACATTTTTTAACACGTTCCTTTGCGTCATGCTGCATGGCCGACCAGTAATATTCTGCTCGTAGGGCTTCCTTGGCTAGGGATCTTTCTCCGAGATGCTGGGCATTGATCACCTCATGGATTTCGCGTAGGACGTGGGCGACCATTCCTTCCTCAACGCATTTAAGGAGAGGAATGAAGAACCCTCGCCTGTAGAGCTTGTTTTCGACTAGGGCATAGGAGCAGGCTTTGTGCATGACTACGCTGGCTTCCTTTGGGTCAGATGGTAGTTCGCCCTTGGCGAGGTAGTTGTAGGCTGGGGTCATCCAGCAGTTACTGTCGCCAATGACGTGCACGTCGAGGGTCATGGAATTCTTCTCGATGCTAGGTCGAGGAAGTACCTCCTAGATGACATACTTGTTTCCTCCCTTCTTTTTCGTGCTCGCCAACTTTGATGGGACATCTGCCCGGACATTGGGTTCGCGAGAAACATTCTTTACCTCCACCGATGTGAACTTCGTCATCTTTTCCTTGGCCAAGGTCAAGTATTTAGATAGGTTGTCGTTCTTGGCCTAATACTCTCCCCGAACCTGGAGGGCCATGAGTTGAGAATCCATGCAGATGACAACTTCCTCGGCTCCCAAGTCTTCGGCGAGGCGCAGACCTGCGAGGAAGGCCTCATACTCTGCCTGATTATTAGAAGTGGGGAAAGAGGGTAAGCGAGACTCCGACGAGGATACCCTCCTCATTTTCCAGGATGATGCCTGCTCCGCTCCCTGCTGAGTTGGATGCTCCATCGATGAAGATTGTCCACTTGCGAGTTCCGCAAGTTGGGGAGTCTGGCAAGGTCATTTCTGCCACGAAGTCGGCCAACGCCTGAGCTTTGAGTGATTTCCTGCTCTCAGACTTAATGTCGAATTTAGACAGTTTTAGCGACCATTTAAGCATTCTGCCGACCATGTCCGGGCGGCCCAACAGTTGCTTCACAGGCTGGTCCGTGCACACCACGATTGTGTGGGCTAGGAAGTAGTGCCTCATCCTCCTCGCAACATTGATGAGGGCCAGGGCCACCTTTTCAATCTGCTGGTATCTAAGTTCCAGTTCTTGCAGCTCCTTGCTCGTGAAGTATATGGACTTCTTCCCATTAGGGGTCTCACGAATAAGGGTGGCGCTGACGGCCTCAGTAGCGACAGCGAGATAGAGATAGAGGGTTGAAGCGCATCCTGTACTTCCTATACTGCTCGAATACTTTCTTTAGATGGAGCGTGTGATCGGATTCCTCGTGGGATTTCACGATCATTTCATCTATGTAGACTTCGAGCATATCCCCGATCTCTCAACGGAAGACTTTGTTCATCATTATTTGGTAGGTAGCGCCAACGTTTTTCAAGCCTAAGGGCATTACGTTGTAGTAATAGTTTCCCGATTCGGTCATGAAAGTTGTGTACCTTTTCTCGCTTTTGGCCATGGGTATTTAGTTATAGCCCAAATACGCGTCCATGGAAGATAACAATTTAAAACCAGCAGAATTATCAACTAATTTGTCTATGTTGGGGAGAGGATATGCGTCTTTAGGGCAGGCCCTATTATGATCGGTATAGTCAACACACATGCGCCATTTTCCATTTGCTTTCTTTACAAGTACAACATTGGACAACCAAGTAGTGTACTTGGCCTCCGAAATAAAATTTGCCTCTAGGAGGTCTTTTACAGCTTGTTCGGCAGCCTCCGTTTTCTCCGGAGAGTGCTTTCGCCTATGCTAGATTATTGCCCTAGCAGCGGGGTCGATGGTGAGCTGGTGGCAGGCCACCTCAGGATCTAGCCCGGGCATCTCCGAGACTCTCCATACGAACAGATTTGCATTCTCCTAGAGACAGGCTTTCAGCTGCTTCCTCGCTAGGTCGAGGAGGCCGGTCCCGATCTTCACTCCTCTCTGGGTGTCGTCACCGAGCAGGACTAGTTCAAACTCGTCATCCGGGATTGGTTGCATCGGATGGGAGGTCTCGCCGCTGCTGGTCGATGTGGAAGGGCTGCTCGAGCTTGGCTAGATCTTCTTCCCATTGCCTTTCTGGTCCCTCTGGTCGTCCACGGAGAAACGGCTGTCGAGGTCGAGGGAGTCGACGCGGGGCAGCGACTTTGCCTCTTCGGAGCTGTAGGGCATAGCAAGCTTGCTGGGAGTCTACGGTTTGGCGGCGATTGTGTTCAGCCCTTTAGAGGCTGCCTCGAAACATCTTCTCGGTGCTTCGATGTCTCCGTGCAGGGTGGTAATGAGCCCCTTAGAAGTATAGTACTTCATCTTCAGGTGCCCGGTTGAGGGCACGGCTACCAATTCGGCAAGAGTTGGATGACCGAAGATGCATTAGTAGAGGGATGGGCAGTTAATGATCAAGAACTAGACTTTGATGGACCTATCCATTTCTGCAAATTCGAAAGTCACGATCAGCTCCACGTACCCCGACGACTTCGTGACTGACCCGTTAAAGCCTTGTAGGTTAGAGCCTATGTAAGGCGTCAGGTGTGTCTCATCCAGCTGGAGGGTGGAGAATAGCTGGGAATATATGATGTCGACCGAGCTTCCTTGATCGACCAGGATTCAGCAAACGTCAAAGTTGGTCCTTTTTGCTCTCACGAGCAGTGAGATGCTGGAGTTAGGAGCTCCGCCGAGGAGTTCCTCGCGGTAGAAGGTGATGGGAACCTACTATCCCTTAACCTTATCAAGTGTGGAACTCCGGTTTGAGCTTGTGTTGATTAGATTCTCGAACTTCCTCTTGGTGGAACCCACGGTAACCTTGTTGAAGCCCCCTCCAGAGATGACCATAGCGGAGGGGAAAGTTTCATGGGTTGTGCGCAACAAAGTAAGGAGGGATGTTGAACCCCTCGGGGACGTAGAAGTCTTCAGGCCGTGAGATGCTCATGGCGACCTGAAGACTGGTCTCTTCTGAGGAAGACACCTCTTCTTCGACCTTCTTTGACTCCTAGGCATCCTGTCGAGGAGCGTCTTTCTTCTTGGCGAATTGTTTCAGGTGCCCATCCCTGATTAATATCTCAATTGAATCCTTCAGATGAATGCAATCGTCAGTCATATGGTTGTGGCTCTTGTGGAACCAGCAATACTTCGACTTATCTATATTCGGCTTGGTCGGTCTCTGTTTCGAGAATCGGACCCCTGCTTTCCAGAACTCCGAGTTTGCGCACTCAGAGAGAATCTTCTCTCGGGAGACGGTTAGAGGAGTGTATTCGTGAAAATGGCCAAAAGGCTCTTTGTTGTCTCGGGATTCCTGTGGGCTGTCATCCCGTCTTCTCTCACCCTGACGAGATGTCGAGGGGTCGTCCTACCTGGAGGACCTGACACTCTCTTAGTGCCTCGAATCATGGGCAGAGCTCACTACTTCCTTCACTTCGTACTGGATGTACGCCTGCGCCCTGAAGAGGAAGGTGTCTAGTGTCGTTGGAGTCTCAATGCCAACCACTTTGGCAAATTCGGTGCAGGGACGGAGTCCTCGCTCGATCAAGAATTTCTTCATATCGTCGGTCGTGGAGACCTGGGCGGCTTCTTTATTGAACCTTTTGATATAGGCTCGAAGAGGTTCTTCTTTCCCTTTAATGATGGCCTTAAGGGAGGCTTCTATCTTTGGGTGATGATGAAAGGCCGTGAAATGCCTCGAGAAAATCCTCCCCAACTGCCTCCAAGATGTGATGGATTCGTCGGGGAGCTTCTTGTACCAAGTCATTGCTCCCTTCCTCAGCGTGGTCGGGAACAAACTATATTTGATGGTGCATCAGATGCCATGGTAATCGAGCAACGCATCAATATTCTCGATGTGCTTGTTAGGATCTGTAGTGCCATCGGTACGTGCCTAGGGATGGGGGTTTCTCTAGCCCTTTAGGTAAGCGTGTGGCCATGATTTCTTGGGACAACGGGCCCCGAGACTCGTCATCGCTGCTGCTGCTAGACCACGATGGAGAGCGGGTACTTTGTCCAAGGGGAGGACGACGATCTCGACAGGGAGATAGAGTTCGTGCTCGGTCCTTGGATCTGGGCAGAGACGAACGCTAGTGCTCGGTCCATAGGTCCCTTCTGGTCCTCTTGGCCCCTAGGGAGTGTTGGCTCCGGGGAGAGATATGGTCGCACTTTTTGACTGCCAGAGATTTTGGCTCTGGTGGTGCCCGACGATTTCTGTCACATCAGGGAGGATGACTCTGAGATCTCCGGTGCTCTCTCCTTGGTGGAGGAGATCTTGGTCGACTGGACTCTTCTAAGGCTCCAATTCTAGAGTTCTACTGGAGGATCAGTAGGTTTATCTTGTTGAGGGCCGCGAGTAGGGCCGCCAAGGCCGGATCGGCGTTGAGCGGAAAAGGTACGGGCTGATGGTCCTCTGATGGCTGGACCCTAACGTAGTCAGCTCGAACGGGGAAGGGAGACGTGGTGGCTCCATCTCTCTGCTGATGGACGTCGCTCCAAAGAAAGGGGGTTGCTCCATCAACGCCAGTCTTGCTGACGGGGAGGATGGCAGTGTTGCGAGCATCGTGGACATTGTCATGGCTGGCCATGATCGAAATCTTGAAAGAACTGTTTTGGTCTTGGATTTACGATGAAAGAAATACGGGGATAACAATGTTTCCCACAGACGGTGCCACTAATCTTACCGGATGATCAGAACCAGAAGTGGGCCAGAGACTATGTCTGTGATGCTGGGTATCAAAGATGAAGAGGGGGTGTACCTGCAAGGCACTCTGATGCGAAAGTAAGGATCGGGAGAAAAGAAGGCAAGTACAAAGTATGTGTGTCTTAGGATGATTTAAAATACCTGACCCTCTCAAATGAGAGAATTTTTATAATACCCCCAGCGCTTGGTCATTGGTCCCTATTTTCGAGGCGAGATATTCACTCCCAAAGAATAGGTAGCTGCCATAAACTAGCCGTTGGGACGGACAGAGCTGCACGAAACTAGTCGTTACTGCGGGTAAGGGCGTGGTCGCGGGTACAAGCGTCGTGACTGTTTCTGGATGGTTGACCCGTGTGTGACGGGCAGAAATGCTGAGGAGGGGCAGCTGATCCTGGAGGTCGACTGGCCAGCCTTCCCCAGCAGAGGGACAAGAAGGTAAAATGCTTCCCTTTGCCCTTAACTGGCAGGGTTTACGCAATTGGGTCGTTCTAGGAGTAGAAGTGGATTGGGCCATGCCTAGCCATTGGGCCAGTCCGGAACAAAAATGAATTTGGATGAATGTATTCTGGGGGAGTCTTCATGAAGACACAAACGTCGCAAAACACATCGTCTCATTTTCTTCCATCACCAAAAAGGGGGAGTGTGTGAGTGCTACTTTCCGTTAGGTGTATTTTGAATGATGTCAAAACTAGGATAATGTCGCGTTAATGAATATTGGACGGTGTCCTCTAATTCTAGATGAGCATCTTAGCATTAGGAAGCATTAAAATGGTTTGGAAAAGGATTATACATCATACATGCATTAAAAACAAGGTTTTTGTGAAAAATGCATTGAAAAACAAGTTTTTGTGAAAAAAACTACAGGATAGGTCGACGCATACGCATGTAGGTCAATCTATAGGAGTTTTCCTTTCAGCATAGGTCGACACATAACTATTATAGGTCGACCCTCATGCATCAATAATAAAGCCTGTAGCCACTGTCCTTAGGCTAACTCACTTAGGTCAACACAAGACCTTCATAAGTTGACTTGATTGTTGTGATATGCCTACCTGACACACACGAGGCTTTCTTTAAAAAATTATCATTTTCCTCTATTTATTTGCTTCATATCTCTCTCTCTCTCTCTATCTATTTATCTCTCTCTCTCTCTCACACACACACATACACACACAAACACACACACACATATGCATCTTTTTCTAGTAAGGTTCTAGTATAAAACCTATACGAAACTAGAATTTCAAAGCACACTCATCATCTTCAACCTTTCTTCTATGCATACACATAAACATTTTTTGATTATGTAACCGTCTAGATTAGGGTTGATAATGCCCAATTAGGTTGGTATACCGAGAATATTGGGTTGAGTTCTTTGAGGGTTTCAAATAAGAAAACCGAGTTGGGGGTTTCCTTCAAGATCATTGAGGATTTTAAGGTTTTAGACAAGATTACGCAATTCAGATCCGATCAAGTGAAAGCCTTGGGACAAGGTGGTTCCTCGCAAAGGAATAAGTGAGACAGTGGATTGTGTTGGTAAATTTTGGGTTCAACAAGTGCACGTTTAAGATTAATTCGATCGTGTTAAAGCCTTGGGACAAGGTGGTTCCTTGCAAGGAAGTGGCAAGAATTGGTGAATTGAAGCGACATTGTTGGTGACTTGATCAATCTTTGATCAATGGTTTTAGAGGTGGTAGAATCAACAACAAACCATAGGGTTTGTAGGGTTAGAGTTCTTCATCTCTTGTATATACACTATTTTCAAAATAAGGTTAATTGCAGGTATCTTGATTCAATTTTGAATTGAGGGCAAACGTACCCATAGCGAGGCCGATCGGGGAAATGCCTAAACAAATCCTTCTCTCTCTCTCTCTCTCTTAATTTTTGTGTGTACAATTTATTGAACTCATTAATTGTTTGACCAATTCGATTGGGAATTATTTTTCATCACATTTTTTAATTAGTTTTGTTGATAGAATCATAATCCGGTTGATTGTGATTTATTTTAAGATCAACAAAACAAAGCGAATTTCCAAATGATATCGATTGCACACAAAGTGTTCGATAAATTGCATTGTTGTAATTTGTTTGTTTTTATCATTGGAAATAAGCTATACATATAGCTTAGCATTTGATTGCATTAGGATTAATCGTTGTTGAAGAACTTGTGTTCGTTATCATCCAATTGTCTACCTTTACGCATATTCGAGCTTTTCGATAGTATGTTCGGTTAGACGATTTGATTCGGGTTGTTTCCGATGTGCCATAAAACTTTTGAAAACCATTTTTGCCAAAAATTGAATTTTAAATTTGTGATCTATTCACCCCTCTAGATCGAAGCCTATCGTCTAATATTGTCAACACAAGATCTGAAAAATTTGATTTAAAATCAACAACAAGTTCATTATTTCTATAGTTTTTCAAATCATGTTCAAAATTATGCATAAATTCAAAAATTCACTCTTTCTTCCTTACATAAGTCTTGATTATTGCATTGACAACTTCACAATGAGACGTAGTTCTTATACGACCAAAAAACTTTTCGCGTAGATATGCAGTTGCCCAAAGTGAATTGTTCTCATATGTTTGGGCAACCCAGGAGTTTTGTTCAAGTTCATTCTCCTTAACTAACTCTGACCAAAATTCTTCAAATTGCCCAGGTGTAAAATTTGAGTACATTGCTTTTTTAAAACCATCCAAAAACTGTGACTTCTTTACATTTTCACCTGCATTCTTGTTCAAATACCAAACACATAACCGATGGGTTGCATCAGGAAAAATTTGTTTTATAGACTCCTTCATAGCCCTATCTCCATTTGTTACCATTGCTTTTGGATATTTGTTTTCCATTCACTCTAAGAAATTCCTCAACAGCCACTTGTACGTTTCCGTCGTTTCATCCGACACCAATGCAACACCGAATATAATAATCTTCGAGTGGTGGTTGCACCCAAAAAATATAACCAACGGATAATAGTATTTGTTTTTCTTGTAAGTTGTGTCAAACGCAACAACATTGCCAAAACAGAAATAGTCTGATCTACTGGTGCCATCTGCCCAAAAAAGTGATTTCAATCTTCCATCATTATTGACATAATATTCTGCAAACATCATAGAATTTGTTGATGATTTCACGTTGATAAAATTTAAAGCAGCAGCAACATCTCCATATTTAATAGTAGCACATATTTTTTATCAGAATAATTGTACAAATCTTTCTTTGTAAAACCAACATCATTATATCCACCCTTTTTAGCAACCATGTATCCCATTAATGACACGTTCTGATTCCATGTGACTGTAGACCATCAATTTGATCTCTATCTACTTCAGATATTTGACGATAAATGGGGTGTAAATGCACAAACTTTGACGGGGTTAATTCATGATTATGAGCCTCTTCAAAAATTGACAGTACATATTTACCCTTTTTGGCTTTGTAATGCACACGAAGCCTAGATGTGCATCTAGTACGGGTCAGACGTCGATGATCACTTTTCCTATCTACCCTAGCTAGATGCTTCTTGTCTCTTAATCCATGTTTGTTGCATACATATTGTCGCATTACTACTATTTCATTACCTTCGACCCCTCTTTGCCTAACATCGCTTTTCCTAATGGAAAAATATTTACATTTTCCATACCTATAATAAAAGTCATAAGCTGCACTCACAGTTCCAAACTCTATAGCACAAATTTCATCTGAGTAATATAATTAATACTCATCAATCTATCACCTACAACTGCTTGGCTATTTGAGCACTCTGCTCAAACCGATTCCTCATCGTCGTCATTATCATAATCATCTTCATAATTTGAAGTTTGATGTCCACTAGATAAATCATCATTAACATCTTCATCACAATTATATTCGGCATCAGATGAATCAGTGTAATGAACATTGTTCAAATCAATCCCAACAGAATCGTCAGAGTTGTCCATCTGAAATTGACCAATATATAACACAACATAAGTCAACATCAATCATAAAACCTAATTCTCAAATTGAAATGAAATCTTAACGAACATATTTAGTAACTAACAAATTCAAATAAAGGCAATGACAACATTCATAAAACCTGATTCCCAAATTGAAATAAATTTTATCTTACGTAACGAAATTCTAACAAATTGAAAATCAGAGTCCTTAAATTTGAAATCCAGTTACTGATTACAACATCAATGAAAAAACCTAATTTCCAAATTGAAATAAATTTTATCCAAAGTAATGAACAACTAACAAATTGAAAATCAGAGTCCTTAAATTTGAAATCCAGTTATTGATTACAACATCAATGAAAAAACCTAATTTCCAAATTGAAATAAATTTTATCCAAAGTAATGAACAACTAACAAACTGAAAATCAGAGTCCTTAAATTTGAAATCCAATTACTAATTACAACATCGATCATAGAACCTAATTCCCAAATTGAAATCATATAAGAAATTAAAATGATTAAATATTAAACACAAATACCTTAGCAAAGCTGCTATCAATACGTACTGTGTGAGGAGCGATTGTGTGGAAGAATATTGAAGTTTGCTCGTTGAACAATGTTGAGAAGAATATTCCTCTTACAATTGCGAAAGAATAAGATGAAACGCGTTTTACAATTGCGGCGGAAGAAGATGAATGTAGGTAATTCTACTGGATGTATGCGGGTAGTTCTACAGGTTGGGATAAAGAAGATGAAGTTGACGAAGATGAAGTTGGTTGTGGAAAGAAGATGAAACGAATGAAGTATCAAAAAATTATTTTATTAATTTTGATTTTCAAAAAATAAAAATGTTAAAAACTTAATTACAATATTAATAAATACGAGGTTACATGTAAGTTTGGATGCACTATGATCCTACAAAATTTAGGGTATAATTCTGATTAATCAAAATTATAACTTTAAAGAAAAAAAAAGTCATTTTACTGACTTTACCATAAATTTTTCCTCGAGTAATTAGTAGTATATTTAGAGAATATCTTGATTACGATGTTGTATGATATATCTCTTATTAATTGAATGATTCATAATATACGGGGACGAGTTGGGTAATAAGAACAGTAGTATCCATCCCGAATCCGTCTTCGAACCCGTCCCGTTTATTTTATTATGTGGTTTATTATTTTAGTTTTGATAATTTAGAATAATAAAAATGTGATTAATGTTTTGATATTTTGATTTATATTTATTATTTGAAATATTTGAAATGTATACATGAAATTCTATGAGATATTTTTATTTTATTATTTTTAGTGTAATTTTGTTTTAGAAAAATAAATATTTTTATTAAAAAAAATAATTTCATTAAATAAATGGTGGTGGAGCAGGAATATCCAAACCCGTTTGAGACGAGTTTGAGTTTTAATTCTCAATATCCAATAGAATTTGAGGCGGGGTACAAAAATTATTTTGAGATTCAGATTTGAATTTGCGAAAGATAAAAATCATCTCCGACCCGCCATTTTTTCATGCCTAATTGTTGGAATATCCACTCAAGTTGTAGAGAGAAATAGTACAACTTAAATTTTCTCGGTATACAAAGAAATAGTACAAGCAGATATTGAAGTTTTGTCACATTTTTCAACGTTTATTTAGTGCATGAGTATTTCACAGTTAGATTCTTTAAAAAATTTAAAAAGTTAAATAATTGATTTGGACAAATAATGACAAGATCTTAACATTTTGCCGAACATGAACTTGACTACCCGTGTTGCCAAGTCCTACCAATTTCCAGGAAAAAGTAAGAACCTACTTTTCTATCCTTGAGAGTGAGATTGACCCACTACGCGTTGAAAGCTCTTGCTGCCAACTTACACTTTCATATTGCCACCAAAAGCATTGTTTGGAAGCAAGTTGGAACTCTCGTTTTGTTTGACAAAGTAGAGAACATGAAGTCTCGGATACATTTTGAGTTCAATTCAATTTTGGTTGGTATATATTTTTGAGAAAATATATGTGGTGGCATATTAATTATTGTAATTCTTTAAATAAGTAAATTAAATTTGAGAAAATTAGGGGTGGATTGATTTGAAATTTTTAAAAATTATTTTGACAAATCTTGAAAATTTTTGGAACTACAGTTTACAATCTAAATTTTTTATTTTAGATTTTAAAAGATTTATAACACAGTTTTTTTTAAAATTTAACGTATTTTATATATTTTTAAGATTTCAAGTAATTCTATGAATATTTTATAAAAAAGTAGTAAAATGTTAGTGATTAAATTCTAAAAAAGATATAGATAATACATATTTTAATAATAAAGTGATTTCAACATTAGTTCTTCTACGTAAATTTTTTCCACATATCTAAACATATATTAATCCTTCATAAATTAACATCTTCTTGTGTTCCTCGTTTTACGTTAGAATAACGAGTTCATATTTATTGTCTTTAATTATTGGTAATGTTGATGGTGACTCGACTAAAAATTCATTGACGTTGTGATAGTGTTTCACACGTCATGATGTCAACACGAGTTTTGCTTGTAGCTTAAATATAAACTAGTGGGATACACATGCTTTCACACGGATACTGATGTAGTGTAGTCTGTGTAATTGATACGAAAAAATATAAAAGAAGGGAAAAAAGTTGAAGTTTTAAAAAATGAAAAAAATAAAATAAAATATTAGAAATAAAATAATTGAAAAAAACGTGTTATAGAAAAAAAATGGAGAGTAAAAGATAAAGTGTTTGGAAATAGTTGAATAAAAATGGTTATAACAGTAGGTAGTAATATAAAAAAGAAATAGTAGTGGAAAGAAAATAGAAAAAGAAATAAAAAGAGTCGGAGAAGGAAGGGATTTGGAGGTTAAAAGAGTAGTAATTGGGTCATTGAGAGTTGTGTTGTAAGTGAATCTGGTGGGACATTAAAGGGTTGCTTGTGGGTACATAAATGTCTTATTCATTACAGTTCCAAAACGTTTTGCCTCACCTATAAAGTGAGTTCGGAAACGTCATTGTTAAACCCAGTGACTTGCAGTTTTCCTTCTCCCCAAACAACATGTGTGAATCGCTTCGGAAACCCGAAAATGGCGTCTTCGAAAAATGGTTAAGAGAAAGTCGAGTATGATATGTCTTTTAATTGTGTTGTAGTATGACTTATTATGGTTTTTCGGTGATGAAAATGTTTTGGTTAAATGTATTGCATGTAGAGTTTTTCAGTTGTAGTATGGTTGTGATAAATTTTATTGCGCTGTCTGTTTTGTTCCAAGGTTTTAGAGGAAAAATCTGGAGATCCATAGTGGATCAGAAAAACGCTGGATGAAATGCATGCAGAGGCCAAAGAAAAATCCGTTATAGGTTCATCAAATAAGGTGTTATAGATTACTCGTAAGAATGACAAAGGTAATGAAGCGGCTGAAGTAGAAAATTCAATGTCAACTGAAAGTAGCAGGTAAGTTATTGAAGTCCATGTTAAAGTTGATGTAGCTTTCTAAAGTTGTAGTAACAGATGGAAAATAATATATTATGGCTCATTACGTTGCAGTTAGAAAGAGTGCTTTGGAAGTCATGTATCTGATAGTGCGATTCAAGAAATGATCAGGATCCACAAAAGGGTTATAGCGGCATTAGATTCACCAAAGTTGGATATTCGCACCAATCCGTCAAACGACGATGAAGACCCAGAAAAAGAGGAGGAATATTCATGGAAAAGGGTTGTTAGTTTTGAACACAAAGTGAAAAAAATGTTCTTGTATGTTGGTGTATTAGATAATGTTGTTTTGTACTCTAACATGGATGTTATTTGCTGATAAATATATCTGATTGTTTGACTTATTTCATGCAGCATTTTCCTAGGTATGTGACAACGATCTATCTTTGGTGGAACCAGAAGGCGATTGAGATTATTGACGGTGATAATGGAGATAGGTATTATGGGGAAGTTCATTGTGCAAAGAGAAGGAATAAGGTGGTAAAGCTGGAGAAATTCATTAGCAAATGATGATACGAATATGCGAAGAAGAAGAGGCTCCGTAGAGGAGACAAAGTGGGTTTTATGATTCATAGTCCTCTAGACCATCTATTTGTGTATATTCTCAACCGTGGAAGGAAAGTTGTTTGATGTTGTTGTGAAGACAACGAAAGTTATTTTGAAGTTAAAAAAGGATTATGAATAGTTATTTTGATGTTGGATGGTTTAGTATATTATGATGGAATGTGTTGTGTAAGCATTGTATAATATGTATAAGTTATGGTATGGGTTGGTTGGTTGAAGTAATGTTTTGCTTGTTTTGAAGTTTTGTTAGGTAATAGGTGTAAGTTATGGTATGAGTTAAGAATATGATGTAATAAAACAATGATGTTCTTGAATTATGGTGTATTAATTTTATTGTGGAAATTGTTAGTAAATGATAATTTTGTTTTGTTTGTGTTCACCATGGTAACTGGTATAGTATAAAAAATGAGTGAGTTTGATATTATAATGATAATATTGAAGATGGTTGAGTTTTGGGAATGGTTCATTTGAAATGGTAGGGTGATGGAATTGAGAACATAGATGGTAAAATTTATGTTGAAAAACAAAAATGCAGGAACAGATGGTTATGTAAAAACATTTCATGTGTTGCTGTGTAATTAGAAGTTGATGTAGTATGAACAATAGGTTATGAAGCAATGTTTGTGTAAAGCCATATTGTTAAACTGTTGTGAAAGGACGACTGTATTTTGAAAGCTAGGTTATCAAGTTGCATGTAATGTGAATACAAAAGATATGTTCAACAAAATATAAATTGATATTCCAAACTTTAGGGGATTGATCCCAACATAAAAGGTAGGAAAATAGATATCACAAAGTTACAATCAAACCTATATATGTAAGAGTTACAGTTCAACAACAAATTAACCTATATAGTTAAGAGTTACAATCCAACAACAATCAAACAACAAAAAAACGTATTGATATCCAAAACTTGTGCTGGTTTAAAATTTATCCAATTAACCCATATAGTTAAGAGTTACAATCCTACAACAAAGTGAAGATGAACATAATGTTACAAACAACGCTGCTGAGAAGTAAATTGGATGTTTGAGTATTTGCTTAAATCTACAGCTCATGCTTATAATAATTGTAGTTATAACTTGGACAAAGAAAGTGGATATCAAAAATGGTAATAAAAACATCTTTTCAAAATCAGCTAAGAATAAAAGTGTAACATATGAAACAAAAATATAGTAAGCAATAGTGAAAGCAGAGACTCAAGTATGGATGATGTTTGTTAAGAAATTAAGGAGAAGTGGTGTTGTATGTTACCATTCAAATGTTGTTGAAAATTTCTTTCTAAGCAATGTTTGTCGTTGCAGATTTTGCGTTGATTTTATCATTAAGTATCAAGATTTTGATCCCCTTTTTGGTTATGAATCTTGATAGTGCGACATAAATTTGACCATGAGTAAAAATATCTCTCGGTATATAAATCCTACCCAATCCAAAGACTGTCCTTGGGATTTGTTAATTGTCATTGTATATGATACAGTAATTGAGAATTGACACCTGTTTAATTTGAATTGCCAAGGGGATTGCGACGGGGACATATTCATTTGGGGAATGTAAATTAACATTCCATTGCCTTTTCCAGCCATGATTGCTGCTTCAATAACATGATTACCCATCTTAGTTACGATCAGCCTTATGCCATTACACAAACCTTCAGATTGATCGATGTTCCTCATAAGCATAATTGGTGTTCCGACCTTTAACTTAATGTGATGTTTAGGCAACCCAGATGTTTTCAATGAACTGAGAAACTCAGGACTTAGGACATCAAGGAAGTTATTGTCATGTATTTCCTATCAAACGACAGTGTTTGAGCTGTAGTAATCTCGTAAGTCACCTATATGTGAAAAGGATAATTATGAGGGAAAAGAAACAAAAATTTAAAAATCAAATTGAACAAAAAATTGATAATTATACTTGGCATCTGTTTACCGTGAAAATTGGTAAACAACCTCTGGTCTCCAAAAATGGTTTACTTTACAGGATCAACCAGTGAATCCTAGGACATGTGTTTTTCTTAAACTATATTTGAAAGTCTATAAACACTTCGACAATGCTCGTGATTGAATAATGTTGTTTAAAGTTTAAAATTAAATTGCAGAATTTGTAAAGGAATTGCAATAAAGAACTTCTAAGTAAATTGCAATGAGAAAGTAATTGATAATCTGTAAATAACTTCAATTGAAATGAAAATATGGTGATTCACACGTACATTCTCAATGAAATCTTTTCTCAACACACTTAGATACTTTGATTAATTTATGAGTATTTGTACAATGATTGAACACACGAAATCCTATATACTAAGACCCTTATTTATACTAAGTCGAAAATAACCGCCATCAACGATTTTTTCTCCAGAAAATGACACGTTTCGCTTGCATGTCTTCAATTCACCACAGCTTTACATGTGTCACCTTTAATAAACGTATAAGGACAAAAGACAGTTATCATCCTTATTCAAAATTCAAAACCTTCGTCGAACACAACCTCAGTATTGCTTCCATCGAAATTACAGTCTAAACTCAGAAATATTTCTAAGTCTTCACCCAACATATCCTTACAGAGGATCTCTTCGACTAAATAATACTTCTGTCAAATCCAAAACATCTTCTTAAAAATATTTCTTTTGCTTATCATACTCAATCAAAAGTTGGAGTCGAAACTTCCAGCTAACAAATTGCCCCAAAAAATGTCGTTTTTGACTAAAATGGAGAAAAAAGTATTTTTTGAAAGTTTCTTTCGACGCCGTAAACTTTTTTGTATGCTATGACATCATAGTCGTCATGACACCTCTTATCAAATGTCTTCTCAAAACCATGCGAGAATATTTATTGCAATCATCGCGCTCCTAGTTCCTACAAGATCGTGGGCTAGTTCAACTGCCACTGTTCCATCGCTTGCTCTCCGACTGACACGTGTCCCATTATCTTTTCAACCATCAATGTTTGAAGTGAACCGCTTCGTTCCATCATCCTATAAATAGTTAACACTAGCATTTTTACAACTTTTTCCATCTTCTGAATCTTTCCTAGCAAGAACAAGCTTCCTCCTAAACTCTTCATCTTTCACAAACACAAACCGTTTTTTCCTTCAATCTTTGTTGCATTAATGGTGTCCTCTACCAAAGCTTCCAAAGATTCAACCAAGACCATAAAAGAATCCAAGAAATAAACTGAACTTGCTCCGGTTTAAAAGATCTTGGGCCCAAGAGTTGTGGGTAACCAACAGTACATGCCCGAGCCTCCATTTGAAGAAGAAAAGAAAAGAATCTACCAGTCTCAGGTATTAATTCCCATTTCTGTTACTGGTAAAACATACGCTATGTTAAGTCCATCATCAAACCCTTATTCTAACCCTAATAGACTTAGGGAATTTTTCCCCACATACCATCGCTATAAACCCATAACTAATGGGAAAAAACCTAGGGTTAGTGAAGATATCGAAGTTGATAACCAAGCTCGCCTTCAATTGAGGCCTCTGAAAAATCCATTAATCTAGACTATATGAATAAAAGTTTTAGGGTGTTTCGATCATGCCCCTTATTTAAAGATCCTTCAGACTACTTAGCCTGGCTAGAGAAGATAGAAAAAGAAAAATCCCAAATCTAGAAAAATATGGGTATCTTCGACATGATTCAGCTGTCGAAAGTTGGACCTGGCTATTGCCAATCCATGCTAGTTTCCTCTCTGTACTTTTGGGATAACACCCACAATAACTTCCATATTCCTTGTGGAATGATGACACCTACCATCTTCGATATTGCTACCATCACTAGGCTCAAACCAATTGGGGAAACTTATGACCCAAACTTTATGGCTGAAGACTCTATTGGTTTCGACACCACTAAAGCTGCTTTCACCACCTACATTGCATACTACCATGACAAGGAATCTGTCAAAGTTTCTGACCAAGAACACATTGCTTTCCTCGCTCTATGGCTGTCTCGCAGCATATTCTACTCGAGATCTCTTCAAGTGGCGAAGAGGTACCTGACCATGGCGAACCAACTACATGATGGACATAACCTTTGTCTCAGCGAAATGATCTTAGACAATCTCTATGAGTCCTTAGGGGAAGGTGTCACAGCTATCAAGACCTTTCAGCCCAAAGGGAACTTGCTACTTTCTGGTCCTTTCTGGCTAGTCGAAAACCACCACCAACACCCAAGAAAAGAAGGCAAAAAGAACCTCAAGTCCAAGTGATCGAATCAGATGATGATGATCAATCTCCGAACACCTAAAAAAACCCAAAAAGAAGAAGAAGCGGGCAAAGGTTTCTGATGCTAGCTCTTAACCAAAACACAGAGCTATCAAGACTCAAGCGAAGAAGCCTTTTACTCCCAGAGTACTCGAAGCTGACCCTGATCCAACCATTAAGGATCAGACTGCTAAGACGACTCCTGACCGGGTCGAAAGCGACAATTCTAGCCATGGGGCTGAAGGTCCTGAGGTAAAAATTCTACCTTAATCTCTTTAGTTGCTAATTTCTTTTTATTTACTTTCGACTCACCTATATTTGATTCTTTAGGGTGTCGTAGATGGCACGGAGCAACGAACCAACACACAAGTTATCCCTATAAGCATCAGTGATCCTTCATATCATCCCACAAGCACTCCCTCTTATCATCCGACATCTCCCAAAGATTCCAACAAAGAGTCTACGGATGAGGTAAGTAAACCTGTTGGAGAAAAAGACTCGCCACCAAAGGTCACCACTGAACACTCTCAAACAAGTTATTGTGAACATGAAAAGAACCCACAAGAGAATGATGCCTTCATCGACTTTGAAGGTGATACGGAGATGCCAAATGCTAAAGGAATTATCAAAGACATATCCGAGGATGGTTCTCCAACTATTGCAAAACAAGGTGTTGGTGGCTCAGATGACGAAGAGGAAGAGAATCGATCTATGTTTGACTTCCACATGGAACCTCCTGGCGATGAAGATGAAGAACAAGAAAATGATAATGATAATGAAGAATACAATGAGCATTCAAATGACAATCCCAAAGCTAAACCAAGTCCTGATGCTGCCAAAGAGGCCTCAGCACCTTCGACCGACACTACTGATGCCCTCTCCCCACAAGAGCTAGAAACACTGAAGCAGAGTAAACTAGTGGAATATCTGAAGGCCATGATTAGTGCAAGGGGTAGTTCGACTGAGAAGAGCGCTATCACTTCAACTATGTCAGGTGGCCAATCTACAGGCAAACCTGGTGACGACTTGCTTCTCAAAATCAAAGAAAAAGCATTTGATGCTGATATGTTCCAACTTCTAGAGACTGACACTTCTACCTACTTTGGGATCAAAGATCTCCTGAAACAAGTTGATGTCTTGACCATTTCTCCAGAAGTCGCGGAAATCATCATGGATTTGGGGTTACTGGTTGATCAAGTAGTTGCGTACCTTAATCGTATAAGGGAAGCTTCAAACAAAATAAAAAACAAATCAGAGACCCAAGCAGCTGAATGGGACGCATCCACTGAATCTACTGCAAGAGTTACAGAATTGGAGAAGGGCTCTTAACAAAACAAGAAGGAGGTCGAAACCTGTGACAAGAACAACGAAGCTTGGGAACAACATATAAAGGAATTGCAAGCCAAGATTACCAAGGCCAAGGAGCGCAAAGATGAACTCTAAAAGCTTGATCAAGACGAACTGGCCAAGGAAATCCAAGTTGGCATGCATCATGTAGAAAGGGTTCAGAAGCTGGGAAAGGAAATTGATGGCCTCACTTCCACCAAATCTGTTTACGAACGGCGCTTAAGACTTCAAAAGTAGAAGTACCAGAAGATGAAGGCTTCCCTTCCCTTTTAACTTGATTGTAATTGTTGAATTTTTGTCTCTGAAGAACTTGGTTCTTTGATGTAATGACTTTAAACCCTTCGTGGTATTTATAAAATAACTCAGCCATTTTGGCAATTTATGCATTTCGATTTACCATTTTGGCTTCGATTGTTGTGTATGAATTACTTTTTTGTTATTTTTATTTCTTGAAGTGCAGGCTTATATTTTTTCAAATATTTCTCATTCACTCTCAAGACTCTTCGATCCTCAGCAAATTCTTCGATTTCATATGCACCGTTAGAAAACACTTGAATAACTTGAAAAAGGCCTTCCCACTTAGTGGACCATTTACCCAAAGCTCTATCTTTTCGATCCATGGGTAGAATTACCTTCCAAACTAGGTCTCCAGTCGAAAACAATTTAACCTTAACCTTTTTATCTTTCTAAGGCATTTAATCTTTCTTCGTCTAGATCAACTAATTCATCCAGCATCATGTTCCAATAAGACTCAGATGGGATTTCATGTTGTCTTTGAATTCTAGTTGACGGTTGGTAAATTTCGACTGGTAAAACTGCACTGTGACCTGATGCGTCCGCAAGCGCACGGAAATATCAAAGTAATATAAAAGATTGTCGAACCCACAGAGACCAATGTCAACCTACTGTAATCTATCGTTGCTTTGTAAAGCTAAGGCTAATGATAATTGATAAAAGGGAAGCTAAGACTAGAACTAAAATAAAACTAAGAAAATATGATAATAAAGAGAGGCCGGAGTATGGATTCCGCGTTCCTAAAGGACTTTGTAGAATTCGGGTACTAATTACACCTATAACTTAGTTCCGTAGAATATACCAACTTAAAGACTTCACCTCACGCTCTTGCGATATTAACTAAAGTCATGTTCCCTAATCCCAAGATTTTGCTCTCGCTCGCCCGGTAACTAGGAAATATATTTTGAAAGCTAGTAATATCCTAAATGTATCTAAAGTGCTCTCGCTGTATTTAGATATGTTGCCTAATTTCCACTATCCGGTTCGATCCCCACGCTCTCGCAGTGTCGGCTCTAACCTTAATTAATTTCTCACTCTCGTGACAAAATTGTGTTAAATAACCTCTCACTCTCGTGACAAAGTTATTTAAATTAGACTTGGAAATTAAAACCAAAACAGAATTTTAATCATAAGTTCGCACCTATTATTTTCTACCGAGTCCCGTCGGTAACAACGGTCCTCATACACCGGACTCAAGTTGCTTAGCCGGACATGTTACCAATTAAAAACGCATAAATCATTACGGTTACGATAAAGAATGACATGACAATTAAATTTGACAAACAAAGCAATAATAATAAATAATGCGATAAAAAGGAACCTGTAAATAGTGCAAAAAAGGAAAGCTGGAATTACTTCTGGAATAATGCAAAATAAACTTCGCGTACAATAACTGGAACTGAATTTGAAATAAATGGAATAACACCTAAGACTAATGGTGTGGTAGTTCCTCGATGTGAGAAACTACCACTTTTACATGGTAAACTTTTCTGCCTAAGAACTAAGAATAATAATTTGCTCTGAACATGAAATTTGGAAAAAATGGACGAGAGCCTATCTGTTGCACCACCGCCTCCTTTTATAGACTTGCTTACAACTTCCCGTGGAGAGAATTTAGGAGTTAGTGGCTTCGTGGTTTCAGTCTTCAAGACTCCGTAAGTGGAGAAAAATCAGGAGGAAATGTTGAACGTGCGTGACTGCATTGGGCTTCTTCTTCCACGTCTGCGTTTCTGAACGTAATAGCCACTTTTGAGCGTGTGACAGTCGTGGCAAGTGTGTGACGGGCGTGGCAGCCTTTGGAAGCGTGACAGTCGTGGTAGGTGTGTGACGGTCGTCACACACACCACTTTCCATTTTCTGCTCTTTTTCTTATTAATTCTTCCTATTTTCTTCTCATTTCTTCATGTTTTTCTACTTTACTCCTTTTTAGCTTAGACAATGAAATACCTGCAAAACACTAGAATACTCGCGAAAAAATCGAAACTTAAGCTGAAATAACGTAATTATTAGTCGTAAATCAAGGCAAATATATGATACATTTTCGTGTTATCAAACTCCCCCACACTTAGACCTTTGCTTGTCCTCAAGCAAACCATGACTCGCGAGAAAAATAGTGTATATGGATACTCATCCTAGGCTACCAACTCTACTTCGGTTAAATTTGTGTCGATAGGTACTTGCTCACACACTAAGGATATCGTAACAACACAATTCCGCTTTTACGGTCATCAACCTCCCTCCTATACAAATCAATCCGAATTATGTCATTATACCTAAGCCTAACTCACTCATCCTTCTTTTATCCCTTTTCATTCTGGCGCAATCACATTAAGCCCGTTATCCTTTCACATTCATGGTAGGATAACCTGTTAATGACTATGATCTCATTATTATCATTTTTTTTTCTTTTGGCCCATTGGCTTAAAAATCAATAAAATAAAGAAGTTTGCATCGTTGGGCTAAATGATCGGGTGAGGATCACCTAATTAGAAGGAGCATTTATTTTTTTCTTTTCTTAATTTACCTTTTAAGCCTGAGATCATACACTTATTTGCATCGGCTTCCTACTTAGTGCGTCCTTAGGATGGTACTGACTGCTAAATAAACTAATTAAGGACTACTAAAGGGGTGAGAACTTAAGGCTATGGCATAACAAGTACTCAAATCAATTTCCATAATTTAGAGGCTCACGGTGTTAAGACGATACCGATCTTGCGGAGTTTTCCCAAGTCTCACAATCTAACCTCAATTCTGTCTGTAACCTAAGATTTTCAAAAGAAACACTATTTTTAACTCAAAATTTTCAAAATATTTGGTATGGCTCAAGAGAATGGGAAAATCGATAAACAACATAAAATCAGCATAAAGACTCGACAGTACATGCACAGACGGACGAAACATTTAAAACAGAAAAAATTTTAAAATCATGCTGGAAAACAGTAAACCTAACTAAAAAATGGTAAAATGAAAGCGGTAAATGTTCCTCCCCCACACTTAAACCAAACATTGTCCTCAATGTTTTGATAAAAGGTGAAAAAGGAAAGATAGAACCTGTATGAATGCCATTGCGTGCTACCACGGCCAAATTCGCGCTGATTCTTCCCTTTTTGTCCCTGTCTTCGCTGGCCACTTCTACTCCGGCGTCTTGTACTACGAGTTATCTGAATTTGCTGAAACTTCACTTTACTGAAGTCGCCCATCATACTATCTGTTTCTGAAGGAAGTACCTGCAAAAATTGTTAGAAAAATACGGTGCGGTGTATGCAGGTGGAACCTGACCATGCAAAGAACAAGGAGGATGTAAGTTACGAACGGGAGAGACATGCTCTCTCCCATCATACTCGTCATTGGTGTCACCACCAGTAGCGACATTCGTAGGAATGTGCGTGGGCACCAACTCATCTTAAGGGATTGTCACCTAGAGATTTTTCGCCTAAATATGGCTGAAACGTGACAAGCGATACAATTCTTTATTTTCTGCAAACACAAACAATAAAAGTAAAACATTAAATTAAAAACTCGTGGGTTTCCTCCCACGCAGGGCTTTGTTTAATGTCGATAGCTCGACGGCTAATAATTTTCGGTTTCCATGGCCACTTATCAAGCCATCTCACACATCCCTCACCTTTTCTTCTCTTCCTTCTGTGGGGTGGTTCACTCTTTTGAACTTGTGGTGGCGGTTCTGGATCTATCCTAAGTAATAGCTTTTCGAGTTTGGGCTTAGTTATTTCATCCATCATCTCAAAGTCTACCCTTACCCTTTTAGCTGTAATGATATCCCTAGTTTCGTGGTTCTCGAATTTTCTCTTTTTATGTGTGACCTCAAACAAAGATACATCGGTGTATATATTTTCCAATACCTCCACATACGTTTTGGATTGGGATTCTACCTTAGCTTCCACAAACCTTTGTGAGAAAGGAATTGGTGGGGTATATGGAGGAGGAACGACATTATGTGCTTCCTTCGCTACCTCTTCGACAACCTCATTTTTGGATGGTGTCGATGGATTTTTCTCGATCTCTACTCTTTTCTCACCAGAACTATCCTCAATTTCATTATCACTCTCCCAAGGATTTTCTATTTGTTCTTCACTATTGGTTGCTACAACATTCACATGTTCCTCAGGGTAGGGTCCTATAGGTGTCTGTGCAAGCAGGGAGATTTGAGTCTCCAATGCCTTAGTGTGAGTCGCGAGGGACTCGACCATAGTGTTTATCTGCCTAAGGGTTTCATAAGTATCGAGATGTTGTCTTCTAAGATCTTTATTATGGAGAGTTTGGGTCTCCACAAAGTGTTCCATCATAGATTATAACCTAGAATTAGTTGTTGTTTCAATGAAATCCTCCATTAATGTTTCAAGGTTGGAATTGACAGATTCTTGCGGTTCCTCAAAATAATGGGAGTGGTAATCATAGGAAAAATTTGGTTGCGGTTCCTCAAATATTGGGAGTCTTGCGGCTGGTAATTATAGAAAAAATTTGGGTGCAGCTCCTCAAAATTTTGGGAGTGGGTCAGTGTCGCATTGAAATCCTGCATTAATATTTCTAGGTTGGAATTATGAGATTCTTGCGGCTCCTCAAAATGTGGGGATTGGTAGTTGTAGAGGAAATTTGGGTGAGAATGAGTTAGTGATGCATTGAAATTCTCCATTTGTATTTCAAGGTTGGAATTAAGGGATTCGTGCGATTCCTCGAAATACTGGGAGTGGTGATTGTAGAAAAAATTTGGGTGATACATGGTTTTTAAATTTTTTATTTTTTTAATGGGAGTGCCTCAGTCTATACGGTGCAACAACGGAATAACAATATTGACTGTTGGTCCCCGGCAACGGCGCCAAAAACTTGTTGCGTCCGCAAGCGCACGGAAATATCGAAGTAATATAAAAGATTGTCAAACCCACAGAGACCAATGTCAACCTACTGTAATCTATCGTTGCTTTGTAAAGCTAAGGCTAATGATAATTGATAAAAGGGAAGCTAAGACTAGAACTTAAATAAAACTAAGAAAATATGATAATAAAGAGAGGCCGGAGTATGGATTCCGCGTTCCTAAAGGACTTTGTAGAATTCGGGTACTAATTACAACTATAACTTAGTTCCGTAGAATATACCAACTTAAAGACTTCACCTCACGCTCTCGCGGTATTAACTAAAGTCATGTTCCCTAATCCCAAGATTTTGCTCTCGCTCGCCCGGTAACTAGGAAATATATTTTGAAAGCTAGTAATATCCTAAACGTATCTAAAGTGCTCTCGCTGTATTTAGATATGTTGCCTAATTACCACTATCTGGTTCGATCCCCACGCTCTCGCAGTGTCGGCTCTAACCTTAATTAATTTCTCACTCTCGTGACAAAATTGTGTTAAACAACCTCTCACTCTCGTGACAAAGTTATTTAAATTAGACTTGAAAATTAAAACCAAAACAGAATTTTAATCATAAGTTCGCACCTATTATTTTCTACCGAGTCCCGTCGGTAACAACGGTCCTCATACACCGGACTCAAGTTGCTTAGCCGGACATGTTACTAATTAAAAACGCATAAATCATTACGGTTACGATAAAGAACGACATGACAATTAAATTTGACAAACAAAGCAATAATAATAAATAATGCGATAAAAAGGAACCTATAAATAGTGCAAAAATGGAAAGCTGGAATTACTTCTGGAATAATGCAAAATAAACTTCGCGTACAATAACTGGAACTGAATTTGAAATAAATGGAACAACACCTAAGACTAATGGTGTGGTAGTTCCTCGATGTGAGAAACTACCACTTTTACATGGTAAACTTTTCTGCCTAAGAACTAAGAATAATAATCTGCTCTGAACATGAAACTTGGAAAAAATGGACGAGAGCCTATCTGTTGCACCACCGCCTCCTTTTATCGACTTGCTTGTAACTTCCCGTGGAGAGAATTTAGGAGTTAGTGGCTTCGTGGTTTCAGTCTTCGAAGACTCCGTAAGTGGAGAAAAATCAGGAGGAAATGTTGAACGTGCGTGACTGCATTGGGCTTCTTCTTCCACGTCTGCGTTTCTGAACGTAATAGCCACTTTTGAGCGTGTGACGGTCGTGGCAAGTGCGTGACGGGCGTGGCAGCCTTTGGAAGCGTGACGGTCGTGGTAGGTGTGTGACTGTCGTCACACACACCACTTTCTATTTTCTGCTCTTTTTCTTATTAATTCTTCCTGTTTTCTTCTCATTTCTTCATGTTTTTCTACTTTGCTCCTTTTTAGCTTAGACAATGAAATACCTGCGAAAACACTAGAATACTCCCGGAAAAATCGGAACTTAAGCTGAAATAACATAATTATTAGTTGTAAATCAAGGCAAATATATGATACATTTTCGTGTTATCATGACCATATGTCAGTTGAAAAGGTGTAGTGTTTGTAGCCTCTTTAAGGAAGGTTCGACATGCCCATAAAATCTGGTCAAATGTCTTATGTCAATTCCTTGGCTTTTTCCCCACACGTTTTTTTATTAGGCAAATCACTATCTTATTTGCTGCTTCGACTTGACCATTTGCTTGAGCATAATAAGATTAGATGTCAATAGCTTTAACCCCATTTCTTTAGCAAACTCTGAACCTTTCGACCAGTGAAAACTGATCCTTGATCAGTTGTAATGGTTTCTGGGATTCCAAACCTATAAATGATATACCTTTAGATAAACTCAATCATTGCTTCTTAATCGACATTCACCAATAGAATAGCCTCAATCCACTTAGTAAAATAATCTATCCCCACTTGGTGAAATTCCTAATTACCTCCTAAGCTTTTCACAAAAATTGATTTTTCAAATTACAATTTGAAACTTTTAATATTTTAAAACCAAGTGCATAAAAAGTTTATCGTTAATTTAACAACAAATTTTCACTTTTGACAACATCAAATTGAAGTGTTTCACATTCCACCAAATTTTTCTAAAATTTCATAACAAACAATTTGAAACAAATATTTAACATTTCAAACATGTGATTCTTATCATCAACTCAATGTCATCAATAATCAATCACTAAATTATCTAAATAAAAAATTAACATGATTAAGAAATTAAGTGTATCAATAAGTTAGCTAACGCTCATGTATCCAATTTTAAACATATAATACTATTATTTTATTTCATTAAAAATATTCATAATAATCCAACGACTCTAAAATCAACGGCTATATGTTTTTGAAAATAATAATATTTTTATATATATAAAACTGGTCTTAAAATTGGTTTTTTTATAGAATTGGTTTTAAAACTAATTTTCTTTTATATAAAATCAATTTCTTAAAAGAAAATAAAAATCGAGTTTTGAAAAAACGGTTTTTAAATTGGTTTTTTTAAAAATCATTTTTTTGTCAAAAACCGGTTTGAAACTGATTTGATCCACATCCATGTAGGTGTGCATTAGCAACATACATATGTAGTATATTTTTGTGTGGGGCCCACCAATTTTGGGTGTGTGTTAGCATTTCCACACACACACACACACACACACATATATATATATATATATATATATATATATAGGGTTATGCTAATGCACACCCATGTGCATTAGCAACATACACCTTAGTGTATTTTTATGTGGGGGTCACCAATTTTTGGTGGGACCCACATTAGAAAGATGAAGAAAAAAATAGAAAGAAAATAAATGTAGTGTATTTTTGTGTGGGGCCTGTCATACCCCAAATTTTGACCACTAAGATTTCCCATCATGTTGCAAATCATCATCACAATATGGATGAACCATCATGCCTCATTAATCTCCTCAGAGATGTTTGAGCATTCACCACAATCAAGAATTAGGGTTTCAAGCCCTCTTAGAGCCTTAGGCAAAGGATCAATCAAGAAATGACATGATCTTCAACTTGTCTAATCTCTTAAAACACCCATAAGGGATCAAGAGGACTCCCACATCAAGAATCAAGTACAAGGTTGCAACATTCCAAGTGGATTAAGCCTCAAGATCGTCAGTATCACCAAATTAGGGTTTTGATCGACCAAGGCCTCCAGATGAAAATTTTCATCTGAGCATGAGCCAATGCTTCAAAACATAACCCAAGATACTCTAAGGGACCTCATAGACCTAATCATCAAGTCAATTTAGCCCCAGGGGATGCATTCATCAAAAATCAGGAATTAGGGTTTCTTGACCTAATTCACCCCTAAGTTGACTTTTGGGACAAAACATGAGCCAAGACCTCAAGAAATGATTTGAGGGTCTCTAACACACTACATTGATCCATTTGCAACAATGGATTGATCCAAGAAGCTTGATCCACAAGTTTCAATTTCATCTGGACCACAATTAGGGTTTTGAGGAAAAAGTCAACTTTACCTTTGACTTTTGACTCAGACATGCTCCCAAAGCTTGGAACATGATTCAATACACCCTATAACACCTATAGAACATATCCATCAAGTTTGATTTAGGGCAAGGACTTGATTTCATAAAGTATCGCACAGTTTGGAATTCATCTGGTAAAAAGTCAACTGTGCATAAAAGTCAAAGTTTGACTTTTTGAGATTTTTCATAATTATGGTTCTTTAACCCTAAAATGATGTTAATGTGTGATTGGAATCATCCTTCATCAAGAAAAATCAAAGAAAGTGGGATAACTTGTAAAAGGGATAACCATACAAACTTAGAATTTTTCTAAGTTATGAAATAAAGTGGCTAGGGTGCCAACTTCCAAGGATCATAACTAGAGATCCAAGCAACCATTTTGGCTGGTCCAAAGATGGATTTGTAGCTCTCGTGGCATACTTCAAAAGTGTCAACTACACCTCATTCCAATTCTCCATGGATTTTTAGTTATGGAGTGATCAAAATGGCTGAAAACATGGAATGTCACTTTTTCCAACACTTGGTGAAATTTTCACTAAGTCAGAATCTGTCTTGTTTTTTTTCAAAATGTGGGGGCATTTTTCACTTGGATCCAAAAAGTGTCAAGACAAACTATGTTCACACATGTGTTGTGTCACATAAGGGCTTTACAAAATATCCAAGAACTCCATCAAACTCCACCTGAGCTAGGACTTATGACAACTGCAACATGCCTTGCTGCAAACTGTCTTGGCAAGGCAGATTTGTGCATAAAGGCACGGTTTTCTCAAATTGTGCAATTCCAAGCATGCTTATCCATCTTCACACCTCAAGGGGGAACAACCAAGGGACAAGCACTGATCCATCAGCCTCCCAAGTCCAAGATTCCCAAAGTAGCATGCCAAACCCTAAAAAGCCTAAAAGAGGCCAAGACTCCAATTTTGTTTCCAAGCATTCAATGGATGCACCAAGGTGGCATGAACTAAGCCATTTCCAACTGAATGAGTCAAGGATAAGCTCTGAACCAAAGAACCATAGGCCTGTGCTCTAACCTCTAGTCAATGGCTAGAGGAGACTTAAGATTCCAAAGTGATGCAATTGGGCAATGAGCTGCTGCAGTTGCCATTCACTGTTGATTGCAAAACAAACTTGCTCTACTATAAATAGAGCTCATCTGTGCTCAATTTGAGTACACCAAAGCACTACAACACTAGCTTTCCTCAAAATCTCTTTCTCTAGGCAAAAATACCTTCTTTTGCAAGGTAACTCTGAGTTTTTGAGTTAGAGAGCATTTCCATCACAGCTCATGATCCAAACACATCCAATATGTCATATCTAAGCTGTCCAAACTCTCATAAGTGACCTCTAACACCAAAATCACAAAGTCCCCTCTCAAAACCTCAAAATTGGACTTTTTTGCATTTTTCAGGTCATGTCTTGATTCAGTCACTTTCAAAACCAGATAAGACCTCAAACACACTCCAAATATCATCCTTGAACTGTCCCAAATGGTTCCCCACATCTGGAACACCATTTGAGAGAGTTGTCATATTGGTCACTTTTGCCCCTTTTGCAAGAAAAAGCTTAAACTTGCTCTTGAGGATTCCAGTTGATTCCAATCATTCTAAAAGCTTCTAAGGGATCATTTGAGGATGTCCAAAACATCAACTTATTTCTAGAACAAAGCACTTGACAGATTGCCCAAAAATCTCCTAAAGAGGTAAGCATCACAACTTGAACTCTTTGAAATATGCATTGCTTTGAAGTCCACTGATCATAAACATCTCATACATGTTATATATGTTGTGTTTGAACCAATTTGTCATGTAACTCATGCCTGTAACAAGAGATAGCAGAGAAAATGCAAATCATGGCCTATTTCAAAACCACTATCGGGTTTTTCAATAGTAGCCTCATCTGAAAAAACCACCACCACCATTGGATTCCTTGTGAAATGCTAGGTAGGATAGACCGAAATTTTGTCCCAATCCATGGAGAAATAAGAAAGTTACAAGCTTCACGTTTTTGGCCAAAACCTTGTCTTGCCTTGCCTTGGCTAGGCCAAAGACAAGGCATGCCTCATGTATTCATGGGGTGGTTTTGATACACGGATGTATCACCACCCCAGTGGTAGAGGGCGCGCGCTGCACCCAAGAGGTCTGGGGTTCGAATCCCCCTCGCCCCAGATCCTATTTTTATCATTTTTCCCACTTTTCATTATTTTTTCATGTTATTTTTAAATGATTTGGAAAATTAATAACTCTCTCAATTTTAATTATTTTTTATTGGTTCTTTTTGCAAAAAATCACAAAAATGTTGAAATATTTTATTCCACAAAAAAATCAGATTTATATCAATTATTTAATATAGTTGATATTTTTGTAAATAAATTCATTTTTATCGTTTTTAAACCTTTTAAAAAATGAATACTCACCTTGAAAAATCAAGACCAAATGAGTTTTAATTTATCTTGTGGTTAAATATTGTTTTTCAAACCTTAACCAAAAATCACAAGTTATTTATTCAAACTTATTTGGTATCTTTATCATTTTAATTAATTTTCTTTGAATAATTACTTTAAAAAATGATGAAATTAGGGTTTTGTTGATTTTCACCCTAGCAAACTTTTTCAAAACTTTTTGGGCCTCTTAAGAGAGTGTAAGACCCAACCCTTTGAAAATACAAAACCATTTGGGCCTCGGTCATCCTATAAGACCCACTGTGTTTTCAAACCTCGGTGGGATCGCCATTTTTCAAACAAATAACTTTGGGCCTCTCCTCAAGCTATAAGTCTCATTCTTTTTCTTAAACAACATTTTGGGCCTCTGATAGAGTGTAAGACCCAACCCCTTTTTTGTAAATAAACATTTTTGGGCCTCACATATTGTATAAGTCCCTCTGTGTATTTTCAAAACAACGGCGCGGTCGTCGCCTTTTCAAAATCAACTGGGCATCTCCCAGAGTTGTAAGCCCCATCTCCTGTACAAAAATAAACTTCAGGCCTCTAATAAAGTGTAAGACCCAAATCCCCTGTTGACCAAAACTTTTTGGGCCTCTCCTTGAGCTGTAAGCCTCGATCTCTGTTCAAAATACTATCTCCTTTGGTTTTGAATCCAAATGTATAGTTGCTACCAAAACTTTCTTTAATTTCTTTGAACAACTAACAAAATAGCATGGAAGCTCTACAACGGGTAAGTGTTTATCCGCTTTCTTTTATATGCTTTCATATATATATATAATTGTATTGTGGGAAGCTGCGCATGGTTAGTCTTCTTTCATAGCTTTTAATACTTGTCATATATCAACTGTATATATACTAGTATAATTATTTAAAGTTTTCCCCGACAACTACGTCTAGAACTAGGTAAAGCCCTGTTGGTCACTCTTAAATACAAGCAAAACTAGATCCCCCATAGGATTCCAGATACAGTCTTCCCTTCTCTTGGGGTTAAACAATATGGAACAAAGAGAAAGGCAGTATTCTCGGTGAACCTTTTCTCAGACTGTCACCCTTATAAATTGTCAAAGAAATTCTACTCCCCAGAGTTGATCTATTCTCCGTGAATAGCATCTCTTGAGTTTCTTCCAAACCCTCGAACTTTCCTGGAATGATCTCTTCTATGTGAATTGCATTTCTTGAACTTCTCTTGGTTTGGGGACCCACATGCTTCCTAAAAGCATCCCCGCCTCCTCTTGGGCTTTGTACAAGGACCCTTCAGCTTCTTAGAAGTTCTCATGCCTTCTTTTGGGCTTAACACAAGGACCCTCACGACCTCTTAAAGGTATAAGACAGAACTTAGTCATCCTTTGCTAGAGCAGTCTTTCCAGTGTCAAACCTCAGGCCACTTTAGGGTTGATTCTCATCCCTTAAGGCCCTTGCCCTCTTTTGGGCATTCTACAAAAGATAAAACTCTTTAACACCAGTAGACTTGGACAGTCTAAAACCCCTTTGAGTTTCAAAGACATTCTCAAGTTCCTTTCAAACATAGGAAAAAACACCGATCACTCTGGATGAATCTCCAGCAAAAACCCGGTCTCCCTCATGAGAGTTCCCCACCCTTGGGCCTGCCTATGGATCTAATCCTCAGCAGTAAGATAACCTCCTCTTAGGCTTTGTATAATGATCTTTCCTCATCACAGTCAGCCTCCTCTTGGGCTTTGTAAAATAATTCTCCCCCCTAGCGGAGCTAACCTTTTCACACTCTCTTGTTGAGTCCATCACTATTCAAGACTCTTTTGTTGAGTCAATCTCCTTTTAGCCTCAATCTCGGGCTTCGTATGAGACAGCAAATCACTCTCTTGTTGAGTATAAAAGACTCTCTTGTTGAGTCAATCAACTTTCAGACTCTCTTGTTGGGTCAATCACCTTCGCAAGACTCTCTTGTTGAGTCAACTTTTTTAGCCTCCGTCTTGGGCTCTGTACAAGACATATAAAAGCACTCTCTTGTTGAGACAAACTCATTTCAGCCTTCATCTTGGGCTTTGTACAAGACACATATAAACCTCCCCAACGGAGTCAAAAATCCCTTTTAGCCTCAATCTTGGGCTTTGTACAAGACAGAAAGAACATTTTCCCTAGAAAAGTCAAACTGTTAGCCTCCTCTTGGGCTTTATATAATGATATCCCCAAAGAGTCAGTCTCTTTTTTGCCTCAATCTTAGGCCTTGTACAAGACATATATACAATCTCTTGTTGAGTCGGTTTATCCTCCTCTTAGGCTTCGTATAAAGAAATCCCTAGCTGAGTCAATCAACCTTTTAGCATCAAACTTGTGCTTTGATCAAAGCACACAAACATCAACAGTCCCTCTTTAGAGATGACAAATTCTCTCTCAGCCAAAACCCTTTAGCTTCATATCTTGGGCTTTGAACAAGATACAAATCACCTTTAGCTTCATGTCTTGGGCTTTGAACAAGACACCAAAAGATCTTTTCCTCCCATAGAATAGGGGGGACTACGATTGCTCTGATTTCCCTGTTTCGTTGAACGGGAATACGTAGGCATAAGATTGCAAGATCTTAGCGAGCATACAAATCAAAAACTTTAGGTCCAGTACCTTCATATCAATCAAAACCCTTAGGTCTAGTACCAAAAACAATCGGGAAAGAAACCGAGCATCAACAAAAACTCACCCACTCTCTCATCTTTTCCAAGAAACTTTTCCAACCCATTACCAGATAAACACCATCAATTACAAAGCGAAACCTAAAAGCTAATCCTGTGGATAACCACATATAGGATAGGTAATTGACAACTACCCATTGTATAACCTGACCCCGGACCCCCCAATCTCTTTAAAGCATTTGTTCAGTTAAACATTCGCGTGCAAGGTTAGTTTTAGATAGCTTCCCGTTCCCTTCCAGCTTCACGGGATAAATAAGAAATCAGAAAGTAGCACCCTTTCTCCTCGAGGAGGAAAACCCAAACTTCAGCGATAAGGTGGTCGCGTCACCGACAAAAATTGCTCGCTACAGGGCCCACCAATTTTGAGTGTGTGTTAGCATTTCCCATATATATATATATATATATATATATATATATATATATATATATATATATCGAATAACATAATGAATATTTGGCCATATATAAGTGGTAGCCGAATACAACTCTTTACATCAACTTATTTTATTTAGATGGAATCTACAATCCTATAAATATATTAATAATTCAAATTTTTAATTTAATTATATACAAAAAAAATATTAAATTACCATAAAAGTGTGCTTTGTAAATTTGTACTATCTAATTGCAAAAATGATCCCAATTAATCATATAAACATAAAAAGAAAACCCCATAAAATTTTAAATCTTGTTCTGGACTGGACCAATGGCTAGAATTGGCCCAATCCACCTCTGCTCCAGAGCGGCCCAAATTGCCTAAGCCCAATCCACAGAGGGGCAAAAGTGACATTTTTGCCCCTCCAACCGGGCAAGGAACGCAACGTTCCTCCTCGGCTTCTACGCCCGTCATGCACGGCTTCCTCGCTGCCCGAACAGCAAAGGACAGGTGCCCGGAACCGCGTTTATGCCCGACATAACGACTAGTTTCTGACACCCTGCCCGACATAACGGCTAGTTTGGGCAGTTACCTATTCTTCGGGGAAAACGGTTATTTTGCTCCGAAAATAGGACCGTTGGCCACGCGCTGGGGGCTCTATATAAACCCTCTCGCTTGAGAGGGTCAGGTATCACATTTTCACCCTAAGAATACACTTTGTACTTGCCCCTTTTCTCTGACCCTTTCTTACTTGAGCGTCGGAGTGCCTTGCAGGTACACCCCCTCCTCTCCTCATCCACGAGCCGAACACTTTGCACGCCTGACGACCAGCTTCCATCCGAGCATCTCGCCATCTGACGACCAGCTTACGTGGACCAGTTCGAACACTTCGGATCAGTGGCGCCGTCTGTGGGAACTCCTTGTTCTCCCCTTCTTTCTTTCCTCCTCAGAAACTAAAAGATCAAAACATACTTTCTTGATCTGCCCACATATGGCCACTCAGAACTCCGCGAAAGGTGCTGACGCTACGGTTCTCATTCCCGTCAACAAGATGGACGCCGACGGCAGTTCGTTGCTACTTTCTGATCCCCGTTTCCTTCGGGACGGGGCCACTGCGTCTCCAACTCCTCCTCCCACCGAGCAAGGAGGAAAACAGTCACCGTTGGGGGACCGACCAATTCTTGGCCCCCCCAGCGCTGACCTGGCCGTTGCAGCCCTCCTGGAAGCCGTCAACCGCACAAACCTCCTTATCTTGCAGCAAGGAGAAAGGATATGAGCTCTCGAGGAAGCAGCTCTTCCAAGATCCTCTCCTCCCAAGAGGAAACACCAGAAATCAAGAAGCCCACCACCTAGGCGCCGGGAAGACCGTATGACGAGGCGTGAGCCTGAACCACAACGCGTTCGCAAGCGTGATGAGATCTCCCCGCGGGATCAGTCGCCACCAAGACACAAGAAAACGAGGCTGGACGGGCATTCTCCACCGGTCAGACCTCGCGACTGGCCACGATCACCCTCACCTCGCAGAGACCGCCGGCGCGAGCGCAGACAGCAGTCACCGTTGACTTCAAGTTTGAACAGCGACGACGAGCCTCGCGGCCCATTGTCCCGCAGGATCCTGGCCACCCGTCTCCCCAAAGGACTAGAGAAGCCTCCGTCTCTAGGGACTTATGATAGAACCACGGACCCAGACGAGCACATAGAAAACATAGATGCTCTTCTGGACTACAGGGGTGTACGAGGAGCCATCAAATGCCGCCTGTTCCCAACCACGCTCCGGAAGGGAGCAATGACCTGGTACAAACAGCTGCCAGAGGAATCCATCACATCCTGGAGGCAGCTCGGGAGGATTTTCTCCTGACACTTTACCACATCACGACGCCATCCAAAGACTGAGGCGTCCCTCGGAGCTGTCGTACAGGGAAGAGATGAACCTCTTCGGGACTACATTGAGCGGTTCAACAAGGAGGTCGTCCAAGTGCCAACGACCGACGAGATGAAGAAATTCCTGCTCGAGCAGGGATTACATCCTGGCTCAGACTTCGCGAAAGCCATCGGCCTAGATCCACCGAGGAACCTCAACGCTCTCCTCCACCAAGCCCAGTCGTATATACAGTACGAGGAGAAGGTCGCTGCCCACTCTGTCCGGGCCTCCCGTCACCAAGACGGTGCCCGATCATCCAGAGCTAAAGAGCCCTCGACATCCCGTCGAGGAGACAAAAGACGCGACGATAGGCCTCGCGATGCACGCGAACAGAAGGGACCTTCTGGGCGGTTCCATGACTATACCCCCTCACTACCTCAAGGGAGAAAATCTTGTCCGAATGTGCCAACTCAGAGTTCAAGCAGGCGGGAGTACGTTTCCCCAAATAGCTGCCGGCCAGGCCGGGTGTAGATAAATTCAAGTATTGCCGCTTCCATAAGAGCCACGGCTATACGACGGAAGAATGCATCCACCTCAGAGATGCCATAGAGATCCTCATTCGTGACAGCAACCTGAAGCAGTTCGCGAAGAAGAAAGAAGCTCCCCGGCAAGAAACCCAGGAGAGCAAGAAGGGTGCAGAAGAGACTCCGCCCTCCGATGACACCAACGTACAGGTCGCTATGTCCATAACTCGGCCAGAAGATTTCTGTATCCCTGATAGCCTGCCCGCCTCCACGTCCCTCGGCGCTCACAGCCCGTGGGAGACCTTCCCGTCGGCCATGGTCATCTCTGGTGGTGGATTCAACAAAATCACGATCGGTTTAGTCAAGAGGAAATTCGATCAAATGATCAGCAAAAGCTCCAACGAAGTCGCCACGCTGGACCATGGTCATCCTTCTACAAGGAGGAGCTCCTCGGCGGGTCACCGAACTCAAGCATCCCGCTTCTCATCTGGGCAAGGATGGCGAACTTCGACGTTCGCAGGATACTCGTGGACCAGGGCAGTTCAGTTGATATAATGTACAACCACCTGTTCGAGACACTACAGCTGGACAACTCTCACCTTACTCCATATGTTAGATCCGACCTGCAGGGATTCAACGGAGCAGTAACAAGGCCCCGAGGTTACGTAGAGCTCATCGTGACCTTCGGTTCAGGAAAGATAACCCGAGCAATCAAAGCACAGTTTCTGGTAATCGAATGCCCGTCACTATATCAGTGCATTTTTGGAAGGCCAACCCTGGCAGAGTTGATTGCAGTGCCTTCCACCGTACATCTCAAGATGAAGTACTACACTTCTGAAGGGATGGTCGCCACCGTCCACGGCGACATCGAAGCTGCCCGTCGATGCTTTGAAGCAGCATCAAAAGGACTGAGCACCATCTCAGCAAGGCCGAGGGCCTCTGGTCATTCCCCTCTACCCAGCAGCTCCGAGCAGCCAAAACCGCTCCCCCAGGTCGAAGTTATCGACTTGGATAGCCGTTTTAGCGAGGAAGATCGCGCCAAAGACCCAACGACTTCGGGCAGCCAGTCCAACACCAGCGGCCATCTCCTACGCCCTATCCCAGATGGCAACTTTGAGATCGTTCCGTTCGAGGGAGACCCCCAACGGGGAGTGAAGATCGGAGCAGACCTCCCCGACCTGGCCAAGAGACAACTAAAAGCGTGCCTCCGGGAGAACGCGGACTTGTTCGCATGGAGCGCTGCTGAAATGACAGGATTGGACCCCTCCGTCGCTTGCCACCAGCTTACAATTGACCCCGCCGTCAAAGTCGTTGCCCAGCGCAGAAGGAAACAGTCCCCGGAGAAGATGGAAGCCGCGGAGAAAGCTGTTAAAGACCTTCTAGAAGCTAGGTTTATTTATGAGGCCAAATACACTACATGGCTCTCAAATGTTGTACTTGTAAGAAAAAATAATGGCAAATGGAGAATGTGCGTTGATTATACCGATGTTAATAAGGCCTGTCCGAAGGACGCCTACCCCCTCCCCAATATAGATAAGCTCGTAGATAACTCCGCAGGTTTTAAACTTTTATCGTTCCTCGACGCCTACTCGGGCTATAACCAAATCCCAATGGCCGCGAGCGATAAAACTTACACGACCTTCATGACCGAATCGGGCAACTATTACTACAACGTAATGCCCTTCGGACTGAAGAACGCCGGCGCTACGTACCAACGAATGATGAACAAAGTCTTCCAAGGACAAATAGGCGACATGCTCGAGGTATACATAGACGACATGATTGTCAAGTCCCACGAGGAGCTAGACCATGTCACCCATCTTCGCAAAATTTTCGAGCAAGCGAGAAAGTATCAAATGCGTTTTAACCCAGAGAAGTGCACGTTCGGCGTACGGGCAGGAAAATTCCTTAGCTTCTACCTAACGGAACGAGGAATAGAAGCTAACCCCGACAAATGTCGGGCATTCTCTGAGTTCCCAATGCCCACATCTAAGAAGAACATCCAGTCTCTCAACGGGGTACTCACCTCGCTGTCCCGCTTCGTCGCGAAATCCGCCCAACACGCCCTTCCTTTCTTCAAGCTCTTGAGAAAAGAAGCAGCGTTTGAATGGACCGAAGAGTGTGAGGCGTCCCTCCTTCACTTGAAGCAAGCTCTTTCGAAACCACCCGTGTTATCACGGCCAGATACCGGGGAAATCTTGTTCCTATACCTCGTCGTCACTACCGAGGCCATCAGCACCGTTCTCATTCGCAAGAATCCTGGCGGGCAAAAGCCAGTATACTTCACGAGCAAAGCGTTGCAGGACGCAGAGTTGCGATATCAGTAGATAGAGAAGGTAGCATTGGCCCTCGTCAATGCTGCCAGACGACTGAGACACTATTTCTTGGCCCACACGATCGTAGTGAGGACGGATCAGCCCATCAAGCAGTTGCTGGTCCGGCCAGACATGGTCGGTCGAATGCTCAAGTGGTCGTTGGAGCTGTCCGAATTTGACGTCCGGTATGAAAGCAGAAAAGCTCTCAAAGCACAGGCCCTGGCCGATTTCGTGGCGGAAGTAACCTTCTCAGACTCCTTGCCCCACATAGCAAACAGATGGACCATCTACGTGGACGGAGCATCCAGCTCGAGCGGCAGCGGGGCAGGAGTAATTTTGGAGAACGGCGAATGGACCATAGTAGAGGCGTCTCTCACCTTGTCCTTTCCCACGTTGAACAACCAGGCTGAGTATGAGGCCTTCCTCGCTGGGTTGCGCCTAGTCGAAGACCTAGGGGCAGAAGAAATCATCATCTGCACGGACTCTCAGCTCGTAGCCCACCAGATCTCCGGGGAGTATCAGGCCAAAAACGACAGTCTATCTGAATACCTCTCCCTAGTCAAGGAAAAGATGTCGAAGTTTAGGACGGTAGCAGTAAGACATGTTCCCCACGAACACAACGTGCGAGCAGACGTCCTGTCCAAACTAGCGAGCACCAAGAGGAAAGGCGAAAACAGGTCAGTCATCCAAGAGTTACTTCCCTGGTCCAGCATCGATAAGGGGTCCTCGACCCTACACGTGCACGCGATTGGAGACAGCGACTGCTGGATGACGCCTGTGTACAACTACCTCACCAGGGACGAACTTCCGGATGACCCCAAGGAAGCCAGCACCATCAGACGAAGAGCTTTCTCGTACGTCATCCTCAAAAACAAACTTTACCGAAGGGGCTTCTCCATCCCACTGCTAAAGTGCATAGAGGAGGAGATTGTCCCCCACGTATTACGAGAAATCCACGAAGGCATTAACGCCCAGCACCTGGGAGGAAGGTCCCTTGCCCGCAAGGCACTCCGGGCAGGGTATTATTGGCCAACCATGCAGCAAGACGCCAAGGAGCATGTAAAGAAATGCGACAAATGCCAACGGCATGGGGATATGCACCTAGCGCCACCTAACGAACTGAAGAGCTTGACCTCCCCGTGGCCATTTGCCTGGTGGGGCCTGGACATCCTAGGACCCTTCGTGACAGGGTCTAGCCAAAACAAATACCTGATAGTGGGCGTAGATTATTTCACAAAATGGATAGAAGCATAAGCCTTAGCAAAGATAACGGCCCTCAACATTCTACGCTTCTACAAGCGGAATATCCTTGCCCGTTTTGGGATTCCCCAAGCAATCGTCACAGACAATGGAACATAATTCACGGATAAGAAGTTCCAAGACTTTGTCGCCCATCTCGAAACAAAGCAACACTTCGCATCGGTAGAGCACCTCCAGACCAACGGGCAGGCGGAAGCGGCCAATCGCGTCATCCTTCGTGGCCTCAAGCGAAGACTGGATGAAACGAAGAAAGCCTGGGTCGAGGAGCTCCACAGCGTCTTATGGGCATATCGCACTACTCCCCAGTCCACCACTGGGGAAACGCCTTTTCGCTTAGCATATGGCATGGAGGTTGTCTTACCCATCGAAATCCACGTACCGTCCAGAAGGACCGAATCACCTCTAGACGGGGAAATGAATAACGAAGCGATGAGAGAAGAGCTCGACCTCGTCGAGGAAATCCGGACAGGAGCAGCCCTCCGCGAAGCATCTCTTAAGCAAAAAATAGCAATCAGGCACAACGTCAAAGTCTTACGACGAGAGTTCGATGTGGGCAGCCTTGTCCTGCGAAGAAACCACAAGGACTCCCGCGAAGGCAAACTAGCAGCCAACTGGGAAGGGCCATACAGAGTCCGTGCCAAAACGGGAAATGGTGCATACTTCCTCGCAAACCTTAATGGGGAGGCACTCCCTCGACCATGGAACGCTGAGAAACTTAAACAATACTACAGCTAAAGTAACCATAGGCTTCCTCGCATCAAAGGACCACCTAACGGTCATCATGCTCGTCCAGGTACAAACGACGCATGCACACAAAGTAGAATCCCGCTCAAACAAACAAGCCGGAACTCTGCTCGTCGGCGGTCCTCAACCGAGCACCGCCTTCGCCCACGTACCATGATTGGAAGAACCCCAGATCGCGATGGGATGTTCACACCGCGACCTCAGGCCTCAATCGCGACCTGAGATCCGCAACCTTTCCAGGACTTTCCCCGGTTATTCGACCAGTTCCCCGCACTGGCAAATTCACACACAACAAGCTATCTTTCAAAATAAAGCTCCACTAACGGACACACCCTCCGACGGGCAGCCACACATGCACAACTAAGGTAAAGTACAACAATAATGTAAAGTACAACAAAAATTGTATAAATAAACCGAGCATTAAATAAAAAGGCCACAAGGGCCAAAAGACTATGCGTATTACATAAAAAATGGGGCCATGCCCCCCCCCAAAACCAAATAAATTACAAATTAATCAACGGCACGCAGGCCGGACAAAACACAACAACATCAAAACAACCTAAATCCTCATCCTTCCACATGCTCAGTCGCCACGGGCTCGGGCTCCTGCTCCTCCACGGGCTGGTCTTCGGGCTGAACCTCAGGGGTGTCAAGAACAAGCCCTGCGGGCAGGACGATGCGATCATCCTCCACTCGCGCAAGGTAGTGGATACTATTGGTCGAAATGTCGAGCCCAGGGTTCACCACCCGCAACTGGGCCACGGCACTTTCGAAGGACTCCGATGCCATAGCAATGTCGTCCTCCTCGGCCTGCAGTATGCTGGCGACCAACTCAGCCCGAGTTTTCAACACTTTTATCTCGTCTAGTTCATCAGCACCCGGGGCATTGGCCGCCATCAGCTCCTTGTTCAACTCCTCGGCCGCCTTCTTCTCCGCCTTCAGCTTGGCGACCTCCTCTTTTAGCCTGGTCGCCTCCTCTTCGGCCTTCTTCCTAGCCTCACGAGCACCCTTGACTTCTTCCTTTAGGGACGCCTCGGAGGCCCGGGTAGTAGTGAGTTCAGCCTCAAGCACAGAGTCCCCTTCCGCATAAACGGCCGCCATTTCCAGCATCCTCACCATGGCAGAAGCATCCTGGGCCACCATCGCCCTCTTGCTCGCTTGGTCCATGCTTCCGAGGTTGAGTGACTCTGCCCGCAGAACGACCAAAGTATTGCCCTCAAAGAACCTCCGGTCAAGGACGCATGGAGGGAGCTCAAACTTCCCTTTCTCAGGCGCCCGAGTCAGGTCCACGGCATCCGACGACCTTTGCCGCTTCGCTCGCCCAGCCAGAGCCAGTGGAGAGTCCCGGGGAGCTGGAGTAGGAGAAGCAGAGGTCCCCACCATAGCTTGAGCAAGAGGAAGAGCGCGAGCACCACCAACAGGACGGGCCTTGGGAGGAGCCGCTTCAGCCTTGCCCCTCGCCATGGCGTTCCTCACCACACGATCACGAGCTTGAGGCATCTCACCTGCACGAATAAAAGCAAGCAAGTTAGTCACGGGGAAAGGAAATAGCACAAACAAAATCTAAGTAACTATGACTACCGAGCAGCTTCTCAACATCCGCGGGAGTCCTGCACTCCAGCAGTGCCTTAACGGGGATAAACCGGCGCTCGACCCTTTGACTCCCATCCTCCTCAAAGATAGGCTGGCCCTTACTCGTCCAACACTCAGCAAGGCTGAAAGAGTTTACCCAAGCCACCAGTCTCTCGTAAGCCACGGCATCCCGCCCGCGTAGCGCACTCGGTTCAAAGACGTAAGCGTTGGGCTTCTTTGAGAAGTGGTCGGGTGTCCAGCTGATCGGGAACTTATACAACCTCTCCCCGATATACTTCCCATCCTCGTTGATCAACTCCTCTCCGTTCTTATCCACCTCCACATCCCAGACGTACACGTTGTCCTGGGTAGCCTCAGACAACGGCTCGACAATGAAGTACCGTCCCTTGAACGTCCGGATGGACTCCGAGAACGGCTTGAACAACTTTTTGGGCTGCTTCAAAGAGACCCATCCGTACCTTTTCCCCGCCAGCTGCCGCTGTAGGTGGAAAACAACAAAGAATAGAGGAATGGTGGTCCCCAGAGCAAGGTGCTCGCACACCAACTCAAAAGCCCGTATAAAGGCCAGCGAATTGGGGTGGAGTTGGGAAGGCGCCAACTTCATATGCACAAACACCGACCGCTGGAAGTCAGTGAAGGGCAACCTCAGCCCCAATTCCTTGAAAGCATATTCATACATCGCGAAGCAGTCCCCGAAGCTCGAGCAGACCCGCCCATCCGAATTAGGCAAAAGCACTCTCCGTTCACCCGCTGGCCCCACCTCGGTAAAGGCGTCCGCCGCAGACCTAGCAAATGTGGAGATATGTTAGGAAGGCTCGGCCACCTCCCACTCTTCCGGGCAGAACACGTCCGCATCCTCTTCCATTACATCCTCCTCCATGACCTCCAAATCCTCCCCCTCCTCAGCTTCGCTCGCTTCCCCCTCGACTTCGCTCGAGGAGTTCGAAGCCGATAAGCTCGAGGACGCAGAACTCGAGGCCGTTGCACTACTGTTCTCCTCGGAGACAGTTTCCTCCTCGGATGTAACGGGGATAACTTCCCTCTCTGACTCCATCGCCACTACGATCACCTGAAAAAGCAGAGAAAGACAGTGAATTCGACAGGAAATCAAATCCACCCTTCCACCGCTAAGTCAAGTGAAAGGGCGCGCAGAAGGCTAAGGACAACGTCCCCGGCCTAAGACCTAACATCAAACGAAGAAGGAAAAACCTCCCCACAAGGAGATGCCCGAGACACACCATCTTCCTATGAGGAACCTCCCCATGCTCGTGCCCAGATTCCGTTTGAAGCTCCGCCGGAAACTGCAAAGCTTCACCGGAATCTGGAAACACTCCACCGGAAAATTCACCAATCCACCAGAAGGTGGTAAGACGCAGTGGTCACAACTCACAACCACGACGTGGACCACCACGTTCACCGAACGCGCTACCTACTCTGGCGAGATGCTTGATACAACAGAAGGGCAGAACCGCCGCCCACCACCAACACTCGCCGGAAATCTACCTAGTTTGTCACCTAAAACTAACCCTAGCTGCATGCAATCTACCATTAACAATGAGAAAAAGTAAAACAAGCTGGAAATCAGAGAACTTACTTGATTTGAGTAGAAGAGAAAGATTGCTCGAAATTTGGCACGGTGGTCGGTTGCTCTGAATACGGCGATGGGCAAGAACGCTGATGACGACGAAGAAGAATCAGAAGGGAAAAAGTGCAAAATGGGACAACCTTCCCCCTTTTATACTGAGGGGCACGTGCACACACGCGCCCATAGGTAATAATGACTGGCCACTAGGCATAATTACCTATTAACTGCTACGCAGGGCTCGATGCACACGTGGCAGCCCAACGTTTCCCATTCTGCCTGACGCTTCATCTTCCCAAATACCGGGCAATAGGTCCACGACCACAAACATCACGGGCACAGAGGGACACGGGCACCTCGAGACAATCTTCCACGGGCTGTCCTTAAGTCATCACCCCCATGCTCGGGAGCAATGACTTGGGGGGCTCCTGTTCTGGACTGGACCAATGGCTAGAATTGGCCCAATCCACCTCTGCTCCAGAGCGGCCCAAATTGCCTAAGCCCAATCCATAGAGGGGCAAAAGTGACATTTCTGCCCCTCCAACCGGGCAAGGAACGTAACGTTCCTCCTCGGCTTCTACGCCCGTCACGCACGGCTTCCTCGCTGCCCGAACAGCAAAGGACAGGTGCCCGGAACCGCGTTTATGCCCGACATAACGGCTAGTTTCTGACACCCTGCCCGACATAACGGCTAGTTTGGGCAGTTACCTATTCTTCGGGGAAAACGGTTATTTCGCTCCGAAAATAGGACCGTTGGCCACGCGCTGGGGGCTCTATATAAACCCTCTCGCTTGAGAGGGTCAGGTATCACATTTTCACCCTAAGAATACACTTTGTACTTGCCCCTTTTCTCTGACCCTTTCTTACTTGAGCGTCGGAGTGCCTTGCAGGTACACCCCATCCTCTCCTCATTCACGAGCCGAACACTTTGCACGCCTGACGACCAGCTTCCATCCGAGCATCTCGCCATCTGACGACCAGCTTACATGGACCAGTTCGAACACTTCGGATCAAATATCATAAATTTTTATAAATTAAATATACAAAAAAATTAGTATATTTTCTAAATCAAATAAAACCAAATAAAAAACTTTAAAAATATTCTAAATCAAATAAAATCAAATAAAAAACATTAAAAATATTATATCGTATCAGATAATTTTATCGAAAAAAACTCAAAAATCATATTTAAAACCATGTAATCAGAGCTCGAACCTGCGAGAATTCATTTATTTACTTTTAAAATATGAAATTCTTAACAAAGAAAACTAAAAATCATATTTAAAATCATGAAATCCGACGATTTTACGAATTAAAACCGACTTCAAAAATCTTGATCACTACGATTCATTTTCAATTATAGATATTTATATTATTTTGCAAAAATATTATTTTCACCCCTTTTTTCTTAAGAAAATAACTATTTTCCCTTTTACGCTCCTTTTAATTTTTTTGACAAATCTTTCATTTCCCTTTTTAAACCCAATCACTGTCAATCCCATTTTTACATCACTATATACACATGTATCATCCTGTCATAAAATTCCAGCACCCCCATTTAATTTTAGTAAAGTATAATTCACTACACACAACACAAAAAAAATTCTCACAAAATCAATTTGAATAATAAAGTTGAATAAATGCAACTAGCGCTTCCTCTTGTAAATTCATTCATAATCTAATTTAGATTCATTTTCATTCACCTTCTTACTATTTATGTTCCTTCCAACGTTTCTCTTTTTTCTCTCTTCTTTCTCTCTCTTTTGTTATTTTTACAGAGAGAGAAGAGAAAAATGGAAGGTTCGTCACTATGGAAAGGTGCGGTTCTCGATGGAATACTCTTCTGGCTTCTTTCTTCTTCGTATCTTAATCTCACTCTCAAGCTTAGATATTTCCTTCAACCTTTCGTTACTCACTATGTTCAAACCGGAATCCCAATTCTCCTTCGGATCCAGGTAATCAACGGGAAAAAATCCTCGAAATTTATTACTTTTTCAATGTTTTTGTTGTGAATGCTGATTTTTATTTGAATTTTTCGGTGGTGCAGAGTTACAAAGTTGGATTCTTTGATGCTCTTTTTTCTGTGTTGTGTTGTTTCGGTGCCGTTTTACACCGCTTTTTCTCCTTTGTTATTCTGGGTACGTTTCTCTTTTTTTTAGATATGGTAGAAGGTTTTTTGTTTGAAAAACTATAAATTTATCGGAATTTAGTTTCTTTGTAGAGTGGTCATGGACAATTGGCTAGGCAGATGACGTTCTTGATGGCGTTTTGTGATTATATAGGGAACTACATAAAGGTATGTTTATGTTTATGTTTATTAAAATCAAAATTTGATTCAATTCCACCTTTTATTTAATTATATGTTGTGTTTGATGATTGTGGACTCAAGGTGTTTGTTATTTTGTCAAACGGTAGGATGTGGTTTCAGCACCAAGACAAAAAATCAGAGTTTTCCCCACTTATAGCATAAACATCCCCCCTTCATATCTTAACCTTACATCCTTTACAAATGACCCGTTGGTATAAAATACAACCTTAAATAACCTTACATCCTATACATTACAAAAATAAACAAGGGTAAATCAGGCATTACCATCATAGTTAAAGCAAAACAAACCCTAGATGTTTGATTTACAACCAACACTAAAAAAAACAAACATGTATGGTTTCCAAAATAAGTGGGGGGCACAGAACATACACAGAATATTCGAAGATAATAAACAATAGCAACTGGGACACAAAACATACATATAATATTCAAAAGCACGTGTGGGACTAACCTCAATGTTGGGACCGCAACAAGCTTCGTCAATGTTAGGACCACAAGTTATGAAGTATGAATGGGGTTTTGGAGAGAGGGGAAATAAGTTTCGTCAATGATTCGTCAGTGTGTCTTTATTCGTATTCAAAAGGGAATAGAGTGAAAATGAAGTGAATGAATTAGGGATTTCTTTCTTATTAGGGCTTTTTATCAAGATGAGCCATGTAATTTCACATATGTCATGAAATCCATCTCAGTAAAAAAAATTAATTATTTAATCCACCGGTCCTGCCATAAAAGCAGCCGTTAGTTGTATTTGACGTTAGAGATCAATTGTACAGACGAGAAATTTTGAAGGGAAGTTTTATTAAAAGAAAATTCTGGAAAGACTAAAAACAAAATCTGCAATATCTATAGGCTTAAAATTATACATAACATGTATACAATTATGAATTATATAATAATACCATATCAATAATTCAAAACTTCAATATACAAAAAATTATCTAATCACCATGATAACGTGCCATACTCGTAAATCTTTATCTAACTGCAAAAATCACCCCAATAAATCATTAAAACATAAAAAGAATTTTTCATAAAATTTAAAATTTCATAAATATTTAAATTAAAAAAGAAAAAAAATAATTTGTTTTCTAATTCAAATAAATTTGAAGGCAAAATACCCAAATTGGTCATTTAAGTTTACCTCGAGGTCCAATTTGGTCCCTTAATTTTAAATAGTTTCAAAGTGATCCCGTAAGTTTTTAAATGGTGCCATATTGGTTCTTTCTGTCAATGACCCTCAAACTTCTGTTAATGTGTGCAGGCGTGGCTGATGAGTTGGCATGTTGGATCGTCTTCTTCCTTAAGACGTTGATGTTGTTAATTTTAGCCCCAAATTGATTCACAAATTTGACCTAGAGCTAAGGCAAACAAACTAGAGATAGAGATTCAAGCATGAAATCAAGTGGATCTTCGTCATTGTCGAAACAGAAAAACCCAGAAGGTGGTTGTTCTTCGAATGATGGTTTGAATCTGTATACAAGCTCCGGTTGGAAACCCTTATGTCATTATGGGGACCTAGCCGTTCTTCGAAGGGCAACAACTGTTAAGAATTATGGAAAACATTTCTGGGGTTGTCCTAATTATAAGGTATGTTTCATGTAAATTTGATGTTAGTACTTTGAAAACACATGTTGTTGCAACTATTTGAATTGTAGCCTACGACTTTTATAGGGTTCTATGCAAGCTGGTTGTGGTTTCTTTAGTTGGTTTTATGAAGATGTTGGATATGAGAAGGAGCAGTTTTGGATGGATAGAATTGAAAAGCTATCAAAGTAAGTTGCATAAGGAAAAATGGTGAATGAAGAACTTGGGCAACAACTGATCAATCTTGAAAGGGAAATGAAGAAAATATGAAGTGGAAAAAACATTGGAATTTGATGTTGTTTATGATTATAATTGTAGAAGTTTTTAGAATAAGGTTATACTAGAACATAAATTTTAAAAAAAAACTTATTTAATCAATAAGTAGTAAAAAGTAAAAACAGTATAGAATTTATATTCTAGTGTAAAGTTGTTGATGCAAGAAAAGTGGCAGGATTAAAATTAAAGAGGTTGAACAGTTATTTTCCAATGTTTTCTTTTGCTTTTTTGTTTTTGAACTGTGAAAATATTAAATGGTTTGTGCAGTTTCCAATTTCAAGAAAGAAACAAAATGTTATATAAATATCTCTGACCAGCTTCCAACTGGAGATTTTTAAGTTGTTAATAAAGATACTAGTAATAACTAGATAGTATATTTTTCAAAAGGACTATTTTGTTAGCTATAGAATGAGAAATGATTTAATAATCTCAAGTTTTGTTGAATATTTATTTTTCAACGGAACAACATTGTTAACTAAAGAATGATATATAAAGTAATCTAAAGTACAAAGATAGTACTAGCAAAATAAATTACATTCTCCTTAAATAATAATTAAAACATATTACATGAAAGCTACACACTATTAAAATCACTTAACAAAAAATAATAAACAGTAATCAAAACATGAGGTTCAAGATAAAAGAATTTCATTTGCAAGTCGTTCTTGAGTTTTTACAAAACAATGGGTTTCATGAAAAGCTGTAGTGAATTCTTTTGTTGTTTTTCAAATTCGTGAAAAATGAGATAATAGAAAGAATTTACATCGTTTGAGATTAATTCCAAAAATAGGTGAAAAATATTTGTTAGATTTGAGTCAAGAATATTTGATGATTTGAGTTAAATGAGAAACTGGAAAGAAACAACATCAACATAAAGAAAAATGTCTCATTTCCTGTGATTCGAGTCATGTTGTAACTCTGATTTGAGTCATGAAAGCTCATGATTCGAGTCATCTACAAAGCTTGATTCAAATCAATTTGGAATGAACCAAACAAGAAAAGTGTAAAACTTTGTCATTCGAGTCATGTAGAAAGTGTGATTTGAATCAAACAGGGCAGTGGCAGACATGAGTTCATCCCCTTAATTAAGTCACGTGCTTCAAAGTATGACCAAAAATCAGAGTCTTGCCCACTTATAGTATAAATATCCCCTTTCATATCTTAACCTACCTCATTTACAAATGACCCGTTGGTATAAAATACAACCTTAAATAACCTCATATCCTATACATTACAAAAATAAACAAGGGTAAATCAGGCATTACCATCATAGACAAAGAAAAACAAACCCTAGATGTTTGGTTTACAGTCAACACATAAAAAAAACATATATGGTTTCCAAAACAAGTGGGGCACAGAACATACATGGAATATTCAAAGGCAATAAACAATAGCAACTAGGACACAAAACATACATACAATGTTCAAAAGAACGTGCGGGACTAACCTTAAGGTTGGGACCGCAACAAGCTTCGTCAATGTTAGAACCATAGGTTATGAAGTATGAATGGGGTTTTGGAGAGAGGGGCCACAAGTTTCGTCAATTCTTCGTCAGTGTGTCTTTATCCGTCTTCAAAAGGGAATAGAGTGAAAATGAAGTGAACGAATTAGGGATTTCTTTCTGATTAGGGTTTTTTTATCAAGATGAGCATGTAATTTCACATCTGTCATGAATTCCTTTTCAGTAAAAAATTAATTATTTAATCCACCTGTCCTGCCACATAAACAGCTGTTAGTTGTATTTGACGTTAGAGGTCAATTGTACGGACGGAAAATTTTGAAGAGATGTTTCTTTGAAGGAAACATTTGGAAAAGACTAAAAACAAAATCTGCAATATTTAGAGGCTTAAAATTATACATAACATGTACACAATTATGAATTATATAATAACACCATATCAATAATTCAAAACTTCAATATACAAAAAAAATTATCAAATCACCATGATAACGTGCCATACTCGTAAATCTTTATCTAAATCCAAAAACCACCCTAATAAATCATAAAAACATAAAAAGAAAATTTCATAAACATTTAAATTAAAAGTGAAAAAAATTAATTTGTTTTCTAATTCAAATTAATTTGAAGGCAAAATACCCAAATTAGTCCCTTAAGTCTACCTCGGGGTCCAATTTGGTTCCTTAATTTTAAATAGTTTCAAAGTGATCCCGTAAGTTTTTAAATTGTGCCATATTTGTTCTTTCTGTCCTTGACCCTCAAACGTCCGTTAATGTGTGCAGACGTGGCTGATGAGTTGGCATGTTGGATCGTCTTCTTCCTTAAGACGTTGATGTTGTTCATTTCAGCCCCAAATTGATTCACAAATTTGACCTAGAGCTAGGTCAAACAAACTGGAGATAGAGATTCAAGCATGAAATCATGTGGAGATTCGTCATTGCCGAAACAGAAAAATGCAGAATGTGGTTGTTCTTAGAAGGAAGGTTAAAATCTGTATACAAGCTCCGGTTGGAAACCCTTATGTTATTATGGGGACCTGGCCGTTCTTCGAAGGGAAACAACTGTTAAGAACTATGGAAAACATTTATGGGGTTGTGTTGAAGCTAGAATAGCAGCAAGCAAAAATATATAAGTAACCCAATTTTGTCGTATCCACATGGATCAGTGCGAGGGAAGGAATTCCATTCGACGATATCTATATTTCTAAGCTTATGGATCAAAAGTTTTGGTTTAAGACGGAACCAAAAGCAAATGAGGAAAATGTAAAGACTGAAAATATAAAATAAAGACTGAATTATAAACGGAGCCTTGTTGGAATTGGATCTCATCAATTAATAACACATGCATTCTTCTAATCATATTATACATAAATCAATCATTCGCCTAATATTCTCACGTATCACCCACGACAGAGGTTATGTCTAACGCAACATCGAGAGATCGACTGTATTGCCTCATTGGTGATGTCTCACGCAACAAAAACCAACACAGAGCATTAAGAGCTGATACTCACGCAAGTGTTAAGCCTAAATCTATTTCTAGAGTTCAGAACAAAACAGATAATCATCTTAGATCCAGATCTGAAAAGTATATGTCTATAGCGGTTCAAATCAAAGATAAACAGGTAAACAAAGATGACACCCACATCAGATAAACGACTGCTTCATATAAAATGCCAACGATCAGAATACGTACATACGTTTAACCCTTTTTTACATGTATTCAACTAATTTACCAAATGAATGGGAATACCGTTCTTCATCACTATTATCACGCATCCTCGCAATACCGTATCGATCCTACTCATGCTAGCCATGCTACTTAATCAACACAATACAACAAAAGATACAACGAATATCAACTCACAAAACCATGTCAAAATTTTTACTCATTGATAGATGAAAATCTAAGATCAAGGATTTGTAAAGGTTTTGTCAAGACCAGAAATAATCAATCAAAGACAACAAACAATAGAGAATCAAAACATACTCACAAACATAGATTAGATGAAATACAATATGTATCAAGAGATTACATCCAAATCCAACAAGAGATTGAAGCTCTTACCTTCTCCCCCTTGGGATTTAAGTTTCTATGCTGAAAATTACAAGTTATGATCTTTCTCTCAAGTTCCTATCTTCATAAAAAAAATAAAAAGTGTGAAAATTCTATTTATACACATTCAGGAATTTACAAGTTCGCAAATCGAACCATTTATTCGCACAACGAATGAAGAAAAATGGCACTTCAGGTGCCTCTGAATAGTTAAACCGCCCCAGAAATTCTCGTGAGTTCGCAATGCAAAGGATCACTCGCAAAGCGAACACTCGCTTTCCCGTTCGCAAAGTGAACTTTAGTGCCTTTTGCCCCTGCCAAAATCTGGGACCATTCGCTAGAGACCTCGCCAGAGTTCGCAAAGCGAACCTTCGCTAGTAATTCGCACAGCGAACGTACTGATGCATTCCTCATTTCTTTGGCAACTTGGATCATTTCTTGTGTCTTACAACTTTGATCAATTAGTGCCTTTTCCTACACAATAGCACACACATTACAATCACCAAAGGTGTATTCTCAATGTTTAGAAGAATAACAACAATCATTAGCAAAACCATTGAAAACATGAGAAAAGAGTGGAAAAAGTGCAAGAAAAAATAGTTCATTTTTAGGTCAAATCCGCACCTAACAACTCTCTCCACCTATTTTTTGCTTGTCCTCAAGCAAAGTATGCCCCTCATTAAAACAAGTGGATTTGCTCAAGCGTTTAATTTAACCAAAGTAAAGCATGAAAATGCGCACAAGCAACGTTCACCACTCAATAGAATCGAACAACGACAAAGAATTAAGTTCTAAAACAATTATCATAATGGTTTAAAGAACAACTAAGTTTTCATACTTGAATCACTCTAACACTCCTCTTCAGAATAAGAATGAAGAAATTGACGTGTTTGCAACCGCGGGGAAATTTCACTCACCTGACAAACAATGCTAATAATAATCCAATTCATACAACATCTAACAATCAAAAATGAAAACATGGAAGCAAAAAGATCACTAAAGGCTTCAAAGGTTGTAGCTTGGTTGGGTTAATAATAAAGGGACATTTCTAAAGGCCATTGAATCGAAATTGTCGATGCAAAAAGAAACATTCACTATACATGATATTTACACATCACAACTTCATTCACCATTTTCATTCCTTTATCACCAACCTTCTCAAACTTCCTTATGCACAATTATTTCACTCTATTTTTATCATTCAAACAAGCATTCTTTTTCTTTTGTTTTTCACATTCATATTCACACTTTTTATTTTCATGCTTGTTTGAACTTTTTCAAAAGTTTTAGCAACCTACCATCTTCTTTTTCATTCTCCCCAACTTGAATTCAACCAAACCTCAAGTGAATGCTCCTTGCTTTTTACGGCAAGGAAATTAAATTAAAACAATGCTCAAAGGTTCAAGAAGAAATTTTTAGAACCTCACAAAATTCAATGATGAACTACACTTTCAAATTATGTACAACACAAAGTTCATCACTAAAATAAGATCTAAACTGTTTAGGCTCAAAGGAGCTAACGAATTCTCTCTACTCGCGGGTAAGGTACTTTTGGATACTGTTGTGCTCAATATAAACAAATGCCTTGATCATTTCTAATGCTTCCACAAAATCACAATAATCAACAGATAAAGCATGAATCAAACGAATTAAACAAAGTTATCAGTCATCCTAGCATATAGTAAACAATGGAGGTTTCTCACAATTTGTGGCTTTTGGACCTAAGTGAAACAAGCATTCAAATAAGTTGCAAAATGAAACAAAAATACACATTTGCACAAAGCACAAAATTCTTAAATAATTCTAACATTCTATAAAGTAGTACAATTTACCATGCATACTTTCAACGCTCAACATCTATCCAGACTCGGTCGAAGCTTCATTGAATACTTTTATACAATAGCAACCAATCTAGAAGGAGTTCTCATCATTCCTGATCACACTAGAGAAAACATCAAAGAAATCAAATACAAACAATATAAACAAATGTACAAAGCTAAAAAATATAGAAACTATCGCGATGCGATTCAATATCTAAACACCGATCCCCGGCAACGACGCCATTTTGTTGAAGCTAGAATAGTAGCAAGCAAAAATATATAAGTAACCCAATTTTGTCGTATCCACAGGGATCAGTGCGAGGGAAGGAATGCCATTCGACGGTATCTACATTTCTAAGCATATGGATCAAAAGTTTTGGTTTAAGACGGAACCAAAAGCAAATGCTGAAAATGTAAAGACTAAAAATATAAAATAAAGACTGAATTATAAATGGAGCCTTGTTGGAATTGGATCTCATCAATTGATAACACACGCATTATTCTAATCATATTATACATAAATCAATCATTTGCCTAATATTCTCACGTATCACTCACGACAGAGGTTATGTCTAACGCAACGTCGAGAGATCGACCGTATTGCCTCATTGGTGATGTCTCACGCAACAAAAACCAACACAGAGCATTAAGAGCTGATACTCATGCAAGTGTTAAGCCTAAATCTATTTCTAGAGTTCAGAACAAAACAGATAATCATCTTAGATCCAGATCTGAAGAGTATATATCTATAGCGGTTCAAATAAAAGATAAACAGGTAAACAAAGATGACACCCACATCAAATAAATGACTGCTTCATATAAAATGGCAACGATCAGAATACGTACATACGTTTAAGCCCTCTTTACATGTATTCAACTAATTTACCAAATGAAGGGGAATACCATTCTTCATCACTATTATCACGCATCATGCAGTACCGTATTGATCCTACTCATGCTAGCCATGCTACTTAATCAACACAATACAACAAAAGATACAATGAATATCAACTCACAAAACCATGTCAAAAGTTTTACTCTTTGATAGATGAAAATCTAAGATCAAGGATTTGTAAAGGTTTTGTCAAGACCACAAATAATCAATCAAAGACAACAAACATTAGAGAATCAAATCATACTCACAAACATAGATTAGATGAAATACAATAGGTATCAAGAGATTACATCCAAATCCAACAAGAGATTGAAGCTCTTACCTTCTCCCCCTTGGGATTTGAGTTTCTATGCTGAAAATTATAAGTTATGATCTTTCTCTCAAGTTCCTATCTTCATAAAAAAAACTAAAAAGTGTGAAAATTCTATTTATACACATTCAGGAATTTACAATTTTGCAAAGTGAACCATTTATTCGCACAGCGAATGAAGAAAAATGACACTTCAGGTGCCTCTGAATAGTTAAACCGCCCCAGAAATTCTCGTGAGTTCGCAATGCGAAGGATCACTCGCAAAGCGAACACTCACTTTCCCTTTCGCAAAGCGAACTTTAGTGTCTTTTGCCCCTGCCAAAATCTGGGACCATTCGCTCGAGACCTCGCTAGAGTTCGCAAAGCGAACCTTCGCTAGCAATTCGCACAGCGAACGTGCTGATGCATTCCTCATTTCTTTGGCAACTTGGATCATTTCTTGTGTCTTACAACTTTGATCAATTAGTACTTTTTCCTGCACAATAGCACACACATTACAAGCACCAAAGGTATATTCTCATTATTTAGAAGAATAACAACAATCATTAGCAAAACCAATGAAAACATGAGAAAATAGTGGAAAAAGTGCAAGGAAAGATAGTTCATTTTTAGGTAAACTCCGCACCTAACAACTCTCCCCGACTATTTTTTGCTTGTCCTCAAGCAAAGTATGCCCCTCATTAAAACAAGAGGATTTGCTCAAGCATTTAATTCAACTAAAGGAAAGCATGAAAATGCGCACAAGCAACGTTCACCACTCAATAGAATCGAACAACGACAAAGAATTAAGTTCTTAAACAAATATCATAATGGTTCAAATAACAACTAAGTTTTCATACTTGAATCACTCTAACACTCCTCTTCAGAATAAGAATGAAGAAATTGACGTGTTTGCAACCGCAGGGAAATTTCACTCACCTGACAAACAATGCTAATAACAATCCAATTCATACAACATCTAACAATAAAAAATGAAAACATGGAAGCAAAAAGATCACTAAAGGCTTCAAAGGTTGTAGCTTGGCCGGGTTAACAATAAAGGGACATTTCTAAAGGCCATTGAATCGAAATTGCCGATGCAAAAAGAAACATTCACTATACATGATATTTACACATCACAACTTCATTCACCATTTTCATTCCTTTATCACCAACCTTCTCAAACTTCCTTATGCACAATTATTTCACTCTATTTTTCTCATTCAAACAAGCATTCTTTTTCTTTTGTTTTTCACATTCATATTCACACTTTTTCTTTTCATGCTTGTTTGAACTTTTTCAAAAGTTTTAGCAACCTACCATCTTCTTTTTCATTCTCCCCAACTTGAATTCAACCAAACCTCAAGTGAATGCTCCTTGCTTTTTACGACAAGGAAATCAAATTAAAACAATGCTCAAAGGTTCAAGAAGAAATTTTTAGAACCTCACAAAATTCAATGATGAACTACACTTTCAAATTATGTACAACACAAAGTTCATCACTAAAATGAGATCTAAATTGTTTAGGCTCAAAGGGGCTAACGAATTCTCTCTACTCACGGGTAAGGTACTTTTGGATACGGTTGTGCTCAATATAAACAAATGTCTTGATCATTTCTAATGCTTCCACAAAATCACAATAATCAACAGATAAAGCATGAATCAAACGAATTAAACAAAGTTATCAGTCATCCTAGCACATAGTAAACAATGGAGGTTTCTCACAATTTGTGGCTTTTGGACCTAAGTGAAACAAGCATTCAAACAAGTTGCAAAATGAAACAAAAATACACATTTGCACAAAACACAAAATTCTTAAATCATTCTAACATTCTATAAAGTAGTACAATTTACCATGCATACTTTCAACGCTCAACATCTATCCAGACTCGGTCGAAGCTTCATTGAATACTTTTATACAATAGCAACTAATCTAGAAGGAGTTCTCATCATTCCTGATCACACTAGAGAAAACATCAAAGAAAACAAATACAAACAAAATAAATAAATGTACAAAGCTCAAAAATATAGAAACTATCGCGAAGCGATTCAATATCTAAACACCGATCCCCAGCAACGGCGCCATTTTGTTGAAGCTAGAATAGCAGCAAGCAAAAATATATAAGTAACCCAATTTTGTCGTATCCACAGGGATCAGTGCGAGGGAAGGAATGCCATTCGACGGTATCTACATTTTTAAGCTTATGGATCAAAAGTTTTGGTTTAAGATGGAACCAAAAGCAAATGCGGAAAATGTAAAGACTGAAAATATAAAATAAAGACTGGATTATAAACGGAGCCTTGTTGGAATTGGATCTCATCAATTGATAACACATGCATTCTTCTAATCATATTATACATAAATCAATCATTCGCCTAATATTCTCACGTATCACCCACGACAGAGGTTATGTCTAACGCAACGTCGAGAGATTGACCGTATTGCCTCATTGGTGATGTCTCACGCAGCAAAAACCAACACAGAGCATTAAGAGCTGATACTCACGCAAGTGTTAAGCCTAAATCTATTTCTAGAGTTCAGAACAAAACAGATAATCATCTTAGATCCAGATCTGAAGAGTATATATCTATAGCGGCTCAAATCAAAGATAAACAAGTAAAAAAGATGACACCCACATCAGATAAATGACTGCTTCATATAAAATGCCAACGATCAGAATACGTACATACGTTTAACCCTTTTTTACATGTATTCAACTAATTTACCAAATGAAGGGGAATACCGTTCTTCATCACTATTATCACGTGTCCTCGCAATACCGTATCGATCCTACTCATGCTAGCCATGCTACTTAATCAACACAATACAACAAAAGATACAATGGATATCAACTCACAAAACCATGACAAAAGTTTTACTCATTGATAGATGAAAATCTAAGATCAAGGATTTGTAAAGGTTTTGTCAAGACCAGAAATAATCAATCAAAGACAACAAACATTAGAGAATCAAAACATACTCACAAACATAGATTAGATGAAATACAATAGGTATCAAGAGATTACATCCAAATCCAACAAGAGATTGAAGCTCTTGCCTTCTCCCCCTTGGGATTTGAGTTTCTATTCTGAAAATTACAAGTTATGATCTTTCTCTCAAGTTCCTATCTTCATAAAAAAACTAAAAAAGTGTGAAAATTCTATTTATACACATTCAGGAATTTACAAGTTCACAAAGCGAACCATTTATTCGCACAGCGAATGAAGAAAAATGACACTTCAGGTGCCTCTGAATAGTGAAACCGCCCCAGAAATTCTCGTGACTTCACAATGCGAAGGATCACTCGCAAAGCGAACACTCACTTTCCCGTTCACAAAGCGAACTTTAGTGCCTTTTGCCCCTGCCAAAATCTGGGACCATTCGCTAGAGACCTCGCCAGAGTTCGCAAAGCGAACCATCGCTAGCAATTCGCAAAGCGAACGTACTGATGCATTCCTCATTTCTTTGGCAACTTAGATCATTTCTTGTGTCTTACAACTTTGATCAATTAGTGCCTTTTCCTGCACAATAGCACACACATTACAAGCACCAAAGGTATATTCTCAATGTTTAGAAGAATAACAACAATCATTAGCAAAACCAATGAAAACATGAGAAAAGAGTGGAAAAAGTGCAAGAAAAGATAGTTCATTTTTAGGTCAAATCCGCACCTAACATGGTGTCCTAATTATAAGGTATGTTTCATGTAAATTTGATGTTTGTACTTTGAAAACACATGTTGCTGCAACTATTTGAGTTGTAGCCTATGACTTTTACAAGGATCTATTCAAGCTGGGTGTGGTTTCTTTGGTTGGTTTTATGAAGATGTTGGAGATGAGAAGGAGCAGTTTTGGATGGATAGAATTGAAAAGCTATCAAAGGAAGTTGCAGAAGGAAAAATGGTGAATGAAGAACTTGGGCAACAACTGATCAATCTTGAAAGGGAAATGAAGAAAATTATGAAGTGGAAAAAACGTTGGAATTTGATGTTGTTTATGATTATAATGTAGTAGTTTTTAGAATAAGGTTATACTAGAACATAAATTTAAAAATAAATAACTTATTTAATCAAAAAGTAGTACAAAGTAAAAACAATATAGAATTTTTATTATAGTGTAAAGTTGTTGATGCAAGAAAAGTGACAAGATTAAAATAAAAGAGGTTAAACCGTTCCTTTTCAATGTTTTCTTTTGATTTTTTTATTTTGAACGGTGAAAATATTAAATGGTTTGTGCAGTTTCCAATTTCAAGAAAGAAACAAAATGTTATATAAACATCTCTGACCAACTTCCAATTGGAGAGTTTTAAGCTGTTAATAAAGATACTAGTAATAGATAGCTAGTATATTTTTCAACGGGACTATTTTGTTAGCTATAGAATGAGAAATTGTTTAATAATCTCAAGTTTTGTTGAATATTTATTTTTCAACGGAACAATATTGTTAACTAAAGAATGATATATAAAGTAATCTAAAGTACAAAGATAGTACTAGCAAAATAAATCACATTCTCATTAAATAATAATTAAAACATATTACATGAAAGCTACACACTATTAAAATCACTTAACAGAAAATAATAAACACTAATCAAAACATGAGGTTCAAGATAAAAGAATTTCATTTGTAAGCCGTTCTTGAGTTTTTACAAAACAATGGAATTCATGAAAATATGTAGTGAATTGTATTGTTGTTTTTTCAATTTGTGAAAAATGAGATAATAGAAAGACTTTATATCGTTTGAGATTAAATCCAAAAATAGGTGAAAAATATTTGTTAGATTCGAGTCAAGAATATTTGATGATTTGAGTTAAATGAGCAACTGGAAAGAAACAACATCAACATAAAGAAAAGTGTCTCATTTCTTGTGATTCGAGTCATGTTGTAACTCTGATTCGAGTCATGAAAGCTCATGAATCGAGTCATCTATAAAGCTTGATTCGAATCAATTTAGACAGAACCAAACAAGAAAATGTGTAAATCTTTGTCATTCGAGTCATGTAGAAATTGTGATTGAATCAAATTGGGCAGTGGCAGACATGAGTTCATCCCCTTAATTAAGTCACATGCTTCAAAGTATGACAAAAACTCAAAGTCTTGCCCACTTATAGCATAAATACCCCCTTCATATCTTAACCTTACATCCTTTACAAATGACCCGTTGGTATAAAATACAACCTTAAATAATGTCATATCATATACATTACAAAAATAAACAAGGGTAAATCAGGCATTACCATCATAGTCAAAGCAAAACAAACCCTAGATGTTTGGTTTACAGTCAACACAAAATAAATAAATAAAACGTGTATGGTTTCCAAAACAAGTGGGACACAGAACATACATGGAATATTCGAAGGCAATAAACAATAGCAACTGGGACATGAAACATACACATAATATTCAAAAGCACGTGTGGGACTAACCTTAATGTTGGGACCGCAACAAGCTTCGTCAATGTTTGGACCACAAGTTATGAAGTATGAATGGGGTTTTGGAGAGAGGGCCACAACTTTCGACAGTGTGTCTTTATCCGTATTTAAAATGGAATAGAGTAAAAATGAAGTGAATGAATTAGGGATTTCTTTCTGATTAGGGCTTTTTATCAAGCTGAGCCATGTAATTTCACATCTCTCTTGAAATCCATCTCAGTAAAAAAATTAATTATTTAATCCACCTGTCTTGCCACATAAGCAACCGTTAGTTGTATTTGACGTACGGACGGAAAATTTTGAAGGGATGTTTTTTTGAAGGAAAATTTTGAAAAGACTAAAAACAAAATCTGCAATATTTAGAGGCTTAAAATTATACATAACATGTATACAATTATGAATTATATACTAATACCATATCAATAATTCAAAACTTCAATATACAAAAAAATTATCAAATCACCATGATAACGTGCCATACTCGTAAATCTTTATCTAACTGCAAAAATCACCCCAATAAATCATAAAAACATAAAAAGAAATTTTCCTAAAATTTAAAATTTCATAAATATTTAAATTAAAAATGAAAAAAATTAATTTGTTTTCTAATTCAAATAAATTTGAAGGCAAAATACCCAAATTGGTCCCTTAAGTCTATCTCAGGGTCCAATTTGGTCCCTTAATTTTAAATAGTTTCAAAGTGATTCCGTAAGTTTTTAAATGGTGTCATATTGGTTCTTTCCGTCAATGACCCTCAAATGTTCGTTAACGTGTGCAGACTAGGCTGATGAGTTGGGATGTCGGATCGTCTTCTTCCTTAAGACGTTGGTGTTGTTCATTTCAGCCCCAAATTGATTCACAAATTTGACCTAGAGCTAGGGCAAACAAACTGGAGATAGAGATTCAAGTCTGAAATCAAGTGGATCTTCATCATTTCCGAAACAGAAAAATGCAGAAGGTGGTTGTTCTTCGAAGAAAGGTTCAAATCTGTATACAAGCTCCGGTTGGAAACCCTTATGTCATTATGGGGACCTGGCCGTTCTTTGAAGGGCAACAACTGTTAAGAGCTATGGAAAACATTTATGGGGTTGTCCTAATTATAAGGTATGTTTCATGTAAATTTGATGTTTGTACTTTGAAAACACATGTTGCTGCAACTATTTGAATTGTAGCCTATGACTTTTACAAGGATCTATGCAAGTTGGGTGTGGTTTCTTTGGTTGGTTTTATGAAGATGTTGGAGATGAGAATGAGCAGTTTTGGATGGATAGAATTGAAAAGCTATCAAAGGAAGTTGCAGAAGGAAAAATGGTGAATGAAGAACTTGGGCAACAACTGATCAATCTTGAAAGGGAAATGAAAAAAAATTATGAAGTGGAAAAAACTTTAGAATTTGATGTTGTTTATGATTATAATTGTAGTAGTTTTTAGAATGAATTAGGGAAACATTTTTTTGTATAAGTTTGTACCAGTTTATTTAATTTGAAATGAATAGACAAGTATTAGATTTTTATCAGTTGTTTGTATCAGTATGTACCATTTGAAATGAATAGACAAGTAATTTTTAGAATTTGTTGTATCAGTTGTTTACATTGTTTATAATAGTTGTTACAATTTATTGTTGATGTGTTTTTGCATAGTTCTATAATATGTTTCATAATTCAATTTGTTGTATCAGTTGTTACAATTTGTTATATCATTTGTTACAGTTTGTACCAGTTGTTACAATTTGTTGTATCAGTTGTTACAATTTGTTGCATTGTTCCATAATATGTTCCATAATTCAAAATACCAAAATATGTTCCATAATTCAAAATATGATAACATTGAAACCATAAGTCATAGCCAAAATACATAGTGATAGCTTGTGACAGATTACATAAGTCATACCCAAAATACATAAGTCATAGATTGTGACAGATTATACAAGTCATAGCCAAAATACACAAATCATAACTTGTGACAGATAACAGACATAAACTAACAAAGTGGTAAAGGTTCAAACTTAAACTAACAAAGTGAACATAACAAAATGCCATAGACTTAAACTAAATTTTACAAGTTAGTGTTGATCTCTTAGTTAGTGTTGATCTCTTAGTAGGTGTTGATCTCCTTGTTGTTGGCCCAACAGAAGTCTTGGCTGCACTCAGTCTTGTGGTAGGTCCTGGTGGTATAAAAGGCTTAACTGGCCTTCTGATAGGTAACTTCTTGGCCCTTCCATGAGATGCTTGAGACGCTGAAGTAGATGATTGACCCTTCTTAATTGGTTGTTTTGTTGCCCTTCCAACAGATGATTATTGGGATGCATTACTTGGTCCTTATGTAACTTGCTGGGATGCATGAGTGACTCCTTGCGAATCTTGGTTTTATGGTTGTTGGGATGGCTGCTTTGATGGTTATTGAGATGGCTGTTTGGATTCATGAGTGACTCCTTGTGAAGCTCGTGTTGATGGTCGTTGGGATGCCTGCTAGGATACCTGTTGGCTAGATGGTGTCACCTTGCAAGTAAGCTTGTTGTGACCTGGTTTCTTACATCTGCTACACCTAACATTGAAACCAGTCATTCTCATTTTTTTGTCTGAACCATCAATCTCACCCTGCTCTAAATTCCTTCTCTTTTTTGGCCTTCCAGCACATCTGGATACTCAGTCCTTACCCAAAGATTAGAGCCATTAACTGGAAAAATAACATGTTTATACACTTCCATATATCATGTCTTTCTGTAATAATTTGGAATGTAGTCATCAATTCTATAGTTCCTACTCTTCATAGCTGACAGTGCATGAACACAAGGTAGGCATGTTAGTTCTCATCTTCTACATGAACAATTATGCTCATTCAACTCTACTGAAAACTTGTTAACTTGGTTTTCAAAGTTCCTAACCTCAAATAAATGCGCATCAGACATCCTAAAACATGAACATATGATCATCAAACATAGTTGTTTGAAACACTTCATCAGACATAGTATTAAACTTATGTTATGTTCATGTATCTTACTTGACAAGCCAAAGGTTTGTGTATGAGCTGGTTTTTTCAATTTTCCTTCTTATATTTGGTAACACTTCAACATCTTCCTTGTTCTGAAATCTCAACTTGTTTGTTGCCCATCTCTCTATCACGTATGTCCTTATTTCTTCCACCATGGTTATCAATGGCTTGACTCTAGAATCCAGGATTACACTATTAAATGCCTCAGACATGTATTCAGAACAACATCACATTTGTTATGTGTCTTGAAGTATGATATACTCCAGAATCTAGGTGAGGTGCTCATCGTGAGCTTGTAGGAATCTACATTGAAATCCTTCATTCCTTTCATCTCTCTTTCCCAGGCTTGATAGTATGTTGACTTTGTTGCCTTCCAAATGATTTCCTTCAACATCTTGCCATGATATCTTTTCCTGAAATTGTTATAGAGATGTCTGACACAAAATCATTACTCAACTCTATGTAGCAGTTCATCCATGGCAAGTAATAATCCCTATGCAATTAGTTTTAAAAACACATAAAACATAAGCATAACAAGTAAGAACATAAGCATACAAGTAATGAAACTAAGCATAACTGAAATAACATAAGTACACCTTTTGTTGATAAGATATAAAAGTGTATGTGAGGCACTTTTCTCTCCCACCAAGGTCATCAATAATCAGCTCCAAGAACCATGTCCACTACTATCATCACTATCACACCCACTTTGTAAATCCTCACTTTCATGATCACTACCTTTAAACTCATCTTTGTTTTCCTCCCACTTTTGTTTACCTTTTTTTCTGTTCTCCTCTTGGTCATCATCTTTATTCACATAATCAATTAAATTATCCCCTCGTTCCTTATCCAAATCATCATCATACTCATCATATTCATCATCAAATGCTACCTCTATTGCACTTTCATAGATGAAGCTTTCATCCTCACTATCATCAGAACTAAATACATCATTGACCTCACCACCACCTTGTCCATTATCAACATTTCCATCAGTTTCCAGAACACCATTTTTACTAATAACATTTTCCCTTACAGCATTTTCCCTAACAGCATTTTCACTAACAACATTTTCCAAAACAACATTTTCACTAACAATATTTTCCATAACATCATTTTCCCTTGCACTATTCTTACCACTACCATCACCTTCCATAACCTCAGTTTCCTTCAAACCCCCATTAATTGTTTCCTCATACATTGCAGCGATGACTTGTTCAGTCTCATCCACTATTTCATTTTGCTATACAAGTATTTCATCAACAGGACCATCATAGTAATCAGGTTGTGACAATGTGTGTTGAATATAAATATCAACACTAAGATGCACCCTATAGAGATCAGCAATCTCTAGAGCACCTTTGTCATCAACCAACAAGTTCATCCCAAAGGTTGGATCCCTATAATATATCTTCTCAATCGAATTGTACCCTAAATCCTTAAAACAACCTAACAATTCAAAATAACTCCATCTATTAAACTTGAAATTCATATTTAAAATCATGAAATCAAACGATTTCACGAATTAAACCCCGACTTCTAAAATCTTGATCATTACAATTCATTTTCAATTATAGATATTATATTATTTTGCAAAACCATTATTGTCTCTCCTTTTTTTCTTAAGAAAATAACTATTTTCCCCCTTTCAAACTCCTTTTAATTTTTTTTACAAATCTTCCACTTCCCTTTTTAAACCCAATCACTGTCAATCCCATTTTTACATCACTATATACACATGTATCATCCTCTCATAAAATTCCAGCACACCCATTTTAATTTTAGCAAAGTATTAATGCATTACACAGCACAGCACAGCACAGCACACCTCTAAACCTGTCATTGAATTCAACGAACCGAATATAATTAACTAATGGCTCAAAAAATTCCCACTTTTCTCCTTCTCAAAACAACACCCAAAAAATTCTCACAAAATCAATTTGAATAATAAAGTTGAATAAATGCAACTAGCGCTTCTTCTTGTAAATCTAATTTAGATTCATTTTCATTCAGCTTCTTACTATTTCTGTTCCTTCCAACGTTTCTCTTTTTTCTCTCTTCTTTCTCTCTCTTCTGCTATTTTTACAGAGAGAAGAGAAAAATGGAAGGTTCAGCACTATGGCAAGGTGCGGTTCTCGCTGGAATACTCTTCTGCCTTCTTTCTTCTTCGTACCTTAATCTCACTCTCAAGCTTAGATCTTTCCTTCAACCTTTCGTTACTCACTATGTTCAAACCGGAATCCCAATTCTCCTCCAGATCCAGGTGATCAACGGGGAAAAATCATGGAAATTTATGACTTTTTCATTGTTTTTGTTGTGAATGGTGATTTTTATTTGAAAATTCGGTGATGCAGAGTTACAAAGCTGGATTCTTTGATGCTCTTTTTTCTGTGTTGTCTTGTGTTGTTTCGGTGCCGTTTTACACCGCTTTTCTCCCTTTGTTATTCTGGGTACGTTTCGTTTTCTTTCTTTTTTTATGATATGGTAGAAGTTTTTTTGTTTGAAAAACTGTAAATTTATCGGAATTTGGCTTCTTTGTAGAGTGGCCATGGTCAATTGGCTAGGCAGATGACGTTGTTGATGGCGTTTTGTGATTATATAGGGAACTGCATAAAGGTATGTTTATGTTTTTATGTTTATGTTCATTGAAATCAAAATTTGATTCAATTCATTCTTTTATGTAGTTATATGTTGTGTTTGATGATTGTGGACTCAAGGTGTTTGTTGTTTTGTCAAACTGTAGGATGTGGTTTCGGCGCCAAGACCGGCTTCTCCTCCTGTGAGGAGAGTAACTTCTACAAAAGACGAGAAAGAGAATGCTTTAGAATATGGTCTTCCTTCTTCTCACACACTCAACACTGTTTGCTTATCAGGGTAATTTGTTGTTTGATTTTTTTTTCGCGAGCAAAGAACTGCGTAGTTGTGTTAATTGAAAAGCTTCTGTGCACCTAAGCCTAGGCATTTAGTTTTTTTAGATTTTAGAGTGTGGGAGTTTTGAGTCATGTTCTTATGGCTGCTTACCTGTGTTGGGTTGGCTGTTGAGATTTTAGTTATGTACTTTGACCAAAGAATTGAGTAGGTGACAATGACATGCATGCCTTACGGTTCAAGTTACATGGTTTAGCTTCATCTTTCTTATCTATTTTATGGGCCAACTATGTGGAACAGAAAATAACTTATAAGTAAAAACATGGTAATGCATTTGCAATCATGTATGACCATTTTTCTTCTTTTGTCGGCTTAAATTGCTTAGAAGCGTGTAGTTTATGAAGTCAGATTATCTAATGTGAAATATTGAACACTTGCTTTTGATTAAGTAATGAATGTTTTTCCTTGGAATGGATGTTTTTCAGCTACCTTTTGCACTATGTCCTGACTCATGCTCAAATTCAAGGTGCCTATGTTAACTATTTTGGAGTATCCCTTGCTTGCTTGTTTGTGGCCCTCGTTGGATTGGGTATGCTTTTTTCATTACTTTTAATCTATTAGTGGGTTCCTAATTTTGGTCTATCACGTGGCATAACAATGAAAAGTGTTTGTTATTTTTTGTAGGAAGACTTTATCTTGGTATGCACAGTTTGATTGATGTCGTTGCTGGCCTTTTTATTGGACTCGGAATCCTTGGACTTTGGCTTATAGTTGATGAGTACATAGACAGTTTTGTTGTCTCGGGACAAAATGGTATTCTTCTAATTGATTAATTCAATACATGCTGGTGGCTCGTGCTCATATTGTAGAATGTAAAAATTGAATTGCATTAAACTTGTAACTATATCTCAAGTGTTGATATAGCTTATCTTAATCTGTTTTTTTGTTTTTTGCAGTTACAACTTTTTGGGCTGCTTTGAGCTTCCTCTTGCTTTTTGCTTATCCAACCCCTGAATTTCCAACTCCAAGTTTTGAGTTTCACACTGCTTTCAATGGTGTTGCATTGGGAATTGTAAGTAGTTTCTCATCCTTTAATGTCATCTAAACGTATTCCATCTTTCTTCTTTTATCATGAAGGAATATACTCTAGTTTATATAATCTATCAATCTCTTCTTCGTATAGGGTTAGATACCTGATATGAGTGAAAACAAATTTTTATAATGTAGCACTTGAGTGGAGTCATAGACAAAAAGAAAACATACACTACTTTAAGTATTGTCTGCTCCACCTTACTAGTTCTAAACAGTCAAGTTTGAGGTTAATTGTTGAATGTAGAAACATGCAGCGCAACTGTAAAGTGAAAACGTCAAATGTATGACGACAAACTAGAGAGCATTAAAGATCCGTATTGTACTCGAGCATGCCAGTTACAGCTTGATATGCTCGAGGATAAACGATAGGCACGTGTTAAATAGTGGCACAATAGTGCTACTGTAGCATAGTGGATTTGATGGATTTGCTATGCAAACAACAACTCTATTTTAGTTTTTCTATTAGAGCAATAGAGGCTGCTAATCAAGTTTCTGCTAGCTGATGTTGTGAGGATGGCAAATTTTATTTTTACAGTTTTCAAAAATATTAAAACTGGGCTGTCAAAAAAATTTAACTGGAGAATCTGCATGTGTTTCAAATATGACCTATTTTTATAATAGAAAAACTGAAGAGTTAGTAAGTTTTATATAAACATATCGATATGTAATCTATGCTCTGCTTCGTAGTGAGTGCCTTTATTTATAATAAATGACTTATTTCAACCTGGCTTCCGCGATTTGCTCACAATGCTAACTGCTATTTCACATAGCAGATTTTTGGTGTTTCTATTTTCCACGATGCGCTAGTGATAACACTTAAAATGTAGCTAAACACAGTCCACATCGTTGTAAGTTTGTAATGCAGTAATTTTGGAAGGGACAGGAATGCAAATACTCTCTTATATCTCTCACATTTCCTTGGGGGTGTCTTTAACGGATTTGACTCCTCTAAAGTAAGGAGTCGGTAAAGTGAGAAAATCAAGAGTTGATATTGTGACTACCCGTGATTTATTATGCATTTGATATAATATCAACTATTGATTTGTTAACAAACGATTGACATTATTCACTTTACTATCTTAAGTGAATTGCTCACTTTGGAGGAGCATTGTCTGTCTTTAACTATATCCCATGAGTGTAGTAGTTAGGTCAAGTCATTCCTAAAGTGGCAGCTACAATATTCAAATTTATGGCATTGCGAGTAAAGTTTTGGTCAGGGGCACAATTGCAGTTTGTAATTGACTAGTTACTAGTATCTTCATCAATTTTTTAAAATATCTTCAGTCCCTTGGCATATCACTTGTACTTTACTTTGCAAAGTGATAAGAAGCGGGTCTATTTTGGTTCAATCATTTTCCTCTTGAATTAATCTCTGGTTTGTCGATTCACAGCAGCAAGCCCGTCAAGTCACTCCACCAAAAATAGCTTTTATGTTACATCAATCACTGGCATCCTGAATGGTACTCCCTCCGTCTCATAAAAAGTGTTTCATTTGCACTTTTTTCATGTCTCAAAATAAATTTCTCTTTAGAATACCAATACAACATTTATTATTTTTTTCCACTACTATATCTCTATTTATTAACTTTCACGCTTTTCAACTACTCCACTAATTATAAAGTAAGGGTATTTTAGTACAAACATATAATTTTATCTTTAAAGTTAACACTTTCAATCATTTTCTTAAGAACTGCGCATATTTCATTTCAGTCACTTTTTGAGACGGAGGGAGTAGTATCTTATGCGGTCAAGATTCTATGTATGAGACAGACGAAACTTTCCCACTTTTAGTCTTTCCTAGCTAGTCAAGTCACTATAGTTTGATTCTTCTCCATCATTACAGTCCTAGTTCCAGTGCAAAAGGAATTGGATCCTTTTTTTCTTCTATCTCTGTTAGGAGAGAGATAGGCATCTTTTGTTTTTGTATGTAGGATTTAACAAAATTGTTGGTATGAGATCCCAACTAGAGCAAGAAAAGGAGGATCCAAATCCATGGATGCGTAATAAAATTTGTATTCACTTTAATAAGTGTGAAAACAAACCCTTCAATTGATCCCCTACAAATATTCTTCATTTTTTGTTACTTCCAAATATTCTTCATTTTTTGTTACTTTATTAAAGTGATACATAGATACTTATTTTAAACATGATACTATTCTAAACATTCAATCTTATGTTTTTCCTTAGCATTTTTGTAACTCGTGCTCCTCAGGTGTCTGGGGTACAGCAAACATACCATCAATTTCACCATGCTGCGGTTCCTCAGTTATTCTCTGAACTGACGATACCCATATTCATGGGAAGAATGCTCGTGGGAATACCTACAATTCTAATTGTGAAATTCTGCAGCAAAACGCTTGCAAAATGGACTATCCCCGTGGTAGCAAACACATTGGGCATCCCAATAAAATCAACCACGTATATCCCCACATTGAATGGAGCTAAGACAGGAGAAAAGTCAAAGGCTTTTGATGTTGATACTGGAATTAGATTTCTACAATATGCAGGTCTTGCATGGTCCGTGGTCGACTTAGTGCCATCCATTTTTTCATACATGAACCTGTGACTTTCGGATTTTGTTATTATATTAAATTTTTGTACAGCTGAGTCAATATAATGTATCATTACAAGAACAATAGATCAATGCAACCCAGTGAAATTTCATCTCGGTGAAAATTCAATGAAGATGTTTGACATAATCCATCTACGACATTTCACTCAAAGCATTGTTGAAAACTAAATGTGACAACACTTTCGGTTGATAATAAAAAATACATTGACTCAGTTGTTGAAGAAATCTAATTTAATTTTGTATGCCAAATTGAGTTAAACATGTGTAAGCAACATGACTAATTGCCGTTTAAGAGTCCAAAATTCATATGAATGCAAATTAGCTGGTTCGGGGGATATAAAAGTCCATCTTGAACAAGATGACCACTAACTTAGAGGTCAAGCATCATACATTAGTAAATGTGCGTCCAAAATGAAAGATAAAGGATCAAATGCTGCGAAATATGACTACCAGCTTTAGATAAGTGCTAATAACTAAATAGAACACACTATTACCATGAAACTTTTACTAAAATTGAGATAAAATATCAAAAGCATCCAAGAGATAAAAAATCCAGTCGTGTAGGACCTAGAGCCTGGAAAGGGAGGATATAGAACATGATTTTAAAAAATGACATGGAAAACATACAAAAAATATCCACATTTTGCTGGATTAATACATCCTTGTAGAGTCATAATCGTGACGACTTCTTCCAGATAAGGTGTCCAGCAAATTCTTCAGTGTAACAGATTGGTGGAATATTACCTGCCTATTTTACATTAAAGCAGCCTTTGGGCAACCAAAATATCAATGGATATAAATGCCTACGGCAATCTCACCAATGAGGATCCACAACTACCTGACATTAGACTGAAAGAAGAGTAACCGTGATATGACAGTATGACATTCAGCAACAGCTACACTACAGGAAGTAATCAGGTGTTCTTCGAGTCACATCAGGTTCTCCTCTCCTTGGAGCAGGTTCAAACTGAAAGTAGTTCAAATTTGTGAACAGACAATTCAAGGGATGGAACTAAACAATATGTGGAAATTATGTTGAATAACGGAGACACAGACCTGGATAAATGTGTGGCCCTTGCGATCATCAACCTCCAATATGGAAGCCATGTTGCCACATCGGTAACAGTAGTTAGGAGCACTGAAAATGGTAACCACCTTTTGTTCCTGTTTCAACAAAACAATGCATGTGTCTGAAATCTTACTCCTATAACTATAGAGAGCAAATGAAAGAGTGATCATTCCATGCGAAGGACAATTACATGAGCCCAGTTAAATCCATCCATAACAAGCTGGTGAGCTCTAGCAATCAATTTAAGGCTGTTCGTATGATTGAATTGTTCAGATATATCCTGAAAGAATGCGAATTGGAATTGAAGTTATAATTAAAACAGTAATAGATCTCTCAGTGCTTCATCAAAAAATAATAATAATAATAATCATGTGCAGAGTTGAGAGACTAAAGCCATGTTTACCTGGCCAAAGGTGTATCCAGCACCACGAGGAGAAATTCCCCAACCACATCTGTCATCTGGGTCAGACCACAGTAGATCACACATAGGCCCTTCATGAGGAACCTCTTGAACACGGTCAAAGTTCCTTATGTTATCAAGGGTTTCAATTGAAGGTGACAGTCCACCATGCAAACAAAATATTTCTGATTCAACCTGGAATGCGGCTTATTAAATTAGAAGCCGGTGATCAAAAGTTTGTATCAAAACTAAACAATTTCTAATTCATTTATGTCAAATTGATGAAAATTTTTCAATCAATTTAGTATCACAATGCTAGATCATGACAGTTATTTTCAATCGGGCTAGTCACAACAGACACTCGTTTCAGACATGGACAAAGACCCTAATGATAGATTTGTCAAAACATCTGCATATCTAAAGTATAATATAATCGATGTTTAAGAAAACTACATGTGTTTGGTAAAACTAACCACTTCATATCTTCAGTTTGTCATGGATTCATCCCAATCTAGAAAGTTGAAATACCTTTTCTTAATATGAACAAAAAGAAATTGGGGCTATTTTTATCATTTATAAAATAGACACTGCTTAGATAAGCCATGAGACAGGGTCTATGAAGCAATATTGGCATTCTGCTGGTATTACTTATTGAGGAAAAGAATGTGTCGGTGCTTTTAAGAGTAGTGTACACAGGAAATTTTTTAACAGCTTAGACACAAAGATAAATGCTGACAATTAATATTGTGAGCAGAAAATACAACTCATTCCAAAAAAATCACTCCATCTTCCAAATTTTCAATTTACATCATAATTTATATGTACATACAAACACTTCAAATCACTGACAAAAATACATCCATAGAGGGGGCAAAAAGTACTAACCAAAGCAGTCAGCGGGAAAAAATCGAAGAGGTCTGTAAAGATCTTCCAGACATTAGCACTCCCATACCTGCAAAAAAACAACTAGGATCGTGAATATAAAAAAAAAAAGGAGAGTAAGGAATTAGATGGTTTAAATGCAAGAAACCATCCCAATAAGGTAATATCCGTGATAAACTAAATAATGAACTCATAAAGCTGAGCCTAACAAATCACAAATCATAAAGCTACATAACATAGCACAGCAAATCAACAGCGCAATTCAGATGCTCATTTGGAAAACTATGACAATATATGCCTACAAATATTACTCTAGACAAGCATCTCATGTTTTGTTCCACAGGAAGGTGTTCAAAACTTACTTTCTTAGGCATTCATCGTAAAATCCATATACTTGAGTAATCTGCATAAAAGAAAAACGATAAAGAAATAAAGAAACAATAAGTTCAGCAAATTAGAAAAACAAAAACCATACAAGCCTTGAAATCAAAGCCAGCGATGTTTAGCAATGTACAAAACAACTAAAAAGCATCCAAGAATAGCTAAATTTGAAGTCACTCAAGACTAAGGCTATGTTTGGATTGATGGAACATGACGGAGTGGAGCGGATTGGAACACGACGGAGCGGGATGGAATGTAGATCCCACTCCATTATCTGGTTATTTTATTAAAAATGTTTCATTCCATTACATATACCCCAAATTGGATGGAACAAAAAATAAAGAATTGGATGGAATGGGATGGAATGGATTCCATCATGTTCCATTCCATTACACCCATTATTTGCAAATCCAATTCCAAACAATGGAATCTCATTAGTTACCACTCCTTTCCATTCCATCCTATACCACCAATCCAAACATACCCTAAAGAGTTACTACGTAAGCTTATAAATAAATGCCATAAAAAACCTTAGGAAACAAAGCAACTTATAAATTTGAGTGAAGAGGGAAAATTTGAACCTGACGGCTTTCATGGTTTCCTCTAAGAATAGTAATCCGCTGAGGATACCGCACTTTGAGTGCAACAAGGAGCTGAATAAAATAACTAATCAGTAAGTCTGATAATATAACACATTTAATCAAGGGAAAATTAAGAAACAGATATATTAACAAACATAAATAGCCACGTAGCTTCACCATCAATCTACATCCAGACTCAAAAGGCACCAGAAGTGATTTAAAACAATCATCACAACTACTAAGTGAAAGAAAATACCAAACAAGTTAATCCTGGTTGAACTTACTGTGACAGTCTCAACTGAATAATAACCCCGGTCCACGTAATCACCCATAAACAAGTAGTTCGTATCTGGACACTGTAAACAAAACACACACTTAGATTTAATATCTAATTGATTGATAAATATATCATCCAAAAACTTGCAAAAAATAATCTTATCATGTTATAATTTGCAAAATTGCAAACCCGAATATTGGGGTCATAGTGAGGTCAATTAGATAGTTCCTGCGTTACTCCTTTATACCTCTGATGCACTTTAAGCCTCATGCTTTTCTTTGACAGGTCTCAATTAGTTAGCTACGGTAATACATTCCCCAACTGTAACAGAAGTTTGATTAAAAAAGAAATTCACAATCAGAAATTATACCTTCCCTCCAATTCGAAATAGTTCAGCAAGATCGTGAAACTGCCCATGAATATCACCACAAATTGTCACAGGGCTTTTCACAGGCTGTAGTAAAGGAGATACCAAAAGAAAAAACAATTAATGTTTTCTTTCTCTAACCTGAGAAAATAAGCAATTAAAATGTGCATTGAAATTCTGTAATGTAATTGGTATTGGCAAGCGGCTATATTGCACAAGGTCCCAAGCAATTTAACCAATTAAGATTGAAATAAGTATGTCCTTTCAAAAATTTAGGCCTTAAAAGCAATGATAGCATGTTTATTACAATAAACCCAATATGGAAAAAATAAAAACAATAAAGATAAAGTTTAAAATCAACTAATTTCAGATTTAATAAAGGAATACTTTTCATGCGAAGTAAGCAGTTAAACATTAGTGATGCAAGTGAGATCAATATCTCGAGAAACAGAAAAAAGGTCTCATTGAAAAATAAGGCAGGAAGAAAAGGCTCTACCTGGACATTACTTTCATCCATTAAAATCTCCTTAGCCTTCTCACATAATTCTTTAACCTAAAGTTAGAGCACAAAACAACATCATAATTTAATTTTTATGTATTTGTTTTTCCCAGGGTGATAATGTCACAAGAAATAAATGAAGTTGGGCATAGCTCCCTAATTAGAGACAAAACTGTTCAAAACAAACAATACAAAGAATAATTATAAAATGATGCTTGTACAAAACATTAATACAAAATGATACTCCTTTTAAGTTAATAAACACTGAGAGGGAAAAATATTCCCTGAGATACATTACTCAAGTAGCAATTACACCCAGATATTGTTCCCATATCAGTATATCAAAAGTAAACAAAATTCGCTACAAGATCTTTTGCATGGAAAGATAAACAAAGCAAAACTTGATGGAACCAAGAATGTATTAAGAACCAACACACTCATATTTTAATCTAATCAACCTTCAATCACATCCAATTAACCCGTGTTAAGCTTCTTCAACTCACAAGTCAGAAACAAAACCAACATCTGATCCATTGAGATGACAACAAAGTCACGATTTTCCGTAGGTAACCCAATCACGATATTGCTACATTCAACAGCTAATTACCAAATTTCTTTCACGATATTGCTACATTCAACAGCTAATTACCAAATTTCTTTCGGCAATAGCAAAAATTCAAGATAAATCCAAATCCAAGTGCCATACAGTTTCAATTTCCAATACCAAAAAAATATATCTTCAGGTGCCAAATCTCCAAATGCGTTACATACCATCAAATCATAACAAGACAATCTCCATAATAACATACCAGATACCAAGGGGAAATTTTTCAAAGCTGAAAACCAATTTCCAGCAAAATTTAAGGTCTAAAACAAATACACAATTGCATCTCAGTCTCCACATAACAAAATCAACCACAATTTCACCGAAATTTCACATAACAAACTCCCACCGAATACAATAAATGGCGAAAAACTAAAACCTAAAACAAATCAAGCGTAAATTGGACACGTGTTAACCTAATTGTTGAAAAATAAAGCAGATCGTAACAATTTAAAGAAATTTCATGAAACCTGTTGTTCAGAAAGTGGCTTGCACTGCATGAGCTGAGAGATCTGCTCGTTGAGATCGTGAGTGGATTCGGCTAGATTCAAATTGGCACCCATTGAATGGTGAATCGGAAGAACAGATTCAAATCAAGAGAAGTTTTAACAAACCCTAGGAGGATATTTTTTCAGCGTCCTCGCTCGCAGTGAGGAGAGTGTGGACGGAAGAGGAACACCAAAATGAAGATGGCGCGTGAAATAGCAACCAAAGCACGCTCCCCAATAATCGCTTTTCTTTTCTGACTTTCTTTATTGCTTTTTAGTACTAATTAATTTTGAATGGATTTTTTTTTTTTTTATAAAATACAGTTTTGGTTCTTCTGTTTGTCAAAATTCACGATTTTGATCTTTTTATTTTGTTTTTTAACAGTTTTGGTCCCTCATTCTAATTTTGGCCCAAAAAAGTGATGAACAGTACATGTCCGTATATGAACAGTGCATGTCCGTACATGAACAGTACATGAATAGTGAAGGGTAGGGGACCAAAACTGTTAAAAAACAAAATGGAGGGACCAAAACCGTAAATTTTGACAAACAGGGAGACCAAGACTGTATTTTAGTTTTTTTTTTTTGTTAACTAAGGAAAAAAATAAGTATTTGAAAATCCAAAATTTTATTAAAAGTAAGTAAAGGTTTGTTGTGAATTTTCTTGTTAAAGATTCAATCCAAAGATTTTTTATTGGTTTAATTTTATTAAAAGAAATTTATTGACCATTTCAATCTTATTCTTTGCTTTATTATTTTAGTAATTTTTGTAAAATTAGACAATGTATGTTGAACAATTATGTGGAAATTTATAAATTGTAGTGCTATAGTTGATTTTAGTCTTGGGAAATTTTAAATTTTTTGATTTAATTATTGAGAAAAATAAAATGAAACAATTTATCTTTTTACATATTATTTAGTTAGTAAAAATAGAGAAATAGAATGAAAGAAATTTAGTTTAATAAATGTGTGTTTCATCTTTTGTTAATTAACCAAAATTAAATTATTCAAAAATATCATTTTCCTTCTCGTTGCTTTAGGCGGTAAAAATAATGGTTGGATGATAAGTTAGTAGATAACTTATAACTTATGATTGATAGTTGGTGACTGATAGTTTATAGTTGATGGATAATGACTTATAGTTGATAAGCTAATTGAAGTATTTGGTAAAATTAGCGATTTAATTAGCTGATAAAATAAAATGACATAAAAGATATTTAATAATTTTTATTTTATTTTAAATTATAATAAATTATAAAGGATAATGGCAGGTTTTAGGTAAAATAATAAGGATAAAAGTGGAAGAAAAAATGATAAACTATAAGTTATAAGGTAAAACGTTATTTAAAATAGCGTCTGAAAATTAAGATATAAGTTAATAAAATAAGCTATAAACTCGTGATAAAAAAATTGTTATCAAACAAATCTTTTATTGTTATATGAACTTATAAGCTATAAGTCATAAGCTATAAACTCAAAAAATGTCTTGACAAACAGAACCTTAATGTACCGAAAGTCATGTAACATCACCAAAAAAATTTCTCGTTGTTATTGTTTTAGCTATTTTAGTTGCATATGTTATTTTATATAATTTTTTCTATTATAATTTTTATTTTATTTTTGTGGCATGTTATTTTATAAATACTTTTCTATTATAATTTTCTTTTATTTATGTGGCATGTTATTTTACAAATACTTTTTTGAAATGGTAGAAGCAAATAAGTGTTTTTAGATTTATTACTTTTAGGCGTGTTAGTTTTCTTGAATGACGTCAGGTAGCTTTTGTGTCGCGTCATATTTTTCTACTTAGGTGAACATTTCATTTATTCATTGTAGTTCATTGCACGCCATCGGGATGGACTTAACTGAGTCGTCATCGATCTTTATTTAACTGAGAAAGTGTCACTTGATGTTGAATCAAGGGTTTATTGATTGTTCAAAACGGTGAGGGTTTGAACTAATGGAAAGGAGGTCTTAATGGGTATAACGTAAGGTTGATGGCGATCGTGAAAACGATCGACTTACAAAAGGGTGAATGCACTATGGAGATGTGATGGGAAAAAAGTTAAGGATTGATGGTTATGGAAGTGTTATAGAATTGATTCATTTTTTGAAGAAAAAAATGTTTGACGTTGGGTAAAGCTTATTTATCTTTTTTGAAAAGTGAGTGGTTGATTTTATTCTTGTATTAAGGGAGAACCTAAGCAACTAACAATTAAGACACAAAGATAAAAGTTATTACAATTTCATAGGATTGGGGATACATCTGCTCAAATGGGGACAAAACCATACCATAGCACCGATAAAATCATCACACAAATGCATGCAAACAAGCACATGGAATGCAAAATGAGTGTCATAGTGTGAAAGCCCAAGACGAGGCTATAAGGTTTAATGGCAATCGTGAAAACAATCGACTTACAAGGTATTTGAAAATGGCGTGATATTCAATCAAGATATTAGTTTGAAAAAAGGTTTAAGCATGCATATGGGGAATGAAAATCAAAAGCAAATGTGGTATGAACATCAATCGCACATGAGCAAAGGTACAATCATTAAGGAAATCCAACAATATGTGAACAAACTAGAACAAACAAAATGAGGACTCATTGATCAAATTAAATGCAAATATTTAATAAGATTAACTAATGAATTAATTAATCAATATTAAATAAAGTCATTTAAGATGATTAGCGACTTAAACAGTGCTTTTTGTGGATTTTTATAATTAGGGAAAATTTAGTAAAAAAAACATTAATTAAATTAAACTTAAATGTTTAATAAAATTAATTAGAATTTAATTATTATTTTTTTTTTGTTTTTTATTATTAATGAAATAAATAAAAAATGAAAATAGTTGAAAAAGAAATTAAAAGCAAAAATAAAATAATAAAAAAAAACAAGTAAGAATAAAAAGGAGATAGGTTGGACTTCTAACAATTGGGGGTGTGTGTAGAAAATGAAAATCCAGGCCCAAAGACAAAAGCCCACTACGCTGGATGGTTTACCATAGACCCTCAGTCAACTTGCTGACTGGCAGATAACCAGAAGTGGATGATCTTGATAGAGTAAACTCAAGGACTCTCATCAAGAGGCACCAAATAAGGGCGCATGGTAAGATATTGTGGTAAGATCATGCAAAATAAGTTGTGATGGCTTGATGAAGAATGCCAGATCACCCTTGACGGTGACATGTGTCACCGTCTCAAGCTCCAACTCAAATAAAAAACACACATGGCCATGGAAATTAAATAAGAATGAAACAAAATGTGACCATTACGTCAAATAAACAAAATCACAAAAACGTCTTCATTTGTTACTGTAGCACCCCAAAATTTGCCCTACATTTTTCTGGCTTATGTTTCTTTTCTCATTTGCATCTTTAGGTCATAACTCTGCATTCATAGCATTGGTCTTCTAAGACGTTGGGGTCAAGGTATTCTCATGTGGTTCAAATCTTCCGTATTCAGAGAAGTATCAGTGTGCATTCAAGGATAAGGGTATAGCTTCAAGTCAAGCCTAATCGTTCCATTCACGGTCCTATTCAGGTGGATGTTTGACCTAATCTTGGTCAAAGTATCAAGAAATTTCTTCAAATGAAAAGTTACCTGTGTCAATGGTTCATTTCTCAAGCAATGGCATAGTCTCAAGTCAAGTGGTCTTGTATTTCTTAAGTTGTGAATGTTCAAAGCTAAGATGTCTCGTGTTGAGATTCTTTAGTTTATCAAGCAGTGGTTCATGCGAGGTTTGGGTTCAAAAAGTCCGGATTCATTTGATCAGAGATTCTGACGACGATGGTTTCAGATGGTTGTTGTATAGTTATGGTTTGTTATCAGAGATAGTGGGAAATAACGCAAGTTGGTTCATAGTCGTGTACGGGTTAGTGGTAGCCGGTTCATTTCATAAAAATCAATTCATTTCCATTCCTTAAACCATTTCTCTTTTTCCGAACCAATTCCTTTTTCGATTTAATCAACCACGTTCACTAATCCATTTTTTGGTTATCCATTTTTCTAAACCAATTTATCCACATCATTTTTAATATCCATCTCATTATCCATTTCATCTCATAACCTTTTTTCCAATTTAAATTCATGACCACTTTTTCTAAATCCGAAACCACCCTAAACCATTTTTCATTCATATCCATTTTTATCTTTTCTATTATCCATATTCCTTTATCACCAAATCCATTCTCTATCCAATTCTTAATCCATAACCATAATCCAAAACAAGGTTCATTATACAAATTCAATAAAGTCCGAAATCATTTTCCAAAACCCATCACCATTCACAAATCAATTGCAGCTGAAAACAATACACAGTAGAGAGGCCAATTCCCACAAAAGCCTACCAATTGTCACAACTCTGCAAAACACGACCCCCACCTGCTACCAAACAAACCATTAGCCTTAACTTTACCATCACTACACCAGCCACGCATTTAATACAATCCCAAGGCCACCACTTCTCCTCCCTGTCACATTTGCACAAGGCCTGACTCAATTAGACAAGCTTGAGAAAATGTTCCCTTTCTTGACTGATATACTTAAAAAGAAATTTACGGTTTAACTGGTGTTCGGTTACTTGCCAAGTGTGATTTTGTTTTTATTTAATATTGGTATTGGACCAGTGATGAGGCTATTTTCAGCAGTAGAGAGGCCAATTTCTCGTAGTTGTAGGAAGGGGACGCAAATGATACAAAAGCAATGACAAGCGCAGGGTACAGGAAATTTAGCAGAGAAAAAAAGGGTTCACAGCAGAAAATATATAACAGAGTTCTGATTCCAATTCACATTTTCTCTAACAGTTACAATTCCTAACTTCTAACAGAAATCTCTAACAAACTCTAACTGAATTTCACCTGTAAATACAATACTACCCTCCCATCCTGATATAAAATTCAAGCTATAACAGAATTGAAGAGGAGGATTCTTCATTTTTCACGATTCACCTTCAACTCTTCCACAAATCTCTCTACTTTGGTTCATCTTCCAGAGTTCTTCATCAACTCAAAAAACTCTCATCAAGCTTCACCTTCTTCAATACTCTTCAACAATTCCTCCAATCTTCGCATCTTCAAGCTTCTGAATATTGATTCATCATTGTGACATTAACAACATCACAGGCAATCATTCGTTCTCAGATTCCATAACAGCCACTGCAACAATAGTTCACGATTCGAAGCCATTTCTTCAACAACCTGTAGTAAAATTCAAGACAATTCATGTTCTGCAACAACTTTAATTCAACAATAGATCCACAATTCTTTCGTAGCTTCGACGCAAGTTGAATTCAATGCATGGTATAATCAAATAGGAGAAGAAGAAGATACGAGTATTAACAGAAGATTCGGGAAAGAATTAGGAGTAAAGCGAAATTAACGTTACCTCTGGTTTTCTATTCGTATTCTCTGATTTGAAGGCGCATCGGACGCACTCTGATAGGTACGTTAATCTTGACTCAAACTTTGATGTTGTCGAATAATTTTTGGATCGATTTGTTTTGTGGTGAGTTTACGATTTGGCTCGTTCTTCTGGTTTATTTATTTCTCGACGAATCATGTTAATCGGGTACGAATTGAGAACGGGTCGTGATTTTCGAAGACGGCGAAGTGAAGCGGCGGAATCGGTGCGAGTCGAAGTGAAGGAAGGTGAGTTGATGATGTTGTGCTGGCGGAAAAGAGTGAAGGTGATGACCTTTAGAGTTGAAGTTTCCGGCGAGATTTTGCGAAGAAGAGGTGTTGTCACAGCGAAGGAGAATGAAACGGAGGAGCGATGTTGATGCCATGCCGGCGACGCGAGCACGGTGATGATGTCGAATTTGAAGAAACCGTCGATGGAGCTTGACGGCGGTGAGGAAGGCGTTTGGAGAAGTGTTGAGGTGGACGAAGTTTCTTCCGGCGTGGTGTTTTTGGTTTGTTTTCCGGCGAAGTGTTTTTATCCCCGATGACAGTTTCGAACGGAGAAGAGAATGGTGGAATAATAGCGATGGAAAGAGAAATGAGACGTAAGCAGTGTTTGAAGAGAGAGAGAGAGGGTTGAGCAAAGACGTTGAGGTGGAGAAGGATGAGGAAGTGAACGGCGGTATCTGGAAGAAGATGAGTGAAGCAGAGTTTTTAGGTTATGTTGTATAACCATGGACCGGGTTTGCTTAAGCCCACTTTTGTTTTCTTTATTTGCACCCTCATCATTCGCTAATCCACACCCCTGTGGCTGCATTGAAATCTTCGGGCCTGCTTCAAAAGCCCACTCGGCTGGACATCTCTACACTCCCAGCACGGCTAATCCGCACCCCCCAGCGCACAAACCCTTGGGCCATAACCTCAAAAGCCCACACGCCCAAATTTCTTCTCACACCACCTGAAGCCTGCTTGTACCCATCTCTTTAATTGTCTTTATTGTTTTGATTAATTGAGTTTAGGTTTTATTAATTATTTTAGTTAATAAACTTAGGATAACCAAATTAGTTAATTAGGTTAGCTATTAATTTTTGGAATTAAAATTAGAAGTTAGTTTTAATATTATTTTTTAATTCTAGAATTAGTTTTAGAACTAATTTGCTTTTAATTAGTCTATAACTTTAGAATTAGATTTTTTAGTTAGAATTAACTTGATTTAGTTTTAGGTTTAATTTTAGAATTAGTTTTCAATTTTAGATTAACTCTTTTTGTTATAATTTAATCTTTGTTAACTTGCACTTTATTTTATCTTGGATATTCTTGATCTTGATTTTTTATGCATATTCTGATTAATTCCTGATTAAATACTTACCTGTCTCTTGCTTGATTTTCCTTTGTGATTGAGTTGACTGATGTTTACTTGTTGATTACTCTGTATTCGCATGCTCCCTTAAGGCTCCTAGTCCGACATAATTTCTGATTAAGCTCGGAGTAGGATAGACACTAGGCTCTCAATCCAAGCATGATAACATTAGGTAGATTTCCCTCCTTATACTGACTTTAGGGCCATTTTGTATGATAACTTGTAGGATATAGATTCCCCTTGGACATTTCGAGTGTCCTTTTTCTTTTCTCTCGCACCCATGTGATCGAGACCGTTCTAGTTTTTTCGTAGTCCCGCGAACTACGGACGCTCTGACTTCCTCTCTCTGGATAGATTGAGGATACGTAGGCACAAGACGGCAATGTCTTGGCGAGCACTCTTCTCTCGCACCCATGCGATTGAGACCCTTCCATCCTTCCTTTCTTCCGTAGCCGTGAACTACAGATGCTCTGATTCTCATTTCCGATGAGATACGTAGGCACGAGGATCCTTATCCTTGGCGAGTGTAATACCCCAAAATTTGCTCTCTCCCTTTTTACATCTTAGTATAGCATTATCATCTATCATATCATATCCATCTCATTAGCATTGCACTGCATTTAGCATAGAAAAATAAAGCATAGCATCCCTCTTACCATCAGGGCATGTGATCAGGGGAAAGGTGGACAATCAAGGAATCTTTCAAGGCACAAAAAGGTCAAACAAGTTCACTCAAGGCAAGCCAAGAGGTCTTTCATGTCTCACACTATCTCAATTGATCATCCAAAACCTCAAGGAAGTGAGATTCAATAGGAGATTGAAGCCCTACATCTTTCATCATGCAAGAGGGTCAAAAAACTGAAGGAAAACCCTCAAAGGAGATAGCTCATTGATCCAAAGTCACCCTCAAATGGCATATTTCATCATCCTTTAAGAGGATACACAACATACTCTGAGTAATTTGAAATTGAAGACTGCACATTTTTCTCCTAGGAGGTGGGCACCAAAACTAGGGTTTCTAATAAAATCAGGGAATCTTTGTTTTTTTGAACAAAACTTGATGTCATGGTATTCCATATGTCCTTAAGTGTATGGGTGTGGAAAATTGCCTCTCAATTGGTTTTAGAAGTTGTTCAATTGGAAGGAAAATAAAAAATCAGGAAAATTTGGGGCCAAGTCAAATAATCAGAGGAAAAAGTCAACTCTTGACTTTTTGAGGCCAAATTCATGAAATTCATGTTATATGTGACCAATGTACAAAATTTGATCAAGAAAATCCAAAGGAATCATAAAAAAATCAAGATGTGGAAAGTTGCCATTTTTGGATGAAGAAGGGTTACTAAAAATAGCAAGTTTTGGCCATTTTGCATCAGAGTTTGAACCAAGGCCATTTAAAATTGAAGCACCAAATGAAAATTCCACTCGGCCACAACAAAAGATCTTGTTTTAAGCTTCACATCCATGTGTAGAACATCTCCATTGGATAAAAATTGAGTGAGATATGACTGATCAAAGTTGGAGAAAAGTAGGGCAAAAACCAAGTCATGACCAAGGATTTTCAAGCTCGCGCACAGTCATTTCTACAAGCAGGTGGTGTGCCAAATATCAAGCTCAATTTCTCCAAGAAGAAAGCTTCAAATGGAAAACTTTTTAACATCAAAGTTGTTCCTTGTAATGTCATCTTCAATATTCATGTTGGACAAAATTCCATGTGATCAAGTTAGGAGGGAGATATAATGGTCTCAAGTTATGGTGATCTTGCTGAAATTCCATGCCAAGATGCCTTGCTAACCAACCTCATTGCCACGCCTTCTATCAGTTCCCAAACCTTTGTGTTGTGAGTCATTTTTCAACCTATTCCAAGTTTCATTTCCATCCAATTTTCATACCAAACATGCTCTCTTACATCTCCTCTTCCAAATGACTCCAAAAACTCATCAATCCACCCATTGAGTAGGGAGAAAAACATCACCAAATCACCATATCTCCATTGTTCTCAGCTGCCATAAAAATCAGAAACAAAACCAATGTTGTTGATGTTGTTGTTACAAGCTTGCACGTGCATTATTCATGCCATCCATCCATTACCCTTTTAAACCAAACACTTTTTACATTCACCATGTCACGTGTTTCATTATGCATGAGAAGGGAAAGAATGAAACTTGCTGAATAAGTTTATGCTACATAGCCGTGCCATTGCAATTTCATTTTCATCTCCACCATAGTTCTTCATAAACCAGCTGCACCATATCATTGCCCTCCCTAACTAACTTGACTCAGTTAGTTAGGGATGACTCACTCAAACCATTGTGACTCAGTTAACCTCACTCAGTTTAACCTTGGTTAACTCACACTATAAAACCAAATCTCACTCACATTTCTCATTTAAACTTAATTTTTCTCACACATTCACTTCAGAAACTCTCTCCTCTACTCTCTCATTCTCTCTGAGTTTGCTCATCTTCTTCTCCACGATTTCAACTCCATAGTTCTTTCATTGATCATTGCTTGGTGTGGTTGAATCAAGAACAACAAGAGCAACTCCATTTCTGCAAGCTTAGTATCCCTGCAATCTTCAATCTCCTTCATCTACTCGTGAATCATCAGCATTTATTTTGCTTAATATTGAAGCTCCAAGGTTGAAGAGCAAGTATTCTCTGGTTTTCTCAAGACTCTCCAAGAGCTGCAAGTTCAGGTTCCAAAATTCTCAAGCACTCCTCTCACATTTTATGGTTTATTTTGTTGTTTTATCATGACATGAGCTCAATAGGAGCATTTGACACTCCGGCTAGTTGATAGGCCTTGTAGAGGCTTAGATCTAAAAGTTAGGGCATATCTTTGTCTCCTCTGTTTTCTACGTGTGCGCATGATATGTGAAAGATAACTGTGGATTCGTATTGTGCTTAGCATGAGCTTCATTTTGATGTGTGCATTGTGTATTTTTGCGAAGATGTGAGATTCGCAGGTGACGGTTCTCGCCGGAGAAGGTGACCGGAGGTCCCTCTTCGGCCGGTAGCTTTAACTCCTAGGGTTTTCTAAGTTTGAATATTGGCCGTTGGATTTGTGAATCGTGCGGATAAGATTGTGCCAACACATAAAAATGTCACATGCATGGCACATGTTTTATTTTAATCAGAGTGAACATTGTGTGGTGTGGTACACTGTATGTTGTGTGGTCCTTCGTGCGCATGTATTGATCTTGGCTACTTTGACTGGATGTTGACTGTGACTTGATCCAATGGCTTGTGTGGTTTTGACTATTGTTGACTGAAGAGCATGGTAGTTATTGTGGATTGCGCGTGTAATGGACTTAGTCAGATTGATATCCACACCTCCCATGTTTTCAAGCCCAATTAATTTGAACTGAACAATTATTATGCATGCACCCCCATTCATATTGCATTTCATTTTTATTTTCATTTTTTCTACACGTTTGCTTTTTAATTTTTTAAAATACCAAATGGCATTATAAAATTCCACAAAAATTCATGAGCATCATTAAAACATTTATAAAATTTTTGATGATTTTAGTGTCTGATTTTATGACCTTTTTGCCCCTATTCCACAATTTTCTTTGATTTTCTTTTGTATGCATTCTTAATGTGGTACATGATTTTGTTTAATTTTGTTCTTGATCATTAAAAATTGTTTTGAGTTGCTTCTTTTTGTAGTGAGTCATTAACATCTTGAATTGTGTTAAGTGATTTTTATTTGATTTTTTAGGTCCTGTTATGGCATGTTTTGATGTTCATCTTTGCATTACTTTGCATGTGCATCCAATTTGATTTAAGTGCATTGTATAAAGCCTTTTTGCCTTGAATTTTTTATATGATACTTTGATATGTGATTCATCTCTGATTTGTGAACCTCAATACCATGTTTTCATAATTTTCATGAACTCATTTGATTTTTGTTTAAAACATTTCATTTGAAGCATTACAACATGTCATATCCTTGTAATCTTTGTGCATGTTTACATGATTGCTTTTGTGCATACTTGCATGATCATTTGCCTACTTTGTGAGCTATTCATTTGACATTATAGGTCATTGGTACATGTTATGTGTCATCATTGCATGTTCACTTTCATTTGAACTTTGTGTGTCCTTAATATGAAGTACTTATGTTATCTTTTGAATTTCCATTTCATTGCTTCTTCTATTGCTTCTTGAATGGCTTGATAGGTGTTTCATGAATGCTTGTGATGTGTTTATATATCATTCTTTATTTCATTTCAATTCTGATCCTTGGATTACATGTTCCATTTAGGCATGTTTTTTTTATTTCTTTTCATCATTCATTCTCCTTTTTCTTATGGTAGCATGTTCTAATGTCATGAATGATGTTTGTTGCCTATCCACTTGGACTTGCATGATAATGATCATTTGTTTTCCATATGATGTACATTCTGGTTGTGATTAATAGGATCTGATCTTTCATCTTATTCTTTTTAGTTTTATGGTGCATTAAATGTTCTTTTACTTCTTATACTTCTTACACATGTTTACTAACCATGTAGGGGCTTTGGTAAGTTGCAATTGAGTGTGGATAAGGAATCCACATTCAAACTTCTATCCTTTCTCTTTTACAATTCCATCTTGTGTTTTGTTAAGCACTTATGTGCTTTTTCTTAATAACTCATCACTTTCCCTTTTTTGAATTACAATTCATCTTCTACTTTAGAAGTGAATTGTTTAATTCATTCTTTCTTTAGACTTTAGGTTGAAACCTCACAAACCATTAGGATCACTCCCTTTAATCTTCAATTAGGATTGAGTCTTAGTTCATATAGATTTTTACCCTTTCTCCTCTCTTGAGTCTTTCTTCTCATCTCAAAAGAAAAATGCAAAATACTTAATAAAGGTAGACACTTATTGCATTTAGGCCTTTCATATAAAGAAAAGATTATAAGGGGTCTTCTCTTATAATCTTAGAATGTGTAGCATATGGCCCATCTTGGGTCAATGTGTTAGACATTTGATCTTGTATGATGGACTTAAATGCAATACTTGTTGAAGGTACAAATAATAAAAAAACACTTCTTCATTTCTTAATCAACAAAAATACTTAATAAACATAAGTATGCTAGTGTGTTTGAACCTTGACAATTGGAACTAAGTGTGGGGGTCTTCTTCACTCTTAGTGTGCTTTCTTACCCATTCCATCTTGGAATGTGAGAATGTACACATTCCAATGACTAAGATTTGGATACACTATCATATGCAAACAAATAACAAAACACTTCTTTCTAAAAAATAAAAACAAACAATAACGCCATTCCTTCGGGAATTCTTTTCTCATCTTATTCACTCTCAACGTACGAACGTGCTCCTACTCGTTCTCGTGCAAGACGGTGATGCACTCGGACCAGCGAGCCTGCAACACCTGAGCTAGAACGCCAGCCGTTCCTTAACAAACACAAACAATTCATCCCTAGTGAGGGGAACTACGTCGCTCTGATTCTCATGTTCCCGATGAGATACGTAGGCAGTGGGGTAGGGCCCATTCGAGCACTTCTTTTATTTTCCCTACATTTGTTTCTCTTTCTCTCTCCTTTCCTGTTCTTTTTCCTTTTCCAGTATCCTTTTCTATCACCCTTTGATTGAGACAAGCAAGCGTGGATCCCATCGGGTACGATGGACGCGTGGGGGTGCTAATACCTTCCCTTCGCGTAACCGACTCCCGAATCCAGTTTCTTTTGGTCGCAAGACCATGTTCTTTCCTTCTTCTCAGGTTTTTGCAGTGTTTCCTTTCCCTCTCTTGGGATAAATACACATTGCTGGCGACTCTGTTTCGGTGCCACTTTCGCGTTTGTACTAGGATGAAAATCCCGGGAGCGACAGCTGGCGACTCTGCTGGGGACAGGTTGACCTATTGCTGGTCCATCCTAAGCGAGTCAATCCTAGCACTTGTCTGTTTTTCTTTCATTGGGTGTTTATTTTTTTCTTTTTTTGCTATATTTACTGTTGTATTGTATTGCTATTTATTGTATTGCTGCTTTACTGTACTTTACTGTATTTATCGCATTTATTGCATTACATATCATTATTGTGCTGGACTGTGCTGTTGTTTTCTGTTTGGCGGGCGGGGTGTTCTGAGAGATAAGCTCACTACCCAGGCTTGAGTACACACATAGGTATTAGAGTGGATAGTCATGACGCTTGCGTGGTGGTGACCACGTATTGTTGTTCATGAGACCCACAACCAGACGAGGTTCTATCAGGAGCTTTCTGCTACTGCATGTTATGCAGGCCAGTAGTTATTCTCTTGAGGAACTGTCGACTCTGGTGACCATTCCCGAGGACTCAGTTGCGGCACTCCTCCCGAGTTGTGACAGTGGCAGACCACATTCTGTGGCAAACCCATTGCACATTCTCGATCCGAGGACCCAGTGCTGGGAACTTGCTATAGGTTGTCCTTTTTGAAAGAGAATCAGTGAAGGCACTCCTCGATTGGAGATAGTACTGTACCCCGAGGGATGAATGTACTATTGCTTCTCGACCTCAGTGCCAGAAGCTGAGGACCTTTCGTTTTGGAGAATCAGTTGAGGCCTCCTCGATTGATGATGATGCCATACCAGAAATGGTGAACGTATCATCATTTCTTGACCTGAGAGCCCGGGATACTGAACATCCTAGTACCCACATGTGAGAAGGGCGGTTTGTTTACAGGTTTGCAGGAAACCATAACCTCCTACATACCCGGTTTTCTATCATCGTTGCACACAAGGAAGTTTTATCCTATTGTATTCAGATGGTTTTTATCTATGGTTCTATATTGTTCTCAGAGCTACACTGACACCGTGCACGGTCCAGCACAGACACCTGATTACCTGATCACATTGCCCTTTGCATTGCATTATCATATCCTAACATACATGTTTATTCATTTCCAGGTGCATATATTACCCTTGATTCCAGTCATCAGGTCCCCGCAAAGATGAACACTAAAGAGAGGAAGAATATCATCAGCTATAAGTTCCTTACGCCTACTTTGGGCCCTATTGTTATGCTGAAGGGAATGGCGAGCTCTGCAGTACGAGAAGCTTTTGAAGAGAAATATGGGTGGATTTTATCTATGGTCTGTAATGTCAGTGATTATGAAGCCAGAGGTCTCCATACGTTGATGCAGTTCTATGATCTGCCTCTGAGGTGTTTTGTATTTCCAGACTATGTGTTGGTTCCTACCTTGGAGGAGTATTCCAACATGTTGGGGATTGCTATCAAGGAGGAGCCCCCTTTCTTTGGATCGGTGGGGGATCTTGACTTTGGAAAGGTGGCTGGTGCTCTTTATTTGAGCAAATCAGAGTTAGACGCCAATGTCTCCAACAAAGGAAAGATTCGTGGTTACAAGCTGGAATGTCTGATTAAGAAGGCCCAGGAAGCAGCTAAAGGCGAGAATTGGCTTGTTTTTAATGCTTTGCTAACCCTTTGTATATACGACATAGTGTTGTTTCCCAACGAGCCGGATTTCATTGATACGGACGCCATACGGATATTCATGATGAAGAACCCGGTGCCAACACTACTGGGAGATCTTCACTACTCTTTGTACAACCAAAACGAAAAGAAAAGAGGAAGGATAATTCGTTGTTGTGCACCTTTGTTCTATAAGTGGTTTGCAGGCCGCTTACCACAATCAGGGGCTTTTGTGGATTCCAAAGATTCTCTAGAGTGGAAACAGCGTTTAATGGGATTGGTGGCCAAGGACATCGTATGGGTAGATCATGGGCTGATTGGCAAGAATATTATCCACAACTGTGGTAAGTTCCCTAATGTTCCACTGATAGGAAGAATGGGTGGAATTAACTACAATCCTTCTTTGGCCATTCGGCAATTTGGGTATGCCCTGACGGGTCCACCTATTAAGAGAGAGGTGGAGGAGTCCCTTTATTTTCATACATCAGATGGTTGGGAAGCAGCACAGAAAGCTTCTGAAAGCTGGGGTAGCATACTGAAAAAGGGGAAAGTTACTCTAGGCAAGCCTAACAATCGGGTTTATCCAGCATATGAAGAGTGGGTGAAGAAAAGAGTTGAAGATTTTCTCTTGCCTTTTGGTAAGGCACCCCTTTTGTATCCGGAGAATGAGAAAGCAAGAAGCACTGCTACTGTGGAAGAAGTTGACAAGTTGCAAGCCTTGGTGAAAAAGCTTCAAGGAGAGAATTCCGAGTTGAGTAGCTGTCTTCAGAATGCTCTACATGCCAACAAAGAACTGGAACGGAAGGCCCAAGATGCTGAAAGAGTCCTAGCAGCAAAAGAAAGGGATTTTGCCGAAAGAGCGCAACATTTTCAAAAAATTAGCAGAGGTGCTGATGATGCCACTCAAGCCCATAAGCAAACCAAACAGGCCTTAGCGCAGAACAAAGAGAAGTTATCTAAGTTTCAGCAAGCTTGGGATGAGGTCAGGCTCGAGAATACTGAGTTACGGGAACAGTCGCAAATTAAAGACGAAGAGCTTAAGAAGGCACATGAGCAGAGGAGAAGGTATCGGGAAAGTCTCGGTAAAAGTCAAGAACAGTTAGAAGAAGCCAGAAGAGAGCTGAAGAATACCAAGAAAGAGCTTGAAGAAGTCATGATAGAGAAGGAGATACTCAAGACGCAAGCTGGCATAAAAAGACACAAAGGAGTGTGCGATGACGAAGCTTTGATGCTGCATATGGGTTCCTTAACAGAGGCTCTCGAGAAAAGGGATGTTTTGATCAGAGAGATGATTGAAAAGCCTAATCACCAGCGTACTCGCATACTCTTTGAGGAGATCAAATGCACAAGTGATAAGCTGAAGAACGTGGAATTGTCAGATTGATGTTCTTTGTTTTCTTGTATTTTGTCGTTAATGGTTACCGTCAGGCTTGTTGATGGATCCATCTTTCCTTTGTACTTCAGTTATTGATGAATCTCTTTTGAATGTATTTGAACACTTTGTCGAATGGGGATGAGCAGTTTTATTCAGAATTAGTCATTATCATATATCTGTACACAAGCACATGACCACGACACGTCTCTTTATATCACGATTTCTGGTCTTCAGATTTCCGTGGTTAAGATTGGAATCAGGGTGTGAGCCACCTCGAAAATGATAAACATGGCATTTGCATTTGCATGGCATATCATTTTTTGCATTGCAGGTTTTCTTTTTTGCAGGCGCCTGCTAACCTTTATTTGGTTTTCAGGCACGATAGCTGATACCCCGGTTCACCGATATTCTACCCGACGCAATCAAGCAAGAGTAATGGAGCAAGTTCAGACAGAGTTAGCTGATTTGAGGGGAATGATGGAACAGTTCATGAACCTCATGCAGGGGATTGCTCAAGGTCAGCAAGAGATGAGGACCGGTCAAGAAAACATGAGGATTGGACAAGAAGCTATGAGAACCACTATCCAGAGGCTGGAAACTGAAATCCCAAATCGCAACGTGCGCACTCCTCCTGTTGGCGTAATCCCTGCTGGTGGGGTACATCTGGGATTTGATAACAATGAGGATGGTCAGGAGGACCAGTTCACTGCATTCAACAATGACATGGGTTTCTACAATGACGACCGGAAGTATGAAGGGCTGGATGAAAGACTCAAGGCTATTGAGAGCCAAAATCCTCTTGGAATTGATGTAGAAGACATGGGTCTCGTGCAGGGTGTGCGAATTCCTCCCAAGTTCAAGCTTCCTACACTGGATAAGTACAACGGCAGTACATGTCCCAAAACACATTTGCAAGCTTACAATCGCAAGATTGCTGCTTACACCGAGGACCAAAAGCTCTGGATGTATTTTTTCCAGGATAGCCTGTCAGGCGCTTCCCTGGAATGGTACATTAAGCTGGACAGGGTTCATATAAGGAGTTGGAAGGATTTGTGCGCTGCGTTTCTAAAGCAGTATCAATATAATCTGGACATGGCACCTAATCGTACTCAATTGCAGAGTATGACTCAGGATAACAAGGAAGGCTTTAAGCAGTACGCACAGAGATGGAGAGAATTGGCTGCTCGAGTTCAACCACCTTTGGGTGATCGTGAGATGGCTGATATGTTCATGAGCACACTTCAAGGGACGTATTTGGATAAACTTGCTGCATGTCCTTCCACGGGGGTTTGCCGATATCGTCGTTGCTGGGGAACGAATAGAAAGTCTGCTGAAATTGGGTAAGATTCAAGATGTTGCTTCAAGTTCGAAGAAACCCTTTGCCAATGGACCAAGGAAAAGAGAAGGGGAGTCCAGCGCTGTGTATAGAGGAAGGGGCAGAGGAAGGAATCAGTCCTATCATCAGGTAGATGCGGTAACTATTCCGGTTCCAGCTGGACAGCAAACTCCAGATCAGCAAGGTAGACCCCGATTCCAGAACAATAGACAAAGGGACCGTAAGTTTGATCCCTTGCCTATGACGTATGCTGCTTTGTTACCGCAACTGCTCAAAAAGAAGTTGGTTGAACTTCGGACTATGAAGCCGCTGGATTCCGGAAAATTGCCTCAAGGTTACGATGCTAATGTTCGATGTGAATTTCATTCTGGTGCGCCAGGTCATTCAATAGAAAAGTGCTGGGCCTTTCAACATAAGGTTCAAGATCTGATCGACGCAAAAGCTATTAACTTCTCTAGGCCGCCGAATGTTCGTGACAATCCAATGCCTCATCATGGAGGTGCAGGCACAAATGCTGTTTTTGATGGCGAGAGGTTGAATTTGATTACTCATGTTAATTTGGTGAAGACTCCGCTGTTGATTGTAAAAGAACGTTTGTTAAAAGGAAAGGTATTTCCTGGATGCGCCTCTGATTGCGAGGATTGTTCAAAGCAGGTTAATGGCTGCAGTAAGTTGAGAGTTGGGCTGCAGGATCTTATGGACGAGGGAAGTCTTCAGTTTGATAAAGTAGAGAAAAAACAGGATGTTTCTTCCGTTACCATTTACTATAATCCAGTCGAGATACAGGTGCCTGTTGAAGAGCCTGTTGCTATCATCGTGCCCGAGAGGCCGAGACCAGTTACGATTATAGTTCCTGAATCGGTTGCTTATGTGTCTAATAGGGCAGTTCCGTGGCAGTATGGAACTGATACTCGTCAAGGAGGAAGTCGGCAGAAGGCAGAGGCTGTTGGTACTAGCATTGAGAATGTCAGTGGACCAAGTGGTTTCACTAGGAGCGGTCGACTATTTGCTCCCCAGACTTTAAGGAGTGATAAAGAAGCTGAAGCCGCTGCAAGACCGAAAGGAAAACAGGTTGTTGATGACAAGGTGTCTGCTCAGGAAGAGGACCCTAAAATAAATTTTGATAATGATGTTGAAGAATTTATGAGGGTTATTAAAAAGAGTGATTACAAGATCATTGACCAACTTAATCAGACACCCTCTAAAATTTCGATATTATCCCTGTTAATGAGTTCAGATGCACACCGAGCTGCTTTGTTGAAAGTTCTGAATATGGCATACGTTCCCCAAGAGATTACAGTGAATCAGTTGGAGGGAGTAATTTCTAATGTGAATGTGAGCCACGGGTTGGGATTTACGAACAGGGATTTGACACCGGATAGACGTAACCACAACAAAGCACTGCACATCACACTTGAATGCAAAGGAGCTGTTTTGTCGCACGTGCTGGTTGACACAGGTTCTTCCTTAAATGTGTTACCCAAAAAGGCCCTGATGAAAATTGAAGTAGATGGATTGGTTCTGAGACCCAGCGATCTGATTGTGAGAGCTTTCGATGGATCCCAAAGATCGGTGTTTGGGGAGGTTGAACTACCAATACAGGTTGGTCCACAGATATTCAAGACGATCTTTCATGTTATGGACATTCAGCCTGCTTATAGTTGTTTGTTGGGCCGACCATGGATTCACGCAGCGGGCGCGGTTACCTCAACACTTCATCAGAAGCTCAAATATGTGTTCGAGGGTCAGGTGGTTACTGTTTGCGGCGAGGAAGATATATTCGTGAGTCATCTATCCACTTTCAAATATGTGGAAATGGATGGAGAAATTCATGAAACTTTGTGCCAATCTTTTGAAGCCCTGAATATCAATAACTTACCAGAGTCTACTTTAGCAGCAGTGGTGTCGAATGTGCCAGGTGGGCCGAGTGCATCAATTGCGTCATACAAGCAGGCCATAGAAGTGGTCGAAAGCGGGAATGCCCAGGGCTGGGGTAAAGCTATTGATGTGTTTATGAAAGAAGATAAGTTTGGCATTGGATACCAGCCGGGCCGGACGCCAGTTCCCCGATTCCGTGGGCCAATTAATTTCAACAGTGGAGGAGTTATCAATCCCAATCAGTCCTGCTCAGCAATAGAAGATGACGCTGAGAGCTCAGCTTACTTGGACAGATGGGTGTGTGCACTGGCTCCAGGCGAAGTATTGCAGAACTGGTCTAGCGAAGAAATCGTTCATGTTGTGCACCATTCAGAGTAATAATTCTTGTCTTTCATAATGCATGAAATCCCACACTCTGCCAAAGGTGTGAGGATTCATTTGTAGGGCCACCATATTTTCTCATATAATGTTCAAACATCAATAAAAAGGACGTTTTTGTTTACAAATTTATGATCCTTTACTCTTTCTTTATTTTATTTTTGCACAAAGAAAATTAAAAATGATAATGCACTTTCTTTTCTTTTGTTTTCAAGCAAAAAATAATCTAAAATAAAGCATAAACCCAATCATGCAGACTGGATTCTGTGGATTTCTCTGAAAATGATTCTGTTATGCCCACGTATGATTTCGACAATCTGATCTATCAAGCCGAGGAAGAAAGTGATGAAGACTATGAACTCCTGGAAGAATTGGCTAGATTGTTGAAACAGGAAGAAAAGACCATTCAGCCTCATCAGGAAGCTCTCGAGGTTATCAATATTGGTTCGGAGGAAAACAAGAAAGAGATCAAGATCGGTGCAAGTCTGCGGGATGATGTAAAGCAAGAGTTGATAGTCATGCTACGTGAATACGTTGACATCTTTGCTTGGTCATATCAAGATATGCCGGGTTTAGATACAGACATAGTTGTGCATAGACTACCATTGAAAGAGGATTGTCCACCGGTCAAGCAGAAACTGAGCAGAACGAAACCAGAAATGGCTTTGAAGATCAAGGAAGAAGTACAGAAACAGTTGGATGCAGGTTTTCTGGCAGTAACCAACTATCCTCCCTGGGTGGCCAATATAGTATCGGTGCCGAAGAAAGATGGCAAAGTCAGAATGTGTGTGGATTATAGAGATCTCAACAGGGCGAGTCCTAAAGATGATTTTCCACTCCCTCATATTGATGTGCTGGTTGATAATACCGCTCAGTTTTCAGTGTTTTCATTTATGGATGGATTCTCCGGGTACAATTAGATAAAGATGGCGCCTAAAGACATGGAGAAGACGACATTCATTACCCCGTGGGGTACCTTCTGTTACGAAGTAATGCCTTTTGGGTTGAAGAACGCAGGGGCAACTTATCAAAGAGCAATGGTGACGTTATTCCACGATCTAATTCATAAAGAGATCGAGTGCTATGTGGATGACATGATTGCTAAATCAAAGACAGAAGAGGAACATTTGATCAACTTGAAGAAGTTGTTTGAGAGGCTGAGGAAATTCAGGTTGAGACTGAATCCTAACAAGTGTACTTTCGGCGTGCGGTCCGGAAAATTGCTTGGTTTCATTGTCAGTGAAAAAGGGATAGAGGTTGATCCTGCTAAAGTGAAAGCTATACAAGATATGCCTGTACCAAGGACTGAGAAAGAAGTCCGCGGCTTTCTAGGAAGATTGAACTACATTTCAAGGTTCATATCTCACCTAACTGCCACTTGCGAACCGATATTCAAAATGCTACGAAAAGATCAAACGGTCAGGTGGAATGATGATTGTCAAAATGCCTTCGATAAAATAAAAAGATATTTGCAGAAACCTCCAATTCTGATACCTCCAGTTCAAGGGAGACCACTGATTATGTACTTGACAGTGCTCGAAGATCCATGGGTTGTGTTCTCAGTCAACACGACGAGACAGGTAGGAAAGAACATGCTATCTACTACCTGAGCAAGAAATTTACAGATTGTGAATCGCGTTATTCAATGCTTGAGAAGACATGCTGTGCACTCGCATGGGCCACCAAGCGATTGAGACAATACATGCTCACACATACAACCCTGTTGATCTCAAAGTTGGATCCGGTCAAGTATATTTTTGAGAAACCAGCACTTACAGGCAAAGTTGCAAGGTGGCAGATGGTACTGACAGAGTACGATATTCAATTTACTTCGCAAAAGGCAATCAAAGGAAGTATACTGTCAGATTATCTTGCGCAACAGCCTCTTGATGATTACCAGCCCATGAGATTTGATTTCCCTGATGAGGACATCATGTTTCTCAAAGCGAAAGACTGCGAGGAACCACTTCTGGAAGAGGGGCCTGACTCTGAATCCAAATGGAGTTTGATGTTTGATGGGGCAGTTAATATGAATGAGTGCGGAGTTGGTGCAGTCCTTATTATGCCAGAAGGTGTTCACATGCCCTTCACTGCCCGAGTAACTTTCGGGTGTACCAACAATGAAGCAGAATACGAAGCTTGCATACTAGGGATCGAGGAAGCTATTGATTTACGAATCAAGACCCTCGATATCTTTGGTGATTCAGCACTGGTAATCAATCAAGTAAAGGGAACTTGACACACACACCAGCAGAATTTGATTCCGTATAGAGATTACACGAGGAGATTGCTGACATTCTTTACAACTGTCAAGTTGTACCATGTTCCTAGAGATGAAAATAAGTTTGCAGACGCCTTGGCCACTATCTCTTCGATGATCAAAGTGCATGGTTGGAACTTTGTGCCCAGGATTGATGTATCTCGTCTTGATATGCCTGCTTTTGTGTTTGAGGTTGATGCAGTGTCTGACGATAAGCCTTGGTACCATGACATCAAATGCTTCTTAAAAAATCAAGAATACCCACTTGGGGCATCTTCCAATGACAAAAAGACATTAAGAAGGCTAGCTGGTAGTTTCTTCTTGAACAAAGATGGCGTGCTGTATAAAAGGAATTTTGACACGGTTCTGCTCAGATGTGTGGATAAACACGAGGCAGACCTGTTGATGATTGAAGTGCACGAAGGCTCTTTCGGTACCCATGCCGGAGGACATGCGATGGCTAAGAAATTGTTGAGATTAGGGTATTATTGGCTGACCATGGAGTCAGATTGCTGCAAGTATGCTCGCAAGTGTCACAAATGCCAGATCTATGCAGACAAAGTGCACGTTCCTCCCAATCCGTTGAGTATCATGTCTTCTCCGTGGCCATTTGCAATGTGGGGCATTGACATGATCGGAAAAATTGAGCCTACTGCTTCAAACGGCCATCATTTCATCTTGGTCGCCATTGATTACTTCACTAAATGGGTTGAAGCAGCATTCTATGCCAATGTCACTAAGCAAGTAGTGGCTCGTTTCTTGAAAAGAGACATCATTTGTCGATATGGAGTGCCCGAAAGAATCATTACCGATAATGGTTCTAATTTGAATAATAAGATGATGGTTGAACTATGCCGGGACTTCAAAATTAAGCACCACAATTCTTCTCCGTACCGTCCGAAGATGAATGGCGCGGTTGAAGCGGCCAACAAAAATATCAAGAAGATTGTGCAGAAGATGGTTGTCACGTACAAAGATTGGCATGAGATGTTACCACTGGCTTTGCATGGGTATCGAACATCAGTCCGCACGTCCACTGGGGCAACACCATACTCGCTTGTATATGGTATGGAGGCAGTTCTACCGATAAAAGTGGAGATTCCCTCTCTCCGAGTATTGATGGACGTTAAGCTAGATGAAGCTGAATGGGTACGAGCCAAATTTGATCAGCTGAGCCTTATTAAGGAGAAGCGATTAGCAGCGGTATGCCATGGCCAGCTATATCAGCGTAGAATGAAAAGGGCATTCGATCAAAAAGTTCGACCTCAAGTCTACAAGGTGGGAGATGTGGTAATCAAGAGAATACTTCCTCCGAGTACAGATCACAGGGGCAAATGAACTCCTAACTATGAAGGTCCGTTCGTGGTAAAAAAGGTTTTCTCAGGTGGAGCCTTGTTGCTGACAACCATGGATGGTGAAGATTTTTCATCCCCTGTTAATTCAGATGCAGTTAAAAAATACTTCGTATAAAGAGACTCGCTGGATTAAAAAAAAAAAAAAAGAAGAATCCAGGCAAAAAAGGGCATCCCGGCGAACCAAAAACAGAATAAAGGTTCGGGCAAAAATTAGGGATATAATTGAAAAGAATTGTACACCCGGTAAGTTGAAAACCCGAAAGGGCAACTTAGGCAAAAAAGGGTATCCCGGTGGATTGAAAACTTGGAAAGGCGATCCACACAAAAGAGGGATTAAAGCGAATGACTGCAGTCTGAATTAATCTGTACGTTTTCTACTCTTCAGCAAACTGGCAAAATTCCAAAGGAGGAATTGGCCCGACCATGAGCTTCCGGAGGCGAAGATAATTAGGAGAGTTGGAATACATACTGGCTATAACAGAATCAGAAATCAGTTGGAATCCAATTTCCACATTATCATTAGGATAGATTTCTTTTCTCAATTTTATGGCAATCGCCTCTTTCAGGGGTTTGCTTCTGATTGTAAATTCGCCGATTTTTGGCATTTCATCAATAAATTTGAATATTCAGTCACAGGCTTTTATTTTCATTTTGCTGTTTTGTTTGCAAAAACGTCCGATTTGTGATAATAAAACGTTACTTTGAAAATATCTTGGCCTTGCAAAAACATGCACAAAGACAATTGAAATTACTTTGCTTGTTGGACAACCTTGGACGGTGGACCCAAAAGACCACGCAATATCCTGGGGCATGTGCATATTCTTTTTCTGTTGCAGGTAATGAGCACGATCGATCCAAACAGCATGATCGTAACCACGAGCAGATATTTGCTATGACTTGATACTGTTGTATCTTATTAAGTCGATTCTTCCATTCAAGAGTTCCCACTAAGTTTCGTGACGGCAACGGTGTTCGAAGGTGGATTTCTTCTGTGTTGATAACGGCTATTAATGCAGTGAATACTCCAGGTCGACAACAAGTGCCAATCCTCCAGTACCTTGCAGACGATGTGAAAGGTAGTTCAAGGCAGAGTGTTTGTCTAAGAGTTTTAAAAGGCTTGGTTTTCTATAAAATCCTCTTAAGAGACGAAACTTTTAGTACCAACATCCCTTGTGGAGTTTACTCTTGGCAGGAAGTACCAGCAAGTGGTAGTATCATGTCTCCCGCAGGTTTCAGCATGTGAAATTTGTCAAAGAATAATCCCCAGTAGAGTTTGAGGACATTTGGTCTTCTATAAAATCCTCTCGAAGGGCAGCCCCAACAAGAGACGCTTTAAAGCGGTTTTTTCTCCAGCAGAGTGTGTTATAAACTCATTATCCCCAGCGGAGTCGTCAAAGGGAAAGGTCGCCCAACATGGGGCATTGTGACATTTACCCTAAGCTCGACAGTCATCTTCCTCAGCAGATTACCGAGGAATTGCTTTGGGTTTCCCTAACAAATCTCTAGGGACTCTTTCTCAGTATGTTGCAACGGATTGTCTTTCAACCAAGATTTGGATATCCCCCGCAGAGCAGCCCTGATCCCCGGCAAGATCATATCTTTGGTAATGATATCCCCACAGAGTTCAGCATTGAATCTTGTCCGCTATGCTCCCCAGCCGAGTCGCGGTAATTTCCCCAGCATGGTCTATATGGATCAACGGAATCTCTTTTTAAGCAAAGTGTCAGCATATGATATTACCCAGCAGGTGGTGTAATTCTCAGCATTGCTCAGTTACAATCCAAAGTCCAATTTATTTTTGGCATGCAGACGGTTTGTTCATATTATTCCAGCCGGTGGGATAGTATGGTAGATGGTTGTTCCAGCCAGTGGGATGATCATATTATACAATTTGTTCATATTATTCCAGCAGGTGGAATAGTATGGCAGATGGTTGTTCCAGCCAGTGGGATGATCATATTATACAGTTTGTTCATATTATTCCAGCAGGTGGAATAGTATGGCAGATGGTTGTTCCAGCCAGTGGGATGATCATATTATATAGTTTGTTCATATTATTCCAGCCGGTGGGATAGTATGGCAGATGGTTGTTCCAGCCAGTGGATGATCATTATATACCGTTTGTTCATCTTATTCCAGCATGTGGGATAATATTGCAGGTGGTTGTTCCAGCAGGTGGGATGATCATCTGGCAAAGCTTCCAGAGCCGGTTTGGTAAGCATCAAAGTCCAAGTTTAATTTGGCAAAGCTGCAAAAGTCCATCCGAGGATGGCAATTTTGAGATTCCAAAGCCTGTTTGGTAATCATTGAAGTCCAACGACAGATTGGCAAAAATCCAGCACGAACTGGTAAAAGTCCATTGTTTAGAATGGCAGAGCAGCTAAAGTCCACCAGCAGTGTGGCAAGCCAGTAGTCGTCTGGCGTCATTCAAAAAGACATTTCTAAAGTCCACCAGTAGTGTGGCAAGCCAGTAGTCGTCTGGCGTCGTTTAAAAAGACATTTGTTAAAGTCCATCAACAGTATGGCAAGCCAGTAGTCGCCTGGCGTCGTTCAAAAGACAGATCTCTCCGATGACGTTTATTTGCCGATTCAATCCAGAAGTCTCGTTGGGTTTATATCCCTTTTCTTCTTCATCACCCAGAGCAAATTTTTGGTTATATTTGGTATTCAATCACTATATACCTTGAAAGTCTGAAAGCAATCGCTTTCAGGCATTCAGGTCTACAGCGTTTGAATAGGGGCAGCTGTAATACCCCAAAATTTGTCTCTCCCTTTTTACATCTTAGTATAGCATTATCATCTATCATATCATATCCATCTCATTAGCATTGCACTGCATTTAGCATAGAAAAATAAAGCATAGCATCCCTCTTACCATCAGGGCATGTGATCAGGGGAAAGGTGGACAATCAAGGAATCTTTCAAGGCACAAAAAGGTCAAACAAGTTCACTCAAGGCAAGCCAAGAGGTCTTTCATGTCTCACACTATCTCAATTGATCATCCAAAACCTCAAGGAAGTGAGATTCAATAGGAGATTGAAGCCCTACATCTTTCATCATGCAAGAGGGTCAAAAAACTGAAGGAAAACCCTCAAAAGAGATAGCTCATTGATCCAAAGTCACCCTCAAATGGCATATTTCATCATCCTTTAAGAGGATACACAACATACTCTGAGTAATTTGAAATTGAAGACTGCACATTTTTCTCCTAGGAGGTGGGCACCAAAACTAGGGTTTCTAATAAAATCAGGGAATCTTTGTTTTTTTGAACAAAACTTGATGTCATGGTATTCCATATGTCCTTAAGTGTATGGGTGTGGAAAATTGCCTCTCAATTGGTTTTAGAAGTGGTTCAATTGGAAGGAAAATAAAAAATCAGGAAAATTTGGGGCCAAGTCAAATAATCAGAGGAAAAAGTCAACTCTTGATTTTTTGAGGCCAAATTCATGAAATTCATGTTATATGTGACCAATGTACAAAATTTGATCAAGAAAATCCAAAGGAATCATAAAAAAATCAAGATGTGGAAAGTTGCCATTTTTGGATGAAGAAGGGTTACTAAAAATAGCAAGTTTTGGCCATTTTGCATCAGAGTTTGAACCAAGGCCATTTAAAATTGAAGCACCAAATGAAAATTCCACTCGGCCACAACAAAAGATCTTGTTTTAAGCTTCACATCCATGTGTAGAACATCTCCATTGGATAAAAATTGAGTGAGATATGACTGATCAAAGTTGGAGAAAAGTAGGGCAAAAACCAAGTCATGACCAAGGATTTTCAAGCTCGCGCGCAGTCATTTCTACAAGCAGGTGGTGTGCCAAATGTCAAGCTCAATTTCTCCAAGAAGAAAGCTTCAAATGGAAAACTTTTTAACAACAAAGTTTTTCCTTGTAATGTCATCTTCAATATTCATGTTGGACAAAATTCCATGTGATCAAGTTAGGAGGGAGATATAATGGTCTCAAGTTATGGTGATCTTGCTGAAATTCCATGCCAAGATGCCTTGCTAACCAACCTCATTGCCACGCCTTCTATCAGTTCCCAAACCTTTGTGTTGTGAGTCATTTTTCAACCTATTCCAAGTTTCATTTCCATCCAATTTTCATACCAAACATGCTCTCTTACATCTCCTCTTCCAAATGACTCCAAAAACTCATAAATCCACCCATTGAGTAGGGAGAAAAACATCACCAAATCACCATATCTCCATTGTTCTCAGCTGCCATAAAAATCAGAAACAAAACCAATGTTGTTGATGTTGTTGTTACAAGCTTGCACGTGCATTATTCATGCCATCCATCCATTACCCTTTTAAACCAAACACTTTTACATTCACCATGTCACGTGTTTCATTATGCATGAGAAGGGAAAGAATGAAACTTGCTGAATAAGTTTATGCTACATAGCCGTGCCATTGCAATTTCATTTTCATCTCCACCATAGTTCTTCATAAACCAGCTGCACCATATCATTGCCCTCCCTAACTAACTTGACTCAGTTAGTTAGGGATGACTCACTCAAACCATTGTGACTCAGTTAACCTCACTCAGTTTAACCTTGGTTAACTCACACTATAAAACCAAATCTCACTCACATTTCTCATTTAAACTTAATTTTTCTCACACATTCACTTCAGAAACTCTCTCCTCTACTCTCTCATTCTCTCTGAGTTTGCTCATCTTTTTCTCCACGATTTCAACTCCATAGTTCTTTCATTGATCATTGCTTGGTGTGGTTGAATCAAGAACAACAAGAGCAACTCCATTTCTGCAAGCTTAGTATCCCTGCAATCTTCAATCTCCTTCATCTACTCGTGAATCATCAGCATTTATTTTGCTTAATATTGAAGCTCCAAGGTTGAAGAGCAAGTGTTCTCTGGTTTTCTCAAGACTCTCCAAGAGCTGCAAGTTCAGGTTCCAAAATTCTCAAGCACTCCTCTCACATTTTATGGTTTATTTTGTTGTTTTATCATGACATGAGCTCAATAGAAGCATTTGACACTCCGGCTAGTTGATAGGCCTTGTAGAGGCTTAGATCTAAAAGTTAGGGCATATCTTTGTCTCCTCTGTTTTCTACGTGTGCGCATGATATGTGAAAGATAACTGTGGATTCGTATTGTGCTTAGCATGAGCTTCATTTTGATGTGTGCATTGTGTATTTTTGCGAAGATGTGAGATTCGCAGGTGACGGTTCTCGCCGGAGAAGGTGACCGGAGGTCCCTCTCCGGCCGGTAGCTTTAACTCCTAGGGTTTTCTAAGTTTGAATATTGGCCGTTGGATTTGTGAATCGTGCGGATAAGATTGTGCCAACACATAAAAATGTCACATGCGTGGCACATGTTTTATTTTAATCAGAGTGAACATTGTGTGGTGTGGTACACTGTATGTTGTGTGGTCCTTCGTGCGCATGTATTGATCTTGGCTACTTTGACTGGATGTTGACGGTGACTTGATCCAATGGCTTGTGTGGTTTTGACTATTGTTGACTGAAGAGCATGGTAGTTATTGTGGATTGCGCGTGTAATGGACTTAGTCAGATTGATATCCACACCTCCCATGTTTTCAAGCCCAAATAATTTGAACTGAACAATTACTATGCATGCACCCCCATTCATATTGCATTTCATTTTTATTTTCATTTTTTCTACACGTTTGCTTTTTAATTTTTAAAAATACCAAATGGCATTATAAAATTCCACAAAAATTCATGAGCATCATTAAAACATTTATAAAATTTTTGATGATTTTAGTGTCTGATTTTATGACCTTTTGCCCCTATTCCACAATTTTCTTTGATTTTCTTTTGTATGCATTCTTAATGTGGTACATGATTTTGTTTAATTTTGTTCTTGATCATTACAAATTGTTTTGAGTTGCTTCTTTTTGTAGTGAGTCATTAACATCTTGAATTGTGTTAAGTGATTTTTATTTGATTTTTTAGGTCCTGTTATGGCATGTTTTGATGTTCATCTTTGCATTACTTTGCATGTGCATCCAATTTGATTTAAGTGCATTGTATAAAGCCTTTTTGCCTTGAATTTTTTATATGATACTTTGATATGTGATTCATCTCTGATTTGTGAACCTCAATACCATGTTTTCATAATTTTCATGAACTCATTTGATTTTTGTTTAAAACATTTCATTTGAAGCATTACAACATGTCATATCCTTGTAATCTTTGTGCATGTTTACATGATTGCTTTTGTGCATACTTGCATGATCATTTGCCTACTTTGTGAGCTATTCATTTGACATTATAGGTCATTGGTACATGTTATGTGTCATCATTGCATGTTCACTTTCATTTGAACTTTGTGTGTCCTTAATATGAAGTACTTGTGTTATCTTTTGAATTTCCATTTCATTGCTTCTTCTATTGCTTCTTGAATGGCTTGATAGGTGTTTCATGAATGCTTGTGATGTGTTTATATATCATTCTTTATTTCATTTCAATTCTGATCCTTGTATTACATGTTCCATTTAGGCATGTTTTTTTTATTTCTTTTCATCATTCATTCTCCTTTTTCTTATGGTAGCATGTTCTAATGTCATGAATGATGTTTGTTGCCTATCCACTTGGACTTGCATGATAATGATCATTTGTTTTCCATATGATGTACATTCTGGTTGTGATTAATAGGATTTGATCTTTCATCTTATTCTTTTGAGTTTTATGGTGCATTAAATGTTCTTTTACTTCTTATACTTCTTACACATGTTTACTAACCATGTAGGGGCTTTGGTAAGTTGCAATTGAGTGTGGATAAGGAATCCACATTCAAACTTCTATCCTTTCTCTTTTACAATTCCATCTTGTGTTTTTTTAAGCACTTATGTGCTTTTTCTTAATAACTCATCACTTTCCCTTTTTTGAATTACAATTCATCTTCTACTTTAGAAGTGAATTGTTTAATTCATTCTTTCTTTATACTTTAGGTTGAAACCTCACAAACCATTAGGATCACTCCCTTTAATCTTCAATTAGGATTGAGTCTTAGTTCATATAGATTTTTACCTTTTCTCCTCTCTTGAGTCTCTCTTCTCATCTCAAAAGAAAAATGCAAAATACTTAATAAAGGTAGACACTTATTGCATTTAGGCCTTTCATATAAAGAAAAGATTATAAGGGGTCTTCTCTTATAATCTTAGAATGTGTAGCATATGGCCCATCTTGGGTCAATGTGTTAGACATTTGATCTTGTATGATGGACTTAAATGCAATACTTGTTGAAGGTACAAATAATAAAAAAACACTTCTTCATTTCTTAATCAACAAAAACACTTAATAAACATAAGTATGCTAGTGTGTTTGAACCTTGACAATTGGAACTAAGTGTGGGGGTCTTCTTCACTCTTAGTGTGCTTTCTTACCCATTCCATCTTGGAATGTGAGAATGTACACATTCCAATGACTAAGATTTGGATACACTATCATATGCAAACAAATAACAAAACACTTCTTTCTAAAAAATAAAAACAAACAATAACGTCATTCCTCCAGGAATTCTTTTCTCATCTTATTCACTCTCAACGTACGAACGTGCTCCTACTCGTTCTCGTGCAAGACGGTGACGCACTCGGACCAGCGATCCTGCAACACCTGAGCTAGAACGTCAGTCGTTCCTTAAAAAACACAAACAATCCATCCCTAGTGAGGGGAACTACGTCGCTCTGATTCTCATGTTCCCGATGAGATACGTAGGCAGTGGGGTAGGGCCCATTCGAGCACTTCTTTTATTTTCCCTACATTTGTTTCTCTTTCTCTCTCCTTTCCTGTTCTTTTTCCTTTTCCAGTATCCTTTTCTATCACCCTTTGATTGAGACAAGCAAGCGTGGATCCCATCGGGTACGATGGACGCGTGGGGGTGCTAATACCTTCCCTTCGCGTAACCGACTCCCGAATCCAGTTTCTTTTGGTCGCAAGACCATGTTCTTTCCTTCTTCTCAGGTTTTTGCAGTGTTTCCTTTCCCTCTCTTGGGATAAATACACATTGCTGGCGACTCTGTTTCGGTGCCACTTTCGCGTTTGTACTACGATGAAAATCCCGGGAGCGACAGCGAGTACACTAACAACTAACTTCCATTTTCTCTTACACCTTTGAGTCTCTCTTTCTCACCTCAAAAAAAAAGCAAAAAACACTTAATAAAGGTTAACGCATATTGCATGTGAGCCTAGAACATAGGAAATAGAAGGAGGAGGGTTTCTCTCCACCTTCCTAGAATGTTTAGCATACGTCCTGTTAGGACGACCATGCGATGCATTCGATCCTATATCATAGACTTGAATGCAATACGTGTTATTAACACAAAGATAATCAAAACACTTCTTTCTAAAAAACTTCAAACAAACAATAACGTCTTTCCTTTGGGATTTTTCTCCTCATCTCATTCACTCATTCCTTAAGGATGCGTCATTTCCGTTCTACCGCAAACAGGTAACGCCTAAGTCTCCATACAGCGAGCTGCAACGCCTAACTGCTAGGACACGAACGTTGATGTTTCCACTAAAAAACACAAACAATTTTCCCTTGTTGAGGGGAACTACGTCGCTCTGATTCTCATGTTCCCGATGAGATACGTAGGCAGTGGGGTAGGGCCCATTCGAGCACTTCTTTTATTTTCCCTACATTTATTTATCTTTTTCTTTCCATTCCTTTTCCAGTTCTCCAACTAGCAGTTCCTTTTCCAGTATCCTTTCCTTACACCCTTTGATTGAAGCAGCAAGCGTGGATCCCATCGGGTACGATGGACGCGAGGGGGTGCTAATACCTTCCTCTCGCGTAACCGACTCCCGAACCCAGTTCTCTTGGTCGCAAGACCATGCTCTATCCTTCCTCTCAGGTTTACGCAGTGTTTCCTTTCCCTCTCTTGGGATAAATACACATTGCTGGCGACTCTGTTTCAGCGCCACTTTCGCGTTTGTACTTGGATGAAAATCCCGGGAGCGACAGCTGGCGACTCTGCTGGGGATCGAACCCAGAATCTCTGGTTTCCTAAGCGAGTCGATCCTAGCGCTTGTCTGTTTTTGTTTCGTTGGGTGTTTATTGTGGAGTTGTGTTTTGCTATTTTACTGTTTTACTGTATTGCTGTTTACTGTATTATTGCTTTATTGTACTACTGTTTTACCGCATTTATTGCATTTTCATTTCATTATTATACTGGATTGTGTTGTACTGTGCTGTATTTTTCTGTTTGGTGGGCAGGGTGTTTTGAGAGATAAGTCCACTACCCAGACTTGAGCATACACATAGGTTTTAGAGTGGATAGTCATGATGCTTACGTGGTGGTGACCACGTATTGTTGTTCATGAGACCCACAACCAGACGAGGTTCTATCAGGAGCTATCCGCTACTGTATGTTTATACAGGCCTGTAGATATTCTCTGGAGGAATTGTCGACTCTGGTGACCATTCCCGTGAACTCAGTAACGGTACTCCTCCCGAGTTGTGATAATGGCAGACCAGAAATGGCAAACCCATTACACATTCTCGATCCGAGGACCCAATGCTGGGAACTCGCTGTAGGATATCCCTTTTGAAAGAGAATCAGTGGAGGCACTCCTCGATTGGCGATAGTACTGTACCCCGAGAGATGGATGTACTATTGCTTCTCGACCTCAGTGCCAGAAGCTGAGGACCTTTTGTTTTGGAGAATCAGTTGAGGCCTCCTCGATTGATGATGATGCCAAACCAGAAGTGGTGAATGTATCATCATTTCTCGACCTGAGAGCCCGGGATACTGAGGATCCTAGTACCCACATGTGAGAGGGGCGGGTTGTTTACAGGTTTGCAGTTAACCTTGACCTTCAACATACCCGGTATTTTGGGTTTCCTATCAGTGTGGACTTATCAGCCTGGTATTCTGATATTCTGATCATCCGGTATTCTGGTATTTCGGTATTCTCTTCAGAGCAGACATGTGAACTTATTCAGTCAGCAGCACAACAGTTATTCAGAATATGTGTAAGCTTTGATCCCATGTCTTATTGCATTCATATTATTGCATTGCATTTGCATCTTGCATCATTTTTGCATATCTGTCTCCGGCCTGATCAGAGAGCTCATCCATCTTTTGCCTCGACCTGCAGTTGGTTTCCCGACTTTCGTATTGGACTTGAATCAACTTGTGGAAGAATCGTGAACTCAAGGGAGCAGAATCAGTTTGTGACTAGGGCCGACGTTGAATTGATGAAGAGTCAGTTGGACCAACTAATGGAAGCTATGGCAGCCATGAATAGGGGAGAAGCCAATGTTCAAAGGACTTCTGTGATTGGGAATGTCATTCCACCTCCGGTGAACAATGTTGCTCAAGCTCAGCCTGTTCGAATCCCTGTTGAGGATCAAGCTATACAAGAGCGTACCATCGTCCAAGATGGACATTCTTCTTCTCTTGATGCCACAGACTATCAGAGCTTTGCCTTCTCTGTGCCAAATTTCCAAGGGGTAATTCCAAAGGCGAAGCCTAAAGACCCACGGGCTATTCAGATTGATGAAAGATGTCGTGTGTTGGAAGAGAAGTTTGATGCTCTAATGAAGCGTGATACTCTTGATCTGAATGCTGCGAGTATGTGTTTGGTGCCCGACCTTGTGTTACCTCCAAAGTTTCAGATGCCGAAGTTTGAGCAATACAAAGGGGATAACTGTCCGAAGCAGCATTTGGTGATGTTTTGCCGAAGAATAACCTCACATGTCTATAATGATAAGCTCATGATTCACTATTTCCAGGACAGTCTGAGTGGGGCATCGTTGAGTTGGTACATGCAGTTAGAAAGTGGTAGCATCCGATCATGGACAGACCTAGCTAACGCTTTTGTAAAGCAGTACTGTTATAATCTTGACCTGGCTCCCAGCCGCTTGCAGTTGCAAGGTTTGTCTAAAGAGGATAATGAATCATTCAGAGAGTATGTTCAGAGACGGAGAGAGTTAGTTGCTCGCGTTCAACCACCACTGTTGGAAAGAGAATTGGTTGATATATTCAAGGGTACTTTGCAAGGACTGTACTTCGATAAGTTGATTGGGGCATCAAAATTCTCTGACATGGTAATAATTAGAGACGGCATTGAGTTCGGTATTAAGTGTGGAAAAATCCAAAGCGCCTCGAACTTACCGGCTAGTGAAAGTGAATCGGTTGTCAGTTCTCAAGAGGAATTAGAGGAAGAAAGTAATTTCCTCAAAGAATCTCCGCTACCTCATCCTCAGTATTCAGATGTTTCAATTGTTCAGAGTCAGCAATCTTATGGGTCTTCATATCAGGGACAATATTCTTCTGCAAATCAAAGACCTCCTCAGAGTCAACGATCATATCGCTGTCAGCCGCGTCAGCACGCCCGACAAAGACCAAGGAAGCCCGAGAGGCATTTCACTCAGTTGCCAATGTCGTACAGTCAGATGCTACCAGATTTGATAAGAGGTGGATTGATAGTGCCGAAGGAATTAAAGCCAGTGCTTTTTCCTTATCCACCAGGTTTTAATGTCAACGCCCGTTGTGATTACCATGCTGGGGCACATGGGCATTCAACTGAAGATTGTAAGGTGCTTAGGAGTAAGATTCAGACTCTTCTCGACTCCAACATGTTCTCATTCATGCTTCAGGGTATTCAGATCCACGACTCTCCTTTATCCAGTTATGTGGGTTCATTAGTTCAGGTTATGGAAGAAGTCACTGAGAGCAGTTGTGCAGATGATTATCAGACTGACTTCGACGAGCAATTCTGAAGATGGCTAGCTCATTAGCAAATCAAACTTGGAAAGCCCAGTTCCTCAAAGCTGGCGACCATTTAGATCATGTCATTTCTTTGCATTTGTAGTTTCTTTTTTGTTAAAATGTGCAAACTCATTTGTAAAACTTATATGTTTTTAGTTGATAATGATAATGAAATGAATATGCATGTTTTGTTTAAATCCATTTGTGTTCACTCATATTTTCTTTATTGGTATCTAACACTTGTTTAAGCAGAACCTGAGGGAGGATGATGAAATTCAAAGACGCAGAACTTCTGATTATATGCTTTTGAACAAAACCCTACTGATGATGTACAGGCATTGTTTCAAATTCCCAAACACCGGAGATATAAGGAAGATAATCCCTTCTCAACCCTGTTGAGCCTAGAAGCAGGAGTTTCTTTCTGAAAATGAAAAACCCTCAATCTTAACCTGGGGCAGGGTAGGTGTCAGTTAATTTGACCGAGCGTTAAAATTTCGAAAGGAGTGCCTAATTCGAGGATCAATTGCATCAGTGGTTATCCCTCACCAACTGAAGAGTGAGGCAGTCGCAACCCTGTCAAACAAGTCAGACAAGCCAGTGTCACACGATTTGTTCAAAAAAAAAGAAGAGGAAAAGAAAAAAGAGTCAAAGGAAAAAAGAAAGTCCGCTAAGTCGAAACTTGAAGATAAGTGACTTAGGAAAAAGTGAGGGCATCCCGCTGGACTTCAAAATCGAAAAAATCAAAAGAATTGGTCCAGGCAAAAATCAGGGAAATCAAAAACCTGAAAAGCGAAAAGCGAAAAGGATTGCAAAAAGAAAAATCCCCGAGCGAAGAACAAGTCGTGTGAATATAGACACGAAGACAAAAAGGGGTGACTGTCACTCCAAAAACCGTGTGGGTTCCTTCTATCCTCCTACCATTCATTAACCTTTGTGAAAGATAAGCGTTTGTGTCAAGTTAGCTGAACGTAGGACTGGAGAACATCAAGGAGAATGGGTGGGTTAAAACAAAACTTTGAGCCTTATATCCTTTCTTTCTTAAACCGTGAACCAGGCCATGTTACAACATTCGAAAGACCTAATTGAAGCGGGGTTGTTTCGAAAGCATACTTCGGTAAAGATTGTGTCAAAGCTGACTCCTAAAAGGATCTTCTTACCATTCATGTTGGTATCAGTGACATTTTGATTCATTCACTATATGTCACAACACTTTTCCAGTGAACAGACTCGGATTTCAAAACTGTCATATGCATTGCATTAAAATGTCATTTTTAAAACAAATTGTTTTACTTGCGAGTAAGCACTTGACATCAGGAAAGTTGCTGCAGTGGAAGGATTGATCAAGATAAGATGCAAAGTGCCCGAGTACTCCGTTGAGCAGGGGCAGGTCATTTCAAAGGGGCAATTCATTCCAAGATTCAGCTAATCTGGGGCAACCAGGTCGAGATTCGATAAATCTCTCAAAGGTCAGTTAGTCAGAGGTACTCCTTCACAGCCTAGTCAGACAGGGGCAAAGTCACTTCAAGGCTGGGGCAGGCCACCCCTAAAGCAAAAGGTTATTCTCTCTGGAGAACGGTTAATCAAGGTCATGGGGCAAGATATGTCAGATCTTCACGAGACATCCTGAAGACATGTTCATTTACAGGTTATGCTGCATCAGGGCACCTTCTTAAGGTCTTATCGCATCTGTAAGATTCATGTTGATAGTTAACGCGTGACGACCCCAGTAGAGTCTCTCTCCCTAGCAGAGATAGCTGTAGTGTTATCACTCAGCAGAGCATCATGAAGGTTATTGCTCCCCAGCAAGAGGTCAGGAGTTCGCTCTCCCCTAGTCAAGTTGGTGAAGTTCATTGCTTGTCAGCAAAAGTTCATATGCCTGTACAGGATAAGAGTGTTGGGTTTGTGCTTCCCCATTTTGCGGTAAAGTTGTTTCCATCTCCCCAACAGGGTAAGGGTAAGAGGTAAGTCTCCAACAAAGGAGTAAGCTCGATTATGTCCCCTAACAGAGTTGACGTCGTCAATCATCGTTCCCCAAGCGGATTACTTGGTGGTGGTCGGTACTCCCCAGCAGGTTAAGGGTGTTTCCCCGACCACAAGTTAAGTTTAATGATATTCCTCGGCAGGTTCGGTGTTATTGACTTCATTCCTCAAGCAGAGTTTGGGGCTAGTCATCTCGATGGCTGGGTCAATAGTGGTTGACGTCCCCGGCAGATTCCAAGTCCAATGGTTATTGGCACCTTTTAGTAGTCGATCTGTGGGTTTCATCTTCAGAAGTTGTTATTCTTGATCCCCAATGGAGTGGGAGTTCTCTTTGGGTTTTCTCTTCAGCAAAGGTTATATCAGGAAGGTTGTTTAGCGTGACTTCCTCAGCAGGGTTCGTGACCTCGGAGACCGGTCAATTTGTCATCCCCAGCGGAGTTGGCATCTTCTCTTCAACATTTATTTTGCTGGAGGGGACCTTTTGCATATAGTAAGCATATTTGCATTGCATCCTCAAACGCGTAGCATTTCCATTTCGTATGGAGCATTACGCCATAGAAAGAAAATTCAAACATATGCATGCGAAGCATAAGCCAAATTTGGTACCTTGCGCAAAAGCCCGAATCAAAATTCAGTCAAGACAGTGACATATCCTCGGGGAGAATGCCGAGTCATTCCCCAGCATACAATTTCTTTCCGTCAAACCCCTTTGACGATGTTGTTCCGAGCTCAGGTTGTGTACCTTCGGATATGTTCAGTTTCTTTCCGTCAAACCCCTTTGACGACGTGTTCCTCAGGTTGTGTACCTTCGGATATGTTCAGTTTCTTTCCGTCAAACCCCTTTGACGACGTGTTCCGAGCTCAGGTTTCGTACCCTCGAATATTCTCATCTCCTTGTCCATCAACCCTTTGATGACGACATTCCAAAAACAAGTTTTCTTTTCGTCAACCCTTTGACGATGTGTTTCTTCGGATATGTGTTTCTTTCTGTCATCCCTATGACGATGTGTCCCTTCGGCCGGGTGTTCGGGCTGTCTTTCCATCAATTCTTTGACGATGTGGTCCGTTGGTTATCTTTTCTCCCCGTCAACCCTTTGATGAGGTGTTTCTTGGGTTTCATCTTCTTTCTGTCATCCCTATGACAATGTGTTAACTGTGGTCAGATTTTCTTTCCGTCATCCCATTAACGATGGGTCCCTACGGTGGAGTTTTCTTTCTGTCATCCCTATGACAATATGTTATCTTCGTTTAGACTTTTTTTCCTGTCATCCCTATGACGATATGCTTCCTTAGGTTGGGCTGTCTTGCAGTCAATTCTTTGACGATGTTGGGTTATCTCCCCTACCGAGTTGTCTTTTCCTCAGCGGGGTCATTTTTGTAGATCTGTTGATTCTACTAATCTTTGGGTAGAGCGTCTGTGGCCGGTCTTCCTTTTCGAGTTCGTCTGCGGCCGTCCTCGTGTTGTTTTTTTGTTGGGTAGCCCGGCTGTGGCCGGTCTTCCATTTCGAGTTCGTCTGCGGCCGTCCTCGTAAATAATTTTATTTTCATTATACCCACAGTTTGCAAATTTCTGGGTTCTTTTTATATTCAATCACCTTCTACCCTGAATGTCTGAAAGTCGTTGCTATCATCCCTTCAGGTCCAAGTTGATTGAATAGGGGCAGCTGTAGCACCCCAAAATTTGCCCTACATTTTTCTGGCTTATGTTTCTTTTCTCATTTGCATCATTAGGTCATAACTCTGCATTCATAGCATTGGTCTTCTAAGACGTTGGGGTCAAGGTATTCTCATGTGGTTCAAATCTTCCGTATTCAGAGAAGTATCAGTGTGCATTCAAGGATAAGGGTATAGCTTCAAGTCAAGCCTGATCATTCCATTCACGGTCCTATTCAAGTGGATGTTTGACCTAATCTTGGTCAAACTATCAAGAAATTTCTTCAAATTAAAAGTTACCTGTGTCAATGGTTCATTTCTCAAGCAATGGCATAGTCTCAAGTCAAGTGGTCTTGTATTTCTTAAGTTGTGAATGTTCAAAGCTAAGATGTCTCGTGTTGAGATTCTTTAGTTTATCAAGCAGTGGTTCATGCGAGGTTTGGGTTCAAAAAGTCCGGATTAATTTGATCAGAGATTCTGAGGACGATGGTTTCAGATGGTTGTTATACAGTCGTAGTTTGTTATCAGAGATAGTGGGAAATAGCGCAAGTTGGTTCATAGTCGTGTACGGGTTGGTGGTAGCCGGATCATTTCATAAAAATCAATTCATTTCCATTCCTTAAACCATTTCTCTTTTTCCGAACCAATTCCTTTTTCGATTTAATCAACCACGTTCACTAATCCATTTTTTGGTTATCCATTTTTCTAAACCAATTTATCCACATCATTTTTAATATCCATCTCATTATCCATTTCATCTCATAACCTTTTTTCCAATTTAAATTCACGACCACTTTTTCTAAATCCGAAACCACCCTAAACCATTTTTCATTCATATCCATTTTTATCTTTTCTATTATCCATATTCCTTTATCACCAAATCCATTCTCTATCCAATTCTTAATCCATAACCATAATCCAAAACAAGGTTCATTATACAAATTCAATAAAGTCCGAAATCATTTTCCAAAACCCATCACCATTCACAAATTAATTACAGCTGAAAACAATACACACTAGATAGGCCAATTCCCACAAAAGCCTACCAATTGTCACAACTCTGCAAAACACGACCCCCACCTGCTACCAAACAAACCATCAGCCTTAACTTTACCATCACTACACCAGCCACGCATTTAATACAATCCCAAGGCCACCACTTCTCCTCCTTGTAACATTTGCACAAGACCTGACTCAATTAGACAAGCTTGAGAAAATGTTCCCTTTCTTGACTGATATACTTAAAAAGAAATTTACGGTTCAACTGGTGTTCGGTTACTTGCCAAGTGTGATTTTGTTTTTATTTAATATTGGTATTGGACCAGTGATGAGGCTATTTTCAGCAGTAGAGAGGCCAATTTCTCGTAGTTGTAGGAAGGGGAGTACACAACGCAAATGATACAAAAGCAATGACAAGCGCAGGGTACAGGAAATTTAGCAGAGAAAAAAAGGGTTCACAGCAGAAAATATATAACAGTGTTCTGATTCCAAATCACATTTTCTCTAACAGTTACAATTCCTAACTTCTAACAGAAATCTCTAACAAACTCTAACCGAATTTCACCTGTAAATACAATACTACCCTCCCATCCTGATATAAAATTCAAGCTATAACAGAATTGAAGAGGAGGATTCTTCATTTTTCACGATTCACCTTCAACTCTTCCACAAATCTCTCTACTTTGGTTCATCTTCTAGAGTTCTTCATCAACTCAAAAAACTCTCATCAAGCTTCACCTTCTTCAATACTCTTCAACAATTCCTCCAATCTTCGCATCTTCAAGCTTCTGAATATTGATTCATCATTGTGACATTAACAACATCACAGGCAATCTTTCGTTCTCAGATTCCATAACACCCACTGCAACAATAGTTCACGATTTGAAGCCATTTCTTCAACAACCTGTAGTAAAATTCAAGACAATTCAAGTTCTGCAACAACTTCAATTCAACAATAGATCCACAATTCTTTCGTAGCTTTGACGCAAGGTGAATTCAATGCATGGTAGAATCAAATAGGAGAAGAAGAAGATACGAGTATTAACACAAGATTCGGGAAAGAATTAGGAGTAAAGCGAAATTAACGTTACCTCTGGTTTTCTATTCGTATTCTCCGATTTGAAGGCGCATCGGATGCACTCCGATAGGTACGTTAATCCTGACTCAAACTTTGATGTTGTCGAATAATTTTTGGATCGATTTGTTTTGCGGTGAGTTTGTGATTTAGCTCGTTCTTCTGGTTTGTTTATTTCTCGGCGAATCATGTTAATCGGGTACGAATTGAGAACGAGTCATGATTTTCGAAGACGGCAAAGTGAAGCGGCGGAATCGGTGCGAGTCGAAGTGAACAAAGGTGAGTTGATGATGTTGCGCTGGTGGAAAAGAGTGAAGGTGATGACGTTTGGAGTTGAAGTTTCCGGCTAGATTTTGCGAAGAAGAGGTGTTGTCACAGCGAAGGAGAATGAAATGGAGGAGCGATGTTGATGCCATGTCGGCGACGCAAGCACGGTGATGATGTCGAATTTGAGGAAACCGTCGATAGAGCTTGACGGCGGTGAGAAAGGCGTTTGGAGAAGTGTTGAGGTGGACGAAGTTTCTTCCGGCGTGGTGTTTTTGGTTTGTTTTCCAGCGAAGTGTTTTTATCCCTGGTGACGGTTTCGAACGGAGAAGAGAATGGTGGAATAATAGCGATGGAAAGAGAAATGAGATGTAAGCAGTGTTTTAAGAGAGAGAGAGAGGGTTGAGACAGGACGTTGAGGTGGAGAAGGATGAGGAAGTGAGCGGCAGTATCTGGAAGAAGTTGAGTGAAGCAGAGTTTTTAGGTTAAGTTGTATAACCATGGACCGGGTTTGCTTAAGCCCACTTTTGTTTTCTTTATTTGCACCCTCATCATTCGTTAATCCACACCCCTGTGGCTGCATTGAAATCTTCGGGCCTGCTTCAAAAGCCCACTCGGCTGGACATCTCTACACTCCCAGCACTGCTAATCCGCACCCCCCAGCGTTCAAACCCTTGGGCCATAACCTCAAAAGCCCACATGCCCAGATTTCTTCTCACATCACCTGAAGCCTGCTTGTACCCCTCTCTTTAATTGTCTTTATTGTTTTGATTAATTGAGTTTTGGTTTTATTAATTGTTTTAGTTAATAAACTTAGGATAACCAAATTAGTTAATTAGGTTAGCTATTAATTTTTGGAATTAAAATTAGAAGTTAGTTTTAATATTAGTTTTTAATTCTAGAACTAGTTTTAGAACTAATTTGCTTTTAATTAGTCTATAACTTTAGAATTAGATTTTTTAGTTAGAATTAACTTGATTTAGTTTTAGGTTTAATTTTAGAATTAGTTTTCAATTTTAGATTAACTCTTTTTGTTAGAATTCAATCTTTGTTAACTTGCATTTTATTTTATCTTGGATATTCTTGATCTTGATTTTTGATGCATATTCTGATTAATTCCTGATTAAATACTTACTTGTCTCTTGCTTGATTTTCCTTTGTGATTGAGTTGACTGATGTTTACTTGTTGATTACTCTGTATTCGCATGCTCCCTTAAGGCTCCTGGTCTGACTTAATTTCTGATTAAACTCGGAGTAGGATAGACATTAGGCTCTCAATCCAAGCATGATAACATTAGGTAGATTTCCCTCCTTATACTGACTTTAGGGCCATTTTGTATGATAACTTGTAGGATATAGATTCCCCTTGGACCTTCCGAGTGTCCTTTTCCTTTTCTCTCACACCAATGCGATCGAGACCGTTCTAGTTTTTTCGTAGTCCCGCGAACTACGGATGCTCTGACTTCCTCTCTCTGGATAGATTGAGGATACGTAGGCACAAGACGGCAATGTCTTGGCGAGCACTCTTCTCTCACACCCATGCGATTGAGACCCTTCCATCCTTCCTTTCTTCCGTAGCCGTGAACTACGGATGCTCTGATTCTCATTTTCGATGAGATACGTAGGCACGAGGATCCCTATCCTTGGCGAGCACACTAAAAGCTAACTTCCATTTTCTCTTACACCTTTGAGTCTCTCTTTCTCATCTCAAAACAAAAGAAAAAAACACTTAATAAAGGTTAACGCATATTGCATGTGAGCCTAGAACATAGGAAATGGAATGAGGAGGGTTTCTCTCCACCTTCCTAGAATGTTTAGCATACGTCCTGTTAGGACGACCATGCGATGCATTCGATCCTATATCATAGACTTGAATGCAATACGTGTTATTAACACAAAGATAATCAAAACACTTTTTTCTAAAAAACTTCAAACAAACAATAACGTCTTTCCTTCAGGATTTCTCTCCTCATCTCATTCACTCATTCCTTAAGGATGCGTCATTTCCGTTCTACCGCAAACAGGTAACGCCTAAGTCTCCATACAGCGAGCTGCAACGCCTAACTGCTAGGACACGAACGTTGACGTTTCCACTAAAAAACACAAACAATTTTCCCTTGTTAAGGGGAACTACGTTGCTCTGATTCTCATGTTCCCGATGAGATACGTAGGCAGTGGGGTAGGGCCCATTCGAGCACTTCTTTTATTTTTCCTACATTTATTTCTCTTTTTCTTTCCATTCCTTTTCCAGTTCTCCGACTAGCAGTTCCTTTTCCAGTATCCTTTCCTTACACCCTTTGATTGAAGCAGCAAGCGTGGATCCCATCGGGTACGATGGACGCGAGGGGGTGCTAATACCTTCCTCTCGCGTAACCGACTCCCGAACCCAGTTCTCTTGGTCGCAAGACCATGCTCTATCCTTCCTCTCAGGTTTACGCAGTGTTTCCTTTCCCTCTCTTGGGATAAATACACATTGCTGGCGACTCTGTTTCAGCGCCACTTTCGCGTTTGTACTTGAATGAAAATCCCAGGAGCTCTCTCTCTCTCTCTCTCTCTCTATATATATATATATATATATATATCCTCACCGGAAAACAAAAAAAAAACATCCGGAGAAGACGAAGCACGGCGGAAACCGCCGTCTTCTCCGGCGATAACCTCCTTATTCAACTCACCCCCAAACACCAACCCCCACTTATTTTCCACACTCAATGCAAATCCAACCTCCAATTCCTCAAAAACCTCATCAAAAGGCTAAATCGGCCATGCCCTTTTCTAAACCCTAACCATGAAACTTCACCTATCGTGAAAAATATGACAACAAGCAAGTGTAACCGCACTCAATAAGGCAAGGATCTATAAAAAAATAGCTTGAAGTGGGAAGACTTACCTTTGAAGCTCTCAAGACTCAGGTACAACTTCTCCGCTTCGTTCCTCCTTCCTCTATTCTTCTTGTAATCCTCTATGTTGTAGTCGTTTTAGGTTTTTTTGGTAGTAAGAATTTATGGTTTTTTTCTATGTATTATTGTCAATGAATACGGCCCTTTTGTATACTAGTTAAATTATGGTTTTAGAGCAGACAAATTGTAGAGAATTTTGAATTGCAAATGTATTGCTGCGCTATGGTTTATCTTCTTTCCCCTTTCATGTTATGCGTGTTCTGTTGCTTTTTCTTTGTCTTGCCAAAACTGCTAATTCTGAGTGTGAGCCTTACTATTTTGTCTTGTTGCTCTGTTGTGTATGAATTTGAATAATATGTTGAATTTAAGTAATGTGTATGATGTTGCTTATTATGCTTGAAGATGCATTGGGTGAATCTTGGTTGAACATGAATGATGTTGTATGAGTTGACACGAGTTTGTCTTGATGAATGGTGTTGAGTTGAATTTTGGTTTATGAATTAGGACTTGGTTGAATATGAATGCATTGGAATAAATTTTGATGTGATATGAATGTGTATGTGTCGTGAACTTTGGTAAATTATGACATGAATTATGAGTCTTGTATGATATGGACTAGCTTGCTTGAAATGATTTGGATTGAACTTGATTGAATCATGAATTGAACTTGAGTGTAAACTTGGTGTGAATTGAAACTTATTTTGGCATGATGAATTTTGAGTGAATTATATGACATGAATTTGAATGTGTGTGTGGACTTGAATTTTGTATGGAATGACTTAAATTGAACATTGATTCACGATGGAGTGAATTAAATTGAACTTTGGCATGAAGTTTTGATTTAATTTTGTATGGAGTGTTTTGAATTCAAAGCTTTGTGGCATTTGGAGTGAATTGCATTACACAAATTTGGACTTGCTTGGTTGTGCTCTTGAAACTTGTTTTGGTGTGATGTGAATGAGTTTTGTGGCATGATGTCTTGATTGTATTGAACTTTGGCATGATGTAGGTTTGAATTTAACTTTGTGACATTATAGAGTGAATTTTGAATTGAACTTTGGCATGATGTGGATTTTGACTCATTGTAATCTTGATGTGCATTGGAGTTTTGTTCGACACCTTAAATCTAAACTTGATTGTAATTTTTGATGTGAGTTGGCACTTGTGACATGACTTGAATTTGAACTTTGATTATGATCTTGATGTGAGCTATGTGATGAATTGCACTTAAACTAACTTGAGGCATGTTTGCTTTGTGATACAACTTTGTGAAGCCTCCTTAGCTAGGTCATCCTTGGAGTTTGAGGCGAAACAAACATGTTTGAGATTCTTGATTAGCAACACGCACTAAAGCTGGAATTGTCCAGGTAGCATTTCTCAACATAGAAAGCTTGGCATGTTCACTCAATTGTGCCAAAAGAGGAACCAAAGCCCTTTTGGCCAAGGTCACGACATCTAGGAGAATCCTCATCAACATTTCTTAATGCCCACACTGCCTGTTCACGAACATCATCGCTAGAAGAATTCACCCATGGAAATCCTCATTTGTGTCTGGGCTTGCAACTGTAATTTAAATTAAACTTTTGCAATTTTCCATGATTTGTAGTTTGTGTAATTTGTAATCAAGTATCATATGTGATGTAATTTCAATTGAATCTTGTAATTGACTTCATGATTTTGAAATCCAATCAATTAGAAATTGGTCATTCTTGAGAACTTTGAAACCAATGAAATCTCATTCTTGTGAAAGTTGAGTTCTCTTTGAAAATATTTTGAATTGGCAATTCATCTTTGTACCAAATGCTATTCTAAAATTGGTGATGTGCTGAAGATTATTACAAATCATGTGGCCCTTCTTTTTGCTTGTTTTGAATTAGATTCCCATAACGCCTTCTTGTATCCTTATGATCAATAATTTTGTGATGTAACTACGTACTTCATGTGCCAATTGGTTCTTGTTTTCCTCTTCAATTGTGTGGATGGTGACCACTCAAACTTGTATGCACTTGATCAATAAATGTTCAACCTCTTAAATCCAAGTAGAAAACCAAAATAGCACACAACCTTAAACCTTTCTAAGTTAAAACATATGACTTTAGACTTCTTTTTCTTTCCTTAAAAAGAAGATTCATGAGACTAACATGGCAAACACGGGAGAACGTTTGTCTAGGCATGAGACTAACAAGACAGACTTGAGAAGAGAAAGGGTTTGCCAACACATGAGACTAACATGGCAAACGAGATATCGTTTGTCTAAGTATGGGACTAACAAGATAGATTTGGAAAGAAAATAGTTTGCCAAAGCATGAGATTAACATAGCAAGAAGGAAAGGTTTTGACTCAAAGATGGGTGCTTGACCATGAGGTGATTAACCCAAGGAGGTTGTTTGGTCCAAAGGGATATTTTTTGTTGATGTGTTGAAGAGTGAAAGGTTTAAATGTTGCCCTAGGGCGAAAAAGTTTACTTGATTGTTTGAGATTGATTTTAGAGATTGCTTATAAAATTTGTGAGTCGAGTTTAATCGTTGGTACTTATAGGGAGACAAGTATCTTAACCATAGGCTAAGTACGGCCTACAATCAGATACTCAGGAGATGAGGGGACAATGGTATCCCATCCTCTCTTTTTCCCCCTAAGAGGACCGAATTAAACTCGTTTTATTATAAAGTGTTTTAAGTGAAAGACAGGCATCGAGGCACAAGCCAATCAGGGCCAACAACCCAAGTACTCGATAAATGGTGTGCACATGTACGTACACCCCATCCTTTTTCTTCCAATTTATTGTGAAAACGATTTTGAAAATGACTTGGTGTTTGGACCAAGTGTTTTGAAGTTTGAAATGTGAGACGTGAATAGGAAATAGTTATGATTGAATGGAAGATGAGAATGGATGGAGGTTGATGGCGATGCCTAAACAATCGACTTACGGGGTGAAAAAAAAGGGTAATAGTTTAATGGGAGATGAGAATGGATGAAGGTTGATGGCGATGCCTAAGCGATCGACTTACGAGTGTGAAGGGAAAGAGTAATGGAACCCTAAGGTGTGGTGAAAGATAAATTTCAATTAATTGTATGGAAAATAGCTTGACATTTGATCAAGCGTTGTTCTTATCTTGTTTTTGAAATCGTTTTCTATTTTATCTCGTTAATTAGCATATGAAGTAAGCAACAAAGGAAAGAAAAGTCTAAGCTATTACATGCTCATGGGAATGGGGGACATATTACCCACAATGGGGGATGAATCACCATACAAGAATAAAAAAAAACTCACATAAGCATACCAACCATACAACCATACAAATTAGAAATATCTAAAAAGTACATGTAAAATATACTAAAGAAATTATCACACAATGCAACTATATTAAATTAAAAATCAAATGAAAGAGGTGCATCTAAAAATATTGTTTAAATTTATTCTAGAAAGAAATTCTACAACAAAAACTGAGAAAACTATCTTACAAATTTTAAAATAATAAGTGTTATTATGTATAAGAATGTTTGTATAAAAAGAAATAGTGTTGGGTTGAAACTAAATAAAATCAAAACAGACCTAAGATAAATTGGCCTCATTACTAGTGAAAAAAAAACAAAAAAATGGTGTGGATAAAAAACCCATAAAGGGGCTGAAAGTATTAAAACAATATAAAAAAGAGGAAAAACAAACAGGAACCCTTTGAACCGGACCGACCGGCCTGGCCGAACCGGACCGAACTGGTCCAACTTCCCTTTCCCTTAACATTAACGTTCACGCAAAAGAAAAGAGGAGGATGGAGCTACTGCTCTATGGGTGGACATCGCCGGATTTGGGGTCGGTTGGCCAGCTAGCCATGGCAGCGGCGGCGTCCCCTTCCCCAGGGGTGGAGACTCTTTCATCTTCTCTTACCTTCTTCCTCCTCCATTGAAGGCTCATGAAGGTAAATATAAAGGCTCACTTTTTGTTAAAAAATCATGAAACAAGAGTGTTTTATGTTGAAATTTCTATGGGTTTTAAGATTCTAGTAACAATTCTAAGCCAAAGTTGTGAGTGGAGTTTGATCTTGGTCGTTGAAATTCAAGAGAAAAAGCTTTTTGTGTTGTATCATGTATGTCAAAATTTGAGGTTTTAGTGTGAAAAAAGTTATTTTTCAAATAAGTTGCTTTATGTTGTATGCTTGAATCCTGCTAATGCAATGCTAAAATCATGTTAGAAATTGTTATGGTAATTACTACTTGAAATGTTGATTTTTGTGGAAATGCAAATAAGTGCTTTTGAGAATAAGTTGATTATTTTCGATGGAGTTAATTTTCTGTTTTGAGCTTGTTAAATCTCCATGTCAAGTATGTTAGTTGTATGTCAATTATTATGTTGAGAATTGAATCTTATGCTAAATTTATGCTTACTTGAATACGGGAATTTTTGTGAAAAAATGCTTATTCAGATAAGCTATTTTTGCTACATGCCTAAACTAATGCTATTTCCACGTTACACACAAGTCTATTGCTATGTTAAATGAAAACCTTTGTTAGACTATAGGGAAGACTATGCTATGTTCACTTTTATGCTACTTTAATGGTGAATTCTTGAATAATTAAGCTACTTTTGTGATCAAATTAATCCGAAACAGTAGCATAATCTAAAGGCTCTACCACATGCAATTAACAAGATCAAACACACAAGATGATTCGTGGCAATGGCATGGAAGTGGTGAAAGTTCAAGGCTTACCAACAGAGCCGAGATTTCCTCTGGGTGTGTTGAAATTTTACCGAAAAGAAGCGAAATATGGAAAACTTCAAGAGGTAATCCTTTTATTATGCTTCCAAGAATCCATTGTTGAATCTTGAATTGATGCAAATGGATGAATATGCTTGAATTTGATGATTCTTGAATGTTGAATATGATGAAAATTGAATGTTGAATATTCTTGAATCCACTTGAACGGTGATTATAGAAATTGACTTGAATGATGAATGTTGAAATTGATTGTGGCTAAGTTCCACCAAGTTTAGAACTTCAATGTGAAATCCTAAATGGTGATGAAGATGAACTTTGGTGAAGGTTATGGAAATGGTGAAAAATTGTTGAAACTGGTTAGAAGCAAAATGAGAGAAAATGGTTAATGGTTGGTGAATGGTGAAAAATGATTGAGTCCGCATTTGTTTGTGAGAGATGGAAGGTTTATATAGTTTTTTGTGATTGATTGTGGATCTTGGATTATGATCCAAGTAAGTACCTTATCAATGGTTAAGATTTGATGTTAGTTTGGAAGTTTAAGTTAGTTAGGGGGTTTCAGGGCAAATGGGTAAATGCATGGGTTTTGTGTTAAAATAGGTAGTTAAGGGTAGTTAGAAGCAAGACATGTTTGAGTTTAGTATAAATACTAAGTTTAGGGGTAAAGTGAATGGTCACTTGGTTCGAACTTGAAATTGGCTTGAATTTACTTTGCTTTTACTTAGGATTTTTGGCACTTTTTCCATGCCTTTTTTATGAATCAAACTATGGAATTAAGTGCTTTTGGGGAGTGGTTTGTTGTTGGAAATAAGCACTTTTGAGTGGTGTAAATTTACGAATCGAAAATTGGATATGTTGTGCATGAAAGGGCTTGAAACAAAGTTGGGAAATGTTGAAAAAACAAATGTCATAATGCAGAATTTTTAGTGCAAATGCAAATGCAAAAAAAAAAATCTTGACTTTCCCATGAATTTTGGATGATTTTAATCCATGATATTCATGATTAGTGTAATACCCCGTATTATCTAAATGCTCAATTGGATATCAGAAGAGATCAATTATTTTATTAAAAAGACAGATTGATATTTATTAGTGCAAAAGAGAGTATTTTAAGGTAACTCTGATAATTGATCAATTGGGTTGAGACGACAAAATATCAGTTGGAGATATTTTACCCTATTGGATTATATTATATAATATTGGATTATATATATATATATATATATATATATATATATATATATATATATATATATATATATATATATATATATGTTACAAGAGAAAAGAAAAGAAAGTCGGGAAAGAAGACGAAAAGAGAAGAGAAGAGGAAATGAGAGAAAGAGCAAGAAGAGAGGAAAAGCTCAAGGAAGAAGAAGAAGCCATGGATCATCATCTTCTTCAAACTCCTCTTCGATTACCAGGTGGATTCTAGTTAGACACTTTAAGTTCTAGAAATATAAGTTTTGGACTTAGGTTAGATTTGAGAGAAAATGAAATCTAACGGATGAAATTCGATATAAATTGCGTAGTGTAGTTGTAATATGCATGTGACAAATTATTGATACTTGTTTTGTTGATACGTTGCTGGAACTTATGATTTTTGAGCATTGGGTCTTACGTCGCTGCTTCACCGAACGAAGCACAGGCGAAGGGGACACCGCCGGGCAAAAATTGTACCGCCGGGCGCTCCTGGGAATTTTCAATAATTCTGTTTTCTTTAAAAAGCCATAACTTTTGATCCGTAACTCGGATTGAGACGTTTTTGGTATCATTGGAAAGCTATGACAATCCTCTAGGGGTATGATGTGAGATTAATTATTTAGTGGAAAATGAATGAAATAATGTTATGTGATGTGTTGGAATCCATATCTTTTGGATCGTAAATCCGATTAAGGCATAATTACAGCCGATGTAAAGCTGTGGAAATATCCTGCGGGATAAAGGTGAAAAGTATCGTTTTTGATACCTGATTAAATGAATCGGAGGGAACCGAAAGTGACGTTTATGTGACGTGCTATGTTATGGTAATGTGAAACCATGGTTTTAACCAAGGATGCTTGGTAAAGGATAGTAGTGGCTAGTATGCCTTAAAAATGTGTGTGAACTACTATGTGGATTATGTTGACTTGTTATGTTATCATGTGTGTTTTATGGTTGATATTGTTATATGCAAATTATGTGATACCATGCCTATCTAATTGTGAATTGTGAATGAAAGAAAATATGCATGCTTAAAATATGAATTAGGAAGAGTGAGGAAACTTTACCCCAAAATAAAATGGCATAGTTAATGATAGTGGAACCTAGTAATGGATAGGAAATTGATGAATAACTTAATGACAATGCTCGTGCAAAAGAGGGCGACGCGCGTGTCCATTACCGAATGGTATTGAAATGAGTGAAACACTAGTATGGAATACGTGTAATCATTATGTTTATTTGAGAAAGGCAAAAGAGGCATAAAGGCTAATGTGGCCTAGAAATGTTGAATACAATTATCGTTGTATGTGAAATAACGAAATCGTAACCATTATTCTATTATGTGCCATTTCATGAGTAACGAGCTCCTCTGTAATGAATGCACGATTTCTTGGTTGGTTTGATTCCCAATGTTATAGTACGAATGAAGCCTATATGGTAAAAAAAGAGACTTGTGACGGTGTACGGACCGTGTGAAGTGACGATTTAAGGTGATAACGTGTCCCTTATTTCTGAATCTATTTCGTATGCCAAGAAATCTACGAGGGTCCATGACTCGTTCCTACTTCTAGACGTAGAAGAGGTCGGGAGAAAGGGGATGCCTTGACAAGGTTATCGTTAAGTGAATGTTTTGATTAACGGGCTCAATAACGTGTTTCCATATAGTGTGAGATTGTGAACTCAAAGTCATTTCCCTTCCTTTTTTACTTGAGTTAGGATTTGGCTAGAACCCTGTAAAGCCGAGAGAATCCATAAGATAGGGAACTCACTGAGATTTGATGTATCTCACCCCACTATTGGCTTGAACAGACTTCGACTACAGTATGTAACAATAAGGCATCAGCATGTGAACAAGCTTCAATTGCATGCTTGCCTCCTGTCAAAATACATGAAAGCTTCTCCTTCGACACAACATGAGTTCGACCTAAATCTCACAATAGGGAACTCACTGAGATTTGATGTATCTCACCCCACTATTGTTGATTATTTTCAGGTATTTGAGTACATGTTTGATTTACAAGTGGAGCTATGCTTGGATGTTTCAAGAGAAGCTTAGTTTAGCTTATTTCCGTTGTGTATTATTTTCCTGTACAATGAGGAATATTGTATAATGCTCTTAGTTTTTATTGTTTTGGCTAGTTTCCATATCTTGAGCCATAGATTGTATTTATGTTTTAGAATTGGTCAAGTATATGAATTATGCCATTAGGCACTTATGATGGTGTCAGTACCAAATAAAATGCTTGTATTGTATTATTCTAGATATATATTATACAGAGCATTAAAATTAATTTAATGTATCTTCTTCCTTGAAGCAAAGTAAGTATTGGGGTGGAAGAATGAGCTCGAGGCGGCATCGGATAGTGAAGATAAAACCATGAGAATGAGGCTTCATTGAAGATAAAAACATAATTTTATAAGTGCAGAATTTTCTAAGTGTAGAATTTTTCTCATAACTTTTTGATGAATTTTGATTTTGATTAATGAGCTTGGTGATTGATTTATTTTATTCTCTTCCTTGTAGCAAGGTAAACAAAGTGGTGGAAGAAGCATCTTGAAGCACCAAGGAGGAGAAAAAGCCATGGAGGGAGAGCTTGAAGGATGGAAAATGTTGAAAATCTCTAATGAAATATATTCATGAAATCATGTATTTTTCCATGAAAATTGTGGACTCTTGTGATAAAATGAATGTGGGATAGGTCTAGAAAGATTTAGGAGTCAAAATTGAGTCAATGGTCAAAAGTTGACCAAAAATTCAACAGTTTGACCAAAAGTCAACCGTACCAAAATGATGTAGTTTCTTTATCCTTTTTCCTTGTAATCCCTTATTTTTCACTTGTATCTCAAATAATAAGCCATGTATCTTGAATATGCTACGCGTTTGAGGATGCAATGTTATACGATGATGATTGCTATATGCAGAATGCCAGTTGGAGGGCTTTGAGGGTACCAAGTGATGTCGGGCTTTGGAAAGATGCCATGTAAGTTGGGCTTCTGAGGTGCCAAGTATGATTGAGCTTCGGATTTTCTTGTTTTGCAAGGCTTCATGCTATGTCAGATAAATGATGTGCATGAGTGAAGCGACATGATTAATGCATGGTGATGATTTATGCAATGGTTTAGGGATCCATCAAGTGCTCATGTTGCGAGAGGTGGAAGATTTAAGTCTAGGAGAAGGGTTATAATGACGTAATCCTCCGACACATACTTCAGGCTTAACGGTTGTTGACACACTTTTGCGCTTAACTCGAAACATGAAGAGAACTTGTACCTTTGTATCATACATATGCCCCAGTCTGTTGAGAATCTACATGGATTGCCCCAGTCACACGTTAGGAAGTAACCTTGTCATAGGACGATCTTGATTTGACTTGCCTCAGTGTCTTGGAACTGTATGCCCTGATTAAATGTTTATTATAGCGACTGACTTCTTGTACTCTTGAGGTGGCCTGCCCTAGTATGAGCCTTGAAGTGATTTTGCCTCTGGCTGGCTGATATTATAGGGAATGCCCATGGCTACTGATCTTAGAGAGATTTGTCGTATCTCGACGTGATTGCCCCAGATTGACTGAATCTTGGACCGACTTACCCTTTTTCTCAACGGAGTCTTTAGGCATTTTGTGTAACATCCCAATATTTTATATATATTTTAATATATTTATTAAATTGTTTTCTTAATTTCTAATTTATTCAAAAATGTATTTCGGGTAGAAAATTATGTAGCACCTGATTTTTAATCAAATTGTAATTACTTGAGCGTTAACAATTTTATTTCTGGGATGTTATACTTGAGGTTTAATAAATATATTAGTATTTTGTTGTATTTAATTTATAATTTATTTACTTATTTATTTATTTAACTATTGTATTTGATCTATTCATTTTAACGACGGTGAAATAATTATCTTTTAAAAACTATTTATTTGAAGAGTTATTCTTATATTTATATTTTAATAAACTTATGATTCATTTGTTTAATTTTTCTATTATTAATATTTGAATATTTATATTATTTTACTAATGTTGTAAAACGTGAATTTGAATTAATTCATTATTTAGCTACAACTCCTATATTTTGTGTTAGTATTTTAACATCACTTTTATATCTTATTATATTTAATTTAAATACTTTGAATGTGAATTTGGCGTGCTTAAAAATATTATAAGAGTTAGTTAATTAGAAGTTTGGTAGATTTGAAATGTGTAGGGTTTGAATGGAAATTAAGTGTTGGGCTTGTGGCATGTTGTGTTTCCCTCCTAAATGACCCAAATGCATAACTTTTTGGGAAGTTAAGGTTTGGGGTTGAATTCTCCCTTCTTATTGAGTAAGTGACTCATCTTTTCTCATTCTTCTCTTTTATAAATTTCACGTGTTCTTGGTCCCTTTGGAAAAGAAAAAGAAATCTTCCACAAACCCTTGTCTCCATTATTTCAAATACCTTTTTTGTGCCTCCAAGACATCTGCTCACCTCATTTGTGTGAAATTCTGCGATTTCGTCTATTCCTAAAGTGGATCGTGCCTTGTATAACGTCTTTTCATTGGAATATTTCTTTGTAAAAGAAGAACAACGCCTAAGGTAAGGGCAGTTTTCCCCATACAAGTTATTAACCATGAATTAATTGTATATAAAATTGGTATAATGATAGTATGGGTATTTTTTGTTTTAAAACTTTGTGATTATAATGGTTATTCATAATTTGTTGAAATGTATTGGTGTGATGATAGCTATATGGATACGGTTGTGAAATATATTGGTATGATGTTGATTATATGAGTATGGTTTTAAAAATAATTTGTTGTTACATGTGTTTGGATACAACTTTTCTTTGGGATGCATAAACATGGTATCAGCATTCTTGCATGCGGTGTGCGCTAGCCTTGTGCATAAGGGCATACTTGATTGACTTTTGTGGTGTGCATCAGCCTTGTGGTATGGGTGACTCTTATCCGGATCATTTAGATTAGGTGCATGCATACATGGTAACTTGTGATTTATGTGTTGGTTTGATTTGCACCTTTATTTTATACTTCTAATTTGTGTTTGATTTCTTGATATAGATGATGGAATCATATACTGACCCTTACAATCAACATATCAGGTACAAAGTTTGAAGATGATTAGATCTTGATGTAATTGACCGTTTATGCAACGCGGGGGAAAATTCATGGGTTTCCTTAGAAGTTATCATATTCAAATAAAATTTTCAAGATACTTTATTAAATTTTATTTTAATCATTTCAACTTTATTATAAATAAAAAGGCGAATATACCTTCTGTTATGGATGTGATTTCATTATTTCTATTACATTCAATACAAGGTTAGTCATTCCTCAATTTAATTTATAATTAGTGAGTGGATCTTTAAAAATAACATTAGAGTTAAATTTGTTAAGATTTAAAAAAAATAGTAATATTACAATCCTATTTTTCTAAAGGAAAAAGATAACAGTTTTTTTTAAGTATTATCCTGAATCAAAATTCAGGACGTTACATTTTTCCCCTTGGTGTGATCATTCTTTCCATTGTGGGAACTTTTTGATGTCAAGTGCTCGTTCGCATGTAAAATGTTCATTTTCAAAGTGATAATTTTAATGCTATGCTTATGCCAGTTTTGAAATCCAAGCATGTTCACTGAAATAATGACATATAGTGAAAGGATCACCAGTTATGATGTTATATCAATACCGACACGAATGGTAAGCAAATCTTTTAGGAGTCAGCTTTGATGTGATTTTACCGTAGTATGCTTTCGAAATAAACCATGCTTCAATTAGGTCATTTGAGGGTTGTAACGTGGCTTGGTTCACAGTTTCATAAAGAAAGGATATATGGCTCAAAATTTTATTTTAACCCACCAATTCTCCTTGATGTTATCCAGTCCTACATTCAGTTAGCTCGACACAAGCATTCGCCTTTCAAAAAAGGATTTTGAATGGTTGAGGCGATAGTAGAGGAACCAATGAGATTTTTTGGAGTGACAGTCACTCACCTTTTGTCGCTGTTAGTAGCCATACGAGTTTGTTCTTATTGAGGATTTATCTTTCAATCCTTTGTTTGTTTTTTTTTTGCTGATTTTTGCGTATACTGGTTTTTTAGGGTTTACAGTCTACTGGGATGCCCTAATTTTTGCCTAAGTCACTCTTTTTTGAGTTTTTGACTTAACGGGCTTTTCTTTTTGATTTTTTTCTTTTTGAATTTCTCATTTTTTTCCTTTTTTGGAACAAATCGCGTGACATTTGTTCATTTGATTTGTAAGGGTTGTGACTGCCTCGCTCATTTAGTCGTTGAGGGACAACTATTGTGGATTTGTGGTTTTTTCGACCTCTTGTGAGGGATAAGATGTGGTCGGTCCTCAGATGGGGTATTCCTCCTTTTAAAATTTGAACGCAAGGTCAAACTAACTGAAGACTACCCTACCCCCTGGTTTGGTTTGAGGGTTTTTGTGTAAAGAAGAAACTCCCACTCCTTGGCTCAACAGGGTTGACTAGGGGTTATCTTCCTTATACCTCCGATGTTTGGGGATTTGAAGTAATTCCTTACATCGTCAGCCAGGTTTTATTCAAAAGCATACTGTCAGTAATTTCGTGAATTTTTTATTTCATCATTCTCTTTTTTATTTTTCTTGATCAAGAGTTTGGTATTGACAAATAAAACATGAGTGAACACAAATGGACTTATTCAAAACACACATACTCACCTCATTATTATTATCAGTTGAAAACAAAACAAGTTTTTTACAAGTAAATAACACTTAAAAAACAAAAAAAAATTGTAAATGAAAATGAATGAGCAGTGCAATGATCGACAATATGATTAGCTTATGTGTCCACCACATATTGGTGTCCTCTGTCTTTGCCCCTGATTTCTGTTACGTTGTACAGTTTGTTGACTTTGTAGAATCTGAGCTTGAAGAGGCTGTTGATATTGGGTTGCAGTAACATATGGGAATGAGTGGTATGGCATGAGAGCCAGAGGAGCTTGGAATTGAGGATGAATTTGAGGAGTAGCAAAATGTGGGAACACTTAGGCAGGGTACATCAAGCCAAGATTAACCATCTTATTAGCAGTCTGACCAAATTGGATCCTATATGGAGTGTAGGGTTCCCCAAGATAAGCATGTGGAGGTACATTAGCAGGAGGTGCCCTAGGATATGCAAAAGGCATTCCAGAGTTAGCAGACTGAAAGCCTTGGTAGGAATATTTCCTAATAGGTTGAACGGTTGGAGGAATCTGCATATGTGTAAGAGGACCCCTATTCTTTACTTTAGTAGATGTTTCAACAGTCATAGGCACAAAATTCTGACAAGGCTTCTCTGTAAAGTATAATAACTTCTAATCGAGGAGCTCTTGAAATTTTTTCTTGAAGATGATACAGGCTTCTATAGAATGTCCTACATATCCAGCATGGTATCCACATATGGCATTAAGATCATGCTTAGGACGGTAGGGAAACCTTGCAAGCTCGATCTTTTTGGGCACAGTTGCCCCAACATGAATTAGAAGGTGCAGTAGTTATGTATAAGATAATGGAATTGGATCAAAGCGAGGATGTCTCCTTTTTTTATCATTGTTCCATCGGTTGTTTTGCTTCTACTTATGCTTCTGGTTACCTTGATTAAATTTCTGATTAGGTAGGGGGTAAACCGGCAGATTATTTGCAGTTGCATTTTGGATTTCACCTGCCTTTTGTCCGTTCTCAACTCGTTCATCAATCATAACCCGATCTGAGAAGTTTGTTGTCATATTGTCCAGGAGTAGTTCCAAAATCATGTCGACCTTGCCTTCCTTGCATATTGTGTTCTTATGTCCAACTTGTTCCATGATTCCTTGGTTATCGACGTCGGAGAATCGTTGTCTTCTGGATGATGAAGGGAAGAAGGTGAGATTTTTATGGTTTGTATGCATGTATTGCAAATGTATGTATGCATATGTTGTTTATGTGGATGGAATGCAAATAATTATACAACATCCATTGATTCAAAGTGTAATACCCCGTATTTTATTACTCCGGATAATATTATATTGTGATCGACTGAGCCCAGTGTACTCTGAGAAATTATTTGACAAAATAATTAGAGTAACTGTGGAACTTAGAATAAATCCAATTAATATTATCTGACTCTGAGGTATTTTATTAATTTGGACTTAAGAGACTTTTTGGACATTTAGTAGTATTATTTCTAATACTAGTTTACTACTTATTCCTTTTCCTCCCATTTTCCAAACAAAAGAAAAAGTTAGTAAGAAAGAGAGAGAAAGATGAAAGAAGGAAAGAAAGGAAAAGAAGGAGAGAAAAGTGGAGAAGAGGAAATTTGAAGAAATCCAAGAGTAAATCATCATCCATTGACCCAAACTTCATCCAATCATCTCATCTTCCTCATTTTCATCATCTATCCAAGGTGGGTTCTAGTTAGTACCAATTTTTAGAAGTTTTGGAATTGTTTGGTTTAGGTCGAATTTATGGAAATTGATGTTTTAACGGTTAGAATTCGATATAAATTGAAAGGAATGATCAATATGCTTGTAGAAACATGTATTGATGTTGGTTTTGATGTTTTGGTGAATTTTGAATAAATTGAAAATCTTAGGGTTTATGGAAAATATGTGTTCTTTATGAGAATGAGGTTTTATGAATGCTTGATGATGAACCCATGGTAGAACATGTTATATACCTCTGTTTGGTTGTTTGAGACTAATGTTGAGGGATTAGGAGTAGGGGTGTTCAAAACCGAACCAACCCAATAGAAAACCGCAAATCAAACCAAACCAAACCGAAACCGCAAAAAACCGCATTTGGTTCGGATTTGTTCGGGCCACCTTTTAACAAAACCGCACGGTTCGGTTTGGTTTGCGGTTTGTATTTTGCAAACCGAACTAAACCAAACCAAACCGCATTATGTTACAACCCAAACTTCACTTATCCCACATCTAACCCAGAACTCAAACCCATTATGCCTTAACCTTACAATTACGAAATATTTTCTCTTACTCACACATAACTTTTCAGTTTTAATCTTCTCAAATCTCTCCTAATAGTATTGCACATTCTTCTCATCTTCTTTGTCATGTACGTCTCACCTCTTCTACATAAATCTCTCATCTCACATGTTTTTTCTTTTTCATCTTCTCATTTTTATGTTACTATTTTCTCTTCTAATTATATTTTTATCGCACCTTTGTCTCTAATCTCACATCTCTTATGTTCTTTCTTTTTCATCTTCTCTATTCTCCCTTCTCCTCTATTTTCTGTTTTATTATAATATTTTGGCTTAAATAATGTTTTCGTCCCTGTAAGTTGGCGAGTTTTTGGTTTTCGTTCCTGTATCTTTTTTTTTTCGGTTTTAGTCCCTATATCTTACTTTTTGTTGGTGTTTAGTCCCTAAAGCCAAAATCCGCAGGAAAATCCGAAGGTTTCCTGCGGATTTCCCTGTGGATTTTCCTAAAAACCAAAATCCGCAGGAAAATCAGCAGGAAAATCCGCAGGAAGCCTCTATAGGGACTAAACACCAACAAAAAGTAAGATATAGGGACTAAAACCGAAAAAAAAAAGATACAGGGACGAAAACCAAAAACTCGCCAACTTACAGGGACGAAAACATTATTTAAGCCTAATATTTTTTATATTGTTTTATGCTACTATTTTTTTTCCACTTTTGTTTAAATTGATTTTTGTATATTGAATGAGAACTTTTTGTCTAAATATGATGAGTTTTGTTGTTATTTGGCAATGTGTGAATGACTAAACACAAAGTTATGTTGTTCTCTATATATGTAAATATCACTCAATAAAAATCTTGTAAAAAACCGAACCAATCCAAACCGCGTTGGTTTGGTTCGGATTTTTTTTAAAAAGCCAACCGAACCAAACCAAACCGCATGCTTTTTTCTCTTGCGGTTCGGATGATTTTTAGCGTCAAAACCGCCCAAACCGCACCGCGAACACCCCTAATTAGGAGGGTTGGATTTGAACTGTTATAACAGGTTTTTTTTTCTGAGTTTCGCAGAGCGCGCTTAGCGCGCAGGAGTCCGTTCAGCGCGGTGCTGAATTCCTGCAACCCCTCCAGACAGAAGAATGCGCGCTTAGCGCGCGCAGGGGCGCGCTTAGCGCGACCTGGGATTTGGGATTTTATTCCTTAAGCAAGAAAATTCATAACTTTCGACTCGTTTATCGGATTCGATCATTCTTTATATCGATGTAAAGCCGAGGAAATATTTTGTGGAATGGAGATGAAATATGTCCATTTTATCGATCGATTAAATAATCGAGAAAGTTCCAAAAGTGATATATTTGTGTTAATTGTTATATATTATTCTGCTATGCAATTATGACATGTCTTGGTTATCCTATTATTGTTTAACATGATTGTAAGTGAATATGCATGCAAATATGAAAATGATATAGGAAGAGCGAAGAAACCTCAAACTTGAACTATAGGAGAATCTAGTAAGGAACTAGAAATTGTAGACAACTCTAGATGGCGATACTCGGGCACGTGTTGTTGGAAGATACATCCTTGCCGAGTATTGGCCTAGTTGAGAGTGAACACTAGTATGGAACATGTGGTTAACCTTTGTGGTTATGAAAAGGCAAGAGAGGCCTTAAGGCGGTGTAGTCTTGTGATTGTCGAATACAATCGTTTTGTTGTATGTAATCATGTAGTCGTAACCGGAAGATTTTGAGTGTAGTTTCATGGGTCTCGAGCTCCTCTGAAACGGGTACACAATTACTTGGTAGGTTTGATTCCCTACGTGTAGTACGATTGAAGCCTATGCTATGGGTAGAGACTTGTGATGGATAACAGACCATGAGAAGTGACGGTTCACGGTTAACAGGCCGATGATCCCGAATCCAATTCGTACGCCAAGTAACTACAAGGATCTATGACTCGGGTCGCCTTCTAAAGTAGAAGTGGAAGGGAAGATGAGATGTCTTGGTATGATTATCGATTAATGATGTTGTGAGTTAATGAACTCATGTCATGTTTCCATATAGTGTGAGATTTGAATGTGAACTCAGGAGTCCCTTTCCCTTTTCCCCGGACTTGAGTTAGGATTGTTAGAACCTGGTTAATCCGAGAGAATCCATAAGATAGGGAACTCACTGAGATTTGATGTATCTCACCCCACGTTGTTGATGTATTTCAGGTGCTTCAGGTTCCGAGAAGGGTAAGGATAAGGTCGTGTGATCTTTTCCTTGCTTGTTGATGGCTAGCTTCCGTAGCGGAGTTTATTTTGAGATCATTGTTGATCTAGTTCTTAGTTTTTATCTTTTGAACATCTTGTGTATAATATGCCTTAGGTTTTTGTACTTTGTACTTTAGGGCATTTATTTGTATACAATGTGTTAACTAGGAGCTTATGTGTTTCAGTACCAAACACTTGGATCTATATATAATATTTATGCTTTGATGTATGAGTTTTATATATGGGTGTTACAGTTGGTATCAGAGCAGGTCGTATCCTTGACCTAGCCATGAAATAGTATAAGTATTTCTTTCCGTCTCATATACGTTGTGTCGCCATTGGTCTTAAGTGTTATATTTATGGCATTGAGCCTGATTAACTTAATCCTATTTGTATGACCTTTAGGAACATGGCTGAAGGATGTAGAAACACTCGTGGTAGACCCTGCACCACTCCTGAAGGGACGAATCCGCCGGGCGGCGATGGCAATGCTCCTCTGTATCAGTTTATGCAACAGATGCAGCAACAACAGAATCTATTCATGCAGTAAATTGTGCAACAAATGAATGGAGGTTTGCATTCTACGGTAGTTGCTCCAGAAGCTGAAGGTGGGAAATTCCGAGATTTTATCCGCATGAATGCCCCAGAATTTCAGGGGGGATTAGATCCCGTGAAGGCTCACGAATGGATTTCTGGTATGAAGAGGATTTTCTTGATAGTCCAATGCAGCAAAGAGAACAAGGTGTTGTTCGCTTCTCATTCACTGAAGGGTCCCGCTATGAGATGGTGGGAGAGCGCTTCGGCTTTAATGGCTATTCAGGAAGTGCCTAAGGTTTGGGAGCAGTTCAAAGTTATTTTCATGGAAAAGTATTTTCCGAGCTCATTGAGGACTCAGAAAGAATTTGAATTTCAACAATTAAGACAAGGTAGTATGACTGTGGCCAGTTATGCTGAGAAGTTTGAGGACATGGCTGCTTATTCTAGGCAGGCTATGTATGCTCCTGATGAAAGGTGGAAAATAGACCAGTTTCTGTTTGGACTAAAAGCTAAAATATCTCATAGTGTATCTCAGAGAGAGTTCACTACATATGCTGAAGTTTTAAGGCAATGCTATGTGGCCGAGCATAGTTTGAAGAAAGTCCAAGCTGAAGGTGTTGCGAGTAGAATGAATCAAGGGGATCACGGAAGATCCAACCAATAATTCAGGCCTAGGGAACAATCAAGGGCGAGTGCACCTCCTGTGTGTCGCACTTTTGGCAAGAATCATTCTGGAAGGTGTAGTTTAGAAGGGGTAAAGTGTTTCCAATGTCAGAAGGTGGGTCATCTGAAAAGAGATTGTCCTCAGAATAGGACTCAGACACAAGGAAGGGTTTATACCTTAGATGCAAGGAAGAAGAAGAGTGACAATTCCTTAATTGTTGGTACGTGCTTCGTTAACAAATTTCCTTATTTTATTCTATTTGATTGCGGAGCTACACACTCTTTTGTATCGATGCAATATATGAAGCGACTTGGGTTGCGGTCCGTTCCTTTGTCTCCTCCTATAGTGGTCACTACCGCCATGGATGAAATAGTTGAGACACCGTTGATGTGTGAAAACTGTGTTTTGTCTGTGGACGGTAGTGTTTTTCAGATTGATCTTATTTGTCTACTGCTTAAGAAAGTTGATGTCGTTTTGGGAATGGATTGGCTTTCTGCTAATTCGGTGTGAAGAAAAGCTCATCATCATTCCATCTATTGATGCTACCCCGAAAGATGTCTTAATAACTATTCTAGAAGGTACGGTTGGAATGATAAATTTCTTGTTCGAAGAAGAGAAATCTGTTCTTTTGGTTCTCACTAGGGAAGGGAGTAAGGACCTTCAAGTTTTGGATATTCCAGTAGTTTGCGAGTTTTCCAAAGTTTTCCCCGAAGATGTCACTTCTCTTCCTCCAGAGAGGGAAGGGGAATTTTCTATTGACCTGGTACCGGGAACGGCTCCTATATCCGTTTCTCCGTACCGGATGGCACCGCTTGAATTGAGAGAACTGAAGGAAGAATTGGAAGAGCTTATGGCTAAGCATTTTGTTAGACCTAGTGTCTCACCGTGGGGAGCCCCAGTTTTGTTAGTAAAGAAGAAAGACGGCGGGATGCGATTGTGTATTGATTATCGTCAGCTAAATAAAGTCACCATCAAGAACAAGTATCCCTTGCCAAGGATAGACGACCTATTAGATCAATTGAAAGGAGCCTGTGTGTTCTCGAAGATTGATTTGAGGTTGGGTTATCACCAAATCCGAGTGAAGAGTTCCGATGTACCTAAGACTGCATTTAGGACCCGTTATGGTCATTATGTATTCTTAGTGATGCCTTTCGGTGTGACTAATGCTCCAGCTATTTTTATGGATTATATGAATCAGTTATTTCAAGCTTACTTAGATCAATTTGTTGTGATCTTCATTGATGACATTCTTATCTATTCCCGTACTCCACAAGAGCACGAAGGACATTTGAGAATCGTCTTATCGATCTTACAAGAGAAGCAACTTTTTGCCAAGTTAAGCAAGTGCGAGTTCTGGATGTCTGAAGTTAGTTTTCTTGGTCACGTTATATCACAGGGTGGTGTAGCGGTGGATCCGTCAAAGGTTGAAGCTGTGATTAATTGGGAGAGACTGAAGAATGTATCAGAAATTAGAAGTTTCTTGGGTCTAGCAGGCTACTACAGAAGGTTTATCAAAGGCTTTTCGCAATTAGCGTTGCCAATGACTAAGCTTACTCAGAAGGATTGCCCCTTTGAGTAGGATTCGACGTGTGAACAAAGTTTTATGAGTTTGAAGGAAAGATTGACTACAGCTCCCATTCTGATTATTCCCGATCCTAGCAAGTCGTATGAGGTATTTTGTGATGCGTCTAAGATGGGACTAGGGGGCGTTTTAATGCAAGAAAGTCACGTGGTGGCTTATGCATCTCGATAATTGAAAATTCACGAGAAGAATTATCCAACCCATGATTTGGAATTAGCGGAGGTGGTGTTTACTTTGAAGGTGTGGCGTCACTATTTATATGGAGTACATTTTGAAATGTTTAGTGACCACAAGAGTTTAAAGTACCTCTTTGACCAAAAAGAGTTGAATATGCGTCAAAGGATATGGATGGGATATTTAAAAGATTATGATCTAGAGCTAAAATACCATCCGGGTAAAGCGAACAAAGTGGCCGATGCCTTGAGTAGGAAAGTTTTGAGAAAGGCCGAATTGATGATGTTAGAATATTCGTTATTGGAAGAGTTTAGAGATTTAAATCTTCAATTTGTGTGGACTCCCAATGGAGTGATTATGGGGAATTTGAATGTCAATTCTACGTTAAGAGTTGAAATTCAACAAGGAAAATTATTGGATGAGAAGTTGCAAGAGATGCTAAGTCAACCGGGTTTTGTGCACGCTAGCGATGGAATGATTATGTTTAACCAAAGAATTTGCGTTCCGAACGATGCGACTTTGAAAAGAAAGATTTTGGAAGAAGCGCATAAGGGTGCTTTTACTATACATCCGGGTTCTTCAAAGATGTATCAAGATTTAAAGAAGGACTATTGGTGGTCCGGTATGAAAAGAGATGTTGCGGTCTTCGTGTCGCAATGTGCGGTATGCCAACAAGTTAAGATTGAACATCAAAGACCGGGTGGATTATTACAACCATTAGAAATCCCAATTTGGAAATGGGATAGTATTTCTATGGATTTTGCAGTAGGTTTACCTCGTACGCAAGGTGATTATGATTCAATTTGGGTGATTGTGGATCGACTAACGAAATCTGCGCATTTCTTAGCCGTGAAGACTACTTTCAAGGCAAGTCATCTTGCGAGGTTGTTTATTGCGGAGATTGTAAAATTGCACGTTATTCCCTCTAATATTGTGTCGGATAGAGATCCAAAGTTTACTTCAAGGTTTTGGAAAGTTTTTCAACAAGCTATGGGGACAGAGTTGCGTTTGAGCACGTCTAATCATCCACAGATGGATGGTCAGACTGAGCAAATGATACAAATGATGGAGGATATGTTGAGAGCTTGTGTTTTTGAGAGTAAGGGGAATTGGAAGGAACTTCTACCATTGATTGAGTTTTCTTATAATAATAGTTATCATGCGAGCATCGGTATGGCTCCGTATGAAGCATTATATGGAAGAAAGTGTAGGACCCCTTTGTGTTGGGCGGAAGTTGGGGAAGATAGAATCTTAGGACCTGAAATTATCCAAGAGACTACGGAAAAGATTCGAATGATCCGCGAGAAAATTAAGCAAGCACAAGATCGACAAAAGAGTTATGCAGACAATCGAAGGAGACCTGTAGAATTTGAATAAGGTGACCATATGCTTTTGAAAGTCACTCCTAGATTGAGACTGAAAGGACCGTTTAAGTCACGGAAGTTAAGTCCGAGATACGTGGGACCGTATCAAGTTTTAGAAAGGATTGGCGAAGTAGCATATAGTTTGGCCTTACCTCCTTCTCTGTCGGAAATGCACGATGTTTTTCATGTATCTCAACTTCGGAGGTTTATTCCAGATCCTCTTCAGTCGATTCTACTGGATACTGTTGAAATAGATGCAGACTTAACGTTTAAACCTCAACCGAGCCGCATTGTGGGAAGAGAAATGAAAGTATTAAGGAACAAGGACATTTCTCTCGTTAAGGTGCAGTGGGATGTAACGCATCCGGGTGATGCAACTTGGGAACTTGAATCGGAAATGCGAGATGCTTACCCTCATCTGTTCAGGTAATCTTTAAATTCGAGGGCGAATTTCTATTTAAGAGGGGGAGGATGTAATACCCCGTATTATATTACTCCGGATAATATTATATTATGATCGACTGAGCCCAGTGTACTCTGAGAAATTATTTGACAAAATAATTAGAGTAACTGTGGAACTTAGAATAAATCCAATTAATATCATCTGACTCTGAGGTATTTTATTAATTTGGACTTAAGAGACTTTTTGGACATTTAGTAGTATTATTTCTAATACTAGTTTACTACTTATTCCTTTTCTTTCCATTTTCCAAACAAAAGAAAAAGTTAGTAAGAAAGAGAGAGAAAGAAGAAAGAAGGAAAGAAAGGAAAAGAAGGAGAAAAAAGTGGAGAAGAGGAAATTTGAAGAAATTCAAGAGTAAATCATCATCCATTGACCCAAACTTCATCCAATCATCTCATCTTCCTCATTTTCATCATCTATCCAAGGTGGGTTCTAGTTAGTACCAATTTTTAGAAGTTTTGGAATTGTTTGGTTTAGGTCGAATTTATGGAAATTGATGTTTTAACGGTTAGAATTCGATATAAATTGAAAGGAATGATCAATATGCTTGTAGAAACATGTACTGATGTTGGTTTTGATGTTTTAGTGTATTTTGAATAAATTGAAAATCTTAGGGTTTATGGAAAATATGTGTTCTTGATGAGAATGAGGTTTTATGAATGCTCGATGATGAACCCATGGTAGAACATGTTATATACCTCTGTTTGGTTGTTTGAGACTGATGTTGAGGGATTAGGAGGGTTGGATTTGAGCTGTTATAGCAGGTTTTTTTCTGAGTTTTGCAGAGCGCGCTTAGCGCGTGGAGCCCGCTCAGCGTGGTGCTGAATTCCTGCAACCCCTCCAGACCGAAGAATGCGTGCTTAGCGCGGGTAGGGGCGCGCTTAGCGCGACCTGGGACTTGGGATTTTATTCCTTAAGCAAGAAAATTCATAACTTTCGACTCGTTTATCGAATTCGATCATTCTTTATATCGATGTAAAGTCGAGGAAATATTCTATGGAATGGAGATGAAATATGTCGATTTTACCAACCGATTAAATAATCGAGAAAGTTCCAAAAGTGATATATTTGTGTTAATTGTTATATATTATTCTACTATGCAATTATGACATGTCTTGCTTATCCTATTATTGTTTAACATGATTGTAAGTGAATATGCATGCAAATATGAAAACGATATAGGAAGAGTGAGGAAACCTCAAACTTGAACTATAGGAGAATCTAGTAAGGAACTAGAAATTATAGACAACTCTAGATGGCGATGCTCGGGCACGTGTTGTTGGAAGATACATCTTTGCCGAGTATTGGCCTAGTTGAGAGTGAACACTAGTATGGAACATCTGGTTAACCTTTGTGGTTGTGAAAAGACAAGAGAGGCCTTAAGGCGATGTAGTCTTGTGATTGTCGAATACAATCGTTTTGTTGTGTGTAATCATGTAATCGTAACCGGAATATTTTGAGTGTAGTTTCATGGGTCTCGAGCTCCTCTGAAACGGGTACACAATTACTTGGTAGGTTTGATTCCCTACGTGTAGTACGATTGGAGCCTATGCTATGGGTAGAGACTTGTGATGGATAACAGACCATGAGAAGTGGCGGTTCACGGTTAACAGGCCGATGATCCCGAATCCAATTCGTATGCCAAGTAACTACAAGGATCTATGACTCGGGTCGCCTTCTAAACGTAGAAGCGGACGGGAAGATGAGATGTCTTGGTATGGTTATCGATTAGTGATGTTGTGAGTTAATGAACTCATGTCATGTTTCCATATAGTGTGAGATTTGAATGTGAACTCAGGAGTCCCTTTCCCTTTTCCCCGGACTTGAGTTAGGATTGTTAGAACCTGGTTAATCTGAGAGAATCCATAAGATAGGGAACTCACTGAGATTTGATGTATCTCACCCCATGTTGTTGATGTATTTCAGGTGCTTCAGGTTCCAAGAAGGGTAAGGATAAGGTCGTGTGATCTTTTCCTTGCTTGTTGATGGCTAGCTTCCGTAGCGGAGTTTATTTTGAGATCATTGTTAATCTAGTTCTTAGTTTTTATCTTTTGAACATCTTGTGTATAATATGCCTTAGGTTTTTGTACTTTGTACTTTAGGGCATTTATTTGTATACAATGTGTTAACTAGGAGCTTATGTGTTTCAGTACCAAACACTTGGATGTATATATAATATTTATGCTTTGATGTATGAGTTTTATATATGGGTGTTACACAAAGGTTTTGACGATGCGATCATTTAGGTTCCTAAAAGTTTGGCATGTTCTGGATAATTTGTATATACTCCTCGACATAGGTTCAAAGGTCCGACGTATCGAGGTATGTAGAGGCTTAGTTACATCCAGGAAACCCATATTCTCTAACAAGGTAGGTTCTAAGACTTTACGAAGGTTCTTAGAGTCATGGATCCGTCTAGAGAATACCCTAATCAGTGCAAAAATAACTCGCAAAGCCAATGATACTCCCAAGGGAATCTCCTTTAAGTGAGGTTACCCTCAACTTCTAAAAGCCACGGGTTTACTAAAGGTCCCTAGAGTCATGGATCCCCTTTGAAACAATGGTCGTCAACGCGAAATTACTTACGTGCCAGCAAAACTTCAAAAGGAATCTACTCCAGGCGAGGTCTTCACACCTCCTCACCAAGATAACTACATCCGACAAGTTAGTACGAAGCTCCCAAACTATCTCATGTGTACTCTCAAAGCCTGTGTATTGGACTTATGACTCAATAACATCATGGAACCCATCCAACACAGAGAGATATAATAGATATATCAAGGATATAATATATAAAAGCAATAAAGCATATGGTAATAAGAATAATGAAAAAGCAAGTAAAGACAGTAAAGATAAACCTCCAATCAAGCGAGGAAACAAACAAAATCAGACTCGACTCCTACTTGTAAGAGCAAGGAATCCCCAACAGAGTTGTCAACTGAAGCTAGCGGAAATATACCCGAGCACATTGCACACTAAAAAATACAACAAAGTCGTCGCTGAACTTTATTTATTCCAAAAGGAAAGGGAAAATATCAACAAAACCTTAGGGAAATAGAAACGGGTAAAGGAGTCGGTTATGCGAGGGGAAGGTATTATCATCCCTCACATTATGGACAGACCAGAGATAAGGAAAAGATTCTAGACGGAGCAGAGATAAGGAAAAGATTTTGGACGGACCAGAGATAAGGAAAAGATTTTGGGCAGTTCAACACGGGGGTTGGTCTGTGCTTTGAGGAAGGCTTGAATATGGCTTATGCTAGGGATGCATGTTTGAATTTGTATGGCGTAATGCTCCACTTTAATGGATATGCTACGCATTTGAGGATGCCATGCTATGCGGTGATGATTACTATATGCAGAATGCCAGTTGCTAGGCTTTGAGGGTGCCAAGTGATGTCGGGCTTTGGAGAGATGCCAAGTAGGTTGGGCTTCTGAGGTGCCAAATATGATTGGGCTTTAGATTTTCTTGTTTTGCAAGGTTTCATGCTATGCTAGATGAATGACGTGCATGAGTGAAGCGACATAATTAATGCACAACGATGATTTATGCAATGGTTTAGGGATCTATTGAGTGCTCATGTTGTGGGAGGTGGAAGATTTAAGGCTAGGAGAAGGGTTATAAAGACGTGATCCTCCGACACTTACTTCAGGCTCATCTGAAAACATAAAGACGTAATCTCTTATTATTTTATAGTTCTATTTTTTTATTCAAGATTGTGCGTCATACTTCATCTGAAAACAAATACACAACTTATATTGAAAAACACATATTCTGATACACTTCGGAGATGTATATCTGAAATATTACCGGAGATGCATCTCCGAAACAATTCAAATATAATTGGATTCTTAGTGACATGTTTTGAATGTTTAAAATGGTTGTAGAGATGCATCTGTAGAATATGTCAATATTTATTCAGGAATATGTGCGTTTGGAGATGCATCTTCGGATTCTAGAGGCATTTATATAATTTTGCTTGGTGCCTAAGAACTACCTAGGGTGCCATAAAAAATTTTCTTGCTTCTTTTAATACATGTTTCTCAATCAACAATCTATAATAAATTTGAATTGGGCCTTTTATTCCTTTATATATATATATATTGAATTTCTTAATGCACCCTTAATACTTCTTAGACACCACACAAAATTATTTAAATGTCTTTAGTTTTGGAGATGCATCTCCGGACGCACCAAATTCTGAATGAACGTTGAAATATCCCGGAGATGTATCTTTTAAAAATATTTAAAACATTCAATACATCCCACTCAGAAGCCATTTACATTTGAATTGTACCGGAGATGCATCTCCATGAATATTCCAGAGATAAATCTCTAAAACGCATCAGAACAAGTATTTCATGTTATATGATGTTTATCTGTGTTCAGATGAAGTATACCGTACAATCATAAATGAAAATATAGGCGTGCATAATTCCAAATGGACTAAAAATGCCATACAAAAATAAAATATCATTAAATGTCAAAAATGTCGTCCAATCGAGATTAATAAAGTAGTAAGACCGTCAATATAAAATACAAATCATATTACTACAACTATATAATAAGAGACTACTGAGTGTGTTTGACAACCTCTCTTCTACCTCCTCTACCTCATCTACCTCCTCGACCATCAATTCCCCTGTCCTCCGGTGATGTCTCCAATAAAACAAAGCCCTCGTGCCTCTGTCATGATGGAATTTAGGACTCGCCTAACATCAGATCCATCAGGGAAGATACTTGTGTCAATGCCTGCTTGTGCAATGCGACGACAGTTAGGCAAGACATCAATAATACGATCTAGTTGTGCATGATCCTCCTATAATATCTCTTAATGAGTAGGTCTCGACAGATCTCCTGGAGCAGCGTGCACCATATACGCATATGACACCATGAAGAACCATTTGATGACCCTTCGACGTAGCTTCAGTCGCTCTTGGATATGGTAGCCCGTTCCTTCTACAGTACCATATGACTCTCATAATCATCAAACAAGTGCTCTATTTATCTACGTGTCAAAGCAAGAGGAGTAGAGACAACAGGGTGTCTGGGAATGGTCTGAGTGTAGCCGAACTGCTGCATGACGCGCTCGGACAGATGAGGATCAGTGAGACACGATCCACAGGCCAACCATCAGAGTATAACACTATTTTGTTAAATGGTCGCGTTTGACGGTGATCAACATATCTGTTAAAGTGCATGTCCTCAGCAACCAAACAATCAAGATAGACTCCGAAAGGCTTGACCACCTGATTCCCTCTGAGCGGGATTAAAGTAGTAGCACGCGACAAATCCTCAGTGCACCGATGTCTCTGGTACAACAATTCCCCTTGTGCCTCTATAATGATGGCATTTAGGACCCGCCTAACATCATACCCATCAAGGAAGATACATGTGTCAATGCTTGCCTGCGCAATCTCTACTATGCGACGTCTGTATAAGTGGCACTCTTGTCCATAAAAATTGAAGTGCCAACCAAATAAAGCAGGTATGCTTTCGATGCATGCAATTTGTGGAGCACCACCTGCTCATCATCATCATCAGCCTCATGTGCTCTAAGGATCTCATCATCATATATCGTCTTAAGGAATTCAAATCTAGCGTGAGCACCCCTGGCCATATCCACCTCCTTCTTTGCCTCTTCTGGATCAGCCCCAAGATACTCTACCATAATCATGAGTACCTCGTCTTTGGAAATCGTCCCATGATCTAGGAATATCCCCTTGATCAGAAGATGTAGCAAACATGAAACATCATCGAGTGTGATAAACATCTCACCGTGTGGGAGATGAGACAATGAGGTCTCCAAGTGTCATCTCTCTGTGAATGCATTAAGCATCCCATGGTTGACCGTAGTGTAACCAATCATGCACAAGTCCTTTAGGCCAAATAAGGACATAACCAACTTAAACCAATCTTCCTCCTGTTGAGAAAACACAACAATCTTCCTCTCGTGGTTAACAAACTTTTGGGGATCACACTTATGAAATTTGTCATGAATAATCAATGTCAGAAATTAAAATTAACATAAAAATAAATAAAGAATCCAACTAATGCTACCTCTTCGTCCCATATATGTCTGGAAGTATGATCTGGATACAGAGACAGTAAGGAAAAATCAATTAGACCTCCTCCAAAAGCCTTTGGCTTATTAGTAGCCTCACCCTCCGGAGGTAGCACTAGATCAGCAACATCATTAGTAGGAGGTGGCAATAGATCAGCAGCATCATCAATAGGAGGTGGGCCAGGAGGTGACATTGAATCAATAGGATCATCCGTAGGAGGTGACACTGATGAAACCTAACGCATGTGAGTAGATGGGGGAAGTGATGCGTCAGATGGTAAATCCCGTCTCCTACGGGAAGAAGAGGATGAAGTGACCCAAAGAGAAGCACAACCCCCAGAAGTAGACAGCTTTGCCAGACCAGAGGGACCTAGAGCCTCCAGAATCTGTTGGCTCTTCTCCCACTAAACGGATGCATACTGAGCAACCCTGCCATCATGTCATATCTATCAGCCATTATGCTGATAATTTATAGTAAGACAGACCATTAGTGAAGGCAAACAACACACAAGCAATAATTAAAAAAAAATATTGCAGGAAATTCTGGAGATGCATCTCCAAATTTGGTGGATACTAAAACGTTGAAAAATTTTGGAGATGCATCTCCAAGTTTTTTTGCAGAAAACGATTCCAGAGATGCATCTCTGGAAATTCCTGCAACTTAGAAGTTGCGTCAATGGCGTAATATACCACATGCAATCTCATGAAAAAAAATTTTGATCATCATTTTCAGCCAACAAAAAACTAACACACTATGTCTAAACTATCTTAAATGTGATTTCTACTCATTTCTAACCCTAATCATCGATTTCTACTCATTTACACCAAAACTCAAACAATTATTGAAAACTCGAAAAACATAAAAGAAATTGATGTTTTTGATGAAGTTGGATGATGTTACAGATGAAAATTGATGTTACCTTGGGTTCCCTTGAGCCTTGTTGAATGAAACTTATCTTGGTGTAGTTTGAGAGAGATTTAGCTGAGTTTGAGTACAAAGGAAAAATGAGGAAGGAGAAGAGTTGAGATTGAGTTCCATAATATTTTATCGTTAACTAACCTTTTGGTGCTTCCGGAGATGCGTCTCCAGAATATTTTAACTTTAACTGACCTTTTGTCACCCGGAGATGCATCTCCGGAAATAGGTGACATTTGTGGAAATTCGCGTGGTGCAGTAGAAACTTATAGGATGCGTTAAGAAATTCACTATATTTTTTTGTGGATTTCTTAATGCACCCTATATGCTTTTTATTCCGGAGATGCATCTCCAGAATATTTCAAGAAATATATTCATAACTGATCAGTTCAATAGAAATTCTGGAGCTACATCTCCGAAAATTTAGGCGGGGTTTTGAAATATTTTGTCATTTTTGTATGTCAGATATTTTCCGGAGATGCATCTCCAGAATAATTTGATAAAAGACACAACTGCATGATCACACAACCATTGTTATTTTCCTTTACAAACCCCTCAATTCTCAATCTATTTTTTCACTCCAAATCTCCAATCTTGCGGTTCATCACATCAAAGAGAGCAAAAGAAGTTAGAATTTTGGGTAAATATCCTTTATTTCACACTGCATTTCTCAAATGAGAATACATATTCTGTTGGGTTTGCATTTCTAGAGAGTGAAAAAAAGGAGAATGCTACTTGGCCCTTAGAGGTGTGTCAGACACTATTGAAGGACCAAGGTGAGATGCCTAAAGTGGTTGTTACCGACCGTGATACCGCCTTGATGAAATCGGTTGCAAAGGTATTTCCTACTTGTAATGCATTACTTTGTAGGTATCACATAAAAAAGAATGTGAGAAGTCGGGTTAAACACGTGGTAGGGAGGAAACAGATAGATTCCAAAGATGGAAAAATGGTTAAGTCTAGTGTGGTTGTAGACAAAATAATGGATGCATTAAATCATATAAAAAATTCTTCCACAAAAGAACTATATGTCGATTTCGTTATGCATTTTAGGAAAATGTGTGAAAAGTACACTGATTTGTTGAAATATGTTGAAAGCAAATTTCTTGGCCAGGTGAAGGAGAAAATCGTTTGTGCTTGGACTGATAATGTTAGACACCATGGAAATACAACAACAAATAGAGTTGAGTCTGCTCATGCTACATTGAAGAATTGGTTGGGAAATAGTAAGGGAGATTTGTGTAGAGATTGGGACTCCATGACCCAAATGATTCAGAACTAACATAATGAGATACATGCATCATTTGGTCAGAGCATCATAGTTTTGGAACACAGATTTAAAGACAACAATCTTTATTCTCAGTTGGTCGACAACATATCTCGAGCGAGTTTGAATTATATTTTCACGAGGCTAAACAAGTTGATAATGTAGGCTCCGATAGCGCAAAGGATGGATGCACAATTGTGAAAACATATGGTCTCCTATGTGCTCGTGTTGTTGCAAAAAATGTGAAACTTGGTAGTCTGATAAAAATGGATGAGGTTTGCACTCATTGGAAGAGACTTAAGTTTGATGATGATGGTGTCATGAATGACGGTAAATTGAATATCTCTATTTTGACCGAATGGGAAGCGATACAAGAGAGATTTTTGAATGTCGATGACAATATGAAACTCCACATCAAAGAACAATTGAGGAAGATTACCTATCCGAAAACCGCCGACTTGAAACCACCCTCTCAACCAGTAAAAACAAAAGATGCTACGAAGAAAATGAAGTCTACATCAAATGAAAATTCGACTACATGGTCTCCTTCATATTTTGAACATGTTGACAAAGTTTTTCACGACTCACGAACTCCAAAATCTCAAAAAAGTGTTATCAAAGGAGCTTGCATTAACAAACCACCTCCTACGCCGCCTCCACGAAAAATTTCATTCATCACAAGATGTCCTTTTTTATGCACAAATACATCGAGCGGATCGTCAGTGTTGTGGGGGACGGTAATTACGGTTATCGAGCAGTTTCGGCTTTACTCGGTAAAAGAGAAGATAACCATACACTTGTTCACCATCAATTTATCCAAGAGTTGAGGACACATAAAGAATCATACACACTGTTGTACAAAAAGAAAGAAAAAATCAATGAATTTTATCAGTCTCTTGTTCCTTGCCTTAGCGGTCCAGCACCGGAGGCCAAATGGATGCTCTTCACTGAAATGGGCCACCTAATAGTATATGTGTATATTAGAGTATGTGTTAATATGACATGATATGGTTTTTCGGAAACCTTTTTCCCACTGCGCACTGCCCCACTTCAAAATCCAAATAATCGTATTATGTGTATTGGGTGGCTTTCAAAATCAAGTCATTTGTTCAAGTTTACTTGAAACCTGGATGCCCTATACCACTATCACCGGAGTGGCCGACTCATTCAACAACAAAAGTCGAGACTTTGCCGGATTATTGTATGGAAAAGGATGCAAGAGTTTGAGAAATTGAGCAACATTGAAAGAGAATCAAATGCACAAAATTCCAAGAGGGTACCACTCATAGATTTATCCGACGACATATGTTTCGATTCACTTTAATTTCTTATTTAGTCAGACAAATAACTGTATGTAATTGTGTCTCAATATAAATGAAGTGTAATATATTCAAAATTTATTCGTATTGTGTCTTAATGCATTTGTTGTCTTCCCCTAACAACAATTGTTCTTTTGTCAAATAAAAGGTTATGTTTTTAAGATTTTGTTTTTAAACCTGTTAAGGAGAAGTTTCGGAGATGCATCTCCAGAACAAGATAATAGGGTGCAGAGCCGGAGACATATCTTCAGAATCAACATGCCAGTTTTTGAGTGGTCCATATTGATCTATGGCTTCTATAAGTTAAGGTGCTCTTATATAATATTTCACACAAACTAAAAATGTCTCAAATGTCACAAATAAACATCAACTGGTATGTCACAAATGTCTCATTTTCCATCTCTACACCTGGGCGAACGTTTAAGCTCACCGAGTACATCTCTCTCAAAGATATTAAAGACGAAATCCATAATATCCTACCTTATGGAGACAATAAAAAGATTGTGAAGCTCGAGTATCGTTCACCGTCAATTGACAATGGAGGAATAGGTATTTTCGTTCCTAAACAAAAGTTTCGCTCGAGTTTGAAGCGAGCATTTCAAGATCGGTCAAAGATATTGCAAATATGTTGAAGCGTCCACCTATATATTGAAGTGTAATGTTGAGTTTTATGTTGAAATGATTTATGTAATGCTTATTTTATTTTGTGAATGTTAATTTCATTTTGGAAAATTTACATGTTTTTGGTTCTGCTATTGATGTGTCTATGATACGGAAATGTAACTACAGAAACATTCTGGAGATACATCTCTGGAATAAAAAAATAATCAATAGGGTGTCACTCATAATGACCAGTGTTGAGTGTACGTTGGGGGTGCGTTCGGAGATGAATCTCTAAAAACTTGGGGCGATTTTGGATTTTCACGTGGTGTCTAAGAAACATATAGGGTGCATTAAGAAATCCCCTATTTTTTTTTTCATTTCAAATCTTTCCCGTTAAAACAATCTTCTTCTTTTTTCCTTTCTTTTTTTTCCTTTGAAGTTCCTCATATAAATGTTCTCATCATTCTGTTTAGGGTTAATACCCATTTTGCCCCCTGCCATATAGACGCTTTTCGAAAAACCCCCCTGTAAAAAAAAACTTGCAAAAAAAACCCTAATATTTGAAGATTCTCTCAGTTTTGACCTTCATCACATCCAGTCACTAAAAATGCCAAAATGGCAGGGGTCAAAATAAAAACGCTGCCAAAATGGCAGGGTTCAAAATGAAAACGCTGCCAAAATGGCAAGGGTCAAAATAAAAACGCTGCCAAAATGGCAGGGGTCAAAATGGTAGGTTTTTGGTGACTGAATGTGATGAAGGTCAAAATTGAGAGAATCTTCAAATGTTAGGGTTTTTTTTGCAAGTTTTTTTTTACAGGGGGGTTTTTCGAAAAGCGCCTATATGGCAGGGGGCAAAATGGGTATTAACCCTTCTGTTTATTTCATCGCTTAAATTTTCTCTTATAAAATTTCTCTCCTCATGGTCTATATATTTTTCTTTTAAAGTATTTCTAATAAAACTCTTTTTCTCTTTATTTCATAACATAAGTTCTTCTCGACAAAATTTCTCTCCTCTTACTCTATATTTTTTTTTAATTCTTCCCGACAAAATTTTTTCACTTTCTCTGTATCATTTCGTTTTTGTTCTTTCCCATAAAACTCTTTTTTTATGATTTTGTTTGTTTTAGTTCTTCAAAATTAAATTATCATACTTTCTCTATGTATTTTAACATTTCAAAATTTTCCCATAAAAATTCTCCATCTCTTTCTCTATATTTTTCATTTGAGTTCTTCCCCATTAAACTCTCCCCCCCTTCTCTATATATTTCATTTTTTTCTTTCTTATAAAACAATCTTGATATTTATTTTTATTATTTCGTTTAAGTTCTTCTCCTTTAATTATACTTCTCTTTTGTATTATTTTTCAATTTTTGTTATTCATCATAAAATCATCTTCCCTTTGTTTGTTGTAGTACTTCCCCCTTAAAACAAATGAATTCATAGAAAGAGAAAGTGAGTTTCACATGAAATATTTAATAGGAAAAAATACATAAAAATAGTAGGGGGAGATATACAGGGGGATACATGAAACAAACAAATATAGATAAAGAATGAGGAGAGTTTTAAGCAAAGAATTCAAACAAACAAATACAGAAGAAACGAGGATAATTTTTTATGGGGAAGAACATAAACGAAAAATTATAGAGAAAAATTTGAGAGTTTTATGGGGAAAACATAAATGAAAAAATACAAAGGAAATGAGGAAAGTTTTTTGGGGAAGATTAGAATCGAAAAAATTATAGAGAAAAAGTAGGAGAATTTTATGGGAAATTACTAAAAGAATTAAATATAGAGAAATTTGAAGAGAGTTTTATGGTGAAAAGTTAAAATTAAAGTTAATACCCTTTGTGGTCTCTTACTTATATATCGGGGTCCATTTTAGTCCATTTTCTTTTGAAAAGATCAATTTGATCATTTATCAACTCAAACAATGTCATATTAGTCATTTTCGTCTAATTTTCAGAAACGACGTCTAATATTGCGCGCGTGATTTGAGGTGGCATTTCTTCATCACCATCTTCTTCTTCATTGTGTCATCTTTGCGTTTTTACCCAGAAATGAACCCTATATTGAATTAGGGATCAAAGATCATGGTTTGACATCGCCACTACCTAAACGAACCCAAAATTGAAAACTGAGTTTCATAAGTATGAGTTCTGGGTGTTGTTCATCCTTAGGGAAAACAAAGAGTTCTGGAAGTTTTGATTCACATGTTTACACAAGTTTGAATCTACGATGGAAACCTTGTTGTCGTTGTGGAAACATTCTTCTTCTTCTTAGGGTAACAACAATTAACGACCATGGAGAGCAGTTTGGGGTTTTCCATATTTTAAGGTAAATGTTAAATCTTCTTCGTGGGAAAAGTTTGGAAATTTTTTTGGTAAATCTTCTTCTTATGACATTGTTGTGAAGAAGATGTTCATCGTCTATCTTAATTTAGTTTTGGCGAAGACAAAATCTTATAAAAAGAATAAATATCAAGAAGAAAATTTTTGGAATCAAGAATCAAGAGTGCACAAGCTTATGGATATTTTGGAAGTAAAGGAAATTAATCTTGATTCTAAGGTACTTAATTGCAATTCTTTATGTATAAACTTTAAATATTCATAAAAACTCTCATCCTTTTATCTCTAAAGTTTATAAAAACCATCATGGATCAAAACACTCAAGCATTTCCATTGAAAAATGATTTTTTCCTTTTTTTTCAGTTCATTATGTTTTTTCTGTAAATTATGGCATATGAAACTGCCATAATCACACTTCCAGAACCCCCGTAATATTCTTAAATTAGTGTAATCAATTACACTATATATGTATTCGATTACACATTCTATGTCAAAACTTTTTGACCACTTTTAAGGTTGTAATCAGTTACACCAAAAGTGTATTTGATTACACCCTACGAATTTTTGAAAATTTTGAACCATTGCGTATAAAATAGAATGAAATTGTTCATGAAACTTCTCCACTCATTTGCATCCAATATATCATAACCTAATTTTGTATCCAAGCTTCTTATTCATTTTTCATTAAGATCATTTACCACTGCATACATTGCATATTTTTAGGCATAATTCATTATGGTCAACAAAAGTCAACTAAAGATAAACTTTTGAACCAATTTGCCTTGATTTTTTAATTCATCTTTAGTTTATTCATCTCAAACAACTTGCCATTTTATTTATATTTTAATTTGGACCTTATATCCTTGCATTAAAAGTATTCTATTTAAAGTCAAACAAAAGTCAATGTAAAAAAAAGATTGTGCATTAGAATACAAGGCTTCCTAAGTGTTCATTGTTAATCCATCCATTCATTCATTTCATGCATTTTTACACCTTTGGCACCATTTAAAATTTAAAATTCAAATTAAAAAACAAATAGAAAAAGTCTAAAAGAAATTTCATTTACTTTTTGCACCATCCTTCATTTTTGCATCATAAATGACAAAAGTATTAATAAATTGATTGAGTCCTTTAATCATTTTCATCCAATTGAGGTTTCTCTCCACAACATACCTAATCGGCATCATTGATTTTTCTATTTCATTTCAAAATGTAAAAGGGCCAATTTAAAACTCATTTGGTTAATGGTACATACCAATATGGCATATTAATTAAAGGGAAATGAACAAGATTAAAAAAGAAATAAAAGTCCACAAGAGGATAAAGTACAAAAATTTCACGATATTATATTCGTGCAGTCATATGCATACATTTCCATACATCAAACAATATAATAAAGTGTATAATTTGATTCACACCAAACACATGTAATTTTATTCATTCATGAGTCACCATTACATGACCACTACATATCCGTCCATGGCACTAGCATCCACACGGTTTGCATAGTTTTGTATCACAATTGAAAGCAGAATAAAACAAATTTAAATTGAAAAAAAATAATTGAATTCATTAACATTCACATTCAACATGTACATGGCAATAAAGCATTACATTACATCAAAGAGTTTATCACCCTTGATGCACGAGGTTTCCATCATTGGAATTTGTCGCGGCACGAAAAATAACCACGGGCGTTCGCACACTCGAGATGATAATGGTATTGTCATCAAAGTTGATTTATTCCAAAAGAAAAAGGAAAATATCGATAAAACCCTTAAAGAAAAAAATGGCCGTCGCAACCAAATTTAGGTTCAGGAGTCGATTATGCGAGGGGAAGGTATTAACACCTCTCACATTTGTTGTACTCAACGGGAACCATCTAGTTAGCTTGCGAATATAATGTTAGCTTTTGGTTATTTGCTTCTTCCAATTATTAAAAGTTCGAGAGAAAAAGGAAAATGACTAAAAATAAGTTTTTATTAAGGTGCTTGACAAGATTATGAGTCTTGCTCATATGTATCCTCAGCTGGGATGAGGAATTCAAAGCTATGTAGTTCTTAGCAAGAAAAAAGATATATTTTTGGATTTTTTATTATAGTGCCTGACGAGACGTTCGCTTCTACATATCCCAGGTGCGATGGAAAACTCAAGGCTACGTAGTTTTGGGCAACAAATGTTTGTTGGTTGGTTGATTTTAGCGAAAGGTACTTAGTCGCATTCGAGTGGAAAACATTGCTTGTTACCCAAAACACAGAGAAGTGAACATTGGCAATCGCGTCAGAATGGACAACATAATATGGAGTCTCAAGATTTATGTTCTCATCACATTCAAGCGGAATGTGTTCTTACTTCTTGCGCATGGTAGGAACAAAACTTTGTTTGCATCGTCACTGGATGAACGAAGTATCTTTTGTTTGTAAAAAGGTTTTGATATCGCGCTAAGGCAGAAAAGTGGTTTGATTGGTTTGCTTTAGGTGGATGACGAGTATTTGAACAATAGCTAAATACGGCTAGCACTCAAATAGTCGGGGAAGAGAAAAGATATTACGTCTGCCCCAATCATTTTTCACCCACATTATTTATGAAATTTGTGAGGCGAAATAAGTCGTAAGTCTTTAATGAAAGATGAGTATTCGAACAAAAGTTAAGTATGACTAGCACTCAAATACTCGAGAAAAGAGAAATTTTTACGTCCGCCCTAATCCTTTTTCAACTAATAAATACCAAACTAAATTTGGCTTAATTATTGTGTTTTGAACGGAAGACAAGTATTTGAATAGAAGCTAAGTACGACTAGCACTCAAATACTTGGGGAAAGAGAGATATCACGCTCGCCCTAATCCGTTTTCCGCTGATTTGATTGAGAAAAATATTTTCAATGCGCTTTTAGTAAGCGGAAAAAGAAACTTGACGTTGATCAAGTATTTTGATTCTCGTTAGTTCGAAAATGGCTTATAAAATAATTTGATTTGGTTTTAAAATGGTTTTGAAATCTAGTGAAATATTTTTGAAACTCACTCGATGTTGATTAAACATTTTTTTATTTTGAAATATTAATTTTAAACAGTTGACTAATTAGTTAATTATCAAATAATAAGTAACTAAAAAAAGGTAGAGTGCCATATTAATATGTGAGAGATATGAACGATAAAAACATTTGGGCCTAAGGCCCATAAGTCAAGACAAAATAATAAATAAAATCAAACAAATAAACAAGTAAAAGAAAAAAAAGGGTGAAAATAAGAAAAGAAGGGGTGACGCCCCATCATGGGTGCACGTGCCTAACAAACCAAGGCCCAAAAACTCTTCTTATTGGTCATGGGGTGCAATTGAAAAAAAATGTGGCAGATAGCAAAGGGGCCAAACCCAACGCTGGGAGGCCCAAGCAGAGTCAAAGTAATTGACTCAAATGGAGGGCGTTGGATCCAATCAATGAATGGTAATTGAAATCACACATAAGTTATGGCAGGGCTCCTTGTACAGGGGCCCCAAGTCAGCAAACAAGTCAAAGCATACATCGGCCAAGAGAGAGCCACAATGGTTTCACAACAAGGATGTAGAAAGAGCACAAAAGAGATAAATAGATTGGAATTCTCTCATTTTTAGTTGTTTGTCTCCCTCCTCTCTTTTTTCTCTCTCACTTCTAGCATACAAACCTTTGTTTTTTTCCCAACCTAACATATAAAACAACACATTTTGCTAAGAATGAACATGAACAAACCTCAAGAACATTTGAATGTTCTTGAGGTCTAACCCAGAATCCCCAAATTTCACCCTGAATCATGAAACTAAAAACCCTAATCCCCTCAGATCTTCATCTTAAACATAAATCCACATACATAATCATCAAAATCAAAAGCACATGCACATATTAAGAAACTCTAACCCCCAACAAACCATAACACTTTTCATTATGATTTGGTTTGACCTACACATTTACAAGCACGAAAATAGAAAAAAGAAACAAATAACAATAATGGAGTGAAGAAAAAATGAATAAAAGTGAGTTAACCACTCACAATTGAATCTCAACAATATCCCCTACAAATGTGAGACACCCACTTCTGCTCCCCACTGAACATAAGCAAGCTCTGAAACCACTTATTGGTGAGTCAGGGAAGTGCCAGAAGTGTCAATGGGCTAAATGTTCAGGATCCAAGAGAAATTGACACCACATATCCACCAAAAACCTTAAGGAATTACGGGTATGGGTCCTTCCTCTCATATATCCAACATTTCTTCCATTCTTAATCGATGTAGGAGTTAACCACTCACAATTGAATCCCAAAAATAATTTTGTTTGTTTTAGTTCTTGCCCATTAAACTATCACATTCTTTCTTTCTATTTTAACATTTCAAATCTTCCCCATAAAAACGCTCTACCTCTTTCTCTATATTTTTCAATTGAGTTCTTCCCTTTCTCTATTTTTTATTTATTTTCTGTTCTTCCTCATAAAACAACATTCTTTTTTATTTGTATTATTTTGTTTAAGTTTTTTCCCTTTACGATGGAGTTTACCTTGTACACTTGTCGTACATACAGTGCATTAATTGAAAAAGGTTATACGAGTTCATCTTCATGACTTCTCGTCGACCAAGCAATCTCATACATGTATGGTCTCTGGATTTCTTATGTCTCACTAAAGGTTCATCCAACACATTCTTCTTCTTTGGACATTATCCAAATTTGTGTTACTTGCTGCCTAACTCCATACTCCGTCTGCCATTACCTTTCTGAACTCATTCTTGGGGTCACAATTTCATCTACCTGAATAACTAGTACTTAATCGATTATCAACATAAGGGAGCATACTTGATTATCCACACAATCCTAATTGATTATCAAAAGTTCCATAATCAATTATTCAAATTCATAAAGGAGCATACTTGATTATGCATACAATCTTAATCGATTAATACAAAACATTTAAAACATTAATTTGGGTATTAGAGTCATAATAAGTTGTGCCAACAATTATAATCGATTATTGACACATATAAAAGTTTTTACCTAAAAAATATTTTAAAAAGTTTTTTAAATACACTTTTTGTTTTCTAATATGTGCCAAAAACATGTTAAATTTGTAGGCACCTATTAACTTATTTTACAAGCAATCAATGGAAAAAACCTTGACTTATCAATGAAAAGTGAAAAAACATTTTTTTTTGACATTTTAACTATGTATTGACTAAAAACAAGTAAAAAGGATGAAGAAATAAAAAAAGTAACACAAAAACCAAGACAAAGTACTTTCTCAACAAATCAAGGCTCGCTAAGCCAGGAACATAGGCGTGCTTTGCAAGCAAAGGTGCCAATCTCGCTAAGCCTAAAGCACAGACGTGCTTAGCGAGCAAAGGTGCCAATTTAGCTAATATAAGAACACAAACACACTTAGCGAGCAAATTCGGTTCATGACTTCAGGGTTAAATTACATTTTGGTGGATAAGTGATTATGGGCGGTATGCTTCGCGAGTTAAGACGGCAAGGCAACTTGAAGATGAGATAACATTACATATCCATGAAGAAAGTAGGTGCACTAAGAGAGCTTGGGTGGTGCACTTAGCGAGCTTACCCTTTTAAACTCTATAAATAGGGGTGTCATTGTAGTTTATAGAGAAATTAGGTTCTCACCACAAGTCACATTAGGATATAATAGGAGAGGAAGATTGAGAGCAGAAGTGTTATTAGAAGAATCATCAACAAATGATGTTCAACTTATTTCTTATAGAGCTTGATTATAAAGCTACAAAAAGTGAGCATATCTAATTTTCTCTTTTGTTGGGGATATATATATATAGTTGTCTTAGATATTATGTTTTGATCTCGACCATGGTGTATTATGTGATTCATCTTAAGTTTTAATTTGATGGATCTTTGTTCTTAATGGTTGTTTTGGATTAGCTGCCTAAAACACGTGTTTCATAGTATGACTTGTTACTCAAAAGGTATTGGTCATCACTAGATCCAAGTCTTTCATATATTGGATTCTAAAGTCTAGACTTAAATTTAGGTTTAATATCAACATTTATTGTTGAAACTTAATGTTGATGTATTGGTTAATAGGCTGAGATATTGTTTATTAGGTAACATGGATGGTCTTACGTCGTTGACTCATAGATAAGCTACAATGAGAGCTTCAGGTGGTAATATTAATAACTGATTAGAATTTAATATTATTGGTCAAGGATGCTACATGAGAGTATGTCAATGAAGTCTAACCCCAATAAAGTTTTCTCATTATTAAACATAGAGGGTTAATTTTATTCTCTATTATTTTACATTTCAAGTATTCACAAAATAATAAACAATGTGATAAACCAAATCTTAAAGTGATAGAAACTATTGAACAGTCTTTGAAACACAACCAGACCTTGTGGAGATGATAAAATTGTACTTGCTATCTGTACTGCAACATGTGAGCAAGTATATTTTACTATTGATATATTTTGTTGTTTTACTATTTAAGAATGATCCTAAAACATGGAATAAAATTTCATAAAATAATTTTGAAAAGGCGAATCACTTAGACTGTTTTTTACATTTTTATTTTCTTCGTTGATGACCAACATAAAAATCATTTCTATGTTGACCATTAAAATAATAATATTAATATGTCAAAACATATATTCACATTCTTCCCATTTTTAATGATGACAAATAACTCAAAGGAAAATGTGCTAAAAAGAAAATTTAAGGTGAAATAATTTGAACAAAGTTCAACGCAAAGTGTTTTACTACCATTAAATTATTTACAGTCACAAATTTCACTCGCTTGAATTTTTGCAGTATATATCTTCCAGAGTTCAGCACAATAAACAACAATATGTCTAGAGTAAACAACACACTTAACAAATAATGAGTGATACCCATTGTATCAAGTAGGTTGACGAAGTCAATCTTTTTTTCTTTTGAAAAATTCTTCATTCCAAAATACGAGATGAAATTTTTAGGCTTTGTGTTTTGCACTGCTGTTGGGCTCAAAGTTAAGGCCCATGTGGTCATTTATACATGTTTACATATTTTGTTATGGGGATTGTTCAATTCACCCCATGACTTACTCACACACTTTGACGAAATTCCAAAAATACCCATAGAATTCGAATTTTAAAATTCAAACGCATGAAATACGCAATAAGCCCTCTCTAGAACACACCAAAGAAAGTGTTAAAAAATTTGGACTTTAGAATCCGGATTAGTAAGTTTCAAAGATTGAACTCTGGACACTCCTCAACACATTATGCATACTCCCAATCTCAAAACCACACAAACACATATATGCCTAATCTAGAATTCATACGGAGATTGAAATCCAAACACTTCTGCTTAAGTACCAGAATTTTCGCTGTCCCTTCTCTTTTTCATTTAAGCAAATAGAGAAAACTAAAGCAAATAGAGCTCGTAAGCATACTTTTACTCCAACATTTTTAATCTTTCTCATAACTTCTACTCTATTGCATTGAAGCTACACTATTACGGAAAACATATACAACAACGGTTAGAAAAAAGATAACATCGCAAGTGACCTGCCGTTGTTACGTAGGGCGTGGTTGTATATGCGCAACTTACAATCACGGTCTTACGATTGTTGTAGAAAACCTGAAGGCACACTATATATGATCACAATTTCTTTAATTAACTGTGGTGCACTACAAAAAAACCGAATCTTGCCACGTGATATTCACGTCATAACGTGAAAAATCATGTCACAAACTGAATTTAATGACGTGACCATTCACGTCGCAGGAGCTCGTGTGGCAACTCTATTGCCACGTGAAAATCACGTCACAAATTTGCCACGTGATTTTCACATCGCAACAAATAAAACAGAAATTGAAGGTATAGCAGAAGGGGTCAGGGATGTGTAAGAACTTTGCCACATGAATATCACGTGGCAAGTTGCGACGTGAATTTCACGTGGCAAGTTGCGATGTGAATTTCACGTGGCAAGTTGTGACGTGAATATCATGTGGCTAATTTAAAAAAAAAAACCTGATAATTATTATGTTTGTTTTAGTTTCTACTTTTAACTAATTAATTAATAATAATTAAATAATCAGGTTTTAATACTAATTTAAATTGAAAAAATAATAAATATAATTAATACCAAAAATTAATAAATATACACAATTAATAATAATTTTTTTTAATAATAATTTTAATTGAAAAATTAATAAATATAATTAATACCAAAAATGAATAAATATAAATAAAAATCAAAATTAAGAATAAATTTTTTAAATAAAAAGTGTATAATAATATACTAAAACGTAATCAATATTTTACAAAAACAAAAATTAAAAATTACAATAAATCCTCCGGATCGGGATAGTCGTCAAGCCCAAAATCATTGTCATCGTCGACATCCATCTGTCGTTAACCACCAACTCCTTCATTTCCAACAACTTGATTGACGCCTCCTTGTGATTGCATAAATTGTCGCATCATCGCCTCCATACCAGCTTGTTTCTTATTCATTGCCTCTATCTGACATTGTTGCTCCTCTATCTGGGCATTTAGTGTCGTCTCACGTAGCGTCGACTCATGTCTCGCCTCAGTTAACGCCAGTTGTCTTACTGTTTCCAACATTTCAAGGATTAATTGTGTTGGATGCGACGTTCCTTCGCCATCTCTAACTCTTTGAAATATAGTTTTGTCCTCTTTGCTTATACCACCAGCCAAAGCTCCAGCACCAAATAAGCATCCATTAGGTCCCTTTCCGCTAATTACTAAATCCCAAATATAAAAATCCACTCGTGGATTAAGCGACTCGGAACCTCTTGGAGTATACTGAGGATTTTCTACCAAAAATTGTGTGAGCAATACCTGATAATCCTCCTACACATACAATAAGAAAAATTAAGTTAAATTTAGCTTAAACAATTTAAATTAAATTAAATAATAGATATAGCCACGTGATTTTTACGCCACAATATCTCAGTTGCCACATGGCAATCACGTCACAAAATTGTTATTAAATAAAAAAAATAAACAATTTAAATAAAATGAAACGACTTACCAAAGCTTTTTTGGTGCGTTCGTCAACAAAATCCCCCGATTCTTTTGTTCTTGTCTGTACAACCAGCTCCGTCATGAGTGGAGGCCTCCACAATCTCTTTTCCTAAATAATAAAATAAACTTTAATTAAAAATATATAATAAAACATAATATAACTTAAAATTGTAGTAATAATTACCATGCGTCGAGCATGTTCAGCAACACTTATACTTCCAACTGCATTAAGGCTACCCCCTTTTTCAGATGCTCTCATTTTCTTTGCTTTTTCAGATCTTGCCTTAAAATCAGTATCTGAATCCCAATAAATAAGAAGTTCATTGAATACTTCTTTGTCTATCCAGTTGGGATGAATATTTTCCTGTTCCCAACGGAGTCTAACACACTGTAGCATATCAAAAAGTCGAACTAATGTTCTGCCATAAAACATGGACTTCACTGCTACACGTTTTTACTTACGGTCTATGGCTTTACTGTGAATTTTATATCTTGGACTCTTACAGAACTTACATTCCTCCAACGCTCCATCATTAGTACCAAACTCATTGTCATAAAATAACATGTAACCACTAATGCAACAGTCAATATTTCTTACTTCTAAATCCAACTTCGACACCAACCTCTTTACATCATAAAAACTTGTAGGCAAGTTTTCTTTCGTAGGAATCGCATCAAGCATCATTTTTGCTATGAATTCCAAACACTGACCAGGAACATTCCAATTTAACTTGGCAGCCAATAATCTCATACACATTAATAACTTTGAGTCCGACGATCCCCTCAAACAATGACGTATCCATCTCATTCAACAGCTGATAAAATCTACATGATTCCTCATTCGGCAACTCTTCCCCATCAAAATCTTCAGGTTCGTCATAGGTCACATTCACACCAAAAGCATCATCCACCATCTCACTGATCAGATTAAAGTTTTCCCCATGTTCCATCGGGGATCAACTACTCGAAACATGCGTATTACTGGTCTTTGGTACGCTACTCGACAGTTCTTCTCCATTATATATCCAAACCCAATAATTTTCAATGAAACCCCTTCTCTTCTAATGACGTTCTACTTCCTCTGGGTCACTAATTATAGGTCTGCATCCACATTTAAGACAAGACATCTAACTCCTCCTTCGCTTCGACAACATTCCTGAGAAAATGCCCGCGTGATAAACTCTTTAACTCCCTACTCAAAATTTGGTTTAAGTCCGCGTCTTCCAGGATACAACCTATCGTACATCCAACTACGATAGTACCTATAATACTCCATACTGCACATTTATACAATCATTGTCTTTTTAATTACAAATGTAATTTTAATATATCAACCAATTTCAGGAATTTTTATAAAATATTAGCTGCAAGTATTAACTAAATTAATATTATTCTTTAACATAAACTTAGATTAACTAAAAATTACTTTTAATACAAACAAACTTTCACTTATTTTTTAATAAGTCTTAATATATATAACTACAAATAAATTTCATATACTATTTAGTTTTTGATAAATTTAAATAATAATTTCACACAGTTTTCTTTTAACTAAACATTTAATAAACATATAACATAACAAATAATACATATAATTAGTAAACATATAATATAACATAACATAAAATGCATAACATATAAACATAACATATACAATGACATATAATACATGCATAACATATGATATAACATATATATTACATAATTAATATAATATATTTTATTTTTTTATAAACTTATATAATAAATTCTTTAAGATAAATATAAATATTTTGTTTTTAGTTTAACTATACATTAAATATATACAATTCTTAAACATATTGTTTTAATTTGTTTTAACTATTAAACATACTATATATACTATATACTATTAAAAATTTATACTATTTAATATATACTATTCATAAACATATTGTTTTTTATTTTAACTATTAAACATGCTATATATATTATTAAACATACTTTTAAAAATTTATACTATATATACTATTATAAATTTATTCTATTTTTAATTTGAAAATTCTGTTTTTAATATAAAAATTATGTTTGTAAATATATACTGTTTTTAATATAAAAATTTATACTATATATAAAATTCTGTTTTTAATGACATAAAAATATAATATAAACAAATAATAATGTAAAAATTTATATATATATACTTTTTTTCTGTTTTTAATATATATATATATATATATATATATATAACAAAAAATAATAAAACATATATTTTGTATTCTTTTTAAAATATATATATTTTTTTGTTTTATATAAATTATTTTTTACATAAAAAATATATTATGTTCCTATTTTTGTTTTAGATGTTTTTAAAAAAAATATATTATGTTTTAAAAAATATATATAAATAAAATTTAAAATTTAAAATTAAAATTTTATACATAGAATATTTTCGTTTTAAATAAATTATACAATATACTAAAATATATATAAATAAATTATACTATATTTTCGTTTTAAAAATAATTCTGTTTTAATAAAAATATTTAAACAACAACAAAACAACCCAATATATCAAACTCATAAAAAAAAATTCAAAAAACAAAAATACCTCTTCTTCAATCTCCTTCAACCTTCTTAGCTTCCTCAATCTTCTTCTTCAATTCTTTTTTCTACCTAATTTAATATTTTGACTAAAAAAAATATATCAATTAAACACAAAAATATGATATTTTAAACGAAATTATTTTTAAAAAATTGAACAAAAATCATAGAAGAAATTACCTTTGAAATAAATGGAAGCTGAAAATGAGTAGAGAGAGAGAAGGAGAAAAAATGAAGAAATGGGTCTGAGAAATAGAAAGAATGGGTTGAGAGGAAGCTGAGAAAAAAATGGGAGAATATGAAAGAGTGAGGAGAAAATATTATTAAGTGAGAAGAGAAAGAGAAAATATTAATGTTACACAGATAATGTGCTATGGGAAAAGAGGTAACGCGTGCCTCTATATATTCCAACCAGCGACGTGAATTTCACGTCGCAAACTTGCCACGTGATATTCACGCTGCAACACCTAACAGAAATATTTTAAAAATCAATGATAAAAAGGTAGCGACGTGAATCTCACGTTGCAACGTTGCCACGTGATATTCACGTCGCAAATGTTCCAATGGTCATAACCTATTTGACAGTCAACCTGCACCCCTAGAACCCTATCACTTCAGTGTCAAAGTCTTTTCCCTCCTAAACCATTGCGACGTGAATATCACGTCGCAACCAAAATTTTGAAAATTTTTAACTTTCCCTCTTCAGATGGCCTGACACTTTTAATGGTTTTTTATTAATTTAAACGTTGCAATGTGATTTTCACGCCACAACCTTTTTTTTTAGAAAAAAAACTGACACACCATGTGGTAACGTTATACTTATTATTTTAATATTAAAAAGATTAGTGACGTGATAACCACGTCGCAACTGTCCATTTTTTGCCACGTGATATTCACTTCACTAAATCACGTGGCAGAAGACAATATTTCTTGTAGTGGCGGTATATACCTTTAGGCAAATAACATTTTATAATGGTTATTATAAATAACCGTTGTTGAAAGTACCCATGGTTTATTATATAATATGTAGATTGATTGTTTTTCAATAAACCTCACAACAAATTAAACAATTCTTGAAAACCAACTTACACAAACCACTGTTTTCCAAATTGCATGTGTCTCATCATTTATTTCTCGCTCTTTAACATATAAAATGTGGTTCAATGGTCTAATTCCTTCATAACATCAATTCCTTCCATTCTAGTTTAATTTAAATAATATTAATAAATTGATGTTATTCAAATTAAAATACAAGAGAAGATATGGATGTGTTGAAGGAATTTAAATAATATTATTAAATTGATGTCATTGGATCCCACATGTTAAAGAACGAGAGATGAATGATGAGGCAATGCAATTCGAAAAACATTGATTGATATAAGTTTGTTTTCAAATACAACTTAATTTTCAGATTATAGGTTTCTATGTCAATTTAAATGAAATGTATTTTAAGTGAAGGGTTAGTAAAACAAACAATCTACATAGCATATAATAAACTTAACTTCATACAACAACGCAAGATATTATGTAATGTTTTGAGAACATTAATCACCAACAACAACATACAACAACATTTATCAACAACACAACAACATACAACAAAATAAGGTTCAAGGACAACAATAGCAACATACAACAGCATACAACAACATAAGATGTTATGTAATGTTTAAAGAACACACCTTTTTTTAAACTAATCGTGGATCTGGAACAAATTATGATTTTCATCTAGTTTATGAAGCTATGAAGAAGAAGTATAAGGTGATTGAAGTTAACACAATAACTTCATACTTCTTGTATTTTTCTTCATAGCTACATAAATGATATGTATCATAGCCAAAGAATACGCTTTGTTAAGGTAGTGAAGACGAATCTGGAAAAAAAAAAAGAGAACATTCATCAAATAGAAAAATGAGAACCCATTTTTAAAAAGAAATGTAAACGAAGTCGAAGCATAAGTTTAATGAACGAACTTGAAATAGGATAAAAGAGTATAATAAAGATTGGTGCAGACGAATCCGAAGGTTTAAGAAAGTTTAAAGAGTGACATGGATGTTAGGATTATGGTATGAGAGAGAAGAGTGAAATATGTTAGGGTTTTCATTTGAGAGAAACGATTATTATGTACTGAAAGATATATATTTTCACTTATATAGTAAAAAAATATCACATTTCATCACGGTTAGAAAGAAAAACCGTGATATAATTTTAAACTTTTACAATGGTTCTTTACTAAAACCGTGGTTAAATCTCTCACAGTTTATTTATTTATTTATGAACCTAATTATTATAGAGGTATTAATTATTGTTATAGTTATTTTTCATTACTGTTGCGATTGTTGTTTTTATTTTTGTTGGCTTATATTATTTTCTTTTGTAAAACAATAATATATAGTGATATAAATGAAAGACTATACATAACAATAATAAAAAATTTCATTAAGAGAACCAAGAGGGCGGAGTACATAAGTTATTTCATTACATATTGTCAATGTCGGAACAATAATCCATAGCAGCAAAGGAATCTTCATAATCAATGACTTTCTCCTCACTACACTCGTCAGAATCATATTAACAAAACTTCCTAGGCACCTTTTTCTTCCTCTTCTCCAGCTTCTTCTTTTTCTTCTTCCTGGCCTTCCTAACTCTAAGTGTATCCCTGACAGCAGTCGATCCAGATGGATGAACCTCCTCAATTGACTGTTGATCATGGTGTTGTATTGTGGTGACTTCAGTTGAGATATTTATGTTAGCATTTTCAGATGGAGAACTCATGTTGCTATATGTAGTTAAGAATAATAGTTGTGAAGAAGTGGAAATTCATTATATGAAACTATGCCTTTATAGAGGAGGTTGAAGATGAAAGATCTGATGATTTAATACTTAAAATTATTACTTCCAATGGTTGATATTCTTGAATGACATTGTGATCGTCTTGAAAACTGAAGAAAATTTTCAATCATCATTATAGTTGGGAATAGCGTTTCTCTCTTTAGGGAAGGGAAAAGGTTGTACAGATAATATTACAACGGTTAATTATTAAACCCGTGATTAAAAAATCTTCAATTTTTTATTTATTTATGAATTTAAGTGACACACGACTTTTGTAATAGGAAAAAATGGAAAAATTGTAGATGTCAGGATTCGAATCGTGTACTACTCACTCTATCACAACGGTTGTGTCTATCAACCGTGATAAAATAGCTTTCAAAAAAATAAGGCGCATCCAGTTTCATATATTACAACGGTGGATGGAATGACCGTGGTAATATAATGTTACCGAATAAATGTGTATTTTGTAGTAGTGCTAGCACATCTATGAAGTCTTACTCCACTACACTACACTCAATCAAAGAACAAACAAAGCAAAAATTTAGTAAGCTACTCACTTCCTTACCTTTTTCTTATTTTACATGCATGCATTACCTAGATAGTTTATTTGTATGATATATAAGGTTAAATGCAATAAATATATCATATTTGTCCGTCCTGAATTGTTTCTTTGAAATTTTGAACATTTGAGCTTAGGGTTTATACATACCGTGTTTCTGCTTTGTCTGTGTTTGTTTCGTCCAGACCGAATATTGAAATCTAGACCCTTAGTCTCGATAACAAAATTTGGATTCACCTATTTTTTTGTTCGGTTTACAAATACTTTTGTTAGTTATGACATGATTTTTCTTGTTTGATTATAGGAAAAATGACTGACAACCATGAAAGAATGAGACATGGTAGAGTGACCTGACATGCTTTCGTTCACAGGGAGAAAACTAGACCCTCATGACCCGTAGTTGGAAATTTTTCATTTGATGTTAAAGCATCAACTTCCCGGGTTCATTTGTCTGACATCATCTTCTCGGATTTATATGTCTCCGACTCATCATGAACCCCATATTGCCTTAGAAGCCCCTGTTGTATCTGATCATGTTGTGCCTGATAGTTTTTCCGGGAGGCCCCTCGAACCTTTCAGTATTACCTATGTATGCAAACTATATTGTTAGGCCTGTGTGGGATTGAGATATAACATAAATCTTTTATTACTCTTTTAAAAACACATGTTATAATGATTGAATTGTCTGACGATGATATTTTTTTTCAGTACCATGATACTTTGAAATGTATTAACCATGATATAAAGGTTATGAAATTATCGAAGTCTAATGAACCATAGATTTAGGACGTCTTGCAACTATCTGGACTGAAGGATTTATGTAGGATTTGATTTGGTTAACCATAGTTTATTGTCTGCGTTTGTGGATCAATGACACACATTTCATCTTTCAATCAGTGAGATGACCAACACACTTGATGGTGTCTCATGCCTCCTACATCTTCTGATTACAAAATATTATTAGATTACTCTATAATGAGTATACATGATGCACTACACATGATGGTTACATATTTAGGAGCTGGCTTAGGTAAAGCCCAACATGAGATAAACGACACCAAATAATGTCATGTTAGATTTTCATTTCCGATGAAGTTATATGAAGATCACATGGCTGTAATTATGGATACTACGGGTGATAATGCACGAGTTGCATACAATAAAGCATATACATTGAGGTCATACTTCATGGTTTTGGTCGACACATGCATATTTATGAACAAGAGTGCGACATATGTCGACGTTGTCTACATTAGATACATCATTAACTTGGAGAGGATTCATGAGTACAATTAGGGGAAACTCGTTTGATTTACCTCTACTCTAAGTTAGTTGAAGGTAGTCAGTGGAAAAATCAACAAACAAAAACAAACAAGTGTCTATTTATGATCATTTTTTTGCATCCTTACTAATATTAATTACATAATACTTGTGTTACACTCTTATTGATATTTCTTTTAAATCATTTTCAAGTATGGATCCACCATCATATTCTACGTTTTTTTTACTAGGAATATGTTGATAACTACTCTGAGGAATTTCCACGTGCCTGCTCAATTATTCTATTTAGGGGGACTCCAACGACCGTTTCGTTTCGATATTATCTTGACTAGATTGTGACACAAGATATATGTTTTACGATGTACAATGAGAACATAAGACACGACCCTTGAATGTGATAACATTGTACACTAGGGGATGGCTTATGAGTTTCAACTTATATACCCACATCTAGCTGAGCTAGTAGTGAGATAGTTCAAGTATTTGCAGGGTTTACCCAAAGACCTCTTAGTTGCTGCTTTTCCCACTGTCCTCCGCAGAGATGTTGATGGGATATTTATGAAGTACTATGAATATATAGTTCCAAAGGATGTACAAGTGTGTCAGCTCCTCGTCCATGGAGTTCAATATACAGTTACATCAAATGATTTTATAAAGTGACATCCTTACATGACACCAAATGCATAATATCAATTTGTTAGAAGATTCTACAAAAGCAACAGACAATACGTAAGACTAATCCGAAGATTAAAATCCACATACAACACACTCCATCATAAAAAATCACAAAAAATCTACTGATAACACGTAAGATTAAATTAGGAGGAATTAACCTGCCACCCCCAGTTATACCTCACAGGTCCCCAATCCGTATGAAAAGACAAAACTGGCCCTACAAAACATTTTCCCTAAATTTCCAAATTTACAGTGCTGTGACGGAAATTTCAAATATCTAGGGAGATACCGAAAATTTTGAAGTAACTACTAGAAATTTTGAAACCAGTAAATTTTCCCACAGAAATTACATAATTTACGGTATTTTGTATCGGAATTTTTGAAAATTCCAGTATTTTCTACCGGTAATTTCATAAATTCCAATATTTTCTACCTGAAATTTCATAATTTCTGGTATTTTCTACCGGAAATTTTAAAATTACCGGTACATAATCCATTATTTTTATCAGAAATTTCAAAATTTCCGGCAGTTATAAAAATCTAGTTTTATAACGGAAATTTTGAAATTTCAAGTAGTTATAAAAACCTAGTTTTATACCAGAAATTTTGAAATTTCCAATAGTTGCCATTATTATTATTTTCCAATATTTTTTCCCCTTCTTTTGCAGTGAAATCCAGAGGCAAAGACGACACTATTGCAAAAAGAGTTATTGATCGAGCAGCTGACCAAGGTGGGGCTGACAAGGGTGCTGATGCCGAGTCTTCCCAGCTACTGGCAGAACGAGTGGTCCTCACCAGCTCACACCAGAAGCGGTTGGCTGAGCCGGGTCTTTTCCGGGCACCTAGTTCCACTTACACTGACCAGTTCGATCAGCAAAGCAGGCTACATATGAGGTGCTTCCAAATGTTCCTGTGTCTGATCCAGTTTGTGAGTTGATGGTTGATCCAATTGTTCATGAGGTTGTAGAGGAGGTACAACCAGATGTTGATGTGGGTGAGTCGGACCCATCAGTTACTGCTGACACAGAGGTTACGGCTCCTTCGACTGAGCCCTCTGTGTACACTGATGGAGGATTCCCAGGAGACTAGTCTGTGCTTACAAAGTATGCTGAACATATGGCCTTACGATTATGGCAGGGCGAGGTGTATGCCTTTTATGTTTAGTTTTAATTTTTGTTTATATATCTCTGTCACATGAGATATCAACTAATTTGTTTATATTTTCTTGTCATAGGAGCGGCCCACACTAAAGGTGACATCGCACAGGTCGAAGATGAAAGACTTCTCGAAGATTTCGATGCCTGAGCAGGCTAGTCGGATTATAAGGGACTTCCAGCTGCTTGATTTTGCCCACTGTTCCCTATCCATGTTGGACGCTCCATTACTTAATACCTTTATTGAGAGGTGGCATAAGGAGACATCATCATTTCATCTTCCGTTCAGGGAGATGACTATCACTTTGGATGATGTCTCCGCATTGTTCCATCTCCCTATTGGCGGCAGATTCTGGACGACTCCCATTCTTAGTGTGACCCTTGCTTATCAGGTTGTGTCACATGATTTGAGTTTGTCTGAGGCGGAGGTGCTGAAGGAGTTTGGTGAGATAAGGGGTGCGCACATTCATATGCATTGATTTCGGAAGATATACGACCAGCTAGTAATTGATGAGAGGTACGAGGTTGTCGCTAGGGCGTACATGCTACCTATAGTAACATGTACTCTCTTTGCAGATAAGTCTGGTACTTATTTTGATGCTCGGTACTTGTGCCTATTCAGTAGCCTCGAGGATACCAGTTGGGCTTAGAGGGGTGTTGTGTTAACCCAGTTGTATACAACCCTTGGAGTGGCGACGGTCTTTGAGACCAAACAGCTTGCTGGCTATTTGAGTATGTTATTGGTATACTTGAAATTATTATATGTTGTTGTTTTCGTATTTATTTTTTACGAATATTATTTCTAAATTATTATTTGATGTGTATGTGTTTTGATTTCAGTACTGGATATACGAGCATTTCCCTACCATTTGTGATAGGAGGGTGCAACATTGCGAGGTGGGGGCCCTACAGGCGAAGAGGTGGAAGGCGAGACAGTCACATCCTGGTGGTGTTGCTGAGTATATGAGGAGGCTCGATGCGCTGACTATAGATGATGTCATATGGACACCATACACTAGTTATATAGTCCATCGTGAGTTCGAGGAGTCGTCATTATATTTAGGTTATATGCGGTGGGTGTAACACCCTTTTTGCTACCCCCAAAATGTTGCAGCAGAAACAACTCAAATATCAGAGTAAAGTATAAAAATCCCTCAAAGGGTGCACATTTCTCATTTAAAATCAAAATAATACACTTGCCCTGTAAACAAAGGGTTTTCCTCAAATTAAATAAAAAAGCCTTCACATGGCAGCGGAACTCAAAATTTTTAAATAAAAGGTTTTCGACAACCATCATAATAATGAAATAAAACCACGTCATCAAATAACAAAAAAAATAAGGAAACAACATAGTTCGACTCAAAGGACCCCAACCCGATGTTACACTATCAGAGTAAAACCCTCTAAACCGACCAAAAGCAAATAAACTTCAAGGTCCTCGAAAACGTCCACAGCTAAACCTGATCACCTGCACGTTACCCACGTGGAGGCAACACTCAAACAGGCAAGGTGAGTAATCACGGTTCATAATAATCAATATAAAACAAGATATACAAAAAATGGCATTATCTTCATATACAACATCATCAAAGTCATCATCAAGGAAAACACCAGGAAACACCATATCACAAATTCATCAATGCCACATAAAATGCAATGCATAACAAGACTCATGCATGTGGTATCAATCGTCATAATCGATGGACACTAGGCCATCACCCCTCCAAAGATCCCCGTCAATAGGATCGATCCCGCAATTGGAACCGGAGCACGTCATAATTACCTCATATCCGCACAATGGGAATGAAGCGTCGTCACAGAGTATGCATATGAATGTATGATACACAACATCACTAATCGTCATCATCAAATAAACATCATAATATGCATCATCATCCATCAATTCTCATATAAATCATGTCATCATATATTCATCAAAACATCACAAATCAGCACCTCGATATCATCAAGAACATCATGGTAAATCATCATAAATATCACAGCATCAAACACCAGAACAACACAGTAACATAAACGAAATTTCGCGAACAACAGACGTTCGCTCCAGGATTCGCTAGGCGAACCTGTTCGCTGAAACCTTCGCTCGGCGAAGCGGTCAACGAATCCCACAGACACCACACCAAGACACCAGAAAAATACCCTCTGTCATACTCGATGGTTTATTCGCTGGGCGAAGCTACTCGCTGATTCATTCGCTTAGCGAGACTTTCAACGAATCCCCACTTCCACTCCAGAACCATCTCAGTACCTACACTCATGTTATCGCGCACTCGCTGCGCTGTTCGCTTTGCGAACCTTGGCGAACATTCGCATAGCGAAGCGATGGTTCGCTTAGCGAACTTGCGATTACAGCAAATTGCTGCTACACACCAGTGGCTCCACAGCCTCAAAGGTACCTGCGATTACAGCTCCAAATGACCCAGAAACATCCCTACAACAGTCCTAATGCACCATGGAAATCAACGACATAAAACCAACATCTATTAGGTCGATTCAGGACACTGCGGGAACCTTAAATTCCTTAAACCTTCACAAAACCCTAATTTCCCCTACGACCCTTACAATCCTCTTTTCCACAGGGTCAAAACAACTCAACAGGGAAATCAGCCCCAAGGTCTATTTCATCTGATTAAATTCAACCCTTAATAATCGATTCACAAAATACCCTTGAAATCACCAATTCATCACAAAACCCCACAAACCCTCAAACACAAAACATCCACTTCAATTACATCGAATCCTATATTGAAAATAATGAAGGTAATTACTCCCCATACCTTAGATTGTCGATCCGAAGTGTTCTCTCTTGAGCCTTTGGAAACCTTCACGAAATCCTCGCCTTTTCCCTTTTTCCTCATAGCTCTCCTTCTTTCCTTCTTTTCACGTTCTAACAAAAAAGAACCTTATTCTCAAAATCCTCCTTTTATATTCACTCTAACCCTTGGGCCTCAAATTTTGGCTTTCTCCACAATGCCCTCACTAATTCTCCTAAAATGTCCACTTTACCCTTAATTCCCTCTAACATTATTTAAAATAAATAATAATACATTATATTCCATAATATATACTATTATTTAATTAAATAACTAAAACTTCACAAAAACACCGAAATCGACACGAAACACCAAAATTCACAGAAATCCACGAATATAATATTTAAATAAATTAAATAAATATTCTTACGAAATTTGGGGTGTTACAGTGGGAGACCATGGTTGCTAGACACTTGCCTGAGAGGTGTCTGAAAGTGTCTGCGACAATTAGGCATGGCAACATAACCCATACCTGTCGATATCCACCTGAACCTGACCCGAAGTTGACGAGGAAAATCCGCTTTGACTGGGTTTGGGTTTTCCCCAATTAAAAAATATGGGGACGGGTCGGGTAATGGGGACACTAGTACTCACCCCGAACTCGTCCTGTTTATTTCATTATGTACATTATTATTTAATTTTGTTAATTTGGATATTAAATATGTGGCCAATGTTTTAATATTTTGATTTGTATTAATGATTTAAAATATTTAAAATGTATGTAAGAAATTTCTTGAGATTGCTTTATTTTATTATTTGCAATGTAATTTGATTTTGGAAAAAATAAATATTTCTATTAAAAAAATTGATTTTACTAGATGGATGGTGGCGGGACGGGGATACCCGAACCCAATCCGAACCCGTTTGGGACGGGTTTGGGTTTTAATTCTCCATCCTGTTTAGATTTGGGGTGGGAACGAAGATTGTTTGGGGATTCAGGTTTGAGTTTGGGGGAGGTAAAAACCGTCCATGATCCGCCCCGTTGCCATGCTTAGCGACAATATGGTTATGTTCAGAGTATCCCACGACCAGTTCCAGATATACCAGTTGCAGGGATTGCCTGGTGGTTTCAGAGTAACTTCATCAGCTCTGGTCATGCCATTAGTGATCGAGCAGTCCGTGTTCAACACCCCTCGCAGTGTGAGGATGATTACTTAGAGTGGTACCTTACTGTATCACACCCTCGCATCACCCTACCCACAATTGATGACGGGCCTTCTGATGACTATGTACCTGTTGATGACGTTTCACTGCTGCCTTCTCCAGCAGATCACGCCGATGACCAGCAGCGCCTCCAAATGATTGCAGTTATTATGGATAACCTCATGAGTTTGGTAAATACATATAGTGAAGTTTATATTGGATTAGCTCGGGTTGCACACATAGCCCGTTGGAGTCCTATTTATATATCTTTTGTATTATGTATTATTTGTATCATTTGTATATTATTTAAATATCTTCATTTATATATTATTCATACATCTTTATTTACTAATATTATTGATCTTCCTTCAATTGCAGCGTGAACATTACAATATGATTAACATCTGACAATGGATTGCAAAACTTAAACAAAAAAAACATAACACTACAATATGATTAATAAATAAGAAAAACCTAAACACTACCAGATGCTTCAGCATCTCCATTATGTCGTCAACGGATCTTAAAAGCATAACATCTAACTCGATCGGCCCTTTGTTATCCTACGACGAAATGATTTCCACATTTCCTTCACATATTCGTCGGTCTTCAACTCAAAATGGTTGTATTTCACCATCCTGTTAGTATCAATCCAATCTTCACGAAACTTGATCTTTCTCACCTTTCTGTTTTCGCTATTATGCAACAATTCATTCAACTTCAACGTCAGGCCGACAAGAGACGTGGTGTCATCGGGAAGCAGAAACTCTACAGGAGGAGAAACTTCGTTGAAGTACACTTTTGCCTTAATAAAAATTGAGGAAGATGCATTTTTTGAGATGTGTTTATCAACAACATGTGACTCTTATTTATACAACTTTGTATCTATTATAGACCACACAAACTGTCGGTGCAATCACAGCAATCGAAAACTGCCGGCAAAATCTTGATCATCCCAAAAATCATACAACTGAAACTTCCAGAAATTTCACTTTAGTTGAAATTTCCAGAACATTTTACACATTACCGAAAATTCCTAAATTTCTAGTACACCAAAAATTTCAAATGAACTACCAAAATTTTCTCTCTACCGAAAATTTTAATATAACTACTAAAACTTTTATGTGTTTTTCACCCCGAAATAATTTTAAAATTATAAAAAATTAGGAGGTGTTAGGCATAATTTAGGGGTGGCGGGTTAAATTCTCTTAATTCAGAGAGATTAGTAAAATAAACAAAAGGCTAAAATACAGTTTTGGTCCCCCTGTTTTTCAAAATTCACAGTTTTGGTCCCCCTGTTTTTTTTTTAACAGTTTTGGTCCCCCACCCCAATTTTAGCCCAAAAAAAGTGATGAACAGTAACCTGTCCGTACATGTCCGTACATGAACAGTACACGTCCGTACATGAACAGTGAGGGTGGGGGACCAAAACTGTTAAAAAAAAAACAGGGGGACCAAAACTGTGAATTTTGAAAAACAGGGGGACCTAAACTGTATTTTAGCCTAAACAAAAATACAAATGCAAAAAAAAAAAAAAAGTAATCATTCACAATCGGCCGTGGAAGTGGAACGGTACGCACACTTCTCCAGCGGTTAGTTTTCAAATAATCTGCAAACTTCTTTACTCCCAAACTAATCCTCTTCACCATTCATATCTATAACTTCCCAATAATTCATAACCCTAAAAGTTTCATTTTTCACTAACCCTAATTCAGTATATTTATCGCCATGATTATGCACTTGTTCAAGTGTTTTTTGACTTCGTAATATTTCATGTATTCATGTTAAGCGATTACCCAAAGGCCAAAAGTTTCCACCTTTTCGTTCTGTTGAAATGAAACTAACCTTTACCAATCACACATTCTCAACACTGCTGAACTCTTCTTTTATCAATCTGAGAAGACCCCTTTGCTCTGCATCACTGTTATCATCATCTGCATCCATTTCTGTAAAACCCCAAGTTCCAATCTTTCTGAGGCCACCCATTTACTCAACAAAATTGAGTGACCTCAAAAAATGGCATAATTGGGCAAAAACTGTTGCTTCTTCAATTGGGTCAACTTTTGTGCAATCAGATAATGGACCAGACTCAGAGATTTTGTGCAGGGAGCTCAAGTGGTTTATTGAGGATGTTGTCGAGGATAAACACTCGCTTTTTTCCGAAATGGGTGATGGAAATGAGAGGGTGAAAATGAGAGCAGATATTGAGGAGTTATATTGTTTGTGGAAGCAAAGGATTGAAGAGAGGAAGCCTTTTCAGTATGTGGTTGGATGTGAGCATTGGAAGGACTTGGTTTTGAGTGTTCAAGAAGGGATTTTGATTCCTAGACCTGAGACAGAACTTATTGTTGATTTGGTTTCTGATGTTGTGTCGAAGAACGAGGATTTGAAAAGAGGGGTTTGGGCTGATTTAGGGACCGGAAGTGGCGCTCTTGCTATTGGTATTGGTAGGATTTTGGGAGATGGTGGAAAGGTTATTGCATCGGATTTGAGTCCGGTCGCTGTTGCTGTTGCGGCTTACAATGTCCAGAGGTATTGCTTGCAGGTTAGAAATTCAAGCTTTTTCAACCTCCATGTTTTATATTCTGTTTTGTTCGTTATTTTGCGAATTAGCAATTTTGTCGTTGAAATTGTGACAAATCAATCAAATGCATCGCTTTGCGACTTAGCAATTTTGTCATTGAAATTGTAACACATCAATCATCATAGTGCATTACATTTTGATTTTCATATAATTGCCTTTCATCGTTTCTCACCATGTTACTGCTTTCGGTTCCACTTATGTTGGTCATCTTTTGCAGGACAAAATTGAACTAAGGGAAGGATCTTGGTTGGAACCATTGAAGGATATGGAAGGAAAACTCGCAGGTCTTGTAAGCAACCCGCCTTATATACCTAGTAAAGATATCTCTGGTCTACAAGCTGAAGTCGGTAAACATGAACCTAGAGTTGCATTAGATGGAGGCATTGACGGCATGGATGCTCTTCTCCATCTAAGTGACGGGGCCGATTTAATGTTGCAACCCGGCGGATTCTTCGCCTTTGAGGTACATCCCTTGTTTCTGTGTTTCTGTTTGATGGTTTTGAAGCTACATGCCCATGTCAGTGATTGCATGTTTCTCAAATTATGCTGTTGTATGTTTATTATATGTTGCTTCTGATTGTTTCTTTCATAACTTGTTATTACAGACAAATGGTGAGAAGCAATGTAGAGAACTTGTTGATTACATGAAAAGTAATAGAAGTGCAAGCTTATGCAATTTGGAAATAATTGCTGATTTTGCTGGTATTCAAAGATTTGTAATTGGATTCCATCGATGAGCAAATTGAATTTCAAAATACTTCTTTTGTAAACCAATGAATGTATTTTCCTAGGCAACGGCAGAGATTAGTTTTTCAAAGTGATTGAGATCCAACTTAGGAGGGACATCCATCACTTGGGTCATATTATGTTGGCTAACTTGAGACACCTATTTTAAATTTTTTTAAGTTTTTTGTGAAATAGATTATATAAATATATTAATTTTTAACATATTTTTGTTCATACTTTAATTCAAAATGAAATCTCTCTTAGAGCTCGTTTGGCCCAACTTTTTAGAAGTGTATAAGTCGGATCAAACAAAATTTTGAAAAAACTCTTGCATTAAAAAGTGATTTTTTATAAATAAGAAAAAATAAAGGGCTTTTATAAGAAGGTGATGAAGCTTATTTTTTACAAGGCATGCATGACTTATTTTTATGTTTTGTTAATCAAATCATATCATAAAGTTGAAATCATATCATAAAGTTGATATAGGTTATGAACTTAAAAATAATAAAAAAAATTAGCAGCATATGTCTTGAAAATAAGATCTCTAAATGCAATATTGTTAAATACAATTATTGTAATAAAAAAGACTATATTACCCTATTTTGTTTTTTTAAGAAAAGGCATGATAGTAAAAATGTCTATTTGTCTTCACAATTTTACAAAGAATATCATGAAAAAAAAATTAGGAAATATGTATGCTTCATCTTACCTTTGCAATTATAATCCCAATTGAAAATATAAAGAGAATATACAATACATTAACATTAGAGGATCTAAGATGATTTGGGTATCTAAAGTTTAGACTTGAGTTCTCAATGCAGCTATGCTTTACAATAAAAGACACTTAGTGATACCTTGATAGTGCCTGCTTAAAGCATATGATTGTGGACAAATCTATATTCTCTCCCCTTTCTTTTAAAAGAAAGGTTTTGTGTCTTATGGTGATAACAACAAAGAAATGATTATTGTTTTTGGTATCATTAAGTTTCTCAATCAAACGATCGAGGAGGTTCTTTTAGCTGTTGATCTAAAACATAATTTGTTAAGTATTATCTAATTGTGAGACAAAGGTAATATGGTAACTTTTGATTCATCTGAATACAGGGTTATAAATCTAAATCAAATCAAGTTTTTTACAAGTTCAAGGAGTGAAAATATTTACACCATAAATTTTAATAAAATCCGTTCAAATAGTGTATGTATTTTGAGTAATGAGGATGAATGATGATTATGACATAGGAGAATAACTCATTCAAAGAGATCATATTAACAAGTTGGTCCGTAAGATTTTAATAACCAGTTTGTCAAACTTGTGTTTTAAAAAGAATGAATTATGTGATGTGTGTCAAAGGGGTAAACATATAAATGTCTCATTTAAATATAAAAATATTGTTTCTACAGATAGGCATTTACAACTATTACATATGAATCTTTTTGGCCCAACCAGAACTATGAGTTTTGGCGGATGTCACTATGTCCATATAGTTGTGGATGACTATTCTTGTTATATCTGGACAAAATTCTTATCTCATAAAAGAAGTGCGTTAATTGCCTTTCGAAAATTAGTCAAAGTTATCCATAACGAAAAATTATTAAGCATTGTATATATCCAAAGTCATCAAGGAGATGAATTTTAAAATGTGGAATTCGGAACTACTGTAACGAGAATGAAATTGAGCACATTTTTTCTGCTCCATGAACACCACAACAAAATGGGGTAGTGGAGCAGAAAAATAGATCTATTTCTAGTGATGATGATGCTCAATAAGACTAACATTCCTAAGTACTTTTGGGCTAATGCAATAAGCACTACTTACTACGTAATGAATTGTGTCTTAATAAGACCAATTCTAAAACAGACGTCTTATGAGTTATACAAAGAAAGAAAAACCAATATTTTTTTTACCACCGTGTCTTCATATATAAATGTTAAGTCTTTAATAATGAGAAGGACAGTCTTGGAGAATTCGACGTTAAAGTCGATGAAGATTTATTCTTAGGATATTCAGCTTATAGTAAATGTAAAGGTAGAAATGTTTAATTATGCAAGTATTCTAGAGAACATGATTCTAGAAAACACAAATTAAGAAAAATATCTTAATCAAGAAAAAGACCAAGATCTAAAAAAATCAAATTGAAATCAATCAAAGCTAAGAAACAAAAAATGACCATCAAGATCTACCAAAATAATAGACGACCACAAAAGATAATCCAATCTAGAACATAAATAGACATATTTCTAAGGCGGTCAAAACTCCACACTCCTTTAACTAGGTATGTAATTTTATGATTTTTGTTTTTCATATTAAGTTAAAGAACGTCACTGAAACTCTTATTGACGAACATTGGTCTTTTGCAATGTAAGTTGAGTTAAATCCATTTGAGAGAAACAATATTTGAGAACTTCTTCACAAACCTTCTTCTAGTGAAGTGATTAGAATCAAATGGGTCTTTCACAACAAGCTTGAAAAAAATGAGAATTATTTTTAAGAAATAAATCAAGACTCGTGGGGAAATGATACAATCAATACGAAGACATATATTTTAATGAGACATATGCCTATGTAGCTAGATTAGAGACCATAGGGATGTTTTTATCTTTTTCAAGCATTTTAAAGTTTAAACTCTTTCAAATGGATGTAAATGGGCGTTCTTGAGCAATTACATTTAATAGGAAGTGTATTTTGATCAACTTCCTGGTTTTTTAAACTTCTCTTATCCTAATCATGTATTAAAGCTAAAAAAGGATCTTTACAGTCTGAAATAAGTCCATATAATTTGAAATGTTTATGATGGAGGAGTTTTAATACTTTCTTGCGTTAAAAATTCATTAATCAAAGGAAGACACATTGATCAATCTAGATAAATATGGTAAAGAGATATTATAAAGAATCGTCATTGAAAAAGAAAAACCAATCTCAACTCCAATGAGTACTTCTTGTAATTTAGATAAGGACGAAGGGGAAAAACAATCGAAGAAAGCAAATGTCAAGATATGATTGGTTCCTTTATCTTTCTTCATCTCATCCTAAAAATATGTTTGTTGTTTGTCTGTTTGCATGTTTTCAAGCAAACCCAAAAAAAAAAACACATCTTTGCTGACAAACGTATGATGAGGTATCTCACAAGCACACCACTTATGGGTTTACAGTACCCAAAGAGACATATTATACTTTAGTTGGACACTCTGATTCTGATTTCGTTGATTGTAAATTGGATCAAAAAAGTATCAGTGGTACGTGTCACTTACTTCAGAACTCACTTGTCTCTTATGATAGCAACAAAAAAGAAAGTGTTATGTTATCTACAACAGAAACAAATTACATCGCTGCATGTAGTTGTTATGCGCAAATTATTTAGATGAAACAACAATTAAGTGCTTAAGAATTTAATCTCGGAAGCACTTTGATAAAATGTGACATCACTAACACCGTGAATCTCACTTAGAATTTGATATTTTACTCTAAGACTAAACACATTGAGATTATAAACCATTTTATTATGAATTATATCGAAAAGGGGGGTTGCATAATTGAGTTCTTGTATTCATTAATTAAATTATAGATATTTTTACAAAATCTCTTCCTAAAAAAACTTATTTTTTATAAGAACTGAGTTAGAAATCTTAAATCAATCATGCATAAATTAAATATTGTTTTAAGTGTTTCTTCTCATTCTTCTTCCCTTTCTCAGTATTATATTTGTGCCATGTGCTGCTCATAAATTAAATATTGTTTTAAGTGTTTCTTCTCATTCTTCTTCCCTTTCTCAGTGTTATATTTGTGCCATGTGCTGCTTTATTTTATATTTATCTTCTTTTTGATAATATCAAAGAGGCATAAGTATACTCTCAAGATAAATCGAGTATGTTTTCTTTATCTGAGATGGGGAGCTTAACAACTCTAAATATTTTATCTGTATCTTTATGTTTCATCACCTCCCTAAAAGATGTGTTGTTATCATAAAAATGGATGAGAAAATAATTCTCTGTGTTGTCTAGGTAATGTCTGTCAAGTGATTTTCATGATGATAACGCTTCCAATAGTTATTTATGATGAACAAAAAAGAATCAGTCTCAAGTCTCATGTGTCAAATGTATCAAATTTCAGTTTAAAATGTTAAATCAACCAAAAGAACTTGCAGGTGTAAAGTGATAATATTGAGTTGTGATCTTGAAGACGTGAAAGTGTAAAAACTCGTCTAATATACAATAATCAAGAGTAAGCTAAGACTAATGTACTAATTGAATATACATTGTTACCGTCGAAAACTTTTACAATAATAACATCTAAAAAACTGATTTCACTAATGTACAACTTATTGCGCTAAACACCTTTTCTTTTCCTGACAATGTAATTTATGAACACTACAACAGAGACACAAGACTCTTTTCCAGAAAAGACCTGTCCCCCAATCGTTATGCTGACTTCCCAGCTGCTGTCCAAGACAAACATTACATTGATTGCAGACCATTCCCCAACCGCAACCATAAGTTTCAGTTTGATATTCAACAACGCACAGCAAGGCAGGCAGCCATTCACAAAAGACAATACTGATTAGGACTGCACTGCATATTGAACATATATTCTGCTTCGCACATATAGTTGTTGGAAGAAAATAAGATGGACAGGAAGAGTGTGTTTAGTTCAGTGCATAATGAACTCGTTCAAGAAGTTGAATGACTTGGTTGACAGAATATTGGGTAAGGAGTGGCTTCAAACTTGGTTTTACCATATCATTAGGTAGTTCCAGAGATAAAATGCTATTTTGCTGCATATTTGTAAGCTCCAGAAACTGAGTCAACATGTCCCCATCAAGTATCTTGGGTACTTCAGCCTTATATAAAAAACATGTAAGCAAAATAAATAACATGATGCTATATCATATAATCAATCCATGTGCCTTTCTAAACAATGAGTACAATTAAAAAAGAATAAAAATGGAAATGAATTATCATAAAATAATAAACCATTAACCTTTTTCTCCTCCTGAAATGCTTTCAGAATTATTCAAAAATTTATAATCTAGTATTACTAATTAAGCAAGTGAAATTTTGATGCAATAAGTATCGAAAAAACACTAGATGCCAAATTTAGACTAAATTCAATTCATAGTTCTTACCGGATTTTCACGGCTCCGAAACTCAGTATGATCATTTCCAAGAACAGGTGCAGTCAAATGATGGACAACAAGCCTTGCCTGCACAGCTTCTAAGAGCTCATATTCCTCTCTATAAAAAAAATGGTTATATCAAACATGTCAAAACACAACGTCTAGATATTAATGAATATGTTGACATTTACCTTTCTGAAACAAAGCAATGCATATACTATATAGTTCATCATAGAAATGGAGTTTAGATCCTCAATTACTTGAGGGTCCAATTGGAAGAGAGAAATACAAAGAAAAAAAAAAAGCAAATTTACATAATTAATATTTTAATCATTTAATTTTCTCTCTCCGAAATGGACCTCATGTACATGAGGGATCCAAATGTACACTGCTAATAAGAGAGTGCTAGTAACACTCTTAACACTATTATTAACCGAAACTCGTGTGGGTTCTATTTCCTATATGGTGAGACGCATTTTCAAAAGGCTGGGAACCACATGAATTTTAACTAATACAAAGCATATTAGAGTGTGCTGCTACTCGCCAGTACCCGTTCTTCTAAGAGGTAAGAGTATTTGGCAAGCATTCCATAATCTGCCTTGAGAATTAAGTATAATATTAGTTGCTACTGTATTATCTTTTACCGATGTATTCAGTTGAATTAAATCCTCATTTGCCAATTCTGATCACAGGAGTTCAAAAGCAAATGAAGATTTACACGGAACTCATAATATTTCAACTCAATGTTAGTGTTCAAGGCTAGTGCATAATACAAGAAATTTAAGGACTAAGACTCTCCATTTCTTAAATAAATGGAGGGCTCCATGTAAGAGAGGGAAAGACGCAATAAGGAGTTTGGCAGATCCCATATTTGGTGGGGTCCGCCAAATTCGCTAATGAGTCTTTTTCTCACATACATGGAGCCCTCCATTGAGAAACTGGGAGGATCTTTATCCTAAGTTTAAATGGAAAACGGGTCAATCATGTCATCAGTTGGTAAAGAAAAATCTAAAACGTAAGTATGAAAACTCAACATATCCCTGGAAAGATTGGACTTATGTTCCACAAGGGAAACTGCATCATAAGACCAGATGAAACTGTGTGTTAGTTACTTCCCCATTAGTGCTGATATCACTGAGATATTAGTGTGAGATGAAGATTACAAAGAATACATGAATTGAAACAGAAAAGGCTTTCAAGAGGCCTTGGTCCGCCCTCCAACATTCCTATTCAGTCTTTTCCTGTCTCACTTAATTTCTCCTTTTCCCATATATATTGAATTCTTCTCCGGCACTATTTGATTCCCTACTGTTGCCACATAAGAAGGCAGCCATACATTACATGCAAGGCATGCCCATTTGTGGGTTCTAATTCCCTACAAAATTACAAATCCTGTTACCCTATATTAATGTTAATTATAAGATGTTTTTGTATCATTTAAGATCATGAACGGATCACAATCCTATTTAGATTACATTTCTCATGTATATGCCTCTGGTACAAACCTTTTCATAATTAGTGAGAAATATTCATATTCAAGTTGGTACCGGATCTGATTCCTTTGCAAAAAGAATTAGCAAAGTTCTCACAGTAGTAAAGGGAGAATTGTTGAAATATTTCTTATTTAATACTATTTATTTTCTTGTTTAAGTGTCATTATATTACTCCTAAAATAAAGGAGTTAATTTTGTATTTTCTCTCCTATAAAAGAGACCTTTTCTCTTCATAATAAAATAACAGAATTATCACCCATATGCTTTTCTACATGGTAAAGGAAAGTATACATGGTCAAATAATTCAAAACTTTTGTAAATTGGTGCAGACACAGTTTAACACCCAAATACAAGTGTTTAGTACTGACAATGGTACTGAAATTTTTAATAAAATTGTTGGAAATTTTTTCCTTGAAAATGGAATTAGGCATCAAAGTTCATGTGTTAACTCACCCCAACAAAATGGGATTGCAGAGAGGAAAAACCGGCACCTTCTTGAAGTTGCACGAGCACTACTCTTCTCTACCAATGTCCCTAAATATTTATGGGGTGAAGCTGTCTTGACAGCTGCACATTTGATAAACCGTATGCCATCCCGTGTTTTGAAATTTCAAACTCCTTTGCAAAGTTTCTTGAAATATTTTCCAATTGCTTCCGTTCTATCTGATTTACCACTTAAAATATTTGGATGCACAACTTTTGTTCACGAACACAATCATCTTGATAAAGTTGAACCTCGTGCAATCAAATGTGTTTTTATTGGGTATTCATCTTCTCAAAAAGGTTATAAATGTTTTGATCCTAATACCAAAAAAATATTTGCAACAATGGATGTTACTTTTTTTTGAAAACAAACCTTTTTTTTGGTAATGATCATCTTCAGGGGGGGAAAACAAATGAAGATTCTCCTGAATTGTTTGAAAACTTAATTATCTCAGAAGATGTGTATATATCACATAATTTTGTTCCATGTACATCTGCACCTAAAGAAAATGCCTTGAAAAAATTAGATGAACCTACTCCTTCCATGAGTAAGGATCAATCAGAATCCGAGGCAACAAATCAAAACAAAGATCAAACAAATGTTTTTTCTAAAATTAATCAAAATGCACCAGATAAAGATCCTTATAATGAAACAAAAAATAGATTTGAGGAAGGAAATCCAATTTGGAAAGGCAAAATTTATACCAGAAAAAACAATGATCAAGTAGTATAAGACCATATTCCTCAGCTCAGCCAAGAATCTGAATCGAGTGAAAGTCAACCGACTCAGACAGGTAAATCTCTCCTTGATCCTAATTCTCTATATACCGACTTTGATGTCCCCATAGAACTTAAGAAACAATATACTGATCTTAATGTTCCCATAGCCTTTAGGAAGCCAGGTTTGTATCATATTCAAACTTGTCTCCCTCTTTTGTTGCATTTACTTCTAATCTATCTAATGTCAAAATTCCTAAGAATGTATAGGAGGCTCTAGAAATTCCAAAGTGGAAGGAAGTCGTTTTTGAGGAGATTAAAGCTCTTGAAAAGAATAAAACTTGGAGTACCACAACTCTGCCGGCAGGTAAAACAACTGTGGAATGTAAGTGGGTGTTCACAATAAAGTACAATTCTGATGGATCAATCGAAAGGTACAAAGCTCGATTGGTTGCAAAAGGATTCACTCAGACCTATGGCATAGATTACTCAGAGACCTTTGCTCCTGTTGCAAAACTGAACACAATCAGAATACTCTTATCCCTTGCTGCTAACTTAGATTGGCCTCTCCATCAGCTAGACATCAAAAATGCCTTTCTCAATGGTGATTTAGAAAAAGAAGTAATATATGGATTGTCCTCCAGGTTTTGAAGAAACCTATGGGTCACAGGTGTGTAAACTAAAGAAGTCCTTGTACGGGTTGAAACAATCTCCGAGAGCTTGGTTTGAAAAGTTTAGTCAGTCTGTGAAGAAACAGGAATATACTCAAGGACAAGCAGATCATACTTTATTCACAAAGTCAGGTCAAAATGGAATGATAACTGTTTTGATAGTCTATGTTGATGATATTATTCTTACAGGTAATGATGAGATAAAAATGGAGAGATTAAAAAGAAACTTAGCCGCAGATTTGGAAATCGAAGACTTGGGTCCCCTCAAGTATTTCCTTGGCATGGAAGTAGCAAGGTCAAAGAAAGGAATTGTTGTTTCTCAGAGAAAATCAACTTCAGGTTATTGCACATATGTGTGGGGGCTAGTGACTTGGAGAAGCAAAAAACAAGGAGTAGTTGCAAGAAGTAGTGCTGAAGCTGAGTTTAGAGCAATGGCCCAAGGAATTTGTGAAGGTATGTGGATTCTCAGAGTCCTAAAAGAATTGAAGATAGAGGTAGAACTCCCATTGAAATTGTACTGTGACAACAAGGCAGCTATAAACATAGCTCAAAGAAAAGATAGACTCTGGTACTCTCTGCTTGCCATTTATCCCTTCCAATCAAAAGACCGCTGATATATTGACCAAAAGCTTGGGAAGATCAACATTTGAATACTAAATTAGCAAGTTGGATATGATTGACATCTATGCACCAACTTGAGGGGGGGTGTTGAAATATTTCTTATTTAATACTATTTATTTTCTTGTTTAAGTGTCATTATATTACTCCTAAAATAAAGGAGATAATTTTGTATTTTCTCTCATATAAAAGGAGCCCTTTTCTCTTCATAATAAAATAACAGAATTATCACCCATATGCTTTTCTACAAGAATATACAAAAGAAAGAAAGAAGAGAAATCTTGGTGGCAGTTGGAGCTGTCGTAAAATGAGTCCAATTGAAGGACGAAAGTTAGTCATTACCTTAATCTATCAAAGAAGAAAAACCAAACTGAGATGAAAACCCAAACGATATTATTTCTGCATGAGAATGACATTGAGAACAAAACTTTTGTACTGAGACATAAATGTATCCTAATCCAATCAGATTATTTGTAGGGCCACATAACACGGCTCATTAAATCTTTTAACAACTCAATTTCCTCTATTGCTTTCACAACAACCTCTTTCATCTGCCTTAAAGAGTGTTTGCTTCCTCGTCACAATTAAAGTCCTTGGACAGTTATTCATGTTAGCTTGACAAACACGTTAGACTCTCTTTTCCTTAGCCAATCAAAAAATACGTAACTCTCTTTGATATTCTCTACTATAATGTTTGGAGCCCTAGTAAATTGCCTTATATTCTAGGATAAAAGTATTGTCACTTTCATTGATAATTTCTTAAGATGCACTCGAACCACTTTATTAAAGGATTGTTTAGAATTAATTGGTGTCTTTCGTGCCTTTTACATGGAGAAAAAGACCTAGTTTGGGAAAACAATCCAAATGTTTCCTAGTAACAATGCCAAAGAATACTTTCTCAGTTGTTCATCTCAATCATGGCTTCTTATGGCATCAAACATCAAACAGTTACCTAGAAAGGGTTTGTTTTCACTAAGAGCTACCATGATATCATTGGCAGTAGGGCTGTTCATGATATGGTTAGTGAGAAAACTGAACTGAACCGAACCGAACCGAACCAAACCATAGAAAAAATGTACTCGAACTGAACCAAACTGTTTCAATTCACTCAAAACCGAACCGAACCATAATCATTGGTTTGGTATACCGTTTCGAAATTTAATTTTTCCCAAACCGGACCATTCATTAAAGAACCGAACCGATGAACTATTTTTAAATTTTTTTTAAAAAACTTTAAAACTTGTTTTTAGTATTTTTCATTTTCAGTTTCGGTTCGGTTACAGTTTCGGTTTGGTTCGGTTCAGTTCTAGAACTGTTTGAGCAATATGGTTTGGTTCCCTAACCAAACATAACGGTTCGGTTATTTAACTTCAGTTCGGCTGGTTCAGTTCATGGTTTTCTTGAACAGCCCTAATTGGCAATATCAATTGAACAAGAGACGCAAGTGATAAACAACCTACTTTGGGCTACTTGTTGTCCAGTCGAGTATTGAGCTATGTCTCACGCCTCATGTGAGCTTTTGTGGTTAAAATGATTACTGCAAGAACTATTTTTTTGTGAGGCATGTTCAATTAGATAATAACCAATCAGCTTACCTCCAATCCAGATTTTAATGAGAGGACAAAGCATATAGAAGTCAATTGCATTTCATTAGCTATCAAAACTTACTTAATCGAACCTAAGGATCAACTTAGCAATATCTTAACTGAATATATACAAGGTCCTTGCATCCTTGGATAACTTACATATGTGAGAAGTTGGACGCATAAGAAGTATATTCTCCACCTTGAGGGAGAGTGCTTATTGTAAAATAATATTGGTGTCAGTTTAGATATTATACCAACTGAATTATTTCCTTGTTTTCCTCTTTTATTCGATTATATTACCTAATCATTAGGGGTGATAGGTTATCCTTATGAATATATATTGAACATTCTCCTCGCTCGGAGATATGGAAATACAATATTTTTATTGTTGCTGTCAAAATTAATTGGTACCTTGATAATGGGATGAAGATCATAATGCTTCCTAACAGAGTACAAGCAAGAATAGTATTTTGTAGTGTATCGTCAACATTTGTCTTGGGGCCAAAACCAATGCCACCTGACAACACATCATCAGCTGGAAGTCTATATGAATATGAGCTCTGCAATACAAAGCAAAAACTACATTACCAAAAAAACTAAATTACACAAGCATATTAGGGAAAGAGGGAGGGAGGATTAATTACAAATTGGAATGTTACAGGACAAGAGATTACTAAATCCAAGAGAGCAGTGCAAAAATGCATTAATGCCCCAAGAGTTAAGAAACTAATCCAACAAACTAATCCAACGTAGATATTGCAGAAAACCTAGTACATTGTACCAAAACACAATGCAACAAAGCGCGTAAAGCACACTTCCGTTTTTGGATAAATAGTGTTACTCATCACACCAAATTCATAAAGAGTGACATGCTGCATCAAGACTGGAATTGGCCTGTCATTGCAAGGCATGAAGAACATCGCAACATTTTTAAAGAGTTTGGCGCACTATTTATAGTATACTTTGAATAAGAAGTATCCTTAAAGCCTTTTTTTTTCCTTGGCAACAATTTCAGGATTCAATACCAAGTGACTGTCTTTATAGCATCATTCACATTACTGCAGAATCAGAAAGCTAAGGAACATTCACCTTCAGTATATAAATCACAAAACAAAATAAAGTTGAAAGAATAAAAAAAATCATTTGACACTGTCAAATTTGTGATTTCTGTGTATAAATCAGACCACACTCGCTTCTACTTAAAATAGCATAAGCATGTAGAGTAAATACAATAAATGCTAGTTGATAGATTTGCTAATTCAGTTCCTAATCTGTAATTTTAATCCTAATAATACATATACGGATTTGATTCTTCGATTCCAACAAATACTTTTACGAGAGTCAAGTACCAGAAACATGCTCCTGCGCAACTCACAATCGCACTGCGCATAGTGTTTTTAATAAACATTTAATAAATAATTAGTTGCATCTGCCTCCGTAGCAAAGCTATCACTTGAGATTCATTTACATTATGTGGTGATTGGGTAGAATTCCCTGCATTTGCATTCTACAATTGTTGCTTTCAAAATAAATTTCAATAAAGAAATAATGACATTTAATGCAAATTAATAACTATTCTTCAAAGAACTTAAAGAAAATACCTTTTGGATGCTCACAGCTATCTCCGCCATGAAATAAGCACAACTTATACTCAAATTGCATTCCGACCTTACATTATTTGGTGCTGGTGACCAATAACAAAATATGGTTAGAATTTTGTTTTCATGGAGAAGAATAACAATAATAGTAGTAATAAGCTAGCAGCTTTTAGCATGCCAATAGAAACATAAGCTTTAAAAAATTTAAGCGCAGCCAATGTAAAGATATTGCCTCCCTATAAAGCATAGCCTTCAACTAGAGTATATACTGCACAATCCCTTTTAAATATGGTAGGCCGGCGGCACTCAAGCTGTGAAAAAAATTAGCAGCCATATGCAAACTACAAGATTTTTGAATTAAAGACTTAACTGCCCTCACTCAACACCAAAATGCTGTTATTGAGAGAAAACACACATATTGTTGATCTTGGTCTCACCCTCCTTACTCGAGTCCATGGTTGTCAAAATCGGGATCCCACTAAAGATCGTTCGAGTATAGAAAAATCGTAAATCGTAGGATCGTAATCAGGATCGTAAGATCCCACATAATAGATAAAATTAAATAAATAAATAAATAGAAAAAAAAAACATGATTAAAAAACATAAGTAAAAGAATATTCTTCTAAAAAAAACATAATTTTTCAACCCCCAAACATAAACTAAAAACATAATCATTTTAAACATGATTAAAAAACTATAAAACCAAAGATGAATTGAAATATTAGAGGTGGTAATAGTTGAAAAAAGTAATTTAAATTTATAAAAGGGATAAAAAAAAAGGGAGGAATTGATTCATATTTAATGAATATTAAATGATTATAAATTTTCATATTTCCAATACGTACTAAACAAAAAAGCAACTGTTCCCAAAACAACTTTCGGCGCTGCTGCTAAACCTAATTTCAAAGAGAACCGAGTCAAAACTTGGCCAAACGGGTCGATTTAAGTGATGTGAATCCGGGTCAAAGGTTCAAACAGGTCAGATTTTGGCCAAACCGGAACGAAATAGATCGCAGATTTCACGCGTTTACGATCTTCCTCGGCGCGCCAACCGCTCTCCCATATCCAGCGATCTTTGCACCGATCCGACTCGGTGGCCGGTTGAGGAAGCGCAAAATCGTACGATCTTAGGAGTTAACGCGCGCTCCTGACACCCTTGCTCGAGTCTCACTTCCTTTAACCAACTGGGATCATGCCTTTATTGATGTGGTTTACCTTATGAATAGACTTCTAGGTGCTCCTTTACAATTACAAATTCCAAGCACCACCTTATTCATACAGGGTCCTGATTATCACTACCTACAAATTTTGTTCTGCCTGTTTTCCCCTGCTGTGACCTCATAATTCTCATAAATTTGACTTTAGATCCCATGAGTGTCTCTTTTTTAGGATATTCTACCTGTCATAAAGGATACAAATGTATATCCTCAAATGGTGGTCTCGTTGTCTCAAAAGATGTAATTTTCAATGAGCCTAGAATCACACCTCTCTTTACTCATCTTCCTCTAATAAATCCACCTCCGATGTCAAAGACATCTTCCTTGCCATCCCTCCCAATTCGTCGTCACAATTCCAATGTTACTAATCTACCTTCTAATGTACACTCCGCTCCTTTAAATTCCCACTACAATTCTACAAACATTATCATATATACATCCCAGCCAATTTCCTCATCTTCTCTTTCTACTGATCCTTCAACCAACTCATATCTCCCCTTTCCTATACCCTTTGATAATCCTGTCATCAGTACTAGTACCCTAGGTTGTTAATTTTGGATAGCGGCGTGTAACCCCGAACCCCCAAAATGTCATAGCGGCAGAGCGGATAGTTGGATGACCGCTACTGTGAAGACTAAAAAAAATGTACTTGGTAAACATAAATTCCAACAACATACATAAATACTTCAAAATAGAAGAACACGCAGATTTAAAAGAATAATTAATAATTATATCCCATCAAAATGAGTTCCCATTAAAATCAAATTATGTAAGTATTCAAAATGACTAAACCAAGTTCTAAAAGTAAACAAAAATGAAATTTCTAAATCACATCCGCTTCTGCCTCATCTTCACTTCTAAGTTCCACCATTAATATTATCATGTTCATCACTTGATTCAAAATCTTGTTCTTCCACCTCCAACTCCTTCTCTTAATTAGGCACAACTGTAGCAAGTCTAGACTGGTGTCTAGTAACTCCTGTTAGTTCACTATCCCCAACTGTATTACAAACAACATCCCAAGTCAAACCCTCTTCTCCCAAAATCAAATCTTCTTCCAATATTCCATTTTCATCCCAAGAGCAAAAGAGTTCAATGCTAATCTTGGAAGAGAAACAGAGCAAGGGAGAAGAGGCGAAGCAGAACAAGGAGGCAGACGAGAATGGAGAAGATAACATCGAACAAGCAGAGGAGAACGGTGAACGGCGAAGAAGCAGAGCAGAACGACGAAGAACGCAGTAGAGAATGGCAAAGGCAGAGGAGTAAGGCGAAGGCCGATGAGAACTGGAAATCAAAATGAAAAAAACGGTGAAATGGAAGAAACATAACACGTGGGGTTATATATTAGGTCACTAAAAGGTGGGAAAGACCAATATACCCATAAAGAAGATTAAAAATTACATTTTAAAATATTAGGGTTTACATTTTTCCTCCAAATTGAGAATAGCAGTCAAGAAAAAGACATAGCGCTGCTATTGCACCGCTACCTGACCACTATTTGCGGCCGCTATGACTCTAGCTTACCACTATTCGTGGCCGCTATGACCGCTACCGTCGATAGTGCTTTGCAGGCCAATAGCGTAGCAGTGAGGGGCCGCGCCGCTATGCTATGCTGCTATAGCGCACTATTGACAACCTAGCTAGTGCCTCTCCCTAGTACTAGTACCTCTCCCTCCTCTATGTCCGCTGAAGCTAGCTTATTTGACCCCACTTCACCTCACCAACTACTTTTAATCCTTATAGTCACAGGCTTCTTAACACTCACCCTATGCAAACTCGTTCCAAATTTGGCATTGTCCATCCACGTGTCAATCCTACACTCCTAACCGACACTGAGTCAAAGAATGTCAAGCAAGCCTGATCTGCAAGCTGCGCAAAGCTTTGTATGGCTTCAAACAAGCTACCGCACAATAGTTTGATCGTTTAAATTACACTTTGGTTCAGTTTAGGTTCCAAGCAAATAAATGTGATCCTTCCATTTTCACATGCACCAAGCAGGTGGTTTATCTTTTGGTCTATGTGGAAGATATAATTATCACAGGCAGCTCTTCAATTTTAGTTCACAACCTAGTTCAGAAACTTCATGTTGTCTTTAGTCTTAAGCAACTTGGTGCTCTTGACTACTTTCTTGGCATTGAAGTTAAGAGACTCCCTGGTGACACTCCCCTTCACACTCAAAGCAAAATATAATAGAGACGTTCTCTTTATAACAAACATGTTGGAGTGTAATCCAATTAGGGCTTCAACCGCCATAGTGACCACTGAGCTAATATTTTGAGGTTTGATTTTTCTTATTGCCAAGCATGTTTGCCTTATATTAAGTGCTTAGGCTATGAATAGTTGCTTCTGCTTAATGGTTAAGTGTTTGTCTGGTTTTCAATTAATTCATTGTCATATTGGGGTTAGTTTTTTTTTTTTTTTTTGAGGCAGTGTTGTGATGATGCCAAAAGAAGATTTATCTTAATCGTGTATCACAGATTGTTGCCTCAATGGTATACTCGTAACAAGCTTAAGGCTTAGTAAGCTTCAGCTTGAGGGGATGTTAAAATACAACAACCCGAGCTTTTTTCCACTAAATGGGTTTGGCAGAGGGATGCTACAATATTATAAAATATCTTATAATATCTTTGGATTAATTTAGAATATCCTAAAGTATCTTTAAGTATCAAATTTTATATTAATTATTCTTGATTTAGGGTTAAGTCTATGCATTCTTATAAATAGGGATTAGTATATACAAATCTTTTATATTAAGTCAATATTAAGCTATTATCAATAATATTTTTCTCCCATCTTTTACCAAAAATTCCACAACTTTAACAAATGTCTACCTGCAAGCTCTCCAAAGTTGGCTCAACCATTTTCAAGATCCATCATCACTTTACAGATACGTAGTGGGACCTCTCCACTATTCCACCATTACTCTTGAAATATTCTATGTGGTCAACAAAGTATGCCAATCCATGTCTAATCCCCTTGAATCCCATTGGATTGCTGTCAAAAGAATATTAAAATACATGAAGGGTACCAACAATTTTGGCCTTAAATTCTGTCATGCTCATATCCATAAACCTTCTCCCTAAAGGTGTTATGTGTTGCTGATTGGGCTGCAGACCCTGATGACATAAGATCAACTACTGGAGCTGCCATATTCTTTGGATCAAATCGCATTTCCAGTTGGTCAAGAAAGCAACATGTTGTTGCTAGGTCAAGCACTAAGGCTGATTACAAACGGCTAGTTAAAGCCACAACCGGTATTCTTTGGTTCAAACTCTCTTGCGAGAGCTTCTTGTCCCCTTTTCTCCTTCTGTGATTTACTGTGATAACCAATCAGCTATCCTTCTTGCTCATAACCCATCCTACATGCAAGGACAAAGCACATGGATTGATCTCATCTTTGTCAGATAAATTGTGTTGGTCAAGCAACTCACAGTGATGCACATCCTTGATACAGATCAATGGCCTCATTCCCTTTCTAAGCCTATCTCAACAACTAAGTTTTTTCTCATGGGTTCAAGTTCAATGTGACTGAATCTTCCACAAGTCACCCACCTTGAGCTTGAGGGGGTGTATAAGAGGGTATTAGTTACACTGCAATTCAGTTAGACCTAACCTGTGCACAGGATTATAGTCAGTTAGGATCAGTTACTGCTAACCTGCACATGCGTGGAGGATTAGGATCCTTGTATAATGTGAATCAATGGAAACAAAATATTCTAAAACTGAAATTTATCATAAATCATTCACAAATCAACAAATAGGAGCCAAAAAATATTTAACAAATTTGGTATAATGTTTTTCTCTAGACAGCCATGATCACCCGTGAATAGTTTGGTTTTTGGCAAAATGGAACAGTTTGTATTATGATAACAGTGGTCCCAGAGAAAAAAAATTCAAGACGGGCAGTAACCCCTACCCCTGGATTAAAAAGAGGCTGATACAAATCTGTTGGTAAATATTTTATTTCCGATTTTATTGTTTCCTTTAATTCTCCTTTTATTTTCCTTTATTTTCCATAAAGGAGATAATCAAGAGTAATAACTGTATCTCCACTAATATAAACCAGTTTGGGTTTATTAAATTATAGTTTTACAGGAGCACTAATTGCAACACACATGTGCCTATTTCCTATTTACAACAACTAAGTTTTATTCCACTAGGTAGAGTCAACTATTTGGATCAAATTATATCATAATGTTCTATCAAAGACTAGGTTTGTATCTTGTTAATCTCTAAATCTTTCTTAATAGTTTCTCTTATGATTTTTCTATGTTTTCCTCTACTTCTAGTTGTTTGACTAATCTCCATTTGATTTTGATAGGAATGGATCAGACCCCACAAGTGATGATGGGGATGTGTTGGTTACCAGAGATAATTTTGGACCTAAACAGTGGAGAGTATATGTGAGAAAGAATAGGAATACTTCCCAAATAAATAGGAGTGTACTCGGTCAATAAATTAGTTAGTATTTCCCAAATAAATAGGAGTTAGAGTAGGTAGTATTCCTCATATAAATAGGAGTGTATGGGGCAGTAGCTAGGAGGTTATTATTATTCTGTTTTTTCATATTAGGGTTGGGCAGTGAGAGAATTATTTTCTCTGACTGAGGAGCAGCAACTCTGGAATTAATTTTGTTTTAGTATTCATTAATAAAATAATTTTCTCCATCATATTATATCTTACCTCTGTTCTATCAGATTTATTCTCCTTACAACATAATCCATATGTTTTTTCTCTACATGCCCAAACACCCAAGCTTATTTTCCAACATCATTTCTACCATATACGCTAGTTCAACACCCCTTCTAATAATGTCATTTCTAATATAATCTCGTCTAATCTCATCTAATCTTACCACACATCAAACGCAACATCATCATCTCTGCCACATTTTGTTTATTTTTGTGCTGGTTATGTATTGCTCAACATTTTGTCTCGTGTAACATCTTCGGTCTTACAACTGTCCAATAAAATTTTTCTTCCTATTTGAGTGGTACTTTCGGGTCACATAAAACACCCAAGTCTTCCTCCACTTCAACCACCCAATTTGAATTCGATAGTTTACGTCTCGTTCTTTTTCTCCATCGTTTTGTACTATGGACCAAGATGTTTAAACCATGTAACTTGGGGTAAGACATGATCTCCAACTTTCATCTCTAGATTAGAAACATTTCACTTTTGCTAAATTTACACTCCATATATATTTAGCTTCATTCTACTTGGACAAAAATCATACACTTCTAAAGTTCGTCACTAACCTCTAATTTAAATTCTCCTTCAACTCTCCAAGATTATATCATCTTCAAAAAACATACATTTTGGTGCTAGCTCTTGAATGTGTTTCTTTAGGGTTGAATCTTACTTTTACACAGCTTAGGGTTGAATCTTGGTGCAAACATATTATTATGGAAAAGTCATTTGTCTCTACACCCTGTGATTGCACACTAGTTGATGCCCTCTCATAGATATCTTGGAACGCTCAAATATATGCAAGCATAACCTCTTCCTTCTCTAGGATTCTCCACACAAAAATTCTCTCTTGCTACTTTATCATACGCCTTCAACAAGTCTAGATACTTTATCATACGCCTTCAACAAGTCTAGATACTTTATCATACGCCTTCAACAAGTCAATGAAAATTAAATGTGTTAAGAAATTGTGGTTGGGCCTAACTCAACCCTACAAAACCGGTTGGTAAGGTAAGGATTGCCCCCATTTATAAAGACGTGTTCATACCATATATTATATGATGTGGGACTCTTAACACACCCCCTCACGCTTAGGACTAGACAACTGGAGCATGGAAATAAATGGTGGGTGGCCCGATAGCGGAAACCATAGAAGGTGGCCCACCAGATCTTAAACGAGCCTCTTGATACCATGTTAAGAAATTGTGGTTGGGTCTAACTCAACCCTACAAAACCGGTTGGTAAGGTGAGGATTGCCCTCATTTATAAAGACATGTTCATGCCATATTTTATCGATGTGGGACTCTTAACAAAATGTAAGTCTTGTTGATCCATTTGATGCCTCTCGGGCATAAAACCAAATTGATTATTAATAACTTGAGTCTTTTTTCTTAGTATGCGTCTCTTTAATAACTTCTCTTTAATAACTTCATGATATGACTCATAAATTTAATCTCTCTATAATTTGCACAATTGTGTCTATCTCTTTCTCCTTTAATTTCCCAATTACTCAAAAAAATTCTACAGCTATAGCTAAGTACTGAATAAGCCAGAAATAAATTTTAAATAAATATTGAGTACTACATTTGGGTACATGTGGGTCTGTTCATAACATAGCATTTCATTCCAGCGGTCTAATAAATAAATATAAATTTATCTTTTATAACAAAAATCATAAATTTAGGTTTTCTCTTTTTTAATGTTTTTGATACTTTTTCTATTATATTGTATGTTCTCTCTATTCTTTGCAATATCAATAAATATTCTCAAATTTCTGTCCAAAAAATGACTTTATTGTTATTTATATCTTTCATGCAATAAAGTCATTTTTATTTTAAATAGTTTTTATATATTTTAAAACTTGGATTTGCGTAACTTAGTAGTTTTTAGGAAAAGCACGCATCTTGTACATGGTACCGTGCCCGTATAGAATGACATATTGTGGGATAGAGGGAGTATATTAGGAAAGACATTACCTAATATACTAATATATTTTTTTTGAGTTAGCTGTTATATTTATTTGTTATTTATATCTTCCATAGTTTTTATATATTTAAAAACTTGGATTAGCATACCCGTACCCCAGTAGCTTTTAGGAAAATCATGCATTTGTACATGTAGTCAGTGCTGTTCCCGTACCCATGCAACATAGATTACAACAGTTTGGGGGCTAATGGTTATGTAAGTTACTAGTGTATCTATAAACAGCAGAGATGAAGTCATTTGTAGCATATTAACATTCCTCAGTCAAGTGAGGAAATTCATTCCTTTCTCTCTATCTCTGAAAGTCAACAAGGCTTACCTTCCAAATGATCTGAACATAAAACAGCTATGCTTCCTTTACGATCTGAAACAATAGCCGTATTATCATCCATGAGAAGGCAATTAGCAACCAACCTAAGTGATCGATCACCGTAAAGTTGCTCCAATTTTTTTGCTTCCTAGCATAGAAGATACAAATTAAACAACTTAAACATTGGCCATTCAAACAAACAATTACGAAGTATCAAAACAAGAGGACCGTGATCTTGTTGTGTGAAGCATATACATCATTAAAAAGTTTCCAAGCAAAAGGAAATAAATAAGTAGCAACCCAACTTCGTGAGGGAAAATGCATAGTGGGGAAGACAAAAAAATATGGACCTTTATTCCAAGGAAATTGATAGAAACCGGTGCCAGAATATTATTACTGAATACGGGGTCTAACAGAAATGAATATATAGGATGGTTTGTTCAGTTGGCCTCAATAACTAAACAGGAAAGAAGCAAATCAGAATACACTATACGGAATTGCTTTCCAATCTTTATGCATGCCCTTTCTTAATTATTAGTTGAAATTTGAATAATACAGTAGAGACAGCCATCATTACTCACCTCATGGTAAGAAAAGAAAAGGATACCATCACGAACATCACCAACTGCAATTCTACTAACATATGCAGTCAAAGATTTTATCATGAAACGCGTCCTTCCTGCGGCATACCTTTTCACTCTTTGCGGAGTGTCATTTGGGAAACCACAAACATAGAACTGAATAAAAAAATAATTTAATGAGATGACTATAGCCAAATGAAGATCCGGAAATTTCTTATCCGAAAAGAGAAAATTGAGAAAGGAAAAGATGGTGAGGAAGTACAATGAATGGAAAAAATGCAAGAGCTTTGAAACTTACAGTATTGCCGGCAGATGCCAAAAAATAGCGATCAAGATAAGGACAGATGGCTTGTACTACTCCATGCCATGTAGTTGCACAAGCTAATCGGAACTGCCACATTTCATTTTCATCAAGTTTGATGCCATCAGAGCTACTATCATCAGGGCTGCTGGCAAGGCTACTGCCTGATAGCTGTTCAGGAACATGCCCAACAATTTCATTGAAAGGTGAAGTTTTTTGAGATGACGACCCTGCCTTCGAACAGAAGGTCATTGAACCACTATCTGAATTTTGCACATGAACAAGGCAGAGAACAAGAAGACGACCCTTAGCACTGCAAAGAAGCATCCTATTAGAATATATATGGTAATCAATGTGAAATGTGTAAATTTCCAAAATCATAACTATCGGATAACGGTAAGAACATATTGATTTGTTTTATTATTATTTATGCAGTATAGGATTATCAAAGTAAATGAAATAATTTCAATGTTTGTTGCTTTGAAGATTTTATATAATCTTGACTTCACTCCAGACAGTTTATGCCACCGTTATTGTTGGAAAATATATATTCAATATTACTCTGAAGGTGGCCAAGTCAAGCCTTGCGGCCTATATTCCAAATTATCATGGCTAAATAAGTTATGTAAATATATAGTTTATATTAGAGGCCAAACAACTTCTTACATGCATTTAATAAGTATTAACAAAAATAGTTCGGAGTTATTATTTTTTCAAACAATGACAGTTGTAATGTAGTAACTGTTAAAAGACTCGCATCGGACAATAAATTATCTAAACGTATGTTTATAAGTGGGGACAATTTTCATCTTACTAGCTAGTTTTGTAAGGTTAAGTTAGACTCAACCACAAATTCTATGATGGTATCAAAACCTAGTTCAGGATTCATCGGGTCACTTGCTATCTGGTTTCCGCTATTGAGCCACCCACTATTTATTTTCATGCACCAAGCCCAAACAGTGTTGGCCATGAGGGGGTGTTAAAAGTCTCACATCAAATAATATATGGCCTGAACATATGTTTATAAATGGAGACAATCCTCACCTTACAAGTCGGTTTTGTAAGGTTGGAGTTGGGTTCAACCAAAACTCTAAGAGTAAAAACAACCACATGCCATTTACTAATACTGTATTGCATGATTTTAAGAGTAAAAAACAACCACATGCCATTTACTAATACCGCATTGCATGAATTCAAATTCTCAGTGCCCTTTAGTTTGAATCTGTCAGGAAAGGAGAATGCCTAATCAGAAATATACATTGACCTTTCCAAGAAAATGTAAAATGAGATTTTCCTGAGAAAAAAACAGAGGTTTTAACTTTGAGGTCTTATGTTAGCAGGTGAAAGGTAAGTGCCGAAGCTGGTGGTTACTGATTTCTATATAAAACTTACATTGGAAATTGGGTACCTTTTCTTTCTTTAACATACAGATAACGCATTATTGCATACTTGTAGACTCAAAGCAGTCTGTGATGCATGAGTCAAACTCTTCTTTTAGTGATTAGATGCGTACACACTACTATAAAAGGAACTTGCAAGAAGCTTACTAGCAGCTTGCTCATTTAAAGCATAAAAGTCATATGCAACTCAGAAAAGAGGAGCAACCAGCAAAGTGATAGTAAAAGGGAAAGCAACTCCCGTCAATTAGCTAGTGATATACAAGGAAAATTAAAAGACTATGAAACATTGATGACATACTTCTCAGCTTCACCGCTTGGGATTACGGGTGGACCAGAATACAGACTAGTTCCAACCACAAGCACGTGCTCACTTCCAAACCTAATTAATTCCATGGAAGTTGCTGTTTCTCCGAGTTTTAGTCTAAAAGAAGATACTACTGACCCACTTAGGGGATCCACACAACATATGTCTGACAGACATGCACCAATCCTCAGTTCAGTCCTCATCACAAGTAACATCCGACTTTCGTTGTGATACAGGACTTTCCGTGGAGTGCCCTCTAAATGAAACTTCCTCATATTAAGTCTCTTGCTGTGGACCATCTCCACCTAAAGCATCAAGTGATAAATATATGGTAAGTCAAGATGGCAACACATACAAGAACCAGATACAACACAAAATCAGAAATGAAAATAGTGTTTCTTGATGAGGAAGAAAGTTTAAGTGAAAATAAATCGGTCTTATCACCAAGAAAATTATGTTTCTTGTGTAATAACTGCAATATGTCCAGCATCTCATAGTTAAACAGTTGACAGTAATCACAACACACAATATATCTTTGGACTTTAATATGCATGTAAGTATAAGCATCTTCAACGCACTATAATTTAAAAGAGAAAGAAAAACCTAAGAAAAACAAGAAATAAGCAATGTGACAGCAATGATACTGTAATATGACTTTCTTACCAGATGCAAGCTGTTTTCAGCAACAAATAATATTCCTTTTGGACAGTCAATAGAGCAAACAGGAGTTACATGTGAAGATGGTTGAAATGAGATAGAAGTATAGGAAATGCTGTGTCTTGCACTATGCAACAACCAAGCTCTATCACTCAGTGCAATTATATCAGCATCAAGTGCGTCATCCAGGGGCACCAAGAAAACTGGAGTAATGCCAATGCGACGAATGGCAATCAGTTGAAGCATACAAGGGAGGTTATTTCTCACGTTGAAAGTCATGGCCATAGAATTTACCAAATTTATAGAAGATAAAGCAGTGTCCACCACATTTATTGATGATGAATGAGACGACTCTGTTGGCCATTCAAAGCGAAGGAGCATTCCATTCCTCAATCCAGCAAGAACATAATACTTATCAACATATACGAGTCGTACATCTTGAGGTATACAAAAACTTTTAGCAGACCCCATTGTACTTTTTAATGAAATTGTACCACAAGCAACTATCGTGACTCCACCATTCGGATCAAAAGACCAAATTTCCACAGAAGGCCTATGGGTGCCAATAACAAATGTTTTATTGATGTCCACTCCGCTTACAAAAGAGGCAATTGAGCTATTATTTTCTGAAATGGATGAATTTGATTGTTTTTTCCCATACATGGGTCTAGGGATGGAAATACATGATACTTCGTTCTGCAGTTCCAAATGTTGCATTTCATAAATTTCATATTGATAACCTGATAGCACTCTAACCCCAAGGATAAACAAAAAACATGGGTTAGAAGTTGACACAACTATGAAATTATGCCCAACTGCTCCCAGACTAATATTCAAATTGTCTGGGGACCAAGATGTGCAAATAGGAGAAGACAAAGGGATGCCTTCAGAATGACCATCCTTAGTAGGCAAACAAAGCTTAACAGTAGATTGGTAAATCTGAACAAGCAAACCATCACTTACAAGGCCACATGCCAAAGTACAGACATTAGGTTGGAAACCAACAGAATCAGTCACATCAGTAAAACTTAAGCCAACTGATAATATTCTGGTCTCTCCAAGAAATGATAGAACTAGAAAAGAATGATATGAATCCGTAATTTTCATTCTAACAGTCCAAGTACCAGCTACTCCTTCATAAGTAGAAGGGGTTCTAAGTAGCTTTTCTACATTGATACCACTTCGAATAATCCTTAATGACCCCTCAGGTGTCACACCACAGCAAGCAAACATTTGCTCATGCTTCTCATCATGATAATCCCCAGCTGCCACATCGAAGATTGGTGAAATGTTTTGAATAAGATTTGTAAATGATAGTCTTCCATCTCTCAATTTCAGGACCACGCTGTCCCCCATTTCTACCATTGATGCTAGATAACCACCCTTAACCCACAAAAGTTCTTTACAAGGTTGACCTTTATAGAGACACTCGGAGAGACTGAATTTAGGACCATCAGAGTCCAAAAAAACTTCAATCATAAAAAACTCTCCAGTGTTTACACAAAAGATCATCCTAGGAACTCTATGATTTTCAGGTTCCCAACTCCAGGAGCATATGTACTTGGGACCAGAATTAGTATTGCCACTGTCACTGTCAATGCACATAGGATCAAAATCGCTAAGCTGCAACAAAGCACAGGCGACAACACTGAAGTTTTCATCATCAAGATCGTGCAATTTACCGGAGTCGTCCATATAAGTCTGCTCTTCTATTGCAAAGGGTAAAACGTTCAAGCAAGTCTTGTAGACACATAATGGATTGTGAGGATCTCTAAAATCCATCAACAGAACATCACCAGCCCGGAATAGAAATGCAAGTCCCGAAGAGTTGGGAACTTCAGCAATGTTATGTGCTAGAGGTCCAGCATCAACATACTGAGAAATAACAGAGATTGTATGTGCTTTAACATTCCATTCCAATAAAAGCAATTCATTTAGAGCAGCGCCCCTCCTGTAGGACAAAGCAAAGGCATTGTTTTTGGTAAGCATGCATTACGACAGATACAACACAGATAAACTAATTTCAATTTCAATTATAGAGCTGTTTTCAAGACTTGGAATAAACTCTTGACAATGGCCAAACAAATTAATCACCATACCTATTTAGAATAATAGCTAATACAGGATTATGCTCATTGCTTGGTTGTCGGAAATCCGGTGAAATAAAGCACATACTCCAAATAGTACCGCTTATACTAGTTTTCTCTGTGGTTCCGAAAGTACTTGCAGTCCATTCACTTTCAGAGGGATATATTATTCTCTGGAATGAGAAGAAAATATCACATAAGTATATTTTGTCAGACAAAAGAATGAAACTATCAAAGTGAACAACAACAACGACCAAGCTTTTATCCCACTAGGTGGAGTCGACTACATGGATCAAATTATGCCATAATATTCTATCAAAGACCATGTTTCTATCCAATTCCTTAATCTCGAGATCTTATTCGTTTTTTTTTTATAATTTTTCTAGGTCTTCCTCTACATCCAATTGTTTGACTACTCTCCATCATATCTACTCTCTTTACAACAAAATCTGCGTGAAAACTGTACCGCCAGAAAACTGTCCTACATATGCGTTTTTCCAACACACATCAACGTGCAGCTTTTCTAAAATACAGGATGGTACAGTAGTTTCGAACCTCATCAATGATATCAGTCCCGGTCATTGACGTGGACATTGAAAACAGAACCAACCTATCTTCATATGCACTGGCAGCGATAAAGCAACCACTGCAGAAAGAGAGCCAGAGGAGTTAGTATTTAGTAATATTCACAGAACTTTAGCATGCTTCAACTCTTTGTCCCATTCGACATTATTAGAAAAGCAGGATATTGACATGGCATATAGATCTCTTTAACTAACAGGTCAAGCTTTTAGAAAAGCAAGATGTTGACATGGTATACAGAGCTCTTTAACCAAGTGGTCTATCCAATCGGGTCATTTGAGTCAATCTCCACGCACCTAGTCTTGTGTGTGTTTATATTACATGTCATGTAACATAAAAATGTGTTTGAGTGTGAGGCATTACCCACCTTACAAACAAGTTTTGTGAGATTGATTGAAGCCCAGCCCATTATTTAAGAAAATGAAAGCATTGGAACTTTGAAGATTAAGTTCTTTGGGACAAAAGCACGGCCATAGAGAAGAAAAAATCCAAGTTGCACACATTTTGACTATAGCAGTGGATTGCACATGATTGAGTTTTAGTGTAGAAAATTTACCCTTAACTTTTTTAAAATAAAGCTTTTGATGTGAAAAGTAACATGATCATATATTTGGAAATTAAAAAAGTACAACTTAATACTATATTTTGAAGTACATGCAAGACAAATGACATATTAACCACATTCTGATCCTAAATAGAAAACCATCCGAGTATACCCTATGTATCTTTAAAAACCTTATAACATTTGATGAATGGATATTTTAAAAACAGCAGTTAGAATGTTAGATTTAAATGCAATAATTTCCAGTCACGGTAAGTGTTTAGTGGTATGAGGATAAAGGTTTAGGCGTTGAATGACAACACCTCCTACAACTCATTGATTATAGTAAATTTATTTGCTTTGCCCATGAAAGTGGCACTACAACTTGTACAAAGTCATGTTAAATTTGAGCCTATTTCTATTCACTCTATCCAGTATTTAATAAGAGAGACTAAGGTATCCCTAAAGTTCCCTCTCTTGAGCTTTATCTGTGCTTTCATCACATCACCTTGAAATTTTTTGAAAGAAAATAATTATTATTAGAGTTGAAAGAATAGTTCGAAAATGTGTGTTCCATTCCAATAAAATCATACTTCCCAATGAGTATTATATTTATACCATATACTCCAATAACAAGCAAATATTCTACTCTGTGGCACTTGGATGTAATTTTAAAATTTCAAGTAGATTTTAAATGCATCAGAGGTATTGTACATTTAATAGAGAGAAGCCGGGAAGGGGATAAAATATGAACGCTAGTCCTTACCTCAATCCCCACTAAAATAAACTGACCCTGTGCCTTGAGCCCATAACAACAGGTGATCATTGTTTGTAGACATCAGGAAATCTTATTGTCCCTATGACTGGTTTATTATCGGCCTAAGTAACACTCCATGCTGCAAAGGCCGAGAGTTTCCCAAACATGGTTTTCGGAATAATATATCATAGCCAGAGAAAATATTGGAGAAAAAAGGAAACAAATTCAGGGGAAGATCATAGACCAATTCTTGGGGCAACACTTTAGTTTGCAAAAAATAAAGCAACTAATCATGCTTGCAGAGTGGCAGTGAAACACAACTAAAGGACAAAAAGAAAGATAATACATATGCCTTCCAATAAAATTTCCGACTATAGAAGAGATCACCTGGAATCAACCGCCAGCATTCTTCCGGGAATATCCCTCATGAAACCAGGATTAGATAGTTGAACATGTGTTACAGGAAAAAATCTACGACAATGCACAAAGAAAAATGAGAAAGCTTAGTAGGGATATAGAGCTTAATTTTTGTTCAAAAAAATGCAGTTTGTGATTTGTAGTAACAGTTTATCATACTATAAATGATATATTAATGAACCAAACTGGAAATACACTCCAAGTAATATGTAATACCAATCCAACGAAAAAGAGAAAAGACAGTTAAAAAGTGAACCTGTTCATTTCATTGCAAAATGTGAGCAATGACAGCTTTCCGGAATCAGATAAAGCAACCAAGAGATCTTTACCTTGAGTCTACCAAACAAAGGAGGGAAAAAGAAACTAAATAAATTCAATCTTGGTAACTAGAGAATACAAGCAGAAAAAAAAAAACTAGTTTCATTCAAAACAATTGATATTTTATGAGGAAATGTTAACTCTGGTGACTAAGGACTATCTGATTGATGATCATTTGTTTTTGCTTAAATAAAAGGAAACATAAGACCGACATGAACCACTACACACATAGAGTTAACATAATCTCTGCAATCGAATTTTGCTGGTTTTACAATTATTATGCTACAAATGTTTCTTTTTCTTTCTTTGCTTTCACTTTCTGTTAAGCCTAATGAAAATATAACTTACATTGATCTATTTATATTCTAATAAAAGTCTTTTGCTAATTAATCATACATGCTATAACATCACATGGTTTAAATGAATGTTTGAGACTTCAATTTGGGCTGCAAAAACAGCAACTTCACCACAATTGAGGTCGCATTGCACTACTTGAAAAAGTAGAAATATTGACCAAAAAATAAAATAAAAGTCAGTCTTTAAACTTAAAGACAGTGTTAGAGAAACGAGCTATTTGGTTTCAATTTGGTTTGGGGTTATGTTGGTTTCAATTTGGTTTAGGGTTATGTTGTTCAACTTTCGATTTGAAAGAGATTTCATGGTAAGTTTTGCTTAAATATGCCTGATAGTGTTTTGTAAAAGTTTTTCTTATCTCAAATTTATATCATGAGCCTCATCCTTTCTTGTCAAAAACTCGACAATACTAAATGGCAGATATGTTGACCAGAAAAATCAATCAATTTTACCAACGGCCAACACACCTGTGGGCGACAACCACGGAATTTTTCATTCCATGGCAATACAGCAAGATCTTTAATGATGCCAAAAACAGGCTGATCACAGACAGTTTGTACATTCCCATCCTCATCAATCACCACCAACTCTATAGATGTCTCCTGAAATCACAAAGCAATAACAGTAAAAACTAGAGAAATAACCAGTTCAGTTAGATTGCACTCAGTGTTATCAATCACAAATTGTAGAAAACACACTTCGTTCAATATCCATTAGAGTTATACCCTATTTAACAACGTTTTGTACTAAATAGTAGGGTTTTTTAGTGGAAAATCAAATAATAGGGTTGAGGTTCCAAAATTCGTTCCAAAATTCTCAAACCTAATTCGAAGAACGAAAATAAAAGTGCGAAAAGATAAAATAAGGGAATAGAGAAGAAAAACAACCTTGCCGAAAACGACGTCGTTGGAGGATGGAGAACGAAGGTTAGCGTAGAGGACTTGGAGAACCGCGCTTCCTCTGAGTACGCACTTGGAGAGATAATAGCGCGGAGAAGAGGAAGAAGAAGAAGGCGGAGAACCTGACTTGACAGAAGAGCATTCTTCTTCGGAAACCGCCATTAATTCAAGATTTGGAGGTTTTAGAATTCGCGAGAAATACGATTGGTTGTTTGATGAGAAAATTGATAGCGAACATGAGGTTTAGAATAGCGTCCATTGAGAGTAGATACAAGAGTGATGCATAGTGGTTGTGGCGGTGGTGGTGGTGGAGAGTTAAGAGTGTATTGAAGTTGGAAGCAAAAAGGTTGAAGAAGCGAGAATGGTGAAAGAAAGTTGGGGAAAGGGAAGGCTGTAGAAAATACAGCACGTTATTGATGCCTAATCTTGTCTTAGCTTATTTTCTCTTTTTTTAATTTATTATTATTATAGTAGATTTTTTAATTAAAATTATTTTTTGTCCTTTATTATTTTTATTTTAGAATGGAGAACTTAGGCCCAAAAAAAACTACAACTTGAACAAATATATTAACAAAATTTTCAACTAAGACACCTTTAATCAGGTGCACAATAGACAAAGGACATGCATCAAACAAACATGTTTCTCTAAAGAGATGAATTTGTTGCTTAGTAAGGACATCAGCACGCCGATTAGTTTTTCGAAACACATGATAAACACGAATATCCTTATCCGGTTGGAAGTGTGTCCTAATTTACGCCACTAGGTTTCTCCTTAACATATTGCTAAAGTGACTAGCATTAATATTTTGGACAACATGAAAAGAGTACACACAAATATCAATTTTAAAAAACCCCAAATCAATTGCAAGTTTAAGGCCTTCTAACACCCCCAACAACTCTGCACTATACACATCACAAACTCCAATATGTTTTGCAAACCCCCCAAGCCATTTTCCATCATTTCTACTAATAATTCCTCTGCAGCCCGTTATTCCTCGATTGTCTCCTGCCCCATTTGAATTAAACTTCACCCTCTCCACATTTGGAGCTTTTCACTTGATAGGGATCCATTTCTTAAACTAATTCTTAGTAATCAATGAAGAGAGTTTAGCCTGACCATAATCTTTGATTTGCCTATAAATATGATTCACCATATTCGGGGGTCTTGAATGGTTCTCACCATGGATCTCTTTATTATGTCAGCTCCACAAATTATAGCACGCAGTGGCCAGAAGGTCTTCCAATCAAAATTTGAATCCCACCTCATATTAACCTTCATATTCTCATCAATCCAATTGTTCAAATCACCTGAAAAAAGAGAAATCTCATGTTAGTGTGCACCGTGATAGCCAAAACGGCATGGTCAGCGGACAATCCCAGAACACATGTAAAGCATATTCTTCTTCATTACCACAAAAATGGCACATTGCACTTTCCAACCCCACCATGTGCTTCCTACTATTTGTAATGAGTCCAGTATGATTGAGCAACCAAACAAAACTCTTAACTCTTTCGGTAATTTAGATTTTCCAAATTTGCTTCCGATTATTGCACTTTTGCACAATTATACATGCACGTAATAAAAGATTCACATTTTACAAATAAAAAAATATCACACTTTTACATCACAATTTTTTATAGACATTTAAAAAATTGTTATGAAAATAAGTAAAAAATATTTAATGATCTACCAAAGAATTTCTCTTTTAAAATCGTTAGATAAAACAACACAACACCATTCATTTATTTAAAAATTGCATTAAAAAATAATGTATGAATACGAGGTGGTCGACGGTCAGATCGTGCAGCCGATGCAAGAGGACGAGGTTGTCGAACACGAACAACCCGAGGGGACCATCGCCGAGTAGGTTTTTCCTTTCTCGTTCTGTTTGGCCTGCGAGCCATTTTATTTTTCGATGCCTATGCCCGGCCTGCGTGCCAGGGGCTTTTTGATACTTACTTGTTTGTAATATTTGTACGCAAGGCTTTTGCCCGATCAATGCATTTTTGTTTATCTGCTCGTGTGATGCTTGTACGTTTTCGCTTATGTGTGATGTTATTGTATTTGCTATACTTTGTTTATTTTTGAAGTAATAGAGATTTTGGGGCTTGCTCAACTTCGATAATCCTCGACTGCGCGGAGAGCTGGTCGAGTGGCCGGGAGTGTATCCCGACCTTCAACGAGGCTAAGAGCTCGGTCGAGGTCTTAGCTTCGTGGCGTGAACTTCCCATCGCGAGCTGGGTGTTCTGCCTAATCGGTACGACGACGAATGAGCTCGATCGAGGTGTCCTCGTCGGATCAAAGTGCTCGCGCACACACAATGCGACCCTTGATCATCGTGTTCTGTATAGGGGTCTGTCGCACCTCGAAAAAAATCGTTTAATCGAAGACACGACCCTCGCGCAAAAGGCGCGGAAAACGGTTCGACAGAGTCGCCACCGAACTTTATTTATCCCAAAAGAGGGAAAGGAAAATATCGATAAAACCTTTAAGGAGAAGGATAAGAACGTGGTCGTCGCAACCACATTCTGGGTTCTGGAGTCGGTTACGTGAGAGAAAGGTACGCGCACCCTCTCACGTCCGTTGTACTCAACGGGAACCTCTTAGTTCGAATTGTGAGGAATGTTATCTAAGCTTGTTTGTTTTCTTCTCAACGATATGTGCAAAAAGGTAAAGTAAAAGGTTTCGATTGCTAAGGGAAATGGGGTGGTTTTAGGATAGGGTGCTCGGCAAGGTCATCGCGACCTCGGGCCTACGTATGCTCATTCGGACGAGAATGAGGAATCAGAGCAATCGTAGTTCGACTACGGGAAAGGATAGAGGGAAGACAGAAGATGGAGGGAAGGTAGACGCAAACGAGGGAAAAGAAAAAGTGTGCTCGCCAAGATCATCGCAATCTTGTGCATACGTATCTTTACTCGGGCGAGAATAAAGAATCAGAGCAGTCGTAGTTCGTGGTACGCCCACGAAAAGAGGGGTAGGGTTTGAATTTTAGGAGACGAAAGATTGAATGACATACAACCCAAGGGGCGTGCCTCGAGAGCAGTCACTCAAGAATCCAAGGAATGCTAGACTCCAAGAATTCAGTTCTTTCATGAGTTGATTGCGAAAATGTTTGATAATGGTTAAGTGTTTTAAGACGAAAAGGTGAATGAATAACAACCCAAGGGCGCGCCTCAAGAGTCATTCATTCGAAGATCCGAAGAATGCTAGATTCCAAGAATCTCCTCCTTTCGTAAGTTGATTAAGAAAAACGTTTGAAAAAGATTGAGTCAAATTGGTTGAGAAAAGAGGTGAGGATCGATACTAGTCCCTAGGGGTGCTCCTAGTAACGAAACCACGAGATGTGCGAGTGTGCATTTGATGTCAAGGCAAAAGGCGCTCGACTTGGGCTCGACGACGAATCGATGATTGGTTTGAAAATAATTTAAATGTTTTAGGGAGAATGACGATTATTCGATAAACGAGACGTCGGCCTCGCAACCAATTAATCGGGGCATTATTGGGATGCCAGATCCCAACGACACCTTTTTCATTCGATTGATTTACGAAATATTGTTTGATGAACAACGGAAGTACCACATGAAATGCTAGACTCCAATGGCATTCCTTTGTCCAAATAGTTAAAACGAGTGTTTTAGGAGCGAAAGGTCGAATGATCACCACCTAAGGCGTGCGCCTCCATAGTGGTCACTCAAGAACCCAAGAAGTGCTAGACCTCAAGAATTCAGTTCTTTCGCGATTTAATTGAAAAATGATTTGAATATGTGTTGAGTATTTTAATCGGGAAGTAAGCGTTTGAACAAATGAAAATGGTTAGATAAGCATGAATATGAATATGATATGGATATGAACAAGAATGAACGATAATATAATTGAGATAATATTAACAAGGTATAATATAACATAAAATTGGTCTCGTCTTAATCGGAATCTATTTGGGAAAATCGATAAAAACACAATTTTTGACTTTCATTGACCAAAAGTGAAAATAAAAGAATATAAATCGAAATAGACATAAAAATCGGAAAACTAAGAAAGGTCTCATCTTTACTAAGATTTAAATCGAGAAATCGATAATCTTTAGTATTTGATTTTCATTGACCCAAAAATGAATAAAAGTGAAATAAAAATTATAGAAATGAAATAAAATCGAAAATGTCAAAAAAGAATAAAGGTCTCACCTTTATCAAGATTTAAAATCAAAAAATCGATAAATCTTGATATTTTGGTTTTCATAGACCCAAAATGAATAAAAATAATGACAAAATGACAAAAATGAAATTAAATCGAAATGGTATAGGAAAAAAAATAAAGGTTTCACCTTTATCGAGATTAAGTCGAGAAATCGACAAATCGTCGATGTTTGGTTTTCATTGACCCAAAATAAATGAATAAAAATAATGTAATGAAATAAATTGAAATAATAAAAAAAAAAATAGGCCTCATATAAATCAAGACTTTGAATCGATTTGAGAAAATCAACTTTAATCAAGATATTTTTGATATCATTGGCCCTAAGAAAATGTAAAGAAAAAATCATGAGCCAAACACAAATTTCTTTTACCAAGAAACTTAAACAAACTATATTGGAAACCGAAAGAAAGAGGAGTTGAATCAATTGAGTAAACTTAGAATATATTAAAAACTAACAATGTGAAAAGTTAAAAAATAAAAATAGTAAACAAAAATTTAAAATAATGTTAATCAAAACAATAACACCCAAGAGGGGTATAAAGGTGAATGAGGGCGAGTGAGTAATGAAATAGCATCATGGGCTACAAAGCCCAGTAACAATCTGCCATTTTTCAAAACATCAACAACTCTTAGAAATAAAATAAAAAAGAAAGGATCACTAAGTTCACTTGGGTCAAACATCAGAACAAGGCACTTTTTTATAAAGAAGAAAGAAGACGATTCAACGTTCACTATCGTCATCGCGTTTTTTCTCAAAAAAGGGAAACCACCATCGTTTTCAGCAGAAACAAATCAAAAGGCATGAACAGAGCAACAACGATTAGGACACAGTATTAGCAACGAATTTCACCCTCCTTGCTTCTCGACTCGGTTTCGTCCTAAATCGTTTCAGGTTCGACCGTGTTACTTCATCCATTCCGCTTTCAGTCTCTACTTCTTCTCTTTCTAATTTCTGTTCTGGATTCTGAGATGATTGTGATTTGGAGATGGTTCTGATTTTGAATAAGGGTTTGAGGTTTGGGTTGTGAACGGTGATATGGGTTTGAATGGTTGATGGGTGGGTAACGGTTTGAAGGTGGATTGGAGGTTGAAGAGGAATGATAAAGGGTGTGGCAGTTCGTTATTGATGGAGGTTGGGGAGCTGAGGGTTTTTAGAATATTTCGATTTGTTTTGGGATGAAGGTTAGGTTTGTGGTTTGGGTTCTGAGTTGTAGGCAGCAGGTGAAGTTTTTGGGTTGTTGATGAAGAGCCAGCGAAGGAAAGGTTAAAGTTGAAAGGTTGAAGGTGAGATTTGAGACAAGTTGAAGGCTGGAAGTTTAATGTTGTGATTCGGATTGGAGAAGGAGAAGAGGTGGGTTGGGTGTTGAATGGTGATTCGGAACAGGGCGGGGTGGTGGTTGTTGTTCCGAATGAATCAAGTTGGTGTTGGGGATGGTTCAAGGTTGTCGGAAGTTTGAAAACAGAGTTGATGTGTGCGTTGTTTCACCGTTGGAATAAAAGAAGATCACCGAAGGCTTTCTTTTTGTTCTCCTCTCTACCCTTCCTTTTTGTTCTCCTCTGCCTCTTTTTAAAACAATTTTTTTTAAAACTTCCTGCTGTTGCTGGTGAAAAGTTGCTCTCAATGCCAGGTTGTTGCTGGTTGGTTGTGTGAAGTTATTTTCAAAAAGCAGGTTTGGCAGGTAGTACTTTGTGGGCAGGGCGTAGCAGCAGTAGTAGCGGGTCATTGTTTGTAGTGGAATGTAATAGGCTTGGGGTGCACTATCCGCTACTCCAAGTTGTGGCTGAAATATGACTTGGAATGTATAGGTGATCCATGTTGTGAAATGAAGTGTATTCTTTCTTTGTGCAATCTTTATGTAGCGTATAGGAATTGGTCTCAAGTGGCTTAAGACTCATAATAAAATGTAGCATGTAACTTTTGAAATTTCTTATTTAAAATCTTGGTTGTATTGGAACTTTGAAAAATTAGGCTTTTGAATGATTTTGGAAATTGATGCAACATGAACCTTGTGATGAAATCTTGGCACGTGATAGAATTCTTTTGTAATCTCTTTTTATTCTTGTAACAACTTGTAATGGATGATGATAATGGGCTTTGGCATGTTTTTATTTTTTCTTTGAGCCTTTTGTAATATGTGAACATAGACTCAGGGTTTTTTTTTATTGAAATGGTAATAATAATAAAAATGGATTGTGAATAAATGTTAAATACGAAATGAAAATGGAAAATGGCATATGGATGTGTCATACCCCAAATTTTACCCTTAGATTCATTGATCTTTCACATATCATGCTAGGTCAATCATATTGCATAATATCCCAATTTGTCAGCTGGAATGAACTTGTGGATTTATAGACGAACCAGTCAAACTAAAAGTCGATCCCGATTTATTTCAAAATTTGACCAAACGCTATATTTTTCCGATCTGAAGTTCCGACACGAATTAACAAATACACTAGGTTGTGAAGATCTCCTCATTTTCCATCACGTGCTTTAGATGTTATTCTCTTGTTTGATTTCGCAAATTGTTTGCAGGTGTGGTGATGTCGAATTCCGTACCACGAATTATTTCGAAAAGCTGGTGACTGAATCCGTCTTCAGCACTGAGTGCGAGATTAAAATGTCTTGTTCATGCCGAGTTGATGACGGTAATTACGCAATGCTACTGTTGTGACTAATTCCATATCCTGTGTTAATTTCTCTATTTGATTCGTAATTTTGTTTTCGAGCTAACACTATTGTCGCTGCCATTTGTAACGTTAACCTTGGATTCATGATATTGTTGTTCATATGGTGATGTTGTCGCTCTAATATCCTTTGTATGTTACTTGGATTGATTTTTGATCGGGTAAAATAATTGTTATTTGTTCAATGATAGTTTACTTGATATAAGCTACTTGTTAAAGATTGTGATTAGTTGTTCTTAAGATAAGTTCCAAGGTGATTCAGAATGATAATGGTTACTTGCTGCTTGTGTTAGCTTGTACTTATACCTATTAAATGATCATCGTGCCGATTCCATGGTGTTAATGTAGTTGTGCTTTACTCTTTGAAATGGAATGTGTATTTTGCTACTACAATGTTTGCTGGCCTAATCTAATGACAGTTACATTGCAGTTCGATCTTGCAACGCTTTAGCATGTGTGTTGAGGGAATGTTTAAGTGATATGTTCTGTTTTTTAAAAGAAGAGAAAGTTTGTTTTGAAATAGGAGCTGCATATTTGGTTTATGATTGTTTTTTACATGTTTTTGTTTATCTCATAATTTGGATAATTCTAGGATTAGGATGCTCAGAATACTCGTTTCCTTTCTATGCTAAGCTAAGCATCGTATTGTTTTTATATTGATACAGGCATGTGGCTGTGTAGTTTTTAGGTAGATTAATGTATTAATTAAGTCAATTTTTATTTTTGTTTTAATTATTTTGTTTTGAGTTCAAATGACTCTATGCTTTGTAAATTAATTTTTTAAGCTTCACAAACACTTCTAATAATTTTCAAAACAACTTCAAACCATTTTTCATTACTCATTTTTACCATTTCAAACTATTTTCAAAACCATTTTCAAAATCAATCTCAGTTTTTTTTCACAAACCATTTTCAAGTTAAGGTGAATCAAACCTCAATCACTTCGAGTGACGTTTTAGAATCAAATCAAATTTTAATATAAAATATATTTTTTAAACAAACACGAGAGAAAAGGACTGCTGGAATCTCGCATTCTAGCACAACCCTCGAATGATTAGTCCTAAGCCTTGCGTATTGGGGGTAGCTATTCATTCTTCTCTTTCGTCTTCGAAATAATTTTCTCAACCAAATTAGACGAATAAGAGCCGTCAAGATCTAGCATCTTGGCACAACTCTTCGAACAATTGATTTTTCATCAAGCGTTCATTGTCCATCGAACAACTTTCATATTAACTTGGACGGATAAGGGCCGTTAAGATCTAGCATCTTGACATAACCCTTTTGAGCTTTTTTATCATCAAAATCTTGTTGTCCTCAAAACAATCTTAATCATAACTTGGATCGATAAGAGCCGTCGAGATCTAGCATCTTGGCGCAACTCTTGAACAATTAATTTTTATCAAGCGTTCACTGTCCATTAAACATTTTTCATACCAATCTTGAATGAAAAGGACTGTTAGAGTCTAGTACTCTAGCATAACCCTTTGGCATTCTTAAAACATTTCCAAGCCACTTTCAAACCACTAGCTTTGCTCGTGAAGTAAATCGGTTTCTGCCCGTCCGGGGTTTCCCGAATGAGGACAGCGCTGACCGCTTCACTCGTGATTGCGAGATACAAGAAAAGTGTCTCCCCGCTCTCAGGTCGTGAGAGGACCGGGGGTTGCGATAGGACTTGTTTTAGGTGGAGGAGCGCCTGCTCGCATTTTTCGCTCCATTCAAACGTCGCTTTTTGTCGAAGAAGTTTGAAAAATGGGAGTGTGTATTGCGTGGACTTGGAGACGAAGCGGGAGAGGGCGGTGAGCATCCTGTTCAATGGTTGTATCGACTTCTTCGAGTCCAGAGTAGGGATCTCAGAGAAAGCCCTACACTTGTCAGGGTTGGCTTCGATGCCTCGCTATGTGAGGTAGAAGCCGAGGAACTTACCTGCCCGAACGCCGAAGGTGCATTTGTCGGGGTTGAACCTCATGCGGCATCTCCTCGCTGTGTCGAACACCTTCTTGAGGTGCGCGGCGTGGTCGACTTCTTCCGCGGATTTGACGATCACGTCGTCCATATAGACCTCGAGCATGTCGTCGATTTCAGCCCGGAAAACCTTGTTCATCATTCGTTGGTAGGTCGCACCGGCGTTCTTCAGGCCGAAAGGCATTACGTTGTAGTAGTAATTGCCCGACTCGGTCATGAAAGCCGTGTGCTGTTTGTCGACCTTATCCATGGGAATTTGGTTGTATCCTGAGTATGCGTCCATGAAGGATAGAAGTTTGTAACCTGCAGAATTGTCGACCAGCTGGTCGATGTTAGGCAAAGGATAACAGTCTTTCGGGCAAGCCCGGTTAAGATCAGTATAGTGAACACACATCCTCCATTTTCCATTATTCGTTTTGACAAGTACAACGTTGGACAGCCAGGTTGTGTACCTAGCCTCCGAAATAAAATTCGCCTCTAGGAGGTCTTTTACACCTTTTTTAGCAGCCTCCGCTTTTTCGGGAGACTGCTTACGCCTACGTTGAGTTATGGCCCTAGCGGCCGGATCTACTGCGAGCTGATGGCAAGCCACCTCGGGGTCAAGGCCAGGTATCTCGGAGGTGCTCCATGCGAACAGATCAGCGTTCTCCCGGAAACATGCCTTCAGCTGCTCCTTCGCCAGGTCGGGGATCCCGGTGCCAATCTTCACGTTACGGTCTGGATCGTCCCCAAGGGCCACGAGCTCAAAGTCTCCGTCTGGGACGGGGCGCGTTGGGTGGAGAGGCTGCCCGTTGTTTTTCGCCTGGAGGTCGAGGTCTTCTGCCCGGTCTTCATCGTTTTCGCCCGGGAACCTGCTGTCGAGGTCTACCGCGTTGACGCGCGGGAGAGGCGTCTGTTTGGTGTCCGGGGATGAATTAGCTCCGGTCTTGGATTTGGTGCCGATGAAACTCATGCCTTTGATGGCAGTGTCGAAGCACCTCCTGGCCGCGTCTATGTCCTCGTGCATCGTAACTACCCGTCTCCTGGTCGTGTAGTACTTCATTTTGAGGTGGACCGTTGATGGCACCGCTGTAAGTTCGGCCAGGGTGGTCCTCCCGAGGATGCAGTTGTAGAGGGATGGACATTCGACCACCAGGAAGCGGGTCTTCACCTGTCGGGCAGTGTCTTCGGCCCCGAATGTGACCATCAAATCAACGTAGCCCCATGGTCTGGTGGTGGTTCCGTTGAACCCCTGCAGGTCTGAACCGACGTACGGGGTCAGATGCCTCTCGTCGCGCTGGAGGGTCCCGAACAGATGAGCATACATGATGTCTATCGAGCTGCCCTGGTCGACCAGGATCCTTCGAACGTCAAAATTCGCCATCTATGCTCTGACCAGGAGGGGGATAATGGCGTTGGGCGCTCCGCCGGGGAGCTCTTCAAGGTAGAAGGTGATAGGGTTTGATTTCCCTTGCACCTTCTCGAGAGTAGTTGTCTTTGCCGATGTTGTGGACTCCAGTTCGTCAAATTTCCGCTTGATCGACCCGAAGGACACCTTCTCATAACCACCCCCGGAGATGACCATTGTCTTGGGGAAGCCTTCCCAAGTGCTACGGGCAGAGACGGGGTCCTCGTGGGGGAAGTTCGCTCACATGTTGCGAATCGCTTCTTGGCCTTCAATGCCTTCGAGGACAAAGAAGTCTTCGGGTCGAGTGACGCTGAGGGCGACCTGAAGCCGACTCTCGTCAGGAGGAGGTGTTGTTTCCTCGACGTTTTGGGCTTCCCGGGAACTTGGTCGAGGAGTGTCACTCTTCTGGGTGTACTTCTTTAAGTGTCTTTCCTTGATCAGGATCTCAATTGCATCTTTGAGATGGATGTAGTCTTCTGTGACATGTCCGTGGCTCCGGTGGAACCTGCAGTACTTTGACTTGTCCGTGTTTAATTTGGGGGTAGTCGGCTTTGGAAAACGGACGCCTCATTTCAGAAATTCCAAGTTCTGGCACTCGGAGAGGATTCACGTGCGGGGAGCATTGAGTGGCGTGTATTCCGTGAACCGGCCAGCTGGTCCCCTCGGTTCGCGGGAGTCCCGGGGGCAGTCTTCCTTCTTTCTTTCCCCTCCACGTCGGGGAGGAGAGTCTTCTTCTTTATGGCCACGGGGGCCCTCCTTTCGTCTCAACTTGAGGGCGATCTGTGCTGCCTCCGACTCCTCGAGCTCGATGTACGACTGAGCTCGTTGGAGGAGGTCCTCCAGACGACGAGGTCTGCGGAGGCCCATGGACTTGGCAAATTCAGATCCAAAACGTAGACCGTGGATGATTAAATACTTCTTCATGTCGTCGGTCATATGGACCTCGACAGCTTCCCTGTTGAATCTCTCAATGTAGTTCCGGAGAGATTCGTTCTTCCCCTGGAAGATGCTCTCTAGTGTGGCCTCCGTCTTCGGGTGTCGACGAGACGCTGTGAAGTGTTTGGTGAAGCGTTGTCTTAGTTACTTCCAGGATGTGATCGACCAGGGTGTCAAACCCTTGTACCAAGTCATGGCGGCCTTCCGCAAGGTGGTGGGGAAAAGCCTGCACTTAATGGCTCCCTTGACATTTCTGAAGTCGAGCATGGCTTTAAAACTTTCGACGTGATCGTCGGGGTCGGCCAGGCCGTCGTAGGTCCCCAGTGGTGGGGGTTTCTCCATGCCCGCGGGAATTTAGGCATCCATGATCTCCCAGGATAGGGGGGTCCTCTGGTCGTCGTCGTCGCTTCCGGTTGGGGACCTTGAAGGGGATCGGTGGTGTCGACCAGGTCCTTGTTGCGGAGGGGAATTCCTTGAGCGGTTCCTCGGCCTTTCCTCGGTGGTCTTGCTCTTCTTGGTGGTTGAGGAAGGCCTGGGTTCCTTCCGAGGCGGGGAGTGATGGTGCTTCTGGGAGATCGCCGGTTGGGGGCGCTCGAGGCGTAGTCGACGTCCCTCGCGCACCGGCGAGGGAGTTTGAGATTCTTCTGACGGGGTCCTTCGCGGGGAAGGAGAACGGCGAGGCGAAGGTGGAAGACGATGTCTCCGCGGGGAAGATCGTCGTGTCTGCCCTCGCTCTAGTGCTTCAATTCTGCGATTCTGGTGTGCGATCAGCTGGTTGGTCTGATTGACCAAGGAAAATAGGGCCACGGTGCTCGAATCTGCATTGGGCGGAGGAGCGATTGGCTGAAAGACGGCTTGTTGCTCGTCCTGCTGGGCCGCGTCGTAAGCCGTGTCTTGGGAGTCTGGGGAGGCGGTCTGCCCGTCTCTCACGTCGCCTTCTTCGACGTTGAGGGCAACAGCGTCTTCGCGGTGGTTCACATTCTCGAGTTGCGCGAGGACGGTGTCCAGAGCTTTGTTCGCCGATGGGTTGTTGGCCATGCTGGTGATGAACGAGAGGATTGTTTTGGTTTATCGTTGAAGGAAAAATGGGGAAGCAAGAGTTCCCACAGACGGCACCACTGATCGTACCTGGATCAGACAGTTGTTCAGTGGCCAGCAACGCCGTATGGACTTCAGTTCCGGTGAGGTTGGAAGACGGCGGAGGGGGTGTACCTGCAAGGTACTCCGACGCTCAAGTAAGGCAAAGGTCACAAGTAAAAGCAAGTACAGAAAGAGGTTAGAGTGTATGAGATTGCGTAACCTGACCCTCTAAAGTGAGAGGGTATTTATAGAGAGCCCCCAGCGCGGGGCCAACGGTCACTAGCACTGGGCTGGATTGCGAGGCCCAATCCAAGTAACTGTCAGGGATTACGTGGCGTAATGAAGACGAGCACGTGGTTTTCACCATGGGGTAACCGTTCCTAGATCTCCGGAATTAGGGCAGACCGATTCCATCGGGAGTGGGTGGTTACATGAGAACGTGTCCTCGCGGGGAGGAGTCTTGCGTGTCGGGGAGAGACGTGTCCTCGCGGGAAGGATTCTCATATGCAGAAGGAGGTGGCTCCTCGAGGAGGGAGCACCTGAGTGTCGAGGAGGAGCGAGCCCGGAGAGGCTTAGCGCCTCTGCCCGATGCTTTATGCCGTGTGTGCCCGAACACCGCCGAGGTGTGGCGTGTGCCCGACACTGTTGAGGTGGGCATGTGCTCGAAATTGGTCGTGCTAAGAGGCCTTTGTTGGGCCATCCCAGGACGTGTGGGTTAGGCCTGCTCGATTGAGGAGCGGACCCTGGCCCAGTCCAGAACAACTATTTTACCCTTTTGCTCAAATATCTCCCAAACGCTCTCAAAATGCGATAAAACATAAACAGCGATGCAAAATATATCAGGAATTAAAAGTTAATAAAAAAATATTATCAATTGCAATTATTTTATCTATCTGAGAAATTATCCAATTAACAGGTAAAACTCATTTAATTTACACAATTCACAAAATTTCATATAAATGAAATAAATAAATACGATTAACCAAATTGGGGCGTTACAGGTACCATCTACAATTCATCTGAAGATGAAGTACTACACGACCAGGGGCCGAGTCATCACTCTCCACAGGGACATTAAGGCCGCCAGGAGATGCTTCTAGGTTGCGACCAAAGGTTTGAACTCGATCAACATCAAGTCCAAGACCGCAGAGAAGTCAGCCCTGGACGAAGGGCAGAAACCACTCTCACGCGTCAATATGGTCGACCTCGACAGTCGTTTCCCCAACAGGCCGAAGCAGGACGAGGTAGCAGATCACGCCCCTCAAGCTAAAGGCAACAGGCAGCCTCTTCATCCCATGTGCCCCATTCCAGATGGAGACTTCGAGCTCATTGCCCTCGGAAATGACCCAGATAGAAACGTGAAGATTGACACGGGCCTCCCTGACCTGGCGAGGAAGCAACTAAAGGCCTGCCTCTGGGAGAATGCCGGCCTGTTGCGTGGAGCACTGCGGAGATGCCCGACCTCGACCCAGATTTGGCATGACATCAACTCACAATAGATCCGGCCGCTAGGGTTGTAGTGCAACGTATGCGTAGGCAGTCTCCCGAAAAAGTGAAGGCTATTGAAAAAGTTGTAAAAGACCTCTTAGAGGCGAATTTTATTTTAGAAGTCCGGTACACAACCTGGCTGTCCAACATTGTACTTGTTAAAAAGAATAATGGAAAATGGAGAATGTGCGTCGATTACACTGATCTTAACCGGGCATGCCCGAAAGATGCTTATCCACTGCCTAACATCGACAAACTGGTAGATAATTTTGCAGGTTTTAAGTTGCTGTCGTTCATGGATGTATACTCGTGATATAATCAAATCCCCATGGCGAAGGCCGACAAACAGCACACGGCCTTCATGACCGAGTCGGGCAACTACTACTACAATGTAATGCCATTCGGCCTGAAGAACGTCGACGCGACCTACCAGCGGATGATGAACAGAGTCTTCCACAGCGAGATCGGTGATATGCTCGAGGTCTACATGGACGACATGATCATAAAATCGCGATAAGAAGTCGATCACACCACCCACCTCAAAAGGGTCTTCAACACGACGAGGAGATGCAAGATGAGGTTCAACCCGGAGAAATGCACCTTCGGTGTCCGAGCAGGAAAGTTCCTCGGTTTCTACCTCACAGAACGAGGGATCGAGGCGAACCCCGACAAGTGCAGGGCGTTCTCCTCCTTCCCGACGCCGAACTCAAAGAAATCGATACAATCGCTAAACGGAATGCTCACCTCGTTGTCCGGCTTCGTGGTCAAATCAGTGCAATACACACTTTCATTTTTCAAACTCATGCGCAAGGAGGCCACGTTCGAGTGGATCGAGGAGTGCGAACAGGCTCTCCTCCGCCTCAAACAGGTCCTCTCACAACCCCCAGTCCTCTCGCGACCAGAAGACGGGGAGACATTGTACCTGTACCTCACTGTCACGAGCGAGGCGGTCAGCGCGACTCTAATTCGGGAAACCCCTGACGGGCAGAAGCCGATTTACTTCACCAGTAAAGCCCTTCAAGGCCCCGAACTTAGATACCAGCAGATCGAAAAGGTCGCTCTAGGCCTCGTTACATCGGCTAGATGACTACGAAACTACTTTCTGGCCCACACAATTGCGGTAAGGACGGACCAACCCGTGAGACAGCTCATCGGCCGACCTGACATGGAGGGCATAATGCTCAAATGGTCGCTCGAACTCTCCGAGTTTGACGTCTAATATGAGGGTAGAAATGCCCTGAAGGCTCAAGTATTAGCCGACTTCGTCGCATAGATGACCATCCCGGAACCTTCAATCGACGGATCCCAAAAATGAATGATCTACGTCGATGGGGCGTCCAACTCGACGGGAAGCGAAACGAGCATCGTCATATAAAACGAGGAAGACATATTGATAGAGATCTTCATCATGTTGTCCTTCCCAACATCAAGCAACCAGGCCGAATACGAGGTTTTCCTCATCGGGTTACGCCTAGCCGAGGACCTCGGCGCCAAAGACGTGAAAATATTCACCGACTCTCAGCTCGTGGTCTCCCAGGTGCAGGGAGAGTACCAAGCCAGGAGCGACAACCTCATTGAATATCTAACCTTGGTAAAATAGAGGATGAAAAAGTTCGTCTCGGCAGAGGTAAGTCATGTCTCGTGCGAACACAATACTTGGGAAGACGTCATATCAAAGCTGGCGAGCACGAGGAAAAAAGGCGAGAACAAGCCCGTCATCCGAGAGGTGCTCCCGCATCCAAGCATCGAGAAATTCATCTCCACAGCCGATGTGCATGCCATTGGGGACAACCATACTGGATGACCCCGGTGTACGAATACCTCAGCACGTGGAAAATATCCGACGACCCCGAGGATGCTGGCGTAGTCAGGCGGCGCGCCTACTCGTATACTATTGTCAAAGACAAGTTATACCAACGGGGATTCTCGATCCCCCTCCTCAGGTGTGTCGAGGAGTCTAAGATCCCCGACATACTCCAGGAGATCCACGAAGGGATCAATATGCAACACCTCGACGGACGGTCCCTAGCCCGTAAAGCATTACAGGCAGGGTACTACTGGCCCACTATGCAGCAAGACGCTAATGAACACGTCAAGAAGTGTGACAGATGCCTGCGACACAGGGACATGCACCTGGCCCCGCCTAGTGAGCTCAAAACACTTTCATCTCCATGACCATTTGCCTGATGGGGATGGACATCCTCAGACCCTTCACCATAGAGTCGTACCAAAACAAGTATTTGATTGTCGGCGTCGACTACTTCACCAAGTGGATAGAGGCCGAAGCCTTGGCCAAAATCACGGCCAACAACATACTTTGTTTCTACAAGAGGAATATATTTGCCCAATTTGGCGTACCCCAAGCAATCGTCACCGACAACGGGACACAGTTCACCTACAAGAACTTCCAGGACTTCGTTACCAAGTTGGGCACAAAACAACACTTTACGTCGGTCGAGCACCCACAAATAAACGGGCAAGTCGAAGCCACGAACAGGGTGATCCTGCGAGGCCTGAAACGAAAACTGGGCGATGCCAAGAAAAGGTGGGTCGAGGAGTTGCACAGCGTGCTCTAGGCCTACAGAACGACCCCGCGCTCGACCACAGGGGAAACCCCATTTCGACTAACCTACGAACCCGAGGTGGTAATTCTGGTAGAAATAAGGGAACCCTCGAGAAGGACCTAGTCTCCCCTCGACGAAGAGATGAACGACAAGGCCCTTAGGGAGAAACTCGACCTGGTTGAAGAGATATGGTCGGGGGCATCCCTCCGCGAAGCCTCGCTCAAACTGAAGATAACTTTATGCCATGACAGCAAAGTTATCAATCGTGAATTTCAGGTCGGTACCCGTCCTGTGAAGGAACCAGAAAGATTTGCGTGAAGGTAAGCTCGCCGCGAACTGGGAGGGCCCCTACCGCGTCCGCGCGAAAATGATGACGGGAACCTACTACCTCAAAAATCTCCACGGGGAGGAACTTGCTCGACCATGGAACGCTGAAAAGCTTAAAAGTACTATAGTTAAACACTGTCCACGACCTATTCGAGTTGCGACCACAGGAGTGCACTAAGGTACAAGCGCGACTCCTTAACTCGAGACAAGAAGACGAGGGCCCGCTTTTTGTGTGTGCGCGAGGACCCTTGATCCGACGGGGACACCTCTATCGAGCTCCATCGTCGTCGTACCAAGTAGGCAGAACGCCCAACCCGCGATGGGAAGTTCACGCCTCAGAGCTAAGACCTCGATCGAGCTCTTAGCTTCGTCGAAGGTCGGAATACGACTCCGACCACTCGACCAGTTCCCTACACTGTCGAGGATCAACGATGTCGACCAAAAGCCCCAAACACTTAACGAAAACATGCAAATATCAAATATAAAACACACATTCAAGCAGCACACACAAAATATGAAAGACAATGCATTAAAGCGGGAAAAATCCCATTGTTCAAACAATGCAAAATAGCATTACAAACCCCTGGAACGCAGGTCGGGCAAAAGTCAGTTTATAAAATCACGACACGCAAGCTGAACTAAATAATAACCAAAAGTGGCGCACAGGCCAAACAAGCTGAACAAAGGGAAATAGAGCTAGACAGTTGCGCCCTCATCGGGTTGGTCTCCTGTCATGCAGTTTCAGGCGCAACCACCTGACCTTCGATCACTTAGTGATAAGGGTTTGTCCCCTCGGTGATGAGCTAGACACCATGGTTCACGAGCTGAAACAACTCCACAACAACATTAAAACCCACCTCGACGGCCCCCAGGCAATCCTGCTCGAGCAGTCAGATCTTCAATATCAGGTCAACCCGAGAGGTCAGGAGCTTCTCGTCGACGGTCTCGTCTTCAACAGGCTTGGCAGCGATCCTCGCCAAGAGCTTCTTTTTCTCCTCGTCAGCATCCTTCACCTTCCTCTTCATCTCCCCATGAAGATTGACTTGGGCGATATTCTGTTTCTTGCACTCATCGAGATCGATAGCCAACTTTTTTATCTCAACCCTGATAGACGCGAGGTCATCTTGCAGCTTGGTCAGGTCAGACGAGGGGCAAGTCTCGTCATTAAAGACCAAAGCCATTTCAAAAACACGCATCATCGCGGCCATGTCTTCCGATAAGGTTTTCCTCCCCGCATTCCGGTCAATGTCCAAGATAGCTTTGGACTTAGCAGCGCTCATAGTCGGGGAGTTGGCCCCGCAAAAGAAATTAGGCTGCAGATAGCAGGGTGAGAGCACGTACTTCTCCTCAGACATGTTCTCGGTGAGGTCGACGGTTACTGGTAGAGATGTCAAAATGGGCTACCCGGCCCATTTAGGGCCGGCCCTGATGGGCTCGGGTTTTTTAGGGCTGGGCCAAAAAAGACCATTTCTAATATGGGCACGAAAATTACTACCCGAGTCCGGCCCTAGATGGACTTTGGGTTACCCGACCCTAAATGGGCGTTTTTTAATAAAATATTAAAATAAAAATGCCATAATATTTATTATAAATAAAATAAAAAATTATATTATTTTAAACATAATACATTTTTATAATACATTTTTAAGTACTATATTATCTTTTATCAATACTATAATGTGTTTTTAAATACAATACATGTCTAAATTATATAAAATAATACTCGAATATTTGACATAAGGGAAACTAATAGAATACGAGAAAAGAGTGTTGATTATATTTATGTATAATATTTAAAAGAGAAATATTGAATATAATATATATAAAATTTAGTGAGGTGAGAAAAATCAAGATGTTATTTTGGAGTAAGATAATATAAGTATTAGTATAATTTTTTAAAATTTATAGTGATATGGGCTACCCACGGCCCATATGGGCTAGCCCTAATGGGTAGCGGGCTTTTTAGGGCTGGGCTGAAAAGGCCCTGAAAAATATGGGCTCTAATTTTAAGGCCCAAGCCCTATGATTCTTCGGGCCTGGTGGGCCGGCCCATATGGGCTAGCCCATTTTAACGGCTCTAGTTACAGGCTCTGTAACTCGCTGCCTTTTGGGAGAACCCTGTGATGTCGGAGATTGGCTGCATTGGGGGGAAGAGGACGAGCCTCTGGGTGTCGGGTTGGGGCCTTGCATTTGCTGGACCTGGACGACTCGCCCCTTGCCAGCCTTCTTCGGACCTTTGGTGGCCTCCAGTTTCTTCACAAGTTCTTGCAAGCTCGACATCTTACCTGCAAAAAAAAAAAAACAAACACGTCAGCGAACCAACGACGGAAACATAGATAGGGCCCGAGTGAAGGGGGGTGTCTGATGCCTAAGAACCGTACAACTTCCTCGTCAGAGTCACACTCGAGGATGACCTTTTTGTTTATCAACCGGACCTCTTTTAAAATCTCCCCGCGATCGTCGAGGATAAAGTTCCAGTTACAAGTTTAGCCAGGTGAAGCCGGAGACGAACTTGACCAATTTCTGGTAGGCCAGCTGATCCTCTTCATCCAACGCACCAAGGCTGACTATGTAACTGTCCATGCTTCTTTTGAAATGTTACTCCGTCCATTCGAATGGAAACTTCTATTGTAAAACCTCATTCCGTCGTCCATTTTTCTCCTTAACCACGCGGTTATACAGCGAGTCGACGGCCGCATGGGTAATAGGCTTGACAACGAAATACCGGTATTTGAAATTGCAGACAGAGTCTAGGTACTCCCGAAACTATCTCCTTGATTGCTTAAAGGACACCCAGATGTGCCGCCCCTCGACCGTTTGTCTCTACAAATGGAAGATGTGGAAAAAAAGTATTGTGGCTCCGACATTGAGGTACTGACATACGAGCTCGTATGCTCGCACGAACGCGATCGCGTTAGGATGAAGTTGCGAAGGCGCCAGGCGCAGCCAGACGAACATCTCCCGTTGTAAGTCACTGAAGGGCATACGCAGGCCCACTTCTAGGAAAGTGAATTCGTGCATGGGAAACCTCATTCCACTGAAACACGAGCATACCCGATGGTGTTCCCGGGGTTTGTACACCTGTCAGTTCTGAGGGGAGCCTTTACAACGGTCCTCGACAGTAGCATAGGCGTCTAAGTCATTCACGACAAAGAGAGAAGGGGCGTTTAGGGTCTTCTCCTCGGCCCAATCATCAACAGTTAGCTTCTGAACCCCGCTGGTCTGCACTACCGGTGAATCGGGCTTGTCGTCAGTCTCGATGACCCCCTCAATCCTTACAGTTATTTTACCTGAAACGTAGAGGAAAACAGTGAATTCGACATTCCAGATCAAATCCACCCTTCCACCATAGATCAAGTGAAAGGGAGAAGAAAAGAGTTGAGGAGTTGCTCGACGAACGTCCTTAACTAAAACCCTCGTCGGGGAACTCGCGTACGCGAGAAGATTCTCCTCGAAGCATAGCCATAGGCGCCCCTCCTCGGGGAAAAGCTTCCTCGGCGCTTATATTCCCTCCAGCCAGATTTCCCTTTCGGCTGCGATAACCCGGGGAAAATACCTCTCCGAGACCATTTGCAAAGGTCCCCGAGACCTCCGTCTAACCTCCTCGGGGCCTTCACCCCAGGTCCTCAAGACCTTCATCTTATGTCCTCGGAACATTCATCTTATGGCCTCAGGACATTTATCCCAGGTCCTTGGGACCTTCATCAGGTCCTCGAGTCCTTCATCTTATGGCCTTGAGACATTCATCCCTGGTCCTCGGGACCGTCGTCAGGTCCCCGGGTTCTTCATCTTATGTCCTCAGGACATTCATCACGGGTCCTTAGGACCTTCATCGAGCGTTTCATGAAGATAAAGAAGTTTCGGCGTACTCGTTGGAAACTCCATGGTTTCCCCGGGAACTTCATCGATACACCGGAAAAACCACCGGAAAACACACAAAACCAAGATAATGAAGCCATAAACTTACTTTGACACGATGATGGTTGGGCAACGAAATGACAGCGTACAACGAACGAACGAAAATGGAGGATGAGAGAGCGAAAAGAGATGAGGGAAAGTTCTGAGAAGAAGAGGGAAATCGTGCAAATGACACAGACTCACGGCCTATTTATAATTCTAACACGGGACCCGGGGCGTCCCTAGGCACTTGAGTGCCCCTACTCCTAGCCGCCTTAGGCAATAATGACATATGACACGTGTGCGTCCTCTCAACTTCCCTTCGTGCCCGCAGACCGTGCACATCCGTTCCTTTCGTTTTCCCCATGTCATCGACCAACGCACCGAACAGAGACATGCCCGGATGTGCATACATCCCCGTGATTCTTGTCTCGTCGAACATCACCTGCATCCTTCACCAACTCGTTGTTCCGGGCATGCTGACACCCTATTGTGCGAATCCCCGACGAATGGACTGACCCTTAAGTCATTACTCCGCTACTTCGGAGCAACGACTTAGGGGGCTCCTGTTCTGGACTGGGCAAATACCTGCCCCACAGTCGGGAAGGCCCAAATCCATTATCACATTAGGGAGGCCCAACAAGGCCCAATCCTCCTCCCTGTCGGGCACGTTGAACACTTTCCGCAGTCGGACAGACCACTACCTAGCACGGGGAGAGACCACGTGTCTTTCCCAGGGACTCCACGTGCCCCTCACGCGGGGACACGTCATCAGGCAGCTAACCACTTCCTGAAGAACTGGTTAGCCCACCTACTGAAGATCACGGGGAAGTTGCTCCAGGACGAAGACCACATGCTGGTCTTCCCTACGCAACGTAAGCCCTGGCAGTTGTTTGCATTGGGCCTGGCAGTCCAACCCAGTGTAGATGACCATTGGCCCAGCGTTGGGGGCACACTATAAATACCCTCTGTCACTAGAGGGTCAGGTATTCTGAATCTTGACTCTCACTACTACCTTTTTATACTTGCACTCTTTACTCCGTCTCTTACTTTGGCATCGGAGTACCTTGCAGGTACACCCCCACCTTCTCAACACCACCGAAGTGTAATGGAGCTCACGACGTGTTGCTGGCCACCTATCTATTTTTGATCAGGTACGATCTATTTTTTAAAATGAAACTTAAATTTTAATTATATTTTACTATTTTCTAAATTAAATGAGAACCATTTGTTGAATATACCCAGGCGAACGAAGAACAAGAAAACATTCCTTGAGTTGCGAACGAAGAACAGAGAAATCATTGCGAACGAAGAACCGTGTTTTAAACGAAGAACACTGTGAACGAAGTGTAGAAAGAAGGTTGAAGAATCACTAGGTATACTCTGATTTTTTTAGCTTAGCGATTGTTGATGTTGTTGTTCATTAAGCTTAACTTCAAATCCTTAACTTCAAATCCCTAACTCTGTTGTTGTTGTTCTCTAATTTTATTCTGAATCAGCTTTGGAATGTCAATCCCTAACTTCAACGCTAAACCCTCAACTTGGACAAAGAAAGATCCGAAATTTTGTTCAAGGTGTGTATATGTAATTTCTGATGTTTACTATAAAGTATGATGTTAATTGTAATTTCTGATGTTGAATGTGTAGTATGTTTTGTATATGTTATTTCTATGTAATTTCTGCCACAATATATGTTTTGTTATGCTATGTAATTCGTGTTGTTGTTTGTTCCTTTTGTTTTGGTGTAGGCCAGCTGAGATAAACGCAATTAAACTTATAATTAATCATGGAGGGAAAGGTAGATGAACTGGAATGGGATGTCGATTTGATGTCTTATATGGAGATTTTCGGAGTAATTAAATCACTGGGTTATGTAAGAGTCAAATGTATGTGGTACCACGATCCAAAGTTTTCACTTGAGCGTGGACTTAGGCCTATGAACAATGATAAAGATGTACTAAAATTTGGGGAAGATTTGGAAGGTTATGATTATGCTCATATCTATGTTGAGCATACAGTTGATGAACCTGATGTTGTAACAGAAGATGAAGTCCATCTTGAGGATAAGGACGAAGACAATGTTGAGGAGATGGGTGAAGTCCATAATGAGCAGAGAGATGAAGTTCAGGGTGAGCAAAGTGAGGAAGATGAAGATTTTGTCCAAGATGATAGTGATGATACAGATGATAGTAAATTCAATGAGCTAGATGAAGATGATTGGGATTGGACACATGAAGTTCCTAGCCATACATTCATGCAAGAAGCCGAAGCTAATGATGCAAACAATGTCTCTCAAACACAAGAACCAACAAAAGCATCTGATTTTGATGAAGGCAATGAGGTTGACTCGGATGAACTAGAAACTCCACAGGGAAGTGAAGAAGAATCTGATGAACATAAGTTTCCCAAATTTAGAATGCCTGACCGTGGTGAGGTGTTTAGGCTTGAGCTTGGAATGACATTTGTGACAAAACAGTTTGTTAAAGATATTGTCAAGACATATGCAATGGAGAGGAAAAAACTTGCAATTCAAGAAAAATGATAGTAAAATAATAGTTGTCAAGTGCGATAAAGAATGCCCTTTTCACATGAGATTTAGTAAAAGGGTAGCCAGCCAACTATGGCAGTTGGTGAGCCTGACCGATGATCATACTTGTCACATGACCTCCGAGAATAGGCAAGCTAAAACTGAGTGGTTAGCTAAGATGATTATACCGCTCCTTAGACATACACCTGAAATGATACCAAAAGGATTGATTGTAGAGTCACTTATGAAATGAGGTGTGAAGCTCTCATCAACTCAAGCATATAGGGCCAAAACAAGAGCAATGGCGCCAATTCAAGGTGCTGAGACTGAGCAGTATTCTAACTTGAGGGATTATGCTGAGGAATTAAGGAGATCTAATCCTAATAATACAATGATTATTAAGTGTGGTGAGTCTGATATTGGACCTGTTTTCGAGCAAATATATGTATGTCTTGAGGCGTGCAAAGGTGCATTTGCATATACTTGCAGGCCTTTAATTGGTCTGGACGCATGTTTCTTGAAGGGTGAGTATAGTGGTCAGTTAATGGCAGCAGCTGGGAAGGATGGAAATAATCTAATTTATCTGATTGCTTATGTTGTGGTTGAAGCGGAGACAAAAGACTTGTGACAATGGTTTGTGGATCTATTACTAGAAGATCTGAATAATTTGTTGGAAAGGTATTATGGTTTCATTTCAGACCAACAGAAGGTATAAAACTCTTACATATTTTTTGTTTGTTAATTTTGGGTGTTAGTTGTTATTAAATCTGTTATGCTTTTTATAGGGTTTGGTTCCAGCTATTGCTAACCTTTCACCAAATGTATAACACAGACTGTGTGTTAAACATTTGTATGGGAATCGGAAGAAAAAATATCCAGGTGTACACATGAAAGAGCTACTTTGGCAGGCAGCGAGAGCAATAGTTGTTCCAGATTGGGAAAGAGGTATGCAAGATAAAAGCTATAAGTAAGGATGCGTGGAGAGACATGATGGAGATTCCACCTTCCATGTGGGATAGGTCTGCATTCCGCACAGATAGTCATTGTGATTTGCAGGTGAACAACATGTGCGAAGCGTTCAACATGACTATTTTAGAGTACAAAGACAAGCCCTCATTACTTTGCTCGAAGGGCTTAATCATTACATAACGGTTAGGATAGTCAAACAAAAAAATCTCATGAGTCGGTTCAGAAATACAATTTGTCCGAAGATTAAACAAACTATAGAGAGGTTAAAGCGGGTAGCTAGAGGTTGGACACCAACTTGGCATGGAGATGACGATTTCAACCTTTTTTGCGTCACTAATGGTATGGACACTTAAGAGGTGAACTTACAAAAACATCAATATGCATGTTGTAAATGGGCTTTGAGTGGCATTCTGTGTGTCCATGCCATCGTTTGTATCTTGCACAACATAGTCGATGTTTACCCTTATGTTTCGGATTACTACAGGTATTATGTTTTGCCTTTTGTATTCAATTCTGATATAGTGTTCAATCCTGCTATTATGTTCAATTATGATATTAGTGTTCAATCCTGCTATTAAGTTCAATCCTGCTATTAGTGTTAATTCCTGCTATTATGTTCAATTATGATATTAGTGTTCAATCCTGCTATTAAGTTCAATGCTGCTATTAGCGTTAATTCCTGCTATTATGTTCAATCCTGCTATTAGTGTTCAATCCTGATATTGATTCTGCACGTATTCTAATATTGGTAACTGGTATTGGGAAAAGAAGTTTTACCAAGGCAAAAAAACTTATATTCTGATATTCAATCCTGCTGTTGATTCTACACATATTCTGATATTGGTAACTGATATTGGGAAAACAAGTTTTACCAAGGCAAAAAAACTTATATTCTGATATTTAATCCTGTTATTCAATCCCTTTAACTTATATTATGATATTGTGTATTGCAGAAAAACAAGTTTTACCAATCCTGCTATTCAATCCCTTGAACTTATATTATGATATTGTGTACTGCAGAAAAATAAGTTTTACCAATCCTGCTATTCAATCCTTTGAACTTATATTCGGATATTGTGTACTGCATAAAAACAAGTTTTACCAATTTTGTTATTCAATCCCTTGAACTTATATTCTGATATTGTGTACTGCAGAAAAATAAGTTTTACCAATCCTGTTATCCAATCCCTTGAACTTATATTATGATATTGTGTACCGCAGAAAAACAAGTTTTACCAATCCTGCTATTCAATCCCTTAAACTTATATTCTGATATTGTGTACTGTAGAAAAACAAGTTTTACCAATCCTGTTATTCAATCCCTTGAAATTATATTCTGATATTGTGTACTGCAAAAAAGCAAGTTTTATGGCAACGTATTCATACACCGTTCTCCCATCTAATGGTCCAAGACTTTGGCCAAAAGCTCAAGGGGCTCCAATTAATCCACCGGTGATGAGACGAGCTCCGAGTAGACCGAAGAAGAAGGGAAATAAAGCAAACGACGGACCTAGTTCAAGTAATGTATTACCAAGGCATTCGGCAACTGTAAAGTGTAAGAGCTGTGGGAATTTCGGGCACAACTCGATAACTTGCAAAGGAAAAACAGCGGCGGACCGACAATTGACCAAAGGAGGTAACAAAGCAAAGAAGCAAAAGAATGCTCCGACAAAAGAACCACCAACTGTGTTGACACAAGACTCACAAGCGCCACAAACACAAGACTAATGTAGTATTTTAGTTCACTTTTTTTAATAGGATTGCAATTTTAATGTGTAACCTTTTAATGTAAGATATGTAAGATGTTATCACTTTTTTGAAGAGGTTTACAACTTTAATGTGTAACCTTTAATGTAAGATGCTATACCTTTTTGGACGAATACCTTTTAAGGTGATAATATAACAGAACTACAAGTCTTGTTAAAGATGCTATAACTTTTTGGATGAATACCTTTTAAGGTGATAATATAACAGAACTACAAGTCTTATTGAAGATGCTATAACTTTTTGGATGAATACCTTTTAAGGTGATAATATAACAGAACTACAAGTCTTATTAAAGGTGAGTACCTTTTTGGATGATTACTTTAATGTGTAACAGGTCTTATTATCTCAAAGTATTACTGTGACAGAAAAATTATGGAATGTATTATGTTATCAGAACATTGTATCAAAACAAAATAAGAACATTGTATCATAACAGAATAATTATGGATTGTATTATGTTATCAGTGAATTATGAATGGACAGAACCAAAGTGACAGGAGAATTGTATCACAACATTGTCAAAACGTTATTACATTAACAACATAGATTACATTGTCACATTAACGACGTCGATAACATTGTTACATTAAGAACATATGTAACACCTTGCAAAAGAACATCAAAGTAACACCAATTGAACTCAAACCTTACTGCAATAACCTTATAAGATTAACCTCAACCTTACAACAATGACATCTAAATTTAAACAAATCCCTTTGTGATCAACATGATGATAAAAAAACCAAGAAAAAATCAACAACATAATCAACAACTTGTTCTTCTTCTTCATGTCATCATCACTCTTCTTTGTTAAACTATCTTTCTTCTTCAACTCATTAACCTTCTTCAAAAGAGAGTTAAGCACTTCCTTTGACCGTTTTGAAATCTTGTCATCGTATAAATAAATAAAAGAACAACCTTTCCTCCTTTGTAACTGAATGAAACAGATGAGAAATTAGGGATGCAGTTACCAAAAAATGTTCAGAAGATGAATTAACTAAAAATTAGGGTTTTATACGCACCTTGAATAACCCACAGCCATAGAACTTCCTACCAGGATTTTCAGATGTCCACGCAGTAGCAAGTGGTGAATCCAACCCACAAATAGCATTGGATTCTTCTCCTCCTAGAATGAGATGAAGAACTTGAAATTTCCACATACTCATAACCCATTACACCAGACACAAATTAGGGCAAAGATTATGAACACGAAGACGAGATGAAACGAAGCTGACAACGATGGTGAACTGATATAACGAAACTGACAACGATGGTGAAGATGATGACGAAGCTGATACAATGATGATGAATAATGACCTAAATTTCCTTTTTAAATAGACATTTAAAAAATAACATATTTTTTAAATTTGTTTTTTAAGTAATGACATGGCCTGAAATTAAATCCACGTGTAAGCATTGATCAACCACGTATTTAAAAAAATTGTCATGTCAGCGTGTTTTTGGTGTTAAGTGAACTAGGGGGACCAAAACTGTTTAAAAAATAAACAGGGAGACTATTTTCGTGAATTTGGCAAAACAGAGGGACCAAAACTGTATTTTAGCCAATTATATATTTATTGTTTCCATAAAGAGAAATAAAATATAAATGATGGAAATGTGTTAATTGATTTAACAATAACTTTATTTATAACAATAAACATGTTTTTTTAGTCTAATTACATTCATACTAGTAAAAGAGGGAGAAATGTGCATATTCCAAAGAGAATATATATATATATATATATATATATATATATATATATATTTTTTATTTTTATTTTTGTAGTTGTCAAAACTACATAAGTGTGTGGTATTTCTACACGAGTATGTGATATTTAGAGGTATTTGTAGTTAAGGAGGTTAGAGTTTGTTCACGGTGATGAGAGACTCTATTTATTGATGCTTACAATGGTGAGAAAAGGTTAGTTCATGTGAGGTGAGAGACTTTGTGTTACGCGTGTGTAATAAGGGTATTATGGTATGTCTTTCTTCCTTCAAGGGAGCAAGGTGTTTATAAAGGCACTTGGACATATCGTTTAGGAAACTCTAAGAGATGTTAATTGCTCTTCCTTGATAGGGGAAGACTATTGACTACCTACTTTCTAGAGAGTCATGGTATGACTTTATCCAAGTGATTAGTGTCTGGGTAACAACATTGTACGTAACACCCAAATTTTTAGTAATTATCTATTTATTTATATTAATTAATTGAGTGATTTTATGAATTAATTGATTTATGTGATTTATTTGAATTATTTGATTTTAATGAATTATTTGATTTATTGATTTTATATGAATTAATTGATTTATTGAATTTATATAAATTAATTAATTTATTTGAGTTATTTGGATTAATTGATTTATTGGATTTTTTTTGAATTATTTGATTTAATTAATTTATTTGATTTAATTTAATTACTTGATTTATTTAATTTGGTGAAATAAAATAGAATTGGTAGAATTAATTAATTGGGCCTAATTGAGGGTGTGAATAGTAAGTGTGAGAGTGGGTTGGGTTAAGCCCAATTGTTTTAAGATAATTTTTAGGATTTAACAAAAGAGATAGTAAGAGTAGAAAGAATGGAAAGAGAGAAAAGTTGGTAAAGAGGAAATAGAGACAAGTTTAGAGGAAAGAAGAAGAGTGGAGAAGAAGAAAAGAGAAAAGCTCAAGAGTTCATCAAACTAAGGTAAGGGTGGATTTTCACTTATTTATTGGGATTATTGATAATGATTAGTGGGTAGAAATATGTTTAAGTTGAAATCCCAAAATTTTCTATGAGATTGAAAATGTTAGATTTTGATGATAATCCTTGAAATGTGTTAATTTTATTGTGTTTGAAATTGGTGTATTGGTATACTATAGAGATCCATTAATAATTAGACCATTTCTTAATACACCACCAAAGATTCTTATACACCACGTGAAATTTCGTTTTTGCCCCCCAGTTCCGGATGTGCACATCCGGACGCACCGTTTTTTTTAAAACGCTGATGTGTTCCGAATGTGCAAATCCGGAATGATAATTTACACGTATTCCGGATGTGCACATCCGAAAAAATGGTATATTTATTTTAAAAAATAATAATAATATGTATTTTAACAGAGTAACGATCATCCAACAATCGTGACAAACATGACCTCTGTAACCATAAGTTATATATCCAAAAAATGCACTGTGAATATCCGAACTCCCAAATCTATCCTCGAAGATTGTAGGACAAATCAAGATCAACAGTAAAACATTACTTCTTTGACATTATCCAAGATAAATGACACCAGAGTCGACACAAAGTTGGTGCTACTCCTATTACCACTTGCAGAACCAATGGAATGACTTTGGGTCACAAGATACAGAGGAATTGTTTCTTCTCAGGTTCATTGCGAGGAGATAATTCAAGATCTCTTTAAAATAACAGCGGATCCTTAGAAGGGAAATCGACCCGCTGGAATGATAAGATAATTTTGTTAGATTTGTGTATTCCTCATGATAGGATAATTCAGGGAGTGGCGTGTGGCTTTCTATAAAGCAATTGGGTTTAAGCTTAAAAGGATTATATTTTACAGGTTCACGTTGGTTTTTTCTAAATGATACTGTTAGTTCTGAAATTGGCAGTAATTTTGGTAAAACAAAGTGTTGCATCAAGATGTTCTACTTGATGTCTTGACATGTTGTCTCTAACATTTTGTAGGTGAAGTTTTGGTGGTGTTTGTTAGTAATGCAGACTGTGTGCATGATGTCAAACACGATGTTCTAACATCATTTGACAGAACTTCCAGTTCTGGTATTATGTTTTATTTGTTGTGCTTTATTTGCAATCTTCCGTGTGTTTTTGTTAAGTGATTGCATGCAAAAATCATGGAGTGGAATTATTCTGAAGAAATAAATTTATGTAATAGTTTGTTGGGCAAAAAGATTTGGAGTTTAAATCTGTTTTAATTGTGAATCAAATCTGAGATTTGCTAATACCCAAGCCCTGTGAGGAGTGTTTCTGGGAATGAGCCTGTAATGGATTGGTTCGGCTGAACATGAAGAGGAGCTGTTGGGATGGAATGGAAATGTTTAGAGCTGTTGTGAAGAAGATGTCGAACAACATGTTCTATCATTAATCAGACTGAAGTTCTCATCATCTGGTGCAACATGTCAGATAAGATGTGTTGTACCCCAAATTTTACCCTCATATCCTGCTAACTGGTGGTTGATTTATTTTTCTCTGCACTTTAATTTAATATGCTTTTTTATTTATTGTTATTTTATTTAATATTTATTTTAATGTCTTATTTGCTTCTTTTATTTTCATTTAATGTTTATTTTAAATATTCTATTTGTTTTATTTTAATTTCAATATGGCTTATTTCATTTTTATTTATAGTTAAATTGTCCTATCTTTATTAATTTAATTTAATCTTAATTTAATTTAATTGCTCAAATTATTAGTTTAACTAATTAGGTTAATTGTTGGTTTAGCTTATTATTTTAGGTGTTTAATTAGAATGATAATTAATTGTTACTTATTATTATTATTTAACCTATTATTTCTTAAAAAAAAAAAAGAGAGAAGAGAAGAAATTTTGTTCATTTCCTTGCCAATTGATTGGTCCTTCGTGGCATTTAAGTTGTTTGTGATTGGAGAATTTGTTTTATCATCAACCAATGAGAGTTAGTTTTTGGCGTTTGACTTTTCAACGCTAGACAATGGCCAATAGGAGTTTGGCACGTGATTTTGAATTCCTTTCTTCCTCCTTTGGTCGTTCGCGTTTTCACCTTGCAGAGGAGAATGATTCCAAGTGCTTCCAAACATCTTCAAGCTCATTTCAAATTAACTTGGCGCGTTTTCAATTTCTGAATTCACCCAAAAGGTTTCCTCTTCAAGCTTAGTGAAATTTCAATCGCGTAAAGCAAGGATGGAGTTTCCCTCTTCCACCATTTTCTGCGCTACCTACAAGAGCAGCAGAGCCACGTTGTTTTCGTTTTCCCAAATAGAGCATACACAGGCTGGCGACAAAGGAAAGGTGAGAAGATGCTATCTACTTCGAACCTTGTGGCACCTGCAACGTATTCAGAGTGGAGGAGTGTCTGCTCCCTTAGAGATCAACGACTCCATTGCAAACCCTAGCCTCCAACTATTTGAAGTAGAAATTTCTCTTGACCCGGCCCATCAAGTATCCTATATAAGGAGGGTGAATGTTCAGCTGAGAATCAACAACTCTCTCTCAAAAAAACACTTAAAGTTTTCTCTGTAATTCCATAAGCCTGAGCAATCAAGTTGAAGGAATCTCTTGGAGTGCTTAAGAAGTGAAGGCAGTCATTACACTTGAAGATAGTAGACATCACTCCATTTTGTGAACATGTAGTTGTTACTCCATATCCATATTCAGACGTGTATCAAGACTCTTTGCGTTATAACTCCTTTACTTGCTGTTAAAATTTAGGTTTGCTCTAATGCTTGCTACCAAGATTTGATTGCTTTTGTTCTGCTATTGCTAATTGTTAGTGTGTATATCTGTGTTGACACTGATTTAATAACATGATATGTTTCTGAAACATCTTAATCATGACTTGCCCTAGCTTCTTTTTGTTGTGCCTTTGTGTTGTTAATATGTTAGTATGCCTGTAGTGTATATGTGAATGTCCTAAATGTTGATGTTTGATCTATCTATGCATTCATCTGCAACTTGGACTTTAGCATGATTTTAGTGTTAAGACAAGATGATTTATGTACTAAAGTTTGAGATATTGAAGTATATATGCATGATAAGTTTAAGGTTTAGACTCTTGACTTGCTTTGTTTTCTTTTCTGTCAATTTGAGGTTGGTTTGTTTAGATAAGAGTGAACGTTTTATGTGCAATCTACTGCCATGTTTATCCTATTTGCTTTTCTGTCAAGCCTGATTATAATGGTTTTACAACTCTAGCATAAGGCATACCTTATTCACTTGTTGATAAGTTGTTTTACATTCATTGTTTTCAACATGCCTAAGTTCTTAAATGTTCAAATATGATGTATTCGACTTTACTCAAGACAACTTTGCCATGTTTTTTTTTCATTGACTTATATTCTGATTTTCTCAAAGTGTATTACTACAACCCTTGATTATCAATGTTCCGCTTACACTTGCATCCTTGATGTTTGATGTACATATTTTAACCTAACTATGCCTCTTAAGACACCATGAACCTAGATCTTTTCTCATTATGAACACAATCCTGCCTTGCCTTGGAAGCTGATTGTTATCATGTTTTGAGCTCATTTGATTTGCTAGCTTTAGAGTTGTGTTTGCTGTTTTATTTAATATTCACAATGCATTTTAATTATGCAGTTTTGGTATCTATGAATTAAGTTTAAATCGGTATATTATAAATGCTAATTGCCTTCAATCCTCCTAGCTTATTGCTTTCAACATGAACTGTTCTAAATACCGCTTAACCTGTCTGCATAACTCTCATATGGTATGTCACTTGGTCTGTCATTGATGTGCAAGTCAATCTTGGAATGTATCATTATATGACCTGTCCAAACCCTACTGTCTTGGTCTATGTTAACATGTTAAATTTTCCCTTTTGTGCCATGATAAATATCATTCTTTATTTACCAGTTTTTGATGCATTGGAGTTTGTGAATACTTGCTCATCATTATCTCGACACGCATATATTCATGCCCATGGATTTTCTTTGTGAACTCATGTTATGATCTTATCGTGTTTGGATTCAATTTTGATGCTTAGTTCTGGTCTGGCTCGCGATAATTTGCTAAACTATGAACTTTGATATGTTCCTGAGTTTGCTTCCGCTGCACTATGTTCTTCCCTTAATCTGTTCATGATTCTATGTTGAACCCCACCTTTATGGCTAGACCACGGCTTGTATGTTAAGATTTAGGGTATGTGGATGACTCCATCTTCTTCCTTGTTCTTTGCTAGTCAATTTAGGTTTTTGTTTCACTAAATTCGGTTGAGTTTTGGTAGAGTTATGGCTGATCGAAGATGGTTGTTTGAAGCTTTTATTCATGAAACCTGGGCTATGTTGATATTGGCTGTTTTGTTTTTTTAAATTCACGCACGAAGTTTGGTTTATATATTTATGGAAGCATTTGTTCATTGGATGTACACGCCGTCCCAACGGTCACAAACATGCACTATGCCTTGCCTTTCACTCACATGACCTGGGTTCGATCCTGCGGATCAACCCTTTTGGTAATTTTTTCCGCCTGATTCCTTTTCCTCCTCCTTGGACTTCCGCCTGGGCCTTGTGCTGTCCACACCCCCCTTATTTCTGGCCCAACACACCATTAATTATCCCTTAGTTATTTTAGGATTTCTTCCCCCCCCCCCCCCCCCCCCTCGTTTTTATTTCAACTTTTCTTTTAATTTCAAATCTTTTCATTTTAAAACTTCTTTTATTTTATTTATTTTGCTTAAAATATTCTTCTTTATTCCAAAACTCCAAAATATTTTATTTTAATTGATAATTGTTGTGATAATTTTAATTTTAATTGTTAATCCCTTATTCCAATTGTTAATTAATTTGTATTTTAATTTTAATTGGTAATAGTATCTTAATTGTTAATTGTTAATTGTTAATAGTTAATCATTTTGTGGTGTTAATGGTGTATTTTAATTTAATTGTCAATTGTTATTTTTAATTGTGTTGTTAAATTATCAATTTGTGTCTTAATTTTTAGTTGTCAATTTGTATTGTTAAAATGTATTATTAAATGTTAACTTCTAAATGTTAATTATCAATATGTAGTTTAATTTTAAAATTTCAATATGTATTGTTAATTGTTGATTGATTATCACCATTGGTTTAATTGTTAACATTATTTATGATCATCTTTGTTGACCTTTTAAGGGCTTGTTTTACTAATGTTTGTTTAAATTTTGAATTAATCCATCCATGCTTGATTTATCATATATTTGACTTTAATGTGAATTTTCATATCATCCTTTATTAATATCATGCTCTTTATCTCGTGGTTGTTCTTTATGTTTGTCTTCCTTAAGATTAAAACATATTGATATGTCCTCATTATGTCCACTTTTATCCATACTTTATCATGAAGCATCTTGCCATCCTTATGCTTGTGTTGCTTTCATCTCATCATATTTGTATAAGCGTTTCATGTTTTATCATGTCTTTATCTATTATTATTCTATAATTATTATTCTTATCAACTGTTTCACCCCCCATTCCAAAGGAAGGTGATTAATGTTGATTCTTAAAGTCATTAACCCCCACCTTAACCTAAGTAACCTCTTAGGAGAAACTTTATTTCTTGGCCCCATCAGAGCCATTGAGATTACCACTAGCTTTAGGAGAGAGTTTCTAAACTCTTAGTGATATTCATCATAATGAATCATCACTTTTCCCTACTGACTAAAACGTAACATAGCTCCACTTCAACTAGATCTAGAGAGTTCTTAAACTCTACAATGAGCTTGTACTCATTTCCCCTCTGAATATTGACCATAGTCAACAGTTCAGTAGAAGTAGAACTACGCATACTCTGATTCTATTCCCGAGGATACGTAGGCGCAAAGTGCGATGCTTTGTCGAGTATACTTAGATACTAACCCCTAGGGTTTCAACCTTTAGCATAGAACCTTTAGCAAACATAGGATAACATTAAAACAAGAGGTTCTCATAGAGTACTACGGACGTTTAGGGTGCTAATACCTTCCCTAGGCGTAACCAACCCCCGAACCTTAGATCTCCCCCTTTAGGTTTTTCTAACGATCTTGAACCTTTCCTTTGGATAAATCAAAGTCGGTTGTAAAAGAAATATGATGCAAATTAATTAATAATTTGTTATCCGATTTTCACCGCAACAGAAATGGCGACTTCACTGGGGATAGTTAGACCTATTGCTGGTCCTTTCCTAAGAGGGTTAAGCCAATATTGTTTTTATGGTATTCATGTTTGCTTATTTACTTGTATATACTTGTGTATGTCATATTTGCTTATATACTTGTATCTTTGTTCTTGCTTTATTATCCTGTTTATTTTGGGTTGACATGATATCTATGAGTGAGATAAATCCTATACCCGGATTTGAGCGTACATTTATTATAGGACGATGGTATTCAAGGAGGCTTTGAGGGAGTCGAATCCTGAAAGGTTGAATTGATAAACACCATCACTCAGTTGAGGCCCTCTCGAGAGTCTAGTTATGTTGAACGAATTCGTTCGTGAAAGCGTGCTACTCTCGACCTAGGAGCCCGGGATATTGAGAACCGTAGTTACCAAACCCAACTTAAGCCTTTTAGATGTAGTGCGGAGACCATGATGGAGTCTATTTCTGAATTGGTTGTCACGCGATACTGCACTCAGACGAGATCCTCTTGAGAATTTTATCGATTACCAAGTCATCTGGGAAATCCTTAAAATCCTAAAGATGGGTTGTAGACTCTGGGAACTTCTTAGAACCCCGTTCAGCAGGTGAAAACCAATAGAACATACCAATGGTAAGGGTGAACCTTTGGCTCCATGCTTAACCTATCCCCTTTTGCCTTTGTTTGTTTGTGCTCTATGTGTGTTTGTTGCATCCATATAGCATAAGCATTCATGTTGCATCTGTTTCATGGAACTCAGACTTCTTTTCTTATACTAGAGGGATATCATAGATAGCTCAAGAAGAAACACCATCAAATACACTTTCAAGAGTCCCAAATTGGATGACCTAAGGAAATTAGGAGATTTGTTAACAGACCCTGAAGGATTCCTAAGCAGATATGGAAAGTTGTGGATTTTGTTAAGGAAGACTGTTGACGAAGGACTTCTCTCAACTCTGCTTCAGTTTTATGATCCAAAATATCACTGCTTCACGTTCCCTGACTATCAGCTCTTACCCTCCCTTGAGGAGTACTCTCAGATAGTTGGTTTGCCTATCAAGGATGAGTCCCCGTTTCCTATCTTCAAGAAGGATCCAAAAGAAGAAGAAATAGTTGAAAAGACTCACCTGGAGTTAGTTGACCTCAAAGGTAATTTAACCTCTAAGGGAGGAATTTTGGGGTTAACTGCTAAGTTCTTGAGTGGAAAGGCTCGTTACTTTGCTAAAAACTCCAACAGGGATGCCTTTGAAGCTGTATTTGCATTGCTTATCTATGGACTTTTCTTGTTTCCAAACATAGACAACTTTGTGGATCTAAATGCAATCAAAATCTTCTTGAAACAAAATCCTGTACCTACCTTGCTTGCTGAAGCCTATCACTCAGTCCATACAAGAAACGCTCATAGAAATAGACAGATTACCTGTTGTGTCCCTATATTGTATAGATGGTTTATTTCGCATCTACCAAAGGCAGAAGCATTCTGGGATTCCAAGAAAGGATGATGGTCTCAGAAAGTTATGGCAATCTCCCATGCAGATATTGAATGGTATAATAGGGTGTATGATGGAATCATGATTACAGATAGCTGTGGAAACTATGGTAACGTGCCTCTCCTTGGCATAAAAGGTGGTATCAGTTACAACCCTGTATTGGCGCGACGCCAATTAGGGTATCCTCTAGAAGACAAACCTCTCAGTGCTCATGTGGAAAGTATTTACTTTGAAACATATGACAAGAACGAAGAACAGAAGGAGTTGATCTTGAACGCTTGGGGTAGCAAGCGCAAAAGAGGAAGAAGTTCTTTAAGAAGACCTAACTGTGTGTCCTTGGAGCCCTACCTCCAATGGGTTATAAGAAGAGCTATAGAGCTAAAGATGCCCTACAAAAGACAAGAGCCAATTACTTTGAAGAAAAAGCATGTTTTGTACTTCATGTCAAAAGAAGAAGAGCTGGAGATTTCTCTAAGACAAGCCCAAAGGTCAGAAGAAGCCTGGAAGCTCAAGTATCAAGTGGTCGTTGAAGAGAATCTGGAACTCCAGAAGCAACTGCAGACCAAGAGTGAGGAGTTACTCTTCTGTAAGAAGAGAAAGGCCCAAGAAGATCCAAGTCCCTCAAGCACTCAGCCTCCCGCTTGGAAATCCATCCTTGACAACCTCGTCGCAGAAAGAGATCAGATGGAGAAAGAAATCGGAAGACTCAACGCAAGGCTTCTAGGAGAATTTCCTTAGGACTTTTTAGCTTTTATTTAGCTTTATGTTTAGGGCTTTTGAAAGTGTATCAACTATTGTAATTCACCTTTTATTTAATGAAAATGAGGTCTTTTGATATCTCTTGATATTTTGCGGGCGTCTGAATTCCATGAAACTCTGCATTGCATTTTGCATCATTTGCATGTGCATGTGCATTCTTCCACGTCTTATTGTCGTCTTGTTCTCAGCACCCGTCACCCTGATTTTCCGACTCGACAAGGATACCTAGCCTGCATTCAGGACAATGGCAACGATAAAGGAAATTCTGAAGAACCAGGAAAAGCTGAAAGAAGAAGTCAGAATCCTCAAATGCCAGATGAATTGGGTTCTAGAAACTTTGCAAGCTCTAATGGAAAAGGAGAATCACATCCACCCTATCATACCAACATTCAACGATCAAGCTTCCATTTATCAGCCAGTTTCTCAATCATCAATCTATCAACGAGCGCCCAACGCTCCTGCTTATCCACAACAAACTCAAGTTCCTCGTCAAAACGTTCTAGATAAGAGACAGGGTGGTAGGCCTCCGATTCCTTCCATTCCTATGACGTATACAGCGTTGTATCCTTCTTTGGTGCAACAGGGATTAATAACTACGAGGTCATCAGGCCTACCTCCTGATCCGCTTCCATCTTCCTACAATCCCAATGCTCATTGTGCATTCCATGAAGATGCACCAGGCCATGACTTAGAAGGTTGTTTTGCTTTGAAACATATTGTGAGGGATCTAGTGGAAAGAAATATTTTATCTTTCAATGACTCCCAGTCCAAGAACAATCCTTTGCCATCTCCTGAGGATCTCCCACACCAGCCAGCCTGTGGTCTTGTTCCTGGGCTAGATTGTAATCGCCGTCAGGTGTCTACCAAAAGGGCGTTTCAGACTCCAACGGATGATTCTCCTCAAGGTTCTCAAGGCCGAGATAAGAAGAAGTGTGCTGCCAAAAGAGGAAAATTCAACCACCAGCCTATCCCGGTGTCGTTAAGCAAACTTTTCCCACTGTTGATGCAAAACAAGCTGGTAACTCCACGACTTCTCACACCTTTCCGGGGACCTTGGTATGATCCCAACCTAACCTGTGAATTCCATAAGGGAGCTGAAGGGCATGATTTGGACAATTGTCGAGCTTTAGGATATTTTGTACAAGAGCTGATCCATGACAAAGAGTTAATCTTCGAAGAAGACTGCCCAAAGACTGAATGCAAATTCCGCACTGGGACCATCGGGCATCCCATTGAAGAATGCAAGGGATTCGAAGAAAAGCTGATGAGCTTGCTAAAGAATCTGAAACCTCAGGAAGATGCTTCAGACGCTGGTACCTCAACCTTTGAAGCGAAAGGTGAAGGACCCGCAAGGCCTCTCAAAGTTCTATACCACAAAGAGCAAGTGATTGGTGGTGAAGACTTTTTTCCGTTCGGACCCAGAAATTGAAATCTTTGGTTGGCTGTGTTTTATATTTCCTTTAATTGTATTGATATTTGCTTATGAGCTTTGTTGTACCTGTTAAATTGGCAACATTAATGAAATATTTATGGATCTTTTGGTTAAATCCATTCGTTTCACTCATTTACTTTTATTTTCATAAAAGCAAAAACATATGTCTTTTTCACCCTTTTTTCAAACTTTTGTTAAAGCAAAGATTAGGGAGGATGATGAAAACCTCATGTTCACAATTGTTGTGGTATGCCTTCAAATTAACCTCGCCGAGGATGTAAGGCATTGTTTCAATTCATCCCTTGTTAACCCTTTCGAGCCTAGAAGTAGGAGTTTTCTTTCTTTACACAAAAACCTTAAATCTCAACCTTGGGGCAGGGTAGTTCCCAGTTTAACTCGGTTATGCATTCAAACACGAGCGTTTCACATAAGGCGCCAGTCAGCTTTTAAATCAAGTGACTTCCTATTTTAGGAGATTTGAACGTATATTTTGAGTTAACTGAGCGTAGGATTTGAGCCTTATCTTTTGTTTCATAAACCATGAACCATACCACGTCACAACCCCTAAAATACCTAATTGAGGTAAGGTTGTTTTGAAAAGCATACTACAGCAAGGTTGAGTAACCTGACTCCTAATAATCTTTGTTACTCGCGTGTGTTGGTCATTTCCTTAATGACTATACCCACTTTTGTTTTTGACAATTTAATCATTTCACTGTGCGTTTTTTATCAAAGCTTTGTTTTCAAACTTTGCATTAACTTTGCATTAAATTTTGCCAATTTTAATGAACAACACTTATTTGCAATACCATTCGATATCAAGGAATCCCAACAAACGCGGTCAGTCAAGGAATTGAACTTGATAGAGGAAGTTTGACTCAGTCAGGGGCAACCAAGTGTGGGGTTTGCCAATCTATTATCCCAAGAGTTGACAAATCAGAGGCAGAATTCTGCAAATTCAAAATATTGGGGCAAATATTCTTGAGATCATCTTATGACTAGTTTTGACTTCAGTAACCCATCAGCAGGGGCAAATACGTTCCCCAGTTGTTTCTACTACAACTTGAGTATCACGAATACAGTTGAACTGGGGCAATCATGTCTAGGTTCATTTCTTTTCAAAATTTTGAAGACATTGAAGCAACTGGTGCGTCAATTCTTCTGTGAAATCCTTTTGATGACTTACCCTCACAAGCCAGTTAATTAGAGGCAGTTAAGTCGAGATTCGGTAAATCTCTAAAAGGCCAATTAGTATAGGGTATATCTTCCCAAATCATCCAAACAACCAGTCTGAAGCAAGATCGAGGACCTTGAATACAATTAATCTGGGGCAGTTACGCCGAGATCTCTCCAAGAGTTTGAAGATATTGAAACACTTTGTATGCCAATTCTTCTATAAAATCCTCTTGTTATCATCTTCTGGCAGACCATATAGCCTGGGGCAGATAAGATTTGAAGATGATCATTATGCCAGCATCCTTTGCTAGCTCCCCAATAAGTTGTCTCTTCAGCTAGTCTCGACAATTCTCCATGGATTCTACGCCAACAAAGAAATCAAGCTCATGATGGCAATCCTCATGATGTTATTCACCAGTAAAGTTGTTGATTCTTCTTCATCCCCAGTATTGGTCCAACCTGTTGAGTTTGGCTGGGTATCATTTGTCGAGACGTTTTCTTTATCTCCAGTTTCGCTTGTCTGTTTTGTCAACATAAGCATAAGCATGAGCATCTTAGCATCTTGGCATTTTAGCATTTCTGCTTCCTTTCCTGGTGTTTACCTGTCTTTGGTTCACTTTGGTGTTTTTCTCCCCAAGTGACTGGGTTTGTCTATTCACTCCAATAGAAAGTCAGCCCTAGGCATAAAGTGCCCATCCTTTTCTGAATTCCCCACAGAGTTTGATTCTCATGGATGATGGTTGGTTCAGTTATCTTTCCACATGTGGATTAGATAAATTCCCATTTGAGTTCATTCCTCAATTGGAGTCTTATTTGACCGTTTCTTTCTAGCTTGTTCCTAGATTGAACTTTGGTCCCTGGCAGGTGTGGTTTTTAACCTATTTGTGAACGTGCATTTATTTTGCACCGTTTCTCGCAAGAAGAATCTTTTACAAGATCCTCATCGAAGACATAATTATTTCTCCGACAGTATCGTGATATCAACATATCTTTGAAGCAGCAATCCCTTGAAGAAGCTTGGCAATCTCTTATGAGCAGCTTATCTATCTCTGGTACTATTCAACCTCTTCGCAACCGTAATTGGGTATTCCCCAGGAAGCCTTATCTTCAGTTACGCAACCCCGGTACTAACCTATCACATTCTATACTTTATTGGAGCCCATTTTTTTGGTTCTCTCTCCAATAAGGTTACTTCTAAAGCGCCAACCGGTCATACTTGAACATGTTGTTCCATCACTTTAGAGGTTACTTCTAAAGAGCCAACCGGTCATACTTGAACCCGTTGTTCCATCACTTTAGAGGTGTGTTCTAGGATGTCATTTAGTCACATTAGACTTGATGATCAACCATTCTAGATACTTTATTAGAGCCCATTTTTTTGGTTCTCTCTCCAATAAGGTTGCTTCTAAAGAGCCAACTGGTCATACTTGAACCTGTTGTTCCATCACTTTAGAGGTTACTTCTAAAGAGCCAACCGGTCATACTTGAACATGTTGTTCCATCACTTTAGAGGTGTGTTCTAGGATGTCATTTAGTCACATTAGACTTGATGATCAACCATTCTAGATACTTTATTGGAGCCCTTTTTTTTGGTTCTCTCTCCAATAAGGTTACTACTAAAGATCCAACTGGTCATACTTGAACCTGTTGTTCCATCACTTTAGAGGTTACTTCTAAAGAGCCAACTGGTCATACTTGAACCTGTTGTTCCATCACTTTAGAGGTGTTTTCTAGGATGTCATTTAATCACGTTAGACTTGATGATTAATCATCCTAGATACTTTATTCGGGCCCATTTCTTGGTTCAATCTCCAATAAGGTCCTTCTTTTTCCAAAGTGCCAACTGTCGCTCCCAGGATTTTCATCCAGGTACAAACGCGAGAGTGGCGCGGAAAAACAGAGTCGCCAGCCGTGTAAATTTATCCCAAGAGAGGGAAAGGGAACACCGCATAAACCTTAGGAAGAGGGAAAGGAATGGTCATCGCAACCATAGCCTGGGTTCGGGAGTCGGTTACGCGAGGGGAAGGTGCTAGCACCCCACGCGTCCATCGTACTCGATGAGATCCACGCTTGTTGTCTATTCTAAGGGTGAGTTATACTATCATCTAGGGCTGTACTAAAACTGAGAGGGAAAGACAAAGACCGACTCGGTAGGACGTTGACGTCCTAGGCCTACGTACCCCCCTTGTGCAATAGGGAATTCAGAGTCAACGTAGTTCGGACCAAGTTCTTTTTGTGTTTTTTATGAGCAACGCTAAGTTCGCGTCCGGCAGTTAGGGTCGATGCCTGTTTGCGACTCAGACGGAAGGTAACGTGCCCTTTTTGAAAATAACCTTTAAGTTTAGAGGTCCCGAAGGAAAAAAAGGTTTGAAGTTGGTTTGTGTTTTTTAGGACAGAAGTGGCTTGAGTTAGTTCCTAAGCTGCATTGCACCAAAGTCTAAGGTACAGGGGCGAATACTTAACGCATCGTCCCAAGACAGGACGCTCGCTAAGCACTCTAGAAAGATGAGAGGAAGCCCCTCATTTCTCATTCCCCATACTTAAGGCTCGTGCGCAATACACCTTATTATTATTAAGTGTTTTAAAGAAATTTGAGATGAGAAGAGAGAAAACACAAGGGTAACTCTAAGGGAGACTATGAATCCTAAAGTCATCATGCATGGTTGACCTACAGTTAGTGAGTTTTGAAGACAACCTAAATCCTAAAGGAAGAAGATGAGGGGAGGAAAAAGTAAGGGTGACCATGGATACTTATCCATACCCTTAAAGAACTTACCTTAGTCCCTGCATAAAAGATTAGTACAGAATATACACAAGTAAGGGAAATGAGGTGAATGAAAATCAAACAATGGTAAACAACAATGATTATCATCCTAACATGAATCAAAGAAACAAAGAAGCAGCCCCAAAACAAATGGCACAAGTGCCTTTTCAAACAGATACCCATACAAGGTCAAAGATGCGCCTGCAAGAAAATCTCAAGTGAAAACAAATCGGATAATTAGAAAAATGACTCCTAAAATTCCCAAATTAAACATTAAGGTTCCTCAACCAGAGGTAAACAACATATCAAAAGTCCCTGCAAAAAATCAAGATATTAGTCATTCAAATAATTAGGCAGAGTTCAGGAGGGAATTAGGGCTCAGTGTGCCAAAGGGAAGAACCTAAATTCAATATGAAATAAATTTAAAAATGAAATAAAAATATTTTTATGCAATCAAGAATGTTGGTGAACAAATGCAAAAAGAACGGATACAAAATATTTTATAGATGAGGAGAATTAAAATAGAGAAATTTAAGTATGCATGATATGAGTAATGCTAAAAGAAATTGAATTAAACAATTAATTTAAATGATAAAAATAAAATAAAAATAAAAAGTAAAATTTGTAAAAATTATTAAATTGATAAATATGATGTATGAATTTTTATTAGAATTTTTTAATGCAAGAATGTATTTTTTAAAAATAAAAATGAAATATAATAATTGAAATAAAATAAAATGAAATAAAATGCAGGGGGTGCAGATGGTAAGTAGAATACGTTAGAATTAGGAGCTGGGCTGAGGGTGGGGTGCAATTAGCGAGCTCAAGCCTCAGTCCATCAAAAAAATGGAAAAAAATAAAATAAAAGAGGAGCACATGTGATCACGGTCAAAGGGCTGACTCAATACCCTCCGCTGGATTGATCCTGTGGTCATCAAACGGTCAACAAAAATCAAAAGTACTTAAGATCAGGGGTTAGGATGGAAAGCACACACTAATCATGATACACACACACACACAATGAAACCGTCAGTATACTATGGTCCTCCCATGTGCCTGGCACATGCCAGTTTTAATGTGCTGGCAACCTTTCGTCCGTTTGATGCATCCAACGCACATAATGAAGTCAACAAAAATAAAAGTAAATAAAATGGAATAAACTAATTGGTGGAACACGATAGCACGCGTGGGGTAATGAACACAGGATCATACATTTAAAATCAGAAAAAAAATAAAAACAAATACGTGGCCTCGCCTGGACCGTTGGATCATGTGCATCAACGGCCAGGGCTTCTTCTTCCTCCTTGCACCAGCTCGCCGGACTGAAACAAAAGCCACCGCCGGAGTTAGGGTTCCGGCCCCCTACTCCGGCCACCTGCAACCTTTCCAAACCCAGAAAACACAAGCAAATACACTAATCCGACCAGATTTTTATCAGGAATTCGAATATGGCATCAAAATTCAAAAACAACCAACATATATTGAAAAACAAAGAGCTTAAAGTTAGGACATAAAACTTTAAATCCACATAGCGAGCCATACATGCATCCATATTAAAAAATAAATAGATCAGAGTGATCACCATTCAACACACGTCAATATTCATATAAAAAATTGGAGTTTTAAGAGCATAAAAAAACCTCTCAACCTGAGATGGAGCAACTCCAATCCTTGCCTTTGGCTGCGAATGGTGGTTGGGTTGTGCTCCAGAAATCACCAGGAAGGGACTTGTGGAAGAACTTTTGGCAAAAACCTTGTGGATCGTGTGTTTTGTTGAAATAAAGCTTTAGGGTTCAAATGCTCCAATCCTCCAAATATCACGTGTAACTTCACCTAGCCAGTGCATGGATGAGCTTAAATAGTCTAGGGTTTTCTTCTGATGATGAATTGGGCTTGGGTGATTATTTATTTTAATGATTTTTGAATTATTTTGGAATTTCACATAATGTTGAATAATTGAAAAATACACCTCTTCCATGCATGGATATTTAAATTTTTCATGATGGATCACCCATATGTGAATTGCTAATTACACCACAATTGAACTTGGGCCTTGAAACTTCTTGATTCATGACTTTTGAATAACTTGGCATTTTTGAATAATGGAGGATAAATGAAGAAAAAACCATAGAACTATTTGATTAAAAGGCCTATAATGATCCTCAAGGAAGGTTCTTTGACATTAAAAAGTGACATGGAGCAATGGAATTGATTATAGGTCACTATGCCCAAAATTATGAAAATGGCATCATGAGAAACCCTAAAAACCACTTTGCCTTCTTTTGATCATAACTGGAGTTTCACAAATGACATGGAGACCCACTAGTACTTGTTGGAAATAAGAGAAAAAGACCTTTAACTTTCATGTTGGAGAAAAATTCATTTGAAGCTTTCTTGATGGTGAAAAGTCAAGTTGAATGCAGTGCAGGAACTTGCCAAAAATGGAAACTTTTCATTATAGGTCACTTTCTAAAATTAGAAATTTTGCACCAACTCCTGATTCCTGACAAATATGTATGAAACTTGACCCCTGGAGACCATATGAGGATATGAGATCTTAAAATCCCTGAAGAGAACCTCAAAATTTCATAGTTGACTTTTCTCCTTTCACTGTTGACTTTTCCCCAAATTCAACTGATTTTCAATCCATTGGCTAATTGAACTTCTCCTGAACCAAGCTGATGGACAACCTCCCATCCCTAGGTACTTAGGGACCCAAGGAGTACCATGGAACCAAGTCTTGCCCAAAAAATCAGAAATAAACTGACTTTATAGCAAACCCTAGTTGTGGTACCCTCAGTCTAGGAGGAAATATCACAGTCTCCAAATCCAAATTCCTCTGAATATGATGTGTATCCTTTCCAACAAAGATAAGATATGCCATTTGATGATGATAAAAACCCAAGGAGCCTGCCCATTGGAGCAATAAACCAAAGAATTTCAAAACCCTAATTCATGCACTGGTTAGGAGAGTGATTCCACTTGAGATCCCTTGCAGCTTGTGAACTCTTGATAAGGTAGTAGACCAGATAGGACTTTACCCAGACCCCATGCTAATGATATGCACACATGATAGTGCAGAATGCAATGCAACATAAGCCAGTTAGTACTAAAGTAAGGAGGGCAAATTTTGGGGTGCAACACCAACCGGTCATGCTTGAACCTGTTGTTCCATCACTTTGGATATCTTTTCCCAATGAAGACCATTTTTCGGTTCAACCTTCATTGCAGATCCTTTCTAGAATGTCATCTAGTTGCGTTTAGCCTCGATGATCAATCATTCTAGATACTTTATTGGGGCTCATTTCTTGGTTCTATCTCCAATGAGGTTACCTTTTTGGCTCTTACCGGTTTTCCTTCATGAAGCAGATTATGTGTTATCTCAACCAACTCTTATTTGAGTACCAGAGTCTATTCTTGACTCATTAACCATGTTCCCATTTAAACCCCAGCTCTTTATGCAGGAGTCCCTATAGAAGTCAGTTGTTAGACGACAGAATTCTTAGTCACTAGAATTGTTATTGGTCTTTGAATACAATAACTTCGTCATTTTCATTTGATTCTTGGAAGCGGGAAAGTTTTAAGAAAACACAAAGATAAACCAAGTTTTACTCTAGTATCGAGATGTTTTATGGAATCAAGTTGGTACAGGAAGAGTTAGTAGTACTGTATTTTTGGCACGGATTTGCCATCTCCAGTGAAAAGAAGATTGCCCGGTTATCCTGGATGTTTAGGTTTCAGGGTGTTGACTTGTGTTATCCTTTCTTCTTTCCTGTTTTGCGTCGTTCGCGTCGTTTCTAGCATATAGCTAAGCATATGCATCATACCCTAGCATCTGGGCATCCTTGTGCTCTGTTTTGCTTGTGGTCTCTTGTTGGTGCCTGTCTTTATTTCCCCAGTGAAGTAAAGACATTCCCGGTTTGCCTTGTGTCGTGCTTGTTCGGTCTTAACCTTTGCGCGCCAGATTTGAATCTTTAAACCTTCTGTTGTTCCCCAAGAAGGTTAACATTAAAGATTTTTTAAAAAACTGTTCTTATTCGAATCGTGTCAGACATTGAACCCTTACCTTGGATTTTTTTGAAACTTGCTTTAAGCTAAGCTTCTTGGAACAAATTTCTTCAACCTTTATAAGACTCCTAGTTGGTGTGCAAGGTTTGTCTCTGTCTTCCTGGCTTTTCTTGAAGATCCCATTTTGAACTCTTCGGTATAAGATCCCCAGGAAGTCTTTGCTTGGTTGTCTGTCCTTTTTGGGTTGATCCCCAGTGATCAGGTTTTTCTTCCTGGTTTCATGCCCAGGAAGAACGTGGTTTTGTTTTGTTTCCCAGTAGTCTATCTCCCCGGATCTTTCCCCGGTGAAGATTGTCTGTGGTCTTTTCCCCAGTGTTTTTTTGGAGTCTCCCCGGTGGGTCTCTTTTGTTGGTTAGCTTTTATCCCTAGTGAGGCGTTTCTCATGGATACTAACCTTCGTCTTTCCCCAGTGAAGCTCTGTGATCTTTTTGCTTCCTGTTTTCCCCTTGGTGCCTTGTTGTGTCTGCATTTTCTAGCATCTTCTTGGCATCATGTTTATTGCATTGCATGTGTGTGCATCTGAGGGTAAAATTTTCGGTTATCTGTATTTAAATATCTTTCACTGTCAATTACATGAGGATCTTCATCTCTCATGTCATCAGGTGAAGATATTTAAATAGGGGCAACTGTTGTACCCCAAATTTTACCCTCATTTCCTGCTAACTGGTGGTTGATTTATTTTTCTCTGCACTTTAATTTAATATGCTTTTTTATTTATTGTTATTTTATTTAATATTTATTTTAATGTCTTATTTGCTTCTTTTATTTTCATTTAATGTTTATTTTAAATATTCTATTTGTTTTATTTTAATTTCAATATGGCTTATTTCATTTTTATTTATAGTTAAATTGTCCTATCTTTATTAATTTAATTTAATCTCAATTTAATTTAATTGCTCAAATTATTAGTTTAACTAATTAGGTTAATTGTTGGTTTAGCTTATTATTTTAGGTATTTAATTAGAATGATAATTAATTGTAACTTATTATAATTATTTAACCTATTATTTCTTTAAAAAAAAAAAAAAAAAAAGAAATTTTGTTCATTTCCTTGCCAATTGATTAGTCATTTGTGGCATTTAAGTTGTTTGTGATTGGAGAATCTGTTTTATCATCAACCAATGAGAGTTAGTTTTTGGCGTTTGACTTTTCAACGCTAGACAATGGCCAATAGGAGTTTGGCACGTGATTTTGAATTCCTTTCTTCCTCCTTTGGTCGTTCGCGTTTTCACCTTGCAGAGGAGAATGATTCCAAGTGCTTCCAAACATCTTCATGCTCATTTCAAATTAACTTGGCGCGTTCTCAATTTCTGAATTCACCCAAAAGGTTTCCTCTTCAAGCTTAGTGAAATTTCAATCGCGTAAAGCAAGGATGGAGTTTCCCTCTTCCACCATTTTATGCGCTACCTACAAGAGCAGCAGAGCCACGTTGTTTTCGTTTTCCCAAATAGAGCATACACAGGCTGGCGACAAAGGAAAGGTGAGAAGATGTTATCTACTTCGAACCCTGTGGCACCTGCGACGTATTCAGAGTGGAGGAGCGTCTGCTCCCTTAGAGATCAACGGCTCCATTGCAAACCCTAACCTCCAACTATTTGAAGTTGAAATTTCTCTTGACCCGGCCCATCAAGTATCCTATATAAGGAGGGTGGATGTTCAGCTTAGAATCGACAACTCTCTCTCAAAAAAACACTTAAAGTTTTCCCTACAATTCCATAAGCCTGAGCAATCAAGTTGAAGGAATCTCTTGGAGTGCTTAAGAAGTGAAGGCAGTCATCACACTTGAAGATAGTAGACATCACTCCATTTTGTGAACATGTAGTTGTTACTCCATATCCACATTCAGACGTGTATCAAGACTCTTTGCGTTATAACTCCTTTACTTGCTGTTAAAATTTAGGTTTGCTCTAATGCTTGCTACCAAGATTTGATTGCTTTTGTTCTGCTATTGCTAATTGTTAGTGTGTATATCTGTGTTGACACTGATTTAATAACATGATATGTTTCTGAAACATCTTAATCATGACTTGCCCTAGCTTCTTTTTGTTGTGCCTTTGTGTTGTTAATATGTTAGTATGCGTGTAGTGTATATGTGAATGTCCTAAATGTTGATGTTTGATCTATCTATGCATTCATCTGTAACTTGGACTTTAGCATGATTTTAGTGTTAAGACAAGATGATTTATGTACTAAAGTTTGAGATATTGAAGTATATATGCATGATAAGTTTAAGGTTTAGACTCTTGACTTGTTTTGTTTTCTTTTCTGTCAAATTGAGGTTGGTTTGTTTAGATAAGAGTGAACGTTTTATGTGCAATCTACTGCCATGTTTATCCTATTTGCTTTTCTGTCAAGCCTGATTATAATGGTTTTACAACTCTAGCATAAGGCATACCTTATTCACTTGTTGATAAGTTGTTTTACATTCATTGTTTTCAGCATGCCTAAGTTCTTAAATGTTCAAATATGATGTATTCGACTTTACTCAAGACAACTTTGCCATGTTTTTTTTTTCATTGACTTACATTCTGATTTTCTCAAAGTGTATTACTATAACCCTTGATTATCAATGTGCCGCTTACACTTGCATCCTTGATGTTTGATGTACATACTTTAACCTAGCTATGCCCCTTAAGACACCATGAACCTAGATCTTTTCTCATTATGAACACAATCCTGCCTTGCCTTGGAAGCTGATTGTTATCATGTTTTGAGCTCATTTGATTTGCTAGCTTTAGAGTTGTGTTTGCTGTTTTATTTAATATTCACAATGCATTTTAATTATGCAGTTTTGGTATCTATGAATTAAGTTTAAATTGGTATATTATCAATGCTAATTGCCTTCAATCCTCCTAGCTTATTGCTTTCAACATGAACTGTTCTAAATACCGCTTAACCTGTCTGTATAACTCTCATATGGTATGTCACTTTGCCTGTCATTGATGTGCAAGTCAATCTTGGAATGTATCACTATATGACCTGTCCAAACCCTACTGTCTTGGTCTATGTTAACATGTTGAATTTTCCCTTTTGTGCCATGATAAATATCATTCTTTATTTACCAGTTTTTGATGCATTGTGGTTTGTGAATACTTGCTCATCATTATCTCGACACGCATATATTCATGCCCATGGATTTTCTTTGTGAACTCATGTTATGATCTTATCATGTTTGGATTCAATTTTGATGCTTAGTTCTGGTCTGGCTCACGATAATTTGCTAAACTATGAACTTTGATATGTGCCTGAGTTTGCTTCTGCTGCACTATGTTCTTCCCTTAATCTGTTCATGATTCTATGTTGCACCTCACCTTTATGGCTAGACCATGACTTGTATGTTAAGATTTAGGGTATGTGGATGACTCCATCTTCTTCCTTGTTCTTTGCTAGTCAATTTAGGTTTTTGTTTCACAAAATTCGGTTGAGTTTTGGTAGAGTTATGGCTGATCGAAGATGGTTGTTTGAAGCTTTTATTCATGAAACCTGGGCTATGTTGATATTGGCTGTTTTGTTTTTTTAAATTCACGCGCGAAGTTTGATTTATATATTTATGGAAGCGTTTGTTCATTGGATGTACACGCCGTCCCAACGGTCACACACATGCACTATGCCTTGCCTTTCACTCACATGACCTGGGTTCGATCCTGCGGATCAACCCTTTTGGTCATTTTTTCCGCCTGATTCCTTTTCCTCCTCCTTGGACTTCCGCCTGGGCCTTGTGCTGTCCACACCCCCTCATTTTTGGCCCAACACACCATTAACTATCCCTTAGTTATTTTAGGATTTCTTCCACCCCCCCTTGCGTTTTTATTTCAACTTTTCTTTTAATTTCAAATCTTTTCATTTTAAAACTTCTTTTATTTTATTTATTTTGCTTAAAATATTCTTCCTTATTCCAAAACTCCAAAATATTTTATTTTAATTGATAATTGTTGTGATAATTTTAATTTTAATTGTTAATCCCTTATTCCAATTATTAATTAATTTGTATTTTAATTTTAATTGGTAATAGTATCTTAATTGTTAATTGTTAATTGTTAATAGTTAATCATTTTGTGGTGTTAATGGTGTATTTTAATTTAACTGTCAATTGTTATTTTTAATTGTGTTGTTAAATTATCAATTTGTGTCTTAATTTTTAGTTGTCAATTTGTATTGTTAAAATGTATTATTAAATGTTAACTTCTAAATGTTAATTATCAATATGTAGTTTAATTTTAAAATTTCAATATGTATTGTTAATTGTTGATTGATTATCACCATTTGTTTAATTGTTAACATTATTTATGATCATCTTTGTTGACCTTTTAAGGGCTTGTTTTACTAATGTTTGTTTAAATTTTGAATTAATCCATCCATGCTTGATTTATCATATATTTGACTTTAATGTGAATTTTCATATCATCCTTTATTAATATCATGCTCTTTATCTCGTGGTTGTTCTTTATGTTTGTCTTCCTTAAGATTAAAACATATTGATATGTCCTCATTATGTCCACTTTTATCCATACTTTATCATGAAGCATCTTGCCATCCTTATGCTTGTGTTGCTTTCATCTCATCATATTTGTATAAGTGTTTCATCTTTTATCATGTCTTTATCTATTATTATTCTATAATTATTATTCTTATCAACTGTTTCACCCCCCATTTCAAAGGAAGGTGATTAATGTTGACTCTTAAAGTCATTAGCCCCTACCTTAACCTAAGTAACCTCTTAGGAGAAACTTTATTGCTTGGCCTCATCAGAGCCATTGAGATTACCACTAGCTTTAGGAGAGAGTTCCTAAACTCTTAGTGATATTCATCATAATGAATCATCACTTTTCCCTACTGACTAAAACGTAACATAGGTCCACTTCAACTAGATCTAGAGAGTTCTTAAACTCTACAATGAGCTTGTACTCATTTCCCTCTGAATATTGACCATAGTCAACAGTTCAGTAGAAGTAGAACTATGCATACTCTGATTCTATTCCCGAGGATACGTAGGCGCAAAGTGCGATGCTTTGTCGAGTATACTTAGATACTAACCCCTAGGGTTTCAACCTTTAGTATAGAACCTTTAGCAAACATAGGATAACATTAAAACAAGAGGTTCCCGTAGAGTACTACGGACGTTTAGGGTGCTAATACCTTCCCTAGGCGTAACCAACCCCCGAACCTTAGATCTCCCCCTTTAGGTTTTTCTAACGATCTTGAACCTTTCCTTTGGATAAATCAAAGTCGGTTGTAAAAGAAATATGATGCAAATTAATTAATAATTTGTTATCCGATTTTCACCGCAACAAGATGTCCTATGCTGTATCATTCGACATCGCGCCTGTGCTGAGCTGGACAATTGAATTCTGTTATGATTTAACAGATACAGAATATTCTGGGAATATTATGTTATCCTATGTGACGCTGTTTTATAGGTCTGGAAGATTCAAGTCAGAATCAAGAAGAATAATGACTTTCTAATTATGGAGATAAATTAGGAAGGATTTGATTGAAGACCTATTTTGTAGGAGAATCTTTTGTAGATTTGTAGCAGCTGATATGCTGTGATTAGAAGCCCAAATCTAGTTGGGAAAATGTTATAAATAGAATGCTTGTGACCTAGAATAAGCAGGAGTCCAAGATGTAGATCATTAGGGTTTTGTCTAAGTGAACCACTCGGGTTGTGAGATGGTCACTGTGTTCTCACTCAGAAACCTGTAGGTAATGAGTTTTGTATTGTTCTTGGAGGAAACTTAGAAGCAACTCCAAGGTGTGTCTTTGAAGTGTGTCTTCTACGTTTCTGTGATTGAAGAGTCGTTGGAAATCAAGCTGTTGATGCAGTGGCTGAGGTGTTGACTGCTAGACATTATTGCGGTGATTGGAAGTGAGATGGAGTCTCTTATCTAAGGTGGACTTAGGTAGAAGGGTCATTGGGTAGTGATTAAGTGAGTAGATCATCAACGGGTGTGTTGATTGTAGGGTCTATGAATTGATACTGCTGATAGTGAACTTTCTTCCTGGCTTGGTATGCCCCTAGATGTAAGTTGTTAGACCGAACTGGGTGAACAATTCTTGTGTTGTTTATGTTTTTCAGTACTGTTATTATTTATACCTTGCCATGTTATATGTAACAGACCAGATGTCTCGACATCCTGTAGGACATATGGGATCTGTCATACCAGAATTTCAATTGGTATCAGAGCAGGCATCCTGTTCTGTTTCTGGGTGAGATCCGAGGGGGATACTTTCTGGTTCATGGTAAAGGAAGAAGGATGTTATACTGAAAAGCTGTTTGAACGTGATAGGTTCATATTGTTGTTTGAATGGTCCCTAGAAGTGGAGGATGGACTGTTCATGACATGGTGTGTATTGGACGTGTCTGTTATCAGGCTTGTAGCTTTGGTGGTGAGCTGCTGTGTGGTTTGATTAATTTTCAACCTATGCTGACCTATTGCACCTGGAGTGTGGTGTTTGTGCAAAGGTTATTAAGTTTTGTCTGAAGGTTGTAGAGGGGTTTTCTTTATTTGTGTTCCGCTGAATATGTATCTGTCAGAAAACTCCTTGTGGTTTTGTGTGTTAAGGTTGCATCACTCTGTTCTTCTCTGAAGGTGTATCACATGGTGTTGTGATACTTGAGGATAATATTGACTGACTTGTTAAAGTGACCAAAGATACTTGAGGTTTGACCCAAGTCCACTCATAAAGGCATTTTCAATAAGTTTGTTGACGAGAGATCAAAAGGATGTAATTTATTTTTGCTCTCTTCTCTGAAAGACCATCCACAGGTCTAAATTGAAGGATCCTATGCTGTTGTTCTTGAATGATGTTCTACCAGTTGTTGTGACATCAAAGCAGCCAGATGTAGGCAATCTTGTTTATGGCCATGGAGCAAATTGTGTTTGAAAGGAGTTCTACGTGTGTACCAACCATATGATGTGCAGCTATTGGAGGGGATAATGAATAATTCCCTTAAGAGTTCTTAGCAGTTAATAAGGGGGAGTCCTTCATCTGATGTTGGAAGAACTAGAAGACATGTCAGCATTATTTCTTGACATCTTTGTATTGAGAATTTATTTTTCTCAATATTTCTGGTGGTGTTTCTCAAAAACATGATGAAGGTTGTTTACTTAAACTTGATATCACTATCAAGTCTATGAGAGCATGGAACTCCCATTCTAGTGGAAGAGAAACTCAAAGGGCTGTGCTTAGAGAAGGTGTATTAACCTAACTGGTTGACTGGTGTCTTCATTGTTGGAATGTCATCCAAACCATCTAGGATGAGCATTTCAGATCTGTGTTTTATTGGGAGCTCCTTAAAGGACTTCTATACACAATGAGTCCTTTGAATGGTGATGGGAAGCATCATGATTGTTGATGGTTTTATTTGGAAGATGATTGAGATTGTGCATGTGGAGTTGGATGCTCAAGCAGTATTGTCATAAGAGGTGTTTCTGACTATGTGGATTAGAATGTGGAGATTCTGAGCTTGTTTTTAGTAGTATGTTCTGGCAAAGCATGACTACTAATTTTGAAGACTTCACTAGTATCAACAACTACTAGTGAATGTAATGGCAGAGGAATTGTGTCAGATGATGTGATCTGATCAGAAAGTTTTTTTATGAGTTGTTCTTTCTTCTGCTGCAAGTATCTCTTGAAGAGATTAGATCTCAGTAAAGCTTCTAAGTAAGCTGAGAATTCGTGGGGTCTGTATGAGCATGAAGATGTTCATGGGCTTAAACTGAGGATTGGTGTTTTTGTTTCCGTTGTGTGCCTCAGGGGGAGTAAAGTGGTGTTTTGCTTGATGTTTATGATGTCAGATCAGATGGCATGACTTTATGTCATGTGTGTGCTACTGCTTAGGAAGAGTAGTTACATTTTTGTTGCTGAACTTGTGCAACTATTTAGGGGGAGCATGATAGTTTGTCATGCTTGCTTGCTGCTTCTGAAAAGATGTGGAACTCCTTACTGTGTCTGGGAGAATTTATTTTTCTCTACAATTTTTTTTGGAAGAACTCTGTAGGGGTCTTGGTTGATGGGAGATGTCATACTTGTCTTGGCGTGTGTTATTAATTCAAAGTAAGAGGACTTTACTTAGAGTGTAGTGGAAGGCAGTGTGGTTGTGCTTCAGAACTTGTGGATGATTGTGTGAAGCATTCCTGATTCAATTGGGTTGTGTCTCAAGGAACAAGAATGTCTATGGGTGTAAAATTCAAGATGGATTTGTACAGGGTATGGATGGTCTCTGGATGAGAGGGATCAATGGTAATTTTGGTCTCAATCCAAGAGGTTGTTGGTTGTAGTACAAGGATGTGATCCTGGTACTTTCTTACTATATGATCATAAAGGTGTCATGAGATATCATTGGTGATTTTGTGGTGAAGGAGCAACTTCTGTCAGTTAAATGTACTGGTGTTGTTTGAGGATCAAGCATTATGTGAATCTGTTCAGCAGGTGTGTTGAACAGAGGGTGCGCTCTTGAAGACATGAAGATGAGTCTTATGTTTTCCATTCATTTAAGGTGTTTATCTTGCAAAGGAGCACTGGTTATCTTAGATATGGGGAGTTGAACTTTTGTTGTTGAAGTAGTGCAGTTGTTTATCAAGATTGTTTGTGGCTCTGGTGAGGGTGTTATGTCAGACAAGATGTCGTGACATTGTGTTACTGGTGAAGTTCATGGCTGAAGATGGCAATACTGAGGCAGCTGGTGAAGACCATACCTCTAGTGAAAGGACTGTTGATAATGAAGGTCATGATTCTGGGTCTGCTATTGGTGCTGGAAAGAGAGTGGATGGTGATTGTTGCTGGTGATGGTGTTCTTTGGTTTTATTTTTGTTCTTTTGGTTGGATGATTCATAGTTTGCTTTTGAAACTTTTGGTGCTTGGTCTGCATTAATGTACTATTTACTCTATGGATTTGTTATGGACAGTTCTTAGTGAAGTTTGGCCAATTATGGTTAAAAAGGGGGGAGAGTACTTTGGCTTTGTTGTAGTTCTGATGTTGGTTTTTGGTTGAAGTAGTTGGGTTTCTGGTTGTTGCTGGTCCCTTGATTTGAGGGGGAGCTTCAGTACTTGAGGGGGAGCTTCAGTTTGTTTGGAGTGAATGTTAGTGTGGTCTTTAGATATGCTGTGTTTCTGCTGCAGGTTCTCTGTTGTGTGCTGATATTGTTTTAGCCAAAATTTGCCAAAGAGGGATATTGTTAGTTCTGAAATTGGCAGCAATTTTGGTAAAACAAAGTGTTGCATCAAGATGTTATACTTGATGTCTTGACATGCTGTCTCTAACATTCTGCAGGTGAAGTGTTGGTGGTGTTTGTTAGTATTGCAGACTGTGTGCATGATGTCAAACACAATGTTCTAACATCATTTGACAGAACTTCCAGTTCTGGTGTTATGTTTTATTTGATGTGCTTTATTTGCAATCTTCTGTGTGTTTTTGTTAAGTGATTGCATGCGAAAATCATGGAGTGGAATTATTCTGAAGAAATAAATTTCTGTAATAGTTTGTTGGGCAAAAAGATTTGGAGTTTAAATCTATTTTAATTGCGAATCAAATCTGAGATTCGCTAATACCCAAGCCCTGTGAGGAGTGTTTCTGGGAATGAGCCTGTAATGGATTGGTTCGGCTGAACATGAAGAGGAGCTGTTGGGATGGAATGGAAATGTTTAGAGTTGCTGTGAAGAAGATGTCGAACAACATGTTCTATCATTAATCAGACTGAAGTTCTTATCATCTGGTGCAACATGTCAGATAAGATGTCCTATGCTGTATCATTCGACATCGCGCCTGTGCTGAGCTGGACAATTGAATTCTGTTATGATTTAACAGATACAGAATATTCTGGGAATATTATGTTATCCTATGTGGCGCTGTTTTATAGGTCTGTAAGATTCAAGTCAGAATCAAGAAGAATAATGACTTTCTAATTATGGAGATAAATTAGGAAGGATTTAATTAAAGACCTATTTTGTAGGAAAATCTTTTGCAGATTTATAGCAGCTGATATGCTGTGATTAGAAGCCCAAATCTAGTTGGGAAAAAGTTATAAATAGAATGCTTGTGACCTAGAATAAGCAGGAGTCCAAGATGTAGATCATTAGGGTTTTGTCTAAGTGAACCACTCGGGTTGTGAGATGGTCACTGTGTTCTCACTCAGAAACCTGTAGGTAATGAGTTTTGTATTGTTCTTGGAGGAAGCTTAGAAGCAACTCCAAGGTGTGTCTTTGAAGCGTGTCTTCTACGTTTCTGTGATTGAAGAGTCGTTGGAAATCAAGCTGTTGATGTAGTGGCTGAGGTGTTGACTGCTAGACATCATTGCGATGATTGGAAGTGAGACGGAGTCTCTTATCTAAGGTGGACTTAGGTAGAAGGGTCATTGGGTAGTGATTAAGTGGGTAGATCATCAACGGGTGTGTTGATTGTAGGGTCTATGAATTGATACTGTTGATAGTGAACTTCCTTCCTGGCTTGGTATGCCCCCAGATGTAGGTTGTTAGACCGAACTGGGTGAACAATTCTTGTGTTGTTTATGCTTTTCAGTACTGTTATTGTTTATACCTTGCCATGTTATCTGTAACAGACCAGATGTCTCGACATCCTGTAGGACATCTGGGATCTGTCATACCAGAATTTCAGATACATACTGATGTATATTGATGTATATGTATATATTATAACTTGTTTATTATGCTTATTATGCCCACTTGCTAGCTTATTATGCACACTTGTTGATGTCTATTAATGTATATGTATATATTATAACTTGTATATTAATGATACAGTTCCTTCAGCTTATTATGCACACATGCTAGCTTTCCGCCCTCGATACTACATAAGTGAAGTCAAAAATTCCGATTCTGGTTCTGCAAGTGGTAATAGGAGTACCACCAACTTTGTGTCGACTCTGCTGCCATTTATCTTGGATAACGTCAAAGAAGTAATGTTTTATTGTTGATCTTGATTTGTCCTACAATTTTTTATATAATCCTTTTAGGCTTAAACCCAGTTGATTTATAGAAAGCCACACGCCACTCCCTGAAAACCAAAATGGGAAATAATAATGAGTTATTTATGCATTCAAACACTTTTCTTGTATCGTGTAAGTTAGTAAGTACTCTCATTCTTAACCTTTCACCTTTCACTCTGTAATGCATGTTTACTTCATTGACATTGACTGAAGATCTTCATCATGCTATCAAGAATCTCTCCGCTGAACTTTATGCTAAAGATAACACGGACAGTGGTTACACTGGAGAGAAAGGTACATTCTCAGATTTAATATGTTTTTAATCGCATTCTCATTAGAATGTATATTAACTTGCGATATGAAGAACGAAGTTTTCTATTGCAGAGATACAGAGAACAAAGTTTTCTATTGAAAGATACGATGAACAAAGTTTTCTATTGTAGATATACGAAGAACAAAGTTTTCTGTTGAAGAGATACGAAGAACAAAGTTTTCTATTGCAGAGATACGAAGAACAAAGTTTTCTATTGGAAAGATACGATAAACAAAGTTTTCTATTGTAGATATACGAAGAACAAAGTTTTCTGTTGAAGAGATACGAAGAACAAAGTTTTCTATTGCATAGATACGGAGAACAAAGTTTCCTGTTGAAGAGATACGAAGAACAAAGTTTTCTATTGGAGAGATACGAAGAACAAAGTTTACTATTGGAGAGATACGAAGAACAAAGTTTTCTATTGGAGAGATACGAAGAACAAAGTTTTCTACCCCCTTGACTCAAGATCTTCATCATGCTGTAAAGACTTTCTCCCTCATTGACATTGACTGAAGATTAATGACTACACCGAAACAACACATTGAAGAGATACGAAGAACAAAATTTTCTATTGGCGGGAAACCTAATCCCTTGACTCAAGATCTTCATCATGCTGTCAAGACCTTCTCGCTCCCCTCATTCGAATGTATATTAACTTGCGATGATATATTAACGTATGCACCAACCGACAAAACCGATTTTAAAAAAAAAAGTTATGATATTTTCCGGATCTGCAGACCCAAAATTTTAAAAAATAAAGCTATACTATGTTTTCGGATGTGCACATTCGGAACACATCAGCGTTTTTAAAAAAAATTGCGTCCGGATGTGCATATCCAGAATCTGGGGGCAAAAACGAAATTTTACGTGGTGTATAAGAAACTTGGATGGTTTATTAAGAAATGGTCAATAATTATAGTATAGAAATTAAAATAATATAAATAATTTTTTTTCTTTTTACAACCTTGAACAGTAGCGCATAGCATAAAGAAATGAAAATGTGGGATCGTTATTCCTATCCGTAGCAGGCAGTGTTTTAAAAACCGGACCGGTCATTAAACCGGTGAGGGTACTGGGTCACTGGTTTATCGGTCGAACCACTGGGTCATTGGTCGAACCGCATGACCAAACCGGATTAAACCAGATAACTCGGTTGAATAAACCTGTCATTATAATAGGTATAAAACCGGTAAAACCGGTCGAACCAGATGATTCAGTCTCTAAAAAATATAACTAGCACTTAAATTTTTTGAAAATATCATATCATAAATTCACAGATTCATAATTTAAATTCAAATTTTAAACAGAGTCTAATTGTAAATTTTAAATAGAGTCTAAATTAAACAGAGTTTAATTTAAATTCATAGTTTTAATGTTAATAGAAAATCAGTTTTAATGTTAATAATTAAAATAATACAAATATTAACATTATTCTAAATAATAAATTTTCCAAGTCTATATATATATAATGGAAATCAGTTAAGCCTAAAATTATATTATATTTAGTTATTTAATTTGTGTTCTTAAATTTCTATACAAATATTTGTATGATGGTTTTTCAATCAATATAAATACAAAATAGTAAAAATAGTTTTGTGGATATTACGAAACTTAATTTGTGTATCACTTAAATCAAATGAGTGATCACTATTATTCTTGGAGAAAAGTTCCTATGTATTTGAGTAAAAAAAATTTTAAAAAAAAAATTAAATTAAAATTTTTGTTTTTTTAAAAAATAAGCAGTTGAACCGCCAGTTTGCGAAAACCGCCGATTTTCCCGATTTTCTCGGTTTCCACCGGTTCGAATACATGACTGATCGAGTAAGTGAACCCGGCCGATTACCTGGCCGGTTCCCGGTCCAACCGGTCCGACCGGCCGGTCCGATCCGGTTTTTAAAACTATGGTAGCAGGCATTAATGCCTCTTTTCATCACTGCAGCGCAAAAAGAAAAAAAGGGGAATTGTGACTTTTTATGCTTCTGTAGCGGAGCAATACAAGGCTGATATGAATTCAGATGTAACTTTTGTTTCATTATGGGCCCGTTTGTTTTGGCTTTTTTTTAAAATGATTTTTATAGTGTAACATAATTTTGTAGAAAAAAATTTTACAAAAAAACTTTTCATAAAAGCTTCGATTGAAAATTTGGTTTGAATAGTTATTCTTAAAATGTTATTTTAGGTATTTCATCATTTTATCGAAACTTTTTTTGGATATCAAAATTTCAAAAAATCACTTAATTTTGAAGCTATTTCAAATAGCTTTTCATGAAAATCATTTTTGAAATACAACTTTTTGAAAAAATTGTGATTTTGACTATGTTTTGATCTTCAATAATGTATATTAATGTTATAGAATGTCAAAATTAGTCTTTTAATTTATAAAAAACAAATTTAAAAAAAGTTGTTTTATTTTGAAAAACATTTTTGTAGAATCCATTTTCAAAAATACAAAGAAAAAATCCATTTTTTTAAAGCTGAAAAAAAAATTATATACAAATCCTTATAGTATCCTATAGCTGAGATTTATAGCAATTAATATAATACTTTCATTCTATTAAAATGTTGTAGCTATAGAATAACGAAGTGTTTTATTCCTTAACTGTAGCGATAAACAAGCCAATGTAGTTCCCTTTTATTTTAATTGGGCATTTCTTCTCACACCACCCTTGTTTCTTAGACACCATTTGAATTTCCAGTTTTGCCCCCTGATTCTGGATGTGCACATCTGGACGCACCAATTTTTTTAAAAACGCTGATTCTTTCCGGATGTGCACATCCGGAAACATTCCTGATCTGCAGATCTGGAAAAAAGGCAGAGCATTATTATTTTTTTTTAAATCGGTTTTTTTGCTTGGTTGCATATGTTAATAAATCGTCGCAATTTAATATACATTTGACAATATCCATATATAAAATAAAATGATATATATATATATATATATATATATATATATATATATATATAAAATAAATCTCTGTCAAAATACAGTGCATACATCTAATATAAATATAATACATCAAATAAAAAACTACTGCGTATGGCGAAGGATCTCTCCTGGCTCCCCTGCTCCTCTGCCCCCTCTGCCCCTACCCTCCATCTTGGATCGATGTCTGCGGTACTGAAGTGCCCCCTGAGCAATCGCAATAATCCTGTCCACGGCAAGTCTGGCACCAGAGCCCTCAGGGAGGTGACCGTCCGCTATGGCCTGCCGCGCTATCTGCTCTATCTCATGACAGCGTGGTAGGACATCCTGAGTGTGGTCCAGCTGAGACTGCCGCTCCTCTAATATCTCCTGATGAGCAGGTCTGGGTGGCGATCCCTCACCAGTGGGCACCATGCATGGGTGTGAGACGGTGTAGAACCACACGATGTACCCGGCAGCAACGCTCCAGTCTGTCTCTGCTCTTGTCACCCGAGCCTCCTCCGGTACCAAGTGGGACTGGTAGTCAGCATATAGCTCATCTATCTGCCTGCGGGTCAAGCCTAGAGGAGCAAACTCATGAGGCATCCTGGGTATCGTCTGCGTGTAACCGAACTGACGCAAGACGCGCTCTGGCAGGTATCGGGCAGTAACAGTCGAACTGCATGCCAGTCATCCTGAGAACAAACAAACCCCATCGAACGGGCGCGTCACACGGTGATCGGCATAGGGGCAATACAAAACGTCCTCAGCAGCAATCCGATCTAGATACACTCTGAAAGAGTCCGGCGCCTGGTTCCCTCTGAGCAGGACAAATGCAGCAGCACGTGGCATATCCTCAGTGTACCCCTGGGCACTCCCCCAACCAGTAATATAGGGAAAGTGCTGTAAAATCCACGCCTGAAATGGAAAACATAACATGGGTGTCAAACATTATAATGAATACAGAAAGAAAAGAAATGAAAAAATCACTTAGAATATTAGATTGTTACCACGTATAGCGTTCAGCTGTCTGCCACAGTCTTGGCTGCCCAGCGACAACCATCAGAGAGCCTGGAATAGGTGAATGCCAGCGCAACAGCCCCCCAGTTGTACCGATGGATCTCTGTCTGATCCGAAAGGTACCTGAGGTAGACGATATCAACATAATAGGCGCTGGTGTCCATAAACACCTGCGTGCCTAGCCAAAACAAGTAGTAACACCTAAGGGCACGCGTCCTGTGGATCGCCACCTCAGCTGGATCACCATCTGCCTGTCCTGCCTCTGCAAGCGCCTCAGTAAATCTATCCATCAAAAATGAGAACCGAACGTGTGCGCCCCTCAACTGGTGCACCTCCGCATGTGCCTTCTCTGGGCTAGCCCCAAGCTCTGTAACCAACATCTCTATGCCGTCCGCCTTCGTCATCCTACCGTGACTCAGAAGGGTACCCGTGATCGGTAGATGTAAGAGGCACGAGATGTCATCTAGCGTGATCGTGATCTCGCCGTACGGTAGATGGAATGAGGATGTCTCAGGGTGCCATCTCTCAACAAATGCCATCAGGATACCGTACTGGATCTGGGAATACCCAATCCTAGACAGGCCTCCAAGACCAGACTCCGCAACTGCAGACGTGAACCACTCAGCTGTAGGTAGCATCTCAATCGTGTCCATAACCTTGCCCCCATGGTTAAAGAACTTCTGTGAATCCTTATCCTGAAAATTTCCAAATAAAACAATGTTACAAATGAACATATTTTCAACGAATACAATTCTATAAATAAACCGAGAAAGGTTACCTGTCCTAGCCAGACAAATCTGGCAGTATGCTCAGAGTACCCCGCGAGTAGGGACATATTAGACGGTCCCCCGGGGTAACCGCCCAGCTCATCGAAATCGTCATCATCGTCAACACCCTCATGTGTTGGGTAATCACCCTCTGGAACAGGAACAGGAACAGGGGAACGAGGAGGAGCAGCTGATGGAGCTGGAGTCTCCCGACGACGCCTGCGTGCGGGCTGGGACCCTGATGAACTAGCAGTAGAATCCCGACGCCTCCGAGATGTATAATCGGTGGCTGACGGAGGAGTGGCCTGAACCTGTGATGTGGAAGTGGCCTGAACCTGTGGTGTAGGATGTCCCTCAGCTGTAGGGGCTACCCCAACTCCCTCTGCGTCGGAAGCCTGGGCTGTAGACTGCATCCGCTCACGTCGGACAGATGCGTGCTGAGCTGTCCGTCCATGTATGGTACGACCGTCTCTGCCAGCCATGTAATCTGCAAAGCATAATAAATAAATTAAATTTTGTTTAAAAATAATTAAACAAAAACAAACAAACAAGCAAAATTAAAAAAGGAAAAAAAAAAAAGTCTTCCGGATGTGCACATCCGGAAGGACTCAGAATTTTAAACGTCAGGTATTGCCGGATGTGCACATCCGGAAACACTAAACATTTCAATGTTTCCGGATTTGTACATCCGGTACGTATTTTGAAGTTTAAAAACGGCACTCATGGCCACTGTAACAACCAAAAGGGCAATTTTATGCCCTGATCGTCTGTTTTAAGCAGTAAAAATGACATACATTGTCTCTAACCTATGTTATTCATACAACCTAACAATTTCTACACCTAAATATCTACTCTAAATCGATTACTCGAAAATTACTCTGAAACTCTAAAATTTGAAAACTTACCGATTAAAATGTGATACGGAGGATTTGGAGTGTGTTGATCGTTGTAGTAGTTGCTCTGCGCCGAACTCGAGTGGAAAAAATCGAGATTTGTGGTGATTGAAAATTTGAGAGTTTGAGAGAGTTTGAGAAGGAGTGGAAATGGAAAGGTGAATAATGAGGGGGAAGAACGTCTGGCGCGAACTAATAAGAAATACTTCCGGATGTACACATCAGAATTGTTTCCGGATATGCATATCCGGAACACTTCAGCGTTTTTTAAAAATTTGGTGCGTCCGGATGTGCACATCCAAAATATAGGGGCAAAAAAATAATTTCACGTGATGCCTAAGAAATTTGGGTGGTGCATTAAGAAATGCCCTTTTAATTTTTATAATGGCATACTAAGTCGTACTGTAGCGCATGAATTAGTGGTTAGGAAACTGCAGATTAATTAAATAATACAATCCTTCTATTCACATGCTTTAACATAGGATACTATAAGGATTTGTATATATTTTTTTTTATACCCCGTTGTTTACTGTAGCAAAATAAGAGTCTATCTAGCAAAAAAATTTTGTTCCAAAATAAGAGTATTTTTATGTTTTCAAGACAATAATAATTGATTTTTACCAATTTTAGCCCTAATAAATATTATCTATACAACTTTCAAGATATCATATCACATTACACTTTTATGACAACCAATAGTAACTAAGGACATTTTTGTAAAATTGTTACATTTAATTCTTCAATCATTACTTTTCTTAATCTATGTGCAACAACCTTAAAAGACTTTCATTTTGGAACGGAGGGAGTATATATTAGGGATGGCAATTATACCCATCCCTAGTGGGTATCCTCAAAATTTACCCACAACGGATAGAGTAAAATTCTGCAAAATGGGTATGAGCACGAACACGAGCACGGACAATTACCCATTAAAATAAGCGGGTATGGGTATCTTAGTACCCAGCCCGCCTCATGCCTGCACGATGTATTTTATATTTTTTTGTTATTTTCATTATTATGTACATATGTTAATCTGACAATTTTATTAAATGCATCACTTTCAAATTTTTACGCATTTTAATATAAATATTTGTTTATTTCTTAAGTCAACAACAACCTCCTCAATTTTTTTTTTAAATTTTGTTACAAAAATTAAAATGACATGATAAATTACAGTTGATCATGATTTTTTATTTAAAATGCGGGTAAACGGATATGGGTATGGGTACTAAGGTATCCATAGGGTACGGGTACAAACATTGGTGCCCATACGAGTATGAGCTCGGGTACGAGGATTTTTTTAAACCGCAGATTTCGGGACGGGTAATATATATATATATATATATATATATATATATATATATATATATTGCTAATCAATGCCTTAGTACAAAATGACATAACCTTTATGCTGTAGTGATAAGCAAATTCCTTTCCAATTAATATGCTACAGTGGTACAATAATCAGTCCGTATGCATTCCAGTAGCATGTAAAATCTGAAACTCTCTCAAAAGAGTTAAATACTTACATGAAAATAAGCATTATTCTTGTGTGCATCCTAGAATAAATCTTGCGGGATGGTAGTTAATGTGAGCTAAAAAACATTTCCTAATTTAAAAATAGAATCTTATTTAATTATTGAAACTATATTTATTAATTATTCAAATATTAATTATTTATTCAAATAGTGACTAATTATTGAAATATTGGTAGTTTACTAAAATAGTAATTATTTATTGAATATTAAATTGATTATTTATTTAGATATTGACTATTTATTTAAATATTGATCATTTAGTTAAATATTGATTATTTAATTAGATATTGAATTATTTATTAAATATTAATAAAATATTGGAATCTTATTTAAATATAAAATTTTATTCAAATATTGGATCTATATTAATATGTTGAATATTTTTGTAAAATATTAATCATTTATTTAAATATTGATCATTAATTTAAATAATGATTGTTTGTTAAAATATTGATTACTTATTAAATATTGAATTGTTTATTGAATATTGGATTAATTATTGAATATTGACTATTTATGAATATTGAACTTAATTATTGATAATGGAATTAATTATTCTATATTTAATCAGTAATGTGAGTTTTGTGAATTGAAGTCGAATTGTGTTGATAATTGCGTGCTACTTGCTAAGTGTGGTGATGATGCTTGGAGTAATGAATATTGTGGTTTGAAAATGTGATTGTGTGTGCAATTGTGTGGTAATTCAAGTGTGATGAATTATTAGAGATATGCATGATATTAAGATTAGGGAATGATCTTCACTGCATATGATTATTGACTGCATACGCATCATTTGTGTCAAGAGGCAATGTTTGTTAGTTACGTGGGAGCTAGTGACTTGTCCCAAACCTAGAGCGGAGTTTGAAAGCTTAGGGAACAGACTTTTGTATGTTATTGGTCTAGGGAACGGACCCGGTTTAAGTGTAAAAACCAAAAAATAACAAGTTTTAGTATCACATGACATGAGTTACATTGAGTCTTGCACTGTGTCTCATTGCATATATGTTGTCATATGAAAGTATGTGTATGTATGTGAATTGTTGAATTAGTGAAATTGTGGAATTGTGTGGATATACTTGTGTATGGTGTGGTTACTTCAGTAATATCTTGTTGATGAAACTTTGGAAGTGTGAGAATCATTGTGATTATGTTTGTATATCTTTAAATTAATTATTATCTTATGATTTCAATAACTATGTGAATTCTCACCCTTATATTGGAATGATGTTTTATACGACATCGCTCGGGGTACTGAAGATTATAGTTGCTTACTAGTACGAGGATAGCTATTTGGAGTAGCTTGTTTAGCTTCCTTATTTATTTTGGGTCGAGTCGTGCTTTAATTATGTAACACTGGGGAACGTTTGATTCATGTTTTAAGAGATACGATTGTATACTCTATTTATTTGTTAATCAGATTTGAATTTTATGGTGAAATGGCTTTTTATGCCTAAGTTGATTTAATGAAGGAAGTTTATTTGAGACTTGAATGCTATGAGATTCTTAATGAAAGTGATTTCGCTGCTACATGCTATGTGAAAGTATATGGAAGCATGAATTCAATTTAAGTGTTATTGAGCATGACAGGTGTATTTGTGATGTTTTTGAAATTATATGTGACACCTTTATCTGAGATGTATGATAATTTAGTCTGATTATTTATATATATTCCTCGGGGTTTAGAAGGGTGTTACATTGTACACGTCTCTCCTGAGGGTGAGTCTCTCATGCTACGTAAAGGCCTCGCTCGGGCGATGTTTCATGGAGCATGGACCCGCGGGTCGCCCTTATTTAGGGTTCTCATAAATATATCACTACACAATCCCTCAAGCACGAAGACTTGTAAAGAGTAAAGTGTTTTTCAGACTCCCCTCGGGTTGAGCTTTAGTCAAGGTGAGTTTCTTAGTTGAGGATGAGTCCCTCAGCTAAAGGCGCGTCCTATTTAGTGGGAGGCAAGTCCCTCAGTTTAGGGGCGAGTCCATCAACTGAAGGTGTCCTTTTTAATAAGAGGTGAGTTTGTTTGTTTGGGGTGAGTCCCTCAGGTGAAGGTGCCTATTATTAATGGGAGGTGAACCACCTAGTTAGGGGTGAGTCCCTCAGGTGAAGGTGCCTATTATTAATGGGAGGTGAACCACCTAGTTAGGGGTGAGTCATCACCATTTTACCATATTTCTCCTGTGTAGCCAGTGTGTTAATGGGAGACATCAAGCAACACTTGATTGACCTTAGATTCGTCAAAACAACAGTTAATTATAGGGGTGGACATCGGTCGGCTCCGGTCGGTTCCGTGTCGGAAAATCTCTTCCGATGAAAACCATCGGATGTAAAACTCTAGTCCGTTTCCGACCATTTGGTTGTTCGGTTTTTTCGGTTTACGGGTTTTACGGGTTACGGGTTAATCGGTTGGATTTAAACGGTTTGTAGAAACAGAAGGAGAAGAAAGAGTTGTTTCTTTTCTCGCCGGAGATATCACCACAGAATGTAACCAAAATTGTTGTTTTACCAAGCTGGTGTTGTTTTTTTAGTTTACACGTTGCTTTGTGGTTCTGCTTTCATGCTTCGTTTAAATTTTGTCCATTTCACAATCATTTTCTTCTCATCCATTTCAACAGTATTTGTGTTTATGGTGTTTATATTTTTGATGTTAGGAACAAAGGAAAATGAAAAGAAAGTGGAAAACCAGAAAAATGAAAAGAAAGTGGAAAACCAGAAAAGTGTGTGAGATAAACTAATAATTCTATCGCCTGGAAAATCATAAAAAACAATGTGATACAGTTTCTTATTAAAAAAAAGAGTTATTGTCTTTTGTTTTCATTTTTAAAATAGGATTAGTATACAGTATAGTAGTATACTAGTAAACATTATCAATTGCCGGCCAAATAGCTAATAATTGCCTACAAAATAGCTGCAGACATGTCAAGTCTGAAACATATCAGTAAAATGACTTATTATTATTATATAAATACATTTGCCTACATGTTTCCACGGACGGATATGGGTTTCGTCGGATTAGAAATTGCAATCCACACCCGCCCGTGTTTATCCATATTAAACTGTATTTATTCATTTATTTACCCGCGACCCGATCCGATCCAATCCATTCAGATTCGGTTTATTCGGATTATTCGGTTTTTGGGTGGGTTCGGTTTTTTTGTCCACCCCTAGTTAATTATAAAAGCCTGAGTGCTTGGTGGAATGGGGGTTAAGTAGCATTTAATGCAAATCATGATGGTTTTCCTATGGAAAACCAATCCAACCCTATTTTCTTACATGTGTCCTTTAGGTGTAACAACTTTTCCACTCCTCGTGGTAGTTACCCCATTGAGTTTACACATTGTTTATTCCCTTGGATTTATAAAAATGAAATTGATACTTTTTTTCAGGGAAATATTTTTCTCTTCCCTTTTCCTCCGGACACTTCAGTTTTGCCTCCTCGGCAAAAATATATAGGCCAAAGAAAGCTTTTAAAGAAGGAAAAAATGGTTGTGATATTCATTCTTTCTTATAGGGCACATACGATATTATTTCTCCTTCTTCCCTTTCCACTCACCGGAAGCCAATGGTTAGGAAGAAAATTATGTGTGTTTAAGTTCGAGATTTTTCATCCCTATACTCCAACTTTGACATAATCAGTAGGTTTCGTCAGAGTGTTGAGTTTTTCAGTATAGTGCACGAAGAGGAAGTGATCCTGAAACCCTGTTCGAAAAAAGAGAGGAAAAATATGACCACCGACTGAGCGAGTCATCTACTCCCTATTTTTATTTTTACTTGTCCGTCATCCACAAGTTGGGTGTTCTAATCTCTTTTACTTTCTTTGAGGCCGACTTTTTGACCATTATTAACGTTGCCCCTCCCAAATCACTCCAAATGTGTAAAGCATCATTAAGGCTTTCTAGTTAATTTGTTGTAACTTGGGCAACCCCCTAACACTGTTTGGGTGTTCCTCTATTTTTATAGCACAGAGCTTCTCCCCAACCGTAATTGGATAACATTGTGTGCCCTATCAGGTATACATTTATTGGAAACTTATGAATACTCATATGAGAATTGGAAAGATATGCTTGTGCATGTGAGGGACAAGGTGGTGCCTTTATAATGAGAATAGGGGCGACGATGCCCTTCGCTTTCCTTTGTTGTGGATGTTGGACCCTCAATTTATCAAAGGAATAAACCTTCCCTCAATTGAGCAACAGATGATCCAAATTTTGAGTTGCTTATGGCGCATGAGTTCTCATACTCAAATTACTCATGACCGAGAAGATGGAAATGAGGTGGAGAAGTACTTGGGTATGCTTTACGGTATGACAAAATTTTACATGATCCATTGTCTATTGTTTTATATGCATTAATAGCATATCCCCTTCCCTCTTTTTTGCAGAGGATGTGACAAAAGAGAGAGTGTTTGATTTAGATGCAAGCCACGCAACTGCAGACGTGCTTGCGCTCTCGTTTTTCCAAGGATTTGACTACTACTGGTGGAAAGCGACATTGCGAGACATCTCGTACTAGTGAAACGCGCCCTTCTAAGAGTCTGAGGTGAGAGGAGAGTCCTTCTAGACCATCACAAAGTCCTCAAGTAACAAATGAGGGAGAAAAAAAGGTGGTGGAACTGTTCCTCTTAGACCTTTGATATGGAGTACTGCTACTTTTAAAGCTATGGAGTTCTCTGATCGCCAACTCTTCTTTTCAGAGAGTTTTCCGAGCGATATCTAGTCATTCCTTGGAAAATCTTTCGCCCATTTGGTGAACTTGATAGAGTTCTAACTATTGTGGTGTCTTTTAGTATGGAGAGCCTAGAGGAAGAAACATTATAGTACTATTTTAGAGTTACAGTGCAGGACAAACCTTATTATCATAAATAAATAAATACAACTCTCTAAAAAAGAGAAAAAAATTTCATGAATCCAATAACTGCATTTAGTGCTGCACAGACAACAAGAGATAGCAGCGGAGAATCCAGATCCTATTATTGAAGATCAACACAAAGTCGAAATCGCAATTTAAAAAAATATATATATCTCAAAAATGATTTTTATTATAAAAAAAAACTATTTGAAATAGCTCTAAAATTTAGTTTTTTTTTTTAAAATTTCGATATTCAAAAAATATTTAATAAAATGATAAAATATCTACAATAATATTTTAAAAAGGTTTAATACATTTTTAGTCTTTTATCTTAGCCTCGAAGTTCATTTTAGTCTTTTAACTTAAAAATAGTTCATATTGTTCCTTTAACTGTTAAAAAACGTACCATGTTAATAATTTTTTTTTTCAAATTAGCAACGAATGTAAAGACTGATTTTTAAATTTTTTTTATCGCTAATTAAACGAGACATAATACGCTTTAAATAGTTAAGGAATTAATATAAACCTTTTTTAAACTAAAAGATCAAAATAAACTCCGAGATTAAGATACGAGATGAAAAAAGAATATTAAGTCTTTTAAGAATAGCTATTTAAAACAAATTTTTATTCAAAACTTTTATAAAAAAAGTTTTTGTAAATTCTTTTAGATAATAATAATATGTAACACCGTAAAAATCATTAAAAAAAAAAAAAAGCTAAAGCAGACATATCCTAAAATTCTAAAAAAATGATTAGAAATTTTTTATTTGAATCAAATATTAAATAACAATTTGTTAACAATTTTGGACAAAAACCATTAACACTTGCAATATTTTAAATTGTGTTTCAATTAGATATATATTCTGGATAATTTTGTTATATTTTAAATAATAAAGAGAGTTTGAAGAAATCTGACTCAAAATCAATCCATTCATTTTTTAATTTTTTTTCTTTTCATTGTAAGATACTACTTGCCTTCTACTAAGGAATAAAATATCTAATTGCCCTCTACTAAGGTAAGATGGTGTTAAAATGGTGGAAGATGATTCAGAAGGGTCGATAACTCGAGATCTTTAACAGGGACAACTTTAAAATAAACTGTTACTACTACATTACATAAATTCATATATTTTCCACTAAAAACATAAATTCACATATAATAATATTCTATCAAACTACAATTTTAAATTGTTAAAACATTTAAATAGCAAACTTAATCACGTACAACGGAGGTTAACATTAATCTATGTAATGCTTTTAGATGAAACAAATGTTAGTCTGGTTTTCTTTCTTTTTTCTTTTATCTCATCACCAGGTGTGCTTTCAAGTTTGCAGGAGCTTCAGTTTCCATCAAAGAAAGATACATCCAATCATTCATGAATCAACATGACAAAGAACATTGGATCATAACAAACAAACATATCAGTTACAGATAAACATCAACAGAGACAGGGCCAACGTGACCTAGTCTAAACACCCAAGTGACCCAACAATGCGAAACTTATTATGATAGCTTTCATCTCACAGTTGCTCTAGCACTCATTGATGTGTGATAATTTGTGCTTCTCTGCTTCCGGTAAGATGTATATACATCATCATACTGACTCACTTCATTTGGATCAGCCGTGGCCCCAAGTCCCAATCTTCCCGAGCCACTTGATCCTGGTTTTCTGTCGACACTCCCGTCAGCATAGGTCCCTGTCTCTGGATCAATTTGCTGCAAGTTTGGGGGTGGAGGTATGCAAGCGCCTCCCTTTCGTACTTGAGATTCTCTCTCGTATTCTCCATCGTATTCATCATCTTCATCTTTCGCATCAGAATTCATAGGACCCTCAGAAGGATTTACTTCTCCAATTTCTTTAAAAAACTTCGACACCCTTTGAAGAATTTCTGATGCTGGTACGGTTGATGGTGGAATCATAGTTGGGATGTCCAAAGGGCTCATAGGAGAATATGGGACACCACTACCAATCTGCATCTTTCTAACCATTCCAGGAATGAGCCCAGGTGGGAACAGCGGATATGGAGGCAATTGTTCGCCAGTGCCAGTTGATGGAGGGGGCAATAAATGTGCTCCAGAAGGTTGAACGGAAGATGGTATATTCATAGAACCTGGAAAAGCACTGGGAAGAGCAGAATTTGAAAGAAATTGCTGAGATGCCATTGATTGCCCCAGAAGCTTATCAGGCCGATCTGGATCAAAGACCATTGAACCAGAGCTCACTCTATCAGCCTGCCACTGCTGCACAATATGGTTTGGAGTCTGCAGCACTCCTGCAAATGGGAGGGGAGAAGAAATTATGATTTCTATAATTAAATAGTCCAAACCACAAAGAACCAATCTCCCAAGTAAACTGTGAGAACTGATAGTTCAACTAGTTGAATTACTTATCACTACCTCCGGTTCTTGTTATAAGATTTTTAGAGATTTTTCTGGTCCTATTTATAAGAAAATGTCGCAACTTTTAAGATGCATTTATTGTTTTAAAGACTTTATTACCCTCCTTTAAAATGTTTGTCTTACAGTATTATTGGATACATTAAATATCTCACAACTGTCAATAAGGGTGTATTCGACATAACCTTCAAAAAGTAAAAAGAATTAATGATTTCATTGGGTTTGATGTTTTCTGTTTTTTCTTATAAAAAAAGTCGAGTTCTGCCACTGGAGCAAGAGCTACACCAGAGTACAAAATGAACCAACTGAAAATTAAAACAAACTCTCTAAGGCATTCGAGAATCGAGAGGTCTTTTCTCTCCCACACTTTATGACTTACAATAGAACTGTTCTCCCCTCCTAATTGACTCCTATTTAACTTCTCCCCTCCTAATTGCTTTACACATACTATTTCTCCTTCTTAAGTCCTTTTATTTTGTCTAGTTTACACTTCCTTAACTAATGGATGGGCGACTAACATAAAATTCACACTAATAAAAACCAAGTGCACTAAACTAAGTTGTCTTAAAAACACTTCAGTCAGACAGATGGTATACTCATAAGCAAATGTTACCCTGGTGGCCACTTCGCGACCATGTAATATCACAACAACAAATGATTCCTTGTAAAGAAAAACGGCAAAACAGCTTTCATTGTTTTATTATGGACAAATTTACAGCATATGACATAACAGATGTTGCCCCCATGCTGAAAGCTGAAAGAAAGCAAGAGACACTTGAGGAAGCATTTTTTCCTAAATTAAGAGGATCATATCACGATATATATGTTGCTCACACAATGAAGTGTTTTCAAACCAATTGCTATTTTGTATTTTGGAAATCATTCAATCATCGCAGAAGAAGCAATTCGGTAACTTTTGCATGCCATTCATTACACATAATGTCAAAGAAGAGAAGCTTACCTGCACCTGAATCTGCTGAGGCAGAGGATAAGTCCTTCGATGCTGCAGTAAATGAATTTGTATGTGGCCCACCAATCATCTCGCCCTTCAGTAAAGATATAGTCTCTTGATCAAATACCTCTTTAGAAGCCCAGAACTCCACCATCTGCTGTAATCTTTTCCTATATTCCTCATTGCTTTGTGGGTTATGATAAATTCTTGCAAGCATGGCACCTAAAACAGGTTTGAACGCAAGGGCCTCGTTGTCTAGATCATGAATACTTGCCCTCCGATTTAAACTGTGAATTAATAGCACAAAGGTCAAGGACATTGAAAAGCAGAAACATTCATGTTAATATCAATGTCAAGAAGAATATCAATAAGCAGGGACGGATTGATCTTGCCAAGCCAAAACTTGCAAAAAGTACAGTTGCAGGAAAACAGTTCTATTTAGGTAACATAAATTGATAAGTACTACATCAGAAGCAAATTAACCTCATATATAAGGCATACAAATTACAATCTTTTGAGCTAGAACTAGAACGTAGAAACAAGTAACAAGCATCCCAAACAAAATCCACCCCATACATTATCAATGAAAAAGATTTCGTGCTTAGGAGTTAAAATGGAAATAGTCTAATTTTTTTTTAAACGAAGCAAATGAGATTCAGAAGAAAAATCCTTTTACTATACGCACTTGTGCGGAAGTGATAGATGGCATTTGCAAGTTGCATTGCAACTCATACTAGACAAATTTTTATCAGCTTTCTCCTCTCATGAAACTAACCCACCAATCAGGAAAAAACTATAGGCAGAGATAAATCCGTACCAAAAACAGGCTTGCTTTGACACAACCATAAAAACAAAAAATACAGTGAAAGAGTAATCCATATACTTTCTGTTTATTAGAAGCACAACTTTAAGAGTATATCATGTGCATCAATCGAACTACACTTTAGATATGAGCAAAATAATAGATGTACACAGAAATGTTAACCAATGCTACCTGTCAAAGAGAATGTCATTTGCAAGGTATATTATATGTAACTGTCTCTCAACGTCGTCCAATGCAAATACCCTATCTCTAAGAGTCTCCGCTAGAGCTGGTGCAAATGGAGCTCTCTGCATGAACCAGAGTTTGGCACCTTTAATGGATTCTTTTGTACCATTCAAATTGTTCAGAACGTTACTCAGTTCCATTGCAACATCAGATGGAAGCGGCCCAGAGAGCCCTTTGAAAGACTTGGATGACTGATCATACTCAGGTCGACCATGAAGCCCATACGATTGAGGATGTTGATGATGGTGTTGTTGATCGTAGAACTGTGGGAAGGGAGGCGGGGCTAGCATTGAAGGTGAAGATCCAATTCCAGCAGGATTCAATGGAGGACCACTAAGAGACGGGCTCGCCATTGGATTAGGGGGAGGATGGATCATTGACATGGAAGACGGTGGAAATGGTTGGTTGAATGGACCACTCGGGGGTCTACTTGATAACCAAAGCTTAAAGCGGTAGTAAGCATGACCCTCCCCGCCAAAGAGAAAGCTATAAGAAGGATTATCTCGTTGCTTTTCACAAATCATAGCTTCAAATTCAGGGCCATTTTTCACCGCATACTCAACAAGTTTATCAATACGCTTGTGAAGCTCAGGATCAGAAGGTGGAGCAACCGGCGGTGGAGCAGAATCAAAAAAAGGCGATGGAACAACATGAGGAGGATAATGAGAAGGAAATGCAGGAGGTGCTTGATGTTGCTGCTGCTGGAGAAGAAGATGAGGTGGAGGAGGGCCATGGTGGTGCAGCTGTTGCTGCATTGCAGGATGAAAAGGGAACTGCTGCATAGAGGGATGCCCAGCACCAGGACCCGGCGGCGGTATAAAAGGCGGACCGTGCATTGCCGAAGGAAACTGCTGATGTTGAGGATGAAATCCAAACTGCTGCTGCTGTTGCATATTAGCAGCCGGGCGCTGCTGCTGAGCATACGCCATAGCAGACGCAGCTGCATAATCATGATTCGGACGTTCCATCAGTATATGGCTAGAATAAACCTCAACCAATCTCTATGATGAGTATCTCAACGTACCTACAAACAACAAAAGAAAATAAAATTCATTCATTTCTTTAATCATAGACAGATAATGTCTCTTACATAACCTAAACCTGACTGACATGAATCTCAGAAACAAATTTGTCCAATTAATTTCCTCTTGTTGAATTTACAACAATACCTAGGTAGTTAATTGCGGTCAATTGCATCACCGTCGCGAACGTGCGGAGGGGAGTGGCCGCTGGCCGCTACAGTGATGTCAAGTGCGGCGCGCAACACTGTCGCGGCTGCCTCAGATGCATTTCACGATAACAACACGGCGCATGTAACTACCGTCGCGGAGTTTGGAGTCCGCTGCAGTGAAGATTGTTTAAAATATAAAACAAAAATATGGAACGAGAAGCGTGAAGAATCATAGTAGATGGAAAAGGAATTGTGAAGAGGAAATGAAAAATCGGAGTACAAACCTGCGTCGTGCTTGAATTTCAATGGCGTATGTTAGGTTAAACGAAAGGGGGTAACTCAGACTTTGCAGGCTCGATGTATTTTTTTTTTTAATGTTTCTCAATGTATTTTTGTTTTATTTTTAAATCTTGGTATTCGATTTTATGACCGAATAATTCAAGAAGGCCAATTTTACCGTTTATTAGCAGAGTTCTGTTTAATGTCAAAATAAAGTTATGTATGAACTGATTCAGCACAAAGATTATTTCCAAGATTTGAGATTAAACTCTTAAAATGAGCATACTTTCAAGACTCACCTCTCCACTACTTATTTATTGCATATTATAACTAATAAATTTAGTTTAGTCCTTTTTTAAATATAATAATTTTTTTAAAATATAAAAATTAAGACAACAAACTTTTTTTTTAATTATAAATAGATAAATTTCGCTGAAAAGAAAAATAACCACATGCAGTGGCGCATACTTATGCGTTGTATATAAGTACCATAATGATGGTGCATGTTTAATGGGCATGTCATTATATGTGGCGCTGTGCCACGTTCAGTGGCTACTGCATTGTCTTTATTTTTTAATTTTTAATTATTGTAACAATAAAGTAATTTGAAATAAAATAGATAATTAAAAATAATTTATAATATTATTTCATAAAATTAAATTACACAGTGATTGAATAGAAAATCAATGACCCGGTCGATTGTAACGCTCCTGGTACCACAGCTCGACGCATTCGCTTGCCTTCGAGGTCTTCCATGATTTCCTTGAGGTGTTTGGGGTCTCCTAATATTGGCCTAAGGTAAAGGTGGTTGGTGCGAGGGTCCTGACATATTTAACAAAGTTTTATCATTTCTCCCCAGTAGCCGAGGGGTGTTGTAGCCAGTGCTATCGTATTCAAGTTCAGTGCCCATGTTCTCGTTGTTGGATCGTGGTTGTTGGATTACGTGTGGATGGGTTGGTTGGTTGAATTGGGACATTGAATTGTTTTGGAAATAAAGCAATGATTCTAGTGGTGTTTGAAAGTCATGTGGGGGTTGGGTGTTTTGCCAATGTGATGTTTAGGTGCTTTGGTAGTGTGATATTTTGGTATACATTAGTGGGGGGTTATGGTGGGATGGGTGGAATCATATGCATCATCTGGGATACATTAAGATGTGGTGGTGGCATATGATTGTTGGTGGGGTGGGTTATGCTCTTGGTTTTGTGTTTGGGTGTGTTGCATGAATTAGTTACGGGATTGAGTGTTTGGTGGTTGGGTGTATCTGGTATGGTGATGTTCTGAGGTTGGTCGTTGGGTTTGGGTGTGTTGAAATTGTTGTTGGGTTTGGTAGTGGTGTAGGGTTAGTTGTTGGGCAAAGGTTTGTTGTTGGGTGTGTGATTACGAAGCTTGTTGGCGTAGGTCGATCAAATACCTCGGGTCAAACACAAACTGTGTCGTTGTAACCAACCTAAACCAATTCACATAATTTTAAGTTGGTCTGGCACCCTATATAATATGTTCATTTAAGATGTGTCGATGTCAATTCTTTCATTGATGACACGCCTCACAAGTGAACTCTCTCCAATCGAAATAACTTCATTGGGCATCGACTATTTATTGATGTCAGTCTCCCAAACACGTCGGAGGAAAAATACATGATTAGAGGATTTGTAATTTGGTAATATTAAAACCAAGTTTAGATTTGAATGAGTTGTTTATGTGTAATACATCGTCTGGTCTGAGGTAGTATATAAGATTGCGATTGACTACGATAGCGTGTTTGAGACATTTGTTGTAGTCCATCCCCGTAATAGGCCACCTAAATCGAAAAGAGTGAAAATAAATTATTTATAGTTAGTTGTAGTATAAAGTACGCAATTCAAAAAAATAGGATAAACTTACTTTGTTGCGAAGGGGAATGTGAAGGGTTTCTCATTGACGGGGGTGAGTGGCAGGATTTTCGACCAACCCCATACTTGGAGCAAAAAGGCACAAGAATAAAACGAACAAGTATCCTTTTGTGCATTTTTATCCAATGAACTATATAGATGGGACAAAAGAGATGAACCCCAACTATATGTTCCCATTTTATTTATGTTTCTTAACAACACCAAATACATAATATTTACTGTATTACCAGTAGTTTCAGGAAATAAAAAATTATCAAATAGTATCATAATATAACACGGAGTTTTAATTATTTTTCATACTCAGTAGAATCTTCGGTTAATATTATACTAGAATAATGTTTTTTAAGATACTTAAGATTAATACCTTAACCCCTAACTTGACTCGTATTTGTGTCTTCACAGAAAGGGGCGCCCAACAATTCTTTGCATATTACGTTATCTTTGTTAACTATACCATTAATAGCCTTACCTTCGATAGGTAGACCCAACATGTACACGTCCTCTAGTGTGACTGTACATTCATCGAACGAAAGGTGAAATGTGTGTGTCTCGGGACTCCATCTTTCTACCAACGCAAGGATAAATTTTTTAATCAACAGAGTATGAGACTATGTTGAGTAAATGACCAAAACCGCCTGCTCGTAAATATGGTTCTATCAATGGGTCATGCGGTGCATATTCATGTACATGATATCGAAAACTCTTTGGATCCTAACAAAAGATAATTAAGGAGAATAATTAAGAAAAGAATAAGGAAAAATATTAATGGGAAATTTTGTAATACATTCAAAATAGTAACTTATAAACTCCGCAATGTTGTTGATAGCTCATCGATGTGTAACACCCATGGTTAATAGAGCCATTTTTTGGAATGCTTCTAAGTGTTTGTTGTTGATAAAGTATATAGGTTAAGTGTGTTTGATGGAAATGATGAGTAACATAGACATATTTATATACGGGACATAGCATTCACACGAAGCAATTTTGCATGTACCCTTAACTAATGCACCATATCCAATGGTGCATGTGTTACTTTTTATGAGCATGCATTAGTCAAAGTGGCGACTCCTAGGCTCATGCATGTAAGGCTACGTGGCAGGGGTGGCAGTATATGGAGCTAGACTTAAGGTGGCATGCATGCAAACACACGACAAGCCACAAGCCAATGCATTTGGAGCATAGATGAAGAAAATAGTGAATACACCATACCCAATGACGCATGGGTTACTTTTTGTAATCCTATTTGAACCTTATTTAAGCGCATGCTCCTTTGTTTCAGAATCAACTCAAACTGTATTATCACAACCAATACACTAAAATACATTGCATTTCATAAAAATGGCTCCTACACCACAATACATGATCAACGTTCACATCAATGGTGAGACATTTAAATGTGACTTATCTGGTTTTAATTTTCATAATGCCGAAGTTACTTGGTTTACGATAAATAGACGATCAATTTTTTCACATTGGAAAGAGATAATAGAAAAAAATTGCAGTGTGGTGCGGTGGCACAAATCATATACAAAAATGCGTTTTTTTACCGACAACCAAGCCAAGTTTTATCAGCTAAAGGTCCGAGATGATGAAGATGTTTGAAATATATTTCTCAGTCATGAACATTTTGGGTTCAAGGATATTTAGTTATATATTTTACTACAACAAAGTCAATTGTCTCGGATTGTTGATTTGTCACAAGTTCTTTTGCGAAACTGGCGACAACGAACAAGCCAAAGTCGATGTTGTTGATGAGGAAGAAAAATAATAATAAGATGATGATGAGATATTGTTTGATCAAATGGTGAACGATGACACTGGCAACCACAAGCAAGAGCTACTGCCTTCTGGTCATGTGTATTATCCGCCTCAACATATGACAAACTTGAACTTGGGTGCAGATGAACCATCGTCAAATATATTTTATGATATGCGTATACAAACTGAAGGATATTTAAAAGTTGGAGACAGATTTTGCACAAAAGAATATTGTGTGAGAGCTATTGAAAAGTATCACTTGGAAATCTCAGCTAATTATACCGTTGATTTAACTAATGTAACGAGGTGCATATCTTGTGCCGTAATGTGCTCTGCAAGTTTCGACTGACAGCATTTTACCGGAAGAGCAGTGATTCTTAGGAGATAGGTTTTATGGGCCTAACTCACACTTGCATAATCAATAACCTGGTGCAGGATCATCACAAACTCAACTCTCAATTAATATGCGATGAAATTTTGTCTGTCATTAGCAATGATCTGTCATTGAAGGTGAGTACAATAATCTTGCATATCGTTACACGATACAGTTATAATCCCTCGTATATAAGTCATGGATAGCTTGGACTAAGGTGGTTGGACGAGTATTACTGCCATTGACAAAGCTAAATGTTGTAGGAAATTTTGGAGATGCATCTCCATAAATTTTTAACGTTTGGATTACTAGGAACCGAAAATACATTTTTGAAATTTATTAGCCTGCTTTTAATTGATTTTCTTGCTTGTAGTAATTGTCAGACACTTGTCTGTTTTACTTATAGGCATTATGATTGATAGAAATGACAAACTGGATCACAAGAAGATTGCACAACATGCATCAGTCTGAAGGGAGAAAAGTTAGGTTTCAAGGGCTTATGTTCACTCTAGTCTGGTTCATGCGGAGGCATCAACTTCTAGAGCTCATGCTTATCCATATTCTTTTTCCTGTAGGAGACGGGTGTCACCTACTAATTCATCACTACCTTCATCTTCCCGTATGCGACAAACTTCACCTATTCAGGCGTCAGAGGCACACGAGTCACCTGTGGTACCTAAGGCACCAGTGCCACCCCAATCATTTGAGGGACTTCATGTAACACCCCCTTTCTATACCCCCAAATAATCACATAATCATTTAGGCACATATTAAAAATTTCGTCAGAGTATAATTATAAACATAGTATAGAAAAGGTTTGTCACATTATACATGAAATTAAAACATTCAACACCTGCTCAACAATTGATATGCAACAGTGGGGTAACTTTGCAAACAGAGGAACTTAGTCCTTACACCCACATCTCAATATTTAGAATAAAAGCAGAAAATCTAAACATTGAATAACATCAACCATATATATATATATATATATATATATATATATATATATATATATATATATATATATATATCATCAAGTATTATCCACCAACATAATTCGTGTTTATGATTCTTTTGTGATACATTTGTACATGTATCGTGTTGATGAATGTTTATGTAAACACGAATTATGTTGGTGGATAATACTTGATGATATATATATATATATATATATATATATATATATATATATATATATATATATATATATATATATACATATATCATCAGGGTCACACATAACCAAAACTGGAGCCGTAGACAACTTCTACATCAGCTCCCCACAACTTACTCACAACGAACGTCCAAAACAAACGACTCACCCTTTGCAAGTCAACTGAGGTAACAGAAGTACGAACTTAGCAAAACACTTTGTCTCTTTTCAACACGTGCAAGTCAATTCTCAAACACTCTACTCGTCCTTCCTCCGAGTTTATAACAGATCCAAATATCCTCAATCAAAACCACTACAAACTTATCCAATTAAATATAGAAGATACAATTCCTCTACTCCACAAACATTACGGACGCATTACTAACACCAAGCAACGTCACTGTATGTTGTAATGCTCAATCCAAATTCCAAAAAGTATAAATTCTCAAAGCTTTTGCAAAACTTTTCACTGGGTAACTGGCTACTCACACCCAAGCTTAACCGAGTAATTAATAGCCTATTCCGATGATAACAACATAACCAGTCACATCAAATCAATCAAAGCCTTAACTCACACAATCCACCACTCTTATCCAACATTCCATACACTTGCAACTCCACTCAAACTCAACCAAGCCAAGAGAACTCTTAAATATTACACCCACACCTAGGGTTTCCTCAAAATTTCCATTAATGCTCTAAAACTTCAAAGACTCCAAACCTCACCCGAACTCCAAGTTTTACCTTCCATAGTCTCAATACCAATACCATCATGCTTGTTATTCCATTCAATCATCATTCCCTGTTAGTACTAACAAAGTTGGAGCTCTCTAGGACCACACCTTAATGTTCCATCCAAAAGCACATCCGAAAACCATGCACAATTGACGACCCATCACTATGGCTTCCTGCCAATTTCCAAAACACTATCATCACAGACAAAACAAATTTCTTAGTCTCATCTACTAAGAGTTTCCTACTTACTTAGCAGACATAAACCTCCACTATTCACCTTCGTCCAATTAAGTTCAATCTCTACTCTCTGAGAAGCGGTCCTTAATAATACCCAATCATTCTCTCTCAATGACTTCCCAACTTGACCAACATATGGAAACCTCGAATCCGTCTCCTCTTCCGATATAAGAATCTTCTTCGACTCAACAAAACAATCCATAATCATTTCCTTAAATTCCAAATAATTCATTGCACACACTATCAAAGCCTGAAAGACCCGTCTATTCCATCCAACATAATTCCCGTCTACTATCAACAAGAGATTAAGGGTGATCAGTTACTCAATTTGTCAATAGACAACCGACAATCATGATGAGGCATAAACCATCTTTACCAAACTATAGTAGCATTTCTTGCATCCTGTGCACAAAACTACCTAAGGCACAAATCCTTAGTTGACATAAACCTTACCTCTGCCTTCCTTCCAGAACCGGGAACAACGCTGTCCAAACCACACTTATAATCTTGCAATCAACGGCACACTGAGCCCACGCTCCACAACCGAAGCATATTGGAGAAGTTCTAGCTTCTCCCCCACTTATCTCAATCTCACACCTGAAGACAAAGGATTACCAAAAACCAGAAAGCACTGACAGTGTTCCACACACATATCACGTACTAAGGGACAAACAACAACGACAATATTCAACTGTCACACCAACAGACCCAACAACTGACTCAACACTGGCTCTGATACCACTTAATGTAACACCCCCTTTCTATACCCCCAAATAATCACATAATCATTTAGGCACATATTAAAAATTTCGTCAGAGTATAATTATAAACATAGTATAGAAAAGGTTTGTCACATTATACATGAAATTAAAACATTCAACACCTGCTCAACAATTGATATGCAACAGTGGGGTAACTTTTCAAACAGAGAAACTTAGTCCTTACACCCACATCTCAATATTTATAATAAAAGCGGAAAATCTAAACATTGAATAACATCAACCATATATATATATATATATATATATATATATATATATATATATATATATATATATATATATATATATATATATATATATCATCAAGTATTATCCACCAACATAATTCGTGTTTACATAAACATTCATCAACACGATACATGTACAAATGTATCACAAAAGAATCATATACATCCTAGCTACCCGATGCTACATATCAGAGCCGACCGACCAAAAGAATGAAGACACGCTTCACAAAAAGACCACCAACATACCTACTCTGCAATGCCTCATAGTGCATCATAAAACAGCAGAAGGGTGAGAAATATTATAATAATAACAATGCATATAATTATATATCTTAGCATAAAAATACACATATTCTACATTCTCACCACAATTCATCACAACTCACTCATATACATCACAATGTGTATATATATATATATATATATATATATATATGCAAAACCAAGCATATTCATCATGCATACTTTCACAATTCTTATCATTCCACATAAACATACACATTCATGTTTATTCATCAATGCACAATTATAAAGATGATAAATGCAAATCATAGAGACCGACTCACGACTCTATGCAAATGCAATGCGGTACCGACTCAATCATCTCAAGTTCACTCAGAAACTTATTGGAACCATCGCTCGTTACCAATGTAACTCCCCGTCGGGCCTACGATGTTCACCAATTGCTCACACCTCACATAGGCACACAATGTTTATGGATTGCTCACACCTCACATAGGCACACAATCCGATTGCTCACACCTCACCTAGGTACACAATCATTTGTAATCATCGCTCACACCTCACATAGGCACACGAGGTTACAACGGATCCTCATTAGAATCACACAACACAAGAATGTACATCATTATGCTTCACATACAAAATGACTCAAGACATTCTTGAAATGCATACATATTCACAATATATTCATGCATTCATCTCATACAATCACATACAATCTATATACATTCACATCAATGCACTATTGTATGATTCACTTCCAAAACACACATTCAAAACGGTAAAAGTCGCTAAATAACACTATTCTTGACTTTTCTGACTTATTTAATCGGCTAATAGCCCCAAACTCATCACCATAAGAAACTACAGCTCAATAGCTATCCAACGATACCAAGAATGTAAAAATCGGATAAACGAAACTCAAGTTACGAAAGAAAACGAAAAACGATATTTTGAAAAATCCCATTTTTACCATTGTCCTGTCCATCCGCGTATGCACCAATTCCGTACGCGTATGGCCCAAAACTCGTACGTGTATCATACGCGTTTCACCAGATGGCCGGGAAAACATGCAACCCATACGCGTATTGGCCCTGAAATGCGCCACCCATACGCGTATTGCCTTAGTCAATACGCGTATGGCCAGGCAGAATGCAGAATTTTCCTGCATAATTTTTCTCTGCGTTTTGCACTCCAACCACACCCAAATTCATCATCTAAACTCAGAAAAATACCAATTTAATGTGCAACAACATATATCAATCATGTATCAACAACAAGGAACACGAAAACATCATTTCCAACGCGAATTAAACGCATTCTAACACTTTCTACACAAATGGGTTTATACAAAACTCATAAAAATCAACAACAACAACAACATAATCATACATAATGATATACATTGATGAGATAATAAGATTTCACACCCTTACCCGGATTCCAAGCTTGCTAGATGATTGTTCTTGATGGTTTTCTAGGTTTTTCCATGTTTTCTTCTCTTTTCTCTTATTTCTCTTTCTTTCTCTCCTATTTCTCTCTATTTTTCTTTGCTTCCTCTTTCTCTCCTATTTCTTCCTCTTATCTCATTTTCTTTTCTTATTTTCTACTCAAATTCAATTAATTCATTTTCTCACATAATTCTACACTTAATCACTTTTCTACCAATTTTACTAAATTTCTAACTTACCATTAATTGAGAAATGTCCAAAATACCCTCCATTCTAATTTTCCCGAAAACTCTCAAAAATGGTAAAATATCATAACATGTCAACATAGCATATTAACACACCAATTTCACAAATAAAATAATTTATCACTCAATTTAAATAAAAGACTCAACAAAATGGGAATAATCGGAATCGGGGCGTTACACTTCATGCTGATGAGACATGGCTATCTCAGGATGTTGAAGCTGATGAGCCAGTGCCACCTGAGACATTTGAAGATGGCCCTGTAGAGTTGTCACTGCTGCCTATGTACCCGGACCATACTATCAGACATACGTGGGACAAATAGGTAAAAATAGTTGGATTTATTCTTTTTAATTTACGTTTATTATTACATTACAAGTTTCTGACATAAATTTATTTATCTACATGACCGTAATCTGCTGAAAATCATTAACCATGGGCGGAAGATCATTGGCTTGCCTCAGCCTAATGACAAGTGGTTTCAGGTTGTTTTGTCCCTATCTGGGATGAAGGACTTGTGCAAGACCAACCATGTTACAATCAACCACGAGATGTTTAATGCATTTGTGGAGAGATGACATGAGGGAGATGGAAAAACCAGAGGGGCTCATGCTAGGTTTCAATTCCTTAAAACAATATATACAAATGAAATCCTTAGAGCAAAACAGGCTAGAGGTGATGACGAGCAGGTGAAGCTCCATATAGCGTATGCTATGAGAGCATACCTGTTATATTTGGTTGGCATTGTGATTTTTATGGACAATAATGTCACTTAAGTGAGTGTCATCTACCTATGTATTTCGAAGACTTCGAGCGGATCCACAAGTACAACTAGGGGTTCGTTTGTCTGGTCAACTTGTACTCTAAGTTATCAGAGGGTTATAGGTGGAAGATGAAGTAGATGACAAGCACCATCACACTATTGACGATAATATTTATTGGTCTTTTAGTCTTTGTGTGTTATTTTCATTACATTTTTGCAATTCCCTTACTGATAATTCGTGTGTTCCAACACCCTCCAAGCTTGAATCCTCCAGCAATTCTCGCACATCTTGACTGGTCATGTGTACCAACTTATACCGAGGATATGTCGCGTGCTTCTGCATTTCCCCGTTAACATGGAACTAATTGACATAGTCGTTTAGAGTGTATATTGATTGATTGGTTACCGAGGATATGCCCTTTAACAACCATGTCAATCATCGTGAGACACGACCATTTGGCGACATAGTGTTATCCTTAGAATGGTAGGCTTGCAGTTCACGTCTCACATTTCCTCATCTTTCTGAGCGCGTCATGCGACAATTTGACTACACTTAGACTATTACCATACATCATGTTATCTATGTTCCTCCTATTATGACACATAGAGATATGAATGCAATGTTTGATGATTATCTTAGTCATGTGGTACCAGAGGAGTCACAAAGTACCATAGATGAGAGCGACTGAAGTTATATCAACGAGTACATTAGGTGGTTCTTCAGGGTGTCACATATGTATATGGTGCAGGCTGCTCTAAGATATCCACCGAGACCAGCTCATCAGAAGATACTAGAGGATGAGTATCCATAGTTAGATCATGCTCATGATGTCTTACCTAAATGTCGTTGCATTGTGGAGATTGCGCAGACAGACACTAACAGAGGTATCTTCCCTAATAGGTCTGAGGTGTGACAGGTCCTAGATGCCATTATGACGGAGGCATGTGAGACGCTGATGTACCAGAGACAACGTCGTAGGATAGAGGTAAAGTAGGCCGAGGAGCCCTATGAGTTGTAATCCGATATACGCAATATTATATAATATTTGTACTTTAGATTCATTATCAATTGAATTTTATTTTGACTTATTTTGATTATATTGTGTATTTCGACTTCATTGTGTATCGACTGATGATTTATTTTAACCATCTAAATTTATATATTTCATTTTTTTTCATATCGATTGTATAATTTAATTTTAATCACATAACATGAGTTTTAACATTTATAAATCGTCATTTTCATCTGAATAACCATAAACTTTCTAAACTTGTATTGTTCTAATAGGTTACAAAGATGCATTTGCGTAAACCCTAAAAAAGAGATATATCTCTGGAACAATAAACGTGTAAAATGAACTATTATGTGGTGTGTTTTGAAATATTACACAGATATATCTCCGAATCAATTAACGTTTTGACTTAAGACAAAGTACGTCATGCATCTCCGATATTTGACAGACATTTTAAATTTTTTACATGTGTTTTACCGACCATAAGATGAGATAAAAAATCTCCTTAAATCTAAGACAAAATAATAGTCCTAAGCCAAAAGTAATAATTTCAAGAGTAGTTTATATTACACAAAAACTTGCAACTGTTAGATATCACTGAGGTGGTTTAGGAATTGAGATGGTGATTTCTCATATCTAGGAGTGTCTTAGGTAGAAGTTTGCATGGGTAGTGATTAGGTGAAAAGTTGTAAACAGAGGAGTTTAGCTTTGAACTAATATTATTAGTGAAATTCATTCCTGGCTTGGTAGCCCCCAGATGTAGGTGCTGTTGTTCACCGAATTGGGTCATCATATCTTGTGTTATTTATCATTTTGTTATGTTATATCCAGTCAACTTTTGATCAGAAGTTTATGTCTTGACTGATGTTGAAACATTTGTCACGATATTGTTTTAACCTGAAGCGTTTTTTAATGTTTCTGGTATGTCCTTATTCAGTTTTTAGCAGAGATCAATGTCTCGACATCTAATAGGACATCTGTGATCTGCATGCTAGAATTTCACCAAGCAAGACTAAAGATAGTAAGTAATCTCGTATCAATATGGAGGCGATGAGTATACAAATACAATTGGCTCCAATAGAAAAAGGGAAAATAACTTATTTGCCTCCGGCTTGTTACACTTTATGTAAAAAGGAAAAGAAAAGTTTTTGCGGGTGTTTGCGTGGTATCAAAGTTTCCCAAGGTTACTCATCAAACATCAAGAAAGTTGTATCAATGAAATATCTCAAGTTAATTGGTTTGAAATCTCATGATTGTCATGTATTGATGCAACAACTTCTATCAGTGGCTATCTGAGGCATCCTACCAAAAAAATGTGAGAGTAACTATAACCAGATTGTGTTTTTTCTTCAATGACATGTGTAATAAAAATCTTGATTTCAAAAAATTAGATGAATTAGAATATGAAGCTGACATAATCTTATGTCAATTCGAGATGTATTTTCCTCCATCATTTTTTGACATTATTGTTCACTTAATTGTTCATCTAGTTAGAGAAATCAGATTTTATGGTCCATTTTACTTATGGTGGATGTATCCAATAGAGCGATACATGAAGATCTTTAAAGGATATACGAAGAATCACCGCCAACCAGAAACTTCAAATGTTGAAAGGTACATCACAAAATAAGCTATTGAGTTTTGTACAAACTATTTGTCGGAAGTAGAGTCTATAGAAATTCCAAAGTCTCGTCATGCTGACATTGAAGGTAGAAAGAAGTATTCAAGGTTTAAATGTTAAGTCAATGGTTAAGGATGTAGTTATTCAGACACATTTCTATATATTGAATAATCTTGAAGAAGTTCAACCCTACGTGGCTACTCACAAAAGACTTTATAAAAAAAAGATATCCACGAATGAGTAACAAGTTGTTGTTGATCGAGTATAGCAAGAACTTCCTAGATTAGTTTAATAAAATTACACCAAAAGATCATAGTGTATCCGAGACAATTAAATGATTGTCGTTCATGCCAAAATTTAATGTGATAACTTGGACTACATATGACATTGGTCATTATACCTTTTTTATAAAATCAAAACATGATCATAGTACAATGCAAAATAGTGGGGTTATGGTTGAGGCCGAATCCATATATTTCTCTAGTTCGAAATATAAGAATCCAATATTGGCAGCTAGTGCGTTCTATGGTGTCATTTAGGAGATTTGGGAGATTGATTGTGTTATCTTTAAAGCGCCTTTATTTAAATGCAAGTGGGTTTCTAATAATATTAATGGTGTACAAACTGATGACTTAGGATTCACCCGGGTTGACCTTAGCAAGGAAAATTATATGACCGAACCATTCATCATGGCTTCACAAGCAAAACAAATTTTCAACGTGACCGACCCTTCGGACACATCGGGGAAATGGTCAATCGTTCTCCAAGGAAAATACATTCCTAATAGTGATGAAAGTTTTGATATTCCTTTTACTCATTCGTACACAACACAAGTGCATACCACATATGATGAAGTTGATAGAGATGGTGTGCATGTTCTTCGTATCAATCATAATGAAGGCATGTGGAAAAATTAACAAGTAAGTATTTTATTCTTTATTCATAATTTAATGTAAGCTATTATTTCTAAGTATATTTACTAACAAACATGATTATTTGAAATCGTAGGTGCTTAAAGTCAAGACACCAAGAGACAAGAAACCAAAACACTAAGATATAATTATGTGATGTTATATAATGTGTTATAGGTTGTTTTGTGCCATTTTATTTTGATGTAACATATATACAATGTTTGCTTCTTAATCCAATATATGAATTTGATGTAATACAATATAATTATTGTTATGATACAATTGTTGTTTCTCTTCTGACATGGTTCACAAAAATACAGGTTAAAAACGAAAAATTTCAAAAAGTTGAAATTTTTTTTTAAAAAAAGCAGATAATTTAACGACAGTTGTTAAATATGACCGTGATTGTAGAGTGAATGTTGTCTAGAATAATATATATATATATATATATATATATATATATATATATATATATATATATATATATGATCCGGTGTATTCGAACAGGTTCACGTAAGCTGGTCGTCAGATGGCAAGGTGCTCGGTCATATGTTGGCCGTCAGATGGGCGAGGTGTTCAGAATGTTGATGAGGAGAGGAGGGGGTGTACCTACAAGGCACTCCGACGCTCAAGTGAGAAAGGGTCAGAGAAAAGGGGCAAGTACAAAGCGTATTCTTAGGGTGAAAAATATGATCCCTGACCCTCTCAAGCGAGAGGGTTTATATAGAGCCCCCAGCGCGTGGCCAACGGTCCTATTTTCGGGGCGAAATAACCGTTTTCCCCAAAGAATAGGTAATTGCCCAAACTAGCCGTTATGTCGGGCAGGGTGCCAAAAACTAACCGTTATGTCGGGCATATGCGTAGTCCCGGGCACCTGTCCTTTGCTGTTCGGGCAGCGAGAGAGCCGTGCGTAACGGGCGTAAATGCCGGGGAGGAACGCTGCATTCCTTGCCCGGTTGGAGGGGCAGAAAGGTCACTTTTGCCCCTCTGTGGATTGGGCCTAGGCAATTTGGGCCGCTCTGGAGCAGAGGCGAATTGGGCCAATTCTAGCCATTTGTCCAGTCCAGAACAGGAGCCGCCCAAGTTGTTGCCCCCGAATATGGGAGTGATGACTTAAGGACTGCTCGTTGCTCCGGGGAGCTCGCGCGGATTCGTCGCTTGGAGACGAGGATGATTGTCTCGAGGTGCTCGTGGCCCTCCGTGTCCGTGATATTCGTGGTCGAGACACTCTTGCCCGGTATTCGGGGAGATAAAGCGTCAGACAGAATGGGAAACGTTGGGTTGCCACGTGTGCATCGAGCCCTGCGTAGCAGTTAATATGTAATGATGGCTAGTAGGCAGTCATTATTGCCTACGGGTGCGTGTGTGCACGTGCCCCTCAGTATAAAAGGGGGAAGGTTGTCCCATTTTGCACTTTTTCCCTTCTGATTTCTCTTCGCCGTCTTCTGCGTTCTTGCCCGTCGCCGTCTTCAGAGCAACCGACCACCGTGCCAGGCTTCGAGCAGTCTCTTTCTTCCACTCAAATCAAGTAAGTTTTTTTATTTCCAGCTTGTTTTTCTTTCTTTTGCTGTTAGTGGTAGATTGCATGCGGCTAGGGTTAGCTTTAGGTGACGAAATAGGTAGGTTTCCGGCGAGTGTTGGTGGTGGACGGTGGTTCTGCCCTTCTGCTACTTCTAGCACCTCGCCGGAGCAGGTAGTGCATTTGGAGAGCGTGGTGGTCCACGTCGTGGTCGCGAGTCGTGACCACCGTGTCTGATTATCTTCTGATGGACCGGTGAATTTTCCGGTAGAAGGTTTCCAGATTCCGGTGGAGCCTTGTGGTTTCTGGTGGAGCTTCAAACAGAATCTGGGCGCGAGTGCGGGGAGGTTCTTCGTAGGAAGGTGGTATGTCTCGGGCATCTCCTCGCGGGGAGGTTTTTTCGTTTGATGTTAGGGCTTAGGCCGGGGACGTTGTCCTTAGCCTTTTGCGCGCCCTTTCACTTGACTTGGCAGTGGAAGGGTGGATTTGATTTTCTGTCGAATTCACTGTCTTTCTCTGCTTTTTCAGGTGATCGTAATGGTGACAGGACCAGAGAGAGAGGTTATTTCAGACGCGTCCGAGGAGGAAACCGGCTCCGAGGAGAATAGCAGTTCGACGACTTCGAGTTCGGCGTCTTCAAGCTTGGCGGCATCGAGCTCCTCGAGCAGAGTCGAGGAGGAAGAAGAACTAGATGTTATGGAGGAAGATGTTGAAGGGTTCTGTCTGGAGGAGTGGGAGGTGGTCGAGCCTTCCGATCACATTTCTACGTTTGCACGGTCTGCGGCGGACGCCTTTACAGAGGTGGGTCCAGAGGGGGATTGGAAAATTCATTTTCCCACCTTGGACGAGCGGGTCTGTTCGGATTTCGGGGACCGCTTTACTATGTACGAGTACGCTTTTAAAGAGTTGGGGTTGAGGTTGCCTTTCACTGACTTCCAGCGGTCGATATTCGAGCATCTGAGGCTGGCGCCTTCTCAACTCCGCCCCAATTCACTGGCCTTTATACGGGCTTTTGAGTTAGTGTGCGAGCATCTCAACCTGGGAACTACCCTCCCTCTGTTTTTTGCGGTTTTCCCTCTTCAACGGCAGCTGGCGGGAAAAAAGTACGGATGGGTTTCTCTGAAGCAGCCCAAAAAATTATTCAAGCCGTTCTCGGAGTCAATCCGAACGTTCGAGGGACGGTATTTCATCGTCGAGCCAGTGTCTGAGGCAGCCCAGGACAACACGTATGTCTGGGAGATAGAGGTCGATGAGAACGGAGAGGAGCTACTCAACGAGGAGGGGAAGTATATCGGGGAGAGGTTGTACAAGTTCCCGATCCGCTGGACACCTGACCATTTCTCCAAGAAGCCCAGTGCTTACGTCTTCGAGCCAAGCGCGCTACGCGGGCAGGATGCCGTGTCTTATGAGACGCTGGTGAAGTGGGTCAACTCCTTCAGTCTTGCGAGCTGCTGGACGAGCAAGGGTAACCCTATCTTCGAGGAGGATGGTAGCCAGAGGGTTGAGCGCAGATTTATCAATGTGAAGGCACTGCTGGAGTGCAAGACTCTCGTGGATGCCGAGAAGCTGCTCGGTAGTCATAGTTACTTAGATTTTGTTTGTGTTACCTTTTTTTCCACGTCGCTAACGTGTTCCTTTCATTTGTGCAGGTGAGATGCCTCAAGCTCGCGACCGCGTGGTGAGGAATGCCCTGGCGAGGAACAAAGTTGGAGCGGCTCCCCCTAAGACTCGTCCTGTTGGTGCCCGTGCTCCTCCTCTTGTCCAAGCTGCCGTGGGGACCTCCTCTTCTCCTTCTCCTGCTCCACGGGGATCTCCACTGCATTTGACCGGGCGGGCGAAGCGGCCACGGACGTCAGATACTGTGGACCTGACCCAGGCGCCTGAGAAGGGGAAGTTTGAGCTCCCCCCGTGCATCCTTGACAGGAGATTTTTTGAAGGCAACACCCTGATCATTCCTCGGGCAGAATCTCTTAGCTTGGAGAGCATGGACCGATCGAGCAAGAGGGCGCTGGTAGCCCAGGACGCTTCTGCCCTTGTGAGGATGCTGGAGATGGAGGCCGTTTACGCGGAAGGGGACTCTGCGCTGGAGGCTGAACTCACTGCTGCCCGAGCTTCCGAGGTGGCTCTGAAGGAGGAAGTCAAGAGTGCTCTTGAGGCCCAGAAGAAGGCCGAAGAGGAGACGGCCAAGCTGAAAGAGGATGTCACCAAGCTGACGGCGGAGAAAAAGGTTGTCGAGGAATTGAACAAAGAGTTGTTGGCGGCCAGCGCCCCAGGTGCCGACGAACCGGATGAGATAAGAGTGTTGAAGACTAGGGCTGAGCTGGTTGCCAGCATTGTGCAGGCCGAGGATGACGGTATCGCCGTGGCAATGGAGTCATTCGACAGCGTCGTGGCCCAGTTGCGGGTAGTGAACCCTGGGCTGGAGATTTCGACCGAGGGTATCCACTATCTTGCGCGTGTTGAGGACGGTCGCATCGTCTTGCCCGCAGGCCTTGTTCTAGATACCCCTGAGGTTCAGCCTGAGGACCAGCCCGAAGAAGAGCAGAGAACTGAGTCGGCGTTAACAGAGCAAGCGGATGAATGAGGAGTTTTGTTGTTTTGACGTTGTTGTATCTTGTCCGGCCTGCGCGCCGTTGAGTTGTCTGTAATCTTATTTGATTTTGGGGGGGGGGGGGGCGTGGCCCTTTTTTTATGTAATACGCACAATCTTTGGCCCTTGTGGCCTTTTTTATTTAATGCCCGGTTTATGTTATTTATACGATTTTTGTTCATATTGCTGTACTTTACATTAGTTGTGCATGTATGACTGTCCGTCGGGGGGTGTGTCTGTTAACGGAGTTTTCTTTTGAAAGATAGCTCGTTGTGTGTGAAATCGCCAGTGCGGAGAACTGGTCGAGTAGCCGGGGAAGGTCTTGGCGAGGTTGCGGATCTCAGGTCGCGATTGAGGCCTGAGGTCGCAGCGTGAACGTCCCATCGTGGGCTGGGGTTCTGCCAATCATGGTACTTGGGAAAAGGCGATGCTCGGTTGAGGACCGCCGACGAGCAGAGCTCCGGCTCATTTACTTGAGCGGGATTCTACTTTGTGCGTATGCGTCGTTTGTACTTGGACGAGCATGATGACCGTTAGGTGGTCCTTTGGTGCGAGGAAGCCTATAGTTACTTTAGCTGTAGTATTGCTTAAGTTTTTCAGCGTTCCACGGTCGAGGGATTGCGTCCCCGTTGAGGTTTTCGAGGAAGTATGCACCATTCCCCGTTTTGGCACGGACTCTGTATGGCCCTTCCCAGTTGGCTGCTAGTTTGCCTTCGCGAGAGTCCTTGTGGTTTCTTCGCAGGACAAGGCTGCCAACATCGAACTCTCGTTGTAAGACTTTGGCGTTGTGCCTGATTGCTATTTTTTGCTTAAGAGATGCTTCGCGGAGGGCTACTCCTGTTCGGATTTCCTCGACGAGGTCGAGCTCCTCTCTTATTGCTTCGTCGTCCATTTCCTCGTCTAGGGGTGATTCGGTCCTCCTGGATGGTATGTGAATTTCAATGGGTAAAACAGCCTCCGTGCCATATGCTAAGCGGAAAGGTGTTTCCCCGGTGGTGGACTGGGGAGTGGTGCGGTACGCCCATAAGACGCTGTGGAGCTCCTCCACCCAGGCTTTCTTCGTTTCATCATGTCTTCGCTTGAGGCCACGAAGAATGACGTGATTGGCCGCTTCTGCCTGCCCGTTGGTCTGGGGATGTTCTACAGAAGCGAAGTGTTGCTTTGTTCCGAGATGGGCGACAAAGTCTTGGAACTTCTTGTCCGTGAATTGGGTTTCATTGTCCGTGACGATTGCTTAGGGAATCCCAAAACGGGCAAGGATATTCCGCTTGTAAAAGCGCAGAATGTTAAATGCTGTTATCTTTGCTAAGGCTTCTGCTTCTATCCATTTTGTGAAATAGTCCATGCCCACTATCAGGTATTTGTTTTGGCTGGACCCCGTCACGAAGGGTCCTAGGATGTCTAGGCCCCACCAGGCGAATGGCCACGGGGAGGTCATGCTCTTCAGTTCGTTAGGTGGAGCTAGGTGCATATCCCCATGCCGTTGGCATTTGTCGCATTTCTTCACATGCTCCTTGGCATCGTGCTGCATGGTTGGCCAACAATACCCTGTCCGGAGGGCCTTGCGGGCAAGGGACCTTCCTCCTAGGTGCTGGGCGTTGATGCCTTCGTGGATTTCTCGTAATACGTAGGGGACAACTTCTTCCTCTATGCATTTGAGTAGTGGTACGGAGAAGCCTCGTCGATAGAGTTTGTTTTCGAGGATGACGTACGAGCAAGCTCTTCGTCTGATGGTGCTGGCTTCCTTGGGGTCATCCGGAAGTTCGTCCCTGGTGAGGTAGTTGTACATGGGCGTCATCCATTAGTCGTTGTCTCCAATCGCGTGCACGTGTAGGGTCGAGGATCCCTTATCGATGCTGGACCGGGGAAGTATTTCTTGGATGACTGACCTGTTTCCGCCTTTCCTCTTAGTGCTTGCTAGTTTGGGCAGGACGTCTGCTCGCACATTATGTTCGCGTGGAACATGTCTTACTTCTACTGCTCTGAACTTCGACATTTTTCCCTTGACTAGGGTTATGTATTCTGAGAGACTGACATTTTTGGTCTGATATTCTCCTGATACCTGGTGGGCTACGAGTTGAGAATCCGTGCAGATGACGATTTCTTCTGCCCCTAGGTCTTCGGCTAGGCGCAAACCGACGAGGAAGGCTTCATACTCGGCCTGGTTGTTTGACGTGGGAAAGGACAATGTGAGAGAAGCCTCGACTATGGTTCCTTCGTCGTTCTCCATAATTACTCCTGCCCCGCTGCCGGTCGAGCTGGATGCTCCGTCCACATAGATGGTCCATCTGTTCGCTATGTTGGACGAGGAGTCTGAGAAGGTTACTTCCGCTACGAAATTGGCCAGGGCTTGAGCTTTTAGAGCTTTTCTGCTTTCATACTAGACGTCGAATTCGGACAGTTCCAGTGACCATTTGAGCATTCGCCCGGCCATGTCTGGTCGTCCCAGTAATTGCTTGATGGGCTGGTCCGTCCTTACCACGATCGTGTGGGCCAAGAAATAGTGTCTCAGTCGTTTGGCAGCATTGACGAGGGCCAATGCTACCTTCTCTATCTGTTGATATCGCAACTCTGCATCCTGCAACGCTTTGCTCGTGAAGTATACTGGCTTTTGCCCGCCAGGATTCTCGCGGATGAGAACGGCGCTAACGGCCTCGGCAGTGACTGCGAGGTACAGGAACAAGACTTCCCTGGTGTATGGCCGTGATAATACGGGCGGTTTCGACAGAGCTTGCTTCAAGTGAATGAGGGATGCTTCACATTCCTCGGTCCATTCAAACGCTACTTCTTTTCGCAAGAGTTTGAAGAAAGGAAGGGCGTGTTGGGCGGACTTTGCAACGAAGCGGGACAACAAAGTGAGTACCCCGTTGAGGGACTGGATGTTCTTCTTAGACGTGGGCGTTGGGAACTCAGAGAATGCCCGACACTTGTCGGGGTTAGCTTCTATTCCTCGTTCTGTTAGGTAGAAGCCAAGGAATTTACCTGCTCGTACACCGAACGTGCATTTCTCTGGGTTAAAACGCATTTGATACTTTATGGCTTGCTCAAAAATTTTGCGAAGATGGGCGACATGATCTAGTTCCTCGTGGGACTTGACGATCATGTCGTCCATGTATACTTCGAGCATGTCGCCTATTTGTCCTTGGAAGACTTTGTTCATCATTCGTTGGTACGTAGCGTCGGCGTTCTTCAGTCCGAAGGGCATTACGTTGTAGTAATAGTTGCCCGATTCGGTCATGAAGGCCGTGTAAGTTTTATCGCTCGCGGCCATTGGGATTTGGTTGTAGCCCGAGTAGGCGTCGAGGAACGATAAAAGCTTAAAACCTGCTGAGTTATCTACGAGCTTATCTATATTGGGGAGGGGATAGGCGTCCTTCGGACAGGCCTTATTAACATCGGTATAATCAACACACATCCTCCATTTGCCATTATTTTTTCTTACAAGTACAACATTTGAGAGCCATGTAGTGTATTTGGCCTCAGAAATAAACCTAGCTTCTAGAAGGTCTTTGACAGCTTTCTCCGCGGCTTCCATCTTCTCCGGGGACTGTTTCCTTCTGCGCTGGGCAGCGGCTTTGACGGCCGGATCAATGGTAAGCTGGTGGCAAGCGACAGATGGGTTCAATCCTGGCATTTCGGCAGCGCTCCACGCGAATAAGTCTGCGTTCTCCCGGAGGCATGCTTTTAGTTGTCTCCTGGCCAGGTCGGGGAGGTCTGCTCCGATCTTCACTCCCCGTTGGGGGTCTTCTCCGAATAGAACAATCTCGAAGTTGCCATCTGGGACAGGGCGTAGGAGATGACCGCCATTGTCGGACTGGCTGCCCGAAGTCGTTGGGTCCTTGGCGTGATCTTCCTCGCTGAAACGGCTGTCCAAGTCGATAGATTCGACCTGGGGGAGCGGTTTTGGTTGCTCGGAGCTGCTGGGTAGAGGGGGAAGACCAGAAGTCCTCGGTCATGCTGAGATGGTGCTTAGTCCTTTTGATGCTGCTTCAAAGCACCTACGGGCAGCTTCGATATCGCCGTGGAGGGTGGCGACCATCCCTTCAGAAGTGTAGTACTTCATCTTGAGATGTACGGTGGAAGGTACTTGTTGCGGTGAAAATCGGATAACAAGCTATTAATTAACTTGCATCATATTTCTTTTACAACCGACTTTGATTTATCCAAAGGAAAGGTTCAAGATCGTTAAAAAACCTAAAGGGGAAGATCTAAGGTTTGGGGGTTGGTTACGTCTAGGGAAGGTATTAGCACCCTAAACGTCTGTAGTACTCTACAGGAACCTCTTGTTAGTATTTGTGTTATGTTAAAGTTTGCTTGCTAAGGAGATTGCTAAGAAATCTGTACTAAGGTAAAGACCTAAGGGTATATACACTAAGTATGGTCTAAGGGTGTAAAAAGAAAATGTGGAATCCGAGAAGGCATCGGATGTAAAAGAAAAAGATGGAAAAAGAAAAAAGGTAGCTCGCTAGGATCTCGCAATCCTATGCCTACGTATTCTCAAGGTGAACTTGAGAAATCAGAGCAATCGTAGTTCCCCTCAACCGGGGTAAAAGGGGTGAAAAGCTTGAAAGCAAAGCTTGTAAGGATGGATTGGTTAGGAGAAAGAGATTAATGGCTATCTCTTGAAAGGATTTGTGAAAGGTTGGACCGTCTTAAATGAGAAGAGATTAATAACTATCTCTTTGGGAATGCCAGGTCAGAAGGGAGAAGAGATTAATGGCTATCTCTTGTGAAATGGTTTGAAGTTAACGGGGCATTTGAGTTATCTATGACATGAAGTCAATAGAGAGACTTTTCCTTTGGAAGGATAGTAAGTGACATAGACCAGAGAGGAAAACCTCAAGTGTCAAAAGTAAAACGAATAGCAATATATACAGTAAGTGCAATGATGGTTAAATGAAAAATGAATATTAGAAATAAACTCAAAACATATTGGCAAGATTAAATTAGAAATTAAATAAAGTCTAAACAAATTAAAAATCTAAAAGATTAATATCTAATTAAAATGCTATCTAAACAAATCCTAAAAAAATAATAGCTAGCCAGTTCTAAAAATAAATCTAATTGACTAATTTTAGATTAACTCTAAAGGGAAAGCTAAACTAATCTTAATTTTAACTAACTAAATAAATTAACCTCTAACTTAACTAATCAATTAAATTAAATTCTAAAAAAAGCTCAAACTTACTAAGTCTAAATATTAATTACTAATTACTAATTACTAATTACTAATTGATTAAAAACTAATTATCTCAAAAAACTCTAACTAAACAAAACTTCTAATTAAACTTTAAATTTTTAAGTTAAAAAAAACTGATTAAAGACTAACTAAAATCCTAAAATCTAATTACGAATTCTAAGTAAAGAATAAATTAGTTAATTGAAAACTACCTTAAAAACTAACTAAAAACAGTGCATGAAATAGGCTGAGGGGTGTGAAAAGAAGCCCATGGAAAAGAAAAGAGCCCATGAGGGCGTCCAGGCTTGGGGACTGGCCGGGTCAAATCCGACCCGGACCCGGTTCAGTTGTTCATGAGACAAAAAGCGGGTTGAAGAAAACCCTATCGCCATCACACGCACAGACACTCAACAAGTGCATAACCTGATCCATTTCACACTGATAACCGAACATAAAACAAAACCACAATGAACAGGGATTCCATCTCCGATCTCTTATAAATCGCCGGTGAGGATGAGTCTCTACTCTCCGACAACAGCTCCACATCCACCGACATGTTCTCATGCTCTCCTCTCGCAAAGCATACTTCTTTCAATTTCCTTCGCTCGCACCTACCCTCTCCGTCGCCACGTTCAAATCGTGCAAATCAACGGCCAACGACCACCCCCAAACTCTCTCTCGAATCACTCTTCTGATCGCTCGCGTTTCGCTAGTCTCTCTTTCAATTCTCATGTTCGCGGTGAAAAATAAGTGAAAGGAAAAAAAAACAGAAGAACAAATATCTTATCTTTGGAAAGCAACGATTAACAGATTCCAGAATGTGAAGAACATTGCGAGTTTGGCTTTAAAAAAACATAACAGGTAAGGAACCATAGCAGTAGTAACATGATGCTGGGATGAAAATACGATACCTGTGTGGGAACAGATTCAACACGACTCTAGGTACTCTCTTCTTACTCTGCAATTCGTTGTTCTTTCTTCTGTCAATAGATTAGAGGGTGATTTCGATTCTTTCTGTATGTAATTTGAATGCTTCTTCTTTGGAGTTGTTGAAGGTTGAGGTTTGGTGATGGTGAAAATGGAGGGCTGAATTGTTGAAGGCGTGTTTGGATTTTGACAAAAGGGATTGAAATGGTTGGAAAAGTGAAAGGTGGGTGATGGCGATAAAGTGGTGATTGGGTCTCAGAAGAAATTTCGGAAGATGAAGGTTGTGTGGTTGAGTCTTGTGGCTGTTAAGGAGATTGGAAGATGATGTTGAGGAAGTTTGTTGGAAGGTGAGTATTTTTTCAGGATTTCTTACTGTCAATCTTTTTTCGTTCTTTTCTCCGCCCCTTTCCCTCATCCTCCTCTTTCCTTATAAGCTGAAAATGTGTCTCCCATTTGAATTTCAAAAAAAAGTAATGTTGTGTTGTTGTTGTCATTGCAGAATGTTGCAGCAGCTGTGTAGCAATTCATACGTCCTGGCGCGGCACTGTGATGTCCTTTTTGATGTGCAGAGGACTTTGTCTTGATTTGTTTTGCTGGTAACAAGTGATGTAGGTCGTGGTACAATCTGCAGGTCAAGGTTTGGCATGTAGCAGTGATACAGGGCATAGCGCAACAACATGGCTTGGAGTTTTGAATTTGGTTGTATGTTAGAGGCATGGTACGGTTGTTTGACCAGACTGTATGGTTTTGGGAAGAGACAAATGGACTTGTAACAAAAGAATAACAAATACATAGAATAATAATAATAAAATACTATGATCAAAACTAAACTAATAAAATCAAGTTAATTGAAATTAAACTAAAATTAAAGGTAACATAAATTAAAGTTAATTTAGTTAGAATATTAATTAAAATAAAAAGCTAAAATAAAATTGAAATTAAATTAAGTTAAAAACTAAAACTAAATTAAGAATATAAACTAAATTAATTTTAAATAATCTACGATAAATATCTAAATAACAATACAATAAAACAAAAAGAAAGAGGCATAGAATGATAAAAATCAACTAAAAAAATGCATGATAAAAAAAGATGTTTAACAAAAAATGCAAAAAAAGACCGACTCACGATGATATGAAAATGATCAGAAAAATCTGAGAGTAAAATTTGGGGTACAACAGTTGCCCCTATTTAAATAGCTTTACCGGATGGCACGAGGGATGGAAATCCTCGAGAGATCAAGGTGAAAGGTATTTAAATATAGCAAACCGAAAATTTTGCCCTTAGATGGAATGCAAATGCTACGGACAGCTAACAGACATGCAAATGCAGACATGCCATGAATTTCTAGTATGATGGAAATGATAGAATGGTGAGTGCAAAATGCAGACGAAGACAAAAGCAGACGGGGCCAAAGTCCACACAATGAGCAATCACTCACTAGGGATGACAACAACACTGGGGAATAATCTTGGGTGATGAAGCAACTGGTTCAAGTGTGATCGGCTGACACCGGGGAAATAGAAGATACTATGACTGGGCATGAAACCAGAAATAAGACACGATCTCCACTGGGGATCAATTTGAAATGAAAGGATAGACATCAGCAAAAGATTTTCTGGAATTTTCTTATACTGAAGAGTTCAAACGGGATCTTCAAGAAAAAAACCAGAAAAGACAGGGAAAGAAACATCCGGAAAGACATCAGATGGCAAAAGAAACTGGTCATCCAATAATGGCTTTGAATGAAAGGTACAAATCACAATATCTAATAACGACTTTAGATAAAGTGAACAAGGACTCGATCTGAAAAAAACATTAGAAAGAGAGACACATCCGGAAAAACATCAGATGGTAGAGAAACAGTCATCCAATAACGACTTTGAATGAAAGATACAAATCACAATATCTAATAACGGCTTTAGATAAAGTGAACAAGAAAAGAAACCAGACATCCAATAACAGCTTTGAATGAAAGGTACAATCACAACATCTAATCAAGGTTTTAGACGAATGTGAACAAAGACTCGATCTGAAAATTATCAGAAAGAGAGAAAACCAAACATCCAATCAAGGTTTTGAATGAAAGGCACAATCACAATATCTAATCAAGGTTTTAGAGGAAAGTGAACAAAGTAAAGAAACCAGACATCCAATAATAGCTTTGAATGAAAGGTACAATCACAACATCTAATCAAGGTTTTAGACTAATGTGAACAAAGACTCGATCTGAAAATTATCAGAAAGAGAGAAAACCAAACATCCAATCAAGGTTTTGAATGAAAGGCACAATCAGAATATCTAATCAAGGTTTTAGATGAAAGTGAACAAAGTAAAGAAACCAGACACCCAATAATAGCTTTGAATGAAGGGTACAATCACAACATCTAATCAAGGTTTTAGACGAATGTGAACAAAGACTCGATCTGAAAATTATCAGAAAGAGAGAAAACCAAACATCCAATCAAGGTTTTGAATGAAAGGCACAATCACAATATCTAATCAAGGTTTTAGATGAAAGTGAACAAAGTAAAGAAACCAGACATCCAATAATAGCTTTGAATGAAAGGTACAATCACAACATCTAATCAAGGTTTTAGACGAATGTGAACAAAGACTCGATCTGAAAATTATCAGAAAGAGAGAAAACCGAACATCCAATCAAGGTTTTGAATGAAAGGCACAATCACAATATCTAATCAAGGTTTTAGATGAAAGTGAACAAAGTAAAGAAACCAGACATCCAATAATAGCTTTGAATGAAAGGTACAATCACAACATCTAATCAAGGTTTTAGACGAATGTGAACAAAGACTCGATCTGGAAAGGCATCAGAAAGAGAGAAACCAAGAATGGTACTAGAGTGGAAGAATGTAAAAAAAATCCAGGAATAGCACTGGAAGGGAATGGACAGGTAATGTTTAGGTAGGCGCCAAGTAAGTTGGACTTTGACCACAAGGTAAGATGTGGATAACAACACGACCTCGGGAGAAATGCAAATGAGGATGAAACACTCATGCTATACATATGTATATGAATTATGCAGATGATATGATCAAATGCAAATGTGAATGTAATGTCGACGACACAGCTAGACTCCTTTGGTAAGAAGACAAGACTGGAAAACTGATTCCTCAACACGGAGATCACTGCCATTCTCCTTGGGGACTAGGGATGCTACTGCTGAACACATCATCTGCCACACTGGTAAACTGTATCCAAATTAATGATCCTTGTGGGAAGGATGGAGAGCTACTTGGGGATTCTTTAAGTAACTTGCCCCAGACTAGTTGATTATTGTAGATGAGCTGATCATTGCTTCAGCTTGATTAATTTTGGAAACGACCGTTTCATGGTGCTATTAGAAAGCTTGCCCCAGTCTGAGTCTTGAAAGATGATTATTTCACTGGACACTGGGAAAACTTGCCCCAGCCTGAGTCTTGCAAAATCTTCTGTATAAACCAATTCTGAGAAGTCGCCATTAAACCACAAATCTTAAACTGATTCTTAACAGGATATGGAAGGAAACTTGCCTCTGATTTGATCACCGACCAAGTTTCTCAAATGTTTGACAATTCCTTAAAAAGAAGCAAGTTTGCAATCAAAAGTATTTGTACAAACATGGTAAATGCAAAGTTTATGCAACTTTTGAAATCAAAATCATTTTCAGAAATATGCAAAGCACAATGAGTCATCGGTCAGAACACGGCGGTTCAAGACACTAAAGTGAAAAGTTTAAGCAAAAGGTGTAGTGCCAAAACAAATGATCGGCAAAGATCTTTAGGAGTCAGTTTACGCAACCTCGCTGTAGTATGCTTTCAAAGTAACCTGCTTCAGCTAGGTCTTTTGAGGGTTACAACGTGGTCTGTTTCACGGTTTATGAAACAAAGGATAAAGGCTCAAAGTTTATTTGTGACCCACCCAATCTACGTGATGAACTTCAGTCCTATGCTCAGTTAACTCGAACTATACACTCAGGTTTCCACATGTTGGAAATTGCCCTGATGATAACAATGATGATGGTTCAAAAGTTTAAAGGACTTGAGATGGCAGTCACTGTTTTCTTATAACTTTTGGTTGTTTTTGATGAGGACCTTAGTCAACTCGTTTTGTCTTTGAGGATTTTGGTAACTTCTTGATTGATTCTTTTTGTTATCCCTAACTTTTGCCTGAACTGTGTCATTTAAGCTTACAGCCAGCGGGATGCCCCAATTTTTGCCTAAGTGTCCTTCATAGGTTTTGACTTAGCGGGCTTTTATTTTGATTCTTTTTTTTTTTTGTACTCTCTTTTTTTTTTAGTGACTGCCTTGCTTAATGATTACAGTGAAACATCATTGGCATTTGAATTTGCAGGACATCTTCGACACTTGCTTGCTGTGTGCGAAGGAAAATTGCGAATGCAACCTTTTGTTGAAAGGCGTCTTGCATGAAGCTCTTGTAATTGAACGCACAATCAAGTTAACCGAGAAATACCCTGCCCCAGGTTAAAATTGCGGGTTTTTATTTGTAAAGAAAAGAAACTCCTACTTCAAGGCTCGAAAGGGTTAAAGAGGGGTTATCTTCCTTATGTCTCCAGTGTTTGGGGAATTGAAACAATGCCTTACATCGTCAGCAAAGTTTTGATTTGAAAGCATACCAACAACAATTATGAGTATAACGTTTTCATCATCCTCCCTCCAATCTTTGCATAATCAAAAGGAAAGTGGAAAAGAGATCAAGTATTTTAAAAAAAGAAAGCATAAAGATGTAAATAGCAAACATAAATGAATTGACTCAAAAAGTTGCAATGCTCATTTCATTGATTGTGAAAGTACAAACATAATTGAAAGCAAACAGCCATTACAAAATAAGGAAAATGCAAACAATAAGAAACAAGGCCTAGTGACTAATCAACACAAGGATGAGCTGTCCTGTCTGAAACACTGGCTTTTAGGGGGATAATCTGCTGAAGTCGACTGAAGCTTCACTTGGCGTGCCCTGGCAGAGGATTGTTCTGAACATTGGGATTGTCCTTAAAGGAGAGGATTTTGTTCCTCATCAGCTCTTGTACCATAGCCTTCAATGCAAAGCAATTTTCCAAGTCATGACCTGCACCACCTTGATGGTATTCGCAATGGAGATCAGCCCTGTAGCCGACTGGAAGAGGATTTGGAGGACGAGGCAAAGGCCTTGTGGCAATCAAACCTTGCTCAACCAGACCGGGATAAAGCTTAGTGTATGTCATGGGAATAGGGTCAAAATGATTATTACGGTACTGAGTTTGTCCAACAAATAAACGTTGAGGAGCTTGAGCTGGTTGTGGAGCAGTAACCACGGGAGTAACAGCAGCAATAGTAGGGTGAACAGCATACCGAGGTTGAGGACGAGGCCTTCTTACTTCAAACATTACAGCATTAGTCTGTTCTTCCTTCTTCTTCTGAAAGTTCCCAAAGGATTTCTTTACAGCATTGGAAGATTCAGCAGCCTTGGATATTTTTCCTTTCTTAAGACCTTCCTCGAGCCTCTGGCCAATAGTAACCAAATCAGTGAAGTTGGAGGAAACACTTCCAATCATCTTCTCCCAATAGAATGGAGACAGGGTGTCCATGAACATTCCAGTTAATTCTTTCTCACCCAAAGGAGGTTCAACTTGAGAAGCCAATTCTCTCCAGCGCTGAGCATACTCCTTAAAGGATTCTTTCTCATGTTGACTCATATTTTGCAGCTGACGGCGATCAGGAGCCATGTCAAGGTTATACTTGTATTGCTTCATGAAGGCGTTGGTGAGATCTTGGAAGCTGTGGATAGAGTTTTGCTCAAGACCCATGTACCATTTGAGCGATGCTCCGCTCAAGCTGTCTTGAAAACAATGGATTAGCAATTTCTGGTCCTTGGCATGAGCAGTCATCCTACGGAGATACATGACCACATGAGCTCTTGGGCAAGAGTGACCCTTGTACTTCACAAAATCTGGAGTTGTAAACTTAGGAGGTATAACAAGGTCAGACACTAAGCACATATTATCCGCATCCACATTAAAGAAGTCATTACCCTCAACAACTTTGAGTCTCTTCTCTATGCTCTGAAACTGCTCTCGAACAACTTCAGGTTTAACAAAGTCTTCATGGTCTTCACCTTGAGCACTTGCAGCATTGTACTCATAAAGGGGATTCTCGAAAGAAGCTCGAACAGTCTGTGGAACAGCATGAACCACAGGTCTGGGCTGGGTGAAAACAGGAGCTTGAAACACTGGCATAACATTCTGACCAACCATAGCAGTAGATGCAAGAGGTGGAGAATAGTTGTGTGGCAAACCAAACTCTGGCCAAGTTGATGGTGGTAACTGAACGGGTGGTGGATCAGCACTTGAAACTTCCTGGATGACAGTCCTTTGGGGAGGCTCTCCCCTAGCAATCAAAACTTGGAGCATCTCAGTGAGTTTAGTCATGCTTGACTTAAGTTCATCGATCTCCATTCGGACCTCAACATTGTGTATCCCTTCAGAAGTGTAGTACTTCATCTTGAGATGTACGGTGGAGGTACTTGTTGCGGTGAAAATCGGATAACAAGCTATTAATTAACTTGCATCATATTTCTTTTACAACCGACTTTGATTTATCCAAAGGAAAGGTTCAAGATCGTTAAAAAACCTAAAGGGGAAGATCTAAGGTTCGGGGGTTGGTTACGTCTAGGGAAGGTATTAGCACCCTAAACGTCTGTAGTACTCTACAGGAACCTCTTGTTAGTATTTGTGTTATGTTAAAGTTTGCTTGCTAAGGAGATTGCTAAGAAATCTGTACTAAGGTAAAGACCTAAGGGTATATACACTAAGTATGGTCTAAGGGTGTAAAAAGAAAATGTGGAATCCGAGAAGGCATCGGATGTAAAAGAAAAAGATGGAAAAAGAAAAAAGGTAGCTCGCTAGGATCTCGCAATCCTATGCCTACGTATTCTCAAGGTGAACTTGAGAAATCAGAGCAATCGTAGTTCCCCTCAACGGGGGTAAAAGAGGTGAAAAGCTTGAAAGCAAAGCTTGTAAGGATGGATTGGTTAGGAGAAAGAGATTAATGGCTATCTCTTGAAAGGATTTGTGAAAGGTTGGACCGTCTTAAATGAGAAGAGATTAATAGCTATCTCTTTGGGAATGCCAGGTCAGAAGGGAGAAGAGATTAATGGTTATCTCTTGTGAAATGGTTTGAAGTTAACGGGGCATTTGAGTTATCTATGACATGAAGTCAATAGAGAGACTTTTCCTTTGGAAGGATAGTAAGTGACATAGAGCAGAGAGGAAAACCTCAAGTGTCAAAAGTAAAACGAATAGCAATATATACAGTAAGTGCAATGATGGTTAAATGAAAAATGAATATTAGAAATAAACTCAAAACATATTGGCAAGATTAAATTAGAAATTAAATAAAGTCTAAACAAATTAAAAATCTAAAAGATTAATATCTAATTAAAATGCTATCTAAACAAATCCTAAAAAAATAATAGCTAGCCAGTTCTAAAAATAAATCTAATTGACTAATTTTAGATTAACTCTAAAGGGAAAGCTAAACTAATCTTAATTTTAACTAACTAAATAAATTAACCTCTAACTTAACTAATCAATTAAATTAAATTCTAAAAAAAGCTCAAACTTACTAAGTCTAAATATTAATTACTAATTACTAATTACTAATTACTAATTGATTAAAAACTAATTATCTCAAAAAACTCTAACTAAACAAAACTTCTAATTAAACTTTAAATTATTAAGTTAAAAAAAACTGATTAAAGACTAACTAAAATCCTAAAATCTAATTACGAATTCTAAGTAAAGAATAAATTAGTTAATTGAAAACTACCTAAAAAACTAACTAAAAACAGTGCATGAAATAGGCTGAGGGGTGTGAAAAGAAGCCCATGGAAAAGAAAAGAGCCCATGAGGGCGTCCAGGCTTGGGGACTGGCCGGGTCAAATCCGACCCGGACCCGGTTCAGTTGTTCATGAGACAAAAAGCGGGTTGAAGAAAACCATATCGCTATCACATGCACAGACACTCAACAAGTGCATAACCTGGTCCATTTCACACTGATAACTGAACATAAAACAAAACCACAATGAACAGGGATTCCATCTCCGATCTCTTATAAATCGTCGGTGAGGATGATTCTCTACTCTCCGACAACAGCTCCACATCCACCGACATGTTCTCATGCTCTCCTCTCGCAAAGCACACTTCTTTCAATTTCCTTCGCTCGCACCTACCCTCTCCGTCGCCACGTTCAAATCGTGCAAATCAACGGCCAACGACCACCCCCAAACTCTCTCTCGAATCACTCTTCTGATCGCTCGCGTTTCGCTAGTCTCTCTTTCAATTCTCATGTTCGCGGTGAAAAATAAGTGAAAGGAAAAAAAAATAGAAGAACAAATATCTTATCTTTGGAAAGCAACGATTAACAGATTCCAGAATGTGAAGAACATTGCGAGTTTGGCTTTAAAAAAACATAACAGGTAAGGAACCATAGCAGTAGTAACATGATGCTGGGATGAAAATACGATTCCTGTGTGGGAACAGATTCAACACGACTCTAGGTACTCTCTTCTTACTCTGGAATTCGTTGTTCTTTCTTCTGTCAATAGATTAGAGGGTGATTTCGATTCTTTCTGTATGTAATTTGAATGCTTCTTCTTTGGAGTTGTTGAAGGTTGAGGTTTGGTGATGGTGAAAATGGAGGGCTGAATTGTTGAAGGCGTGTTTGGATTTTGACAAAAGGGATTGAAATGGTTGGAAAAGTGAAAGGTGGGTGATGGCGATAAAGTGGTGATTGGGTCTCAGAAGAAATTTCGGAAGATGAAGGTTGTGTGGTTGAGTCTTGTGGCTGTTAAGGAGATTGAAAGATGATGTTGAGGAAGTTTGTTGGAAGGTGAGTATTTTTTCAGGATTTCTTACTGTCAATCTTTTTTTGTTCTTTTCTCCGCCCATTTCCCTCATCTTCCTCTTTCCTTATAAGCTGAAAATGTGTCTCCCATTTGAATTTTAAAAAAAAGTAATGTTGTGTTGTTGTTGTCATTGCAGAATGTTGCAGCAGCTGTGTAGCAATTCATACGTCCTGGCGCGGCACTGTGATGTCCTTTTTGATGTGCAGAGGACTTTGTCTTGATTTGTTTTGCTGGTAACAAGTGATGTAGGTCGTGGTACAATCTGCAGGTCAAGGTTTGGCATGTAGCAGTGATACAGGGTATAGCGCAACAACATGGCTTGGAGTTTTGAATTTGGTTGTATGTTAGAGGCATGGTACGGTTGTTTGACCAGACTGTATGGTTTTGGGAAGAGACAAATGGACTTGTAACAAAAGAATAACAAATACATAGAAATAATAATAATAAAATACTATGATCAAAACTAAACTAATAAAATCAAGTTAATTGAAATTAAACTAAAATTAAAGGTAACATAAATTAAAGTTAATTTAGTTAGAATATTAATTAAAATAAAAAGCTAAAATAAAATTGAAATTAAATTAAGTTAAAAACTAAAACTAAATTAAGAATATAAACTAAATTAATTTTAAATAATCTACGATAAATATCTAAATAACAATACAATAAAACAAAAAGAAAGAGGCATAGAATGATAAAAATCGACTAAAAAAATGCATGATAAAAAAAGATGTTTAACAAAAAATGCAAAAAAAGACCGACTCACGATGATATGAAAATGATCAGAAAAATCTGAGGGTAAAATTTGGGGTACAACAGTACTGCAATCAACTCTGCCAGGGTTGGCCTTCCAAAAATGCACTGGTATAGTGACGGGCATTCAATTACCAGAAACTGTGCTTTAATTGCTCGGGTTGTCTTTCCTGAACCAAAGGTTACGATGAGCTCTACGTAACCCTGAGGCCTTGTCACTGCTCCGTTGAATCCCTGCAGGTCGGATCCAACGTATGGAGTAAGGTGAGAGTCGTCCAGCTGTAGCGTTTCGAACAAGTGGTTGTACATTATATCAACTGAACTGCCCTGGTCCACGAGTATTCTACGAACGTCGAAGTTCGCCATCCTTGTCCGAATAAATAGCGGGATGCTTGAGTTCGGTGCCCCGCCGAGGAGCTCCTCCTCGTAGAAGGAAATAGGAGGGGATCCTTTGTGAGTGGTATCCAGCGTGGTGACTTCGTTGGAGCTTTTGCTGATCAGTTGATCGAATCTCCTCTTGACTGAGCCGACTGTGATTTTGTTGAATCCACCACCAGAAATGACCATGGCAGACGGGAAGGCCTCCCACGGGCTGCGAGCAGCGAGGTAAGTGGAGACGGGCAGACCATCAGGGATACAGAAGTCCTCTGGCCGAGTTATGGACATAGCAACCTGTACGTCGGCGTCATCGGAGGGCGGAGTCTCTTCTACAACCTTCTTGCTCTCCTGGGTTTCTTGCCGAGGAGCATCTTTCTTTTTTGCAAACTACTTCAGGTGGCCGTCACGAATAAGGATCTCTATGGCATCTCTGAGGTGGATGCATTCTTCCGTCGTATGACCGTGACTCTTGTGGAAGCGGCAATACTTGGACTTGTCTACACCCGGTCTGGCCGGCAGCTGTTTGGGGAAACGGACTCCCGCCTGCTTGAATTCCGAGTTGGCACATTCAGACAAGATTTTCTCCCTCGAGGTAATGAGGGGGGTATAGTCATGGAACCGCCCAGAAGGTCCCTTCTGTTCGCGTGCATCGTGAGGCCGATCGTCGCGTCTTTTATCTCCTCGACGGGACGTCGAGGGTTCTTCAGCTCTGAATGACTGGGCACCTTCTTGGTTTCGAGAGGCCCGGACAGAATGGGCAGCGACCTTCTCCTCGTACTGTATGTGCGACTGGGCTTAGAGGAGAAGGGCGTTAAGGTTCCTCGGTGGATCGAGGCCGATGGCTTTCGCGAAGTCTGAGCCAGGACGTAATCCCTGCTCGAGCAGGAATTTCTTCATCTTGTCGGTCGTTGGCACTTGGACGGCCTCCTTGTTGAACCGCTCAATGTAGGCCCGAAGAGGCTCATCTCTTCCCTGTACGACAACTCCGAGGGATGCCTTGGTCTTCGGATGGCGTCGCGATGCAGTAAAGTGACGAGAGAAAATCCTCCCCAGCTGCCTCCAGGATGTGATGGATTCTTCTGGCAGCTGCTTGTACCATGTCATTGCTCCCTTCCAGAGCGTGGTCGGGAACAGACGGCATTTGACGGCTCCTCGTACCCCTCTGTAGTCCAAAAGAGCATCTATGTTTTCTATGTGCTCGTCTGGGTCAGTGGTTCCATCGTAAGTCCCTAGAGACGGAGGTTTCTCTAGTCCTTTGGGGAGACGGGTGGCCAGGATCCTGCGAGACAACGGGCCGTGAGGCTCATCGTCGCTGTCTGAGCTTGGAGTTGATGGTGACCATTGTCTGCGCTCGCGGCGGCGGTCTCTGCGAGGTGAAGGTGAACGTGGCCGGTCACGAGGTCTGACCGGTGGAGAATGCCTATCCTACCTTGTTCTCTTGTGTCTTGGTGGTGATCGATCCCGCAGGGAGATCTGGTCGTGCTTGCGAATGTGTTGTGATTCAGGCTCATGCCTCGATCTGTGGCCTTCCCCACGCCTAGGTGGCAGGCTTCTTGATCCTCGGTGCTTGCTCTTGGAAGGAGAGGATCTTGGAAGAGGTGCTTCCTCGAGAGCTCCTATTCTTTCTCCTTGCTGCAAGATGAGGAGGTTTGTGCGGTTGACAGCTTCCAACAGAGCTGCAACGGCCAGGTCGGCGCTGGGAGGGCCAGGAATAGGTCGTTTTCCCGATGGTGGCTGCTTGTCCCCTTGCCCGACGGAAGGAGGAGTTGGAGATGCAGCAGCCCCGTCTAGGAGGAAACGGGGATCTGAAAGTAACGGAGATCTGCCGTCGACGTCCATCTTGTTGACGGGAACGAGAACCACAACGTCAGCACTTTTTGCGGAGTTCTGAGCGGCCATATGTGGGCGGATCAAAGAGAGAATGTTTTGATCTTTTAGTTTCCGAGGAGGAAAGAAAGAAGGGGAGAACAAGGAGTTCCCACAGACCGCGCCACTGATCCGGTGTATTTGAACAGGTCCACGTAAGCTGGTCGTCAGATGGCAAGGTGCTCGGTCATATGCTGGCCATCAGATGGGCGAGGTGTTCGGAATGTTGATGAGGAGAGAAGGGGGTGTACCTGCAAGGCACTCCGACGCTCAAGTGAGAAAGGGTCAGAGAAAAGGGGCAAGTACAAAGCGTATTCTTAGGGTGAAAAATATGATCCCTGACCCTCTCAAGCGAGAGGGTTTATATAGAGCCCCCAGCGCGTGGCCAACGGTCCTATTTTCGGGGCGAAATAACCGTTTTCCCCAAAGAATAGGTAACTGCCCAAACTAGACGTTATGTCGGGCAGGGTGCCAAAAACTAGCCGTTATGTCGGGCATAAGCGTAGTCCCGGGCACCTGTCCTTTGCTGTCCGGGCAGCGAGGGAGCCGTGCATAACGGGCGTAAATGTCGGGGAGGAACGTTGCATTCCTTGCCCGGTTGGAGGGGCAGAAAGGTCACTTTTGCCCCTCTGTGGATTGTGCCTAGGCAATTTGGGCCGCTCTGGAGCAGAGGCGGATTGGGCCAATTCTAGCCATTGGTCCAGTCCAGAACAATATATATATATATTAAAAAGGCGTTGCAGAGAATCGAACATGTGACCTTTAATATATTACAACGATTAGTTAAAGCAACCGTGGTAATTGTCGTACCTCGAAAAATACGATCCTCGCGATGGACGCGGAAAGAATAGTTCGAAACAGAGTCGCCACCGAACTTTATTCATTCCAAGGAAGGAATAGGAAAATATCGATAAAACCTTTAAAGGGATAAGAAAATGGTCATCGCAACCAAATTCGGGTTCGGGAGTCGGTTACGCAAGAGGGAAGGTATTAACACCCTCTACGTCCGTTGTACTCAATGGGAACCTCTTGATTCGATTCGTGAGAAAATTAGCTACGGTTTGTTTGTTTATCTTCTAAAGGATTTGTTTCTAAGGGAAAATGGGTGGTTTTTTATTAGTGTGCTCGGCAAGGATTAAGATTCTTGTGCCTACGTATTCCCTCGTGCAATGGGAAAGTCAGAGCATTCGTAGTTCGTGGGACTACCGGTTGGTTGGTTCGTATTTTTTAGGCGAGCGAGAGTTTAATTCGCATTCTAACTGCTAAACGTCGGCTTGTCTGCTCGTCAAGGGAGGCTGAAGCACTAGTTCATATGCGCGGAAGAATGGACTAAACAATGTTCTTTTTGTGAAAAGTTATTTGATTTGGATTAAGTATGTTAGAGATTTGATTTAGAAAAAAGGTTTGATTTGGACGTGTTTTAGGCGAACGAGAGTTTAGGTTGCATTCTAACTGCTAAACATTGGCTTGTCTGCTCGCAAGGGGAGGCTGAAGCACTAGTTCATATGCGCGGAAGAAGGGACTAAACAATGTTCTTTGGAAAAGGTATTGAGTAGTGGATCGCACGGAGGCGATGACTTAGTGTTTTGGTAGGGCTCGATCGCACTAGAGCGAGAGGAGCGAGTTTAACATATTGGATGTCTTAGAGGCGACGATTGTTCACTCACGAGTAAGAGAACTCGCACCTAAACAATCGACGGGTTAAGGTGTATGCCTTTTAGAAGTGTCAATTATTCACACACGAGTAAGAGAACTCGCACCCAAACAATTGAGGAGAAAGACCAAAGACTTGGTCCCCCTCACAGCACCTTTTGGAAATGGTGTTTGAATATATGATTAAGTGTTTTAGTGTTTGATTGAGAAAAGCACTTGATTCGAATGTGTTTAGAATCTCGGTCGCACGGTGGCGAGGAGTAGATAATTTTGATCGTATCGGATGTTTTAGGGGTGACAATTGTTTAAACCCGAGTAAGAGAACTCGCACCTAAACAATTGAGGAGAAAGACCAAAGACTTGGTCCCCCTCACTTCAACTTTCAAAATGTTTAAGGTTTAAGTGTATTAGTAACTTGATTAGGAAAATGTTGAGTATGGTCGAGTTCGTATGTTTTAGAGGCGTCAATTACCCACACCCGAGTAAGCAAACTCGCACCCAAGTAATTGAGGAGAAAGATCAAATACTTGATCCCCCTCACTCCACCTCTTAATAAAAGTATGTTTAAATAAAGGATTAATGTCTTGATGATTGATTAGAAAAGGTTTGAGTATTGTCGGATTATATGTATTTTAAAGGCGTCAATTGCCCACACACGAGTAAGGAAACTCGCACCTATGAAAATGTTTAAGTATTATTACGTATGTTGGTTTGATTTGAGAAAAGCACTCGACGTTGGATCGAGGTTTTAATTTACGTATGAGGAGGTTAAGAAATGGAAGGAAATGAAGTTATGGTGTGAAGTGAAGGTTGGAAATACTTGATATATGGATCAAGTAAATGCTTAGGATTGAATTGATTGAATTTATTTGGAAAATACTTGATGTTGGATCAAGTTTGTTTTACTCTTATAAAAAGGGTTGATTTTAATCTTATGGAATTAATTAAGTCATGATTAAACATAAACCAATCACATACATGCATACAAATCAAAATAAAATGGGTAATCGTTGCATAAGGCCCAAGAGGAGGCAAAGGGGAGGTCGGTTGCGATCGACTTATCAGGTATGAAAATGATTAACACGAAGTCCAAATATTAGTTGAAAAATATTTTGATTTGAATAAACACGCAATGACATAGCATAATATAATCAAGGCATAAAAAATCCACAAGGTAAACATCATGCACCACACATAAAGATCATGAATAAATGGACTCAAGCATGATATGGTTAGTCCCCTAATTCTAGTGTTAGTTTAAGGGAGGAATCCTAAACTAAAATAAATTCTAAGTTTTAGAATTAAAATAAAGTTCAAATAATTAATTAGATTAAATTAAAATATTTAATAAAATTAATTATCAAAAATTAATTAATATTAAATAAAATAATTTAATAAAATTAATTAAATATGAATTGAGGACTTATTAGATAAAAGTATTTTTAGAATTTGAATTAAAACCAAATTAATAATTAATCAAATTAAAATTCAATATTTAATAAAATTAATCGTAAGTAGATTAATTAATATTAAATGAAATTTTTTAATAAAATTAACTAAATAAAAGTTTTGTTTTTAATAAGAAAATAAAATGTTTTTAAAAGAAAATAAAATGAAATAAAACTAGGATTGGGCCAGAAATTAGGGGGGGTGATTAGTGAAAACTCCAGGCCCAAAGACATTAAGCCCAACGTGTGGGGAAGAGGTTCACCATGAACCCTAATCAATCTGGCGCGTTGATCTAGTCCTGAGTCAACTGCTGACTCTAGATCAAAGGGTGGTCAACGTGGGTACACGGTGGGGGGTACATGGATGCGCGCACATGATCAAGAGAATGGGGGCATCCGATGAAACTTGTCACCGGTGGGTGAAGCCACCCAGACCCACACCAAACGTCATTTATCATCAAAATGAGAGAATGAGAAATCAAATTCTCAAGTCCCCTCTCTCTCTTTCGTTCGTCCCTCTCTTTCTCACTAATTCTTTCTCACCGGAAACCCTAACCCTGGTCGGAGAAGCGGTGGCACGCGGCGGCCGCCACCGTCTTCTCCGACGACACCTCCTCCAAACCTTAAACTACAAACACAAACCCCCTTCAACTTTTCAACCTCTATCCGAATCTGAACCCAGATTTTTCCAAAACTCAATCAAACACTCAAATCGAACTCGCAAGAACACTAAACCCTAGAATGAACTAAACCCACCAAAATCAGGGCAAATATAAGCAAACAGAAGAGGATTACGAAGCACAATCACATGGAGAATATAGATTAAGCAGGAGAAAGTACAAAGGAGGCGAACGATACCTAGATCGGAGCGAATCCGATCGGAAGTTTTTCCGGCGAAGGTGAGATCCTTAACTTTTCTTTCTCTTATTCCTTTACGTTCTTCTTCTTCTCCTCCTCTTAATCTTTTCTTTGAGTATTCGTTGTTGTGTGTTTGTTGTGAAGGTTGTAGCTGATTGAAGGTGATAGGTGTTTTGGTGGTGGTGTTTTGGGTAAGTGGAAGCAAATGAGGTTGGTAGTGAGAATCAATAGGTTTAAGAATGAATGGAATTTGAAGGTTGTTTTTGGAAGTTTGTTTCAGAATTATGAAGGTTGAAGTTTTGATGCAAACTTTGTGAGTTTGTGGTTTGTTTTTATTTTCAGTTGAAGATCAAAAAATGATGGAATGAAAGTATGTGCTCCTTTTATTTTGCAAATTTTTTTTGAATTGCCTTTGATGATGAGGATTCTCCCCGTTTCTTGAAGGTGAGTTTCCTTTTTTTTATATTCAGAATTTCTCTCCCTTTTTTAAAACAAATTGTCTTCCCCCCTTACTTTTTGATTCTTAATTTGTCTTCTATTCTCTTTCTCACTGCCTGAGTTTGACTTGTAATTTTCATGGCAGGTCTTGTTGTTGGTTGTTGTCGTGTGTCGTTGCTTTCGCCGGAAGACTTGGGTCTTGCGCGGTACAGGATTTTGGCATGGAGTGTATGTTTGATAGCAGAATGGCAGGGTCTGTAGCGAGAGGTACGGTTTATGCAGTGAAAGGTTTGGCGTGGAGTTGTTTGTCCTGGAGTATAGGATGCAGAGTTTTTTTTTTTGGTTTTGGAGTGTTGGTGAGTTTTGCGCATCCCATTTATTTCCTGTGTAATGGAATTATCGTGACCTGTCTTATAGTCTTTTATTTTCACCTGCTAAGTCACTTTCTATACTATGTATATTTTCTGCTAAAAAGCTGACGTGGGGCCATGGCTGTACGTAATTGTGGGGTGTTGTAGGATCAAAACTTTGTCTTGGAGTGTATGGCTGCTTGTACGGCGTAAGGTCGACCTGGCACGAAGACTTGACACAAATGGAGAAGAAACTCAAGACTACTGCATCAGACTTTTAGGCATTGTAGTCTTAATCAGGATAGTGGCTTAGGCTTTGTAACTTTGTAGGGCCATTTGTATCATTCTTGTGACCAAGTTTGAATTCACGTAGAAAATGTAACATTTGAACTCAATTGAATTTGTAATTCCAAAATTTGTAGTGTGATATTGCTTATGTTGAAACTTAGGAACTGTAGGATGAATTATGGTATGATGTTTGTACTTTTGGAACATTGGAAAATAAGTATTTCATGACTTGTCCATAAGTATTTCATGACTTGGAAAATAAACAACCAACTCCATCAGCTTGGCTCACCCTTGGTCATAATATAATCAGGGCTTGAAACTTGTAACATGGCTTAAGAAGAATTCAAATCATATCCTTGAAGATAAATTCAAACATAAATTCAAAACACGGCTTGAAAGTTAATCGGTCACATCTTGCACTAATTTGAAATAACATTTGATTAGTCACAAACTCATGGCGTGGCTTGAAAAAATAATCCAAATACTGCGTGAGTTAATCATAGGACTTGATCTTGATTATGCATTGGCTTGCAAATGGACTTGGATCACATGACTTGATTTAAGTCAAAGCTTATCATAGATTGGTCTTGAAACTTGAAACAACCTTAGGCATGGATTGAGAAAATAACTTCTAATCATAACATCAAATCATGAAATCAACTTTATGTTAATTAACCAAGTCTTGACTAATTACCCATGATAATGAGGACATATCTTTTTTATATCTCCATATGAATTCCACACCTTGCAAGAGACAACAATCACCAACGAAATCTCCATAACCTAAATTTCGGAGGATCAAGGCTAAAGGCCAGACGATTATCTTGAGAGCGATCATGAAGCAAGACATATGCTTGGTATAAGAAAAAATGAGAGGGTAGGACAAATTTAGGGTATGACAGATGCCCCTATCTAATTGGCTTGAACCTATAGAATGAACTGTTGTATAGCGTTTATTTTAAGGGTAGAAGTCAATTAGATACAAGAAGACCCCAAAATTTGTCCGACAAAAGGTAAAGTTCCATGGAGTAAGAGTTGACAGAATGAAGTAGCGGGGTTTAAACTGAACAAAATAACTTGAGGTCCTTTGGGTGGTCGAAGCAGACCCTTATACACTAAGGCTCTCCAATGATACCAAAGTAGTATTTTTGAAAGCAGACGATTCTCTGGGTCGTCGAAGCAGTCTCTTATCCATTAAGGTTTCTCGATGATACCAAAGCAGTATCTCTGAAGGCCGAGGATTCTATGGGTCGTCGAAGCAGTCCCTTATCTATTAAGGTTCCTCGATGATACCAAAGCAGTATCTCTGAAGGCAGACGATTCTCTGGGTCGTCGAAGCAGTCTCTTATCCATTAAGGTTCCTCGATGATACCAAAGCAGTACCTCTGAAGGCAGACGATTCTCTGGGTCGTCGATGAGTCCCTTATCCATTAAGGTTCCTCGATGATACCAAAGCAGTATCTCTGAAGTAAATTTGCTGGGGGAATAATTGAGCAAGATTCCTGTCGGAGGAGATGCACTGGCTCTATAGGGGAAAGCTCACAAGAAACTTTCTAGAATATCCTCTGCTCGGGGAGTAATAACAGCAGCTGTTGGGGATTGTCATTGTCAACTGCATGGTTGAAGAATTACTTGCTGGGGAATAGAATTCCTTGAGCACATGCGGGGTATCCACCTTTCAGATGAATACTGCCGACTTTGATGGACGACTGGCCACGATGCTTGCGAACTGATCCTGGATCCTGCTATGCTATGCTGGGGATGGATATGCCATGCATACAAGAATGCAAATGAACTTGTCTTTTATGAGATGCATATGGGAATGCAACCAGGCAAGGCTTCACTTCTGGTTTCCAAAGAAGGATTAATGGGGATTAGATGGAGCAAGGTGAAAAACTCACTGGGAATACTGGCATATCAACTCGGGGATTGAGAAAAGGAAATACACTATCGACTCGGGGGTCGAGAAACATTAAGATAAACTGTCGTCAACTCAGGGGTTGAAAGAAAGGTAAAGGTAATATCGGCTCGGGGGTCCAGGAAATAAAGACAATATCGACTCGGGGATCGAAGAAGATAAAGATAACAATGACTCGGGGGTCAGTACAAGCAATAAGATGTCAACTCGGGGGTTGAAGATGTAATAATGATATCGACTCGGGGGTCGAGAAACTAAGGCAATATCGACTCAGGGGTCAAGAAAATAAAGACAAAATATCATCAACTCGGGGGTTGAAGGAAAGGTAAATATCGACTCGGGGGTTGAAAGAAAGGTAAAGGTAATATCGACTCGGGGGTCGAGGAAATAAAGACAATATTGACTCAGGGGTCAAGAACAAATCAATATATATCAACGTGGGGGTTAAGGAAGGAAATAGGTTATTCTATGTATGCATATGGTGCGTGTATGTTGTATATGATGCATATGTGGATGCAAGCAGGTTATTGGTTTTACGAAGGTGCCAGCAGGGTGGACTTTTGGTGGTTTCCAAGCAAGGTGGACTTTAGTGGGTGCCAAGCAGGGTTGGATTTTAGTGGGTGCCAAACAAGGTTGGACTTTAGTGGTTGCCAATGAAAGGTTGGGCTTTTGGAGGTGCCAAGCAGGGTTGGACTTTTGGTAGTTGCCAAGCAAGGTTGGACTTTGATTTGATGGGAAGAGTTGATTTCTCGACACTCAAAAATGGAAGATATTATGATCAGTAAGCCAATATGATTCTCTTGTTGCCCCCAAGTCTGATTCTTTGCAGAAATTGCGTGCTTGGTTCATGAGAGAACCTCACTTCTAGCTGATATGCCATAAATGGTTTGCAAATGGTTGTATGAACGCAGCGACGTAACCAATGCATGTTGATTGTGTGAGCGTAGCGACTTATCTAATGCATTCTGATGGTGCATTTGCTCTGCCCCGAGGCTTTTAATACTTGTTGAATTCAAGGGCCGCTTAGTGCATGACATGGCCAGCTTGACCAACTTGAACGTATGAAGGGAATCTGCCCCTTTGCAACTCGCCTGCCCCAGTATGGAGGGTAATGAGATGATCTGCCCCAGTGTCTGGATCAGTGGTCCGCCCCAGTCTTGGCTTTTGAAAGACTTGCCTCAAATTGACTAAGTATTACTTTGAAGGACTTGCCCCAGATTCACAAGGTTATGAGATAGTCTCGATTCGAGTCAGTGCCAACGAATGCTCAAGTTTCCCTCTGGTTGCACTTTCTAAAATATCAAGTACTGATTTGCAGCTAAAATTGATCATTCAGAAATGGTAATTTTAATGCGACGTTCATGCAAGTTTTGAAAAATCATTTATTGGAATGGTGTGAAAGTGTGTGACGAGTGGACCGTTAGTCCAAACGCAGTGCTGATTTACTGGTGTGTGAAAGATACATCAAGAATATGACACCAATTTAGAAGATTAGCAAATATGTAGGAGTCAGTTTACGCAACCTTGCTGTAGAATGCTTTCAGAATAAACCCCGCCTCAATTAGGTCTTTTGAGGGTTGTAACGTGGTCTGGTTCACGGTTATAGAAACAAAGGATATAAGGCTCAAAGTTATATTAGTACCCTCCACTTCTTCGTGATGATCTCCAGTCCTACGTTCAGTCAATTCGACACACATACTTAGCAGGGATGGCATTTATTTTGCTAGTTTTCCTTTATCAGCAGGGATGGCATCAGTTTGCTAGTTTCTCTTTATTAGCAGAGATAGCAATCTTTTGGATGGTTCTTCGTCAGTTTCCCTTTATCAGCAGGGATGGGATTTATTTTGCTAGTTTCCCTTTATCAGTAGGGATGGCATCAGTTTGCTAGTTTCTCTTTTCAGCAGAGATAGCGATCTTTTGGATGGTTCTTCGTCAGTTTCCCTTTATCAGCAGGGATGACATTTATTTTGCTAGTTTCTCTTTATCAGCAGGGATAGCAATCTTTTGGAGATTTTCCTTCGTCAGTTTCCGTTTATCAGCAGGGATGGCATTTATTTTACTAGTTTCTCTTTATCAGCAGGGATATCAATCTTTTGGAGATTTCGTTCGTCAGTTTCCCTTTATCAGCAGGGATGGCATTTATTTTGCTAGTTTCTCTTTATCAGCAGGGATAGCAATCTTTTGAAGATTCTTTTCGTCAGTTCCCTTTATCAGCAGGGATGGCCTATTTCGAGATTCCTTTGTCAATTCTCTTTATCAGCAGAGATGACTTTATACCCAGCATAGCTAGCACTCGTCTGCGTTGCGACAGTACTGCATTTATGGTTAATTCTCCAGTGGAGGATTGCAAATTTCCGGGTTCTTTGGTATTCAATCTCCATGCATCCCGAATGTCTGAGAGTCGTCGCTATCATACCTTCAGGACCAAGTTGATTGAATAGGGGCAGCTGTTGCACCCCAAAATTTGCCCTCCTTACTTTCTTACTAACTGGCTTATGTTTCATGGCATTTTGCATTATCATGTGTGCATATCATTGGTTCTTAGCATGGGGTCAAGGTGCCTGAGGCAGTGCCTCAGAGGGTCAAGCAAGAGTCCTGGTATTGTCCAAGAGGGCTCAGATGGATCACTCTCTCCTAACCAGTGCATAGATTAGGGTTTTGAGATTCTTGGGTTTATTGCTTCAATGGGAAAGCTCCTTGGGTTTTTATCATCACCAAATGACATATCTTATCTTTGTTGGAGAGGATACACATCATATTCAGAGGAATTTGGATTTGGAGACTGTTCTGCTTCCTCCTAGACTGAGGGTACCACAACTAGGGTTTGCTATAAAGTCAGTTTATTTCTGATTTTTTGGGCAAGACTTGATTCCATGGTACTCCTTGGGTCCCTAAATACCTAGGGATGGGAGGTTGTCCATCAGTTTGGTTCAGGAGAAGTTCAATTGGCCAATGGATTGAAAATCAGTTGAATTGGGTAAAAGTCAACAGTGAGAGGAGAAGTCAACTGTGGAATTTTGAGGTTCTCTCCAAGGTTTTCAAAGTCTCACATCCTCATGTGGTCTTCAAGGGTCAAGTTTCATACATATTTGTCAGGAATCAGGAGTTGGTGCAAAGTTTCTAAATTTGAAAAGTGACCTATAATGAAAAGTTTCCTTTTTTGGCAAGTTCCTGCATTGCATTCAACTTGACTTTTCATCATCAATAAAGCTTCAAATGAATTTCTCTCCAACATAAAAGTTGAATATCTTTTTCTCCTCTTTCTAACAAGTACTAGTGAGTCTCCATATCATTTGTGAAACTCCAGTTATGATCAAAAGAAGGCAAGGTGGTTTTTAGGGTTTCATTTTCACAACTTTTAGGTTTTGGGACATATGGACCTATGATTAATTCCATTGCTTCAAGACATGTTCCAACATCCAAAAACAATTCCTAAGAAGCATTTTTGGCTTTTTAATCAAGTGGTTCCATGGTTTATTCTTCACTTATTTTTTATTATTCAAAAAAAGCCAAGTCATCAAAAAACTCATTAATCATTTGTTTTCAAGGCCCAATTTAAATATGGTGTGATTAGCAATCCAAATGAAGGTGATCCATCAAATAATTCTCAAGTATCCATGCAAGGAGAAAGGTGTAATTCACATTATGCATTTTTCCAAAATTATTCAAAAATCATTAAACAATGGATTACCCAAGCCCAATTCCTCATCAGAGGAAAACCCTAGCCTATTTAAACCTATCCATGCACTGGTTAGGATTCATTCACGTGCATTTGGAGGAGAACCATAATTTGGAACCCTAAAGCTTTCTTTCCTTGGATCTCACGAATTACAAGGTCTTTCTTCAAAGTTCTTCCAAAAATCTCTTCCTGGTGATTTCTAGAACACAACCCAACCACCGTTCGCAGCCAAAAGCCAGGATTAGAGGTGTGCCATCTCAGGTGGGTGATTTTTTCGTGCTCATAAAACTCCCATTTTTTATGTCTATATTAAAGTGTGATGAATGGTGATTATCCTGGTATAATTATTTTTAATTATGGACGCGTGAATTGCTTGTAATATGGATTTAAAGTTTTGTGCCCTAATGGTTTTTTATTCGTTTTTTATTATACACTAACAATTTGGGATTTTTGATGCCATATTTGGATTCCTGACGAAATTCTGGGTCGGATAGTGTATCCATACGCATTTTCTGGGCAGTTTGGTGGTTGCAGGTGGTGGCCCGCGGTAGGGCTCCGGCGAGGGACGGTGGTCCGGCGAGGCAAGGGTTTGGACGGAGAAGACGCAATCCCAGCCGTCCATTCTCTCCATCCAACGGCTTGGATCGCGCCACCTATTTATTTCTTTTATTTTTTTTATGTTTTATAATTAATAATCACATGGACATTACCCCATGCCGTTACCATGTACACCCAACCAAACTATTTCCTTTTAATTACTTTTTTATTCTATTGACTTAATCTCGCGCGTCTGATAAATCACACGGGTGAGATCATGACAGCACATTAAAAGTGCATGTGCCAGGCACATGGGGGGAGCATGGTAAGCTCCCAGGTTTTTGTTTTTTTTCTGATTAATTAATATGGGCGGGCTGCTATTCGCACCACACCCCCTTGCCAGCCCAATTTATTTCTACTGCATTTCCTTACTATCTGCACCCCCAGGCCATTTATTTTGTTTTATTTTCATTTTGATTATTGTTTTCATTCTTAATTATTTAAAAATAGTAAATTGCATTTAAAAATTCCCATAAAATTCATATATCATCTTTATTATTTTATAAAATTTTTACAAATTTTATTTTTTATTTTTATTTTATTTTTTATCATTTAAATTAATTATTTAATTCAACTTCCTTTTGAATTCCATATAATGCATACTTAATTTCTTTATTTTATTTCTCTGCATCCGTAAAATATTTTTGATCTGTTCTTTTTGCATTTGTTCACTAACATCCTAAATTGCATAAAAATATTTTTCTTTCATTTTTAAATTTATTTCATATTGCATTTAGGTCCTTCCCTTTGGCACACTGAGCCCTAATTCCCACCTGAACTCTGCCTAATTATTTGAATGACTAATATCTTGATTTTTTGCAGGGACTTTTGATGTGTTGTTTGCCTCTGGTTGAGGAACCTTAATGTTTAATTTGGGAATTTTAGGAGTTATTTTTCTTATTATCTGATTTGTTTTCACTTGAGATTTTCTTGCAGGCGCATCTTTGACCTTGTATGATTATCTGTTTGAAAAGGCACTTGTGCCATTTACTTTGGGGCTGTTTCTTTGTTTCTTTGATTCATGTTTGGATGATAATCACTTTTGTTCGCCATTGTTTAAGTTTCACTGGCCTTGATAGTATTTACGTCCGTTTCGTACTAACTTTTTATGCAGGGACTAAGGTAATTTCTTTAAGGGTATGGATAAATATCCATGGTCACCCTTACTCTTTTCTTCTCTCATCTCTTTCCTTTAGGGTTTAGGTTGTCGTCAAACCTCACTAACTGTAGGTCACCCATGCATGATAACTTTAGGGCTCATAGTCCCCCCTTAGAGTTACCCTTGTGTTTTCTCTCTTCTCATCTCAAATTTCTTTAAAACACTTAATAATAATAAGGTGTATTGCGCACGAGCCTTAAGTATGGGGAATGAGAAATGAGGGGCTTCCTCTCATCTTTCTAGAGTGCTTAGCGAGCGTCCTGTCTTGGGATGATGCGTTAAGTATTCGCCCCTGTGCCTTAGACTTTGGTGCAATGCAACTTAGGAACTAACTTAAGCCACTTCTGTCCTAAAAAACACAAACCAACTTCAAACTTTTTTGTCCTTCGGGATTGTCAAACTTAAAGGCTATTTTCAAAAAGGGCACATTACCTTCCTTCTGAGAAGCAAACAGGCATCGACCCTAACTGTTGGACGCGAACTTAACGTCGCTCATAAAAAACACAAAAAGAATTTGGTCCGAACTACGTTGACTCTGAATTCCCTATTGCACAAGGGGGGTACGTAGGCCTAGGACGTCGACGTCCTACCGAGTCGGTCATTGTCTTTCCCTCTCAGTTTTAGTACAGCCCTAGATGATAGGATAACTCACCCTTAGAATAGACAACAAGCGTGGATCCCATCGAGTACGATGGACGCGTGGGGTGCTAGCACCTTCCCTTCGCGTAACCGACTCCTGAACCCAGGTTATGGTTGTGATGACCATTCCTTTCCCTCTTCTTAAGGTTTATGCAGTGTTCTATTTCCCTCTCTTGGGATAAATTTACACGGCTGGCGACTCTGTTTTTCCGTGCCACTCTCGCGTTTGTACCTGGATGAAAATCCTGGGACCGACAGCTGGCGACTCTGCTGGGGACTTGGTTGACCTATGTTGGTCCATCCCTAAGCGAGTAAATCCTAGCGCTTGCTTGTCTTTGTTCTCTTTGGGTGCTTTGTTTTTGTTTTGCTTTATGTGTTGTATTTTATTTTTATTTTTTATTTTTACCGCATTTTCTGCATTTCATTTTTATTACTGTCATGCTGCTGTGCTGTGCTGGCTGTCTTTGTTTTGCAGGTTGGGTGGGTCTGAGAGATAAGCCCAATACCAAGGCTTGAGAATACCCCAGGACTAGAGTGGAAAGTAGTGAGACCTACGTGCCCTCTTGGTACGTTTGTGTGTTCACGAAATTCACAACCAGACAAGGTTATCTTGGGACGCATTCTAACGTGTGTGTCTTGCGCATGTTGGGGTGTTGATCTAGAGAGCTGTCGACTCTGGTGACCGATCATTGAGGACCTTAGTGGAAACATTCCTCTTTAGTGGTGACAGTGGCAGACCACATCCCGTGGCAAACCCATTCGCACCCGAGGGCCGCTTTGGAACTCGCATAGGACGTCCCCTACGTTTTGAAGAGAATCAGTGGAGGCACTCCTCGATTGACAATAGTACTGTACCCCGAGGGATGGATGTACTATTGTTTCTCGACCTCAGGGCCAAAACTGAGGACCTTCCGCTTTGGAGAATCAGTTAAGGCTTCCTCGATTGATGATGATGCCAAACCAGAAATGGTGAACGTATCATCATTTCTCGACCTGAGAGCCCGGGATACTGAACATCCTAGTATCCACACGTGAGAGGGGATGGGCATTTGCAGGTTTGCAGGTAACCGAAACCTTCAACCTACCCTATTTCTCTGGATTTCTCATCAATGACTGATTATTTGGGTTCCTACTGTAATACCCCAAATTTTGACCACTTAGATTTCCCATCATTGTGAAAATCATCATCACAATATGGATGAACCATCATGCTTCATCAGTCTCCCCAAAGATAGGTGAGCATCCAATACAATTAAAATTAGGGTTTCAAGCCCTCTCATAGTTCTCAGACAAAGGATCAATCAAGAAATGACATGATCTTCAACTTGTCTAACCTCCCAAGTAACTACAAAGGATCAAAAGGACTCCCACTTCAAGGATTAAGCACAAGGATGTTGCCTTCTAGGTGGATCAAGCCTCAAGATCGCCAGTGTCACCAAATTAGGGTTTTGGTCGACCAGGGCCTCCAGATGGAAAATTTTCATCTGGGCACAAGGAAATGATCCAAAACATGACCTAATATACTTCATGGAATCTCATGAACCCATGCATCAAGTCAATTTTGCCTCAGGGGATGCATTCATCAAAAATCAGGAATTAGGGTTTCTTGACCTAATTCACCCCTAAGTTGACTTTTGGGACAAACCATGAGCCAAGACCTCAAGACATGATTTGAGGGTCTCTAATATACCATATTGATCCATTTGGAACAATGGATTGATCCAAGAAGTTTGAGCAACAAGTCTCAATTTCATCTGCACCACAATTAGGGTTTTAAGAGAAAAGTCAACTGTAACTTTGACTTTTGACCAGGACATGCTCCCAAACCCTAATACATGATTGAATATACCCTATGACACCCATGGAACATGTCCATCAAGTTTGATTTAGGTCAAGGACATGATTTCCTGAAGAATTACACAGTTTGAATTCATCTGATAAAAAGTCAACTGTGCACAAAAGTCAACTTTGACTTTTTGAGATTTTTCACCAAAATGGATTTTTAGCCCTAAAATGATGTTAATGTATGATTTGAATCATCATTCATCAAGAAAAATCAAGAAAAGTGAGATAACTTGTAAAAGGGGTAACCATAAAACTTAGAAATTTTTCTAAGTTAAAAATAAAGTGGCAAAGGTACCAACTTTGGAGGACCATAACTCCTAAACCACAAGGCCATTTTTTCTCATCCAAATATGGATTTGTAGCCCTCATTATCACCTACAAAAACTTCAACTACAAGTCATTCCAATTCATTAAGGATTTTGAGTTATGGAGTGATCAAAGTGGCTGAAAAGTGAAAATGTCACTTTTTCCAACACTTAGTGAAATTTTCACTAAGTCAGATTCTGCCTCACTTTTTGCCAAATGTAGGGGGATTTTTCACTTGGAATCAAAAGAGGTCAAAACCAAACTTGTTCAAACAGTTGTTGTATCATGCAAGAGCTTTCCAAAATGGCCAAGAACATTGCCAAATTCAACCTACACCATGAGATACAACATTGCCAAGTTGCCTTGCTGAAATCTGTCAAGGCAAGGCAAAATTTGCAACTTTGGTCGATTTTCCAAAATCAGCCAAATTCAATTGCTCCTATCCACTTGGACACCTCAGAGGATTGAATCTAAAGGGGACAATCACTGAGTCAAGCCTCCAAAGTCCATGGAACAAGAAATAGCATGTTGAACCTAGAATGGCCAAAATAGGGACAAGACTTCAAATTTGGAATGAGGCATTCAATGAAACCATCAAGGTGGCATGGACTGAGCCATTCTCATCTGAAATCAGTCAAGACTTATCCAAGACCAAGGAAACCAAAGCTCTGTGCCCTAACCTCTAGTAAATGGCTAGAGGAGACTTGGATTTTCATTTGCCAACATTGGCCAAACCTACTTACCAGCCGCCATGCACTATTCCTTGCAAAACAAACTTGTTCTACTATAAATAGAGCTCAATTGTGGTCAGTTTGAGTACACCAAAGCCATCTAACAGATGCTTTCCTCAAAATCTCTTCTTTCACTCCAATTTTGCCTTCTAAGGCAAGTCACTATCGGGTTTTGAGTTTGAGAGCAATTCCAATCAAACCAATCACTCACACACCTCACATACATCACATATGAGCTGATCAAACACTTAGATTACTTCTGAAACATCAATTTCACAAAATCACCAGCTGGTTGCTCAAGGTTTTAACCAAAGTCCAGCTGAGGTACCACAAAATGATCCAGCCAATTTCAATCAAGTTCAACCATCCAAACACAATCCATAGGGTGTAGAGAAGCTGTTCAGATCATCACCACTCATCTGTAACACCTCCAAATCAAAAATCACTTTGAACTTGCTGTCACGACTTAGAGGTAAGCACATACTTGGTAATCTCTCAATCTATGCATATTTCCTCGCACAATAATTTGGCCATATGTTCATAATCATGCATGGAGTGTTTTCCCTCAATTAATTGCATTGTTTGAATCGTGTATCAAAAATCCTAGCCTTCATGCAGAAATTAGGGTTCTTGAGGTCTCTTCGTGATTTCTTGTTGTATGTTTAATTTAAATGAAATTAAAGTACATAGACAAGATCGTGAGGTTGAGGCGAGCATAATGATATGTGGATTGCATGATATGATTACGTATTCATGAAGATTGGATAGAAAATGCAAATCTGAGAAACCAAGAACACGCGCGTGTTCTTCAGCTTGTTCTTGGCGCCATTTTTAGAAATTCAAATATTTGAATTTTGTGATTTTGTTTAATTGATTCAAAAATTAATTTCTCTCTGAGTTTTAATGATTTTGAGTTGATTCTTTTTTTAATAATTCACAAAAATATTAAAATGTTTTATTTTCACAAAAAATCCCAAAAATATTATTTATTTCATATAATTGATATTTTTGCAAAGAATTAATATTTTAATTATTTTTGACATTTTAAATATTTTTTCTACATTGATTTTGCAACTTTTGATGCTTTCTAATTATTTTGTAGGTCAATACTTAATTTTTGAAGCATTAATCCAAGATCACAATTTGTTTTCCATGTGTTAAACAATTTTTGATCATTTTAATTGAATTTTTATTCAATTAAATACATTTTGAAAACAAATTAGGGTTTTGGATTAATTCAACCCTCATAAATCATTTTCAAAACTTTTGGGCCTCTATTAGAGTGTAAGACCCAATCTTTTTTTGACCAAATCATTTTTGGGCCTCACTCATTGTATAAGTCCCTCTGTACAAGTAAACGGCGCGATCGTCGCCCGTTTAAAAATAAAAATCATCTGGGCCTCTCCTCGAGCTATAAGACTCATTCAAAACACTTTGGGCCTCTATTAGAGTGTAAGACCCAATCCCCCTTTTAACCAAAACATTTTGGGTCTCACTTATTGTATAAGTCCCTCTGCGTTAAAAGAAAACCTCGGCGCGATCGCCATTTTTAAACGAAAAATCATTTGGGCCTACCCTCGTGTTATAAGCCCCTCTCTTTTCTTTAAACCTTTTTTGGGCCTCTTGAGAGAGTGTAAGACCCATCCCTTTGTACAGAAAACCTTTTTGGGCCCCAGTCACTTGTATAAGTCCCGCTGTACAAAGTCAAACAGTGCGCTCACTGATAAAACCCTGGGCCTCTCCTTGAGCTGTAAGCCCCAAATCTTTCTTTTTCAAAGCACTTTCTCCTTTGATTTTGAATATACTGTTGTTTTCAATCTTTCTTTGTTGAACAACTAACCAAACAGCATGGAAGCACTACAACCGAGTAAGTGGTTATCGCTTTCATTTACTGCTTTCATATTATAAACTGTATTGTGGGGCTGCTCACTGTAAGTCTCCTTTCATAAACTCATATCTACTGTGTAATAATAGTATAGATATTTCGAGTTTCCTCGGCAACTACGTCTAGAACTAGGTGACGCCGTTTCATTTATTCGTAGAAATAGACGCCTAGATCCCCAATAGGAGCACCAGATACAGTCTTCTCTTCGGCTGTCCTCCTTAGGAATCGTCAAGAAGCTCTACGCCCCAAGATGAATGTATTCTCCGTGAATGGCATCTTTGAGTTTCTTCCAAATTCTCGAACTTTCCTGACTTGATCTATTCCTTGTGGATAGCTTGCCTTGAATGTCTCGGGGTTTGGGTACCCACTACGGTCATAATCTTGGACCTTAACTAAGGAACCCTCTTTAAAAGCTAAAAATCGCTGGATAGTAAACCTCGCACGTTTACCAGTGGTTTTTATCTTTAAAAGAGTTATCTCTCCTAATGGAAAGGAGATGATAGACCCACGGGCTTCTTAAAAGCATCGGCCTCCTCTTGGGCATTATTCAAGGACACTACGGCTTCTTAGAAGTATTCACAGCCTCCTCTTAGGCTTCGTATAATGATCTCTTCCTTCGGGAATGATAGCCTCCTCTTGGGCTTCGTACAAGGACCCGTAGGCTTCTTAGAAGTTTCCAGCCTCCTCTTGGGCTTTGTACAAATTGTCCCGACGACCTCCTAGAGGTATAGGAACAGAACCTAGTCATCCTCATAGAACAATCCTTTCATAGAGTCTACTACTGTTTCTCAAAGCATAGTACAAAAGGAAAAAAACTCTAGACTTGGACAGTTTAACTTCCTTTAGTCTCAAAGACATTCTCAAGTGACCTCTTCGTTAAATAGGAAGAAAACCCGCAGACTCGGACAGTCTCAATACCCTTTGGATTTCCCGTTTCCTCAAAGAGAAGGAAATATCTCTGATCCTCATATCAAATCCCTGAGTACAGTGTTGCTCATATAAGAACTGATTTTTTCTTTTAAAATCAGTATATTGGATCTGTCACTCAACTGAAACAAACCTTTAGCCTCCATCTCGGGCTTCGTACGAGATATAAAAACACTCTCTTGTTGAGTATCAAAGACTCCCTCGTAGAGTCAAACAAACAATAGCCTCTATCTCGGGCTTCGTACGAGACACAAAGACTCTATCGTCGGGTCAAAAACTTTTAGCCTCTCTCTCGGGCTTTGTACGAGACACAAAATAGCCTCCTCTTAGGCTTTGTATAAGAAAACCACTGGTTCATCCAATTAACCTTTTAGCATCAAAGTTGTGCCTCGTTCACAGTACACAAACATCAACAACTCCTTTCCTTTCATCTAATCGCTGTAAGCGGTAAGCCTCTGGATCATCTATATCCATGCCACTGTCCCTCTTTTAGCATGAGAAATTCCTAAGTAAAGATGGCATTGCTCTACACTGAGTTAACGTCTTCTCCTTCAGGTTAAAACCCTTTCTTTGGAAATTATGGCATTGCTCGGATCCGCGTATCCCAGTTAAAGTAATTCTCCTTCCCCCTCTTTAGAGATGACAAATTCTCTCTAAAGTCGAGGTCTTTCAGCTTCACGTCTTGGGCTTTGAACAAGACACAAATAGACCTTTCAACTTCACATCTTGGGCTTTGAACAAGATACAAACCACCTTTCGCTTCACGTCTTGGGCTTTGAACAAGACACCAAAACACCAAAAACACCCATTTCCTCCCATAGAATAGGAGGAACTACGAACGCTCTGATTTCCCTATTTCGGTAAACGGGAATACGTAGGCATAAGATCGAAATAAAAGATCTTAGCGAGCACAATCAATAAAAAACCCAAACCCCATACTCCCATATCAAAAGTAGTAATTCCAAAGCATCAGTCCTAACATCCTAATCCTTGTTCCCCGCTAGAAAGTCCTAGAAAGAAAGAAAACCGTACTGGCGAAAATACAAATAACCAGTACAAAGGCCCCCCCACATTGATAGCATTCGTAACTTAACAGACCGCTGTTTAAACTCAGTATGCAAAGCAGGGTTAATTGGAGACATCTATATCCCTTCCTTATTCAGCTCACAATAGGATAAAAAATGAATCGACCTGTAGTTTAAGCTCAAACCGCAGAGAGCGACCAACGCTTAAGAACTGCGTCCAAAATCGCTCGCTACAGAAAAATGGCGCCCACCGTGGGGCCGGTCTTTGTCAAACTCGGTCTTCCTTCTCTTCACTTGTGTGAATGCCACAGATTAGGGCTTCCGTCGGGGAACCCATTTTCTGTCAAGAACTTAGGATTCATAGCTTTAAAGGTCTAGGATGGTTAGGACAAATATATATACTGCTTTTCCTAAATGCTATACGTGTTTATTTTTCTGCTAATGGGAATGCGGGTGATGCCGTATGTGGAAAGATTGAGTATACACCTAGAAAAGCCAACCCTTTCGTAGTGCGGAAACTATCGGAAATAGTTGTTACGCGATACTACCCTCATTTGAGGCTAGTGATCTATTCTCGGTGAATGGCACTTACTCTAAGATTGCACACAACTCGCTGGCGATCCGCTTGTTGTCTTTCTTCTTGGGAGGAGCTGATGATAATGAGTACAGGTACAAAAATCACCCTAGTATAAACCTTTGGGGATGGGTAGAGCCTTGACTTCATGACAACGACCCTCTGACCCCATGTTTTTTCTATGTTTTTGTGTGCTGCATTCATGCATCCATTTAATAAAACATTAAAACATTCAAAAAAATTTCTCTTCTAGTCTCTCTGTTTTTCAAATTAAACTAAGACTGTGATTGCAAATATCAGAGAAAAAGATTATGCTAATGGATTTCGGTAGAAGGAGAACTCGCCAGTATACCTTCAAGGTTCCAAAACTAGGGGATTTGAGAAGGTTAGCAAGGATGATCGTTAACCCAGAGGCTTTCAGAGCCAAGCACGGTGGTTTGCTACCACTGTTAAGAGTCCATGTGATTGAGGGGATCATGGACGCGCTCATTCAGTTCTACGATCCGGTTTATCACTGTTTCACATTCCCGGATTACCAGCTATCACCAACGCTGGAGGAGTATTCTCATCTGGCTGATTTACATATCATTGATCGAGCTCCATTTTCTGGACTGGAAGAAATTCCAAAGAATCAGACTATTGCAAGAGCAATTCATTTGGACGAGTCTGAGGTCAAGACTCACATGATTACTAAGGGTGGCATCCAAGGTTTGCCAGCCCAGTTCTTGACAAAAAAGGCTCTATACTTCGTTAGTATAGGGAACATGACTGCTTTTGAAAGCATCTTTGTCTTGCTCACCTACGAATTATTTTTGTTTCCCAACATCAATAACTTCGTCGATATCAACGCTATTAAGGTTTTTCTCATTGAAAACCCTGTGCCGACTTTGCTCGCAGATGCGTATCATTCTGTACACTTGGGAAATTTGTACAGCGGAGGGGAGATCACATGCTGTGTACCTTTGCTCTACAAATGGTTTATCTCTCACTTGCCCAAGTCTGCTGCTTTTTGGGATTACAAGAGTGTCTTACGTTGGTTGCAGAAGATCATGTATCTCACCAATTCCGATATAGATTGGTGTAATAGGATTTATGAGGGAATTAGAATCATTAACCGTTGTGGAAACTTCCCCAGCGTACCCCTCATAGGAACTAAAGGAGGAATCAACTATCATCCGATATTGGTTCTTCGTCAATTTGGATACCCGATGAGACACATCCCACTGGGTGTTCATCTGGAAGGTCTTTTCTTCAAAGAAGGAGAAAATGACAGAGCACTAAAGATGGAAATAGTGCAAGCTTGGAAACGGGTTCATAAGAAAGGACGAGAGTCTCTGGGAAAATCGGACTGTGTCTCGGTGGAGCCTTATCCCCATTGGGTACAAACCAGAGCTCTCAAGCTAAAAATGCCTTATCCTCGTTACGGAATTCTTCCGCCGAGAGAATCTGTCATGTACTTCATGACGGAAACTGAAAAGCTTCAGGTTACTCTCAATAAAGTTCAAAAGGAAAGAAGATCTTGGAAGAACAAGTACCGCACCCTCGACGTAGAGTGTATCCAAATACAGCAACTACTAAAAGAGAAAGATGCTCTGATTGAAATTTTGGAGCAGCATGCTGTAGAGAATCAAGATGACCAAAGGAATTTGCTCACTCCTTTCACTTGGCAAAGGAATGACAACCCGACAACGGCCCAAGCGCCCCGGTCAAAGAAAAGGAAGATACCAGAATCAGCACCCGATTTCTCCTCAGAAGAGGACTCAGGACCCATTAGTTTAGGTTTCTGTTTCTGCACTTTGTAATCTACTGTATTTCCATTTATGTAATCCTTTGGAATTCAATAAAAAGGGGTTTCCCCACTGTTTGATATTTGCAATCTAATTGTCGAAGTTTATTTTGATTAAACCAAAAAAACAACAATTAATATAATCATTGCATTCATCATTCTCACATCGCGTATTCTTCTTCCCTACGAATCTCACGTTTGTGTCTCGATTCTAGAGTCAAACTGTCTCATTCGTATAATACTCGGGCCAATCTTCAGAAAAAGATGGATGATCTTGAGGAAGAAAACAGAGAGTTGAAAGAAGAGATCGACGCTCTGAGAGAGGATATGAGAAAGCTTCGTAACGACATACAAGCCATGGCAGAAGCTCGTCTACAAAGAACTGTGATCTCAGAGATCACCTCAACGCCCATCATAGAAAAGTATGATCCTAGGTATCAGATGCCGAAAGATCGTCCTTGGGGCATGCCTGTTAACTATATCCCGGAAGGATATGTTCCGCCGATCACTGAAGATCAGGGAATCGCAACAGAAGCCGCTGGGCCTGAAGGTTACAAACTTCGGGAAAGTGAAGATGCCAGGGGCATACTGAAGACTCCTGAAGGTTACAAACTTCGGGAAACGCCAAGACTTACTGCCGTAGTCACGGTACCACCCCCTGTGGTGCACACTGTCCCGGAAGGACAGATTTCGCCAACACCTTCTGGTTAGAAGGAAACTATGTTCGATAGAATGGATGAATTCCAGGAGCAGTTCTTGGAAATGCAGAAAGAGCTGCAAGCCATTCGCGGTCAGGATCTATTTGGAAAGGACGTCGCAGACCTCTGCTTGGTCCCAAATGTGAAAGTCCCGCACAAGTTCTAAGTGCCCGACTTTGAAAAATACAAGGGTAACTCTTGCCCTCAGAGCCATCTGGTGATGTACGCTCGGCGGATGTCAGCTCAGACGGAGAATTAGGACCTGCTGATTCACTACTTCCAGGATAGTTTAACCGGTGTCGCACTCAAATGGTACATGAGTTTAAACCGTACTACGATCATTACATTCAGAGATCTTGGTACTGCCTTCGTCCAACAATACAAGTACAATTTGGACATGGCACCCGACAGAGATCAACTCAGATCAATGTCGCAAAAGGAAAAGGAAACCTTTAAGGAGTATGCTCAAAGGTGGCGTAAAATTGCCTCTCAAATTTGTCCACCTCTTGAGGAAAAAGAGATGACAAAAATCTTCTTAAAGACCTTAAGCTCATTTTACTATGACCGAATGATTGCCAGTGCACCCAGTGATTTCACCGAAATGGTCGGCATGGGTGTACGTCTTGAGGAAGCCGTCTGAGAAGGACGTTTGGTAAAAGACACTGGATCAACGAGCGGTACTAAAAATACGGTAGTGCTCTCCCTAAGAAAAAAGAGCAAGATATTGGAAATATCTCTCTCGGAAAGCAAAGGTGACGTTATCAGCCAGTAGCAGCTGTTACTCCTGCTATCGGCCCCGCGCCTGTTCCTACATATCAACCTCAGGTTGCGCAGAGCCAACCTGACCAACAAAGGACACAACAACCTCTTCAGCAGGCTCGTCCTCCATATAACAACAACCGTACAATACGGCCACCAGGATTTGATCCTATACCCGTGACGTACGCAGAGCTGTTTCCGTTACTGCTGGCTAAGGGGCACATCCAGACTAAATCTCCTCTTACAGTACCGGAAAATCCGCCTTTTTGGTTTAAAGCGGATCAAACATGCCCTTATCATCAAGGAGGTTCAGGGCATAACATTGAGACTTGTCTCAATTTCAAATCCGACGTGCAAAAGCTTGTTAGGAGCGGGCTCTTATCTTTCAAAGATACGAATCCTAATGTTCTTACGAACCCGCTGCCTCAACACGAGAAAGCTGCAATAAATCTAATTGAGAAAGAGACTAACAATGTCTTTCAAATTCACGATGTACTCTTATTGGGGACCAATCTGGTCAAGATGCATTATAGACAGAGTGGATATGGCCATGTGCCACCTCATAATTATCACCAGTGTGATATCTGCTCTAAAGACAACCAGGGGTGTTCTGTAGTGCAAGCAGCTCTACAGGAACAAATGGATCTTGGATGGATCCAAGAGCACCGAGTTCGTGGAGTTAACATGGTTTACACGAATTCCAACGTCATTCAAAACCACGACATCCGTGCGATGAATGTCAATTTGGTGGTGATGCACTCAAGGCAAAGCCAGTATCATAATCTGCCGCGGCACGATTACAGTTCCTGTCTGATTTGCTCGGTAAACAAACAGGGATGCTCTTTCATACAAGAGGCCCTCCAGCGTCAGATGGATCTTGGATGGATCCAAGACTACCATGATAGGAACTCCTATCAAATCAACATGGTTCAGATCTTCGACATCCGCGTAATGGATACCAACCTGGTAGAGTTACATGCTGAGCAGGTCCGACTTGGATTCTTAATATCACATGACTATCAAAATTGTAAAGCGGGTTACGAAAACGATCGAGGTTGTACCCTTGTCCAGGAGGCACTTCAGCACTTGTTAAATCACTGGTGGATGCCAATCTATATGGACGAAGATACTCAGCAGATTAGTATCAATAACAGGAATCCTACTCGTCGTCAAAGTCAGGATGTCCGATCAATGGAAGGTAACCTAGTGAGGTTACATTGTATTCAAAGTGGGCGTGGCCAGGTGCCACCACACAACTATGACAGTTGTAGCGTCTGTGCGGAAAGTAACCAAGGGTGTTACCTTGTGAGAGCAGCTCTTCAGGGTCAGGTCGATCATGGAGAAATTTGTCCATATCCCGGTTCAGGACCCATCATTTGGTCGCCGAACTACCTTGCCGAGTAAGTTGAGGATGTTGTCACGATCTTTGGTCATCACAGGACCAGGGATGTTTTTGCCATCATCCCTCTACTTGACAAATCTAGAGTTCCCAACCGGGAACGGATCAAGGTTACTTATGATGGTCAGAAAAATCAGAAGGTTCCCATAGTCATCTATCTACCGGGGCCACTACCGTATGAATCAGCTAAGGCAATCCCTTACAAATATGGTGCAACAACAATCGAGAATGGAAAGGAAATTCTATTACCCTCCGTCGTGAATATTGCAGACATCAGTCGTGTAACACGGAGCGGTCGAATCTTCAACCGAGGGGTTGGAGAATCCAACAAAGAAAAGGAACTTCAGGCGGAAATTCCTGATACACCAGTCAGTCAATCTGGTAATCCCGACTTTTCAAAAGACAAAGATGAGATGCTAAAGCTCATCCAAAGGAGTGAATATAACATTGTTGATCAACTGTTATAGACTCCTTCAAAGATCTCAGTATTATCACTGTTACTCAGTTCAGAAGCACACAGAGAGGCTCTACAGAAAGTCTTGGAGCAAGCCTTTGTGGAACAGGATGTAACAATCAGACAATTTGATAACATTGTCTCTAACATCACTTTCTGCAATAATTTGGGATTTAGTGATGAGGAATTACCTGAAGAGGGTCGTCGTCATAACATGGTGCTCAACATTACAGTTAACTGCCAGGGCGATGCTTTAGCCAATGTACTGGTAGACACAGGGTCAGCCCTGAATGTTATGTCGAAGTCCACTTTGACGCAATTATCATTTAAGGGCCCTCCGATGAGAGTCAGCGAGGTCGTCGTCAAAGCATTCGACGGATCCAGAAAAACAGTTATCGGCGAAGTTGATCTTCCCATAACTATTGGTCCTCACACTTTCCAAGTCACTTTCCAGGTCATGGACATCCGGGCAACATACAGTTGTTTATTAAGAAGACCTTGGATACATCAGGCTGGAGCGGTTACTTCAACCCTCCACCAAAAGCTAAAGTTCGTCAAGAACGATCAACTTGTCACGGTTTGTGGGGAACAAGCCTTGCTTGTGAGTAACCTATCATCATCTACTTGTGTGGAACTCGAGGAGGTTATTGGAACTCAGTTCCAAGCACTATCGGTGAGCAAGAACGATCAATCTGAAGAAGGAACTTCAATTTCTTCATACAAAGATGCTATCAAAGCGGTCGGGAGTACCGATACAAAAGAATGGGGACAGCTTGTCATTCCCACTAACAATAAAATAAAGAAGGGTCTTGGTTTTTCTGCGACCTGTACTCAGACAACTGCCAACGATGAAAGTCTTCATCCCCTTCAAAACTTCTTCCACAGTGGAGGTTTTCTTCACCCAGTGTCTCAGACAGTTCATGCTATCAATGAGGAAGATCCCTCTGACACAGATGAAGAATGGAAGTCCTACCTTAACAAGGACGACTATATGTCTCAGGAAGAGGTGCCTATGCCTTTTTGCTTTCCTACAGAAAGTCCGAGATTTATACCAAGATCAGATGTCGAAATGATCTACGGAGATTGTAATCCGGAAGGATGCCGTGCTCTGCCAAATTCATTAGAGGAAGAAACTCTGATGAAAGAAAACTTTGATCACAATTACTATGGCCCGATGGATGGTCTGCCAATGTGGCAGCCTTACCCAGGAAACTTGGGGCAAGAAAGTCAACCGAGTAATGAAACTCAGCTGAGCGTCATTGAACAGAATACCTGTGTCCCCGCCATGTCATGGGATCAACACTCAGGTCATTCAGAAACTACTCAACATGAAGATGAATTCGCAACGTTTGCAGGACTAGAATTTATCAACTATGCTTTTCCTGAGGTCAACGTCATCGAGAGGGATGACTTCTCCAGTTCCAAAGAAGTTTGGGACACTTTGGGACAACCAAGTGGAAAATACGACTTTATGGTCAAGTACACTGCTCCCGAAAGCTCTCGTATCAGGCTCGAAGATATCCAGCCAACTGGATGGGGAGATACAGCTGAGAGCACCAATGCTATGCAAAGTGCAACAGAGGAATCCTCCTACGACAATTCTACTTGGGAGACAGATTCTAATGATCCTGCTCCAAAAGAAATCAGCGTCATTTCTGAAGACAAATCAAGGAAGGTGCCAGACTTTGTGATTCACCGAGGAGTTCGCCGCCAATGGGTTGCCGTCGAGGTTCCGAAGGTCGTTCATCAGTCAAAGTAATTGCCATCTTTAACCTTTCACCCTGCCCAGGTGAAACAGATGTTTTGATAGGGCTCACTTTTTGTAAATTTCCCTCTTCGCTTTGCCCAGAGCGAGTGAGTTTTGTTTTATAGGGCTGTAGTTTCAAGATTCGACTTGTTCATTAATAAAATAACGTCGTTCTGTAATTTCCGCATTAATTGTTGTTTTCTCTTTTTGCTTTTTCAGAAAATGGTAATCCTAAAAAAAAACAATTCAAAAATAAAAACAAGCAGTAAAATAAATACACTGCACACACTTACATTTTCTCTATCTCTTCTAAACACGAATCATCACGTCATGCAGATTTCTTGTTTTATACCCCGTTGAAACATACGATCTGATGCCTTCTCCCAACTTTGAGTTCCCGGTATTCGAGGCTGAAGAAGAAAATGACGACGAAATTCCAGAAGAGATCTCCCGACTACTCAGACAAGAGGAAAGGTCCATTGAACCTCACAAAGAGCCGTTGGAAACGGTAAACTTGGGTTCAGAAAAAGAGAGAAAAGAAATCAGGATCGGAGCATTGCTCAGTCCAACTGTCAAAGAAAGTTTGATAAAGCTTCTCAAAGAATTCCCCGATGTATTCGCTTGGTCCTATCAGGATATGCCAGGGTTGGATACCAGCATCGTGGAACATCACTTACCGCTAAGATCGGAATGTCCGCCAGTAAAGCAAAGGTTGAGACGGACTCACCCGGACATGGCCATCAAAATCAAAGAGGAGGTACGGAAACAGATCGACGCGGGTTTCCTCGCTACATCTGAATATCCTCAATGGTTAGCCAACATCGTACCCGTTCCCAAAAAGGATGGAAAGGTCAGAATGTGTGTTGATTACAGAGATCTAAACAAGGCAAGTCCAAAGGACGACTTTCCTTTACCACACATTGACATGCTGGTTGACAGCACAACAAAGTTCAAAGTATTCTCCTTCATGGATGGATTCTCGGGCTATAATCAGATCAAAATGGCGCCGAAAGACATGGAGAAAACTTCGTTCATTACCCCATGGGGTACCTTTTGTTACAAGGTAATGCCGTTCGGTTTGAAGAATGTCGGGGCGACCTATCAAAGGGCCATGACTACTCTGTTTCATGACATGATACACAAAGAAATCGAGGTATATGTCGATGATTTGATTGCAAAATCAAGAACAGAGGATGAGCACGTTGAACATCTGTCAAAATTATTCGAATGTCTAAGAAAATTCAAGCTCCGCTTGAATCCTAACAAGTGCACCTTCGGTGTCCGTTCGGGGAAATTACTAGGGTTCATCGTCAGCCAGAAAGGAATTGAAGTTGATCCTGACAAGGTCAAGGCCATTCAAGAAATGCCTTCTCCGAAAACTGAAAAACAAGTCAGAGGATTCCTGGGACGTTTGAACTACATCTCCAGATTCATATTCCTTATAACCGCGACGTGTGCGCCGATTTTCAAATTACTCAAAAAGAATCAGGATTGCGTTTGGTCAGATGATTGCCAAACCGCCTTCAACAGTATCAAGGAATATCTGTTGAATCCTCTGATTCTATCACCTCCAGTGGAAGGAAGACCACTGATCATTTACCTCACAGTCCTAGAGGACTCAATGGGATGTGTACTTGGCCAACAAGACGAAACTAAAAGGAAAGAGTCTATCATTTACTATCTAAGCAAGAAATTCACCGACTGCGAGACTCGGTACACAATGCTTGAGAAAACTTGTTGCGCTTTGGCTTGGGCAGCCAAACGTCTTCGCCAGTACATGATTCGTCATACTACTTGGTTGGTCTCCGAAATAGATCCAATCAAGTACGTTTTCGAAAAACCTGCTCTCACGGGAAGGATTGCCCGTTGGCAGATGTTACTATCAGAATATGACATAGAGTACCATGCTCAGAAAGCCGTTAAAGGAAGTATTTTAGCCGATCATTTGGCTCATCAACCGATTGACGGTCAAGAATCAATCGGGTTTGACTTCCCAGACGAAGATGTCATGTATCTAAAGATGAAAGATTGCGATGAACCGTTACCCAGTGAAGGGCCAGAACCAGGTTCCCAGTGGGGACTTATCTTTGACGGAGCAGTCAATCATTATGGAAACGGAATTGGGGCAATCATTGTTACCCCTCAGGGTACCCACATTCCTTTCACTGCCAGACTTACGTTCAAATGTACGAACAACGAGGCCGAATACGAAGCTTGTATTATGGGTCTCGAAGAAGCAATTGATTTAAGGATAAAAAACTTGGACGTATACGGCGATTCAGCCTTGGTTATCAATCAGATAAAAGAAGATTGGAACACATACCAATCAGGATTGATTCCTTACAAAGACTATGCAAGAAGGTTGTTACCCTTCTTCAACAGAGTTGAGTTTCATCACATCCCTCGTGAGGAGAATCACATGGCTGATGCATTAGCCACTATATCTTCCATGATTAGTGTAGGTCAATGGAATGACCTACCTAAGATCGACATCATGCGCCTTGAACAGCCCGTTTACATCTTCACGATTGAAGCAGTCATAGACGACAGACTTTGGTATCACGATATCAAATGCTTCCTTCAGAAACAAGAGTACCCATCTGGGGCACTCAGAAAAGACAGGAAAACCCTCAGAAGATTGGCTGAAATCTTCTTCCTGAGCGGTGACACTCTTTATAAGAGAAATTTTGGCACGGTCTTGCTCCGATGTGTCGACAGACCAGAAGCAGACATGCTCATGAAAGAAATTCATGAAGGATCCTTTGGCACTCATGCCAACGGACACACAATGGCGAGAAAAATTCTCAGGGCCGGGTATTATTGGTTGACCATGAAATCCGACTGCTACAAGTACATGAGGAGGTGTCACAAGTGTCAGATATACTCCGACAAAATTCATGTACCGCCATCACATCTCAAAGTTCTTTCTTCCCCGTGGCCTTTTTCCATATGGGGAATCAACATGATTGGTATGATTGAGCCCAAGGCTTCAAACGGACATCGGTTCATCCTGGTAGCCATTGATTATTTCACCAAGTGGGTCGAAGCAGCGTCATTCGCCAATGTAACCCGACAAGTGGTGGTCCGATTTATCAAAAACAATATCATCTGCCGTTATGGTGTTCCGAGCGAGATCATTACTGATAATGGATCTAACTTGAACAATAAGATGATGAAAGAGTTGTGTGCAGAGTTTAAGATCGAACACCATAACTCATCTCCCTACCGACCCAAGATGAACGGAGCGGTAGAGGCGGTTAACAAGAACATCAAGAAGATCGTTCAAAAGATGGTTGTAACCTATAAAGATTGGCACGAAATGCTACCCTTTGCTCTTCACGGTTATCGAACATATATCCGCACTTCAACAGGGGCAACCCCTTTCTCTCTAGTATATGGCATGGAAGCAGTGCTCCCCATAGAAGTAGAGATCCCATCAATCCGGGTATTGATGGAAGCTCAGCTCACCGAAGCTGAATGGTGTCAAAGTCGACACGACGAACTGAACCTGATCGAAGAAAAGAGAATCACGGCACTATGCCACGGTCAGTTATATCAACAGAGAATGAAAAGGGCGTTCGACAAAAAGGTCCGACCTCGTATTTTCAGAAAAGGAGACCTCGTGCTCAAGAAGATACAATCATTTCTCACTGACTCTCGGGGCAAATGGACCCCAAATTATGATGGCCCTTATGTGGTCACGAAAGCTTTCTCAGGCGGCGCCTTGAGACTTGCAACCATGGACGGAGAGGAATTTTCCTACCCCACGAATGTTGATCTAGTCAAGAAATACTTCGCCTAAAAAAAACGTCTTGGTGGATTGAAAACCCGAAAGGGCGGTCCAGGCAAAAGTTAGAGACATGAAAAAAAATCATCCCGATGGATTGGAAATCTCATAGTACAATCCAGGCAAAAATTAGGGATAATGGCAAGTAACTATGTTCAACAGAGGCAAGTCCCTCAGCAGCAGTTACAGCATCATCTATCAGAGGAAATCTCCAGTCAAAGGTCATCTTCGACGGAAGCTCAGGATGTCCCGAACTCAAAGTTGGTAGAAGGATAGTGGTCGTTATGTTTCAACGTAGCCCTTTTCCCTGTAAATTACCATTTTCTAGCTTTGTATATACTCTTTGGAATTACGCGTTTGGCTGATCTCCATCTTATCAATAAAATTTGAGCCCTTGTGCTTTTGTTTGTAATTCTTTACTTGTTTTAGCTTTACAGAACGACGTTGTTTAAACTTAATCAGCGATTCTTGAAATAAAACAAATTTACTTGTTACACTTTTTCTGCTTTTAAATTAAAGATGGCATTTCTTTTGACTGTTGAACATCAGAAGAACATCGATCGCTTCTCCCGAAGTAAGCGAACTTTAAAGTGCATAATTAAAGTACTCCTTATAAACCAGTTCGCCTGAATGAAGGGATCAACTGTGTCAGAGACCTTGTTTCGTCTGACATCCTCGGCCGAGTTCTCATCTCCTAAGCCCGAGCAACATAGCTCCCAACGGGACTATCTCTCCTAAGCAAGGTGGAATTGCTATTTTGAATCAACGGTACTTCTTCGCCCCGCGATGGCCGAGTATCCAATTGTGTTAATCTCTTAGTCTGTATGTTGCGTCTGTTTTGTCAGCACATACATACATACATCATGCATTTTTTATTTACATTCACATTTCATATTGCATCACTATCACTCTAGTCGGTCATGTCCCCTAGTGGTAGAAGTCCTCTCAATCGAGTTGTCAGTTCTTGCCTCGTCAGGAAATACTGTGTCTGAACAACCTCGCTTCCAGTTAATTCTGGAAAGAAGTTGGTCCTTGACCACTTTGATAACTTGAACCTCTGAAAAGCCAGAGAAAACTTTCAATAAGCATCACTCTTCGCCATTGAAGATGATATCCTTGCTTTCCCGGATTAAGGAAAATCCACAGAGAAAGCCTCGTGATCAGAGATTCGGCAGCACGCCAGTTTTGCTCCGAAAAACCACTGATGAGAAGGTCATCGGCACCTCAAAATTGGATCCCATCATATGGCATTTCTCCGGGAAGATCCCGAGAAAAGTATGATGTAACCCCAAACGAAAACAGTCTCTCAAGAGACTCGCTTTCCCCAGTAGAATCGACAAATGGCGTCTCCAAAACAGAGAAGTTTGTGTACCTCTACAACTCAGACGAATGGGTTCCCCAGCAAGTCTGACATCAAAACTTTTTCCACTCAAATGGCATCTCCCCAGGAAAATTCGGCGAGAAGTTTGAAGGAAAGCCGCTACGAATAGCGTCCCTTGTCAGTAAAGTTTATTGACAAAAGAAACTAAGACCAGTTCCTTGGTAGAAAACCAGGATCGAGGGGAAGTTTACTTCTGAAACTTAGACCAGTTCCTTGGTAGATAACCAGGATCGAGGGGAAGTTTATATCAGAAACTAAGACCAGTTCCTTGGTAGAAAACCAGGATCGAGGGGAAGTTTAAATCAGAAACTAAGACCAGTTCCTTGGTAGGAAACCAGGATCAAGGGGAAGTTTATTTCTGAAACTTAGACCAGTTCCTTGGTAGGAGACCAGGATCGAGGGGAAGTTTACCTTTTCTAAGCATCATTGCTTAGCTAAAGAAGATGAATGCGTAAGCTACCATTCATAGCCATCAAAATTTCGGTTATTCCGATATTTAATCCTCTTGCACCCCGAATGCCCGAATCCCTTCGTCATTCACACCTTCGGGACCAAGAAGATTAAATAGGGGCATCTGTAATACCCCAAATTTTGACCACTTAGATTTCCCATCATTGTGAAAATCATCATCACAATATGGATGAACCATCATGCTTCATCAGTCTCCCCAAAGATGGGTGAGCATCCAATACAATTAAAATTAGGGTTTTAAGCCCTCTCATAGTTCTCAGACAAAGGATCAATCAAGAAATGACATGATCTTCAACTTGTCTAACCTCCCAAGTAACTACAAAGGATCAAAAAGACTCCCACTTCAAGGATTAAGCACAAGGATGCTCCCTTCTAGGTGGATCAAGCCTCAAGATCGCCAGTGTCACCAAATTAGGGTTTTGGTCGACCAGGGCCTCCAGATGGAAAATTTTCATCTGGGCACAAGGCAATGATCCAAAACATGACCTAATATACTTCATAGAACCTCATGAACCCATGCATCAAGTCAATTTTGCCTCAGGGGATGCATTCATCAAAAATCAGGAATTAGGGTTTCTTGACCTAATTCACCCCTAAGTTGACTTTTGGGACAAACCATGAGCCAAGACCTCAAGACATGATTCGAGGGTCTCTAATATACCATATTGATCCATTTGGAACAATGGATTGATCCAAGAAGTTTGAGCAACAAGTCTCAATTTCATCTGCACCACAATTAGGGTTTTAAGAGAAAAGTCAACTGTAACTTTGACTTTTGACCAGGACATGCTCCCAAACCCTAATACATGATTGAATATACCCTATGACACCCATGGAAAATGTCCATCAAGTTTGATTTAGGTCAAGGACATGATTTCCTAAAGAATTGCACAGTTTGAAATTCATCTGATAAAAAGTCAACTGTGCACAAAAGTCAACTTTGACTTTTTGAGATTTTTCACCAAAATGGATTTTTAGCCCTAAAATGATGTTAATGTATGATTTGAATCATCATTCATCAAGAAAAATCAAGAAAAGTGAGATAACTTGTAAAAGGGGTAACCATAAAACTTAGAAATTTTTCTAAGTTAAAAATAAAGTGGCAAAGGTACCAACTTTGGAGGACCATAACTCCTAAACCACAAGGCCATTTTTTCTCATCCAAAGATGGATTTGTAGCCCTCATTATCACCTACAAAAACTTCAACTACAAGTCATTCCAATTCATTAAGGATTTTGAGTTATGGAGTGATCAAAGTGGTTGAAAAGTGAAAATGTCACTTTTTCCAACACTTAGTGAAATTTTCACTAAGTCAGATTCTGCCTCACTTTTTGCCAAATGTAGGGGGATTTTTCACTTGGAATCAAAAGAGATCAAAACCAAACTTGTTCAAACAGTTGTTGTATCATGTAAGAGCTTTCCAAAATGGCCAAGAACATTGCCAAATTCAACCTACACCATGAGATACAACATTGCCAAGTTGCCTTGCTGAAATCTGTCAAGGCAAGGCAGAATTTGCAACTTTGGTCGATTTGCCAAAATCAGCCAAATTCAATTGCTCCTATCCACTTGGACACCTCAGAGGATTTAATCTAAAGGGGACAATCACTGAGCCAAGCCTCCAAAGTCCATGGAACAAGAAATAGCATGTTGAACCTAGAATGGCCAAAATAGGGACAATACTTCAAATTTGGAATGAGGCATTCAATGAAACCATCAAGGTGGCATGGACTGAGCCATTCTCATCTAAAATCAGTCAAGACTTATCCAAGACCAAGGGAACCAAAGCTCTGTGCCCTAACCTCTAGTCAATGGCTAGAGGAGACTTGGATTTTCATTTGCCAACATTGGCCAAACCTACTTACCAGCTGCCATGCACTATTCCTTGCAAAACAAACTTGCTCTACTATAAATAGAGCTCAATTGTGGTCAGTTTGAGTACACCAAAGCCATCTAACAGATGCTTTCCTCAAAATCTCTTCTTTCACTCCAATTTTGCCTTCTAAGGCAAGTCACTATCAGGTTTTGAGTTTGAGAGCAATTCCAATCAAACCAATCACTCACACACCTCACATACATCACATATGAGCTGATCAAACACTTAGATTACTTCTGAAACATCAATTTCAAAAAATCACCAGCTGGTTGCTCAAGGTTTTAACCAAAGTGCAGCTGAGGTACCACAAAATGATCCAGCCAATTTCAATCAAGTCCAACCATCCAAACACAATCCATAGGGTGTAGGGAAGCTGTTCAGATCATCACCACTCATCTGTAACACCTCCAAATCAAAAATCACTTTGAACTTGCTGTCACGACTTGGAGGTAAGCACATACTTGGTCATCTCTCAATCTATGCATATTTCCTCGCACAATAATTTGGCCATATGTTCATAATCATGCATGGAATGTTTTCCCTCAATTAATTGCATTGTTTGAATCGTGTATCAAAAATCCTAGCCTTCATGCAGAAATTAGGGTTCTTGAGGTCTCTTCGTGATCTCTTGTTGTATGTTTAATTTAAATGAAATTAAAGTACATAGACATGATCGTGAGGTTGAGGCGAGCATAATGATATGTGGATTGCATGATATGATTACGTATTCATGAAGATTGGATAGAAAATGCAAATCTGAGAAACCAAGAACACGCGCGTGTTCTTCAGCTTGTTCTTGGCGCCATTTTTAGAAATTCAAATATTTGAATTTTGTGATTTTGTTTAATTGATTCAAAAATTAATTTCTCTCTGAGTTTTAATGATTTTGAGTTGATTCTTTTTTAATAATTCACAAAAATGTGAAAATGTTTTATTTTCACAAAAAATCCCAAAAATATTATTTATTTCATATAATTGATATTTTTGCAAAGAATTAATATTTTAATTGTTTTTGACATTTTAAATATTTTTTCTACATTGATTTTGCAACTTTTGATGCTTTTTAATTATTTTGTAGGTCAATACTTAATTTTTGAAGCATTAATCCAAGATCACAATTTGTTTTCCATGTGTTAAACAATTTTTGATCATTTTAATTGAATTTTTATTCAATTAAATACATTTTGAAAACAAATTAGGGTTTTGGATTAATTCAACCCTCATAAATCATTTTCAAAACTTTTGGGCCTCTATTAGAGTGTAAGACCCAATCTTTTTTTGACCAAATCATTTTTGGGTCTCACTCATTGTATAAGTCCCTCTGTACAAGTAAACGGCGCGATCGTCGTCCGTTTAAAAATAAAAATCATCTGGGCCTCTCCTCGAGCTATAAGACCCATTCAAAACACTTTGGGCCTCTATTAGAGTGTAAGACCCAATCCCCCTTTTAACCAAAACATTTTGGGCCTCACTTATTGTATAAGTCCCTCTGCGTTAAAAGAAAACCTCGGCGCGATCGCCATTTTTAAACGAAAAATCATTTGGGCCTACCCTCGTGTTATAAGCCTCTCTCTTTTCTTTAAACCTTTTTTGGGCCTCTTGAGAGAGTGTAAGACCCATCCCTTTGTATAGAAAACCTTTTTGGGCCCCAGTCACTTGTATAAGTCCCGCTGTACAAAGTCAAACAGTGCGCTCACTGATAAAACCCTGGGCCTCTCCTTGAGCTGTAAGCCCCAAATCTTTCTTTTTCAAAGCACTTTCTCCTTTGATTTTGAATATACTGTTGTTTTCAATCTTTCTTTGTTGAACAACTAACCAAACAGCATGGAAGCACTACAACCGAGTAAGTGGTTATCGCTTTCATTTACTGCTTTCATATTATAAACTGTATTGTGGGGCTGCTCACTGTAAGTCTCATTTCATAAACTCATATCTACTGTGTAATAATAGTATAGATATTTCGAGTTTCCTCGGCAACTACGTCTAGAACTAGGTGACGCCGTTTCATTTATTCGTAGAAATAGACGCCTAGATCCCCAATAGGAGCACCAGATACAGTCTTCTCTTCGGCTGTCCTCCTTAGGAATCGTCAAGAAGCTCTATGCCCTAAGATGAATGCATTCTCCGTGAATGGCATCTTTGAGTTTCTTCCAAATTCTCGAACTTTCCTGACTTGATCTATTCCTTGTGGATAACTTGCCTTGAATGTCTCGGGGTTTGGGTACCCACTACGGTCATAATCTTGGACCTTAACTAAGGAACCCTCTTTAAAAGCTAAAAATCGCTGGATAGTAAACCTCGCACGTTTACCAGTGGTTTTTATCTTTAAAAGAGTTATCTCTCCTAATGGAAAGGAGATGATAGACCCACGGGCTTCTTAAAAGCATCGGCCTCCTCTTGGGCATTGTTCAAGGACACTACGGCTTCTTAGAAGTATTCATAGCCTCCTCTTAGGCTTCGTATAATGATCTCTTCCTTCGGGAATGATAGCCTCCTCTTGGGCTTCGTACAAGGACCCGTAGGCTTCTTAGAAGTTTCCAGCCTCCTCTTGGGCTTCGTACAAATTGTCCCGACGACCTCCTAGAGGTATAGGAACAGAACCTAGTCATCCTCATAGAACAGTCCTTTCATAGAGTCTACTACTGTTTCTCAAAGCATAGTACAAAAGGGAAAAAACTCTAGACTTGGACAGTTTAACTTCCTTGAGTCTCAAAGACATTCTCAAGTGACCCATTCGTTAAATAGGAAGGAAACCCGCAGACTCGGACAGTCTCAATACCCTTTGGATTTCCCGTTTCCTCAAAGAGAAGGAAATATCCCTGATCCTCAAATCAAATCCCTGAGTACAGTGTTGCTCATATAAGAACTGATTTTCTCTTTTAAAATCAGTATATTGGATCTGTCACTCAACTGAAACAAACCTTTAGCCTCCATCTCGGGCTTCGTACGAGATACAAAAACACTCTCTTGTTGAGTATCAAAGACTCCCTCGTAGAGTCAAACAAACAATAACCTCTATCTCGGGCTTCGTACGAGACACAAAGACTCTATCGTCGGGTCAAAAACTTTTAGCCTCTCTCTCGGGCTTTGTACGAGACACAAAATAGCCTCCTCTTAGGCTTTGTATAAGAAAACCACTGGTTGATCCAATTAACCTTTTAGCATCAAAGATGTGCCTCGTTCACAGTACACAAACATCAACAACTCCTTTCCTTTCATCTAATCGCTTTAAGCGGCAAGCCTCTGGATCATCTATATCCATGCCACTGTCCCTCTTTTAGCATGAGAAATTCCTAAGGAAAGATGACATTGATCTACACTGAGTTAAAGTCTTCTCCTTCAGGTTAAAACCCTTTCTTCGGAAATTATGGCATTGCTCGGATCCGCGTATCCCAGTTAAAGTAATTCTCCTTCCCCCTCTTTAGAGATGATAAATTCTCTCTAAAGTCGAGGTCTTTCAGCTTCACATCTTGGGCTTTGAACAAGACACAAATAGACCTTTCAGCTTCACATCTTGGGCTTTGAACAAGATACAAACCACCTTTCGCTTCACGTCTTGGGCTTTGAACAAGACACCAAAACACCAAAAACACCCATTTCCTCCCATAGAATAGGAGGAACTACGAACGCTCTGATTTCCCTGTTTCGGTAAACGGGAATACGTAGGCATAAGATCGAAAGAAAATATCTTAGCGAGCACAATCAATAAAAAACCCAAACCCCATACTCCCATATCAAAAGCAGTAATTCCAAAGCATCAGTCCTAACATCCTAATCCTTGTTCCCCGCTAGAAAGTACTAGAAAGAAAGAAAACCGTACTGGCAAAAATACAAATAACCAGTACAAAGGCCCCCCACATTGATAGCATTCGTAGGGAATTGGCACTTGTGGACTTTGATGACATGCCTAGTTATCTTTCTCTCTATTGTATTAGGATCACCACCAGGCTTGTTGGCTGGGATCCATGATTATTGTGTTCAGACTTATTATCTCGAGTTGTGATCGCTGACATCTGGTTTTCCTCTGGTCTTCTTAATATATGAGCAGAAGTTCCGTTCTATCTTGTTATTAAACTGGAATCAAGGGGTGGATCGCCCTGCTAATATTCAAACATGTTCATTTGCATTTGCATATTCATTGTGCATAATCATTTTGCATGGCAGGCGTTTATCTCCGGTATTCTTATCTTGTTCTAAATCTCAGAATTGCAGATCGGCACATTCACCGGTATCCTACTAGACAGAATCAGAAGAGACTCGTGGATCATCCACAGAATGAGATCATTGAGATGCGAACTCGCATGAACCAATTCATGGAATTAATGCAAGGGGTTGCTCAGGGACAAGAACAGTTGAGAACTCTCGTTCAGCCACTGATTGCAAGGGTTGATGATGACGGTGTCCTTCATGGAGGACTTCAGACTGGTGTTACTGGTAATGGTCAGAATGGTCCTACTGGCGGAGGTGTTCCTGTTTCTGGTGTTGTGATTCCTCCGGGCGGAGCTGAAAATGCTGGGGGAGGTGGTACTGGTACTGGCGCAGTTCAGGGTCGTCAGTATGATGATGTTCAGGATGATGTATTTTCTCTGCCAGGTGGGGATGCTGGTCCCCAGACTGACCAGGATCAGAGGATCCGGTTGATTGAGGAATAGCTAAGGGGTGTTGTGAATCAGGATTCTGTGGGAATAGATCTAGAAGATTTGGGGCTGGTTCCAGGCGTTGTTATTCCGCACAAGTTTCAGACTCCCACTTTCGAGAAGTATAATGGTATGACTTGTCCGAGGACCCATGTGAGGGCATACGCAAGCAAGATGGCTGTATATGCGAAGAATGAAAAGCTGGTGATGCATTGCTTCCAGGATAGCCTATCTGGGGCATCCTTGGAGTGGTACATGCAACTGGAAAGGAATGATGTGCGTAGTTGGAGGGATCTGGCAGGGGCATTTATCAGACATTACCAATATAACACTGATATGGCTCCTAATAGAACACAGCTGCAGAATCTGTCACAGAAGAACAATGAGAGTTTCAAGGAGTACGCTCAGAGGTGGCGTGAACTGGCAGCTAGGGTTCAGCCTCCCATGTTGGAGCGTGAGATGATAACTATGTTTATGGCCACCTTGCAGGGTCATTACTTTGAAAAATTGGTACCGTGTATGTCGGGAAAGTTTGCTGATTTGATCTTGGTAGGAGAGATGGTAGAAAGCGGAATTAAGGTAGGAAAGATATCAGGCAGTGATGGGTCCTCATCTGGAGGAAGCAAGAAGCTTTATGCCAGTGGTTATAAGAAGAAGGAGGGAGATACAAACTCTGTGTCATCATATCGTGGTAGAGATGGACCTCGTCAGAACTACAATCAGCAGGTGGCTTCTGTAACCATCCCAGCAGCACCTCAGCAGCCAGCGGCGTCTCAACAACAAAATCAGACTCCTTATCGATCACAGCCTCAGAATAAGCGGGACAGGCATTTTGACACTCCACCTATGTCCTACTCTCAATTATTCCAGCACTTGTTAAAACTGCAGTTAATTCAGACGAGAACATTGGCTCCACCTACTGGTAATCCACCTCCCGGCTATGACGTCAACGCTCACTGTGAGTTTCATTCTGGGGCACCCGGACACCATACTGAGAACTGTAAAGCTTTTAAGCATAAGGTTCAAGATTTGGTGGATTCCAAAGCCATCAATTTCTCCAATGACGTTCCAAATGTGAATCATAACCCGATGCCGAATCACGGTGGGCCGAAGGTCAATGCTATTATCAAAGACTGTGAAGGCTTGGATTTGATTTCAGATGTAAACGAAGTCCAAACTCCCTTGGGTGTGGTGAAGGAAAGACTGTTAAAATGAGGGGTATTTCCCGGTTGTGATGAAGGTTGTGTAGGGTGTGTGTCGCAGCCTGGCGGTTGTGATTCATTGAAAACAGGTATTCAGAGAATGATCAACAAAGGGGTATTACAGATTGACAAAAGGTATATATCATTTCCAGAAGGAGACTTGGTTGTGCATGTCGACCTCTCATCTGCTTGAAGATTTCAAGGGTCGTCTCAGTCAGCAAGTACGTCCTGACAAGAATCAAGCTTCCTCAGCAGTGGCAATTTTCATCTTCTTTACTGCATTTTCATTTGTAGTTTCTTTTCCATTTCTTGTTAAAGCATCGTATGTATGTAAGACTTGTTTGTTTTTTATGGTGATATTAATGCAATGAGTATGTTTTCCTTGAAGTAATCCATTCGTGTTCACCCTTAAATGTTTATATGCACTGCAATACCAATTTTCTTGTTTAGAACTCTTGAGGGAGGATGATGAGACGAAAACGCAAATCTCTGGTTGTATGTTCAAGGATAGAACCCTGTTGAGGATGTACAGGCATTGTTTCAAACCCCTAAACACCGGAGATATAAGGGAGGTAGACCCTCGTTAACCCTTTTGAGCCTTGAAGTAGGAGCTTCTTTCGTACGAAAAAACCCTCATACTTAACCCAGGGGCAGGGTAGGCGTCAATTTAGTTTGACCAAGCGTTCAAACTTCAAGGAGAGTGTGCATCCGAGGAACCATTACCTTCTATCCCACCGTCAAGAGGTCAAAGATGTGAAACCACGATGGTTATCCTTCAACAATCAAGGAGTGAGGCAGTCACGACCCTTTCAAGCAAGTAAGACAACTAGTGTCACACGCTTTGTTCAAAAGGGGAATAAAAAAGGAAAGCCCGCTAAGTCGAAGCGACTTAGGCAAAAGTTAGGGCATCCCGCTGGACTTAAAAATCGAAAAGCTCAAAAGAGTCAGTCCAGGCAAAAATCAGGGATAAAAAAAAAGCAGAAGAAAGAAAAGTGAAAAGCATTACAAAAGAAAATCCTCTATAAGAACAAACTCGTGTGATTACAGACACAAAAGATAAAAAGGGGTGACTGTCATTCCAAAACCTCCTTAGGTGCCAAACCATTAGTGGCATAGGTTCCTTGAAAATCATAAACCTTTTGAGAGATGAGCGCTTGGGTCAGATTAACTGAACATAGGACTGGAGAACATCACGGAGAGTGGGTGGGCACCGATAAATTTTGAGCCATAAATTTTTTTTCTGAAACCGTGAACCAAACCACGTTACAACCCTTAAAAGTCCTAATTGAAACAGGGTTTATTCCGAAAGCGTACTTCAACAGGATAGCGTTCCTGACTCCTATGAGTTGTGCTAATAAGATTTGTTGGTATTGCATGTGCGCATTGTTTTGCCATTCAAAAATCAAAGTCGCATCCCAACTAGTGATTCGTTCACCGGGTTTTGCGACGTATTTTCAATAAACTTCAAGGTTAACATGAGTGTTACATTAGGATTATCATTCTCATAAATAACTTGTTCTGTTTGCATACATGTGCCTAAACTTCAATGGCAGCTTACACAGTGAACGTTAGTCAAGAAGCTTGATCCTGCCAAGTTGGGTTGCTTGAAAATTCTGAAGGACAATCATATCAAAGGGCATACTGCCAAGAGACTCAGCGTAGAGTGGGCTCTCCCCAGTAAGTCGTGTTAAAATGTAGCCAATCTGGGGCAGTCACGTCGAGAAAACTCTCCAAAATTCAGTTATTCTGGGGCATTCATTCTAGGATCAGGGGCAAAGTCACTTCAAAGCCCATAGTGGGGCAGGCCACCTCTAGAGCGTAGGAGATTATCCACTCCTGAAAATGGTTAATTGAAAACACCTCCTCAAGGTTCAAGATGCTAAAGCAGAGTATTGTCAAGTCATTACGATCCCCTTCAAGGTAATGTACGTCATGGATTATGAAGACTGGGGCAGTTATGTCGAGATATGATAAATCTCTCCAAGAGTTTGAAGACCCTGGGGCAGTGCGAACGCCCGATCTTCTGTAAAATCCTCTTGAGATGAAAAGTTCAAAGAGCTGCTTATGACCATAAAGACAAGTCAGGTTGCAAGGCAACAGATTGTACATCCCCAGCAGTTGGCTCTCCCCAGCATTGAGATTGCTCATTCCCCAGCAGGACAAACTTTCCTCAACAGAGCAGACCCTCCACAGCAGGAGACTTGGAAAATATTTTCTCCGGATCAAGACGTTATTTCCCCACAGAATCAGGGTGTTCACCCTCCCCAGCCAGTCATGGAGGGTACTTTCATCGACAACGTCATATTCTCATCCCCAGCAAGGTGGGAGTAAAGTCATTCTCCCCTTCAGGCTATGATCAACGGTATCCCCAAGCAGGCTAGTATCATGGACTGTTTTCCCCAGCAGGATCTAAGCCTAATTGTTATTGGCGATCCTCAATATAGAATTTTCGGTTCCGTTATCTCTCAACTCCCCCAGCAGAGGAGGAATTTCAGATTTCTATGCTACCTTCAGTGAAAGATAGGTGGGGTCCCCGGTAGTTCTTTTGGGATTTCATCCCCAGCAGAAGTTGTCGATCCGAAGAGTCGATCAGTATGACACTTCTCAGTAGAGTTCCTAGATTCAGAGGGTAATTTATTTTTGTCGTCCCCAGCTGAATCAATCTTTTCTCTCCGGCATGTATTTTGCAGGAGGGACCCTTTTTGCATATCATAAGCATTTGCATTGCATCCTCAAGCACATAGCATTTCCATTTCGTATGGAGCATTACGCCACTATTCAAACATTTGCATTCGAAGCATAAGCCAGGTTTGATACTTTCTTTGCCAGTTCTCTTTCCCAGCAGAGATGGCATAACTCAGGATATTTTGGAGGGATGTGTTCCTCATACTTGTGCTCCCCGGCAGAGTCTTTTATTTAGACTTCTCATTTCCCCGGCGGAGCCATCTTATCTGTGGATCATGGGTCCGTTGGAAGTTTGTCTGGCCTCTCTCTTTTGTGAAAACCCGTTCTTACCAGAAGATTTGTTTCACGTTATCCCCAGTGAAGTCGCCATTGGTATTGCTAGTTTCTCTTTATCAGCAGAGATAGCAATCTTTTGAGGATTTTCTTTTGTCAGTTTCCCTTTATCAGCAGGGATGGCATTTATTTTGCTAGTTTCTCTTTATCAGCAGAGATAGCAATCTTTCGAAGATTTTCGTCCGTCAGTTTCCCTTTATCAGCAGGGATGACATTTATTTTGCTAGTTTCTCTTTATCAGCAGAGATAGTAATCTTTTGAAGATTTTTGTCCGTCAGTTTCCCTTTATCAGCAGGGATGGCATTTATTTTGCTAGTTTCTCTTTATCAGCAGAGATAGCAATCTTTTGAAGATTTTCGTCCGTCAGTTTCCCTTTATCAACAGGGATGGCATTTATTTTGCTAATTTCTCTTTATCAGCAGAGATGGCAATCCTTTGAAGATTTTCTTTCGTCAGTTTCCCTTTATCAGCAGGGATGGCATTTATTTTGCTAGTTTCCCTTTATCAGCAGGGATGACATCAGTTTGCTAGTTTCTCTTTATCAGCAGAGATAGCGATCTTTTGGATAATTCTTCGTCAGTTTCCCTTTATCAGCAGGGATGGCATTTATTTTGCTAGTTTCTCTTTATCAGCAGAGATAGCGATCTTTTGGATAGTTCTTCGTCAGTTTCCCTTTATCAGCAGGGATGGCATCAATTTGCTAGTTTCTCTTTATCAGCAGAGATAGCGATCTTTTGGATAGTTCTTCGTCAGTTTCCCTTTATCAGCAGGGATGGCATCAGTTTGCTAGTTTCTCTTTATCAGCAGGGATAACAATCTTTTGAAGATTTTCGTCCGTCAGTTTCCCTTTATCAGCAGGGATGTCATTTATTTTGCTAGTTTCCCTTTATCAGCAGGGATGACATCAGTTTACTAGTTTCTCTTTATCAGCAGAGATAGTGATCTTTTGGATGGTTCTTCGTCAGTTTCCCTTTATTAGCAGGGATGACATTTATTTTGCTAGTTTCCCTTTATCAGCAGGGATGGCATCAGTTTGCTAGTTTCTCTTTATCAGCAGAGATAGCGATCTTTTGGATGGTTCTTCGTCAGTTTCCCTTTATCAGCAGGGATGGCATTTATTTTGCTAGTTTCCCTTTATCAGCAGGGATGGCATCAGTTTGCTAGTTTCTCTTTATTAGCAGAGATAGCAATCTTTTGGATGGTTCTTCGTCAGTTTCCCTTTATCAGCAGGGATGTCATTTATTTTGCTAGTTTCCCTTTATCAGCAGGGATGGCATCAGTTTGCTAGTTTCTCTTTATCAGCAGAGATAGCGATCTTTTGGATGGTCCTTCGTCAGTTTCCCTTTATCAGCAGGGATGACATTTATTTTGCTAGTTTCTCTTTAGCAACAGGGATAGCAATCTTTTGGAGATTTTCCTTCGTCAGTTTCCGTTTATCAGCAGGGATGGCATTTATTTTGCTAGTTTCTCTTTATCAGCAGGGATAGCAATCTTTTGGAGATTTCGTTCGTCAGTTCCCTTTATCAGCAGGGATGGCATTTATTTTGCTAGTTTCTCTTTATCAGCAGGGATATCAATCTTTTGAAGATTCTTTTTGTCAGTTCCCTTTATCAGCAGGGATGGCCTATTTCAAGATTCCTTTGTCAATTCTCTTTATCAGCAGAGATGACTTTATACCCAGCATAGCTAGCACTCGTATGCGTTGCGACAGTACTGCATTTATGGTTAATTCTCCAGTGGAGGATTGCAAATTTCCGGGTTCTTTGGTATTCAATCTCCATGCATCCCGAATGTCTGAGAGTTGTCGCTATCATACCTTCAGGACCAAGTTGATTGAATAGGGGCAGCTGTTACACCCCAAAATTTGCCCTCCTTACTTTCTTACTAACTGGCTTATGTTTCATGGCATTTTGCATTATCATGTGTGCATATCATTGGTTCTTAGCATGGGGTCAAGGTGCCTGAGGCAGTGCCTCAGAGGGTCAAGCAAGAGTCCTGGTATTGTCCAAGAGGGCTCAGATGGATCACTCTCTCCTAACCAGTGCATAGATTAGGGTTTTGAGATTCTTGGGTTTATTGCTTCAATGGGCAAGCTCCTTGGGTTTTTATCATCACCAAATGGCATATCTTATCTTTGTTGGAGAGGATACACATCATATTCAGAGGAATTTGGATTTGGAGACTGTGCTGCTTCCTCCTAGACTGAGGGTACCACAACTAGGGTTTGCTATAAAGTCAGTTTATTTCTGATTTTTTGGGCAAGACTTGATTCCATGGTACTCCTTGAGTCCCTAAATACCTAGGGATGGGAGGTTGTCCATCAGTTTGGTTCAGGAGAAGTTCAATTGGCCAATGGATTGAAAATCAGTTGAATTGGGTAAAAGTCAACAGTGAGAGGAGAAGTCAACTGTGGAATTTTGAGGTTCTCTCCAAGGTTTTCAAAGTCTCACATCCTCATGTGGTCTTCAAGGGTCAAGTTTCATACATATTTGTCAAGAATCAGGAGTTGGTGCAAAGTTTCTAAATTTGGAAAGTGACCTATAATGAAAAGTTTCCTTTTTTGGCAAGTTCCTGCACTGCATTCAACTTGACTTTTCATCATCAAGAAAGCTTCAAATGAATTTCTCTCCAACATGAAAGTTGAATATCTTTTTCTCCTCTTTCCAACAAGTACTAGTGGGTCTCCATATCATTTGTGAAACTCCAGTTATGATTAAAAGAAGGCAAGGTGGTTTTTAGGGTTTCATTTTCACAACTTTTAGGTTTTGGGACATATGGACCTATGATTAATTCCATTGCTTCAAGACATGTTCCAACATCCAAAAACAATTCCTAAGAAGCATTTTTGGCTTTTTAATCAAGTGGTTCCATGGTTTATTCTTCACTTATTTTTTATTATTCAAAAAAAGCCAAGTCATCAAAAAACTCATTAATCATTTGTTTTCAAGGCCCAATTTAAATATGGTGTGATTAGCAATCCAAATGAAGGTGATCCATCAAATAATTCTCAAGTATCCATGCAAGGAGAAAGGTGTAATTCACATTATGCATTTTTCCAAAATTATTCAAAAATCATTAAACAATGGATTACCCAAGCCCAATTTCTCATCAGAAGAAAACCCTAGCCTATTTAAACCTATCCATGCACTGGTTAGGATTCATTCACGTGCATTTGGAGGAGAACCACAATTTGGAACCCTAGAGCTTTCTTTCCTTGGATCTCACGAATTACAAGGTCTTTCTTCAAAGTTCTTCCACAAATCTCTTCCTGGTGATTTCTAGAACACAACCCAACCACCGTTCGCAGCCAAAAGCCAGGATTAGAGGTGTGCCATCTCAGGTGGGTGATTTTTTCGTGCTCCTAAAACTCCCCTTTTTTATGTCTATATTGAAGTGTGATGAATGGTGATTATCCTGGTATAATTATTTTTAATTATGGACGTGTGAATTGCTTGTAATATGGATTTAAAGTTTTGTGCCCTAATGGTTTTTTATTCGTTTTTTATTATACACTAACAATTTGGGGTTTTTGATGCCATATTTGGATTCCTGACGAAATTCTGGGTCGGATAGTGTACCCATACGCATTTTCTTGGCAGTTTGGTGGTTGTAGGTGGTGGTCGGCGGTAGGGCTCCGGCGAGGGACGGTGGTCCGGCGAGGCAAGGGTTTGGACGGAGAAGACGCAATCCCAGCTGTCTATTCTCTCCATCCAACGGCTTGGATCGCGCCACCTATTTATTTCTTTTGTTTTTTTTTTCTGTTTTATAATTAATAATCACATGGACATTACCCCATGCCGTTACCATGTACACCCAACCAAACTATTTCCTTTTAATTACTTTTTTATTCTATTGACTTAATCTCGCGCGTCTGATAAATCACACGGGTGAGATCATGACAGCACATTAAAAGCGCATGTGCCAGGCACATGGGGGGAGCATGGTAAGCTCCCAGGTTTTTGTTTTTTTTTCTGATTAATTAATATGGGCGAGCTGCTATTCACACCACACCCCCTTGCCAGCCCAATTTATTTCTACTACATTTCCTTACTATCTGCACCCCCAGGCCATTTATTTTGTTTTATTTTCATTTTGATTATTATTTTCATTCTTAATTATTTAAAAATAGTAAATTGCATTTAAAAATTCCCATAAAATTCATGTATCAACTTTATTATTTTATAAAAATTTTACAAATTTTATTTTTTATTTTTATTTTATTTTTTATCATTTAAATTAATTATTTAATTCAACTTCTTTTTGAATTCCATATAATGCATACTTAATTTCTTTATTTTATTTCTCTGCATCCGTAAAATATTTTTGATCCGTTCTTTTTGCATTTGTTCACTAACATCCTAAATTGCATAAAAATATTTTTCTTTCATTTTTAAATTTATTTCATATTGCATTTAGGTCCTTCCCTTTGGCACACTGAGCCCTAATTCCCACCTGAACTCTGCCTAATTATTTGAATGACTAATATCTTGATTTTTTGCAGGGACTTTTGATGTGTTGTTTGCCTCTGGTTGAGGAACCTTAATGTTTAATTTGGGAATTTTAGGAGTTATTTTTCTAATTATCTGATTTGTTTTCACTTGAGATTTTCTTGCAGGCGCATCTTTGACCTTGTATGATTATCTGTTTGAAAAGGCACTTGTGCCATTTGCTTTGGGGTTGTTTCTTTGTTTCTTTGATTCATGTTTGGATGATAATCACTTTTGTTCGCCATTGTTTAAGTTTCACTGGCCTTAATAGTATTTACGTCCGTTTCGTACTAACCTTTTATGCAGGGACTAAGGTAATTTCTTTAAGGGTATGGATAAATATCCATGGTCACCCTTACTCTTTTCTTCTCTCATCTCTTTCCTTTAGGGTTTAGGTTGTCGTCAAACCTCACTAATCGTAGGTCACCCATGCATGATAACTTTAGGGCTCATAGTCCCCCCTTAGAGTTACCCTTGTGTTTTCTCTCTTCTCATCTCAAATTTCTTTAAAACACTTAATAATAATAAGGTGTATTGCGCACAAGCCTTAAGTATGGGGAATGAGAAATGAGGGGCTTCCTCTCATCTTTCTAGAGTGCTTAGCGAGCGTCCTGTCTTGGGACGATGCGTTAAGTATTCGCCCCTGTGCCTTAGACTTTGGTGCAATGCAACTTAGGAACTAACTTAAGCCACTTCTGTCCTAAAAAACACAAACCAACTTCAAACTTTTTTGTCCTTCGGGATTGTCAAACTTAAAGGCTATTTTCAAAAAGGGCACGTTACCTTCCGTCTGAGACGTAAACAGGCATCAACCCTAACTGCCGGACGCGAACTTAACGTCGCTCATAAAAAACACAAAAAGAACTTGGTCCGAACTACGTTGACTCTGAATTCCCCATTGCACAAGGGGGGTACGTAGGCCTAGGACGTCGACGTCCTACCGAGTCGGTCTTTGTCTTTCCCTCTCAGTTTTAGTACAACCCTAGATGATAGGATAACTCACCCTTAGAATAGACAACAAGCGTGGATCCCATCGAGTACGATGGACGCGTGGGGTGCTAGCACCTTCCCCTCGCGTAACCGACTCCCGAACCCAGGTTATGGTTGCGATGACCATTCCTTTCCCTCTTCCTAAGGTTTATGCGGTGTTCCCTTTCCCTCTCTTGGGATAAATTTACACGGCTGACGACTCTGTTTTTCCGCGCCACTCTCGCATTTGTACCTGGATGAAAATCCTGGGAGCGACAGGTAGCCACATCGTGCATTGGAGTCGAAGCCTGGTGGGTATGGAGGAATAACAGGATCCAAGCCCTTTGGCACTATTAACCCACTACTAATCAAACGTGGCAATATATGACTTAATGGCACTGACAAATGATCAAAATGCCTTTTTGGCCTTTGACTATAATAGCGTCGGGGTTGTGAAGAGTGTTGTTGTGCAATCTGTTGTTGACGAGGGGGACCTCTATTGGCAGGAGTATATTGACTATGTCGAGAGAATGGAATCGCACAGGGAGGCCCATGGGATTGCTGACTTTGAACATTTGAGATGCTTGGGTATTGAGGATAAGGTACCGGAGACAGAGCTTGTAAAGTGTCCCAGATTACATTAATTTCATCCTCCTCTTCCTCTTGAGAACTGACAATGGATTTAGTCTCACTAGCATGGATGCTTGAGGCGTCTAGGATCTTTCCACTCTTGATATGACTCTCAATGCGTTCTCCTACTAAAACCAGGTCAGAGAAGTTTGATGTCTCATTGCCCGTCATCTTTTCTAGGTATGGGCTTTGCAGAGAATTTATGAACATGTCAACCAATTCTCTATCTAAGAGTGGTGGTTGAACGCGAGCGGCTACCTCTCTCCATCTCTGAGCATACCCCCTGAAGGATTCGTTCTCCTCTTGAGATAAGCCTTGCAATTGTATGCGGTTGGGAGCCATGTCAAGGTTGTATTGGTATTGTTTCACAAAGGCGTTGGCTAAGTCCAACCACGACTGGATATGGCTACTCTGTAGTTACATGTACCAACTCAACGATGCCCCACTCAGACTGTCTTGGAAACAGTTGATCATAAGTTTATCATTGAGAGCATTGGAGGTCATCTTTCTACAAAACATCACCAAATGTTGCTTTGGACAACTATCTCATTTGTATTTCTCAAATTTTGGCATCTTGAACTTTGGAGGTAATACAAGTCCAGGTACCAAACACATGTTCAAAGCATTCAGATCAAAAGCATCACGCCCCTTTATGGTTTCAAGCTTCTCTTCCAACACACGAGATCTTTCAGCAAACTCAACATCTTGAGGTCGTTCAGTATTCACCACCAGGCTTGTCCCTCGGGAATTCAGTGTAGTGAATGCAAAGCTATGGTATTCAACTGCATCATGAGACGAGGCATGTTCATCTTGAATTGTGTGACATTCTTGTATAACCTGGTCCCCAACAGGAATCCGCACAGGCTGAAATTAGGTAAGATTATTCACTTGAGGCAGAATGACGTTCTCAGTGACTATAGGCCTTTGAATGTTGTCCTCTTTCCTTGCCATAGCATCCACAAGTTGGTCTAGCTGGTTTTTCATCAAGTCAACATCTGCTCTTGACGCAAACTGGTTCTGCCCTTCTGAGTCCATGATTATTCCAAAAGCGGCTTCAATTCCGATGCGAGTGTCGGGAAATTGACTGCGGGTTATAGACAAAGGATAGTTGAGTTTTTGGTTTTAGAAGATGATATGCAATGCTAATGCAATTGTATGCAAATGCTTATGCACAGTTCCAGGATCAAAACAACATCTAATTCTGAGGAAGAAGTTAGACACAGGATAACTCTGATCACAAGACCCCCCATAGGTAGGCTCTAATCGGGTAGGTGCCTAGAGTTATGGATACCTTTCAAAGACATTATAGCCATGACGAAGGAACATCAGACGATAATATCCTTGAAAGGATCTTGTCTAGGTGAGGTCTTCGTTTCTTCCCCACGAGAAAGACTCCTCGGAGGCGCCCACTACACAACCATCGACACACGGGTTCTAAGCAGGGTTCTCAGAATCCTAGATCGAGGTCGAAAATATTACAGTCAGGAAGTAATATGTTCGAGGGATCTCATCTGATTGTGGCGTTCGCATTAACTCACATAGAATTAACACTTATAACCACCATGAAAAAAAAAGGTTAATGGTCATTGGGATCGACGATTCAGGCTCGAAAACATTATCATCGTGATGAAGTAACGTCAAAACGATAACATTTCTAAGGGAATCTACTCCAAGCGGGGTCTTTGCTTTGGCTCACGCGGAAGAAACCACGCAAGCCTCCACTACACAACCACCATCCTAATCCTAGGGTTATACTCGGACTCGGGTGTAAAGCCATCTCACGAAGTACCAATGATCAGAGAATCCCCACAGTGTCATAAGAGATAATGATAGGATATAATAACAATAAGCAAACAAGTAGATAATAGATAATCAACAAGCAAGCAAACAAACAAGAGAAGATAAACAAACAAGCGAATCTAACACTCACGAATCGAGTCAAGTTAAGCTTGACTCTCTCTAGCATATGGCTAATTTCTATCCCCAACAGAGTCGCCATCTGTCGTACCTCAAAAAATACGATCCTCGCGATGGGCGCAGAAAGAACAGTTCGAAACAGAGTCGCCACCGAACTTTATTCATTCCAAGGAAGGAATAGGAAAATATCGATAAAACCTTTAAAGGGATAAGAAAATGGTCATCGCAACCAAATTCGGGTTCGGGAGTCGGTTACGCAAGAGGGAAGGTATTAGCACCCTCTACGTCCGTTGTACTCAATGGGAACCTCTTGATTCGATTCGTGAGAAAATTAGCTACGGTTTGTTTGTTTATCTTCTAAAGGATTTATTTCTAAGGGAAAATGGGGTGGTTTTTTATTAGTGTGCTCGCGCTAGACTGGCCACGGATGGGCGACGTCGCGGGGATACGAGAAGTCTGAAACGAGGTGAATGAAAAGACGTGTGTTAGGGAACAAAACGATATGCTTGGGAGAATGTGCGCCACGTGTCGCTACTCATCAATGCCTAGGGCGGCTACGCTAGGGTAGCGTAATCGATTGCCTAGGAGCCCTCGAGATTTGTGAGAGCCTTATAAATAGGGGTCATCTCGTCCCATTTGCACTTTTGCTCCCTTTTGCTTAGATTCACTATTTTCTTCCTTCTCCATTTCGCCACTGTACGCCGCCACAAATGTTGTGCCGGAACCCTACCGGAAGTGTGTTTCAAGTAAGTTTCTCTCTTTTTTCCCTCCTTTCGTTCGCATTTATAGGGTGGTTTCATGGTGAACGGATGAAGTTCTCATGGAAATCGCAAAATCTCCGGCGAAAACAGCGGAATTTTATAGTTTTTGTTACATACCGCGGGGAGAGGGGACGAGTTTCCCGGGGACACCAAGAATGTCTCGAGGACACGATATGAAACCCTCGGGGTCCTTGCCAATATCCCTTTTGTGTGAAGGAATCCTCCCCAAGCGGCCTACCGGCGACCTGAGGATGGTCGCGGGGACGCTCGTCGGTTGTCGCGGGGATGTGGACGAGTGCGACCGTCTCGAGATCTCGACGCTCCCTCTTCGACCTTTCACTTGAACAACAGTGGAGGGGTAAATTTGATATGGATCATCGAATTCACCGTTTCCTTATGCTTTTCAGGTATATGTAAGCTTTGTCCATTTCTGTGGCCGTGGGATCGTTGGACGTCGACGACCAGCCCAACTCTCCAATGGCACCAATCACTAGTGTCGAGGAACGTTCCCTTGCGGAGTAGGTTAGCGATGAACCGCTAAATATGGCTTCCCAGTTCGTCGACGGGGACGAGGATGATATTTTTTGTACTGTCGAGCACCGGCTGGTGGGCTCGTCAAAGTCGTGAAAGGTGTTCCGTCCCCAAGCACACCATCGCATATGCTCGACCTACCGAGGGATGAGGTTCCCTCTTTACGAGTTCATGTTCGACGAGGCGGGACGGCGCTTGCCTTTCACAGACTTCCAACAAGCAGTGTTCGTCTGGCTGCGCTTGGCGCCTTCGCAGCTTCACCCCAACTCCCTCGCTTTTATCCGAGCCTTCGAGCTCGTCTATAAATATCTCTGAATCGGGGCAACCGTGCCTCTCTTCTTTCGCATCTTCCACCTCCAGCGACAGGCCTCCGACGACAGACATGGTTGAGTGTCTTTTAAATAAACGAGGAGTCTCTTCCACACCTACCTGGATTCTGTTCGCGACTTTAAATACCGGTATTATATCGTGAGGCCGATCACGCTTGAAGCTGTGAATTCGATGTATCGCAGAGTTTCCCGCGAGTTGGACGGGCAGACGGAGGAGGTCCTCGAGCCGAGATTCCCCTTGTTCTGGACGGAAGAACACTTCAAAAAGGGGACGGACGACTACAAAGTCAGTCCTGACCATCTTGACGAGGGGGATCGCCTGGCCTACGAGCGGATAGTCGCTTTCATCAACGGTTTTAATAAAGCCAAGCTCGTGACGATGGACGGGGAATTCGTCCGGGGAGACGACGGGCAGGTGATGATGAAACGCCGTTTGATCAATACGAGGGCCCTCCTCGAGACGTTCTCCAATGAGGATGCTCTCGAGCTGCTAGGTGGGGACATCCTCTTCGACTTACTTTTTTCTTCGCGTCCTGATCTCCGGTTTACTGACATATTTATCTTTTCTTCTTGCAGGCAAGATGTCGACTGCTGATGAGCGCTTCAAAAAGTTTAAGGCTAACCGCATTGCGAAGAAGGGAGGCAAAGGCCGCATCGAGCAGATTCGAGCGCAGGAATCCGTTCCCACCCAGACAACCGAGGGTTCCTCTGGCTCTCACCAGTATAGTGATTTTACCAGCCCTCAGGGCTCCCTGAAGAGGCAGCGGGTTGCCGATACAGTAGACATCGACCTTATGGAGAACGAGAGCCCTCTTGCTGTAAAATTTGTGCTCCCGCCTTGTCACTCGAGGCTGAACTTCTTCATGGGAAATAATTCCCTATGCACGGGTGCCCCCGAGGCTCAGGCCATCTTAGGCGTCGGCAAGGTTTCTCGGTGAAGGGCGCTAGTGGAGGATGTGCCCGCGGTGATGCGGGTTTGCGCGGCTGCCTTGGTTCTGAACGACGAGGCGTGCTCCGAAGATGAGCTGAACAAGTTGTGAGAGAGTTTCAGGTCCATCTCAGCCAAAATGGAGAAGGTGGGCAAGGAGCTGGCCGACTGCAAAAGCCAGAACCAGGCCTAGGTCGAGCTTCAAGGGAAGTTGGAGGAAAGGTTGAAGAATGCTGAGGAGGAGCAGAAACGTCTCTTGACGAGGGACGTCGAGCTTGAAGAGGAGAGGGATCGTCTCTTGGCGAGGAACGCCAAGTTGGAGGAGGTTGTCCGCTCGGCTGATGAGGAAACCGAGGAAGACAGGTTACTGACTTCGCGGGCAGCGCTGATAGCGAAGCTCCAGGAATCCGAGGAAGACAACCTCGTGGCGGTTGACATAGGTTTCAGGAACGCCGTGCAGCAGCTTCAGGTTCTCAACCCCGACCTCAGAACCGAAGGGATTGACCCCGACTACGAGGTGGTCGACGGTCAGATCGTGGAGCCGATGTGAGTGGACGAGGTCCATGAACCCGAGCAGCCGAAGGGACCGTCGCCGAGTAGGTTTTTCTTCCTCGTTCTATTCGGCCTGCGAGCCATTTTATTTATTTTTTGATACTTATGCCTGGCCTGCGTGCCCGAGGCTTTTTGATACTTATTTGTAATATCTGTACAATGGGCTTCTGCCCGCTTCAATACATTTTTGTTTATCTGCTCGTGTGCTGTTTGTACGGTTTCAATTGTGTGTGATGTTATTGCATTTGCTATACTTTGTTTGTTTTTGTCCAAGTAATAGAGATCTCTAAACTTTGCTTATTTTTGTCTAAGTAATAAAGACTTTGGGGATTTGCTCGACTTTGGTAGTCCCTGACCGCGTGGAGAGCTGGCCGGGTGGTCGGAGACGTATTCCGACCTTCAACGAGGCTAAGAGCTCGGTCGAGGTCTTAGCTTCGTGGCGTGAACTTCACATTGCAAGCTGGGTGTTCTGCCTAATTGGTACAACGACGGCGGAGCTCGATCGAGTTATCCTCGTCGGATCAAAAGTCCTCGCACACACACAACGCGGCCTTTGATCATCGTGTTCTGTATAAGGGTGTCGTGCTCGTACCTTAGTGCGTCCCCGTAATCGCGGTGCTAATGAGTCGCGGGCAGTGCTTAATTGTAGTACTGTTTGAGCTTCTCAGCGTTCCATGGTCGAGCAAGTTCTTCCCCGTGCAGATTTTCGAGGAAATAGGCTTTTGTCCCCGTTTTCGCGTGGACGCGGTACGGGCCCTCCCAGTTCACGGCGAGTTTGTCTTCTCGCGAGTCTTTCTGGTTCCTTCGTAGGACGAGGGTGCCCACCTGAAAATCACGTCTGATAACTTTGTCGTTATAGCGTAGTGTTATTTTCTGTTTAAGTGAAGCTTCTCGGAGAGAAGCGCCCGAACGTGTCTCCTCGACGAAATCGAGTTCTTCCCTCAGGGCTTCGTTGTTCGCGTCCCCGTCGAGGGGGGCCTCTGTCCTCCTCGAGGGTTCCCTGATTTCCACGGGGATCACCACTTCTGTTCCGCAGATCAGACGAAAGGAGGTCTCCATGGTCGTTGAATGTGGGGTCGTTCGGTAGGCCCAGAGGACGTTGTGGAGCTCCTCGACCCACCGTTGTTTGGCGTCGCCTAATCAACGTTTCAATCCTCGAAGAATTACTCTGTTCGCCGCCTTAGCCTGCCCGTTCGTTTGAGGGCGCTCGACCAACGTGAAGTGCTGCTTCGTGCCTAGTTTGGTGACGAAGTCTTGGAAGTTCCTGTCAGTGAACTGTGTTCCGTTGTCGGTGACAATAGCTTGAGGCACGTCGAATCGGGCGAGCATGTTTCTTTTGTAAAAATGCATTATGTTGAAGGCCGTGATTTTGGCCAATGCTTCCGCCTCGATCCTCTTCGTGAAGTAGTCCACCCCAACGATGAGGTATTTGTTTTAATATGATCCTATGACGAAGGGTCCAAGGATGTCCATTCCTCACCATGCAAACGGCCACGGGGAGGACAACATTTTGAGCTCGCTAGGAGGAGCGAGGTGCATGTCCCCGTGTCGTTGGCATCTATCGCACTTCTTGACGTGTTCCTTGGCGTCCTGTTGCATGGTGGGCCAGTAATACCCTGCTCAAAGCGCCTTACGGGCTAACGATCGCCCGCCGAGGTGTTGTGCATTGATGCCCTCGTGGATTTCTTGGAGGATGCCGGGGACCTTGATCTCCTCGACGCACCTGAGTAGGGGGATAGAAAACCCTCGCCGGTATAGCTTATCCTCGACTATCGTGTATGAGCATGCCCGCCAATTGACCATTCCTGCTTCTTTGGGATCTTCGGGGAGTCTGCCCATCGTGAGGTACTCGTATACAGGGGTCATCCAGCAATTGCTGTCACCAACGGCGTTTATTTCCGCCACCGGAGCGGGTTTGTTGATGCTCGGGCGGGAAAGCACTTCTTGTATGACGGATTTGTTCCCGCCTTTCTTCTTTGTGCTTGCCAATTTGGACAAGACATCTGCTCGAGTATTGTGCTCGCGAGGGATGTGAGTTACTTCTGCAGAGGTGAATTTTTTCATCTTTTCTTTCACTAAGGTCAAGTATTCGATGAGGTTGTCGTTCTTGGCCTAGTACTCTCCTCGGACTTGCGAGGCCACGAGCTGGGAGTCGGTGAAGATTTTGACCTCCTTGGCGCCGAGGTCCTCGGCCGGCCGAAGCCCGACGAGGAAAGCCTCGTACTCTGCTTGGTTGTTCGACGTCGGGAAGGATAGTTCGAGGGATGCCTCGATCAAGATACCTTCCTCGTTTTCGAGGATGATGCCCGCCCCGCTTCCCTTCAGGCTGGATGCTCCGTCGACATAGATCGTCCATTTTTGGGATCCGTTGGTCGAAGGTTCCGGGACGGTCATCTCCGCCACAAAGTCGGCCAATACCTGAGCCTACAGGGCTTTCCTTCCCACATATTGGATGTCAAACTCGGCGAGTTCGAGCGTCCACCTGAGCATCCTCCCCGCCATATTCGGTCGTCCAAGGAGTTGCCTTATAGGTTATTCGGTCCTTACGACGACAGTGTGAGCTATGAAGTAGTGGCGTAGCCTCCTGGCCGCGGTGACGAGGGCCAGGGTAACTTTCTCTATCTGCTGATACCTGATCTCGGGGCCTTGGAGGGCTTTGATCGTGAAGTAAATTGGTTTCTGCCCGTCCGGGGTTTCCCGAATGAGGACGGTGCTGACCGCTTCACTCGTGATTGCGAGATACAAGAAAAATGTCTCCCCGCTCTCAGGCCGCGAGGGGACCGGGGGTTGCAATAGGACTTGTTTTAGGTGGAGGAGCGCCTGCTCGCATTCTTCGCTCCATTCAAACGTCGCTTTTTATCGAAAAAGTTTGAAAAATGGGAGCGCGTACTGCGCAGATTTGGCGATGAAGCGGGAGAGGGGGGTGAGCATCCCGTTCAATGATTGTATTGACTTCTTTGAGTTCGGAGTAGGGATCTTAGAGAAAGCTCTACACTTGTCGGGGTTGGCTTCGATTCCTCGCTCTGTGAGGTAGAAGCCGAGGAACTTACCTGCCCGAACGCCGAAGGTGCATTTGTCGGGGTTGAACCTCATGCGGCATCTCTTCGTTGTGTCGAACACCTTCTTGAGGTGCGCGGCGTGGTCGACTTCTTCCGCGGATTTGACGATCATGTCGTCCATATAGACCTCGAGCATGTCACTGATTTCAGCCCGGAAAACCTTGTTCATCATCTGTTGGTAGGTCGCACCAGCGTTCTTCAGGCCAAAAGGCATTACGTTGTAGTAGTAATTGCCCGACTCGGTCATGAAAGTTGTGTGATGTTTGTCGACCTTATCTATGGGAATTTGGTTGTATCCTGAGTAGGCGTCCATGAAGGACAATAGTTTGTAACCTGCAGAATTGTCGACCAACTGATCGATGTTAGGCAAAGGATAACAGTCTTTCGGGCAAACCCGGTTAAGATCAGTATAATCAACACACATCCTCCATTTTCCATTATTCTTTTTGACGAGTACAACGTTGGACAACTAGGTTGTGTACCTGGCCTCCGAAATAAAATTCACCTCTAGGAGGTCTTTTACAGCTTTTTCAGCAGCCTCCGCTTTTTTGGGAGATTGCTTACGCCTACGTTGAGCTATGGCCATAGCGGCCGGATCTACTGCGAGCTGATGGCAAATCACCTTGGGGTTAAGGCAGGGCATCTCGAAGGCGCTCTATGCGAACAGATCAGCGTTCTCCCGTAGATATGCCTTCAGCTGCTCCTTCTCCAGGTCAGGGATCCCGGTGTTAATCTTCGCGTTACAATTTAGATCGTCCCCGAGGGCCACGAGTTCAAAGTCTCCGTCTGGGATGGGGCGCATTGGGTGGAGAGGCCGCCTATTGTTTTCCTCCTGGAGGTCGAGGTCTTCTGCCTCGCCTTCATCGGGTTCGCCCGGGAATCTGCTGTCGAGTTCGACCGCGTTGACGCGCGGGAGCGGTATCTGTTCGGTGTCTGGGGATGGCTTTGCTACGGTCTTGGGTTTGGTGCCTATGGAACTCATGCCTTTAACGGCAGCGTCGAAGCACCTCCTGGCCGCGTCTATGTCCCCGTGCATCGTAACTACCCGTCCCCTGGCCGTGTAGTACTTCATTTTGAGGTGGACCGTTGATGGCACCGCTGTAAGTTCGGCCAGGGTGGTCCTCCCGAGGATGCTGTTGTAAAGGGATGAACATTCGACCACCAGGAAGCGGGTCTTCACCTGTCGAGCAGTGTCTTCGGCCCCGAATGTGACCATCAGCTCAACGTAGCCCCATGGTCTGGTGGTGGTTCCGTTGAATCCCTGCAGATCTGAACCGACGTACGGGGTCAGATGTCTCTCGTCGAGTTGGAGAGCCCCGAAAAGATGAGCGTACATGATGTCGACCGAGCTGCCCTGGTCGACAAGGATCCTTCGAACGTCAAAATTTGCCATCTGTGCCCTGACCAGGAGCGGGATAGTGGCGTTGGGCGCTCCGTCGGGGAGCTCCTCGAGGTAGAAGGTGATAGGGTTTGAGTTCCCTCGCACCTTCTCGAGAGTAGTTGTCTTCGCCGACGTTGCGGATTCCAGTTTGTCAAATTTCCTCACGATCGACCCGACGGACAACTTCTCGTAACCACCCCCGAAGATGACCATTGCCTTGGGGAAGCCTTCCCAGGTACTACGCGCAGCGACGGAGTCCTCGTGGGGGAAGTTCACCCATATGTTGCGAACTGCTTCCTGGCCCTCCATGTCCCTGGGGACGAAAAAGTCTTCGGGTCGAGTGACACTGAGGGCGACCTGAAGCCGACTCTCGTCGGGAGGAGGCGTCGTCTCCTCGATGTTCTGGGCTTCCCGGGAGCTGGGACGAGGAGTATCATTCTTCTGTGCGTATTTCTTCAAGTGCCCTTCCTTGATGAGGATTTCAATTGCATCCTTGATATGGATGCAGTCTTCTGTGACATGTCCGTGGCTCCGGTGGAACCTGCAGTACTTGGACTTGTCTGTGTTTGATTTAGGGGTAGTCGGCTTCGGAAAGCGAACGCCTTCTTTCAGAAATTCTGAGTTCTGACACTCTGAGAGGATTCGCGCGCGGGGAGCGTTGAGGGGGGTGTATTCCGCGAACCGGCCAGTGTTGGTTGCAGAATAGGGCAAGCAAGCAAAAATATTTATTTTCGGAAGAATTCCCTCCGGGATTTATGTCGTGTCCACAGAGATCGGTTCGAGGGAAAGAATGTCATTCGACAATCTCTCGCGTTAATGAGTTTGGATTAAATTGGTTTCAAACAAGAAAACATAAAAGCAAATATTAAAACAAAGAGAAATCATTCTTCAGAGACAAGAACTCGTCCGACAATGCACATAATCGACTCCTCACAAACTTAAACTTACCGACCAGTTATACTCCACCTACAATACTCCTCAATATCACTCAGCATCGCTCACAACACAGGTTATGTCTAACGCAAAGTTGAGAGAACAACCGTGTCACTCTCTTCGTCACTCTCGCGAGCGAAGCCTCGAAACACGGAAGGCATTAAGCTTCGACGCCTATTGAAGATTGTTAGCCCTAAATCTATCTCTAGAATCCAGAAACTAACAGACAATCATCCCTAATCGAAGTTCATGAAGGTTATGTCTAACGCAACCCAAACCCCGCGCATAAAGCAAAAATCAGAGACAATTACCAATAAAGATTTGTAAAGCAAGTTTTATACAACACCATGGGCGAAAAATATACATGAGATCATAGTCAATACATATACACAACCCAACCATAAAGAAAAACACAAAGGAGAAGAGAAATGAACCAAACATCTCGCGGATTGTCGGAGTCGGTCGACGATCAATCCACCCCGGTTCAACCGTATGCATGCTCCATAGTTGTTTTCTAAGCAAAGCAATGAAAAATGAAGTTTGATGGAGTTGGGATCACAAAACCCCAAAACCATCCCTAACAAAATGACTGAAAATCTAATATATACAATCAGAATTTCGCAGGTTCGCTAGGCGAACCTTTTACTCGCTAGGCGAGCCTCCAAAAATGGCACATAAGTGCCTCTGAAATGTTAAACCGCCCTTGCTTTCCTTCGCGGGTTCGCTAAGCGAACGATTTATTCGCCTAGCGAATGCTCGCTAAGACGTTCGCGAAGCGAACAATGGTCTTTTTCTCCTTTGCAACTTTCTGCCTCTACTCGCTGGGACCTTCGCCAGCCTTCGCTAAGCGAACATTCGCTGTCACACTCGCTAGGCGAACATGACAGAAAAACAGCCCCTTATTTGACCACAACTTCTGCACCGTAGCTCCGAATTACGCACGGTCAGAAGCGCTGGAAAGCTTATTAGATGCTCTACAAGAATATTGCAAGATGGCCTTTATTAGTTACCTACAAAAATGAGATAAAAATCAATTAAACTACGTAATATTTACACAATGCGCAATATATACACTAAAATGTAAAGTAAACGTATTTACACATAAAGTGGGGGTTTATTCAACCAATATTAACACAAAGTACCGATAAGTGCAACAAAACTTATTTACAAAAATAGGTACAATTTGCACTTATCAAACTCTCCCCAACTTACATAATTGTTTGTCCACAAACAAGAATCAAACAAACTTGAAAATGCGCAAGAAATAGCCAAAGAATGACGAATCAACAGGTTTTGAAAAATGGAAACAAATGAATGGTTCAAATGAAAACGGTACACACACAAAGTAAATACTTACCACTAAACTACGACAACAACATAGTCACGAAACACATGCAAAATACAAAAATCATGCAAAAAAATCTAAAACAACACAAGTTCCAAAGTGAATCACACCTAGTAAAAATAATCATCGGTAGATGAAAAACACAAAATGAGGTTCTAATCACTCACACAACAATCTTGCAAACAAAAGACTAAATTATGCATACATCCAAAAATTATATTGAACATACAAAGACAAGAATCACGAGGACTTTCAAGGTTGTAGCGTGGTCGGGTAAACAAACAAAGGGCAATTCCTAAAGGTAATTGAAACAAAAACTTGCCTAAACCTAAGGGAGTGAAAACTCACAAAGATTCACACACAAAATTTCAACCAACTTCTTCCAAAATCCCAAGTGCTGCACAACACACAATACTTATTTAGCACAATTATTGCAACTCTTTTTGTTTCCTTTTTCAAGGATTTTTCTTTTTTCTTTCTTTTTCACTTTTTTCTTTTCTTTTCTTTGTCATATTTTTCTCTTTTTTCTTTTCTTTTTCAATCTCATAGAATCCAACCAATGAGTAAACAACCATTCTCTCCCCAACTTGAATTCAACCACATCATCATGTGAATACTCCCTACTTTCTAAGGCAAGGAAAAAATCCATACAACAACACATAGTTGAGGTCCAAGAAAAAACAAAATCCATTCAAAAATAAGTGAACTAAATACTCATAGTGAAGCATTAAGTTCAAATAAAAACATGGATCAAAAAGCTCAAAGGGGCTACGAATTTTCACACACTCACAAGGTGAATTGACTATTTGGCTAAGGTAGTTGTGCTCAAAATGAAACAATTGCCTTGATCCTTTTCATGCATTCATATAATCAACACAAATAAAAGATTCAACATAATAAAATCCAGTTATAACAAGAATGTTGGTTCTCCGCGCATATATGAATAATGGAAAGCCACCTCACAAAAAGGTTGGGAACTAAAGTGATTCACAATAGAACAAGTATACAAAAGAATGGATGACATGGAAGTTTGTAAAATGCCTAAGTATCATGAATATGCTAAAGTATAGAAAGCGATAAATACATACCTCAGACATGTACAAAACTTAACAAAATCATTACCATACATCCGCAAGTTGAAACGAACCAACTTGGAAAATCACAACAGCATCCTCAAGTAAGTCAATCAAAATATGTGAGCAAACAACAACCAAAAACATTCGAAAAGAAAAACTATAAAACATGCTTGTTTTACGTCGTAAGCTCGACGCCTTTACGGTGCTTAATTAGAAACTTCCTTCATTCATGCCATGGTGATGTCTCACCGCGCAACCAAAAGCAAGCGTCATAACCAAACACTTGAACAAACGTCAAAATGTACAAGTATCAATATAAGCAAGTGAAAATATACAACATGTACGATATCTACAAAACTCAAAAACAAAGAAACTATCGCAATGCGATTCAATATCAAAACCAATCCCCGGCAACGGCGCCATTTTGTTGGTTGCAGAATAGGGCAAGCAAGCAAAAATATTTATTTTCGGAAGAATTCCCTCCGGGATTAATGTCGTGTCCACAGAGATCGGTTCGAGGGAAAGAATGTCGTTCGACAATCTCTCGCGTTAATAAGTTTGGATTAAATTGGTTTCAAACAAGAAAACATAAAAGTAAATATTAAAACAAAAAGAAATCATTCTTCAGAGACAAGAACTCGTCCGACAATGCACATAATCGACTCTTCACAAACTTAAACTTACCAACCAGTTATACTCCACCTACAATACTCCTCAATATCACCCAGCATCGCTCACAACACAGGTTATGTCTAACGCAAAGTTGAGAGAACAACCGTGTCACTCTCGCGAGCGAAGCCTCGAAACACGGAAGGCATTAAGCTTCGATGCCTATTGAAGATTGTTAGCCCTAAATCTATCTCTAGAATCCAGAAACTAACAGACAATCATCCCTAATCGAAGTTCACGAAGGTTATGTCTAACGCAACCCAAACCCCGCGCATAAAGCAAAAATCAGAGACAATTACCAATAAAGATTTGTAAAGCAAGTTTTATACAACGCCATGGGCGAAAAATATACATGAGATCATAGTCAATACATATACACAACCCAACCATAAAGAAAAACACAAAGGAGAAGAGAAATGAACCAAACATCTCGCGGATTGTCGGAGCCGGTCGACGATCAATCCACCCCGGTTCAACCGTATGCATGCTCCATAGTTGTTTTCTAAGCAAAGCAATGAAAAATGAAGTTTGATGGAGTTGGGATCACAAAACCCCAAAACCATCCCTAACAAAATGAATGAAAATCTAATATATATAATTAGAATTTCGCAGGTTCGCTAGGAGAACCTTTTACTCGCTAGGCGAGCCTCCAAAAATGGCACATACGTGCCTCTGAAATGTTAAACCGCCCTTGCTTTCCTTCGCGGGTTCGCTAAGCGAACGATTTATTCGCCTAGCGAATGCTCGCTAAGACGTTCGCGAAGCGAACAATGGTCTTTTTCTCCTTTGAAACTTTCTTCCTCTACTCGCTGGGACCTTCGCCAGCCTTCGCTAAGCGAACATTCGCTGTCACACTCGCTAGGCGAACATGACAGAAAAACAGCCCCTTATTTGACCACAACATCTGCATCGTAGCTCCGAATTACGCACAGTCAGAAGCACTGGAAAGCTTATTAAATGCTCTACAAGAATATTGCAAGATGGCCTTTATTAGTTACCTACAAAAATGAGATAAAAATCAATTAAACTACGTAATATTTACACAATGCGCAATATATACACTAAAACGTAAAGTAAACGTATTTACACATAAAGTGGAGGTTTATTCAACCAATATTAACACAGAGTACCGATAAGTGCAACAAAACTTATTTACAAAAATAGGTACAATTTGCACTTATCAAACTGGTCCGCCCGGTTCACGAGGATCCCGGGGGCGGTTTTCTTTCTTTCTCCTCCTCGTCGGGGAAGAGAGTCTTCTTCTTTGTGGCCGCGGGGGCCTTCCTTGCGTCTCGACTCAAGGGCGATCTGCGCTGCCTCTGACTCCTCGAGCTCTATGTACGACTGAGCTCGTTGGAGGAGGTCCTCCAGACGGAGGGGTCTGCGGAGGCCCACGGATTTGGCAAAATCAGATCCAAAACGTAGTCCATAGATGATTAAATACTTCTTCATGTCGTCGGTCGTATGAACCTCGACAGCTTCTCTGTTGAATCTCTCAATGTAGTTCCAAAGAGATTCGTTCTTCCCCTGGAAGATACTCTCTAGGGCAGCCTCTGTCTTCGTGTGTCGACGAGACGCAATGAAGTGCTTGGTAAAGCGTTGCCTTAGTTGTTTCCAGGATGTGATCGACCCGAGTGCCAAACCCTTGTACCAAGTCATGGCGCCCTTTCGTAATGTCGTCGGGAAAAACCTGCACTTAATGGCCACTCTGACGTTTCTGAAGTCGAGCATGGCTTCAAAACTTTCGACGTGATCGTCGGGGTCGGCCAGGCCGTCGTAGGTCCCCAGTGGCGGGGGTTTCTCCATGCCCGCAGAAATTGGGGCGTCCATGATCTCCCAAGATAGGGGAGTCCTCTGGTCGTCGTCGTCGTCGCTTCCGGCCGGAGACCTTGAAGGGGATCGATGATGTCGGCCAGGTCCTTGTCGCGGAGGGGAATTCCTTGAGTGGTTCCTCGACCTTTCCTCGATGGTCTTGCTCTTCTTGGTGGTTGAGGAAGGCCTGGGTTCCTTCTGAGGCAGGGAGCGATGACACTTCTGAGAGATCGCCGGCTGAGGGCACTCGAGGCGTGGTCGACGTCCCTCGCGCACCGGCGAGGGGGTTCGAGATTCTTCAGATGGGGTCCTTCGCGGAGAAGAAGAGCGACGAGGCGAAGATGGACGACAATGTCTTCAACGTTTGGATTACTAGGAACCGAAAATACATTTTTGAAATTTATTAGTTTGCTTTTAACTGATTTTCTTGCTTGTAGTAATTGTCAGACACTTGTCTGTTTTACTTATAGGCATCATGATTGATAGAAATGACAAATTGGATCACAAGAGGATTGCACAATATGCATCAGTCTGACGGGAGAAAAGTTAGGTTTCAAGGGCTTCTATTCACTCTAGTCTGGTTCATGCGGAGGCATCAACTTCTAGAGCTTATGCTTATCCATATTCTTTTTCCTGTAGGAGACAGGTGTCACCTACTAATTCATCACTACCTCCATCTTCCCGTATGCGACAAACTTCACCTATTCAGGCGCTAGAGGCACACGAGTCACCTGTGGTACCTAAGGCCCTAGTGCCACCCCAATCATTTGAGGGACTTCATGCTGATGAGACATGGCCATCTCAGGATGTTGAAGTTGATGAGCCAGTGCCACCTGAGACATTTGAAGATGGCCCTATAGAGTTGTCACTGCTGCCTATGTACCCGGACCATACTATCAGACATACGTGGGACAAATAGGTAAAAATAGTTGGATTCATTCTTTTTTAATTTAGGTTTATTATTACATTACAAGTTTCTGACATAAATTTATTTATCTACATGACCGTAATCCGCTGAAAATCATTAACCATGGGCGGAAGATCATTGGCTTGCCTAAGCCTAATGACAAGTGGTTTCAGGTTGTTTTTTCTCTATCTGGGATGAAGGACTTGTGCAAGACCGACCATGTTACAATCAACCACGAGATGCTTAATGCATTTGTGGAGAGATGACTCACTAAGACATCATTATTCCATATACCACTTGGTGAGATGTCTATCACACTCGACGATGTTTCGTGTTTGCTACATCTTTCGATTAGGGGAAAACTTCTAGATCACATGGGGATTAGCAAAGACGAGACATCTGAGTTAATGGTTAAATATTTGGGGGTTAACCCAGAGGATGCCATGAGGGAGATGGAAAAAACCAGAGGGGCTCATGCTAGGTTTGAATTCCTTAAAACAGTATATACAAATGAAATCCTTAGAGCAAAATAGGCTAGAGGTGATGACGAGCAGGTGAAGCTTCATATAGCGTATGTTATGAGAGCATACCTGTTATATTTGGTTGGCATTGTGATTTTTATGGACAATAATGTCACTTAAGTGAGTGTCATCTACCTATGTATTTCGAAGACTTCGAGCGGATCCACAAGTACAACTAGGGGTTCGTTTGTTTGGTCTACTTGTACTCTAAGTTATCAGAGGGTTATAGGTGGAAGACGAAGTAGATAACAAGCACTATCACACTACTGGCGATAATATTTACTGGCGATAATATCAGAGGGTTCGTTTGACTGGTCATGTGTACCAACTTATACTGAGGATATGCCGCGTGCTTCTGCATTTCCCCGTTAACATGGAACCAAGTGACATAGCCGTTTAGAGTGTATATTGATCGATTGGTTACCGAGGATACGCCCTTTAACAACCATGTCAACCATCGTGAGACACAACCATTTGGCGACATAGTGTTATCCTTAGAATGGTTGGCTTGCAGTTCACGTCTCACATTTCCTCATCTTCTTGAGCGCGTCATGCGACAATTCGACTACACTTAGACTGTTACCATACACCATGTTTTCTATGTTCCTCCTATTATGACACATAGAGATATGAATGTAATGTTTGATGATTATCTTAATCATCTGGTACCAGAGGAGTCACAAAGTACCATAGATGAGAGCGACTGAAGTTATATCAACGAGTACATTAGGTGGTTCTTCAGGGTGTCACATATGTATATGGTGCAGGCTGCTCTAAGATATCCACCGAGACCAGCTCATCAGAAGATACTAGAGGATGAGTATGCATAGTTAGATCATGCTCATGATGTCTTGTCTAAATGTCGTTGCATTGTGGAGATTGCGCAGACAGACACTAACAAAGGTATATTCCCTAATAGGTCTGAGGTGTGACAGGTCCTAGATGCCATTATGACGGAGGCACGTGAGACGCTGATGTACCAGAGACAACATCGTAGGATAGAGGTAAAGTAGGCCGAGGAGCCCTATGAGTTGTAATCCGACATACGCAATATTATATAATATTTGTACTTTAGATTCATTATCAATTGTATTTTATTTTGACTTATTTTGATTATATTGTGTATTTCGACTTCATTGTGTATCGACTGATGATTTATTTTAACCATCTAAATTTATATATTTCATTTTTTTTGCATATCGATTGTATAATTTAATTTTAATCACATTACATGAGTTTTAACATTTATAAATCGTCATTTTCATCTGAATAACCATAAACTTACTAAACTTGCATTGTTCTAATAGGTTACAAAGATGCATTTGCGTAAACCCTAAAAAAGAGATACATCTCTAAAACAATAAACATGTAAAATAAACTATTATGGGGTGTGTTTTAAAATATTACACAGATATATCTCCGAATCAATTACCATTTTGACTTAAGACAAAATACGTCATACATCTCCGATATTTGGCAGGCATTTTAAATTTTTTACATGTGTTTTACCGACCATAAGTTGAGATAAAAAATCTCCTTAAATCTAAGACAAAATAATAGTCCTAAGCCAAAAGTAATAATTTCAAGAGTAGTTTATATTACCCAAAAACTCCTAGGTAACAATTACAAAATAGAGAAGATGTGGGTAACAGACACAATTTTTTAAAATGTTTTTTCACTATAAATACATAACTAGGGTTGAAGTGTGTCTGATAACCAAAGCATTGGAAGGGTTTACGGCTGCACTCTCTCGACTCAAGTGAGTTTCTTTTCCTCTCTCTTCGTTCCGCATCTCGCCGCCGCTAACTAACCCTATCTCTTGAATCATTTCTTGCAGTAATGGCTGAAACCGTCGTCGCTGTCCCCGTCGCCGTCGAAGTCGATCCCAATCAAATCGAAGTCAAGCTCTTCAACAGATGGAGCTTCGACGATGTTCAGGTCTTCTATTTATCTCTTTCCCCATTCTCGATTTGTTCGTATATATGTTTTAATTCCAGATTTCAATGTTTATTTTAACTTCACTAGATAAGGATTATTCACTAGATTAGAGTTAATTGCGTCTTCGATGTTTCATTTCTGAGAATCTGAGAAGGTTATTGATGTTGTTATTTGTTTTTACCAGCTTAGCGATGTCTCTCTTTCGGATTACATTGGAGTTCAATCATCCAAACACGCTACATACGTGCCTCACACTGCTGGTAGGTACTCAGTGAAGCGTTTCAGGAAAGCGCAGTGCCCTATTGTTGAGAGGATTACCAACTCTCTCATGATGCACGGTAGAAACAATGGAAAGAAGCTCAAGGCTGTTGGGATTATCAAGCATGCCATGGAGATCATTCACTTGCTGACTGATCAGAATCCTATTCAAGTTATTGTTGATGCTGTTGTCAACAGGTATGGTCAACTAGGGTTTCTTTTTATCTGGAATATTTATGGTTTTGCATTCTGTTATTGTCTGTTGGGTGTTTTTATTTATTGATTGAGGGTATATTGGAATGCTTAGTATTATGCTGATTTGTTTCTTTGTTTCAATTATAATTTTCTGGTGGGAGCTGTTTATATTTGGAGGAAGGAATGGTCATTGTCCAATTTCCTTTTGTTTTGATTTCACTGATTGCTGCTTTTTTTTTTTGTATTAAGGTCTATCTGACCGTTTCCTTGTTGTTTGGTCACTTATATTTTTATATACTTGAATTGTATTTGCACAATGAGTAAAATATTTTAATACTTTATTTTGATAAGAAAACATGTAAACTATTTTGATAGTCTATTTGTTTGCTATGTAAGAATTTCCCATAGCATGTTTATGAGACTATCAAGCAAGCCTGGTGCTTTTCAAGTTGCCTAGATTCGTAACATTTTTTATTTGCTATTATATACTCTGATGTGGCATATTGACCTATTCGCTTTATTAAAATCGGGAGGATGAAATGAAGATTTATTGATTTCCTATTGGTTTGATTGCCTGGATGATGGCACTTTTGTATTAGCTCTATCTGATCATTCTCCCCAAACTTTGTTTTAAGAAACTATTTTTTCTAGGTAGAAATGATACGTGGAAAATTGTGTTGGCTGTTTTTTTCACTGTGATGTTGTTACTTCAAGTTGTTTTTTGTCATTGTGTTTGATAGAGCATGATAGTCGAATCATTAATTTGTGTGATAACTCATTTTTAACAATTAAAACTATCAGATGTTGATTGGTTGAAAGGGAGAATGACATGATGATTTATTGTTTCCTATTGGTTTGATTGCCTGGATGATGGCTTTTGTATTAGCTCTATCTGATCATTCTCCATATTTGTTTTTTATAAAAAATCAAGTATAACTACTATGGTTTGAGATAATTTTCTCATTTGTAGTAATAATGCATAGGAATTGTGATTGTTCTCACGTTGATGTCACTTCTTTAGTATGCCTTTTCTCATTGTGTTTGGTTATTACTTCATAGAAAAGAATAGTTGGATGTTTACAAGTTTTTAATTGGTAAAATTTGGAGAATGACATGATGATTTATTGTTTCCTATTGGTTTGATTGCCTATATGATGGCATTTGTATTAGCTCTATCTGATCGTTCTCCTTATTTGTTTTGTATCAGTAATCTAGTATAATGATGGACTGAATTAAGGATATGATTCTCTGTTGTAGTAATAATGCATCAAATTTTCTGCAATGGTTGTTAATCGTTAATGTGATTCTCACTGTTTCATACTTGGATTATTAAATGGGATACTACATTTTTTTGTTAAAACTCGGAGCTGTTGATTGGTTGAACAGGAGAATGAAATGATGATTTATTGTTTCCTATTGGTTTGATTGCCTATATGATGGCGTTTGTATTAGCTCTATCTGATCATTCTCCTTATTGTTGTCACGTGGTAATCAAATACGTTGAATTTGTTTAAAAAATGTTTTTCCTTGGTAGTAATAATGCATGCAAGTTTTTATGGTTATTTGTTTTTTCTCTGGTTTTTTATTGCTCAAGGGTTGTACTTTTTACTTTGGGGAATAATAAATCAAACTAACCATCAACTTGTTTTTAGCTGTTATAATATAGAGCTATTAATTGCTGGAACTGGGGAATGAAATGATGATTAGTTATTTCCCTATTGGTTTGATTGCCAGTATGATGGCACTTTGTATTAGCTCTATCTGATCATTCTCTTAATTAACACAACTTTTCCAAGTATTTTAGGAATTTGACTAATGTAGTTCTTCACACTGGATTTATTTACGTTGTGTTTTTTTGCTCAATTCTGTTTGGACACGTTCAATATTTATTTTTGTTTCTTTGTTTATTATTTTCTCCCTTCAATGATATAGGCATTAACACAATTGTTTATGGTTTCCTCGGAAACTTGTCTAAAAACAAGATTGTTACAATCTGATCTGTTAAATTATATTGTTTATACAGTGGTCCCAGAGAAGATGCAACTAGAATTGGATCTGCTGGAGTTGTTAGGAGGCAGGCTGTGGATATCTCACCTCTTCGCCGTGTTAACCAGGCTATCTATCTTCTTACAACAGGTGCCCGTGAAGCTGCTTTTAGGAACATTAAGACTATTGCTGAATGCTTAGCTGATGAACTTATTAATGCTGCCAAAGGTTCATCCAACAGGTATACCATTAATCAATTATTTGAGTTTGTTTCAATTATATTGAATTTGTTCTCTAAGACCGTTCTTTTCTAGTTCTTTGCTGACAAAATGTTTAAAATTTTCAGCTATGCTATCAAGAAAAAGGATGAGATTGAGAGAGTTGCCAAGGCTAATCGTTAAGCAGAATTTGAAAGTAGGCTTAGTGATGAGGGATATTTTATATTGGTCTTTGTATTACTTTTGTTTGAAGTTGTTGTTTTAAAACATGGTGTAAACCTTTTGCAGGTTTATTTTTCACATTTTTGTTGAATCAACTTGTTGTGAACAGCTTTGCTGTTAGTCTATAACTATTTTCAAGGATCTTTATTATTTTTTCTTACACCACTTATTGTTTTTCCGATTTTAAATCTGACACCCATTGTCTGTTCTGAAATTCTTGAATTGGAATTAAATGCTTAAAAGAGGGTGGGCTATTTGTTATATAGCGAGGTTGATATACATAGAGTGAAATAGAGTTGAATCATGTTGTGAATATCTCTTATCTTTCAACGTGACTGCCAAACCTATAAAAACACGGTAGATGTATGTGTTTGTTATTGTTGTGTTTCTTTGTTCATGGAATGCGTATATTTATCATTATTAATCAATCTAATCATCCAATGATTAAATGCTTCTTGCCTTGTGCTTTGAGGACTTCAATCTCAATTTTTAGGAAAAAACTGTCGGGTCATTAGGGAGATGGAGTATGATTAAATCCAAAGAAAATTTGAGATAAAATAGTGAAATGAGAAAATTGTAGAGGGGACAATAGATATTATTACAAAGTATGTTAGATATCATGAAGGGATTTGTTAAATTCACTTTGTTATTGTAATTTTGATACAGGTACAAAAATGTTGCATTTGCAATTATAGTGTTTCAATGTGATTTTGTTGAACTCAACGTAAATCCAAATTAAGGCATTTGTTGGCCGATGAAAAATCTTCAGATACAAAAATGTTGCATGTAGAATAAGATTATTATTATGAAGAGTTAACGCCTGTCATGAAGACTGACTTCATTAAATATTTAGACTTTATCTTTGTAATAATCAATCTGGGTTGATGTTGGATTTTGTTTTTAATTTTTTTAATTTTTTTTTTTCAATACAAATTTTTTATTTATAGATTTCTTAGCATGTAAACTTAGTAAAATTTTATAATAAAAATGATTAATGCTAATAAATAAATATTTATCTTAAAAATTGTGTATTTAATTTTTAAAAATTAAAAATATTATATTAGTGAATAATAATTTTTCTTTTTTATGTGAGCTGTAAGGGGTATCACATGACGCAATAAAGAATCACATGTATGTGGGTTAGGCGAGTTCACACATAAGGACAATAACCGCCCAAAATGGACCTATATGTCGCCCGAATGGGTTTGGGCGCCCAAGGTGAACCGCTTGATAAGGTCTAGATCAAAAATCACGATTTGCACAATCTAACACACATGATTATGTGGTAGTCAGAGGGATAAAAATCCAATGAAGACCCATCCCTTCTGTTACTCTAAAGTCCAAGCCCAAAAGATCTCTTATATATACCCTGCTTAAAGAAAGGGAAAAAGATCACAAAATTCCCTCAGAAACATATACGAGAGCTCTCCACTACCTTTACTTGGGTGAGCTCATAGCGCATCATAAACCTTAAATCTCAGACAGTCATGCACATCTAGGGGTTATCCCTTATTATACTTTATCAGTAAGTAGAATTGGCGTCCATCGTGGGCCTCCGGCAAAACTGACCTGACCCACACTCACCTTTCATTCATTAGCCACCTCAGCCACCCTATTCAACATGGTGGCAAGCGAGACGCCACAACATCTAACAATGCAAGTGTACCTATCCACACTATAAAAAGAGGGTTCGCTAGAGGTGGAGAATCCAACTTTTTTCGCCGAAAAACATACTCTGTTAGTTCTGTATTTGCAGTAATTTTGCTAAAACGAGGTGTTACATCAAGATGCTATGCTTGATGTCTTGACATGTGATTCTAACTTTCTGCAAATGATACTTCTTATTGTTGCAGGGCTCTGTTCATGATGTCGAGCCTGATGTCCTAACATCCGTTTGACAGAACATTCTGTTCAGAATGTTATGGTTTATTTGCTGCGCTTTAGTTGCAATCTTTGTGTGTTTATGATCAGTGATTGCGTGCGAAAATCATGGAGTGGCATTATTTTAAAGCAAGCACTTTCTGTTATTTTTGAAGAATAGTTTGTTACTATTTTTGTGCAAAAAGATATGGAGAATAATTAGTTTTAATTATTAATTAAATCTAAGATCTGCTAATACCCAAGCCCAAGGAGAATGTTTCTACTTAAAGGCGTGCTAACCCTAATTGCAGAGCAGAGAGAAGATATTGAAAGCTGCGTTTCAAGTATTAGGGTTTAAGTCTTTTGTTGATTGTTTTTATTGTGAGCCATTCATTCATCATTTAGATGTTTGAATTGGACTGAGTCTTTGAGTTGTAAGTTGTCCACTCTAAGCTTTTAAGTACGAGTGCTTTGTTCTTGATTGAAGCTTTTAAGCAAGATCAAGTGTTGTCATTGAAGTGTGTTCTTCTCTCGTTTGTATTTTTCTGTAGTTATCACTGCATGTGATTGAGGGGGAGTGAGAGGTGTCCCTTATCTAAGGGTGTCTTAGATAGAAATCACACAGGTAGAGATTAGGTGAGAAGATTGTAAACTGGAGAGTGTTTACTGAGAGTCTTCAAACTAATTCTGTTTAGTGGATTTCCTTCCTGGCTTGGTAGCCCCCAGATGTAGGTGTAATCGCACCGAACTGGGTTAACAATTGCTTGTGTCTCCTTACTATTGTTTACTGCATTTTATCTTGTTCATAAATTGATCATTGTTCAGATATTAGTGTCGTGACATCTCCTTCGACATCTCATATCTGATACCAGAATTTCAATTGGTATCAGAGCAGGCATCCTGCTCTGGTTTTGGGTGAGATCTAGGGACGATACTTTCTGGTACTATGGACAAGGAAGGAGGATTTGTGAACAGACCACCCATTCTGGATGGATCTAACTATGATTATTGAAAACCACACATGGTGGCCTTCTTGAAATCTTTGGATAGTACGGCCTGGAAAGCTGTCATAAAAGGATGGAAACACCCTGTCACTGTGGGGAAAGATGGAAAAGAAACATCTGACCTGAAACCTGAGGAAGAATGGACTAAGGAGGAGGATGAATTGGCCCTTGGAAATTCTAAATCATCGAATGCTTTGTTCAATGGAATTGATAGAAACATATTCAGATTGGTGAACAATTGTGAGGTAGCTAAAGATGCTTGGGACATACTCAAAACTACTCATGAAGGTACTTCCAAAGTAAAGATGTCAAGACTTCAATTACTGACTACCAAGTTTGAAAAATTAAAGATGAAGGAAGATGAAAGCATACATGACTTCCATATGAATATCCTTGAAATAGCCAATGCCTCAAGTGCCCTAGGTGAAAAAATGTCTGAAGAAAAGCTGGTAAGAAAAATTCTCAGGTCTTTTCCCAAGAGATTTGACATGAAAGTGACTGCCATAGAAGAAGCTCAAGATATCAGCAAGATGAGGGTGGATGAACTTGTTGGATCCCTCCAAACATTTGAACTAGGGATAAGTGACATATCAGAAAAGAAAGCCAAAAGCATAGCCTTTGTGTCCAATGCTGAAGATGAAGAGGAGGAGTGTGCTCAGGATACTGATGAAAGCTTATCTAATGCTATAGTTCTGCTAGGAAGACAGTTCAACAAGGTGATGAAGAGGATAGACATAAAGTCAAGATCTAATGTCAAGAACAACTCATCTGACATCAGCAGGTCTAATGATGTTGGAAGAAGAACCAGGTCTGAAGAAAAATCCACTCAAGGGAAAGGGATTCAGTGCCATGGATGTGAGGGATTTGGTCACATTAGAGCTGAATGCCCTACTTACCTCAAGAAACAAAAGAAGAGCCTAGCTGTATCCTGGTCTGATGAGGATTCTGAAAGTGAACTTGAAGAAGAATATGCTAAACATGTGACTGCTTTGACTGGAAGATATGTCTTTGATGAAGATTCTAGTGAGGATGAATTGACCTTTGAAGAACTAGCAGCTTCCTACAAACAGCTGTGTCTCAGAAGTGAAGAAGTTTGTCAAGAAGGGGAAAATCAGAAGAAACTTATAATTCAACTGAAGGCTGAAAAGGCAGAACATCTTGAAACCATCTCTAAGTTGGAGAATGAAGTCATATTGCTGAACTCCAAACTTGATCAAATGTCTAAATCTGTTAGAATGCTGAACAGTGGATCTGACACATTGGATGAAATTCTTCAGATTGGAAAAATAACAGGAGATATAACTGGGCTAGGATTTGATGGAGAAAAGAAACCCTCTTCAGATGCTAGTTCTTCTGGACCTAAACGTAATATGTCACACCAGATGTCTCAACATCATAGGAGAGGACATTCATCTGAACGTAATATGTTACATCAGGTGCCTCAACATCATGGGAGAGGAAATCCCAATCACTTAAGAGGAAGATTCCAAAGATGGAGATGCCATTACTGCAGGCGTTTTGGTCACATAAAACCTTTCTGCTTCAGACTATATGGATATCCTAAGCCTGCTCCTCAACCTAGATCAAATCAAAACATTTCTACAAATGGGAGACAATGGGTTCCCAAGGCTGCTGCTACCAGTTTGATAGCTCACATGTCCCTCAGAATCTCAGCTAAGGAGGATTAGTACTTTGACAGTGGTTGCTCTAGACACATGACAGAAATTAAGAATCTGTTAGTTGACATCAAATCTCACTCCACAAGCTATGTAACTTTTGGTGATGGAGCAAAGGGTGAAATCAAGGGGGTTGGAAAGCTGAACTGCTCAGGAGTTCCAAATCTTGATAATGTGCTACTGGTTAAAGGGTTGACTGCTAACTTGATTAGCATCAGTCAACTGTGTGATCAAGGATTCAATGTCAACTTCACCAAATCGGAATGTTTGGTTACAAATGAAAAGAGTGAAGTGATTATGAAGGGAGTCAGATCTAAGGACAACTGCTACTTATGGGTTCCTCAAGATTCTAGTTACTCCTCCATTTGTGCTCTTGCCGAAGATGATGAAGTGAAATTGTGGCACCAAAAACTTGGTCATTTACATCTAAAAGGGATGAAAAGGATCATCTCCATGGAAGCTGTCAGAGGAATTCCTAAGCTAAAGATTGAAGAAGGAAGGGTATGTGGTGAATGTTAAATTGGAAAGCAAACTAAGATGTCACACCAGAAGATTAAACATCTCACTACTTCAAAAGTGTTGGTACTCCTTCACATGGACTTGATGGGACCTATGCAGGTGGAAAGTCTTGGTGGGAAGAAGTATGCTTATGTGGTGGTGGATGATTTTTCCAGATACACTTGGGTGAGTTTTATAAGAGAAAAATCTGAAGTGTTTGATGTGTTCAGAGATCTTTGCCAAAGACTTCAAAGAGAAAAGGAGAGCAATGTTGTTAGAATCAGAAGTGATCATGGGAAGTAATTTGAGAATCACAAATTTGCTGAATTTTGCCCATCTGAAGGGATTAGCCATGAATTCTCTTCTCCCATTACTCCACAGGAAAATGGAGTTGTGGAACGAAAAAATAGAACTATCCAAGAATCAGCTAGAGCTATGATCCATGCTAAGAAACTGCCTTACCATTTCTGGGCTGAAGCTATGAACACTGCTTGTTATGTTCATAATAGAGTAACCTTAAGAACAGGAACCACTACTACCTTGTATGAGATATGGAAGGGAAGAAAACCTACAGTTAAATACTTCCATGTGTTTGGAAGCAAATGCTATATCTTGGCAGATCGTGATCAAAGAAGAAAGATGGATCCAAAAAGTGATGAAGGAATATTTTTGGGCTACTCTACTAACAACAGAGCCTATAGAGTCTTCAACTCCAGAACTAACACTACTACAAAAAAGTTATTTAATAGCGCTTTTTTTGGTTTTTGATAGCACTTAAAAGTGCTATTAACCACGGTGCTATTGTAAATATTTTCGTTTGATAGCACTTTAAAAGCGCTATTATAGTACTGATAATTAATAGCGTTTTTCCAAAAGCGCTATTATAGTACCGGTATTCAATAGCGTTTTTCGAAAAATGCTATTATAATACTTATTTTTATTTGATTTTGATAGCACTTCCAAACAAAGTGCTATTATAAGGCACATGTTTGATAGCGCTTTTTCATAAAAGTGCTATTATAAGGCACATGTTTGATAGCGCTTTTCATAAAAATGCTATTATAGAATGTTTCATTAATAGCACTCTCTCTACAAATGCTATTGTAATACACTTATATATATATATATATATATATATATATATATATATATATATATATATATATATATATATATATATATATATATATATATATATATATAAAATGTCCAAGAAAATCAAGTAAATAAAAATGATGAAATTTATTTCACAAAAAAATATTTAGCAAAATAATACATGTAGTCTAAAGAAAGACTTTGAATCCTCACTTAAAAAAATTAAATTTGTTTCACTCTATACTTCTATTAACTCCTAGGCAAAAATTGTATTCAAGTGTATAGCATATAAGAAGAATTATGCCAGTATTTAAATAATTAGAGAGCTTGACGAAATTGAAAGCTCACAATCCACCTCAATTCTTGAACCAGAACAACTTATATTTTTCTTCAATTTTCCATGAGTTGACTCAACCTCGGCCCAAAATATGCCATAAACTGGTCTATGGTCTGAAAATCTTGATTCCCCGCGAACATAAGATAACTGATGGAGACCTTTTCCGTACCATAAAATACGGTCACACCTATGAAACAAAAAATATTCATGGCAGCATAAGTCGTAACCATTTATCCAAACTATATCATATATCATGAAACATACTTCATTTTGTAACATCTATTTTTTCCATGGTACACAATTGACTTTTAGCATTTATAGGGAATGTCTTCTAAATTCATATTAAGCTATGAGATAATAAAGTTAAGAGATCAACTTTTAATCAACATTTAGCTTTCATTTTATTTATGAGCTAATCGAAATTCCTCTTTGATGTTGTCTGAATCAAGACGAAAGAGGAATTACCATGGATCAGAGTTGTTACCTAGAAAATTTCTAGCGACTGACGGCTGACTCCACCCGTGTTCTAACTGGATGAGACTCAACCGCGTTAGCAGTTTATCGACAGCAGCGTCTTCTTCCATGCTTCTTTTAGAGTCTGATAATTTCATCACTTGCGTAAATGACTTCTGCAAAACCTAAATGGCACACTTGCATTATTTGTAAGGAGGATAAGGCGTTCACATGCTGAAAAAATACGGAAAATATTTGGAATCATAATGAAATAGAAAAAAAGAGAGAAACTGCGTCAAATTCATACCAGACAATGAACGCCTCATGTCGCCGAAGCACACGGTGGTCCAAACACCTTGATCCAGTCTATGTTGAGCAGCCTTGGCTGATGCAATTTGAGAGCCACTGCAGTTCACAAACTTTAAGGCTAGTTCTTATACAAACTAATCACAATAGATAAATAGAAGACGAGAATACATTTATATAAAGTACCTTTCTCTAACAAAATTAGATCTGTCAACACAGTTAGCAGCATGCGCTGCCCTTAAGAATAAGGTTTTTGTATGATCATGATGAAAAGGCCAGAATGCATGCTTCAGATTATTTAAGATCTACAGATATAGACCAATATGAGGGCTAAAGGGAAATTCAAAAAGCTAAGAATAACGATAACAACATGCTCTGCAATCAACAGAGAATCAAATCAATGACAACATATTCTTTGTATCAATCAAAACAACAAATTAAATTATCTCAATATTTATTCAACATACTATATTTCCATCGTAACAGAAATCAACTACTGGCCATATATACAAGAAACATTAGAAATAGTAGATAGAATAATTTGACCTCAAACATCCAAGGAAGGATAAAGCAGCATTAACTCTCAAGCCTGGCGAAAGGTGAAAGCTCTTAGGCGGCCACTGCGAATGTATTGAGAAACAAGCCTTAAAATTTATCATCATCGGTCACTCATAATCAAACAAACACACCCATCAAAACAAAGCTTTAATAGATTAGAACTAAACACACCCATTACCAACAAAGCAGTTTCAACCAAGCTTTCCATCCACCACATGCTACATAATCATCGTCTATGGAAAAACACTCATTAATGTTCACAAATGTTATTACCTGTTCCATCATTGAACCCTCCAAGTATTCCATTGAACCAAGATTATTAGAAATCTGCTGCTGACTTACTATATTCACGCGAGGTTATCTTGATGAGGAGCATTCAGTTAACTCAGCCAATCCATCATGCTTCATTTGTATCCAAGGCTGCCACTATACTAGCTTCTTGGTTTGCAATACAACAAATTCTTTTCAGATAAAGCCTATACTTCTGCAGCCATTTCATAAACAAGAAACTTTCATGATTTAACTAATATTAAACAATTTAAACTAAAGAGTAAAGAGTTAAAAAAATGTCTGGAGATGGCTAGCCACATCCTCCCTTGTAATATTTTCGACATTCATCATATCGAGAACTTTTTTGGGTACAGCCTCTGCCAGTAAAAATAACAATATCATGAATCCTGAGGCTCACACTCAAATTTCGTAATATTTCTAATCTTAACTCGTCTAACATGAAGAAATTAATAAGATACAAAAAATTGTTCTTGAATTATAGGTAGAGTGAGGAACAATAAAACATACTGCCAATAAGATTAGATTGTTACAACAGAAAATCCAAAAATGCCAAGCCCAGCCTATCATAAAATTATTATTACCTGAGAGATAAAGTAGGGATTGGAAACAAGAGCAGACTGAAGAATAATGGGCATGTTGGAGGTATAAAAAAGTTTTATTGGATATGAACCCTGCTGTCCTCGGGCATTCTTTGACCTCACAGGCAAGACCAAACGGTAACCTTGGAAGTATATCACAATCAGGAAGATCAAGACAGTAGCAAGAAGATTTGTCACATTGGGAAGATTCTGCCGGTAAAATGCTTCACGAAGAGCACGAACCTTGTCTGTCCTAGTTATCAACAAATGGAACAGAGCAATAACAGCACCCTCGAATTCAGCTCCACGTCCACTATTAATGGTGGTGGGACTAAATGCCTTCCATATAATGTTCTCACTGTAAAATAACAAGAGAAATTCTTCTAAGACAACACAAATTTCATAGACTAAAGCTGGATATATTTTATTAGCAGAGACTAAAAATGTACCAGATATTAGTCGCTATGAATAGGGAAATTCCAGAACCAAGACCATATCCTTTTTGAAGAAGCTCATCTAAATATATCACAATAATACCTGCAAAAAAGAGCTGAATGATGACGAGGATAGCATTTCCTACTCCAAGTTGGCCCACACTACCATACATCCCTGAAAGAACATAGGCAATTGCTTCTCCAATAGCTATCAAAATACCACCCTGGTAGCTTTTGTGCTCCGTTCCTGCCATAGAAAAGGAACTTAACTCAATAATTATACCACCCTGTAGTGAAAACCTATTAAAAAAAATAGCATATATAACATGACATGCATTTAATAAATTATATCTCATACACCATTAAATAAAGGATTGTGTGACAAATGGGCAACCACTGTCATCTCATCCATTTCTGAGTATGAAAGTCCATGCATAGTTTTAAGCTCAAACCAGATCCTAATTTAGACCCATAAGTCATAACTGATTCTGTTAAACGAATTCAATTGAGCATGCGCAACAATCATGTTGCAACCGTAACAGATGAACTGCATCATACTCAACAGGATCTAACACCCTGTTGTAACAATATAATCTTACTGGAAAAACTATCAAATATCTCGAACAAGCAATTTCACAAGTTTAGACGAATCTCCCTAGTCCACCATATGTGCATAATATAATTAGTCGATGATCGAAGAGATTGCAAGATCCAATGCACAAAGCAAGCATAAAAATACAATACAAGTTATAAAAATGCCCTTGTTAAGTCAATATATGTTTTACCCTATAACTTTGATCAAATGGAAGTTCATCTGTAGGCATGCCCGCCTGCGTATCACGTCCTCCCAAAAGTAGCAAAACAGCTTGAACCTGTAATGTAAAATTATATCAGCAAGCATTCCTCAATAGCAAATCCTTCAATCATTGTCCTTTTGACAAATCAAATGTAAATGTCAAATTTAAATATAGGACTTCATTGTAATTATGTTCCACATGCTACATAGGTTTTTTTCTTCCATTCTATCAAACTGCCATTAGTGATAAAAAATTTGAATAAATTTACAACGACAAACATGACAGGTCAAAAGACGAGTTAGACTCACACACTGTAGATATATTGTAAGCAAGATTACTTTGCAATTACAAGAGATCTGATTCCTAGTCATACAACTACAACTTTGACAGTTTTGTGTGTCACTTAATAATCAATATCAGAGTGATTGTTAAGAATTATGCTAACAAAACAACAAGCTAAACTGAGAAGTGATGAACAATAATTACCTTCTGATGTGTGACAGCGGGAAAGACGTAAACCTCACCCTCGAAAGAAAGAGTGAGCTTACCAGTACGGGTTATAGGCAAAACGACGCCGTCGTGATTTGCACTAGCTGAAGCGTTCACTGAATTGACATGCGTCTCCTCCTCCAATTCATCCATAGTATCGTCGTCGAAAACTGAATCTCATAAAGCTGACGCATCATGAACGACAACACAAATGCCACAATCATGAAATCTAAACTAGAAACATATTTATCGTAACACGTCTGATTAAAGCACCGTAAATACAGGCAGCAACATCATACATGAACATGATATTTAACAATTCAAGTCATTACAGTGCCATAAACCTAATAACAAAAACAATGACAATGTGGAATCGAATCGAACTACACACAAATCTAACACAGCAGCTTGCACAAATTGAAAGAATTAATACATATAGAACATCAAATAATGCAACACAGAGTTTGATTTGGATTGTTACCGAAATCATGTAATTGAAACGAATCAAACAGAGCAGCGGCTTCGCGTCGGAATACTCATCAAACCAGCATCCTCACGGTGTCCCCATCGTGTACAGAAGTGAAAACTTCAAGCTGTCAGCTAACTAACCAACTCATGAATGCGAAATCGGATCTGCAATGTAAAATCCAATATCCACACAAAAAGCAAACCAACACAATCCTTGTGCAACAGATTATATTATGGACATCATTTGACAGAAACAAGGTTATAACATAGTGTCATTGGCTTTAAAAACATCTAATGATGTCTTAACTTAGATTTCCAGATTCACAAAAACAGAACAGGTCACAAATCAATATTGTATAGATTTTTCAAAAAATGAAGAGTTAGTTAAAGAAGATCAAACACATGGCAGTGTCACTCTGTCTTACCCACCTACTCTGTCTGGCCTACCCTGTTTAACCAATCCTATGAACTCAATCTTGAAACACCACTCATACTGAAGTGCCCAAAAGCAAACACACCCCTCTATTTGTGCCTATTAGTCAACAATCAGGAAATAAACTCTGTACTCGTCCATGAGAAGGAAAAAAAAATTGGTCTATTTATTGAGCAAGGTATTCAAAGGGAGCTGAGGCGAGGTACCAGAAAATTGAGAGACTAGTGTTGGAGGTCTTGATAACCATAAGAAAACTCAGACTGTATTTCAAATTGCATCGCATAATAGTCAAAACCAATGATCTCATTCGCCAAGTTTTGAAGAAGTCAAACCTCACTGAAAGAATAATGTCCTGGTGAGTTGAGTTATTCGAGTACGATATCCAATACATACCCATGGGAAGAATCAAATCATAAGTGTCAGCCGACTTCTTGACAAAGTTCAGTTCACTAATGGGCGAAGATGATCCCATACTATCAATGGATGGGGCTTCAAACCTAAAAGGTGTTGGCGCCAGAATAATGCTAGATGGCCCAAACAATCTCCTTATAAAACAATCCTTAAGGTTAGAGTTTAAATCTAACAACAAAAATTGAGAATAAAGCCCTAATCGGTGGAACGAATCGGGCAACAAAAATGGAGGTTTCGAGCCTCAGAGCTAGGAAATCAAGTTGTCCGGGAATATTAGGCAAAGGAAGCCCAGTTGATCAAGTATCTCGTGAAATTATGATAATTATCTAATATTTTAAAATAATTTATGTGCCTAGGGAAAAAATCTCAAGCAGACCTTCTCAAAGCTCTCCAACACCAAAAGATCAGGTCATAATCAGACTGTTATACAAGTAAATCTAGTTACTCCCCAACAGTTGAACTGAAGAAATCAACGCCATTGAGAACGCCCAACCTTCAAGTTAGATCACACCTATAGTGCACAACCTAATAATGGACAAACTCTCTTCAGATGAGCTAGATGCAAAGAAAGTTCAAAAGCGTGTGGCAAAATACACCATGGGGTTTGGAAATATCTATATGATAGGAAGGGCCTCCCATATGCTAATATATCTATGGGAGCGCGAGATTGTCTTGGTCCTCATAGAGGTCCACCAAGGAACATGCTTCATTCATATTGGTGGACGAGCTCTTGCTCACAAACTACTTAGGACAAGATATTAATGGTCCACTATGATGAAAAAGTTACTGTAATAGTCATACAAATCATTTGCGAGTCCATTCAAAACGTTATAGTCATTCTCTTTCTATAAGACAATTTCTTCCCTTAGATGTAAATCCTTCGTTCTAATATATGCAGTGAATTCATATTCATCATAACTAATAGTTTCATCTGAGTCCATAGATTTCTTTTTAGTAGTTTGTTCGATTAATCAAAAAGAAATATCAGGAATATCATCAGTCAGAACATTGACAACTTTTGATATGCGTAAGAAAAATCTCATTATTGTTGCCAACGTTTGAAATGCATTACCTTAAACTTGAACATTTTGTCTAAGACAATAGGAGAAGCACCAATATTTTCCCAATAAAAAAATTACTGGGTTGAGTCGTAGACTAGGTCGCTATCTTTAAGACCTTTCGTGGCATTGACCAAAGTTATGCAAAATAGTCACTCAACCACGCCACCTCTAAGATAAAACAACTCAGCTCTATACTGTACGATTACTACTTGCACGGTAGACAATCAGTATAGAAATACACCATATGATGGTAGAAAGACCATTTGAATATAGTATAAATACCACTTGTATTATCTGATATAAAGATTAATCTTAATAATTTCTCATACAAAGAGAAATTCAAATAATTCTTCAAAGAGAATTCAATAATGATCATTTGACCACTAAAAATGATTTCTCAAATATAGAGAAATTCAAGTAATTCTCCAAAGAGAATCCAAAAATACTTGATAATTTCTCATTTTAAATGAGGAGAAATTAAAATAATTCTTTAAGGAGAATTCAAGAAAGTACTCGAAAAATTCAACGAGTAGAAAGAAAAAGGGAGAAGTTGGTGCTTCAACAATTCGAAAGATGCAATGTTACGAGAGTGGGGAAGGGAAAACTCAATAGACGTTTTTGGTGTGTTCTGAAATGAAAAATGTGAATTCCTTATATTGTGAAGTAAACTTACTAAGGAATGAAAACTAAGCGATGGGGGACTTAAGGAATTTTCTCACATAGCACAGAAACACGCAAAATTTTCTAATAATGTGGGACTTAAATAAGTTTTTCAAATTCATCATATTGGAATATTTACCATTTCCAACAAAACTAGCAACAACATGATGACCGAGCCATGACCATGATAGTCCCTTTTATTAAGACAAGTTGAAATGAAAAAGTTATCACAAGACCAAGGCTAACACCAACAAAAGCTCATGAGTTTTCTAAACATAAATTTACCATTTATTACCTCTTAGTGAGCGACTATTTCAAGGGTTGTTGGATCATAACAGTGAATGATGCTAGTTGTCTCCGCAACATGAATTATACATGGATTAACGTTAATAGTAAATCAGAACCATAAAATGTCAGATGGTAGCTCCACACATAAAATGTTAGTTTATTCATGTTCATGACAATATATAATATGAATATATTCTCACTACAAAAGATATATTGTCCTCTTCTTAGGTGCAAATATGGAAGTAAAAAATGGTATAGAGGGGAGTGAATTGACTCTTATTGGAAAATTCATCCGCTTTTTCAAAAAACTGAATATCAGAGATTTTTCAAAAGTGCACGCGGAAGGTTTGAAACGAAAAATATGAAAATTATACTTTTCGAAACTCGAGCAGGTTAACACTAAATCAATTCACAAACACCACAGATGGTTTGATGATGATACACAAAGGTATTCACTTTATTTAATTGTATATTTCATAAGATGTGATTATACAATGATTCAATGACAATGAATTTTAACCTCAATTGTTTGTAAGATTTTTAATCACCAATGCAGCTAGATTAGACACCGATTCTAACAAAACCTAAACTTACACAATAAATCACTACCAATTGAATGAAAGATAAACTACGCTAGAATTGAAATACCTAAGCATGCAAATCCTATGAAAATTAAATGCAAGAGTAATGGAGAGAGATGACACCGAGATTTATAGTGCTTCAGCGTTCGTTCTCACTTTGCCTACACACACTCTTCAATGGTTTCCCATTGGAACCTGCATTGTTCCTTTTTATTTGACAAATATTTGCAAGAGTTCATACAATCACCAATCCACAATAATGCTAAGAATTATAAAATCTCCTATCAGGATCTTGAATTGTATACACCGTAATGCAAAACTTTTCTACGTAATCTTTACTCGATTGACGCTTTTTGAATCTTCCAATATCAATAATTTTCGCCAAGGCTTCGTGTGTAGAAATTAACCCTTTGATCATACCGATTTCTTGAGTGATGAATTGTTCGAATATTTGAGAATAACTCCGCCTTATCCGTAGCCTTCCACACAATCACTATAAAGGAAATCTGGAGAGAGAAACCTCATTCTTTTCACTGGAATTTGTCAGCACCAATGACAATAACCCCAATCTTGCAAACTATCTAAAAATCACAATCAAATCTTCATGAAGAATTATTTTCAATAACGCATCCCTTTCAATCAATTACAAATCTCTCATTATCAAGATCTGAAATTAAATTGAAGTTGAAGATGTAAGAATTTTGTTGCAAGAACTTTGAACTTTAAAAAACATAGAGTATTGATTTTTCTCAGAATCACATAAAAATGAATATGAATTTGTTGATTCGTTACATGAAAAATGATGACAAAAAGGTTTTATATGTGCTTGAGATTAAGCATAAAATATGATTGAAAAATTAGTTAGATTCAAATCAAGAGCATTTCATGATTTGAATCAACTGAACAAGTGAAGTGGAATTAAATAAAAACAGAGTTTTGACCCATTTTTCAGTTGATTTGAATCAAGAGTAAAGTATGATTCAAATCAAAGACCCCGTGATTTGAGTAATGTGATCATTTTTATTCAAATCAATCAAACTAAGCCAATTGAAAAACGTGGAAAATTTGTCTGATTCGACTATAAAACTTTCTCAAATGAGAGCAAGACACATTGTCACGTGGATGCTTCGAACGCGGCTTTCTGAGCCAAGTGCGAGATGCCTTGTCAGTGGCACCCCAACTTGGTTGTTTAGTAATTTGCTTTCAGACACCGAATCATTACCTTTCATTAAGTGATCGATATCTGAGTTGCCTTTGGTTTTGCAACCGACATGAATATATTTAAGCGTTCGGATTCTAAAATGAATTTTTGCTTGCGTTTTCTCGTTATTCATATATGGATAATTCAATCGGGGGTTTTCCATGAGATATGTCTCACGACCCCTTGTCCCTAATAGACTACTCACTCATGGTGAGATTGATTGCAATCAAGTAAAGCAGAGACATATGATGCATTTAAATCAAAGCAATAGTAATGGAAAAGTAAATATGAATAACGAACATACTTTGAATTATAATAAGAAAAATCTCCATTAACACTTGATGCTCTTACACTAAAGTAGAATTTCAAGCAAAGTAACACAAAGAGACTTAAAACAAGAGCTTAATGCTGAAAACTAAACTTAGAGAGTGAAACAGTAAATTTTGATGCTTATTAACAATGATTTAAGGTCTATTTATAGCCTATAAACACATTCAAGGCACTAATTTCGTGTAAATGATACTTAAGGTCATTAAGTGCTTGAATTGGAACAACTTAGAAGCACTAACAGTCACACAATATCCAAAAATTCAAGAGTGTGTAACTGCTGCTGGGCTGAACATGGGCAGTGTCAAGAAACACTGCCTTCCCATGTTGGTCTCTGAACAAATAGGGGGAAATTTGAGAAGAACACGACCTTTGTCAAGGAACATGGCTAGCTCGTGTTGTCCATGGTTTTTTCTATGGGCGCAACTCTTTGGGTCAAAATGGTTTGTGTCAGCTGACGCGGCCCAACCGTGTTGGCCTCAAGTCTTTTGTGTGGGAGGACTCCCTTTTTATGCATTTCTTGATCTTTTTCACGTCAGTTTGGTCCGATACCCTTTTATTACATGAAAACAGTAAAAACATACATAAGTGCATAAAAGCGGAATAAAATAAGGAAAGAAAACATAATAAACGTTGCTAAAGACACATTATAAGTTGTATAAATACCACTTATCACTTACATGGATGAGTTTTAGCACACCATAAACCCTAAATCTCAGACAAACTTACACAATCTTGGGCAAAGATTTGGAATAAGGCAATTTCTTCAAAAGTGTCATGCATGGTTTGGAGAATGCTTAAAAAAAATCCCAAAAAAGATAATTTAGCCAAAAGGAGTTTATTGTCTCAGGGGAAGGTTGGGTGTATCGGAGAGTGCGAGAGCAAGAAGTCGGTTTCTCACATTTTTTAGCGTACATAATTTATAGGTGCACAGAGCTCTATTTGCAAGTGGATTGACGTGCATGCAATCTTACACAATAATGGATAGCTGCATTTGGAACATTTAGAAAACCTGTTAGGCCGAGGAAGATCGCTTACAATAAAAATATTGGTAATCTGATTCTCTTGTCTGTGCAACATTTGGAAGTCTATGAATTATAAGGTCTTCCGAAATGAGAAAATTCACATTGTGAAAATTGTAGAAGAGGAAAAAATCTCGTGATGGAAGTGGCTCAAAATAAAATTAAATTTTATTCAGGATGATATATCCATGTGGTGTCTGAATCCCTTAGATTGTCTCGACAACATAGCCAAACAATCATATCATCATTGATATTATATTCTCTTCTGCCAATTATGTGATTCAACCAATATGCATATGTATTTGGTGGTGATTTTTGGTGAGGTTACATAGGTGAAGTCGGGATTAAGTGGCTTTACGAATTTCATGGTTTGGTTGATTGCAATGGTTCTGTTTTGTATCTTTTTTAGGAATGATGAAGTCTCAGGATATTGTAGTTAATATTAGGTCTTATTTAGAGTGGCTTGGGGACATATTTTGTTCACATACTATTGCCATTTAATAGGTTAATTGGAGAATATTAATCTGGTGTGGTGCAGTGATCTTGAGGCATTTCCTATGTCTTATTAATTTTTAAGGCTGGATCAGATCCTGTAGAATCAGGCCGCCAAGTGCGTCAGGAATGCTGGTCGTATGGAGAGGAGGAGGGGGTGTACCTGCAAGGCACTCCGACGCTCAAGTAAGTAAAGGTCAGAGAAAAAGGGGCAAGTACAAAGAGTGAATTCTTAGGGTGAATATTGGATACCTGACCCTCTCAAGCGAGAGGGTTTATATAGAGCCCCCAGCGTGTGGCCAACAGTCCTATTTTCGGGGCGAAGTAACCGTTTTCCCCAAAGAATAGGTAACTGCCCAAACTAGCCGTTAGGCCGGGCAGGGTGCTCGAAACTAGCTGTTATGTCGGGCATAAATGCAGTTTCGGGCACCTGTCCTTTGCTGTTCGGGCAGTGAGGAAGCGGTGCATAACGGACAGTAATTTCGGGGAGGAACTTTGCGTTCCTTGCCCGGTTGGAGGGGCAGAAAGGTCAGTTTTGCCCCTCTGTGGATTGGACTTAGGCAATTTGGGCCGATCTGGAGCAGAGGCGGATTGGGCCAATTCTAGCCATTGGTCCAGTCCAGAACAGGAGCCCCCAAGTCATTGCTCCCGAGCATGGGAGTGATGACTTAAGGACTGCTCGTTGCTCTGTGGAGCCAGCATAAAGTAGTCGTTTGGAGACGAGGAGGATTGTCTCAAAGTGCTCGTGGCTCTTTGTGTCCATGATATTCGGGGAGATTAAGCGTTAGATAGAATTGGAAACGGTGGGCTGCCACGTGTGCCTCGAGCCCCGCGTAGCAGTTAATAGGTAATGATGGCTAGTGGGTAGTCATTATGGCCTACACACGCGCCCCTCAGTATAAAAGGGGGGAGATTGTCCCGTTTTACACTTTTTCTTTCAGATTTCTCTTCGCCTCTTCTGCGTTCTTGCCCGTCACCGTCTTTAGTGCATCCGACCACCGTGCCAAGCTTCGAGCAATCTCTTTCTTCTACTCAAATCAAGAAGTTTTCTGATCTGTAGCTTGTTTTACTTTCTTTTGTTGTTAGTGGTAGATTGTATGCGGTTAGGGTTAGCTTTAGGTGATAAAATAGGTAGATTTCTGGCGAGTGTTGGTGGTGGACGGTGGTTGTGCCATTTTTCCGCCTTCAGCACTTCGCCGGAGTATGTAGTACGTTTACCGAGGAGGGCGGTCCACGGCGTGGTTGCGGTAGTTGTGCATGCGTGACCACCATGTTTGTTCATCTTCTGATAGGGCGATGAGTTTTCTGGTAGAACGTTTCCAGATTCCGGTGAAGCTTTGCGGTTTCCGGTGGATCTTCAAATGGAATCTGGGCATGAGTGCGGGGAGGTTCCTCGCAGGAGTATGGTATGTCTCGGGTATCTCCTTGCGGGGAGGTTTTTCATTCGATATTAGGGCTTAGATCGGGGACGTTGTCCTCAGCCTTTTGCGCGCCCTTTCACTTGACTTGGCAGTGGAAGGGTGGATTTGATTTCCTGTCGAATTCACTGTCTTTCTCTGCTTTTTTAGGTGATCGTAATGGCGACGGGGCCAGACAGAGAAGTTATTCTGGACACGTTCGGGGAGGAAACTGGCTCCGAGGAGAATAGTAGCTCGACGGCTTCGAGCTCTGCGGCTTCGAGCTCAGCAACATCGAGCTCCTCGAGCAATGTCGGGGAGGAAGACGAATTGGATGTCATGGAGGAAGACGTTGAAGGGTTCTGTGCGGAAGAATGGGAGGTGGCCGAACCTTCTGAGCATATTTCTATGTTCGCAAAGTCTTTGGCGGACGTCTTTACGGAGGTAGGACCAGAAGTGGAGTGAAGGTGCACTTCCCTACCTTGGACGAGCGGGTCTGCTCGGATTTCGGGGACCGCTTTACGATGTACAAGTATGCCTTCAAAGAGCTGGGACTGAGGCTGCCTTTCACTTATTTCCAGCGGTCGGTGTTCGAGCATCTGAAGCTGGCGCCCTCTCAACTTCACCCTAATTCGCTGACCTTCATCCGGGCTTTCGAATTGGTGTACGAGCATCTCGCTCTGGGGACTACTCTCCCTCTGTTCTTCGCTGTTTTCCATCTTCAAAGGCAGCTGACGGGGAAGAAGTACGAATGGGTTTCCTTGAAGCAGCCCAAAAAGTTATTTTAGCCGTTCTCGGAGTCAATTCGAACGTTCAAGGAACGGTATTTCATCGTAGAACCCGTGTCCGAGGTTGCCCAGGATAGCACATATGTCTGGGAGATAGAGGTCGACGAAGATGGGAATGAGTTGCTCAACGAGGAGGGAAAGTATATTGGGCGGAGGCTGTACATGTTTCCCATCCGCTGGGCACCCGACCACTTCTCCAAGAAGCCCAGCGCTTATGTCTTCCAGCCGAGCGAGCTGCGCGGGAAGGACGCCATGGCTTACGAGAAGCTGGTGAACTGGGTCAACTCCTTCAGCCTTGCAAGCTGCTGGACGAGCAAGGGCAACCCTATCTTCGAGGAGGATGGGAGCCAGTTGAGCGCAGATTCGTCAATGTTAAGGCACTGTTGGAGTGCAAGACTCCCGCGGATGCTGAGAAGCTTCTCGGTAGTCTTGGTTATTTAGATTTTGTTTGTGTTATCTCTTTTCCACGTAGCTAACGTGCTCGTCTTTTCGTTTGTGCAGGTGAGATGCCTCAGGCTCGCGATCGCGTGGTGAGGAATGCTATGGCGAGGAATAAAGCTGAAGCGGCTCCTCCTAAATCCTGGCCTGCTGGTGCCCGTGCTCCTCCCCTTGTTCAAACTGCCGTGGGGACCTCTTCTTCTCCCTCTCCTGCTCCACGGGGATCTCCACTGCCTTTGACCAGGCGGACGAAGTGGCCAAGGACATTAGATGCTGTGGACCTTACCCGTGTGCCGGAGAAAGGGAAGTTCGAGTTACCTCCGTGCGTCCTTGATAGGAGGTTCTTTGAAGGTAACTCTTTGGTCGTCCCTCGGGCGGAATCCCTTTGCTTGGAAGGCATGGATCGCCCGAGAAAGAGGGCGCTGGTGGCCCAAGATGCTTCTGCCCTGGTTAGGATGTTGGAGATGGCTGCTGTCTACGCCGAAGGGGATTCTACACTTGAGTCCGAACTTAATGCTGCCGGGGCTTCTGAGGCGGCCCTCAAGGAGGAAGTTAAGAGTGCCCGTGAGGCTCGGAAGAAGGCCGAAGAGGAGACGACTAGGTTGAAAGAGGATGTCTCCAAGCTGGCGGCGGAGAAAAAGGATGCCGAGGAGCAGAACAAAGAGTTGATGGCGGCCAGTGCCCCGGGTGCCGACGAACCGGATGAGATAAAAGAGTTGAAGATTAGGTCTGAGCTGGTTGCCCGCATCCTGCTGGCCGAGGATGACGGTGTCGCCGTGGCAGTGGAGTCTTTCGAAAGCACCGTGGCTCAGTTGCGGGTGGTGAACCCTGAGCTCTTCCCTTAGAGATTCGTCGTTCATTTCCTCGTCTAGGGGCAACTCTGTCCGCCTAGAGGGCACGTGAACTTCGACGGGAATTACAGCCTCGGTTCCGTATGCTAAACGGAAAGGTGTTTCCCCGATCATTGAATGGGGAGTTGTACGGTAAGCCCAGAGCACGCTGTGTAGCTCCTCGACCCACGCCTTCTTTGTTTCGTCTAGCCTTCGCTTGAGGCCTTGAAATATGACTCGGTTAGCTGCCTCATCCTGCCCGTTTGTTTGGGGGTGTTCGACGGACGTGAAGTGTTGCTTCGTGCCCAGTTGGGCGACGAAGTCCTTGAACTTCCTGTCCATGAACTGTGTCCCGTTGTCCGTTACTATCACTTGGGGAATGCCGAAACGTGCAAGGATGTTTCATTTGTAGAAATGCAGGATGTTGAGGGCATTTATTTTGGCTAGAGGTTCTGCTTCTATCCACTTTGTGAAATAATCCACACCCACTATGAGGTACTTGTTCTGACTTGATCCTACCATAAAAGGTCCTAGGATGTCTAGGCCCCACCAGGCGAATGGCCACGGGGAGGACATAGTCTTGAGCTCGTTAGGCGGGGCTAGGTGCATGTCCCCGTGCCGTTGGCATTTATCGCACTTCTTTACGTGCTCTTTTGCGTCGTTTTGCATAGTCGTCCAGTAGTATCCTGCTCGGAGGGCCTTTCGAGCAAGGGACCTTCCGCTGAGATGTTGAACGTTGATTCCTTCGTGGATTTCGCGCAGGATGTGCGTGATCATTTCTTCCACGACACATTTGAGCAGCGGAATGGAGAATCCCCGTCTGTATAGTTTGTCTTCGACCAGGACATAAGAGCAAGCTCTTCGCCTGACTATGCCGGCCTCCTTTGGGTCGGACGGGAGTTCGCTTTGGCGAGGTAGTTGTAGACTGGGGTCATCCAGCAGTTGTTGTCGCCGATCACCTGCACGTCGAGTGTCGGGAGGCCTTCTCGATGCTGGGTCGAGGAAGTACTTCTTGTATGACGGATTTGTTTCCGCCTTTCTTCTTCGTGCTAGCCAATTTGGACAGCACATCCGCTCGTACATTATGTTCGCGGGGAACATGTTTTACTTCTACTATTGTGAACTTTGCCATTTCCTTCTTTACCAGGGCCAGGTATTCGGTCAGGTTGTCGTTTTTGGCTTGGTATTCACCTCGGACCTGGAGGGCCACGAGTTGTGAATCCGTGCAAATGACGACTTCTTCTGCTCCCAGGTCCTCGACAAGGCGTAGCCCAGCGAGGAAGGCTTCGTATTCGGCCTGGTTATTAGAAGTTGGGAAAGACAGTGTGAGTGATACCTTGACGATAGTCCCTTCGTTGCTCTCCAGTATAATGCCCGCGCCGCTACCTACCGAGCTTGAGGCACCGTCGACGAAGATGGTCCACTTATGTATCTCGCCCGCGGGGGAGTCCGCGAATGTCATCTCCGCGATGAAATCGGCCAGAGCTTGGGCCTTAAGGGCTTTTCTGCCTTCGTACCGGATGTCAAATTCGGACAGTTCTAGCGACCATTTAAGCATTCGTCCGACCATATCTGGTCGTCCAAGCAGCTGCTTTATGGGCTGATCTGTTCGAACCATGATCGTGTGGGCTAGGAAGTAGTACCTTAATCTCCTGGCAGCGTTGATGAGGGCCAATGCCACCTTCTCTATCTGCTGGTATCGTAACTCTGGTCCTTGTAGCGGCTTGCTCGTGAAATAAATGGGCTTCTGCCCGTCAGGTGTCTCGCAGATGAGAGCGGCGCTCACTGCTTCGGCTGCTATGACTATGTATAGGTATAACGTTTCGCCATTGTCCGGGCGAGAGAGAACCGAAGGCTCTGAGAGTGCTCGTTTCAGATGGAGAAGGGCCTTGTCGCACTCTTCGGTCCATTCGAACGCAGCCTCTTTGCGGAGGAGCTTGAAGAACGGTAGGGCGTGCTGGGCTGACTTGGCCACGAAACGAGATAGTGATGCGAGCATCCCGTTGAGGGACTGGATGGATTTTTTGGACTTGGGCGTAGGAAACTCGGAGAATTCCCGACATTTGTCGGGATTATCTTCGATTCCTCGTTCCGTTAAGTAGAAGCCGAGGAATTTGCCTGCCCGGACACCGAACGTGCACTTCTCCGGATTAAAGCACATTTTGTATTTCCTGGCCTGTTCGAAGACCTTTCGCAAGTGGGCGGTATGATCGGTTTCCTCGTGGGACTTTACGATCATGTCGTCCATGTATACTTCGAGCATGTCGCCTATTTCTCCCCGAAATACTTTATTCATCATTCGTTGGTATGTTGCTCCGGCGTTCTTCAGGCCGAAGGGCATTACGTTGTAGTAATAATTCCCTGATTCGGTCATGAAGGCCGTATATTTTTTGTCGGACATTGCCATTGGGATTTGATTATAGCCCGAGTAGGCGTCCATGAACGATAAAAGTTTAAAGCCAGCGGAATTATCAACAAGTTTATCAATATTGGGGAGGGGATAGGCATCCTTCAGGCATGCCTTATTGAGATCGGTATAATCAACGCACATACGCCATTTTCCATTATATTTTTTGACCAATACAATGTTGGACAGCCAAGTGGTGTACTTGGCTTCCGAAATAAATTTGGCCTCGAGGAGGTCCTTTACAGCTTTTTCAGCAGCCTCCGTTTTCTCCGGAGACTGCTTTCTCCTACGTTGTGCTACGACCTTAATGGTCGGGTCAATGGTCAGCTGGTGACATGCAGTGGACGGGTCTAAACCGGGCATCTCTGTGGCGCTCCAAGCGAAGAGGTCAGCGTTCTCCCAGAGGCATGCTTTGAGCTGCTTCCTCGCGATGTCAGGTAGGTCTGCTTCGATCTTCACTCCCTGTTGGGGATCTTCGCCGAACAGAACTATCTTGAAGTCGCCATCCGGGATTGGGCGCATCGGATGGGAGTTGCTGCTGGATGCTGTAGACGGGCCGGCTGATGCTGCTCGTTCCTCCCGATGGTCCTCAGGGAAGCGGCTGTCGAGGTCGATAGAGTCGACCTGGGGCAGAGGCTTGGCTTCCTCGAAGCTGCTTGGCAGTGTTGGCTTGCTCGACACCTTTGGCTTGGGCGCAATGGTGTTGAGTCCCTTTGTGGCTGCTTCAAAACACCGTCGGGCATCTTCTATATCACCGTGAAGGGTGGCGACCTTCCCTTTCGAAGTGTAATACTTCATCTTGAGGTGGACAGTTGAAGGCACAGCTACTAACTCGGCCAGGGTTGGCCTTCCGAAAATGCACTGGTAAAGCGACGGGCAGTCGATTACCAGGAACTGCACCTTGATGGATCTGGCCGTTTCTGCTGATCCGAAGGTGATGATCAGCTCGACGTAACCCCACGGCTTTGTTACGGACCCGTTGAATCCCTGCAAGTCGGATCCCACGTAGGGAGTGAGGTGAGATTCGTCCAGCTGAAGCGTTGAGAACAGCTGGGAGTACATGATGTCGACCGAGCTGCCCTGGTCGACGAGTATCCTGCGAACATCGAAGTTCGCCATCCTGGCTCTGATGAGCAGAGGTATGTTGGAGTTCGGGGACCCGCCGAGGAGTTCCTCCTTGTAAAAGGAGATTGGGACGGAGCCCTTCTGGGCCTGATCAAGCGTCGTCACTTTGTTGCAGCTGGTGTTGATCAGGTGGTCGAACTTCCGTTTCACGGAGCCCACAATGACTTTGTTGAATCCCCTGCCAGAAATGACCATGGCGGAAGGAAAAGTCTCCCACGGGATGTGGGCCGCGAAATAAGCAGGGGTCTTGAGCCCGTCTGGGACGTAGAAGTCCTCTGGCCGGGATATGGACATTACTACCTGTACGTTGGTGTCATTCGAGGAGGGTACTTTTTCCTAGACCTTCTTGGACTCCTGGGCGTCTTGCCGAGGAGTGTCTTTCTTCTTTGCGAACTGTTTCAGGTGCCCGTCCCTGATCAGTATCTCTATGGCATCCTTCAGATGGATGCAGTCCTCTGTAGTATGGCCGTGACTTTTGTGGAAGCGGCAGTACTTCGACTTATCCACGTTTGGTATGTTCGGCAGCTGTTTGGGGAAACGGACCCCGACTTATTTAAACTCCGATTTGGCACACTCGGACAGAATCTTTTCCCTGGAAACGGTCAGGGAAGTGTAGTCGTGGAAGCGCCCGGAGGGTCCCTTACTGTCGCGGGAGTCCCTCGGACGGTCCTCGTGTCTTCGTTCACTTCGACGAGATGTCGAGGCTTCTTCTCCTTTGGCGGCCCGGGCATTCTCCTGGCGTGCGATGCCCGGACGTTGCAGGCCGTAATCTTCTCCTCGTACTGGATATGAGTCTGGGCTTTGAGGAGGAGGGCGTCTAAGTTCCTCGGTGGGGCGAGGCCGGTGGATTTAGCGAAATCTGAATCCGGGAGGACCCCTTGCTCGAGCAGGAACTTCTTCATTTTGTCCGTCGTCGGAACCTGCACGGACTCCTTGTTGAACCTCTCGATGTATGCTCGGAGAGGTTCATTTTTCCTCTGGATTATGGCTCCGAGGGAGGCCTCAGTTTTGGGGTGGCGGCGAGATGCTGTGAAGTGCCGCGAGAACATCCTGCCGAGCTGTTTCCATGAGGTAATGGACTCCTCGGGCAGTTGTTTATACCATGTCATTGCTCCTTTCCGAAGCGTGGTCGGGAACAGTCTACATTTGATGGCGCCCCGTACGCTGCGGTAGTCTAAGAGGGCATCGATATTCTCGATGTGCTCGTCTGGGTCAGTGGTCCCGTCGTACGTGCCAAGTGACGGGGGTTTCTCCAAGCCCTTAGGAAGACGGGTGGCCAGGATCTCCTGGGACAACGGGCCACGAGGCTCGTCGTCGTCATTGGAACTGGTGTATGATGGTGACACGACGAGCTGCTCGCGTCTGCGGTTCCTTCTAGGAGAAGGTGAGCGGTTCCTTCGCGGGGAAAGTGAGCGTGTCCGTCTTTTGGACTCGATTGGAGACTCCTCGTTCCTTCGAGTCCTTTTGTGGTCATGAGCGTGCTGGTCACGCGGGGAGATCTGGTCGCATTTTTGGGCTACGCGAGGATCTTGCTCTTGGCGCAGTCTTCGGTCGATTTCTCTCCGGGGCTGCGGGCTTCTAGATCGTCGCTGATTCCTCCGCGTAGGAGGGGATCTTGGACGGCGAGACTCTTCCAGTGCCCCGATCCTCTCGTTTTGCTGCAGGATCAGGGTGTTAGTTTTGTTGAGTGCCTCTAGGAGGGCCGTCACGACCGGGTCAACGCTGGGCGGAACAGGAACAAGCTGAAGGTCGAGAGACGGTTGATCGTTGTTGCGATCAACATGAGTTGGGGAAAGAGAAGAGATGGCTCTATCCCTCAGGAAACGGGCATCTCGGAGGAGAGATGATTGGCCGTCAACGTCAGATTTGTTGACGGGGAGGATGGTGGAATGAAGAGCATCCTGGGTGCGATCTTGGGAGGCCATGATCGTGATGATGTTCGAAAGTTGTTTTGATCTTCGGTTAAAGAAAGAAGGGGAGAACAAAGATTTCCCACAGACGACGCCACTGATCGTGAAGGCTGGATCAGATCCTGTAGAATCAGGCCGCCAAGTGCGCCAGGGATGCTGGTCGTATGGAGAGGAGGAAAGGGTGTACCTGTAAGGCACTCCGACGCTCAAGTAAGTAAAGGTCAGAGAAAAAGGGGCAAGTACAAAGAGTGAATTCTTAGGGTGAATATTGGATACCTGACCCTCTCAAGCGAGAGGGTTTATATAGAGCCCCCAGCGCGTGGCCAACGGTCCTATTTTCGGGGCGAAATAACCGTTTTCCCCAAAGAATAGGTAACTGCCCAAACTAGCCGTTAGGCCGGGCAGGGTGCTCGAAACTAGCCGTTATGTCGGGCATAAATGCAGTTCCGGGCACCTGTCCTTTGCTGTTCGGGCAGTGAGGAAGCCGTGCATAACGGACAGTAATTTCGACGAGGAACTTTGCGTTCCTTTCCCGGTTGAAGGGGTAGAAAGGTCACTTTTGCCCCTCTGTGGATTGGACTTAGGTAATTTGGGCCGCTCTGGAGCAGAGGCGGATTGGGCCAATTCTAGCCATTGGTCCAGTCCAGAACAGGAGCCCCCTAAGTCGTTGCTCCCGAGCATGGGAGTGATGACTTAAGGACTGCTCGTTGCTCCGTGGAGCCAGCATAAAGTCGTCGTTTGGAGACGAGGAGGATTGTCTCGAAGTGCTTGTGGCTCTCTGTGTCCGTGATATTCGGGGAGATCAAGCGTCAGATAGAATTGGAAACGGTGGGCTGCCACGTGTTCCTCGAGCCCCACGTAGCAGTTAATAGGTAATGATGGCTAGTGGGCAGTCATTATGGCCTACGGGCGCGTGTGTGCACGTGCCCCTCAGTATATAAGGGGGGAGATTGTCCCTCTTTGCACTTTTTCTTTCTTATTTCTCTTCGCCTCTTCTGCGTTCTTGCCCGTCACCGTCTTTAGTGCATCCGACCACCGTGCCAAGCTTCGAGCAATCTCTTTCTTCTACTCAAATCAAGTAAGTTTTCTGATCTGTAGCTTGTTTTACTTTCTTTTATTGTTAGTGGTAGATTGTATGCGGTTAGGGTTAGCTTTAGGTGATAAAATAGGTAGATTTCTGGCGAGTGTTGGTGGTGGACGGTGGTTGTGCCATTTTTCCGCCTTCAGCACTTCGCCGAAGTATGTAGTACGTTTAGCGAGGAGGGCGGTCCACGGTGTGGTTGCGGTAGTTGTGCATGCGTGACCACCGTGTTTGTTCATCTTCTGATAGGGCGATGAGTTTTCTGGTAGAACGTTTCCAGATTCTGGTGAAGCTTTGCGGTTTCTGGTGGATCTTCAAACGGAATCTGGGCATGAGTGCGGGGAGGTTCCTCGTAGGAGTATGGTATGTCTCAGGCATCTCCTCGCGGGGAGGTTTTTCATTCGATGTTAGGGCTTAGGTCGGGGACGTTGTCCTCAGCCTTTTGCGCGCCCTTTCACTTGACTTGGCAGTGGAAGGGTGGATTTGATTTCCTGTCGAATTCATTGTCTTTCTCTACTTTTTCAGGTGATCGTAATGGCGACGGGGCCAGACAGAGAAGTTATTATGGACACGTCCGAGGAGGAAACTGGCTCCGAGGAGAATAGTAGCTCGACGGCTTCGAGCTCTGCGGCTTCGAGCTCCTCGAGAAATGTCGGGGAGGAAGACGAATTGGATGTCATGGAGGAAGACGTTGAAGGGTTCTGTGCAGAAAAATGGGAGGTGGCCGAACCTTCCGAGCATATTTCTACGTTCGCAAAGTCTTTGGCGGACGTCTTTACGGAGGTAGGACCAGAAGGGGAGTGGAAGGTGCACTTCCCTACCTTGGACGAGCGGGTCTGCTCGGATTTCGGGGACCGCTTTACGATGTACGAGTATGCCTTCAAAGAGCTAGGACTGAGGCTGCCTTTCACTGATTTCTAGCGGTCGGTGTTCGAGCATCTGAAGCTGGCGCCCTCTCAACTTCACCCTAATTCGCTGGCCTTCATCCGGGCTTTCGAATTGGTGTGCAAGAATCTCGCTCTGGGGACTACTCTCCCTTTATTCTTCGCTGTTTTCCATCTTCAAAGGCAGCTGACGGGGAAGAAGTACGGATGGGTTTCCTTGAAGCAGCCCAAAACGTTATTTAAGCCATTCTCGGAGTCAATCCGAACGTTCAAGGAACGGTATTTCATCGTATAACCCGTGTCCGAGGTTGCCCAGGATAACACATTTGTCTGGGAGATAGAGGTCGACGAAGATGGGAATGAGCTGCTCAACGAGGAGGGAAAGTATATTGGGCGAAAGCTGTACATGTTTCCCATCAGCTGGGCACCCGACAACTTCTCCAAGAAGCCCAACGCTTATGTCTTCCAGCCGAGCGAGCTGCGCAGGCAGGACACCGTGGCTTACGAGAAGCTGGTGAACTGGGTCAACTCCTTTAGTCTTGCAAGCTGTTGGACGAGCAAGGGTAACCCTATCTTCGAGGAGGATGGGAGCCAGAGAGTTGAGCGCAAATTTGTCAATGTTAAGGCACTGGTGAAGTGCAAGACTCCCGCGGATGCTGAGAAGCTGCTCGGTAGTCTTGGTTATTTAGATTTTGTTTGTGTTATCTCTTTTCCATGTAGCTAACGTGCTCGTCTTTTCATTTGTGCAGGTGAGATGCCTCAGGCTCGCGATCGCGTGGTGAGGAATGCTATGGCGAGGAATAAAACTGGAGCGGCTCCTCCTAAGTCCCGACCTGCTGGTGCTTGTGCTCCTCCCCTTGTTCAAACTGCCATGGGGACCTCTTCTTCTTCCTCTCCTGCTCCACGGGGATCTCCAGTGCCTTTGACCGGGCGGATGAAGCGGCCAAGGACATTAGATGCTGTGGACCTTACCCGTGTGCCGGAGAAAGGGAAGTTTGAGTTACCTCCGTGCGTCCTTGATATGAGGTTCTTTGAAGGTAACTCTTTGGTCGTACCTCGGGCGGAATCCCTTTGCTTCGAAGGTATGGATCGCCCGAGCAAGAGGGCGCTGGTGGCCCAAGATGCTTATGCCCTGGTCAGGATGTTGGAGATGGCTGCTGTCTACGCCGAAGGGGATTCTACACTTGAGTCCGAACTTAATGCTGCCCGGGCTTCTGAGGCGGCCCTCAAGGAGGAAGTTAAGAGTGTCCGTGAGGCTCGGAAGAAGGCCGAAGAGGAGAAGGCCAGGTTGAAAGAGGATGTCTCGAAGCTGGCGGCGGAGAAAAAGGCTGCCGAGGAGCTGAACAAAGAGTTGATGGCGGCCAGTGCCCCGGGTGCCGACGAACCGGATGAGATAAAAGAGTTGAAGACTAGGTCTGAGCTGGTTGCCCGCATCCTGCTGGCCGAGGATGAAGGTATCGCCGTGGCAGTGGAGTCTTTCGAAAGCGCCGTGGCTCAATTGCGGGTGGTGAACCCTGGGCTTGAGATCTCGACTGAGGGTACTCACTATCTTGCGCGCGTTGAGGATGGTCACATTGTCTTGCCCGCAGGCCTTGTTCTAGATAACCCCAAGGCCCAGCCTGAGGACCAGCCCGAGGAGGACCTGAGACCTGAGCCTGTGTCAGCCGAGCATGCAGATGAATGAAGAGTGTTGTTATTTTGATGTTGTTGTATCTTGTCCGGCCTGCGCGCCGTTGAATTATTTGTAATTTTATTTTTGGGGGCATGGCCCCGTTTTATGTAATAACGCACAATCTTGGCCCTTGTGGCCACCTGTTATGTTAATTATATTTCTATCTTTTTCGCGTGCATGATTTTACTTGTGTTTATTTTTGCTAAGTGTTGTATGCATGCTTGCTGTGAATGTATGTCTGTCCGTGTTTTGGAGCTTTTGACTTGTGCGAATATTTATGGGGGATTGCTCGTTGTAGATATGTTCGATAGTGTGGGGAACCGGTCGAACGGCAGGGGAATATCCTGGCTGGGGAGCGGAGTTCAGGTCGCATCTGAGGCCTGAGTTCGCGGCATGAACGTCCCATCGCGAGCTGGGGTTCTGCCAATCATGGTACTTTGACGACGGCGGTGCTCGATCGAGGACCGCTGTCGAGCAACTACCCAGCTCGTTACTGAGCGGGGTTGTGCTTTAATCGTATGCGACGCTTGTACCTAGACGCGCATAGTGGTCGGTAGTAGACATTCGTCGTAGCGACGAGTCGAACCGAGGATTTAGCTGTAGTATTGTTTTAGCTTTTCGACGTTCCATGGTCGACCGAGTTCTTCCCCGGTGAGATGTTCTAGGTAGTAGGCCCCATTTTCCGTTTTTACCCGGATGCGATAGGGTCCCTCCCAATTGGCTGCTAGCTTGCCTTCGCAAGAGTCTTTGTGGTTTCTTCTTAGGACAAGACTTCCCACGTCGAACTCTCGTCGTATCACTTTGGCGTTGTGCCTGATGGTGATCCTTTGTTTCAGTGAGGCCTCACGGAGAGCTGTCACAGTTCTGATTTCCTCGACGAGGTCGAGCTCTTCCCTTAGAGATTCGTCGTTCATTTCCTCGTCTAAGGGCGACTCTGTCCGCCTAGAGGGCACGTGAACTTCGACGGGAATTACAGCCTCGGTTCCGTATGCTAAATGGAAAGGTGTTTCCCCGGTCGTTGAATGGGGAGTTGTACGGTAAGCCCAGAGCACGCTGTGTAGCTCCTCGACCCACGCCTTCTTTGTTTCGTCTAGCCTTCACTTGAGGCCTTGAAGGATGACTCGGTTAGCTGCCTCAGCCTGCCCGTTTGTTTGGGGGTGTTCGACGGATGCGAAGTGTTGCTTCGTGCCCAGTTGGGCGACGAAGTCCTGAAACTTCCTGTCCGTGAATTGCGTCCCGTTGTCCGTTACTATCGCTTGGGGAATGCTGAAACGTGCAAGGATGTTTCGTTTGTAGAAACGCAGGATGTTGAGGGCAGTTATTTTGGCTAGAGGTTCTGCTTATATCCACTTTGTGAAATAATCCACACCCACTATGAGGTACTTGTTCTGACTTGATCCTACCACGAAAGGTCTTAGGATGTATAGGCCCCACCAGGCGAATGGCCACGGGGAGGACATAGTCTTGAGCTCGTTAGGCAGGGCTAGGTGCATGTCCCCGTGCCGTTGGCATTTATCGTACTTCTTTACATGCTCTTTTGCGTCGTTTTGCATAGTCGACCAGTAGTATCCTGCTCGGAGGGCCTTTCGAGCAAGGGACCTTCTGCTGAGATGTTGGGCGTTGATTCCTTCGTGGATTTCGTGCAGGATGTGCGTGACCATTTCTTCCTCGACACATTTGAACATCGGAATTTAGAATCCCCGTCTGTATAGTTTGTCTTCGACCAGGACATAAGAGCAAGCTCTTCGCCTGACTATGCCGGCCTCTTTTGGGTCGGACGGGAGTTCGTCCTTGGCGAGGTAGTTGTAGACTGGGTTTATCCAGCAGTTGTTATCGCCGATCACCTGCACGTCGAGTGTCGGGGAGGCCTTCTCGATGCTGGGTCGAGGAAGTACTTCTTGTATGACGGATTTGTTTCCGCCTTTCTTCTTCGTGCTGGCCAATTTGGACAGCACGTCCGCTCGTACATTATGTTCGCGGGGAACGTGTTTTACTTCTACTATTGTGAACTTTGCCATTTCCTTCTTTACCAGGGCCAGGTATTCGGCCAGGTTGTCGTTTTTGGCTTGGTATTCACCTCGGACCTGGAGGGCCACGAGTTGTGAATCCGTGCAAATGACGACTTCTTCTGCTTCCAGGTCCTCGGCAAGGCGTAGCCCAACGAGGAAGGCTTCGTATTCGGCCTGGTTATTGGAAGTTGGGAAAGACAGTGTGAGTGATACCTCGACGATAGTCCCTTCGTTGCTCTCCAGTATAATGCCCGCGCCGTTACCTGCCGAGCTTGAGGCACCGTCGACGAAGACGGTCCACTTACGTATCTCGCCCGCAGGGGAGTCCACGAATGTCATCTCCGCGACGAAATCGGCCAGAGCTTGGGCCTTAAGGGCTTTTCTGCCTTCGTACCGGATGTCAAATTCGGACAGTTCTAGCGACCATTTAAGCATTCGTCCGGCCATATCTGGTCGTCCAAGCAGCTGCTTTATGGGCTGATCTGTTCGAACCATGATCGTGTGGGCTAGGAAGTAGTGACTTAATCTCCTGGCAGCGTTGATGAGGGCCAATGCCACCTTCTCTATCTGCTGGTATCGTAACTCTGGTCCTTGTAGCGCCTTGCTCGTGAAATAAATGGGCTTCTGCCCTTCAGGTGTCTCGCGGATGAGAGCGGCGCTCACTGCTTCGGATGCTACGGCCATGTATAGGTATATCGTTTCGCCATTGTCCGGGCGAGAGAGAATCGATGGCTCTGAGAGTGCTTATTTCAGATGGAGAAGGGCCTTGTCGCACTCCTCGGTCCATTCGAACGCGGCCTCTTTGCGGAGGAGCTTGAAGAACGGTAGGGCGTGCTGGGCGGACTTGGCCATGAAACGAGATAGTGATGAGAGCATCCCTTTGAGGGGCTGGATGAATTTTTTGGACTTGGGCGTAGGAAACTCGGAGAATGCCCGACATTTGTCGGGATTGGCTTCGATTCCTCGTTCTTTTAAGTAGAAGCCGAGGAATTTGCCTGCCCGGACACCGAACGTGCACTTCTCCGGATTAAAGCGCATTTTATATTTCCTGGCCTGTTCGAAGACCTTTCGCAAGTGGGCGGTATGATCGGTTTCCTCGTGGGACTTTACGATCATGTCGTCCATGTATACTTCGAGCATGTCGCCTATTTCTCTCCGAAATACTTTATTCATCATTCGTTGGTATGTTGCTCCGGCGTTCTTCAGGCCGAAGGGCATTGCGTTGTAGTAATAATTCCCTGATTCGGTCATGAAGGCCGTATATTTTTTGTCGGACATTGCCATTGGGATTTGATTGTAGCCCGAGTAGGCGTCCATGAACGATAAAAGTTTAAAGCCAGCGGAATTATCAACAAGTTTATCAATATTAGGGAGGGGGTAGGCATCCTTCAGGCATGCCTTATTGAGATCGGTATAATCAACGTACATACGCCATTTTCCATTAGATTTTTTGACCAATACAACGTTGGACAGCCAAGTGGTGTACTTGGCTTCCGAAATAAATTTGGCTTCGAGGAGGTCCTTTACAGCTTTTTCAGCAGCCTCCGTTTTCTCCGGAGACTGCTTTCTCCTACGTTGTGCTACGTCCTTAATGGCCGGGTCAATGGTCAGCTGGTGACATGCAGTGGACGGGTCTAAACCGGGCATCTCTGCGGCGCTCCAAGCAAAGAGGTCAGCGTTCTCCCAGAGGCATGCTTTGAGCTGTTTCCTCGCGATGTCAGGTAGGTCTGCTCCGATCTTCACTCCCCACTGGGGATCTTCGCCGAACAGATCTATCTCGAAGTCGCCATCCGGGATTGGGCGCATCGGACGAGAGCTGCTGCTGGATGCTGTAGACGGGCCGGCTGATGCTGCTCGTTCCTCCCGATGGTCCTCGGGGAAGCGGCTGTCGAGGTCGATAGAGTCGACCTGGGGCAGAGGCTTGGCTTCCTCGGAGCTGCTTGGCAGTGTTGGCTTGCTCGATACCTTTGGCTTGGGCGCAATGGTGTTGAGTCCCTTTGTGGCTGCTTCGAAACACCGTCGGGCAGCTTCTATATCACCGTGGAGGGTGGCGACCTTCCCTTTCGAAGTGTAATACTTCATCTTCAGGTGGACGGTTGAGGGCACTGCTACTAACTCGGCCAGGGTTGGCCTTCCGAAAATGCACTGGTAAAGCGACGGGCAGTCGATTACCAGGAACTGCACCTTGATGGATCTGGCCGTTTCTGCTGATCCGAAGGTGACGATCAGCTCGACGTAACCCCACGGCTTTGTTACGGACCCGTTGAATCCCTGCAAGTCGGATCCCACGTAGGGAGTGAGGTGAGATTCGTCCAGCTGAAGCGTTGAGAACAGCTGGGAGTACATGATGTCGACCGAGCTGCCCTGGTCGACGAATATCCTGCGAACGTCGAAGTTTGCCATCCGGGCTCTGACGAGCAGAGGTATGCTGGAGGTCGGGGACCCGCCGAGGAGTTCCTCCTTGTAAAAGAAGATTGGGACGGAGCCCTTCTGTGCCTGATCAAGCGTCGTCACTTTGTTGCAGCTGGTGTTGATCAGGTGGTCGAACTTCCGTTTCACGGAGCCCACAGTGACTTTGTTGAATCCCCCGCCAGAAATGACCATGGCGGAAGGAAAAGTCTCCCACGGGCTGTGGGCAGCGAAATAAGCAGGGGCGTTGAGCCCGTCTGGGACGTAGAAGTCCTCTGGCCGGGATATGGACATTGCTACCTGTACGTTGGTGTCATCCGAGGAGGGTACTTCTTCCTCGACCTTCTTGGACTCCTGGGCGTCTTGCCAGGGATGCTGGTCGTATGGAGAGGAGAGGGTGTACCTGCAAGGCACTCCGACGCTCAAGTAAGTAAAGGTCAGAGAAAAAAGGGCAAGTACAAAGAGTGAATTCTTAGGGTGAATATTGGATACTTGACCCTCTCAAGCGAGAGGGTTTATATAGAGCCCCCAGCGCGTGGCCAACGGTCCTATTTTCGGGGCGAAATAACCGTTTTCCCCAAAGAATAGGTAACTGCCCAAACTAGCCGTTAGGCCGGGCAGGGTGCTCGAAACTAGCCGTTATGTCGGGCATAAATGCAGTTCCGGGCACCTGTCCTTTGCTGTTCGGGCAGTGAGGAAGCCGTGCATAACGGACAATAATTCTGGGGAGGAACTTTGCGTTCCTTGCCCGGTTGGAGGGGCAGAAAAGTCACTTTTGCCCCTCTGTGGATTGGACTTACGCAATTTGGGCCGCTCTGAAGCAGAGGCGGATTGGGTCAATTCTAGCCATTGGTCCAGTCAGAACAAGAGATAACTGTAATTCTTAGTTAGTGCTGCAAGTGTTTTTCAGCAACATTGCCAAATCTTTCTTCATCCTATTATCAATGATCATAATGTATTCTTAGGTTCGAGCTCCTAGGCTTATTGCAACTAGCTGTTGGTGTTCAATTGCTTTACAATCGAGTTTTTTGAATTTTCATCAGTGGGTTGTAGATGTCTATGTCTTTGGAGGTTGAGGTTGCTGATAAAGCACACTTTTTGAATCGGCTCGTAAGTGGTAATAGTGGATCCCGTTTTAGTATGCCAGCTTGTAATTTACACTTAATTACTCTTAGATTGTAATATGTGGCTCTTTGTTTTATGTTTTGAATTGAGTTTGGATGGGGAGTTTAAGTTAGAGTCTGAGTGTGAATCAAACTGTTGTTTTGGCTGGGTCCCAAAGTTTTTCATGGTGTACAACTTTTTCTCAAGATATTACTTATGTCTTGTATTCTAAATGCAATAAGTTTTTATTATTCTTAAAAAAAAAGTAGGAGTTGTTCCTGATTGTTAAAAGTATTAAGAGGCGTTTGGTTCAAAGATTCAAAAGTGATTCCCAGAAATATGTTATTTGAAATAAAAATAAGGAAGTTTGATTATTAGGTATTTTTAAGAAAATGTGCCTGACATATTATTTGATATTCTTAGAAAAATTAGTTGTTATATTTTATAATAGAAAAATCATGTGAAATTTTATGGGAATGAATATTCTCACCTTCTGAATAAGATTATTGGAATTATAAAAGTTATTTAAAGTTATTTTATTTCTTGAAAGTTGGAACATTCATATCTAAGAATGAAATTTCTGCAATATCTTTAAACCTATGTGTATAACTATTTTTTAAACATTATTTTTGGAAAATTAATTCTTTTTTTAATAACACAGAAAATTAATTCTTAAACTTGAAACAAACACCTCCTTAAAAGTTAAGAATGACCTATAATCTGTCATAAACTTATTTTTAAGTATGGTTGACCTTTTTTGAAAACTTGATTGATCTATTAGCCTATTTAAAAGCCTTTCAATTAATATATATATATATATATATATAGATTAAAAAAAAATTAAAAAACTAATACTAAAAATCTTGTGTGCACTGACTTATCCGAATTTATTTAACATAAATTTTGTAAGACTATTTGTTTATAAAATTTATAAAAACAACTTACAAAATTCAATTTTAATAATATCTTCAAGATAATTAAGTTTATTTTTATATTTTAATTAAAAATTAAATATAAATAATAATAATAATCATCATCATCATCATAATAAATACTTATATTTATTTAAATAATAATTTTTAATAGCTTAAGATTTAACATTTTTATTGAAATAACCTTATAAAAATGTCTCGTTCTTTTTTAATAAAACAAATTTGACTGGAATTTGTGTGAACTATGTCGTAAGTCCTGTTAGTTAACATATCTTATTTCGATTTCTACAGTTTTTTAAGGAATTGCTCTTTTCGTCTTTAGAGGTTCTCCCCCACTATCGTGAAAAGACTAGAATGTCCATAGCGTTCGGAGATGTATTTTTGGACGCACATTTTCGACACACAACTAAGAAGAAAATGATGAGAAACCCTTAATTTTGTTAAAATTTGACCCGAAATGCATTTCCGTATGCACAAAAGATTGATTTGCAGATGCATTTTTGTAACTCCCCATAGTTCATTAGTTTGTGAGCTTTTCAGAGATGCGTCTCCATAATATGTTGTGTTAGTTCAAAACAGAAACAAGCAAAAATAACGACAGAATGGAAAACCAACATAAATTAACGTCAAAATAAACATTACATAGATAAACATTGCATAAATTTAACATTACATGTAATTAAAAACAGGTGGTTCAGGACGTTGCAACATTCTTATAATATCTTCGGCTGATCTTTGAATTGTTGTATCCACTTCAATTATATCCTTTGTTGAGTAATGGTAAAAGTTAATCCACATAACCTTCAAATCATCATCCGTTTTTAGTTTAAGCATGATGAGCCGTATCTTCCCTTAGTTGTCTATCGAGGGTGAGCGGTACATAAACTTGACAACTCTCTAATTTTCTGGACATCACAAGAGAGTATTCAATTTGGTTTTCAAATCGACGAGAAGTACGTCCTCGCAGATCCGAAATTGAAATGAGGGGTTTTGTGCTATTGAAATACACAAATGCAAGATATGGATATATAATCATTCAGATTTGTGTAAATAAAATGGAATAAGAGACCATATTTATAGAAATTGTAGAGCAATAAGGATCTTACAAACATGATCATATCCACCTGCAAGATTTCAGTGATACATATCCGGATCCCTTTTTTTTCTAAAAAAATAAGAGTCTATCCGAAGATGCATCTCTGTATTATCCCATGTTTTTTTTAATAATTAGAAGGCGTGTTCAGAGATGTATCTCTGGAACCACCAACAATTATGCAGAACAAAACCACTTGATTATGCATAACAGAATTGATCCATGTAGAACATAATTTCAAAAACAAAAATTGTCTAAAAAATACCACCCAATTTTATAACATTCTGCAATGCGTCATTTACAAAAAAAGTGTTACATTGTTAGATTACAACTAAAACGCATCAAAACAAATGTCACTACCTAAATCTATCAATGACTCATTCTTCGACATTTCCTTATTTGCTTCTCGTTCAATGTCGCTCAACTTGGTGAACTCTTCCATCATCTCAAGAAAGCGACACGGCCATGTTTCAACATCATGTGTGAAATGTGTCGTCCACTCTGGTGATGTTTTTGGTATATGACATTCCAATTTAAAATAAACCTGAACAAAATACTGTTTTTTTGATAACTAACTGATACACATGTATCATAATTTGCTTTGTTCCCATATATCTTTGTGTATGATTTCCTATGCGTCGTCATCTCTAGTATAAGACGACGACGAACAAATCGACGATCCTTCTCTCCTTTTCCTATGGAGTTTCTTTTTTAGTATGAAGAAGAAACTCATGCAAGATTGTGTTTTATCAAGTCAGGTTGGACATTTCTGGAGACGCATCTCCGAAAATATCACTGACTTGCTATTTAATTCTGTTGCATGAATAACAAAATCATATAAATGAATGCATAGAGTATTTCAGAGGAACATCTTCGAATACACTAAAATAGTATACAAAGATGCATCTCCAGACTATATTTTTAAAATTTAGGGTGAACCTCAAAAAAACGCATTTTAGTATTTTTTTTAGATGCATTAAAAAAATGCGTATTCGAATGTATTAAAACATTTTTAGGTTTTTACGGATATAAGGAGCACCATCAAAGATGAAAAGAGTTTTTTTTTTTTTTTTTGACAATTACGCATTTCTTAATGCAAGAGAAGTTAGCAACATCCATAAAATAAACTACATCACTTAATTCTGTATTAAGATTTAGGTAGCAATAGTTAGGTAAAAAAGGAAATAAATTTAAATAATTAATTTTTTTGAAAATTGACAATTTGCACTTTGGGATTTCCATCCGAACTCGAGAGAGAGTGAAACAACAGAGAAGTAGAAAAGCGTTCTTCTACGGTTTTCGCGAGTCAATTATAGGTCACTCAGCATTCCCATTCCCAAAACTGAATCACAAACCGGTGATTCCACTCAACTTGTTGCATGCCAAGACCAAGAATCATGAGACCGAATATCGTTTCTGAGGTAAATCCCAATCTCGAAAATCGCTTATTGCTTCATTCATTGCTATATGAATCATCTCAAAGTTCGGAACCTCTGAATTCACAATTCGGTGTTTTTAATTTTTTCACTTTTTGATTCTCAAATTCTATTAACTCTAGTTTTAGAATTGTTACATAGAGATTATGATTAATTAATTAGCTTTGATTTGGTGTAATTGACACAGGCAGGGTTGTCTACTAGGGTGAATCAGTATTGGGAAAGCATTCCATTTCTCACTTCTGCCGTAGTTATTGTCTGTGGAGTAATTTACTTTGTTTGTCTCTTGGTTGGATATGATTCCTTTGCTGAGATATGCTTCTTGCCCTCTGCTGTTGTAACCCAATTTCAAGGTATGTATATGAAGCACGGACACTGAAGTCATAAACACGACACCAGTAATAATTTAAAAAAATGAATAAATTAAATGTAATCATAAGTGTTGGTGTCGGTTTAGGACACTGTTACTGACACTGACACATATTTTTTCAGAGGTGTTAGTGCTACAGAGCAGATTAGTGATTGAATACTTGTTTTATTCATGCAGTTTACAGGATTTATACTTCCATTTTTTTCCACCTTTCGTTGCTTCATGTTCTTTTCAACATGATGGCTTTTGTTCCCTTGGGATCTGAGCTGGAGAGGATCATGGGATCCGTTCGCTTGTTGTATCTTACTATTTTGTTGGCTACGAGCAACGCTATATTCCATGTTCTCATAGCAGTGTTGGTGCAATATAATCCTTTTGTTACGAATGTTTACCTCATGAATGAGTGTGCTGTTGGGTTCTCTGGAGTTCTGTTTTCGATGATTGTTATAGAGACAAGCTTGAGTGGAGTTCAATCGCGGAGGTTGGTTTTATATATAGCTGCTGTCTAGGAATTTAACACTACTGGAAATATGAAGTTTAATAGACTAACATACCATGTTTTTCTTTAAGATAAGTTGGTAGAAACCACAATTTGGAAGCTGTTCAATAGGCTGAATTAGTAATATCTTGAAAGAGTGTTATCACAAATGATTATGTTCGGAAGACTAAGATATGCTTTTCATTCTTAAAAAGTGGTAAATGTTGATTATGTTACATATAATTTTTATTTTGTCCAAACAAAAGTAGTGTCTTTGGTCCTTACTGAAAACGATTGAAGTTTTATAGGATCAATACCCAAATTTGCCAATTTTATAGGGACCCAATGCATCTTTAAGCCTTTTGATATTGTTATCTTCACAATGAGAAATGAATGATGATAGCCATATTATCATATTTATTGAGAAAATTTTACCTAGCAGTTCACTGTGCAATGGTTTTATCTGTTTGTTTTACTGAGAAGAGATTAAACATTTGACAGATATATAATATTAAGAATCGTGAATCTGCAAGGACTTACTAACTTTTTTGTATTCATTTTGCAGTGTGTTTGGGTTGTTTAATGTGCCTGCCAAGTGGTGAGTATGGTTTTGGGTTAAATATGTTTTTGGACGTTTTTTCTGTTTGAATCTCTATTTAAATTTTATTTGTTTATAGTTCCTGTATTTAACAAAAACAATGAGTTTTTAATTCCTCGCCAGAGAGTTCGGGACTAAAGGAATATGCTTTGTTTTTTTTAAGGACTATAAATAAATACAATTTTAGTATGTACACAATCAAAATTTGTTATTTTTATTGGTACAAAAAAACAAATTTAATTTGTGTAGCTTTTAAGAATAATATTTTATCTAGATAAGTCACTTCCATGATAATTAGGCATATTATGTTTTAGGTATGCATTTTTCTTGTTGGTAGTGTTCCAGCTCCTCATGCAAAATGTGTCCCTACTCGGACACCTTTCTGGCATTGTATCTGGGTTTGCTTGTAAGATTTCTCTCTTTATTCTTTCCCCGTTTTACTTTTCTTTTTCCAATAACTTGAACTACTCGCCTCTGATATTATAATGCAATGCTTGTTGTTTCAGATACATATGGTTTGTTTAATTTCCTCATACCCGGGTCATCCTTTTATTCTTCAATTGAAGCCTCCTCCTGGCTTGTAAGTTTCTTTCTTGAATTTGGCTTTTGTAACACACCAAGATGGGAAAACTTACAGCTGCTACTTGCATCTTGCATGATTTTAAGTCGAATGTCTAAGGCACCGATATTCGTATTTTTACTAGTAAGTAAAGATAAACCCTGATTACAAATAAAGAACACCGCATGACTTCAAGGGTTTGTAAGTCGCCTGCTCTAAGACCATATTTCACTTACAAATGAGTAGCCATCTTTCCCTCTCAACCCCGTTCTTATTTATCAGCAACGTCTTATGTCTTTAATTATCTCAACTCTCTATCCTCAACCATCCAATGGGGTTACCTTCAATTCCAATCAGAGACTCTCAAATCCATTTCAGTTGTAAATTTCTGATTGCTCTCTATATCTTCATGTTGCTATGCACGATAATACAAATAATTTTATGCGTTGAGAACATTAGGGGGTGAGTTGGGATAACACCTATTGTTGAACAGATGGTGGAAACTTGACTTAGGTGGTTTGGACATGTAGAGGGTAGAGCTGTAGATTCTGTTGTCGATAGAGTAAACTAGATCGAGAGTTGTCAAATAACAAGAGGCAAACGAAGGCATAGGAAAACTATTAAGAAAGATCTAGAGATATGATATATGATAGAATATTATGACGTCGTTTGATCCATGTAACCAATCCCACTTAGTGGGATATGGTTTGGTTGTTGTTGTCGTCGAGAACATGCTTACTTGATTAGTTAACTGATGCAGAAAATCTTTACATAACTAAATAACTAAGTATCAAATTATTTAAAAGGTTTAAAGAACACAAACCCCCCCAAGCAGGCGGTTACTTTTCTTGAACTGTTAAACATTTGATCATATATTGATTCAATTAACCATTGGAGTGGTTAATGTAATCTCCTATTTTTTGGGGGCTAATTGAACTCACAAAATGAATTGGTGTACTGAAATAGTTATACTAGAGTCTTTAAAATATAATATTTCTTGTTTTTATTCGACAAAAAAAAATTATATCCTAGTTACCACTTTTATTTTAAAATGGAAAAAGCATCCAATAGGCATGCATTTTTTTTTTTTTTTGAAAATAAATGGTTATATATCATCATATGTAGACTTTTTGTAAATGTTCTTCCTTTTGACTTTCAGTCATCATGTGTGAGACGTCCTAAATTTATTGTTTGCACTGGTGGAAATCCTTCTGGCTATATCCCTACACAAACAAGCCAAAACTCAACCTCTGGGTAAGTTCTATGATTTTCATACTAAAGTGTACTGATGGCACTGGATATCTACCAATCTGCATTTTAAATATACACTTTCATGGGGCAGTGGATTATTTTCCGGAAATATTTGGAGGAACCTATCATCATGGATGCCTCGAAGGGAAGCCCAGCCTCAGGTATGTGACTCCTCTTGTCATATGCTTTTGGTGGTCCCTAAATAATCTTGCACTTTTTCGTTGGATTTACTATAATGTGAACAACTGCAATGAAACTTTTGCACAGTACATTCATGAGAAGTATAAATACAGAGATCTTACATGATCTTTTTGATCAAGTCGATTTTTGTATAGTTGATTTTGTAAAAGTATGTTAGTTTGACATTGATTATCAGTTGCATCATGTGAAAACAAATGCAATGAATAGTTATTCGTGTGTACGTTACCCTTTCACTATTGGTCTAACTTCTGCAAGTATGAAGACAACTTTTGCACATGATATTTTTCTTTCTGTCTGGCTTTATGTCTGTCTCTTGCCATTTCTTTGGCAAGCTAGCCGTGTTTTTCTCTTTTAAGGCATTAATAGTTCTTCAGGAGATTTTGTAAAAATCCAAGCATTTGGTTAGTTTTAGAATTTTTTGTCTGGTATTTTTTTTTGGAGTTAATCTTTCATCTTCAACTCGATAAAACTTCATACTTCAAAACTTCATACTTCAGATTCATCAATTCATCCATTGATCTATGGCTGCAATATCAGCATATGCTTTTAGAAAAATAACTTAAAGTGCTTTTCTTATCATAGAAATTCCATTTCATTATTGGGAACATTAAATGTGACTTGACATGATTTTTCCCTTTTCACTTGAATTATATGTTGTTCACCCATTTCAAGCTGTTTAACAACTGGCTTTGCTTCTTGTTGTTCCTGTCGGTTAGCAATAACAGTTTTAAAAGGTGAAACTATGTCCCTACCTCTTATGCAAGACATTGTTAATTGCAAGTTTCCATGTCTAGATTCTCGTTTATTTTTTCAAAAAGATAATATTCTGTAAGCCAGAGGCATCCATTTATAGGCACTTGATTGTATTATATGAAACCTTGCAGTCAGTTGAAGACAGTAGGTTCCCTGGGAGGGGAAGGACCCTTGGTGCTGTTCAAGGTCAAACTGCTTCTGGTTTTCATTCCGATTCAAATCTTCAAGCTAGACTCTTGGAGGACAGTAGTCCTAATCATATTTCAGATTCACCCATTCTGAATACTACTCAAAGGTCAACAGAAGGAAGGTATGAGGGATAGTTGTATGCATGATTGGTAACTTATGGTGGTTGCTTTATTGTCAGTTGAATTTCAGTTTGCTGAGACCACAATCATATTTTCCTTTGTAGTTTGACCACATTCTTAGTTCTTAGAGCATGAGACATAGTCTGATATAGTGTTTTTTCTAGCAGTGGCAATTCCAACTTGAATCCAACAGTTATGCAGATTGCTTTCTCGTTGGCAATGGACAACAAGCATTAATGTCTATCCTGAATGAATAGAACATACATTGGTGCAGTTATTGATAGAATATATTTTCAAGAGTACAAAGTATATTTTGTTGGGACGAGTTAAGGCCAACCACAATTCTAACGATCAAGCCACGGGCCACCCACCAAGCCCGATAGTGTTGTGCGTGACGGGGTGTATTGGGAAAATCCCAATTCCCACATTGGTTACCAATAGAACTTGGAAAGAGTTTATATAAAGTGACAACATTTACCTTGCAATACAAACCTGTTTTGTAGGAATGAGCTAGGCTCAACCCAAATTTTAAGAGTATATCTATTTAGCTTTAAATTGACAAAATAATTAACATGACTTTATCTATAGGCTAATAGAATACTCCATAAATAGTTCATGTTATATGTCAATTATCATTAGATTTTAAGATTTATGCATGATATATAACTAAATTGGTTGATGTTTAGCCATTGTTTGCTTGATCTTATGTTAAACTTGTTTTTGGCACCAGCAACATGGGTTTTACTGGGTTTAGGTTTGCTTGCTCTTAAGTTTAACTCATTCATCAGTACCAGTAACATGGATTTTATTGGGTTTAGGTTACATGTTTAACAAACGTGTTGTTTAATCTCTTTGTTGTTATCACTGGAAATGGGCTGTTGGGAACTAAACAATGTATGCTCCATGACATTATAGTATAATATCTGTTGCTTGGATTGATAACTTTAAGTTAAATTTCTCAGTAATACTGAAATATTTTCAAAACTACCATAATATGTTTGAAATGTTGTTCACTTAATTTTTTAATTTAACTTAGGCATCCGGTCGATAACGTAGCTACAACAGGAGCGGGTGTTCCACATC